>JASUAD010000018.1:58491045-61277736 GCA_037013555.1 Sextonia rubra
AAACTAGTTAGTTGAATTGATTTCTGACTCAAAGCATCGGCTATTACATTTGCTTTACCAGGGTGGTAGCATATGGAGAAATCATAATTTTTTAGAAATTCCAACCATCGCCGTTACCTCAAGTTCAAGTCTTTCTGAGAGAAAACATATTTTAGGCTCTTATGATCTGTATATACCTGGAATTCTTCTCCATAAAGGTAGTGTCTCCAAATCTTGAGTGCAAAAACGACATCAACCAATTCTAAATCATGTGTCGCATAATTTTGCTCATGAGTCTTTAATTGTTTGGATGCATAAGCAATCACTCTGCCATGCTGCATGAGTACACATCCCAATCCATGAAGTGACACATCGCAAAATATCACAAAACCACCATTGCTAGATGGTAGGGCCAGGATCGGTGCCGAAGTTATTTTGTCCTTCAATGTCTGAAACTAGAGTCACATTTGTCATCCCAAATAAACTGGACATCTTTCCTAGTGAGTCGGGTCAAAGGTCTCACAAGTGAAGAAAATCCTTTTAAAAATCGTCTGTAATATCCTGTGAGTACTAAGAGACTTCGGACTTCTCCCACTATGGTTAGTTGTTTCCAATTAGTAATAGCTTCGATCTTTATAGGATCCACTGACAATCCCTCTCTTGGGATGATGTAATTTAAGAAATTTACCTACACTAATTAGAAGTCGCATTTACTTAACTTTGCGTATAATTGGTTATCTCTTAACAATTGCAGTGCAGTGCGCAAGTGATCTCCATGCTCTGCTTTCATCTTTGAATAAATTCGAATGTCATCAATGAATACCATTACGAACTGATCCAAGTACAGCTTGAAAATTTGATTCATGAGTGCCATAAACACCATTGGTGCGTTTGTTAGCTCAAACAGCATTACTAGAGACTCATATTATCCATACCATGTCCGGAAGGCTGTCTTAGGTATATCCTCATTTTTCACCCATAGTTGATGGTATCTGGACCACAGATCAATCTTAGAGAAATATCTTGCACTTTGAAGTTGGTCAAATAATTCATCTATCCGTGAAAGTGGATACTTATTCTTAATAGTGACCTGATTTAGTTGTTGGTAGTCGATGCACATGCGCAAGGTTCCATCCTTCTTCTTTACAAACAGTATAGGCGCTCCCCTCGGTGAGACACTAGGTCGAATAAATCCCTTGTCCATCAATTCCTGCAACTGTTCTTTGAGTTCTCTTAGTTCAACAGGTGCCATACGGTAGGGTGCCTTGGAGACTGGGGCTGTTCCCGGTACAAATTTAATAATGAAGTTAACTTCCCGTACTGGCGGTAAACTGGGTAAGTCATTTTGAAAGACATCAGGAAATTCTCTCACTACAAGAATATTCTCCAACTCAGGTTTTTGTTTCTCCTCATTAACAAATGTGAGGTATCCCTTGCACCCATTTCTTAGCAATTTACTGGCCTTGATCGCCGAGACTACCCTAAACTCCGTTGGTTTCCTTGTTCCCACTATACGCACATCCTTATATCCTTCTAATTTGAAGTGAACTATCTTATTGAAACAATCTAATACAGCCATATGCTTAGCTAGCCAATCCATTCCCAAAATAATGTCAAAATCATGCATTGGTAATAGTATTAGGTTTGCGGGCATAGTGACTCTACCATGATTCAGGGGGTAGTCATAAAATATGGTTCCAGTATTAACTTGTCCTCCAGTGGGGGTTGACACAATTAAAGCTTAGGAAAGTTTAGAGGGTCGCATGTTTAGTTTCGGGGCAAACACATGTGAAACAAAATAGTGTGTGAAAACCAAAATCAAATAGTGTAATGGCTTTAATACCAAAGATAAAGAGCGTACCCTCAACTACATTGTTTGCCATGTCTGCTTCTTGATGTGTGATTGCATAGGCCTTGGCATTGGGTTGTTGTCTTTGCTGATTTTTGCCTTGATTTTTCCTTTCTTGGTTATAATTCTGCTCCTGTGGCAAATTCTGTAGATATCCCCTATGTTGGTTCTGACCGTTCTGTTGGTTTTTTGACCGCTTATTCTATTGATTGGTCCGCTGTGGGTTCCCTTGATTCCGGGGAGGGTAGTTTTGATAGTTCTGGTGTGGCTGTTGGAAGTTTTGTTAGTCCAGATGTGATTGCTGTCCTTATTGCTGTGCCTGATTCTTCTTTTGCCACTTTGGACAGTTCCTAAGTGGACCCATTTGGCCGCATGTAAAGCATGCACCGCGTTGCCATGGGCACTGCTCCAAGTCATGATTCTTCCCGCAGTGACTGCATTCAACTCGAGAACCCACTTTTTGCTTCTTTCGGGGTGGGTGGTTTTCCTAATTTCTCTTTCCATTTCCTGTCGTTTTAGGTGGATTCACCCCATTAATTTCGTTAGTAGCTTCTTCTGATAAATAAGCCTTTTTCAAAGCATCTGCATAGGTTATTGGCTGCACCAGCCATGCATCCTTCTTGATATCCGGACGCAATCCTTCAATGAATTTGTTACATTTTATATCTTCTGTCGCTATCAAGCTTTCTGCAAAATGAGACAACTTTGTAAACTTATTGTTATATTTCGTCACTTGCATGTCTCCCTGGACTAGATTCTGGAATTCTCTCTTCTTTCTTTCCTCGATGTGGTCAGGTATAAACTTCATGATGAATTCCTTTTTAAAGAAAGCCAAGATGATCTCACCCTCCGGACCTGGATAGGTCTTTTTTTTTTTTTGCAAATTTCCACCACTCCTTTGCATCTCCCTCCACAATTTAAATGCTGCTAATAGAGCTTTTTGGTGATCCCAGCAGCCCATTACTTCAAAAATTGCTTCCATATTTTCTATCCATTTGTTTGCCTCTCATGAGTTTGTAGTTTCATCAAAGTATCGAGGACGAAACCCATTGAATCTCTTGTATAGAGAGTCTCGCTCTCTGTCTCTGCCTCCACGAGCATTGATCCCGCCTTGTGGTCGATCATTGTCATTTTGACGTTGTGCCAGAGTCTGTATCTACTCCTGCACCTGATCATATGCCTTCATGAAACTATCAAACATAGTCTTCACATATTCGAGCACTTGAGTTGGTCCCTTATTCAAGTTCGATGTCTCACTTTCAGTTCCATTCTAGTTGGTATTACAGATGGGGTTTCCTTGGAAAGTCATGTTCTTTCTCCTCCAATGGGAGTACAGTAATTAGTACATAGTAAATAAATACCTTATCTTAATACCCAATCCACGACCTCACCATGGTGCCTAATGCTTTCTAAGTCTTTTAAAGGTTGCCCAAGACCTTGCTCTGATACCACTTTGTAACGACCTAAGAATCTGGAGCTCTTTAAATTCTTAAGACGTTTTCAAATTTATAACAACACAACATAAATCAAATTTCCATGAGCGCAAAGGTCTAAAACATTCAAATTCAATTGTATTTATATCATTAAGTGTATTAGAAGTTATAATAAAAACTATTGAGTAAAAGACAAATCTCTAAATTCAGTAGAAGAAATATCTAAATGTTGGGCTAATCCCATCTACGAATCTAGTCATTGTTCCTCACGATTTGGATCAGCCACGCATGCTAAAATCCATCGGCTGATCTCCGTCATTCTCCGCAACTTTTACGAAAGCATTACTTGCAGTAGGGCGAACTACTGGTCAGTAACACTGGTGAGTAGAATAAGTACACATTAAGGCATAACATATTTTCAATCATTCATATGGATATTTATATATTCAATAATGGCGTTAAAAAAAATATCTTAATCAATTCTTTCATGAGTATTTTTCCATCGCAAGCATCAAATGGTTCCGATATCCCATACGGGTGTATATATGTTTCTATCAACAACATGGCTTATCATCCGCTATGATTGTTGAGTTTGTTCCGATACTCCTACACCGGAGTATCTATATTTCTGTCAATAACATGGCTTGTCTCACCACCATGATTGTTGAATCTACTTCCGTCAACCAACGTCCACGATAGAAGTTCCATACTCAGTGCTAGCGGTCTGTGTTACTCTATTTCAATCATCAAGTTGAAATTCAATAAGCTTATTAAAGATTCATCTCCATCATAATAAGTACATTACTTGCTCTCTTCCTTGGCCATTACTTGCTTGCTCTCTTCCTTGGCCATTACCACATAACACTGGGTTAGTTCTCGCCTCACTCTGAATCGGAATTGGTACCCAATTGTGGCATTGCCCATATCTTATTTAGGAATTCAATTAATTATCATAGATCGCATAATTCAATTCAAAGTCTTGGTTTCATATCAATTACACAACATATTAGACAAATGAATAACATTTAATTGAGAATCATTCATCGAAGTAAACAATTAGCATATATTGAGATCAACCAAAGCCTTTGTTGGGCCTAGTCTAATGTTTAATTTTAATATCATCATTTTTTAGTAAATAGTCATGGACAGAACAGCTGTAATAAGAGTTTAGATTTGATTTCCTATCACTACAGGGACTATTCTAAAATTATTATAAACTGTTCTATGTGTACCGAAATATAGGCTCTTTATCAATGGCTTTGTAATTGTAAGCATAGAAGTTGGGGGCCAATCTATAAAATTCCAAAGTCTTCCTCTTATATACAAGCCGATATATCCTTGATGGAAACCCAATGAGGACTTCTGCCCCGTGGAAATAAGGTCATCGCTTGGTGGGGTCTAACGGTCCAACTCACATCAGACCCCCACTTCTAGGGTCGCCCTGGGGCCCAAAATAAGATTTGTGGATTAGATCTATCATCAGGTGAGTCGTGTGGGCCCACAACCATAGTCGACATAAACATGTCTAGACGACCTGGATTCTGTAAAAATCCACATCTAGTAGCATTCTGTTCTTAATCAATCAATCTTTGCAGCCTAAATTATTGTTCAAGAAGCATACTTATTATAGAAATCCATGTGGTTACGTTACTATACCTGAAATAGATTTTCTATGGTTATATGTCCATACAAATGTGTTGCCCAAACTTCTCCTCACGTGGACAGAATTCAAAACTTGGATCTATGGGCCCAATTAGGTTGGGTCAAAAACGGATTGGGTCCACTAGGGTCACCTAAGTGTCCACTTTAAGATGTGGGGACTTGATCATTCATTAGGTGGGTCATGTGGGTCTCCACATCCAGTCTCCTCTTTCTCTGTTTTGAAGACCTGAACTGGGAAAAACCCAGTTCAACTGTATTTAGAAGCTCTGATGTGGCCATAACTCTTCAATTAGGTTATTTAAGGTTCATATTAATTTTACAGAACATATCTTCCAATCAATCATCACTAGAATAGAGTTTTAAACCACAATTAGGCTGTCGATAGTGACTACTTTCACTTGATATCACTAGGTTAGACAGAGGACTGCATTCAAAGGCTTGATAATTATACTACATTTGTCAATCTAGTCTCTATGCAACAATATTCTATATCTTAGAGGAATCAGACCATACCATGCCAACTTCGAGGAGGTGTTCTACTCACCTGGTATAGAAATTCGTCGCTCGAGCAATGAGTGGTCTTGAACTGGACATCCGCTATGCGTCCTGCTGTCGATCTTCTTTGTCCCCTTTGCGATCCTCCTCTTCTTCTAACAATTTTACAATTGAGATTAGTCTCTCTCTCTCTCTCTCTCTCCCCCCTCTTTTGTTGTTGATGTGTAGAAGAAAATAAGCTTCCATATATACATATACACTAGTGTTTAGATAGTCCTGCACTAGGAGTCCTGTTTGAGATTACAAGGAGTCTTACTGGGAATGTATTCTTGAGAGAGAGTCCTGTTTGAAAGTTTTAGTCTTCTAATGACCTTAATCTAGTGTAATAATAATTCTACCAAGAGTCCTAGTAGGGATATTACATAAGAGTACCTTTTACTATGACTTTGGTGTTGAACATTTTGGTAAAGTGTATTGTGACAGTTTTGACAACACATGTTTCAGGCAGAGCGTGATGGTTCTAATGAGTATGCTAATTACCAGCCAGGCTCTCTAAATACCACAGATCAACTTGTCAAGGACCTGGATAATATTGACATTCTTTTCCATATAGGAGATCTGCCATATGCAAATGGATACATCTCTCAGTGGGATCAGTTCACAGCACAGGTGGAACCCATTGCTTCTGCTGTGCCATATATGGTTGCAAGGTTTGTAATGAGAAAAGTAGATACAGTAGACTTTGGTTGTCCTTGAATTTACTTAAATTTATTTTTTTATCTTGTGATTTTATTTTCCTGTAGTGGCAATCATGAACGTGACTGGCCTGGGTCAGGATCCTTCTATGACACTACGGATTCAGGTGGGGAATGTGGCGTGCTAGCTGAGACCATGTTCTATGTTCCTGCAGAGAATAGAGCCAAATTTTGGTAACAATGCAACACTTTCTGAGCACATCCATAGTTAAGACTCTGCTTAGATTGGAAAGCACTTTTTTTCTAAAATAAAAAAAATTCTGCGGCTTCTAAGTTAGCATCATATTAAATTTATTCTGTTGGTCTATCTCAGATGTGGATGCTGCATCAGAGAAAGTGAGTTTTCAATTACAGGACCACACTAATCTTTGCTTCTTGGAAAACTGGAATATGGAAGTTTTCCAGGTCCAATTAGAGACTAGGGGCCTGTTTGTTTGCATTAGATTACATGGGAATTCATGGTCAAATAAGCTCCATTGAAGGATTTAATGAGGTCATTGGTGAAGATGTAGATAGGACCTTGGCTTTTCCTAGGTATTGAATTACTAGGGTAATGTCTGGTTATTTGTTTCCCGTCTCCCCTTGATTCATATTTCATTATTGGGGAGGTATCTGATGGTCATTTTTGCTTAGTCACCTTTGGTCCTTATTTTTAACCACTTATGGAATGAATTCTCCCAATTCCTATGTATTCAATAATGAATGCAAACTGGTCCCTTAAGCATTTGAAATTTGAAGCAGAAGCATCTGTTGGCTTGTTATTTGTGACTAAACCAAAAAAAAAAAAAAGGCTTGTTATTTGTCAAAAGCAAGTTGTATCTCTGTTCTCTGGAAATTATGCAAGTGGCTTTGTACATGATGGCACCCAGCCATGGAGTGAAAATAACCCATAAATTCTTCAATCTTGCAAGATCCTAACTTTTCAAGGCCTTGACCTTATCTGACCAGAGTCACCAGGTCAAATTACTTGATCTTGGAACCATTGGCCCCATATTGTGTGGAAGTGGGTGTCTCTGAAAGTTCAGAGGTTTATTTCTACTTACTAAAAGAAGGGTTGTTGAAACAGAAAAATAGACAAAGAAACATTACAACATTTAAGAAAGTTTGTGTTACTAGGGAAATCTGATCATGATGACTACTGTTTACTTTACTGTGTTTTGTGCTTGTGCTTGTCTTTGGCAGGTATTCCACAGACTATGGCATGTTTCATTTCTGCATAGCAGATAGTGAACATGATTGGCGAGAGGGTTCCGAGCAGTACAAATTCATTGAGCATTGCCTTGCCTCAGCTGATAGGCAGAAACAACCATGGTTGATTTTTGCCGCTCATCGTGTTCTTGGGTACTCCTCAGGTTCTCACTATGGTTTAGAAGGCACATTTCAAGAGCCCATGGGAAGAGAGAGCCTCCAGAAACTTTGGCAGAGATATAAAGTTGATATTGCATTTTATGGCCATGTCCACAATTATGAAAGGACATGTCCTATCTATCAGGTATGCATGAATATATGAAACCAGCATTTTTTGGTTTTCTGATGCTCATTGTCCATGCTTATCAGAAATTATGGGGGAATATCACTAGCATTTGTGGTCCGCTAATGCTCCCTGGTGATCCAGAACAATGATAGTACTGAAAAATGGTCAGGTAGTTGACGCAGTGGGCCTCCATAGTGGATGGCGAATATCCCTAACATCTCCATGAGTGGAAGTTCCTCAACTTCCCTTGTTTCTTATTATTTTTGGTTAGAGGTTTTATTCATGTATATTTCTTTTTAAAACAGTGCAAGGGAAAAACAAAACAAAAATGGGAAGGGACCTACGAAGAAATGCAACTCTAACAAATTAAAAGAAACTAAACATCAAAAGAAATGGAATTGCAAAACTCCTTCCATGCAAGACAATCCACCAAATCATTAGCTTCTGTTAGAATATTATGAAATAAAGCTGCCAGCCAAATTAATGTATGCTAGTTGTGTACAAAGGAGCACAAAAACAGGGAACAGAGGCCTTGTGGGGCCCAACTCCCCAAAACACCTAAAACACCTTAGAGTGGAAGCCTTTTCAAGGGCACAGAGAACCCTCAAAAGAAATCCAAATATTGTGCATCCAAAACTTGGCTGCTTTCCCCTTTGCTCCAGTTAACGATATGATTGAACGATAACTCCATTAAATTCCTTGAATCCACTCTAGTGTCTGCCAACCTCCCTAGGGCTTGAGATATGAGAATCATCCTCTGTACAAGATAAAGTACATATGGAATTGCCCTTCTCAATAAGTTTTTTTTAGTCCCTGATGCCTTGGCCCTTTGGCACCAATCAGCAAAACCATCAAGTATGCTATTTTTAAACCTCAGTTTCTTTCCCAAATGATAATGTTTGGCCACAAGAATTTTTTGGAATCCTCAAGAATATCATTATATCTGTCATAGTTTTTCAATTTTAGAAGTTCTGAAAACAGCAGCGTCTCTGAAATCCCTAAAGTGTGTCCCAAACATCAACATTTTCTTTCAAAAGAAAGTAACTTGAATTTGAACATCAATTTCTTCTGATAGGAAACCTCAACTTCCCTCTTCAGAAAGAAAACTGTTAAAATGAAGTCCTATTCATTTGCATAATTTTGCAGCATGAATTTATTGTTTTTGTGGTGGGTGCAGAATCAGTGTGTAAACAATGAGAGGTCCCATTACTCAGGAACCGTGAATGGAACCATCCATGTTGTTGCCGGCGGTGGAGGCAGTCACAAATCAGATTTCAGTGAAGTGCAGACAAAATGGAGTATCTACAAAGACTTAGACTATGGATTTGTAAAACTAACTGCATTTAACCACTCTTCGCTCCTCTTTGAATACAAGAAGAGCAGCGATGGTAAAGTCTATGATTCCTTCACCATTTCAAGAGACTACAAAGATATATTAGCATGTGTTTTTGATGGTTGTGAACCAACCACATTGGCAACCTAAATAAAAATTTTAATGAGTTCATGTTTACCATACTGGCACTAGTGAGTTTGTATATTTTTTCTATTCCTGTTGGATATGGCATGTACTTTATTAGGGTCATACAAACAATAGTGAATATATATATATATTACTATAGAATATAGATTTTTTTTTAAATTTTTTGGTATTGAATGTTATAATGTCCAGATATTCAGTGGTAGTAGAATATTTTATTATGTTCGGCTTAGTGGCTAGTTTGTCCAGTTCAGAGTAGTGTCCTCTTTAGGATGCATGAAACTGTTACATGTACAGGATGTTAAATTGTTAATAGATGCTTTTAGGTTTTTAGTTGAATGGTAGTTTGGTTATTCCAGTGTTGCCAATGCGGTAGGTCGTTTGGTACGTCATTGAGTTCATTCAGAACTATTTAATTGTCCTAAGTTATTATTAATAATGGCTCCTTGGCAGCCTCAATTTGCGGAGTGACTCTTTCTGTCCCGAGTTGAGTTGGTTGCTTTTTTGGCCCACTTTGGGTAGTAATGTAGATGTATTGTCATTTGTAAATGCATTGTTTTTTTTTATCGTAACTTCTCAGACCACCTATAAATGGCTCACTTTTCAAGAAAGAAGGGAGTAGATGACATTTGAGCCCCATTGGTACAGATTAGGAGTCTGTAAGAAATTTGTAGATTTGAGAATTCCTCATTGTCCTTTGAACAGTGACTCCTTGCTAAGGATTCATATTGATATTTATGACGACTTTACATCGATATTAGTGTGTATCATTGCATATAGTCGAGAATAATTGGCATTGGTGTGCAAATCCACAGAAGCAAGGATTTTAAATTCTTGAGGGGAAAGGTCAGACTTGAAAATCCTGATCCGTGAAGAATTACAATTGTCAAATATGGGTTTTTCACTACTGTGTAGAAACTCGGTGAGATATCCCCAACAAGGATGTAGTTGCCAAATCTGACCTTTGGGATTGTAATCCTTTTTCTTTTTCCCTTTTTTTTTTTTTTTTTATGGGTTGGAAGCTCGGAGCTGCAGGCTGCTTCATTAATTTGTTTATCTGAATCAAGGAGCTTTCATTGATGGACGATGGACCACAGATCACAACATTTTGGTTGGATATAATTCGTATTATGTTATGAGTAATATAAAGTGCAAGGTCCTAATATTGGACGTGGAAAAGGCTTATGACACTTTTGTCTTGGGCCTTTATAAAAAGGTTGATCTCAATTAGGCTTATTTTCTGGGCTTTCTTTCTCGCTTGAGGACTTGTGTGCCGTCTGTTTGGATTGAGTCAATGTGAATTCCACTAGGGCCCAGCGAGATAGCCTGTGGACTGCGAAGCTCTTCCTAGAGCTGTGAGAATTTTGGACACCCGTGATAAAGATAATCTGCCCCAAATTAGCTCCTCGTGGAGAAATGAGTACCTGTTCTTAATTCTTTCTTTCAATTAATCACAAAGCCACCACTTCTCCAAGGAAGTGATCAATTGTTATGAATTGGAATCAGGACATCGTATTAGACCATAAGAAGAGCAAGCTTTCTGTTTCTGGTCCCTCATTTCCTACTCAACCTGATTGGAAGGGTAAATTGCTTTCGCCAATTGGCCCGAAAATGTGACAAAACCCGTCTGAACTTAAATACTCTCTAGACTACTAGTTAGGTCATCAACACCTTCCGACTTCTATCAGATTCAGGATCTAGTCAATTGGGCAATAAATTTTTTTGGACGACCTACCACCAAGCTAATAAGTCTAATCTACATCCCCACCTTTTGTCATCTTTCAGCCCTCGTTTCCTTAATAATCTTCATTAGAACCCATTCTATCATGAATCTTCATTATATCACCTTATGTTACCCAGTGTTTGTTTCTTTCTGGGTCCTTCACTAGTGTTGGTTCTGTTGGAGAGCAGAGTGAAAAGCAGAGCAAAGGAGGATAGAGAATAGAGAATGGAGCAGTCGATGTGGGCGCATCTTCCGCTACTGTTGCGGTCGAATACCAAGGAATCGGTCGAGTACATTCTCCAAGCCATGTGGCGCACTCGAAAGACCGGTCTCGACTCCACCGACCGACAAATCATTCAAGACATGCTCCAGCTCCCCAACGATTCTGACCTCGATCCCGTTCGTTCCGTGCCTATTCTCTCCCTCTTTCTCTCTCTAATCTCTCTCTCTCTAATTACAAATACAATGCCCTAGGGGATGAAATGGACTATGTTTTGTTCACTTCGTTGTAAATCTGTCACTGATAAACAAAAAAAAATCTTTTAATTTTCAGCTCCTAGTGTGCCTTCGGATATTAATACGCAGGTGTGTTTATGAGAATGTCAACAAAGACGAGATTCAGAAGCTGTTTCCTCCAGAGGTTTCGCCTGAACTGCAAAGATTGCTTACGCTTTTGCTGCAAAAGTTTCAGAGCGAGTGGCGAAATGATGCTTTTAAAGATCAGGTCTCGTACTTTGTTATTATTTTCAAAAACTCTTCATGTTTTAGACATTAGCGCAAGAGGGCCCAAAGTTTCCCAAGGCTGCTCCTCTAATAGTCTTGGAGGCGATTCTGACTCGGCCAATTTTTCAAACTGTGATCATTGGCCATCAGAAATTCGGAATGTGAAGGAAGAAATGTTCCTAGTATTGGAAATAAGTACTCAGCTTTGAACTGTGTATTTACTGAAATATTTACTTGAAAGGTGGTTACAGATGCCTTACATGTAATAGCCTGCTACAAGCTAAAAATTTCGATATTTAGTCAAACAATCACATAAGAACATTTGATGCTGCCATATTTGCGACTTGGCGCCCAACTGGTTGTCCAATCTTATAGGGATAGAAAAATAGTGAGATTAGGTGGTCTCTTTGCCTAGTAATGTCGTATTGAAATTTTGGATCCTGAATTACATCAATCTTGATGTATTTAGCAAACTGAGAAACGTTGCAATACGCTCCATTGCGTAACATGAATTTTTGTTTTCTTCATTTTTGTTGAATTGCAACATAGCATGAAATTTGATAGTTGCTATGCACTAATATCCTAATGAGAGTTAGTGAAGCCACCTTACCTTGGCTTGAAAATCTGATGCGATTTTTAGACTGTTAATTTTCTTCCATCTGTTTTGCGCCCTAATAGACGATTTTGTATTTTCTTTTAAAGAAAAAAAAGAAAAAATTCTTCCATCTACAGATTCTACTTAAGGTTGACAATGGGCAGCTGTCTGCCCTATTACCTGATGGAACCGACCCAACCTGAAATTCTCGGGTGTTTGCTGGTGTTGAGAAATCTTGAAAAGTCAACTGTAAAGAAGTGATTTAGTAGCTTTGGTGACTGGTGAGTCGGAGTATGCTCACGTATTCAATCAGAAGCATTCTACTTGTCTGACTCGGTGATCTATTTAGTGGAGTTAACTCATACGAATTCAGACAAATTAAAAGTCAAAAACTGTGAGAGTTATAAATGGTTTGGATTCCCAGGGTAGCATATTGAAGGATTATAAATTAAGACAGTAATGCAGAACACTACGTTTATTGTTTGAACATTCTAGGTAAGATTGGTTGGTATTGATTATCATCTCTTAGCTCTTAGAATTTTTTATTTTTTTATTAATTGCATTGATTGCATTCCTAGGATCCAGTATTCTGAAAATATAGCAAATTCAATATAAAAAGGGTGCTTACGTCTTTGGTGATCATAGCCTTTCTTCTCCCTTCTCTCTCTTTGTTTCGTCATGGATAAGAGAAAGAGATCTAGCTATGACACATCTTTTCTACTCGTCCTTTCTTCTCTTTTATTCTTAGCATGGGTTAAGATCATGAGTTGTTGATCATCAGGGCTCCTTGACCTTGACCGACAGACCCTAGGGTTTGCTAGAACCAAATTGTACACTTGGTAGGTGCGCCAGGCCAGCAGGCCCATTAAGTAAGTTTTCCAGGTTAGGTGATCACTTGGCAGCCTCGCCAAGACAGTAGGTCTGCCTGGGATGTTCGCCAGGCCAGGCAGACTCCATGTGATCCGGCGTGCTAGGGCTAGTAGGCCCACCTGTGAGACTCGCCAGTCTATGAGGTCTTCATTTCCATCTTCTGTAGGCAAAGACAGCCTTACCAGCATAGGCGACAGGCCAATCTAGCTATTTGTTCTTTTTGATAGGGGGTGGAGTATAACCAAGTGTGGAAGATCAGTCCTCTTAACAGTGTGATCCATCCAGCCAGTAAGTATCAGATGAGCAGCATTATCGGGACTATACGAAGATTATGAACATATGCTGAAGGCAGACTTTACCACAGACTTCAAATCCTTTCTGACTTTATTTTTTTATGAATACCCATGTAGCATTTCTTCTTGTCTAAAGTTGAGACCGAAATCAAACGAAATGCCAAAAACCTCCGAACTTCTAGAAATTGTATTCCATGTCTGGAGAGATTTTTCATTGTATGGCTGCTGATGTCATCCATTCCTGCAGATGTTGCAGGTGGACCTTGGACCCCACCTGAATTAATGTGATGTTGATAATTAGCAAAATATGGTGATAAATACAATAAGATGGAAGAAGAGAAGACAATAAAAGAAGAGAGGAGATAAGGAGTGTGGCTGTAAGCTTGGTCTGATACCATGTTACTAGAACGTGGTTGAATTAGGGCCAAAATCGCCCACCCTCGTGCGAGGGTTTTCTTTTATTATTAGAGATCTATGGCCAGTTACACATAATGACCCGATGCAAGTTATTAAATAAGGCCAAAAGAGGATGAACAAGCCGGCAAGATATGAAATATGATGTGGTACTCTTCAACTCTTTGTAACTTATATTTTATAATCCCTGGCTTTTATATGACACACCAATTCTGAGCCTTTAAAAAATGGTTCATGTTTATGAATGCTTTACTTCTGTCTACATTTTCCGTGTGGTTATATACTGTCATTCTTTCTAAATTTATAAGTGTTTTTTATATATAAACTAAAATTAAGTAGATTTAGCTCAAAATAGAACGGAATGGAGAAGTAGAGTTCATGTAGCCGACCCCAACATGGTTGGGATAAGGCTTTGATGATGATGATGATGATGAAACTGAAATTAAGTAACAAAAGCAGAAGTTGCTTGATTATCATTTAGAGAGTAAGTGTTTTCCAAGCTATATTGATCAATATGAATGAGGAGCTGATATATTATCTTTCTTCTAAAATTTCTCTATAAAACATGTGTAGGTTTCTTTTCCTCGTTTGAAGGCAATGACATGGAAAATGGCTAATCAAAATGCAGAATCAGAGCATGTTGCAGTTATTAATTTGAAGGTATTTGAACATTTTCTTGGACACATCCATGAGTTTCTTACTACATTGAATTTTTTGAAATAAGGAATACGAAAAATAGGAGAAGAAATAAAATGTTCTGAGGGTTTTCCAAGAAGTTGGGGTATGGAGATATGAGACTGTCATTCTAATTTTGGAATGCTTTGGGGACTCTCCCTCACTCTTGCCAACCAAAGTCGCAACTGTTGGGACCATACTACCATGGGCATGCCCCTATGCCTTGTTTTCCATGATTATGGTCTATCATTTGGTTGGTATTCATGAGGGGATGTATTAGTATTACAATGCATCATGTTGCATACAGAATGTGATATCTTGAGATATGTACCCTTTCCCAATAATATTTATTCTTCAAAAGGCATCATTCATTAACTCTGCAATTCCAAATCATGCAGTTTGTGCATAATATATTCATTCTTTTACTATGGATATATGCTTCTAATGCTACTTCTTTCAATGCTCCCAAATTTTGATTCAGCCTCAGACTAAGTCCTTTCTGAACCAGTCTTGGACTTGAGTAATCTCTGTCTGTTCAGATAGGATGACTTGACAGTCAACTCACTGCAGTAGCTGGCTGTGGGTAACTGTATGGCTAAGAAGCATGGACACTTTTAAGAAAGTGACATATCCGTGTCGGACACATATCGAACACCGACACTCTTCGGACACTCTCGGATATGTGTCTAATACTATTTTAGCTGTGTTCATAATTAAGAACTAAAAATCTTAATTTCGGAGATTTGTCTGACACTCTTTTTGGGACTCGTCCCACAATTCCTAGCCCGTGTCAATGACTAAAAAATAAACATGTGGCTGATATTTTTTAGACACTTTGTTAACATGTGGTTACTAAAACTTGTAAACTTGATATATGATAATTTTATACTATGGAAATATGTATAATTGTTAATATTAATCATATTACAAGCAAAAGATAAATAAATATTTCACTAAAGAATAGGCCTCGAGATTGGCTTCTTTTTTGCTTTTTTTTTCTTTTGAGGGAGGGGAAAGAGATGATCCTTTCTTTTCTTTGTATGGATTTTATAGAATTATGGATATTTCATGTTTAATGATTATGAATTATGTTTTAGTGTTGTATTGAGTTTTGATAATTTGATATGTTTGTTAGTTGGTACTTGAATTTTTATTTTTTGATTGCTAAATTGATTATAAAGTTAAAATGATATCACTTTTTTCATATATGATTATATATATAAAATAATATATATTATTAATGTGTCCTCCGACATGTCCGTGTCTTACTTTTTTGAAAAATGCTGTGTCGGCGTGTCCGTGTCGTGTTGCATCTATATCCCATGTTCGTGTCCGTGCTTCTTTGCTGTATGATAGAGGTTGTCTATAGCTAAGGTTCCATCTTTAGGTAAAAAAAAATGAGTAATTTTTGTTGAAGTGGGAACAATTTATCATGGACTAGGTCAAACCCTTTTTTTATTCTTTAACTTTTGGAACTTCAAAGCAAGCAAAGTTTGTGGGGCCAAATCAGTCATTTTCCAATTGGCTTGAAACTCTTGACAAGAAAACAACTTCTTTTGATAGGAAGTTGCATGTATTTATTTATGGTGTTCACATCTTATATTTAAATGTACAAAAAAAAAATAGTACTGATGTAAATTTATTTACTTCATATGATGAAGACAAAAAAATATGCAGTTATGTATGTTACAATTTGATAAATTGAATCATTGTTGTTGGGTGAGTCTTGTCTGAACTCAACTGGCTTGTAAACCATGAACCATATCTGGAGTAGATTTCTGATGCATTTTGATGCTCCTATGCCACAAGTGGGTTTTTTTTTTATCTTTTATTTTCTTAGTACCCTATTGGCTGTGGTGTTGGATCCTAAACTACCTTAGACTAGAGAGTGCAAGTAACTCCATTTGCTCACCAGGGCTTGAACTCACACTCTTGCCAGCTTAGGGAGGACATTCTTGATTCTTCTATGTGAACAGATGTGCTAGGCAGGCGGCCCCAAGCCACAGGTGGTTTCAATATTCTGCCATTATATTTTGTCTTCTGGCAGCACTGAATTCTAGATTAATATTATGTCTGTTTTATCTGCTATTTTTGCACTAAACTAACGTCCGAGATTTTGTATTGGGAAAATAGGAGGAAAACACATCCCATTTAATGCAGTTTCATATTTCTACACCATCCCAAATGCACATGGAGAGTGATGAGAATCCATATTGGCAAATTTTTTACATCGCCTGATTTGGGTACATCCAAATGCACCATATCCAATTTTGTGGTTGACATGTTGGTTCCTTCTAAGCAGGGAAAAAAAATGGGAGAGAATATGCAGGCGTGATGATTGCTAAATTAGAAAGTAAAACATTTGCATTATTTGTCTATTTATTCAAGTGGGCCTGATGCAGCTCCAGGATGATACACAATCGTTATCGGGAGAAACAGATGTGAAGTTCCAACTGGCAAAAGATACTCTGAAAACAATGTTGAAGTCCATGTACTATGTTAGGGACCAGTTGTCTGGTATTGTAAGTTTTCTCACTACATTTGCATCTTCAGTATGTGATCAAAGGATGTTCCTATGACTTATATAATTGATTTAGGTATCTGATGCATGGCACATGGACTGTTTACCTTTTCAGGGTGATACCTCAAACGGACAATTACAAATGCTAGAGACAAGTGGAACATAGGACAAGATGATGATTTGACAGGAAAGGTAAATAATTAAAAAGAGAAAAAAAATGTTATAGTACGCAGTGGTAGAAAGCATGTCATTCACAGTGGACTGTTAGGGTTGGGTTAACTTTGTAGGTTATCCATTTTGCTTCTGAAGATCCTGCCTGGGATACTTGTCCAATTATTATTTGAAGAAGTTCATGCTCCATATGCATATGTGGAATGTGTGACATTGAGGCCGTTTGTTGCTTAGCTACTTTTGCAACTTGAATATGGACCTGATTTCCCTTTTTCTTCTTTAAATTTCTACATATGTGGCCCAGGGAGTGGCCTGGCCCCATGTTTCTGGGCAGATGATTAGTGGCCCCACTAAGTTATGGTCAGGTTATCACTTATATCCATTATCCACAGTAGTTTTTACGATTCACATGCGCTGCCATTCATTGCCTAGCTACGTGCAACTTGAATATGGACTTGATTTTTTTTTTCTTCTTCGGCTCTAATTTTCTACGTTTGTGGCCCATGGAGTGGCCTGGCCACATGTTTCTGGCCAGATTTTTAGTGGCCCCACTTAGTTTTGGTGAGGATATCACTTATATTCACCAAAGTTGTCACAATTCACATGCACTGGTATGATCTTTCTTGTATTCACATCAATATCCAAATTTCTTGTTCCTGTCCATTCAAAAAAATAAATTTATGTTATGGCTGATTTTTTAAAATTTACCGTAAAGAATGATGTTGTGGCTTTCCTATTCTTTGGTGTCGACCAAAAAAAAAAGTAGAATCCATGATCTCCAAGGCCACAACTGTAATGTGAATGTTGATATTTCTTTTAATATTAATATGAAGGGGAATATTCATGTGCATATATCCTTCACCATTTTTTTTGTGAACTTTAGGTGGGACCCACTGCATGGTCCATCCAAATGGACCACACACACGACCCCCTTGAATTGAATACATTTATCAATTTTTGATCAAATCCGAATTTATTGGACCATTGGATAGACTATGTATTCATTCGAATGGAATGAATTTGTGTGTCATGGATGAAGTAGTTAAAGACATATGATTGGGGCCAAACTTAGTATCTAGGGTGGTCCCACATGGATCTTTCCATCTCCCCTCCTCCGGTCTCATCCCTTAGTGGGGTCCACCATGGGCCCCACAGAGGAGTATGTATAGTCACTTGGTGAGGGACATATGCACGTGAATACTCTCCGTAATATGAAATGGCCTAAATTGTTATACTGATCCAACTTTTGTTCTCTTATTCATCTTGACCAGCATCAACATCCAGACTGCGTTTTCCCATGATTCTGCACTCTTTAAAATTTGTAAAAAAATAAAGATCCTAGAAAATAAATATGTAACATCTCCACGTTTAAGGACTTTTAGGGTGTTTCAGTTGTAAAAGTTTTAGTGTGTTTCATTTGTAAAAACAAATATATATATATTTATATTCTGATCCATAATATTTTTTTCGTTGTTATTGTACATTTTTGGCCACTTTTTTCACATGGTGGTGGCTGTGAAGGGGTATGCAATTTAAATTTTTTGCTGATTGACCAAGCCTTGCAAAATCATATTTACACATTGACCGTACTGATCAAGCCTATAGCAGTGCTAATTTCGTTGATTTTGCTGATCCTGGGAGTCCGAATGGAAATGTCAACAAAATTGAGTGCCATACTTTTTTTATGGAAAATGGAAATAGAAATGCATGGGCCCCTAGTTCTAATCTTGTCATGTAAATTAGGAGAATCAGCATGACAAAAGAGACACTGACATTTTAGAACCAAACCCAACTTAGTTAGTGGTGGTTCTCCTTGGCACTTAGCTGACCTAATCTGTCTTTCTTGTTAGCTTGGGGGGTGTTTGGATAAATGCAGAATATAATATCATTAGATTTTAATAATGTAAGATTTCATTATCACATAATAAAATTGTATCATATTATAATTTTGTGTCACTTATAGTATTTGCCAATTTATGTACATTTCAATATGCCTTCAAGATTGTTTTATATAGCATATACTTTAATATTTTAATATAGAGGTTTTTCTGCAAGAAAGTGAGATATTGTAAATATCTTCTAAGATATCCAAACAACTACTTTTTAGATGTCTAGATTTTATTCTAAACTAAGATATAATATAACAAAATCTTTTAAAATATACTAGTGAAGACATCCCGTGCTAAGCACGGGCAAGGAACCTCAACAATTTTAACAATGAATTCCTAAAGTGACCAAGATTTGAATATTGAAGTCTGTTGTATTATCGCTCAAAATTTTATCAATATAATCATATCATTGTGCATCTCCAATCTTATCTCTATCTTGGTCACCTTACCAAGTCAATGTTAAAATTGTTGAGGTTCCTTGCCCATGCTTAGCATGGGATACCTTCGCTAGTCTATTTCCATGAGTTGCATCATGTTAAAGTAGATGTTTAAATATGTTAAAAATATATAGATCATCCTACTGGAAGGGAGGCCCTTTTCTTTATCATCATAGAAACACGAAGGCCCATTTCTTGCCCAGAGAATACAAAAAAGAAGAAAAAACCGAAAATCCCACACTGCAGATTCCATCATAATTAAAGTACCAAAAATAAAAAAAGAAAATATCAAATCATTTTGAGGAAGATTGGATAAAAAGGGGGAGATTGTATTTACGAGTAGCCATGGACCTTTTGAATGTAGATGACCCTTAAAATTGGACCCAATTCCAGATGTCATCCCCTGAATTCTTCCAACAATTGCCTGTGCTTATCAACCTAGATGCCGTTTGATTGATGCCTAGTTGGGGAAGATGAAGTCACTGCCATGAATCTGCAAAACTCCGAGTTCGATTTGTGTCATATCCACTCCGTACCAGAATAGTCGCTTAACACTGCAAGCATTATCCTCTTCTTCTTTGTTTCTGCAAGAGGAAGGAAAACAGAGAAAAAGTGCTTTTTGTGTAAGCTTGAGGAAACAAACGGGGAATGGATGGGCTACCTGTAGATTGCTTTGTCCATTTCCTTTTTCTGTTCTTCTCACATCTTTTTGGGGTTACAGGAAGTGGTAAGTGCAAGAGTCAATATGTTAATTGAGAGGAGAGATCGTCTGTATGTGAAAGATTTTTTTTTTTTTTTCGTAAAACGGTATGTGAAGAGTTTTTTTTTTTTTTTTTCAAATATAAGTGAAGAGTTACGCTTATAAGAGTTTACGCATTATAAGTGTAACTGCATCTAAAAAATGTGTGTGGGTGATTTTGCTCACGATGGTGGAAGAAATGGAGAGATTTGAGAAGCTTCTTCCTTGCAAATAATCGCCGGATAGAAGCTTATGCAGCTGAAACTGAAGCGCCATAAATTCTCTGGGCGAACCGATTCAAACGTGAAGAAATTTGTAGTAAAGAAAGAAGACAAATGTAAAGACATTAGTGTGAAGAGATGATGATGCATATAGTGGATGATGATTGCGGAGAAGGGAAAGACCTGGGGTTTTGCTAGGGTTTTGAGGCGGCATTGGCAAAAGAACATGTGATGCTCTTTTTTGCCCAAGGAGTGTGAAATTACTGCTGACAGCTTTTAGAGGAAGAGAGGTTTTAGGAAGTAAATCTGAATTAAAGATGAAAACTTTTAGAGAGTAGAGATTTTAGGTAGTAAATTTGATTTGAGAGAGAGGATTGGTGGATATATTTTTTAGAGGATGAGAGATTTTAGGGAAGTAATTGTAAGAGAGATTTTAAGAACCCAATGCAATTGGGATGCTGATGTGGCACTTTAGAAAAAAAAAAAGAAAAATAAAGGGTGCTGATGCGGCATATTTTACAGGACTCCCTCCTTATAGCTTTAATATATATTACTAGCAACCAAGGCTCGTACTTAGCCCTGGCCTCCATAAAAAAATTAAATAGTTTATTAAAATTTTTTTAAAAATACAGATTTTCAGATATTTATAAAAGTCCACCTACTAAATCAAGAAAATAAAGATTAAAAAATGTTTGAAAATGTAAATAGCCCACTGAATGATTCTCATCATTTAAATAAAAGAAAAAAAATTCAAAAGTCTATTAAATTTTATCAATATCTGAACTTTTATTATTTTTATAAACTTTGTAATAAACTATTTAAATTTTCTTATATAGGTCCAGGCTAAGCACGGGCTTGCATTGCTAGTCCTTACTTAAGATAGATATTTTAAAGATTTTTGCTGCAAAAAAATAATACATCAAATATTATTATATTCTTCAAAATATTATTAATAAAAATAAATAAATAAATAATAGATAAATATATTATCTATCAAGCTAATTTATTTATTAGAATTAGATTGAAATACTAATGTTACTTGCTTTAAAATTGATAAAAAAAGAATTAACAACAGGAAATGATGATGATGAGATTGAGAATTTATCTCAATAAAATAAAAAAAATAACATCTTCAAAGAAAAGAATTCTTGTAGTTTGAGTCTACCTAAATCCCAAAAATTTTTATTAAAAAAGCTCACTTTCTACTTAGAAAAAAAAAGGAGGAAAAATAAAGGATATTGTACAAACATTATTCCACCAAATTAAATGTCCAAGGAAAAAATCACGAAATCCTCATCTCTAGAATCAATTAGAAATAAGCAAATAATAGAATATCAAAATTACTTGAGAAGCTTCATTTTGATAATCTAAAAAAATGCAACATCAACCTTCTTCCTTATTGTTGCTTGAATAAAGTTGATTTAACTTGGAAACCATTCAGAAATAAAAATTAGATAAAACAACATTTCATATCAAATTGGAGATATAAGTGTTACAGGCTTGTATTTATCCAAACCAAATTTCAAATAAGCATAAGTTGAGCCCATTATAACTATAAAAAAACTTGACATTTTCATAATTTAATGGTGGCCCAAAGACATATCTTCTGGGAATGATTTTGGTGAGGCCCACTTCCATATTTTGAAAGTATTATAAAGTTTTTATAATTTGATGGTACTGTAAGAAATAGAGCCATTTATTTTGATTGGTGTCAAATCTTTATAAATAGGTCCCACAAGAAAAATTAGCATTATAATTTGATCATAAACCTAGATACTATAAGAAATAAAGCCATCTATTTTGATTAGTGCCAAATCTTTATAAAGAGGCCCCACAAGAAAAATTATCATACTACCATTTAAGTAACAGATAGAATTAGGCAATAAAAAAAGGTGCAAAAAAGAAAAATAAGTGAGAGATTTTTGTGATAGTAGTAGATGGAGAGATTTTAGGGGAATTAATGATTTATTGGTGCCACATGTAATTTTCAATGATGCTGATGTGGCGCTCTAGAAAAAAAGAAAAATAGGAGGTGCTGATGTAGCACCCTCTAGAGGCCTCCATTTTTATAACTTTAATATATATGATGCTTTCAAAACACCCCCTTACCTTAAAAGGAAAAGACAAAGGAATTTGCGATCTACTCTTGAATGGTTGGTAGCAATTTGAGCTGTCAATGGGCATTGATTGGTTGCTAATCTAACCTGGCTCCTTCAATCAGGCTTGGAATGGGTTTTTTATTCACTTGGCACAGAACAGGCCTAATACAAAGGCCCGAGCCCTGGCTTCTGTTTTCAGAGCCTGGAACAACCCTTTTTTCCCTGAAGCTTTTCTGTTGTTAGATTAGTACAATTGTTCGTTTGTATACGAGATTATCCAAAACGTCTCTTGCGCGTATGTGTTGATGCCCAAAGCCTGTTTGCTTGATGGTCCTGGCTAATTAATAGTGCCTTAAAACGGAGAGTTGAAATAAAAGTAGATAATGATCCATATCCAGCTGTTAATAACAGAAGTTGACACTTCTTTTACAAGGTTCTAATGGGCCTGTCATTGATGGGCTGGGTTTAGGCCTTACCCATTGACATTCTTACTAGGAAACAAGAAAATATTGACTTTTGATTAGGTTTACGGGAAAGAGCTATATCTGACGCGAACAAGGTAAAACCAGTGTAGCTTCTCCTCTTAACCTATAGATAGAAGAGAAAAGATAGCCAGCTTAGGCAAACGAGTGAGGTAAACTTCCCCCACATTCTTCAGTTTTAGCAATGTTTTTGTAATGTGCCCAGATATTTAGAAAGAGAAATGATCCTATTTTTCCATCTTATATTGATCTTCAAGCCTCATGATTTGAACTATATGGGGGCCACCTTTGCTTAATCCAATCTGCTTGTGTCACACACCTCACAATGTACAGCCACTGTGCCCACTCCAATGGGACAAATGTTGTTGGATTCACATTTAGGAAATATGTAGCTTTGCCTTTTTTTCACTATCAATCTGGTAGGACTCACTTCAGTTAAAGAAAGTTTCAGGGCATTTGTGGCTTACTCCTCAGGCTAACATCAGTGCACGGCCCAAAGAGCACATCACACTGATGTTGTAAAGTTTAATTTTTGTTTGCATTGAGGATGTGCATCTCCCTGTGTAAGACATATTTGGAGCAAACGCATCTGAGAAGTTGCATGCTTCAGTAACACTCCTTATCAAGGGATATACCCTTTTTGACACCTTGTTTTTAAGAAAAAATTGGGTAACCTTTAATTTTTTTTCCCCCCCTCAAAATTTAAGACTGGTATCTATGTTCAACTCTATACGAGATTAAAAAGCTTAAAAACAGTTAAACTTTTTCTTTTCTTTTTCTGAAATATTATTTTAATGTAATTATTTATTTGTTAAGAAAGGCATGCTTGTAACTCTTGTGGCCCAAAGAATAAGAAAGGCATGCTTGTAAGTCTTGTGCCCCACTCTTTGGGCCATTGGAATGTAGACCCCAACATTTTTAGACATTGGAAAATTTGGGTCAGTTTCTAAATACGAGGGCTTGTGATACACACAAATTGGATCAAGCGAAGGTAGGCCTGCATAAGTCAGATGGGTGGTTATTATGCTAATTGAGGTTTCTACTAATTTTTAGAATCTTCTTATGCACATAGAGGATTAATAACTGCTTTGTGAATTTTCTCATTTGCTCTGCTTATCAACTGTGGCAGCGATGGGAAACTCCAATCATGGAATACCCTTGCTCTCAGCAAGTGTGACAGTTGCTGATGCTTGCATGATCATGATGAATAATTGAGATTCGCATTTTCTTATTTAGGTCTAGAGCTGCAGGTTCTTAGGCTCACTGTCAGTTCCTGCCACTCTTTCCCCCTCCCTGCTGCTTTTTTCCTGCCACTCTTTCCCTCTCCGTGCTGTTTTTACTTGGAAGACGGCAATAATGCAATAGCAAAATAGCCGATTATGATTTCAAGAGCATGCAGCACAGGTCTCAATTCTCACACATGGGATAGTGGGTTGAGTTCTGTAGATTTTTTTTTTTTAGTCCTTGGTGCATGGGTCAAAGTAATTCTCTAATGTTGGGACCGAAAGTGTGTTTTTCTCACTATCCTATCGATGCAATATTTATTCTGTTGCCGGTTTTAAGTGTAGTTTTTTTTTAGGCTCTTAGCCCAAATTCATTTTTTAAAAGTCATATAGCTTTAAGTTTACTTCCAAAAATTTTAGAGCTTTAAGTCCATTCGGATATTTTTGCCCCCTCAAATACTAAAAACTACCATTGTGCCCCTCTTTAAAAAAAACAGCAAAACAGATTTAAAAAAAAAATTTAGTCCAGGTTTTTTCTTTTGATTTTTTTTAAAATTTTACATACCATGATCACATGTTCATGTTTTTAATCTTGTAATTTGTTTTACCAATTTCAAACATGATTCTGCTTTGACACATTTGTTTGATATTCCTTTTTTATCAAGTATGCTAATATATGATCATATTTCTTCAATTTGTGCACTGAGAATTCATAATTCTTAATGTCCATATGTCTTATGTTCCTGATTCTACAATTTATACACTAAAAAATCAAAATTTTTAATGTTCCTGTACCTCATGTTTCCATTTCTGATACATCTAATTGATGTTCATATTTATCATGTATACTAATCCATGATCTTGTTTATTTAATTTGTGCACTGAAAATTCAGAATTCTTAGTGTTCATGTGTCTTATGTTCTTGATTATTCAATTTGTGTACTGAAAAATCAGAATTATTAATGTTCATGTATCTCGTGTTCCTGTTTTTGATACATCTGATTGATGTTTCTGTCTATCATATATATTAATACATGATTTTGTTTTTTCAATTTGTGCACTGAAAATTTAGAATTATTAATGTTCAAGTGTCTTATGTTCTTGATTCTTTAATTTGTGCGCTGAAAAATTCAAAGTTATTAATGTTCTTGTGTCTCGTATTTCTATTTTCGACATGCCCCCCAGCCACCGGCTAACTACTTTTCAAAAAGTGAACAAAAAAAAAAAAAAAGTGAACCCTAGGGGTAGAATGGCCATTATCATAAAATAAGTTGAATAAAATGGGCTTAAAGCATTAAACCTTATAGCACTAGTGGACTTTTGCAACTAAGAATAAGGGAAGTAGACTTCTACCTAATTCAGTTTGAAGAATTAGACTGCCACCTAAATTACCTTTGTTTTTACTACTTTTTCCTTTTGTTTGTTTCCGTATTCCTAGTCATTTTTAAATTTATACCCAGTTGGTTGACTATTCAAACCAAGACTTCATCCTGAATTTTCTAGAAACCTTATAAAACTGTATGTCAACTATAATCTCCTTGGTTATTTTGCTCATGGGGATCATGGTCGAGAGCCGTGATTGTGGGGGTTGTTGTGATTTTCTGAACATCACCCGTTGTGCGCACCCATCAATTACAAGATCAACAAAAATAAGCCACACACAAGAAGAGACACCGAGATTTACGTGGTTCACCCAAATAGGGCTACATCCACGGGCATAGGAGGACGAACATCTTCACTATGACAAGTAAAGCATACAAGAGATTCCCACTCTCTCACCTCATCTCTCCTACGTGGTGTGGGAACACCACGAGCAACTGCCGCCGCCGCAAGGTCTAGGGTTACAGACTATACATATATATAATTTCCACTTTCTTGGCAACCACGAAAGCCCTGGTACAATTACCAAAACACCCTTGACCTTAAACCAGTCCCTGGCTAACCCAGTGGACTCATCCAGTTAAACCGGAATATAAGACATAAACCTAACAATCTCCACCTTGGCTTGAATTCCGTACAACTCCGTACAACTCGAGCTACTAGGAGATAAAACCGGCAATGTCTTCACGTACCTTGCTGAATGGTACGTCACTGCACCAACGATACAGTCTTCTTCAACACTTTGACATGTTGAACCAGCACATGAACTTTGAACAAAGTTCATCTCGTCAAACTCCACTTCGAACTAAAAGCTCGAAACCATTGACGAATCTGAGTGATATCTGAATCACTCACCATCCTGCCCCATCTTCAACATCACTATGAAGATCCAATCACCACAAGCATGCAAGCAAAACAGATCGGGAATACAAGTCCAGATGACTTCACAATTGCAGAAACCTCTGCCTTTGAGCGGTCAAAAAACTCCATTTGACCAGGCCTCCGATCAATCAAACAAACAAATGTTTGACAACTGTTGACGCATCAGCTCCTCCTTGTTGCTTTTCCGGCTTGGCTCTGGCAAGATGAATAACATCACATGCGATCATGTGAACCCCAAATGAACAACTTCGTTTGAATCAACAAACCCTTTGCAACTAGGCCGCGACTCCTATTATTGGGTTTACAACAACAACCAGGTCGAGTGGACCTGATTCTAGCCTGAATCCACATCTGTTCAAATCTCCTCAAGATTTCTACATCAAGTTATAGATCTCGTCACCACGAGCACGCTGAAGAAACGGATCTAAAATCCGACTCAGGATGGCTTCGATATTGGCAAGTAGAGCATACAAGAGATTCCCACTCTCTCACTTCATCTCTCCTACGTGGTGTGGGAACACCACGGGCAACTGCCGCCGCCGCAAGGTTTAGGGTTATAGACTATACATATATATAATTTCCGCTTTCTTAGCCACCAAGAAAGCCCTGGTACAATTACCAAAACACCCTTGACCTTAAAACCAGTCCCTGGCTAACCTAGTGGACTCATCCAGTTAAACCGGAATATAAAACATAAACCTAACAGGGGTGTGTTCTACTTTTTAATGTGTTTGGATGGCCCTAAAGGAGACAAGAGGAGTAAATATGTTTGTGATGTAGATTCCTAAATTTCTCCTACTCCTAAAAATATAATGAGGGAAAAATTTCTTGCCAAGACCACTTGATAGGGGCAAAACACACCTGTGGCACAGTGTGTGCAAGAGAATATTTTCATATAATAAAGTTCCTTTTACTACATCATCTTCATAAGAAACTTTTTGTTTTACATGAACCCTTCAAACCCGTGCAAAGTAACTTATCTACTCATTTATAAGGATTTTTACAAAAAATTTTGTCCTAAATTCTTATTATATTATTTAATTAAGAAAGACATTAAAAACATTGAATTAGAGTGTCGTATGCAACCAAAAGACCACTCTGCTTGAAATGATATTGTATGGCCACTTTTAAAAATCATCATCTTTCTCCTTCAGAAAATGAAGGTTGCTTTTACCTCTCTTCTCCTGTTTTCTTCTCCGGACGATATTTTTGGCCAACCTTCATTTTCCTCATAAAGAAAAGGAATCTATCATCTTCTTTTGTCTCTCTCAATTTGCGCTTTCTACTCAAAACCTCTCACTTTTGCTCAAAACCTCTCACCTTCTATGATCTCTCTCTCCTTTTGCAAAAATCCTTTGCCAAATTTTTGCTTCTTCCCTAGAACAATATCATTAGGGGGCCCTCTTTGTGACTTTTTTTCTCTTCTTTATTGGTCTCAATTTCTCCTGTTCTTTAGAGTTCCTAGTTCGGTAGCTAATAGGCGAAAATGATCTTCCTTAGTGCTTCTTGTATTTGGCCACCTGTGCTCATTGTCCCACTTACACTATTATTTTTTATTCTTCTTCATCACCGCTCACCAATCATTGCAACTTAAAAGACATGATTGATGTGAGTTTGACACTCTTTTCACCATATTTTGAAAAGAAAAAACTGTAGAAAAAGAGATATTTTGAGTCATAGAGAGCAAAAGAGGAGAGGCTAAAGGAGACAAGGCTAATGATTTTATCTGGATGAGAATAATAAGTTCTTTTTTAAAAGCCCTGATGATATCGTATTTGGGTAAATTGGTCTTTTGCCTACGTACAACACCCTAATTCGGTGTTTTAATATCTTTCATAATCAGTTGGTATTATCAAGATTTAGGACTAACTCTTTTGTAAAAATGACTTATTTTAAATCATTCCTCATTAACTTTATTTATAACATGACGTTTCCTCCTCTCTTAGTCTCTCCTTATGTAGATAAACATGAGAAAGAGCTCCACTCATTTAGACAAACTAAAAAGAGAGACGTTAAGGCGGTGGTTCAGTTAATTAGAGTTTTGAATTTGCTTTATAAGGTCTTAAGTTCGACTTCTGTCCTTTGTATTATATGGATAATATGTGTATGGCCATATCTACACCATTTATAAATTAGTCATTGTTCGTTAAAATTAAATAACTCTCGAGCCAGACGCCAACAATCTTAAAACTAGGTTGATGACGGAAACAGGGTACAGAGAGCGAGATGGGTCTTGGTTTTCTAGGGAGGGAAGTCTTGGTTTCTGTTGTTCTTAATTTTGGTGTTTAAAGGTCTTGGCTTTCTAGTCTTCTTTTAATAATCAAAAAGCAGAATTTGGATACAGGTGAGATGTGATGGTTTGAGTAATCGTACCTTTGTGGGCTACGTTCCTATGCGTGTATGCTAATTCAAATATTGAAAGTCCCAATCATGGGTCCCATAATTGATTTATCATCGATAATTATCAACGTCTTATCAGCCGCTTTATCATTCTACAACGATAAAAATATAATTCGAGACCAACTTCCACGGATCTAGTTTAGTTTGAGCGGATCATTTGATCTTCTTGTTTTTTTCGCGATGCAACATCTGCAGCTGGGGTCGATGACTTTGCCCTGTCTGGATCGGCTCACATGTAAGTAATCAGTTCATTAAAAAAAAAAAAAGATCATACAGGTAGGTGTGGCCCACCTTTGGATATTTAGAGTCTTAGACATCAGAAGGGCCCTTGTTTGACTTGCCATACATACTTTTGATCGCAATTGCCGTTAGTGCAGGATGAAATACTTATCCAACTGGATAGGATAGCTCATCAAGGCTGGGGCCCCACTTATTTCGGCCGTTCATGTGCTTGGCCTCTTGATGAATGGCTGATGCCCCAGTTGGAGAAGCATAAATATCGGATGGGTGGGTTACTGGTTTGTGGATGTGGACAGTGTCCAGAAACTTCTATTTGCTGGGAACCGCCTGAGCCATTCAGATCAAGTGAGTACTAATTGTGGTGTGGACCATCCATCTTATGTTGGGCCCACATCTGATGAACGGCAGTTTGAACCACCAAAGGTGAGTTGCACCAACCACCAATACAGTTGAGAATGACCAGCCGTTGAATAGGAAGGATTGCATGTCCCATGTTCAAACCACTTTCTGTGGCCCACTTGAACTGACTTTCTGAACAGTGTAGTGTTGGATAAGAAGGCTTCAATAAAAATCAAGTAGACTTTCTGTGGTTCTCATCCGTGGCCTGTCTTATATTTTTTGGGTAATCTTTGGCACTTATGATCAAACTATCCTCTTCATCTGTCAGTAGTCTAAATCTGGCACTCAATCAATTATTTTCAATAGTTGGATTTAAGGTTTTAAAACCAAGCATAAATTAAGAGGTTGAAATGACATGATAGGAATAAGACTTAGCAAAATCTTAAATCTCAATTAGATCTTTCCTTTCCCTACTCCATATGAACAGCATGGCCCCATTTGGACTATGAATGAAATCACCCCAGACTTGACTTAACTGGTGATTACCCAGATTTAAATTTAGATACACCTTCATCAATTGTTTCTTCTGAGTCTGAATCCGACACAAAACCCACTTGTTGAATAAGAGTTGTATTAAAATAAAAAGAATCGAATTCTACATTCTTATATTTGGATCTTGACCCTGAATTTTCTCCTATCCAAAAATAAATCTTGTATCCATTTTATTTGAAATCGGAGACTTCAACCAATTTTTATTTTTCCAGTTAACGAAGGTATCTCAATCTCAACATCACAATACAGTTTATATCTACAGAGCAAATCTCGGTCGTTGCAATCTCAGTGGTAAAATTTGAATATGCAACCCCGGAAAGCAGATACAATTTCAAATAATCAAATACTTATTTGCAAGTAAGATTCCATCCACTAATCAAGCGAAGATGAAATTCAGTTTGTGAAATCAATGTTGTGACCCCCTAGTTGTGGGGCCCACAAGATGATAAGACCTTCACTCCCAAGCACATGACCTACTGTCAAAATAAGATTTAAAAAAAGAGAGCGAAAGATATGGTCATGGGCGAGACACGGTCAGAAAAAAGATGGAGGTTACAGAAGGATAAGATCCAGTAGAGCAGGACCTAACCAAGGCCGGTCAACAATACAGTAGAAATTTAGGAAAACTACATGAATAAAAAAAGAGTTGCATTTCTTTATATTTCTGGATATAAAAACGGATAAGATATAAATCTAGATAAACGAGCTGCCACAGCCACCCCCAGCATATACAGTACGATACAACATTCTGTTTTTTTTAATAGACCATGTCTTGCGTCCTACACCATCCATGACATTTGATATGATGGCACAGCCATCATACGGTGATGAAGTCTCAAATGAATGGTGAGGATGTACCACAACAGAGTGTGGTGAATTGATAATGGCCATGAAAAAGAGGCAAAATAGTCAGTCCCCATTCTCAGATTCCCATGGGAGAAATGCCCCATCAAATAAGGTCAGTCTACCACTATCCAATAGTGATAATTTAGATTTAAAGCCATGATTTTTTGGGATATATGTAAAATAAAGGTACCCATATCATTTAATTATAAGTGTGTTAGGGCATAATAGAAGAATGAGGTAAAGTAAGGTAGAGTAAGTGTAAAATGAAGAAAAAATAATATGTGATTGGATTTTGATGGCTTTTTATTTTTAGTTGTTTGATATGAATTTTTTTTTACTTTTTATATAAAAAGTAGAAAATTTTAGTAGTTTAGTGATAATTTTTTGATTTAAAAAAAAAGATAAGAAAATTTTAAATTTAGAAAAATAAAAAAAATTAAAATTTTAAAATTTAATTTTACTTTACATTACCGTACCCCCTTTGCCAAATATGCTCTTAGTTTGTCTACGAGGTTATAGCATATTTATTCGGCTATTTTGATTCCGAAGAAATTACTTTGGCCTTAAAGGTTGAAATACCATCCCTTATATTAAAAAAAATAAAATTGTGTGTGAATGTTTTTTTTTTTTTTGTTACGCCCAACAAGTTCACGGTCCAGCTTGAGCCAGCCCGAACCATATATCCTAATCCTAAAATTCATTTCCGCCCAGATGGCCCACATATTTGCAGAGCCATCCATTTCATAGGTACACAGCTATGACGTGCATCTGAAACTGATACGGAAAAGTAAGACCAAGACAGAAGCAGCGGGCCCCACTTGAATGAAACAATGTGCCAATCGTGGATAAACGCGACTGCATTCTCTCTCTGCAGTCTGCACGTATCAGTCATGAAAGATAAACAAAAATTAACATGTAAAATAACTATTTTTCTAGGATATGCAACCTGCCCTTCCAACTTTTACAAGTCACTATTATATTTCAGTCACCTACTTGTCTGTGATCATTGGATGAAAGCTTAGAAGACTTATTAGATCAAATTGAAAGGCAGTGTTGATCCAATCAACTCATATTTAAATTGCCCTTTTGCAAGAGTGGTTCTCACCTTATTTGAACTCCTGCGCAACAGCTTGCGTGGAAATTTAATGTTTATACCATTAATTAGAGGGAGTTCCGCTTTTGTGGAGGGTGTGGGTAGATAATCCCACTCTATTTAAGCCCCGAGTCAAATAGGTAAAAAATACTTTAAAAAGCTTAGTGGTAGGAGGACTAAAGTGGACCTTTGATCAACCCTAAATCCATCTAGGAACCTTATGGATTATCATGTTCAAATTTAACTCCATTGACATCTATATTTGAAAGAAAATGTTCTTCTACTTCTCTAGATTGTATTTTTAAGTCGATAATTTTTAGCGCGCTCAGCATATGAACCATCTAAATTATTTCCATGCATGATTAGACCATTGGAATTTGGATCAACTTTTTTCCTGCAGTATAAGTCATTAAAATTTATGGACAATAAATTATAAGATTAGAGGCATGAGATCTGATAACAATTTTTTTTTTAGATCAGTGTCCATAATAAGTGAATCGTTCTATCTCCCAATGTCCCATGATCTATAGGGGCATAGATGAGTTCCGACAGCTGGTGTGGATGGATATTACTCATATTTGAATATTTGATTATCCATCTAAATGATATGCAAAAATACATATGCACTATATACACTTTTTAATAAATAGTAAATTATCATTTTGACACACCACTCATTTAAAAATGACGTCCTGTGAGTGGCATAGGTGGTAGAGATTCAACCTTTGACCAACACAATCAAAGGTTAGATCTTTGTGTCCTTTTAATCTCTCTCTCTCTCTCTCTCTCTCTTAAGTAATACATTTGAAGGTTTCAATGTTGAGACTCAAGACTAAGCCAGGTCTCTTCAATCCAAATCTAGGTGAATTGAAGGGTTGGTCATTAGTTGGCTAGTTTTCATACAAAATGACATATGACTTGAAAATTCCAAATACCGTAGAGTAAAAAGTAAAAAACCATCGAATTGTGGAAGTAGCAAGGCATAAAAGATATATATAGATAGAATAGAATACAATAGAATAGAAAAGTAGAAACGCAAAACGCAGCCGCCCGAGCCAATGTTTTGTTGTTGGAAAGTTCGCAAAACGAGCCTTCGACTCGAGATGATGGAAACAGCAACACCAACACCAACAACAAAACCAACAACGACGACAAAAAAAGGAACCCTAACCTAGAAAGAAGGTCAGATCTTTTCCTCTTCCTCCTGCTTCTCCGATTCAGCGTTCAAAACCCTAGAAACTTAGAGATCCTCTGCAAAACCCTAGAATTGCAAGCCCTAGAATTGCAAGCTGGCGGGAGATCTCAAGGCAAAAACCCTAATGGCGGCCACGATCGATGGGGACGAGCGCGTGATCGCCACGGCGCAGCGGATCGTGAAGAGCCTCGGCAGCAACAAGGACATCACCAAGGACATGATCCTAATCCTCTCCAACTTCGACAATCGCCTCTCGACCATGAGCGAACTCATCCCATCCGACGAGACCGCCAAGGCCCTGAATCGCCTCGACTCCTCCGAAAAGCTCATCCTCCGCTGGAACACCAATTCCCATGACTCGCTCCCCTGGGAGGACGCCCCCGACGATGCGGCCGACTACCTCCGCGCCGTCGACGACATCCTCCGCCTCACCGAGGACCTCTCAATGGACGGAGATGCCGGCGGAGAGGCCGCCGGCGAGACCCTGGAGCACGCCGAGACGCTCCTGCAACTCGCCATGGCGCGGCTCGAGGACGAATTCCGGCATCTTCTCATCCGGAACACCATACCGCTCGATTCCGACCGCCTTTACGTCTCGATCCGGCGGGTCTCGCTCTCGTTCGTCTCGGATATGGGCGAGACCGAGACCGTCGATGACTTTGAGAGCTCCGTCGACGAGGACCGGGAGAGCGGGGACCGCGGGAGCCTCGCCGCCGCCGCGGCGTCGGTGGATGAGGATCTCTCCGTGGAATTGATCCACCCGGACGCGGTGGCCGATCTGAGAATGATCGCGGACCGGATGCTGCGGTCCGGGTACGAGAAGGAGTGCTGCCAGGTCTATAGCAGCGTCCGCCGCGACGTGCTCGATGAGTGCTTGGCGATACTGGGCGTGGACAGGATGAGCATTGAGGAGGTGCAGAAGATTGAGTGGAAGGCTCTGTATGAGAAGATGAAGAAATGGGTGCAGGCAGTTAAGGTTATGATCAGGGTTCTCTTGCCGGCAGAGAAGCACCTGTGCGAGCAGGTGTTTGGCGATTCGGATCTGATCAGGGAGGTGTGCTTCGCGGAGACTGCCAAGGGCTGCCTGATGCAGCTGCTGAATTTCGGTGAAGCCGTCGCGATTGGGCAGCGCTCGTCCGAGAAGCTGTTCCGGATCCTCGACATGTATGAGGCCCTCTCTGGGGCGATGCCGGACCTGCAGGCCCTTTTCCCCGATGAGGCAGGGGACTTCCTCTGCAGTGAGGCGGAGGGAATAGGGAAAGGTCTGGGCGAAGCCGCGTGTGGCACGTTTGCTGAGTTTGAGAGCAATGTCCAGAAGGAGACCTCCAGGAAGCCAATGCAGGGCGGCGAGATCCATCCCCTCACTCGATATGTGATGAATTATGTCAGGCTGCTTGTCGACTATAGCGACTCATTGAATTTGCTCCTTGGCGATGATAATAAGGGTGGTTCTGCCAGCCAGGAGCGCAATGATGCTGATGAGTATATGGACGGCATTTCTCCAATTGGGCGCCGGCTAGTATCCGTGATTGCGACGCTGGAATCCAATCTAGAAGAGAAGTCGAAGCTTTATGAGGATGGTGCAATGCAATATATATTCCTGATGAATAATATCCTTTATATTGTACAAAAAGTGAAGGACTCTGAGCTTCGGACACTGCTGGGAGATCGTTGGGTTCGTAAACGCCGTGGGCAGGTGCGACAGTATGCGACTGGCTATTTGCGAGCTTCTTGGACCAAGGTATTGTCTTGTTTAAAGGATGAAGGATTGGGCGGTGGCGGAAGCTCAAGCAATGTCTCCAAGGTGTTGCTGAAGGAGAGGTTCAAGAGCTTCAACCTGGCTTTTGAAGAAATTTATCGGACCCAGACAGTTTGGAAGGTTCCAGATCTGCAGCTCCGAGAAGAGCTCCGGTTATCTGTATCGGATAAGGTCATTCCCGCCTACCGTTCATTTATGGGGAGGTTTGGCAGCCAGCTAGAGAGTTCTAGGACTGCGGGGAAGTACATAAAGTACACAGCCGAGGATATGGAGAAACTCTTGCTGGATTTGTTTGAAGGATTACCGGGACAGTTGAACCATCCGAGGAGGAAACTGAGCACATAGATGGCTGTGTACGGGCTTCTTGTAATTTGGTAAGCATCTCTGATCTTGTTAGGGAATCCCCATCATTGGGAGTTCATTCAGATACCTCACTGAGTAATGCGTTCATAAGGTCCTATTTATTGTTGATGTTTATGTTATAATCACAGGATACACTTGGATGCTTTTGTCCATGTCGTCTTCTATGTATTGTAATGAAAATTGTACATGTATTATAGTTCCTCTTTTGTGTGAATTTTCTCAGATTTTTATGAATTCCATATCATAGATGATGATCTGCTGCGGAATTCACCCATGACCATGGTATTGAACTGGGTTTGTGGTTTTGAACTTACCTGAACTGATATCATATTTCTGAGACATTTTCTGGTTAGTTTGGGTGTCGGAACTCACCTCTTGTTAGGTAAATGCAGTTACTGCTTCATATTTTTGTTGCATCATGTTGCCTATTATGTTTGTTCAAATGTTCTGCTTGCAGCCTTTTACTCATTTTTACTTGAAAATTAAATTCAACTCTTCCCCCTTTCATTGTATGCCACACTGGCTAGCTCTATAATGTTTGAATCGATTGAGCAGCATTTGAACCCCTGTTGCTACTCCCTTTGCGAGTCAATGCCCCTACCACCATGTTATGTGTGCGTATGTGATCTCTCTCTCTCTGTCCCTTTTTTTTTTTTCAACTACATTGTTTCTTGTTGCAATGTTTGATTTATACTTGCAGATTGGAGATATATATTATCCATGATTAACATGTTGTTTCCTGTTGCAAGTATGCGAGTACAATAGAAGCTGTTGTCTTCTAGTCATCCATGGTGGGGGAAAACTAATGTTTCTCTTGAGTCTATTGATTTCCACATGAGTGGATACATTCATATATTAATAATAATATGCACAGCTTTGTCTATATGTGCAAAGGTCAAGAGTCTTGCTTGCTGTCTAAATTGGTAATGATGGTTGTGATTACTCTGTGATTGAATATGGGTGACATGGTGTTGTGGCTGCTGGCGAGGTAGGTGTAACAGTTCATTTTGATGGCAGCAGTAACTATGCTTAGAGCCCATCTATGTTGACAGGTAAATTTCTTTATGTGTCTGTCTTTTTGCTTTTATCTGGTTGTACCATGGTGTTGCTGGTGTCCATCATCAATGCTTCCAGTTGGCTGTGCTGATATGTGATGTTACTGCGGCTTTTTTTCTCTGTTGACATCCACAGGCATTGAGGTAATTGTTATGGTATTTGTGACAAACCCTTTTTTAGGCAGTTAGATCATCCATATTCTCATGGTTGCGTAGGAAAACACCATCAAATTGGCCAGTGTTTATAGCTCCAAATGAAAATTTGAACCCTATTCTCTTTTTTTGACCTTCTTAAATATTATATAGTTTGTATAAATATTTTAAAACATTTAACCTGCCATACAAGAAATTTGTATAGGAAAGCAATTTACAAGCTAGTTAATTGCAGTTCTATTCTGCCTTTTTTTTTGTTGGTGTCACTATCATTTATTAAATTGTCACATTGTTGCCCATTAAAAGTGTTTCATTTATTATTAAAAACAAGAGTCTATTGCTTACTGAAGATGGTTGTCTTATGTATCGCTAGAATTCTACTATTATGACTACAATTTCGTTTTGCTGGGCTTTTTGTTGTTTGATGTGCATGGAGAAAAGGGCAAAAAATGAACTATTTTCCTCCTAGGATTATGAAATCCTCAATTCCATGTTTGTGGAGATTGTGAAATCTTGCAAAGAAATGTGTCCATAAAGTGAGCGATTTTTCTATTGTTGGAAGTAGTGCCTTGGAAACTTAGTGATAGGCCACTAACTTAATTTTGTTCATAGTTAATATTTTGATCTTTTGTCCTTCATTTTTTAGTACTCATATATTCATCCATTTTAAAAGATGATGGAATTTAGGAGAAGAAATACTAACAAAATTGGGAGAGAGATTTTTAGGCTAAGGTGGTTGAAATTGGTCAGAATTCTAATGTCGTGTAGAATCAATTGGTGGAAATAGGTCAACAGGGATGTAATCGGAGAGTCCAAGCGGAAGAAAACATGCACATAAAAAAAAACTTTCTATTAGAATATATAAATTGAAAATGCTATTGATTAAAAAAAAAGAACTTTATTCAAGAAATGGATTACAAAGTCTAGAAGACTGAAAAGCTCTAAGTCGGCAAAAATTGAAACAAAGAGAGATTTTTGGTATAGAGGTAAAGACAACCTGGATGAAGAAAAAATGGCGTAGTAGGACTACAGATCATATAATTGTACAGATATGGATCTTGGCTGCAGAAATTGGGATATATGTGTTAACCAAATTGTTCAAAAATTGAGTAAGGGAAAAATGTCCTGGGAATGGAGAACCAAATCGTTCAAAAATTGAGTAAGAGAAAAATATCCTGGGAATGGAGAGAGAGCATTGTGGTCCTGTTTTACTAGAACAAAGGATATATATATTAAGAACTCTCCAATCCACCAAACTATTGTACTTGTGAGCCATATGATGGTACTTTGAATGAGTGTGCCATGCAGTGCCTACGAAAAGTTCTCAGAGTGGAAGAATTGATTATTTTCCAGAACCAATTTGGGTTTATGCCAGATAGATCTACCATAAAGGCCACTTCAATATGAAGACAACTCATGTGAAAGTTCTCAGAGTGGAAGAGAAATTCACATATGTTTTTTTTATCGAGTTAGAGCGGCCTATGATGGTTGATAAGGTAGCTAATTTAGCAATAATGAAAGAACAATGTTTCCTTAAGGGCACTGCTATGGAACTGAAATGACAAAAAAAAAAAAAAAAATCTATTGTCTACCATTTGGCGTTCTTCAAGGAATAATAAAAGTAAAATAATCTTGATGATGTGGTGCTTTATTTTTCCACATCGAGTGGATTTCTTGTTTTGAAGGGCTGAAATGAGGATATCACCTTTTGAGGAAAATGCTAAGTATGTTCGGAACTGATGCGTCACTGATGTGCCCAAGTGAACTTCACAAGACTTAGATTATACCAAGGATCTACTTTGAGGGCTTATTTATTTGCCTTGTTTATATTCACTTGGATAACATGTCTCCTTGGTGTGTATGTTTTTTGCCCGTTTGTCAAACAAGAAGACAGCATATGGTTTGGGAATTACCTAATCAAATACGAAATGTATGGAGTGTAAGTTAAGGGATTTGAGAATAGTGAAGATGTGTTGGTGAAAATTAAAACTTGATCTGTAGGAGCAACAATTGAGTGGAACAAAAGGCATAGATTGGATATATCTAAACAACACCAACACCAACAGCGCCCCCCCCACCCCCACCCCCCCCTTTCTTTTTCCTTTTCCCTCTCCCGCCCTCATGGGTTGACCATCCAATGCGCCCATCCATCCATCTCAACCAAGCATTGGACCCAGTCCATTCATTTTATGTTATTTTTATATTATTTAGAGCTTTTAATTATGTTTTAAGCTGTTTTAGTAGAATGTTTTAAGCCTGGCCATCAATGTGTTTGGATGGTCCATATTAGTCTTAGGGTGATTTCTTTTTCTTTATAATGAGGTAAAGCCTCTTTGGCTAAAGAATTGTGGATGATTAAAGAAAATTGAGGCTTGGTGATTTGTGAGCTTAACAGAGATAAGCCAACGGATTGTTATGTGAATGTTGTCGTTTTGATTGAAAAGGGTTTTTCACAAGACATTGGTAGCTATGCTGTGTGGTGTTGAATGTCGGGCAGCAGAGAAACGAGAGGAAGTGAATAACATGTGGCGGTGATGCATCTACTAAAGAGGGCTGTGTGGAGTTAGAAAAAATGGAGACTTGGGAGTGAACATATTAGATGAAACTTAGGTAGCTCCAATAAAATATAAAATCAAAGGGTTATTTTTTTAGAATGGTTTGGCATGTATGCAGAAGAACATCAATATTTCTTGCAGGTCGTATTGAAGGGGGGGTTACACATTCCAAGAACTTGGGATTTTGCCATGATAGGTTAGATGAGGATCAATCTTATGAATAGGTTAAAGATAACATCAAGAAAAAACCACCCCAATACTTTTAGATGAAGATCATTTGTTTGTTTGACTGAATCCATCAAGCATATGGGGAAGAGGGAGAGGGGAGATGTGCTACAGACGTTGGATAGCAGAGTAGCAAGTGTTTTCGGAAGCAAATGTGGAGAGTGTCATTTTTGCAACTCCTAGAATTGAGAGCATGCTTTGGACACATTGCAAAATACGACTACGTTTGCACTATTAGTTAGGAAGCAACCATATCTTTTTTTTTTTTTCTAAGGAGGAAATGTTTTTTTTTTTTTTGGCAAGAAGATACATACTTCACTGGTTATGTGATGTGATGTTTTCTGAGATTGATGGTCTCTTTCTAGTGACTTCTATCCACCATTGATTATAGAGGGGATTTTTTGGCCTATGAGGTGATCCATTCTAGAAATGGGATGGTTCCTCTTTATGATTGACCTAGGATGGTGCTTATGATCATGTGAACTACAAATTACTGGATTACATGTATAGAATGGGGTTCAGATCTATTTGAAATGAATTGGGTTAATGGAGACACTGCTTCTTCTATCTTTGGTAAATAGCCTTCCCTTTTTTGGATGGTTTTTTGTGGGTGATGGTTGTTTTGGTGGGGCAGGGGTGGGGGTGGGAATGATTTTGGAGAGGGTAAGGCAACAAGTTTTTTTTATTGAAAGCGAGGATACATTTGCAAAGAAAAACAACAAGTATTTTTATTGAAAGCGAGGATGCATTTGCAAAGAAAACCAAGCAGCAAACAAAATGGTTGATTTTTGGGCTAGGAACGCCAAAAGGACAAACGCACAAACCTTGAAGGAGAAAACATAATTTACATTACTGATCAAACATTAAGATTTCTTTCGAAATACCACCTTGTACGAGAAGATAAGAATTTTCAGGAGTAGAGAGTCGTGCATCTTTGTTGTCTGAATAGAGAGAAGTGTAATTTCAGGGGGCTATAATATTTGGATCTTGTGCTTTTGTCGTGTGCACTGAGAAGATAAGATGTGTTTTGTTAGGGTTATTGATAATTTGGAAATGTTTGTTTTGGTTGAATGTCGAGCCTTTGGTCAATAGATTATTGGGTTATGCTATCTGAATAAATAGAATTTTGGGTAAATAGCAATTTACCCCCTTGTACTTAGACCCACCTGCAAAGTACCCTTTCAACTTCAAAATTTTGCACTAAACCTACCTAGACTTCAAAATGATTTGCAAATCTAAATAGATGTGATGGAAAAAGTACAATTACAGTATTACCCTCGCATTTATAACAAGCTGCAGAAAAAAGCTCAAAAGCAGTAGAAATGGCGTTTTTGAAGGAATTCAAACTGTAGATCACTTTCTCTGCTTCGAAAAGCGTTGATTTTGCTAGAAGCAGTTGAAAAAAGCTCAAAAGAAGCAGAAATGGCATTTCTAAAGGATTTCAAGATCTAGATCCCTTTCCCTGCTTCAAAATGCGTGGATGTTGTTAGAAGCCGTTGAAAAAAGCTCAAAAGAAGTAGAAATGGCATTTCTGGTAGAATCTCCTTAACGAATTCAAGCTCTAGATTGCTTATCTGCTTCGAAAGGCTTGATTTTGTTAGAAGCCACTCAAAAAAGTTCACCTGGAAGAGTCTCCTTAAGAGATCTGACATTAGCTCTGTTCCTTTCTCTAGAGGAGCTGCTTGCAGAAGGAGGCTTCAAAAGGAGAAGAATGAAGTCAATGCTGCCGAGAAATTCTTTCGGATATAAAACTGTAAGTATGCCAGCAAATTGTTACTGTGATCAGATTTCTGAAACCTCTTTCTCCAGATGTTAGGATTAGTCCTGAAAGGACTAGATCTGATGTTTATCTGCCAGGACTGAGTATTCAAAAGCGGAAAAGTGAGAGAGTTATGCATAGGCGATCTAGGTCCAATCTTGTCAAGATTGAGAGGTTGACCATTAAATCTAAGGACGATGTGCTGGAGATTGTGAGCGCTGGAGAAAGAGGTTCTTATGGTATACGTGAAGACAAGAAGTATACAGATCGTATGAAAGTTTGCAGTCGGTTTCAAAGTATAGAGTGAGAAATAACATGGAGTTTGAAGAGATTTTGGGATTTGATGATAGGAATTGGAATGATGTGCAGAAAAAGAGGAGCTTCAGTAACAGTGTTTCAGGTGAGTTGGTGGAAAGTGAGACATTGAAAGATAAGTATGATTTGCAAGAAAATGGAAGATATAAAGTTACAGGATTGCGGGAAGATGAAAGGTATGAAGTCGGATCTGTCAAAAATTTCTTGGAGAAAATGAGCTTGAGTAGTAAATCGTGAAACAAAAGGTCGCAGAGTTACAAACTCACTAGTGATAGTCAGAGTCAAGCCATCGAAATCGCGAGCAGGTCACTTCTGAGCATGCACTTGAAGAAATTGCAATTCAGGCTATGGTTTCAATCCTTAGTTGTTGTTTGAGACGTTTCATTAAGGATGAGAACTTCTGAACATCGCTTCGATGTAGTTGTATGTCTTGTCTAAGCTTACCCAATTCTGAAGAACTCGATCACGCTAAAAATGCAGTGCTAGTCAATTCAGTGCTGCCTGTTTTGTATTTCTCGATTAGCTTTAGACGATCAAAGATGAAGGGAAAGAAAGAGGATCTGCTCTTGTCTTTGTGGATCTGGTTTTCCAGATCTGAGAAAGGGCCTGATCAGAGAAGACGAATAGGGGGTTTCATCCTTGGTTGCAGCCCCACCTTCGCGGCCCTTCACTGGATCTATCACAGCTGCCAGAAGCAGCCTGTCGCCACTGCCTCACCGCTGAAATCACTGGTGCATGGCCGGCCATTGCCGTTGTCTCCCCACCCATGTTCACTAGTCACGGTTTCAAGAAAGAAGACAGAGGTTTGGAGAACTTAAAAAAACGAGTGAGAGACTTGGGAAGATGAGGCTCAGGGAAAAACTAGATGCCATGGTTCAAGGGCAAATCGGTCTTCTTTTTGTTAATTTGGGTGGGTAAGTTCCTGCAATTGAGCCTCATGCATGAATTCTGTTAGATTCAACGAATTCCTTCAGATTTGCACTTCAGTTTGAAGTCTAGGTAGGTTTAGTGCAGAATTTTGAGGTTGGAGGGGTACTTTGCAGACGGGTCTAAGTATAGGGGGTAAATTGCTATTTACCCTAGAATTTTATATCAGGCTAGGTTCATGTATTGGTTTAATTTGTCTTTGGGTGAACCCTTTTGAAATTCAGTTGGCTTTGGGTTCAGGCTTTGTTCGTTACCCAAGCTTGCCTGGCTAAGCTGCTTCCTGACTATGTTGGATTTATTTGGGATGAGACAGTTTATTAGGACTTCCTTCAGCTTTTCCCATTTATTTCTTGTTGAACATAACAACATTATGTCCAAGAGAGTTTTGTGGGGTATGCTATCTTCAGGTGATGAGCTTATTAGTCAAGCAAGAAAGCAGGTAAATGACATGGGAGAACTTTGGAGAAAGGCATTGAATGAATGGGTTGAAAATTGGCATATGATAGAATAAATATATAGAATACAATTTTAGTGGGATTTGGGGAGTAAATAAAATGAGTTGATCAAAATGAAAATAAACTTAATAATAAAGTTTGATAGATTTCTATACCAATGATTATTACTCAGGTTAGAGTACCAAACTATGATACATTTCAATGCTTATAGTTACGAGCAGGTTTGAGTAGATGTAAATGAAGAGGTGCAGCGTTGGCAAAGGAGATTGGATAATGAAGTGCTATACAATTGTCAAATTCTATCTCTATTGAAGGGCAATACAATTAAACCTATTGGAATGAATGTTAGGCTGGTAAAAAATTGAGAAGCTAAAGTACATGTGTGGCTAAGATGCGCATCCCAGGATTTGTTGGTTATACAAGCAAAGAGAGTTACGAGTAAAGATGATGAAGCCCCTCTGAGGAGGTTCAATAGAAGAAAACCTATGATGCCCGGATACGGCATGGATACGGCAAAGACACCTTATGGACACGGCAGGGACACAGATTTTACACACAAAAAGTGAAGTATCGGATACGATACGACACGATACGTTGGCCATTTTGAAGTATCTGTGCATCATAGAAGAAAACATATCAATGAATGTTTTTTGAGATGGTTTAGGCATGTATAAGAATGGCAGTTAGCTCCTGTACAAGGTGTTCAAGAGATACAAATTCTAGGAACTAGGAGAAAAGAGAGACCAACGAAGACTAAGTAGTGAGGAAAGACAGGATTGTGGTTGTGGAGCAACAAATATCTGACCTTAATAGGGTCAATTGGAGAAGCAAAACAGGGAATGCAAACAAGTCAGATCCGGATGGTGGATCCGGACCTGGATCCAACATGGAACCTGTTAATTGTTTCCAGATCCATCAAAAAAAAAAAAAAAAAAAGAAGCGGTCCAAAACAAGATGTGGAGTGGACTGGTTTAATTGGATAAAAGATCCTTTAAAATAAAAATCTTGAATATACAAGCGACACTATTAATTAAATGGTATATGATTTAAGCGAAGTGGACACTCAAATATGAATACAAGTATATAACTCAAGCCATGCAGGCGCTTAAAACCTATATATGTCTATATATAATATTGATTATAGTCATCCGAGGTCTGGATCCTTGGGCCGGAACATACAAGGTCTCGGTTCTAGAGCGGAATGTTCCAGATCGAACATGCATGGATGTAGATTTGGATTCGAGTTTCTATTGCATCCAAAAATAGGTTTCATTTGGATAATTAGATACCCATTTGAGCACAGCAAGATTTTAATTTTTTGAATTGTGAGCACATCAAGCTTTGGTGTCACATTTCTGAGTAATAACCAAGAAGCATTCGCAGTCAAATATCCTTCAAGGATTGATGACATAACCACTATCATTGTCACCTTAACCCAACCATATACGCTTGCATTTGTGTTGCAGGGATAAATCGATAAATCTTGATGTTTTCTCTAGGAGATGCTTGATGTGGAATGTATGTAATGTTCTATGGAGTCCATGTCCACATGCTTACAGAGTGCTCATTGCCTGAATTCAATGTTGTTGGTAGAACTTACGAAGTCCAGCCCTAGATTGATGGTAGTTTTTGTCATTGTTCTGTTCAGTTTAATGAAACCGTCATGTTGGCACTAAATATGTCTATTGATTTCCTAAATATCAAAGTTATTCATTGACTTCCTAAATATTCAGTTATCAAATAATATGTCACTGACAGTGGCTTATGATGGGATGACATCAAGGTGACTGGAGTAATACCAAAATGGTTGCACACCATTTTTTTTTTCAGAATATTAGAATGCAATCTCTTCCTCTCTCTCTCTCTCTGGTTTGTATGCTGGGTGTGCCTAGTTAATGAATTTTGGTATAAAGAGTTGTTTTTTCATTCAAAAGAGGTCTCAAAAGAGGACGGTGTTTCATCTCATGGCTTTCCGTAAAGGTGCCTTTGAATGGACTTGTTGGAAACTTTTGCTCTTATGTCTTTGGTACATGTCGTTCTGCTCTTCTGTACATGGTTTCTCTGACATTTTAGTGATGATTGCATTAATTTGATTGTTTAGGGCCTGGGTAGTGTTAACGTTTTTTTGCTTAGATCTTCATAGATTTCCTGTTAATCACGTGGACGTTTCTTTTTCAAGTGGAAATCATTCGGTTTATTGGTTGAAACTAATTCTAGTACACACGCTGAAAAATAAAAATGTGTTTGTATATAGATTTATATAACCCAGAGGAAATGCTTCCATTGTATTTGTTTTTGAGATGCTCTTTACTGTGTCTGGCATCCCAACTTCCACCATTTTATTACATCAGAGGAAAATGGCTGTAGCCATCTTTGCCGCTGTGTTCGTTCTCTTCTAAAGACGACTCTTTCCCCAGTTTGTCTTTTTTTTTTTCCTCCACTAAGTTTTTACTGGCTTTAATTCATTGAATTCTAATGCTTACCTTAACAAAATCTGATTATTGAATGGTGCAAAATTCTTGGCTCACATCAAGAAGTGGCTCTCTATAAAAGTTTTATTGATTTACAAAGTGATTTTTCTGTAGCAACATAAATATGATTTCTTTAAAATACTTGGTTTTATCGTGGGCATTTGCTTTGTTAATTGGCTCTCGAAATTCTGTTTATATTTATGAGCTTAGAGAGTTTAAATAGTTCAAAAGCTTACAAATTTCTAATTATCGCCGACCTGGTTCTTTTAGAGAGATCAAGAGACCACAGCACTAATTCTTTGTTGACTAGGCATTCTTCCTACACCAATACTTAAAATTTGTCTAGATTTTATTCCCTTTTAAGATGCAAAATAAATCGAAAAATTTGGGCTATCCAAACCAAACCCAACTCAAATTGCGCTTAAGGTGGAATTCCACATTATGGGGTTACATTAGGGTCAGATACGTTCAGGTTCATCTCATGTCAGGTTTTGGGTCAATCTTCATAGAATTTCGCCAATGCTTACGACGGGTTGAGCCAATACCCACCCTCAAATGCTCACTTTCCACCCCCAAGTGCACAAAACCAAGACGAAAGGTCTTGTGTTCGACGGTTACCCTCATTGGCCGCCTCCAATAGTTATAATTGGTGCATGTGGATTAGAGAGAGGCAAATTTGCCCCCTTGTGGGACACAGCCGAGTCCCATACTTTCAAGAGGGCGTGCCGAAAGGGCTCTGAAAAACTTCGGTCATGGAGATGAGTAAAATGACGGGTCTAGACAACCAAGTGACTATTGGTTCTACCAATAATAAGAATAATTAAGCAAACTAAAGAGGACAGCAAATATTAGGCGAAGTAACGTTGTTTGCAGTGAGGATCTCATTGGGTCCATCAAAAGGCACCCTATAAGGGGCACCTTATAATCTACTGTTATATCAAACTTAATTCAAAGAGATAATTATTCATTAGACTGAAAAAAAGAATTTAAATATACCAACATCATAATCATCAACATCATCAGCATGATAAATTTGAAGGCATAAGGCTCTAATGAAGATGATGGGCTCTAGTTTTATACGCCTTATTCTTGGCCTAAATTTTGTAGATTATCCACTGTGGAGTTAATTTTAAAAGTATCAGGTATTTGCTTTCTACTGAGTTTTACCTAGTGCATATGGATATGGACAGGAGGGTTTGCATATGCCTCTAGTAATTAATTCTCAGCTTCTCGCTTGCTCAGAATCGAGTGCCCCTTGAGCTTAGGTCTAAAGGCTCTTGAGCTATAGACTAGGCAGGAGAAACCTGAGGTTATTAAAAAAAATGATTTCATTATGTAACTAACCAATATTTTTTTTCGTTAATAGTGTCTCTAGTTTTTCTCATTCACAGGAATCCCACCATGTTTAAAGCAATTACAACTCGATTCTATAAAACATTTTTCACCATGCCTTTAGTAAATACTTTAAAATGCTTCTAAGTATAATTTTTGTTCTTACCAAAAGGAAAAAAGTAGAATTTTCGTTTAATTCGTGTACTTTAGCTCCCCAAGAAAAATGTGCTGTCTATTCCCTTGTAGACAGATGCGCCCGCTCGACAAGGCATCATTGAATTCTTCTACCTTAGATAATCAACATGTGCAGGCTTTGTAGTTAAGTTAAATTGCAGTAATGACTGCTAATCCACTGATGGCTTAGTGGTGAGACACTAACCCTCCACAGGAATCAACAGGGATTAGTCTCTGGCTATAGTGATGAGGGACATGGGAAGTGGGTGTGTGAGTAGCTACTGGCGAAAAACAGTTAAAAAAGCACGCAAAAATCACTAGCAGCACTAAACATAAATAAAAGGTTGAACAAAACGACTGAGAAAACACAAATACATGCCAAATGCAATGCCTCTCAATAATTAGAAAGTTCTAACCGGAAGGAAAATTGGATCAAACAAGAGATAAATCAAATGCAGGTGATGCCAAATGAAGACGTTGTGATGATGGTGAAGACAGACTCATCTAACTGTAGCTGCAACATATCATTCACTGCTGCCGGTAGCCATCAAGAACTCTCCCTCACATACTACCTCCCCTCCAACATATGCTTTCCCCTCCATCTTTGCTATTCCAAACCGCTTCTGCAGCTTCACGAGCGTCATTCTCATGACTAACGTGTCCCCTGCAATAACAGGCTTCCGGAACCTCACTTTGTCAATCCCAGCAAAGAAAAAATTTTCACGAGAGCCACCAACCTCAGGCTGCAACATCACCAAGCCTCCGACCTGGGCCATGGCCTGCAATCAACAAATTCATAACTTGCTCATGAGAGACGAGAGTGAACGGGAGTAATTAGTATACTACCATTGACCAAGACACAACAGTCCATAAAGCATTACAATTGAGGATCTTAAAATTATAAAACTGTTGATCAAGTAGTCCATTTTAAAAAAAAAAAATACTTGGTGTTCTGCGCATGTGGAATTTTGAGCGAAGCTGTCCACAAATATATTGTTGCTTTTGTGTGGATAATGCAATGGGAGAAAGACAAGCACAATCAGGGCTCATGGTGTGATCTGTACCATTATCTTGGGACAGATGGATGATGAAACATTTCTGACCAAAGTCATTCCACTGAGCTGCAATGGTATGTTGGAACTCAGATCTCATACTAACAACGATACTGATGGAAGTAGAAGCTCACCAGTGAAACTGACAGATTGGCTTCAACTGCAGCTTTCAAACATGGTTTAAATAACAAATAACATAGAAGCCCATATGACAGGCATACGTCAATTTACAATTTGAATTGAACAATGTGATTGTTCATTATATTGAATAATTAAGAAAAAGATCTTTTTTTTATTTTTTATTATCAGCAACAATAAATTTATTAGATAGAATTTAATGATGAACATCAATGATAAAATTCAAATGGGTTCAGTGGGAAAGAGCTGTAAGTGATGATAATGATCTTGATGAAAGCAATTTGAAAGTAGTTTTATATAGAAAAAATTTGATACCATCAACTGTGTAAATTTAATAATTTAAAAATATCTTTAAAGGCAAAGTAAAAATCCTAAAAGAAATTTTCTTTCAAGATGATGATGGAAAAATCCAAACTTCCTCTGTTCAGTATCTGTGACCAATAGATTTGAAAAAGGCAACCCACTTTACCTTTGATTTTTTTTAAAACTTGAAAGTATGTTATCATGCTGACGATGAAATATTTTGCTACATTTTTTTTTGTGGTCCCATTTTTTCTATGTAAACACAGATTTCCAGGTTTCATTTATTTATGAACTAGTCATCACCTCATTGTCAAGAACATTTGCATCTGGAAAAACTATATATTCCAGCTCTCAATCCTCAATTGTGGCAACCCATCGACAGCGTAATAGCTTGTTGGGTTTCAGGTCATCTAGAAAAGAAAGAGATTACTCTGTCTTGAATGTCCATCAAACAGTGAAGTCTTGTCTCAAGATTTCAAAGTTATTATCGAAAAGATATTACTGTTTAAGATCCACACAGAAACCATGAGAAACATTCTGCCCCTACAGATGTTGTTTCGAGGTTTAAAATAATAGAATTGGTATAGATTGCTTCAGATGACTGCTTGTGCATAATTCATTATTATTTTATTTGCACAGTGATGAAGATTCATTTAAAACTAAAGAGAGGAGACAATAATATAAATTGCGAATGCTACACCAAATAGAAAGAACGGACAAAATGGGTAAAAGGAACAGAAAAGCAGAAGAACGGACAAAATGGGAAAAATGAACAGAAAAGCAGAAAGAATAACAGGTGATAGCAAGAAAAATTGAACTCAAACACATTTCTGAAATCAAACACACACAAACTCCCTTGAAGCTGGGGGGTTTTAATTTCATAATGATTTTGAGGATGGTAGGTTGTTCATCCCTACAAACTCATCACTTCTTTAAGCCAAATTTCATCAGAAAAATTAGAAAAGGAAGCAGCTTCTAATAGCCTGCCCCTGCAAGACAAAACCACCACATTCCAATAACTAAAGATGCCCTTCACTTTTGACACCAGCTCCATATACAAACCAAATGGGCCAATAAAGCGATGCCCAATCCAATAGATGATGTCAATGTGAAATAGAGCATGATTGATATAACTTCAATTTATAGCTAGGGAGACTTATGCTTGATAAGTGCAACTTGAGATGATTGCACATAAGAATACTGTTTGCCACTGCAAGTCAACAAAAAACCCGAACCATAAGAGGTGCATGGTTGTGCGGATTCATTGATCTATCTCCCAACCATCTCTATTGAATAATTTGGTCTCTTCAAGGTGCTTCATGAAATGAGTTTATTTTGCAATTTTCAAAAGGAACTTTCTTACTGATCCTTAATGGTTCAACCAATAGATAATACATATCTTATAAGAAAAGCAATAAAAGGAAAATCAAACAATAGTAAAAGTAACTGAACCACAGCCACTAAAGAAAAGCAAACTACATTCAATGTTAAGAGTCCTAAACCAATTAGAATTAGTAAAAAAGAAAAAGAGTTAATATAAAGGATCCATCTCTGGTTGCATGGTGCATAACTTGCAAATCAAATCTAACATTGGGTCCAATGTGGACCAATGTCTATGTAAAAAACCAAGGATGATAATCACTCTAAATCCTATCCATCTAAAACAGAGTAACAACATCAAACTTGTCATAATACCAGTATAGTTAAATAGACTATCCTAATAGACGTTCAATACGAAAAACTGTTGAGTTGTCTGGAGCTGAAGTGTTGTAAGCTTGAGGCACTAGTAGAAAGTAGAGACCAATAACAACTCAGTATGACGTAATTAAACGCTGCATGTTAGCTTGCAGTTTGAAAGAGAACTCATCCCTGAGAAGAGATGAGTCCTGAAGTAGAACTGAAAGTCGGCCCTTAAACAAGATGAGAGGTGTGAAGGGATATAGGGATGAAGATCAAGCAATGCATGCAGGCAAAGGCAAAAAACAAGCAAAAGAAAGCAAGAGAATGCAGAGAGGAAAGGGACCTACATTTTGCATTAATATTCGTGGGTACAAAAGGCAATGGATTTTTCATCCACCCTCAGATAAAGGCGACTGCCAATGTCTTATTTACAGCTGAGACAGAAGATGACAAAATAACTGCTGCCGCTGTGAGACTTTGCTTGCAACAATAAAAAATGGATGCCTTCTCCTTTACCCTTGATTCAGATGGTATGGAGAACAGGAGGAAGCTGCACAAGTGAGTTGAGCAGTTGCAGATGGATTGAAACTTGAAGATGCTAATACAAAGATGGATTTTAGGCGAGAGTGGATGGGATCTCTAAGACAGCAGCATTGTGGTCCTTTCATAGCAGCTCTCCTCCAAGATTAATGCTAGAGGTTGAGCAGTTGCAGATGGATTGAAACTTGAAGATGCTAATACAAAGATGGATTTTAGGCGAGAGTGGATGGGATCTCTAATACAGCAGCATTGTGGTCCTTTCATAGCAGCACTCCTCCAAGATTAATGCTAGAGGAAGGTTCTAGAACGCTCCAGAAAATATTTCAGTAAGACAGTCGGGGCAAGGCTTCAGCCACCAGAAGTAGTTCAGGATGTTAGCATTGACATGCCAGTGCAAGCGCATATGCAGTGAAATGGGGTGGACACATGGACAGTGACACGCTCTCTGCTTTAGTTTGTTTCTTCCTTGCTTTCTTGAGGACAGTCCTCAAGCGTATGTGCCCATATTACTAGGAAATACGGAGGCGAGTGACATGGGACCTAGATGGCTGCCTTTTCAGAGCTTGCAAATTCTAATGTCTACAACACCAGATAGACGAAGAAATAGCCTTTGATGATGATGACAATACCAAACAATGACGAAGATCTAACCCAGCTGTTTCACTAGAGAGCCTTAATTTACCATCACTAGGGAAGAAGACTTTACCCAAAGAGGCTCCCAAAGCCCATTAATTTATCATGAAACTAGAAATCACATCAGTCAAATGAAACATCTCAACCAAATGGAAACACTAGTAGCATTGTATCTAGTTCTTAGAACTTCTGATTCTTTACAAGTATAATACTACCAACATTTTTCACATTAACTAAAAATCTGAACAAGAAACTGACTGGTTTCTTAGGGTTTAAGTTGATCAACTGGTGAGGCCACCACTACCAGTCACTTGTCAAAACTGCTTACTTGATGGACCTCACATTGGAATCCAGAAGTTTTGCAGATATAGATCATTAAAAAAAGCAAACCACCACAGATGTCCGTGTTCAACATAAAAGTAGAAGATTGAACAGCTAGTCATCCTTCAATCTGGAAGATAATCTATAGGTAGACCATCTGTCCACCAGCCCCATCGACAAAGACAACTACCCTTGGACTACCTTTAGCTCTTGCCAAACTGAAGTAAGTACCCCACTAGAACAAATTGAAGCCCAAATAAATTGCACCTATTCCCACGCAATTTTTCATCCAATCAACAAAGCCAAAGACGGAAAGAATCAGAAGAACAGATGATATAATGATGAGCAATACCTCAACCATGAGAACACCTGGCATAATTGGCCTCTCTGGGAAATGCCCAGGGAAGAAGTTATCATTGATAGTCACATTCTTAATAGCAACAGCTGAGACACCTGGTTTGTATTCAATCACTCTGTCCACCAGCAGAAACGGAAACCTGAACCAAAACCAAAAGCACCAAAAAAAATTTCCAGTAAAAACGCTAACCCTACCAATAAAAGAAAAGAGGCATTAACCCTCAATTATTGTTAACAAAATAGAACGTAACCATCAAGACACTGGGCTTGCCTTCATCCATCTTGCATGCTAACACTGAAAAAGTCCACGGAATACCCATTTCCTATTAACAAATCTAACATGGCATTTCTTTGCGCTTGTTTTCCTATTAAAAAACTATTTGCATGCACAATGGTTACACATCATCACACTTGTTTGCACTCATTTACACACATGATGCAAAAATGTGAGTGTGAAAAATGTGTAGACAGGGTCACTTTCACACAAACACTCAAATCTCTCAACTGCAAAAAGGCGCCCATACAATTCTCTACACGGTGATTGCATTTGGTTATGCAATTGGTTAAGAGATCAAATCCCACCGGGCCCTATATTTGTTATCCAAACTGTTCAATTTGTTTATTAAACTAATAATCACAAGACTTTAAGTTTATTAACTTAAATCTTTATAGATTGATCAAGCTGTAAAAACATCCAAAAAAAAAAAAAACTCATTTTGCCCCAATTCATGATCCAAATCGTTCTTCTCATTTTAATGATAGCTTCACATCTTAGATCTTCATAGATTTTAAGAAATTTGTAAAAAGCATTCAAAAATTCCGAACACATCTAAGAGCCTCGGACACAGTCTTCTTCTTTTCCTTGTTTTTCTTCTTGACACAGTCATCTAAATGTAAAAATGATTTTGACAAACATGGTAATAATATGTTTCACAAATGTAAGATTTCCCTAAACACATGCATATTTTCCTATCCCTGGAGTCCAGAGGTGCTACCCCGTACAAATCCACATTAGGCCACTCAATATTGAAGAGTCCACCAAAATCAAAGGTGGGCACCCTCTTACACAGGACAAATCCACATGGGTTTGTTCATGGGCCAGGCTAACCAAGCCCAGCCCAACTTTAGAAACACAAGTCCACATCCAGGCCAAGACCACAAACATGTTAAGCCAAGCCCACCATTGTAGCCAGTTGGTCTGGGCTGGGCCAGCGTTTCTATTAGTTGTATGCACTTTCCTAGCAATTGTTTGAACAAATTATCACTAGATTAGGGGTGCACCCGTATGTCATGTGGAAGGTGCCGGACTTTGGGCTTTCTATCACTTAATCTTAGCCCGGCCCAAATATTTAGTGGGTCCAGCTCCAAATTATATATCCAGGCCCGGACCGCTCTACCGGGGCCCATTATTCCATCCATAGCGGTCCCCTCCCATTCAACTACAAAGGTGGGCCCCACCGTCACCACACTAATTACTAGGTAATCACTACTCAGGACACGGATTGAATCAACTAGGCGAAATTGCAGCAGAAGAAGAACTCACCGATGAGGCAAGATGTCTCGAATCTGGTTGATATCTAAAACCGTCGGGAACGCCGGAAATCCTACCAACCCATCAAAAGACCCATAGATCCATCTTGTTAGAAAAAACAAAACAGAAGGCAAAACCCTAAGCCCTAGATATCGATGAAAGCGGAGGAAAGAAGTCAACGAATCAAACCAGAAAAAAAAAAGCGTGAGAGAGAGAGAGCGTACTCTTCTCGATCGGGATCGATTCATCAGCAGAATGCGAGGCATCATCCAACGATGAGCGCGTGATGAAGCAGCTGCTGCCGACCTTGCCCTTGTTCAAATGAAGGTGAGAGCTAGGGTTTGAAGAAATCGAGAGAGAAAGAGGAGAAAAAGACGATCTGCTCGGCGGAGAAAGCGAGGAATTGGCGGAGGCTTGAGGGTGGAGATTTGGGCGAGAGAAGGATGGATTCGAAGAGAAGAGACAAGGAGCGGCGATCGCCTTCGACACTGCAGTTGAAACTTCCATCTCCGCAGGAATTCGAAGGATTTGTGTGGTGTTGGAGCAGAGGAAATTGAGTGGTAGAGTAGAAAGTAGTGGAGTAGTAGTAGTAGTAGTAGTAGTAGTAGTAGTAAAATAAGCAGAGATGAGTAGAGTCAAAGTCGACGGAGGAAACGAGAAGTAAAGTAAGAGCAGTTGGCCTCTTCAGTTGCAACGTAGCGTGAGAGCGGAGATCTCTAAGAACTAACTAAGCCCCATGTGGTCTTCTAATTTTATACGTGCCAGTTTCTAGTCCGGATCCCCTCACTGGGCCCACATGGTAATTGTCGCCAATAGATATCATCAAGTTCTGCTGCCGTAATATTGAACACATGATTCGTAGCGCAATTAATATTTATACAATATTAATTTTATACTTTAATTATATCATCAATTTTGTGTTAAATCTTAGTATGAGACTATATCTCATGGAAGTAAAATTTGAAAATCTGCTATCAGAGGAGGTGGATTTCAATTTTGACTGTTTGGATCATTAGTTGATGGTTGCCATAGTGAGTTATCACATTCTACTCACGAGAAGTGTGTAATAGACCACTTGGGGTTCCAGGCTCGCCCTCTTTGAACTCCATTGTGTGGGGCGCTCTTAAAAGGTGGGTATAGAACCTCTAGGTGAATTACACTATTGAAACTTCATTCAAAGTTTATTGATTTAAAATCTAAGCAGTTTAGAATAAACACTATTTATTTACATTAGAGGTAAATAAGTTTTACTTTAAAAAGACTATGTCCTAGTGGCGGCACTGGCAGGATTTTCTTTTATAGAGAGATATGGTACACTAATTTATTTATTAATTTATTACTAAGAAATTAAATTTATTTCTTGCAGTTTAATCCAATAATACCAAAGAATAACTCTAAATATTATAGACTCCCACTATTTTCCAATAATTCATCAGTAATTAATTAATGAAAACCATTTAATTGGTTGTTAGTTATAATCATTTGATGGGTCATGATGACTACCATAAGAATGGATGGTTGAGAAGTAGATTTAAAGGCCATTGGTGCCTCTTGATGGGGCGAACAGTAAAAGGGGATGTGATAATGCAAATTTTGAGGAAATCAATCCTCTTTATGTTGGGAGTCATGCTTTTGCATTAGTGAGGTCAACATATTAAAATTTTAAGCAGCTCAAAATAACACCCTCCACTCTTTGCCTTGTTTACTACCAGTGGCCTTGGTGTATATTTGTCCATGGGATCAGCACAACATTCCACGTTTGGACTTCTAAATGAAGTAATTTTAATGGATATTTTCATCTCAATAGTGCCACGAAAAACGGATTTGAATTTTAATACTCTTAAATTATTATTATTATTTTACTGATGAGGAATTTGCCGACCTTCTTATATAAAACTGCAAAAAAGTAAGCATATGTACAAAACTTTTTTTTTTTTCAGGATTCAATGTAACACAAATGTGCCCCGAGTGTAGAAAATGTGTTAAATTAAGATTTTGAAGCCAAAGTTGCTTTCAAGATATTATTCATCCAATGTGTGCCCCTCGAGTTAATGGTCTATATTAAACAGTTCATGGACACCCAGATGTTCCAATTTACCTCTCAATTATACTTTATAATAGTTAGATGACCAGATACATTTTCATTTAAAAGAGAGATGATGACAAGCTGACATCCTTCTCACGACATCTCACATCTTACTCTCTCCTGTCCATGTAGAGTCTTTTATGAAGCCAAACCACTGAAACCCTACTATGTCATCGTTGGTCAAAATTTTTACACTAAAAACCTCTGATACAATGACTAGGCCACGTGCAAAACTGGTGACCAACTTAACCTAACGATAGACCATCCTGGAATGGCGTGGAATGAAAATTTGGCCATTGATAATTCAAATGTGGCTGTTGATGAGCCTAAGTTAGCCCGAGACTGAGTTTGAGACTGTGGATTTGGGCCATTTAAGCTTCTGACTGAGATTTAAAGTTTGGTTTCCTTATTGGCCTCTGGGCCTTTCGCGATATAGTTGTTTTTTTTATTTTTATTTTTATGAATTAGGGTATCCCTTACTAGACCAGCGTTCAGACTTTTAGCTTCCAACCCATGGGTCATTTGATTCTGACGAACAAGGATTAATCTCTATAGGGTACATACATGGCCTTTCACTGTATAATAGTGGATGACTCTAATTATGGCCAGCGCCCCATGTATTTTTTTTAAATATTATTTTAATTGGGCCTACTGGGATGCATGATAATTATGAAAGTACATTAGATGATAAGATCCATTTGATTGCGTATATGTAAAATCTTAACTCTATGAGGTTATCCTAACTTTTTTTTAATATCCTAAAATTTTATGATTTAGTGGCATCGCTTGAATGTGATTTCAATTCAACGGTGAAAAAATTGGATGCGTCAAATTTGTACTTGTGGCTATTCATTAGAGTTTAGAGATGGGAGGAGTAGTGTATGTAAAATAACTAAATTGATTTAAGGTGGGCCCAATGAACAAAAAAATAAAAAAAACGAGGGTGGTAAGGGACGTTTTTGGGCGTTTTGGAGAATTCCCCGTTAATTATTTAATCTACATATATAAACGTAGGCAGATGATCTAGTGTGAAGGGTGCATGTAAGCTGGCAGCCGTTGTGCTTGGACCTATCATCTGGGGCCCTGATGGACCAGATTGGAGCTCAAACCATAGAGGCCTATATTGAGGCCCAGTAGGTCCAGCCCAAATCAGGCCTATTGGCAGCCCAATGGACAAGAGTCAAGAGGCATGACAGCAGCTGATGTTTGTAATGGTGAACTGATCACCATTGAAATTAGAGGTGCCCCACTTGATCTTTCCCTTCTTGACCAAACTGTCTCCCACTTCTACTTATTCCCGCATCATTGATATTGATCAGATTGTGCCAAATATAAAATCATGTTCAAATCCTGCCTCCCAAGGATTGGCTGGATTAAGTTTGACCCACTCTCTCGCGCCATTCATCTTGATCGGACGGCTGTAATTAGAAGATCATTTCCAATTGTATCTACTACATGTGTGGCTTTTCCAACCATGCAGCAGAGAGTCATCTCACGTTCTCAGCACATGGGACTCTTCTTCTTCGATTACTTCGTTTCTCGCTCTTCGATTCGTTCCCGCGCTTCTTCTTCTTCTTACTTTCGCAACTTTGGCGCCAATTCGAGAGAAGTAAGTTCAAATCTAAACCCACTGCCAGTTCCACACGAACAAATAGACCATCTCTCTTACACGAAAGATTTCTGCTCGTTGATCCATGATTTCTCGAAAAACAATCGGGATTTCAGACTTCTTTCTGCTCTGGATTCAATGCTGAGCAAAACCCATTGCTTGGATTCTGCCACTTCGGTCCTTGTAATCGAGGGTCTTCGTCGATTGAAAAAACTGAACAGAGCCAAAGCGGTTCTGCTGGATCTGAAAAGAAAAGGGAAAGTGTCTGATTTCTTTCTCTACAGTTTGATTTTCCAATGCTTGGTTATGGATGGCAAAATTTCAGATGTTGAATTGGTGTGGAACGAAATTTGTGGGTCAGAATCGTCGGCTCGAATCGATGCTTCTGATTTCGTTGTTCACATTTCAAAGTTCGGTGATGGGTTGGAGATTGAGAGTGTTTGCAAGCGGGTTTTGATGGATGGTGGGACTTTGCGGCAGCAGAGCTATGTTGCTTTGATTGGGGCTCTCTGTCGAAAAAATAAATGTTTATTGGCTTTGGAAGTTCTTCAAGAAATGAAGGAGAAGGGGTTTGTATTGGATGATTTGACGTATATTGCGCTGTTCCAATGCTTGTGTAGGAACGGGAATGTATCTGAAGCTGATTTGGTTTTGAGAAATTTGGTCAGGCGGAAATGTAGCTTAGATGTTTGTGTTTATGGCAGCTTCATGTATGGCCTTTGTAAGACGGGTAAGTTGGGAGAAGCAGAGAAGCTGTTTCGTAGATTGATAGAAAAGGGTCACTCGGTGGATGGGGATTCCCCGCGTTTGAGAATGGGAAGGCGGGTTATTTTCCAGTTGAATGGTCGGGACAAGGTTCCCCAGATAATGGCTTATGAGACTTACTGTAGATCGCTGTGTAGCACTGGAAAGGTCGATGAGGCTGAGATGTTATTGAAAGAAATGTTTGGGAAGAAGACTGTGCCAGAAATTTGCGTGTATAGATCTTTCATTAAGGCTCTCTTTCGCAGAGGAAGAAGTGATGATGCTATTAGTTTCTTTGATGTAGAGAGGAAGAAAGGGCTTGTTAAGGCTGAGGAAATTGCAGTTGCTGTGATTATGGGGCTCTGTGAGCTGGGGAGAGTTGATGATGCTCGGGAGCTTCTCAATGAAATGGGAAATGATGGGTTTGTGCCTACAGCGAGTGTCTTGAATTGTGTTCTTGTTGGCTACTGGAAACAAGGTAGAGTTGATGAAGTGATGGATCTGTTTGAGAGGATGGAAGAGGGGAGTTGCGGAAAACCTGATATGTCTACTTACACTGTTTTGGTTAATGGCTTTTGTGAGCATAAAAAAGTTGGGAAGGCCATTTCAATTTTCAGAAAAATGATTGAGAATAAGATTCCAGTGAATAAGGTCATGTACAATGCTATTATCAGACAACTATGTGAATGTGGGAGAGCTGAGGAAGCCCATAACTATGTGAATGAGATGATTGAAACTGGTCATTTAATTTCATATGTAGGATGGAAGTCACTTTCCGATTGTATAAGTTCCAGTAGCTGGAACAATCTGCCATATGGATTCAAAGTGTCATGCTAAACACAGAAAAATGGGTTCCCCCTTGAAAGATGATTTGATCTTTTCACAAACTGTGGTATGTGCTTGCTGCTTTGAGTTTCTGTTGTTGAGATCATGCCATATGTCGGTCATTGTCTATACTTTGATTTTCTTGTATTAAGTATAGTTAAATGCCTTTGAAATGTTTGATGGTGATTACTGAATGTCTGTTCAGACATTCTAAAAAGAGTCAATCAGGGTAGAAGCTACATAATCGTTGCCCTGGGTACATCATCATCATGGTCATTATTGCCATATCCCATCTATCTGGTGTTGTCTTTTATATAATCTCTCTCTCTCTCTCTCCATTTTTAAGGTCTCCAGAAGTTTTTTTTTTTTTTTCATTTTCTAGTTTCTTACTCATCTCCTTTGAAGAACAAAAATGATATGCATTAATTATGTTAGCCTCAGGCATATCAGTTCATCAACGGATTATTGGTGTTACCGTAGTCTTATCCATCTGTCTGAGGTCAAATCTGTGAGTTCTACTTTTCCACTTAATCCTATTTGCAGCTTCATAGTCTAGCATTTCTTTCCATGTGACTTCATTCATGGTCTTTAACTACCTCCCTTCTTCTTAGTTCCTTGAACTTGCAGCCCTTATATGCATTATGTAATTGTTTTTTTTTTAATCTTTCATGTACTTGCCGGAGTCATCTCAAATCACAATTCTTGATTTTCTCTTTTATTAAACCTACCCGGTAGTTTCCTTTTATGTAATCATTCCTAACCCCATCATTTTGTTTTAACTCCACACTTCCATTTTAGTTACACATCTCACCACACGTACTATATCTCCTTTCTCTTCTTCCTCTTGTTTTGTTTTTTCCTGAAAATCTTCTTATTTCATGATATTTTGACTTACAGTTTGTACATGTGGATCCTTAGATTCAGTGATGTAGTGTTGAATATTTGTATGTAGTCATGTCTCACGTTATGTGATACCAATGCCATTATCCCAAGTAAAATATCATGTATTGTTGTATACTACTAAGAAAAAAAAAAGGTTTGCTGCATGCTATCAGCAATGTTAATGGAATCATTGTAGAGTGGACAAATCACACTTCTTTGTCTGCATCACTACATTTATAGAATAGAGAAAGATACTCACGTGGATCACGTCAATGTTTGTAATTGTAATGCCAGTGGGCAAGGGCCAAGCTTAGGCCCTGCCTACCTGCTCAAAATCCAGATCTGTATTAGATAGCCTTAGGTTCCATGAAGTGCTCTTCCCCAAGAATGTTGTGTTTGTTCATTGTTGTTGAGATGTTTTATGGTAGTGGTGTGAATTTTTTAAAGTTAAATATTTGTGGTGATAAGTTAGTTGAAACGACTCAATGGTTGTTACTTTTGCCTGTTGCATATGGACATTGCACATCCTTTATTGAAGCAAATCCAGCTACAATATATTTTTTTTTCAAAAAATAAAAAAAATAAAACTAGAAATTTCTTACATATTTAGAGTTTGGCCATGTAGTCTTGAATGCTTTATTTATTACATATATATTTTCTTTCTTCTATTGTATTATTCATTTGTGCTTATTTTGTACTTCATTTTATCCTAGGTGATAACGTGCACATAAATTAACCCCACAGCTGGCAAACCCTTATTGTCTTTCTATCCTACAAAACTCAGCTAGAGACAAAGCTGTTAGCAGCCTCAGAACACAACTCAAAAAACCAGCCCATTGGACAATTAACCCATTGCCCAAAAACCTGACCTTTACTCAGCAAAAGAAAGGATCCAAATCTGTCTCAGACCCAACTAAAAGTGGGTTCAGCCAACACTTGCTTACTCAAATAGGAGGGACTACAAAACTGTGACCAGAGTCTCAATGACCAATCCATTCCATTTGAGGACTGGGTTTGGTAGGGAATGAGGGTCATCTTGGAGTTGTTTTCTTTTTAAGAATTGAGCTGCTATTTTGCCATGAAATGGGTTTAAGAAGAGAGGGGGGGTTGTGGGGCGGCGGCGCATACAGACTTACTGCATTGTATTAAGCTGAAAATACCCTTATTTTTGTTTATGAAATTGGTAGTATTTTTTTTTTCACGTATGGTCTTTTTGTGGTTTTTCATTAATTGGGCTTCATTTTATTTTCTTGTTCTCTTAAACTCTATTTTATTTTTATGTTTTATTTGTTGTGATGCATAACTTTCAAAGGAATTAGTAATTTGAACTGTCCAAGCAAATAGAATCAATGCATTCAAATAGGAGTTGTTTGGTATTCATCATTTCTTTGTTTAGTTATTGTTTCTGTTGGGTTTTCAGGACTTAACAAATGTATTGGTTTGTTTCTACAACCTGTGTACAGAATGTTCACCAAAATTGTGCTGTTTTAGCTAAGAATATGTTCAAATCACTGCTAATAGGTGATATGTTTTCTCTTCTAAGAAATTATCCATTATTTTGCTATACAATGCCGCAGTCAATATAGTAATCACTTGTAGCTTGCAGCGTTTTCACAAGATTTATTTATTTATTAATTGAATTTTCATATATTGTAAGTGACTTTGTCTTCACTGTGATGTATAACCTTGAGAATGAAGCATGGATTCTTTAGTCTTAGTTGTTAAAACATCTCTTGCTTTTATTTTATTCCAGTTTCTATGGAAATATATTTTGAAAAATTGTGAACGTAAATAAATGTAATTTAAATTAGAAAACTATATAATTTTCCTCATCTCTCCTATGTTTTTGTAGTAAATGAAAAGCCCGAACAAGGAAATCAGTACAGGTACTTCCATATTCTTTCTACATATATCGCTTCATGCTTCAACACAATGTTCTGATAAGTATGTAATTAGCATGAATTGCATATTGTATGCGGGTGGTACCTTATTTTCACATCATATTCCTTTTGCTTTGTTTTGTGTGTATCTTTGACAGAAGGTAAACTCTGTTTAAACAAATTTTTTCTGTAGGATACAAAGAGGATGATTTTACAAACGCTTTCTTGCCTCTTTATGGTTAATGTCATATGGGCCGATATCTCTAACTATCTTGGACATGGATGCTATGCTCTTAGGTATATCAGCAATTTCATCTTTTCAGTACTTTGTTTCCATTGCTTGTTTTAATTTGAGATAGAGATGACATTTTTTTTTTTTTGAAGAAAATTATCATTTTTTCCTTTAGATTCTAATGACATGAAAACATATGGAAGCTTTTTAAACCACAGAAGCTCCCATTTCATTAAAAAAGAAAAGAAAAGGAGGGGAAAACAGGAAAACTTATGGTGCAGATAACTCAAGAACAATGGATAGAGTTTATGCTTTCTTAGTTCAAATTTTTACATGGTTCAAAGGCTATCTATTTATATGCTTTTTTCTACAGCTAAACTCTGACTTTAATGCTTCATTAAGTACCAAGTGTTCAAGTGGTTGACTCCTGCCTGCAATTTCAAGTTTTCGTTATCAACTTTTAAAAACATCTACTTTTTTTGGCCATCTTTATTGCAGGTGAACATGCTTTTGCTTAGCATGGACTCTCATGCTTGATCATTTTGTTGTGTATCAGAAACAGAAATCGAAAGCTTTTACTTACCTTATTTTTGCTGCATACTGGAATATAACTTTTTTTTAATCTCTGGTTACAGCCTGTTCTTTTTCTAAATGTTTGGTGAGTTTGCTATACTTCCATATGTTCATGCACATGCAAATTAAACGAATAGAGAATTCATTTGGAACTAATTTTCCTGGTGAATTCAGTTATTGAATTTATGCCTTTAATCATTAAGGAAGAACTCCATGCCCTTCTTCTTAGACCATCATCTTCTTTGATCCACTACACATACGACGGCATGCTGGGTTGACAATTCTTTTCTTCCATGATAATTAACAAATGCGGGAGCCCTCCATTGTGATCCTTTTTTAAGTCAGGCATCAATGAAAATTGCCTATGTTACATTGGAACAATCTACAGAAAACTGTATTAGCCTTCCCAACTTTCCCTCTCATCACAATTCCACAAATGAGTTGCTGATTTGATTCCAGATGCAGCAGATGACTGCATTGTTGAACATTTTATCAATTGGCACCTATGCTTTCTTGTGCAAAACTACATTCCTTGCTTCTAGCAGCAGTTGACAAGAGAGGTGTGGACATCCTCATTGGGAGATTTAGGTATAGGATGGTTCCATGTTGCAACCTGGGTTAGACCCCAAATTGGTGTATAACTGGACGTGCAACTCAATGAATAATTGAATATAAGGTAAAAGGCGCGAAGCTGTAACTGAACTCATTCCAAAACCAATACCTTTACCCAATCTATGACTGAAGGTGTGCCCACTTTTGTTTAATTTTTATACTTGAAGGAATAATCCTACATGATATTTTATTATGTACATTGAATGTGTTTGTGATTCTATTTATCTAAACAGAAAAATATTTTATATGAACACATTGATGTATTGTCAATAGGTATTGGGATCTGGGGATTTGAACTCTATAGATGTTGATTGAAAATGGGTCCAAATTCTAAACCCATGCCTTTTTGGTTTCTTTGGATTGAGTACAAATTGTATTTGTGTATTTTTGGCCCTTCCAGATCTCATATATAGACATTGATTGAAAATTGGTCCAAATTCTATACCCATCCCTTTTTTGTTTCTTTGGCTTGAGTACAATTGCTATTTGTGTATTCTGGCCCTTCCAAGAAATAAGAATCTCATGTGTTCTACTTTATTCTCTAATTTGCCTTTTTGTTGGATAGGGAGCTCGAATTGATCCTAGAAACAAGAGGTTAGTCAATCAGTGTATTAGTGAACAATTAAATATATTGTCTTTACGATGAATAGATCGACCTTGAAACAATAGTGGTTAATTGCTATTGTTAAGAGAAGTAGAGATGAAATTGAATGAATTAAAAATAATATTACAACATGAATTCAAATTAAAATCCCCTTTATTTGATCTGATTATGAATTACTTTTGAGAATTCAAAATTGTAGGCTCAATTCCTAGTTCAAGAGACCCAATGAAGGGATCCTCTGTTATTAATTCCTGTTGCTTTGTTTGATTTTGAACCGATCGATGGGCCAATTAAAAAACAATCAGGTGCTATGCAAAATTAAAAAGATGGGCATTCTTCATTTCTTTTTAGCCTCACAAATAATTCCTCGATGTTCTATTGTAAAAATACTTTCTTTTTTCAACATGGAAATTGGATGGTTTAATTCAGTTCTATGAATCATATATTATGTGTAAAATTATTACAAAATGTCCAGACGTTTTATATTTTTTTACCATAATATCATTTTAATGAAGTCCCCTTAGAAGAAAAGTACAATGAAAGTGTGATTACCTAGATTTGCCATGATCTTGATATTTTCATAGCATAACTTGATCTTAGAAGTAATGATTGCAGAAAAATGAATGCAGAGAAGGGTTCATTCTTGTATCCATGTTTGAACTTAAAGCAGATTAAATCTTCGAAGCTCATAGCCTTGTCTTTTACCGAGCACCCCCACCTCGTAGCAAGGATGATAACTTTCTATTCTGCATAGTTGCTGTTGTTGTCTTTCTATTTGCGGAGTTGGAGAAGGGTTGAATGTATTAGTCAGTCTCATCGACAACATAGCCCTAAGATTGTCTAGTAAATCAATCGTGTGAATCATCTGAAATATAGCCCATATGTGGTCATGTGTCAATCGTGTGAATCATCTGAAACGTAGCCCATATGTGGTCATGTGTTTTTCATTGGCTTCCAATGACATCCTCATTATTGTGCAAAAGTTCATTGGTCTCTTACGGCCAAAATCACACATTCACATCTAAGCAGATCCAACAGCAGCACAAGCATTAAGGACCCATTTAAATTTAGTGAATACATGGGAAAGAACGTTAAAAACTGCCTATAGTACAGGTTTTAACTAATGTCCACCATTCCCTGTGTTTTCTTTGCCTCTTCTTGTTCACCATTATGATGGATTTGGATGAGAAAACTCCGTCATGTAGCTGGAGATCTATATATATGTTCCGGAGATAGGAAGCTCGGTGGATCTCTTCGCCTCGTATTTTTTCTATGAAAATAGAGAGAATAATAATATAAACCCTAGGGCTTTCTTATCTTTATATAAATAAGTCCTAAAGAGTTATACTTACTAGAGATATTTTTCACTAGAAATTCACATCTGTAGATCCTATTAAAAATCTTATCATGGGGCTCAGATTAAGTTTTATATTAAAGTGAAATTATAATTTTTGTTGCCATTTGTCCTGATTGATCTTCTGTTAAACCTTGATCTGATGTAAAACCTGTAGTATGCGGGACATATGATTTCCTACATATTCCCTCTGTTTCTTTGCCTTTTCTTGCCCACTACTGGAGAGGCACTGAGGAAGGTTTATTTCTGTTGGAAGGATAAGATGGGAGGGCGAGGGGACACGTGCGTGTATTTCTTTCGTTTGACGACTTGGATAGATGAGAAGGGCACTGAGCTCTGTGCTTTCAGCACCACAAGTTCATGGAAGGCAAGGATGGGACGTGGGGACACGGGCACTGAGCTCTTTGCTTTCACCACCACAAGTTCATGGAAAGCAAGGATGGGACGTGGGGACATGGGCACTGAGCTCTGTGCTTTCACCACCGCAAGTTCATGGAAAGCAGTGACTGGCTGGTGGTCAAGTCAACTGTGTCATGATTTTTTGTCTAGTCGGCTGAATCAGGACTGGTTTGGATTGTCTAGTACACGGAAAACTCTCTTACATTGAGACTTGATCGGGTGGATGATCGGCATTTGTCTCTTGAGCTTTTGGGTTAAGTCTCAAGGTTGGCCCACTTTGGTGGCGTCAGCTAGGCAAGACAAATTATCCGATGGAGCCCTCCTTCACTAATGCAAATGAGACACGCAACCACCACTTCGAACCCCTTGCTGTCACTTCATGCAAAAGACAACCACAACCCCCACCCACCAAAAAATCTATGGTGCTTATCACTTATTCCAACAATGTTTACACCAGTCCAAATGATACAGGCTGGATTGTTGGAGCGGCTATCAATATATTTTTTAATATTTAATCGTTAAACTTATGATGCATGGATCAAGGTATTAGTATGATTTGATGGGACTGAAATTTTACAAAGAGAGGCAGAGCCAATTTAGGTATTTTTATCCACCCACCTTCCCTTTGATCAGGGGGACCCAGTGAGCATCAAATGAGGTGCGCCCAGGGCCCTCATCATGAGGGTGCAGAGAGTAGTTGAATCCAACAATGAATAATATCGAATGATTGTGAAGTTGAAGCCAATGGTAAGTGGACATGTTTGTTCTAGTGGGCCTCATCGTAGAACAGAATGGATATGTACTAGCGTTTGGGGATCTATTACGTGAGGATGTTCACATCTATGCCATATAATTATTTTCTTGTTTACTCCATTGGCGTGAGTGGCCTATAATTCTTACTTTAATAAGAGTGATAGCGACCATTATATTCACTCAATGATTTAGTATAAATCACTTTTGTTTTTTCCGAAAGTATAAATCACTTCTACTTATACATGATGAGTTCAGTATTTTGGCGAACTACAATTTTTTAGTTTGTTGTATCGTAGTATTGTGCATCACCCTTGTTAAATGCATAGGTGGAGCTCACCTTTCGAAAATCCAAATAACTTGCCAACCCTAAAGGGATGCTCAAAGTTAATTTCTGTTGGCCAACCACTGAATTGAAGCGAGATTACATGTTTGTGAGGACTCGCTCCCTTTTCTATCTAGGAAAATAGAAAAGTAAAGAAAGTCGATCATGTGTTTTAAGATATGGTAATTCTGAACTGTGAACATTTTATTGATTTGAATAATAATTTAAATGTTGATCACTATAATGTGTGTTAGGACAGGCAAGCCGATTTTATTTTCAAAAGATGAGTCTTGGTAATACTGTGAGGCTGATTGTAGATCTGCCCTCAGTAATAACTATTCCTCGGATCAGATCACGATTTTAGAATATCACATGCTGCGAGTGGAAATTATTGTAATGATCAAATTTGGAGAATGGCCTTTTCTTGCTGTCAATATCAAACTAATGACAACCATTATATGATTTTCATGGCTAGGCTTAACTTTTGTTTGATCCTAGCGTTTTTGCATCACATGACTGTTGTTAACGTGATATATTCTGTTAAATTTCCGAGTGTGAGATAGGTCATTGTATTATCTAAATGTGATAAATGTATTTCATTCTTATCAAATGTAAATTTTGAATTAAGTCATAGAAACTTACGATGTGAGTAGTTTAGATTCTTTAATACTGGAAAAAGGTGAGCCATACCCATTAATAAACATGTTATCAATTACTTCAATACACTCATGGTTGAGTGGTGTTAGCAGTTGGTGCTATACTTTCATACACATGCCTGGTTTCGATTCTTAGGTACTTAAGGTCAAAGCGTCACTCACAGGCAATACACTCACGGTTGAGTGGTGCTTAGGAATGCAAATGGGTATTCAGATTTCCAATTACTTAAAAGTTTTAACCCATGTAAAATAAGTTTTCAAATCTATTTTTAGTCCCAATTCATAAAATGGTCCAAGTTTGGCTTCTAATTTAAGTTCCGGTTGGTTCCAAATCCATATAGGTCCCGACCTATGACCTTGGGATCCGACATATGAGTCTTTAATGTCATAAATTGTACCACAAAATCAACTTCAGTTAGTCATTTTTATGTGTTGTCATAACTTGAATTACATCTTTATTTTAAGAAATAAATAAAGAAAATAAAAAATAAAGAAGATGGAAGCAATCTTAAAACTGGATCCCAGTCCTCTAGTTAGAACCAAATCTGAATTCGGAACCAACGAAATGTGTCCAAAGTTGAAACTAGAACTAGAACTTGAAACCATTCCTAAATGATGATTCTTGTTTTGAAATCCAGTATGCTTTCTGCAAATCGCCTTGAAACCAACCCATTTGCCCTTCGTATCACATGCATGCTCAAGCATTGATCTCTAGGTCTTCAAATTGATAATGTTACTCTTGCTGGTGGGCTAACCTAGTAAATATATATATATATATATAAGTATTTATGTACATCCATGAGGGATATATAGTGAAGCCGATTTTATGACCCAACCGAACCATCCACACACAAGGGACCTCATGAATTACATTGGATCTATTGAGTTTTTACCGGTCCAAATAAATTGGACCATGGGATCAATGGTCAAATTTTTTTCTTTCATATTAAGTTGTTAAAATTTTGGTCCAACGATGAAAAGGTTAGAGGCATATTATTGACCCCAAACTTGATATCTAGCCAATCCAAAATGTCTCTTCCGTCCCATTACTCTTATGATTATTGGAGGCTTAGGTGGGCCCATGAAATTGTATTTCACCGTAATATGACGAGGGATGAATGCATATCAACATCATTCATGTATAAATATCCTCACTACAAGTCCAATGCAACAAATAATAATAAATAATTTAAAAAATAAAATTTTACGAAAAAAACCTCGGTAGGTAATATCTACACTGAAAAAAAATTTATTAGTTCGTACTGCAAAAAAAAGGCCGGGGGTTTTCTGGTGCAACTTTGTTTTTCAAAAATACTTGGATTCAAAGCATCGTTAGTGTCACACGAGAGCAACTCTAGTGTTGCTTCTCGTAAGGATAAATTTGCAAGTATCTTGATTTGAGCTGTTGATTGTCACCGGAGGAGACAGATCTGGAGAAGCAAATCTAAAGAGCGCTTGGACTCACTGATTTCCTCATTTCCCATCACCGGGGATTACTCCGTGATCAACGGGATCGATGGATTAGAGAGTAGACAAAAAAGACTCGGACTGTTTGTTTTCATGAACTAAGTCGTTACAGACATAAGCTCATGGGGATTTGATCTTTATGGTTTAAAAGGCAAGTGGGCTTGTCTTTTTCCTTACTCCATGTTCATGACAAGTGGATTGATTGTTTCTGACTTTGAAACAAGTGCGGATTGGGACACATGGGTTTCTGTATGTCATCTTAATCCGGTTCCTACAGAAGATAAGAAGTAGAGGTACATATGTCTAGACCTTGGTCTTGGTTCGGCCGCGGCTTCCCAGATCAAGAAGGGCATCTCTGTCCTTCGTTGCTCGCAGAGGATGATCAGATCCTCTCTAGAGAAGGAAGAAATAAAAGGGTCTCTCCGATTTGGGCTTCGGTGATCGGTTGACAGAAGAGATTAGATTGTAGAGAAAGGTTCAATCTGCTGGGACTCGATTTGTGTGATCGGGGATCGGTTTGTAGTTGGTTCGGATCTGTGCAATGAGATAGAATTTTGCACAGACCAGATCTGAAGAAGTGAAAAGGCTTAAAGTTGGTCTGTGTTGGCAAGTAGCAAAGCTTTGAAGGAAAAAAAAAAGTGTTAGCCTGGGTTCGGTTTTGCAGAAGGAGACGAGGATCCCTCGTTCCTAGATTGCCGGCCTCGAATGAAAAAAGATTAGAGGATTCTGGGCTTGTTGATTTCGGAGTTGCAAACGACGCCAGACTCCAACCGCTGCTGCCGCCGTCTGCTCGCGTGAGCCGTCTCTGGTTGCCGGGCGCCGCAGCTGGAGCCCTCGCCGATCATCACTACCACTGCCGAGAAAGAGGATTATCGCTGGGTTCCCATTCTGATGGCAGGAGCTGTTGGTCTCCGTTGCAGAATTTTAAAAAAATTCTTCAACTTTCTTACATCAAAAAGGAAAAAAATTACTTTCTATCCCACTAACTAACAAAAAAATATATATTTTTAACACAAAAAGTCAAAAGGTTAAATTCTTTCTTCACTAAAAGATAAATCTCATTATTGGGTTGATTTAACCCTCCTCATTTTTTTATTCTTTGCAATGATCATTCACCTTATTTTACTCACCCAGCTAAATTAATAAATAACCCCTTAGACATCGCTCCAAATTAATTTTTTTTAAAAAGAGGATTTTTTTGAAAAAATCCTATTAGAGTCCCTCTGTATCAAAAAGTACTTTAAAGATATAATTCCATCATAGTAGTCTGAAATGTCCGTTTTATGTAAGTTTTTTAAATCTTAGTTGGACTCTTTCTTTCACCTTTGCTCTATTCATTTTTTCTTCTTACTCCTTTTTCCTCAGTCCTCCTTTCTCTTCCTTATTTTCTAAACCACTATCTCTAATGCGAAAACCCTATATCAACACAGCTCATTCAACCTAATCGCCAACCAAAATTAGTTTTTCACACAACAACCATACCCACCACCGCTCCTCCACCACCACTATTTTTCGGATTCGTCCTGGTCGGTATCTGCATCATCCACATTGAAGGCATCCCTGCCCTCTTCTTAGGCGTGTCCTTTGCCTTGATTTGGCTGGAAAGAGGCTCAAAACAAAATGATTTTTCTTACCTTGATTTAGGTCTAAATAAGGATATGAAAAAATGAGGTTTTTTTTTCTTTCGAATGTTGTTTACAAAAAAATGAGTTTTTTATGAAGAATTTAAAATGAAGTTTGGAAAGATTTTTTTTTCCCTAAAGATATGATGGTGCAAGTGTTTGTTGTGTTCCAGAGAAACTAGGAAGGGGGAAGAAGAAGAAAACACGAGTGGACAGAGATATTCTTGCTCGTGTACTTGGTGAGCAAGGATATTCCGACCCAACTCACATTCAAAAAATTTAAATTAATTGGGACCCTTGGGACCATTACAGTGAGATTATATTTTTAGGGTCCTTTTTGGTATCGATGAATTATAAGAGGATTTTTTTCGACAAAATCCTCTAAAAAAAAGTTGAACCAGAAAGTTCTTACGAGCCTTTTTTTTAGTAGGATATGAATTATAAATTCTTTTCAGTGCAAGTATCACCTCTTCATATTTTTTGTATAAAACTCATATTTCAACTATTGTCTGTATGACGCCCACAGTTAGGGCCCATTCTTTTGTTAGAATTCAAATAATTTATATATGAGGAATTTTGAAATTTCTAGATATATTGGAATTATCGAATGCTCTTTTATATTTGAGCATTTAAGAATTTTAACAAAAGATGAAGCAAGTGAAATTTTGAAAAATTTTAAACTATTAAACCTTTCAAATAGGTAAAATTACAGAATGTTTGCTAAGAAATAAACATTTTAAAAGTATCAAAAAATAAGGTGTCCCGTCGTCTCTCAAAAAATCCAACTACCTAAATTCACGGCTTTAATTCTTGTAATTAAGATACCAGGCCGAAAAAATTGTTCAGGCCGACTGAAGGTACCTTTGCTGGCATTATTGGGGTTCGTTCTGATTCTTTTGTAAGCACGTGTTGTGGATGGAGTGGTGACGGGACACGCGAGGGACACGGAGAACTTGTGAAATGTGGGAGTACCAGTTTGAACTCTAAGTACATAAAGTGATGCTGTCTTTTGCGTCCTGATTGGTACTTGAAAGGAACGTGCACCATCCGGCTTAAATCGGAGAAATTTAATGTATGGCATTCAACTGATTTAATTATGTAAAATTTTGGAAGTACTTTTACTTCAGCAAATGAATACCTCAAACAAATTAGACTGGACTATCCAAAAACCATTCTTCTTTTGCACATCATTCAATATTAGCGGTATGCAAGCATCTATTCTGCACAAGTTAATTGGAGCTTTAAACCTTGACCAATACATTATGCATTTACTAAAAGAAACATACACACTACATAATGTACATAGGATATCATAACCAGCAACCTCATCCAAAATGATGATTTCTCTTTCAAATTCTTAGTTTACACACAAAATCAATCAAGAACCATGCTCAGGGAAAAGGGCACTTCATGTGCCTCCCCCTAACCATGACCTTGAATCCACCATCCATGTGAGCAGTCATTAGAGGAACGAAGACTGGCCGATCCCGACTCACCGGCCGAAGCTCAAAGCACCGCATTATCGCCGCAACGACAAACTTCATTTGAATGAAGGCCATCTCTTTCCCAAGGCAAATCCTAGGCCCCCCTTGAAATACTGGGTACTTGTAGGGACTAACACTTTCAGGCGACATGAACCACCTGTGCGGCTTGAATTTCATGCAATCTTCCCCCCACACATTCTCCATCCTTCCCATCCCATAAGGGAAGTATGTGACCCTGTCACCCTTTTCGATCCGGCTGCCATCGGGGAGGATATCGCCTTCGATCGCATGCTTAGAGTCCCATGCCACCGGTGGGTACAGTCGCATGCTTTCGCACAAGCATGCCTGCAATACCTTCATATTTTTCAATGTTTCATAATCTAACTGTCTCTCCTCCGGCGAAGACACAGTCGATACTTCGTCGAACACCTCCCTTTCGATGTCAGGGTGGTGCGAGAGCAACCAAAATAGCCATGTGAGCGCTGCCGAGGTGGTGTCCCGCCCCGCAATTATAAAGCTTATGACCAGGTCCCTAATCACCTCTTCATCATGGCCAGCCAAAATCAATCTAGATAAAAGGTCTTTACTCTCTATTTCTTCCCCATCTTTTGATTCTTCTTCATGTTTAAGCTTCTTACTGCGAATTATCTCCATGACTGAACTATGAACAAGCTCCACTGCCTCTCGGAGCCGCTTCTCAGACCCAATGCGCAACGCACGCTTGGCCTTCCACACACCAAACACTGGCGACATCCCCCGCCTTGCACTTATCTCCGATGCTACATCGAATGCTTTCGCTAGCCCCGATGCCGGCAAGGACGGGTCTAGACAACCCGGGTCAATTCCCAAAGACACCTTACATATGATATCAAATGCAAAGCTTCTTAGTAAGTCTTGTAAGTCTACTTGACTAGAACTTGCACAGGCGGACTCCAAGATGGGCAATAACCTCCCCTTCACCTCAATGTCTAGCGTGTTCACTAGGAAGGTTCGCAGCGATTTGGCAGTGAACTCATGGCTCACTAACTTGCGCTGCGTGTGCCATAGCTCACCATCCACATTGAATATGCCGCGCCCAAGGAGGTCACCTAGAATTTCAGTGAAGGGCTTCCCCTTGGGGAAGTTAAGAAACTTGGTCTTTAGAATGTACTCGACGTTGTCGGGATTTGCAGTGATGATAGTCCGCCTAGCGCCCAATCGTTGCACCACAATGGTTTGGGTCGGAGATTTGGCCAAGAGATCGGTGTACCAATCCAATAGACGGTGTCGATTCTTGTAGAATGAGATCAAACACCCAATAAAGGGGTACATACGGGGACCGTGGCAGGAATAATCATCGCGCCGTCGCCGGATTATACCCAACAAATGGTGTGTGAACAAGAATAAGAACAAGAAGAAGGAGGAGACGAGCAGTAGAAATGCAAGTGAGATGGCCATGTGTCCGTGTATAGACTATAGAGTAAGGAGAAGAAGCGAGAGATGCTTTTGGAGCTGTTGGACTTGGAATCTTGCATGGAGATTACTCACATGGGGTGTGATTTATATAAGATTGTGGAGGAATCATGAGGCAGCTAAGGGTTAAAATACAAGAAAGAAAACGGATCACATGATTCTCGAGCTTCAAGTGATGACTTTTTAACTGATATCTTTCTGGACGTTTTGTGTTCGTCCACAGTTGTGGTGTGCCGCAGCTTTTTGATGGTTGCAAGGAAGGTGGGCGGTGGGTTAATTCGCCGTAATTGCTGTCGGCAGCTTTTCCAGCCATATATATGATCAGCTTGATTCCATGCAGGCCGTCCTTGCGCAAGAGAGAGTGGGACCGAAGTCAGTAAAAAACATAAAAGTTGGGCACATGGGATTCATCCCAGTGAAAGTCACGTTGTGCTTAAAAGATACGTTTTCAAGCAGACTGTGGTTGGCTGGTTGCATGTCAGTAACCCAAATCTAGCTAAGAGAGCGAGCGGGTATTTGCTGATCAATTGCAACGTGCATTCCGGAAGGAATATTTCAACAAAGTGGTATTTAAAAAAATAGATGTCCTTTCCACAACACCCAAGAGTCCTTGATGTTATACAATTGTGGCTAAGGGGTGGGTTTTTTCTAGGGTTCCAGCACATAATTTTATTGTCCCACATGCCTTAAGCAATGCCCTAACATCTTGCACCGCATAAATTTTATTTATACTTTACTAATAAATGGCGGGGTCGGGGGAAAGTTCCTCTTTAAACTGAACTCATTGCCATCGTTATAGCTTAGGATTATTTTCTTGGCATGCCATCTTCTGGCTTTGTGGGCTTGCTCTTCTACTTATGTGGACTCTCTCCTTCTCATGTTGCAAGCTTTCTCTTTTCATTTGTGTGAGCTTTTTTGGTTTCCACCTAAGGTATAAATAGAAGTTGTAGTTTTTCTTCTGACAGATGTCCTTAAGGGCCCATTTGTTAATTTCCCCTTATTGTAAAGTTAAAGTCATCTTTCATTTCACCACACAATAACCCAAAAAAATCAAATTAAAATACCACATTTCAAAAAAATTCTTTTATCTTTTTACACAAAAATTCACAAAATTACTTTTCCATCATACTAACAAACAAAAAATATCTACTTTTAATAAAAAAATGTCAAAAAGTTTTATTCTCTTTCCACTAAAAAACAAAATCTAATCATTGAATTGATTTAACTCCTCTCATTTTTTTATCTTTTAAAATTACTATTCACCTCGCTTCACTCTACCAATTAAATTAACAAACGGACTCTAAGTGTTCTTCTTACTTGAAAGAAAAAAAAAAAAAAAAGAAAAGACTTCTCAAAAGCCAATGTGGTTTAAAAAAAAAAAGCTCGAAACTAGAATGCAAGGTGGTTGGGTCGGCTAGCAAGATTTTTCAAGAAACACCAACCCTAATCTAACATTTTTGTATATAGCAGCCACACCTTTACTAAATGGAAAATATAAACTAGATTTTGGTAACTAACTCCATCGACCCAAAACCAAACTTCCATTTCAAGTTTTGTTTGTTCCGAGTCGGGTATGAAGAGCTTGGACCAATTTAGTTACACCCTCTCCATGCCATCCCTACATTGGCCGCTGTCACATCTCCATCCTGAGGGAAAAGTCCACAGGCGCCACCGACCTGGTATAGCCGAAATTGCTGTAGCTGCATGTCGACACACGTGGTGATGATTCACAGAACAGAACTAGTACCGTAGTCCAGGTCCAATTTTTTCGGCTTTAATCATACGGCCGAGAGATTTGGCTAACGAATAAAATCATTTGATTGATTGACCTTGGTTGGGACACTAGCGTTTAATTGATTTCCCACGTTTGTAATGTGAGGCTAAGAGGAATTCATTCACATGAACCTTCTGGTTAGTATGTGGGGAGTGGCATTTGCTATTGGCCACAAGTCAGCGGGTGTGTGGATTTTGCCTTTTTATTTTGTGGCCCATTATTATCATGAGGCCCACTGGATGGACTGAAGAGATCATAGGCAATACCCAATTAGTGATTTTTAGATCGTTGGTGATGGGTTAGTTTTCCATGATGCCTAACTTGCTAGGATGAAATTAGGTCGCCTTTGGGTTGAGTTCCTAGGAATCTCGACCTGGCTGGACACAACCCAACTGGGGTCCAGATTAGATATTGATACCTATATCTGGATTTAAAACAAAAGACCTAAGTTCTAACTTGGACCAGGAAAAAATGCCTGGAAATGGGTCCAAATACAGATTCACTTTTTTTTTTTTCGAAAGATCATGGTGTTGAGTGTTTGGGGTGCTCCGGCATAAAACCCAATGCTTGTGCCGATTGATGGTCCCGAACGGGATACTAAAATTACTGCTGATCCATGTCTCATCTTAAGAGATCAAGACTTATATAGGGAGATCTTTGTTGTGATTTTGACCACATATTGTGCACATACATAAATCACAAGATCAACAAAAAAGCAATCACACAAGAAGAAACACAGAGATTTATGTAGTTTACCTAAATAGGGTTACGTCCATGGTACAGAGACAGTCATCTTCAAAGCATACAGAGACTCTTACTCTCTCACATTATCTTTCCTGAGTGGTGTGGGAACACCATGAGCAAGAGAGCTCTAACTTCTCTTCAACGCAAGATCTAGGGTTACAGGCTATACACATATATAATCTCCGCTTTCTTAATCACCAATAAAACTTTGGTATAATTACCAAAATACCCTTGACCTTAAATCGGTCACTGGCTAACTCAGTGAACCCATTCGGGTAAACCGGAATACAAGGCATAAACCCAACAATCTTATCATGGTTTTTACATCCTACTTGATCTACTATGAGACCCATGGCATGCGAGTCATACCATTCTCCCAATTTTGAGCTTTGACTTAAATAGAATTAGCTTTGATCTGAAGAGATGCAACCAATCTGAGAAATTGACTCAAAATAGACTCTAATTACAAAATATAATTCATGTAGCCAGTCCCAATATAGTTTGGGACAAGCCTTTGATAAAGATGATAATGATAACTATGAATCATTTTTTCAACTCACATGCTTATATCCACAAAAGAAAATAGGAGTTTTCAATAAATTAAAGTGTCGATTTTATGCCATGAGAATGGAACCAGGACATTGGATGAATGGGAAATTCTTTACCCAGATTGGTGAATCTTGGCAGTGGGCCCTATTAGATCTATAACTCAAAAATCTAATGGCATAACCATTTTAAGGGTTTATAAAGTGTCATCTTTTGTCATGAAAATCCAATGGTGCAATCCATCAGGATTGGAGAATAGAGGGCTGGCCTTGTGGATAAAACGGCCACTTCCATTGCGCTAAGTCATCCACCAGGTCTCAATACTTGGTGAGCACCATTTCATTCCTACGTCCTGGCCACACTAGGTGTCACGCCCTGAACCCGAGAATTTAGGGATTTATTGTGGGTTCCGAGGAATGACACACGTACCCGTGACAATTCATGCCATGACAAGACACGTACGAACTGTCACAAGGGTAATCCCACAGGTACGTGTGAGAAGATCCGTAAACACGTATTATCAACATAGATATTCAAGCGGGAACCTGGAGATTTCACCTGTAATTATATCATGAGCATCCATAAAACATCCATTCATTTTCATACATTAAATAAACAAGTCTGTTGATTAACCCATCTACATGCATAAGACATGAGAATCCATAATAATGCAGAATATATCACTGGAAGGTGAACCCTAAGTCCAATCCCAAAATGTTCCCTGTTGCGCACTATTGAGGAGAATCAAGAGAAGATGTCCTCCTCACTCCACTCGTTCACGTCTCAATGTAACATTGGGGTTGCCTCTGGGAGTGCGTCGATTGCCTGATTGGCATCGGATTCTGCACCTATAACACCATGGTAATTCTAGTTAACACGACGGTTAAATAAAGATAAAAATACATGAGCTTAATCATGATAGATCAACTGAATTAAAACAAATGACATAGTAACTAATAGCATGAATAAGGAATCACGACTAATGAATACATCATATCCAATTGACAACCAAACCTCCTATGGGGAATAAAACTAAGTGGTAACGTTCCCCCCTCCTTCCCACAGTGATATTGTCCACTTTGGGCAGAGCCCCCTGGGAGTACCCGCACGGTTTTGCTTCTGGGCAGAGCCGCCCCGGAATACCCAAAACGAGTCACGAGGGGAGTTTTTCTCCTGGGCAGAGCCACCACAGAATACTCAAAACGAGTCACGAGGGGAATATGATGGCACGCCCTTATATGGCCAAGACTAAGACACTCTCTTAAGCGATGCGGGACTTTGTTCCCTCAGGATCCAAGATGTCCACACCCATCACTCTTATTGAAGATGTCAATCATAGAATCACAACTAAGTAAAATACTGATTACCCATAATGCTTACTGATATAAACCATCATGGGAGTCAAAGTTGCTATCAATATGAATGCAATTAAATTATAGGTTATCAAGGACAATTTTTAGCCAATCCTATACTAGATAATCCGGGTTTCCAAGGTCATTCAATATGGTGTATTCATAAGACGTTCGATGTCCCAGTATTACCATTTTCGGTGTTACTTCATGTATATATAAAGGACACTTCACCTTATGCCAACACCCTCGACGTGACATTGAAAACTAACTGGAGAATCAAGAAGAAAAGAGTGATAGCTCAACACTCCTTCTCCTCTATATTTATTCATCGTTGGGCTAGTTTAAGGTAGCAAGGGATCCAATTCTATAGTTCTCTATGGTCTTAGGTTGAACCTACAGCCTATAATAAGTGTGGGTGAATACCTCGGTCTCTTCCTAAGATTTAAGGGAATAACATATCATTAGGCTATCCCATAGACTATAGAAAGTCCATAGTCAAGCATAGAATTTATTTTGGAACATTTTTCTAAGAACTACAGGTTAGGTCTACCCGACCGGTCGGATATGGGTCTGACCAATTGGTTGCTCTCAGAAGGGAAATTCGACCGGTCGGGCTGGTGACCGACCGGTCAGACTACCCAGAAGGCAACTCGACCGATCGAGCTTTAGGACCGACCGGTCGGCCTTGAAACATTCTGTTACGAGAGGGTTTCTATTCTACTGGTTTTTCTTTTCCAATACCTATTCTACCTGTAATAAAACCACTCCAAAAGCTTCCATTCTACACCCTTGGTTTCCCTAAAGGCCATTAACATCTTTATTCATCCAAAATCACTATGAATCACCATTCAATCTATGCATTTTCCATAGAGCTATAGAAATTGGGTAAAATCATAGAATCCATCAAGAATCAAAGGAATAAAGCCATACATATAAGAATATGTATCCTTATGCTTGCCTGGTGCTTGGTGCTTCGCTTAAACCAATTTGCCCATTGATCAGATGAAGGATAAAGCTCTTTCTAAGGAAATCCTAACACATGCATGAAGAAAATGAGAATGAAATGCATGTTTGCTCAATAGATGGGTTTTCTTGACTCTCATAGAACTCCATAACTCAAATGGGGAAAAGGGGATTCATTACCTTAACTCGTCTACAAGCAAAGAGACGAAGATGGTGCCTTGATTCCAAGAAAGAGGGCAAGAAGAATGAAGAGGAAAAAGAAGAAAACTCCACTCACTTGCATGCACGCCCAATCACTCGAAAATGGAAACAAGAAATGAAGCAGATGATGGGAGAGAAGGGGAAAATGACACTGTAACGAGATAGGAAGGAGAGGAATAAGGATAAATGGGGTTTTGGAGATTTTTATAGGAATGAAGTTTCTGGAATTTACAAGGAAGCCCTCTTGGTTCCTAGATATTTCCGGTTTTAGTCAATTTGGGTTTGAATGGGCCGGAATGAGCCCAAATGGATTTGGGCCAAACATAGAAGATGTTCAACAAGATGAGACTTACCCAATGCAATTAATATGATACATAAATAATGCCAAATCATGAAAATGCTAAATACAAAAGGTCTTGGACTATCTAATAAGGTATGAATCCGACCCAACTACCTATCCATGACCCAAAACTCTGGAGACTTGGGCTCAATTAACCTAATAACATCTTAATTAAAGTATAATCAACTTAATTACTATAAATCATAATTATCTAGGGTTGGGGCCTTACACTAGGCCAATTAATAAAAAAAAGGGAAAATCTATTTGGATTAGTAAAAGCTTAAAGGTGTTGTGATTTAAAGACTTAAAATAAAAAAATAGAGAGAGAATGAGAGAGAGATTTTATTAATAAGATGTTCACAATGAGAGGGGGAATGCCTATTTATAGGCTAAGATTGATTTCCTCTCCAAGAGACCTACTACATTAGGAGGCTAATGATAGTTGCCCTATCTTATCATATATGGCCATCCACACCTCGATGATATATCTCATAATATTCCTCCTTTGATGACCACCATTCAATGACAGTGTCTTATTAAAACCTTGCAAAGGAAAAAACCAGTGGGATAAAACTAAAGCGAATGAAAAAAAGTACAATATTCTACATGATCATTAAATTAGTGTTGGACGTGCATAATACTGCCTCGTTAAAACCTTAACTAGGAAAACCCAGTTGGATAAAACCTAGAAAAGGAAAAAGAGTACAGTGCACATATTCTTGGGTAGCTAGCATGTTTTAGGATGCATACCTCTGATCAATTACTTCCCCTGACAACAATAATCTCTATATTTTTTTTATGATAGACTCTACGCATACCGATCTCATGAACAAGTTTATAGAATGTTGACTTTGGTAATGACTTGGTAAATAAATCAGCCAAGTTATTGCTTGAACAAACTTGCTTGATTTCAATCTCATTATTCTTCTGAAGTTCATGAGTAAATAAAAACTTTGGTGCAATATGATTCGTCTTGTCACCTTTAATATACCATTCTTTAATCTATTAAATATATGCCTTATTGCCTTCATAGATAATGTTTGGATACCTGTATTAGAAAGCAATTTACAAGAACTACGAATATGTTAAATCAAAGATTTTAGCTACAAACATTCCCTATTGGCTTTATAAAGGGCTAAAATCTTAACATGGTTAGAAGAAATAACTACCAAAGTTTGTTTAGTAGAATGCCAAGAAATGACAGCGTTATCATTAAGAAATACATAACATGTCTGTAAAATAGCAACATTATCACTAAGAAATACATAACATATCTATAATCATCGACCCTTGTGAGGATTAGAGAGATTTCCTGAATCTGCATATCCTACAAAGTTTAAATATTTACAATTAAAAGAATAAAATAAACGTAAATATCATAGGATTTGTTTAATACCAATTCAGTGCCTTTTAGTTGGTGCAAAACTATATATAACAAGCATATTTACAAATAATAAAATATCCCTTCTGAATTTCTCAATATGTAAGTCGAAACAAATTCTCCTGTAAATAGTCAATAGCTTTTTCGAACTCTTCTGGAATCCTAATTAGATTTATCCCATCTACAAAATTTCTACTATTGTGAATGCATTTAAGGATTTTATAAAAATACATTGACATATGAGATTTTTTTCATACCCTTCATTAGGTAAATATTCATTATGACGATTGTGCCATATTCTTCTAGAATGATTCAGGCCGTACAATAAACGTCTTAATTATATTGAGTACGTACTCTTTGACTTTGTTTCGGGTAAAGCAAATCCTTTTAATGTTTTCATATATATGTCTGTGTATGTTTTCAATCCTAAGTTTCTATAGGAAATCTTGTACCATAAGTCTTGTCTTGTTTTTATTAATTTCATTTGTTTTCCTCGCAAACACCCATTTGTAACCTACAGGTTTAACAATTTTTAGGGTTTGTACTATGTCACAATTAGAGCCCAAGAATTTGGATATTAGGGTTAATCCTTAAGCGTGGCACACATTCTCTCGTGTAATCCATACCTGGACCGGAGTTTAAGTAGGATTATACCGAGAATATTCACAATTCTTACACATGTGAGGTGTTTTGAATGGATATATGTCCAAGCATATGATCACGCGGAAGCCTGTCAATATCAGCTATAAATTTATTTCCTCCAATAATTAAACATTTCCAATGTATCATTCCTTGAAACAATACATACCATCATGATGCAATGAAGAAAGAAACGTAACTATATGACATGTACATATAAGAGTTTGTACAAAACGTGTCTTACATGCTTATACAAAAGAAAGATAAAGTTTTATGGATAATTACAAAAGATACATCGTCCTAAAATATAAGGGATCATGGACTGTGCATGACAAAATAAAAATTAATACCATGCCATGAAATCATAATGCATCCAAAACTCAAAATACGAAAGCCCTATGATAATCGTGTCACATTCCATAGGTGGATTAGTTAGATTGCTTGTGCTGTCCACTTATATAAGCCTTAGGGGACCTCGTCGGCCTCCTCTCTAGTCTCCTTAATTTTCGTAAGATCGGAGCCGGGATCTGAACCTGTAATATCATTAGATAACGTGTGAATAAAACTATTCAGCTAAGTATAATTATATTTAAAGTAACACGCGTTGTATCTAAAAGAATCATTAACAAGTGATTATAGAGGTCAATTTAGCATACTAGGCATGCTGTGCATTAAATAAAATATGATATAAGAATTAAATAAAAGAAATCATTTACTATTTGGCTACTACATTTGCTATATCCTCCTTCTAGGAATCTTTGCATTAAAACACGAATGACCTAGCCAAAAGTACGATTGGGTCTCTACGTTCATGGAGTCCAGAAGCTTCAAAAATACATGCAGGGTGTAACACTCCGATCCCCTTTGAGCCGGATTAGTGGCTCATTAGTGTGTTTTGTTTTATTTTATTCTTTTGGACTTGGTTTTGGGTCTTGGATAGGTAGCTGAGTAACCTTTGACCTGGAATAGGTAGTTCTAAGCCCTTTTTTGTAATTTTGCTTTTGTTTTGCTCATATCATCTTTGCATCATCTTGGTGTCAGCACGTGTATTTTGTTGAGCTCGACAATTTCCATAACTGTGTCAGATCCGTTTGGAGTCAATTGGGGAAGATGGACCTTCGTGTGACTTGAACTGTAATTAGTTTAAACTTACCGGACTTTGACTTAACTTTCAAAACCTATATAGATGAGTCATGCTCCAGATGTCTCTTTCTCTTGCTCCTTCACTACTACGTTGCATGCAAGGAAATTCTGGAGTTCCACGTTTTCTCTCTCTCTCTTCTCTTGCTCGATTGATGTTGGATTCTCATTTTTGATTTGGGTTTCTTCATTCTCTCATCTCTGTCTATCGCTTGAGGTAAGTGGGTTCTTTGTGTTTCTTCTCCCAATTGCACCTCTCATTCTCTGATTGCTATGTCTTCATCTCATGCATGGTGTATCTCTTTGCTTTGCTTTGATTTTAGTGGATTTGGAGCTTGTTTCAGAGGATTTGACAGATTTGAGGCAAGTATAAGTACAGACTTGTATAACACACATGGGTGCTCTATTTGAATGTTTTGATTTCCATCTTCTTTAGTGTATCAAATGCTTTACAGCCACATTTTGTGAATTTGGAACCTCTATAACTCATTTTGTTCAGTTTCTGTACCAAATTTCAGTTTCTGTAACTATCCCGAATTCGTGTTCTGTATTGTACGGCTAAGCCGTAAGTTTCTACGGTTTGATTTCCAGAGATTGAAATTTTAAGTTTTGTTCTACGGCTAGGCTACGGCTAAGCCGTAACTTGTTCTACGGCTGAGCCGTAAGCTAGCCGTGACCCAACCCGTAACCCAGCCGTGAATTAAATCTTTGATCAGTCGAAACTTTTCCAACACAGAACTCCTACGGTGTGGCTACGGCTAAGCCGTGGAATGCTACGGCCAAGCCGTGGATTGGTCTACGGCTAAGCCGTATACTGACTGTAGCTCAGCCGAAAAAGGTACCAGATCAGTGGTGAAAGGATGATCAGTTTAGCTGTGTTTGAATGGAACCAAGGTGAAGCCGTAGTGCATATTACGACGAGCGCGTAAGATGTCTTCGGCTCAACCCTAGGTCCCTCATAGCTAAACCGTTAGGCATGGCAATTCTGAATTATAACTTAGGATAATGGTGAGACTTGTAGGGCTCAAATACAGGTAACTACCCATGTAAACCGGCCCAATGGATTCTTGGATCGCATGAATAGTCTGTTAGGCTGTGACTCATTCATGTGAGCGTTGATCACTGGTAAGCACCTCCCCATGGGTGTTGGTTTAAGGGACGTCGGTGCACGCAAGGATTACGCAACACTTTGATGGCAACGGTGCATTGACTAACTTAAAACTACATCAACATGCACGGTTAGTGACAGTGAACAACTAGCTTAGGACTGGCTTGTAATGAACCTTGACTCCGTATTAATCTGAGATGCATTTCATATTGTTTATAGTTTTGCCCTCAGTTCTGTTAATCTTTGTTATGCATTCCGTAGTCATTTTTGCTTCGTTCTGTATATCCGTTTTATTCTTCGTTCTGCACTAAGTTTTGATCTATGCTATGCTTTGGCTTTATATATCTGCTTTGTTGGTTTTGTCTATCTCTGATTTTGGGTATTCCCTGGTGGCTCTGCCCAGAGATTAACACGTGAGGATAAGATCCGGTCTTTGCCATCGGTGAGTCCAAAGCGGATAATCTCCCTTTCTATGGATTTGATTTGATTGGTATTAGTCTGGCTCTACTCAGCCTCAGCCCTAGGATGCCCGACGGGGTTACCTCTGGCTTAGATCTCTGTATCTCTGTATCACTGCAGTGTCGCTTTGTCTTGGGACCCCGGAACCCAAGAACCTGAGACCCACTTGTACCCTGGCCCCGTCAGTGGTGTTCTCCTCTGCTCTGCTTTGCTCTGCTCTCTATGGGAGAGAACATGGTTAACGTAGTAGCCACTTAGTTAGTATCTCTATGTTTTGATTCACATATCATGCTTTACTTCTACGCACGATTTGCTTAGCATACTAAGATGAAACTCTGTAATTGATCTTCTGTCATTATTTTATTCTCTTTGATACTATGCGTGTTTCTTCCCTGTTACTTATATTTGCTGGATCGTTGTATTCATTTGTGTTGTCTGTGGTGTTGCAGGCACAGATACCTTGCCCACCTCCCCGGCGGTCGAGGAGGCTGCAGGGGCAAGTGTAGAGGCACCCTCAGGTTTGGCAGAGTGGGCCTGATCATCTCTGCCGAGTGCGTTCATGCATGCTTCCCGTGGTGTTTCGTTTTGGGATTTTGAGAGCTTGTATTTGGACTTTGGACTTTGGACTTGTATTCTGTATATTTTGTATATATTGTTTTGGTGTGTATTCGGTTTTCTATCAGTGTATTTGTCTTTGTCATTCCGTTTTGTATTTGCTTTGGCTTCCGCTATTTTTCCTTGTTGCTTGCTATGATATCTACAGCTTCCGCGTTCGTCTGTTTCGCACGTGTTAGATCCCTTGTGTGTGTGCATCTGGACTGGGTTTGGATGCACGTGCACGGGAGTACGTGTGTCACAGGTTTGGCTTTTCGCTAACCCCCGATTTCTGGGCTCGGGTCGTGACACAGGGCCTCCATAACAATCTACTACACCAAAGTCAACCCCGCCGGTATCATAAGGCTGAAGTTGTATAGAGCTATACCATTTCAATTCATGTAATTGAATTTAAGTAAATCATGCAATTCGTTTCGATTTATTATACATCTGATTCATTCTTACTCAATTCAATTTTAGCAATAAGAAAACCATATATCAATGAAAGTTTAGAACTAAAATCATTCCATAACATGATCATTTGAAATCATTTCGATAATCAAAAGCTATGACAATAGTTCAATATGCTATGCAAATTCAAATTAGTAGAATTAAGGTAATTTATAAGCCAACCCTAATATAGTCATCCATTGTTTCTAGCTATGTATGATGATGCAGTTTTAAATTATCTATTACACAGTTGTCTCTATTTGATGTTACATTGTGTGATGAAGAGTGTATCAAAGTCCCTTAAACCAACATCCATGAGGAGGTGCTTAATAAATGGACAATGTTACATGAATGAATCTTAGCCCTCAAAACACTTCATATTGGTAAATTTTCATTGGGCCAAATGATTTGGACAATGGATCCAAGAGACTAAGGTCCTACAAAATCCTGTGATAGTTCCTAATTAACCTTAGTTTTCAAAGGTTTTATGGCTTAGCCATAGGTGACCTATGGCTTAGCTGTGGAATACAGGGTAGCTTAGCGATGGCTCTATGCACTGTTTCCCCGCATCCATGGCTTAGCCGTATGTGACTGATGGTTTCAGCATGGCTTGCTTACGACTTGCCATAGTTTATTTCATGGCTTGGCCGTGAGCCCAAAAGTATAAGAAAGGTCAAGTTTTGATCTCTAAAAGTCTAACCGTAATAAATCTTGCAGCCTAGCTATGTACTTTAAAATTTTTGAAGCAAATTCAGTTACGAGAGATTCTCTTCACCCATAATGCTAAGATCCTGTGTGCATGTCTACCCTCTATTTTCATGAGGCCATTCTTACTTCAATGAATCACTTAACATTTCTAAATCCACTTTATAATCATCTAAACAGTCTAATCATGCATGTTAAACAAATAAAAGGGCTGAAAATGAGGCTCAAATTTGAAAAACTTATAGAAATCAAAAGTTATCAATATTCATTCAACATTAATTAGCTTATATTTGCCTTAGATTTTGTATTCAACTATTACTCTTCCTCTTGGCTCAATGAAAAAAGAAGAGCCCACTGCTTCTAATCCTAGAATGCTATGCATGGAGAAAGAAGGGAGAGAATGAGTGCATGCAGTGGAAATAGAGTCCCTCAGACTCCATTTGCCCAAGAAATATGAAATTTGGTAGTGGATCTTACCTTGGGAGCTGATTGGAAGAGATTCTGCACTACAAGAGTGTAAGAGATGTAGATTGAAATGAAGATGAAGGTGAAAAAACCCGGGCACATATGCAAGCTACAAGACCTTCAGTTATTGAAGGAAAATGGTGATAACAAGAAAATTGGAAGAAGAGTTCTGGATTAAGGAAAGTAACAAGAGAGAAGAGATCGAATAACTACAGTTGGCCGCTTTTATACATAAGAATTCCTGAAGTTTATAAGAAGATCCACATTCCCTTATGTATTTCCAGTTTAAGTCAAATGAGGGTCCAATGAATTTAAATGGCGTCAAATGAGTTCAAGTCAAGCATGAAAGTGACGAACTCAATGAGACAAACGTGATGATATCAATATGATGCATGTAAGTCGTAAAACCATGAAATCTAAAATTACAAAAAAGGGCTTTCATCTATCTAATCAAGGTTAAACTCAACCCAAACTACCGATCCATGACCCGAACTTGACCCATTAGACTCTATGAGACAAAATGAACAAAAGTTAACCTAATTAGATGTTGGACATCATTATTTACATTAATGCTATACTAATTAGCTAATAACTTATTTAATTAGTCATTAATCATGCTTAATTGGATTTGAAGTGTTACATACTATAGGCCCAAATACACCACGTTTATTAAAAGATTCTAACTCTGCCTTAACTACATATTTTCATTTTGGCCAATCTATCTTTTATCAACATTCATTTATAGAACGTGGTTCTATATCCCAATTATTATTTTCCTCTGATACATATATAGCTACTGCATATGCAAATATGTAATTAATGATTATTTCTTTTTTAATCTATCTCTCACTTGGATTAGTGTAAAGTATAGAGATCTCTTTATTATTTGGTACCCTTACCTCTTCAGGAGCTTCTAGAGTCTCTTCTGAAACTCGTGTCTTTTTTGAAATATTAACTTCTTTAGAATTTTAGAAAAAAGTGGATTTTTCCATAACCTTTTCTTAAGTGAAATTGCATACCTCTTCAGGAGTGTATGATTTTTCATAATCTCATCAGGAGCATACCTCTTCTGGAGTATGGTTGGGATATGATTGCTTATTTCTCCCCTTCCGGAGAGCTGATCTTTGGAACCTTTAGGTCTGTCACGCTTCTGACATGGAGCAGATTGATTTGCTGCCATATTTGGATTTTCATCTTATAAGGACATTAATTTGTGCTTGTCCTACAGGGACATTAATTCATACAGGCGTATTCACAGTGGTACATGTTACCTAGTCACTTTTGCTGTATCATTAAAAGCATCAAAGAATTCGTTTGTAATTATGTGCACAATTCTTTGTTCTTCATTCTCACATTGTAAAGTACTAGATTTAAATGAGACAAAGTTGAAGTATTCCATATTAATTCTTGCCGTTCTTTAGGAATAAGTTATTCTATAGGAACAAGGTGCTCTTCATGAACTCTTTTATCTCCTTCTAATGGCGGAAAGATTGTCTCATCAAGATGACAATCGGCAAAATAAACAGTGAATGCATCTCATGTCATTGGTTCTAGAAATTTAATAATTATAGGTAAAACATAGATTCCAATCTACGCAGTGGGTTCATGTAGGTCACAAACCTGTGATATTAAGCCTTATAAACTTAACAGGATGCTCAGGAAAGTGTACCCTAAGTTTAATAATTTATGCTAATAGGTGGGCAGAAGTTAAAGAAATTAGGCAAATATCCAAGCTATAGTTAAAGGCATCAATTAAAAATATAAAATACCTAAAAAAAGGTCCACTAAGTGGATTTTATGGGTTCACAATGTCACCTTATATCCTTTGCAGAAATTATGGTTAATTGATAATACTCTAACGAATGCCCAAAAGAGTTATTAATAATTTACCTTAACATAGTAGCCCTAGAGTTACTTAACCTATCGTACAAAAGTATTAAAGCCTTAGGATCATTAAGCCTTCGGCTTATTTTAATCTTCTGGCTTAACTTTGTCGTTTTGCTCATAATCGAATGTGATTCGATATTAAAAATTATCTCGTAATATAGCCTTGAGATCTGAAGAGAATGCGCTTAACTTTTCTAGTATCAGTTTCTGCCAGTCAATACTAGAAATGATATATAAATATTCTATGTTACATTTACTTATAGTTTCCATATGTGGTCCCCATTCATCATGATATCTTTGAAGCTAAGCAAGTATCCTCGGGAACCGCTAAAAAATAATGCATCATTAATGTATATATGGATACCATTTAGTAACATTATGTAAACTCTTACACGAATTAAACACTAACTCTGAAAAAAACTTCTGGTTTTTCAATATAGTGCATTTTTTTGCACAGTCTACCGGACATATGTTATTCTTTGTTTCATGCATTCCATAATCCATACCGTAAAAAATAATAAACTAACATAACTATTTAGTCACATAACAAAAATAAAATTGAAAACAGTTAAACAAGTCACCACTCAAGCAAATATAACGTGCAAACACACAATACGGAGGATAAAAGAATAAGTCTTAACATCTAACAAAATATTTGAAAACTAAACTTAGTATTCAACTTCATAATAGTAGTTTTTGTCTTTTAGACCATGTTTGGTGGTTCTCTCAATTTAGAAAAATGCCTTGTTAATCACCTTTCCTGGGGTGGTTATTTTCATCCTTACTAGAGGAACTATTATGTCTACCTCTTTTAGAGGGATTCTGTTTGACTAGTTTGGTATTTGTTTTAAGCATCAGGTGGTATGATCATCTTCCGTGATCATATATATCCATCAAGGATATAATGGTATAGAAAATGAGGGCTTATGTCATATCCTCCGGGAATATCTTGTTTCTCTCATTGATGTTATGACCAAGTTTTTTCAAGTGTGTAGAGATCAATATAACAATCATAAGAAAAAATAGGACTTCGGGTTCTCAATATCCAATGATAAAATATAATAAAGAATTAACCAATTAAAAGTTAGAAAATTAAGTTCTCAACTTAAGAATCAGAATCACTAGTTCTATCAAAACTTCAACTTTAAATCAGAACTTCAAGCTCTGTTAAAACTTCAGGTTTGAATTAGAACTTCAGGTTTTGTCAAAACTTCAGGTTTGAAGTAAAATTTCTAGTTTCGTAAAAACTTTATATTTGAATCAGAACTTCTAGTTCTGTCAAAACTTTAAGTTTGAATTATAATTCCTTGTTCCGTCTAAACTTCATATTTGAATTAGAATTTCTAATTTCATCCAAAATTCAAATCTGAATTAGAACTTCTGGTTCTATCAAATCTTTAGGTTTTATTATGAATATAAATCTCCAAGTTTATATTCCAAATCTTAGAACTTTTGATTCCAGGTGACGTACGGATCTTTAGTTCCGGGTTGTTCAATTGATATAGAACTTTTAGTTACAATTATCGTATGGAACATTGGGTTCTAATTACTTATTTATAAAACTTTTGGTTATATGAACTTCTGGTGCTATTATATGCAACTATTGATGCTGGCAATAAATTCAACAAAACTAAAGTTTTATATAACTATTTAGTCATAATTTTACCAAAGTAACTATGTCAAGCATGCAGTGTAATATAATATAACATATCCATAAATTAAATAAAAAAAGAAAAGTTAGATATATTGACCGTTATCACTAATCAAAGCCTTTTTTTTTGTTTTTTACCATTAGATTATTTTCTTTGATTTCTATTGTGTAGTGCTTGCCTCCATGAATACGTTGAAAGAAATGGATCTTAAATCCTAGTCTAGATGGCTCCAATATCATAGAAATAGTTTTCTGCGCTCCAATTGGTTCAATTCTCTCGTTGACAATCAAACTGTCAAACTTCTTTTATAGACGTGTAGATCTTCTTGAAACAAGTCCATAGGCGCAAATAGATCATCTTCAATCGAACGTGGGATGATCAAGATAACATGACAGAAAGTTTCGACCGTAGATCTCGGTCAAATTGTCTTTGACCGTATGATTCTGCTGATGTGGGCTGACGTCAGCGGATGGCGTCATGTTGACATCAACGCTGCCTATTGCTTCTAGTCTGGGCTTTTCGAGTTTGGGTTAGACTGACCCAACTGACCTACACTGCTTACTGTGCTTGGTCGTGCTTTACTGGTCTGGCCGAACTAACCCGAACTCGACCTGGCAAACCTAGGTCTAGGACGAGTTCTTCTTCCTCTTTCTGGGTCTGGTTCCTACAATGAGAACCCTTTAGAACTCTGCTTCAAAACACTAACCTGACCTAGACCTAGAACCCACCTGGGTTTAAAAAAAACCCAGGTGTTATCTTTTTCATTCCTTCCGATTCTAGTTCAGCAACTAGAACCTGGAGGCCCCATCTCCACACCCAGCAACAGTGAAGTAGTGGGGCACCGAAAGTGGCGACCACCGGTGATTGCAACGACTAGGGAGGCAAAACGTGAGCAACCCTAAGAGGTGGGCTATTATTCCATGAGAAGAGCAGATCTCTTCTTCTTTGTTGGTTCTGAAGCCAGATTCAAAAACCCCAGTCCTCTCTCTCTTTGATCTGTGCAACCAACTAAGATCAGACACCTTCGCAGAGATCCTTTGATTCTTCTTCTCCGATTGAAAATTTGGATTCGTGGCCCACCGTGATCAGGCAACTCTGATCTCTTTATTTCCTAATGAAAAGAAGTCAAACCAGCCCTAGTTTTAACTTTGGAAGATCTGAAAAAATTCGAGAGAGTTCTTACAAATCTCTCGTTCTGAGATTTCGGCCAGAATCATCCCTTTTTCAAAATACAAACCTATACATTTGCATGCCTATTTATACGCTAAGATTAACTTCCTCTCCAAGAAGCCTACTACATTAGGAGATTAATGATAATTGTCCTATTTTATCATATATAGGCATCCACACCTTGATGATACATCTCATAACAAAAGAATTAATTGTAATTAAAGTGTCTCATGTGGGTAAATGATTTAAATCATTAATAAAATTAGCCCCACTATATCATTTCCCTGTAAAATGAGAAGGGATAGATGTACATAAATATTTTTTCATGTATATTATTAAAATGAAACATGGCCACATCCCATATGCAAAATTCCCCATCACATACATCCTGGCAGGTAAAATCAGACTTATATCTAACTTTTTGGAGGTAATTTCCTCCAGGTGGTTAGTTGCTAGACACTGACAACTGCCATTCCTAGCTAATTTTTCTTTTTGGTCTAAAAAGCTGGCCCCGTCCATGCCACTTACATTACTCCTGTATGCTTACGGATCAACACTGATGCCATCCAGATGTCATGTAGACCCAAAATCAGGGCCCATAGATGTCCAGTGGTTGGATAAGAGTGTTTTTATTTTATGGGGGACGAAAATGAAGAAAAACTCAAAAACAGCCAAGAAGGTTTTGATTAGGAAGATCACAAGGTGGGCGATGGAACATCTTTTTAGAATTCTCTAGCGACATAATTAGAAAGCTTATGTGTTGGTCTTCTTTGCTGAGACGACGCATCAATCCTCTCACCTATAAGCTGCATGTGACGACTTTTGGAATGTCCCACTATGGTGTGGTGATCTGTTGGATGGCCCACCTTCTTGTGCTCCACCTTATCAGGTTTGTGAGTTTTTCTGAGAAAACCCAGCAGTGGCAATATCACCACCCCCTGACCTCATTTTGAGAAAATCTGTTAATCCATAGTCACCAACGGAGAAGAAAGGAGGCTGCTAGGGTATGCCTTATTTTAGATCACATAAGGGAAAATGTGTCCGGCATGTAATCCCAACATTCATGCTTGCCACCATATCTTGGCAACCTTCTTAGTGACTCTTACCAAAAAAGGAAAAAAAAATCTTAATGGCAAGATTGCGTCTTCTCAAATGCCTCTCGCCGTCCATTTCCTCTTCCGGTTCTCGTGTCTTTAACTACTCACCATCTTCATTTAGTTTTGAATGGTTTTTTTTTTAATCTTAAATATGCCAATACCCATCACGATCATCTACTTTCAGGAGATATCTGTAGCAACCATCATATTGAATCTCTCACTTACTACAACCTTCCTTAAGGTGGATTGCTTTCTATAGTGGTCATGTGAGATTTGGCAGGCCTGGATCAAAATGGCAGATCCAATTAAAATTCAATGTGCCCATCATTAGCTAAAGAAATAGCTAAAGAATGCCCAGAATACAGGGATCTCCACAAGTTCCACATCGAAAATGGCCAAGTTCTGATCTTGTGCTTATAAGTCAAATCCCGTATTAACTCAATTTGATGGATGCGCACATTAGGCGACAGAGGACAATATTAGGTTGAATTGGTCTCCAAAATATAGTAGCCTACCTGAGCAACTTTCCATCTCCTCCATTGGTGATTATGAAGTTGCAACCGATGGCCATATACATTTTTTTCCTTATATTCTTTTAATTAAAGTTTAAGTTTGTTTGTTATAAAAATCCTTGATTTTTATTAGGACCGGTTGACATATATTGTTCCATTATTCACTAAAAGCTTGAGTTTTAATGTTTCTTATTATAATATGGTATTTTACACACTACAAGAAAAATGACAATTAGCGACACTTTTATAGCGGCAATTTTCAGATTCCGCCGCTAAATGTCTTCATCAGCAGCACACTCTGCTATTTACCACTGCAAGTTAAAAATTTACATCTCTACAGCAGCATAAAAAAATGTTTGCCGCTAAAGTTTCGTTTTACTCATTGCTTGGTGTTAATATTTAGTGTATATAGCAGCAGACAGTAATGTATGTTGCTATAGTAGTGAAAAATTAATATATACAGCAGCAGGCAATAATGTTTGCTGCTATAAAGGCATATGGTTAGAATTTTAACTAGTGGTTGCCTATTGAATAGTATAATATTGAATTATTTTTTCTGCACTAAGAAGTATTTAAAATTTGTATCATTTCATTTTAAAAAATAAAAAAAGCCAAGGCTCGTGTACAAGATTTTTCAATAGGGTCCAGATTGGTTTTGGATCTCATGTTTTGGCTTGGATCGCTAGTCAAATTGCTTGCACAAATGTCCATCATTAGATTAATGGCTCTAATTTCTTTAAACCATTAAATAATGGCCCCGCATTAACAAAACTCTCACTTTCTCTCATGTATTCAGGTTCCTCTCGCTTCCTCTTGGCTCCAATTCAGTATCGACCTCCTAGTGGGGGCCACATGAGGGTCTCTCCATATATAGGGATCTATTTGTTAGTGATCACGTACCTTCATTTGTACCCATCCAAATCCATTTTTTTTTATAAAAACCATTTTAGCGGCAAAAAAAAAATGCCACTAAAAATGCTTAAAAAAACACTATCCAATAAAAAAACAAAACCTTTTAGTGGCACATGTTAATATTAACAGGGGTAATTGTTTAACTGCTGCTATTTCCTTATTTTTAGCAGCAGACACTTGTCCACCGCAAAAAGGTGGTGAGAAATAGCGATAGAGGGTATTAATGACAGACAATAAAGTTTTAGTGGCAGATTTTATCTTTTAGCGGCAGAAAAAAACTGCCGCTATATGTGTCTTTTTTTGTAGTGACATAACAATTTTATTATACAATGATTTCATTTTATCCATGAAATGAAAATGAAGAGTTCATTTTCTACACTTAAAAAGTTTATGTTGTTTGGTGCATCAGAACATTAAGCATGGTGAAATGCATTTTTCAACTCTTGGGTTTGAATATGAGAAACAAAAAAGTAAAATAAAATAAAATAAACTGTTGTTTGAATCTCCTTTTTGCAAAAGTATAGAAAATGCTCACACCTTAGAAAATTGCTAAACTATTAACATAGAATGAAAAACTACTTTCTTTCTGCAGATAACTATATTGGGAGGATACTCACTTGGGGTAAGATTAAAATCATTTGGATGATGGAAGTAATCGATGCCGTCAACATGGTGGGCCTCTCCGTTTTTAGGTGCTTTTCCCGTTTTATCCCCCACATAACATATTAATTGCTTGATCTCCTCCCTTTTTAACCGAGTCAATCAATGTTGCAAAATTTTTTAATCAAAATTTAATCGAGGAATATTATTGTCAAAATAAAAAATAAATTTAAACTATAATATAACAGGCAAAATATTGTATAAACGATTCCAAAGCAACCTGTGAAAAGAAATACAAAAGAAGGAAAATAAAGGACCATGAGAGGAGTATACTCTGGGAAAAGTATCAAAAGGTTATTGAAGTGATGTAGAGTACAAGCGATAGGTAAGATACTGTTTTTGCCATAGCTTAGAGTGTTGCCTCCGTAATGCCCTACCCCCACACGCAACCTCCACACGCATGCATCATGTGGGGGGGCCAAAGTGGACAATATCATACATGCATATGAGGTGGGGCGTTACAAATGGTATCAAAGCCAACTCTTGATTAATTCGAGTGTGGGTCCTTGCCATGGTCTGGTACAAGTGGGCAGATTTCCATGTAAATGGGCCAAGAGGGCTGGCAGGCTATAGGGTATAACAAGCTACTGCATGGGGATGTGCTGTCCTAAGGAGAGTGGATTGTAATATCCTTGAATCCTACATTGATTATAGAGAGGAAAGTGATTGGGCTTATATGTAGAGCTTGCATCCTTATATTATGAGGCTTTTTGGTGGGTTGACGCCTATTAGAATCAAAATCGTGAGGCCCATGAGCCAAAGAGGATAATATCATGCATGGGTTTTCATGTGGGCGGGCTAAGAGGGCTGGCAAATTACAAGAACATGCATCCCTAAGAGGGGTAGATTGTAACTTCCTGGTAAGTTTATATATACAGCTTGTACACAACTTTCAGGTCCTTGCTACCTTACTAATATTGAAAATATTTATGGTCATGCGAAGGTGAGTGCAATGAAGTGCACCTGGCAACTATCAGGTCCAGACTCATGCAGCCCAACACTCTCAAATGAGCAATCTCGGAATGATGGATGGTCAACAATCTCCTGGGACTTGAGATGACAAGACAAGGATGCTTCTTTTGATAGGGTTCAAATGAGCAGTCTTCTTTCTCATCGTCTAATGGTGTTTTTGTGACTCTGTGTAATTGTTAGTATGCATTTCTGTTTTATTTCCTGTTCGTTTTATGAATTGGTCCGAATATTTTACTTCTTGTAATATTTCAATTTCAATACTATAATAAATACGACTATAATATCCCAGTAAAAATTACAATTAAATTGAGTTTATCAAGTTACATACATTGTCAAGAAAATATTGCATTGCTGCAACGTTGAATCCAAAAGGTGGGTGATCTTTGCAACAATGCGGCCCACTTCAGATTGATAAACTAAGGGATATATGAATGCTGAGCGTAGCAGTTCACATTTTTAGTTATGTGAAACATTTGGCCATCCCAGTGAGGGCTTCCGTTACTGCTAAGCAGGCCTTGGCCTTTTCAGCTTAAAGGCATAGCCGCCAGAAGCCCTCCCCGCCCCAGTATACAAAAACATAGGCACTTAGCTAACAGGATGAGCCTAGCCCTAAATCTTGGTTTTCGGCCTCCGGATTGATATAAGTCTCAATATTTTAATTTGGCTGTTTACCAAAAAGAATTCAGTTCTAGCACTGTCTGACATTCTCCAAAGATCATGGTCAGCCACATCACCAAGGGGCAGTCTGCCATACAACAGCAGCTACTGTAATAGCTTCAATCATGGTCGTAGGGCAAATCCTCATAGAATCTTAACTCTTGATCGGCATTGTTTTCGTTCATTCGAAAGTACCTGGGTGTAAGAAAAGCCCCAAAAAAAATTCTAGGCCTGGGCTTACGGGCCCAACATCCCAGCCAACTCAAACTCTGGAAATGAATCAACCCAAGCTTATGCGTCCAGTGTAGACATCTATTTTTTTATCTTACATCATAAGCTCAAACTCACACACTTCCCTTGCATGCAGCTAAGCTACAGCTTGGGGGCCTGTCGACATCTATTTAGAAGTGGATGCCCCAAACCCAGCCCGACACACAAAAGCCAACTTGTCCAAGTCCAACCTGGTAATTGAGGTTTTGGTTTTCCTTGGTATATTTTCTGGGTAGGTTCAAATTTCCAATGCAATTAATAAATAAGCCTTTTCCTTTTTTGGTAAAGAAATAAATGAGTCAGATTAGGGTTGAGTTTATACTCTATTAAACCCATATGCTCATTATTAAACCCACCAACCCTACCCAAAACTGATCCAACCTGACTAATTACACTTAAACACACCAAATTAACCCAAGTAAGTTGGGAACCCCAGCTCGCTGGGACCCTTTAGAGACTCTATCCCAAGAGTTAACACCTACTCCCCCGGTAGAAATTTCATTCCATGATATAAGGCCCAGCCCATCGTAAGTTAGGATTTCTGTAACCCTTTTAACTTCCAGATTGGGCCTCAATTTAGATATCTACCCCAATAACTGTAAAATGAGTTTAATTAATCATGTTACCTAGCTCAACCAGCCGGCCCAAGCAACTTTTTGAAAATTTTGTCATTTATTATAAGAGATATTATCATAGGTAGATGCTCACATTGGAGCTCACATTAGATTAAAAAAGCACATAGGATTAGAGTCTAATCATATTAAATTGCTTGGAGAAAAAGTAATTTTATTCAATAAATAAGACCTCCATCCCCTCTTATGGTGTACACATTTTTCATTAATAAAAAAATCTCTCACTTTCTTTCTCTACTCTTCTGTCTCTCTTTTTGTCACGTTATCCGCACGAGCATAACTCTCTCCCCTTCCCATCGACGTGCGTGCAAGGAAAGGGACATCGTCCCATTCTCATTTTCTACTTCGATTCACATGCAGGAAATAATCCTTTCACCTTTTGTTTTCTTGTGCACGAACAGTACACCAGTCCGCCTTTTTTTATTTTTTAAATTCTTTGTTCTATAGTACACATAGTACACAAGCCACCCTTTTTTTATTTTTGTTTTGTTTTTTTTTTCTTCTTTGCATTGTACTAGAAAGCACACCCACGTGCAACAAAGAGAAAGGGCCTTTTTTTTTCTTTTTTTTTCGCCTTGATTGATGCCCAACCAAGAAAAAGGACACCAACATCAACAAGGACATTGATTGAAGTATAGATTATCATCGAAACTTTAGTTCGTGATCATATCTTGATCGTACAAAGTTAGATTGACGATCTGTTGAAACCTACGAAAAACTCGTAAATAGATATACTCATTAAAAGTTAAAAGTGACAAAATCAATGGTAAAATTAATTTTTTTATTTTTTCAATCTTTCTTATATTCACAAACATACAAATAGACTTTTATTATCATTTCTCTTCATATTTGAAGATAAATGGTTCTTTTTTTTTTCTTTCATAAGGGGAGATCAAGATAAAATGGATTATAAATAAGAACCTGAAGTTCTATATTAATATGGACATACAATTCCATACGAACCAGAAGTTCTTCTCTAATCCAGATTAGAAGATCCATGGGTTATTAAAATCTGAAACCTGAAGTTATCAAATTCACAATATGAATTCGAAGATTCATATTTCTAATCATACCTGAAGTTTGATATTTAGATCTAGAAATAAAACCAATAAATTATAATATCAAGCCTGAAGCCTTAATAGAACCTGAAATTCTAATTCATGAACATAAAGTTTCAAATCAGACTAGAAACCTTATCAAAGCCTGTTGTTTTGGATTATTAAAGTTAATAACGTGATATTTTCAATTTTAAATAGGCTAAATTGATCTAATATGACTCACCTCTTGATTTATTCTAAATATTTTAAAGTTTTAATCGTTTACATTTTATCATTCTCTATATATAAATAATCATATATATATATATTTACAGTTCTTACATAATGTCAAATTTATCCAAACTTGAATTCAAATCTCTTCACATTACTGGAGACAATTATTTATCCCGGTACTTAGATGTAAAAATACACTTGCAATCTAAGAAACTTGGAGAGACAATAGTAGAGGGTAATAAAGAGTCCTCAGAAAATAAGGCGTTGACACTCATCTTCTTGCGTCATCATATATATGATAACCTTAAGAATGAATACCTTACTGAGGAGGACCCAGCAAGTCTTTGGAAATCCTTGAAGGATATATATGATCACCAGAAAGTGGTCATATTAATTACCAACAGCTCATAATGAATGCCTAAACCTGAGATTTTAAGACTACAAATTAGTATCTGAGTACAACTCTACCCTTTTCAACATTATTTCCCGGTTAAAATTGTGTGGGGAAAAAATTACGGAAGCGCAGATGTTAGAGAAAACGCTGTCCATTTCTCACACATTAAATGTAATCTTACAGCAGCAGTACTATGAATGGCGTTTCTCTAAATACTTAGAACTAATTTCTTATCTCTTTGTTGCTAAGCAAAATAGCAAAGTCTTGATAACGAATCACAACTCTAGACTAACTAGATCTATGGCAATACCTGAAGCAAATGCCAATTTCAATTCTAGCAGAGGCAAAGGAAGGAGGCGTGGGAGAAACAATCCCTCCAGAAGAGGTGAATGAAACAACTCCTCAAGACGAGGTGGATTTCGAGGTCCGCCCACCCCCCCCCCCCCCCCCCCACCCACAAAAAAAAAAAAAAAAAAAATCAAAAACCACCAGAAGCAGTCTGATCCTTAAAAAGAGCAAAATCAGGATCGCAATCAGAGTCCATCGAATAGTACTAACCACCGTTCTGATGACCCTTGCTACAAATGTAAAAGCAATGGGCATTAATCATGCAATTGTTGTGCATCAAAAGAAGTGGTAGAACAATATAAGGCATATAAGGCTTCTATTCATTCTGCAGAATCAAATGATCTGGAAGATTGGGATTGGGATACAGTCCTACAAAATGATAATTACTAGTTGGATATCACAAACTTGGAGACTAGAGATTTTTTTAAAGAAAAGAATGGCCAACCTCTAAACAATGAAGCATTTAATACTAAGATTGGAACCCCTCTTGGCATGCTCTAGAAGACCAAATAATTTGTTGTTAGTATTATTATTATTATTATTGCTGAATCTTTATTTAAAATGATGTTTTTTCATATATTTACTTTTTCATGGATATTTATGATGGATGATTTATTATTTTTCAATTTATTAGTTTGATAACCTTTTTATAGATTTTTTTAAATGTGATTGCTTAGTCACATTCTTTTGTTATTATTATTATTATTATTATTATTATTTTGTCTAAAGGTATGGGTCACAAAAATGGGGACGCTCACTGTCTTATAGATAGTGCCACAACACATACCATTTTAAAAAACCAGAAGTTTTTCTCAAAATTAGTATTTAATCCACGAAAGGTATCCACTAGAGATGGACCCGTGCAAATAATTAAAAGCTCTGGAAGAGCCCACATGACGTTACCTAATGGTACTCATTGATTCATTAAAGATGCATTATTTGACAGCAGTTTTCAAAGAAACTTGCTTAGTTTCAAAGACATCAGAATAATTGGATACCATATTAAGACTGTTAATCAAGGTAAAATGATATATTACTTATCGTTATTAGTATTGGAAGTCAGAAACAAATACTAAAAACATTAAGTACACTTTTTTCAGAGTTATATTATACAATAATATCCATTGTCAAATCATATTCGATTTTGAGCAAAACAATACCGTTAAGCCCAAACCTTAGCAACCTTCAAACTTTATTGCTTTGGTATAATAGGTTAGGATACCACGGGGTTACTATGTTAAAAAAAAATCATTGATAACTTTGTTGGGCACTCTTAACAAACTATAAGTTGACTATATCTAATGGGTATCTATGTATTCCATGTCCACAAGGAAGATTAATCACTCGACCTTCTTTTGTTAAAACTGCATTAAAATCCACATCTTTTATGCAAAGGATAAAAGGAGACATCAGTGGACCAATAAATCCACCTAGTGGACCTTTAGGTATTTTATGGTTTTGATTAATACTTCTATCTGTTGGTTAGATATTTGCCAACTTTCAACTAGAAAATAGCATGTGCTCGACTATTGACCCAAATCATTAAACTTATGGCCCATTTCCTTGATAATCATATTAAGTCTATATGACTTAATAATACAGGCGAATTTACATTATAGGCCTTCAATGACTGTAACACTCCAGGAGAGGTGCGCAAGGCCCCCTCTGGCCTAAAGGAGTGGACTTTATCCATTCTTCATAGCGCGGTTTGCATCATTTTGTTCTCCCCAGTCCCTTGTGTCCGAGCTGATTTTGGGGAATTTTCTGTACATTGTATTTTAGGTTCGATTGATATCTGTATTTTGATTTAGTGGACTAGTCCCTATATTTTGTTGTACATTGTGTAATCAAATCAATCTAATCTTTTGTAATCATTGTGCCTTTTGTTATCTTGTGGTATGCCTTGATACGTACAGTTTCCGCGTACACTTGTTTGCACGTGTGATTGATCCCTTGTGTGTGTACATTTGGGCAAGGTCTATGTGTACAAGCACGGGAGTACGTGTGTCACTGGTTAGGTTTTCTCTAACCCCCGATTTCTGGGCTAGGGTTGTGACAATGACTACTGTTCACTCTCGGCATTATTGTCGAACATCATGTCCTTTATGTCCATACCCAGAACGGCTTAGCTAAATCCCTAATTAAGCGTATTCAACTTATTTCTAAGACTATGTTGATGTAGTTCAAATTACCAGTTAGTGCTTGGAGACATGCTTTGTTACATATATCAATACTTATTGGACTCTGACCCACAGCTTACCATCAATACTCTCCTACAGAGCTTATATCGGGGCATCAACTTAATATCTCCCGTTTGCATAAGTTTGGTTGTGCAGTTCTGGTCTCTATATCACCCCCTCAGCATACTAAGATGGGACCACAATGTAGGTTGGGAATTTATATAGGCTATGACTTTCCTTCGATTATTGGATTTTTAGAACTAATGACAGGAAATGTTTTTATTGCTTGTTTTACTGATTGTCAATCCAATAAGATAAAATTCCTATCGTTAGGGGGAGAAAAAGAATGTATTGTTCCTGCAGAACAACCCATTCCTAAAGAACGATATGAACTAACGTGGAATTTTCCACTTTGTCTCATCTAGACCAGCGTACTTCACGATATGAAAATGAAATACGTAGAATCGTGCACTTACTAAAAATTACAAATAGATTACCTGAAGTATTTAATGATACAGTAAAGATAACCAAATTACATGTGCCAACTATGAATGCACATGCTAGAATTAATGTCCCTATAGGACAAAGCCAAAAAGTGGCGACAAAAAAGTCTGCAATACGCCAAAATTGTAGCAGACCTATAGGTCCAAAGGATACATTTATGTGAAAAAGGAGAAATGTATAATTATCATTAAGTCCTCGCAAAGATACACTTAACACTCCTAAAGAGGTTTGTCCCAAAGAGCCTGATAACTCTCCTGAAGAGATTATGACAAAATCCGCTCACTCTAGAATAACAGAAGTCCCTAATGAGACTATAAATGCCCCCGAAGAGGCACCGGTAATAGACAGTGAATAGAGCTCTATACTTTATAATTATTTAAGAGAGAGATGGAATAGAAAGGAAATTACCATCAATGACACATTTGCATATGTGGTAACTACACAAATATTAAGGAAACATGAGGATAATGATTGGGATACAGAACCACGTACTATAAATAAATATTGACAAAGGAAAGATTGGGCAAAATTGGAAAGTGCCATTACAGTAGAGTTAGATTCCCTCAATAGATGCGGTGTATTCAAACCTACAGTACAAATCTTAAAAAACGTTAACCCTGTAAGTTACAAGTGGGTGTTTGTAAGAAAAAAGAACGAAATGAATGAAATTACTAGATACAAGGCAAGACTTAGGGCACAAAGTTTCCTACAGAAACCTAAGATTGATTATGAGGAACTATACTCCCCCATTATGGATATAACAACATTAATATATCTTATAAGTTTAGCGTCTTCTGAAATTTGGATATGAAACTCATGAATATTGTAACCGCTTACTTGTATGGGGACTTAGACATAGAAATTCATATGAAAATCTTGAAAGGATTTACTTTACTTAGTGCAAAGCCCAAGAGTACGTACTCAATACAACTGAGACGATCATTGTATAGACTGAAGCAATCCGAAAAAATGTAGTACAATCGCCTCAATAAATAAAAGAAAGATATAAGAACAATTTCATTTATCCATGTATCTTTACAAAGAAATCTTGAAAAGGATTTACAATAGTGGCAATTTATGTCAACGACATAAATTTGATCGGGACTCTAGAAAATCTCAAAATAATTGCTGATTAGTTGAAAAAAGAGTTTGAAATGAAAGATCTTGGGAAAACAAAATTTTGTCTCGAACTGCAGATCGAGAAAAGTTCTAGTAAAATATTAGTCCATCAGTCTAATTACAAAAAAAAATGCCTTGAAACGCTTTGATATGGACAAAGTACATCCACTAAGTACTCTTATGGTTGTTCGGTCTTTAAATGTAAATAAAGATCTATATCATCCAATTGAGAAAAATGAAAATGTATTAAGTCCCGAAGTACCATATCTAAGTGCTATTGGTGCTTTAATGTATTTAGCACAATAAACTAGACCGGACATTCCATTCTTAGTGAATCTACTTGCTAGATACAGTTCTGCGCCAACGCAAAGGCATTAGGCTGGTATCAAACATATCTTACGATATTTATGTGGTACAATTGATTTAGGATTCTTTTATTATAAAGATTTTAAATTTGTAGGATATGCAGATTTAGGATATCTCTCTGATTCTCATAATAGTCGATCATAGACAGATTATGTATTTTTTAGTGGAAATGCTACTATTTATTAGTGCTCTACTAAACTAACTTTGGTAGCTACTTCTTCTAATCATATTGAGATTTTAGCTCTTTATGAAGCCAGCGGAAAATGTGTGTGGCTAAAATCTTTAATTCAGCACATTCGTGGTTTTTATCAATTGCTTCTTATATCACCACCCGAGCCCAGAATTTGGGAGTTAGTTAAAAGCTAACCAGTGACAGACGTACTCCTGTGCAATTCACACCCGAACTGGAGTTTGAATGGAATTACACAAGGGATATGCACATGCTTACACGTGTGAAGTGTTGAACAGATCACCTATTCGAACATTCAATGCGTGGAAGCCTGTCAATACCACTTATAATTTCTTTTCTTATCATTAACAATTCAGCAAGGCCAATACAACCGTGAACAATCTAAACATTAAGATTAATAGTTTAATTATGCACGTGGCCCGCATAACTAAAGATGACGTGCTCATGGATGCAAGGAGATCAAGTGTAACATATTGAAGAGGGAGTCAATATAACGGGGTCAAGTTTCACAATGTTTACATGATGCATCATGCAATGCTAAAAGACCCAAAATCCCACTCTAAATACAACCTGTAGTTAATTATGAGCCGCTCTCGCCAAATAAGACAATCAGTAGACTCTGCTACCTGCTAAAATCATCTGAAGGGAACCTTTGCGGTCTCCTTTCGGGGATACCTGGGACTATGCCAAACTAGACTTGGGACCTGAACCTGTAACACCATTGAACAACTCGTGAATACGACGATTTAGCAAAGTATAAGCAACAGTAAGATAACACATGTTGTATCTAAAAGAATTAATGACATGAACCGACAAAAGTCAAGATTTAAAATACTAGTGGGCTTTGCCTCTAGACTCACATGTGGCTATGACCCGATCTTGCCCAAAATGCGTTGCCTCAAAAGAAATACAAGACATATGATTAATAAAGTTTCAAATTCATATCTAGGCACATTGTGCATTTGAATAAGCATGCTACAAGGATAATAAAACAGATATACTTGCTAGGTGGCTACTACATATGCCATATTCTCCATATCGAGAGCAAGCAGGACGAGAACACCATCGACTGGGCCAGGGTGCGAATGAGTTTCTGGTTTCTGAGGTCCGGAGACTCAGGACAAGAGTACACTGCAGTGGCAACAAATAAGCTACGTCAAAGTCAACCCCGTCGGGTATCCTAAGGCTAAGGCAAAGTAGTGCCGAACCATATCAATCATATCATACCATACACAATACAAGTCAAGTCAAGTCACATCCAAGCAAGCAGTACATGCAAGCAGGGTAGTACGTGTATCATGTCATAACACATTCAAGTCAATACCAGTATTTTTCAAGGTGAATACACAAACCAGTACAATTTCAAGTTGAGACAATCATAAATAATAGAGGGCAAGAAAGTTATTCAATATGCCGTGCAATTCAATTTCATAAGATCAAAGCAGTTTTACTAGCCAACCCTAACCTAGTTGTCCATTGTTTCTAACCGTGCATGATGATATAGTTTTAAGTTATTCGATATACAGTTGTTTTTCTTTGGCGTTACATTGTATCGGAAAGGTGTATCGAAGTCCCTTAAACTAACACCCATGGAGAAGTGCTTAACAGATGGACAATGTCACATGAAGAAGTCCTAGCCCTCAAGGTTCTTCATGATCTTTCACTTATTCCTTTGGGCCGGTTAATAGTCCCAAAGGATCCAAAGCTAAGGCCCTACAAGGTCTCACAACAATACCTATCAATCCTCAGTTTCAGTGGTCTCACGGCTTACCCGTGTGTGACTTTTGGTTTAACCGTATTATGCACTATGGCTCAGCCGTGGTTCCCCAAAATTATTTCCTCTTATGGCTTGGCCATGCTTGTTTTATGGCTCAGCCACCATGGCTAGACTGTAGACTGTAGAAGGTTTTCTCTAATTAGTTAATTAGCAGAGAGACCCGAGAATGTAGCATAAACGGGGTCCTTTTGGTGTTCAAATGTAGGAGCATAAGCATAAGCAAGAAAAGAGTTTAGTCCTAACTGAATCTCCCAGGGGCAGAATGTTTCAGGGCCGATCGGTCGGTCCTGAAGCCCGATCGGTCGGATTTCAGTCGTAGAAGTGTCCGATCAGTCGGACACCATACCCGATCGGTCAGGTAATAGAATTCTATTACAGAACGTTTGAACTTGAATCATTTGTACAACAGAAACAACAAGTAAAAGGGTTGTATAAAGATACATGCAATTGATAGACTCGTAAGAATCACATGATACCAACATGCGTTAAACTAAAACTTGCTTATCCTTGCCTTTAATTCTTTCAATTCAAAGCTTCAACCATTAATCCATCTTTTGGCTCAGTTTGGGTATTTGGAGCCTAAATGCCATGCATGCCAAAAATAAAGAAATAGATGAGTGCATGGATGAATTGAGAATCTTCTTGACTCCACTAACCCAAGAAATCAAGGAATAAGAAGAGAGCTTACCTTACTGGTGACTAGAGAGCAATTGAGGAGGACGAAGAACCCAACGATTTCCAACACCAACAGGGAAAAGAGAAGAAGAGAAGAGAAGACACACGAATCTCCCTCTCTCTCCACGTGTGAGAACAAGAATTGAAGAAGAAGGAAGAAGAAGATGATGAAGAAAGGAAAAGGAAGGAAGTCGGTGGAAGGAGTCGGTGGTGTCTTCTTATATAAGACAATTTTTTTAATTTTATAAGAAAATCCTTTGATATTTTTTTTATTTTCAAAACAAGTCAAATGAAGGTCCAACTGGAGCAATTGACGTCTAATGCGTTCGAATCAATTACGAAAATTAATGTGCTCAAACAAGACACACGTGTTGATGTCAATATGATGCATGAATGCCGTGAAAACAATTGTGCTAAATTTACGAAAAAGGGCTTTAATCTACTTAGGTAAGGGTAAACCCAACCTAACTACCTATCCACGACCTGAACTTGACCCACTATGACCAAATAAAAGAAAATTGCATTAATTAGTTCGTAATCACAATTAATTACTCACTAATCAAGCTTAGCTTGGGTCGGAGTGTTACATCTTAGTACAAGTACCCTGAGCATTATCTACGAAGACAATGAGGCATGTATTCAATAGATTAAAAAAAGATACATTAAAGGTGACATGATGAAGGACATTGCGCTAAAGTTTTTCTTCACACATGAGCTTCAAAAGAACAATGAGATCGAAGTTAAGTAAGTTCGTTCAAGCAACAGTTTAACTGATTTGTTTACCAAGTCATTAATAAAGTCAACATTCTAAAAGCTTGTACTTGAATTCAGCATGCGTAGAGTTTATCATCAAACAATCTAAAGGTTATTATTGTCAAGGAAAATAACTAATTAGAGGTAGGCATCCTTAAATATGCTACCCCTAACATATGTGCACTACACTCTTTTTCTTTTTCTAGGTTTTATCCCACTGGATTTTCGTAATTAAGGTTTTAAAGAGGCAACATTATGCACGTCTGACACCAATGCAATGATTTTATAAACATTGTACTCTTTTCCTTAGCTTTGGTTTTATCCCATTAGATTTTTCCTTTGTAAGGTTTTAATGAGGTAACCATTATTGAATGGTGGTCATCCAAGGTGGAGTGTTATAAGAGATATTATCATAGGTGGATGCTCACATTGGAGCCCACATTAGATAAGGAAAGCACTTAGGGTTAAAATCCTACCATATTAGTTTGCTTGGAAAGGAAGTAATCTTATTCTATAAATAAAACCCTCCTCCCCCCTTATGGTGTACTCACTTCTCATTAATAAAAAGATCTCTCTCTTTCTCCCTCTACTCCTCTTTTGCTCTCTTTTTATCATCATTTGATTATTGTCCAACCAATGGTGTGCAAGATATGTTGAATGGTGAAAGTGGCACAGTCGATATCTCCGAATACTCAATTGACAATTCAAATATATTAAAACACCAATTTGTAACATAATAATAGTATAAATTAACAAAGGGTTTCGTCACAAAGTGTTGTCACATTTGCTTTCCACAATCAAAAGATTAACCACTTGAAAAAAAATTTTCAGTACTAGTCTAACCAAAAACAAATTCAACACCAATGAATAATATCAAGAGTACACGCGGAAAAAATAATAATAATTTAAACGGTATTGTGAAATATTAAACTCAAGAACAACGAGGAGTAGAGAGGAAGAGAGAGATCTTTTTATTGAGAGATATGTGTACATACAAAAGAGAGGAAGTTTATTTATAAGCAAAGTAACCTCCTCATTGAAAAATCCTAATTACATAAATTCTAAATCTAATTCATCTCATGTGGGCATCCACCCATGATACATATCTTATAATACTCTCCATTAGACAACCACTATTCAATAACAGTTGCCTCATTAAAAACCTTGCTAAGCAAAAAATTCATTGGGAAAACCAAACTAAAGGAAAAAAGAGTACAATATTCTTCATAATCATTGAACTGGTGTTAAACATACATAATGCTGTCTCGTTAAAACCTTAACTAAGAAAACCCCGTAGAATAAAACCTAGAAAAGGAAAAAGCGTACAACACATATATATCCTGGGTAACATGCTTTAAAATGCCTACCCCTTATCAGTTATTCCCCCTGACAATAATAACCTTTACATTATTTAATAATAGTCTCTATGTATGCTAATCTCATATACAAGCTTCTGGAATATTTATTTTGGTAATGACTTAATAAACAAATCAGCTATGTTGTTACTTGAATAAACTTACTTGACTTCAATCTCATTGTTTTTTGAAGCCATGTGTAAAGAAGATCTTTGGTGCAATGTGCTTTGTCTTATCATCTTTAATGTACCATTCTTTAATGTATTGAATACATGCTTCCTTGTCTTCATAGATAATGCTTGGGGTATTTGCACTAGAAAGCAATTGACAAAAACTACGAATATACAGAATTAAAGATTTTAACCACACACATTCCTTATTGGTTTCATAGAGGATTAAAAGCTCAGTATAATTAGAAGAAGTAGCTACCAAAGTTTGTTTAGTAAAACGCCAAGAAATGAAAGCATTTCCACTAAGGAACACATAACTTATCTATGATTAACCCTTATAAGGATCAAAGAGATATTCCGAATCTGTATATTCTATAAAGTTTGAATCTTTACAACCATAAGAATAAAACAGGTTGAAATATCATAAGATTTATGATCAATGTGGATACCAAGTGCAAGGTTTCGATGTAGTTTTACCCGGTGAGTCCGAGATCGTATCCATAGGGAGCTAGTATTCGGCAAAAATCTGTCATAATTGAAAAACTAAAGCTACCCTAATAAAATCTACAAAAATACACACTACTACTTTTGAAAATTAAAATTAAATTATAAGTCTAAATCTGAAAAAAATTACAATTTAAATCTAACCTAAAAATCCTAAATTAAAACAATTTTAAAACTAGAAACTGCAAAATAATAAAGGAAATCAAACCACCAATACAAAGGGATAAATAATCATGCAATAAATTAAAAAAATCAAAAATAAAACATTTAGATATAATAAAAATAATAATAAAAAGAATTCTAGTTCTTTTTATTTTTGGAAATCAAAACACTGTATTGGCAGAAATAATAAAAATCCACAAAAACACTGCACCAAGTGCATGCTGTCACCATACACAAACATACGGTGCCGATCCAAAGTGGAACACCTTGACCTTACTAATTGCGTATTTAAAATTAAACGAACCAATACACCCAATAATATCCCAAAAATAATTACAACTAAAAAAAGAAAATCTACCCTTATCCTCGATCAAGACATCAAAAAGATGGAACCCCACGGGCAATCCAAGCTCTTATCTTCAATCTTCACACCAACAAGGATTAGATTAAAAGAGTAGATGGACGAAAGAGGATGGATCCAAGTGGGTTGGCCAAACCCCACTTGGATTGTGATGAGATGGAGAGGAGAGATGGAATTGGTGTAATAATGTGGAGTATGTAAAAGAAAAAGAAAAAGAGATGGAAGTGATGGGTATGGGCATGTGTTGAGGTAAGGAGAGAAAAAGAGAGAGAGGTGATGGGAGAGCGCCCTTAGACGTGAGCTGTGTATGGTTCATGTACTTCCTCTCCTTTATGATATATATATATATATATATATATATAAGAATATATAATAGATGATGGGAAGTCTATATGATACAGATGGAGAGAAAATAATTGGCATGAATTGTGGGTAGGAATGAAAAGTTGAGAGTGTGTAGATTTGTAGAGCCACATGTGCATGAAACTGATAAGGACTTATGATGAGATGCCCGTTTCAAATTGGAAAGTGGGTTGGGGTGAGAGTGGTGATGAGAAATTTGGAACGGTTGGTGTTGTTTTTTTTTTTTTTTTTTGTTGGGACATGTGTTTTATTTATAAATGGATTGATGCTTAAAATAGAAGTTGACTGGCGTGAATAATGGCATGTGGAGTGAATCTGACGTTTTGGCATGGGACTTGGATTATTATATATGATAAGGAAAATAATTCTGACATGGGTATATCACTGCGATGGTGTTGCACGTGATATGGCAATAGCAACTTTATTTGGCAAGTCCTCGTCACACCTTCCATATTATGGTAGGCCATGAAGATGAGGAAAATAGCTCATGTGTTGTCTCATTTTTAGTAAAGAACTTGGGTTCTTTTCTTTTTTTTTTTCATCAGACCTCAAGAGTTCCTCTCACAAACATGTCCTCCTTTCTGAGTGCTAAAGTGACTATGTGTTTTCCTTTTTAGTCAATCTTCTAATTCTGATAAGAAATTACTCTCTTTCTAAACCATGTAGATTGGCCCCACCTTGGATGCGATATGGCTTCAAGTTTTGATTGTGGGACCTTCTCTCTTTTTTTTCCTATAAATAAAAGTGATTTAATAATTTTGAATAAAAATTGTAAATGCGCTAATGCGGGCCTAATTCACATAAAATGACACAATGAATCCACATCATTAATCATGATTTAGCTTTAATTAACTAATGATGATGAGGAATTTTATTATTTCATGTAAAATCATAAATCTGAAAAAATCTTCTAAAATTAGAAATCCCAAATGGGAAATTTTATGATTTTATGGAAAATTGTGATTTTTTATGAATTTTTGCAAGAAAACTCAATAATGATTTCTAAAATCATAAAAATATGAATTCCAACTAAATGAAAAAACTACTAATGAATAAGTCCTTAAAATTCCTGAAAACACACATAAAATAAGGCATTTTTAAGGACTTATCAATTTACTTGATATCAATCCAGTGCCTTTGAGTTTGTGCAAAACTATATATAGCAAGAATATTTACAAAGAATAAAATATCTCATTAGAATTTCTCTCGATCTACGGGTCGGGACAAAATTCTCTTATAAATAGTCAATAATTTTCTCCAACTCTTTTAGAGTCTCGATTAAATTTATGCCATCTACATAAACTTCTACTATTATGAATCCTTTCAAGGATTTTATAATGATATATGGGCAAATAGGATTATTTTCATATCATTCCTTAGATAAACATTCAGTAAGACGATTGTATCATATTCTTCTGAAATGTTTTAGGCCGTGCAATGAACGTCTTAATTGCATTGAGTACATACACCTTGACTTTGCTTTAGGTAAAGCAAATTCTTTTTGGATTTTCATATATATGTCTATCTATGTTTTCAATTCTAGGTTTTTGCAGGAAACCTTGTTATTCCTTAGATAAACATTCAGTAAAACGATTGTATCATATTCTTCTGAAATATTTCAAGCCATACAATGAACGTCTTAATTGCATTGAGTACATACTCCTTGACTTTGCTTTAAGCAAAGCAAAATCTTTTGGCATTTTTATGTATATTTCTATCTATGTTTTCAATTTTAGGTTTTTGCAGGAAACCTTGTACCACAAGTCTTACCTTATATCGAATAATTTCATTTATTTTCCTTACAAATACCCATTTGTTACCTACAGTGTTGACACATTTTAGGATTTGTGCTATAAGTCCAGATACACCACATCTATTGAGATACTCTTACTCTTCTTTGATAGCACTTTTTCATTTTGGCTAATCTTTTCTTTGTTGACATTCATTCATAATACGTGGTTCTGTATCCCAATCATCATCCTCATTTGTCCTTGATATTTGTGTAGCTATCACATATTCAAATGCGTCATCGATAATAATTTTCTCTCTATCCGCTCCCTTTCTCTTGAATAATTATTAAGTATAGAGATCTCTTGATTATTGGATACTCTTGCCTCTTCAGGGGCTTTCAAAGTCTTTTCTGAAACTCGTATCTCTTTTGGGACATTAACTTTTTTAAGAATCTTAGAAAGAGTAGATTTTTCCTTAACCTCTTATTGAGTGAAGTAGTATACCTCTTTAAAAGTATATGATTTGTCATAACTTCTTCAGGATATGATTAGGATTTAATTGCTCATTTCTCCTTTTCCGGGGAGCTGAGCCCTTGGAACCTATATGTCTGACACACTTCTGACATATAATAGATTCATTTGCTACCATATTTGGAATTTTGTCCTACAGGGATAGTAATTCGTGCTTATCTTACAGAGACATTAGTTCGTGCAGGTGTGTTCATAGCCAATACATGTAACCTAATTACTTTTATTGCATCACTAAAGCATCAAGGAATTCATTTGTAATTAAGTGCACAATTCTCCGTGCTTCATTCTTACATTGTAAAGTACATAGATTTAAATGAGACAGAGTAAGAGTATTCCATGTTAATTCTTGCCGTTCTTCAAGAACTCTCTCATCTCCCTCAACGGTGGGAAAATTGTCTCATCAAGATGACAATCAGCAAAACGAACATTAAATATATCTCTTGTAATTGGTTCTAGATATTTAATAATTTTCGTTGAAAAATAGATTCCCAATCTACGTTGTGGGTTCATGTAGGTCACGAACTTGTAATATCAAGCCTTATGACTTAATAGGATGCTCAGGGAAGTGTACCATAAGTTTAATAATTTGTGTTAATAGGTATGCAAAAGTTAAAAAAAGTAGACAAATATCCAACCGTCGTATTTTATCGATAGATTGGAAGATTCATAGAGTAAGACGGAATAAAGGAAAATTCTTATGGGCGGATCGTTCGAATGAGAAACAAGTATCTATACATTCGCTCACAAAAAATAGGATTAATCCCCCCATTGCGTATTGGTACTTATTGGGTATAGAATAGATCTGCTTCTATTTGTTCCTACGAACCGAATTGTTCAATTATTACCAACGGAACAGAATAAATATTAACCCTTGTTTCGAGATAATCCAATGAAAAGGTGAGGTCCATAGCATAGTTATTTCCAAACGGGTAAAGGTATTAATCAAAACAATAAAATACCTAAAAAAGATCCATTACGAGGATTTAATGGGTTCATAAATGCTACCTTGTATCCTTTTCAGAAAAAATGGTTAATTGATGGTACTCTAAGAAGAGCCCAAGAGAGTTATCAATAATTTGCACTAATATAATAACACCAGGGTGACCTATCATATCAAAGTATTAAAGCCTTAGGGTCACTCAGCTTTAGGCTTAATTTAAGCTTCTGGATTGACATTGTTGTTTTGCTCATAATCAAAAGTGATTCGATTTTTTGAGCTTGTTTTGTAATATAGCCATAAGGTCTAATAAGAATGCACTTAGTTTTTCTAGTATCAACTTCTGACTATCAATATTAGTAATGATGTACAAATATTCTCTGCTACCTTCACTTAAAGTCTCTATATGTGGCACCCATTCATCCCGATGTCTTAGAAGCTAAGAAAGTTTCTTCGGGAACCGTTAAAAAATAATGCATTCTTAATGCATATGTGGGTACCATTTAGTAATATTATAAAACTCTTCTACAGTACTCAAATATTTATATAGATCCAGCTATGGTTGATACTTTGCTCGAATTAAAAATTAACTCTAAGAAAAACTTCTAATTTTCAATAGAGTGCAATTTGCAGCGCTATCTACCGGACAGATATTATCCTCAATTTCATGCATTTCATGATTCATACTGTATGAGATAATAAACGAACATAACTATTCAGTTGCATAACATAAATGAAATTGAAAACAAGTAAGCAATTCACCATTTAATGCAAATATAACGTGCAAACACAAGGTGCGGGAGATAAAAGAATGAGTCCAACATTCAACAAAATATCTAAAAATTGAATTGAATATTCAAACTCATAAAAGTAGTTGTAGGTTTTCTAAATCATGCTTGGTAGTTCTCCCAATTTCCAAATAAAATGCATTGTTAATCACCTCTCTTAAAGTGGTTATTTTCATCTCTACTGGAGGAACTATTATGTCTACCTCTTCTAGAGGGATTCTGTTTGACTAGTTTGGCATTTATTTTAAGCATTGGGTGGTATGACCATCTTTTGGTAATCATACCTATCCATTATGGATTTAATAATGTAGAAAATAAGGGCTTATGTTATATCTTCCGAGGATATCTTGTTTCCCTTTTTTATGGTATCACCAAGCTTTTTCTGGTGTGTAGCGATCGATGTAACAATAATAATCATAAGAAAAAATAGAACTTCAGATTCTCAATGTCTAATAACAAAATATAATGAAGAATTGACCAGTTAAAAATTAAAACTTCATGTTCTCAATTTAAGAATCAGAATTTATGGTTCTGCCAAGACTTCAGTCTTGAGTTAGAACTTTAGGTTCTTAATCCATGAATCAGAACGTCTAGTTCTATCAAAACTTATGATTTGAATAAGAACTTTTAGTTCTGTCAAAACTTCATATTTGAATTAGAACTTTTGTTTCCATCCAATCTTTAGATTTAAATTAGAACTCTTGGTTCCGTCAAAACTTCAAGTTTGATTTTATGACTTTCATATCAATCTATAAAACTTTGGATCTTTAGAAATCAAAGCTTTAGGTTTGATTATGAATATGAATATTAGGATTCATATTTCAAATCTTAAAACTTTTGGTTCCAGATAATGTATGAATCTTTGGGTCCAAGTTATTCATTTGATATGGCACTTTTGGTTCTATTATATGCAACTACTACATCTGGCAATAATACATTCATCAAAATTAAAGTTTCATATTGTCACAACCCAAGCCCAGAAATCGGGGGTTAGAGAAAACCTAACCAATGGCACACGTACTCTCGTGCACGTACACCTAGACTTCATCTAAGTGTATACACAGAAGGGATCAATCACATGTGCAAGCAAGTGTACGCGGAAGCTGTAAGTATCATGGCATACCACAAGATAATAAAAGACACGATGATTACAAAAGATTAGACTGATTTACAGCAATGTACAACAAAATCGAGGGACTAGTCCATAACTGCAAAATACAAGTATAAACGAAAACCAAAAATACAATCCACAGAAAAATCCCCCAGATAAGCTAAGACATAAATGGAGGGGAAAAAAAAATGATGCAAACCGCTCTCAGAAGAATGGATTAAGTCCACTCCTCTAAGCCGGAGGGGGCCTCACGTGTCTCTCCTGGAGTCGGGTCGACCGACGCAGATCGGGAGAGGGATGTGAGCCTGCAACACCAAGAACAACTCATAAGTATAATGACTTAGCAAAATATAAGCCACAAGAAAATAACACGAATTGTGTCTATCAATGAGTAAAAGTAGTAATATGCAAAGATCCATAGTGATCATGTCCGTATACTAGGCAAATAGTGCATATGAATAAATATGCTATCAGAATCATACACAGATAACCTGTCAAAGTGGCTACTACATTTGTCATATTCTCCCTTTCGAGAGCAATCAATATGAGAACACCATCGACCGGGTCAGGGAACGAATGAGTCTCCAGTTCCCAGGGTCCGGAATCCCAGGACAAAAGCACTCTGCAGAGGCGGTCACACACTATGCCAAAGTCAACCCCGTTGGGTATCCTGAGGCTGAGGCTAAGTAGTGCCATATATAGAAAATCTCAATCAAATTATATGATGCACATTAATCAATATCACATACATATCACAATCTATCACAACAAGTGAAACATAGTAAGTGCATCACATCTTGATACTTAATACGATACGAAGAGCCAATGCGAAGAAGCACTGACAAATGGTTACGAATAATGAATCATCACTGAGGCAAGAACTAAGTACTCCACATGAGCAATAACAAATACACAGTAGTGGATTGTTCCTACCCGGGCTTCATTCTGGGGATGCTGCTACATTTCTCACAGATTTGAGAGGTCCAGCATAGAACGCTTAAGAGGGCAAAAACCGAAATTAAGATGCAGTGCAATTCTGATTTACCTTAAGGAATCAAGGTCAATTACAAGCCAATCCTAACCTAGTTGTCCAATGTTTCTAACCGTGCATGCTGATGTAGTTTTAAGGTATTCGATACACAGTTATTCAATCGATGAGTGTTGTGTCTTATAACGAAAGTGTACCAAAGTCTCTTAAACCAACACCCATGGGAAGGTGCTTAACAATTGGACAACACACATGAATGAATCAAAGCCCGAAGGATCATTCATGCCATATATATATCTTCCATTGGGCAAGTCGAGTTACCTACATTCTGCCTCGAAGGCCCTACAAGGTCTCAATATGAACCTATCCCATTCAGTCATTTTCACTGGGTATACGGCTTAGCCTTGCTTTGCTCTACAGCTTGGCCACGATGAGGTCATAGCTTAGCCGTAGTGTCTGTTACGGCTCAACCGTAGCACATTTCACGGGTTAACGGTGAGTGTGCTGGGTCGATTTCCTGATACAGAAGTACAGAAATAGCAAATTCTCAACTGAATGAAGCAAATAAGAACAAAACTTACTTAATAGGGCTGTACATCAATGATCCATACAAGAAGAGTACACATACATACAATCAAAGCATTACTAATAAGTGTTCAAGCTACTTGTGCTTATACTTGCCTCACATGGAAATCACACACACCAGTCGTTGTCTTAGGCTCAATCCGCTGTCCAAACACAATTCTACTTGTCAAACACTCAAGAACTCAAAGGCACATTGCATACATGCACCAAACTAACAAAAGAGGAAGACCAAATAGGAAAAACACAACGAAACACAAGACATACCATCGAATTCACGAGAGTAATTATAATTAGATGACGAGTGCACTACTCCCTTTCTCACTTAAACAAGGAAGAAATAAAAGAAAAAGAAAGAGAGATGAACGAGAGAGAGAGAGAAGACGATGGAAAAGAAGGGAAGGTGGTGGTTAGGTCTTTTATAAGATAAAGATGAGTCCAAATTGCAAGAAAGTTCACATGTTTACACAATTCACAGTTCAAGTCAAGTAGCGATCTAACGGGAGTAAACAAGGTCGTTTGCGTTTGAATCAATTATGAAGATTGACGAGCTCGACGAAATACACGCGTTGACATCAAGATAATACAAAACTGACAATATCCGACAACAGCATAAATTACAAAAAAGGGCTCGAACTACCTAAATCAGGTCAAACTCAACCCAACTACCTATCCATTGCTCAAAACCAAAGAAAACCAAAACTAAAACACACTTAACAACAAATTCACAATTAATTAGCCACTAATTCGAATTAAGTTGGGTCAGATTGTTACATATATAACCATTTAGTTATGATTTTACGAGAGTAATTATGTAAAGCATACGATGCAATGTAATATGACATATTTATAATTTAAATAAAAAGAAAAAGTCAAATAAACCAACCGTTATCACTTATCAAAGCCCTTTTTTTTACTATTAGATTATCTTTCTTTGATTTCTACTATGTAGTGCTCATCGTCATGAATAAGCTGAGAAAAATGGATTTGAAATCCGACTCTAGATGGTTCCGATATCGTAAAAATGGTTTTCTACACTCCAATTGGTCAAACTCCATCATTGATCATCAAACAGATAATCTTCCTTTTCCACTACGTAGATCTGCTTAAAATGAGTTCGTAGGAGCAAACGGATCTCCGATTGAACACCAAATGATCAAGATATAATAGAAAAACTTTTCAACCGTCTATTCTGGTCAAATTACCTTTGACTGTACTTGCTGATGTTAGCCCTGCAACTGCTAGCTGGCTAGGTTCTACACACTGATTAGGTCAACCTAACCCAACCCAACCTGCAACCTATCTCTTGGCTGGGCACCTATTAACAAGTCAGGTCAACTCGACCTAACCTCAACCTACACCTATCTCTCATCTTCTCCCTTGTTACAAGACTGCGTTCTACAATAGAACCTAGCATCCACCTCCACTACCTCTGCAGTGGCGAGACAAGGGGACGGCCAACAAGGTCTGGCGGCGGCTTCCCCAGCAACGACAACTACAACTGCGATGGTTAGTTCGGTGAGTTTCCTTTTTTTAAAAAAATTCAAATGTCCCCTTTAATCTGCTGTCACCATGCTTATCGTAGATGTTTAGTCATAGTCCTCTTCTCCTATGGCTATGAGGAGTGCAAGAGGAGACCAACCCTTGCAAATTCAAAATCAGTAAGCACCCTGTTCCAGTCCTCTTCTGGTGACGAACTGCAACAGCTCTTATTTATTTATTCTCTGATCTCTTGTTTAGACAATTTGCTCTTTACAATTCCAATTAGGACCAAGTTTTGGAGCAAATCCATGGCCCACCTCTAATATTCAATCTCAATCACCAAGATTTCTCTCTGACTAAGATATCAGCACCGATCTCTTCCTCTGTCTCAAGAAAAAGAGATCGGTCTCATCCATTGCCTAGCTGACAAAAAAAAAAAATCTAAACCCCAGCATGGGATTCAATAAAGTTGATCAGACGAGTAGCAACTTCAACTTAGAGCTCTTTGTCCTGGTAACGTGTTGTGAAATATTAAACACAATAATAGAGAGGAGTAGAGAGAAAAAGAGAGATTTTCTTATTGAGCAATGTGTATGCATACAAAAGGGAGGAGGTTTATTTATAAACAAGGTAACATTCTCATTGAAAAACACTAATTACAATAGATTCTAAATCTAACTCATCTCCCGTGGGCATCTACCCATGATACATATTTTAACAAACAGTTAGAAGAAAACAAAAATAAAAAAGATATATGAATAAGAATCTAGAAAAAGATGATAGTGAGAATGAAACTTTAGGAGACTTGTTGCCTGTGTGAAAGAAACCAAATATATTAATTACCTTTTTATTCATTCTGAGGTATTATTTTTTATTTGGAAATATTTTTTAGATAGGTGTCGCATATTATAGTACTTCTCAAGTTATTTGAGTGATGTGTTTGATGCCTGATGTTTGAGTTGCTTTAAGGATTGTGGGTTGTTACTTTGGAGACTCGTTTCTTTTACAATCCTTTGGTCCATTTGGAAGAAAAGAAATTTCAGGATTTTTCATAATTTGTCTTCCTCTTTGCGGACATTTTGAAAATGGTGTTACTCATAATAGCAAAATGAGCTTTAAGGAGAAAGGAGTTTAAATTTCTTAATATCGATAATATTCTAAGCAATTAAGAGGATTGTATGATGTGTGGGTCTTCTCACTCAATCAATTCTATTAGTTGGTCCCCGCCTTTGGAAGAGATACTCAAGTTTAATGTAGATGGGGCGGCTAGAGACAAGATAGGCCCGGCCTGTATTGGAGGGGTGCTTCGCAACTCCAAAGGTGAGACGTTGATTTCCTTTTCCACACCAATTGGAATCAAAAACTCTTAGAGGCGGAGGTACTTGTGATTATAGAAGCTTTAAAAACCTATTCCAGTTTCATTACTAAAAAGTTGATTGTGGAAAGTGATTCATCCAATGCAATTTCTTGGGTTTCGCAAAAAAAAAAAAAAAAAAAAGGGCTCCTTGGAAATTTCTATGCATTCTTAATAAAATTAAAGCTTTGTCTTCATTGATTTCTATACATCGCGAATTCACTAACCAAGTAAGGAATTAACAAGGATGGTCCCTTACTTGGCATTTGAAGCTTGCGGTATTTATATCATCTTTCCTATTTTTATTGAATGGGTTTTAGTTTTAAGGCTTTTATACATGTTTCTATTATTTGATTCCTTCTGTATTCCTCTTCCCTTTTAAGATATGGTTGGATTACCGATATAAAGAAAAAAGAATGAAAGAGTACGTCTTTCTTTCTTCTGTCAGAGTGGTGGTGAGGTTGAGAGATACAAGAGAGATGGTGAGGTTGAGAGATACAAGAGAGATGTACAAGGAAATTAGAATTAGAAGAGTTTGTCTTCGTTTAGTATAAAATTAGGATATAGTTCTCCTAATAATTTTAAGTTGAATTATATTCAATTTTTTTCAAATTTCCAAACCTAATCGGTGAGAAGAGAATTTTTACCCTACAACTATTCAAACCAAACCGCCCAGAAGTATTTTCCCTGCGTGCATCCTATAACCCACTTTATAGGTCTTGTTTGTTTAGGGGCTTTTCTAATAGCAATGCAGATCATGTTTCAATGGAATACCGAATTCTCTTTTCTTTTTTTTTTTCATGGTGAAAGCATGCCCGTAGTATCTTTACCCAACATGACCATTCTGCTAGGTACATGCATAGCCCTGGAACACACACCTGTGGAATTCCAAATCCTCTATTTCAATAAAGAGAATTTAGAAATTTGGCATTTTATAAAATGCCACTTTTGCCATCTAAAATTTTCAAAAATCCAACATTACAAAAAATAGACAGCCCTTCAGCATTTTGGAATTCCTCTTGGAAATAAAACTTGAAGAATTTTAAGTGCTTCGGACAAGAAATCTCCACAACGAGCAAATAGGCTCTTAATAAATAAAAAGGTAGAAAAATGCAACTCCACTGGTGGCTCCATGGTGAGGCATCTCGTCCACAAAAATAATTAGGGATTTTAACTGCCTTGTCTGTTCCCTTTTTACTCCTCCACTGTTATTTTAGTTGTCCAAATAATCTATTGATTCCGCAAGAGGGGCGTGTCCTTTTAGGCTTAAGGCCCTGCCAGAAGCATACATATGCGAGGCATTACATGGGCCATGCTCCAACAGACTTCTGTTATAGGCCCTGCCTGACATGGCCATGACCAATATTATTTTTGTTCATTCTAAAATATCTGGGAGTAAGAAAATCAAATCTTTTAACCAGAGTGGGCTTTTGGGCCCAACAGCCCAACAACTCAATCTCTGGAAATGAATCAACCCAAGTTTACCCGTCGACATCTATTTAGTGGTGGATGACTGGTTGGTGAATCGAGAACATTTTGTTATTCCTGACCCAACGAGACCCACCAAAGTCAACCTAATCCATACCCAACCTAGTAATTGCCTAGTTCAGGTTATTAAGTATAAGTAAACAAACATAACGAATCCCATTTAAATGGTTTTGGCCAATCCAACAATTTCAGAGGAATTTTAGGAGAACTTCCTAAAATAATAATGCTAGCTACACTCCCCATTTTACAACTCATCTCACAACCGTCCTATGTTACAATTTTAAATTGTACCAAGAAACCTTTAAGTTGTGGTATGTCACATGGACATGATACTGTTCCTTTTCTTTACGAGGGACTTGAACTGAGGCACTACATGTGTCCTGGTTCCTAACCACCTTGAGATTGATTCGGGGGTAACTGTGTGACCCTTTCCACTTGATGCACATGTGCTTGGATAGATGGAAGGTTATAGAAGATTTTAAAGAATTGCATAAGGGCATGTTTGGTAACAAGATCATCAAGGAAGAAAAAATGATTTTCTAGGCATCTATAAATATCCATGTTTGGTTCTAACAAATTTTCGATGATTTTGGTAAAATCAAATCTCCACTTCTTATGATTTCCAGATTTTACCTCCTCTCAATTTCTAAATCATCTCATCTAAAAGAAGGGATATAAGAGGCTAAATCCTCACTTGAAAGATATGAGTACTTATGGGTTGGGCCAACCTGAGCCCGATCTGGCCTAGCTTGCCCTGGCCTTAGATTAGTAATTAGGGCCCATTTAATAATTGAGCCCATTTAATAATTAGCCGAGCTTAGATTAAGTGATAGAAAATCCAAAGCCCAGCCCGGCCTATGTGAGGAATGCATGCAATTTAATTTTATTAGTACAAAAAATTGCTTAAATGGCCATAAATTTGATAAAAGCCCAATTCAGCCCGGCCCGATGGATTAATGGGTGGGCTCAAGATTGACGTTTATGGCCCATGTCCGGCATACGCCTAGACTGCGCCAATGTTTGTAAAGTTAAGTTGAGCGTAGATATGTCTTTAGCCTGGTCCAGCCTAGCTCATGAACATCTCTACTAAAAGAGTGCGCATAGCTTATGAAAATCCTTAATTATTTTATAATTCTAACCAAACGTAAAACAAGAGAAATCCTCAACTATAAAATTTTTAGTAAGGGTTATTATTTTCTAATAGTAGCAAGGAATTCGTGGAACTACAAATTCTTCACCAGTTACCAAACGTGCCCTAAATGTGTAGAGAATTGTAGAAGATTGTGCTTAAGAGTAAATTAGGATAACATTGTGAAAAAAAATAGAGAGATGAGTGCCTAGGAAGTTCTTTTTAATTGGATGAGAGAGAGAAATGCCTAGGAGGCACTTTTTCATTAAATGAATGACATATGGCTTAATCTTATCCATTTGTTTTATTTGGTTCAATTATAAATGATGTTGACTTTCCATTTATTTTATATGGTTGAAGGGAGTATAAATATTGCTGAGTTTGGTGCAATGAATGTTGTGAAGAAATGCGCCACATTGCCCTTCACAATGTGCCAAAGCACGGGCAATATGCACATGAGCTAAAATCAAAGGGGCTAGAATACAAGTATTAATGTGCCACAGCACGGGCAATATATGCCACGTCGGCTAAAATCAGTTGGCTAGAATAAAAGTTTTAAAAGTTGGCCTTGGCCTCTAAATACATGATCATGCGCAATGTGCCACATTGCACCGGCTAAAATCAATGGGCTAGAATACAAGTATTAAAAGTTGGCTTCTAAAATACATGATCATGGCATTTCCTAGACTTTAGAAGACTTCGAGTTGTGATCCTTATTAAATTTTCTAACTTTCCAATATTAATAAAGTTGTAATGTTTTAATAAAAAATTATTCTCTTAATTTTCCTATAATGTTGCATTTTATTTCTTTAATTTTTATTCTCACAATACTACTTTCCACTTATAATTATAATTTTTGAAAAGCATAAACATCACTTCCATGATGGATAGTGGGTCCCTTTTGCTACCTTTTACTCCTGTCAATTTGAATTCTTAGTTTTTTTTTAATTTATCACTCAAAAAAAGTCTAATTTAATGTCTTTATATCCAAGTGATCTAAGCCTGTTAATTCACCCACATAGAGAAAAATTAAGACGTATAAACAAGTTATCCAACACAATGAATTGCCTTATAAAAATAACCACAACTTTATTTTTCCAATAAACTGCAACTCAAAATATACCTTTCTTGTCCTTTTGACCAGATTTGCGACTCAAACCGAACCCTATGGACCTGTGAAGTATATGTCTAATGGGGACATGCCTCGAGAGAAAATGAAATAGCCCCATTCACGCTAGACTTACCTTCCGATAATTCCCATCATCACTTGGGCCCATACACGTACATTAGGTCGACCAGAAAGTTGCTGCCTCACCTACAGAGGAGGAGATGCAAAAGAGAAACACTACTTGGGAGATGGAATATCTTCAACTTAAGAATCATGTGACCTTGTTCTTTCTAGAACTTTAAAAAAATTAAAATGGTCGGTCCTATGTCTAAATCCACATGACCCATCCCACAACCCAGCAACAAATGCACCGAACACACCACTACCATTCCTATACTATAAACCTATGTTATTCTAACTGTAATTTGATCAGTTATAGTTTACTGTTAGGTCCCTTCTGCACACCAACATGACCATGTATCCCTCACAACTTGCACCCACATCTCTAGTATTCCTCTTCCTCTCTTGCTGCTGCTTCTTCGTCTTCTTCTTCTTCTTCTTCTGCTTCTTTCACCGTCTCATGAGTGTATTCCAGAGTCGTTGTCATCATCAGGACAAGATTTCCAGTGATGGTTTACCTACATACCCTTTACTTGGGTGTTTGATCGCCTTCTACAAGAATCGATACCGTCTACTGGATTGGTATACTGAGCTATTGTCCAATTCGCCCACCCAGACGATAGTGGTGCAGCGATTGGGAGCCAGGCGGACCATCATCACCGCAAATCCAGACAACGTTGAATACATTATCAAGACCAAGTTCGATAACTTCCCCAAAGGGAAGCCCTTTACAGAAATTCTGGGTGACCTTCTGGGGCGCGGCATATTCAACGTGGACGGCGAGCTGTGGCACACCCAGCGCAAGTTAGCGAGCCATGAATTCACTGCAAAATCCTTGCGAGAACTCGTTTTGAGCACACTCAAAATCGAGATGAAGGGGAGATTATTGCCCATATTGGAGTCTGCTTCTGCGAATTGCAGTGTGGTGGACCTGCAAGATTTACTTAGAAGCTTCACATTTGATACCATATGCAAGGTATCTTTGGGTACTGACCCGGCTTGCCTAGACCCTTCACTGCCCATGTCGGCCCTTGCGAGAGCCTTCGATGTGGCATCGGAAACAAGCGCAAGGCGGGGGATGTCGCCGGTCTCCGCCGTGTGGAGGGCCAAGCGGGTGTTGCGCATTGGGTCTGAGAGGCGGCTCCGGGAGGCGGTGGAGCTTGTTCATAGTTCAATCATGGAGATAATTCATGCTAAGAAGGTCAAACATGAACAAGAATCAGAAGATAGGGAAGCAGTAGAGAGTAAAGACCTTCTGTCTAGATTGATTTCAGGTGGCCATGATGAAGAGGTGATTAGGGACATGGTGATAAGCTTTATAATCGCGGGGCGGGACACCACCGCAGCTGCACTCACATGGTTCTTTTGGCTGCTTTCCTGCCACCCCAACATCGAAAGGGAGGTGCTCGAGGAAGTATCTATCCAGAATTCGCTGCAGGATAGCCAATTAGACTATGAAACACTGAAAAATATGAAGGTGTTGAACGCATGCTTATGCGAAAGCATGCGGCTGTACCCGCCAGTGGCATGGGACTCTAAGCATGCGATCGAAGGCGATACGCTCCCCGATGGCACCCGCATCGGAAAGGGCGATAGGGTCACATACTTCCCTTATGGGATGGGAAGGATGGAGACTGTGTGGGGGGAAGATTGCTTGAAATTCAAGCCACATAGATGGTTGGTGTCGCATGAAAGTGTTAGCCCTTACAAGTTCCCTGTGTTTCAAGGGGGGCCTAGGATTTGTCTAGGCAAACAGATGGCATTCATTCAAATGAACTATGTTGTGGCAGCTATATTGCGGCGGTTTGAGCTCCGGCCGGTGAGTCTGGACCGGCCCGTCTTTGTTCCTTTGCTGACTGCTCACATGGAAGGTGGATTGAAGGTCATGGTTAGGAAGAGGAATGTCAAACCTTATGGCTCTTAAACTTGACTAATTATGAGGGAGTTTATTAGTACAAATACTGGAATTTGTGGCGGAAAAACACCGATTTTAGCTGCTATTTAGCATCTTGTACATCGGTGGGCAGCTTATTTAGGATCTTGTATATGAGTTGCCAGTAGTATAGCATGTAAGAGTTTGTTTCATCCCAGTTCTGTATTTGTGTATTGTATTTGCCAGTAGTAGTATATTTATGTTTGCACATGATTAGAGAAAGCAAGCTATTTCTCTTAAAGATTATCTTCATGGTAAAAATAGGAAATGCAGAAATGACACACCATAGTTCTAAGAATGCTAGAAACTAGAGTCTGGTCGAATACTATCAACTATGTCATAGGGGTGCAACTCAGCATGTCTCCCAAAGAGAGAGAGAGAGATATGAGAGAGAAACGGTCTAACGAGATGGTATGGTATATAAACAAAGGTTTTAGGGCCCAACTAGAGTTATACCAACCTTGAAGAGTATGAGGGATTGAAAGATCATAATAGGAACTAAGTGTATGCAAAAAATCAATCTCATTTCACACATCAAACCACATTGAATGGGGCAAATTTTTTGCACACACGTAGTTCCTATTATGGTCTTTCAATCCCTCATGCCATTCATAGTTCGCATAATTCTAGGGAGGCCCTAAAAACTTAGCTCACATACCGTACCATCTTGCTAGACCGTTTCTATATATATAGATAATATTAATGTGCATACATCCCTCACCAAAACGGTAAGGGCACTCCATATTTGAAAAGTATTAATATAGAAAATGACAAAACCATCACACTCATAACACCTTTTTTACAGTATTAAGTCTAAAAAAGAAACTGTCTTACCAAAATGATGAGAGATGTATGCACATAAATATCTCCTGTTATTTATATATATATAACATTATACACTTTTTTTGGGAAATATATACACTTACCTTTTCCAAAAATAAAAAATAAGATATTATAAGTTTCATAATATGCACATGTATAGAGAATTATTCTACACACAAGGTGCGCATTGTGTGCACATGTAATGGGCCCCACTTGATGGTCCATCCAATTGGACCACACCACCATATGTCACACATCTTCGAGTTTACACTTATACGAATGGATTAAATTGTTAGATAGATGGTATAACATGTGAATGGACTGGAACTGTGGGCTATTTATGATGGAATTAAGATGATCGAAAGGGGCTGACTTCTTGTAGATAGGTGGGCCCCACCCAAATCTTCAAATCCCTCAACCCCATCCCAAAATGGGCCTGCGAGTGAGCCCCACAGCTAGGCACGCATGGGCTGCTCTATGCATGTTGCATAGGATTGTACCTATGTATACATAAAAAGGAGTGCTAGAAAACTCCTAAGAGGTTTTTCACAAAAACATCCCTCTCAATTGAGCCCACTATGGTGTACAACCATGAGATGCCGCTAGATGGAATAATATAGATGAGATCTACTTTTGTGAAAATTTTCAACTCCATTAGATTATATAGCTTAATTTCTAAATCTATAATCCCAAAGTTTGATGGTTTTAAACTAGTTACTTTCTTGTGATTTCAATCAAACGGTGAGTAAAAGTGGATGAGTCTCAAATTTAAACTTTATACCGATTCACGTGGAGTTAGTATGTATGAAATGATTGGATTGGCTTAAGGTAGGCTCTACACCCTAAAAATACAAGCAAGTGAAAATGGGAGTTTTTAAAATAGAGATGTGTGTGCGTGCGTGTGTCTAAAAATGATCCTATGTATGTCGTGTGCATTGTGCACACCCATTGTAATGGTTCATTCAACTAGATGGCACAAACATACCTTATAGGTCACACAACCCCTATGCTTAAACACATGTAAATGGACTGGACCATTTAATCAACTATACACCCATGCAAATGGATTAGACTTGTAAGTCGTGAATGAATGTTGGTTTTTATTACATAGAAGGGCTTCCACTGAGATCATCAAATCCCGCAAACCCGTCTCAAAGTGGGCCTACAGGTGGGCCCCATAGCGAGGTGCGCATGGAGCATTCACAAAGGATCACGACTATCTATATGTGTGTTATATATAAGTTCTCATGATGCATGTGTAATTTTGGAAAGCCATGAGAGAACAAAGCTAAGATGATGATGGCGATGACCACATTGATGATGTTGACTTGTAATTTTAATACTCCCCCATTTCCATTAGGCTTCAAAATCCAGTCTCCAGCCTCATATTACTCCACTGAATGAAGTTTTCATGCAGGATGAGAGATGTGGGCTTTTCCTGGCCTGGCCTAACTGGAAACCCTAAATTTGGCTAGCTCATTTGACTTGCTCAATTCAGTGTCCTAAGTAGCGGTGTAAAGAAAACATAAATCCTGTATAACCGAACCAAACCAACGATTAATAACTGTATTTTACAGTTCGGTTAAAGCTATTAAAATCAAAAAACCGTGCTTCACGGTTTGGTTTCAATTTTCAATATCGATTTACAGTTATTAACCAAACCAAATCGTAACATACGATTCCATTAATCGCACACAGTTAATTGAACTGTAACATACGATTCAATTTATCAAACCATTACAGCCCAAGTCATATTTTCACATCAATTTCAACCATTAATCTCTTATCACAGAACTTCTACAACCGTCCAATATTCAAAACGTGACCGAACAATCTAATACGATTAACCGCGGTTTGGTTTTTTAGGATACAATTACAGATATGGTTTTTAAAACAAACACCATATAATACAGTTTGATTAACAGCTTTTCCAAAACCCACGGTTAACCAAACCGTGACACCCCTAGTCCTAAAAAGCCAAGTCTACTTGGCCGAATCTAAACGAAGCAAAACGAGTTTTTAAACCAAGCCCTAATATTGGAGGCACCTTTACCTTTGTTTCGAACCACACTTTCTTGCCCAATTTGAAAACTAATTGATTAAAAATAAAAGGGACCCAATTGTTTACAAGGAGTTAAATTTCTAGAAGTTTTAATAAATGTCTTTCCATCAAAAGTGTAAAAATTGAAAAAATAATGGTGAAAATCCACAAATGGTTATCAAGTACTGTCTCCTATGATGGAAAATAATGATAACCGGCCATCAAGAGGCTAAAAGAAGGGAAAGCAACAGGCGGCAATATGCTTTTTATTTATGGTTTTCAAAAGAAAATTATATCGTGGCCCCTTCAAGTTATCCTAGCTAGGTTGGGCACATGTCATCTCTCTAATAAATAAATTCTAGAAAAGCTATGATCCTGTCTGCATTTATACCTTATATTTTTTTTACCTCCTTATGTGAAAAATTCATTCATTATGACCCATTTTTTACAAAATCATTAAAAAAAAACCTACATTGGGCAATTATAAAAAGGATTTGGACCAATGATTCTAGGTTCTTAGGACTAAACCCCAATTTCATTTTCCTAAATTCTTAGGCCAGAATCTCTTTTCTCTATACCCAAAAAAAATCTCATTTTTTGAATCTATGCATTGATATTGATTTTGCTCGAACTCAATCCCGCAATTGTAGGGTTTAAAGAGATTCGGATGTATGCAGTCTTAACACAAACCCCACCCCATGTGCAAGGAGTTTTCATGTTTTGAACGAATGATGCCCAGATCGCAATAGAACAATCTTACCATTTTACGCCAAGGTCCGAAGTCAACTATATACTCCAACACTGGTGTAAATCCTCAACTATACAAATCTTCAATTTAAAATCCCTATTTTAAGAAAGGTGAAGAATCCTTAAATGCCCAGATTCCTTTTCCTTTCTTCACCCATTACCAACCGTTCCCTCATCAAGATTCGATGCCATGAACAAACGGGCCACTCGGACCCCAAGCAAATATTAAATTAGAAAGGATCTACGCAACCCTTTTGGCCTTTTCCTGAGGATGGAACGAGTTACGAAGTTTATGCTAGTAAATTCACTTATCTTTCCATCCATATCGTGCCAATAAAAATATAGCTGCATTAAAAAAAAAAGCCTCAATATATAATAGCAGTGGAAACGAATACTTTAGACCAAAAGGACCATGCGGCCACGTGGGCCTAAAAAAAGTTCGGAGTGCTAATGAAAACAAATGCACTTGTTAAGTACCGACCTTATTCACATGAATCACATAAATGATTGACACTAATTTTAACTTCTATCTAGGATGTCCTACCCAATTGTTCCATCGTGTACACAGGCATCTCTTTTGGGCCCACATCATTCCATCATTCAATCATCCCCTTAGACCCACATGATCCAAATTACTAAAGTCCCAATGAATCAAAAGATTTGCATGGAAATTGGAGATCTCAACCTAGCTTATATACCAGTTATGTACGATTTTAAATGGCCCGGATTTTCAGGAGTTTGGATCACCATGGGTGGACCCATGTATGATTGGGACAGGTCAGGCAGAGAAGGGTGCTGGGAGATCTAGTGCCCTACTAAAAATAGTTTTCTTTTATAGTAATGGGGAACAACGCCTACCTTACTTGTCTTATTGACTAATCCCATTATATTAATGCATCTTTGAGGAATGAAGTATGGCTGAACTAAGAAATTGTAGCCTTCTATCCAACTCTCTGGCGGTTGAGAAAATGACAAGTGAATCTAGTCTCCATGCCGACAAGCTCTTGTCTAATTGAATTGAGAAAGACATGTGAGCCATGAAACTGTAGAGAGCGTTAGAATTATTTTAAGGATGCAAATAAGAATATTATCACAAAGCCCAAGCGGATTAAGCCTCATGCAAATTGAATAATAAATTATAGTTAATATTTAAACTAAACCTTGACAAATTAAAAATACATTAACCGATTGAATGATCCCATTGAACAATCATTATAATTTAAATTCATTTTTTAAAATTAAATAAAAAGAAGCCTATATGTAGCTTCAATGATATATGGGTAAATATATGTAAATCAATTTGCGATTCTTCCAACTTAAGACTATTTATGTAACATTTTGAAACTCTAAAGATAAGCTCTTATTTTGTGATTTAGAGACTACTTATATATTAGAGTGTTTGGTAAACCTCCTATTGTACTATGTTTAGAACTTACATATTAGAGCCTTTGCCTCTAAAAAATAGAATAAAGTAGGAGTTTTTCTTAAAAATTACATCTACACTCCATGTATTGTGCCATAAATACAAGGATACCTCCTCTATTTTCTGAAATTACACCGAAACCCTTGTCAGTTGTTGTTTAGGATGGAAATAAAGATTATCGCATTTTACCTATTTGCCCTTAACAAAATTATATTCACACCTCCTTTCTCTTTTTTATTTTCCCCTTCTTCTCTGGCTTCCAGTTCTCTTCCCCCTCACCACCTATCACCTCTTAGCCACCAACCAACAGGCCACCTCCTTTTCTGCCAAACTGCCACCACCCACCTTCCCTGTTCTTCTCCTCTCTTTTCCTTTCTCATTCTTTTTCACTGTTTCCTCCATTTTCTCTCTGCCTCTCCACCCTCCTTGTTGTGAGAAGAGGAAAAAGGAGTAGAATTATAGAGAGTGAGATTTTTTTTTTTTTTGGTGAAATTTTACTAAGAGGAGATATTCAGGTTCCCGTTGGGAGTAGAATTGAGTTTGTGAAAATCTCTTTTCAAAAATATTAGAATTTGAAGAAGATTAAATAAATTGTAATAAATCATGTGGGTTCTTCTAGTTTCTACCATTCTCAGCATCTTTTACCGATCTCTTGCTTTAAGAAGCATTCATGATTTTATTTTGGGTGAAAAGCTATGATCTTTATCTGTACTTCGGAGAAAATTAATTTTTCCCTCGCTGCAGAGAAGTTGAAATTCAGTTCTTCCTCTCAGCTACAACCCTCCTCTTCGAAAAAGGGTCTGATGAAATTGTCCTCGAAGCTATGGGCAGAGCCATAAACAAGACCGTGAGCGCAAACCGGATCACGGCTGGGGTCCACGTAGGGTGGGCCCCCTTCACGAGCGCGGCGAGTCCGCTTACGTGCAGATAGGACATGGACGTGCCAAGTCCGCTCACGAGTCCCAGAAGATGTGGTCCATGATCGCGTCGCCAGTCCTCTGATCGACCGCCGTCGTGGCCAAAAGGTGGATGTCCACCACCAGCTCGTCCCTGTTGGAGGCTGTGTTCATCAGGATCATGCCCAGGCCGCCGGCCTGTCGTACCCCTAAAATTGGGTCAAATCCAAATCCGGTCATACAGGTGTGAAAATTATGGCCAATTAAAATTTTTCTTACATAAACAATACGGGCCCCAATTCTTAGTAGATCGAAGTTCTTCGTGAGTTTATATTTGGTGATCAAGCAATCATAATCACACGTGAAACTGTAATCCATAATTTGTACAGCTGAGTATCACATATAACCCATATAACAAATCTTAATAATAATTAAATTAAGGTCAAGTGCTTCGAAGCATAATAATTAAAGTTGAAATTCTAAAACAAATAAATTAATGTCTACACTGATGGCCCCAAACATAGCCTTATTTTAAGAGTCTATTGTTTCAAATCTCAACACCATCACTAAGATACATCAAATGATGTTATCAGCGCTCCACTCAACAACTCTACCATCTGGCGGAATCTCCTATATCTTCTGACCCCACGGTTCGGTACCGGTAATGGGACCTAGACACCAAAAGTAGTAGGTCAAATTGACGTAATCTGACAAGAGGTAAACTACAATTAATGATATTAATCAATTGAATTAAAGCATATTTTACATTCCGTCCCAAAATATACTGAATGCAAACCCAATGGCATAAATGCACAAAAACAGGTATTCCCTTAGATACAATATACAAAAACAAGTATTCCCGCAGATACAATATATAAAAATGGGTATTCCCACCAGATATAACAAATGGCACCGCAGTACACGCTGTCGATGGCGTACGACCACCTCCAACTGCAGTCGATCAAATATATGTGTATAAATACATACTACATACGAATGCATAATGAATTATGCTATAAAACCCTTAATTCACAATATTCAACCCATTATCAATTTAAGTGCTTAGATTACCTAATGTAAAAGTATATTTTGATCATGTGTCAGTTCAAGTTCTTTGAGGGTAAACACTAATCCAACTAACAATCATAGTTAGTCAAATATTCACATGAAAACCAACTCTCTTTCATAATGGTAATGAGGGTCTACAATGTCAATATCCTACTTTCAGTGTCTATTATATAATGCATCTCGAATCTCATATTCTCATTCTGACTTCAGTCCAATTCTCATGTGAACATTCAACCAACTTAAAAAAAAAAAAAAAACCAGAATCTCTCTAATCCAATTATGTAAAGTTCGTGTGTTTTACAAATTGAATAAAAGTATCCAAATTTCTAATCCAAAGTAAACCAAATTATGGTTAAAGGGAGAGGGGACAATCAGATTCTTAATCATCAGTACACATCAAATTAAGAGTCTAAATTAGAATCGCAAATACTGTCTAATTAATATTCAATCATCTCAATCACATCTTAATTAAACTCTAATTGAACTAATTAAAATATTAATCACATGTAATTAAACCCCACTTAAAATTATAAACAAACCTAATTAAAATTCTAATCGCACCTAATTAAAAATTAATTAATTCTAATCAAATCACAATTAAACCTTAAACAATATTCTAATCCAATTGTAATTAATAGTCTAGACCCTAATTAATATCCTAATCAAGTTGGGCCCATAAAAAATCAACCTAGTCGGCAGCCCAGGCCTAGCCTAGCCGCGGCCCAGGCCCACTAAGCAGCCAGCCCAACCCAGCCTAGGGCCAGGTTCACTGCCCAACCAACCCAGGTAGCAGGCTTGCTACCTGGGCATGCCCGGCAACAGTGCCGCCTGGCATGCCCAAGCAATGCTTGTGCTACTGCCAAAATCTTTTTTTTTTATATTCAATTCAAAATTGATCTCCATTACTAATCCGCAATCAAAAACTTAAACTCAATCCGCAATCAAAACCTTAAACCCAATCCAATAAATCAGATTTTAAGCATATAAATCAAAACAACAAAAATTACATTATTTATAGTTATCCACTTGCCTCAATTTTAAAGCCCAAAAACAGATCTAAAGATCAAACCGTATGCAAACCTCACTCTTGAAACCGAACTACAAATCAAATCCTTGGTTCTCTTCGAGAGCTGCTAAGGCTTGATTGCAGATGAAAGGAAAAAGACGAAAGAATTGGGCGTACGGAGAAAATACGATTGAAAGGCTTTAGGGTTATATTATGTAAAGGTTTTTCTAAATTACAAGAAATGATTCCTTAGTTTTAGTTGTACGAAATTTCAGAAAAGGGTTTTTTGCTTAAAAGAGTCAAATAATTCAGGCCCAAGGCACAAGAATGTTTAATCAGCCCATCTCCAATGGGACCTATACAAAACTACCATGTATACAAGGATCTAAATTTTGAAAATGGCCTATTAATTACCTATCTAACCCCTCTCAACCCGACTTAAACTCGATAAACCAATTCGACCCAAAATGAGAAATTTGGGACCTAACACTGCTTGTCTCACCACCGACCTCTTCTGGACCATTAGATTAACGTCGCAATCGTAGAGGACGATTTTCTCGGCGACATGATCCAACACCAGTGTCCCAATTATGCAGAGGTTTTCGTTGCTCATGTTCGTTTCGAGTGTAGACGACCGGCACCGACTGGTCTAACAGCAACTTTCCGCTGTAGATTGACGCGCTGGTAAAATTCTTCTTGCTGCCAAGCATGACATAGGGCGGAAAGTCTCAATCCAATGTCCCAGTGCCAATAGTCATGTACTACAGCACCTCATTAGAGAGGTTGTAGGTGCCAAGGCCAACGTTCCCAGCAGAGTAGGAGATGAAGATCCCCTTCACCATCGCTGCAAATGCACGGACGGCGACAACGTCTCAATAAAAGTCGACAACGCATGGGACCCTCCACATCTCGTCTTTCACCTTGATCCAAAAGTTGCAGAGAGAGAGAGAGAGAGAGAGAGAGAGAGAGAAGGGTTGGTACAGGGATAAAATGTGTATTATACATAATTTTTTTCTGACATCATTGTCGTTTTGAGCTATCAGTCACAACAACAAGGGATACGGATGTAAATCACATATTAATTAGAAGTAGGTGCATCGTAATTTCAAAAAAAAAAAGATGGGTGTGTCCTTATATTTATGGCAAAATACAAGCAGTGTGGAAGTAATTTCCCTTTTTTTTTCTTTTTTTAATCTTTTGGCCAAGTTCGGCTACTAGTCAGGAGTGATATTTTAAAATTGAAGGCCCAGGGATCAGTCCCTAGGCAAGTGTGTGATACCACCACACCACTCAACTATAAATGTTGGCAAGTGGGTTGCTATTTTAGTAGAGCTCTTTTGGATAAAGTGGATGTTTGTGGACAATGCGAAAATTTATACGTTTTCTAGATGAAAATGAACTCATAAATTTTCAAAATGACGCAAATGGTGGGATCTTATTTTAATTTATAAACGATGGGTCCCAAGTACCGTAATTCCTAAAGGTAGACCCCAATCAACTCATGATATTAGAGTTTTTAAAATAATTTTACAAAAAAGAGTAATTGTAAATTAGCAGTTAAAAATTAGATATTGTATTTTAGGTCTTAATCTAATTAGCTTTTACTAATTAGACTAGAGTTTCCAAATGACCCATTTTAATGAAATCCTCAAATGAGCACCATCTCATGAGCACTTACTTTTACCAATACAGTGGACCCATTATGATCAATCCAAATTCTTCACACTCACTAACCCATGTATTGATACAAACCTAAATTTGACACCTATCCTAGTATTACTCTCCATTGCATTAAAAATTCAAAAAAATGATGCCTTCTAAAACAATTAACATAGAGGGCTATAGATCAAAGGTTTAACATTATCTATAACAGTTGATATTTTTTATACCCCTACTCCCGTTCAAATATTGCAGTCCCCCAGCTCCCTCTCATGATTATGTAATTAAGCCCCACAAGGGGTGGTGCTCCCAGCTGGTGCTCACGATTGATGTCGGGATAGGTTGGTTCTGAGCTTTCATAAATTTGATTTTTTTAAAATATAATTAGTTAAATGCTTACTTATAGATTATACATTGTCCATATTTCTGAACGAGAAAATGACTCTTGAATTATTAGAAAGTCCTTTGACTGATAATCAAATCAAATTTTAAGGGGGCCCCACTTAAGTAACATAATCATTGTGGGATTATATAAGTAGTGTAATGATTTTGGGCCCTCTTAAATGATAGTGGACCCACATAATGCCCCATTAGATCCAACTAATCCAACTATCAACCCATTAGAGAGATTGTGGGTTCTAGAGAGGGTGAAAGGGCTGGATGTGATGAGTCTCATATATATTGAAACAAAGAATTGGTTGGGTAATTTTCGGTAAGCCAGATGAGGGGTTGAGAATCAAATATAGACACAACTCAATAACTTAACTTACACACACACACATATATATATATATATATGAGGTAATGGAGATCGGTACATATGAGATGATAACACAACTAAGGTTTCTCACGAGATATTCATTCAGTGGGTGTTTAAATTGAGATTGTGAATAATGACTCCTCTTGCTTTGTGCTTTAGTTCTTGGAAGACTTTTGGATATAGTCCAGCCGAACCCTATTGTTAGCATTTCAAAATGATGAAAGCTAATCTATCCTTGTCACGTATATAGACAACAAGCGGAGAAAATACATGTAGGAAACTTACAAGAACCGACAAGGCTCCGGGTTTAGATGGCTATCATGTAAGTATCTTGCACTATAATTGCAATATTATTGCACTTCCAACTGTTTCCACATGACCCATCTCTTTCAGTATGGATGAGCTCGTGCCATGCATAAAAAACAAACTATGACCATTTCTCAATTCCAAAGCAGTTGAAATCCACTAAGCTAATAGCTAATCTATTTGCAGCCCATAGGCTCATACAGCACTATATTTATAAGGTCAGCACCAAGTTTTTTGCATTGTAGCATATAAATCTGATGTGCAAAAGCCTTTGATAACATGAGTCTCGCGAAAGAGGTCTTTCGATAATGTCATGTAATTGCCCTAATTAAAATGGCATTAGAGTGTAATATTTGGAGAGAGAGATCAGAGAGACGAGAGGGAGTGCATCAACTGATAAGGGTTGTAACATGTCTTTCACAACCCACCGGTTGATATATGTAAGGCCTCCTTTGCATGATCTAATTTCACTGATATCACACATTTCACATGTGTGAAATACATAGTTTCAGATCTGTTTCTTCCAGCGTACTCGTGATAACAAGATCTATGAGGCAGACAAAAGATATTGGCAGTTTGATGGGTGGAAAATTAGGGACTGAAGAAACTGACTGATTCACGATGGCAGCAGTGTAATCAAGCATCACGGGTCAAATTGAAATGTTTGATCGATAAATGACTTCAGGGATTAGCATGAAAGAGTGTTAAGACTCCATGACACAGCGATGATTGAAAAGTGTTACTTAATGTCATGAATAGGAGATTGCTCCAAGTACTTTGATGGAAAGCTCAGCTCCGCGTCAAAGGGATCGGGATGAAGCGACATGCCAAAGTGGAAGGAAAAGCAAAAGAATCAGAATCAGAAGGATGTAGTGTGCAAGAAAGCTCAAATTCGGATGATGTGGAATTACTTTTGGTCACTACGGGTATGGATCAAGTTGATGATTCATGGTATTGGGATTCAGATTCTTTCTATCATGTGTTTGATTAGAGATTCGTTGATGCAAATAACTCTCATTGTTGATAAATCTATTCTTATGGGGGAGAATACAAATTGATGAGCATTTGAGATAACTGCGGTAAAGATCCAGGTATATGATGATGTTATTCAAACTCTAATGTATGTGATATATGTTCTGGGTTTACGAAGAAATTGATTTTCTTTGGGTGCTTTAGACTTCAAAGGTTGCAAATGTATTATAGCGGGTGGAGTTACAAAGGTGGAAAAGGAAACATTGGTCATCATAGAGGGTGAGGTGGTCAGAAATCTCTACAGGTTGATAGGGAATGCTTTTTCAGGTGGAACAATGAAGGAGACATCAAATAACAGGGGAGGAAATCCATGGTTCAAATGAAGTTAGTTGCAGCAAGATCATCAAAAGATGGATTGATCGGTCTTCGATGATATCATCTAGCGGAAATCTAGGAAGACCTGAACAAAGATGATTTTCTCTGAAAAGTTAGTCTTGTTCAGGTTGGAGTAAGCTAATTTAGCATTGGGTTATACCTAACCCGTATGTACTATGCCCAACCAGCCAAAACATGCTAGAACAGGACAGTTGCAAGTTTAACGGGAGGAACACCAGAATGAAAATAGAAAGAAAGATTCACAAGGTACCAGCGAAATCCGGATTCGGGGAGGTCTTCAGTTTTGTCTTGACAAATGGAAGTTAGGTTCATTGTGTTGCACGGATGCATGCATGTGGCAACAAATGGAGAACACTTCGGAGGTTCAAGATAAGGGTGTTGAGGTCAAAGGAGGCAACTGTGGGAAGTCTCAAGTTCGTTTGAACTTTATCTACACCAAACAATGATGAGATTGTCTGTGCACCAATGATAAGGGGTGCAGGTGCCGCGCTTAGTAAAGAGTATGTGGAAGCATACCTTTTAGCGAGGTGCGTAAAGTACTGGTTCAACATATTAGTGTTAAAGAGAAAAGACTGCGTTGTCGGTATAGTGACGTGCCATTCAACAAGGTGCATGAAGACATTACCGGGTATCTCAAGGTGACTCTGAGGATTTATAAAATCCAAACCAAGGTGGAGATTGTTGAGTCTATTTTGTATTCTGATTTAGCCGAATCGGTCATCTAGTTTAGCCAGAGCCGAGGTTCAGGGTTATGGGTATTTTAATCATTATGTATGAGTTTTCTTATTAGTCAAGAAAGCGGAAATTATATATATTGATACACTATAACTCTATATCCTAAAGAGATTAAGATGAAATCATGATAGATGAGTACTCTCCTCCGTGGATGTAGGTAAGGTTTCCGAACCACATAAAATTGCTATATTTATGTGTGTGATTGCTTGAATGTGTGATTGTGTGTTCATCGTGGTTGATCCGTCAATCGCAGGTAGTTACCGTTGCGCCACTTTTCCCAACAGAGGAATGTTTTTTGGGAATTGATCTCAAATGGTTATAATCATTGGACAATGAACAAAAAGATGGTTAATGGTTTCTTTTTATCTCCTTTACAGAGGATACATATAGAGCTATTTGGATCCAACCTACTGCCCCGTTTAATTCGAACCGGAAGGCCATCCAATAATAGACGCCATGTAAAATTTTTAGCTTTGGTGGGATTTCTAGGTTCTAGAGAATGTTCCATGGTAGTTGTGATCCAGTTTGGTCTGGTTGCATGAATTTATAGTCCCTGAATCGGACACTTGACCGCTCTTTCAGAGGCCTAGTATCTAACATCCTCCCCACTCTGTCTCCTCCCGGAGCAATTTTTGGGAATAGAATTTTCTTCTTCCTTCCTAACTCTAAGAAGCATCTGTTAAGGGCCTCTCCACAGACCATGTATAAATAAGGTGAGATGGGGTTCCCCTGTCTCATGCCTCTCGTTGGAGTTAAGAGGTCAGAGTAGCCTCCATTAACGCTGACATTGAAGGTGACTCACGTAATACATGTCATCACCAATTCTGTTGCTTTAGAAGAAAACCCTATCCTCCAAACACAAGCCTCAAGAAATTGCCATGATACTGTGTCATAAGCCTTGTGCATGTCTAGCTTGAGAGCACAGATTTTTCGTTCCCTCCTTTCCTCAGCCATATCATTTATAATTTCTTTGGCTTAATATGTGGTTGGTGTATGGCCTCTGTAAACGTACTTTAATAATTATCTTACTGCTGGGGGTCAACATTTGTTTTTGTGTTTTGCTTTTTTTTTGGAAGAAGTAGGTCAACATTATTTGTTGAGATGTAAATATTACCATTCAATCAAGTGATCGTTGCCATGCTAAAACATATGTCGTGTTTCAGGTAAAGATCTTTATCTTTTCTCCGGTGGAAATGAACCCAGTGTTCAGTACAGTGGCATATAGCTGCAATGGACACGCTGGCACGATGCATAAACCCAAACCATCAAGGAATCACATGAACTAAGCAAGCTTTATGTGGTTTGGCAATAGTGTCTACGTTAACCGTGGAAGAGAGAGGGAAGTATATATATATCCCTCACCATATAGTTAGAGACAAATATATATTTGAAAATATTCATATTAAAAAAAAGTCGGGTATAGTATTATGAAAAAGGAGAATCTCCCTTTGTAAAGAGGAAAAGCCATGTCATTGTCCCTTTATATGTAAAGAGGGAAAGCCATGTCATTATCCTTCAACACATGGTGAGCAAAGGATGCATATATGGAAAATATACATCCTTCCCTCACCATGTGCTAAGGGACAAATGCATATTTGAAAGTTTCATGCGCAAAAGAGAAAAAAGTCATTTATGGTATTATAAAAAAGAAAAAAGATTCATGCACAAATGAGAAAAAGTCATTTATAGTATTATAAAAAAGAAAAATCATATGTAAAGAGGGAAAGCCTTGTCTCTCACCACATTGTGAGAGAAGGATGAGTAGTAATATTCACCAATACGCACGGCTTGTAGATGGTTGTGTCTTAGGTTTTGCCAAAGATCAACCAGAGTGGGGTTGGCGGGTTTCCTAGTTTCCAATATATATATATATGGAGAATATTACTATGCATCATTGGTGAAAGACAATGACGTGGTTTTTCCTCTTTACATATGAATATTCTTCTTTTTTATAATACCATAATAAATGACTTTTCCTCTTTTGTGCATGAATCTTTCCAAATATACATTTACCCCTCACCATATATAGTAGCATTCCCCTATATATATATATATATAGTGTTGTCTATATATATGTATGTGTAGACAAAACTACTAGGCATATGTCCCTCACACTATGGTGAGGGACACTTCCATTTTTGAAAAGTATTGATGTGCAAAAGAATAAAACCATCACACATCATAACAACTTTTTGATATTGTTAGGTCTAAAAAAGGAATTGTCCCTCACCTATGGTGAGGAATGGATGCATATATGTATATATATATATATATCATGACATAAAGATCACACTACCCTCAAACCTAGGAATGACATAAAGATCACACTACCCTCAAACTTGGGTCCCAACTCACCCAAACGAGAGCTAAACCAGAATACAACACATACCTAAACACTAAAACTAAATACAGATTGTAATAAACAAAACACAAGCAACATGCAAGAACATAGAAACCTCATTTGAGGGGGCTAACAAAAGATAATTCTCCATCAGTACCATACTTTGTTGAAAGTCCAGAAAGTCTGCTGCCTCGTTAGCTTCCCTAAACATAATGACAAATCTACGTCCAAAGAAGAGCCCAAACATTGAGTCCAAAAAAAAATCTCATTCAATAAATTTTATTCGAAAAAAGTTGCTCACAATTGCTACCAAAACCAAAGCCAGAGGTATGATTTTGGTAGACTTGAGAAACTGTGATGATTAATACAAGATGCATGCTGCAACGAAACACCATGTATTTGACAGGCACAGGTTTGTACATAAATGAAAATTCGAATATGCTAATGCATACATAGAAATGTGAGTTTGAGTTATCTGAGAATCATAACTTCCAATGCAAAGTTCGGGCTAACATGTGGGCTATAAAACCCAAGACCTTGAAAACCATGGCTCTACTGCTGCAGAAACTAGGTGCATCACCTAGGGTAGAGGATCCCTACACCTATAGAACAGAACAAAATAAAGCACCTTCATGTGACCATGACAAACACTGCCACTAGTCTCACTGAACTCATCTGAAGTTCAGTAAAATGATGGTCCATTTTATTTCAAACACATCCTGAAACGTTCATTCACAAGCCATCTGTGAGATGATTGATGAGAGACAATCACAAGGGAAAAAAAGCAAAATTTAAATTCCTGGGTCAATATAAGGGCTGATTATCCAATGGGACTTCTTTTCTCTTAAAAGTGTGTCGTGATACATAAAGTTGAATTTGTCAAATGGATAAGCTGCCAAATTGTTTGTTCCATTCTTCATAAGTTCCAAGCTCATTCACAGAAACAGACGGCCTCACCTCATGCAACGCATTCTCAAAATCCTGCAAGTTGGCATGATGAAATTAGAGGGTTAGCTTGTTCAAGTTCCGTAACCATCAATTATTACAATGCCACGTGTTTATATGTTCAGGCTTCGACTGTATAAGGGTGCGCCATTGTTCAATAACTAGATTATTAGATATAAGGGATCCATTATAGAAAGAACTTGCACCAAATATCAACCGAATTGTACATTTCTAGCCTCTTGATTGGCAAAATAGATAGTTAAGAAAGAAAGTCACAGAAACAGCCAAATGTCAGATGGGTAAGATCATGCACTGCAGTTTTCTGGGACATCTTGCCAACCATCATGGCGTTTTATCAGATTAACAATCTGGATCTCTGGACAATGGAATCCATTTTTACAAACTCAAGGGGTATTTTATGCATATATTCTCACATAATCCATATAGTTCATTGTATGCATGAATGTTTTTACCTGAAGAGTGACAGGCCTCAAATCCTCTTTTCTCAGATTTGTAATCTCAACTCCTTGTCTCAGTGCCTCTCTCAGTGGACCCATGGATGCATCTTTCACCAGGTTCTTCATGTCTGATCCTGAATAACCTGAAAATGAAAGTACATAATTAGGAATTTGATTATGAACCATGAAAACAACGCTACCTTTGTCATGGAGATGGCAACACTGGAACCTATAGCTCAATGGAGAGCACGTGTAATCATGTATACCTTCAGTTAACTTGCAGATGGTAGCAGTATCATCTTTGGAAAGCTTGAGCAACCCATCCTTCTCCAAAAGATTATGGACAATCCAGGCTCTTGCTTCTTCACCAACAATAAAGATTATAAAATTGATTTTTAAATAATTCTTAAATGAGGAAACAGTGCATATCACTCACCTGAGGAAGGGAGAGGTATGTATAGTCGCTTTGTAAGTCGTCTGCGAGCAGCTTCATCGAGCTCATGAGGTCTATTTGTTGCCCCTTTTTGAAAATATCCAATAATCAAAACTTAATGGACTGAACTTAAGTTATAATGACTACAGAAGGTTACTGTGCTGGTCACTTATTCAGTGATCTTCTCATAACATAGGAGATCTTCGCATAACATGACACACATAAGAGATCCAAGCAAAGCAATTCATCTAATGGACCTTGCCATATATGGGCCATATCCTATGAACAAGCACTTTGGTTCAATTTTACTTATCTATCCACATCTCAGAAATCATCCAACCATAGCGTCAGGGCTGTCCATTAGATGCTTTTAGTAATAGAACAAATTAGGACCTGCCAAATGAACAGCTTTGAGGATGTACACACACCACAAGTCCGAATAGATGCAAGCGACTCAGAGAGAGAGCATCAGCAAAGTTATCCCTGACAAGTAAGTCCAGCTATATGAAAGCATATTCGAACTTGGGGAAAATAAAACCGTAAAGGTGAATGGGACATTCATGGAAACTTTCTGTTTTCTGTGTTCCATGTTTTTACTTCCTCTTACAGTAAGCACCCTCCTCCTCTATCTAAAAGAAATGAGGAGAGATTAGGTAAAATTATTCTTTTATTATGTGAATATGTTCATGCTCCAAGACACAGCAATATTTAGAAAAAAATTGTTGTTGGATTTATGTCTTATATTCCGGTTTTACTGGATTGGTTCATTCGGTTAGCTAATGACCAAGTTCAAGGTGAAGGGTATTTTGGTAATTGTACTGAGGCTTTCTTGGGGGGCTAAGAAAGGGTTTCTTAGAGGCCAAGAAAGTGGAAATTATATATTTATATAATCTAACCCTAGACTCCATGTGAGAGAGGTGAGAGCTGTCCCTCCCGTGGTGCTCGGAGTTTGACCCACCATGTGTGGCAGGGGGGCTGTGAGAGCAAGATTGAGACCTGTGAAGAGTGAAGAGGCTAAATGTACCTGTGAAGAGTCAGTAGGCTAAGTGTTAGAGGATTGGAAATCCTTGGAATGAGTTGCCCAATTTCTTCATAGTGAAATCAAGCAAATGCTCATAGCCCGTGGACGTAGCCGTTATGGTGAACCACGTAAAATCACTGTGTCATGGTTGGATGCTTTTCTTCTTCTCTTTGTAGTGCTTGTGATTGATTGCTTGCACAAACCCAATCTAACAGGTGGCATTAGAGCCATAACAATTGGTACTAGAGATTCAGAGCTATGAGAAGTGGTATCAGAGCCCATAACAATTTTAAAGGGAAACATGAAGGTCCGACCCAAGGAACCAAAAATTCATAAGCATAAATGACAAGGCTCATGTGCAACAGCATTGAGGGCAGTTTGTATTAACCACAAATTGGAAGTGGTTCAGATATTTTGACCAAACTGATAGCCATCCATTACACAATAGCATTTATAGCAGCATGTAGCAAAATAAACAGATGGAGATGTCACTTTTCTGCTTTTAACACCCCACCGAAAGACAAATTTGGATCAGGCATAATTTGGGTTGGTAAACTAATTAAGAGTCACATCCAGATTTGCAATGGACATCAAGACAGGCTGTGCCATGTTCTTCTGCATACATACAAAAACAAATAGTAATACTCACTCTCCAAACCCACAGGTTTGAAGATCAAATGGCAAAAAAAAGCATATTTGTAGCTAGATATTAAAACAGGCTCTTTGAGATTCATCATCATCATCATCAAAGCCTTGTCTCAAGTTGGATCAAAATAATGGCTGCTACGCTATGGCATAACGGCCAAGACCACTACACTAAATTGAATTTAACGCCGCTCACAACCGTAGCGGCCATTACAGTCCGCTACGGCCACTACATGCCGCTACAAGGCCGCTACGAAATACAATTGACAACTACTTTTCAAAAAAAATTAAAATGCATAGTAAGGCTTACTTCTTTCATTTTTCTCTCCAAATAACATTTCTACACAACTCTTTTACCCTTATATACTCAAAAGAACACTAAAACATATAAGATGTTACTAAATTAAAGACGATGGAGATAATTCCTCTCAAGGCCTCTTCTCTAGGTAATGTACTAGCAGCAGCTGTATTCTTTTCTCTACTCTCAACTAAAATTCATCGTTTGTTTTAATGAAACTTAATTTGTTATTTGATTTGAACCTCAAAACTTTTTTAAGCATTACTTTATAATTTATAAATCCTTTGTTATGTACAATTGTACTAAATTAATTATTTGAATGCAGAATTTAGAATGCATAATAACTTAGGACATAGCTAACCAACATAAATGTGTAGGAAAAATTAGATCAATACTCTTATTTTATAATCATTCAACGAGCCTGAACTTCTACGCACTAAATTGACCACTACATCCCCCTATCTTAGTTATTATTGGAAAAAAGGATCACTATTTAACGTTTTCCAATATTCTAGATTTTGTGGATATTTTTCAAATTTTTTTGACAACTTTTTCAATTCACACCGCTATGTAGCGCCCGCTACATAGCGGTTTGGCCACTGGTTGCTACAACCGCCGCAACCGCTATTATGATCCTTCTCCCAACTATGTTTGCTCTTTCAGATTCTACTACCTAAATGAACAAAACAAAACATCCATTCAAGGACAGGGAGTGGCAGGAGCAATCACTTAAAGATGTGACAGCTTATTTTTGTACTTCTTACATATGGGCCAATGGCTGTTATTCTCCATTCCCAAGAACCAATGAAATAACTAGGATCATCTCCGTTGAAGAGATATTGTGGAATGGCCATCCCCAGGGATAGGCCAGTAAATGAACAGTGTGAATCACCAAAATGCAAAACTAGCCATATTGTTGTGGATTGAACAACAAATTGCATTGGTTTCTCTCAACTAGTTACCGATAAGCAGAATTTGATCATTTCCACCATCAAAGCCTTCCATCTCTATCAGAAACTGTGTTTTAAGTCTTCTGCTTGATTCATGTTCACCTTCAGATTTACGCTGCAAATATAAATGGTAGACTCAGCATACAATTGCCTATGGCATTGAGAGTTTAGTTTTCTTTGTAAATTTATAATCACAGCAACATACCTGAGATAGTAGCGAATCTATTTCATCCACAAATATGACAGCAGGCTGTCGACAACTAGCAACGCCAAAAAGTGCCCTCACTAGCTTTTCACCCTCTCCTATCTGTGCAAGTCAACACGTTAAAATATACAAAGATCTCAAAATTTGTACAAGACCACAGAATTAGTCATCAAGTATCGACATCCCCAAAATCAAATCAAGGACTCTCATTTCTTTGCCACAATTTACCAGTATTCCAGCAGGCCTTCACCTCCCTATGTATATGGATACATAGAAAAGAATGATGCAGATTGCAGACATCGAGCAAATCACATCAAAGTGACCAAAACATCATGAATGGTTGGAGCAACACTTTACTATGACAGGAAAATCCAAGTCGTCTGTGCTTTGTTTAATCTATAAAGAATTATGTATTAAGTCTATTGACAAAGCTTAAACTTCATGAAAGTTAATATCCATCTCTTTTCCAATGTAGCAATCTATATTCCTCTGGAAACCTAAAGTTTGGCATGCAGTTTCCCTTTTTCCATATGTAAATTTCAATGCAAATGAAAACTGTGTTACAGTATAAGCCAGGACCAAAAGAATTGCCTATAACATTATGTACTTCTAAAAGAATTTCTATTTTAGCTATTCCACCTTGATCACCATTAATGGTCTAATTATCAAACCAGATCTCATGGTTCAAACCTGGCTAAACACAGAATTAGGAATTCCACAAAAGAGACCATTCTGTGGTTAAAAATTGACCATTCTTTGAGAAATTCTCACAATCAAATCCAGTAAATGCATTTATACAAGGTATACTAATCTAATAAATGAACATAGTTGACCACAAAATAGTAGAGACAAGGCTTTGATGATGGTGATGATGACAATATGAGTATTCAATGTCCACCAGTACAATCATAACACTAGTCCAAAAATTGTCGTGTTGGAGACACATCGATACTGCTATAGGACGAAACCTTACCCAATCATTTCTTTCATGTGATCTATTTCCCTATCCCTATCGTTTCTTTTATGTGATCTATTTGCTCATAGAATATACATACATATTCAGGCTTTTCTATTACACATGCTTTTCTAAATAGCATCAATGCAAACTGATGTTCTATTATCACGTATTTTCATTCTTTTGATAGCATCAGATAGATCAAATGGATATGTGAAGTTTTCTGAGCTTCAATGTTTGACACTTCATGTCCATATTTTGTAGCATTGCTTCACATGGACGTTTGCATCACAGGTCCATGGTCCAGAGTCCAGACATCCTTCAGAAATGGCACTAAACAGGATGTTATGCAAGACATAATGATAACAACAGTGGAATAAAGTTCACATACCCACTTGCTTGTCAATGAACTGGCAGATATATAGAAAAAGGTTGCTTTAGCTTCTCCAGCAATCGCTTTCCCAATCATTGTTTTACCTGTCCCCTGAGATTATATGAGCATTAGGTATGATTCATACCAAAGTTAAGTGTACCTTCTATGCTCTAGTTTCTCAAGTACTTACAGGAGGACCAAATAGAAGAAGGCCTCTTCCTGGAGAGCGGCAACCCTGAAATATGTCAGGACGTAACAGAGGCCATATAACCATCTCAGTTACACACTTTTTTGCATGTTCCAGGCCAGCTACAGGATTAATAATATAATGAGAACATATTATAACATATTATTCAAGTCAAATAGATCAGGATAAGCAAAAAGTAAAGAACTACAAATTACATGATCTGAAATACAGGGATTGACATACTATCATAAGTTTGTGAGTTTGTACATGTTGTGCCATTGTCTAGTGGTCTGGGCCTTCAATCTGAGAGGTCCCATTGTGTATAGATCATGCCTTAAAATAACCTCCATTTGAACAAACTAGCCATCCCATATTTAATCATTGTCTTCAGTTGTATGATGACTGTTGCCTTTCCTTCTAAACCATATATTTGAGAACTGCAATGGGTTAGGATTGTTCAATTGGAAAGATGCTTGAGAAACGGTGTGTCTATGTGAACCTGTCATATCAATTCTAGGAATATCTGAACCATGAGGCCACTGATACAGCCAGTGCTAAGACCCGACAGTACTCCACATATCCCTGGGTTGAAAGTCGAAATTAAACTCAAAAGTAAGTAATAACAAACCTTAGGCATCTTACATACTCACCAATGTCATCCCACCGGACATTAGGGTCCCGATCCATGATCTCATTGCTAACATGTTCAATAAGACGAGGTTCCAGATTTCTCAATTTCTCTGGAAGCTCACCATCAGGGCCACATAACATTTCCAAACTGAAACAAGAAACTAAATTTCTTCAGTAACCTAAAGTAACATTAAAACAGGTGCATACTGAAGATCTTAACGTGCATGCAACATGTGAGAAAATATTTCATTGTCAAAGACCCTTTTGTTAACAATGAAATGAAAACGCAGCAGTCCCTTATAAAAACAGATCAGACAGAGCCTGTCCATTTAAATAGATGAATAGCTTTGCACCTACTAACTTAAGGATGGACATGTTTGGCACACATGGACAGAATGCTTCAAACAAAGGGCCTGGGAGGCAACAAATGAACACATCCAACCAAATACATAAAATGTCAATCAAAAGTAACATGTACACATAAATCACCAACACAAACAGTTGGAACTGAACTCCATGACTGATCATAGGATGGAACATCACTCAGATCAAAGTCACTTTTGAATTATTGGATCTATCAACCTCTCCCACATGGTAGGAGGCATCCTTGAAGATCACTCCTCATAGGATCATACCTTCTATGAAGCCGGACTAATTCCCTGATGTAGAGATCAATGTTGCCTTTGAGAAAAGTAGGTCTAATCTATGTTGCAGTACTGCTGACTGCAAATAGTTAATTTCTAGTCCTTTAATTGTGTTTCAGAAACCATCCTCAAACTTCTTTTAATGAACTATGCAGAAAGTTCAGATTACAGAAACTCAAACAGCTAAATTGTCAATAAAACAGGTTCATGTTTTTCAATTCTAATATTTAAAAGCATTAAGTATATTCACTAAAACTAACCATCTTTTTGTTGACTCTTCTAATGCGTCGTCACACTTTCCTGCATTTCTTGAACCTGTTGTATTTCCTAAGTTTGTTCCATTGGATCTGATAGGAGGAACAAAATTACCACGCACACGACGAGAAATGCCACCTGACTTCACACCATAGTTTCTTGCATTTCCTATAGAGTTATATTCACTCTGTGGAGAAATAGAAGCACTTGGCGAGCCTGTTGATCCATGCCTTTGTCTCACATCCATTTCCTGCAAAAATAAATGGAGACATGCTTCCACTTTATATGAGACTCGTGGAAACCAAGACTTGTGAACAAGTCTTTAACAGTTACAAAAATCTATGATGAACAAGCCATTAAAAAAGAAAGAAAAGAGGTATACCAATTTTACTCTTGCAGTGACAAATCCATTGGCAGAAGTATCAGCATTAGGTTCCATATTGCTTGACTGGGATCTTGTGTTTTCCTGCCTAGGGCTAATAATTTCCGTGTACTGACGTTTCGTCCTCTGGCAATTCCCGTAGGATTTTTCATCTTCGACTTGTGGAAATATGGAAGAACCACGACTCTTCAGAAAATGCTGGCGATTTGAAACTGCCTTTTCAACAATAATACACTCGTCTGAGTTGCTACTGTCGGAATTCTGTAGTTTCTTGTATGAACTGTTATCATGCATTGAAGCTTTGGTGCCATACAACGATGTCAATGTTCTGTGTGTCAGAATTTTTGAGGACTTGAAATTCAATTTTTCACTCTGCTTGTCCGATTGGCTTGGCTCATCCTGATGTTGCTCTTCACGGATGCCGAAACTTTGAAGGCCAGATGAACCAATGTCTATTAATGCATCAGAGTTCTGAACACAGATTGAATTTTGTTTTGAATACTGCATGCAACCTTAGTAAGAGGAAAACACAAAACTGATACAGACTATTTTACATTTACATGATACCCAGATATCGACACTGGAAGTGTATCTGAATTTTCCCTTTCCCGAAACCTAGGATGAATATGGATACAGATATCCATATATATTATAAACTGTAAAGAGGAAATGCAGGTCAATATGGAATTGTATCTCATCTGTAGCGTGTTCATATTTAGATTACGTTTTCTAATCTGAAACATTGTTTATTTTTTAATATTGTTACTAAATATATTGATCTTTCCATAATGCTAAAGCTAACTAAACTCTTAGAGCTTGTTTGTTTGCATGGAATTCAATTCCTATAAATTCTTAGAAAAGTATTCCCATCAAAGTGGCTTAATTCAATAAAGAGAAGTGAAACGGCAAATGCTATTAAATAGTCCCCTTTTCATGGAAAATGGTTACCCGGCCATCGCCCTTGTAGGTCAAATCCTAGGAAAGTCAGAGCCCCCATCTACATCTCCATATTATATGCTTCTCCCCTCACCTCTTTTACAGTTTTTTGCTAGAGCCCATTTTACCATGAATTCCTAAAGATTCAATTCGATCCAAATAAACAGATCCTTTGCATTTAAAAGTATCACTTTTCTTCGCTATCATGCCCGGATCTGGCAACAAAACGGAAGGGACATGTGAAGGATATTGCAAGGAAATAGAATTTTGTGAAGGATATTGCAAGGAAATGGAATTTACACCAAAAAAAAAAAAACGTTTTAAGTATCAGATATTATCATACAAGATACATTGCCTATATTGAAGTATATTTGTAACATAGTTCTTGACATCATGGTTATATGTTACAAGTAGTAACAATAATATAAGTGTATTTTTATGAGTTCATATACAAGGCAATAAGGCGTTGAGGAAAGTATTCATACCAATCTATCAGCCATGGCTCCCTTGGATTTGCAGAGAAAAGATTGGAAGTACTTTGACTGCTTAATTTTTTCAATGTCAACACCCGCTCCTTTAAAGAAAACGACACCCTCATCTCTTCTTGCCTGTTCGAATGCCTGACTGCAGTCAAAGGAACTCAAACTGTGACATCCTCGAGTCTCACATCGACTATAGAGAGGAAAGTGAATGAGTTTATATATAGAGCTTGCACCCTTACCTTGCATAAGGCCTTTTGGTGGGTTGGGGCCCACCAGAAGCAAAACCGTGAGGCCCGTGGACCAAAGCGAATAATATCATGCATGCGTGTAGGGGTGGGGCGTTATAAATGGTATCAGAACCGACTCTCGATTAGATCGAGTGTGGGTCCCTGCCGTGGCTTGATGCAAATGGGCGGGTTTATATGCGGGCGAGCCAAGAGGACTGGCAGGCTACAGGAACTGGCAGGCTACTGCACAGGGACGTGCAGCCCTAAGGGGGGTGGATTGTGACATCCTCGAGTCCCACATCAACTATAGAGAGGAAAGTGAATGGGTTTATATATAGAACTTGCACCCTTACCTTGTATGAGGCCTTTTGGTGGGTTGAGGCCCACCAGAAGCAAAACCGTGAGGCCCGTGGGCCAAAGCGGACAATATCATGCATGCGTGTAGGGGTGGGGCGTTATACAAACTATTATTACTAACATCACGATGTGTTCGGTCAAAAACAATAAACTCAAATTAATTGGCTAATCTTATTCAAATGTAGAACTTTCTTCTGTTTTTTTGTAAGAGTCAAATGTAGAACATTGTAACAGCATAAGGCAACCTCCAAATCATCAAAATCATGCATTACTTGAAGATTGAAAGAATATAGAAGAGGCGCTTCAAAGATCAATAGTTGTTGAAAAACCAAGAAAGCACAAGGGCTACTGAACTTGATTAAAGACCATTTTTTATACGCACAGTTCACCAGTAATAGTTCACAGTAGCACCTGCCCAGTGCCCAGCAGATTATTTTTAAAAATTGAAGTGATGACAAGTAAAAGTAAATGGAAGCAGAAAATATATAAAAAAGAAAGAAAAAAAAAAGAAACTGAATAACATCCAGGCAGCCAGACCATTCACAAGCTTGGAAACTGAATAGCAATACGAACAGATAAACTCTTCATAAAATATGGCTCATCACAGAGACTGAATCAACAATGAACCAGAAACCTTCTAGAAGACAGAAAGGGTACTACAAGCTAAGCACAATGGCTGCACAGAAATTCAATATGTGGCATAGCAATGCATGATCTGGACTAAACATTGGGCCACACACAGACTGCGGATCCATACACAGGTCAATCATAGACCTTCCAATCAGGTGCCGAATTTCAGTATTCATCATTCAAGCTCATGTAAATTCACAATTCTGATGATTGCATGATTTACCACTCTACACTAGTGTCATGGACAGTTGAAATTCAGTGTTTGAAACTGGGGACTCAGGGTGCAACTCAATCACCCTAGAGTCATGCATCAAACGAAGTAAAAATGAAAACCAATAAAAATGCTTAAAATGAGAGAAAATCATAAATATGTAAAAAATAGCCTATCACTATAGAATTTAAGGACTCACTCAGTTTGATTCTTATAATGAGTTAAAGTGAGTACTACTATATATATATATATATATAAAAGGAAATAGGGCTTGTGTCTGTTGTTGAAGTTCAATGTTTACGTTCGAATGACTGCTTACTTAACTTTGGCAATTTTTATCATGCAATCTTGGAAAGGAATCAGTTTTAATCTCCAAAACTCACCCCAAAAACCTGCTAAAAAACCTCCCACACCCTCTCTAAAAACACTATCGCTCTTGACTGTAATGAGAAGCCCCTATTCCACATAGGGATTCATCTTATATTTTGTTTGAATGGGTCTTGTTTATCTCAACTAGTGTAATTTGCTTGTTAAGGGGATTTATATAGTTAGTAGTAAGAGAGATTAGTGTAACTGGCAGCCTTCATAAGTGGCTCCATTTCTTCATCAGAAATAGAAAATTTCAGACTTCTCTTTTCCCCCTCTTTTCTCTCAATAACAAATCAATGCTCACGACAGATTGAAGTGAATTCTGGGTGAGTGCTAACACAGTGAGACGCATATTAAACAAGTGAGTTGGATCAAACAAATGCGATCGCATCGACCATGCCTCTTTCAAATTTGGTCATGATAAGCTTTAACAAAAAAAGGGTCTCTCTCTCCAACGAATTTAGGAAATGGGTTTTTGTGGGACGTACCGATCGGATTCGGGGGCGAGAGATCTGCGGGCAGAGTCGATTTTGGAGAGGGCTTCGACGCGGATGGGATGAATGAAGGCGGCGTCGATGGGGCCTTGGGAATTGGAGTCGAGGAAGCCGAGGAGGCGGAGGCCGAGGATCAAAGCAGCGGTGAAATCGCCCCTTTTGAGGGCGAGATCGGCACCGAAGAGGAGGGAATGCAGCCTCTTCAGCTTCTCATCCATGTCCCTTCTCCAACTACCGTTTGAATCGCTTCTTTCCATCTTCTTCTTCTTCTTTCTTCTTTCTTCTTTCTTCTTCTTCTCTCGTTCGTTCGAATGTTTTTATGGCTTTCGCGCGTTTGGTTAGGGAGGGAAAGCACTTCATTACAGAGCCATGGAGATTTTTAGATTTTCACAGAAATGCCCTGGCTTTTGTTTAAATTTTGAAATTTGTCACTGCTATCCTTTAAAAATTTTCTAACTAGGCCCTCTTGTTTTTATGTTTTTTCCTCATCCCTTCCGGTGAGATATCCCCATTTTCTTTTTCAAGCAGAGTAGGTCCCACTATTAAATTAAGCACGTGAATGACGATGGGATTAAAGCATATATTTAGTAATAAATTAAAATGTGATAATCGTGCTTCACGTGCGTGCTCAATTTGATGATAGATCTCACTCCTATTGAGGTAAGTTTGTCTTTTTCTTTTTTATTCAGATTTTGTATGCCATATCTTTGTAAAGATGCAAGAATAATACCCAAATTTCTCATTAAATTTATATTATAAATTTGGGATGCATATAACTAAAAGATACATGTGGCAATTTAGTGGGAAAAGAATTACGTATATAATGATAGGAACCCTCTTTGTGGGGGTGGGACATATAGGGTTTCTTTTTTTTTTGTGGTTATGCCACTCATTATTCATGCACATCCTCCTACGAAAATACATACAAATTCAAATGCAAAGAACTCCTTTTCCGTTCGATTATTTTTTGATGCATTAACTATTTTTTCTTTTTTTTAATTTAAAAAGTTTTAAGATGAATCTTTATCTTGCTTTTCCTTATCTCATTATGGTTTAGAGATTTTTTTTTCCTTTTAGAGAAATAAAAATTTAATATTTTAACTATATTTATGTTATGATCTATCTATTAATATTCATTTATATTTTATTTAAATATTAATGATTAATCAGGTTAATTTAATTTTCAAAGCCAGCGTTGGGCACAGGCCTTAAAGCACTCTTTATAATTTATATGAATTAGTATTTTTGCGACCTCAACCTGCACTTAAGACGTGGATCAACCCAACCGGATCCACTTTGGAAGGAGGAGGAGCAGGACTGAAGGAGAACTTCTTTTTTTTTTTTTTCTGTAAATGAGGACTTTTAGTATTTGTAACTGTGTTTGGGTGACTTTTCTTGAGTGGGTCAATGTCATTTTGTTGTAATGTGACGGGTGATTTACTGTGTGTGATGCTATTGAGTGGGGAAGGTGGCAGGGCGTTTTGGGCACTAAAGACAGGAATCCCATTTGCAGGTTTTCTATGGTATTCACGAGCTCCCTGGTTTCGGACTGGGATGAAAATAAAAATGAGAATGTAATTTGCAGATGAAGAAGAAAACTAAAGAAAGTGCACAGAACAAGGGTATAAGAGACATGGCATTCTGATCATTCCAGAAAGGTGTACAAAGTGTCTTGAATATAACATCTGAAGTCAGAAGTAGATCAGGTGGTAAAAAGAAGAGAGAAACATTGGTTCGTAGGTCAACCTTAACATGATTTGATTTATTACGGGTCAATTTTATTTGGAGTTCAAATCTCATCAGGATTTTTTTTTTTATCTGAGAATTGTTAGCGTTAGACGTGTAATCCAGTTGACCACATGCCCAATATGGGTTTCACCGCTGGAGTCCAAAGCAATTAAAGACTCATATTCTATTTGGTATTTGGAAATTCTATTAAACTTGAAAATTAATAGTTACTTCCTACTCAAATTGCTAATAGGAGGGATAATCTTAATCAACTTAAGAGTTCCATGATAAAAAGGAAATTATCACGGAGATCTATAAATATATGGGTCTAGAGTAACTTGCTTTATTTCAAAAGATTACTATTTGGCTTTCTCATTAATTACATGCATTAAGGAGAAATAGAAGTAAGTTGTAAATCCCGGACGAGAATAGTTTGTTTCTCTACACAATCAGCATATGATGGAGCCAGATAAGTGTGTAGTCTATATTGTATTATTCAGATCTAATCCATTACAGGTGATCCTATAATTATCGTAAATCTATTAATTGGTATCAAAGCAATAGTTTTCTCTTTTTTTTTTTTTTGGATTTTGATCTAAGTAATCAACTGATGGCATATTAATTTCCTTGATGAGCCAGTTTAATTGTGATCATGTGTTGTTTCGTGATTACAGTATTTAAATTGGGTGTTAAATCTCTGTCGGTAATGTTTTTAAGATTTATGCCCTTAACAATGCTCTGATTGATTAAGCCGTATCAAATTGAGATACTTCTGGGATTAAGCACGTTTTCAATTGTATGCATAAAGAAGACCTACTTTATGTTTTCCTATGGCTTACGGTATATATGTGCCGGACCCATACGTATCGTACTTTATTTTGGTTCAATGTTCATTAACAAATGGCTATTGATTTTATAAGCACTTAGATCAATCCAAGTATTGACTCAAATCAACTTACACATCAAGTCGTGCTTTTATGCACACTTTCTCAACACATTGTGAGCATTGAGGACTATTTGAAATTACAAACTCCTTATATGAGTTCTTAATGAAGATCAAGGCCCGCCAAGATTAAAGTGCCAAAGTTCTTTATTTCTATGATTGATCTTGAGGTAGGAACCACTCAACGTGTGGGCTTGGACTAAGTTGGGTATGCACGTTGACCTATTTAAAGAGCTCATTACCATGTATATATTAGTTGTATGGATAGGTAACATAAAGATGATGCATAAATAATTAAAGAATTGATCCAAACCATCACTGAACTAATCTGGTATAATAAAAATTCTGTTATCTTGCTGATGTCAGAAATCTTGCAGAAATAGTAATTTGATGATTGTAGACACATGCGAACTCGGATTTTTAATCCGTTTTCTTTAATGAGCTCCTAAAAGTCAGATCTACCATATTAATGGTATCGATCAACCATCTAGAAATTTCATATTTTATGGCATATTAATTATTGCATGTTTAACTCATTAAAGTTTAATTCCAAATTTAATTTGTCAAATTTCTATTAATCATGAGTTAAGAAAAGTTCATGGGTGAATGTATATCCATATCTATGTCTAATTTGAGGAAAATCTATGGATAGATTAAAGAATACCTTAATTGTAAAGTATTAATTAAGAAAAATTAGGTTTGTGATTAATTTAAATAAAAGTTATTTGGGTAATTAATCACATGTAAGAACACATATATTAATGGATTAATGAACTAGATAGTTTAGATGAGTCAATTAATATCTATTTGGATTTTTTCTCAATAAAGCCCAACTTAAAGTTAAAGTGGGCAATTAATTTTCAAGCATTGAGTGAGAATATCCAATCCAATTACGGAGATGTTTTTAAATGGACTCATTAGCTCATTAAAGGTGCGATCAAAATTTCTCATTAGCAAAATTCACAATTTGTTCAATTTGGATGTTGCCAAAATAACCCAAAATTGTAATATATTGTGTATTTTGTGTTAAATGATTACTATAATTTTGTGACATTTAATTGCACCTAAATTGCATTTCAAAATGTAGATTGAAGATTAACTCAAAGGCTCAATCGTTTATTTACTACTTGAAAACGAGATGAGGTATGCTTAATATATATGACATAAGCATGATTGATCTTTACTTAAAGGTGTAGTCAACTTATTCATGACATAAGTAGGATTAATCTTTGCTTAAATGTGTAGTCAACTTATTAGTAAAGATAGTAATAAATTAACATGTCATATTTACCCAAAGGTGATTCATGATGATGTACTTATTACTCGCCAATTTGAATTTATTATATGTTTAAATTTAAATTTAAATTGAATTATTGTTTTACTTATTAAATTCAAAGCTTATATTTTATGATGTATCTATTTTCAATTTCGAATTCCATTACGTTGCCATCCTATATAGGATCCATTACAATTCTAGATGGATCAAACTATACTGATTGGAAAGATATACTCTCTCTTACATTAAGTTATTTAGAACTGGACATAGCCATAAAAGACGTAAACCTCCTGTGCCCATTGAATCGAGTTCTTCCACTTAAAAAGCGGAATATGAAAAATGGATGAGAATCTTAATATTTACCCTCACTAAAGATATGGTTAAGCAAAGATGTCCTTGTTGTGATCATGGAAGGAAGCGCATCATTAAATATGTGTAACCGCTATGCTTTGCATCGACAAATTTGTTTAATCATTGATTAAAGATTTAAATAAAAGTTTGAGTGGGAGGAGTTTTATCGGTCCACCGGTCAAAGTTAGTTTCTTCCAAACTTCTAAGTCCAAATTGAGTCATTTTTCAAAATAAATTATTTTCTATAAAAATAATTAAATAAATTGAGGATATGATTTACGGTCAACTAGCCCAAGTGGGAGAATGTTAGCATTAGACGTGTGGTCCACTTGACAGCATGCCCATGCATAGGTACAACCTCTAAAGTCCAAAGCAATTAAAGACTCATATTCTATTTGGTATTTAGAAATCTTATTAGACTTAAAAACTAATAGTTACAGCCTACTCAAATTATTAATAAGAGGGATAATCCTAATCAACTTAAGAGTTTCATGATACAAGGGGACTATCACAGAGATCTATAAATATATGGGTTTAGGGTAATTCACTTCACTTAAAGAGATTACTGTTTGGGTTTCTCATCACTTGCATGCATCAAGGAGAAGTAGAAGTGAGTTATAAACCCTGCACGCAAATAACTTGTTCTTCTCCACACGATTAACATACGATGGAACCAGGTATGCGCCTAATTTATATAATATTATTCAGATCTGGTTTATTAAAGTTGATCATATGATTATGATAAATCTAATAAGAAATTATTTTCTTCTCTGAGGTCTTCTTTGCTCATCTGAAGTGCTTCCCCTCACCTGAAGACTCCCTCACTAGAGCTTTAGGGGCGAGCCGCGCTAAAGCTGGGACAAAAAAAAAAAAAAAAAAAAACAACCTATATTAGATAGGAGTCGGGCTCTTCAGGTCAAATGTGGGTTGGGCACAACATTTTCGCCCGTCCTCGGTAGGGTTATATTAATAAATGAAAGACAAAACAGCATTGAACTGTGTGTGTATAATTCGACGTTGAAAACTTGTCATCCATGCATGTCATCTTCATCTAAATAGCTTTTTCTAGACTAGAGACCGACTTGGAGAATACTACGAGTTCATTCCGCTGGGACCCGTTGAGATGATGTTGCAGGAGGCATTTAGAGTAAGAAACCAAACTTGCGAACGTAATGCAGGTGACCCATCAATATCAATATGACTGAGATTCGTTGGAGTCGTTGGACTTTGGAAGCCATGTTTATACAGGAAAGGGGTTGATTTATACTTTATAACTTCTTAGCTTCAGTATACTTTAGAATTTTACGTTGACAATACAAATAATTTCACGTCATTTGATTTTATTTTGTTTCATTTTTTAATCCAAAAACCACCTCTATGATTATGAAAATCTCAGTCAGGTTGCGCTGGTTTTTAAACCAGTTGATGAGAGTCCATGCATTTTTATCATGGAAAGTTGTTTTTTTTTTTTTTTTCAGATCTAATTTCGTTTGGATTAGACAGATCTCACAATGAATATTTCCTGATATTTTTAACAATTTTCCACTATTGTTAAGAATGAACTCTTTCATCTTATGCCTGCATGGGAATTCTCGTGCAAGCGATTCATTGTTGGGTCATGTGGGCCCCACTTTCTTTGTTCTAAGCCACCTATTTCACATGGTTTATGTGAGCTCCACTTTTTTCCTTCTAAGCCACCTACATCACATGCCTGCAATCTGAGTATATCCACCATTGCATAGTTCAAATGTGAGATTTACAATCGACCTAAGGCCCCGCTTTTATATTCGCTAATCCAACGGTGCATGTCACACAGAATATAATAAAATTAAATATTGGTGAGTGATATTGAGGGGAGAGCCCATTATATGAATAAATTTGTATCAAGTAAACAAATAACCCATGAATCAGATCCTCCAAGGGATTTTTCTCACAGCAACCATGATTGAGACCTATCAAGATCACTCACGTCACTTTGGAGTAGTAGCCACGCGTGCATGGCAGAAAGTCAACTGTGACGTAGCAAACTCGAACAAGTCCACTGGCGGGTGGACATCAGAATATGATCACCTTTCATGATAATATTGCAACATTTCCAAAAAATATTGCCACTAGTAGTGGCAGGCCTTCAAATCCCTGGACGACATAAGCACCATGTGCATGAGGTGGAGGGTTAAAAAAATGTGAGACATTTTAATTATACTACCTTACTTTTTGTGTGGGTGGGTATGGGTTAGGTGTGAGCGGCTGCCTTCACCAGGCTGATATTGGTGGAGTTGTACATTTGGGTGTATGATTAAATAACACAAGTCAAACAGTTAATAATCCTCGGATGCCCTCCTTCTTGGCAGTCCCTCCTTGATTAATGCCTACTTCTATTGCCCCGGTTGTTACTCCCCTGGTTAGGAGTTGTAGGTGTCCCTCGTTTTTAAATTTTTTTAAAAAGAGCTAGTTTTTTAATAGTTCACAGATTTTGACAGTCTCGTGAGATGCATCGGCACGTTTGGTGGAGCCGTGGAGGCACTGCCATGTGAACCATGCATATTTCCTTTTTTGGGCAAAGCAAACAATGTGAAACCATGCAAGACGTTTCCACTAACTTGTTTACCTGTCCAATTGAGTCATTGAGAATATCATTATCTTTCCATTAAAAAAGACAAAAGTCATTATCTACCATTGAAACTGATCAGTTTTTAGCTTTGGAGTACACAGTTGGTGACAATAGATAGGTCATGAAGCATTGAAATGGTTTTATTTGACAATTTATGTTTATATTATAGGAAATTTTATCCTATACAAGACATGCCGGCCGGTAGTTTTTATTTTGTGATGGCCCAGTCTATAAACATATTTGTTTTTTTTTTTAACTAAATGTAATATCCCAGCCCCAAATTTAGGATTTCTCTAATAATCTTTCATGTTTATTGCTAATTAATGATATTTTAATCTTAATTTCACAATGGATCAGGAGATTGGTGAGACCCTACTCTTAATTAGGTAATATTGAGGACCAATTAGTAATCTAACAATTTAACTTTGCTTCATCTCATTAAACATGTCATGTACATTAATCATGATTATCATAATACATTAGTGGACCCATTTCATTTAGACCTAAGTCATCTATGTGGGACCACTATGACCCCTTTTCAAAATAACATAAGTCTATGGAGTTGCTAGCAAATGCCCAAACTTTTTGCAACCCTAGCTCTATATAAATGCACACTTTCCAAAGTAAGGGCCTCCTTGTGCCTTCTAGACAAAGCCCTAGCCCCAAGCTCGTCTCCGTTCCATTTTCCTTCCTCCTATAAGCTTAGAGTGAGAGAGAGAGAGAGAGAGATTTCATCCATTAGAAGTTAAATTTATCTTCTTCTCTACATTCCTTTTCCGCTTTGGTGTTTGTTTGGAGAGACAAATGGCATATTCACCTTTTGGCATAACTTTTAGGGTGTGTTTGGAAGCAAGATAAAGGGAGATAAATAACTCTTTACATCATGTCCCACTTTTCCCTTGTTTGTTCGCATTTTTAATGCCTGAAATTATATTATCCTAGTCTCGACATTATAATGAATTGATACCTAATATAAAGGCTTGGATAATCCCACCTAGGAGGTTAGATAACTTGAGTTGGCTTTGAGTGAAGGATGGGATTATATTTTTTTAGGTCTTTTTATCCTCTGTCCCCCATTTATCTATACGCAACCAAACATAAGATTGGATTCGTCTCTAAGATAAATGGAATCCCATCCTATGCAATTGTACTATTGGATGGGGTTAGATGGTATTAAATATCCAATCCTATTAAAATTTTATCCTGCTTCGAAACACATCCTTAAGGTAAGAAACAAATTCATCTTGGTTTTTGTGTCCATTTGAATAGTATATAGTGATTTTCTAGCTTAAACACACACCAAATCATCTCCTCATGGCATTCATTTCATTTATTCATTTCTTTTTCATGTCATACCATGATTAGGGGTTTACTTGAGCTAGAATTTGAGAGTTTGCGCTTTTAAAACTTAGCATTTGGATTTTGGGAGCACCATAAGGCAAGTTTAAGTAAGTAGTAACATGCATGGTTATATTTGTAATTGATTCCTTGAAGTTTTCAGATTTTAATACGTTGGAACAGCTCATCCTCTTCCTTTTTCAAGATGTAGATGTTAAAGTGGGAATAAAATGGATTTTAAATGGAATAAATTAATGTTAAGATTAAATGATTTGAAATGAGGTTAAAATGGTAATAAATGTTGAAATTTTGGAGCATAATTGCATATATTAATGCAGGTGAAAGTGTGGGACTCAAAATGTAGAAACTAAAATGCAAAACAGAGCCGCAAATCTAAGTTCCAAGCTTGTGCACTCGAGCGCACACTCAAGACTCTCAATTATTTTGATGCAAAGTGTATTAAGCTCAAGCGCATGCTCATCTGCACTCAAGCGCATGCTCAACCATGTTCGAACGTACACCCCAAATTACTATTTTAATTATTAAATTATTATTTATTTTTATTATTCTAATTTCCACCTGAATTAGAATACTAGACCTTTATTGGGTACATTTGGACTTAGCCCGTGGTCAAGTGTTACCTTAGATTTATTAAGTGAATCCTATGCTTATGTAGGACTTTATTTATTAGAACTATTATACCTTAAACCTTATCCAACGAAATCAAATGAGATAACTAAGGAAAGTGTTAGCTGTCACTCATCCGTGTTAGATGATTCGATTTGTTCTAATGTTATGCCTTCCGTGTATGGGTATATGAAGCATGGTGTCTGGATTTATACACAATGTGATACCAAGATTTTGGTAACACATAGCATCAGAATCCTTATGGTCTACCGAAAGGAAAAACTAAGAACACAAACATCTTAATTAGTTTGGCTTGTAAATTATCTTTGTTCTTAATTAATAAAAAATTATGCATATTTCGATGACTTCTAAATTCTTCACTTATTTATATTATCAATTCAGTTATATTCTTTTTATTATGTTATCAGTTCAATTATATTCCTTTCGTTATATTATCAATTTAGTTATATACCTTTCTTTTTGTTATCAGTTTAGTTGTATTTCTTTCATTACCTTCATATTTGCTTTTGTTATTACTGTCCATTATTGATATCATTATGCTTTTGTTGCTGTAAATGCTGAGTCAAAAAGTTCTGTTAAGAAGATGAGTATAAGAGTACAATGGTACTATCTGTTCTGGCTGTATTGATTCATAGAGTCGGTACCACTAAGTTGGACTCTGTGAGGCCCGGCGGGTTTAGTATGAGTTGAAATTCTATACACTGTTGCAGTTAATTTTCTGTGGACTAAGTTGATGCTCCTTTAGGCAGTTAGATTAGCTACCTGATCTCCCATTGTATTATGATATCTGTCTCTCTTCAGAGAGGATTATATCCATATTATTTGCTATCTAGTTGTGATATTATGTTATCTTAATTCCTTATGAATATGCCTTATCTTATGCTAACATGCTTGGATTTCAATTTTCCCTTGCTTAATCAATATTTTCTCTAACTCTATTTGGAACAATATGTTTAGTGCAATATTTGCCTATTTCTTATTAAGCTGTCATGCTTAGTGTACTACCCTTGGTGTTGCAGGAGCATGCCTTAATCTCAACCCGGTTATTGGTGTGATCCAAGAAGATTCCACATAGGTTCCTTTCAAACTAGCTGAGTGGGGACTAAATGACGTCTTCTATTAGACGTATCCGTAAAGTGACATGGGTCCCTTTGGGCATTCATGATTTAAGCTATGATAACTTGTTTTTATCATATCATCATGAGATTGAATTCCGTTTTTGTTTATTTTTTCTAAGGATATGTATCATACTTTCGGTCTATAACCATTATGCATTTCCGCATTTTATCACCTTATATGCATTCAAATTTGTAATTTATGTACATGATTAAGATCATCTTGAAAATGCTTTAACAAATTTAATTATGGAATGTTTAAAAATATATTTGTTTAAGCTCTTATATTATCATAGGGTGTTCATTGGGTGCATTAAGCACTAAGTTCCACAGCTAGATATGAATGTGCATATATTACGGATCTTCCGCATATATGAGAATTACGAAAATTCCCTTGTAATGGTCCATGTTTCCTTAGTGCGGTATGAATTACTACGAGATTATGCATGTCACGTCACGAGTCTATCCGTAATGACCCAATCTCAGCCTAGGGCATGACATAAAATTTGATTGAGTTAGTGTTTCAAATAAATGAGGCATTGAAGTGAATCTAAGAGATAGAATTTTGTTAAGAATAAGAATTTTGTTAAGAATATTTTGCTACCTACTTGGTGGGGCCAAGCCAATTATAAGTTGATAAATAAGACATCTTTAAGATACAATAAAGTCTAACTAAAACTGATTAAGGTAAAAACCAAATGCAACCTAACAATAAAAACCAAATGCATTGTTAGAAATTAGAAAGCTAGTGAGAGATGATAATCTATTTTTGTGTCGTATCCCTGATTAAGATTTGCATTCAAGGTATAGATTTCATCCAAGATTAGAATGCGCGTGAGAGATGATAATCCATTTTTGTCTTGTATCCCCTATTAAGACTTGCATTCAATATAAAGAATTAATTTAGAAGTTGCTTTAAGAATATGACTGACATTATAGTTGGAGAAGTATTTAGCTATATTGAATCCTCAAGAAATTGTTATTTAGGATAGGTAATATTTATGTGCATATGTCCTTCACTATTTTGATGAGAGACACTTCTTTTTTAAAATTATTAATATACAAAAAGATAAAATTTCATACCTCATTACATCTTTCTTACCTTATTAGATCTAAAAAATGAAATGCCTCATTCTAAAATGATGAAAAATATATACATGTCCATGAAGACTCCTCACTCAAAATGAATATAGGAAAGTTGGAGTCATTAAAGTAGCAATTTGACTCTGGACACTGATTGTGATCTTGTTGTTGTCAGTGTGCATGGGACCATGGAAAAGACAAGAAAAGAAAAAACCGCATCATAATTTATTCCCAACATGCCATTGAGCTTTTTGTATTACATTGACTTTCTGGTTATGGACATCAAGAAGCAGGCCGCTGGACCATGGGGCTAAACATTAGATCAAATGGCTACAGAGAAGTGATCTTATGCTAGTAATAAAAACCTACAAAAGAATCATACTAAAAGTAAACGGACCAATGTGCTAAACTGAATCCATGTACACATTTGTTCATAAATAAATTCACATACAGATCACTTGCATGTGAATAAGCCATTGAAAAAAAAAACATAAGAATCGTGCTTGACTTATATATATATATTTATAAACCACATGAAAATCACATAAGAAACATATCATAAATTAATTAAACAAACTGTACAAATATTCATATGAGAACTATGTAAGAATTATACTCAAATAGATACACATATATGCTCAAATGGTTTTACGCATATTTCAATAAGAAAATATAAGAAGCAGAAGCCGACAAAATTAATACCAAGCCCAGTCCTCAAGTTGACCGGCTTAAAATTTTTTTAAACGGTTGCGTTTTTTTAAGAAAAGTGTTTTTAGCAAGACCCTCATATTTTCACAAAACCTCAAGAAGGCCCCTCTATTCTTTGGCCTCCTTCCGACTCGATTTGTCTTTTCTTTTTATATTTTTGCCCTTGAGAAATTTTGAATTTGTCATCTCTAGCCATTTTTGAATAAAATATATGCAACAACTTAATCATAAATTTACGGCCCATATGAACTATGTGAAACTATGTATCAATCCTTGGTAAAAATAAAGGCCAAATATCACTGGCAATGTTTGGATAATCCATGGGCAAAACTTTCAATTTATATTTTAAAGCACCGGATAATTCGTCTAAGTTTTTTTTCTCGAATGAAAATCTATCAATTTAAATTAGTACAATAATCCATGCTCACCATGCTATATTTTTACATTATAAATTAGATATTCATACATTAAAAAGATTGTGAGAACAACTCTTCATGGCAAGTTGCATAAAATGAAAAAAGAAAAATTCAAATAGAAGGGAGTAAAAGGATAGGGTGGAATAAAAACTTTATTAGAAAAGAAAAAGTAGAACTTTAAAAAATCAATATGAATTTGATGAAATAATAATATGAATAGGTAATTACATAATAGGAGTGTGAAAAATGTGCAACATTTTAAAAAATAGCAGTCAAACTTACAATTGACGATAAAAATTAAAGCCAATACCCTTAACTTTAATATATTATAACTAGTTTAGTAACCTGCGCTTAGCATGATATATCCGTGCCTTATAATTAAATTTTCAAATATTAAAAGCATTATGAGAGTACTTTTCTCACAAAATGGATATACAATAATTGGGGTCAAAGGAAGCATAAGAGATGAGCTGTTACAAAAAGCTAAAATTGGAAAGTAAAGGAGAGTAGTTTGATGAAATAAAGCCATGAGCAAGTAATTACATGGTAGTGAGAAGACAATATGAATCACTCTAATAAAGTGGTAACTATTAGTCCAAATTACAACTGATGGTCAAAATTGAAGCAAAAAATTTGACTTTAATATATTGGGAAATTTTCAAAACAGGGCTCAAGTTTTGCCCAGATTTCAAAATAGGACAAAAAAAAGCCTTACATTTCAAATAAGGGCCTAAGTCTTCCATTTAGATTTCAAATAAGTACAACCGGCCAAAAATTGAATTTTTCGATGAATTTTTGTTCTTCGTTTTTTAGATTCCCCAAATGCCCTTGGCCTTTTCCTCTTTCTCCTCCCGACCACCATCTAGGTGCCTGGGTTGGCAAAGATGGATCTCATCTACCATGAATTGTGGTTGAAAGGTGATGGTGAAAGCAAGGAAGGTGAAGGGCTTTGAGTCGCATAAAAGGTAGTATAACATGGAAAGAAGAATAGGTATGGAGAGAAGCAGTAGGAAGTGAAGATGGTGGTTATAGAGAAGAAGAAGAACAAAGGAGAAAGAGATGAGAAAGAAGCAAGGAGAAGAATAAGATACACCATTTTCTTCTAGTGGATGCTGCGCACTACCCCACCCATCCATCATTTTCTTTTCATAAATGCTAGCCTTAGTTTTGGTTTTTTGTTACTTGCTCCTTTTATATTTCTTAGCTTAAAACAATTGGCCAATTAAGAAGATGTATATTCATAAGATGAATGTAGCGGAAATAGAAATGTTTAGGTGGATGTGTGGTAAAATTAGGAAATATAAAATTAGAAATGAGTGCTTTCAAGGGCATTTAGGGGTAGCACCAATAGGGGATCAAATTAGAGAAACCCATTTAAGATGGTTTTAGCATGTTGAGCGAAGGCCGGTAATGGCACCGGTGAGAAAAAATTTAGTTATACAGGTAGTGGCCCATCAAGAGGTATGAGTAGGCCGAAGAAAACATTGATGGAGGTCATTGATTCAGATTTTAAAAAGTTTAACTTATCGAATGATTTGGTTCAAAATATAACGGAATGGAGAAACATAATTCATGTAACCGACCCCAACATGGTTAGGATAAGGCTTTGATGATGATGATAATGATATGCCAGCCTCAATTTTAGTTTTTTGTTACCTACTCCTTTTATATTTATTAGCTTAGAATAGTTGACTATGTTTGCTATGCTCATGTGCTTTGTAATACTTGACACCCTGGTGATAGATCGGGTAATGTTGTACTTGTCCTCCAATATACAATATATTGTTCCTTTTTATGGTAAAAAAAAGAGGAGAAGAATAAGAAGAAGCAGAACAAAAGGAGAATAGGGAAAAAAATAGAAAGAAGCAAAGAAAAGAAAAAGATGACAAGGAAAGAAAGGAGTGAGTTTAGGAAAGAGGAGCAGGCACAGGTAGGTGAATAAGGAATGGGTTTGGGCACTGGCTAGGGGCATGGAGATATGAATGGTGAATCTGTGTCTTAACCCCTTGGCGAGGGGTTATGTGTTTTGGCATTGGGAATTGTCAAGTCCCAAATTTTTATATTAGGTCATACCGGTTTGTCGGGTTTGAGTTGGGTTAAGAGGGTCAAATGGATTGAAGTAACACAATTGAGCTTGAGTTATTGGACCCTTTTAGGCCAAATGGCTCTTTTTGAAATTTCTTAAAACCCACTAGAAAGCAGGGGGCCCTTCCTTGTAATTTAGAAAAACCCCCTCTCTTATATAAACTCTACTCTTAGGGTTTCTCCCCCTTTCTCTAACCCTCTTCTTTTCTTCTTCAACCAAAACCCTAGAGGCTCTCTAAGGGGGAAACCAAGGTGGGCTCTTCCAAGCTTTGATCTTCAGATCTACTTTGGCTTCAAGATCCAGGCAAGTGGATAGCTAAAACAATGATTTTTGGTTCGTGTAATATGTTTTTGTTGCTTGTTGATTTACACACTTTGTGCATGACTTCTTCTTGTTGGGTTAATGCCTTTTAGAGGGTAATAGTGTGATTTGATTTTCTTCCAAAAATTATAAGGAGATTGATGTTGTTTAAAAATAAATTAAAAAAAACATGCGGCGCAGCCGCTGCCGCCTGGCAGCAGCGTTGCCTGGCAGCAACTGCTGCTGGGCAGCAGCGCTGCCTGGCAGCAACTGCTGCTGGGCAGCAGCGCTGCCTGGCAGCATGCCAGGCGGGTTGGGCCCGCTTGGCTGGCTGGGTCCGGCCTGGCTGGCCTGGGCCCAAGTACGGGGCTGGGCCCATTAGCCCATTTTCTTAAAAAATATATATATATTATTAATATATATATTTTTATACACAATATTACTTCTTATAAAGAATTAAAATGTTATATTTTGATTAATGGTTTAGTATTTTAATGGAGATTAGGTTTTATTAAATTAATTTTAATTTGATGTTATTAGAAACGTATCTTGGATTATTTATAAACTTAATTGAGAATTATGAAATTTTGATTAATGTTCACTTAGGTTGATTGAAATAAACTGAAAATGTATTTGGTAGCGATTAAACCGTAAATAGAATGTATTTATAATTTTAAATTGGAATCTTAATTGAGTTAGATTTCAAATTGGGATCCGAAATTTGTACCTTCTGTTTTGTTTAAAATGATAATGTGTATTTGTGCACAACAATAATATTAAGGAATTAATTATTTTCTTTCCCCTTTTTGATCGTGACTTGATTTAACTTTGGATTCAGAAATTGAACATCTTTTACCTAATTTGTAAAACACACTAATTATATATAATTGGATTAGATAAATTATGTCTTTTAGGAATGTTAGTTGAATGTTCACATGAGAATTAGACTAAATGCATAATGGAAATGTGAGGTTCGGGATGCACCACATGATAGGCACCAAAAGTAGTATATCGGCATCGTGGACTCATATTTCCATTGTGATAGAGAGTTAGTTTTCATGTGCATATTTGTCTAACTTGACCATTGGTGGATTAGTGCTTACCCTCAATAATTTGAATTGACACACGTTCATAATACACTTTCAAATTTAAGTACTCTAAATACTCAAAATGGTATTGGATTGAATGTTGGGATTGAGGGTTTCATATCATGGTTCATTCTGCATCGATATACATAGGTATTTGTAAATAAGTATATTTGTATATATGTATCTGACCGACTGCAGTTCGGAGGTGGACGTACTCCATCGGGTCAGCGTATACTGTGGATAATAGTATACAACTGTGCTTTCTGTTATTATTTGCGGGATTACCCGTTTCTGTTATTATTTGCGGGATTACCCGTTTCTGTATATTTATCTGCGCGAATACCCGTTTCTGTGCATTCATGCCATTGGGGTTTGCATCTGATTTATTTTGGTTCATAATGAATATATCATTTAATTCAGTTGATTAATCCATTGTTGCAGCTTACCCTCTTGCCAGATTATGTTAATCTAACCCACTACTTTTGGGTGTCTAGGTTCCGTTGCCGGCGCCGAACCGGAGGGTCAGGCGACGTAGGAAATTCCGCCAGATGGCGGAGTTGTTGAGTGGAACACCGATGACATCATCTGAGGTGTCCTAGTGCGGTGCTGAGTTCGAAAACTTTAGATTATGTAATAGGGCCATGTCTGGGCTATTAGTTTATTAATTTAAGTTTGGTTGTTTTGAAATTTTAACTCTGATTGTAATGCTTCGAAGCACTTGACTCTGGTTTTATTATTAATGAGATTGATTATCTTATTGTGATGTAATATCCGTCTGCGATGAGCATGGATTTTAGTTCCGTGTGTGATTACGGTTGCTTGATGACCAAGCATAGCCTCACGAAGGACTTCGATCCACCCGGAATTGGGGCCCGTGCTGTTTATGTTTAGAAAAATTTTAATTGGCCCCAATACTCACACCCCTGGAACCGGGTTTGGATCTGGCCCAGTTTTGGGGGCGTGACAGGAATGAGAGAAGAAAATGAGAAGAGAAAATAAGAAGAAGAAGAATAATAATAATAATAATAAGAATAAGAAGAAGAAGAAGAAAAAGAAGAAAGGAAACAGAGCTGAACAAAAGAAGAGGAAGAAACATGAAAGTTTTAGAATGCCTAGAATTTATTCTATATTTTGATTATATTACTACTTCTATGTAATGGAATAATAAAAGTAATCAATCACACAAAACTATATAACACATAATTTAATGTGGAAACTCAAACGGGAAAAGGCCATCAGTCCAAAGTGGACAAAATCAATTGCTAACTTCTGCGCTACAGTATATTTTCACAAGCCTACAATCAGTCCGTTTGATAAAAGATGTTGTACTTGTTCTTGATATATTTTCACAGCATGTAATCTCTTCGTGCCTTGTTATTGGTGACAACGAATAAGTCTTTTCAATAAGAGAACAATCTTCTACAAGGAAGTAAAAGCCACAAATCTCCTACGATGAAGTATAAGTATCAATTCTAGAACTTGAAGCCTTCAATCTAATCTATCATGGAAGCTCTATATAATTTTTCTAATGGTAATTTTAATTTAGAACTTGGAGAACTCCTATAGTCCTATGTATTGTGTTGCACTTAGGGTTGAAAAAAACCCTCTTTTTATGACCCATAATTCATCATTTAGGTTTAGAAACCAAATCCAAATAAAATGAGAAGTTCTTGCATAAATAGGAAAGAAATCTATATAGTTTGGTGGGCTTCCATTGTCGGTGCATTCGTGCGCAGTCAAATGGGCACTAAAGCGCCCTCGCCGCTGTCTTCGGCGCTCAAGCTTAGTTGAGCGCGCACTCGAGCGCATATGATTTTCCTACATGCAAAGGAAACTTCCCAAGGCCACAACTTTATCGTTTAGCTTTAATTTATGCAATCTTGGGTTATTCAGATATCTACTCGAAATGAGCTTTCTGGTGGTAGGTAGTTTGCTCATATTCAACACTCAAGTTCTATGATATGACCTTTTTAATCAAATTTGTTCTTAGAAAAACACTTCAATTTGCGTTATCTTCAATACAACTTATCTAGCAAGCAACCATAGTCCATTCTAAATATAAAATACAACTTAATGGACCCAAGTTTTGTCCAACTTATGAATTAACCAATACAAAAGTACTAACAAAACAAAAAAAAAGAGGAGAAGATGAAGATGGGTCTAGGACTAGGCTTGAATAGAAGGTAGTGTCTGGGTCGGTTGGTTCAGTGACTGTAGAAGGGAGAGAGGAAGTGGGGAAAAGTGGGGGGAATGACGATGGGTCGTATTTGTAGAAGAGAGAAATAAGAGGAGAAAAAGGGAGTGGTTTGGCTTTCAAAGCAGATAGGAGAAGAAGAGGGATGATGATGCAGTGGGGGACACAGAGATAAGAAAGCAAGTGGGTTTAGTGCTGGTATCGTTCATGCACAAAGAGCGAGATGATGCAGAGTAGTTCGTCTGCTCAACTCGCAGGAGGAAATAAAGGAAAGGGGCGTTTGCAATGGTTGTGAAGAAGAAGATAGGCAAAGGTTGGACTCTATTTGGTATGACGGAAAAGAATGAAGAATAAGAAAATAAACGAGGAAAAGACGAGAATTAGAGAAGAAGAGAAACAAAGAAAGGAAGAAGAAAATGAAAGTAAAAGAAAAGAAAACTGAAAGGAAGAAGGAGCAGAGAGAGAGAGACGATGCTGGTGGGAGGAAAAGGAAAGGTGAAAAAAATAGAACAAAACCTCACCAGAAAATTTAATTTCTCGTCGGTTGTCCTTATTTAAAATTTAAATGAAAAACTTAAGCCCTTATTTAAAATGCAACTTTTTTTTGTCTTGTTTTGAAGTCTGGCAAAACTTGTGCCCTGATTTGAAAATTTTCATAATATATTATATATAATGGCTTTAATATATTATAATAGGGAGAGAGCTGGCAAAAATAAGAAAAATACACGGGTCTAATTTGTAGAAAGATCTTAAAAAAAAGAACACACAAACTAAAAAGCTCTTGTTTCGAGGGGCTCCAATGTTCACAGCCGGCAGTTTTTTTCCCAGGAAATCCAAGGCGACACACGTCAGTGCATTTCTTCAGCAGTTTCACCTAAATAATCGGCGAGGAAATGGAGACGTAAGGGTCACAAATGCCGACCTCCCTGTAACAATCCAAAGATTCCTCTTTCCAACCATGTTTACGCCCTCACTCACCACTCTCCCTCATACCCAAGAGCCCAAGCAAGCGCTTCTTCGCGCCAGCCGTCTCGAACAAGCAAACTCAAAACTGGATTCCATTAAAATAATAATCCCCACAACCCTACCTTCTCTCTCCCCTCTTTCATATATTCATACCTACATCCGACCCATCTTTCCGCAGACCTCGATTCTCTCTCCATCTTTCTATTAGCTCCGTGTGATTTTGATCGAAGATGAGGTTTCGTTGGAATTCTGGAGATGTTACCGCCCTGAAATGCTTGGTTTTCCTCGCGCTCATGTACGGATCCATGTCCGTGCTCGCCTACTGGATCCTTCACATGAAGCACGTCGAGCCGCTCCCGATCGACGCGCCTTTCGATCGGTTTTCGGAGGCTCGGGCGATCGAGCATGTCCGCAAGTTGTCTGTGGAGATCGATGGCCGACAGGTCAGTTTTCTTCGGCTTTGAGTCGGTGGAATTTAATTCAACTTTTATGAGGCTTTGACGATGGAGTTTGTTATTCTGGGCTTGCGAGTTCTACTTCTCTACTCATCCTTATTAACTATTGAGATTATCTTTGATATCAGGAAGGGCGCCCCGGTCTTAATAAAGCCGCGGAATACTTGAAGGAACAGATGCAGATGCTGGCTGCCCGAGCTAGTCCTAATGTTAGGTTGGTGAAGCTTCAAAATATTGTCTTCTTCCTCTTTCAATGTGAACACCAATCACTTTGCCACTAGTGAATTGATAACTTGAAGTTTAATCCCGTGCTGGTTTGAACTGCTGTTGGGTCAATTGTGAACTAATGGAAGTGGGGTTCGGTCATATGGCGAAGTTGTTTGGATGCTTTATGGGAATGCTTATTTCTCTTAGAGTATAGCTAAGCATAGAAAGCTCTTTCTGAATGAGATGATTCAACCGTTTGAAACGGAGCTATCTACTTGGAAGAGTTGATATACATATACGCAATTACACATACATACATGTATAGTAGATTTAGTAGAGAATTGGCATATTGGGTATATTGATCAGCAATGAGTTATACTCTCTAATTGTTCTTTGGCAGCTATCCTTGGTCTGTGGTTATTATAGGTATACAAAATATTCAAGATGCTTATCTGGTAGCTGCCCAGTCTTGATCCAGTGGAAATGCACCTTCTTGCTTCCAATGGAGTGCTTTCTAGATGCCTTGTACAGCGTGGAAAGGTTCCCCTTCCTTCCCACGAATATGTGATAGATCTTCATTACAACGAGGGGACGTATTAATGGTTGTTTAAATATTGTTGGTTCTGATACTCTCAGTGAAGAGCGTCATGGTGCAGAATAGCTCCATCAGAGCTGTCTTATTAACAAACAGGATTTTTGGTCTCATCTAGTAGATTCCTTCTCAACAGTTTAAATTCCCTGCTCTGGTGAATAAAATGACTGTTGCCATGTGCTTCTCATGAGCATTGACTCTACTGATCAAAGGTCGAATATGGAACCATGACCTGTAAATACAGGCTAAAGATTGATCAGAGTTAGCCATTTCCTTAGAGAACAGTGCTGAGGATACCATCTTGATGGGGCACCCTAGTACAGGTCTGAGCGTCATGATGTGTCCATGCTGGGGCCTCCACACTCTGCAGTCTGGGTGCAGAAAAAAAAAAAAGAAAAAAAAAAGAAAAAAAGGAAAATCATTTTCTTAGCTGAACATTCTGTATTTCTTATTCTTGTTTATTTCTTTGACTTCTGTCTTTAAATTGCTACAAAAGTGAACCATTTTTCATAAGGGTTTCTCAATTTACTCCAACATATTGCTAAAATCTAGCTTTCTGCATGTACTGTACAAATTCCACGGTTTATTTTATTTTAGGTCACCATTGTTTTAGTAATTCCTCCATTTCTTTTTTATTTTCTCTCGTGTATTTTGCAGAGTTGAGGTTGATGAAACCCTTGTTAGCGGTTCCTTCAACATGATGTTTTTGGGTCATAGCATATCCGTTGTGTACAGAAATCATATTAATCTTCTTATGAGGTATTTTATTTGGCCCACTGTGTTAGCTTGTATTTCTTCAAAGGATGGTCACTTCATTTGATAACCAGTTATTGTGAGGAGATTAAGTCAATTAATCATTCTAATTTCTGCAAATCATGACAAAAATGTCTTTAGTTCTGTGCAATTTTTTTTTATTGTGATTGGTAGGTTTCTCTACTTGATGGGCACTTGCTGATTTGTATTCTAAATGAAAGTTGGCTTCATGCACTAGTGGTTACAGGAAGGGATATTGGCCATATTCATAAGTGCCACAATTCAAGTCCTTTTAGTTGATAGGGTTGGTCGTTTGAGGTTCTACCACTCCAAAATTCATTAAGAAGTGAAAACAAGATCGAAAATCAAGTGACTCTTGTGAAATATACACCAAAGTGTTTCTGCACTTGTCCCACAATGAATTCACAAGGGTCACATTGTGACACGATTCAAGTCCTTGTAGTTGGTGGGGTTGGTCCTCTGAGGATATACCCCTCCCCAATCCAATATGAAACAAAAGCAAGAAAGAAAAATCAAGTTAAGTGTTTACGCACTTGTTCCAAAATGAATTCACAAGGGTCATTGACAAATCGCACCATATGGAGGAGGAGAGAAAATACGATAAAAATCTGAAATTTTTAGAGAATCAATCAGTTGACAAGCTCTTATTACTTCTATTTATAGTACCTATACCAAAAGCATACTGAATAAAAACAGAAAGGAAAAAAGAAAAGGAAAAAAAAACTTTGACAAAAGCATGTCCCTTAGTTGCAATCTTGGCCATTAGTTTAATCTATGATAAGGAGTTTGTTATAACTAGAATTAGAAAAGCCCAATATCTATGAGGTTTTAAATATTGGTGGAAAGTGTCTAGTTGACTGATGTAGCCAACGCAGGAGTACAATATTCAACTGACCCCAAGAAAATGCACACTAACATGTTTTAGGATTTGAAATAAAATTCTCTTTGGATGATTGTCATTGAGTTGTGTAACTTAAAATGGATTTGGGATGTTCAATACGATTATAATTAGTTCCCTTTCAAGAATCAACGTTGAGATCTACTCCTACCGATTTTTATCTTTATAAAGAAAGTATAGTTGACTCATGGAAGGTAGCTTTTTCTGGAATAATATATCCTTGGAGTTCTTTTTAGTCTGTAGGAAAGTCTGCTCCCAATGATTATTATTATTATTATTATTATTGTTGTTGTTGTTGTTGTTGTTGTTGGTGTTGTTATTATTAGATTCCTACAAAGTTGATTCGGTTTAACTGAATTGTGTGAGAATCAGTTTTGCCTTGGGCTGAATCTTGTAAATTTGAGCAGCAATCTACGAGCACCTCCATTGACTGCTTTCTTTTTAGCACAGGGCCATAGCCCATATGCCTCTACTTCTTTAAACTGGGCGGAGTCTCGAAATAGCTGCCAAATGCTGTATTTTACCAAACCTCTTCCTGGTTTAGAGATTTAGAGAAGTAAAGGAGAAAAATAGAGATTCCAAATAGGGGCTTAATTTGACCATTTGCCTTACTTCACTTTACCAGTGAAGTTACCAAACAGGGCCGAGCTAAGTGAGTTTAGGATTCTTGGAAGCCAATAATTTCTGACTGAACTAAATTGATCTGCCAGCGACCAAGTCATTGAAGATTCATTTTCTTATTTTATAGATTACTGAAAGTAGCCGAATAACATTGTAAATAATAGCATTGTAAATCCTAAGACTTGCAATGAAGGAAAGAAGATGCTTTTATATGTATTCTTAACCAGTTTAATGACATACAAATGTATGATAATTCATTTGAGGAAAAGTCTCTGCTTCTTTTACTTGTGTTGAGTCCATTCACCATTGCATGTGAAACACTGAGTTCTACAAGCATGACTCTGAAGCCCTTTTCATGTCCCACTGGCCTTATAATGGTGAAATATATCAATATGCAAACTGTTCTCTAGTAGTGACCAACATCTTGTGAAATTTCACCTTCCTCAGCTTGTGGGCAGTGGTTTGCTTTCATTAGTGTATCAGCTTGTTCTGAAAAATGGCTCACCATTTGAGCGGCAAACATAATATAAAATGTAGGCCCTGACAAGTAACAAGTACTAGTATAACAGAAAGGATGAATTGATGCCATTCAAAGAAAAAGACATATTGATGATAAGCCCACCCTTATTAACAGAGTAGCACATATCCCATAACCGGATGCGTCATGCATTTTGGTGAAGTTCACATTCCTATTTGTTTAACTATATCCCTTATGCGTTACTGAGTTTTTAATAGTATCATATAACACACTTCACAAGTTTCTTTACCAATATAGCTTTTAAAACTATTATTAATAATTCTCATATATATGACAGGATTTCATCTACAGATTCTACTGACAATGATCCGTCAGTTTTACTTAATGGCCATTTTGACAGTCCGCTTGGTTCTCCTGGTGCTGGTGATTGTGCCTCTTGTGTTGGTGGGTTTAATGATTCTTTCATCTATCTGTAGATTTATATTTGAATGCCCTTACTTTGTAAGTTTATCTGAAGAAATTATCTTTTTTTTGTTTTTGTTTGTGGTAGCATCAATTCTTGAAATGGCACGCGTTATGGTTGATACTAATTGGGTTCCACCTCATCCTGTTATAGTCCTTTTCAATGGTGCGGAAGAACTCTTTCTCCTGGTAAGAGTCTTGATTTGATTGTTAACTTTGTAACTCAAGTTTAGATTTACACCCCCTCAGTTAAAATTATATTTTTCTCATTCGACACATTATTTGGGGTTCTGTGCCTTTGTCTAAATTTTCCATTGAGTTTAAAATGACAACCCATAAGCTGAACTCCATACTTGAACTGAGGAGTTTGTTCAGAGGAAAAAAATTATGCCCTTTTTGGACATGTGTGCTCTTTTTATGAGTTTCTACATATGATACAAGTACAAGAGATGCACAGTTGCTTATTTGATAAACAAAGAGAGAGATAAGTGCCCATCTTATCTTCCTAATTGAGAGATCTGCAATAAGATTGTCTGACCAACAGGTCCACTAGTCTAGGCGCAATGACCCAGGCTAAATTATGTCTTCTTTTTCTTTATGAATGCCAGTTGCTTTTATTAGAAATCAGTTCCAGAATGTTAGAAATTATTTTAAGGGAGTTTATTTAGTTTTATATTCCAGGGACTTATTTGTAAATAAAAGGGTTTTGAAAATAAGAAAACTGTTATTTCTTTTGAATACAAATACATAAGGGTTGGACGACTAGCAATCTCTTTCTAATTTCCTTCCTATTTTCCTTTCTTCTTTCTTTTTCTAAATTTTCCATGGTTTTCCGGTTCTCTAGAGAAAAATCTCTGTAAATCAAGATGTTAAATTTTCAACTATTTGACACAGAGCAACAACTCTAGAATTTTCTTTTTTATTATCGCTATTTTTGGCGCCCCCCATGTTTGCACTTGTCTAATTGTTACTTTTTCCGTTAGAATGATGGCTGGCTTGGTACATTTTTTGGCAGTCATGGTTTTGAAGTGTAACTCATTTGGGAACTGAAATTGTTGAACTTGTTCCAGGTCTTCCTAAAACACAAGCTGCTCATATGGTTTGAAAGTTGAATTTGCATGATTCAGTGGGATTAAATATTTTTTCTAAAGCTGAATGGACTTAGTTTTTGACAAGTTTTAATTCCACGGTAGTGATGCTATTGGTCCATGTAGTTTGTCTGAGGGCATCTATATATATTGAAACTTGATTCTTGACCATGGTATCATATCGTTTTTGTTCATGTTGAAACCAAATTTGATTGTCATTATTACCACAATATAGCCTGGTTGGTTGGTAGGCTTTTGTCTTCTACTTGATTAGTTTGGAGTTATCAAGGACTGATCTTGGTGCGAACATGTCTGGCCTTCTATTTGGTAGTACTAGATGTAGATTTCAGTTTGCTGGCCTAGTTAGATCTATAAAGCGGATTTATTTTGTTAATGAGGCAGTTTTGGGCTTGGGTCATGGGGTCTATTACTATTGGGTTTGAATAAATTCTGGTTTGTATGTATTTTTTTTTTTCTTGGAAGGGGGTTGGGGGGGTATGTGTGTGCGCGCGTGCGTTGGTTTATTTCGATAGAACTAAAATGTTCAGGGTGTGTAGTGTGAGTAAGGTCGGGGAGTTTGAGTCAAAGAGTCAAAGATGGGCATGATCTGTAAAAGAGGCTGTGAGGTTCTCTGTAGGAGATTGTCGATGATTTGACTTCGAAAGACATTTGGGTAGGGGATGAATTTCTTTCAAGTTTCAAAGTCTATAGAGTCACATCATATGAAGTTGTCATTTCTACTTCGTGCCATGGGCTTTTTAGGTAAGAATGATTTGCAGTATTACTTTAAGGAGGTCTTTGTTAGAGATGGAGTTAAGTCAATTCTAGTCTTGTCTATTTTTAATAAAGTTCACTTGCGCAAGGACATGTTGGATTCTAGAATTTGGAAGTGAGATGCATCGGGAAGCCTTCTCAAAATTTAAAATATCGAAAAAACTATTGTGAGAATAGGAAAAATCTTCTTATGGTCTTCATTGATCTATAGAAAGCCGACAATATGGTATGTAGAGATTTGATTTGGTGGATTCTGGATAAAAAGGAGTGTTCTAAGAGTTTATGGTGCTATCAGCAAAAACATTTATAAGGGAGCGTTCATGAGGAGAATTACATTCGGTTAGGCAGGTCACAGGTGAAGGTCAAATTTAAACGTTTATCTCTTTGCATTGATTATGGACGAGTTAACTACTCATATTCAAGATGAGCTAATTTTCTTTGTATGCGATATAGTGTCTGTAGATGAATTAAAGCATGGCGTGAGTGCGAAACTTGAGGGATGGAAAGAGGCTTTTGAATCCAAGGGCTTTAAAATAAGTCATTCAAAGACAATGAATTGCAGCTTCAGTAAGGATGTGCATAGAGATGAAATGCCTATGATAATCTTAGCTACAATAGACAAAGAGATTTATTCCTATATATTGGCTTGTTAATTAGTAAGTATTGAGAGATTGAGGAAGATGTCAAACATAGGATAAGAGTGCGATGGTTTATATGGAGACTTACTTTTGGTGTGCTTTATGATCGGTGTAACCTACTCGATTGAAGAGAGAATTTTACCAGACAATGAACTAACCATAATTTAAGGAGTAGAATGTTGGTCGGTCAAGAAGTAGCACATGTACAAAATAAGTGTAGTAGAGATGAGAATATATTGTTACTATTGTTATTGTATAATAGAGGGTGTCTCAACACTTGCTAAAACTTTGAAAGATAGAATTAGAAATCGGAGCATGTAGGGCATCAATTAGTCATAAGTTAAGCGAGATCATATGAGATGCTTTGAATATGTCCAATGTAGGCTAGCAACAATGCTGATGAGATAAAGTCATTCGATACAAGCTGGTGGCCCAACAAGAGAAGGGTAGGCCAAAGCGGACGTGGAAGGACGTAGTAAGGTTAGACCTAAAGAAGTGCAACCTCTCTGAGCACAAGTCCCTAATGAAGATGATAATGATGATGTTGATGTATTGGGGAGGTTTTCTTTAGGTTAGGTTTGTGTTCACATCCTTTCTGTGGGAAAAAAAATTGCCACATCAGCAAAGCCTATAGAAATGAATTCCAAGGGAAAATAGTTCCACAGAAGTACAAAATTTCATGTTTGGCGCAAGTTTCTTTTCCTTAGTGGATTGGTGTTATTGTTGTTTGGTGCTGCTTCAGATTACTTGGTGAAACCATTGTTGCAACAACTTTCTATGGAAACAATATTTTTTTATAACTTGAAAATTAAAAGGATGGAGATGATTCTAATATTAGTTATGTGGATTATCTGATGAAAACCAATTTTTTTACTTATAGAAAAGGGGGTGTAGTCGAAAGAAAAAGGGAGAGGTGAGGGTTGTTTTCATGTAGAGATGGCAGTGAAAGAGTGGAGGGGAGAAACAAACATAGAGGGGGAAGGGCCTTACAAAAATGGGAAAAGAGAGGAGGGACCATCACAGTAGAGAGAAGAGTAGAGTAAGGTTTTAGGGTTTAGATGGTGAAATGGGGAGGAAATCAACTTATAAATAAAGGAGGGTGAACTTTTCTGCGGGGAAAAAGTGACTTAGGAATTTTGCTATACAAAATGTAGTAAAAATGGATTTTCCGAAGAAAGCCAACCACTTTTCTATAGAAAAGTATTGCACAAACATGCCCTTAAGGTCAAGGCTCAAGAATTCTCCTCTCATACATCTCATAGTGTGTATGTTCATCTGCTTGGAGTGGAGCAATACAACCATGAGTTGAGGCTTTTAGAACGTGTTTATTGGCTTGGAAGATCCTCATGATGAACGTTCTTTTGGTGTAAGGAAATAGCACTTGATAATGCAATGTTGTTTGTGCATGAGTGAGGAAAAATTCATAGATCATATTCTAGTAACTTGTGAATTCTCAAGTTTGACTTAGTTCGTTGGGCGGGTGCATGCACGCAGGCTGATTTTCTTACATTATGGGAGAGGGTGCCATTTAATAGCAGGCGGTGAACCCTGGAAAGGATGGTTCTATGGTATGGATGGCAACAGGTTGGTTTTAAATGAGGGCCCTTCCCAACCCACTTCTATTAGGGGTGGTTTTGGTAGTGTGTTGATCAGGTTTAGGTTTGATATGGTTTTCCAAATTATGACCCATGCTGGGTTCGGGTTTGGCTGTGCTTGATGCCTCCTCACCCCGTTAGTCTTCAGTTTATATGTTACATAGTATGTTTTTGTCCATAGAACTTCATTAGCACAATTGATAGGAGTCAGTGACACTTTCTCACACTGCAGATCTAATCCTACACCAAATAATCTTTTTCATATTTTAATATGAAAAAAATCTAGCATTGACAAACCCAACCCCAGCCATACATGTAAATGGGGCTGGTTTGGTATCACAAACAATAAAACCGATCATGGGTCTAGTAGGATATAGGGCAGTGCACATGCTAGACAGGGGAGGGTCTGCCTAAGGTCATAAACTCAAACTCGACCCCACCCATTGCCATCCCTATCATAGAGGCAGTTGTAGGGTCTTTAATCTTTATGGGAGAAATAGATGTTAGAGTTTTTGAAGGAAAAAAAGAAGTGTACGAAGAGGAAGCGGTGGAGCTCATCAAAGTAAAAGTTGCACATTGGACCTAGTCACTGAAGGCTTTCAAGGAAATTTTGACTACAGACGTTATGAGAAATTTGGGCACAGTTATGATATGGGGACATTTTAAATTCCTCTCTCTATCACTATCTCTCTGTATAACTTGGCAGCAGATCATGTAGCTATGTTGGTAACTTTTTTGGGTGATTCTATTTTTTATTAGTTTGTACCACTGATTTATACTTACAAAAAATCTTCTTATGAACTTTTATAAAATCTTCTCATAAACTTTTTCCCACATTGTTTTTCAGGGTTCGCATGGCTTTATGATGACACATAAATGGCATGATTCAATTGGAGCATTTATCAATGTTGAAGCATCTGGAAGTGGTGGTCCTGGTATGGCCTCACTAGCTCACTCAAAGTTGAATGCTACTGTGTATGGCATGAAGTTTAAATTGCTAGTGGAGGAATATTTTAGGGTCCCTTTGGTTAATCATTTGGAGCATTTGATGGGGTTGAATTTATGCCACGACCCTTATCTGTGATGAGATCTTTTCCATCCCCTTGTTCCTGTGCCCCTGCTTATTTCGCATGCTTCAGGGTGGACCTCATATGCCATTTCTCAAACCTTTTTCTTTTAAATGGAAGCAAGATCACTTTATTAAGAAAAGGACGAAAAAACCTTTCAAAAAGGATTTTTGAATGGCTTACACAGAAAATCCTCCTCTCTTTCTGAATGGAATTCAGAAAATCTTTCAAAAAAGAGAAGTGCAAAAAATGAATAATGGGTTGTAAAAGAACGGGGAACCAAAAATGCAGTCTAACCTTATGAATTTGTCAAAAGCTTCAAGACACCACCACTTTGTCCAACACCTGCAAAGATCAGAAGTAGAGAGCCCACGAAATTTCCTTCATGGCCAGAGTCCAAGATGTAATCTTACACTGAGACTTTCAGGACACACCTCTATCATGGAAACCAACCTATTGGGGAAAGTGTGATTATTCTGCGCAGACCATGGAGAGCATAAAGCTACAAGAGAGAACCCATGAATCCTGACAAAACGTAGCTTTTTCTCTAATGAAGCACACTCCATCACTGGGCATTGCCAATTGGTACCAAAGGGTTAAGAAAATATCACCAAACTATGGAAGCAAATATGGAGAAGGAGATTATGAACATCATCTGTTTCACAAAAGCACATGACACACCCATTACCATGGAAACAGTTCTTCACATGTAAATGTGAATTTCCAAGGATGTAGTCCAAACAAATGCCACCACTACTCTTGGAGGATTAGGGATTTTCCACAAAAATACTCTGCTTGTGGAGGAATTCATATAGTTTAAAATGGCTTCATGAGGAATTCACTCTTGGAGAATTATCCAAGGATGTAGTCCAAACAAATGCCACCACTACTCTCGGAGGATTAGGGATTTGTCACAAAAATACTTTGCTTGCAGAGGAACCCATATAGTTTAAAATGGCTTCATGAGGAATTCACTTTTAGAGTTGTGTAACATCAGAGTCTACAATCAGGGTACCTTTTAAAAAGAAACACTGCTTGGACTTTCAACAACAAATTAGCCAGTTGGATATATTCATCATTACACAAAATGCTCCAAAAAGCAGGCCCCCAGACAACTACCTCCTTAAAGGATGATCCAAATAATGAACGACCAACTTCTCATTGTTGGAAGCGATACAATGAAAGGAATTCTTACAAAAAACTCTTTCATTACATTATAGATTTTCTCAAAACCTTAAATGGGACCCATCTTAGTTCTGGTAGAATTCTATCATCTTAAGGCTTTAGTTGGCTTCCGATAAACAAGGGAAAGGCTAAATAAGATGAAAGCTACTCACTTGGCAATGATATCATGCAGCATGATAATATAATTTATTTTGTTTCAATCTAGTTCTCATTATCTCAAACCTTGAATTATATTTGATTCAGACACAAGCTTAAACCTTAGAAGAATGACCTTTAGATTTTCCCCTTGCTTAACATCTACATCACAAATTCACAATTAATAATAGTATCATTGATGAACTGCAACCCTTTTATCCTATCCTTCTTAAGCACAACACTCGGCGTGGAAATTAAATGCCAAAAAGTGGAAAAATGAACGGAAGTAGAGATTGTGTAATAAAGGATCTCAGAGGGTGTTAAAATTACTAAGTTTTTTCATGGGATTGCTAGTGCGAGAGGCTATGCTAGTTGGATTCATGCTTTGAAATCTAATGTGTACTGTGGGGCTACCGAGTTGATATTGAAAGAGAAATTGTTGATTTCAACAAGATACTCTCAGGAAAGTTGCTGGCAACCCACTTTGGACAGGTTATGCTTCGATACTATTTGCCCCAAGGTTGCTCAGTATTTGGATACCCCTTTCTGCGGGATGGTAGAGGAGTTGATTGGGCATCAGGTCCCCAAGGGTTTCCATTTGTTTCTTTCATCAGTTTGGAGATGTTTTTGGAATGATGTCATGAACTTCTTTCATGAATTTTAGAGTTGTCTAAAGATATGGTTGCCACTTTATTGTTTTGTTGCCGGAAAAAGGAGGGCACTATAGCAATTTAATATTTCAGACCTATATTTCTAACTGATAGCATTTATATAATGCTACTACGATCTATCGGAGAGAGATTTTGGGCAACTCCAGTCCACTTTCTACACTTCCTATTCCATGTAGTCCTTGTAATTGGCATGCATGCATGTTGTCCCTGCAGACTGTGGTGATCTTTAAAAACCAATCCTGGTTTTTGTGTAGACCTTTCTGGTTCAAGTTTTGATCCTTTGAGTTTCAAAGGGAAGTGTATTTTACACTATAACTACTGCACATACACTTTTTTTTTTTATCACTGTTTCATAATGCAGCATGCCTTACTAATGTATTGTTCGATTAATAGATCTGGTATGCCAATCTGGACCTGGATCTTGGCCTTCTGTTGTGTATGCTGAATCAGCAATATTTCCCATGGCACATAGTGCTGCACAGGTTTGAACTTGCTTCTTGCATCTTTTAGATGTAGTTGTCTTTAAGTCATTACATTATGCTGGTTTTGGAGAAAAACTTGTATTATATGTTTATTTAATCTCTGTTAATTTTCTCAAGTGTGTTGTAAATTATAAATAACCTAACTTTTGAAAACTACACAGACCCAAATATTCCAGTGAAATGATCTTTGAATTTCACATGCAAGGTTTGGAGCTTTTTATTTACTTTTCAAAGAAATTGTGAAGATCATTATTATTATAATTGGCAATTGTGTAGATCATTATAAATCAACTTTCCTTTCAACTTCTATATTTGTTCTCTAATCTGACAATGACTTTATTGCTGCAATGTAATCATATGACATTTCTATCAACTAGTCCAAAATCCTATACAACCAAACATGTATGCACAGGGATTTGGGACAAACATGTGATTTGCCTTCTCCAAATGCATTAATTTAAAATGAGATTGAAGACCTACAGAACTACAAATTAGGATCGATCGAGATAACCAGATGGTGATATGGGATAGCGACCCCATATATGTGGGATTAGATGATTTTTATGATCATGATCATGATATGCCTTTAAGTGATGAAGTGGATGGCTTTATAAGTTGTAATATATCATATATGCACTGGCTTGAAGGGAGTGTTGGAGAAGTTACTAGTATCTTGTGTTATGTGTATTAAGCCTTGTTTAAAATCCTTTGGTCTCTTCCTTTCTTCCCTTATCAAGGGTTGTTATTTTATAAACAAGCTGTGTATGTATTGTCACGCCCCGATCCCGGGAATTGGGGATTTGAGTGGGCCCCAGGGCGTGGATACGTAATCCTGTAGTAATCCGTGCCCTGAAATATTGTGCATGAATTCCTACAAGGGAGATTCCATAGGAACGTATGAGGAATACCGACACACGTAGGAATTTGACTCATCATAACGAACTCTTGTAAAATACTCTGTAATGATCAAAAGCGAAATAAGAGAACCATGTTCCACAACATGCATATATAGGTATAGGTATTTAAGTCTTTTAAATAACATTTCCATACAGTCCAATTTACTACTTAAAGAAGTCGAGTACAAAAGGTCCCAATTTCATATTCCTGAGGGTAACCAAAATTTCGACTGTAACCCTTCCAAAACCGGGCGCGCTCCGTAGGATGACTAATAGAAAACATCGCCATCCTTCCATTCATCTATACCCCGAGGTACCGTTGGGGTACTCTCCGGGGGCGCGTCAACACCCGAGTGGGGACTGGGTTCTGTACCTACAATACCAAGGATAATACTGTTAATACGACAGTTAAGCAAATACTGAGGTATAGGAAACTAGTATGACATAATGTATCAAATGAACTCGACAGTATGCATTAATCAAAGAGAAAACGGCTAGTTTAATAGACATAGTGCATGAGTAGCAATGAATGAGGAAATTACACTTAAAACATTGTACATACTGATGGGCAACCACGACGCTCTATTCTCACAAAATGGAGCGTACATACATACATATGGGTTGTTAGGAGATCAAGTTAGCTTCCTGTGGAGTGCCGACAACTCCTTCGTAAACTACTGCAGTAGTGACATAATAATACCCAAAAGGGCACAAGCTAAGTGGTGCCGACTCGGATTCAATCATATGAGTCATATCATACATAAGGAATAATAATCTGAAAGTATAACCAGTCGTGAACAGACGAATAATTAACGAGCATATACATATTAGCTACGAGGCTTGAACTTCGACTATACCCTTATGGCTAGCAAGCACGCACTCAGTAGAAGCTCTGGCTTGTTAGACACGCACTTATTAGAAACTCAGGTCTGAATAGCTTCAGGGTTTGACTAGAGAGAAAATGCATAAACAAATCATGTTGAAGGCATGGAATTGAACAAGATGAATGCATTTGGGTTGCGCAAATATCCAAGAAATCACTATTCACCTTATGTTAGGCAACCCATGATCCCCAAGGACATTCAACACGATGTACTCATAAAACGTCCGGTGTCATTGTGTTACCGCATCTTGGTATTACCTTGTATGCATAAAGAACACCCCTTCTTATGCCAACATCCATGACTTGACTTTGGGGAATCATCCGGAATTCGTTTATCCTCTTAATGTATCATTACAGTTGGGCCCGTGTAGGGGTAAGAAGGTGCCAATACTAAGGTCCCATAAGGTCAATGAAGAATTCCTAAATTCACTGGGTTCATACGACTTAGCCGTATATAAGGCTACGGCTTAGCCGAGTGGTTCAGGTTTCCTCAAACAGTTCCGGCGCATTTACGGCTTAGCCGTATATTAGCCTACGGCTTAGCCGTGCTAAGCCTACGGCTAGGTTACAGTTGGGTTATGGCTGAGCCGTAAGGCATTTCACGGTGTAGCCTTGTGCAAGCTGTAGAAGGGAATGAGTTTTCAAGCTCTCTAGAAAGTCCGCCGTAAGAAGGCTTACGGTTTGGTCACGGGTTGGGCATGGCTTAGCCGTAGATCATTTTACGTTGCAGCCGTGAGTAAGCCGCAGTACAAAAGCCAATTTTGATGCTCTCGGGACTTTGAGCCGTGAACATGTACGGCTTAGCCGTGGCTTCGCCGTACACTTCAGAAATTTGAACTCAATTCTGTAGCTCAGTTTCATTGTAGGATCCATACAAAACCTGAGTTCTGAGGAGTTTACATGACTTGATTATAATATACTTGATGGTGTTCAATACCCACAAACTCTTCTATCCCATTTTTATTAATCTAACTCAATCCATCCCACATTTGTACACCATTAAATAATGAAAATGACTGAAATTGAGAATTTAGAGATCTAACCTAAGAATCAATAGCTTACTCACACATGCAATACATATAAACTCTAATACTTGCCTTTTTACCAGTATTTGCCCTTCCTAAGTCCTTCTTGTTGTGTGGCTAAGGGAAGACCACCAAATGAGAGTGGGTTCTCTACAAGTAAAACACACAATTGATGAATGGGGCATGAAATGACATACATGTCATGTAATTGGGTCCTTAATCCTCTAATAAACCCAAATGTATGAAATGGAGGTAAATCCTTACCTTATGTAGCTGTAGCTTGGAGAAAGGAATACTCTAATGGGGAAAATGCACAAAGAAGAAGAAGAGGAAGGTGAGCGAGATGAACCCTAGCATATGCAAGACTCCCAACCTCATGGCACTTCAAATTGGAGCGAAAGGGAAGGATTTATGAAGGAGAAGAAGAGCTTCCAGCAACAAAAGATGGAAAAGGAGAGAATGGGACGTTGAGTTCCCTTTTAAACTCAAAATTTTCCTCCATTTCACATGCAAGTTCAGGCCTTTTCCTGAAATTTCAGTTTAGGCCAAATAGACCTCAATTGACCCAGAATGAGTTCGGATCAAATCAAGCCCAACACGAAAGATGATCTACATGAAAAATTACACAAGGACTGATTAACGAGGTGCCCATAAGATGCAAGGTCAATTTACAAAAAGGTCCTCAACCATGGAGGTAAAGTCCAAACTCCGCTCAACTCCCTGTCCAAGACCCAAACCCAATCGCATTTAAACTAGATTAAGCTTAACAAGTTTTAAATTAACATAGAACGCGATTAATTAACGTAGATTAGGATTAGTGGGATTCGGAACCTTACATGTATACACCTTTTTCCTGTTTTTTTCCCCTTTTTTTTCTGTTATGAGAGTGGGGGCTGTGTGGTTTGGGAGTGTGGAGATGTTACAAGTATGTCATGCTATGCCTAGTAAGGGTTCTCTAATATTTTCTTTAGTGTCGTTCCTTTTCTTTAATTAGGGATCTTCTATGAACAAGCTGCAATCTCGTTTATTTATAGCAAATGAAATGCACGCACACATGTTGTTAATGCTCTTTTTTACTTATGTAGTCAATAAACAGAAAACAACATGTGTGATGACCTATATTGCATTTCTGTATTCATTATTAAAACAAGCAATTTAGCACAACTGTACTTAACAAAAATATATGACTTATAATGTAATGCTAAAATGCAGTTTGAAGTTCAAATCAAATAAAAAATAAACTTTCATCAAAACAATCAATGGATTTTTGTTGAGAGTAGAGAAAAGAATACAACTAACAGAGTGGGTGTTTGCCATGATGCCTAGAGAATAGCCCTTGAGATGAACTCTCTATATTGGCTTCAATTTGGCAAGATCTTCTTCTTCTTTTTTTGGTGTTTTTTAAGTATAGAAGGGTAGAAGAGTTTCATAGAAATGTTGTTTGGAGAAGAAAAGAAAAGAAAAGAAATAAATCTTACTATGTATTCAAATTTTTTTTGAAAAGTAGCAGTAAATCTCACTCTAGCAGCCGTAGCGGATAGCAGTGGCACTAAATAGACCACTACACACACATATATATTTAGAGAGAGAGAGAGAGAGAGAGAGAGAGAGAATCCCGAGGGCATGTTTGTGCACACCTGTGGGAAACTTGATCCATGGAAAAAATCAGTTACTAAATCCAATTTGCTGAGAGGAAAAGTGGCTGCACCGATTGTAGTTTTACTGTTGCACAGAATGCTTTTTTTTTTTGCAGAAAAACATGTACACAACTTGCCCTAAAATTTGATCTAGTATTTTTCAACAAACACTATAATATAATAAATTGGGTTAATAAAATTAGGAAATCTAATTTTTGTCATGTATTTGCATGTGGCAGTACTAGTGCTACTGACCAAGTTTTATTTGCATGCCATGCCATGCAAATGTTTCACATCTGTAAATTGAGTACATCCAACGTTTTTAGATGTATTTGATTTTTTTGGACTTCTTCACAGATTTCTCAAAATCCATGAAGAATTAACGTATGATACTAAACATCATGATATTGCTATTAATACAAGAATAGTGAACAGTTTAGATCATGAATTGGGGGCCCATTGAAGTGCATAAAATTAGATCTATAGATTTGGACTTTTGTCACAAATTACTCAAAATTTAACGAAGATTTAAGATAATCAGGGGGCCCATCGAAGTGCATGGTGGGTTCTCTAGCTAAGCAAGGGGTTGATCATCCTTGTAATTTGCGTGCGTCAGTTGCATAGTGTTGGGATGGGGTCTGGTATATTTTTCTTATATCGGTGGAACTGTATTTTGTTTTGTGTTGATGGTCCGTTGTAGTTATTTTCCTCTTTAATTTAAGTCATCATCACCATTGAAAAAAAAAAAACAAAACAAATAAATCAGCTTCAAGGTCTTGGGGTTCATTAGCTAACAAACAAAAATGAAACTTTGGATACATACATGGGGCCCACGGGGATGGGAAAAAAGTGGTTGATGGGCCCACAAGAAGACAATCACCGTGGAAGAGAATGTTCTACCACCTTTTTGGAAGGGGTGTGAATAGTGAAAGTGATATTTACACCTATTCAAGTATGAAAATTTTGGTGTGTAAATGGCCTTATTTACACAATTTTTGTACCTCATTTACGCATGACCTCATTTACTAACCACATACATAAATGAGCGCAAACAATTATGATGATACATAACCAGCTTGGGAATAGTTTACATAAGTAAACATCTGCCGTCACAGGTTCAAATTTGACAATATCCCTTCTTCATTTTAGCATTGTAAGAGAACGAGGGCATTTTTCCCAAATGAATAGCACTAAATAGGCCATGTCAATATTTTTTTTGGCATTAATTCAAAGCCCGTTGTTTTTTCATACTAATAGTGTATATAAATCGATTGGTGGAGAATAGCTTTCCATCTGAAGAATTAATAATTCAACAGTAATGCTATTGGTCTCTCTAGATACTGTTATTGGCTTATTACTCATCATGCTATTGGTCTGCTACTCTGCCCCGATTACTGTAGTTTGTTCTTCCTCAAACTACATTTTGGTTTACCCATGGGTAATATGTGTTCCTCTCTCTCTCTCTCTCTCTCTCTCTCTGCCAGTCTTTTTCCCCTGATGTAGAACTTTAAGGCTTCTGATGGAGGATTGCTTATATTAGGTCGCAAAGTTGACACCATTTTATTGGCCCTCTCATCTTTATTGACCATGGATGCATATCCTTCCATAGCATCCCGTGTGTAGTTTGTTTAACTGCAGCTGATTTGATTTCTTTATGCAGGATGTTTTTCCTGTTATTCCTGGGGACACTGATTACAGAATTTTCGCAGAAGATTATGGCAACATTCCTGGGCTGGATATTATATTTGTCCTTGGCGGTTATTTCTATCATACCTCTTATGATACAATGGAAAGACTATTGTATGCATTACACGTGCTATTTTGGTACATAATTTTTTTATTTTTTAGGTATCTTGATAGCTCTTTTGCCATTTATTATGTTCCTAAAACAGTAAATATTACTATATCAGACCTGGAAGTATCCAAGCACGAGGAGAGAATTTGCTCAGCATAACTAAGTCCTTCACATCTTCCCCATTGTTACGAAATGCCCACCAAAGAACTAAAGACATTACAGATGGAGCACAAGATGACCGGGCTGTCTTTTTTGATTACTTATCATGGATTATGGTATTTATGCTGTTAATGCTTTATTTATTTATTGTTAGTTTGTGCACATTGAGGTTTCCAATAAATACCTACTACTGTTTCATCCATGTGGTTATTGCGTAAAAATATTAGAATATATGATCAGTAACTCTATTGGTTTGAAATGCAGATATTCTATTCAAGAAAGGAAGCTATGGTACTTCATAGTCTTCCCATTGTCACATTTTTTCTTATGCCAGTGCTTCTGCTTTTCCCAAATATCGGTGTGCGGTCATGGTGTACAGTCTTTTTTGACTTCTTAAAGGGTATGGCAATTGCTATCAGCTTTAGGGAAGAATTTTGTTTGAGCATGTTTTCATTGTTTTTGTGATTGAGGCTTTGATGATAGTACTTGTTCAATTTAGTTCTATAGCTGTACTCAATGAAGATGAACAACTGATTGCTTATCTTTTTTTTATTTTTTAAAGAGCTGAGTGGGGCCTAGGTTTGCCTTGGTCCCACCTGACCTGGCCCTTGAACACTCCTAGTTATGCAGGTATCAGTGGGTTCCTTTACAACTCCAGTGGGATGTTTTGGAGGTCTTTCTTGGGTCTAGGTTGCCTTTAGGAGCATTAACAAGGCCAGGTTCCTTGCCTTATGGTTGGGTGAGGGAAAACCACACATCCTTGTGTAATAGAGGGTCACATCGGCATGTGCTGTGGGTTTTGGCCTTCCAAGATTTCATTTTAGTTGGATAAGTTGCGGCAAATTCTTGCAGGTAGTAAGGTGTCCTTTTCACACGTGCTGTGAGGTTGGTAGAGATTAGGCACTTGGGCCTTGGAAGATTTGTTTGTGGTTGGATTAATTGAAGCATATTCTTGTGGGTAGAGGTGTCTTTTTCATTTCTACTGAGAGTGTCTAACTCTGTTCCTTATTCTCTAGATAAGGACAAGATATTACATGTGGGATTAATGTTAGATGTTTGATCATTTTCTTGTCATGTTGTATTTCTGACCTTTGTCCTCGTTGTTTGAGAGGCCATTCTATCTTAAGAATCATCCCTCTGCTTTCTGTTCTGCATTTTCTTATATTTCCATTGTTTTTTCCTTCTCTTATTAAGTTCATCCTTATCTTTACAACAACATCACAGTAGAAAGAAAGAAAGAAATAAAAAACAAAGGGAGAGATAAATTCATCAGATTTGTTAAAGTTGAACCCCTTGCATCTATCAACATGATTAATATCAATGCAGCCTGACAGCGACCCGTTCATTGCATATACTGCCTGTATCATTAAGTAATAGTTTGATTATGTCCTTTTTTTTTTCTGCTTTACTTATCAGTTCTTGAGGTGCCTAGTCTTAATTAATTTGAATGTGATTGTGCTTCATTTGTAAAATTTTCTGTTTTTGCAGGAATGTTGTTTCACACCATTGGAGTTCTTCTAGCAGTTATTGTCCCTGTCATCTTTGCTATTTTGAGATTACTTTTCTCTAGTCATGCTATGAGTTGGTAGGGAACTCTTCCTTGTAAGGTGTTTATTTTGTGCAGATTTTTGTGACCAATGAGTTTCTCTATTAGTATGCATTCTTTTCCTACTAATTGTGAGGCTGAGATTTGAATCTTTTTTTTCAATCCCCCTTTTCAATTTCATTACTGACTATTTTAAATATATGGTGGATCTTGTTATTTCACTCAAACACCCAAACCCTGAGATTCCATTAGCAAGGAAAAACATGCTATTCATTTGTGTGCCTATGTCTTTTATGGCTTCTAAATCATTTGAGGTCTACTAGGACACAATGGTGTGAGCACAACGGCAAAACCTAGGATGATGACATTTCAATCAATGTGGACAACTACAATCACTGATATGAGACACTGCATTAGTAAATGCCAATAACCTTTGCCAAACCTGTTGTTCCAACAACACAAGAAGGGGTGAAGATTACTGAAATAATATTTCAGCACTTACCTCTTGAATCTTCAAAGAGAAACAAAGATTGATCTTGTAAGCATGCAGTACCCAACAAACAATCTTGTATCTACTTCCAAACCACATCTGAAGCAGTGGGGTGGCTTCTGAAGCACGATTCTAGTCATTGGAAGTTCCAATTTCACATCAGTGAAATTAAGAAGCTTTCCTCGTCCTTGGTTGTTTCATTTACGCATATCTTGAGGTGTGCCAATTGTATAGCGGATGCTTTGGCTAAACAAGGGGTAGATAGATCTTCTCCGTGGGTGGGTTTATCTATGCAATTTGCGCTATCTTTGGGTTCTAAGGTTTGTTGTTTCTCTTTGTTTCGGTTCTTAGAGAATATTGCTCTTATATCCTTGTTCTTTTGTTTGTCTAATTAATAAAGTTTTCGTTTCTATTAAAAAAAAATCTAATTCCAAACCACCAACTCTGAGATAATTGCCAATTACCAATAGAAGAATCTCAAAAATCAGATGCGAAGATCTGAACTTCCAGGGGTATGCAGTATCAAAATAAACAAGATCTGAATTTCTCTATTAATTTATCTGTCTTTCCTCTAGGGATCGACCTTTCATTAAATACAGCAAAAGGCCTTAATCAAGGCCACATATTAGAATCTCTGTCTCCTCACAATTATTTCCCATCTAACTATAACCCAAGAATATCTCTATACTAGGAAACTATATGCATGTATGTTGACTAAAACATATCTACAGATTGAGTTTAGCTTTGGGCCCAGATCTGAGTTAATTCCACTTTGGGCTTGGTCGACCTGTATTTGACATGCAGGACCTGATTCCAAAGGGCATATCAGTCCTCCTTACATCATGAAAGAGCATAGTTGGTCCCAAATGAAATGAGAAAATAAATGCTTTAAATTATACCCTCACAACTTTGCAATATAGACAAAGTTCAATTATCAGTAATATTAAACATTCCTAGTGAGGCTTTTCCCCAGTGAGTTTCGAAGCACTTAATCCTAGCCATTAATGTGAAAAGGTCCTAAGGTATATTTAAGAACATTACAGTTTTCAACCTGCTTTCCTGCCTAAACCAACAAAGGGAGTTTTTTTAATATAAAAGACTGATTTTGCAAGTAGTATGGAATCATCCATTTGCTTTTCTGTTGCTCTTCCATGCTTTTGTTGACCCATTTTGTGGGCATCATGTGGGCCAGCTCTCTGCAAGTTGTACTTGATCTCTCTCACTTGCAAGAAGCACTTATACTGTTAAGTTATGGCTCTCCAAAACACTTTCAAGTTAAAGCTCAAGATGTTCTTAGTTGTTACTGCTTAAAAAAAAAATTGTTAGTTGTTCAATGAATTTCAGGCATGTTGATTTCATTATATTTCAAAGTTAAAAAGATAGGGTCATATCTGTGTATCTTGTCAGAGTTTGATGCCAATCATTCCACACTGAGTTCTTGGCCAAAAAAATAAAAAATTTGCTGAATCTAGAATGCTTCACACTATTATTATTCCAGTTCATGTTACTCGTATCCCAATTCTTCGTAGTTAATAACATTGACTTAGATGGAAGTGAATGGGATTTGCTACATTCCTTTGACATTCCTCTCATGATGCCTTTGTAAAATTAGGATTTAAGGGTTAAAGAATTTTGACTTAGTGAGAAGGTTCATAGCAAGACCATGAGATTGAATCCCTATATTTTGTGTAGCTATCCCATAAATACTTGACAGATGATACGGGTGATGATGATGCCTCATTTTGATTGGTTGAAGCATTAAATATATAAATTAGATAAACTGAGGATGCTTGGCAGCTTACCATAGGCCAAGAGAAAAATAATGACTTGACTTCCCTACTATATGCCTAATTCTAGTTATGATGCATGATTCATCTTAAAGATCCACATCTTTTGTCTTGCTAAAATGCATTTGGTAACACATTTTGAAACTTTTCGAGTGCATCATGATTGCCATCATTCTTTCCCATTGAGATTTCACGCCTGGCCTCCCAGGCTTTCGAGTTAAATCTCGTGCTCTAATTGAAATCTTTGTTATTGGTTCATGAATTCCTAGAAATCAAGTTTAAGCCCATGGACTACGTAAAATATCTTGAAAACTGATTTTACTTTTTATAGCTTGTTGATTTTAACTAAAGTTTTTATATTATTGTGTTCGAGACTTCATTTGATATAGAAATTATTGCCAACTGAAGAATTAGCTTTCAATTTGTATGCATTTTGGCCTCTTAAAAAATTTTTCTTCACATGATTACTAAATCCTTTGTTTTGAAAAAAACATAGGAGAAGGATAAAAGGAAAATTGCCATGTCATATTTGGTGAGTCTTGTGCACCAATTTTTTTTTAGAAAATGATACCACAATCACATCATGTAACAAAGTAGATCGATTGACATAATCTATAACCCATTGATGCTGTCTAGACTCTAGATCCCTTGGAGTTTTACTTCTGTCTTCAAACTGCTGATGATCTCTTAGGGGCTGTACCGATATGGTGATGTAATTATTGCCCTCACTTGTAGAAGGGAAACTCCCATTTGAGGAACATAAAATCTTAACTACAAGCAGGAAATTACTGCCCTTGATGTTAGTTGTAACAAGAGCTTGTAGCACATTTGAAAGTGCATAGTGTCACAGGTTACAACCACAGGTGCTGGGTTTGAGTCAGTTTTCCATTTGAAAGAAACATAGAGACAAACTGACTTTGTTGGATTGCTAGGATGTAAGAATTCTAAAAACACAAGCCCTTTTTTGAAGTAAAAAAAAAAAAAAGAGTTTGGTGAGCTAACTCCCTTGTAGCAAAGATTAAAAGGCTGCTTAACATATTTCTTTTTGATCAACAACAATGAGATTTTATTAATTTGAAAGATCAAACACAACTCAAGTTAGAGCATGCGTAAAAACACCTCTCATAGGTGTACCCGTACAAGAGAAATGTACCAAGCACCGACCCCAACTACATTATAGAAGCACTTAAGTTACATGGTCTATCTACTCCTTGCTTATCTAAGCAATTCGCTAGACTGCTTGCAGATCTACTAATATGTTGGAATGCGGCTTGCATCTTAGATATTAGATGACTATTTTTGTTGAAGAAGAATTGCTTTTTCCATGGCCCTCTTAATACTTTCACTCACGATATAAGTTGATTCACTCTCCACAATAAGATTATGACGATATACGGTGTAACTAATACGGAAAGCTTCCAAAATTGCTAGAATGTTTGCTTTGTTAGGTCTTTGATCCCTACATGTTTAGGAATATATATATATATCATCATCATCATCATCAAAGCCTTATCCCAACCATATTGGGGTCGGCAAGGAATATATATATATATATGGGAAATAATCTTATGAGAACTAGTTCTCACCATTTTTTTGTAAGAAGTCTAAGTAGGGCCCATCTATCACCAAATCCAAATCTTGTAATACATGGAGACCCCCCCCCCCCCCCGATAGTCACACGCCTTAAGTTTCGGTCCAATCCGAATTTATTAGACCTTTGGATCAACTGTGCACCAATCCGATTGGACTGAGTTTGTGAGCCACAAATGAAGGAGTTAGGGATATGTGATTTGGGGATATGTGATTTGGGCCAAACTTAATATATGGGGTAGTCCCACATAGGTCATTCCATTCCCCTTGGTCCCATCCCCAAATGGGACCCACAAATGGGCCCCATCAAAAGTTCTCACTACAGGTGTGTAAGAACACTTCTCATAGGATTAAAGCTCTATATATATATCCCACTTTCTGATTTCTTGTTACACCTCCAATGCTAGTTGACTCTGGTTTCCCCTTTCTTGCTGCATCCACATTGAACTTTAAAAGTTTGAATGGTGGAGAACACCGAAATGTTTTTCTTTTCTTCTTTAAGACACCCGTCTTCAAACAAGTTTCCTAACTTTGCATAATTTTATCTGATCTGAAAATTCCTTCCTTTCTAGCATGTTTGTTTAGCGATCATCAAAATTACAATTGATTGTAGATCCTCCCATGTCAATTCTTTTTGTTAAAAACTCTATCATTTCTCTTTTTCCAAATTGACCATAGTATGGAAAGAAGAATAATCCTCCATAAGAGCATACTGTTTCCAGTCATCCAAGACACCCCTCCAACCCTTAAACGCCACTGCTAATGAACTTGGAAGACACCAACTCTCTCCGTATTCTTTGATGAAATACTATCTCCCCTTCCCTCTTCATGAACAGCTGAAACTACATTGCAATGAAGAACAAGTGATCTATTGACTCCATCAGTCCATCTCCCTTCCACAAAGACAACACTTATCTGAAATGGTATTCAACACTAACCCGCTTTTCGATGTACTTACTGTCATGATTTTACCCAAAATGCCTCAACTCTAGGTGGGACGCGCCCCATCCAAACTGATGCACAAGGAGACCTAATTGTGCTAAATGGATCAATCTCCTTGTAGAATGACCTTGAGAAAAACGATTCCCAAAACGTGGCTTCCCAATGCAATAGTCGATTGCATCCCTTGGTAAAAGGCTCTTAATTGTAAATTATCAACCAGTCTCATTAACCTATTAGGTAGTTTGTTAATGAAACTGAAGAGAGAGAGAGAGAGAGAGAGAGAGAGAGAGAGAGAGAGAGCATTCCACTATTGGGTTTTCGTGCAAGAGCAAAGACATCCGTCTGATCCACTGGTTTGACTGAGTAGGATCCTGGGTTTCGACTTGGGTTCCATCTTTTTAAATAAATACAGTATACAGGTCTGTGTTGCATATTGTTTTGCTAGAATCATTGCCCTTGAAAAACATGGTGGATGATAAAATAGCTCCATCATGCAAAACCAAGATTCTCCTCCATATAACTGCTACTCTGCTAGCGACTACCATTTGACTTAAAAAAAAAAAAAACAAAGAATTGCCTTTCACAATCGAGCCTCTCTAAACTTCTAATCATTAAATTAATGCCACTTATAGATCTGGGAAAATTCTCTTGCAGCGTGGAAAGTAAGTGGACTGGGGAACACACCCCTGTGTGTGCAACAGTAATCATATTCCAACTGCAAAGCAAGGCCCAGTCCAATTTTGAATGTTACATAAATAAAAACTCCTAGTATATCAGAAACAAGCTTTTTAAAGGGTAAAAATAGCTAGGTTAAGTTTCTTTGAAATATTGAACTAACTGTAAGAAATAGATTTTTTTTTTTTTTGAAATCTGAAATAGTTGCAAGAATTGTAGGCTTGTAGCTTAACTTCTTTTTTTTTTTTTCTAATATCTATGCTTTAAAATCTGTAGTAACACATATTCATCTTGTTTGTAACTCTCCTCCATTCATATTGTTACAATAATTGTTGCCGCCCTCTCTTTCCTAGTATCCGTCATTTGGGATTTTTTAGCATATATTCTTCTTGTTTGTACCTCTCTTTTCGCTTTATATTGCTATAATAATAGTTGTTATTGATACTACTAATCTTTAATGGATTTCAGTTTAAAATTTCTTGATTTGACTGTACATATCTGGGTATAATGCTTGGGTCATGCTAAAATGCCCTTGACAAAATGCAGGTTTGCCCACCCCTACCTAGCTTTCTTGATGTTCATCCCTAGTTCACTAGTCGGTTTATTGATTCCAAGACTCATATGGGGATATTTGCCAATATCCCAGGATTGTTCATTACGCAAAACATCAAAAGAGGTAGCTTTTCATTTTAAGTTCTCATGCCAATCATCTTTCCTCTTTCTTTTCTTTCCATTGTATTTCTTCTGCTTATTGGCACATTTTAGCTCCCTTGTGTTTGGCCTACTGTCTCTACATACCTCCTCGTGTACATTTTGAAATTGTTGAATCTCTTGCTGCGTTCATCATTGTCTAAATATTACAGGTCCTATCTGATGAAGCTTGTTTTTGGGGAGCTTTTGGTTTATATGCTTCTATAACGTTGGTAGGTAAATTTATATTTACCATTTTAAATGAAAGATTTGGTATGCAAATGTGTTTTCTTTTCCATGAAACCATGATTCTTATGGCAGATATAATCATAGTGGGTTTATTTCAAACATTGGTCATCGGTTGAGTCTCAATTTCCTTTTACTGTATGACTGCCATCTTTGTTTGAATGCTTAAATGTGTGAACTACAAAATAATTATGTAAACAAGGTCCGAGCATGATAAATAGAAAAACAAATAAAAGGGAAGCTCATTGTAAAGAAAACATGGCTTACTTATGATAGCAACTTTTTGCTGTTAAAATTCACTGGAGAACCCTTCAGTCTTCTCTATTAGTTGGTGCAAGTTTGTTTATGTGGAACATATAGATGAGAAAGAATGTAAGAAGTGATCTATATATTTAGGTCATCTCTCAAGCCATTGTTAGCCTGTGCTCTTTTTAAATGCCAATTATGCCTAGGGTCTGCCTATTATTACAAAATTGAACTTTAAAAAATACGATGAGCTTTTTTTATTCTTTTTACCTGAGGTGCATCCAGTAGCTCAGTGGAATGCATCTATTATTTTCTTGGTCGTTTCATTGCAAGCGGTGACAAGTAGCTTAAAAGATTGTGCCCTGCTAAATAAGCTCTATAATGTTGATTGTACTTTAGTATCGACACTAAAGTATAACATGCAGGGTCTTTCTGTTGTGACATTTTATTTGTAAGCTTTAACTCCTATAATGATGAGAATGTTGTGTTAATTACACTGTACCTTTGAAATGATTTGGACCAATAAACGGAAGTTAGAAATGATTTAGTTTCTCCTAGACCCTAGTGGGGCTATGGTCTCTGTGTGCGCGTGCACGTGCGCGTGCGTGCGTTTGTATATTGGAAACAATATCAATGTTATGGAAATAAGAAAGGACATTGGTAAAGCTATTATCACATAAATTTCTAAATAAACTATCTAGGTTGACTCTAAACAGACGTGCTATTCTTTACAAAATTATTATTGCTAAATACAATAACTTGCTAGAGAAGAAATGTAGGTTCTTTAAACTCTAATGCGGGTTAAGGTCCATAACCAGATTTCCTCATGGATTTCATTTAAGCCAATTAATTAACCTAATCTAACATCAAGCAATCCCACAAAAGAGAGGAAGCACGATTTTTTATGTGGAAAACCCTACTCGGGAAAAACCACGAGTCCTATCACCCGAACAAAGGTAAACTAAGTACTATGTAAACAAAAGTTACAAGATGTACTTGCATATCCTTCCCCAATTGCAACTCAACCTAAGGACTGCAGTTGTTCTTGTCGGCACCTTGCCGTTCACCTTCTTTTGTTCTTGAATGAAACACCTCGAAGACTCTTTAAGTTGAATCTACTGCAAGAGAGTAGATGTAGAGATCTAGAGCGACATCTTCAACATAACCTCAGAGGTGTCTCTTCAAGTCTCTAGGGAAGACAATAATCTCTCCAATGGATTTCTAGGGCTTAGAATAGGGAGAGAGGCGTTGTGAGACGAGACATAACACCTATAAATAGGCCAAGGTTCATGGGTTCTCTCCTAGGGTTTGGAAATAGGCTCAATTGGGCAAGTGGAGACGAAATAGGAAAGTGAATGTGGTTGCAGTCCGTTTGAAGGGGCATATGGTCCGTTTGAATGGCTGTGGTCTCTAGTTTCAGATTGAAAATCCGTTCATCTGTTCGAACGGGCCTTCCATGTGTTTGAATGGACAAACTTGTTGGAACTTTGGGTTGAAGTCCCAGTCTGTTTGCCATGCGTTTGAACAGACAAGTTCGCTGAAATTTGGCTTGAAGGCGAGCTTTGACACTTGTAGTCTTCAGGTCCTTGAGAACTTTGATCTTCAATGAGCCACAATGCAGTCCAACTCTAAAATAGAAAATTACAAAGCAATTGGACCCAAGTTTTGTCCATCCCAATGAAAATGCCAATGCTCAAAACTTTACATGAAATCCAAAAAGAAAAAAAGTTTTGCTTATTTGGGCGTCTAGAGATTAGTCTGGGTGTTTACATCTGTGGGCCCCACACATCTTGCCTTTTCTTTAGACAACTTGTTTTGTGTTGAAATGAAGCTTATGGGTCCATAATGGTGGTGAATTCATTTGGATAAGGGTCCATTAACGCGGATCTAATTAAAGCCCAAAAATATTTAGTACCAGGATTTTTGAACAACCCCTTTCTTAAGCCATATTTTAGTTTCCAAGGGTTATGGTTTGTTTTGCTGATCTGAACCATTCACACATGGGTTTGAATCCCATGTGCATGATAGAGGGTCCCCCAAAAACAACAGTGTGTTACCCACTTTGTGATCTTCATCATGATCTGCATCATCCTTCCTGAATTTTGACCTTAAGTTGGCTTGAGCTAGTCTCTGCTTCACTTTTTGCTCCATTTTTTTTTTTTTTTGGGTTTGTGCTGCAGAACCCAACAATTGATGTTTTTCCGCATTTTCCTAAGCATGCAATCTGACAAATATTGATGAATGCACTGTATTGTGCTAATCAAAGCTACTCTCCAGTGTACGAAGTTGATTGCATGGTCGCTGTGCATATCCCCAAAAATGGGCAGGGTCTTAAGGGATCAAAATTACATTGTTGTTTTGAATTTTGCTGCTTTTCGGGTACTCATTACATATTGATTGAGATCCAAACATGGTCAAGTTGATGTGTTACTGATCCATAACCTAATTGATTCCTTTAGTAACTTTCTGATCTGGTTCTCAAAGCAGCCTCTTACTTTTGGAAGTATGGTTACAGTTAAATTATCATCATGGATAGTGTAATAGTTTTCTTTCCCATTGTGAATCAATCTCCAATCAAATTACCCCAGTCTCCCCAATAGGAGATGGTAGACATTCATGATGGGTATTACATCACACCATAGCCAGTCATGATAATATTCCCCTAAGAAAACTGATTAAGGATCACTCATAAATGAGAGTACCTTACAGCCATTTTTAGCTCATGTTAGTCGATATGGTTGCACCATTAATTTCATTTGTAGTTGAAGATTCCCTACCACATGCTGGGCCCTTATTGCTGATACCACTGTCAATAACCTACTCTAATAGCCGTCCACTAACAAAGCAATCAAGTGGAACAAATTTGTCTCTTGACCTCCTTGATTCTATTATAAGCGGCCGCTGGAACTAATGAACCTTGCTGGATCATCAAGGATCATACACCATCTCCGTATATGATTTTGTCATCCTCATAGTTAGGTATTTTTTTTTTGGTGGCAACAAACTCTTGAAGTTCATGAAAATTTTTGGTTTATTGCCAGCTACCCCATTCTCATGGTCACCATCATACACAACATGGTTACCGTCATTGGGCTCATCTCATCTTCACTCATGATCTGGTGCAACCTCTTTCACTTTTGAAGTTTCTACCAAATTATTTTGCTGCTTCAATAACCAATGAAAAATGGCTGACTTCGTTGCAATTGAAGCAGTGAATGTTATGCTGCCCATTCTACCAGCTACTCCATTGTCATAAGCTTTTACTCTCAATGCTTGAGTAACACGAGATGATCAGATAGGCATATTTTTGAAATATGCCTTGTGTGATTTGAGAGTGTATCACAGTGCTATTTTCTATTCACTTTCTCTAAATGGCTTTCTTGGCTACAAGCCTAGGCAACAACAAATATTGGATCAAGGCTCATATGATAAAGAATGGCTGGCCTAAGTCCATCATGATTGCAACACTAGCTGCTCATCGTGCTCATTCATTAAATTACATGTGACTTCATGGTGAATTCCTCCGCATAGTCTTCAGTTGATCAGTCATTTCCTCGCTGAATGAGTGTGAAGACAGTGGAACAAAGACTACAATCCAGTTTGTTTTTGTTTTAATTTTATTTGGTTTTGGTGGTGTTTGTGTTTTTTAGGGGGGGGTGTTGGAACCTAGAAAACTCTCTTTATGGGGGGGGCTTAATGTAAAAAAATTCTTGAAAGAGGGGGGCAAAAATAAAACTTAGTAATATCTTAAAATTTATAAGGTGCTTTTTTTTTTTGGACTTTTCCAAATTTGATCTTCTATTTGTGTGTTGGAGAGAGAGGAAGGTAAAAGAACACGGGCGGGGGGGGGGGGGGGGGGGGGGTGTTACTGTTGTTTCTCACGTTAAATATTTCATCTTCTTCCATGATTTCACCTGGCACATGCCACATCTTCATCATATGAGCCTTGGTCTGTGCTCACCAAGGTGATGCTTGACCTTGTAGCTGTAGGCCACCAAGTTGACCTTGCACTCATCCGAAACGTCCTTATATTTGAATATTTGCTTGATGACTTCTATTCACTTCTTGAAGTCATTACTACTTAGGCTGCCATGAAACTCCAAGATCTCAGTTTTAAGGTTGAGATCACTGCTCCAATCTTTTGATCTTCTATGTTTGTGAGGGATCATCTTGTTGATTCTACTAATGGAATGGGTTCCCACATAGTTACAATTTTTTTTTTCTAGGATTATATTGAAAAAATCCTCTTACAGTCACTATACCGAAGACATTATTCCACCATAGTGGCCCCAGAGGTCCTTTTTTGTTTAATTTTTTCTAATCTGAGTTGGGCAATGATATCCCCGCTCGTGTACATGTGTGAGTGGGGATATCCCTGCCCGTTCGTTTTTTCCTTTTCTTCCCCATCTTCCTTATCTGCTCGTTTTTTTTTTTCTTCATCTTCCTCATTCCCCTTCCTTTCTTTGGAATGCAGCAAACACACAATCCATCTCATCTTCATAAGAGAAAAAGAAATCTTTCCGAACTTTATTTCAAAATCTCCATCAAAAACCTTATTTTTTGTAAGCAAAATTTTAAAGGGAAAAAATCCATTTTTTCAAATCCCTCTTTTGACCCAAATTAAGGCAAGAAAACCATATGTTTTGAACCTCTTTCCAAACCCATGGCAAATGAGACACCGGAGAAGAGGAAGAAGATGCCGACTATGATAAGTTCAAAGTGGGGAGGTGGTGGTGCTGGGGGAGGGGCGGTGGTGTGTAAGACTAATGCAAGGTGGAGATTGGACTAGATGGATTGTGCTAAGGTTTTCGCCTTGGAGTTGGAGGGTTAAGAAATAAGGAAGAGGAAAAGAAAGAAGGAAGAACAAAAAAGAAAAAAGAGCGAGAAAGGAGGAGGAAAAACAAGATGAAAACGAGCGGAGATATCCCCACTTGTGTACATGGGTGGGTGGGGATATCTCCACCTAATTCATATTCCATAAATTTAACTAAAAAGGACCTATGGAACCACTATGGTGGAATCATTTATTTGGGGTCCTTTTTGGTATAGAGTGCATGTAAGAGGATTTCTCTAGTAAAATAGGTGTTACAAACAAAAGATCTAATCAATTTTGTTGAACAATTTATAAATGAAAGAAAATAAGGGTCATTTCCCTGAAATGAAGAAGAATAAAAGAAAGAAAAGGGGTAAAAATACCACAATTCGACGGAAAGAAAAAGGAAGAAGAAAAAGAAGAGAAGGGAGGCGTTCTTGGCTGTTGGCTACTCTTCCTTTCTTTTGTCTCTCTGTCGCTTTAGTTATTTCAATGGATAAAAGGGTAGAAGGTTTTTTCACCCTTTTATATCTAATTTAACCTTTTTAGATAAGAGAAAATTGTGGGTTTTACATTTGGGCACATCTATGAAATATCTATTTTGTTCAAGATAATGTGTGAGAGTCCTGCCAAAATAAAAAAGGATAAATAAAAGAAACAACCCGGATCTTTCGAGGGAACTCGTCACCTCCTTCGGATCATTCGATAGAACCAAAGCCTCCAAATATAAACTTTATTCATAATTTTCTGAATGATTTACATAATCCCTAAAGCCCCTTTTATAGGGTTATAGGGTTATAAGCGCCAAAATACAGAAAAATAAAGGAATCCTAATCCTAGAGAGATTTTAGGGAAAATGGATAAGTCCTAATCTAATTACGCTAATGCAAATAAAGAAACTATAAATATTCGAGGATCGTTACAAAATGTATTGATTAAGCATTAGGGAATTTCACTCTAATTGGAAATCGGGCATTATCCAAATTTTACTCTAATAGGAAATCGGGCCCTAGACATATTTCACTCAAATAGAAATGGAGCTAGCAAAATTTCACTCTAATCGAAGATGCGCCCTAGCCAAACTTTTCTTTGAAATTGGCCTTGACAAAATTTTGCTCTAATAAGAAATAGGGCCCTAGCCAAATTTCACTCTAATAGAAAATGGGTCTTAGCCAAATTTCACTCTAATAGAAAATCGGCCCTAACCAAATTTCACTCTAATAGGAAAAATAGGGCTAGATATATTTGTATATTTTTCCGAAATGCAAATCCTAAATGTTTCATTGGAACTTCTAATTGACTGAGACATTTCAGTTTGAAGGCTAGACTGAATACAGTCCAAAATGAAATTCTCAAGTATGGGCTTACAATTTACATTACTTCCAAATTGTCATCCACCCAAGGTTTGTAAGTTCCCTACTCACCCCTACACTGGCAAGCTGCAAGTTGTCGAGTGATCACTTGCAATTACTCCTACAGCATCCCGATTAGGGTGCCATGGGACCTCTACTTCTTCCTCTGCAATCCATTTCTATAAAGGGGATTCTAATGACTGCAGAAGATGTACTTTCATCAATTGTTTTTTCTTTGAGATCTTTGAATCCTTGTGTTGTAAATGTGGACTCACCCCTTGTGTATAAATTATTCATATTATAACCTAAAGGCATTGTCTTGATGTTTCAGTTGTATTTTTCAACCATAAATAGCTATCATTCTATTTCTGAATCTGTTTTTCTTCATGCATGCATTAAATTCATTTTATATTAAAATAAAAAAATGACTCTGCCTAAGACTCATCGAATTATCTCTCTTATTTCTCAACATCGGTGGCATCTTAGCTCAATTTTTCAACCATTTATATGAAACTGGGGATATTAACTTACGATCTTGTCTCAATAATTGATCAAACTCCTTTTTAACCATGGATGTGATCAACAAAGTATTAGCTATTTTTGTTTTTTTGTTTTTGGTTTTTTTTTTGTTTTTTAGCTTTATTTGTATTATTTGAGCCCACAACCTTTTGGTTGCGAGAGGCGAGAGCACCTTTCAACTGTGCTAGGGGTTCTTGTCATTTCAGTTATTTTGGCCAGAGAATATTATTTCAAAATGCCTAACAGTTATATATTGGAATTTTTAATGTGCAGGCTTATCTAGTATCTGGGCTAAGTGGTGGTTTCTTGACCTTTTTTCTGTCAGTTTTTATGGTTCCGGCATGGATCTTCTTTTGCTTATTGACCAAGTATTTTGGTCACCGATCTCTCAAGTACTTCCTAAATGATTCTCTAGATCTACTTTTGACATCTTTGAAGCATGCAATACTAATCTAAACAGAAACTCCTGCTTGTTAATCTTTGAATTCTCGTGCTTTCTAGATGGGTGTGTATTCATGAGTAGAATGCTGATTTTGTATGTTTTTTCTCTTCTTTTTTGTTGCTCAGAGTAACGTCCATTTTTTTTGCTGATAACCTCCATAGAGTCTCCATGGTTTACCCTAAAGGGTTTTATTCTTTGTCTAGTGCAAGTATACTTTTATTGACTATTTAACTAATAACCAGTGACCAATTGAAAGTTCTCAACATAAAGACCTATCATATATGTGAAATGTGATGTTTCTGTACTTCATTGAACATCTGAACCGTTAGTGAGATCGGTTTTTAGGTTTTTGATTGGGACTTTTCCTGTTTTCATTTCATACAGACAGAATTTAGCTGCTTTAGATATTTAAACATCATTTTGTTCAATCAATGTAGTTGTTTGGACGCAGGATTTCTGGCATGGAATCCTAAAATCCATGGATTTTGGATTCCATGTTTGGCTTCTCACATTTGGATAGACTAGGATTCGTACAAAACGGTTTGGAGTCCCCCAATCCTTCAAGATAAAAAAGTCCCACCTGGCCTCCTTGTTTGGCAATAGTATCATCTATAACATAAATAGTTTTTTTGCAATAAAATATTAAATAAATATTATTATATTATATGTTACATGGCTTTTGAGTTGGGGCAAAGAATGGAGTTTGGCTTCCTGTTAGATTATAAACCTTAAATGGGCTTGGGGTTCGCAAGTCAATAGGCCTTGGGAAAATCCCCTTTTCCTGGGAGATTGGTAGACTTGGTAGAGGAGGTTGAAGATATATTGACTATGGTAGGAGCTTCTTATAATAACATTCCACATGAAGCTAATGCTATGGCAGATGGTCTTGCAAGGGATGGAATTTCACGGTTAAATGTTTCTTTTGATCTTTAGTTATTTTATTTTTCCTGTTTCTATCCCTTAGTGTGTAACCTACTTTGCTTTGTTTTCTTTTCTTGCTTTAATAAAATTTACCATGGTCAAGAAAAAGGGCTTGGGGTTTATGTCCACTCTGTACCCGACCCCAACCTAACGTGTTTTTATATCCATTATTGTGGAGTGGATGTTTCGTTAGCAGAATATACTTTTTTCCGTAGAATTAAAGTGTTAGAAGTGAAGGAAGCATTAAAGCAAATGAATACATAAAAGGCTACGGGTCCAGATGACATTCTCATAGAGGCTTGGAATGATTTGGTTGGCTAGACTCTTCAATAAGATATTAATGACAGAGAAAATGCTGAATGGATGGAGAAGTGTTGTAGTACTTAAGAATAAGGGAGATATATAAAATTGCACCAACTATCGGGGGGTTAAAGTTATGAGTCATACTATGAAGTTATGGGAGAGAATAATGGAGTAAAGACTTAGATAGAGGCCCAATATTTTTGAAAATCAATTTGGCTTTATACCAGGGAGGTCAACTATGGAAGCTATCTTCCCATTTAGGCAATTAATGGAAAGATGCTGAACGAAGAGGAAAAATTTGCATATGTTCTTTATCGATCTATAAAAAGCCTATGACAGGGTATCGAGAGATTTAATTTGGTGGGTGTTTAAGAAAAGAATTGTTCTAAGAGATTATATTGAGAATTTTAAAGGTATGTATGAAGGAGCAGTAATAAATGTGAAAACTACCTGCGGAGAGACAAGTGTATTCCTAGTGACTATAGGTTTGTATCAGGGATCGACTTTAAGCCCTTATTTTTGTGCATTAATTATGGATGAGTTAATTACTCATATTCAAAAGAAGGTACCTTGGTGTATATTGTTTGCAAATATAGTGTTGGTGAATGAATCAGGAGATGGTGTAAATGCAAAACTTGAGAGATGGCTGGGGGCTTTAAAATCCAAAGGTTTTAAAATAAGTCGTATAAAGATAGAATATATGGATTGCAATTTTAGTGGATATATACAAAGCATTGAAACCACTATGAGAATTGAAGCCCAAGAGATTAAACATAAAAATTCTTTCTGGTACCTTGGCTCTATAATTAGTATTGATAGAGAAATTGATGAAGATGTTGAACATAGGATAAAAGTGGGATGATTGAAGTAGAGACTGGCCTTTGGACTGCTTTGTGGCAGACGAATGCCAACAAAATTGAATGAAAAATTCTATAGGACAATGATTAGACCGGTTATGACCTATGCAGCAGAATGTTGGCCAACCAGGAATCAACATCTGCATAAGATGGAGGTGGCCGAGATGAGAATATTGAGGTGGATGTGTGGTAAAATGAGGAAAGATAAAATTAGAATTGACCGTTTTCAAAAAGATTTAGGGATAGTATTAACATGGGAGAAGATTAGAGAAACCCGTTTGAGATGGTTTAGGCATGTTGAATGTAGGCTGTTAATGGTGCTGGTGTTTGCTTATAAAGGTGGATGGGCCACCAAGGGGTAGGGGTAGGCTGAAGAAGTCATGGATGGAAGTACTCAAGTAATCAAATCGGATATAAAGAAATTTAACTTATTTGAGGATTTGACTCTAAATAGGTCGGAATGGAGATACAGAATTCATGTAGTTGACCCCAACATAGTTTGGACAAGGCTCTGATGATGAATAATTATGATTCAAAACAGCTACGTGGTGGCCGTATTATTAGTCGTAGTAGTTGAGGACTCTAAAATAGCGCCGCTATGGTCTAAAATCTAGTGAAACCAAACAGTTAAAATTTGAAATTACATTCACTTTTCTTCTCTTTAGTAGCCGTTCCTAAAGTTGTCTCCACCGTAATATGGTTCTAAATCAGTAAAAAAAAGAAAAAGAAAAAGAAAAAAAACAAGATTGATTGCTACGTAAGATTCAAAAAATTTTCTCTCTTAAAAAATCCACTCTACTATGCTGCAATTGCTACTATCGCCCACTATATAGTGTTTTGACGACTGGCCACTATGCCTCTACAATTGTTATTTTGATCGTTGATAATATAATATTATCCATCTTGGATAATCTTGGGAGGATAGGCATTTCTTTGGAGGCAATTTTTTGTTTGTGCTCTTTTGGCAAGGAAAAGAAAGGGTGGATCAATTATTTTTGCATTGTGAAGTTTTCTCGTCTTTATAGAGTCACTTGGTTCTTTGGTGCAACTTGTTTGACTTTTGTTTGAATCATTGGTCGGGATGTTTGAGGCTTGGAGTTAGTCTCTGTGTTTTTTTTTTTTTTTGGTGTGGTGCTATTTGGTGGAGGTCTATCTTATTTGATATTTCTTTTCCATTTAGAAAGAGAGAAATGATGTGGATTTTTAGAGGGCTGAGGAGGGATGTCAATGATCTTTTTTCTGCTGTGATTTGGTCTAATTGGGCTATCTTTAGAGCAGAGTTTTCTTATCTAATTTTGGATGACGTTTTGCATGATTAGGAGGGATGTTTTCAATGTAGATTGCCTCGGGTGAGGAATTTAGCGTATTGGATTCCATTACAACTCCTATAGGCTTTTTAAAATTCAGTATTGATGGTGTTGCGACCCTTTTCTCTTTCTATTAATTATGGATGAGTTAACTGTGTATATTCAAAAAGAAGTACCATGGTGTATGTTGTTTGCAGATGATATAGTATTGGTGGATGAATCAATAGAGAGTGTAAATGCAAAGCTTGAGAGATGGCGGGGGGCATTAGAATCTAGAGGCTTTAAAATAAGTCGTACAAAAACAATATATGGATTGCAACTTCGGTGGACATATATAAAGTGTTGAAACCGCTGTCAAAATTGAAACCCATAAGATACCACTTAGAGATTCTTTTCGGTACCTAGGTTCGATGATTAGGAAGGATGGGGAGATTGAAGAAGATGTGAAGTATATGATAAAAGCTGGATGGCTGAAGTGGAGACTAGCTTCAGAAGTACTTTGTAACAAACGAATGCCAACAAAATTAAAGGGCAAATTTTACAGGACAGTGGTTAGACTAGCTATGACATATGGAGTAAAATGTTGGCCAATTAAGAAGACGCATATTCATAAGATGGATGTAGCGGAAATGAAAATGCTTAGGTGGATGTGTGGTAAAACTAGGAAAGATAAAATTAGAAATGAGCGTTTTCGAGAACATTTAGGGGCAGCGCCAATAGGAAATAAGATTAGAGAAACCCGTTTAAGATAGTTTGGGCATGTTGAGTGTAAGCCAGTAATAGCACCAGTGAGAAAAAGTTTGGATATACAGGTGGAGGGCTCATCAAAAGGTAGGAGCAGGCCGAAGAAAACATGGATGGAAGTCATTAATTCAGATTTGAAGAAATTTTACTTATCGAAATATTTAGCTCAAAATAGAACGGAATGAAGAAATAGAATTGATGTAGTCGACCCCAACATGGTTGGGATAAGGCTTTGATGATGATGATTGATGGTGTTGCGAGAGAAAAGCTAGGGAGGCAGGCATTGAAGAGTTACGTATGGATGATAAAGGAGACATGGTGCTTAATATTGTTATTATTATTTTCTTAAAAATTGGGCATCTCTTGAATTTTCATAGGTGTGGGTCCATGGAAGTTTCATTTTCTCCTTTTCGAGATTTAAGATTCCCTATTCTGTCATCCATGTGGTATTTCAAAATGTTTGAATGTCTGTCAATGCAATGACAGATGCCTTAGCTAAGAAAGGGGTGGATAGAGAAGTTCCTTTCTTTGCTCATATTATGTAATGTTGTGTCTCTTGGGTTGGTATAAAGCTTTTGTTCTGGTGTTGGTTTGTCCTTTTCTCATATATTTTCTTGTAATTATCATCTTCCTTTATAAATTTTATGTTACCAATGTGAAAAAGAAAACATCATTGATGGCATTTTTATTTCTAGAAGTTAATCTCAAGCCCATACTTTTGAAGAAAATTTTTTAGATTATCATTAAAAGCAATGATAGGATCAATTGACTAGAATATGATGATCATCAACAAAGAGGTGCGAGACCGTAATTACTTAGAAAGATTTTATCTGAAAAATTAGTTGTCATTCATGAATTTTTTTCATGGGTTTTTAGCTATGCCTAAAAGTGCAAGCTAGACCAATGCAAGTCCTAGAGGAGGAGGGGAGAGAGCTAGGACCATAACAAAGTACAACTATAGAAGCGGGCAATCAAGTGACCAAATGTGTATTTCTATGAGATATGTATGTGCTAAACACTCATTGCTATGTTGATTTGTCCATAGTATTATAGCCTATGAAGCACGGGTATCGATATGGGTACGGTATGAGTACACCGATACATCAAAATCTTAAAAAAACATAGGATACGGGTGGCTGGGGTATGTCCATTAAAAATTATATTTTTAAAATTTTAATAATGAAATATGCTAATAATTAATATAGGTTAGAATCCTCAGATGTAGCAAACCAACAATTACTTAATACTATTACAAATTCAACCTAATGAAAAATAAAAGAGTAGTAGCAATACTATGTTTTATGTTTCATAATCCAACATTCCTTCCTTCCTTCATTTTTCTTCTTCCTCCTTTCCGTTTTCTCCTCTTTTTTTTTGCCCCGCTGGAGATGAAGGGTTTGGAGATGGGTTAGGGTTAAAGTCTTTTCCCTTTTAAGTTCATCTAGAAAGGTTAGGGTTAAAGTTAAAAATTACTTTTTTAGCTCTTTCAAACCCTTATAAAAGTTTATACCAAAAAAAAAAAAAAAACTCTTATATAAGTACCGGAAATATACCCATGTACGTATCCATCTCGTACCTACAAACGTACCCATAAAGTCAAAATATACCGAGTATGTTTGACTGTACCTGGTACTTGTTTTTGCCGTACTCATACTGCATATGTACCCGGTACGGGTACGTGTACATTTTGAAAGTAACTGTGCTTCATAGATTGTAGCACATGTGGGTTGTATGCCAACTCAATAAATATATGACTATCTAGCACATGTAACCATAGCATAGGGACAATAAAGCATAAAAGAAATAGAGGCATGGAGTGATTTATAGTGGTTCTGTACTTGACCTACATCCTCTCCCAAGCAAACCATGCACCAAGGTTTTCAAAAGGTTTACCTCAAAAACCTATATACCTAATTTTTTAATATGGTGGTTCAATCACTAAGGTCTACTTCACCAGCACCTATTTTTTTGATACAGTTGTTTGATCACGAAGGTCTGCTCCACCAACACTTATATTTTTGTAGTGTTTTGATCCCAAAGATATAATCCTCTTTACAATTATATGAAATTTAAAACAGAAGAACACTTGCCTCTTGTAGACAAAACTAACTTGATGTGCTCTCTTGGTACCTTGAGCTTGAACTCCAAATTTGACTCCTTGCTTAGGTCATTGGTGATGAAAATTCTCCAATTGTGTACAACCAAGTGAGGAAGGAGGTTTTGGGTCTAGTGTGACTAAGATATGTGAATGGGTTATTCCAATTCCTAGAAGATGGAGCTTTCTACTAGACACTTTTTAATGAGCTTTGATTGCTCAATTATATACCTATGAGGCTCGTAGAGTGTCTGGAAAATGATATGGAAGGTTTGATGAAGATTTGCCTATGTGAAGCAATGGATCTTCAAGGCTCTAGATCCTAGTTCCACTAATCACTCTCTCTTGAGCTTTCAATGCTCTTTTTTCTAACTATCAAGTCGTATGAGAGTGTGTGGGAAAGGACTTTTTTTTTTTTTTTTGAATGGTGGAGTGCGTGGAAAAGGATATTTAGGTCTTTAAAAAGAATAGAACTGTGGCTGAGTTCGTGCTAAAAGAGGGCTCTCCAAATCACATTACTTTCAGCCTTTGAAATGAGCTCAAGTATATATAAATGAGCTCTCAAGGGCTAGTCCACGGTTAGCCATGGCCAACCCGCCATTAGTCATAAAACCTCAATGGCTTGTTTGACTTCCAGTCACTGTTTCGGTACCGTAGTCGACTCCACGGTCAACCATGCTCCATTATCTGTGTTCAGTTTTTGCCATTTTATCCCCATTAATTTTTCCAATAGGGAAGAGGGTTCTAAGGGCATATTCTTGGTGTGCTTATGGTCCTTTTACCTGAATAGGTTGGCATATTATGGAGATTCTGACTTGATGAACTAGGGCGCTTTCAAGACTTGAACTTGATCTTCCTTTCTGATGCTTCCAGAGGCGCACTAACAGTGTCCCCTTTGTATAGTTCCATAAATGATTGAATATTAATTTTTGGAAATACAGTTTATTTTTTCCAACAAGAGATTGTAGCACAGTTGAATGGTGCTCAGTGTTGCAAATCGAGTTTGTGAGTTTGAGTGAAGTTACCATTCAAAGGAAAGAAAGAAAGAGATACAGTTGTTCTCAACATAAATTGGTTATACCATCCACATGCACAATTTTGAATGTTGTTTGAGATGATTAGCTGCAACTGGGATTTGTGTAATATTACTGATAGAGTGCAATTTGCAGGTCAGTCGCAGGATACGTTACAATTCTAGTTCCATGCCTCACATTTTCAATTTACTTTGGTGGGTTTCTTTCCCAATTCTTGATAGAGAAGATGGGCATGATGGGCTCCCTTCCACATCCTTATGGTTAGTTGCGTTGAGCACTTGAGCTTGATCATTGCAAATGATATGAAAGTTAAAGAGAAGAGTTGTATTTTTTTTATATAATTGGTTATTACTGTGATGAGTGAGGTGTCTTCACTTGCAGGATATTTTGTTCAAGATATTGTAGTGGCAGCAGTGATTGGAGTTGTTACAGGCTGGTGTGTTGGCCCAATATTACCTGTTGTTGGCCATTGGCTAGCCAGATCATCCGTTGTGCAGTTATTGCTTCAGATTAGTGTGCTTGCCATGGCACTGTCATCCCAGTTCTTTCCCTACAGTGCTGCTGCACCAAAAAGGGTAGTGCTTCAGCATACATTCCTGACTGCCAAAGTGCTAGAGAATGGTACTGGAAATTATAAACTTGTAGGTTTCTTATGAGATGATTTTCAACTTATTGGTAAAACTATTTTTGTTGAAAGGAAAATTTTGACGGTTACAATCATGCTATTTCAAGAATCCTTCCAAAGAATATTAGATCATAAATCATGCAACAAGATTCTTTAGTGCACTTCTTTGGCAGGCATTATACTGTTAGCATAAAAGGCCTTCACTATAATGACAATGTTAATTTTTGAATCCTTTCATTTTCTTGGTCTCAATGGGAAAGGATAGTAAATTATAAACTGTGAAGCACTGTCATGCACGGATACTTCAAGACAACGTATCTCTTCTTATTGTACCCAATATTCCAATGCCAAAAACCATTTTTTGTATAAAATCCATATCCCTACAATATCCATGCCATATCCTTTCTGTTAAGTATAATGTTTGCCGCAACTCTAAAGCCCAGGAATTTTGGTTGCAATGGTTAGCAACCTTGACATGGTATCAGAGCTACCACATATCCCGGGGTCAAATCCACGCTACTTATGCTGTTGCGTCCTTGGTATTATGTTGCGAGCGCAAGTGCGAAGGGTAGAATACCCCGTGCCCCTCTAGGACAGGCACATGCTTAGAGTCCGAGTAGTGCCTCGCCGAGATTGATTTTTTTTTTTATTTTTTGGGTTTTGTTGGGGTTGGGGGGGGGGGGGGGGGAGGTGGTGTTGGGTTCAAGTATAATGTTTGCCGTAACTCTAAAGCCTAGGCATTTTAGTTGCAGTCAAGGTTTAAAAAATCAAACTCGGGACCCGACTAGGTCTCATGACTGAGGCCGAGTCGACTCAGCCGAGTCGACTCAGCCGAGTCGCATGGGACTTGGTCGAGTCGAGCGAGTCCCATGCCGACTCGGCCAAGTCCCTTGAGTCCCATGTTTTGAGCCTGCATCATGCAACCCGACTCGGTGTGGGCCGAGTCTGAGTTGACTTGGACTTGGCTGATTTTTTGAACCATGGTTGCAATGGTGAGCAACTTTTTACACTTTCCTTATTGATGTGGATCAATCTCTATTTATGGACATTTTCTAGTTATGAGTTGGCCTTTCAAATATTTGGACTCATGAGTCATGATCGGGTCTCTAGGACCCAGACACCCTTCAAAGTGGTACTGGGATCAAATGTGACCTAAACAGTCCTTAACTAATGAACAAACATGCTGTTACAAACTAGTTTTAGAAACAACGAAGAGGCAGGGGTTTTTCTGTTAAGTGCTGAAAATTTCTGGAGAAAATACAGCAAAATGGGTCCTTTTTCGGGCCTCACTCAAATGGGCCAAGGTGGGTCTATACCTCTGAAGCCCCTTCCCCAACCCCCCAACCCATATGGTTGCTCATCAGTTTCATTGGACATGGTGGGGCCCATCTCTTTAGATGGTGGGCCTTTTGGTCCCACAGACAAAAAACAAGAAGGGACTTTCAATTTTCCAGCAGCCGCTGAATCCAAAATTTTTTTTTCTAATTACATATCTTGATGCATTCCTTTATAAATAGTGTTCCTAAGTCTTAGGGATGCAGTTGTGTACTCAATTTAGTAATTGGGTTGTGTAATTTTTGGCTTTTAGGGTCTTTTGGAAGCACTTCTATGCATAAAAGAGTTGACTGCTCTGTATATGCAGTACATTTGATTTTCTGAAATCTTTAATGAAGTTAAATTTATTTCTCTCATGGGATTGAGCATCTCTCCTTTTGATTGAGGTTTTACAAAATCTATCCAGGATAACAACATTAGTTATTGAATATTAATTTGAGTTCCTTCTGCAATTTCTTGGAATTTCTAGATATTTGTGTCTTGTTATTCATACAACAGTCTGATTGTGAATCAGGACTGCATCATGCATCTATACTGTATCAAGGCATCCGAGATTAGAAATAATATCACTGAGTTGTACAGTGCTTTCTTTTGCCACATTGAAGTTGTTTGTTTTGAATCCCATTTTGGTTTGACTCTGTAATGAAATGTTTTGGCCTGGTTAGGCTTTTTGTTTCTTCATGTCAAAGTAATGTGTTGGGAGAACTTTTAAAAAATTTAGAAGTATAGCCAACCAACATAGTTGAGACAAGGCTTTGATAGTGGTCATGGGAAAGTGCTCCCTTCTTCCACTTAAATCTCCTTGCCTTCTTTGGAAATTACAACCCAAAGATGCACACTGAATGCTTGCATGGCATGGAAGGAGTCATCTTCAACTCGTTTTCAACAGTTGCCCCCAATTACATGCATTCTAGCTAATTCCCTAAACTTCCTTTGTATGACTGTCACCTTAGCCTCATTGCAAGTACTGCCAGTGACTTTGTGAGAGGAATTATGTACAGCAATCCATTTGCGGTTTCAAGTAACCCCAGCAATACCTCCCACCAAGACTACTTATCCATATGGCCCGGCCATCAAAGTTTCACTTCAATTTCTTCATGATTTCCACAGAGTTTGATCAAAATACAGAAGCGTATGGCTTAGCCATAGTGTCATCAAATTCTTGCCGTCATCTTGCTTGTGAAATCATCTGCAATCTTTAAAAAAAAGAATGCTCCTCGTCTTTCTAGAGATGCCTCTACCCAATGAGCCTTTGCTTTGAGAAATAATCACATTTTTATTCCAATTGAAGGGACAAAACAGCATCAAGATTCATCTATTTAATTCATCTTGATAGGATGTGAGAGCTATAACTAAAATGACTTTAATTTAATCTCACTCAAGAATGCATTAACTGCTTCCACATCTTGTAAGACACTAATAAATTATCTTGCACCTTTCATTGAGAGGAATCGATGACCATCTATCCATCAGTCAATGGAAGTATTCTGCTGGAACAAAAGTCACGTTGAAAATGACAGAAAAAAAAAAAAGATCCACACACTTCTAGTTTGCTCACCATCCACACTTCTAGCATGAACACTGCACACTCAATGGATGTTATTTTTTAATATCCAAATTTCATGCCCGCATGCATGTTGTTGTTTTGGTCTTGTTCATGTATCTAATACTATGTTTCATTGAACTGCATATGTACTGATTTTGTTGTTACTTCTGCCAAATGCGTTTTCTTGGAAACGATAGATGCAAACCTGGTTGTGGAGTCCAGCTACTATTTTTCTGTTGTGGATTCCAATTCCCTGCACTTTCTGTTCAAGTATGCACCTGAAGCTGCTAAAGCACTACATATGGACTCTGAATTTCCTCTCAAAATCACAAATGATTTTGACCGAAGTGTTTGGATGGTATGTCGATCTATACATAAGTTGTGTGAATCACTGGATCTTCTTTTGTTTGTTTGTTTGTTTTTTCTTCTTCTTCCTTTTTTTTTTTTTTTGAATGGTATGAATATTCAGATCTTGGAGGCATTCTTTCTCACTTTGGTAGAGTTTGATGACTCACGCATGCACTCTTTTCTGTGTGTGCTATTCAATGTACATGTGCATCAATTTCAATTCTCCACATTGTGTGCCTTGCCACGAAGGAACCATAAATAGGAAATTGCATCGAATGTCTGATCCTACTGTTAAGCAAGTGGGTACCTTGGCGCTTAGAGCCTTAGACGATGAAGAAAAGAGATTTCTAGATAGAAGTTGGATATGATTATACTCGACTATCCCTAATACTGTTAAGCAAGTAGGTACCTTGGGGCTTAGATGATGAAAGGAAGAGATTTCAAGATAGAAGTTGGATGTGATTGTGTTGAACTATCCCTCACAATTCTATTGTGTAAAACTACTTATTGGGATTGGCAAGGTATTCCGTCGTGTGTTTTCTAGTGTCCCATCTACTGTGGCACGCTTGATGAATGATGTGGTTAAGTTTTTATGCTTCAGTATTTGTATGATTCATACACTATACTTGAATGTGCCAGTTGGACAATGTAGGGCAAAGCATAAATTATTGAAAAAGGAAAGAAAGGAGAAAGCCAAAGAGTTGATTTTTTCCTTCTATGCACCAATTCATCATTTCAATATTTGATAATTTGGGGTGGTGAAGTTGAAAAAACATTACCCACTTGATGTCATTTTCGATTTCCACGCTGGAGGTTACCAGTTAACCATTCTTTTCTCCAAAAACATGTAAACCTGTTCTCCCTCTCTCTGACTATCCTTAATGATTTTGAATACTGCTGTGGTCTATATTTTCATTTTTCCCGGTTGTATGTTCCGCCTCTCCAAATGAAACAAAAGAAATGCCTCCTCAGGATGTGGATCAAAACATAGCAGTTGATATCTACAATTTTTTTTCTTTGGCAGGCAATTCTACCAATATCTTTCTTGTTCTCGGGAAGCTTCAAGTTCCCTGCAAGAGGTGATGATATCTTCAAGCACTACAGATATGTGCCATATTTATCAGCATACAAGCCTGCTATTGTTTCTAGCACTGGATCACGCAAAGTTTTCCTGGAACTTTATTTGGGGTAAGGTTACCATTTAAAAAGAAAAAGAAATTGAACAAAAACTCCGGTTGGGGTAACAATACTGTTGCAGATGTGTCCATTAATCTGATATGCATGTATTGTATACACCTAAGTGACTACATACTTGCATGCATACATGGATTGAGTGATGCTGGTCCAGTCATCCAGATGGACGCTTGTCCTAAATATATGGACTGTAAGGAAATCGCCAAGAACTCTTAAGTTTAAAATCTTCATTCGTCTTTTTGCTTCAATCAAGGACAAGAAGATTAGTGTTGGCTGTCCAAATTCAGTTTATGTGTCCCACTGGTCATCATGATTGCTTTTTGGATAGATTATTGACTTGGTAGGTGATAGGGTCTGCCTACTCAAATTGGACGTGGCAAATGATTTGGTTGGTCATTTGTGGTGCGGACCATTTATTTAGCATACATATCAGCAACCGGCAGTTTGATTAACTTCATTAATGGTTCTCCTATTTTTCATTGTAGTTCTTTAGACGAGGTATGGGTTACAGTCCTTAACATTACAGGGCCCTTGTCAAGTTGGTCATTTGCTGACAATAAACTTCCAGGTGATTTGATATTGTCAAATTATGGTTTTGTCACATTGAATTTAACTAGAGTCTTTCCTTACGGTATTTCTCCTGCTGGAGATTTGCAGCTCCGGAACTTGCAGATGGAAGCCCACCTTCATACATCTGTAGACTTAGTGGTAGCGGGCATGAGAATCGGACCTTCTGGCTCGAGGTGAGCTCTGAACTGTAGACCGTTTACTGTTTTTCATTTGTTCAGCGTATGGACTTGAATTTGTTCCGATATACTGTGGAAATATATATAACTGGAATTGCTTTGTTTGAGGTTCATTTGGGCCAGCATCCCAGATGGGTGTGGTTCTCCTTGGTGGTGCTGATCATCCAACTCCTAGGTGGTGGTTTCTACCTGTATGAAGTGCTTGTCTTGAAGGAGTCTAGTTTTAGTTTGAGTGTGGTTCTCCCTGGTGGTGCCGAGAATCCATCTCCTACATGGTGGCTTCTACCTGTATCTAGTGCTTCTCTTGAATGAGCCATGTTTTAGTTGAGCCAGCGCGGATCCCATTGCTTTGATAGGATCCGTTGTGAATGGGAGTACCACAAAAAAAAAATGATATTGGCCAGTCCTAATTAACCATTTGTTGTCTGCAAATGGATGGGAGTTGTTTTTACATGCCAATTTTGTTGTCATTATCATCAGCATTATCATACCACCAACGCCTTACAGCTTTTGTGTGAAGTTTGCTTTGTGTTTCACTCATCCCTATTTAGGGCTGACTTCTTTGCCACACAATCTACAAATTCACTTTTTAATACTTAATTCTATCCCTTGTCATAACTTCTTGCACTTATATTTCTCATGTCTGCTTTGCAGATGCTCAAACAACTTTCTTTTTTTGCTCTCCTCATTGAATCGACCCTTGTTTCCTTTTTTTTTTTACTCCCAAATTATGCTCTAACATGCACATTGCATCCATACATTTGTTTCTTCATCTCTGCGCCTAGCTCTATACAATGCAGGTCTAGCTACCTCTTGAATCTAAGGAGTAATCATCAATTGCATACAAACCCTCTAACATGTCTATGCTTAGCATAGCTTGAACTAATCATATTTTATAGTGCCTCCTAGATATTAGATTCGATCACAATGTAGAGCTAGTTTTTACTAGGCCATTCAACCTACTCTTAGCTAAATTGTGAAACAAATCAAGAAAACAAGAGATTTGGGGAAGCTGGTATGTTGGGTTAATGTTGCCAACAACTCTATTTATAATGGCATCTCATGTACAATGGGAATGAGCTTATCTACACAAATATAATGAAGTTTGACTGACTGCATGAATCTAAAAAAATTCATGGTAGACTATCAAATTATGGTGAACCTTTAGAGATTATGTCTTCGGCCACTCTCCTCAAACTCATAATGGGTAGCCAGTAGAATTGAGAGCTTGGATAGTAGCTATTGAAAATGAGGTGTGAGATGAGGCTTCGTGAAGAGATTATCATGCTAACCAAGTGTGGAAATAGCATGAAGAAGGATGGTATGCTTGCGAAGATGATGGCAACCAAATTGCCTGTGGATCTCTACTTCTTTGGTGTGTACATGGAAGACATCATTTTGAGCAAATTGGAGAGCGCTTGCATATCACAATATAGAGGATTTGGATCATGGAGAAAAGCACTTATATCAGCAGAAGCCAGTGAATCCAATTTATCTCGATGGTAGTGAGCTAAGCCACAATATTCAGCTTGAACAGAAGAAAGTGAAACAACTAACTATTTCTTGCTCTTCTGGGAAATAAGAGACTGGTCAAGGAATATGCAAAATCCCATTGTAGATCAGAGAATGTCATCACATCCACCCTGTGAGCTGGAGTGAGCAATCATTGGATAGTAGGACTTCATTCATTGTCCCTTGAAGATAGCTCAAAATCTGAAAGACAACAGTTCAATAAATAGAGGTGGGTGAATTGGCTGAACACCTGGATTGAATGAGCATCTATGTCAGCACTCAATCAAATCTCCACACTAGCAGCCAAAGCCTTGACTTTGACTTAAACAAGCACCATTGATCCACTTAGTTTTTTCCTTTCTAGAATCATAAGAACTCTAATTTCCGATTCATTTTCACCCACCTGCTCGTGAACATGAGATCTTTTCACATTCATCTAGCTGTTAGATCTAATAGTTCAATCTCGTTTTTGTTCATCTAGCTGAATGATTCATATGCTTTTAGAAGAGATGGTGAAAATTTTGATCTAATAGGTCATTGGCCAAACTCAAATAGATCGGGATGCAACGGAGGGACTCTATAAACAGACGTTGTGCAATGGAAGATTGTTCAAGACTTGGAGTTACAATATTACGTTGTTTCTTTTCATCACAACAGCAAAATTTATGAGGATTATTCAAGCTAGCAGGAGAAAACTCTATATATACTTCATAGGTACTTTTTTTTTTAAAGGAGTACCCATAAAAAAAAAAAAGGTTTTGTTGGTAATGTTCACCAAATAATTGTTATGGGTGAGTGTTAATTTGTATTTTGTGTGAGAATGTTGTGTGGCATTAAGGCTCACTGAATACTTGTATAGCATACCATAGGTCAGTTTAATCAGCAATTTTGTTAAGAGTGAGTTCATGTAGTGCGTATGAAGTTTACTTCTCCTTCATTAGTCAAGAATAAGTAGATTGAAGATCCATCAAAGGTTGTGTGTAATGAAGCTGACAGTTACTCACCAAGGCAATTGCAAAAGAAAGTGGATAAATGGTGTTTGACTGCTTACACAGTATCAGTGTACTGGCTTGAGGGGGAGCATTGGGTTTATTTGTAATTTTGCACCATGGGATTTATTTTTAATTTTCAGAATTAAGTTTCCTAAATTAGGATTAGTTTAATTTTGAGGTATTCTAGACTAGAACTGTGATGGATTTGGATTAGATTTCCTTGTTTGAGCTGACATCTTTGGTTGTACTATATAAATAGCCAATGACTATACTCTATACTAGAGATCAAAAAATTTTCTAAAGATGTATCCCTAAAGTTTGACTAGATGTAATAGTATGTGATAGCAGTATGATCTGATATATCACTAGAATGTTCGTACTTACATAACAAAAACAAACACTTCCAGGGTTTTCTGATGTTGTAATCTGTTTTTATTTTTTTGTTTTTTTTGGTGAGGTATTACACTGTTTTGCATGTTGTACCCATTGATTCAACTGAAATCTTTCGGTTTTGGGCTCAGTTGATATGGGGTTCGATTCTGATATTGATCTTTGCCTCTTAGATTATTTACTGTCATATTCCACAAATAACATTCATAAGCGAACCTTCCTCCTGCTTTTTTGCCATCAATCAATTATAAACAATGAAAATAAATTGGAATCATATAGATAGTTATACCCAACACTAATTGGGAATTCATATCCTTTCTACGGAGTTTTTATATCTACTATTGTCCCTTTATTCATGTCTTGCTTAATCCCAATTTATTTATTCAAGGTGATTTTCCTCAGTATTCTCCGGAGGAGCTACTTCGGACCTTCTCCTAATTTATTTTGTGCACACATTTATTTTCAATGTGTAATCTCAATAGGAAAATGGTTTTTAACATGAATCTACCTAGCATAAATCTGGAGTAGTTTCTCTTTTTTATTGGGTCATAAATCAAAGATAGTCTCATGTGAAAAAGAACAAGAAAGTCGACAGGTTTTTTTCTTCATTTATCCTCATTGACAGCTTCCACATGGAGAACAATTTGGGTTGTTGAAAAAATGGTACCCCCTGTATGTGATGCTAACCTGCAAAAAAATGTTGCCAGTTTAGGCTTAGCATTGTATGAACATTTTGGCTGACAGTGCTGATGAGTCCTTGAACAATTTGTCTTAATGACTTGCTGGTATTGAATGGTAGTTCCTTCAAAAAGAAATATATTCAATGGCGGTTGCATGTGACCATTTACTGAAATTACAGGCAAACAGCTCTGAAGCTCTGAGGGTGGATCTTGCTGTACTTGACCAGTATCTAGTTGATGATTTGAGGAGACTGAAGGACCTTTTCCCAAGCTGGGTAGATGTAACTGCTTATTCAAGCTATATGTCCAGTTATTTATTTTGATTCCACATCTTGTGTTGGTCATTGTTGGTTACACCCGGATATTCATAAAAATCAATTGCACTTTTAAGCATTTATATTGGATCACCCAGTTTTGATGTCAACCAAAAAAGTAGATGAGTTACAGGGGATATGCACATTCTATCGTAGGCATTACAAGAAAGTGAAATGTGACTTCGTGAGTCAAATTTTAGCAATTCTTGTCTTTATAAAGTTGGATTCTTTCGAAGAGTCATGTAAATCCAAATGCGTCATCATTATCATCAAAGCCTTGTCCCAATTATATTGGGGCCAGCTACATGAATTGTAATTCTCCATTCTAATCTATTCTAAGCCAAATCCTCTAATAAGTTGCATTTCTACAGATTTATTTTTCCACTTCTATCCACAACATCTTCGGCCTAGCTGTCCCCTTGGTGGGGCCATGAACCTGCATAAGCCAAACTTTTCTTATCAGTGTCATTGCTGGCTTTCATTGGGCATGCTCAAAACCATTTTTGATGAACTACAGATCTCAGCTTAAAGGGGGGATGTCATATCTCTCATGCTTTCTTCTGAGGTGTCATCCATTTTGTACATATTTAATATTTTGTGCAAGTGCGTCTTAAGAGGAAATTGATTTAATTGTTTAATAGATGTGGTTTAAAGATTGTCCTTCTAGGAGTGTTGCCTCGCTTTTGATGGACTACAAGATCTCATCTTCAATGGAGTGTATGTCATCTCTCTCCTGGCTTCTTCTTGGATGTCATCCATTTTGTGCATTTTTTGTGCAAGTACCTCTTAAAAGGAAATTGATTAAATTGTTTAATAGATGAGTTTTAAAGATTGTTCTTCTCCCTTAAGCCGTAAGAGTGGTGCCTTGCTTTTGTTTAACTACAAAACCTCATCTTAAAGAGAGGGGATGTCATCTCTTCTGCTTTTTATCTATATTATTTGCTGCTCTTTCTTGACTCCACTTACGGTGCGCGGGCACCTTGGTATGGTTTCATCAGTTGATTTCTTCTCTGTCTCTTCTCGTCGGTTGCTGTGATAGTTACTTTCTTCTTTGCTATGAAGACCCAAGTGTAGTTACATGTCACTGACTTTCGATGTTCCAAACCGGTCTTAAAATGAGGAACTTCTTGACTGCTAGAAAATACTGTGGTAAGGGTGGGTGTCTTGGCACCCTCACACTGCTACTCATGAATTGATTCTTGGGCAAGCAGTTTGTATCATGGGTTATGCTTGTCCATCCAGCAAATAAATAATTAATTTGTTAGATAGGAGCAATAAAAAAGAGAAAACTGCCAAAGGGTATGCACAGGTTTCAAACGTTTTAAAATCAGCTAGGGTGCAGGGTGTGTATGTTTAGCAGATTTTCTGTAGAACACGCTCTGCCTTTCTCTGCATCTTGATTTTCCTTTTTATTTAATTTTATTTATTTATTTATTTTCTACCTTGGCCCCAGGAGGGGGAGGGGGAAGGGAAGGGCGTCCACCAACGAGCAGGTGGCTAATCCAAGACGACAATTCTATATTCTCGATTTTTTTGTGTGAACATTTCAAATAAGGCACTAAGGTTTTTCGTTATCTTAAAAAAGTACAAGTTTTAAAACTTTTCAAACCAATCTCGACGTTTGTCCGTTTAAAGATACTTTTTGGTGGCCTTTTCTCTTAATTTTCTTACAATATCAAATTACTAATCTTTTAAAGCCATTTCATGATTTCAACATACAATATGTCGTCGATCACGATAGCAATGCTAATCGTCATTGATCATTGCAAGGATGCCAGAAAGGAAAATGAGGAGAAAAGATGAATTAAATGAGGGATTTATTTTAATAAAAGGTAATCTGGGTATTTTAAAAAAATTGAGGAAGAAAGTTGCTGAAATATAACTTTATACGGACGGAAGTCTTTAAAACTTCTTAGAAAACTTATGGATTAATTTGCAAAGTTTTGAAACTTGTGTCCTTTTTTAAAATAAGGCAAAACCTTAGGGCCTTATTTGAAAATTTTTCTTTTTTTCCCATTATTTGATGCGATGTGTTTTCACATGAGAATAAGGTGCTTTGAGTTTAATTCTTTTAGGCATCAAAGCTTTTCAGAAGTGGCCTAGGTTATCATTTGTTTCTCCGATTATTAATACCATTGAACAATGTTATCTCAAATGGTCACTAGTTTCCTTCTTAAAATTTGATCTCTTTCCGCCCGCCCGCCCCCCCTCCCAAAACACCCTCGGGCAACTTTAATTTATCACAATGTAACACTTAAAATCATGTTTACAGCTATGTATGTACTTCTTAGGGAATTTGCTCGTCATAATTGAGTAACCTCCGGGCCAGAGGCTAAAAGTTCAAAGGCTGGGCTGACGAGGGATACTTGGGGTCGTAAAAAAAAAAAAAAGATAAATCTTAAATCTTGCTGTGTTTTGTCACTCTTCTACAGTTCCCACAAAAAAGTATTGGCATGGCTGTGAATGTAAGGGTTGGGCCCAAGTTTGTACAAGTGCGACCTTTTTTTCATATTCAGACAGCTACGACAATTGGCTAAACTCATCAACATCTTCATTTTACCTGTTTGTGTTGGCAAATTTCAAAAAATGACTATCAAGTAATCTCCCTTTAAATAGGAATTGAATTGAAGTAATATGAGAAATAATTACCCAGCAATCCCCTAACGTTAGTCTGGAGCTTAGTCATGGTCAACTCGTATCCTTCACCCCTCACACGCCTCTTTTAGAATCATCCATCTGACCATGATTCATGATTCCTATGTCTTGATCCTGGGAAAGGCGTTTATTGAGTGGGAATAGCAATTAAATAAAATGCCCTTTATCATTCCCATATCAAGCACGCTCAACATGGCCTAAAATACCATATATAGAATGTGCCAAGGTATCCCTTGTAAGCACATAGTCTTTGGACCTTTGGGCTCCAGCTTGGGATTTTCTTGGTTTTCACAAGTAAGATCTATTCCCTTAGAAGTACACATAGGTACATATGTGGCTGCACACATAGCACCCAAATAATGTAAGAGATTGGAGTCAAACTTAATACGTTAGGGGTAAACCAAAAGCTAAACTGAGTGCATGGCTAGAATGTGCCACATGTGTTTTAAGAGTTGATGGTCACGCTGTTTATATGCTGTAGATTAACGCAAGGGGACTGCTGAAACACCTTTTGGACGGTCATGACTCATTAGTAACTAGTGATGTGTAAATTGTAAAATTTTTTATTTTTTATTTTTTATGATGACCCAATATATCCCTCACTAACTCAACCTTCAAACCTTTGGCTTTCGGCCTTTTGGTTATCTAATTCTAACAAGCAAGGACTATTCCTCGGGGGGTATATATATGGCCGAACACATATTACCCAGATAACACAAGCAGTGGAAGTAGAACTTGAGACCTTGGGGAGCAAACCCAAGTATGAAACCAAGTAAATTGTAGTTTGTGATTTGTGACTCATGAGTAACTGGTGATGTGTAAATTGAAGTTTGTGTCTATACTTTTTTTTTTTTTTTGGTGTTAGCAGTGGGGTGGGGGTGGAGGATTAAGTTGTACTAGCGGTCAAGTGTGAGGGCCTAGGATCGATTAGGAGGCATCAGCGAGATATTATGGTGCAAACACTCTGCGGTTCTTTCCTTCTTGGCAAGACCCTGTTTATATTGAGACTGTAGCTGTAGCTAGAGGGATCCAAAGAGGAGGTTTCTCTTTCATTGATCATCAAGCATTCTTCCTAAAAGTACTGCAAATGAATATAAAAACATGGCAAGTTGTTTTTTTTTTGTTTTTTTAATGACCCAAGATATTTATCACCAGCTCAACTTTCAAACCTTTGGCTTTAAGCTTAAAGGTCATTCGATTTTGACAAGCATGGATTGTTCCTCAGGGGGTAATGCATAATTGTACACATATTATTCGGATAACGTAAGGGGTGAAAATTGAACTCGAAACCTTAGAGAGCAAACCCAAGGCTCAAACCAATTGAGCCCGCATCTAATCAAAGTTAAACAACATAACTCGATTATTCAACTCAATAGTGGTAGGAGTTGCTGGTTCTTACCTGCTTAATGAGGTTTAAACCTAGTTAGATATCTCTCGTCACTCAATGATTGTTACCTCACTAAAGGTCTTCTTCCCCCACCAAAAGGTTCTCCAACGTCATTCAAGTTGCTTCCCTTTATTCGAGGGACTAGCCCGCTAGAGGGCTAAGGGTCCCAACCCTGCGTAGGCTGGGGTACCAAAAATTAAAATTAAAAACTCGACAAATTATTGAGTTAGCCCACTTGACTAATTCCAACCTAGTACAATTAAGACGAACAATTCACCGGGGCCTTGTCTTTGGTCTATGCTAATAAAAGTGGGGCATGGATGTATGGGCGTGGTATGCTTTAAGGTTTGAATAGGTCTTACAATAGATTAGCATAGGAAACAACTACATGAGACGACCAAACCTTTAATTTGAGGGCCCCAAAGCACAATGGTTATATGCATAGGCCTTAAAGGTCTAGATCGTTTGATGGAGATATTTCTTTTACCCAACACTCTTATCCATTACCAGACTTTTGTCCTCCCACTCTAGTAATCGGTATGCACGGCAAAAGTCATTCATCAAAAGCATGTGCTTGAAATTTTCACCTTTTCTCCAAATTCAATGTCCAGCATCAATCTCTTAACTATCAAAATCATGGCACAAGTTGTTTTTAAGAGAAATCAATATGAAGACCGACCTGTTGCCTCATAGTAAGACGCACCAGTTTTTACTTAGCCGCTCAGGATTTAAATTTGCGCAATCACCTGCCCTCACTCTTGAGGATTGTACTACCTCATTCGAGGTCTATTCCCTCACCCAGGGGCACCCCACCTCACCAAGTAATTATCCAATGCTACAATCATGTGTTGCTTTTATGTAAATTATTTAAGCACATTTGTATAAATATGCAGTAGATAGCAAATGGGCCCTGATTTGGACCCCATTCGAAACACTTTACTTGGTCCAAGTGTCGGTAAAAGTCTTCAATTGAGTTCAGGTTAACATATATTGCGAACATGTGTTTCATGCAGGTACTAAAATGGCCATTCGTCTAGCCCTCATATAATGTGGGCCTCACTATACTGGGTTCGCCGACAATACTTCGGCCCTTACACTGCCTTTGAGGGCTAAAGTTAGGCTAGGAATGAAAGAAAATTTGTTAAAGCTAATACAAAAACACCATCAAATTTATAATAATTGTATACCCTAATTTTATCCAATGGAGCTAATCACTCGGCACAAGTACAAATCTCCACACACATGTACTTGGAAAAACAAGGGGATGTGGAACAAATGACATAGGAAACAAACCCGGGGTTTAACTCAAGAACCAACAACCAAAAGAATAGATATAACCCTTGATTAGATATCAAAATGACTAACTAATTAAACTATAAGAAAAAAGAGGAGAAGACATAATAGTATAAAGTAAAATGCAATAATGCCAATGGAATATTAAGTGCTAACAGTTAATTAACAATCTTCATTTTTAATTTTCTTGTTAATAATGATATTTAAAAGATGGGGTCGGGCCTCGCCGGGCCAAACTGAGTTGGGCCTTAAACCAACCATCAAGGATGTGGGCTTCCGAAATTGGACCCTATCCTTCCCCCAGGCGCGACAGCCCAAACTACTAGGGTTAGGGTTTTGCATCTCCGATAAAAGCTCATGCTACTCTCATTTGTTCTTCCTCAGGCCTCCGAAGTGAAAACAAGAGAGAGAGAGAGAGAGAGAGCGCAACAATGGTCTCTTCTTTCCTTTCTTCTTCTTCTTCTTCTTCTTCTTCTTCTTCCTTATGGTGATTTTAGGGTTTTGGTCTTCCTTCTCTCATGCTTGGTTTTGCTCTTTGTTATGTTTTGATCCTTTCTTTCAGGTGAAGTATTCGAAAGAGCCGGAGAATCCCACCAAGTGTAAGATCACTGATTCCCTTACATTTCCCCGTTCCTGTTCTTGAAGATCTAGGGTTTTGGTGATATGGATTTTCTCATATTTGATCTTCATTTCATCCGTAGAAATCTGTTTTCTTGCTTATCTCTAATGATCTAGGGTTTCGGAAGGAGCAAGGGAGGAGAAGTAGATGGGAAAATCACTCCCTCCATTAGTTTAATCGTCCGCTCTTGTTCGTATTCACCTTTGATCCTTCATTTGTAACCCCTTTCATAGAAGAAGAATACATGGCATTGCTTTGAAATCCAATGAGTTCAAAAAACTGAACTAATTGACAGCCCCTAATCTGATTTATTGTGATTTTCATTTCTTTTCAAAGAATTCGGCTTTTCTAGCCTTTTGATCTCTGTGATTTCCTGTTTTATGTTTTCAGCCTGCAAGGCTAGGGGATCAGATCTGAGGGTCCACTTCAAGGTGAGTCACCCACATTTTTCTCTACATGAACATGTGAATTGATTTGTCTAAATGATGATGATGCTTCTTATGATGCCTTTTAGAGACAGAAGCTACTAGGATCATTGAAAATTTATTGGAAAGGTTGGTGTTCATTGATAAAATATTCTGATACATTTTAATGTTTCCATTATTAGCCTTTTCATGTAGGATTGGTTTCCAACTTCCATTGATGTCTGTGCATGTTTTAATGTTTCCATTATTAGCCTTTTCATGTAGGATTGGTTTCCAACTTCCATTGATGTCTGTGCATGTTTTTAGGCATTTTCTAAACACATCAGATACTGCTCCAATTATCAGTTTCATGTTGGTTGATCCTTGAACCTGAGGAAAAAAAGCAGGGGTTTGTTGTCTCTACGGACAAGCCTCTCGTAAGCTTCAGGGAAATCGTTTTCCATTGTTATTGGGTGAACCACTGTAGGCTTTGTCAATGACAAAAGGTTCAGTAAATAATGGTACATTGGAAGCTGCACAACATCTGTAGTTGAATATCTTGCCATACTATAATCTGATTTGTATTATTTTATCTTATAGGCTCAGGCTACATAAACCTTTAAGCATATATATTTTCTTTCCCACTTTTCTAATATCAGATTATACATATCATCCAGCTATATTTTCTCCTGTTTTATTTCTTTCATGTTTGCGTCTGAAGAAAAAAGCAGGGTCTTGTCGTCTGTTGGGCAAGTCTCTCATAAGCTTCAGGGAAACTTTTCCCATTGTTATTGGGTGAACCTTTGTAGGTTGTCTGTGACAAATGGTTCAGTAAATAATGGCACATTGTAAACTAACTTTCACTTAATTTATACATCACCAGTGAGACCCAGATTGCTGCTGTATATGCCAAAATGGTTTCACATTTTTGGAATGTTTGTTTTTTTCATTAACCCCTGCACTTGGTGCTTGTTTTCTATATCAGCAGCAACTCCCATTGTTTGCTGCTGAACCTCTGTTTGATTGTTTGATTACAAGATGTTCTGCAAATGATGGTTATTTTCAATTGATATCGTTTAGTGGATAGATTCTATTAAATACACTGTTGTTTAGATTCAGATTTGGTTGGCTTTGTGGATATTTTAACCATTTGTAATCAAGTGAATGGTGAATTCTGCATAGCTATTTTATTGCTGTGAATGCATGGTGCGTGGATCTGTCATTGCTATGGTGTGAGGAATTGGTTTTGACACACTCTGTTTGTGGAAGATGAACATTTATTCTGCTTTTGGTATTATTAGACTATTCACACAGCACTCAGGACTCTTCTAATACCCATAGTAGAAAGTGTCAATACAGCTGTGCTGAATGTGCATATCATTTATCTTAATATTGGCCGTTGTTTCTGTGGCAATGCATGTGCTTGCTTGCTCTCAGATGTAGAGCTGGTGCTTCATAAATCCTTTTTACCTGCCTCTATTTTATGAATTAAGGGACGATTAGTTAAAGGTTGAAAAATGGAGATAATATATGACCTTCCTGTTAAGAAAGCTGATTAAATTGACAGATATTGAGTGTAACTTAACTTAAGTTTGATTTTAGTAGATTCTAATTTTGGCCCAAGTTCCTTAGGGAGTTGGATCTAGATCCTTGCATTCAAGGCTTTTCAGACTTCTATAGCCTGTTTAGACTTTGGATTTCTGTATTGTACCTCAGGACATTTGAAGGTTCCATTTATTAGGAAACCCATGTGGTCCTCGATTTGGATTTTGCATTAGCAGATGTGGATTTGAAGTTATTGTGTTGATGCTAGTTTGCCACATTCTGGCAGGACTTACCATCGTGTGTTTTATATTTGCTAATTTTGTGCTTGTACTTCCCATTGTGCCCAATTGGGGTGTTATGATGTTACTAAATGTTGTGGAAACCGTAAACTGACTAGTGGTAACATCATGAATTATACTTAAGAGTTTTTGTGCGTTATCCTTTTTTCTGATTCTAACATTTTGTGATAAGACATATTCTCTTTTTTTCGTTTTTAGAACACTAGGGAAACTGCCTTTGCCCTTAGGAAGCTGCCTTTGGCCAAGGCTAAGAGGTATCTTGAGGATGTCATAGCTCACAAGCAAGCCATTCCCTTCCGTCGATTTTGTGGAGGTGTAGGACGTACAGCTCAAGCAAAGTCACGGCATTCAAATGGGCAGGGCCGATGGCCTGTGAAATCTGCCAAGTTCATTCTGGACTTACTAAAAAATGCGGAGAGTAATGCAGATGTATGTTCCATTACACATATGGTCAATATCTGACTATCCATTCATTTTATGGTTTTAAGTTCATATGCGAATTATCTTTCAGGTAAAAGGTTTGGATACAGATACTCTCTTCATCTCTCACATTCAGGTAAATCAAGCACAGAAGCAGAGGCGCAGGACTTATCGTGCTCATGGAAGAATTAACCGTAAGTTACATCTTTTATTGGAATTTTCCTTGTATTCTTTTTGGCCTTCCTTGCGGCATTCATCTAGATAATATTTTCTCTGTGGCAGCTTATATGTCATCACCATGTCACATTGAGTTGATTCTGTCTGAGAAGGAAGAGTCTGTAAAGAAGGAGGTAAGTCTTTTTTAGTGTAAATTTTTATTCACATATTGCCAGAAATTCAGAAATGTGCAATTAAAGATTGAAACTACGAAAGAATGGGACTAAAAAATAATAACAATAATAATGCTTACATGTATGAAAAACTCTGCGATTATTTTTCACACAAGCGCAATCTCCATTTTTACTCTGGACGATTGACCCTCTTCTATATCATTATCATTATATTTAACATTATCTGATTAGGGTTGACTTTGTGAATTCTACTCCACGCACTATCTATTCATTCTTGCTGTGTAAAATCTCTGGAGGATATCGAAAGTAAAATTGCCTTTATAATTTCAAAAATGTGAAGTTTTTAGTCGAAATTTCCTAGTTAGGTTGCTATTGCATCATTTGGGTATATTTCCAAAATTGAAAATATCTTAGGAAATTCTAGTGTCACGAGGAAAAATGAGAAAAATCTGTGATTTGCAGATTTCATGTGCAAAAGCATTGGATGTTCTAGCAAAAAAAGAAAGTACTGCATGTTATATTGAAAGTTTTGATATAATACACTTTAAGAATTCTGGATGTATGCCATTTGAAAAAAATTGCTGGATGACACACAATTTTTTTATTTTTGCAGCCCGAGTCACAGCTGGCTCCCAGGAAGGCCAAGAAAGCTAAAGCACTTCGCAGTGGCACCTCTTCTTGAAACCGTTGCAAGGACTTTGATTTTGTCGCCATCTTATTAATCAAGCTAATAGGTTAAATTTTATATGTTCTCCATTTCATGGAATTGTCAGTCAGGAATATTATGATGGTTGTTTCCATCGGAGGATTTTTTTTTTTTACCTTTTTTAATATATTCATGTATTTGGATAAATGTTTTGGCGTTGGTTGAACTCAACTATTTCGGCTTTTGACACGTGCATTAAGTTACCTTTATTTGGATTTGGAATATGGGGAAAAAACTTTTTTTGGGATTAACTAATTTAGTCTTTTTGCCTTTTTGGGAAACCGAACTTGGTTGCCCTGAACTAAATTCCATCTTTAAAAATTTACTATCTTTTATGTGGATTTGTGTCACCCCCTTTTCCAGAAAATTTTATTTTATGGCGTTTTATTTTAAGGTTGTCCTGTGGTTAAACATTTTGATGCGCTCATGATTCATACTTTTTTTCCTTCTACCATCAAAAGATGGAGGTTGTGGCGGCTAAATGCTAAGGCCTTTATGCCGGAACCAGAGTGGCTGTTTGCAGCTTTGTACGTAGTCTGCTGAAATGAGATTTGCATTTCATGAATTGTATATTACAACTCACTCTCCGCAGTAACCAGAAGCAGGCAGGGCAGCCCAAAAGCACTTGAATTTGAAGAAACTAGTGAGCGTCAGTTTCAAGAATCCAATTATTTTGAATGACCAGAGCCTAGATGGAGCGGTACTAAATTTCAGTCTGGGAATAATTTTTTGCATGGGTGCCGTGGATACATTTTTTTTTCATAGTTGCTTTAAAACCACGACTTTGTACATGATCGGTAACTTAACGAGAGACTTGCCAAGTTTTAAAACTATGCATTTTGATGCCCATGGTTGATCTTGGTCGCACTGCTTCACCAGACCGGTAGACGTGTAAAGCCGATTCTCCTTACTAGTCTTAAAACAATGTCAAACAATACTGTGCCGTGGATACATTTTTTTCATAGTTGCTTTAAAGCCATGGCTTTGTACATGATCGGCAACTCAACGAGAGACTCGCCAGGTTTTAAAGCTATACATTTTGATGCCCATGGTTGATCTCGGTCACAGACTCACACTGCTTCACCAGATCGGCAGACATGTAAAGCCGATTCTCCTTATTAGTTTTACAACAATGTCAAACAATACTGCACAAGAACGGAGCATATAAGATTAATCGTGTAGAAAAAATAACATCAGTGAGAATATTTCAACACTGACGATGTATAATAAACATACACACACATATATATATATATATATATATATATAATTTAACCACTAACAAAAAAGAAAGAAAATAAATAATAATACATCCACTAACCGAAAAAGAAAGAAAATAGATAACAATACACCCACTAACATCATCTAATTCCTGCTGCTCCCGCACTGAACGGCCTCCATCCTATTACATCTCAATATCGTCCAATTCTGGCATTGGAAACCGCAAAATGGCTGCAATTCCGGTCAGCTGTGCTAATTCTGCTCGTATGCATTTAATGAAGGAAATGAAACAGAAACAAAACAGAACAAAAGTCATTCTCAATTCGAAAAACCCCGGGCCACCCACGCCTCTAGAATGCATGCACGGGAAGCTTTCTAGTACGATTGTTCATAATTAGTCCCTTCAAGATATCTTAATGGACCTTCCATGTGGTTCATCCAGACCCTTTATACATGACTAAACACGGTGGATCAGGAGTCGCCAAAAATTATTCCATATGAATGATAAGAACCATCAATTGATGTAAATATCACTTGAAGATTTTGGATAATGTACCAAAACTCATGATGAGTATGTGTATATTCATCGCATGTTGGTCCCCCAAAAAATACCGCAAGGGATCTCGAGAAGATTTTCGTGTCCGATGGGACACATGAAAATTCCATTACATACCAATTTGATCTATTGAACATCCCTTATCCATGCACAGCATGACTGATAAATTTAAGAACAAAAAATAGAAGAAGAGATACGAAATCATTTGAATAATAAACTCACGTTCTCCAGATGGATGCATAATAGAAAATTTGTGCACGTCGCCCCCACCGGCCTTGACAGAGTCAACCAATTTCTCATATTTTTTCCTTGCCTCTATATCCGAATTTCTGTGAAGAGGAGAAACAAGAACTCAGTTTTAACAGATACTAACATGACTTGTTTCTATATACAACTTCATACTAACATTTTAACAAATCTGCCATAACAGAAGAAATCAATAGACGGGCTTCATTTTTATAAATCACAATGGCATTGAAAAACCAAAGGAAAAGGATTAACAAAAACCCATAATTGAGCCATTGGCAAGTCCCTCATGGACATTATTGGAATAGTTGATGCTCATAACCGAAGAAATATGAAATAGGCATGCTTTATATTTAAAACTCACGGGACGGGAAAATCTAACGAAAAAGATAGACAAAAACCCATAATCGAGGTACTAAGTACAGGGGTCCCTCATAGCAATGTTTGCAAAAGATGGCATTCATACCAGAAGAAACCTGAGTTAAAACAAGCTTTATTTTTATCATTCACATGTTTGCAATAGAATTGGTGCCGATGGAGTTGGAACTGTCACACCTATACAAATTTACTTATTTATTATTATTATTATTTTACTTGGTTGGCCCAATGGCCAAGACACAGTAAGTAAAGGGCTCCAACTATGGTTCGAAATCTAATGGGAGCTATGGGACCGGTTGCCTTTACCCACAAGGCTAGCCCTCAATGCCCCACACCAATACAGAATTGATGATCAACATTTTAGACTCAATCCTAGGATTCATGAAAAAATGTGTCCTGAACAAAGTAACCTTCTCTCTCTTTTTCTAGTATCATCTGCATTTTTCTCTACAATTTTTATTCTTCATTTTTTACTTATATTAATTTTTTTTAATCTAGATTGAAAGGAGAAGACTAGATATCTTCACCTTTAAATTCCACCGCTTGTTTTTGTTCTACTTAACAGTAAATCTAAAATCAAAATGACCCACATTCACCATAAGGTTTAATCATCAAAAGTCAAATCATAAATCATGAAATTCATCAGGAAAAACCATAAGATTCTTAAAAAGAATGGAATTCAAGCAGAAGTTCAAATTCTCTTTCACAGAATATGATTCAAATCAATAACCTGGATGGGTCTAATTATAGTGTTTCACTCAAGTTCAGGTATAAAGATTCCTGTATAAACAGGTTTTGTTTAGTCCACATTTATGGAAACCTGAGAAACCTAAGTTTGTTAAGATAAAATAGGTAAGAGGCAATAGGCAACACTAAAATGGGTAAGTAGTGACATGGAAGACATTAGGTATTCCAAATAAACTTGGACAGTCAAACAAATGAAAGGCAAGCAACAAATCTTGTTAATATTACTCATGTAAAGCAGTCTAGCATACCAAAATGACAACTATGTAACATAAAGTTGGGGAAGAACAAATGCAGCATTGTTAAAAGGTGGAAAAGTCAAACATCAGCATAAATCTTCATCATCAGAGCCCTTTCCGAACTATGTTGGGGTCGGCAAACATCAGTATAAATCTCCGCATTAAGTATGCTCTATATTATATTTAATGTAAATGAGCAGACACTTGTATCAGTGTTGAAACTTATATACCTAACCAATACACAAGCAGTCAATACATTAATTATCCATCCGCAGATATCAACTAGAATTATAAAGTAATTACCTCAAAAGATCATCAGTTATTAGAAGAGTCTGAACCGCCAAACTATCATGGGCAACCTGAACATGCTTGGGGCCATAACAAGCACGAGTTGGGTCCTTCAAGCATATGATGAAACAATTAGAAGCAGAAACCAAGCAGACAAAAACCTCTGGTTGCAGACAACACTATAGCCAATAATAAGCAAAGGAACTCTGGGATTAAAATACAATTAATCTGTATGGATATTTTCTTCTTTTTTTTTTTTTTTGAACGTTAATGACCAGTACGGCTTAAAGCAAAGAATATCAGCGACAGTAGGGCCCATAAATTAATCATCTTAACATCATAAACCAACAAGGACACTCATGATACAGTACAGGAATACATGAGAGAGGAGTCTTGGTACTACAAAAGCTCTATATTATTTTTCTGATTGCAGCAGCAGACAAAATTAATCTATGCTTATGATTTTAAAAACAAATGTTCAGAGTAGCTAGCCTGGCCATGACCTTGTCTTTTAGAAACCAATAAAAATTACCAAATCACCAACAATAAGCTTATGAGTTTCCAGCTAGTGATCTTCATTGATTGCTAAAAGAGAGAATGAAATTGAGATCACTGTCATTTTTTGCCAAAATGCTGCAAACTGTAACCTTCCCTGATTCTCATAGGAAGAACTCAACTACTGGTGTATATGGCTAAAATGGAAAGAAAACTAGCAACCACATTGTTGCTCATTGGAAGCTCCTTTGTCCTAGGGAGAAACAATATGGTTATAGGCTCATAAAATCATTTTTTATTAGCTTATGATATTGAGGAGCAGAAGTCCCACTTGCTCGTCAAAACTGAAACAAGTTTAAAGGGCAAATCCTGAATGGGGCCTCATGGCTTAAGAATTTATTGACTAAAAAAGTGCTTTTGAAAGGAGGGTGTCATCCTAAAAGTAGAGTCAATAGACTTGGAAAAGGCATGCGATCATGGTGAGTGGAAATTTGTGGATTAGATGTTGGGGAGGATGGGCTTTGTGGAAGGCATTTCAGGTGGTCCAAGATGAGGAGGATCTATTGATGCAGAGTGGATTTTTAATTGAGATTTCAAAGTGGCCAAAGCGTACATGAAGTGTATTGAACATCACAAGGAGGTCCACAAGTGGTTAAACAAGAATTGATAGAGATTTAGAGCACAAAGGGTGACAGAAGAAATTCTAAGAACCAAAATAATGACTCATGTGCAGAATGTTTGAACTGAATGTTGGTGGGTCAACCAGCCCAAACCACATGGACTCTACACCACAAGGGTCACCCATAAGTCCCCTTCAAGTCGTTGCAGTCTCTTCATGATCAAGTGGGCAGTATGGGCCCCACACCAGATCAACTATAAGATGTCCATGACGACCAGAACACACAAAATTTCTAATTTTCTTCATTCCTTCTTAGTATTGTGACTGTTTTGATTAGGAAGCAATAATGAAGAGTCCTTATTGCAGTAGGGGTCTTATTTAGTAGGGTTTATGGAGGTCGTTTGGCATTATATAAACAATGTACTAGCACAGTAACCTGTGCTAAGAATGGGCATGCCTCCCAATAATGTTTGTACAAAATAAATAAATAAAATACAAGTAAAGATTAACTTACACTGTCAAAAACTAAAATTCTAAAACAATATATAATTAAATTATAAGTAAATGATAACTACAAAACAAATACAATTAATAATATAGCATATATTAAAACACAATTTGTAAATGACAACAACAATGATAAAAGCACGAGCTTGCATTTATTGTGTTGTGTTCCATGATAGAGCTCTTATCAGCTGCCTTTTATTTTATTTTTTTAATCTATTTCTATCATGTAATGTGTGCTCTTCTTCTCCTTGATGATAATGGTTACCATTTAAAAAAATATCAATATATCTAGGTAGCTTAACACTTTGGAAACAGAAGAACGAAGATTTCTTTAAGATCCTGGCTTCACATCTTTTTGCTTAATGTCACAACTCACAAATATGAAAGCTATATCAAACACTAAGGAGCCATCACAAGTGTAGAACCTCACATTTGAAAGCATGGTGAAGAAAGCTTCGAGAGCTTGGACCTGTAAGATAAAGAGCATAAGGCCATTAATACTCCCAGGAAAATGTTCCACATCAGGCAAAATGAATTTAAAGATACTGGGCATACCTCTTGTGCAGCTTTTGTGTCCTTTATTAATGACCAGACAGATGGGGTACCCAAAACCTCCTTCAAACTATGCCTTCACACAAAAAGTTAATTTGATTTAAAATGGGAGAATCAGCTGATTTCTAACTATATTTTGTTATCTTCAGAAATTACAAAATAAGGAATATAATTATAATATTAGATATCTATGCACTTTAGCAGTTTGCACCAACACTATTATGCAAATATAATAATTTACTGACAAGCTGCTCCCAGCTGCAGCTGGAACCACCAAAGCCAGTACAAGCATGACCTACAGCAGTTTTGGGCCCTTTTGTATGTCACAGTATCGACTTAAAACAATGACTCTTATCAACTAAAAGAAAAAAAAAACAAAGGGAGTAAAAGTATGCCTCATGGTATATAGGTAGGTACATAAAAGAGGGCTTTGTCGCATGAATATTTTCCTCAATATAAAATGCCTCATGGTATATAGGTAGGTAGATAAAAGAGGGCTTAGTCACATGAATATTTTCCTTTATATAAAAAGATGCAAGGGAAAGTTAGGTGAAACATTCTTCATCCTAATTAGTCAGCCACAAGAGGACAAATATTTAAGAAGTAACAAAAAAAACAATGTTAGATTTATTGGTCATAGAAAGCGCTATCCAATATTATCAGCGATTGGCAATTGTTGCTGCAAAGTTGAATTTTAATATAACTAAAGAAAAATGTTAGATTTCTTGGTCATAAGAATGTGTTGCTCAATATTATCAGAGATAGTAATTGCTCCAACGGTGATGTTTAATATCAGTAAACAAAATTTGACATAAAACGATCTGATGCACACTATTCATGTTGCCTGTCACAGTGAAAGGCCTTTGAACAGTGTGCTGCTGTTGGCACAACTGATAGATTAATGTACTAGACCACCTTTCCCAATGATTACAAGAGTGTTGCATAATAAAATGTTAGATATATGAGAGCAACAAAATAATGTTTTCAAATTAATGTCATAATACAATTACAAAACATGTTTATAAATATTTAAGTTACCAAAAGCATACTTGTATCCAGAAGTTGCATGTGCAAGAATTATACGTGATTTGTTCTCAATAATGGGTCTCAGTTGCCGTCGCTCTGCCTCCAATAGCAGGTAGCTCCGGAATTGATCCTGCAAGACATCAAAAATGAGAATATAAAAGACAATCCATTTGCATTTCATCCATTATGATGCAAACAAACATTATATCTTCTGGATATGACAGAGAATAACCAAGAAACTTACGAATTGGAGTGAAAATGCACCCAAAACTTTATTCAATAAATAAAGTAAAAAAATAGAAAGATTTCTAATCAGATAGTCATAGAAGTATGCCAAATAACATTATATAAACAGAGTAGGTACAAGGGGAAAAGAAAAGAACACAAAGAAGCACAATTAAATGCGGGGGAAGGCAATCCCATGATCAAGATTAAAATCTGACTTCTGTAGAGCCCAATTATGCTTTGCTGATAGACCACTGGCTAAAACCCTTCCACGAATCCATGGTTTATCAATATTTGCAGTTATATCAGTCATTATCAGCAATCCCTGGGTTTTATGTGTGAACTATGTAGCCAAGAACAGTTAATATATCCTTCTAGTTATGCAGAACAAAGGAAAAGCCAAGCACATGCCAAGCTACAGTCAAGTTGATAGAGCAGAAAAGATGGATACAATACCAATCTTGATGTAGACCCAATAGATAAAAACCATAGGATGAGTAATTCTTGACCATTGATAGTCAGCTCCTCAACGCTAAAGAAACAAGGGATGGATGCCCAAGACACCTCAACCAAGGTTACCTTGGATATCAATTGATGGCAGGCTCTGCAGAAACAAGGGATTGATGCCCGGCTCCTCAACTAGCGTTGGTGGACCTCTTGGGCCTATTTGAGCTTCTAGTATGTGGAAAGCAGCTGTCTCAAGGGCCTTTAGATTGGATTTTGGGATGACTGTTTGGTTAAAGGACACATCCGATTCCTTCTCATCCCTATGCTCAGTACCCACTAACAGAGCAGCAAAGGTATTTGATCTGTAGATAGATTTGGTGGATCAGTTGTGTAGGTGTAGGTGCCTTGTAAGAAAATTCATGATGATGTTTCAACATTAGCTGGATTGTTGACAATACTCCCGAAAGACTACTATTCTGAAGAGTAGGGAGTGATTCTTGTCTTCAGTGGCTGGATTCAAGTGTTGAATTTTCTGTATTCAATGACCAGTCATTTAACCAGAGAGAGAATCAGGTGGAAAATGTCGCAAAAGATTAACTATTTAACCATTTACAGAATTGGAAGATGTTTGTAGTCAAAGAATGCATCTTATATCGAAGGTGTGGAGAATACCCATCAATGATTATACACCATAGATCTGCTTGGGAATTTCCTGTGTTTATTTACAGTGCATTGGCGTTTGACATAAAAGGTGAGCCATTGTAGGAAAAATTCGAGATTATATTATCTTCAACAGTGTGGTTCAACCTCACAGAGTTGCTCTCTAATTGTCGTCCATTATCTAAAAAAGAATAATTGTTAATTTCAAAATAAGATCAGTGTCAAAACAGTGTTGCCATCAAGCAACAAACAAAGTTTATCTTGTGGGTTTCTTCTACAAGAGAATTCTGGGAATCTCTACTTCTAACTATGGAAGTGTTCGGCCAAAATGACATGAAGCAAATCTTCCAGGATAATTAGATGCTATCTGTTAGCTATTTTGGTTCCATGGGTGGGATTTACCTTTTTGGGCATGGATTATTTGAATCTCTGCATTTTTTAATAAAATGAAATCAGTTGCCCTTAGCGAAAAATGCCACTTCATTGAGACTCCTCGACTAGCCCAAGCAATTAATTGCTTCATTTGTGCGAATATGACTCAACACCAAAAGAACGAAGATAAATTATCACAAAGCAACCATAACAAACGAGTTTCATTACCAGTCATAAAGATTTATACATTGTTCTTGAGTTAGCAAATCATCCAAAATTATTGAAAAGGGCATCCAACTAGGGACCAAAATACTAACAAGTGAATTCTAAGGAAACTAGTGCAACAAAAATGGAAAATCACTTCTTCTTTTTTCTACCCATAGTCATAGCTTACATGAGGAACCATACAAGGGCCTTAACCTGAACTTGCTCTTTCCGGTTGAAACTGTGGTATAGAGTAAAAATAATGCAAACTAGCCTATCTCTAAAACACCAGTCAGCTCTATGTTCTCTCTTGTACTGAAGTGAATTCCAAAGCATATTCCTGATACCAATGAAGAAATTAAAAAAAGGGACATTCTCCACAGTAATAGTTAAATGATAGAGTACCATCCTAATTCATATGACAAACACAGTGAATGATGTAAGATTAGTAATTTAACTATCATCATCATTCATCATCAGAGCCTTGTCCCAACTATGTTGGGGTCGGCTACATTAATTTTGTTTCTCCATTCCGACCTATTCTAAGCCAAATCATTGGATAAGTTAAACTTCTTTATATCCAATTTGATTACCGCCTTCCACATCTTCTTCAACCTATCCCTACCCTTTGGTGGGCCATCTACTTGTATAGTCAAACTTTTACTCACCGGAACCATTACCGACCTACGTGCAACATAGCCAAACTATCTCAATGAGTTTCTCTAATCACATCCCCTATTGATGCTACCCCTAAATACTCTCGAAAGCGCTCATTTCTAATTTTATCTTTTCTAATTTTACCACATGCACCTCAACATTCTCATCTTGGCCACCTCCATTAGTGGTCACAATACATTAATTAAACTATAACATTCCATTAGTAATTTAACTACATGAAATTTTTTGTCACAATTTTTTTTTTATGACTTAATGTATCCCTTACCAACCCAGCTTTCGAACCTTAGGCCTCCGGCCTAAAGATTACCCGATTCCGACGAACAAGGACTATTCCCTAGGGGTACATATATGGTCGCACACATAGTACCCGGATAATGCAAAGGGCAAGAGTTGAAATTTTTTGTCAAAATGAAATACCTAAAAACATACAAAGCAATGATAAATCATATTGATAAGAGCTAATCTTCTGAACCTTCAACAAGTAGGGCAAAGGCAGTTGCCACACCCTCAACTTAGCTTCTCACTCCCTCTTAAATGAAAGGAGTAGAACACCGTACTGGACAACCCAAGCCGCAAAAAATGAGGTCCCTCTTCTTCATTGGGCTGTGCCCAAATTTTACTCCACTAGGAATTTGTCCACCATAAAATTAAGCCTGTAATTAAAAATGTTATTTGCTCAATCCTATAGTGGCACCAACTCTTATTGAAGTAAAACTTGGGGGAAGTCCACATAAAGAGAGGACATTTATTCTCAGCAGTATGGATACTCAATAGGCGGTTCCCGCTGTAGAGTTCCACACCCATCATGGGAAGTGTAAGTGGGATATTCTAAAGATTTGGACTCCTGACTTGTATTATCATATCATTCAAGCCATCACCGTTCACCTTTTCATGGATTGGTGGATAGTTATCAAAGGCATCCACTCAACCATCCATGCATGCCGCAAGCATCATGGCTCATCAAACGATCACAAGTAAACAATCAATGAATTTTCAACCATCAATATCTATTGTAGTAGGCATTGTGATTTGTGACCCATCAACAATCACAAGTAACCAATCAATGGATTTTCATTAATTAACTGGGGAGAATTAGTTTACATGTTATTATCTTGCACAGGTCCTACTTTGATTAGAGAGAGATAAGAACTCAAAGAGTCATAGCCCTAAACAAGGAGTAAATGCTTGCTTTGAGCACGATTAATTATGGTGAGCTCTATTATTTGTATATTTTAATTGTCCTTGCAAAGTTTTAAGAAATTATGTCTTTAAAAACTACTTGGGCATTTTTTAAATTTAGGAGTTTTCTTTGGATCATCATCATCAAAGCTTTATCCCAACCATGTTGGGGTCGGCTACATGAATTCTGTTTCTCCATTCCTTTCTATTTTGAGCTAAGTCCTTAGATAAAAACTTCTTCAAATCTAATTCAATGACCTCCATCAATGTTTTCTTCGGTCTACCCCTACCTTTTGATTAGCCATCTACCTAGATAGCAAAACTTTTCCTCATTGGTACTATAACCGGCCTACGCTCAACATGCCCAAACCATCTTAAACGAATTTTTCTAATCTTATCCCCTATTGGTGCTACCACTAAATACTCTCGAAAGCACTCATTTCTAATTTTATCTTTCCTAGTTTTTCTACACATCCACCTAAGCATTCTCATCTCCGCCACATCCATCTTATGTATATGCGTCTTCTTAATTGGCCAACATTCTGCTCTATATGTCATAACTGGTCTAACCACTATCCTGTAAAAGTTGTCCTTTAATTTCATTGGCATTTATCTATCACAAAGCACTCCAGAAGCTAGTCTCTACTTCAACCATCCAACTTTTATCCTATGCTCAACATATTTGTCAATCTCCCCATCCTTACTAATCATCAAGCCCAAATACCAAAAAGAAGCTCTACGTGGTTTATTACAAATTTGTAAAAATTTGTTTTTAAATAATTAGCAAAGAAAAAATACACACAGTATTATCAATCACCCACAAAGAAGATCCCAACTTTACCACTGCCAGTTGACTATCTCTTGCCCCACTAGAAGAATATCATCCTAGCTCCACCACAGCCTTCTAGTGTATTTATGTAATACCCAAGGGTGGAAGTTCTAAGCTTGGTTTAAATTAATGAATTATATAATTTTACTTTTATATATATAAGTGATGGGACCCATGTTTTACTTATAATATGCTAACAAAGGGAGGGAGAAGGATCCTGTGCACGACACTTCCACTCTTAAGGAAGTAAATCCTTGAATGGGATCAGGATCCCTGTACACAGCCTTTATTAGAAAGTGAGGATCACGACACCTTCACCCTTGAGGAAACAAATCCTTGAATAAGATAAGGATCTGGATACACAGCTGTTATTAGAAGATAGGGATTTGAGACATATATATATACTGAGAGACTTGCTTATTGACTCACCGTCGTTTCTTCTAAGAGCCAGAAAAGGGGAGAGATCCAAGAGAAGGAGGAAGAGCACTCGGTGAGACATCAAGAGGAAGAAGAAAGTAATCAACCAAGGTGTGGTTGATGTCCCATTCCCGACCACAAACCACAAGTTTACAGAAGGTGAGTGATTCCTATATCTATTTAAGTTTAATGATGGATAGTGTGAATTGGAGACTCAACAGTCTTCAATGTCGTGTATATTATTCTGGAATTAGTCCATGTGCATAGATCAGGCAATGAACTTCTCCAGAATTTATAAGGATGATTAGATGATGTTACTGACCTGGTTAAATAAGTTATTCCACACTATTGGAAGTCTCTGATCGTGGGTAGTTGGATTCCTTCTCCGTGCTTGAGAGCTACAGTGACTGACGACACCAAAGAGGGACAAATCTGTGCCGTGATCCACGATTCTGGGGTATAAACTTGTTGGATCTAAAGAGGCAACAATGATGGGATGATGAGGAAACTTCCTGGCTCAAATCCCCTTCATCAAGCTGCAAAATCTGCACTCTGGGACAGATTTTCAGAAAAACCGACCGATTGGAACCCTTTTTGGGCGAGGAGTTGTGGGACCGGGTGGGCCACCGGATGGGGGGTCAACACCATGGATCTTGGAGAAAATCCATGGGCGACCCCAGTGACGATGACCCTTAAGGGGTAGGACCCTCGATGGCCCACCATCGGATGATCTCAATAGTGCATGGCGTGAGGGAGAAATTCTCAAAACTGGACTCTGTGAAGCCAAACCACCTATCGGGTGTATAGATATTCAAATATATTTCATCAGACGTTATCAGAAGGTTCCCGACGTATCTTATATGTATACGAATTGCACATTTTAACGTTTAAAAAGAAAGGGGCCATGTTGTCGATGATGCTTACCACATATATTTATATATATGTATATATATATATGGAATCATCATATATTCATGATATAGATATCCGAAATTGTAGAATGAATTTGTGGTATGCGTAAGTTAACAAGTAAATATTCTGTGTATCTTAATTATGTTGCGTATGATTTGATTGGGATGAACCATGATCTAAATTACACGCATGGTGTGATATGTATGATTGTATAATTCTGGACCATTGGGTTCGAACTGAAGTTGTATATGTGGTATACGGATATGGATGATGGGACAATGAGGTCCTGAAATAGTGGGTCCTATGGGACGTGGAATGAGATGATGCATGTATGGCATCTCGTTAGTGTGATGGCCCAATAAGTAAAGACTTGGGGGCAAGATGTAGTTCAAAGAAGTGTCATGGTAAAGATTTTATCCACTCTTTGATTTAATTGTTGTTTATTATTTATTTATTTCAGTGATGCTATTGTATTAATTGCAAATATGTCATAAAGTAGGAATTCATTCACCAGTTATACTGATGTTGGATTGCCCTTCAGGTAATCGAGATGCGGTTGGGACGGGAAACGGTGATGATCAGCCCATAGTGTTTGGCATGCGTGGCTGAGGAGAGCGATACTTTCACATTCAGTAATTTAGGGAAATTATAGTCTTGGCATTTATTTATTATTTGATTTATTTACTTTGAAATTTTACATATTGAAAACCTTATTGGTTAAATTATATATGGAGGGATTTATTTTAATAAATGATGCTTATACCTTATGTGTTTATTTGATTATGTGTATGAAATGCATACCATCGTGTTATAACTCAGATTCCGTCAGGGCCCCGGAATGTGGGTTGTGACAATTTAGTCTCAATTGTTTAGGCTGCATGTGGCAGCTGCAAAAAGATTGAAGAAAATTTAGAGGGATTTCCTTCTAGAAAGGGAATAAGATAATCACTTGTATTTACCAAGTTAGAGGACATAGTGAAACCAACATGTGACAAATGTTTTGCAATGTGAACGTGCCATGAGAGGAAGTTAGCCCATGAAGGTGCGGCGTGCAAGATGGGTTGTGAGGATATTATATGGAAGGTTACGGCAACAGTCATAACATGTTCGGGGTGGAAAGAGCAGAACAATGATCCTCAAAACAAAAGGAGCATTCAATAAGATTAGTTGGATCTAGAATGTGAGGCTTGCAAGATGTGTCACAGGAAGAAAGGAAAGGAATAGCATCTCAAACAGGGTTGGGATGGACTGATGGCCAGCGGTAGTACCAAAGAAAAAGAGGTGATTCCATGTTTTGAAGGATGGCTGGAGGCAATTAAGGGGCAATAGGGATACCAGATCTGCACGATCATAATGGGGAGAACTGAGAAGTGTTCTTCAGCCTGTGGGAATCAATGATGCTAATGAGGTGAAATGCAAGTCATTAGAAGGGCTGTGGGAATATTTTATCCAGAGATTATAAAGACAATCCTGTTACCATGAGATTCCATGAACGCAACTAGATCATCAAGGTCAAGGCCAAAGGCATGGCTACCGAAATCATATATATCAGCATGCTATTTTTAGTTTCTTTTGTGCATAGAAAAATGTCACAAAATGATTTGCGGTACTCTCTAGCTATGATACACAGACTCGCCTAAAATCATGATGCACCCACACCCAACACATGCACCCGTACCCGATACTCGTGCCGATACTTCATTTCTAAGATATTTGATCGTGCCGATACTTCATTTCTAAGGTATTTGACATACTTTCTAGAAATGCACCTGCACCCGATACTTACGCCGAGTCCATGTATCATAGCTCTCTAGTGAAAATCCAGTAAAGACGAGATGGGATGTTCTTTTCATCTCCTCCTTTATGTGTAGGGTCTTCTTGTACAAAGACTCATTTATGCATTTGTTGTCTTGATTGCTTTTCTTTATAATGTTACACAAATTGCTCTACTTAATAGAATCTATGTGTTTCCGTTTCATGAATTTTTATATTGAAAAAAAATAACTTAGTAATCTGAGTACATTAATGATTAATTCCGTGATAAAATCTTATAAATGAAAAAGAAAAGACCCTTTAAGTTATGATGCGACCATATTTATCTAAATAACAGATTCAGAAATGATTGGCTAATCGGACAATGCTTCCAGTTTAATAAGTTCATAGAGCATCATGACTAGTATAAAAGATAATAATAAGCCCTTACATCCATGGTTTGAAATCATGGTCGTGGTTCCCATTGTAGTCAACTCGGAAACAATTATGACGTGGTATTGCCTTGCAGTTCACTGTCAATGAGGTATGAATTTTTATTTTAACCCCCAAAAAATCCAAAAAAATACCCAAAAATCCATACTATCATAAAATGCTAGAAAACGGTATTATTTTCCATTAGTAAACACTTCAAAGCAAAATATCAGTCCCTCTAAGTTATAACATCTTGTATCATTGTCTTATCTAAAAGTAGTAAAGTCTATTATGAATTGAATAGATTTACATGTATATATTAAAACAAGTTCAAATATCATAAATTTTAGCATTGCCACCATAATTTTCAACTAACCATTAGTATTAAACACTTAAAATCAAGAAATTACTAGCAGTAGTGCAATACTCAATTACTCAATCAACAAGTTGAGAGTGAATTTCAACTTTCAAGTAACATGTACTACTAAATCAAGATGAATTAATTAATTAAAACAACGGAGTATGGACATAGGGATATAATGGTTAAAGAGGGAAGAATCATTCATTTGAGAACCCACCAAAATCATGAAAATCACTTTATTTTTGGTGAAAAAAAAAAAAGAGAGGCTTGGGAAGATCTAGCACAGTCTCAAGAAGTTCCACAAATGGTTTGGGAAAGAAAGAAGTGAAGAAAAAAAAATATGGAAAAATTTTTTTTTTAAAATCATCGTTGGCCTTTATTTTCACCGTTATTTTCAAAATAATGGCCGTTAAGAATGTTATGATCATCATTTTCACTGATTTTTTTATATCGTGACCATTATGACCGTTATAGTGAAAATAAACGGCATAGGCCTTACCATTTGATAATGGCCATTATGAACGGTAATGGCCTTTCTTCGAAACCATGCTTACATCACACCTTTCCTGCGAAGTATAGAAATCTAATCCTCCTAAAAAATAAGCATTACATGCAATTATTATTTACTAATATATGGATGTTAAAAAAAAGGCAATTTAGTCATGAATCATGTCATCTCCTGAGAACTATAGAAACTCAATCCTCCAAGATGACGGGAAAGAAAACACAAATACATGCACTTCATGAGTTTTGGGTTGGTAAGGACCTTAGTGAAACCTGGACTTGCAATTACAGCACAACGAACAATTTTGAAGTCAACATGCTTCAGAAAGGCCTACAGCCAACATGGATACTTTGTTAGGCATAAAAATAAAAAAATAAAAATAAAATAAAAAGACTCCACCCAAGAAGTGGCAAATCAAAGAGAGGGATAAGATTGCATCATCATGAAGTCCAGCTTAATCACCTGCATAACTCTTTCAAAGAACTTATTTAGTGCCTGCATAAAGAAATAAGATTATTTCATAATCATCTTTTAAGGCAAAAAAAATTATCACAATCTAGCTTTACTGGTTTTACCTTCTCATAACCAGCAATAGCAGGTCCATGCTTACGGGGGATCGAAGCTTCTAACCGAGAACAAGTTGTAGTTACACTGTCCAAAGTAGTTCCAAAAATGACATTGTGGGGGATAATCAAATCAAAAGTCGCACAGAGATATTTGATCCTCAGAAAGAGTCACGATATGATGATTATTATCACTTCATTTATGATTACTTTTCACATCACCCATTATTATATATGGAAGGGCTATAATTTGATTGCAAAATTAGAGGTCATTTCAATTTCAATTTTGACTTGAGAGAGATTTTAGGAATTTAGATAGAGATCACACAGATCATGATCCTTAGTTATTGTTTTTCACGGTTTGAACTCCTGCCTTATCAGATGCATGATACATAATCCAGGCTCTTTAACAATTTCTTTTCCAAAGATATTGACGTAAGATCCTAAAAGAGTTTGTGGCCAAAAAGACATTCTAAATGAGAATTTACATTTTAATTCTAACCTAATTTCTCAAGAGATAAGATATGGCCGAGTTTCTCAAGAGTCCACAGATAGTCAGCTCTTTCAAATGAAATTATCTTCCAAAACTTTTTCTAATGTTTTTTCAATGGTTACCTTCCAAAATTTTCCTTGGAAAAAGCATATGTTCAGTTTCAAAATTCAAACGAGTTTACCACTAAAGGGTTTCTTTCAAAACGAGATATAGATAATGCTACTGTTGTATTTCCTTTGACATAAGGGGTTTTGAGTTCATAATAAGAGTTAAAAATAGTCTCAGCCATCTCAGACCCTTAGTTCATTGGATTTGACGTCCTTAAATTTAATATTTGAAACGATCATTCATTTTCACATCTTCCTTAGTTCAGAATAAGAGTTGTAAATAGTCTCAGCCATCTCAGCCTGTTTGTTCATTGGATTTGATCTCCTTAAATCTGAAATTTGTTATGGGGTCTCATTCATTTTTTCATCATCCTCTTGTTTTTTTCTTATTACAATTGTATTGTATTGCCTTTGTTACTCATAGCCATCTTGATCATATCTCCAGATCTCCATATCTTTTGTATTTTGTTTCAAATTTTTCTAACAACATTATGCTGCTAATCTCTTCTGTAGGATCCTCAACAAGGATATGGAAGCCGCCACCAAATGGAATGGTTCAGGACCTCAAAATATGTGATTGGTGGCCTATATTGTTGCTAATCAAATCACAGGGTTAGATCTGACACTATATATGACTATACGTTGACAATCAGATAGCAATAAACTATCTCCATATCAGTGCATTGCCTTGCTTGAGGTTCCTACTACCATGAAATGGTAATCAAGGCTAAAAGTGAGGCTGTAGTGGCTATGTATGCCAGGGCCTTGCAGAAAAATCATGGCCATAATTCATTCTAAGTAACCTTTGCCTCTAATTGGAGTTACACAAACTGCATCCCTTTTTTCAAGTTCCTAGTCATTTATTATTTATTTTATTTGTTTATTTATTTATTTTTTTGCATAATACATCCATCCATCTGTCATCATAAACGTCATCTTAGTCTGAACTCATTCGATTATCAACTGAATGGTGATTTCTGCCTCGTTTACGCAGGCCTGAGACAAATTGATCATTGGCGGGCCTCTGGGATAAGCCTTAGCTTATAATCTTGAGCGTACAAATCGTTCAACACTGTGATGTTTCTTATATATTCCTTCTTTCGTTTGGTACCCCTTTTAAAGGATAATTTATAGTCTCAATGATTTCCATAGGAAAAATTCTTAGACAATACAGGCGTTAAACACATGAGCATGGGTTCTCCTAAACATATAATAAATGATTTCAGTCTCCTCTTGAATGTTTCATCATGGACCCATCATTGGAAAAAAGAGCTTCGTCTCTATGAATTTCGTTGTATGAACTATTTGAGTACAGAGAAAAAAATTGGCTCCAATCTCTAAATTATTTTTTAACTAAGTGTCAGCAATGATATTTCAAAAATGAGTCTTTTTTTTTTTTTTGTGTGTGTGTATGTGCGTGTGGGTGGGGGGTGCAACAGTGGAATGGTCTTTCGATGTCATAGAAATGATTTGTTTTATAATATGACTGTCATTAGTACAGCAATATTGATTGAATAATAGGCACATCAAATGATTGTAACGATTTCAAAGAAAAATAACATTAAAATTACAATTTGTAATGGATACTTTCAACACTATCTCCTATCAAACACCCTTACCTGGGACTCCATTCAGGAGGGGGCCGGGACTCACTAATAAGAGACCCGGTTTCAGCATTTGGTTCCCAGGGATATATTGGAAAGGCGTGGATCGATCGCCTTTTGCTCGTGGATTCAAGTTTTGGGTAGGTCGGTGCCACTCTTTCGAATATAGTGATTGATTAATCTATTGCAGTTTTTACTATCTTAATATAATTCATGAAAAACAATTATTTTAAACTTTTTTATAATTTTCAACATTTTTATAAAATTTTAAAATTATGAATTTTAGCACTGGCACGTTTTGCTAGTAATATAAGATACGAGTCGCCTCAAAAGGCTAGACAATGAAGTTCAAGAAATAGAGGAAACAAATTGCATAGGATCCAAAATTTCTAATAGGAAAGCATTCATCGGTTCGTGAGATATTCCTTATACCATTTTACGAGAACCTTAATAAGAAGCCGAATTAACAGGAAATTGAGAGAGAGGGGGGGGTGGGGGGACATTCACATATTCACTCCTGACTACCTCAGGATATTCTATATAAGTATTCCAGCGAAATTTGAATTGATGAATTTGTGTACCTCTTGCCAATTAGGAAGATGTGTGCTAGTCCTTCTTGCATCAATATCACTGCTAGATCAGCACTCGCAGCAGGATCTACAATTAACAAAACAAAGTAATGTAGATTAAAAGACGAAGAAATTTCAGTTTCTTTATTACTTTGAAGTCTGTCCAAGAAATGTTATGGTCATTGACCATTACTGAACCACTATATGGCCATCAGATAAACAAGCCAATGAGATGGGCATTGATAGCATGATGGGGATGGGCTCTTGCGAGAAAAAGGGCAAATTACAATTATTGATGTCAGGTTATATGCAATTGTCAGTAGTATAAAAATAACAGTTGATAATGTCAAGAACACTGCAAGCATATACTATTTCTACATTAGTTAGTTATAACATGTTATATGACCATAACCATGGCAGATATGTACATGATCCAAACAGTTAATTTAGGCCCTAACATCCCAAATATTGTTCACCCGAAAGATAGCTCTTACAAATCATATGAGAGGGAATCTCCTATGGTGCCCACCAGTGATCAATCTGACCCTCTCATGAAAGAGTTTTCTTCCCCTCATCCCTCCAAGGGAAAATATCCTCCCAAGAGCAACTGCAAGTGCAGTGCAAAACTGAGGGGCCCACTTGAGACCACCTTTCATCAGGCAGCCCCTTTCATAGTGTTTTAATCCCATGATCTGGCATCATGACCAATTTTGCACTTATTGTTAAGTGATCAGAAGCACAAACCAACATTACAACCCACTGGAATATTAAAAACCCAGCCCATTTACATGTACAGCTAAGACAAACCATGTAATGATATGAAATTGACTGTAAATTGCTAGATTGTAGCCCTTAATGGTGATGTTAAACATTATAAAGTAATCAAGACCCTCAAAAGGGATCATCGAATCCATCCTTATTACCTCATCAGCATAGTTGTGACCCCGTAAATGAGCTTGGATTTCCCCAATCCACACCAACACCTCTTTATGATGACAATACTAGTGCCATTCGGATTACTGCTAATCCTGCTTTTCATGAATGCACCAAACATATTGAGGTTGATTGCCAATTCATACGGGATGAATATGTGCGTGAGACCATTGCTCTTCCTCACATTCAAAAGGACTTCAAGTGGCCGATATACTCACAAGAGGATTACCACGTCCACAGCATCAATTCTAGTTAGCAAATTGCTGCCTGTGGACTCCACAACATCAATTTGAGGGAGGGTGCTAAGCGATCAAAAGCCCAAACCAACATTACAACCCACTTGTCTATTAAATGCCCAACCCATTTACATGTACAGCTAGGCAAACTGTGTGATGATCTGTCATTGATTGTTAATTGCTAGATTGTAGCCCTCAATGATGATGTTAAACATTACAAAGCAAGCAAGACCCTCTTAAAGGGATCATCGAATTCATCCTTATTTCCTCATTAGCATAGCTGTGACACCTACTAAACTTTTACTCACCACTCAAGAAACTCTACAATTAATATGCCATTAAACTAAAGGCTATTAAATCAATGGCTAAGATAATCCAGTGGGCCTGATGATGGGGGCATCAATCCTAATTCCCCCAATTCTTTTGAGATCTACCAACGAAGAAGGTGTCGGGTTGTAGATCAAGCCACTTGATGGATTACCATCATGACAACATCCAACAGTGGATCTCGTTGGATCTAGCTTTTGATGGATGGAAGGCCCCACGTGGGTAACCATCTGGAAGGCCCCACACTGGGAAGTGCCGCATAGGAGGAAATAAAAGAGTTGCTAAAGTTAAGAGGGGCCCAACTTAATTTAAAAGAAATTTATGAGAGATGGGGCCCATGTTTTAGAGAAAATAATAAAGAAAAAAGGGGTCCACAGCTTAAAGCCTTAAAAGACCTTGGGGTCTGTGTGCATAACCCATTGCACACGATCCCAATGCCACAAGTCCTCCCCTTTTTTCATTTAATTTTGTTTTATTTTATTAGTTGTGATGATGTCATCATTTTACGGCTTTTTATTAAGAGACTTTCAAGCTAGTTTCTTCATTATGTTATGTTATGCAATGAATGAAAACCCTATTCTGAGTTCTCTTGAGTTGCCACCTGCTCACATGATCTTCAGTAACGTCTCCGGATTGGAGTTTGGTGAGAGCCCAATTAAAGGTGTCCTCTTCTCTTTTTCATATTGTTTTCCGCAAGTTCCCTTCCCTCAAATCGCAATCTCCAATTAAAGCATCAACCATCAAACCCATCCCACTTCAACCATGAATGAAAACCCAGCCCATACTCATAAGCTTCCCATAGGCCATAACCACACATCAACCATCAAACCCATGCTACCCATTTCCTTCAAATCTCAATCTACAAGTACCAACCACATATCAACCACTCAACTCACACTAATAATCATCCTAAAACCCAAACCCCATTCCTAGATTTCTAGATCTTAGATCTACATAATCCCCACAGTTAAATAACCACTAAACCATTAGATCCAAGCCACTAGCCACCAAATCTCATCATCCGACTCTCATTACCTCTATTCCTAGCCATTCAAGCAGTCCAACTGAACCAACTACCTCTATTCCTAGCCATTCAAGCAGTCCAACTGAACCAATCAGGCCCCTCCTAACCTATTAGCCAAACCTGAACCATCAAAATTTTACACAATTTCCATTATTTCACCTGCACCCAAATTGAACCAAGCCATTGTTCAAATCTCCACATTGGGAATACGAAATCTACATGAGTGGCTATTCCCTAAGCGAGTGGAAGTTCTAACTTACGTTAAGATCCTGCCCTCTCACAACTGGGGGGGGCCTTTTATTGCAGGACTTGCAACATTGCCTTCGGGCATTATCAAGTTTCCCATTTAATTTTCAATGTTAAACAGTGTGAATAGTGTGCTTTAAAATTGAGAATTAATTATTAATCCTCATATTGACCTCATCATTCCATATTAAGCTAGAGTTTATTTTTTCTTGCATCACCTGATTTTTTGAGATCTCCCTTGTTACGAGGAGACCTTTCAATCTGACATCCTTCCATTGTAAGCTTGCATTTAAGTGGCCCTCATGAGCTAGACTACATCCCTCCAACATCCAAAAAAATAATAATAATAACAAAATAACCATAACAAATTAGCCCTCATCCTAATACCTACCAAACACTCACTACTCGGTTGAACTTTTTAAAAGTCCAAAATAAAATTTTTGTGTAAGCTGAGAAAATGATAGATTTTGAGGCCCATTATTAATCAAGGGTTGGGATGAACTGATCAAGCTTGGTTTTTGCTCATTTATTACCTCATGATTGGCGTGCATCTGACTAAGTTTGTTTCCTCTCATAGGATCTGGAAGAGGTGCATCTCAGGTAAAAATGATTGAAAAACATATATAGCTTGCTGCCACTTATGAAAATGAAGCATGCTCCATTTTTTTCTCTCTCATAGGATCTGTAAGAGGTGCATCTCAGGTAAAAATGATTGAAAAACATATATAGCTTGCTGCCACTTATGAAAATGAAGCATGCTCCATTTTTTTCTCAAAACCAATACACGGGGCCCAGTATCTATGAATATAAGCCACTTATGTGTCCCAAGTCCCAATCATGACTATATAATTAAGTCTGAATAATAGTTTACTCCAGGTAGATGGGGTTAAGGATTTGATGATGATGAAACGTTAAAGAAATGATCTAGCGGATTCTTGTATTTCCTTGTCATTTTTTAAAATTTGGACAAGAAGGCCAACCAATTTAGGAGGAAACCCACCAAATGCCTAGCTCCAATCTTAGAAGGAAAGGGGCTCAAATAGCACTCTTATCTGAGTAATACTCGCCATTGATCTCAATCAAGCCACAAGGCATGATTTACCTCCCATAGAAGTGAGTTAATGCTCCTGACATGGTACAATCCAACTGAGATTTGTTTTGGTCTTCACACCCATAACTGGTCAATAAGGTTAAGATCCAGCTGATCATCACAATGGAAGGTGGCACCCACAATCCAAAAATTGAGAGAGTAGAGAGACATAATTATATATGTACCTAATACACTAGATCATTTTCTCAAATATGTTATTTAACAAATTTGTATGTAACAACAATAGAGGCTTCAATTAAACAGAACAAAACATCTTTCACATGGTATTAATTCCTTTTTAAGAGATGGATGTGTTGTAAAACCAAGAAAGAAAGAATAAAAAAAAATGGAGCATTCTAGAGCATGTAGGGATAACATCATTAGGTGATAAATTACGAAAGACTGATTTGAGATTGTTTGAACATGTTCAAGGCATGCTAACGTTGGGGCCTGATGTAGGCCCTAGGGTTAGGCTTGCGTAGGGGTGCCTAAGCACGTATCCAAGGACACTTCGAATAGTCTAAAAGACTTCAACACAAACGAGGACACACCTTTCAGAAATAAAACCCAATTCTATTAATCAATCAAGTCTGAGAATCTCTTCTCTACAATGCCATATATATAGTAAAAGCAAACTTAATGCGTAAGAAAACCATATGCTATTAATAGAAACTTCCCTAATAACAATTTAATTATAAATCTACTAATAAAAATAATATAATCCTAATGCGACAGTGGAGGTGAGGCGGCGATCTCTGGTTTTGGACAGGGGCAGTGGTGAGGGTTTGGTCCGTCTGGGACAGCGGTTGGGGGTTTCAGTGACAAGGATGGATGTGAGCAGTCTCAGTGATGAGGGATGGGTTTCATTGGGAGAGAGATGGCAAGAGGTAGATGGGGTTTTGGAGATGGATTTCCTGAATCAGCAAAAAAGGGGAGAGTGGGTAACACGCCGACGATCAGGGATCGTGTAGCTATGATACCAAACTGCTGCAAACACTAGGATTAGGCTTGCGTAGGGGTGCCTAAGCACGTGTCCAAGGACATTTTGAAGCGTCAAGAAGACTTCAACACACACGAGGACACACCTCTCGGGAATAAAACCCAATTCTATTAATCAATCAAATCTAAGAATCTCTTCTCTACAATGCCATATATAGTAAAAGCAAACTTAATGTGTAAGAAAGCCCTATGCTATTAATAGAAACTTCCCTAATAACAATTTAATTATAAATCCACTAATAAAATAATATAATCCTAATCTAATTTGAAGAAGGACTGCTTTTGGGGCCTAGACTGCGTCAGGGCCATTGAGGAAAAGCTTTTCTATATGCAAGTTGATGGCCCACCAAGGAAAAAAGGTATGTTGAAGAGAATATGGATGGAAGTAGTAAAAATGGACATGGTAATCTATCCTTGGTTCAGGATAGACCGGAATGGACAAATAGAATTGACGCCACCGACCCGCATAGTCAAGTCAAGGCCTTCATCTTCATCGTGATGATTATCTTTTGAAAAAATTCCTTTGACTCACCTTACTCTAACTTAGATCTGAAATATAAAACCAAAAGTAATAGAAACTTCAAAATCAAGCCACTAGTATAACAATCAAAATAGTTAATTAAGTGTGCTACATACCACAAGCATCTTTGAGTACATCCAGTGCCAATGAGTCCCAAACATTCTACAATCATTTGATAAGAAGCACATCAAAAGAGTATCAATGAGCTAAAACTGATGATCAAACAGAAAAGGAGATAATAGGAGCATCATATAGCAAAAAGAAAACACATAAAACCATTCCACTGGGAACTATCAATGTGTAGCTGCTCAAAAGCAATAAAAGGGAACACTCATAAGCAATGCAATTAGGAAAATTTACTGATTAAAAATCATAACTTTGGAAACTTCTAAAAGATCACAACACGATTGATAATGCTCTCAAAAAGCTGTCACTTGGGACGCCGTAGGTAGATCTCATGGATAACAAGCATACCAGCATAGCAAGTTCCTGATTCCCTTTGAGAAATTATACTGGGCTATAACCTTCTCATTAACATCCCTCAATTAAATTTCATCACATCATTCCAAATATGACATTCATAAGATCCAGCACCACCATAAGTCACAAACCAACAAAATATAAATACATAACTAAATAAGGGCCTTCCTAGCATTTTCTACCCTTTTCAACCTATCATCACTATCATCTCATTCCCAGTGTAGATGAACATAAGCATTCTAGGCATGTTTGGAGCTTATTACCTTGAGGGGAACAGGACTCCCCAAAAATGCCCCACACTTTAACTCTAAGGTGTGGCTCACACTTAGGGCGAACATTTCATTTCACTGTATGAGGCACACACTCCAAGTGAAATGCATGCTTTAATCACATGCCAAGGCGGGAAAGAGGCTGGAAGGGCAGGGACATATCATATGCCCGACTAATAGTTTTTTTTAATCAAGACTAAAGCATGTTCAGGAAAAGAGAGGCAATTATAATTATAAAAAGTTAAATGGTTTCTTTCAATATATGACTTGTAACTAGATTTAACTAATTCAAGCCTAGCTAACTCATTCAAAGGGGGCCACCAGTCCCTTGGGCCTTTGGTGTACATCTTGTGAATGGTTCTGCCGCATGTTTGGTTGGTGGGCCTAAAGCCCAATGAAACCATGGGCTCAGCCATGTGCATCATTTATATCAAGCAATGAAGACAGAATGATCAATAAGAGTGACTGGCCATGCCCTTCAGCTTAGCCAACTAAACTTTTATGCATGTCATGACACATTGTGGAGAATATGTTTGAACCAATATTACAGCATTACTGGATACATTTTCATTAACGTGTTGTAAGATTGTTTGGGAGCTAACATGAGAAGATATCTGACTTACAATTTACTTTGATTAACCCAAGTTAATATTCCAGTTATAACATTAGGCACTATTGCAAGAATAATTTGATGAACTTCACAATCAACTAGTGGGAAGTTATTTCCAAAACAAGAACATCTAAAAACAAACAGCACATCTTACAAGTTACAATACCTCTAGAAATGGTATTTTAAATATAGGTTGTGCTCAGCTGCGCGCCCTCTCTGTGCATACCTAGTGCGCCCCTGTGAGGCCCACATAGGGACATGCAAATTTGGGGTGTGAGATAAAAAGATCTGAGTGGGACCCACATGTGTGACAAATTTTCCTAACCCCTTGATCCTTGACCCTCAAGTTTAATGGTTTTATAAGGCATCATTGTTTTACGATTTCAATCCAGCAATGTTTAACAGTTGGATGAGTGTCAAATTTGGGGTTGTAAGTTGTGCAAATACAATGGGTGAAGTAGTGTGAGGGGGAATGGATTGATCATAGGAGGTACCACGTACTGAATAAAGGGTGTCTGCATGAATGTCTCTCACAAGAGGGTGTGCACCTGAGCATCGGCCTTTAAATATTACCAATAAGTGGTTAACAAGAAGTAACATAGAAGATCATATAAAGTAGTTGTTGGGACGTACTTTACTCAAAGTAAGTGGTCGCTGTTGCTCAATTTCAAGGGTGTGGTATTGCCCAAACTGCATTCAAACAAGGAAGGATGTGCCAGTTATATCTAATTAAAGGAGGAAAAAGACAACTTATTTTGCTAAGTAACTTACCTTTATATATTCATTCTCCTTGATGTTCACACCACGTATGCGTATAAGTCCCCCCTCTGGGTCATAATCAACAGCCTTAAAACAAATAGGAAATAATAATCAATAATTCAAGATGTTGCTAAAACTTGTACATCATAGTCCAAGACTCCAAACAATAGAAGAATAAGTTGAATTGACCATTCTCATCTTGTCAATAGAGCTAAAGGAATTAAGTAAAAGAAGCTCCAAACAAAGACCACAGGACAAAGAAAACTAAGCCCTAACAAACTCATTTTTCAAACTATGAAAAGATCTCAGAAATACCCTTCCATGTTATTAAATTATGAGAAGCATAATATCACTGAAACTACGTACTAGCATGGTTACCCAAGGAGAACTATTTAAATAGTAGTAGCTGCAGCAACAGCAGTAGTTATAATAGTTAATCATAAGCATTTCACTACTCTTGGAAGCTAAGCTTCAACATCAACATGTAAGGCCTTGACATTTATCCCACCTCAACTTTGATTTCTATCGATAGCCTCACACGTTCAGCATCCAACCTTCTCCCAGATTCCGTCTCTTTGGTAACCTTCCTGTAATAAGAGATGAAAACAATTAGATGTTCCACAAAGGTAGATATTTCTAACATTTAAAAAATGATCGATATTGCAAAATAATTATTTAAAAAAAACTGTGTACACCCCTAGTTAGGGACATACGATTGGGGCCAAACTTGATATTTGGGGTGTCCCACATTGATCTTTCCATCCCCCCTGGTGCCATCTCCAATGGAAACCACAAGTGGGCTCCATAAAAAAGTTCTCACGGAGTTCCGAGAGAACAGTTCAAAAATATTCTTGTCCAAAAGTGGAAAAGCCATATATGGTCTTTTGCAAAGGAGGAATGTTCACGTTCAAATAGGGAAATCCATGTAAATGTCCTTCACCCTATGGTGAGGGATGGATGCATACTAACATTCCTCTTTATATTATATATATATATATATTGAAGAGAACCTTCAAATAAGAATAAGTGATTACAAGGGCAGAGAGGAAGACACAGAAATATCCCCTTTGCACGGATGGTAGTAACGGTCCAAATGGCTAAGTTCCCCCAATTTTGTGTTATGAAAAACAAACTAGAAGGGATAAAAAGCACCTGGCATAGGATCAGATGTAAATCAAACTCCATGCGTTAGACTTAATTTTGTTTGATATCTGCCTTTACTAAACACCCCCACACAACCACACATGATACAAACTAGATTTTGGTGTGACTAATGTCAGCCTCACATATGGCTAGCATCAACCCTACTACAACAAAAGAGGAAAAGAGGCAATCCAACAATTGCAAGATTTGCAGTAAGAAACAAAGAAGGAAAAATATGGAGAAGTAGTACCAAAGAAAATGGGGAAAAGCAAAAATTGTGATGATGCAAATAAGAGTCTGAGATTCTGAAGGCTCAGATTAGTAAAATAGCAACATTCTTCAGTAGCTGTTTGGGAGCCAATTGGGCTAGCCCAGAATGTGCAAAGGGCCCGACATTGGCCACTTATAACCCCTGTCCCTCCATCTTTCCATGTATAACCACCCATAATCAATGCCCCTCCTCTCCCAGCATAACTACCCATAACACATGTCCCTTCATCTCTCCATGCAACACATGATCATTTCAATCACACACATATTTTTCCCCAGAAATCTATAATGTTTTCCCTAGGGGTTGTAAACATGTATTGCTAAAGGAAGAAAGTCAGACTTCGAACTCTTCTTGTCAATAAATCTGGTTTTGTAGTAGCAAGCACTTTTGTGATCTCTCAAGGCATTTGCCAGGACAGCTCCTCGTCAAATATCATGGGAGGCTGGACAAATGAATATTTTACAATCAACGTGAATATATATACATACAGCTTTGGTGCTTTCTCCCTATAGCAATTACATGAGGATTTAGGAGGGGAAAAATGGCTCTTTGATGGCAAGCACACACTCTTTTCACAGTAGCAAAGGATGAAATGGATGCCTCATGAGGGAAGGCTTTTGTGATTGCTTGATGAGTAAAAGAAGACAGTATTGGGCGTGAAAAGACAGAAACATAACATGAAAAGATAAATAAATAAAGGGAAGAGCTTTGATATCATCTACAAAGTCACTACAGAATCTAAAAGGGTAATATAGCTAAACAAGATCTCACCAAGATCTTACAAACACTGTTTCTAATAGATTTGCAATATTCCTTTGCTTTTTTATTATAAATTTGGCTGAGAGAGAGAGAGAGAGAGAGAGAGCTCTTTTTATTGGATTCTCGTAGTTAGTTAGTTACTGTATTTCAATTGATAGGCTTAGTCACTGGTATTAGAACTCAAATTAAGGTTCCACTTGTTCCTGCTTCTTAAAGGATGCAAAGAGATTTGTTTTAAAAAAAAAGGTGAAATCTCGTCGGAAGTAGTTCTTTGCGAAAACTTTTAGAGCCAACCCATAAAAAAGTTGATTTCCCATTCTGCCTCCCCACTCTAATGACAGCAGAGTGGACCACTTCAATCCAATACAAAAGACCACATCCATCTGATCGAGAGCCTTCAAATACTATTCAATCCGAAAGTCTATTTCCCACATCCTCGACAGTCATAAAATCAAAGCAATGCCATAAACACTAGTGATATTTTGAAAATAACTCAAATAATCATGTTAGGAAACACTGATTTCCTCATAATACCAGGATATATTCAAAAAAGTTACTCAAACTCAAATGCCACAAAATAATTTCAAGAAACCGGAGAAAACATGGTAAAACAAAAAGATTTTTTTAACAATCATACATAAGTTTATCTTCAATTTTGTATAGTCGATCATTTCACAAGAACAATAATTAGAATCACAATGGTAGCCTCAGGCTCAGCACCCCTCTTGGATCCCAAATTTCACACTACCAAACACACGTTATCCTCTCTCTCTCTCTCTCTCTCTCTCTCTCTCTCTCTCTCTCTCTCTCTCTCTCTCTCTCTCTCTCTCTCTCTCTCTCTCAAAATCTCAAAGGGACAATTCCCTCTAAAACCGTTTCCACACGTCACACCATCGCGATTTTCATGCTCTAAGAGGGCCCCACAAGCCATGTCATTAACAAGGTGGTTGGTTGCAAATAGGGTTTGGCGGAAACGAAGAATTTGGCAGAGCTGTTCTCAAATAGATATGGATAAAGCAAGCAAGCTTGGATGATGAATGATGATGATGACGGTACCTGACAGTTTGGGATTTGACGGTGTCTCCCTTGGCAATGAGGTTGAAAATATGCCAAAGATCCTCTGATTCCTCTGGAATCACCTGCAAACCAAACAAAATCAGAACAGAAGAAGAAAAACAAAATCAAATACACAAGAAGAAGAAGAAGAAGAAGATCGAAGGTGTTTGTGTTGTGCAGCATACCTTAACCCTACCCGGCCCCCCGGGTACCAGATCCTTGTGTACAATTTTCATGAGAGACAGAGAGACAGAGAGAGAGAGAGAGAGAGACTGATGAAGTGTAACGCACAATCTGGTAATTGAATTACCAAAGAGAAGACGTTCTGCAATTGAATTATCAAAGAGAAGGAAGTCGCCGACTACACGAGAGCGAAGTGGGGGAGCAAACGTAGAAGAGGGCAATGGAATTTGATTCTGAGAAGAAGCCTGGTTTCTAACATTGTAATTTTAGTTTTCGGGAAATTTTCAAATAAGCCTTAAGGTTTCTTCTTATTTCAAAAAAATGACACGAGTTTCAAAACTTTTCAAGTTAAAACCTTACTTCTCCGGTAAATTTTTAATTAAGAGGACATCCAACAATTTAACTATAGTTAGTAGTGATTTTTTTCCTCAGCTTTCTTAAAATACTAAAATTACCAATTTTTAAAGCCATAATAGGGTTTTAGCAACCGCTATTTACAACTAATTACAATAGAAACATTAATTGTCTATGATTATCATGAAGATGTCAGAGAAGAAAATAAAAAGATGATAGAGGAATTGAATAAGGATTCTATTTAGATAAAGGGTAATATTGGTAGTTTTAGAACTTAAGGGAAAATTTGCTTTAAAATATCTTTAAATAGATGGATGTCTTTAATTAAAAACTTCTTAAAAATTTTAGGGAGAAATTTCAAAAGTTTGAAATTTATGTCTTTTTTTTAAATAAGGTGAAAACTTAGGGACTTATTTGAGATTTTTCCTTTAGTTTTCTTCCTCACTTTATGCAAAAAAACCACTTGTGGTCGCTACGGTTTATTTTATGGTCAATGTTTTACCCTGGATAGAGAGGTCTCTGCCTGGTACAAAGAGAAGTCAAATTAAAAAATAATAATAATAAACTCAGCCCAAAGTTTAATGCATATTAAGTGTTGAGGTTTTTAAAATTGAATCCAATAGTGAGTGGTACATTCAACATGTGTAAAATTAGTCCTCTTGCTAAATCATATGGAATGTCGAGAGCATCAAATAGGTCACACTAGTTAAAGGAGGGCACAAGTGGGCTACCAGGATTCCAATGTCAAGAAAAAGGAAAATTTTTAAATAAGGCTTTAAGTTTTTGTCTTGTTTCAAAAAGGGAACGAGTCTCAAAACTTTTTAAGTTAGCCTCTAAGTTTTTCAATAAATTTTCAATTAAGGACATCCGGCAATTAAAAGCGCTTCATGGCGTTGTTCTCCCACAATTTTCTTAAAATACTAAATTATCATTCATTTAAGTCATGACATTGTTTTGGCAGCCACTTTATTCAACCAATCGTCTAGGAAATGATATTTGTCATTGATCATCATGATATTATCGGAGAAGGAAATGATGAGAACACAGATAAATTAACTGAGAGTTTTATTTCAAAGGAGGGTAGTCTAGATATTTAAAAAAATATAGAAAAAGTTGTTAAAAATTGATTTAAATTGAAGGATGCCCTTAATTAAGTATTTTTAATAAACTTATAAAATAATTTGAAAAGTTTTAGAACACGTGTTTAGTCCCCGAGATACGAAGCAAACAGATTTGCATGTACAATCTAGCTTCATAGGGCCCATTTTGATGCTCCTGTCATGCTGGTCTAGTATTGAACTAAATTTATATTCATTGAATCATCACTCAAGATTGAACTAGATTTCAAAATAAATAAAAAGTCTATGGTTAAGACGCTAAGAAGCTTAGGTTTTGTTTGTGTACGGGCAACTGCCACGGAAACTAATGGGAGACAAGGCGCCGGGATTTCCGACACCTGTCTCCAATGTTCGGTGCAGTCCATGTAATCCACACTCAAAAAGTCTCGGCGCCTATTTAATTTTGGCAAAATCCTTTCATTATGAGGATTCAAGTTTCCTATTAGGGGAGGTAGGAAACAGCTTTTGCTGAAGAGGAAACGCATAATTTCCTTCTCCACACCATTTACCAAACGCTCCCTTCAAGGTTTTAAACTCAACGACTAGGGTAATCTAGTGGGGCCCATTGCTTGGCTTTCACTTTATCCATAAAGGACATTTTTGTCTCCCCTCTTTCTGTTGATGCACAAGTATTTAAGTAGGTTCTATGAGCTAGACTACATACTACTCTCCCTGTTCCCAAGAGAATTGTTCAAGTTGATGGAGCCCACTGGCCTCTCATGGAATGAGGGCTTTGGAATCTAACTAAAATAAGAATTATCACTATTTGTTTTATACAGTAACATTGCTAGCTATTTCAATGGATGGATATGAAACAAATCAACAAAAACAAATTTTGACCATTTCGACGGAGAATGGGAGATGAAAAGACCAATTTCATCTATTAATCATCTAAATATGGATAATAACAAAATACACAATTGGCCTTTGAGAGTAGGGTGTGATTACGTAGTCTTTTTTTTTTTTAATGATTATGACGAGGAACTTGCCAACCTCCTTATGGCTATCATTGGTGAAATCCCAAATGCACAACACCACTCGCTAACACTATGTATATTTTAACGCTTCAAACAATTTATCCAATTTGAAAGGTGTTATCGCCTAGTGCATATCATGACACAAATAATTTGATCCGTAAAGGTGGAGAAAGTTTCATGGATTACAAATAATCGCATATGCTATGACTGTCACGAGATGATTTTAAATTTAAACAATGAATGAATTTGGATAAGCCCAAAATGACTTATATGAATTGATTTTAGAGCTTTTGACCAATAGCTTACCTATAAATGTGTTTTTTTCCTCTACCTTACCAAAAACTGTAATTTTCCCTAACACATTCTCCATGTGATGAGAGATGACAAAACTAGCCTAAGTAATTTTAAAAAAGAGAAGTCTAAAAGACATATGAAAAGACTGATTCATTCCTTCTTGTAGCCCTATAAAGTTTCTTCAGCTAACCATTTCCACAAAGACCTTAAGGTTTTAGTAGAGGCAGCGGAAATACATTTCAATATTTCTCATTGCGTGGAGCCCAGTCCTCAATATTATCCCTTAGGTGGAACTCGGCTATGCAGTTTTGGCAGCACACTTTTTTTTTTAGTGTGGAGTTGTTTTTATTGCGAGTTGAACTCATGACCGATTGGCTCAATATCATATTAAATTTCTTCAACTAACCATTGCTACGAAAACCTCAAGGTGCTAGAGGCAACGGAAATACTTTTCAATATTCCCATAGGGTGGCGCCCACTCCTTAATAATCCCCCTTAGGTGGAACTCGGTTATCGCACTTTTGGTAACATACTTTTTTTTAGTGTCGAGTTGTCTCTCTTGGGATTCAAACTAGCAACCGGTTGGCTTTAATACCATATTAAATTTCTTTAACTAACCATTCCTACAAAAACCTCAAGGTGTCGATAGATGCTTAGGAAATACTTTTCAATATTCGCCATCAGGAGCCTACTCCTCAATACTCCCCCTCAGGTGGAATCTAGTCAATACACTTTTGGCGACATGCATTTTTTTAGTATCGAGTTATTCCTTATGGGATTGGAATCCGTGACTAGTTAACTCTGATGCTATATTAAATTTCATTAGCTAACCATTCCTACCAAAATCTTAAGAAATTAGTAGAGCACTGAAAATACTTTTTAATATTTCTCATCGGGTGGAGCCCATTCCAAAATAATCCCATCCGCCTCCTTTTCGTAGAGGGAAACCGAGCGAGAAGAAAAGGAAGAAAAAGTGGTGACAAACTCCTCTTCTGCAATTCTGAATTTTGCCATATAAGTAGTTCATACAGAGACGGACTCCATTATAGAAAGCAATGGACTTCTTACACCCAATGCATTACTGTAGCTCTTACATCTTGTGTATACAGTGAGTTCTTACATCTAGAAAACGGATCATAATATCAACCATCCAGTGGGCTACAAGTGCGCTGTTTCAACTTAAATGTACTACAGGGTTTTGTAGTAATTTGACCTTACTGTGGGCTCTAACATATTCACATGTGACATGTTCCTAGAATCAGAATATCTGATATGCTACAGTGGGCTTCTATGTGTAATATGTTTTCATGGATAGGTCACAATTAGTACCTGAAACCTCAAGTGAGACTTTAACTCAATACACTTAAGTTTTGCTAAATGGAATTCCTCGAAATTTTATACCCAGTGAATATACCGAACTCACAACCATTAACTTGTCAACGAGGTCTCAGACCACTCAACACCTTTAGCGAGTCAAAATTTCAACATTTCAAGAGGGCTCAGATTTAACCAATTCAACCTGACCAAATTTCAAACTTCTCATAAGAATGGCTCAGAACATTCAACGAGTTCAATTTGTCCATATTTCAAAATTTTATGAGAAAGTTTTATAATATTCAACACATTCACTGTATCCACATATCAAACATCTCATTAGAAAATCTCAGACCACTCACCATTCATCACATTTAACAGTACACACTCTAATATTCACATCAATATTTCTATATTTTAAACATTAAAAACTGAGCCTTCTTCCTGAGATCTTCAACATCCAATAGTCCAATGAGTCAAAGAAAGTTGACTCAAAGCACCCCATCTCAACACCCATGGCTGTCATTGATGTCACTCTCCTACAAAAAAAAAAAAAAAAAAAATCATTATCAAATCCTTTCAGATGTCAATTCCATAAACCAAAGCAAGCAAATCATCCAAAAAGAAAAAATAGGAACCTCTGAATCTTACAATATAGTATCTCTCATTCCAACTCCTGGGGATTAGCATGGTCGCCCATGTAAGGAGGGAAAGCTTTTTCTTTGTTCATCTGATTTGGTAACTAAGAAAGAGATGAAGAAGGGGTCTCTTCCTTACCCTTCCTTGATTTGGGCCTTTTTTATACTTGGATGCTGCTTTTATTCTCTTGGTGAGATGAGGAGCTATAAGGAATGTGAGAGAGGAAGGAGAGCGTTTCGTTTTTGACGTTGAGAGTGATGCCAGTGAGGGAGGGCATTTTTGTATGGCTTCTAGGAAGGGCATTTTCATCCTAAAATAGTGTAATTGTAGCTATGGGGAAATATTCAAAATTTGGCAAGTGAGGGGTAGAAGTCACATCTAGAGGTAAGCTACTAGAAAAAAACTACTGATTTTTAAGGTTTTCAATCAATAAAAAATGGCTGCTTACCAGAGTGATAAGGAGTGGGGCAGTTTTCACCTCGCCGTGTAAGGTTCAAATCTTGGATATGCCACTTTCCCGCGCGTGTGGGTTTATTCAATCAATATTATGAAAAACATAGAGGAAACAATATAAAAAATAAAAAGATGGGAGTCTTAATGGTCTGAAACTACCCTCTGACCTCATTTGAGACCGCTAACCTTTTTGCCACTACTTAAACTCAGAGCCAATATACTTGAGTATAATCTAGTTTGATGGGCTAAAATCTTCAATGAAATATGTGTTCTATCTTCTACCATCAATGTTGGCTTTCATCATGAACTCATATCGACTAACTTTTCACTGATGCTCTTGCAAAATAAGGGGGAAGGGGTGTGCTCCTTTATGTACCTTTTTCTTTTTTATTGGCTTTTCCTTTTAATGAAATCCACTGTCACCATTAAAAAAAAAACTACTACTACTTAGATGCTCATGGGTCAAGTCCAGGTCAAGTTTGGGTAAATGGGCAACCATTTTTTGGATCAATTTATTCTCATCTCCAGGCCCAATCCAAGGTCAAGCTCTCCTTGCCATTATCTATGCTATCCGGCCAATCCTTCCTCCTGAATCCATCAGGCCTTCTGGGATTGAGGCGACTGCCCCCTTGTGATACTGCTGTGATGAGCTCCGTTGAGAATCATTGGGTCAACTCACCTCGAAACTAGGGCTGAGATGATTAATAGGCCTGATAAGCAAATGAGCTTGGCTTGGCAAGCTTTGTCCCAGCCCATGGACACCCCTACTTGAAACACTAATGTTGACCATGTTTTTTAAGTTTTGAAACACAAATATTGACCATGTTTTTTAAGTTCCTCAAATTAAAGTTACAATTGACTCAAAAAAGGGTTTTTCTATATTGTTCATCCATTATATTTAAGCTTTGAGTGTATTGGATAAACAAATGGCATTTGAATAGCTTTTCTATTATTATTATTATTATTGAGATGCCTGTAAAGAGATTTATAACCAGCACTTCCAAGTTACTATTGTCATTATCGATTTCAACAATGGATAGTGGATGAATATGGCATGTTTACTAACAGGAGCTTCCACAAAATACGGGAGGTGGAAGAATCAAACCAGCACAGGGGAGCGTTTTGACGCAAATCCAGAGTACTTTTGTTGCAGATCCAGAAGCTCTTGATGCAGATCCTGACTTTCCTCCAAGCTTCACCAATCACCCAGGGTGTCAAAATAGTGGATAATTATGTTATAAGCTAAAGCTATACCCAAATAGAGAAATAGAGACAAGAACAAACTAAAGTCCCTGTCCATTCATTGTATCTCATAATCACTCATCTAAGCAACACAAAAGGCTGTCGACTAGCAGTTGAGAACAGTCATTCATCTCTCCAGCAGTTGGGCTATTCACAGTTCACCTATGATGATGGATTAAAGTCACTTAAAACGACAAAAAAACCATTCACATCAGTTGGGGTTGTGTAGCCCTGCAGATTGTCCAATCACAAGGCAAGATAGATGCCACTGCTGTGACCAGCAGAATGATATCCATCCAGGCATGCAATGAAAATTTTGTTCTTGTCCTTCAATTTCATTTGAAAGAAAAGTCTAGAACATCCTATATATATGCAGTATGATGTCTACTTCTGAAGAGAGGCTGTCAAGTATTGAACTGTTGTCGATGGGGATTCTATTAGATTGTCTTTTTTGTCAACAATGATTTTGTTCAATGTTGATTTCGTTTCGGAGAGGTAACATTGCATTTTCTCCATTTGGTGCAATTCCTTGAGTTTAGGCATGAACTCGAAAGGAGGAAAAAACCTGTTTTCTTTGTAGTGAATTTATATGGATTTGCCCTAGGATTTTCCCTTCTCATTTAATTGTTTGCCACATAAATCTTGTGCCGTGGTTTCATATCTTGGTGCAGCTTGAAGTTATATTTGAAAATTTCATGATTCTTGTGGATACCTACTTGCAGGTTATTTTTGCATCTCATTGACACAGGCAAGAAGGCTTCACTTCCCAACAATTGAGTTCATCAAAATCCTTTCTATCCATTGGGCATCTTCAGTTGGAAGAATTACAGGGTTGATCTGTATAATGCTCTACCGAAGTGGGGGATAGAGATAAAAAATGATTATAAGAAACCTCCAATGCATTGGAGAGAGTACATGAAGACGATGCCAAGATGGTAAAGATGGAATTCTTTGGTGTGGCAGATTGCTGCAAGAATTCATTTCATTGTGCAGGTCATCATCATCAAAGCCTTTGTCCCAACTATGTTGGCCCTGACTACATGAATTATGTTTCTCCATTCCGATCTCTTGAGCCAAACCCTCAGATAAGTTGCATTTCTTCAGATCTATGCTGCTACTTCCATCCATGTCCTCTTCGACCTACCCCTTCATCTAGCAGTTAAGTCCACAAAAATCCTTTCCATCATTTGGGCACTTGCTCAAAAAGAATTCAACAGGCTGGTGCTATCTAATCTTCTAAAGAGTTGGGGCTGATTATAAAAGAAGAAAAAAAACCAACATGTTTTGTGGAGAACTGAGAAACCTTGAAGACACTAGAAAGAGTACATAGAGAACAAGAGGCACTCCAAAGCATTTATAGTAGAGAGAATAACTTGGCAGAATGGTCTGTTGCATATGTCCTCCAATAGTGTTACAGACACACCAGGTGAATAGCCTGGAGTTGATATCTTTGGCGAATAACTTTAGCAGAATAGTCTGGCGTTAACATATGTGGCAGGGTTATAGTTGCAAAAAGCTTGTATACATGATTATGGCTGTGTCGTTGTGTTGAATCCTCCTATAATTATATTAATGTAATCATCCATTTGGGCAGATTGGGAAATAGGCAACCCGTTGAACCACATAAATAGCAACGTGAATATTCCAAATGCAGGGGAAGATACAAGGTATTGGGTGTTTCGAAAAATGGATCCTTCTATGTCCCATCTTTCTTCTCGGCCTTAGTTAGGTGGGACATTCCGAGGAGTCTTGTGGTTGTAATTTGGAGAATTAAGGTTTCACTCGAGTGGTGGTCGTTGGATGGCTTGCGCTTCAAAGGAAAATCCTGACAATGGATAGCCTTCGGCGTAGAGGTGTAATTGTGGTAAACGCTTGTCTTACGCATCTAGATGCAGAGGAGTCGTTGATCATCTTTTGTTTTTTTGAGTTACTCTCTTGCTAATAAGTTTTGGAATGCGGTGTTCAACTCGTTTGGATGTGCTTGGGTGCTTCTTTAAGTCTCTTCTAGATCTGTTTCTAGCATGGAAACCACCTATAGGTACTCCTAGAAGCAAAGATATGTGGAGAATAACCTTCCTTGCTGTTCTTTGGTTAATTTGGAAGGAGAGAAACGCCGGATGCTTTAAAGGAGTAGATTTGAGAGTTGGTCCTTTGATTGAAGAGTTAAAATTAACAACTGCCTCATGGGTTTTGGTGCCCCCCCCATTTTCATGGTTTATCCATGGACCAGATGTTGTTTAACTGGAAGGAAGTGGCTTTCCTCTCCACAGGGATTTGGTTTTTGGCTTGGGTGCTGTGTTACCGTGTCTTTTGGTATTGTATGGGGTTTCTTCATGGTGTTCTGTTTTGTTCCCTGTTTTAGGTGATTTTAAGCTTGTCAGTATAGTTCTCATGTACTGCTGGCCTTGTTTAATGAAAGTTCATTCAAAGAAAAAAAAAAGTAAATGCATGATGTCATGGGCTTTCAACAAAATTATCGTACCGTAGAATCATGATGAGATATTTGATCATATTCAGAAATTACCGCAAAGTTAACATCACTGAAACATGTGTTTGCGACCACAAGGTTGAGGGTTTTAGGTCATGTTACCAATAGGGGGGAGAGGCAGTTTCCTCAGCTTAAGATCATTAAGGACATTCAGCCAAGTCTCTGCTTTAGAAATGATGCCACTAGATTGTTCTCTTCTTCAATGATTTATAGTACCAACCTATGATGCCCACATATGGATACGGATAGCGGCACGGGGAATGGACATTCGACACAGCAACTTTAGAAATTTAGGACACAAATATGGGTACGGTGTCACTTAAAATACGATACGGACATGGGATACGACACGGATACTGGTATGAATATCACATTTTGGTAGTTTGTGATACATCATATATAACTAACTACTAGAAGTGCATCCTTGGAAATCTTCGTCTAAAGTGGGGTGATATGGTCAAACTTATAATCCTAAAAAATTACATCTATCAAAATTAAAATAGAGGGAGGGAGAGAAGTTTCAATTTTTCAAGGAGAGGGAAACATAATCTAAATTGAGAAAAGAAGGACACTGAATGATATTACAAGAAAGGCCACTTCCCCATCTACTAAAAAAAATATAAATAAAATAGCAGAACTTTAAATATGAGAGTGAAAGGGGGAAAACAACCATCGAATACACAGTGGGTTTTGAGTTTTGCAATATTAAAATAAAATAAAGGTGACTGAATGTAAAAACTAAAGATACTTTTTTTAAGTTACAACCAAAGATTTCACACGATATTTGTTGTTTAGCTCAATTTTGGATGAATTCCTCCAATTATGCATTTTTTTTTGTAAAATACAAGAAAGCCGCATCTTAAAATTGTCCGCCATATCTTGCTGTATCCCATACCCGTATGCATATCGGACCATATCAATACAGATACCTCAAGTCAAATGAGGTCTGTGGGTACATAGGTACCAACATTCTTTTTCAAAAGAATCTCACAGCAACCATAAAGAAAAGAAGAGAAAGAAGAAACACTTCTTAACACTGTGTCACTATAATCAAATGACAAGTAGACCCTATATTGTAAGTATGTAAGATCATTAGATGTGAATGTGAGAAGTTCAAACAGATAACAACCATGATAAAGTTTCATTTTTAAGATTTTTATAAAAATTGATAACATATAAACATTATACCATTATCCATGTAAATATTGCAAATTCCAGAGAGAAACCTCACAGAAAAGAGATATATAAGAGGAAGAAGGCAATGCAAGCTACTGATTCAAAGAAGATTTTGCTCACAAAAACAAGTTGATTAATTTCAGATAAATATTGTACTCCACTAATTACATTTTATTTTAAAACTCATAGCTGACAGCAACAAGCTTCTTTAAGGGTGTCAGCTTCTAGCTGCCATTACAGAACAATTAAAAACAAAGGGACTCATATGGTTACCATTACTACCAAGTTTTCGCCAGTGCAATGCATTGGTTTGAGTATCATGCCAACAAGTACATATCATCATCCCATGGCCGATGGATGGATCCTTGGCGAGGCCTATTAAAAGCAGCTCATCGCCCAAGGACTTAAATGCCACACCCCATCCGCCGCTATGATCTGCTTTGACAGGCACATTCCCCAGCTCCCTCCACGAATTTCTCTCCTTCAAGTACACCTTCAACTGGTTCGACGTTGCATCAAGAGAATAGAGTTCATTGTTTGCAACCGCTATAAGTGGGGGCGAGCATGAAGTTGAGCATGGAGCATCCCTCATCATGTCAGGGATTAGAATCCACGCATCCCTCTCTGCATCATAGAATTCACCGCAGGCTAGCTCTCTATTAGATTCATCCAACCCGCCAATCACATAGAACTTATCGTCCATGAAACAACCCGAGCAGAGCTTCCTCCTTTGGTTCATTGTTGGAAGTGGCTCCCACATCCTTCTACCTGGGTCATATTTCTCAGCTGAATTCAAGACCTCCACATTCTGTCCTGTCGCAATGCCTCCCGCAATGCAGGCAACTGCCCCACAATTGGCGGATGCAAAGAGGCACCGGGGCTTGATCATTGATGGTCCTCTGAACCACTTATTTGCCTCCAATTCATATCGCCATATGACTAGCCCTTCAATCTCCTTCCCTGACACTAGGAGTTGGGTCCCAGTGCACAGAGACTCCTTGTCACCAAATGTGAAACAGTGGTCAGAAGGAATCTCGGGGAGGCTTCTGTGGGACCCAAGAAGGGGATCAAGGGCCCACCAACAGGGCTCCCCGCTCACCAGCATGAAAACTGATGGTTCTCTGATTCCAATCTCTTGGCGGATATTATACAACTCTCTGCTCCTCGAAAGGGCATGATAGTGCTTGTTGATAAGTCGGAGCATTGGATGGATTGATGGAGGGAAGCGGGCCAAGATCAGAAGCACAAGCTCATCACTGAGCAATGGGATGTAGGAATAATCTGCAGTCTGAGATTCAATGCCATCCAAGAACCTGGCAATTCCACCTCCATCCATGATCACATCAACCCACCAAAAATTCCTTCCAAGTTCACCAGCACTAACTACAACAACACCAACCCAACAGTTGAAAATCGCAAAACAACACAAACCCAACTCTCAGTTTCGAAATCAAAACAACTGAAACTCATCAAATTGCAGAATCTCTCTCTCTCTCTCTCTCTCTCTCTCTCTCTCTCTCTAAACAGTTAATGGAAAAGTGGAAATGGCAGAAACTAGCTTCCTCCCTCGACTTACCACCAAATCCTCTCCAATTCAGATCCTTGTTAAATTAGACATTCACCCAACATTGAAAATCGCAAAACAACAAAGACCCAGATCAGGAATTTCACAATGAACATAAATGAAATTCATCTAACCGCAAAAAGGCCACTTCAGTCTCTCTGGAAACGGTGAAAAGATGGCAACTTGATAGTTGATACTTCTTTCCAATCCGGGTTCCATCAGCAATCGAAAACTCATTAAAATTTCTCTCTTTTGGCAGTCAAGAAACATAGATTCGTAGAAAAGATCCTAGCTTGTCACAGAGAAACGGCCAAAGCTCTCTCTTTCGGAAATTCAATGTTAAATTTTGAGGTGTTGAACGATGAGAAGTGGAAATTGAAGGGGATTTTAAGGACAAGGATCGGAATCTTGGAGGAGAATACATGGGATTAAACGATGGAAGATAACGGTTACATTCAAGGAAGTGATTTTCTGGGGTAGGGTTTTGGGAGTGGGAAAAAGCCCTAGAAATGCTTCCATATGAAAAGGAGAGAATGAGAAGCTATGGATATATAGTTTAATTATTGCTAGTGGGTGTTGGGAGATTAAAACACACTTCTTTCATAGACAGGAGAGAGAGAGAGAGAGAGAGAGAGAGAGATGACTAATTTCCTTTTTCTTTTTTTTAATTCAAAAATAAAAGGGGCTATTTTTCATAGGGCAATTTTCACATGCAAACTCTTCCATGAATCCACTATCGAGGAATGGAAAGAAGTTTGGCGTAATAAATCATATGTCCCTAAACTTGACATCCGTAATTTATAAGTTCAATCCATTTAGATGTTAGATGAGTGTCCAATGAATCAAATAGTCTAGTCCATTTAAATGTATGTCAAACTTTGAAGCGTATTTTTATGAGAACAGTCACTATTCATTATAAGATTTTAATTAAGTGACAGATGAGCTCCACTAATGCTTATTATCTTAAAAGTTGTGAGGAGAGTTCTTTTGGTAATATTTTCCTATTATATATATTAAAGCTATAAGAGGCTTCTGGAGGATGCCATATCAGCACCCCTCCCCCCCTTTTTTTTCTAAAGCACCATGTCAGCATTCCGAAAAGTTATATGTGGCACTAAGAAATCACTAATTCCCCTAAAATCGCTCAATTTACTACTATCGCTAAAATCTCTCACTTGTCCACCTTTTTGCACCTTTTTTTTGTTGCCTAATCCTATTTGTTGCTTAAATGGTAGCATGATATTTTTTTTTGGACCTCTTTATAAAGATTTGGCACCAATTAAAATAGATGGCTCAATTTCTTATAAGAATTAGGTTTATGATCAAATTATAATGTTAATTTTTCTTATGGGGCTTATTTATAAAGATTTGACACCAATTCAAATAGATGGCGTCATTTTTTATAGGACCATTAAATTATAAAAATATTGTAATACTTTCAAAATATGGAAGTGGGCGTCACCGAAATCATTCCCAGAGGATATGTCTCTCGGCCACTATTAAATTATGAAAATATCAAGTTTTTTTTATAGTTATAATGGGCTCAACTTATGCTCATTTGAAATTTGGTTTGGATAAATCCAAACCCGTAACACTTACTTCTCTCATTTGATATGAAATGTTGTTTTATCTTTTTTTTTTTTTTTGCTGAATGGTTTCCAATGTAAATCAACTTTATTCAAGCAATTCCAATGAAGAAAGTTGATGTTATATTTTTTCATATTATGAAAATGAAGCTTCTCGAGTAATTTTGGCATTCTATTACTTGCTTATTTCTAATTAATTCTAGAGATGAGGATTTTATGATTTTTTTCTTTGACATTTAAGTTGGTGGAATAATGTTTGTATAATATCCTTTATTTTCCCTCCTTTTTTTTTCTAAGTAGGAAGTGAGCTTTTTTAATAAAAATTTTTGGGATTTAAGTAGACTCGATCTACAATAATTTCTTTCTTTGAAAATATTATTTCTTAATTTTATTGAGATAAATTCTCAATCATCATCATCATTTCCTTTTTTGTAATTCTTTTTTTTATCAATTTTAAAGCAAATAACATTAGTATTTCAATCTAATTCAAATAAATAAATTAGCTTGATAGATAATATATTTATCCATTTTTTATTTAATTTTATCAATAATATTTTAAAAAACACAATAATATTTGATGTATTATTTTTATGTAACAAAAACCTTTAAAATATCTGTTTTAAGTAAGGACTAGTAATGCAGGCCCGTGCTTAACCCGGACTTATATAAAAAATTTAAATAGTTTATTACAAAGTTTATAAAAAAAATAAAAATTTAGATGTTTATAAAATTTAATAGACTTTTGATTTTTTTTATTTAAACCATGAGAATGCAAATTTTATAGGAAAATGTTAGACCAGCTATGACATATAGGGCAGAATGTTGGCCAATTACGCATATTCATAAGATGGATGTAATGGAAATGAAAATGTTTAAGTGGATGTGTGGTAAAACTAGGAAAGATAAAATTAAAGATGAACGATTTCGAGAACATTTAGAGGTACCACAAATGGGGAATTAGATAAGAGAAACTCGTTTAAGATGGTTGGATTTATTGAGCGTATGCCGGTAATGGCACCGATGAGAAAAAGTTTGACTATATAGGTGGATGGCCTATCAAGAGGTAGGGGTAGGCCGAATAAAACATTGATGGAGGTCATTTATTCAGATTTGAAGAAGTTTAACTTATCGAATGATTTAGCTAAAAATAGAACGGAATGGAAAAACAGAATTTATGTAGCCGACCCCAGCATGGTTGGAATAAGACTTTGATGATGACAATGATGATGATTTAAACCATGAGAATCATTCAGTGGGCTACTTACATTTTCAAACATTTTCTAATTTTTATTTTATTCATTTAGTAGGTTAACTTTTATAAATATTTGAAATGTTATATTTTTATAAATTTTTTAATAAATTTTTTAATTTTTTTATGGAGGCCAGGACTAAACACGGGTGTGTTGTTAGTTTTATTACTATGACTCATTCGTGCCTTCACCTTTAAATCCACTACAACTCTATGAGATGATCTTGACCATCAAATTTGTGGGCCACTTATGGAAGACTTGCTACATTCTTTTAGATTTTGGATGCTAATAATCATAAGTGGTTAGTATTCGCCATGCACGGCATTCCATAAAAATAATCAGGATCAATCCGCGGCTGCAGCATTTGTGGTGGTGAGGGAAAGACTCGTGTGGGTGCGTGGGTATTGGCGTGTGGTGTGGGTGAGAACTTATGCAACCTTACAAAAAGGTGGAAACATGGTTAGGGTAACAACTGCACTGGGTGCGTAGAAAGGTGGTCTGATCCAGTCCATACTTACTGGGCCGTAATTTCATTTGGACAACCCCACTGTAAAAATTCAGGCCCAATTGCATCCAGAAAAGACTGGAACGGCAAGGATTTCTACCGGAGGCGCAGGCCTACCTGCACGTTATTGCGTAGGTTTAAGCCCAAGGGACTATAAGTTTGCTCTGATTCAGGGCTAGATTTGTGGATCACTCTGGCTAATCAAGTTAATGGACCCCAGTAGACGACCATTCTCGATCCCAGATCAACGGTGGTCTCGCCTTTGAACTGGGCGGACTTCAATGCAGTCGAGGGTTCAACCAAACAAAATCAAGCATTGATGCAATAATTCTTGATGTATGGCTAGTATCATCATCATCATCATCATCATCATCAAAGCCTTATTCCAACCATGTTGGAGTCAGCTATATGAATTCTATTTCTCCATTCCGTTCTGCTTGGCTAGTAACATTTGATAAATTGGGCTTAGGCATTAAAGGTGGGCCCATCATATTAAACAGCTTTTATGCGTTGAATGTGGGCAACATATTATTATTATTATTATTATTATTTTATTTTTATAAAGAAAATTGATTCTTCTTGGTTTTAATATATTTCAGATTTTCTCTACCAAAACAATTTTTGACATTTCATTTGTGTTGATAAAAAGTCGAAAACGGCATGTAATTGAATTTCTAAAGTTCTAGATTAGCACAAAATTGAAAGTGAGACACCTTCAAATAAATTAAAAAAAAACCCACCGTTTGGATTGAATTGAAAATTGCTTATGAACCTTGAAACAAGTTCAATTGCCAACAAGAAATCTTGAGACATACAAGAAGTGAAGTCAATTGGAATGACTAGTCAATAGTCATAGCCCCAAGCAAACACCCAAGCACAAAGTTACACCCTCCGAAAATTGAGGCATGCGTAAAGCATTTATGTATAAATAATATGTGCATTAGAATATAGAACAAAGTGTCCTCCAAAATGTAAACTAAGATTTGCTAATTAAGAACTAGATAAATCTTAGTGCATTTGAGCCATCTTTTTTCCTTTTATACTCCTTTCTGTCTTTTTAATTAGAGCTTTAGGACACGACTATCAATCAATGCTAGTGAGATTAGTTGGATACTTAAATAAATAGTAAAATACAATATCTTAAAAGAAGAGATGCAGCCAACTGTTGCATTATTTTTCACAACAAATCCAAGCGCTCCCATGCTATAAAGTTGAGACTCTATGAGTTTGGATTGGTCAGTGCAAACCCATTGGCCAAAGCTTCATTTGAATATATGACTCTCTCCTCTCCACTCCTTAAATGTAGTGAGCACAGCTTTGTTTTATTTAATAATTGAACACCCCTTTAAAAGTCATCATATTGTCTTTTTATTTTTGTTGTGCACACCTTAAAAGAAAGGTCACATAAGTAGAAAGAAAACCCTCGCACATGCTATAAAAAAAGATGGCATATCCAAGGTTTGAACCTTAAATAGCGAGGTAAGAACTACCGCTCAAGCCGTTATTATATAGAAAACAAATAGACGGATGAAACAACATATTTCATAGATTTTTGTCTTGGTTTGGATTTTAGTTTTAAGTTTTAGATTGTTAATTCATTGGTCTAAAGGCTTATTAATTGTTAATTCATTGGTCTAAAGGCTTCATTGAGCACATCGAGACCATAAAATGTCATCGCTACTTTTAGACGGAGGAAGGTGTCTTTATAAAAGAAATGTATAAAGGGAAATCGTTGTGGTGAAATCTTTGATTTAGGTGAAGAGTTCTGATGCATTTGGTTGTTAGACAGGTGGATGAGTGGATCCATTCTTTTTGGGCAAAAAGCCAGAAACCCAAACTGGGGCATTGCATTGTGCAAGCCACGTTTGAGTTGGCCCAGTCAGTGCAAATCCATTGGACAAAGCTTCTTTACAATATATTGTTGTCTTTCCCAGCTACCACTCCTAAATGTGGTAAGCCCACGTTTGTTTTTTTAATCTGTCAACACCTTTTTCAATGTCATAATCCTGTTCTCTATTCTTTGCTGTGCATATTAGCCGAAGGACATTGTTTTTTCTATTATTATTATTATTATCATCAACTACCCACTTCAATCAGTATAACTGATTAGAGTTGTTTAATACCAATAGGATGTGGCCTCTCTATTAAATTAAGGTTTCATTATTTAATTCCTTGTGATAATCATTTACCTCATGAAATGCATTGTAGATTAATTGTTGACCTGTTGATTCGTTTGCTCATTATGGGATGTGGACTAACAGCTATGTTAAGGTCATGCACCTTATTGGGCCCTAGTTTAACAAGGTTTCAATCTTTGCCACAAATGTTGGGCTTTTTGCAGAAACGCAATTTCCTGCCAATGTTGGGATATTTTTAAAATATTGAAATAATCTAAATTAATCTTTTTCACAATCCGTAAGATATAATTATAAGATTGGGAAATACCTCAATGCATGTCTTCCTATAAATAGAAACAGGTGGTGAGAGTGGGAAACGATACTTTTTGGGACACCCATTTCAGAAGCTAGCAATGCTGGATGCTACCACCATTTTGATCAAGTTCAGACAGTGAAATAAAAAAAAGGGTTCCCCACACAAGAAAACAGTCCCAACCACTATGATTCTTAAAGAGATGATACTATCAAGTGCCCCTTACAGCTGCCTGATCTCTGTAAAGAATTTCCAACAGATGAAAAGCCAACTATGGGTATGTCGTGCTGGACTATGGCCCTCACTAAAAATAGATGGAATATAACAGAGAAGTTCTGTTGACCCATATGAGGCCCACCGATGCTTGATCCTAGCCATTCATTCATAATGCAAGAACTTCAATGGTTGGATTGACCCATGCTAAAAAAAAAGATGTATTCAACGTGGTGGCTAATCCTTTTTTCCTGCACAGGTCACTCAAACAGTGTACATAAATCGATTGGAGGGAAACTCAAAGCGCTCCTTATTTACTGGCGGCATGTTATGTGAACTATGTCAATGCAATGCATCCCCATGGAAAATCTCCAGAAGATATCATTAGAATTTCTCAATATAAAAAGAAAAAGTTAAAATCAGAAAAAAAAAAAAAGAAATTATGGAACTAGTTTATTTTGTGAAAATGCATTCTCAAGCTTAGATGCTTGTACTATAAAACAAATTAAGGCACTCTGTCATCATTATGGTAACAGATGTTCCAAATATCCTAAATTACAGCTAGCATGCATGCTAATGTGGATATCCAAATTCAGCCTCCATGAAAACCTAAGAATGAGCACTGAATAATAATATATTCTTCACATGCACAGACCCATATATGTGCATGTGCGGCTCATGCTCAATCTGTGTCTTCAAGGTTGCACTGCTTCCAAAAGCTTCTCGTAGACCTCCCTGGCAGACAAGTCTTCCACCTGAATAAGGCATCACATTTTTTTAAAATGTTTCACCGAAAAAAAAAAAAAAGAACAACACGTCCTAGGCACAACACACGATACACGCTCCTAGTTTAACAAAATAGAGCCCATGGTTAGTCATGGTGATTGTTGGGTAGTTAGGCCCCACTGTTAATTGAGAAATTTATTTTCTTCCAGATTGAAATATCCTATCGGTCCATTCTTTTAAAAGTTATTCTAGAGGACATTGCCCTATTTGGTTATAAGCCACACACGAGTAAGAATCTTCAATCTGTGGGCCTTTGAGAACATGTCCATAATGAGGCCTATTAGAGAGGCTAGATCACCAAACCATGAGCACTATCATTTTCTACCACACAGGTTGCTGTAATGCACTAACATCTGTGTGTGTTGGCGGCTATTGATTCTCGAGAATTTGTGCAAAAACATGATAATTACACATTTTACTGATACTTTAAGCAATAGAATTCAAGACAGGCCAACTCACCACAAGAAGCTTCGATTTATTGTTCCACCCTCTCTGAAGAGTCATCTGACTTAATCTTAAACCTAACACCTGTAACAACAACAACTTAAAATGCATGCCTCCTTGCCTGTCAAAATGTTAAACTGGGGATGCAAGCAACAGAGATCACTGTTTTTCCCCTTCGAAATGGATAGATCTCTAAGGGCCCGTTTGTTAATTTAACTGGTAGGGTGAAGTAAAGTGAATGGTAATTTTAAAAGATAAAAAAATGAGAGGAGTTAAATCAATCCAATGATTACATTTTGTTTTTTAGTGAAAAGAGAATAAAACTTTTGACTTTTTGTATTAAAAGTAGATATTTTTTGTTTGTTAGTGGGATGAAAAAGTAACTTTATGAATTTTTGTGTAAAAAGGTAAAAGAATTTTTTTGAAATATGGTATTTTGATTTGATTTTTTTGGGTTGTTGTGTGGTGAAATGAAAGATGACTTTAACTTTACAATGAGGGGAAATTAACAAACGGGCCCTAAGGGGAAAAAGCTGGCTATGTAATCAAGCCCTAAAATTTGCATGCCCAGGAGAAACATGGAAAGACCACTTCAGTAGTCAACAGACTTAAAGTTTTTACACTCCACTGGTTGAGCAACCCATGCAATCCAAAAGGTATACTTCTATCGATAAAAGTCTGCCAAGGACTAGTCACCATGTTTAACTACCCTTTAAAGAACGATAAAAAAGTTAGAACAACACTACCTTGCCCATGAATTCCAACAATTCATTATTAGCTTCACCACGGGCTGCAGGTGCAGCTACAGTTACTCGCACGTCATCAGCATTCACTCCTGATTAAGCCATTGTTAGCAGAGATGAGATAACTGCAAATGCATCTCTGTGAAAAAATTAACCACATGCATGCTCAAAGGGACGGTTAACTTTGAGTTGTGCATGCCCAGACAAACTGCAGAACATGAATTTTCACATATCCAATGTGTCATTTATGAGAGGCAGCAAAAACATCGTTGTCCAATCATTCAAAAAATATATAATAATAATAATGATAATATCTTTGTCCACAAAGTTAATATATTTTCGGTGGGTTGACCTAATTGTGTTACCAAATATTTCTCCTTCTATTTCTCCATCTAAAAGATATGGAAATTAATCAGAACTCCATTGGGGAAAAATAAACCTCTTTTTATTTAAGGAGATATGTTTAGTGTTTATTTTCTATTTGTCGACAGTTGAGCAACTGCAAAACATTTGGCAAACAACTATAGACGTCAAAACATTTTGACAAATCCAATAACTATAAATTCTGGATGTTGTTCTCTCTTCAAAACATTTGGACGTTGGAAGTGATCCTAAGTTTGAAAATAACAGGTTTGAACCTAAATGGAAGGTATGTGAAAATAACAGCTTCGCACCTAAATGAAAGGTTTGCGAAAATGATGGGATCCAAAATATCATTGTGATTAAATGAATAAGCACCATTGTATCTGAATATCTGCAAATGATTTGCCATAAAACAGAAAATACCATTGTAAAGTCTAAAAGACAACGAAGATGACAAGGATGCTATGAAACAATCATTGCAAAACATAAATACATAAATTACTTGTAATTGCTGACCGCTGAGCACGATCCTCTACTTCTATTGCCACCTGAACAAGGCCACCTTCCAACTGTGAGATACAGGGTGGAACAGGGGCATCCTGCAACATGGAGTTAAAAACAATGGTAAATTGAGTGGCCACGTTTAATGAAACGACTATAGCACAACATTGCAATGACCAAGCAGAGGGGGAAACCACAGTAAACACGAAATATGAGGGGCTTACCTGGGGGTTTGTTTCTGCTGCAACTGAGCTCAGTGCACCATCGACAACATAAATGAAAGGAGCAGAAGCCAAATCTTCGTCAGAGCGGTAACAAACAAAAAGCTCACAGCCCATACAAGCCATACGGAATTGTTTTTCTAGTTTTCCTTCGCCACTGGATAAGAAAGATCCATAGTTTGTATACATGAGCTCCAACGCTACTAAATTTATTTAAACTTGGAACCCTGATTACCAAATGAAATGATAGCTCAGATTGAAGGTATGAATACAACATTAATTAAAAGTTCTTATAACTAGAAAGGAAAACAGAAAGGGAAATGAGCGACTGCCAGATTAGAAAACTAGCAAGGTTGCAAACAGGTATCCAATTATCAAGTATCCAAACTCTTCAGTTCCAAATAAAGCGGATATAAAAGTTACTTTTGGATCCAGGAGAAATGATCCGGATCCAGATCCTTGTATGTTCTGGCCTGAGGATCCAGAACCAAGACAATTACGTCCACAATATATTAGATGGGTTTTGTTCCTGCGCAAACCCCGCATGTGAACCTGCTGTGCGAACCTGATATGGGGCCCACCGTAGGTCCCATCTACGGATGGAACCAGGCGAATGGAAAGATCCATGTGGAACCACCCCAAGTATCGAGATTGACCTCAATCCCATGCCCAACCCCTTCATCCGTGGCCCATAAGTTTAATAGCTTCATATTATTAAAAAAAAAAAAAAAAGGCCCTCAATGCAATAGTCCAGTCAATTCGGATGGATGCCAACCCCACTATAAAAGGGGGTTCCCTCTTTGGTGCACAGTTTGGATTGGTGTATGTGGACCCCACCACATGGTTCTCACTTGCATATTTCCATGTATAGATATAGCTGGGACAACTGACAAGGCTCCCATGAAGATATATATAGGTTTAGGGCCTGCATATCTTGAGCCGTATTGATATTTGAGAGTCAGCTGTAAATGTAATCATATACCATTTAGTAGCCCCACTTGTATATTAAAAGAATTTATTTTGAAATCTTTTATCCAATTATACTAATACTCGATCTTATTTTGGATCCAGATCCTCTTTTCTCAGTTGAAGCTGGATTTGGATGCTGCAATAGATTCTATGTTGGTTCCAGACCCATTTGCATCCCTAATCCCTAGTATTAAGCTTATGAACACCAAATATATTAATTAATCATCTGACCAAAAATCACAGTCATATGAAAATGTGGCTATCAGACTGAACTCTGAACTGGGACAAAGCAAATAGCTCGATGCACGTAATTAACAACTCTTTCACAGATACATTTAATCAGGTGCGCACATGGTGCAACAGGTACAATTGTCCAAAGGACTTCAAACTGTCAAAAATCCTTCTAGCTGTGAATTATGGTCCTAGTTTCCAGAAGAACAGTTGCTGTTTTTACACGTCTAATGATGGTTAAGAAAATGTACACTTTGTTGCGCCTCTCCAATTCCACATGTGCAGGGCCCATGGTCCAGTAAACCAGAGGCTCAATGCAATCGGTCCTAGAGGCTCAATGCATCCATTCTTTGGCCAGCCCTTCTTCTGGACCATGATTATGCCATTCCTAACGGCCCTTTGTTTGTCATTGATCAAAAAGTTGAATCTTTCAATTCTGAAGATTTTTATCCAAAGAATCATCCGCAGTGGCTCCATCACATCAACAATCTGGACCACAGAACCATGAGGCCCACAAGCACAGTAAATTGCATATTTGCTGTGATCAAAAGCTATGATACCTCCCTTCAAGTACTGAGGCAGCACAGAAGCCAATCCAAACATATGATATCAGATGGCAGCAAACAAAAGACTTATAGTTTCCACACTTGCCTCATAGCAACATTTGAGTCCCATTACCGATGAGAGACTATGAAAGAAAATTGATCAAAAAAATTTATAAAAAAATAAATACTAATGAGACAGACCTGGTCATTTCCAGATATTTTTAGGCTTTTCAAGAACCCCTTCGTAGCTTTGACACTAGTCTATGGCAAATTAATAGTTTTTAATGGGTCAAAATTCTAATGCCTCAGTCCTATTGTATTAAATAGGGTTATTGTACTAAATAGGGCTATTGTATAGGGTTAGAATTGAACTAAGTTTTATACAAACAGGGGGTGCGGTATCCAACAAAGATGGGATATTCTGAGTTCAACTCCTTCGTGTAGGTACTTTGTCAGGTGCCAGTCACAAGACCATGAAAAAAGGGGTTTCATCAAAGAATTGACTGTGGAAAACTTTGGCAAAATTATAATAAGCAAAAACTTTTTTATAACTGACAAAGCTAACCCAAGACACCCTTCCAGAAAAAAAAAAAAGAACTAAACTAAATTAGATGGTAAGACGATGATGATTCCTTGAGGGTTTTTCCTTTTTCTTTTTACTAGTTCCAAGTGGGTTGAATGCTTGGTGACAGTAAGCGACTCTTCTTTCTTTGAGTAACTGGTAGTGTCACTCAGTTCTCCGGTTGTGTCCATCAAACAACCTAAGGACTGTCACTATCTATATCATTCATACTTGATTCCCATGTTAGCCAGGTATTTATGTTTATTTCTAACAATGTTTGGGTCATTAATATTGGCAGTATATGCATGAACTATGTTCTTTCTGATACCAGTAATTTGATTGGATTCTGACTCGTTTCCTTCTTTTATTCCAATTACTGACTTAAATTTATTCCACCAACAAACAGGAACCAAGAAGAGATCAGCCACAGTAACAGCCACTCTACCCATCAATGTAAAGAGTCAAAGAAAACCATGCTCCAAAAAGGGATAACAGAACCACCCAGAAAAAAACTTCTAAAATTAAACTGAGTACTATTTGGGTTTCCATTATTCATATCTGCAGAGCTAAGTGACGGTGATTTTGATTTTGGTCAAAGATCAGACTTGAATCTGATGTTACCTGTAAATTTTTTTTTTTACCAGATCATGGCTGAATATCAGTTTTTGTAGAAAATGATGATAAATACCTATTGAAGCATTACAAGATCCTTAGCCTCAGAAGTTGTATGGCTTTCTGATGCCACTATTTCTTAAGAGTATTAGCCACCTTTCTCCCAAATAATTTGATATGATGGGCCCAGCCATGGATCAAGAATGTTCAAAGCAATTACTGATTGGAAGTTCAAAGCCCTCCACTCAATTGGTGGCATAGCCCCGTATCTCTGATCGGGTGTAAAACAATCTCTCGGAGGATTGTTCGAATCCAAAGATAGATCCAAGCCTTAGGGCACAAAGGAACTCACGATCAACACCATCAAAAGAAAGAAATCTTATTGAAAACTGAATATAATTGAATAAAGCATGTCTTTAACAATGGGAGGCTCCTTATATAGGAGGGGCAAATTTTAAACTAAGAAATACCTATCCTAAACAATCATGACTAACTAATTTAGATTAAACCTTAATCTTAACTCAACATAAACATAGAAATAAATAACTAGTTACTAATTAACTAAGGATAAGGATCCTGGAAAAGATCAAGGCTCAAGTGGGCCCATCACTGTCTGCGGGCATGCAATCTGGGCCAGATCTGGGATCAGCCTACATCAGCTCTCCCCGGCTTGGAAAAACTCGACTCCGGCGAGTTGAGTACTTGACATCTCTCATAAAAATCAAGATTGATGCATTGAAAGTCTGTAGCTATAATCCATGTAACATCAGAGAGAGGACGATTCCGCCAGCGAACATAAAACTTCTGGTAACCTCCTTGATGTGTAGAGACAATTTGATCATCAAGAACATCAACAATTTCATCAGGAGGCGGGAGATTAACTGGTAGTGAAATAAGCTGCTTGTTGTTATCTCCCTCATTATCATGACTACGGTAAATAGTAAGATTCTCCACATTGAATGAAGCACCGACACCTAAATCAAGAGGAAGGTCAAGAACATAAGCATTGGAGCTAATCTTTTGTAGAATCTTGAATGGACCGGAGGCAGCCTTTCAGGTCAAATGCGGACTATAACCATATCTCCTTTATTAAATTCAACAAATTGACATGTTTGTCAACTTGCTATTTATAAACATCATTGCTGGCAGATATATGGTGTCGTACTTCATTATGCACTTATTACATGTGTTGGAAGAAATGTTTAGCATCGGCACGAGATCGACAGGGAGTCGTGGACGAACTCCTGTAACAGCTACAAACGGAGAAGTGCCAGTGGATCGATTGACTGAGTTATTATATGCAAATTCTGCCATAGGTAGCACTTGATCCCAGTTTGAAACACGGCCACGCACAAAATAACGTAACAACTGTCCAAGACTTCTGTCTACCACTTCTGTTTGTCCATCAAATTGAGGATGATAAGCGGTGGAAAAGTTAAACTTGATATTGGATAACATCTAGAAGGTCTTCCAGAAATAGCTTTTAAACTTTGTATCTCGATCAGAAACAATAGTCTTTGGAAGACCATGTAGGCGAACAACCTCTTTGAAGAATAATTTGGCCACCTTGTAAGCATCAGCAGTTACAGCACAAGGAATAAAGTGTGCCATTTTTTAAAAACGGTCAACAACGACGAAGATAGAATCAACCTTTCTGGCAGTTGTGGGTAAACCTAGCACAAAATCCATGCTAATGTCTTCTCAAGGAGTGTGTGGAACAGGCAAAGGCTGATATAATCCAGTGTTCTTCTTGTTTCCTTTAGCGAGCTGACATATTCTACATCTTTCACAGTAATATTTTCCTTGATCTTTTCGAAAGCCCTGGTAGTTGCGCTAGTCTATTTGAATTCACCTTTTCTCATACAATCAGTAACAGGAGTTATAATAGTACCAAAGGTTCTAATAAATTTTTTGTAGAAATTGGCAAGACCATGAAAACTGTGAATCAGTAAGGGTAGTAGGAATAGGCCAATTGAGAATTGCACTCACCTTTTCATGATCCATTTTAATACCTTGCGCAGACACAACATATCCTAAGAAACAACAGAATCATTCATGAAGTTACTTTTTTGAGATTAATGTAAAAATGCTCCCTGCAAAGAAGGTGACAGACTTTATCCAAGCGCTGAAGGTAATCTTCTTTTGTTTTGCTGCAAATTAGAATATCATCGAAGTAAACGATGACTTATTTCCCAATATAAGGCTACAACAATTGCGTCATAGCGCGCATAAAAGTACTAGTAGCATTGGTCAAGCTGAATGGCATAACCATCCATTCATAAAGACTATCTTCGATTTTAAAGGCAGTTTTCTATTCGTCACCTGGTCTCATGCGGATTTGATGATAACTACTCTGCAGATCAATTTTTGAAAAAATACATTCATCAGTCATCATATCTAGCATATCATCCAACCGAGGGATTAGAAAATGATATTTTACCGTGATTTTGTTGATTGCACGACTGTCCATACACATTTGCCAGCTACCGTCTTTCTTTGGAGTGAGAAGTGCTAGAATGCCACAAGGACTGAGACTTTCCCTAATATAACCTTTCATAAGCAGATCATCAACTTGCCGTTTTAATTCAACATGCTCCACTAGACTCATCCAATACACAGGTAAGTTTGGTAACGAAGCCCTTGGAACAAGATCAATGGCATGTTGAATATCTTTTAATGGGGGTAGTTCCTTTGGCAATTCATCAGGAACTAAATCAGTAAACTTCTTCAATAGTGGCCACACTTCTTGCGGAATGGACATGGCTGGAGAGTTATCTACAACCTGCTTAGTAACTAAGGCATACATGACACCTTGTTATTTACTTTCTTCTTCAAACCTTCGTATGGTTAAAAAAAGGAGACGCAAGAGGAGAAATATCAGATTTAAGTGGAGAGGATGGGGTTGGTAAAGGACGTAGCCTGATTTTCTCCCTTTTTCACTTGCAAGTATAAGTATTGTACTTATGATCTGTGATGACCTTAAGTTTTTTGTAGCCAAGGTCGTCCAAACAGAAAATGTGTAACGTTCATTGAAATGGTGTCACATCGAATAATAACCTCATATGTGCCAATTCTGAAGTGAACTATGCATTGCTGATGAACAAGAATAGAATAATTATCGACCCATGCAACTTTATAAGGTCGTGGATGCTTCTCTGTGAGTAACTCAAGCTTCTCAACTACTTCTTAGGAGATAACATTCATTGCACTACCACCATCAATAATTATGTTGCATGATTTGCCCTTGCAATTAACTCTGGACCGAAAAATTGAAGCATGATTCCAATCTTCCTCTTCCTCTTTCGCATTGGCCAATCAACGCTCAAGAAAATACAATGGAGTACCATCACTATCAGGATCTGTATCGTTTATCCGCTCTTCAAAATTCTCATAAGCAGGATTTGTATCAACTTTCTCCATTTCGACATACTCATCATATTGATTATTACTATCAGGTTAACTGGAAGTATATAAATTTCTATGATGGCACTCGCTTGTGTAGTGGCCTCGTTATTTGCAGGCAAGACAAACAATATCCCTCTTATCTATTCTGCCACGAGCACGATTATCATTCTAATTCTGTGGAAACTGTTGATTTTATTGGGGAATAACCTGCCTTTGCTGAATACCTAGTTGAGAATTTTGAGGTGCTTGCTAGGAGGGACGGGGCAGCTAAGAGAGGTAGCTGTTGGCTGCACGACAATTGGACGTGGTGCTGCGGTAGTCTAGGTACGTCCTTTATACACTATTCTCTCTCTCGTCGACTTCTTCACAACCCCCCCCCCCCTTTTTTGTGATATTGGGGTGGGTTGCAACCGTAAGTAAAAAGGTGAGGCTTCGTGGGCATGGTGGTCTCGATAGTTGGCAGGGAGGGTGTGGGTTGAATAAAAAGAGGTTTTAGGGCTCGGGATGGGTGATGGGGGTTGAAAAAGGGTTCAGCAAGGGTCATTTGGCTCGTCTGGGGTGATGGTGGTGGTGAGATGGCGGAGGGAGTGGAAGTGGTTAGGATTTAGGGAAGGGCAGAGGAGGAGAGGGGGATGGACCTTGAGTGGGTTCCGAGCGTCAGTGATGATGGGATTAGCGGTTCGTTGATGGCATCGGTGGGTCAGTGGTGACATGGAGATGGACAAAGTGATTGGGGTGGTTTCGGTATGGGGTGGGTTTTATCAAGGGTTTCGGGGTTTTTGAAAGGGGTTACTAGTGATGGGCAATTTTGAGGAAGGGTTAAAGGTGGACACGGGAAGTTGATGATGGACAGTGGATGCAACGATGAAGCCCGGGAACAACATTGTTTCCTCGGCGACTATATCTGGGCTTTGATACCAATCTAGTGCAGCCGCGGATCTCCAATCAAGTGTAGAACAATCTCCCAAAAAATTATTCAAATCCAAAGAGAGATTCAAGCCTTAAGGCACAAAGGAACTCACGATCAACACCATCAAAAGAGAGAAATCTTATTGAAAACTGAATATAATTAAATAAAGCATGTCTTTAACAATGAGAGGCTCCTTCTTATATAGGAGGGGCTAATTCTAAACTAGAAAATACCTATCTTAAACAATCATGACTTGCTAATTTAGATTAAACCTTAATCTTAACTCAACATAAAAATAGAAATAAACAACTAGTTACTAATTAACTAAGGATAGGAATCCCGGAAGAGATCAAGGATCAAGTGGGCCCATCACTGTCAGCGGGCCTGCGAACAAGGCCGGATCTGGGATCGGCCTGGACTGCTGTTGTATTCCTTTCTTAGCCTTCTATTAGCAGGGGCAAAGAATGATTAGTTAAAAAAAATTTGTGCCTCAAGAACATAGTTTCCAATTTTGCTCCATTCCACCTCCTCTGGTTTTGAATAAATGAATAAATAAATAAATATGGCATAGAAATTATGAAGTGATTGTAAAGTGGAAATAATGAATTAATATGTTATATTGATACCGTTTTAGAAGAACCTTTCCTGCCTCAGAGATGTTGAGCCTTGCAAGATGCTTCTTCTTGTCTAGTACATAGGCTCTATCAGTCTTTCTCTTTGGCATTTTCTGCAACTGGGTATCTATGAAATGTGCCCATGCCATCAATAAGAAAAGAGAGAGAGAGAGAGAGAGAGAGAGAGAGAGAAATCATTGAACAAATGGGATTTGAAATGGAGGGTTTGAATTAAAACCCTAGGGAAAGGGAGAGGGGGAGAAGAGAAAGAACCAGTGATGAGAACATGGGAACCGCAGTGCTTGCAGTAGTAGACGAAGAGGTCGGATTCCGGACCGTCTGGGGCCGCGTCTTCGCTCGAATATGTGTGGGTGGTCCGCTTCGGCATTCTGCTCTAATCGGCGGACGGCGGAGGGGAGATGATGGAATTGGATTCGGAAGGAGATTTTGCAGAGTTAGACTGAACACTAATCTTACACCTTGTAATTTAGCTTAGAAGTCCGCAATTGGAAGCCCAATTGGGCCTATTTTTAATAAGTACAACCCGTTTGCTGGTTCTTTTCATCCCGATTATAAATCAGACCCATATTTACATTTACCAAACTTTCACTCACCATTAGATTGAATATTAAGAAATTTTATAGTTAATAAATCATTACACTTTGGAATTTGAGGGTTAGCCTGGTGGATAGGCACTCCATTCCATCCCAGGTGAGTGTCTTGTCATCTTCACCCCTTGACCACTACACAGAAAGAAAAAAAATCTTTTAAAGTTGTTAAATAAAAGGGCTTATTTTTAAAATTTCCAATCCACGAGGAGATCCTTTTAAGCACCTACGTTTCATTAATAAACTTGAATCTTATGCTGACTGCTATCCGGTAAAATGATTATGTTACACTATTTAATTTTTCAATAGGTTTTGTGCCTACCATGAAAGTTCATTATTTAACTCAAATATTTCTCATACTGCATTTGTTAATGGGTGAGGAATGTGCAGATTTGGGAATTCCCTGGTGATAATTCATGTAGCTAAGGATTTCACACCAATATAGTACATATTGATGCATATAGTTGAGAAAATTTCTTCAATATAATATATATAAACATATATTTAGTGCTGATCATGTGCTTCGTGCACTAGATTATTGTGTGCACCTCAATGTAGGGCCCACACAAGGTCCCACCTAGGACTGGGACCAAGCGGATTGAAAAATCTCTCTAAACCCTTGCTCTTTGACAAAAAGAAGCCCCATCCCTCACCTTTATTATTTTAAAATTTAGGCCCAACAAATTTAACGGTATGAAATTCATTTGGATAAGCGTGCATTCAATCTAATGATCTAGTCTATTAAGTTGGGTGCGAAACCCTAAAATCCGATGAAATTCAAGGGAAATGTGTGTGTGTGATCCACTTGAATGGGTTATCAAGCGGGGCTACCCTTAGTGCAAGATGCACACTGGGTGCATATGATAACCATTAGACACAGACATGAGGATTTTTAAGGACATGTTTTTGTAATGCTTTTCTGCAAACAGGTTTCTTTTATAGAAAACCTATTTTTCATATATTTGGTGCCATATATTTCTTTGTAACTATTTCTTTTTATCATGTAAGAATTTTTCTTAGTAAAGTTGGAAATAATTCATATTAGGGGGTAATCGGAATTTTATTTCCACAAAAAACTTGCCTCTTTTTATAATCTCATTTCCTATTTTATTTTTTCATCTACAAAGGACGATTCTGCTTTTAAATGAGAAATAAACATCCACACCAAACAATAGTTGCACAATTTTTTCAAAAAAAAAAAAACAAATTGTACCAAATACGAATTTTGCGATTGGGCGGAACTCCTTTTCTGAGGTATCAATTTACCATGAAAACAACAAAAATGGTTTATACACAAACATACCTTAAATCTTATGGGAGAAGGTCAAACCTAAAAATCATATTTAAAAAAAGTTTTAGTTGATCTTAATACTCGTGGATTCACGGTACCCAATTCTGAGGTTTCCATGACTTGTGGAGAGTTATAATTATCCACTTGGAGGTCCATCGGTCAACTCAAGGATGCCATGTTCTTTTCTTTCAGTTTGTTTCAAATGAGAAAACATAATTATTCGTTCAATTACTTAATTATAAGTTTTTTCTTTTATATAAAGTCACCTTCTCCTTGATCCGGTTGGAAAAGTAAAGCACCTTTTCACAGTAAAATAAGATTTCATTAATAAAGATGTAATGCAATTTTAGAATAACAATAAACAAAAAGGCTTTTCCTAGCTGTTCACATCCAAATGGAAGAGAAAAATCAATACCAGTGAGAATAACCTACTCTCATCCTAGCATATATGCTTCATCTATTTTATTTTGTATAGGCCTTTTTGGGTATCTCTACAAAGAGAGCAAAAAGAAAAAAAAAAGTTGTGCAAAATACATAAAAGGATCAATGAGTGACGCTCAACCTCGCATATAAATTTTTTTTTTTTTTTGCATGAATTCAATTCCATGAAACCCGATTTCTGCACATAAATAATTAAGGTTTAATCATATTTATAAAACATTTAGGGAGTTTTTCCCGTAAAATCTTCAAATAAATATCCTCCAAATATTATAAGTAATTTACCAAGAGAGGAGAAAAAAAAAATAGATAAATAAGAGGGGTTTCTATTTTTGAGATTAGTGCGTCCACTAAATAGACTCAGCCGAAATTTCCACAGTCCGACCCCCAGGAATCCGGACTCGCGCGCCCATGCGGGCCCGGACCGATCTATTCTTGCCAGGACGTGACGCTTCTTTCCATCCCTCGCCTTCGCCGCGCCATATCTTATTTCCAGCTTCTCCGCCGCTGCCTTGTGCTTGCTTCGGACGAACCAGATCGCTCCATCATACGCACTCACATCCCAGTAAGCTATCCCTCTCTTCCCTTCCGAGCTCCCGCTTCAATCTTTTCTCTTTCCAGGACAACTAGGGTTAGGGTTTCAAATCCAAATCTGAATCGCGTTAGTTCCTTACTCTGCTTTTCTTAATCGATCTCGACTCGATCTTGTTCTCTTCTCCCCTGGTATTTGGAATGAGCTTTTAGGTTTCTGCGCGATTCCTTTTATGTAGATCTCAAGGATTTTTTGGGGCTTTGATTGATCCGGATCCGATCATTCTCTTCCTCGATCAGCTTCCTTTACCGTTTGATTTAGGGCTTTCTCATTCTTACTTGTGATTGTAATCGAAGGTGTATTTCAATGTTTTCTTAGGGTTTATGTTCCACTGACAATGAAGTGCATTTGCTGTCTTTTCAATTTACAGCATATGGATTGGCAGGGGCAGAAGCTAGCAGAGCTGCTGATGCAAATCATACTAGGTGTGTTTGCGGTTGTGGCATTCGTGGTTGGTTATTCCATGGGTTCATTCCAGATAATGCTGCTAATCTATGCTGGTGGCGTGGTTTTGACCACATTGCTCATTGTTCCCAACTGGCCCTTCTTCAACCGTCATCCATTGAATTGGATGGACCCTATTGAGGCTGAACGCCATCCAAAGCCGCAGCCGTTGACTGCGAAGAAGAAGTCATCTTCCAAGCATAAGTAGGTCTGAAATGAATCTTGACGTTGTTTTCTTGGTTTTTTAGTTTATGAATGCCACTATCTGTCTGTGGTCACTGATACTTTATGAAAGTGGATAGTGATCTTTGGAGTTTTATTGTCTCCAGTAACTGAATAATCTTGTGCTTAGCGATGGCTGCTTGGGTGTAACTCTTATGGCTTAGGGTTGAGGATTTTGAGTTTAATGTCTTTCATTTATTTCGTCCAACCTTCTGTGGTGTGGTGTGTTGTCTATCGATTGCTGAAATCTCTTATGCATCATAGTAGGTAAAACCCTTTTTTTATACTTTCTTCCAAAAGTGTCCCCCTTCAACTATATACATATAGATTCATCAGCACCCATCTTAGACCTCATTCTTGCTTTTCAATAATATAGGTATGGAGCATTGGAGTTTTAACAAGCAGTTGATGCGTCTTCATTCCATAACACTATCAAAACCCCTAAGCGCCTTGAAATGGGACCCAATAGACGCCATATGCCTCTAAACCCCATAGTGCATAGGTTACAATTGTACAGTGAGAGGATTTCACAATAGATAGGAAAATTGTTCTAAATTTCTATATACCCCACACTTCCATCATTTGTTGTCATTTTTTTTTCTACGTAAAAGGGGAAAGAAAAACTAAACTGATTTTCCTCAATAAAGAGGATTTTGATTTCCTAGGCGAGGGTAGGAATGCAAGATTCCTTAGAATTCGTTCATTCTACAAACGCACCCATGATGTTTATGCAATTGCTTATCCATGCACGCCTAGTCTTCAAAGTAATAACAACGTTTATATTATTCACTTTTGTGAACCTTCTAACTGCCTCGCTTTTCTCATATCTCATGCTTTATATCCTTTGAATGCTCTTTTCACCCTCTTTGGTGCCTTTTTCATTTTCTGTTCCCTTCCAAATTTCTCTTTTTTCCTCTCTTTGATCTCCCCCATTTTACTTTGCCCCGAGAGTCTCTATTTTTAATTGTTGGAAGAATTACAAGTTTATCATTTGCCACCTTGCGATTTAACACTAGCCTTCGACCAGTTTGAAGGGCCCATGATCATGTCTGTCTCATCTGCTAGTGCGTGAAGCAAGCTCCCTGTTTTGTTGGTATCAAGGGATCCGTCCACCAAATTTGAATAAACCTACCTTCTGTATTTACCTTTCCACCATCTTTGATTTGGTTGTAAATATCTTTGTGGACTATTAGAGCCATGCATCAGCTATAGGCAAGACCTACCTTCTACTAGGCTGTGGTATTGGATTTACATCCAATACCTGGGACCTGAATGGCATTGTAGGTTCCAATGGAAAACCTACTTCACGAATGGGTTTCAAACTTTCAACTATGTAGTTTTCTGCAAATCCTCTAATCTATTCATAGATGAGTTGCAAGAGACCCCTGAACTTTTAACGTGAGATATTGAGGTTAACGTGAGATATTGAGGTAAAAATCAACTGCTTCTCATTTACGATTAAGGGGAATCCTTCTGAGAGTCTCCTCGCCCAAGTCATAATCCATTTCTTTATAATGCATGAAAATTAGGAGCCAATACCTCAGTAAAACAGCATGTTTAAGAATTTTGAAACATAATGTCCCAGTAAAACGCAGCATGTAAATTCTAGAAGAAGAGTTGGGTGGTGGGGGGGGAGGAGGAGGAGTCTCACACTCTCACTGCGTGCAAGCGAGATGGAAGTCATGGCCATTGCCTTTAAATTCAAGGGGTTGTCATGTTATGTAAGTTCATTTTATATTTATTTTCATACATAGAAAAAACTTAATATTCATAGAAAATAAATTTCTTTATTTTAAGCTTATTTTAACTTAATGATATTTCCAAAATTCTTAAATTTTAATATATTTTCATCTTTAACATAGCGCTGTACATTTCCCCTTTCGCCTGACATGTCTTGTCATCTTTTAAACAAAGTTTAAAAATAAAAAGCTGCCTTTTTTCACTTGCATTTGGCTCAGAAGCTGACCAGTTACACCATTCAAATTTCAGAGATCTATCAGATCCACACGTCTGCTGTGGCCCACTTACCAGAAAGGTCAAATGGGCAGGCAAGGGATACCCACATCATCCTTCTGTGAGTACTGAGGACTGAAGTTTTGTATGGCATCCTCCCTCTTATTTCCCCACTCCTCCTGCAACACTGGACCAAAGCCACCTTGGCTCCTGAATATCCTCTGCCGAATTGGTTCTTCATTGTTCTCATTGCTTTGCCCAACCTGACATTGCTTTGGCTTCATTTTCTCAATGATTGAGATGTTGTACTTCCTGTTCTGCTCGACCATCTCATTGGTCTTAAACAAAACCCTTCTTGCATTGATCTTGACTAGAAGTAAGCAAGTCCAGGCATCTTCTCGAGTTGATCTGGCTTGATTCCAGATGTTAGCCCATATTTGCCTACAAAGGCTTAAATGATGCATTCCTGCCATGCATGTAATAGGATCCTGTTGACCCAAAATTTTCTCTTGGATTCATTCGGTTTTGGCTTCCATGATTTGGAATTCTCTTGGGCTAATGGATACGGATATAGGACACAGATACCACACGATATGGATACAACAATATGTCAAATCCTAAAAAAATAGGATAGGGACACAAGTAGGATATGGACATGGCAAATAATAAATATATATTTATATATAATCCAAAAATTAAAGAATAGTTATATTTTTAGTCAAATTAAGAAGCATAATGTCACAATTAATAGAAAATAAAAACATAATTAATATTGGAAAATTCAAAAAAGATGAGACTAGCAAAGAAGGAAATAAAAAAAAAGTGTTAGAACAGAGGGTAGCTAAAAAAAAAAAAGAGATTGCTTGGGAAGTTTCATATTTGGGCTAAAATTGTTCTTGAATTATTTATGAACTTTTAAAACTTCATTTAATACTCTTTTTTTTTTCTTTGTTTTTTATAATAGGCTTTGGTCACACTCAACTGTAAAAAAAAAAAAAAAGAAAAAGAAAAAAAAGAGGAATTTACAAATTTAAAATAACTCCAGCATGTCCTATTGTGTCCCTACAGTGTCCAAATTAAAAATTTTTTTTTTAAAAGCAGACATGTTTCTTGGAGTGCTGGACACAAGGACCCTAGGCGCGTGCCCGTGCTTCTTAGCTCTTGGCCCCGTATTGTCTCCCTTTCTTCTGATGAGAATTCCACAAGCATCATCAGCTACCCAAACTTGCTCAGACAAATTATGACCAGTGATGTGTTATCCTTACAATAATGTGTTATCTTTACAACTGGCCTCCACATCTCCAAGGTTCAATGATTTCTTGAGTCCAATGAGGCATCCATTCAACAGCTTAATTGTGAGGAATGAAACCCTTACAGCTTCTATGCACCAACAAAGGGCTGAGATCTTGGAAGTGCTTTAACTACTGCGGTGATTCAAATGATGAAACCCATCCCATTTGATTTTCAACAGCTGGACCCAATGTGGTTTCTAACATTTGATGAATCACTCATCTTAAAAAAAAAAAAAAACACACACACACACACACACACACACATTTGATGAATCCCATCGGTTGGTAGACATAATATGGTTCCACTGGGGGCTTCAATCTTTCTTGTTCACATATTAATTATGGATATTAGATAGGTCTAGTAATTGTTAACAACTGATGCGTCCGGACATTGGATAGGTCTTGTAATTTTTAACAATTGATGGTTCCCTCATAAAATTTAACAGAATCCCACAGTGATTTCCAACATTACATGGGTCCTACCATGGATTACTGACATTATATGAGTCCATAACTGCTGCTTTCTCTTTGCTAAAAAGGTATAAATAATTCATTTTCTCCCACATGCCCCACCTGTCTCCAAACATTGTGGTCCATAAAACAACAGTTAGAATCTTCAAAAATTGACTGACACTGCATTTTCACATCTATCAGAGTATGTTTTAGTTGTCAAATAGCACAACCATCACAGCATTCCACTATTACACCCGTGCAAATTGAATATCATTGCATCTCATGTTTATGTATTTAAACAAGCTGTGTTTGGAAGTGCTGGAAAGGAAGTCAGAACTCATTTTGCTAGGAAAAAAGGCTATGAATTATATCAAATATATCATTCACATATTTTTTGCCCAAAAATGATGGACTCTAGAAACAAGTAGCAAAATTTCGCCGGTGTTTGGTGCCATTTGGTATACCAGAATCTTCTACATTTCTAGTAAATGGGACATAGAATAATAAGTTGTCTCTCACTTTCTACACATCGATAGAATAACAAGTTGTCTCTCACTTTCTACACATCGATATAACTTCTCACTAATCTGCCGCCTCTTTATTTCTCTCTGGATTACCTCTCTCACAAAATGCTTGCCAACCAAGTTCATTCTTTGAATGAAACATTTCCCAAATGATGCCAAACAGGTATAATCTTCTACTTTTAGATCTATTTGTCCTAAAAGTTGTCTTAATAACAAGACCATAAATATTGTGTGCGGCCATGTATGTACCATTTAGGGAATAGTCCTTTCTCGTCAAAATCGGGTAAAGCCTTGGCCGGAGGCCAAATGTCTGAAAGTTATGCTGGCGAGGGATACCCTAGATCATATAAAAAAAAAGACCATAAATATTACAAATTAGAAAAGTAAAAACATGTGATCTCCTCCAAGGTCTTGCTTTCTATGTTTTTCAGTACATTCTCTACTTTCACATCACCTTGAGCGGATAATCTAACATATCCATTGATAATCAATAATATCATCAGTATGTTGAATATATGTTGGAGTTTATGCATTTAAAAGTACAAAAAAAAAGGAAAATTGTCTAGTGATACTATTTAGTTAAGAATTGTTTAGTCTTTTTCCTAAAATATGATGTAATGCATTGGATTTATTTTTTTGGGCTGATTGTATTGGATGGATTGGGTTGTGGAGTGAAGCTTCCAATGACTAAAAATGCTCAAGGGAAAACTTGGATGTTGTTTTTAATCTAAATATTGCCATAGCACTTATAAATTGGGTCTGCTTTTGTTGGAGAAACTTCGTGCTTCTTTTCATGGCTCATCTTCATCATTGGAAACCTTGATCATGCATTAGCCTGGGCTCTTCTGAAACCTGAGGATAAATGTGGGTTTGTTGAGTCCATTATCATGATTCTTGTAAATTTTAAAAAAAATTATCATGATTCTTGTACGCCATATGAAAGTTAACGGTTCTGAAACAAAGTTACTTCGTTGAAATTCTTAAGCAACTTGGAGCAAATGCCAAAATGATCAAAGCTTCATAGTGAACACATGGTCATTTGTCCCTTTGCATCAAGTGGTGAAATGTGATCTAAGAGAGGATGGTTCAAAAAGAAAATTTTTTTTTGAATTCTTTTTTCCGCTTTCTGAGAAACAACTTCCTATTTGAATTTGTACTCACTTAGGCAATTTGCATGTATCAAGCTCAAATGCATGTGTGATACTCCAAAAGCACACACCATTATAATTAGATGTTGATTTCATTAATGGATCAAACGAGCAGATTAAGACTTTTCAGCCGAAGGAAAAATGGGGGGAATCACAAGCGGAATGTGATTTAAAAATGAGTGGAATGGATGTGCAAATAGAGTTATGGCCTTGTGGGGCCTTGCTTTGATGCAATGTGTCCATTTAAAGCAAGTAGTAAGTCCCAAGTCAGCGGAAAGGATGGACTTGGATTTCGAAATATTAAAACGTTTTTAACTGGGCATGCGAATCAATTTCAAAGATAAGCGATTGGACGTCAATGCAATCCTAGTGGAAAAAAAAGGGAAAAATTCAAATAAGGCCTTAAGTTTTCACCTTATTTTAGAAAAGGACATAAGTTTTAAAACTTTTCAAACTAGTCCCTAAGCTTTCAAGAAATTTTCAATTAAGCACATCCGTCTATTTAAAGCTATTTTCTGATAACTTTTTTCTCAAAATTTTTAAAATACTCAGATTACCCTTTATTGAAATGAATTCTTCATTCAATTCCGTTATATTTTCCTCATTTCCTTCTTAGGCATTTTTAAAATAATCAAGGACAACTAACATCTCTATGGTAATCGACTGCATGTAGTGGCTATTGAAATCATTGAATGGCTTTAAATGATTGGTATTTTGGTATTTTAAGAAAATTTAGGGAAAAAGTTGTCAGGAAGTACCTTTGAATGTCTTTAACTGAAAGTGTATTGGAAAACTTAAGAACTAATTTAAAAGGTTTTGAAACTTGCATCTTTTTTCGAAATAAAGCAAAAGCTTAATGCTTTACTTAGAATTTTCCCAAATAGAGGAAAAGGAGAGAGAGAGAGAGAGAGAGAGAGAGAGCTTTATTGTTCCCAGTGCTCTCACTCAATTCTATCTTGTGAAGGTTTTTTTTTCTTTGCATACTAAACTAAATCATTCTGTTTTATGTGGTGTGGATTGCCGAAGTTGACAGCCAGATTGGTAAAATCAGGAAAAAAAAAGTGAGGTGTAATAAGTTTCCTGCACTTTCTTATCGCTAAAGGGATGGATTTTAAAATAAATTCATTTTGTCGATAAATTAGAGCATTATATGCCCCATAGTTTTCTTATAGAATACACTATACGCTTGTTTGCACGGGACTTGAATACAAAGGAATTCATAATCAAATACACTATACGAAGGATTGAGTTAGAGTTGAAGGATCTAAGGTGAAGTTGTAAATGCAATGGAGGGTAAATTGTGAAAACCTTGAACCATTTTTCAGAAAGGCCACCCATTTGGATTATTTTCTTCGATTGTAAGAGCTGCAGGATAGAAATTGGGTCATCATAGGGAATTAGCTAAAAAGAGGAAGAATGGAGAATGTCATAGAATTAATACACCAAGCAATATTTCACTAATTTGAATTTTTCAATACACAAGAGGAAGAAGAAATGAAAATATTTCTCCATGGGCATCTTTGTGTAGCCATTTTTTTATGAAAATTTTTTTCTGCAATGAAAGAAAAATTCCACATTTCATGAACTGTTTTACAATGAGGAACCACTCTTTGTGATCGTCAAAGAAAAGTTTCCATTAGAGGGGAAGGGAAGGAATGGGCTTTTTGTGTGATGCAAAAAGGATGTGCTCTAATAGTAATTGTGTAGAGTCCTCCAAAGATCCGTTCCTTGGACTTCCATAAATTTTTTCAGCAGAATGGTGAAAATTGAGCTCATATTCTTGCTTTTCATCACGTAAAAGCGGCCGCACAAAGCAATAAGAAATCTTCACCGCAGAAAATCTTCTCATTTTTATACAAACATGCGCTGAATTTATGCAACCGAAAGATGCCTCTGCTATTCTATATCGAAGATTGATGGTAAGGAATATTCCCAGTCTTTTCTTTCTATCTTCAATCGAGCAACATGGGATAGGAAAATGCCACACCATGTGTGGTGGAATTTCAGATGAGACCATGTGCCTACATTCCATGTGGGCCCATTATCGAGGCAGCACATAGGTCGGTCAAGTTGAAAGAAAATGAAAGGTCTGAACCCATGTTCGGTCAATTTACATAAATTTAAACTGTTCAAAAATGCACCTGCCCATGTTTTAACTCCACATGTACACTCCAATTTGGACATCAAAATTTTCTTTTACAGGTGTCTACAGGAGACATCCCAAATTAGGGCTTGTTTGGCATCATTCTGGAAATATCTTATTTTAAAAATGAGCGAAAAAAAGTTATTTAGCAGGCATTTTCTCCTTTCCAGCATGTACCTAAAGTCTCTGCCTATCTCTTTTTTCTCTCTCTCTCTCTCCCCCGCAAAATACCTGCCAAGCAACTTTTTCTTCATTCATCGTCAAATCTCTGAGAATAGTTATAATAAAACTGATTTAGTAAAATCTCACAGAATAGTTGGCTTCCCAAATGCCCCAAACTTTTTAGCCTTCTCTAAGCAGTGCCTGTGTCAAATTGGGTACAAATAAAACGCCCTAGAGGTAGGAAACAAAATTTCAAATTAAGAACAATTAAAGAAAATATCCATTGATATTTTAAGGCTATACAGAACAAAAATAAATCAGGTTTCAGGAAGCAAGATTTTACTAAGCAGCAATGGTGCATTCTGGTTTCCACTCAAGATAGGAGGCTCCAATTTTGGAAGCCACCCTCATTTCCACATCAAGTGCTTCTATAGAATTAGGAATCTGCCATTAAGGAGTTCAGTCGAGATGCAATCTTTGCTGTTTTAAAGTCCTCTCTAAGTTGAATAAACCTGGGAAAGGAAAATCAACAAAAGATTGAATGCTATATTTTGTTACTGCCATTCTTCCCACCACCCATGTATCCACTTCAAATGGCCAAATGAAAAAAAATCAGCTATCAACATCTCACATATGTACCTTAATGCATCTTCCCTGATGCTCGGCGTTCCCTCAAACAAAGTTGAAAGACTTTCCGGTGCCACGATGAAGACATTGGCCATGCTGAAAACAAGAGGGGTACGTGAGTTACCAATATCCATTTTCCAGCTATTATTGGTGACCTATGAACAAGAAATCATTCTACAGAGCAATGGCACTCACATGCCCAGTAACTCAAACTTTTCATCAACAGAAGGAGCATTGAAGCTGTGCACGTAGTCTCCATACTCTGTTATGTCACGCTTAATCCGCAAACTGCCGCTGAGCACATAGGCAAGTAAATAGCATACAAAGACTCACGATTTTCACTACATAACATAAAAGCAAGAAGTAAAGTGGGGTTTTTCAACTCGATAGTGTTTTTAAATGAAGACATTTTAGGATTACATAAATTATTTATAATAAAATAAACAGGGGAAGCATAAACGAGGGATGCCAAGGTTCATGGTTAAGCAAAATAAAAATAAAGGCAAAGCATTGATGGCTACAAATACAATAAGCTTTGGTCTACAACAGGATACAAGGAAAATGAACACATTGCTCCTAGGAATACAATGGTCAATAGACTTGTTCTAGGCTTTTGACAACATAGGGACCATACTTAACCAACGCTTTGAACCACACATATCAAAACCATAACAGTGATGACCTATTCTGCCTTGATGCAGGGTAGGTTGAGCCTTAAAAAAAAAGGTCAATTCAATATTAGGTAGTGGGGTTTCTTTCCTTTCTTTTTTATTATTTTAATTTTGTGGTAGCAGACTGCCTTGGACCAGCTCACCATACATCATCATCAAAGTCTTGTCCCAACTATGTTGGGGTCAGCTAGGACTAGCCCACCAGATGGGGCACAAAATATGCAGAAGGAATAATCCGTGGATGGACTCAAATGGATCAATAAATCAAGGCATACAAGGGACCAAATGGTGATCACAAAGTGTTAAGTTGGAGATAATCATATAAGTAACCATTGAGGGAGATGCTATTCGTAAGGCAATCAGATAACTGAATCAAAATCATAGAACTGGACCATGAAAAATGGGCTAATGGAACACCATTAATTGGCTTCATCAGGATTTAGTACTTTCAGACCTGTTAAGTATAATTTCTTTTCTGGTCCACAAATGATCTCTATGGCTTCTGATTCTCTTTATAATGCTTATCCTATAATAATATGTCCAATGACCAATGTGATGAATGGCTTTAGGCTGTCATGGCTCAACATCAACATCGAGGGGCTTTTCTTAACCATTCTGATTTTGACTTGGGAATTTCATCATAATTTCTGTTATTTGTTTAGATGCATGTGGACCTAGGTTTTTTTGCAGATCTTTTCATTTTGTCTTAATTTTTTTATTGACACCCTACATCCTTTATTACACATAATGGTTTGACTTGTATTGTTGTAAGGCTATCTTGTTAAATGTAGACCCATGGAATCTTGCGGGCCAGGTCTGATTAGTGTCTATCAAATCTTTCCTGTATATTTTAGGTGTTTTTGAAGGTTCTTTCATGGCCATGGTTCAAAATATCAGTCGATATTGGTTCATAGTTGGTACCGCGATGATATTTTGATCATAACTGTATGTTGATCTCGGAAACCAAAATATCACCAAAATATCAGTTGTTATCGGCTTCCCCAACCACTATCTTAACTTAAACTCAGCCAAATCACAAGATTTTGATGGATTTCTTTGTTGCATAACCAAGCAACTCGACTTAATGTTCTTGAAATTCTCAACTTATTTGATGATTGAGTGCTAGTTCCTTGAGTTTAACACTAATAGACAGCTCATAATTATGGTCACATATTTGAGAGATTTAAATTTATTTTAGTATATACACATATCTGTATAATTCTGAAAAACAAAGAAATTATGTAGTTTCAGGTAAGACATCGATACAGGATGCTTGACTTAGGGGGACTAATATTTTGTTTTGTAATGTTTACTAATTGAAGAAAAAACATAGTTTTCTAGCATTTTATAATATTTTAGATTTTTTGGAAATCTTTTCAAAAAATTGTGGTAAAAAAAAATCTCTCTTCGACGGACCGTGAACCATGACACAATGTCGTGTCATATAACTTTTCAGGGTTGACCGTGATGGCAACCGTAACCATGATTTTGAACCATGTTCATGGCACATGGGCTTGCCTTAGTTTGGTTATGTATGCCCATTTTTTGCCATTCCATTCTACCTCTTGGGGTGGATGTGAGGAAGTGTAACAAAACAATAACAACAACAACAACAGTAGTAATGATAATAGGAAAATAATCCTATGAGAACTAGTTCTCACCACAGTTTTGTGAAAAGTCTAGGTGGGGCCCATCTATCACCCAATCCAAATCTTGCAATGCATAGAGACCCCCCTGATAGTCACATGCCCAAGTTTCGGTCAAATCCGAATTTAATGGACTGTTAGATCGACTGTTCATTAATCTGAATGAAATGGATTTGTGGGCGATGGATGAAGGGGTTAGGGGCATGTGATTAGGGCCAAACTTGATATTTAGAAAGGTTCCACATAGATCTTTCCATCCCTTTTAGTCCCATCCCCAAATGTGACCCACAAGTGGGCCCCATAAAAAGTTCTCACAGTAGGTGTGTGAGAACACTTCTCATAGAATTAAAGCCCATAATAATAACAGTAGTAGAAAAGGTTTTCAATTAATAACAAAAGATACCAATGAAGAAGATAAAATTATAAAGAACTTGTCCAACCATCTTAACTGGAAATGAAAATCAGGAGCCATCACTATTACACCATATGGTGCCATAAATTAAAGAGCATTTTCATCAAAAACAACAATCATTAATCATAACGAAGAATAAGAATTTTACCTAGCACTGAAAGTGAACTTTTGCCAATGATTAAGCAGCCCTTTGTCAAACGATTACCCTAATTTGCAAAGTTTGTTTCATCAATTCAAATCAAGCATTTGAAGTTAAAAATCAAAGTAATACCTACTGAAAAAAAAAATCTACTGAGACAAAACTTGGTAATAAATAAAGTAGAGCCTAGACAGATACATTAAATAATCACCACCATCATCAAAGTCTTATCTCATCAATTTTGGTTTGGAAAAATATTTCTACTCCAAACTCCACACTAATTAAAAAAAAACCCTAGATCAAGCTAAGACCACAAAACCCACCAAGAATATGCAAACTCTATCTAGTGTATGATGCATGCTGTAAGTTGATGCTCAGACTAGCTAAGGATACATCTTTCATCTCCAATGTTTCAAAACCCATCTTCTTAGGGTAATCTTCTTGAGTTTATTTTTCAACTAAGCCCAACTCAATGTCATGTTCTTAGTTTCTCCACAAAATGACGTCTCATGCCTCAGTAGTCAGCACTTCACTTAAGGTCTTGAATGACCTCCCTCTTCCCCTAGTACCTACCAAATGTAACCTTCAATTTATCTCTCAGCAGATAATTAACCAAGTTGTGTTTTGTAATTATTAAATATGAAGCACAATAAATGCGTTTTATAATGGGGCCCATCTTCTTGTAGCTCCTGACAACCAAAGACAACATTAAGTCATGTCTCACTAATAGTGGTTGCATTTTTTTTCTTCTAATTATTCAAAAATATTGACATGTTTTATTAAGCTGATTACTTCATTTGAATCATTATTCATTTTCTCGTGTATTGTAGATGTCAAGCTAGCATTACATTCTGCATGCAAGAAGCAACCTGGGGCACGCAGTGGTCCCCTCTATAACAAATAGAACTCTAATAAGGTATGTCATATGACTTCCTCTTCATTCTCTTGATGAGGATCCATTTGATCAAGTTCAAGAAGATCGTGTTGCAGGCATGGTCTAAGTTATCAGATATGTATTGGTTGATATGTATCAAGCATCTATGCATATGCAACCAATATCATGTAATATCATTTTGGGGTGGTATCTTTTATTTATGATTTATTTATTTATTTTATACATAAGGGTAAAATTTATATATGCAAAAGAAAAGAAAAGAAAAAAAAATGAATACAACGGAGAGAAAACCCCTTGATCCAAAATAGAGCTCAAATGACAAAAGCAAAGAAAAAACAAAAAACAAAGGCTAGATATTGAAGAGATTAGAAGAGCAAGAATCTCCCTCCTTAGCAAGACCATCTGCCGTCACATTAGCTTCACTAAGCACGTGGTGAAAAGAGGCTCCAAGCTAATCTGAAATATGCTACACTTCCTCCACCAAATCTCCCAGTCTCCAAGGATAAGATACTTTGCCAGAGCCACACTGAATAGCTGAAAAAGAGTCACCTTCGAGAATTGCATTATAACCACCCAATCGCAGCAGCTCGCAGCAACCAACCAACAAAGCATAAACTTCAGCTTCATTCGCAATCAAATTTTCTAGAATCTCGAAATAGTTTCTTATCACATTACTTTGACAGTCATGAATTCTCCTTTAATTTCACCATGCCGAAGCTCATGAAGATAATTACCATCAAAATTCAATTTGAAAACACCATAAGTGGGACTTAGCCAAGAAGCTCTCCGCACTACTTATCATGCCAAGATCCCTCAAGGAAAGGAGCCCAAGGTCTCTTAAGATCATCAATAGGAACGCCAACAAACTCCTTAGACTTACTAACCCACTCGGAGACTATCCAAATAATAGATTGAACAATCTTCATCGTTGATTTTCTTTGATTGCAGAAAACTCTATTATTCCTTTCTTTCCAAAGCTTTCAACAAGTAGCATAAAGAACTGACTTCCATAAAATCTTTCCACAAGCATATTTACTCCATAACCGCCATTGCAAAAACAGATCTTCCATAGTCTTTGGCATTACCCAACTCATATTGAACAAATTAATAAAAGCAACCCAGACTCTGAAAGCAAAAGACAATGGATCATCAAGTGATGCACCGACTCTTCGTCTTTCAAACATAAAGGACAGCCATTAATAATAACATGATGTCTTTTGTGTAAATTATCAATGGTCAGAATTTTCTGTTACTCCGCCAACTAACAAAAAGCCAAGACTCAAGGAGGAACATATGAAACCCAAACAAGGAGGAACATATGAGACCCAAAAGCTTTTCCCACCTTCCATTCTAACATCTATAGTAGTAAAAACACTTGTGAAGACAACCAAGTAATCGAATAAAATCAGCAATTTCAACCTCCAACAAATTTCTCTAGAAAGAAAAATCCCAATCAACTCCATTTTCTATTAATGAAAAAAATTCTGCTACTAGAGATGCTGTCTGTAATCCAACGTGTACAAAGGAGGGAATTGACTATGCAAACTAGATTGCCCACACCATTCATCATACCTAAATCTGACATGGCTTCCATCATGAATCCTGTAGCAAATCCGCATATCAAATTCTTTCTTGACAGAAAGAATAGATTTCCAAATGCCAGAACCTTTATAACTTTGACTGGGCACACACCAGCCATCATTTTCCAACCTGTATTTGCAAGACAATATCTTTTTCCACAAGTTGTTACCTTGCTCCCCCAACCTCCACAACCATGTACCCAATAAGGCTTTATTAACCTCCTCAATTAATCAGATTCCCAAACCTCCTTGAGACAAAGATTTACAGACAATCCCCCACCTCACTAGATGATACTTTCTTTCATCAACTGAGTCATTCAGGAGGAAATCCCATTGAATCCTTTCAATTCTTCACATAAACTTTTTAGGGAATTTGAAACAAGAGAAAATAAACCGGAATACTAGATAACACCAATTTAATCAAGGTAATACGGCCTCCCATTGACAAATATTTACCTTTCCATGAGCGTAATCTTTTCTCAATCCCCTCCACCACAGTATCCCATAAATATTTCTTTGGAAGCCCTAAGCATAATGGCAAACCCAAATACTTCAAAAGAAGACTTCCAGCTTTACATCCAAAAATACTAGTAAATAAATCAATTTGACAGAAATCCATCCTCACCCCAATAAGCTCACATTTCTCATAATTGATTTTCAAACCTGACAACATTTCATACCATTTCAAAATCAGTTTCAAATTATTCACTTGAGCCAAAGATGCATAAGAAAAAATATTTGGGGTGATATCTTGGGACATTTAAAGCAAGGAAGGCAATAAAAAGGGAGATTGGAAAGGACTGACTTGATTAGAGTAATTCGACCACCCATAGATAAATACCTGCCTTTCCACGAACTCAATTTTTTCTGAATCCTCTCTAGCATTCCTTTCCACAGCTGAATTTTTGGTAACCCCAAGCATAAAAGGAGGCCCAGATACTTCGAAGTTAACTTCCCAACTTTGCATCCAGAAGCATTTGCTAAGAAAGCAACATGGCTCTTCCAACCAGAGCAAGCAACATGACTCTTCCAACAAGTCTCCGAAGAGCTCACATTTACCAAAATTGATCTTCAACCCCGAAAGCCATTAATACCATTTTAGAATCATTTTCAGAATGTCCACATGAATTAATGAAGCTTCACAAAATATAATGGTGTCATTCGCAAATTATAAATGAGTTACTTCAATATCACCATTACCAAAACCAAATCATTTAATCAAACCGCTTTAATTAGCCTTCTCCGTTAATGCATTCAAAGCTTTTGCAACAATAACAAAAAGCATAGGAGATAATGAATCTCCTTGCCGAAGACCTCTAGAGCTTTTGAAATAGCCTTCAAGGGAACCATTTACCAAAACTGAGAAATGAGCAGAGGAAACACAACTATAAATCCACTGACCCTACCTTTTGCCAAACCCTATTCTAGACATCACATATTGGAGGAAATCCTAGTCCACCATATCATATGCTTTTTCAAAATCCAGTTTGCAGATTAAACCAAGTCGCTTCTGCCATTATCTAGAATCTATACATTCGTGAGCAACAATCACACTATTTAGAATTTGACGGCCATTGACAAAAGCACCTTGATTTTCTGAAATTATCTCTAGAAGCACCTTCATTAAACAATTAGCAAAGACTTTTGTTAAAATTGTGTATGTGCACCCAATCAAACCAATAGGTCGAAAGTCCTTAATTGAAATCACACCCTTCTTTGGAATTAAAACAATGAAAGAAGCACCCAATTCTCCTGTAATACACCATTCTCATGAAATTCATCAAGAAACACTTGAAAATCATCTTCCATCAACTCCCAATATTGTTGAAAGAAGACTATAGGAAAGCCATCTGGACCTGGAGCTCAATCCCCTCCTAAAGAAAACATAACTTGCCTTATCTCTCCTTTATTAAATCGCGTTTCTAAAAAAGAAGCCTTTGCACTAGATAGCTTTTTGAACGAAGCCCCATCTAGCTTAGGCCTCGATCTCGTATCACCATCATACAACTCTTTGAAAAGGTAACAATTTCTTTTTCAGTATCTTCTTTTTTATCCCAAACTCTGCCTCTAGCAGATATAGCATGGATATGATTAGCACGACTTCAGGCAGAAGCTATTACATGAAAAAATTCTAGTATTTCTATCTCCTACTTCCAACCATTTATTATGAGACCATTGCTTCCATTTAATTTCATCCTGAAAGAGCAATCAATGAAATTACTCCTTTAGCTCATTCCTCCTAACTCGATCATCCTCTTCCAAAGTCCTAAAGATTTTCTTCTCATCTATGCATTGGATGCCATTTAAAATCCGAATTTTTCTTTCTGCCAAACTACCAAAAACTTGTTTCCTCCATATTTTTAGCTTTTTCTTGAGAAATTTCAACTTCTAGGCTAACTGATAACTTTTCCACCTATCTACTGACAAAGATGTCCACTAGCCTTTAAGAAACTCATCAAATCCCTTTTCGACCAACCATGTAGTTTCAAAACGAAAAAGAGGTGGACCCCAACCTTCCACCACTGTTACTAGTAACAGAGGGCAATGATCTGAGACCAGCCTTGGCAGAGCTCTTTGAGAGCAATCTGGAAACAAATCCATCCACTGTGTAGACAGAAGAAATCAGTCTAAGTGACTAAGGATGAAAATAGCGGTAGCGGTGGGCGTAGCAGTCAGCCACTAAAATGCTACGTAGCAGGTGCTACATAGCGGTGTAACTGTGCGATTTGAAAAAATCATTAAAAGATCTAGAATATTGAAAAATAATATAATATGTATTTTTCTTACAAAAGTAACTAAGCTAAGGGGCCACAGCGGTACCCTCATTGGATGAGGTCTTCAGTCGTTGTATTAATAGAAAATATAGTAATGATCTTTTTTTTTCCCTCACATGTATTGATATTGCTTAAAAACAATGAAAGGCTTATAAAAAAAAACTGTGTATTGAAGAAATGTCATCAAAATGTTTTTTTTAGAGAGAAGTAAAGAAATAAGTCATACTATGTAAAGAAAAGTAAACAATAAGCCTTACTATGCATTTTAAAAAATTTTAGGAAATAGCTATTAATCACACTTCGTAGCTGTTTGTAGCAGCCGTAGTGGTCACGTAGCGGCATCGTAATGGCCGTAGCAGAAATAGCGGCGCTAACTTCAATATAGCGTAGCTGTCTCGGCCGCTATGCATGACATAGTGGCCACTACGCCACGTAGCGGCCACTATTTTGATCTATACTCTAACTTTCTCAACACTAAATCATCCTGCATATTTGACCACGTAAAATCAACCCCTCTCAATGGCGAGTCAATAAGATCATGGAGGCTTATCCAACCATTGAAATCCCGCATCGTCGGAGTAATTGAGCAACCTTTTTTCTTTTCACTAGGAAACCTTATAGTGTTAAAATCTCCTCCTAATAGCCATGGGCAATGCCACCTACCTACCACCTGAGACAGCTCTCCCCAGAAACATGCTCTATCAATTTTGTTAGTAAGCCCACAAACTGATGTAGCCATCCATTCTACATTTTGGCAGACTTCCTTCAATAGAATAGAAATAGAAAACTCTCCCACAAATTCATCCACCTTAAAACAGTATTTAGCATTCCACACTAATAAAATACCCCCGAAGCACCAACCGAAGGTTGAAAAACAAACCGGCTATTCGACCATGGGCACAATGATCTAACTATTTAAGCATCTATAATCTCCAGTTTAGTCCCTTGAACAACCAAGAATTCCCCTTTATAAGACTATACTATTCCTTTTAGCATAACTTGCATAGTTGCATATTTCATACCCCGAATATTCCAACAACATAACTTCATAATCCCAATAACTTCACACCCGTATGCTTATTGGTTCCCTGTCAATCATAATTTATTGAACAAGCCAATTTATCTAACTCCCTTTAGGTTCTTTATTTTTTTGTACTATGATTGCTCACTTTACTTCCATCCTTCTCCTCATTTAGCATATCTTGAATAAAACTCCGTAGGTCCCCTACTTGACCCTCCCTAGAAATTCCAAGAATGTTAACTATTTCTATCAATTTTTCTTCAATTTGTACACTTGCTTCATTTTCCTTATCAACACATCTAGATTTATCCACAACCACAACCTCAATATCTTCAGCAGCATCCACCAAGGCCAAAGAAATTTCATCTGAATCAGCATCTCCCCATCTAGTACCTTGGTTTGGCAAGCCTTGAAAATGTACCACTTTAGCCACAGAATGCCTTCATTTCTGATTAGCATCACAAATAGGAAACTCAACAATTTCACTCGAAGGTCCCACACCAAGATGATGATGGTGCTGACAAATTCACGATCACAAAAAGAGTTTAAATATACTCTTGAGAATGCAATAATTTGTGTGTGTCTTACTATGGAGATCATCCATCAATAAATAAGTATTTACATGCCTTTAATCAAGGCTCTAATAAAGGAAAAACAATCTAATTATATCAATCACTAATCTAAGTTAAGAAAAAAACTAATTACAACAATTGTTATTCTAAGTAAGGAAAGCGTAAGGAAAACTACAGCTGTCTCAATATTGTCCCAAATTAATTCCAATCAATAGCATTGACCACTGATGGTACAGCTGTCTCAATATTGTCCCAAATCAATTCCAATCAATAGCATTGACCATTGATGGGCTTTGGGCCTTGGGCCTAGCATTGACCACTGATGGGCTTTCGGCCTTGAGCCTGTTTAACACCTCCCCTCAAATTGATGCGGGAGAATCAACAAGCATCAATTTGTCAACCAAGAATTGATGGCGGGGCCGTGGAAGACCTTTGGTGAGAATATCAGCAAGTTGAAGTTCAGTGGAGACATGTAGAAGGCTGATGACAGCACGTTTAAGCTCATCACGTATGAAGTGACAATCAACCTCGATGTGTTTAGTGTGTTCATGAAAAATCAGATTTTCAGTAATCCGAATTGCACTTGTATTATCCGCATAGAGGGGGATAGCTCCGTCTGCTGGAAAACCAATGTCAGAGAGCAAACCACGGAGCCAAAGAATTTCAGAGCATACAGCAGACATGGCTCGGTACTTGGCCTCGGTAGATGATTTGGAAACTTTGTCATGTTTCTTGCATTTCCAAGAAATGAGACTATCGCCCAAAAACATGCACCATCCTGTCATTGATTGGCGAGTATCCGGACAGCTAGCCCAATCAGCATCTGAATAAGCTGTGAGAGATAGATGATTGTTGGATGGAAAAAATAACCCACGAGTCGGTGTGCGAATAAGGTACCGAATGATGCGGCGAATAGCAGCCAGATGAAGGTGACGAGGAGCAGTCATGAACTGACTCATCAGGTTGACCGCATAAGAGATATCAGGTCGAGTGATCGTGAGGTAAATCAAGCTGCCAACCAACTGGCGATAAGCAGTAGGATCGGAAAGAAGATCACCTCCCTTGTGACTGAGTTTGACATTCAGTTCGACCGGTGTATCTACAGGAGCAGAAGCAGTAAGACCAGCCAAGGCAATGAGATCAACAGTGTATTTGTGCTGATTGAGAACGATGCCTTTAGTCGATTGATGAACTTCAAGACCGAGGAAATAGTGGAGAGGGCCGAGATCCTTCATTTGAAATGTCTCACGAAGAGACGCTTGGAGCTTCTGAATCATTTTGGCATTAGGACCGGTAATGACGATGTCATCAACATAGACAAGAAGTATAGTGATCCCTGATGGAGCATGATGTAAAAACATAGAAGGATCATATGGGCTTGGATGAAAATCCAAGCGTAGAAGAGCAGCTTGAAATTTCTCAAACCATGCGCGAGGAGATTGTTTCAGACCATAAAGGGAGCGTCGAAGTTTGGCAACCATACCGGTCCCCGTTGAGCATCCCTGAGGCAATCGCATATAAACATCTTCTTTGAGGTCACCATGGAGAAACGCATTTATGACATCCATCTGATAGAGAGGCCAAGATTGAAAAGCAGCAACAACAAGAATAGTGCGGACGGTGGTCATTTTGGCAACCGGAGCAAAGGTCTCATCATAATCAATGCCATATTCCTGCCGATTTCCAAGAGCGACGAGACACGCCTTACATCGATCTAAAGAGCCATCAGACTTTAACTTGAGAGAAAAAACCCACTTATAGCTAATAGGTTTGACACCCACAGGAGATGGTACAATATCCCACGTATGATTTCGTGCCAACGCATCCAATTCATCTTGCATAGCCTTGTTCCAATACGGGTCCTTCACAGCCTGAGAATAGGATTGTGGAATGGAAGAAAAAGACAAAGTGGCCATTAAAGAAGTATGTGAGAACCCATAACGGGCTGGCGGTACCGAAATCCGAGTGGAGCGACGTAGTGAAGGAAGTCCAGATGGATCAACCGCTGGTGTTGGACCGGATGCCGGAGGAAGAGCAGAAGGGGGATCCCTGGTAGGCCCAGTGCTATTCCGTCGGTGATACACAAAGTTAGGATTAAAACGAACAACTGACGGGTCGTCAGAAAAACCAGGTAATGACACAAAAGAGGAGTCAGGAGGATCAATGTGTTTTTGAAAAAAATACTGATTGTCAAAGAAAACGACATTCCTAGAGGTACGGAGACGACGAATGTGAGGATCATAGCAAAGGAACCCTTTCTGAAAGGGTGCATAACCTAAAAATACACACTGAGCTGATTGTGCCGTGAGTTTTGTCCTCTCAGAAAGAGGCAGGTGCACAAAACAAATGGAGCCAAAAACATGAAGATCATCATAAGATGGAGCGGTTTTGTACAAACGGTAATATGGGTTTTGATTCTTAATGGAGGTGGATGGCATACGATTGATTAGATGAGCTGCTGTAGCTACTGCCTCAACCCAAAAACGAGTAGGAACCGATGATTCCAGAAGAAGGGAATGAGTGACATTAAGGAGATGTCTATTTTTTCTTTCAGCGATTCCATTCTGCTGGGGAATATAAGGACAAGATCTTTGAGAAATAATGCCTTTGTTTTGCAAAAACTGCTGAAACTCAAAGGACATATATTCCCCGCCTGAATCAGATCGCAAGATTTTAATGCAGGTGGAAAATTGATTTTCAACATAAGCCAGAAATATTTTAAAAACATTAAAAACATCAGATTTTGAATGCAAAAAATAGACCCATGTGAACCGACTGAAATCATCAATAAAGGTCACAAAATATTTATAGTGAGCGTGGGAAAGAGCTGGGGCAATTCCCCAGACATCACTATGAACTAACTAAAAACACTGAGAAGTGTGTGAAGTGGAATGAGGAAACGGAAGAGTTTTGCTCTTTCCCATTTTACAAGTAGCACAATCAAAAGGCACACAAGAAGATAAACCAAGAGATTTATTTAATAAATCAGAATTTAACATAAGGGACAAGACCTTGGAATTAGGATGTCCGAGTCTATTATGCCACAACCGGCAATTATCTCTAAGAGAAAAACAAAACACATTATTGGCAAATTGATTCCTAGAAATTTGAGAAAGATCCAGCGGAAACAAGCGTCCACACTTAGGCCCCCCCGCAATCTCCTTCTCGGACATCTGGTCCTGCACAACACACCCAGAAGAAGAAAAAGAAACGTTACAATTATTTTCAACAAGTTGTCCAACTGACAATAGATTGGAAGTTAAATTAGGACAGAGGTAAACATTTCTCAATGGGATGGGACCAGGTATATCTCCGACAGCAGTAATGGGAACATGACCGCCGTCAGCAGTTTGTATTTGAAAATGGCCATTGTAACTTGTCATATTGGAGAAAGGGGTGTGGGAATACGTCATATGATTAGATGCCCCAGAATCAATGAACCAAGTTGTAACACCCCGACCCGATTTGATCTGGATTAGCTGCTAATTCTTGATGATTTGGTTGCTAATGGTGTTTTGTTCTTGTGTTTGTTTGGTTTCAGGTTCTGGATAGGTAGTTGGGTTGAGCTTGACTTGGTTCAGGTAGACATAAGCCCTTTTTCGTAATATTGCATTTTGTGTGATGTCGTCATTCATGCATCATCTTGGTATTGACGTGTGTCTTTCGTTACGCTTGTTGATTCCCGTAACTACGTCGGTTGCCAAATATGTCACGTGTTTCCGTTAGACCCGCAATTGACTCGAACTGGAATTAATTGGAACAATTGGACTTTCTTGCAAATTGGCCTTTATATTTATAACCACCGACCCTTTCTTCTCCTTTATTCACTGTTCTGTCTCTCTCTCTCTCTCTCGAGTCTTCTTCTCCTCCTCGTTCTTCCTTGCTTCTGTCGATCAATCAAGTCAGGGGGAGCATCGGTGCATGTCCACGTTTGAGCATCACTCGCGTGATTGGAGGTGAACTTGAGTTCTTGTTGTGCTTCCTTCCTTCTTCTTCTCTTGTTCTCATTATTGATGGGTATGGATCCTCACGGTTCTCTTTTCTTCTTTCCTTGCATGCATGGTGATTAGGAGCTTATTGGCAGTGTGATTGAGCCCAAGGACAGCTGATTGTGTGTTTGAACTCCATTTGAGGCAAGTATAAGCATAACTTGGTTTAACCATGTGGGTATGTATTTGATTAAGATTAAATCATGTATTCTTGAGTATGAATGGTGTTTACAGCCCATTTCGTGATCATTTCCCTCTACTCTAAGTGATTTCGTCAGTTTGGTCATGTTTCGATGACTCTGTAATCAGTTCAGAAACTGCTTCGTGTGTACTACGGCTAAGCCGTAACTCACCTTCGGCTTAGAGCCCAGAGAGGGGAAAAACCCAGTTTTCCTCTACGGCCAGGACACGGCTAAGCAGTATATTGTCCTACGGGTAAGCCGTAGCTCAGCCGTGACCCAGCCGTAGATCGATACAGGGTGCCTGTTTCTGGAATAACTGAAAGTAAGCAATTTGACAGACCTTCTACGGCCCAGCCACGGCTAAGCCGTAGAACAGCACACGGCTAAGCCGTAGAACAAAATACGGGTGAACCGTAATTGCGAATGAACAGAAAAGGGAACCGCGGTGGAGCCGCAGTGTAGATTACGGCTAAGCCGTAAGATGCCTACGGCTAAGCCGTATGTTCACCTACGGCTAAGCCGTGCCACTCCTGAGAAATGAATGAAATGATAGGATTAAGAAAGAGACTGATATGGCCTTCATGATAGAATGTAGATCACCTAGACTTGTCCAATGGTATGAGTGTATGACATGAATGATCTCGAGGGCTGCGAATCATTCATGCACGTTATCTAGTTGTTTAGCACCTCTCCATGGGTGTTGGTTTAAGGGACTTCGGTGCACATTCCAGATACACTGCAACACTAGACAATGGTGCATCGAATAACGTAAAACTACATCATCATGCACGGTTAGAAACACTGGATAATTAGAATAGGATTGGCTAGTAACAGATCGTGATTCCTGCAAGAACATCTGATTGCATGGCATATTGACTTCGGTTCTTGTCCTCTTATTCGCGTTCTATGCTGGGGCACACGATTGGATATTTCTAGCTCTGTCCATGGTTAATCCCGAGTGGAACAGCGGTCTTGCATATTCGATCTTACTATTTGATATACATGAGTTGAGATGCCTTTACTTCGTTATCATCCAGTATCTTGTTGGTTTGATCTGTTCAGTTGGATATGGTTGTTGATATATGCTTAACAAGACATGCACGTCACGTTCTGATAAGATATATGTTCAGCTATGCACGTTATGATATGCACGTTATGATATGCATGTTCTTATATTGATTGACTCGATATGGTCTGGCACTACTGAGCCTCAGCCTTAGGATCCCGACGGGGTGACTTTGGTATAGTTTGTATTACCTTACTGCAGAAGGACATGTCTTGGGGAATCCGGACCCCATGAAACCGAGACGCATCTGGCCCATGGTGTTCTCATCGTGTTTATAAGATCCCTACTTTGGGAGCATATGGCGTATGTAGTGGCCAACTAGTATGTACATGTTATGTTACTTATATTGATTCACAGAGCATATGTTAATTTGAATGCACAACTGCCTAGACTACTACATTGACATGTTATGATTATTTATGTCTTTTATTCGATTAGAGACCATACGTGTTAACTTATTACTGCTTATACTTTGCTGAATCGTTGTATTCATAAGTTGTCCTTGGTGTTGCAAGCTCAGGTACCCTCGACCGTGTTTTTGTCGGTCGTCAGTTTGCTTGGGAGACTCCAGCTGTCTCTTCAGGTTCGCGGAGTGGGTGTTATCCCTCCATCAGAGCGCGACTGTTCTCTGCATGCATGCATATTGTTTTCCTTTCATGTCATTGATTGTACTCATGTTTTATACATTGTGATTGGATCCAGCTTTGTATGTTCAGACCTTTATGTCAGCCTTTGGGTATTATTTCCCTTGTTCTTGTGTGCCTAGTGTCACATGTTGATCTTTGTAGCTTCCGCATACATGTTTGCACGTGTGCATCTAGACTGGGTCTAAGTGCATATGCACGGGAGTGCGTGTGTCGCTGGTTAGTTTTTTTCCTAACCCCCGATCTCCTGGGGCTTGGGTTGTGACACAAGTAGAAGATGAAGGTGACTTACAGGAGAGACCAAAGGCAGAGAGGGCATTGATAATCATTTGTTGAACCAATTCAGGAGTGAGAGATGAGGAGGGTCTAGGCTGTGGGGGTGCAGATGTAGGAACAGGCATAACCGAGGAAGCCACATATGGGTGTGGAGTCTGAGACTGTGAATTCTGATACTGCGGAGCCAGATATTGTGGAGTCTGATACTGTGTTGACGGACGTGGTGGACGGCGGCGACATTCAGAGATGATATGGCCCGACTTTTTACAGTAATTACAAACTTTCTGTTTGCATTCTGATGCAAGATGCCCAAATTTCTGACAACTGTAGCATTGGGTTGTGCGCAAGTCTCGAGGCAGCGGCTGAGAAGTTTTATTGGCCGAGAACGCGACTGAATAGGTTGCAGATTTTTGTTGAGCAATATGAGCCGAGGTCGTAAGGCGTTGTTCCTCTCGTAAGAGTTCATTCAAGCAGACATCCAATGAAGGTAAGGGCGTCCGATTCATTAGGGCAGAGCGAACACTGTCATATTCATTACGCAGTTTCATAAAAAATTGATCTCGCTGACTAGAAGCCTGAAGGTCTTGGATTACTATCAACACATTGTCAGCTACATCCGCATACTTAATACTATCGTATTCAGACCACAGTGTACGGAATCCAGAATAATAATCTTGTACTGACAAAGTCCCTTGTGTATATTCAGCAATTGCACATTCAAGATGGAATTAACGTGCAGAGTTATCTTGATGATATACTTTCTTCAAATAGCCCCACATGACGTTAGAAGTAGAGTAAGGCTTGAGATTCATTATCAGATGGGGTTCAACGGATCCCAGAATCCAGGATTTGATTTTGGCATCTTTAGTATGCAAAGAAGAGATCTTTTTCTCATCCTCAGTGGGTTTAGGTTCCGTGCCAGAAACAAATCCCCACAATTCCTTGGCTTCGAGGTATGTTTGAAATTGGAAAGATCAGGCAGGGTAATTCTTTCCCGTAAATTTAATCAACGTGACCTCAGATTTTTCCATCGCAACCGAAATTGGAATCAAATCGTTCTGAAGAGAAAAAGAACGAGCCACAAACAAAAGAAACTATGTAGGATTTCTTCCCTGTGTGTAGGAACCAGAATCCAACCAAGCAGAGAGAGAGAAAACACAAAACAGCAAAAAAAACTGTTAAAAAAACAGTCCAAATGAATTGGACAGTGGCTGTTGTTCCACTACGTGGGCCCCACTTAAGGATCTGGCCCCAGATCAGACAACAGATCTATGATATCCCTCTATTCTGGCTTCTACTGAACCAAGTTTCAACTGATTCTACTAAGTATCCAATATTCTGGACGATCCTGATGAAAACAATATAAATTTCTGGTAAATCTTGAGAATGAGTAAAATACCAACCTTGAGTCTTTAAAAAATTCTTGAAAAATCACTAATATCCTTAGAAATATGAGGCGACCATGAGTGGGTGATTTCTGAAATTGATCTGATCGATCAATAGTGGGCCACTAACAGAATATCTTTGACGCAAGAAGAAGGTATCGCTGGCATTGTGTTGCTAGAAACTTCTTGAAAATAGATCCTGAATCTATTTGTTGCACGAGAGAGACTTATTCTCGCTATCCCTATTCCCTCAAGGCTTTGGAAGATATCTAAGATTAAGACTGCCTTGATCCTTGCTCTGATACCATAACAAATTCACGATCACAAAAAGAGTTTGAATATACTCTTGAGAATGCAATAATTTTTGTGTGTCTTACTATGGAGATCATCCATCAATATATAGGTATTTATATGCCTTTAATCAAGGCTCTAAGAAAGGAAAAACAATCTAATTATATCAATCACTAATCTAAGTTAAGAAAACAACTAATTACAACAATTGTTATTCTAAATAAGGAAAGCGTAAGGAAAACTACAGCTGTCTCAATATTGTCCCAAATCAATTTCAATCAATAGCATTGACCACTGATGGTACAGCTGTCTCAATATTGTCCCAAATCAATTCCAATCAATAGCATTGACCACTGATGGGCTTTGGGCCTTGGGCCTAGCATTGACTACTGATGGGCTTTGGGCCTTGAGCCTATTTAACAGGTGCAAACTATCAATGTTTTTGTTCAATTGTCCCACATGAAATGATGATGATTTAGTTTTTCATTGATTTCGTTCACTGGTCCCACAAACAGATGATCATGATGCAATTTTTAATTAATATTATTCAATGGTCCCAAGCGTACATCAGAATAAAATGGCGCATGAATTACAGATGGAATTTCTGTCCGAACTTGAACCTAATCAGTATGAGTTGGGAAGAGAAGATAAGGACGAAACTAGGATAGATCAAGGATTGTTGGTCTCTGTTCATTTCTAATTTGTCTTCGGTGGTCACGACAAAAGATCTCTTTGACATTTTCTAGGAGGCAGGCCCTGTTTTTGATATTTTTTTGCCAATGGATTTTCAATCTGGGAAAAGAAAAGGATTTGGTTTTGTTAGATTCAAACCGAATGGGATGCTAATCGGGCAATCATAAATATCAATGGTAAAGTTGTCGGTGGTTCATCGAGAATTCCTTGGCAAAAAAACATAAAAAATAGGGCTTGATGATATAGTATGAGCCCACAAGTGGTTCCTCTTCAAGTTAGATTAGATTATATTATTTTTATTAGGAGATTTCTAATTACATTGTTATTAGGAAAGCTTCCATTAATAAATTAAGATTTTCTTAGGCATTAAGTTTGCTTTTATTATATATATGGCATTGTAGAGCAGAATTTCTTAGACTTTGATTGATTAATAGATTTGTGGATTTTATCCTGGAAGTGCATCCTCGTGTGTGAAGTCTTCTCGACAATTCAAAGTGTCCCTAGACATGTACTTCGGCATTACAAGCAAGCCCTAACCTCACTTGCCTCCCAAAAAACATCAAAGAGATCTTTTGTCATGACCATCGGAGACAAATTAGAAATGAACTGAGACGAACAATCCCTGATCCATCCTAGTTTCGTCCCCATCATTGCTTCCCAACTTGAACCTGATCAGTGTGGGTTATTACTTGACCTAGGCATATACAATATAATTGTGGCAATGGCTCTACAAATGACAATGATGGGGGTGGGGACAATGACGCCATATATCACATTAGACATTCCCTTTAGTATTAGATGTATTTCTTTCCCAATCTGTACTCTTAAGTAGATTGTTTTTTATGTAAGTTTTTATGTCATTTGTTGTGTTGATTGTCAAGTGTTGCCTGCTGAATTCTTAACTTTTAAATCTCGACTTTAGTACATTCTTTATTTTGATGATATCTTCATGACATAACTTTTTTTTAATAAGCATTTAAATAGTTTCTTAGTATAAGCAATCAACGTGAGCACATGTGAACAACTAGATCAATACTATTATTTTCTAGTCATACAGCAATACATGACCTCATGTAATGAGGAGAATGCGTGCCCCCCTTGCTACTATTGAAAAAAATATATATATATTCTTGCATTTTCAAGTATTCTGGATTTTTTGACAAGTTTTCGAATCACATCAATATGTAGCTATGTATAAAGCTCTACATAGCATTTCAACAGGCAGCCATTATGCCCATCACTCCCGCTATTCTCACTTCCTACTCAATGTTTAGCTCCCATTTCCCAAAAACCACACAAGATTCTAGCTACTCATCTAACATAATTAGTTGACCTAGCCCTCTTTTGAATAGATCCTCTTTTGAATAGATATAGACTATAAAGGGCTACAAAGTGAGTGGCCAATCATGTAATCCTAACCCATAGAAGCTTATGGTTGTCACTATACTTTTTCGCCATAAATATGGGCGGATTGAACCCTTATATCAAGTTTGTCATCTTTTCACCTTTTCAACCTCACCTTTCAATAGTTTTTTTTCTCTTGCTATGCTTTCGATCGTAAGGTCCAAATATTGTGCCATACATGAACAAAATATGAACAGCCTTTGCTACATCAAGATCTTCTTGGCTTTCTTCACGCTTGGATGATTATTTGTAACAGCTAGAAGAGCACAATTAGAGCCAGCCGCCTTGATCCCCTCATTCAGAAGCTTCTTCCAATACGTCACATTTGTAATATAGTTTATTGCATCAACATTACTGTAATATAGTTTATCACATCAACAAACTTAATGAAAATTGAGCCCAAGTGCAACTACACTAGATAATTAAGAAGGATTGATTGGTGATGGTCATCTACCCATAACATAAGAGTGTGTGATGTAGCCCAGGGGTTAGGGCTTGCGTGGAGGTGCCTAAGCATGTGTCCAAGGACACTTCGAACGGTCACAAAGACTTCAACACACACGAGGACGCGCCTCTTTGGGAAAACCCAATTCTATTAATCAACCAAATCTGAGAATCTCTTCTCTACAATGCCATATATATAGTAAAAGCAAACTTAATGTGTAAGAAAACCCTACACTAGTAATGAAAACTTTCTTAATAACAAGTGAATTAGAAATCTACTAATAATAATCCTAATCTAATTTGAAGAGGGACCGTTGGGGCCCAGACTGCATCATCCTCCCCGGGTTGAAAGAAAAGTTCGTCATCGAACTCGATTCTACTTCGGATTGCCTCTGTAAATGTGGTGAACATGAAGGACTTCCTTTGTGGCAGCTTTCCAGGAATTCTTCTTCGGCGGTTGTGGTTTCTCGGGATGAAGAGTAATCTGTTGTCCACCATGCATGAATGTATAGGTGTTGTCGCGCATACCATGAGTCCCATTTTTGTCATATATCCAAGGACGGCCCAATAAAATATCACCACTATCCATAGGTAGCATATCACACCAGAGTGTATCTTTGTAAGTCTCACCAATGGTAAAAGTAACTTTGCAAGTATGTTGAACATGCGCTTGATCACCATTCATTAGCCACTTGACAAAATAAGGACGGTTATGTTTATAAACTTTCAATTGGAGGTGATCAACAAGAGCTTGGGATATGAGATTTTTACAACTTCCGCCATCAATAACAACTGTGCAATTTTGTCCCTGAACTGTACCTGCGGAACAGAAAATATTTTTTCGCAACCACTTATGCTCAACAGTTGGTGGAGCATCCTTGAGGACAATAAGAGCTTCACCTGTGGTATCTGCATCTATTATTTCAAGTTCCTCATTGTCAATATCCTTAGGATCATTGTCAGTACCCTTAATATCATCTGGGATAGCACCTTCAATCTTAATTAGATGTATTCGCTTTGGACAATCTACTGCGCGATGCCCATGCTGTTGACAATGAAAACAAACCATCTTATTATGACCTTCAATCCTTGCAAAAAGCTGTTCATTGGATTTAGCTTCTTGTAGAGGGGAATGCTTCGGTGGAACCCATTTGGATTTTTATACTTGATGATTTGCAATTCCTTCAACCTTGATAGCATGTTGGATGAATTCATCGACATTATCAAAATGTTGGAAGGCAAGGATATGCTGAATGTCTATTCTCAACCCATTGAAAAATCTATCAACTACCACATCAGCATCTTCATTCAAGCTACAACGAGCTTGCAGAGTCAAAAATTCCTTAGAATATTCAACAACTATCTTGGACCTTTGTTTCAAGTTTTGAAAGTTGGAACGTAAATCTCTTGCATAGTTGACAGGGAGGAATTTTTGCTTCAAAATATTCTTCATCTCAGTCCATGTATCAACTGGGTTCATTTTCTTATTCCTCCGTTTTCTTTGCAATTCAGCCCACCAAGTTGCAGTATAATTACGAAATCTAGTAGCAATCAGTGTGACTTTATGATGCTCAGTCATTGGTTTGTGTGCGAAAATATTTTCCACACACACTAACCAATCCATAAATTCCGCGGGCTGCAATTTTCCATCATATTCAGGAATCACAATTTTAATCCCTGATTCACGATCAGGATTATTAATTGGTAGACCCCGTTGATTCCGAATATTTGCACTATCATCATGGTGGTGATACACACGCTGATTATTTTCTAAATTTGTCACTCTAATGTCCAATTGTTACAGGGTGGTGTGCATGCAATCAAATTTTGCAGATAATTCTCTAATGGCACTAGCCAAATCTTTAAGTGAAGAAGATGAAGATTCAGCATCCACTTGCTTCTTAGGAGGCATTTTTTTTTTCTTGGAAAGAAGAAAGAAAGTGGGTTGGAATGGATTATCGATGGGTAGCACACTTAGGCCCAAGTACAAACCCGGAACCACACGTGGGAACGAGGGCTCGTTTTCTTTCCTTGCTGTCTCGGTAGTTGTGCAGAGAAAGGAGATAAAGAGAGATGATGGAGAGAGAGGATAGAAGGACTTAGCTGTTACAACAGGAGGAAAAAAAGGAGAGACGGGCAATGATCTGTTGCAACGACTGGAAGCTCAACCAATGACTAACGCTGGAGTACTTCATGCATCTGCTGGCAACAACGAAAACGATGGAGGCTACTGCTGCTGTTGTCGATGACGACGGGGAGCAGTGCTGGTGCAATGGAGCCGCGGCAGATGGGGCCAGGTACGTGGTCTCTCGTTTTCCTTCTCTACTCTCTGCTCTCTCTCGCTCCGGCTGCTCTCTCTTTTTTTTTTATGCTCTGGGGGGGTATGAACTATTGCGATCGAGGTTTGAAACAGAAGGCGAGGGGTGAAGGGACGGCTGAGCCATGAGCGGATGGGATCGGTTCAGGATTAGGGTTTGGAAGTGGGGGAAGGGTTAGGATTAGAGATGGGTTTTAGGATTTGAAGAGGACCGAAGGGAGGTGATGGGATTTGGGTTGGTGCCGGCGAATGGGTTTTGGCAAGGGTGTGGTGATAGGGTTTTGGTATTGGTGTAAGGAGTTAGGAATTTGGTACCGTAGGGTTAGGGGTTATGGATTTGGGAAGTGACAGGAAGATGGCTATCGGCAGTAAAGGTAGGTGGACTTGAGTTGGTGACGAGGGTTGAACAATAAGGGTTTCTATTTTGTAAGAAAGGGTGTCGCCTGGGTTTTGGGGTCAACTGGGTCCATCTGGGATGGCCGTCTGGGATGGCAGCAGAGAGGATGGGTCGTCTGGGATAGCAGCGGAGAGGATGGGATGAACAGTGGATGGAGAGATGAAGTCCAGGAATGACAGATGGCGCCCGGTGATTGGATCTGGTCTTTGATACCAATCTGATGCAGCCCAAGGGTTAGGGCTTGCGTGGAGGTGCCTAAGCACGTGTCCAAGGACACTTCGAACGGTCACAAAGATTTCAACACACGAGAACGCACCTTTTTGGGAAAATCCAATTCTATTAATTAACCAAATCTGAGAATCTCTTTTCTACAATGCCATATATATAGTAAAAGCAAACTTAATGTGTAAGAAAACCCTACACTAGTAATGGAAACTTTCTTAATAACAAGTTAATTAGAAATCTACTAATAATAATCCTAATCTAATTTGAAGAGGGACTGCTGGGGCCCAGACTGCATCCCTCTCTCGGTGGTCTCTGTACTATTGTCTCCAGTCATCCCCATGTTATGCTACGCAGATAATTAATTGTGTTAAAAATTTTCAAGTGAAAACACATTGATTATTTTAAAATAAGGAACTTTGTAATAGGGCCTATCTACAATACATACACCAACTCCCCTCTCGGCATTACCATGTGTTAAGTATATTGTTTGTCGCAACTCTAATGCCTAGGCATTTTTGTTGCAATGGTTAGCAACTTTTGACATGGTATCAAAGCCACCACAGGTTCTGGGTTCGAATTCACGCCACCAATTCTTGGTATTATGTTGCAGGCACAAGTGCGCAGGGTAGAAAGGTCCATGCCGCTTTATAACGGGCGTGTTCTTTAAGTCCAGATGGCATCCGGCCTGAGGGGGGTGTTAAATATATTGTTTGCCGTAACTCTAATGCCTAGGCATTTTGGTTGCAATGGTTAGCAACTGTTATACCAAGCACTCTAACTTCCCATATGTTCACATATATTTTTATTGACTTTTATAAGTTATTTATATGTATACATACATGGCAGCTATTGAGCTAGTTCCTTCACTTTACCGGAAGGGAAATAAATAGGGCCACCTATGATGAAGCCAAGTATCACCCACTCAAATGGTCCTCACTTCATCTTAGGGGCCATAAATTCAATGCCTTTCAGGTGAATTTTAACGGTCTCATAACTATAGTTTTTATCATGGTTCAGTCACTGAATAGCATTTGGATCAGCATAAAATTGCAGATAATGCCATTTCATTGGAGGTATGTGTGCTTCGGAGAAGATATAGGTTTAATATAGGCAAGACTTATTCTAAGAACAAAATGGGGTACAACTTGCACTTCTTAAATATAATACTCTGGTTTTACTCATGTAAACTGACACTCAATTGCCATAACATGATGATGGAATGATATTTCATGGGCCTGCCGAATCCAGTACAAATTCATAGTGCAGGATGGATGTTGGATACCTAACAAAGCACCATGAGAGGGAGTTCATGCACAAGTAGCTACATAGTATAAATCTGCAGAGGACACATAGACATAATATACATTTTTATCATGCATGCATACCTGATCTAGGTCTCGCCTTCACAAAAAAGTCCAATCCAAAGCATTAGAGAAATCCATAATTCAGTGTTAGCTGGTGACTCCTAAATTTTATACTGTACCACATCAGTCAGGAAAGCTTGCTTGTTTAGACCCTCTAGAGCAGTGAATGCAACATCAAGTACACGGGAGAGGTATGCAACAACTCTGACAACGACCGCAAAGTTTGATGGTCAGCCACAGAAACTGTAAAGCGTCCTATTATTCAAATAAGTACACCACGAAGTACAATGTACCTTGTGCATGCATTTGTTGGGCTGTGATCAGGAGCATTTCCATCATCAGATGTCTTACAATCTGTTGCTTTCTGTTCTGCAGACAGTAAGTGTTCCACCTGTACAAAGGTTACTCAAATTTAAGATGCAATAATCTAATTGAGAGAGAGAGAGAGAGAGCAGACTAGTGCTAGATTTCTCCCCATAGAGACCAGCTTCCCATAAAACTCAAGGAGCTGAGTCTTCGGTTTTTTGCTATAATCTAAGTAGTTGTGTCACTGCAGAAAAAAGAAATCTCAGATTTCCAGAGATCTAAGTCCTTAATCATTCAATTTGGAGTATAGTGATGTACACAGTTGCTTATTGACATCTTGTGAAAATGGACTCCCGTTTTTTTCTCTTTAAGATATTAAACAAAATATATTATACCTAGAAGACAAAAAAAGACATGCGAAAATCAAACATCACATGGAGTAATGGTGCAAGGTGCACCTTCTTACCCAATCTATTTGCCAATGCATTGGTACCCCTAAGAGCATGTTAAAAAACTATAGCAGAAGAATGAAGGATTTAAATGAACCCAATCATCTAGCAGCAATGGCTGTTACGGAATTATAACCAGAATGAATAGTTGAATATGAATCAGCACAATAATTGCTGGCTTAGATTCCAAGTTCCAACCCATGAATCACCCCTAGTAATTACAGATAAGTGAGGGAATGATTTGTAAATGTCATAAAAAGTTGGGGAGTTTCTGGAAACTTTCACTAATATAAAGACATAGGGCTGGTCACCCAGCCGTAGTGGGAAATCAACCCAATTTCAGCCCTAGATCTTCTCTTTCCTCTTCATTTCTCTTTCCCATGAGCCCTGATTTTTTCAGGCCACTCTCTAAAATCCAACTATTTCAAATAAAAAAATCAAATTTGGAATCAGAGCACATCAGAGAGATGGAGACTCAAAGACTATCAAAGAAGACAGTTTTTTGAAGAGTTGTTGTGCATCAAAGTGGAGATTAGGGGCTGCCGTCAGAGTATACATGCTGATGCCAGAACCTAAGTGTTGTGTTTGCTGTAAAAGTGGTTCAGATAGCTAGATACAAATGATTCAGCCTGTTGGTGTACCTATGCATGATTTCAGGTTAAAGATTGGTCTTTATAACTGAGTTTTTTTTACTTCATTCGAGTTTTGAAGAGAAATAGTACCTATTGACCGTTCGAAGTTTGTGCAAACATCCCAAAACCTGACGTTTGAATTTTTGGGTGAAGTAATCATCCAAATTAGTAGTTCAAGGTCTTTTCTACTGACCATATGAAGTCTCATGATGAATTACTAGATATTTTTGAAAACTTTCATAAAGTGGTTTCTACCTAGTTATATGGAAGAATCAAATTATTGTAACCTGATAAAGGAGGAATATCTTTCTAGTAAGGTTCAGTCATATTAGCTAGAATAATAAGCCCCAACCATAACAGGAGTTGTTTTCCACGCATAAACCAAACACAGAGAGTACACAAGTAAATCCACACTTCTAAAAGAAGCTTCTCCAAAGACGATGATGCAAGCCCTAGGGTTAGGGCTTGCGTGGAGTGCCAAAGCATGTGTTCGGGGAAACTTTAAATGTCTCTATGGAGACCATAAACAAGGACGCACCTCAAATGAAAAACCCAAATCAATTAATTAAATAACTCTGAATATTCATCTTCTACAATGCCTTATAAATAAGAAAACATAACTTACGACCTAAGAAACCTAATTAAACTAGAAAACTAAATAAATTGGAAACCTAATCCTAATTACAACTCTTTTAAATAATTTAGGAAACTAATGATACAAAATTAAAATCCTAAATCTACTTGGGCCCTACACATGGCCTGATGTCTATCTACATCATTCTCCCCGGTTTGGAAAGATCTTAACCTCAAGTTCTCAAGTGTTCGCCTGGGTTGAAGATCAATTGGACGACAATCCGTTGGCTAAGCTTGAGCTTGTGCACAAATCTTGAAATTTTGATGCATTTTTTCCTCCAACTTGAAATAGGCATGACATGTCTTTTGGTTTGAGAGCTGAATTGTGTGGATATGCGATCGAACTGTTGGACACATCATATGTGGAATTCACACTATCAAATCATAATTTCTGACTATCCGCTATTCATCTCCAATTATGAAGTCAATAAGAGGGAGTTCCAGAGATAGATATTCTTATGAAAGCACTGGAACAAGTGATTTGTTCTCTAATTCAATGGTTGAACCTCCATTTGACTTTCTTCCAAATTAAGTTCTATAGTTTAATAGAAGTTCCTATTGGGATTTTATCATAGGAGAGGCATCTTCATCGTTGATTGTCTTTGTAGAAACTACAATTATATTATGGCACTTATGATTGTAAATCCTAACCATAGGATTGCATCAATCGGGAAAAGAATAAAAATAAAATCATACGGTAAGATTAATTGACTCCTCTTCCTTTATGAAAAAAGGGAATAAATAATCTAAATTGTCTAGCATGAATCCCATAACCTAGAGTTCCAGACATGCAGCATAGGCACTCTTCTCACCCACAATAATCTTTTCTCCATAAAGCTTTTTTTTCTTCCCTAATTTTCCACCACTAATTCATTAATAGCCCCCAATTTTTTTAACTTGGTAGAGCTTCAAGAAGCTGGTTGAGAGAAAAGATGTCCTACAAAGTTTGGTAGGGGACTAGGGACTATGAATATGGAGAATTATGAATTGTATACGAAAGCCAAGAATGCAATTAAGAAAGTAGTTAGTGAAGCAAAGTTCAAAGTATATGATGACCTAAATAATAATTTGGGAACAAGAGGAGAGAGAAATTTTCAAGTTTGCAAAAACAAGGGAAACAAAAGTAGGGACTTAGATATGTCAAATGAATAAAGAATGACAACCAAAAGGTTTTAGTAAAGGATAATGATAAGAAAGGTGGACAACATATTTAACGAACTTTTAAATGAAAACTTGGTGGAGGCTTAGAAATGTGAGAGAATACTTTGTTAGCAGGATATGCCTTCTTCCTCAAACATGTGGTGGTAGAAGTGAAGAAAGAATTGGCAAGAATGAACACAAAAAATTCTAAAAGTCAGATGACATTCAAATAGAGACTTGAATGTGTTTAAAAGAAATTGGATGAGTTTTGATAACCATGCTCCTCAATAAGATATTAAAGATAAATAAAATAACGGATGAATGGAGAATTATTATACCTATATACAAGAACAAAGGAGATATAAAAAGTGACGTCAGTTATCACAGGCTTAAGCTTATAAGTAACACCATAAAACTATGGGGGAGTGTAATGGAGCAAAGCCTTAAACAAAAGACCACGATATTTCAAAATCAATTTTGTTTCATGCCAGTGAAGTCAACTATGGAAGCTATGATTAGTGAAAAAATATCATCGAGTCAAGAGAGTCATCTCCATCATTCTCAATGTTGCCCATGCAACCACAATTTCGTTGAGGAGACATTATAGAAATGGAGAAAGACAATCACACCGTGAAACTCGAATTCACATGCAAATTCAAATTTAAGTTCAAATTCAAATTAAAATGAAAATACATTCAAATTCAAAGACGGTTAACTATGGGAGGGTCCGATGAAAAAATCCTACTTCCCATTTAGCACAACCTTGGATCTGTGATCGAGAAAATAGATCAATCTCTCGAATGATTGATCGAATCCAAAGATGAATTTCAGCCCTAAGGCACAATCACAACCATGAAACAAGACATAATTGGAGGAAAACCAACCAAGAATTTTATTAATCAAACAAGGATAAGCAACTACAATGAAATCTCATATATATATATATAGAGTAATAAACCTAATTCTTGGCAACCAAGACTTTCTAATTAAAACATGAAACTAAATTACTAAACTTGAGTAATAATTCAAATTAAGTAAAACTCCTAATTTTAAATACTTCTAGATAATATTCCTAATTAAATGAATATTTCATTGGGCCTATGGACTGGGTACAATGGGTTGGCCGACCTGTGGTCTGGCCTGCATCACCATCTTTCCACACAATAGATCATTGGATCTACACTGTAGATCTCTCAGATCTGACCATTACTAAGATGGGTTAAGACCCCATTAGCTCAATCAATCTTTTTAAATAACCCATGGTCTAGTCCAACACATGATCCTCATTGAGTAGATCACTCTACCAACATCAACTTTCCACGGAATTGGCTTGAGTAGTCCACTAACAGCTGATAGGTTTGGTTTGGGGATTGCTAAGGAACCCCATGCCTAGGCAGCTTAGCCTTCAAAGCTAATACTTTTGTTGAGGTTCTAATCCTAAAAAACCGAAAATTACAAAACAGATGCTAGGATGGGATATCATTTCTGACATTGCTTTTCAATTTCAAAAATTGGAAGGACTTTTCAAGGACAAACCTCAGCCATTACAGTGTCAATGCATTGTTGAAGGCCTTTATAAGCTGCAGCCTTAGCACTTGACATAGCTGTTGCCATTTCTTCATATGAAGCAGCATGGTCACCATCCATGGGTAGTAGAAGCCGAGATATTGAATTTGTGAAATACTGCAGAAAGTGTTACTCAATTTAGGATTTGCATGTCTTAAGAAAGTAATACAGCTATCTGAGCAATGGTAGCATACTTGTTGGACTATAGCCACGCTGCTAGCACAACGTTGCACAGCAACCATGAAAGATCTGAAACTGCTTTCACCAGCTACTGCTGCTGCCTCTGCCTACACATCATTAATAATACTATCACAGCTTCATGCTTAATCAAAATATAGGAGAAATAGTTTCAAGTTTACGTTAAATAAAAAAAGGATTCATCAAGGCTACAATTAAAAAAAAACATTAGGAGAGTCCTATCTTACAGCAGTAGCAGCTGCAGCTGCCACTCTTCTACTAACACTCGTCCCAATCACAAATCTTTCCCTCAAAGCTGTAGGTTCATTCAGACATTCTCTGGCCCTCTCAAGCCCATCAGTTATATATTTGCTTACTTGCAAAGTGAAAAACCAAAGAATTTGGCAAAAGCCTCAGATTGATAGCTTGCTTGAATTCAATTGAAACCTAAAGAAAGAAATCCCCTGAGACAACTTACTTGATCGAGCAAACAAGTGAAAACCAAACATTAGCTGCAAAAGTAGCGGGCTGTAAACAGTGACACCAGAGAAATCAATGTTACTTGGCACACCAAAGTAACAGACAAAATTTCAAACTCTAAGCGAAAAATTGAATTGTAAGAAGACCTACTATCACACAAGAAAAAGTTTAGGAATGCCAATATAGAATTACGACTTTTCATGAATACATAATGAATAGCAATATCAATTATGAAAGGAAAAGCTTTGGTAGAATTTTAATAAGAATATGAGGAAAACTATGTTAATTCTATGGCAGTAGTATACAGTTGTAAGTTAAACTATGTTTCACTGGTGTAAACCCAAGACTGCGGGTTTGAGTCATGTTCCCAAACAACCCCACCCACAAAAAAAAAAAAAGTTACATAAAAAAAATGAAGACATTCAAAGCAGGAGCCAAGAATTTTTTCTACATCTTCATTGTGGACCAAAATAGTACACTGAAGATTCTATTATCCATTTTAGTAAAACCGAAGCAATACTAACGAAAACTGGAGCTACTTCTAAGACTTCTTTTTTTGTTCCTTCAGCACTATTGTCAGATGCATTCTTTAAGCATGGATAAATTAAGAAGAACAAGTGCAAGATCAAAATTCTGAAACTTGAGAAATAAAAGAAGTAACTAGATCACACACTTTCAAATGTGTAAAAGGAAAGCCTCTAATCTTAGTAAACAACGGAATTTGTCACTGAATTAGGATGAAATTAGGATTCTTTTGATATCAGAATTTGTGTATAGTATAGGAACCAATACTTAAACTCTTGGTAGTATCAATCGTTGCTATGTTAAGAAATTTGAAACTAATGCTCATAAAAACAAAAGGTTAACAACTTCACCTGCGAAGAAAATAAAGTACACCTAGAAATTGCCTCCTCATTCCAGCGCCCAAACTCTGTCACGACGGTCACAGATATCTGTGGGTGTGAAGATGGAAGTGAAGCTGCTTTTGAACGTGAAAGTGTCCCCGTTGATTCAGTCTGTTGCTTGCTGCACTTCAGCCCGCAACTCTTCCGTCTACACATGGAACAGCATGCATGAGAATGAGACGAATGAAACCAATGAACCTACACCCAGTGAAAACAAATTGAATATTACATATAAATGCACAAACATGCACATGCACACATGCATGTAAATGATCTTATGCAATGTAATATCCATGTGATGGCCAAGATGAGAGTAAAAGACAATAAATAAATAAACCATATTCATCAGCAGATGTTGTTCAATGTCCCATGTAACAATAATATTATTTATAAAAAACTAACTTCCCATGTAAAATAACCAATATTGTCTCCCAATCTCCATGCCCCCTTAATTTTTCATCTCCCTTTTCTCTTATAAAGAGAACACAAAGCCTTTCACAATTTTCAATAAGTGACCACGGCAAGTGTGGAGAAAAAATTCCCACAACACTCTCCATTTCACCAACAAGACAGAACCAACAACAGTCCAATGAACAATTTACTCTTCAAAATGACCCTTGTGCCCAAAGCCCAACTCTCTTGATGCCCTTCCACACTGCATGTAGAGTGGAAGGAAGCTATCTAATCATATATTTATAAGATGTCATGTGGCATCAATCATGCCACTGTCCATCCTAATGAAGCCCATGAAGAGGCCCTCATGACCAGACTCTGGTATCAAAGAATAGAAGCTTCTGATTCTTCATTGAGTTGGAGGAGACAATTTCACACAACAGACCATGTTAAAGCTGTGACATACCTCAACAAGGTTTTTAGTAATGTGATTGGGCATGAATGTCATCCAAGTAGTTACCATAATAATGATGACCTATTGAAGAAAGTCTAGATGAAGCTTATGTTGTGGAGGCCATACATACTTTGGTCTCCATGTACAGCATCTTGTTTGTACCATATTGGTGAAAATATAGCAAAAAGAAAGACTACTTCAAGGGTGTAGTCAAGAAGGCAAAAAAGATCAGCAACTTCATATACAGATATAGTGGTCAAATTTAGTTTCGATAGGCCGAACTGGCCGAAGCTCTTTGGTTAGGTTTGTATAATGAACTGAACACCACCTTAAACATATGGTTCGAAATTTGGACCTAGTCAATTAAAATCTCCATTTACCATTCAAAAAAATTAAAATCTGCATTTCAGTTTCGAATTCATTGATCCAAACAGTCTATAAGGCTCAATTCTGGTCGAATACCAGGCAGATGCTATTTTAAATTCCAATTCTATTGACAAAAAAGCCCCAATTATGGTAAGAACCTTTTCTTTCTTTTTTTTTATTGGTCTATTGTGAATGGAGAAGGGACTTTAGTTCCAAAAATCCCATAAGTATCGCTTATATTACTGGGATTTAGTTGACTAGTGTGGTGGCTACTTCTTTCTTTAACTGTGAATAGTTTTTTTTTATTGATATATATCTGTATCCATAAAAAGGCTGAAATATAGATAGTTTAAATTTTCACAAATTTCAAATATTTTTATATTTTAGTATTTTTAATATTTTTCCCAAAACAAAACTCCAAAATGGAAAACTGAAATGCCAAACTGGCTGAAATGTCTAATTCTTGAGTCAAACAAAAATGGCACCCAAAATGAAATTAACAATTATGTATAGAAGTCCAAGCGATGAATCCATGATGAGAAGGAAGGTAACAACCATAAGCTCCTACAGCATGGGATTACACTGCTTTCCACTCACTTTGTAGCCATTGAATGCCTCTATAAGTACAGATACTAGCATAGTCAGATGGTTGTGTCAGACAGCTAGCTCGACTCCGAGTGGGAGAAAAGGCTGACACCATAGGTCACTAATGTCCTTAAAAGTATTCGATCAAGAAAATATTAGCTTAAGCCAATGATGTTCTCAAGGTCATTGAACCTCTGATACAGGATTTTCAGTTGGTTAATGGAATGATAAACCATAGAGGATTTTCAGTTGGTTAATGGAATGATAAACCATAGAATGCCATTACCAAAGCAAAATTAGCCATTCAATAAGATCATAGACATTACAACGAGTATTGGGAATTACTTGACAATCGATGCGAGGCCTAATTGCACACTTGCATGTAGACCGTAACATTTACCCCTATTATTTTTAAAATTCGCACACCTTCCAATATTGTGTGTTCAAATGATAAGATATTGTAATCTAATTTGTTTTACAAGATAATTTTCTCCAACCCAGGGTTCTAATATGCTAATGAAAATTGGGAGATCTGCATGCGTTAAAGAATATAATAGGTTTATGATTCTATTAATTAAGTTGTAGATTTCTAATTTCTAAATGATGATAAATGATCGTTAGAGATCTTCTCATTTGTATTTACTTCTATTTTGCATTGCTATAGATAAAAATATATAGTACGGCATGAGAAGTTTTAAGCACTTCGTCACTTGAAGAGGTATCTTAAAATCAAATCTTGGTAAGAATTAATAATTATATTCTATATAAAATAAGTTTAAGCCTTTAACAATTTACGACCAACTTGATTAATTTTCTTCTTATGCTTGATTTTCAACTCAATGGTGGACTATGAAGAGAGCAGTCCAACACAGAGGAAGATAGCAATAAAATTCCCCATGTGAATTATATCTGCGCTATTTGCAATAGAAAATGGAGCACTTTCTCACTAAGTGCCAATTCTCCGAAAGGATACCTTCTTTCTCAAACCAAGTGTTGCAATGATGTGATCTAGAGAGTTGGATGAACAGATGCTAAGCCAATTTGTACTCCCATTGAGCATAATTTAAAACTTCAGACAACAAATGGCATCCTCCCTTCAAATTCTTCTTGATTTCAAGAAGTTGGTGGGAGCTTGGTTTATCTTTATCTTTTTTGCTTTTTTTCTTTTTCTTTAAAACTAGTGATTGTAATTCTTTGCTCAAAGAACTATACAGTATAAGAGGGATATATTAGACTCAAACCCCCAAAAAGATGGGAAAGCAAACAAAACTCAAAAAGACGGGAGCTAAGCCCCCAAAAACGAGGGCAACAACCCCCTAAGAGGTAATTACAAAGACCATAGAAAGAAAAAGCTCAAAGCAGTTTTAAGAACTCCCTCTTTAGAAAGCTTACCAGCTTCCTCATTGGCCGAACGCTTGTTATGCTGGAAGGAGACGTTCAAACCCTAGAAAGTTGGATCATCTTCAGTGATATCTAAAAGCTACTAGGGAGGAGCAGAAGACTGATTTGCCCACCGAATGACATAACAGGAGTCCCCTTCAACAAGTAATCATTGAGGATGAAGGCTAGAAGCTTGTTGGAGACCGATGGTAAAGGCAAGCAAATTGGCTTTTCTAATTGAGAAAAAACCAGCTGGACCCAAGCAAGAAAGAAGGATGGTTCCTTCCTTATAATGGATAACACCCCCCAAACCTACCAAACCAGGATTCCCAGAAGCACTACCATCAAAACTAAGCTTGAGAGCACATGAGGGGAAGGGCACCATGTAGGAAAAATCCACCAATGGAGAGGTTTGGAGAAGGCTACTTCTTTCTAGTTATGACTAATGGAGTTCAGTGAGATACCTTTGAAAAAAGGAAGAGATGAGAGCCAAAGTGCCACTAAATACTTTACTTTCTCAACTAATTTACGACCTTCAAAAGATTATCCTTCAAAACACCCCAAATTTCTCTCTTTTTGAACAGTCCATATAGTCGCCAGGAAAGAGATGTTCCACATCATCCTACCCTCCTGGATCCCACAACTAACCTCCAAAACCCAAATAAAGATGGAAGGGAGTGGGGGATGGGACCGGACACATGAAACCAACTAAAGACAGACTTCCACAAGTGATAAGGAACAGAACAGTTCAACAAAAGATGATCAATAAATTCCTTCTCTACCAAACACATAAAGCAAGCATTAACAATGAGGACTCAACATCCCAGTAAGATGTCCATAATTAGAATGCCGCGTAGAATTGCAGACCACCCAAAGGCAATCACTATGAGGGGGCTTTCATACTCCAAAGGTTAGCCTAATCATGATGATTCACCACTCCTAATCATGATGATTCATCACTGCATCTTTAGTCATAGATAGAAATAAGGAAGCCACCAAGAACATGCCATCATCAGAAGCCATCCAAATCCTCCTATCTCTCCTATCCTTCAAAATGAAAATATTGCCACTAATATTCAACAAGGACCGGAACTGAGCTTCCTTTATCTCATTTAAGTTTCTTTTAAAAATAGGTCCTCAAACAATACGATCTCCTCTCTTTTCCATGTAGTCCAAGACTTTAGCCCCTTGGTTGCTAGCACAACAAAACAAATCAGTGACTAACGATGCTAAAATGACATCCCCGACCCATAGATCCATCCTGAAATAGATTTTATCACCTTTCCCCACATGAAATCTCATCTGTCGCAAAAACATCTCCTTAGCTGCAAGGATTCCTTTCCATCGAGTAGAAAAATGAGGAAGGGGTGATCTCAAAGTAGCCAACCATCCCTAGAAATATCATACTTTGAGGAGATGACTTGCTTCCAGAAAACATGAGAATCATCCCCAATTGTCCAAAACCATTTGCCAAGAAGAGCAAGGCATTTCCTTCAGAGGTCTAATACCCAACCCACCCTCCTTTTAAGGCTCGCAAACTTTTGACCATAAAGTGGAATTTTTTTCTTTTTATTACCATGCCAAAGAAAATCCCGCTGCAACTTCTCAATATGCTTAATCACCTCCACCGGGCACCTAAACAATGACAAGAAGTAAATTGGTAGCTTGGGCAGAGCAGCTTAACTAAAGTAATTCTACCACCAAGAGAGAAACAATTCGCCTTCCATAAGGACAGCTTTTTCTCTAACCTTTTGAGCACTAGGGACCACAAAGCTTTTGAAGCCACTCCAACACATAGAGGAAGGCCCAAATAGGAATAAGGAAGAGATCCGGCTTTGCATCCAAATATGTAAACCAGCACTGCCAGGTGATTCTCCTCCACCCTAACAGCAATCATTTCACTTTTAAAGAAATTTACTCTTAAAACTTACATTGTGATGTTGAATCTCATTAGCATCACAAAATAGCATAGTATCATCGGCAAACTAGAGGTGGAAAACAACCTGATCACCACCACCAGACCGAACATTAACATTAAAGTTCATGTGGTTAGTCAATTTGTTGCTCATCCCACTTCTATTCATTGGGCTATAGTCCTTCGCATCTTATGATACTTACAACAAACTACCAACATAGCTCTTCTCTTGCATTCAATTTAATTCTGTGACTAGCTATTATGACTTTAATTAGGCTAGCAATGTTAAAGATTGAAGGTCAACAACAAAATTATCCATTTTTCTTGGTACACTCATATCCTAGAAAAGAAAGAAACAAGAAGCTTCTTGTTTCTAGATAATCACCAGAATCCAAGTATTGAGCTTTCCCCCACGTAACTATAGAAATCGATGGTGGGTCCATAATTTAAGATTTCCAATCTCCGGTTCCACTTATATCTCCACGGACAATGTAGTGCCAAGAAACTTTCTTTCAATGATGTTTTCCATGAGTGAACAAAGCATCTTAAGGTTCGCTATCACTTTGCTTAGCATCATGTTCGGCAAAAGACTATTCACCTTTCCTTTATTCCTTCAACTGGCCTAAAAGGGAATGATTTAAAAAAATAAAAAAATACCTACACTTGTACTCAAGGAGAAGCAAATTTTTTGTCTGCAAACAAATAGATACATAGATAGACATAGATAAATATAAATAGATAAACCTCACATGTTCCTCCACCTCCATCACGCCTTCTTGATTTTTTCTTTCAGTCCTGTATATGTTCTGCTTTTTTTTGTTTGACCCAACTTGTTTTTGTTGCTGAGTCTTTTTTTGCTTTAGTATAGAGCTCTTATTTTGTACAAAGTCTGTGACTCTTTTCTTTTTTTAATAGATTTCAGTCAATCTTTCAAAATATATAAATGGATAAACAAATATAGTTAGATGGATAGAAATAGATAGATAAACATATATAAAATAAGAGCGAGAGAGAGAGACCTTTGCTTGATAAAGCTATTTGAGGGAAGCTCGTTCATGCTCAAGGTACTCATCTTTGTGAACTACAAATAGGGATTATGTCAAGCCTATAGCATTATGGATAGTTTCTCTCAGCATTGACGAAAGCAAAAATAGGATCACCAAAAATCTAATCTCAAGATAAAATAATGAAATAAATAAGTTTTCAATAGTTAGATGAACACACATATACTAGATTAGAGGCAATATAGCTTCAACAATGTCAAAGGATGATGCAGAAATTGATGAAGATGTAATTTTTGTAATAGCTGAATCCTATGTGGCACAATTGGAGCATCCCAAGATGGCCCGCAAGGGTTCCAACAAGTTTTGATGGAAAACTTGAGCACAAACAGTCCAATTTTTGTTTGGGTCCAATTTTGCCATCAAAACTTGTCGGGACCCTTGCAGGGGGCATCTTGGGATGCTCCAATTGTGCCATATAGGATTCATCTATTACAAAAATTACATCTTCATCAATTTCTGCATCAAAGGACCAGATGAGAAGCTATGAAACCCAGACAGTCCAAAATAGGTGACGTATCATGTCATGACATAACTGATACTGCATTTTTAATGTGTAAAATTTGTCTCCTTGTAGTATCCATGATGTGTTCCCTACCATATCCATCCATATCTAGGCATCATAGATGAGCTGTTGAATTGAATCTTCTACCCAGGCCCACCATAAGTTAGGCATGGGTCAAGACTCAAGCCCCTAGTCCTAATGAGTCAGGTGGGGTCAAATTTAAAAGTTAAAGCCATAATACAATTCCAATAGGCTTTGATCATCAATTTGGTTTATTTTGTAGGCCCTGTGCCTACTTATTTATTAGTAGTTTAAACCTTTTGCCTTTGTTTACATAATTAACAATAAATTTATTTGAACAGTGACGAATGACTAAAACAATAGAATGGAATCAGCATTAAGTTATTTCACGATCACTATGACCAAGAAATAAGAATAAATGGAAATTAAGCTTGTGCAATATTAGTCCGGATCTATCAAACATATTTGTTGAGGTAGAGCCTAAAAACCAATTCTAGTTATAGCCTAGTGGAGGACGTAGGCCTGTATCCTATCCAACACAATGTTGAGGTAGATGTTTTGGTTTACCTCCTACAAATTAGCAAACAACAATATGAAAAGAAAGGATAGGATCCCTTCTCTTGGATCGTATGTCCATCCAACCATCAATGACCTTTGCAACACATACATATGCAATATGCACTAGTTTCTAGAGACTAAAATAAGAAAGATGCTAAAGGAAATAATAAAAACTATTTTCAATTTGGATTATATTTCCAATTTGGAAACTTGGACATCCTAGAGTACATAGTTGGGCCAATTAGGCCAACTGTGAGCCTAGGCTGATGCCCAATGGATCTGGGCATGACCCAAGGTTATTGGGCTATTTGACCCATAATCCGAAAACCTACTTTTGGAAACCCCTCTTGGGCTGTCTCTCTACCAAGGATATGACTGCAGTGGTCTTTTAGGGAAGCATTTTTACCCTTGGTGTGGCACCATGAGCCAAATTTTGGCACAAGAAATAGTTTAGTCAACATTTCCCTTGGCATTCTCCCAAGCCAATAGAAAAACAACATCTTCCACTTCCAAACTTGAGTACCTTCCACTTACTAGTCATCTTTAAAGATGTTTATTTTAGATTCGATTAGGCATCTACATAATAAACAATCAAATAATAATGCACCTGGAGGAGGCTTTTAGTCATTGCCCCCACAACATAGCATTCTTAGAACCTCCTATAATCAAAAGTCTAAGAATCTTAACAAGCGCAAGCTCCCTTTTTCGCCCAAATATCGACCTTATCCAAACCTGCCACCTGCTAAAAAGGCGCAAAGAAGTGTGACTATTACCCCTAAGGGCTTGTTTGTTTGTAATAGTATATATAGGAGTTGAATACATAGGAATTCATGGTCAAATGAGGACTACCAAAGGACTATTACGAGGTGAAGTGTAAAGGTTATAAGGAAAGGGTGAACGTAATAAGTGAGTAATGTAGATAAGACCTAGACTTTCCTAACATTTGATTTAATAGAGTGATGACTGGTCATTCATTTCTCATCTTCCCTTGTTCACTTTCCACTAAAAAGGAGGTTATTTGACAGTCATTTTGTATATTCGCCTTGGATCTTCATTTTTAACCACTGACGGTGAACTTCATCTATATTTAAATCCAATGTATTTTGAGCAAACAAACAGTCCCTATGTGTTCAATTTGCAATTAAAGGAATGCATTCAACAGAATGAAACCATCAAAATTCAATTTCAAAGATCCGCTTAACAAATACCATTTGCCATGATCACTTCAAATCTCTGTGGCACAACTTCTCATTAATAGTAATTTACCAATCCCTTTGGAGATTACCCTCACCACAATGAACTGAGAAAATGAACCATTGTCCACTATGTTCAGAAATCAATGCAACAATGGCTATCTACCTCTAAAGATTCGCTCGTTCCTTTCAAATTCCTAAGAGTTTGCAACAAGCACCATTCTCTATATGTTTGACACCTACTAGGGCAATAGGCTTGGAAAACCAACCTTCAATAATCATCGTCGTCATAATCATCATCATTGTCATCATCATCAAAACCTTGCCTCAACTATGTTGGGGTCAGCTATATGAATTTTATTTCTCCATTCCAATCTATCCTAAGATAAATCCTCAGATAAGTTGCACTTTTTCATATCTATTTTTACTACCTTCATCCATGTCCTCTTTGGCCTATCTCTTCCCCTTGATAAGCCATCTACTTGTATAACCAAACTTTTCCTTACTAGAGTCATTGCCATCCTGCATTAGATATGCTCAAACCATCTTAAATAAGTTTCTCTAATTTTATCCTCTATTGAAGCTACCCCTAAATTCAATAAAAAACAGTCACTTTTATTTTTATCCTTCCTAGTTTTACCACACATGCAACTCAACACACTTATCTCTGCTACATCCTTTTGAGATAAATAAGGATGGAAGGACAAATAGGACACAACAAGGACAAAGAAAAATTATTAATTGCATCTAGCAATTGGAATGCAGAAAAATATGATCGACCAACTCTTTATTAAGCACCTCCTCTATCACCAATAGGACCTTAATGATTCGTCATCATCATCATCATCATCATCAAAGCCTTATCCCAACCATGTTGGGGTCGGTTACATGAATTATGTTTCTTCATTCCGTTCTATTTTGAGCCAAATCCTTAGATAAGTTAAACTTCTTCAAATTTAATTTAATGACCTACATCAATGTTTTCTTCAGCCTACCCTACTTCTTGATGGGTCAACTACCTAGATAGCCAAACTTTTCCTCACCGGTGCCATAACCGGCCTACGCTCAACATGCTAAAATCATCTTAAATGGGTTTCTCTAATCTTATCCCCAATTGGTGCTACCCCTAAATGCTCTCGAAAGTGCTCATTACTAATTTTATTTTTCCTAATTTTACTACACATCCACCTAAGCATTCTCATCTCCGCCACATCCATCTTATGTATATGCGTCTTCTCAATTGGTCAATATTTTACTCCATATGTCATAGCTGGTCTAATCACTATCCTATAAAATTTGCCCTTCAATTTCGTTGGCATTCATCTATCACAAAGCACTCCAAAAGCTAGTCTACACTTTAGCCATCCAGCATTTATCCTATACTCAACATCTTCGTCAATCTCCTAATCCTTACTAATCATCAAGCCTAAATACCGAAAAGAATCTCTACGTGGTATCTCATGGGTTTCAATTTTGACAGTGGTTTCAACACTTTGTATATATTCACTGAAATTGCAATTCATATATTCTATCTTTGTACGACTTATTTTAAAGCCTCTAGATTCAAATGCCCCCCGCCATCTCTCGAGTTTTGCATTTATACCATCTCTTAATTCATCCACCAATATTATATCATCTACAAACAACATACACCATGGTACACCTTTTTGAATATGCGCAGTTAACTCATCCATAATCAATGCAAATAGGTAAGGGCTTAAGGCTAATCCCTAATGCAAACCTATAGTCACGGGAATTCACTTGTTTCTCCACATGTGGTTCTCACATTTGTTACTGCTCCTTCATACATATCCTTAAAATTTTCAATGTCACCGCTGAGGACATTCCTTTTCTTCAAAACCTATCAAATTAAATCCCTCGGTACCCTATCATAAGATTTTTCTAAATCGATAACGACCACGTGTAAATTTTTCCTCCTTACTCTATATTTTTTCATTAATTGCCTACGTGAAAAGATAGCTTTCATAGTTGACCTTCCTAGCATAAAATCATATTGATTTTCAGCAATCTTGGTCTTCTGTGTAAGTCTTTGCTCCATTATTTTCTCCCATAACTTCATAGTTTGACTTATAAGTTTAATCCCTCAATAGGTGGTATAATTTTGTATATCCCCCTTATTCTTATATATAGGTACTACAATCAAGGAATAAAATAGCTTCGTAGCGGCCGCTATATCCGCCGTAGTGGCCCTACCCGCTACGATATTTGGGTGTTAGCGGCGCTAACACCCGTAGCGGCCCGTAGCGGCTGCTATTTTGCCGTAGCGGCCGCTACGTAGCGGCGGCATCATGTCTGGGCTATTTAAAGCCCAGACGAACTTCTTTCCTCATTTTTTCACCTATTGCACTGCTGTCTCCATCTCTCATTTTCCTTTTCCACTGTATTTTGGTCCTACCACCCTCTTTCTTCAAATCAAAAGCAACAAGAGTCCAAAAACACATCAAGATCTACAAATCTAGAGCATTCATCTTCTTTGGAGCCAAAAAGCTTTTTTCAAAAGGTATTTTCTATGTGATTTTTTTAGATCTATGGCTCTATTCTTCTTTTCTCCTTCATGAATCTCTTGGGAATGGCTTGTAAGTGATAGATCTATGTTTCCCATAGATCAAATCCCCATTTTCTATAGTTTATTTATTTATTATTTATTTTTTATTCTCGGATTTTTTTATTTTTTGAAAAAAAAAAATTTTTTCTTGAAGAAACACCAACCGAAGCACTTGAAAATTATTCTCAAGTGTTAGATCTATGAATCCCATGAATGAATCACACTTTTTTTCTTGTTTATTTGAATTTATTTAATTTTTTATGTTCATTTTAATAGGACTTTTTGAAAAAAATAAATTTTATTTAAATTTGGCCAACTAAATTGCTTAAAATCACTCCCAAGTAGCCTAGATCTATCATTCTCATAGATCAGACCCCCATTTTTTTGGGTTTTATAATTTATTTTTTATTTATTATTCTCGGATTTTATTTATTTATTTATTTTAAAAAAAATTTCTTTAAGAAACACCAACAAAATTGCTTGAAAATCACTCCCAAGTGTTAAATCTATGAATCCCAAGATTGAATCACACTTTCTTTCTTGTTATTTTAATTTATTTAATTTTTTATGATCATATTAATAGGATTTTTTGAAAAAAGATAATTTTTATTTAAATGTGGTCAATGAAATCACTTAAAATCACTCCCAAGTAACTAGATCTATAATTCTCATAGATCAAACCCCCATTTTTATGTGTTATTTATTCTTTTTTTTATTTTTTATTTTCGGATTTTTTAATTTAAAAAAAAATTTTTTTTTCTTGAAGAAACACTAACCAAATTGCTTGAAAATCACTCACAAGTGTTAGATCAATGAATCCCATGGATGAATCACACATTCACACATTCTTTTTTTCTTTTTTTTTGAATTTATTTAACTTTTCATGTTCATAGTTCATACTTCATACGCCAAATTAATGGGATTTTTTGAAAAAAAAATATTTAAATGTGGTCAACTAAGTCATATATGCATTATGCAGGTATTTATTGTGTGCCTCAAAGTTCAACTTCTCTCATCATTTCCATTTGTGATTTGCTAAGAATTAAGATGGTGCGCGATGTAGATCCTGCATGGGCACACGGTGAAGCAGTTAATGGAAATAGGTCAAAAATAAAATGTAATTTGTGTGGTAAAATCACTAATGGGGGTATTACAAGATTCAAGCAGCACTTGGCTTATGTTTCAGGCAATGTGGCGGGATGTACAGTTGCACCAAAAGAGCTTAGAGAAGAGATGAAAAAGCTTCTAAATAAAGGAAAAGAAAGAAAAGTAGAGATCAAAGAAAAAAGAAGCCAAGAAGTTGATGATGCCCGCTATGAGGTGTTTGGAGAGCAAATTCCTTCTGATTTTGATGATGAAGGTGATGACCCAGAAATGGAAGCTGCAAGAAGAGAGTCACTTATGACGGCACAAATGGATGAAATGCGAAGAAGTACTGGTAGACAGTTTGAATCTGGGGGCTCATCTAGGGGAGGGGGGCCAGGGGACTCATCCAGGGGCAAAGGTATAGCTAGAACAATGCGTCGAGCATTCAGCACTCGACAACAGGAGGATGATATTGAGATTATTTATTCTCGTAAAGCATTACGGACTCCTAGTAGTGCTATACCCGGTCCAATTGATCCTCTAGCACATAGAAATGAGTCAGCTAAACAGCCTAAAATCTCAAAGTTGTTTAAGGGGGCCTTGAAAAGTGCAAGAGACAGATTAGCGTCAGCTACAGCAAAGTGGTTAATTCACAAGAACATACCCCCTCAAGCTGTGGATTCTCCTTACTTCCAAACTATACTAGATGTTGCAGCTACCGCTGGTCCTGGTATAACAGCACCTTCTGTCTATGATGTGGGGACCAAGTATTTAGAAATTGAGTATGAAGATATAAAGAGTTGGGTAGCTACTTTTAAAGGTATATGGGAGGAAAGGGGAGTCACAATTATGTGTGACGGATGGACGAGCAGCACACAAACACAGTTAATAAATTTTTTAGTGTACTCTGCTGCTGGGACCGTCTTTGTTAAGTCTGTTGATGCATCTGAACATATACGGACTGCAAAATATATTTTCCGCCTTATGGATAAAGTTGTTGAAAGTGTTGGTGAGGAAAATGTTGTGCAAATTGTTACAGATAATGGTGCCAATTTCAAGAAAGCCGGGCAGTTGTTAATGGAAAAGAGAAATAACTTGTTTTGGACCCCATGTGCGGCACATTGTGTAGATTTAATATTGGAGGACATTGGAAAGAGGAAAAATGTGAAAACTGTCATCATGTCTTGTAGAAGCATCACAAGATTTATCTATGATCACTCGTGGTTGTTGGCATTAATGAAGACATTCACAAATGGAAGAACCTTGGTGCGTCCAGCTGCAACAAGGTTTGCCACCCACTTCATTGCCATGGATAGCCTTGTGCAACATAGAAATGAGTTGATTCAGATGTTTGCATCAGAACAATGGCTTAATTCAAAATGGGGAGCAGTAACGAGTGGTCCTGGCTTTGATGTCCCCAATCTTGTTAGAGATAATAAATTTTGGTCCAAAGTTAGAAATATTTTGAAGGTCTTTGAACCCTTAGTGAAAGTGTTGCGGCTTGTAGATAATGATGATAAGCCGACAATGGGCTATATTTATGAGGCAATGGATCGACCAAAACTAGCAATACAAGAAAATTGCAGGTATTATCAAGAATTCTTGCAAATAATTGATGCTCGATGGAATGATCAATTGCACCATCCATTGCATGCTGCAGGTGAAATAAACTTTTACACTATTGGCCTATGATTTTACAAGAGTTTTACTTTTATTTTGTATTGTATAGAGATGTACTTATGCAAATTTGACATTTGAATTGTAGGATATTTTTTAAACCCTCAATTCTACTATTCGAACGAGAAACAACATACAAAAACAATTGATACCGAGTTGCGAATAGGATTGAAGGAGGTGTTGAAGAAAGTAATTCTTAATCACAATGACCAGGTTTTAGCCTTAAAAGAAGTAAGTGACATGTCATATATGATATAACGTTTATTATAGTTTAAATGTATTGTGATTTTTACCTAAGTTTTGAGTTGTGACAAATTTAAAATGATTTGTACTTTGTATATGGTAGATTTCTATATACACAATGAGACAAGGGAGTTTTGCAGACCCGTTGGCAATTAGATCAATAACCAGCTTATATCCTGGTACAAATAGTTTTAACCTAGTCACGTACCAGTTTTAAGTTTATATATATTATTTGCCGTGGAATGGGGATTGTGGATGACTAATTTTTTATGTTCATTTTTTTTTCCAATTTCAGCCGAGTGGTGGATCAATTTTGGAGAAAGTGCTCCACACTTGAGAATTGCTGCCATTCGGGTCCTTAGCCAAACAACGTCTCCATCGAATTGTGAAAGAAACTGGAGTACTTTCTCATTAATTCACACAAAATTGAGAAATCGGATAGCGATGCAGAAGCTGAACAAGCTAGTATATTGTCACTACAATTTGAAGCTGAGAGTCAGAAATAGACAAAGGAAGCAAAGGGATGATCCGAATTATTGCCCTATAAATTTGGATAATATCTTTCAGGAAGATGATCCCTTACTTCCATGGTTAGTTGATGTAGAAGATCCATTATTAGATGGAGATGAGAATTTACACCAGGATATATGAGGAATAATGGACGAAGACGAAAGAGAAGGGGAAAGTGAGCCTCAGCCACCTACAGAAACTAGAACATCAAGGGGCATTGAACCTGAGCCCTCTCATATAGTATCTACAGTGAGCTCTGATAGTTCGAGTTCAAGCATTGCTCCAAGTAGTGACTCTCCGTCTGGAGGAGGTAACGGGGCCGAGCCAAGTGATTCTTACCATGAAGACGAATTAAATGCTCCTGCTCAGACTGTGGATGAATTTCCAAATCCATCTCGTATGAGGTCAGGTCATGTTTATGTACGCCAAAGACCCCGTGATGGACAAGGAAATGATGGTAGGAGTGCAAATGTTGGAAAGCAACAAACAGCAAAGTGGTACCCTATTTTCCATGACCCATATTCTGAGTACCAACCGTATGTCCCACCAGACTGCGTACATGGTCAAGCGGAATCATCCTCACAACAATATTCAGAATCAGGGTCATTTGATCAATATCCTCATCCAAATCCAAGTCCATCCCATTTCTTTATGTTTGAGGATCCTAATGCCTACCAATATGGAGGGGAGTTGCACTATGTTGGTACAAGTGGGAGTGGTGCCAATGATAACAACTATGGGGATGAAGACAGTGATGCCAGTGTCATATATCCTGCTAGACATTCATTTTGGTGGTAGAGGTATTCCTCTAATCGTTTCTTAAATCTCAACTTTATATTAACTCTCAGAGTCTAATGTCTCAACTCTTTAAATACAATGTTATTTATGAAGTTATTATTTATTATGTCATTTATTGTGTTGAATGTTGATTGTTAAGTCACTGACTCTAGTGACTAATCTCTCTAAGTTTTAAATTCTTGACTCTTGAGTCTTGACTTTCAGTGTTGAATATTGATTTTTGATAACATGTGAAAAATCGGATTGATACTATTATTTTTTAATTATACAGCGATACAGGACATCATGCATTTAGGGGACCGCTACACCCCCTTATTTTAGGGTTTTTTGCAAAACAAACACATATTCTGGTTATTTACAATTTTCTGGATTTTCTAGAATTTTTTCAAAATTTTTTGATAATTTTTTTTGAATCACACCGCGAACCGCTACGTAGCCCCGCTACCGCTACGTAGCGCCCGCTACGTAGCGTTTTGGCGACTGGCCGCGACGCTATCCGCTACCGCTATTTTGATCCTTGACTACAATGCTTGTTCTCTATTTATCTGGCATTTTCTTTGTCACAAGTATTTTATTGAAAAGTCTACATAACCAACTCACCCCAACCTCTCCTAAGCATTTCCATACCTCTATTGGAATATCATCTAGGCTTGTTGCCTTTCCTGTCTTCATTCGCTTTAATGCTTCCTTCACTTCTACCCCTTTAATTTTAAGGAGAAAAGTATGCTCTGCTAATGAAGCATCCTCCTTCGTTCTTGTATTCCCCATGTGTTTTTCATTTAAAAGTTTACTAAAATATTCCTTCCACCCTTCTTTAATATCGTTGTCCTTCATCAGAACATTTTCTTCATTGTCCTTGATACATTTGACATGATCTAAGTTCCTACTTTTCTTTTCTCTTATTTTTGCGAGCTTAAAAATGTCCTTCTCTCTATCTCTTATTCCCAACCTATTATAGAGGTTATCGTATGCTTTGGACTTTGCACTACTTACTACTTTCTTAGATTCTTTCTTTGCCTTCTTAGACAACTCAAAATTTTTCATACTCTTAGTCCCCTGCTAAACTTTGTAGCAATGTCTTTTCTCTCGAATAACTTCCTGAACCTCCACACTCCACCTCTATGTTTCTTTATTAACATGTCTCTTTTCTTTTGATTCTTTAAGTACCTCCTTTGCAACCTTCCAAATGCAATTAGCCATTTGATTCCACATTACTATAGTTTCTCCTTCAAGATTCCATTCTCCTTTCTCAATCATTTTGTCCTTAAACATATTTGCTCTTTCCCATTCAAATCTATCCACCCTATTTTAGGACCCATTTTGTTTACTACCGTTTTCTTTCAACTTCTAATGCAAATATCTAAAACTACGAGCCTACGTTGCGTGATCAAACTCTCTCATGGGATAACCTTGCAATCTTTATAAGCTAATCGGTCCTGTTTTCTAACTAGAAAAAAGTCTATCTGACTCCTATTACTCCTACTATTATAGGTAATTAAATGCTCATCTCTCTTTTTAAAGTAAGTGTTTGCTACTACAAGATCAAATGCCACTGCAAAATCCAATGTAGTGTTTCTGAATTCATTCTTTTCTCCAAATCCTTGCCCTCCATGCACTCTCTCGTATCCTCTATTATCTCTTCTTATATACCCATTTAAATCCCATCCAAGAAAAATCTTATCACTATTTGGGATTTCTCACAGTAAATCATCTATCTCCTCATAAAATTGTCTTTTCACACTTTCCTCTAATTCTATTTGGAGAGCATATGCACTGATGATATGGATTATGTCTTCCTCTAGCATTAGTTAAATTGCTAAAATTCTATCACCAAACCTCTTTACCCCACAAATTTCTCTTTCAAATCCTTACCTACAACTATACCCACTCCATTTTTTGAATTACTCTTTCCTCCATAAAAAAGCTTATATCCATCCGTGAGCTCTTTAGATTTATTCCCTTTCCACCTTGTCTCCTGTATACAATAACACCTTAATGATTACTTAATAAAAACAAAATTACTGACGCAGCCAACTTCTCTAAGTTAGGTAAAACAGTAAGCGAAGTTTTGATGTCCAAAATCGATGTGTTAGGCACGAACACATAAAAAACAAACAGCTTTGAATGTCCTCATTGAGATGGATTTTCATTTCTTCACAACTTTCAAACTTTGTCACTGTTCGAAATTATCATCAGCAGGTTGTCAAAGAGAAGTGCTGGAAAAATGCCATGGCAAAATAGTTAGCCCTCAATGCCAAAGTATTTGACATCTTGTTCCAAATACTTTTAATGCTCCTGGAGTTAGCAACAAAATGGATCCATTCTATTACAATGAAATCACGCAGTCCTCTGGAATCTGCAGCAAACATGACCTATCTTGCAGCTCAGTGCTCTAAAAGCAGCAAAATGGCATAGACTACTGACGAGTCCCATGCTCTTTTTCCGCAAACAGCAGAGGTTCAAGCTATCCATTCCAATGCCACTCAGCTTTTTGACGTTCAGAATGCCTACATGATTCCTCCCTTAGTAACTCATTTTTATCCAGATTCTGTTCGTTAGCTGAGGATATCCCTCCGTGCCCTTGATTAGGCTAACCATGCCTGTTTTATAAACTCAAAAAGGTAATCCTCAAGTGGATGCTTGCAGGAGAATGCTCACTCATATCACTCATTTAAGTTCTGAAGCACAGATTATTCTACTGATTAACATTGAAGGCGTTAGTCATAGACTCATAGTTGTCAATTTCATTTCGGACCCCATTACAGTTGGGCCTCCACAATGAAATGTTTTAGTCAATTAGAAATTTCGGTAAAATGTTTTAGAGTTACTTTCTGAAAAAAAGAAAAAAAATATACATGCAAAAAAGAGATAAATACTAAAACTTTAGTATTAGATTGTAATTTAGCTAAAGTCTACACCCGCACACACCCTACACAATCCCACATCATCAACATTCTAGCAAGGGATTGATCCCTGAGGTCTTAAAAACATGTATAGGAAAAACTCAAAAAGTAAAAGGACTTTTTTGAGAAAAAGGAAAAGAAATGGGCAATGAAAAAAACAAGTTGGCATCAGTAGCAGCAGCAGCACCGGCAGTCGGCAACTTGCAAGTTATTAGGTGCTTTTCCCTGTCTTCCTTCCATTTTTTTTCCTCTCACTACAACTAAACCATAACCAGGGCCTATGCCATTCTTCATCCTCCCTTTCCTTTTCTTTTTCTGAATTGGGGTTAGGATTTAGTTTTTAACTAAGAGAAAAAGGGGGCGAAATAAGATTTTGGCCATTTCGGCTAGAACGATCTGAAATTTGGACCCAAAGTTTTGAAGGGGTTTTCATTTCAGATAGTTTTCCAAAATTTGCCATTTCAGTTAAAACAAAAGGATATTGATAACTATGGGTTAGTCAGCAATGGTGATGCTCAAGCAATTCAGGATTTCAATGGTTATGCATCCTTCAAGATGGCAGATCTTGGACTAGACTAAACTAGCACAAAAGCACTAAAGACCTCATTGCCTCACTCATTTCACTGAAAATTTGTTACAATAGATTCTCAAGTAAAAATCATATAAGAGGAAGAATGATATATCAAGTTAACCCCTGAGTCAACTACTTGGTTGAGCCTCTAGGTTTTTGGGTCCCAGACTCACTCATATCCAAAATTTTCTATTGTGGGGGCCTCTTAGGGACATTTTTCACTGACTGCAGACTATCAAAATCACAGTTTATTTTGAAAGATCTAGGCACCTAAAGTAATCTGATTGAATGAAGTATGAATTCGATTGCCATAGCTACATAAATTCATTATTAATAAACAAAAATAACATGCCGTAAAATTCTAGAATCATATACACCATTTTTTTTATTGCAGTATCACTTCTTTTTATTTTTCAATTTGTTAAAGGCTATTGGGCTCCAAGGTGTGACACAGTCTAACTCAACGAAATCAACTCAACTCAACCATGACCAAGTCAGTCCCCTCACACCCTGCAGCTACAGACGATCAAAACCACAGTTTATTGTTGGAAGATCTAAGCATCTAAAGTAATTTGATTGAATGAAGTATGAATTTGATTGCCATAACTGCATAAACTCATTATTAATTAACAAAAATAACAAGTCGTTAAAATTCTAGGATTGTATAACACCGTTTTTTTATTGCCTTATCACTTCTTTCTATTTTTCAATGTTTTAAAGGCTATTTGGGGTCCAGGGCATGAAATGGTCTAACTTTGCGAAGTTAATTCAATTCAAGCGTGACCAGGTCTCCCCCCACCCACCCAAAAAAAAAAAAAAACCACCACAAAAAATAAATAAAATAAAATAAAATACACACACAACCCACTCCCGAAGTCCAATTTTTAAAAACTTGATTATATTTACCTACATTATATACCTATCGTAAGCAATATCAGGTGTTTACATTTTGATTTTGTATAAAAATAGAACGCAAATTCTCATACTACCTTCAACATCTGATTCACCACAGCCAACAGACCTTAATTCCTTAGCAAGTTCCTGGGTTTTTTCATATGCCACTCCCAGAATTCTAAGATACTGCAACACTGCCAGAATGGTGACAGAGGTTAGCTGGTGGAAAGTTTAAAATAGTGACAGGGAAAGCAGAAGAGCACGACAAAATAACTCACTAATAGAAGGCCACCTTCATCAACAGGAGTTAAGTTCACAAGAGATGGCTTCACCAACAGCTTGTCCAAAATAGCTGCTACTCTTTGCTCGAAAACTCGCTGCATGTAACCCACATTCCCACAGTAAAACATAATTAACATGCATCAAGTCATTTAAATAATCTTGGGAAAAGTACCAGAAGAATTTGCTTCTAAAATTAATTAATAAGTAGAAGCCTTGGATACCTGCACAAGTATTGACATGACATCATTAGGAGAAGGGAAAACAGCCATAATCGTAGCTGCTTCCTTTCATACAGTTTCTACAAAACAATAGAATCCACACAGATCAGATCCATACACGGTTAGCACAAGAACTGCATGGCAGACAAAAAGTAATGCAAGAACCTGTGATTTCTTTATACAATGAAGAAAGTCCACGGGCAACATTACTGGGGCCACCCTGCAGACCGTGATCACCTATAACCAAATTGGTGTCTGCAGTCATCTCTTCCACGTCAATAAACATAGGTCGAGATGCCACATAATGTTGAATGGCACTGGTTCCCCTGTTAAACTGCACATGCAAATTAGCTGGTAAGAAGAAAAAAGTAGTGACAAAACAAAAGATTAAATCAAGAAGTTTCTTCCTAGGTCACCAAATTTATTCAGAATTTAACTTGCAGTGGTCAAATTGATGGACTTGAACTCTCATAGTTAGGCTTCCCTACAGCATTTAACTATCAGGTATACTAGTAATGCTAAAGCGGGATTTCATCAGATAATGGAGACCTGACGAAATATCTTTAGGTTGTGACCAGTACCCTGAATTTGGCATAAATAATTCTGTTTTAATGAGTAGAGTAGTTATTAGTTGGTTGGTGGGTCCTAGCTTGTTTAAATATTTTGTTAATGGGGGTGGGGCCTTTGTGATGAAAGTTAAGGGTTTTGGGACCTTTTTGTATTTAAGCTATTAAGAAAAAGATGGGCACCATGGTAGAATAAGTGTTGAGACTTAAGTTGAATAAGTTACAAAGGGGGGACCCCACCCTCTTTTGGTAGACACAACCCCTTGCTCCAAAGGGACTTGCGCAAGTCTCCTAGTACTTGCGCACACCTCCTCTAGAAAGGAGTCTTGTATGACATGTTTCAGGAGACTTTGCAATCTAGTTTTATATAAACCACCTCCCCTCTATGTTCTAAGTCGACATTCTTTCTCTAAGGAGTTGAGAGAAAAGAAAACCTAAGAGAGGAATTTCTGTTCGGAAATCTAGGAGAAAGCAACTGGATTTGTGAAGGAGAAGAAGAAGATCAGCCTACAGGGATTTAGTGGAATATTGTTTTTTTGAGTTGTTTTACCACTTTTTTATTCACTCCTAGCATGATCATAGAATATTTTTTTCTCATAATTCATGTTTGTGTTGGGCAAAAGTTTTACACTGGCTAAGAATCTATGTAATCCAACCTCCCTCTATTCGGGCTTTGGACCGATAGTAGAATCGTACAATAGTAGAATAATATGCACCCTGAAAGGTGATGGTATTAATCCACACCCTAAGTTGCTGACCATTTTGTGTTTTAAAAAATAGAAGCGTACAATAGTTGCAGCTCAAAATTATATTAATTTAAGGCTATTAAGTAATTTAGGCTTTTAAATCCTAAAATCCCAATCAAAGAAAACATTAAGATTGAAATATACGTAGAAAACGAAATCAACCATTATAAAATCAGAATAAAAAGGTCATTTATTTCTTCAATAACTACATAAATAGAGCTTCCTTCGCAATGCTTGTCATAACTCAAAAAATAAGAAAATTTGCTAGAATCATTACTAGTTGCTCATAAAACCAATCACAAACACTAAATTATAACTGAACATTACGATCTTGTAATGTTCTAAAGCCATGTAAAAAATTACAATAGTTACCAAAGGTATCCCCTAAACTCGTAACTATCAAAAATATGCTTCACAAAACACAGTCATTACATGCCCAATACGTGATGGAATACCATAAACTTGGGCTCAGTGGAAACTCCATATACTATCCAACTTGATTAAAATCATAGCATTGTGACATCATTTGGCACTTGAAATAGGCGTCAGCATTAGAAAGAAAAAACGGTGTGCATTTAATTTTTGAATTGAAAAATAAACAAGAAAAAGAATGAGATATGCTAGGAAAAATATTAGAAGATATTTTCACGAGGCCAATTTGGCAGGTATAGGCCAGTAGTGTTACGACCCGAGCCCAGAAATTGGGGATTAAGTTTAAACTTAATCGGTGACACACGTACTTTCGTGCATACACACTTAGACCTCATCTAAATGCCCACGCACAAGGGAAATTCACGCGTGCAAACATAGTGTACACGGAAGCTATAAGTATCATTGCATTAAACGGAAGGATTAAATGAAATGAGATAAAAGATAAAAACATTAATTACAAGATGTACAAAAGATACACTGTCTGTACAAGAGTGTGAATAAGAACAAAAGTCAAGACACTAAGATGCCAGGAATGGAATACTCTAAGACCAACACAAGATGCATCCCACCCAGAAGGAACCTATCATGTCAAGACGCTCTCCGGTGGAGTGTTCACATCCACTCCTCTAGCCTTGACGGGGTATCTATGGTCTCTTCTGGAGTCTTGCCGACCAACGAAGGGTCGCAGCAGGATCTGAGCCTGCAACACCAAGGACAACTAATGAATACAACAATTTAGCAAAGCATAAGCAAACAATAAGGTAACACGCATTGTATCTACAAGAATAATTAAATAGGTAATGGTCCAATGAGTTTCACATTCATTTGAGGGCTGTGACTCATTCATGTGTGTTGTCCAACTGTTAAGCACCTCCCCATGGGTGTTGGTTAAAGGGACTTCGATACACATTTCTCGATACATTGCAATAACTACAAAACGGACAACTGTGTATCGAACAACTTAAAACTACATCATCATGCACAGTTAGAAACAATGGACAACTAGTTTCGGGTTGGCTAGTAAATGATCATGATTCTTTGAAATAACTTGACTTGTATTGCATGTTGATTTTGGTTATTGCCCTCCCTTCCTTATTATTGTCTCAACTTGTATTTGTCTTGCCAAAGTTGATACTTTATTGTTATGGTTTCGACTTGTATTTGTCTTGCTGTTCATCCATATTGTGCTTATACTTGCCTCAAATGAGCTTTTTCACGTGAATAGCTGTCCTTTGGCTCAATTTGACCGTTACACGCAATTCTAACAGCTATGCATGCAAGGAGAAAGAAGCATTGAGGGCATGAAAACAAGATGAGAGACTTGGAGACTCGTAGGATGATCAAGCACCCAAATCTTACAGTAGAACACGCAAGGAGATGACGGGTAAACTAAGTGCACATGAATTCCTCCCCTCTTTTCTTAGCTTTGATTGCAGAAGAAGAAATGAAGCAAGAAAGAAAAGACGTTGAGTTATGAGAGGAAATGGAGAGGAAGTCAGTGCATGCATCTCATTTATAAGATAAGTATTGAGAAATTTGTATAAAAGTCCAAAAGGTAATGATAATTATAGTTTGAGTCAATTAACCATCTAACGGAAACCAACGAAGTCGTTTGCATGCAAGGTAGTTACAGAAATTAACAAGCTCAACGAGATACACGTGATGACGCCAAGATGATGCATGAGTGGCAAAAGCTTATAAAATCCAAAATTACGAAAAAGGGCTCAAGTCTACCTAATCTAGGTTAAACTCAACCTAACTAACTATCCATGATCCGAAACGAAACTCAAAACGGCAAAACAACATACATAAACTAATGTGCTCGAAAATTACCCAAAAACACATTAATTATGTGCTAAACCAGATTAAGTTGAGTCGGAGTGTTACAAGTAGACAACTAAATGTAGAATTATGAATGCATTACCTGAGACAAAATTTTAGCACATTCTCCCATTGTGGATAACTCTCGCCTCTGAGATGCTGCATCAAACCGAGCCAACAATCTGTTCTCCAATTCTACAAAAGAGAAATGTAAACAAGCAAGACTTAGTTAATTGAAGTCTCACACGGAATAGCATAGGGAGGAAACAGTGCTTTTCCATTGACTAACCATTGCAATAGTCTTGAAGATTAGAAACTGCCATTTCCAAACCCCTGCTTGGGTTTGCATTTCCCACTGCTTGTGGCACAGCTATGCCATGCCTCCCAATACCCTCCTCAGCAAATGCCCCTTCAGCACAACATACAATATTTTTATAAATCACAAGGATGGATGCGCAAGAAATCAAAATATTATAGTTTCAAACTCAACATGATACATTTTTTTTTTCTATCTGTAACTTAACATGATCCAAAGCAAGAATTCATGCCATGTTAGGATAGATTGACAGCATGCTTTCTTCCCTGGCATGTATGCGGCAAAACAAAAAATAAAAATAAAATAAAAAGGAATTGCCACAGCATCCCACCTTCTAAGAATGCAAGCCAATGCATTGTCTAATAACTGACTGATATGGAAGTAACAACTCGTAAGGCTAACAGTAACAAGTACATTGAATTACAATTGCAAGTGAATTAGTAAATTGCACATTGATTAGCGTAACAAAATGAAATTAATTTAAAACAGCAACAAAGACCATATACATGTGCACAAACATGCATGCACACGTAAAACACACGTTAAGTTTGATATCTTCAAAGGAAAGACAAAATATGGTTACACCAATATAAGTATATCTGCTTACACAATTTTGTGCAACAGAAGTAGCCTCCGCAACACGACTGTCATCAGAAAATAGAGATGAAAGTTCCAACAGGTCACCTGGACTGCTATTGAACTCCATTAAGTATTGTAGAGGTGCATCAATAGCATAGCCTAAGGAATTAAGCAATGAGTCAGAAAAAACTGTAGAAAGGTCAATTTCAAAAAGATATGTAAAAAAGATTTAAAAGTCTGAAAACAATTCAATGTGCCTACTTTTATGAGTTCGATTGTTTGACTAGCAGTTTCCCCCTGAGAATCTGCACTCTGATAAGTGACTCAAATACTTTAGATTATCAATCATAGAAGATCCTATTCTACATGTATCTTCAGCAAGTGGTATCAGAAATGCAATTGATTAAGCATTTACATATTGCCAGCTAAAACAGAAAACCATGGAAATAGATCCCCATACACCAGCATCATACCTGCAGATGATCTCCGATTTTAGCAGCAGTTTGTCCCACACTAGAGATCCGTGAATCTAGCTGAGCAAAGCTATCAGAAAGACCATCGACACCTTTTTCCAGCTGAAGAAACATAAGGAACATGTATTTTAAGAATAACATAAATCATGAATGCATTACCATGGTTACCCTGCAAATCAAGCATGTATAATTGTTTTTCAACTATAATCATATTAAATAGAAAGTCCTTTTCTATAGCGTCACAAAGCCAATTCCTTAATTGGCATCACACCTATCAGCAGAAAACCATAAATTTCTTGCAAACAAATTAATATGGTGACATTTTTTTTTTGTTGGCAACATGATTCAAACCTACAACCTAAAAATTGCAATAGTGAGCACCTTCCACTATGCTATGGGCCCTTATCATTACTGTGACCTTCTTGAGACCAAATGGGCTACCAAATTAAGTAGTATCGTGGCAACAAGGACTTTTAATGAAAATATATATCTTCACATGCCTATTTATTTTGGGCAATTCAAGAAGTGCATTTTCATGAACACGGGCTCCATCTCAAAGGAAAAACAAAAGAGTAGTTGTTAAGGGCCTGTTTGGCATTGTTCTCGTATTGTTCTTAATTTTGTGCTTAGATCAAGTTGTGCTGAAATTAGGTTGTGCCGAGACAATTCTCTGCAAAATTTATTTGGCAATATTATATTAAAATACTTTGCTGAGAATATACCATACGGAACTCATTTGGTAACAATTTATAAAAATTTCTCTAATGAAAGGAAGCAAGAGAATCATAGGATCTAAAATGTGGGACCACCCTTAAATGTTTGTAGCACTCTGTCATTGTCGTACATGGGATCAACTTGTGAAAGGTATAATGTGGTACCACCTTTAAAAATTAGAACATGGGGCCCATATTCATAGGATTTATAAGATGGGTCCACCTTTATAGGAATTATAATGTGAGCCCACCTTTATAAATTACAGCATGGTACGCACCTTTAGAAATTAGAATGTGGGCCCATATTCATAGGATTTATAATGTAGGTCCACCTTTTGTGATCGTGACTATGAGACCCACATTTAGGAATTACAAAGTGAAGCCACATTTTTTGTGATTTTGCACATAGGAACCACATTTAGAAATTACAATGTGGTGTCCACCTTTAGAAATTATAATAGATTATAATATGGGGCCATCTAAGCCCCATAAAAAGGGTAACTTGGCCCAACGGTAAGGCTTACCGGTAGCATCCTGGAGGACGTGGGTTCAAGTCACGAAAACAGCCTCTTCAACAATGGAGGTAAGGCTGCGTACATCTTATCCTCCCCAGACCCCGTTAGGCGGGAGTCTCGTGTACTGGGCCGCCCTTTTTATGGGGCTATCTTGTTTGTTGATTATGAACATGGGGCCCACTTTAAAAATTACATGGTACCGACCTTCAGAAATTAAAACATGCGCTACATTCATATGATTCTCAATGTGAGCCCACATTTATAGGAATTACAATGTAACTCCACCTTTTTGTGATTATGACCATATAACCCACTTTTAGAAATTAGAACATGGGGCCCACACTCAAAGGATTTATAATGTGGTCTCACCATTATAAGAAATTAGGAATTATAATATGGCCCACCTTTTGTGATTGTTATCATGTGACCCACTTTAGGAATTAAATAATGGAGTCACTTCCTTTGAGATAAGGCAAGAGATAAATAAGAAACAACTGTGTCAATAAGTTGTTTCTTAAAAAAAAATAAAGTTTTTTTTTTCAAGTTTCTTATGCCAAAGGGTCAAGATTTTGAGATTCCTTCCAGCAATATCAAAATTTGAAATAACGAATTACAAATACTAAATATGTTTTCTGCAACCTTATCTCGTGGGAACATGTGAACATCCGAATGGCACGATGCCAAATGCACTCTAAATGTCTAGTCACATTGCAACAAGACAGGTCAATTCCAAAATGGTTAGTCTTACTCAAGAAAGGTTCCATGAGACATACTACCACATTGAAGGGTCTAACTCAAAAGTTAAAAGCATTTATTTTTCCCCATATGGAAGGGGATTCAAGCAAAAAAAAAAAAAGAAAGGACTAAGGAAGTGTTTGAGATTTTGTTTATTTTTCAAACTTACTAAAAGAAAAGAAAGTAGCATTACTCTAATGAGCTGAATGACTTCTCAACTATGTTCATCGTAGTAATAAAAATCTCTAATGGAGCAAAGCATAACAGTGCTAAGATACTCAACAAAGCTAAAGAAGCACCAGGTTAGGACGTGCTAAGTACTGGTTGATGAGACCTACACTAACCTCAGAAAGTGTCTTCTAGTGCTTTGAATCCTGGATGGAAACCTCCCTCTTAAGATTATAGAGTCTAGAATCAATCTTTAAAACAAAACAAATATAGATAAATCTTGATTGGAATATTTGAAAAGAAATATTATATACATTAAATTACTTCTCAAGATATACCTATTGCCGAAGATCAACCAACTCTCTGCAAGAATCCTTGAACAAAGTCAGAAGAGCATCTACTTCTGGAAATAGCGGAAAAGGTGGCGCTTGGGTTGATTTAGCCATTTCTGATCGCAGATGACCATTTGGCATAGTATCCTGGGCCCCAACACTACTATTCCCCTCTGACGAATCCACATTATCTTCTTGAAATGATGGAAGGAGTTCATTTACCAAGTTACCAAATAACGAGTCAAAAGAAAAATTGCCCTACAAAAAACAAAAGCCTTGACGTCCACTTCAATTTACTTTGAGACTAATAACTAAGCTGAGATGAAATATTATAGGCACAGCACAACATTGATAAATCCAAGCCACACATACCACATGTCCCCTCTGAATTGGCACTTTCCAATTTACGGATGTAATATGTGGAACTTCAATTCATGAATGGCATGCCCATTGCAAAGATTTCAGAAAAGAGAAGAAAGAGCATAGCCACTTCTAAAAAGTGCTCTCTATTGCTCTCTCATTCTATCTAATGCATACATATATAAAGGGCATCTTTTGTAATTTAAACAAAATTGTTTACATCAATCAAATGAGTCTTAAATTGGGGTCAGTGCCTAGATTCATCATAGTTTGGCTCCATTAGAAGTTTACTTTCTTAAAGTAAGGAACCATTCTCTCTTGAGAATTCTCCTGGTATATATATACATATATTATCTTATTAGCTCTTGAAAATTCTAGTATAAACACCATAACTATTGTCAGCTGGTGTGGATGGTGACAATGTGGTGAATATGGCAACTGGGAGCAATAGCAATACAAGGGTGAGGGGGATGCAATCGGGAGCACATGTATAGGTGGGTCAGCTATCACTCTATCCAATAGTCCAAGGTGTGTGATCTGAGCAATATACAAATCAATGACATTTTAAAGTCAAATTTTCAAGTGCCAAAGTCATGGCTTAGGATGATCAAATGTGGGCAAACTTGAACCAACCACCATCTATGGCATCCCCTAAATACCCCACCTGCCCATCAGCCCAAGTAGGCCCCATAGCCATACCACGCCAGATCAGGACTCTCTCCCCCCCTTATCTCTCTAACACTTGATCCATTTATGTGCCTGCGCATATGCACGTACACTAACTTCTGGGTGTAGTAGTACAATGGAAGCCTTTGGAACCGACTTGGACTTCTACCAATCCATGTAGTCAATGTGTAGCATACACTACATAAATAGGGGACTGGTAAGGTTTAATCCCCATCTAATCATCCAAGGGGTGTGATATAGGCCACATCTGAACATCAAATGTTCATTTAAGTCAAATTTTAAAGTGCATCAATCGCATGCCTAAGATTATCAAATCTGGGCTAAAACTTGACTCATGACGTATCCATGTGATGACTTATACATCCCACCAACCCCAATGAACTAGCACCAGCAGCCAGCAGGTACCACAGACACAATCACACCCCTCATGAATTACTACTATGGGAATAAATTGTAGAAATCAAGCCCATCAAGATGGGCCCAAATCGGGCCCAGAAGCTTAGTGGTCACGTGCCAGGTTCTTAGTCAAATATTGTATATTGGAAATCCTCTGCACATATCAATTTTGTAGATTCTTAGTTATTCTTAGGCTGTAATCAGGAAGTAAATGACTCTAATTACAGCACTTAATCGGGGCCTCATTACATTATAAAAGGACTGTTGATCTCACAATGGAGATATGACCAATTCCCATCTATTGTCTTCTTCCTCCATTAGCCTTCCTCTATACTTATTTTAGATAAGTTTACATAAATTGCATAAATCAATACTCAAAACTAACAAAAATTTTGCATAAAGAAAATTAAGTTGTATTCAACAGTTTATCTGAAAAGAGCAAACACTCAAAATCAAACAATGAACAATGCAGTCATGACAAAAACTATGCTAAGCAGCGGTCACTGGACTTTGTAGAAGACGAGACAAAAAATGAAATAAAGCAATAGATACAGCTCTTTCAAGAAATTCACACATAGTGTATCTTTAGAAGGACCATCTCCCAACATAGCCAACACATCCGGATTGAAGATTGTACGAAGATGAAAGAAAAGAATTCATTATTTTGTTAATCCAATAATTACATTTTCTTTAGAACCATAGATTTAAAGAATACCTTAAAGTCATCTAAGTCAAGAATAAGTGGAAGGGAGCTAACAGATGAAGCTTTCGAAGATTTATAACCCTTGGTTCCATCTTTATTCTCTCTCATCTGTTTCAAGAACAAAACGAATAAGAATGTGTAAGGTAGAGGGTCCGCTTATTTATACAACTGATAAAGAACACAGCATTTTAACTACTCAAAGTGCCAAACAAAAATAGCACATCAGATGTGGAAGTCATACTAAAGACGTTAAAGTTGAATATCTAGAAACTTTGTAACAATATAAACTGGTGAAAACTGGCAAAGGATGAATGCCATGGGAGATTGGTTAGCCAAACTCATAGTAAGGGGATCTCAAATCCAGATATAACATAAAAGCACGGGACAGGTCATATAACTAATAAAGAGCTTCAATAAATCAATCAAACATTATGATTATAGAAATGAAAATCCCAAGAAAACTGCACGCTTTACAGATATTTAGAGCACTCTTGCCTTCTAGGCTGCACATGGATAGTGGGAAAGAGTGAGTTCTCTTCCTTTCCCTTAGTTTTTGAGTTAATTGCATTTCAGATAAAACAGTCGCCTGGATCATTAGAATCTTTGTATCTGTATAAGTTGTATAATATGGTCTCCTAAAATACAATTAAACTTTTTTGTGGCTAATAATGGGAGAGAGTGTGTTTTCTTCCTTTCCTTTAGCCTTGACTTAATAACATTTTGCCTAAAACATTCCTCTGGACCATTAGAATCTTTGCAAATCTGGATATGTTGTATAATATGGTCTCCTAAACCACAATAAAAATTTTTCATGGTTAAAAGAATGATATGTTACATGGAGAATGCCTAACCCTTTCTGTATATTATCTGTTTCTTTTTTTGGTAAACTGAGATCCAAATGCATGAAAATGAAATGATAGTTTCCATGAATATCCACAAAAAACTAGGAATATTTTCTAGAAAATATAGCATTTCGCGACATGGTAAAGAGTGGTACAGACATGTTATTTGGCTAAAGAAAGTTGGTACCTCCATAAGTTTTCTAATAGAAGATAACTCTCTTGTCTTGTTGGAGATGTGAGATTAGCAGTCGTGTATGCAAACAGTATAAAAGTTATTAATTTAGGTGTGACAATGGCATCTTTGTAAAGTTCTCTAGCCTTGCTAGATGCTTAGGTGGCTAAGGTTCAGCGCATACCACAAATAGTCTAGTAGACTGGTAAGCAATGGCAAACTTCTGTGTGTGGCAAGGCCAGTAAACTTCATCCAGTGCAATTTCTCAATTACTGGTTTATTTATGAAATGAAGAAGCCCTTTTACTCCTTAGCTTCCCGATATCACTTTTTCTTTGGTAAACAGCACAATTGGATGAGGCAGTATCATGCCGCTAGAGTGAGAAGTGATTGACTGAAAGCATTTCTTCCTGTCTTCCCTACCGAAATCTGATTGGGCAACATTATAGATTAGGTCACTCCCACTTTTATTTGTCATCTAACCATTCCCACCTTTTGGAAAGAGAACTATGAAACAAACAGAATGGAGAGCTATAAGCCAATGGGTACTGAGTGATATGTGGATAAGTAAAAAAAAAAGGCTTTATGATTAGGGAAGGACTTGAGGCTATTTTAAAAAGAGAAAAAGAAGTGATGAGTTTTAAGAAAACTTACATTTCACATTTATGAAAGGAGAAAGATAAGGAGAGAGAGTTGACAAAGTAAAGTAGGAGTTTCGAGTTTCGGTTGTTGTGGGATAATAAATTTTGAAAAAAATCAAAGGAATAGGAGTAGTTGAAATCCAAAATTAAGAACAATTAAATGAAAGAGTCAAGATTGGGATTAGGCAGTCAAAATTGAAAAAAAAAATCAAACACTATTATATAATAGGTAGCACCTTTATCTGAAAATTCCAATTATATTAAAATGTATCTATAGGCATGCATACTTCTATAGAAATGGTCCTAAGTATTAATTGGGTCTCATTGAAGAAATCATGTGAAAACACAAGCAATTTGATGATTGGGCTCAATCAGTGTCCTTGGATCAACAGCCAATATAGATATAATGAATATTAGTTTTAATTGTTTGACAGTCGCGTTTCATATCACGAAAGATCTGAACAATAGAAAAGAAGATAATTAAAAAACATTATCTTTCAGGAAAAAGAAAATGGAAATGGATTCAAAGAGAAGAGTTGAAAAACTACAAATCTTGGCAACCAAATCAAGAAAGATGCTTTCTTCTGGGAGTTGCCAAATGCTCTTGCAAACACCGCAACATTTGAATTTAGAACATTCATCATCAACAGAACAGGAAGAAATGAAGTCAGCAACAGTGACATCAAAAAAGGCCTCATGCTTGTGTTAAGATTTTTCTGCATATTGTTTAATTTAGGTCCATTGTTTGATTGTTGCTCAATAAATATAAGTATAGGTTATTGCATTTAATCATTTATAGGAAAAGTAAGTGCCTGAGTTCAAAGGATCCAAATGGGGCCTATGTGGAGGAACAGTTATGGTTTAATCACACATTTATCTCATGATCAAGGCCATTAGTAGAATGTGGACCTATTACAAATCCTCACCTCCTCCCACCCCAATCAGAAAGGATTTTTCATAGATAAAGCCAAAAAAGTTGCCTTTCTTTGTAGAAAATTGTATGTTCCAAACAAAGGAAAATGAAGTCCACATTTTGTCGTGCGTGTGGCCCCCCGATAGAAGGGCATTGGGTTTGGCGAGCATCCACCTAGAGACAGAGGGTAGGGAATACTCTTAAGGACAGAGGGCAGGGAATACTCTTAAGGACTGGGTATGAATTGGCGTATAAGTCCTAAATCGAAAAACATGCAAGTCTTAATCCTAGGTATATATATGAGTGGCTTGGCCTTAAACCCATATGAGGCCTTTTAAAACTATGCGGTAAGATTAAGTTAAAATCTCATGAGCCAAAGTGGACAATATCATGTGGGTAGTAGCTTGGCTATTCTTTTTTTTACAGAAAATGCATTATACAAATGTGCCCGTACTTATAGAAGAAGATGGTTATGGAAAGATCTCTATGCATGGATTATTATAAGTGAAAAGTGAAAGAAAATAACAACTTATAATCCTAGAACATTGCCTTTGCCATTTACAATAGCATAGAGGGCAAGAATTTTCATTGTTGTCAATGTCTATTTGTGGGCCATTGGGTGGGCCATGTAATATGACAAATAGCAAAGTGGCACCCTTTGTGATGAGAAAAAGCAATCACATACTCGTATTATCTCAGTTTAAATGCTTTAGAAGCTTCAATGTCCTGATCTCCCTCTTTATTTAACACCATCATCATCTCTCATCCACCAAAACACACACACACACACACACACACACACACACACAGATCTTACATGAAATTTGAAATGGAGACTAAGGCCTTGTTTGGTATCTCTACTCTTTTTCCCATAAATCCAACCAAAATGGAGCCATTAAAAAATAAGCTATAAAAAAAGAGGCTAGAATCAAAAGATGCATTTGGTAATGCACGGGTCTATTTTAAATAGACCGTTTGGTATGCCCTCTATTTGCCTCTTTTTAGAGGGTTTGCCTCTTATTTAATAAGGTAGTTTATGTCATTATGTGAAAAAAGGAACTCATGCATATGTTTCCACCAAGCATATATCATTCATAAACACATGCAACATAGACCCCTAGAGATTACATTCAACATAGACTCATTCAAGAACACATCCATTATCTATACACATATCATTATATCATAATAACCTATCATTTGAAAAATACAACCATTTACATCAAAGTAAAAGCTATAACTTGAAAACAATTAAAAAATTACAACATCACACACCATCATACAACTTCACCACCACCACACACCATCACTCCAACAAATTGAACATCATACCATCAGACACGATCACTCCATAGAGATTCATCAGCTACGCCAATTAGCCACAAAGATAATGCAAAACATCTACATTTTCAAGGTTTTACCTTCCAATAATAATCCACCAAGCAAACAAATCAATCACAACTAAAAAAGTAGATGATCCTGGTATCCAAAGTTCAATGTATTCATCATCACAACCCATTTAATTAATCAAATAAAAGCTAGTAGTATGATATAACACGAAGAAACACATGCTTAAGAAGATACATCTCGCCAAATGGCATTCCTCTTGGCATCCATCTATGTCGTATCTGTGATATCAAAAGTTTAAGTGTTGGCTCCCATTTCTCCCTCAACGTTAGCGTCATGGGAAACAAAGTCCTCCATTTGGATGTTCTGCATCTCACCTACAGTTTTGATTTTCTTAGTCTTTACGTAGAAGATGTCCTTCCATGCCATTGTTTGACATCCATGTGAAAGCAGCTCAATTATATCTGATCTTGTTAATGCTGACAATGTGCATTCATATGAAGGAAAAATAGGATGAGGACCATCAATCCAATGTGGTTTGTGGACAACAGTATTTTATTACAAGGACTTTCATCAAACACACACCAAACAAAACCGAAATGATGGAAAGGCCCCACCATGTCCAATCCAGTGTATTCACACACACACACACACACACACACACTCTCTCTCTCTCTCTCTCTCTCTCTCTCTCTCTCTCTCTCTCTCTCTCTCTCAGAGACACAGTGGAAGAGGAAGAAACATACCTGCACGTGGTATCTGCATGATCGTATCTTCCTTATAATCTTCTCCTCCGTATTCTTTCAAGCTCCTTGCTCTCTCCGCCTCTTCTTTCTGCAAGGAACGATTTTCGGTGTCAATCAATTTCCGTCTGAGGGTATTTCGGTCATAGCTATTTAAATGAGTGGACCCGGTGCTGGTCAGGCCGAGTCGAGTCAGGCACGGCGCAGAGAAGGGGTGCTTTCTAACGTCCTCCGTTTGATTCCTCCCTGGGTGCCTCTTTTCTTTGTTTTTTTTACTATAACCTACAATTCAAAAAGGCCTTACACTTTCTTTATGGGCTGTGCATTTTAATCTTTTTTAATGAAATCTCCATTGATTAATATCTAAATTAGATAAAAATTAATGGGACCCTCCATTTTTTTTTATCAATTTGTCCTTTAAAAACTTAAATGACTTGTCCTTTAAGTTAAAAAAAAACTGTCAATTAGATTTTGAGTACCAAAAGCCAAAGGACAATATTATTTGAATGGCTTTATATTACATATTTTTTAATTTATGTTTAAATGAAATCTTCCTAATTTTGACCAGTTTATCTTTAAAAACTCAAGTTGTGTTTCCTTTGAGTTAAAAATATAACTTGCCCTTTAAATTTTAAGGGCAAAAAAACATATTTTCTGCCACATCCATGACTTTCAATTGACGTAGTCCCTTAGTCTTTTATACATCTAGGTTGCCCCATTAAAAATAACATGAGATGGTGAAATTTGTTGAGCTTAAAAAATACCTATTTATGTCATCTATCATGAAACACTAGCAATGATATCTTGCACCATCAGCTACTTAGTGCTCGATCACAGGAAGCAACACTAATACTTGTTATAACTCAATTTTCTCACTTTCAATAGTTTTCTATTTCTTTATCATTTAATTTTAAAAAAAATTGGCATCTGGGCAAGGGCGGCACCAACTCGTCCAGCACAAGAATTTAAAACTATGCTTTTGCCTTTTTATTTTGAAGACCCAATGCCACAAATTTTTTATGTGCCCCCAATTGGAGCATTTGGATTTTAGAGGATCTACTTTTAAATGTCTAAAGAACGTAGAGGGTAAAATGTTATGTCAATTGCTCTAATTTTTTAAACCTCTATCCGCTTTAGATATCTAGAGAAATAGAGGTGGAACATAGAGATACCAAATAAGGGCTATGTTTGGTTGTAATTAGACTCCAAGTAAAACCATCAACAGATAATCAAGTATAGATGCACATTTGAGTTGAATTGGACCACAATTAGTTTTTTTTTTCTTTTTGTTGGGAAAGTTGTTTCATTAGAGAAGTTTTCTAAAAGGCTCACCTCCATTACCCTTATATAAATGTTTACCCCCTATCATCCAAGGAAAATTGCTCAAGTTCCCCCCCTTTTTTTCTCCTCTTCGTTTGTGCTGTTCTTTTTGTGAGGTCTATCTCAAAGTCCTTGACGCATGCAAATCAGTGGGATGGACAATGTGAAAGGTGTCTTTAAATGATAGGCCCATTTGCCAACTTGCTCTCGAATTAAGGTGAGCTTTGGGCAAGGAGTTTTGCACTTTGAATGTAAAGGAAATATGTAATTCCCTGTCAAAGCCCTGTAGAGGTGAGACTATTTGATGGGCCTTTGGAATATTCATCTTTACTTCCTCAATTCAACCTTTTCAAAGAATAGCTTCTTACTTTAGAAGTATGGAGTTCATGTTATCATTCGGAGGTCAAGAGTTCAAACCTTTCCTCCTCCTACTTTGTATATGTGAGTTCTAATTACCTTATATGTGTGTGTTGCGTTTTGTTCCCTTAAATATGCAGGTCTCCATCATCTCACATGTGTGAATTGTGTTTTATCTTCTCACATGTGCGGGTTTCTATTACCTCACACATGTGAGTTGTTTCTTATCTCCTTACATGAGTAGGTCTCCATTACCCTATGTACGTGAGTTGTGTGTCCCCGTATGTGCAAGTATCAATTACCTCATATGTGTGAATTGAGTGCATGTTGAATTGTAATGTATTCATGTCCTACCTCCTCAGCTGGGTTTAAAAAAAAAAATCAACCCTTTTGACATAAAGACATTGCTTAGAATTTCATAAAATGCTATACGTGGTCTCAAACAAATGAGCCTTAAGAAATTCAGTAAATATCAGAGTGCCAGATATCTTTTCACGGGATGATCTTTTGATTTTTAATGGTGTAATTTTATTCTAAAAATTTGAAAAATAAAAATATGTAAATGTCAAATTGTGGTGAGTGCCAAATTGAATGATAAATACAGCCCGTCACACAAGAGCGAAAGCCTGAAAGGAGTTTTAACCCATCAATAAACCACTCAATCTCAGTGAGCAGCAGTGCACCACCTTTCATGAAAAGCTTGTTCTGAAATCAACATCAATCTGCCTTTCATGGTTCTTATAAGCCTTCTGGCCTTTGGGGACTCTAGTCGACGCCATTTCATTGTTGTGGTTTTTAGCCCAGTGACCATCTCCATCGATAGCGTTCACAATCATCGTTGAGATTTTCATATCAAAGAGGCCCCAAATTGTATGAATATGTCTTCAGTCACTGATATCTCAAATTGTTCATTTTCAAGCCATACTTATCAGACTTGATAGAATTGATTAGAAGTATCATGACAACTTCTCCTTTTTTTTTTGTTCCAATACTGAAATTTGAACCCATTGAGATTTGAGACACTGAATCATATCTTCTTCTTCTTCTTCATTGTCATCATCGCGAGGAAGCCTCAATTCATCCATATCGGCTGGCCGCACTATATACAATCTTTGATTTTTCCACTACACGGCCCACTTAGTAGATGTCTTTGAATGTATATTATGGAAGCCATGGCATGCACCATGGGTCAGTGTGGCAATTCTTGACCTGACCTACCAACCCAACCCGGAAGGAGATTAAAAAATCCAGGATTTCGGATGGTTGGCCTATATTTCGTAGTTGGATTTATGTTAGCGTCTCATCATGGCCTGAAACTCATTAATACATTGGTCGAGTTTGGTTGGGTCCATACTTGCCTTCATACCCGGCAAATTGTTTAAAAATTGATATATCCCAACAAATTCCAAACAAAATCTCATAGTATAGATCTTTGGATCACCTTTTTGTCTTTAAAGTCAAAATCCCTAACCTCGTTGTGAAGGGAAAATTTTCAAATAGGGCCTTAGGTTTTGGCACTATTTCAAAAAAGAACACAAGTTTCAAAAAAGAACACAAGTTTCAAAATTGTCAAATTAGTCCCTAAGTTTTTAAATAAATTTTCAATTAAGGACATTCATCAATTTAAATGTACTTCTTAGTGAATTTTTTTCTCAATTTTCTTAAAATACCAAAATTATCAATTATTTAAAGCCATGACTTGGTTTCAATCGTCACTATATGCAGCCGATCACTGTGTGGATGTTAGTCGTCGTTGATCATTGTGAGGATGCTGAAGAATTAAATTAGGATTTTATTTTAATAAAAGGTAATTTAGGTATTTTTAAAAAAAATGAAGACAAAAGTTGCCCAAAAAATGGCTTCACATGAACGGATCTCCTTAATTGAAAATTTGTGAAAAACTTATGACTAATTTGAAAAGTTTTAAAACTTATATCTTTTTTTTAAATAAAATAAAAACTTAAGGTCTTCTTTAAAGTTTCCCCTTAATGAAGGGCCACATTTGGATTATAGATACAAGTTTACAAAAGCTCTCAACCTGGTTGGGCTCGGCCAAACCTAACTCATTGTGCCAAATTAGGATGGTACCGTCGAACACCTGATAAATTGTATTGATGGATTTTGTTATCTTTGTGTTTGGTGGCATACACCATGCAAACGAAACCAATGTTGGAAGAATTGAGATTTAGGACATATTTATTTACTAGAATTTTAAGAATTCATATTTGAAGGAATTTCAAATCCTTTAAAAGTTGTCCTCTTGAGATGAAGTTTCATATCCTTCTTCTTGATAGAGCATTTAAAACTCCAACCAAATGCATACAAAATGGAATTAGAGGAATTTTAAAAGATTATTTGAGACCTTTCGTGTGGTTAGAATATGAAATTATAGTGAAAAAAATATTGCATTTCAAATTTCAAGGAAATAATATATCACATCATATAAAAAAAAACCTCAACATCTCAAATTCCTCTAAGGAATTCTACTAACAAACTAAGCCCTTCGTGAGGAAAAACCTCATGGTGACCACATCACGGTGGCATATGGCATGCACTCCCAGGATGCATGACAGGCTACCTACAAGTAACGTAGTGAGACCATAGTCACCATTGGGTTTTTTGATAGAGGATATGGACTCATGTCGCAAATAGAGCACACGTCCAGCGGAAGTTTTTTTTTAAATCTTGTGGCATTCTAGCCAGACTAATACTCTTGATCACGAGGAACCAAATAAATTCCGTGTGGTGTCTGGTAATCAGCTTGAATGTATAACCTCCGAGACTAAACTGGGCTCCAAATCTGCCATTTTACATTGAGGGAATAGAAAGCATATGCTGCCCGCCCTTCTAGAGGCAGATATCCACCAGACTCTGCTGCCCAAAAATCACTATCCAGCTGTCATCTTCAATTGGACACAGCAACCATAATCAACAACGAGGCTTGCAACGTACCGATACCCTCGAGTTCCTATAAATTACAGCAAAAACTCCACAAAAGGAAGATGACTAGGAGTGATACAATCACTCTGTATACCTAAAATCTATATCATGTATGTGATGCAAGGTGCAACACCACTTAATTGGAAGTGCGGTAGCAAAGAGTTAACTTTAATTATTATTTAAAAAGTACATAATTTTTTGGAAAAATAATCTCATGCTCGTTGTGCAGCCGCCTAATGGGGCCAACCAAATGGTTCATTTCACAAGACTACACACTACTGAATTACACACTCTCTATGTTTGCACCCGTGTGAATGAACTAGACTATTGGATAGTCTGTGCACACATTTCAGACTGTGAAATCTTATGGGTGAGGATGAGAGAGTTAGTACTATCAAATGCAACTGATGTTTTTATTCAAGAGAGGGCCACATGTCGCTCTCTCACAAAGGATTTAATAAATCAAATCTCTAATTTATAATTTTCTTCTTGAAAATATATGCCACTCTTCCTACACAGAGACAAAGTTGCAATCTCATACAAACTTGCAACACATACAGTGAAATCATTCATGTAAAACTCGTGTTGGTAGTTTGGTTGCATTTTTGTCCTATTGGTCATTCTTGTTATTGTGGTATATTAGGTTTGTATAATATTATTGGTCTTTTATCTTCTTTTAGTTTTTGCTAATATGGTGTTTTTATATTTTTCTGTGTTTCTAAATTTTTGCCCTATTTAGTTTTTTGTAATTTATATTTTTCTATTTTTTCTCAAAAAAAAAAAAAAAGAAGAAAGGAACCAATACTCCAAATTCCCCCCAAACACCCAACTTTAGATTTTGTTTGATTTATTTATTGGGGTCTTGAATTTTAGCTACTTTCATTTTGATTTCTCATTTGATTTTATTGTATTTTTTTTCTTGAATGACAATGTGATGTTTATGATTAGATGAGTCTCATTTGTATTCATATGATAGAGGAACTTTAGGAGCATAATAAAACAATCAAAGGGGTATTATTTTCATATGATAATGATTTTATTTATTTGGAGTTCTCTATAGTTTCTTTTTTGTTGTTGTAGTTTGGTTGTCAATTTAATTTTCATGCCATTGATTTGTATAAAAGACTAATTTTTCAGGAAATGACTATTTTAGTGAAAAAGTTTATGTAGAAATTGAGTGCTAGTAGTAGGATATAAGTTCTTCATACTTAATTTGCCAAAAAGATACAAATAAAAAACCACATATGTAAATCATGTAATAAGTGGAGATTATTGACACTTGATGTTGATTTTGCCGTTTTTAAGTAACCATCATCCGCCACACCCAAATAAAAATATTGGATCTGCCACTATATGGAATCAATTTTCCACAATGTTGCAGAAATGTATTTAAGCCACGAGCGTTTTTGTATAGAGTCCTCAAAAGATACATTCCGTCGACTTCCATTTTTCCATAGATTTTTTTTTCCAGCAGAACTGTGAAAACTGAGATCATTTTTCGCTTTTCATCATGTCAAAGCTGAGGCACCAAGCAATTAAAAAAGGCCTTGAATTTATGCCACCGAAAAAGGCCTCTTTGGCCTTTGCTAGTCTACATATCGAGGATTGATGGTAAGGAAAATTTTCCGTCTTCTTTTGTCTCTTCAATCGGGCAAGATGAGACGAGAAAATGTGACACCATGTGGGGCGAGTTTCGGATAAGACCATCTGCCTACGTTCCTTGTGGGCCCACCATCAAGCCCGCTCATAGGTGGGTCAAAATGAAAGAAAATGAAAGGTCTGTACCCAAGTTGTGAACTGTTCAAACTTAATCATAACTATGTGCACAGGGTATGTGCAATGGTGCCTTTAATTTTTCCAAGGAGACATCCCATGCAATAATTTGGGCTTTTTGGGCATCATTTTAGAAATGAATCATTATCAGAATAAGTGAAAAGAAAAATTATTTTGCATGCTTTTTCTCCTTTTTCCTGTACATAGCTAAAATCCCTCCTTCTTTATCTCCTTTTTAGCATTATCTCTCTCGATTACCTTCCTAACAAAATATCTATCATATAAGTCTATCTTCATTCATTCTCAAAATAAAATATTATGTCCAATGGTATGCCGAAGAGTGCTGGTTAGTACTTTGAAGTCTTCTCAAACATACAAATCTCCATTATCTTAAATGTGTGGGTTGTGTGTATCACTCACATAAGGGTGTTCATGGGCTAGGCAGGGCCAGGCCAATCTTTCCTTAAACCCAGGCCCGGTGCAAGCCCGATTCAGGCCATAAGTGGTTGGCTTATGCTCAACTTAAATAAAATCTATTAAGCTCGAGCCTGGCACATATATTAATTGGGCCTAGCCCTATTTGAGCCTAATTATTAAGCACTCTTAAATTAGTCTCCAGTGAGACCAACATGGCTATCATTCACCAATTCTTATTTATTCACGTAGTCACATCTAAATGTATTCATCTAAAATGAAAAAAAAAAATTTTATTAAAAGTAATTGCGATTTTAATATAAAGTTATCTTTTATGTTCTTTGAGTTGATGTTGCCTCTTTTTTGAATAAAAATATATAACTCATCAATAAAATAGAACTGCGTTGGTGCAACCAAGAGATTTTTGTCTAGTACAAACCAATTAGAATGAATATTGTTTGCCTTTTGAATACTATTCTTCCATAAATAATTTTCAAAACTTTTACCATAGAAGATTTACATGCAACATAAGAAACATGGAAAGGAAAAGCTACAACTTAATACACCTATTAGGGTCCGATTAGGTCGGGCTTCGGGCTTGCGACCACTTAACTCAAGACCGAATCATTAAAAAAATGGGCCCAAATTTTAATCCAAGCCTGGCTGAATAACTTATACTTAAAAGCCAAGCCCAGGCTAAAACGGGTTAGGCCTGGGCCGGGCTAGGCTTAGGCCAGCCCAACCTATGAACATCCCTACATTCACATGTGTGAGTTTCTATTATCCCGCATGCATGAGTTATATGTCCCTTACATATATGAGTTCTCATTACCTTGCACATGTGAGTTGGCGTTGTGTTGAAATTTGGGTCTCCACCCCTAAGTTGGGCTAAAAAGAAAAAGGAAAAAATGGTATGCCGATGAAGAAGAGTTGGTCGCCCTGGATTAAATGTAAATCTGATTTTCACATTAGATATTTCCTATGACGAAAAGTGGGTCTCCTGGAGCTCCTCAAAATAGATTTGTTTTAACTTGATTTGACTTCAATCTTTTAAATCACTGTTCCACATCAATATATGTACATACATACATATATATAAAGAATGTTTTGGCATTAAGCTAAGAAAGAAGAAAAATATTTTGGCAAAAAGAGAAACTAAAAAAAAAAAAAGTAATCCTTAGAATCTATTCGTCAGAATAGAATCTGATTGGGATTTGGTTTCTGGTGGTTGTCATTGCTTGCAGAACATTTCGTTTGGTGGGGGGAATTCGATTTCACCCTCATATTCCTCTTTAGTCTAGCGCAAACGGCAGTTTCATCTTTCTTCTCTCTATTCCTTTCTTTGGCCATGCGTCGAAAAGTCGATTACATAACATGTTATGATTGCCAAACAGGAATTGTCAACTGTGACCTACCACAAAACAGAATATAGGAATTTTTACAAAATAATTATTTTTAAATTCTAAATAAGCCATATTATAAAGAAAAATAATAAAATAATTGGTTTGTGGTTCATACCTATTTTTTGATAAAAATACCTAGTTGATAATATCTTTAACTATTGAAGATATCATCAACTTTCTCTTATGGAAAACACTCTAACATGTAATACAACGTGTTCGATGAAATATCTGAATGAACCTTAAACTATGAAGAGGATTTGAATGAAAGCATTGATATTGCAGTGTGAAATGAGTACATACATGTTTTCTTTTGTGAACATTATAAGTTCTTATTGAATTGTATATGAGTATGTGTTATTTTAATGGTGATAAAGGTCATGTCGACTGAAATATGAAAATAGTGTATACTTGTTTGTGCGAGTTTGGATGATTAAGGTATTTGAATGATGGGACACAATGTGTTCAATAAAATGTCTAAATGAACGTTGGGCTATGAAGAGGATTTGAATGGAGGCATTGATGTTAGAGTGTAAAATGGGTACATATATGTTCCATTTAGTGAGCATTGTAAATTTTTATTGAATTGTGGATGCGTATGTGTTATTTTAATAGTGATGAAGGTGATGTTGAATAAAAGATAAAGATGGTGTATGATGACTTATATGAGTTTGGATGATAAAGATGCGCTAATTTAGCTAGGAGTAAAATAATGAAGTTAACATTTAATGTAAGAAAGATGAAAAGAACAAAATAATCGAGAATAAAAAACATACATATTGGAAACTTGCTTTGCTAACTAAATTCAAGGAAAATTAATAAAAAATAACCTATAAAAATAAAGAAAAATAATAAAAAATAAAATTTTTATGAAAAATATAAAATACAGTTAAGAATTTATGTTTCATATTAGAGTTTTAGTACATGCACTTAATGATATTGTCAATCCAGTTGATAATATTGTCATCTAAGTTGATGGTATTATCAATCGTTGAGGATATCATTAACTGGGTTATTTTTGTCAAAAATCTAATACAAACTACTAACTAATCATTTTATTATCTTTCTTCATAATATTGTTTAATTAGAGTTTAAAATTAATTATTCCATAAAAATCTCTAGAATATAGCTCTTTTTTTTAGCCCTAGATGGAGTATAGTCAAACCAAATGACGAATCATTTGATTTCTCTTTCACATCAAACAGCCCTAAGCTTTCTCGGAGGCGGCCATGTTGACACCATTGAATCGAAAAGATCAAGCAGAGGGCTTAAAAACTTTATAGTAATTGTAGAGGATTTCTATTTCAAGTTCTATGGTATCATGGAATAGACATTTAGTATTAGTATGAAATGTTTGGGTCCTCCTGGTACTTTTAATCCATCGAATGCCATGTCAAATGCAGTTTTTCTTATTTATTTAAAATGCAATCAATCTAATAGGAGACTTCTTGCAAAACTATCTTCCAATTTCAATTTGACTTGTAAAAGCAAGTGAAACACTTAATTTTGACCCTTTCCATTTTAAGAAGATGGGGCCATCACTTGAGTAAGCATTTTTTTTTATAGGTGGATGCATCTTTTTAATTGATTTCGGAGCTGCGCTCATAAAAAAAACTGGTAGTGGGGCAATGGGGCACGACAAAAATCCTTTATACCATCTTCAAAAACCTGAATTTAAAATCATGCTTAGATGTAAAGCTCTTGAAAACACCAAAGTCCTTGGAAAACTTGGGCTGGTTTGGTTGGATTTTTCATATAATCAAAGTCCAACTATATACTATATATATAGCATGTGCTCCTCAAAAACACACGTCATGATGTGTGCCCCAAACCCTTATCACCGCACGTTTCCACATGAATATATAGCTGATTTACATGGTGGGCCAGATCGCGCCAACCTAGACGTTCAGATGCTTCACTCGTGGACTTTCCTAACCAGTTGAAAATTTGGGACCAGCCCCGGATTTTCATTCTTTTCCTTGACAGGTGGGCACTGAAGTTTGAACCTTTTGCTAAGAACCAACATCTAGGACAGAAACCCAAGTAAGTTAATTCATAACCTTGCAATTTGTCCCAAACGCTACATCAATGACAACACTGTCCTCTTTGGGGTGGAACCGTTGACTTCCTAGGAGCTTTTAATTGACAAAACCGTTTGCAGGAACCATTTGGTGCTTGCTGATTATAAATTTGGATGAGAGTGGAAGCCCTTAGCAACAATTAAAGAAGTTTTACAAAATCATCACATTCTAATAGATAACAATAAATGGTTTGATGAATGCTCGTAAAATTAAAAGCAAACTTTGAGGTCCTTAATTAGATGTTTATCGTAATTAGATCATATTGATTATTTGACCCCGGTTTAATTTGTACAAAAACTCTAAATCCAGCTCCAACCATGTGATTATAATGCATTAAGATGAACTAACAAGTATGAAACTTCCACGCTATTGGCACTTAACACATGAGTTTTTAATACATGGCTAGCAACATCCATTTAAACTGATTTTTAATGAATGAAAATTGCATGATCTCCTCATGATCTTTTAGTTTCCGTGGGCGGCACCAAACCCCTCTAATAAATAAACTGATAAGAGAGAATTCATTATATACATTGTGTCCCACATTTATATATGGCCAACCAAAACAAATGTGCGTATGGGAAATTTAGATAGTCCTTGAGATCACTATTTCCAACCATGCTCTTGCAATTGCTGAATCTGCCATTGGTGGGCCAACTATTTCCAACCGGCCAAACTGATTTATTTAATCAAATCGTGAGACCACAATTGCTTAGGTGATTTCTCAGACTAATGTAAGTCTGAATTGTAGTTTTTTGTGAAGAGGACCTACCTCGATTACATTAAAAAATTACGGTTGTGTAGTTGGTTGAGTTTTACATGATGTGCATTTCATGAGTTATTATGGGTTGAGAATTAATCATCATCATTATCATTAAAGTCTTGCCCCAATAATGTTAGAATTGAATACATGAAATCTATTTCTCCATTTCCAATTGCCAAATCTTAATACAAGTTAAACTTTTTTAAATTTAATTCTTCAATTAAATAATTATGTTGGGCGACTTTAAACACTCAGGTAATTTCAAATAATTGGGTTGAGAATTGGTAAGAGCAGTTTTATTAGCGGGAGAAAGAATTTTAAGTAGAATTTGTTGAAAGATATTTAAACTTTGTTAAACTTTAAAATAATTGCACTTTATAAAATTTGATTTTTTTTTTCAGTAGGGAAGAATCCCCAAAGTAATACAAAGGTGCCCTAAGCCCAGCCCTAAGCCCATTGTGTAAATCTATCAATGGAAATCATCTTTTAAATTCAAAGAATTAGAAATCAGTGTCTCGCCTTATTCAATGAAGTAAGAATTCCACCTATCATTACATTATGCTTAAAATATTTGATTAAATAGAAAAGGTAAGAGTGAAATCTCACCTGTTTCAAATATGCATGCATACTTTTTCTATTTGAAACATGTGAGATTTCACTCTGTCCTTTTCTAGGATGACACAATTACAAGTGATTAGATTTTAAAGATGAGCCTATAATATTCACAGGTTAGGAAATCTTTAGTTACGACTTACCATCCTCAATAAATGTGGACTCATCCAAAGCATCCATTGCCAGAAGTGTAGAGGGCATACAAAATTTTCCTTGAGGGCCATCAAGTATAAAATTAAATAATTGAATTGACTGCGCCATCTATAATTTTAAAGGGTTTTTCAAAAAAATTTCAAAGGTACCTTATCCACCCCTTCTCCCTGTTCTGCCCCGAATCGGAAAAACAAATATGTGGGGCCCACCAATGAGATTAAATTTTTTATGTTTTTGTGTGTGTATGAGAGAGAGAGATAGAGATAGAGATAGAGAGAGAAAAGTAGCTCATTAAAACTAAATAATGGAGAATCTAATCCCTAGTCAATCAAGGAGGTCCTCTGTGTCTTCAGGATTATTGAAACAATAATACCAATTATTGGCTTATTCTTATATTGAGCCCAGTGCCATCTAATTTTGAGATTTTCTGGAATAACATCTTTCATCGAAAAAATATTTTAGATATTTATAATATAATCATGAGATTATATTGATATCGTGTTTTAATCAAAATGAGCCACAAGTTAAACTAGATTAGAGCAAACCTTATCTGTTTTTTTTTTATTGATTTAAAGTACTTTTACTCAGGCCATACATTTTTCATTGAATTCTACTTATTAGTTGATTTTGCAAAAAAGAATCGTCAACTTGCAAGGTTTGAACGTTGAGCAACAAAAGAACCGCACAATTCACATAGTTCAACCAATGAGTAATCCCTAAAAAAGATTGTGAGGGCGCATATGAAGTCAGATTCTTTTTTTAACGAATAAACTGATTCTTTCATTTTCCTTTGCTTATGTCGTCTGCTACTTTTTTGTTTGTGTGGTGACAATCTTATTTGCTTTCATAAATAATAAACTTTCATATATCAAATAAGAATTTACAATTTGAATTTGTAGAAATAAGTTTTTTGTTCATTAAGATTCTTTTTTAATAATATCTAATTTTTTGGAAAATCTAAATTCTCTTTTATTTGAAATATTACTATCTCTAAAAAATTCAAACCCAACTTTTTTTAATACAGTTTTAATATTATAAATTACATTGCCCATGTTAAGCCCGGGCGTGTTTTGCTAGTTAATTATGATATTAATAAAGAGGAAAGTCATCCACTTTTAAGGGACAAAACGAAAGAGAAAGAAAAGCTATACTCTACCTTTATCTTTTTCGGAGTCATTTGGTGAGAAGAGTATGTGGAGAAAAGAAAAAATTATGGAAATGATATTCTAAATATGAATTTTAAAGATTTGCAAACTTTCTCCACTGTCTCTCCTCATCTAGACAAGACCCTGAAACTTTTTTATATGGTTAAGGTCATTGTCAAAAAATCATTCTGGCAAAATTATATGTTCAATGAACTGTTATAAAAAAACTCAAATTGGGGTTTTCGAGATATAGTAAGGGAAATAGTGGAGAAACTAATTAGCATCTAACAATACAAAATAAAAACAAAATATCACTGTTTTGTTTTTAAAAAAGATTTTTTACCTGTTAAAAAGAATAGAAATTTAAAACAAGTTTATGTTAAAAAAGTTTTTTTTTCATGTTTTAACATTTTGTATCCTTTTTATATTATCATATTTTTCTCTTGACATTTCATGATTTGACAATAATTTCAACGAAGTATGGTATATTAATTGACATATATTTCACTCCAATGAGTATATATATATATTTACCTTTGGATGGATCATGCATAGCACACTTAAGTTTCATACATAACTAATCCAATGGTGCATCTAAATGTTTGGAATACGTTTTGAACCATCATTGCTTAAACAATCTGGAGGTGTAAATTATGACCAGGTTGAATCAAATAAAGATACACTATTGCAATCAGTAGTAGATACACTTGTGATAGCATGGATCATCTCTCATTTTATGTTGTTCACATCCATGTTAGGTTATAATTATGACTCCAAATAAAACCATAAACAGATAATTATGTTTATAGGAAAGGTGTTTCATCAAAGGAGTATTCTAAAGGCTTCACCTCCCATCTCTTCATGAAAATGTTAACCCCTTATCTGGATAAAATAAATCCTAGCTTAATAGAAATTTACGGTGCTCGACCGTTCCTATTTGATAGAACGCTCTTGCCATAACCCAAAAAAAATTAGCTCAAGTTCCCCATTTTTCATTCTCCTCTTTTCGTTTGTGTATCTTTTTGTGAGGTCTATCTCAAATCCTTGATGCATGCAGATCATAAGTGGGATAGAGAATGTGAAAAGGTATCTTTATATGATAGGCCCATTTACCAACTTGCTCCTGAATTAAGGTGAGCGTTGAGGAATTAAAGAGTCTTACACTTACAATACCAGCCGTACCAAATATCTTTTCATTAGATGATCTTATAACTCTAACGAAAATTTTTATTTCAAAAGATTAGATAAATAATAATTTACAGATATCAAATTGTGGTGAGTGTCCAAATCTACAGCGATGGAAGGCCGTTGCTCATCACTAAAGGAAATTTAGGGGTCGTTTGTTTTTTCCATTTACATATATAAACACTACACATGGAAAATGGTTTCGCACATTTTATGTTTGTTTGCAATTTTTACACATGTGGTGTGTAAATTAGATATGATTTTGATGTGTAAAATGTATGGAAAAAGGGACTCTCCATTACACACCTGATGAGCTGTGAATCTGTTACACACCATCTCCAAATTGGCGCTGCTACAGTACTTCCAACGCCCATGACGCCTTTTATTTTTTTTTAATCTTCTGGTGTCACAATCAAGATCTGAATCGTCCAGAGTGTTTAGAATGCCCAAAACGGCTATGACACAAATTTTCAGCCGTTGGATCATCTTAAATTGTAAAATATTTATGCATAAATTCTGACCATTAATCTTCAATTCTGGAATTTCCTGGGCCCCATTTTCACGATCCGGACTGTTCATCTAGTTCAAAAGGTCATTTTCAACTATGAAGTCAAATTTCAGGAGCTGATTCAAAATGGATCTTGAGATATCTTCAAAAAACATATCAGCCATTGGATGCAAATACTATTGTTACATAGTGTTGAACAGGCAGTCCACTTTTTTCAAATTTTTGGATCATCATAGAGTCAAATTCAAGATCTGAACCGTTGAGTCTCTTTAAAAGACCAAACACGAGTAGTAAAGCAAATTTCAACCGTTGATCTTTCATATATTGTGAGATATTTACGAAAAATGATAGACCTTTTGATTTTCAATTCTAATTTTTATGGACCTCTTTTTTCTAATCTAAACAGTTGATCTTCTTCAAAGGCCAACAATGCTTATTATATTAAATATCATCACTTGATTCATAATGGATCTTTCAAAAATTGCAAAAAACTATAAAAATACGTATAAATCATTAGTGCAATAAAGATTCATATGTAAATTGGTTAATTTACATATATAAATGACTCACATGTGAATTATTTATATATGTAAAGCATTTTCACATCATATATGAAATTAAGAAACAATCAAGGCCGACAAGAGTTTTAGCCCATCGATAAACCACTCAAACTCAATGAGCAGCAGTGCACCACCTGTCATGAAAAGCTTGTTCTGAAATCAACATCAATCTGCCTTTCATGTTTTGTACTCTGGCCTCTGGGGACTCTAGTCGACGTCATTCCATTGTTGTGTTTTTTAGCCCAGTGGCCATCTCCATCGATAGCGTTCACAATCGTTGAGAATCTCCATGTAATGTGATAGCTCTGATTCTTAGGCTATGGTCTATATGCTTCTTATTTGTGTTCACCAGTGATGAGAATCTTACAAATGGGCCCTCCAAAGTTTCATACACCAAAGTTCCATCCGTTCGGAGGGGCCCAAATTGAAGGAACATATCTTCAGTCACTGAGATTTTTATGGTTTATTTTCAAGCCATACTTATCAGATTTGATAGAATTGAATAGTACTATCATGAAGATTTCTCCTTTTTTTTTTCTATCTTCCAATACTGAAATTTGAACCAATTTAAATCTGAGACACTGCATCATATCTTCTTCGTCTTCAATGTCATCATCGCGAGGAAGCCTCAATTATTCCATGGGCTGGCTGCACTATGTACAATCTTTGATTTTTTCCGCACATGGCACACCTAGTAGACAATGACAGATTTTGAATTTTTACTTGAGTGATGGGGCAATGCAAGGTGAAGAAGCTAACTTACAAAAATAAAAATTTTAATATCTAATTTTTGAATTGCGCGGGTGCAACCTGCAAACATATATGTAGGCCCTTGCCAGTAGATGTCTTTGGATGAATAATTGCGCGGGTGCGCCAGTCATGGCATGTACTATGCGTCTGGGTGGCAATTCATGACCGACCCAATCCTGAACCGGATTCAGAAATCCAGGCCCTACACGGTGTACACGCTTGTTAGCTGTCCAGCCATAGTCACACCCATCAAACCGATTAATGAGAAAGTCCAGTTTGGGTGGGTCCATTCTTGCCATCCTACTCAGCAAATTGTTTAGTACTTTATCCATCCCAACCAATTGCACTAGAATTAATTAATTTAATCCAAAGTCAACCTCAAAATATAGATGTGTGGATCAAAAAAAAAAATTTTTTTTTTGTTTCTTTGAAGTCGAAATTCCTAACCTCACTAATAAAAGGGCCACATTTGGATTATGGATATATGTTCACAAAGGTTCTCAACCCGGTTAGGATGTGCCCAACCAACCAAACTCATTGTGCCAAAGCTGTGGGTCGGGTAGGAGATTGGTGCGAGACACAAATTAGGATGGTACCGCGGAGCACCTGATATCATGCATTTATCGATCCTTTTCTTACGGTTGTATTTGGTGGCGGTGGCACGCATGGCAACGAATCTAAAGTTGGAAACACAGCACGCGTCGGCGGCGGATTGTCGAAAGGGTATGGTGCTCGCATTTCTACGGGCAGAGATCCACCAAACCCAGCTGCCCGAACATCCCCATCCAGCGGTCATCTTCAATCCGACTCCAAATTCAACAACCACAATCGCCAACGTGATTTTGTAACGCACTTAAACCCCTCCTGTTATTATTAAATTATTATGCAGCAAACAATCCCCAAGAGGGAGATGCATTTGGACCCATTGAACTAGGTTAATATTAGTATTATTTTATTTTTTTTTTGGTTCATTTTCATAGTATAATACCATCCAACATGAAGGCCCAAGGATCTACTTTGTTATATATGATGTCACGATGTCAATACCATTCAATCAGTAGTGTGTTTGCAAACAATTAACCTTAATCCATCCGACAAAACTTCATGCACCCCTAAATTTACATCCATGTGATTGCACTAGGCCATTGAGTCATTTGTACATCTATTTTAGCCCATTATAATATATTAAACTCAAAGGTTTTTAATCAATTTTGAGGGTTAGTTATGATTTTGATGATTAGTTATTTCTACTTTTTCTCTCCATTTTCAACCAATTAGTTCAATTTTCTCTCCCACTACTCATCTCTTGCAACTATCGTATCACTTTTATCTTATCAAATTACTCACTTCACCTTTTTTTTTTAAATTCTACATCTTCTTTCTACAAATATCATTTCTCTATTTTACTTCTTTTGTTCCTCTCATATTCAAAAATAAGTACTTGTATAATTTTTTTAATATAGAAATTCTCTATTTGCGTGAAAATACCTGTGCTAGTAAAATATTATGGGCAGTGTATGAAAGTGTGATCAAATGTAGTTGAGGTTTTTATGCGTGCCAGGGTCCCAACTAGCTATTCAAAATCCCCCAGGCCCCAGCCACATCCCGAGATACACCAGTTGGTGGGCCAGTGGATGGCGTGGATGGATTAGGATTTTTTTTTCCTGCCCTCTTTAGCATTTATATATTTCGTTTTCTAAAACATTAGTATTTTTTTATAGTAATGTCACAGTTTAACCAAAATAAGCCACCAATTGAGATAAGTTCAACTTGACTCAAGCTTTCAAACGTTTTGAAGCGTTGCAAACTTGACTCTAGCTTTCAGAAGTTCTGAAGCGTCCCTTTACCGTCTTTATTAAAAGAAGCATCTACTGCAGCTTTGACATAACAAGAAAGAAACAACTCGCAGGGAAGGCGTCAAGTCAACCGATATTCCAAAAGAGTATAAATTTATTCCCATCTAATAATATTTAAATTTGCCTGCTTTTGTGATCAGCACAAAAAGCATTTCCTAATTCACTTCGCTTCTTAGATTTGACCGGATTTGGACCCCACTGGATGGGGTCCAACCAACTCAGTCAATCAGCATATTTAAGCATCAATGACGTGTAAAAAACAGAACGGCACTTTCTCTTGAGAAATGCAGAAGAATACGATATTGATTGGTATCAAGATCACTTTGACTTTTTCACATGTGGATTGATAAATTCAAACATTTGCTACGCCTCTCGCTGTACAAGTTTAGATCATGTGAGGGAAAACACAGGGAGGACCCTAGGTGGACCTATCAGGTTCGTCAATTTGCCATAGGTAGCCCCCATGCGAGCGGGACTACTGCTTCATCTAAGATAGGAGGTTGCCTATGACGTGACAGATCCTAATTGGTTCACTTATTATTTTCGTAGAATATTTTTCATTAGAGGATCAAATTCTTATTATATAGGCTTCACTTCTAAGTGGTGGTCCTAGGTAACTACGCTGTCCCTCAGGTTCACTCATTCTATAGGCTTATCTCTTATTCCTCTGCAGCTACAATGCAAACTTTTTTGTTTCCAAATCCTTTCGATGTCATGGATCATGTTGGCCCCACTTAGAGGGGGCAAATTTTTTTGGCAAGAAAACTGTATGGGCATTTTAATTCGGCACCATGAATATATACTTTCATGTGTGTAAAGGCTTTTTTTTTTCCTTGTTTCTTCTTTTTACTACGTGATATATCCAGCATTTGAAAAAATTCACTTCGGTAATATTTGGACAAGTACCTTTAAGCAACGCCGAGTTTATTAGGAGGCTCGATCTGAATGCATGAGGCAAGCACATGCACAAGATCAAATGGAAGTTCTATGTTTTCTCACCTTGAAACTTTGATCAAGCCTCGTCAGGTCGTCTAACTCTTCGTGGACTCTTGCTGAGTCAACTAATTGACGATGGAGTTAACATGACCATCGCCAAAACGCATTAAGGATTGAATATTTCATCCAATTTCACATAATTGAATTGGTTAATTTTGACCGAGTCAAGTTTTAGGTAGACAATGAAATGAAAGCATTTAAAAAACTACACCAATTTTCTTGTAAATCCATAAATATGTAAAATGAGACATGTGAGGCACATTGGCGTCCTAGATAAAGAAGGGTTGTAGAACTAGAGGTCAAAAAAAGTATTCTAATGGATGATGTCGATTGGTCTCATCTACTGTTAAGAAATAAATGGCAAAGATGGCAACCAGAGTCTATATTTCAATTGTTGGTTAATGTTCTTTATTGAATAATAGGTATCATCCAATTGACTTAGATGTTTTTTAGATGTCTTAACAGTGAAACATCATTATATTTTTAGAAAAAATTAGATGGCATTGTTCACTTGGGTCCTGACTACTACAACACAATGAAACCAATATAAAAGCCCCCTTTGTTTTGAAGGGTTTCCTATCGGTTATTTTTTCTAGGGTTATAAACAGGTCGGTTTCGATCCGGGTCAATGGAACCGGATTTATTAGTAAAAGGATAGACTTGGAACCAGAACCAGAATCGTTTCAAAACTAGTTTCCTAGATCTAGAACTGTGTATAGGGCGGGTTCGGGTCTGGGTCTGTATAGAGAATGATTTAGAAAAAAAGTTAACTTTTAGGAAAAAATTTTAAAAATTAGAATAATATGTAGAATCTCGGGTCCACAGGCCAAAACAAAGGTGGAACCAGTCTGACAACCGTTTAAGTTACAGGTCCAAAAATAGGATCCAGACCTGGCCTTGTTTATTTATCGATTTCTAAATAAGGATCAAAATTCGATTATTAATAGGTCGGAACTTTCGGGTAATTGGAGAATTGGGGACCCATTTATAATACTAATTTTTTCTTAACTACCATAAGGGAGTAGTTAAATCATGCATTACTTAGTGGAAGACACGCACAGAGGGAAAGGCCTCATCACCGATTATTATAGAAAAGAAGAAGTGAAGGGGACTCGTAAACCCCATCCAATCAATCGTAATTAAAGGGAAAGGAGAAGGGATCATAGCTTATGGATTGAGGAGGTATGTGGTTTGTTAATTGATTTTATTTCAGCATCATTCAGTTTAAATCCAAGGTATTGTAGTTCCCGAGGCTTTAGTAAAGTTCAACACGTATTTGGTAAACCACGTACTCTCTTATGTATCCTATTTTGATTAGTAGTTAATTTTAGGAAAACTTAAATTGGATCACTTTGGTTGAACAAATTCATATGAATTAAAGGAATGGAATCATTCAAGCTCAAAACTTTGATGGTCAGTTTAGTTGAACAAGAAGGAATATAATTAACCTATGCAGCAAGTTAATGAGTAAAACTACAAAAAAAAAAAAAAAAAAAAAAAAACCGCAAAAGGTAAGGGAAAGCAAGGTTTGAAATTGGCAGGGAGGGAGCCAGTGGAGCCGTTGGTTCGAACTTCGACCCAACCTGGATTGACCATATGGCTCGATCTTCCTCAACCTTGATTAAAAAATAGAAAAAAAAAATAAAAATAAAAATAAAACTTATGGCAGGCCCAACAAGTTCAGCTTCTAATTCTTATCATTTTCACCTTTTTATCCTACTAAATGTAATCATTTAGGAGTCATTGGTGACAGATGCCATATTAAAAAATATATTGTGAATCTACAAAATGACATTCCATCAACTAAACTCGCAGTCATGACCCTTAAAAAGTTATCTCGATTAACACTTAACAGCCTCAATAGATTGTGATAACGTGTAAGCCGAATTGTAGTGAACTGTTTAAACTTCTACGACAAAGCTAGCCCTCAAAATTTAAGTAAGAGCTCAAAGAAATCAAAAGCTAATGGAGTGGATCTCAACGTAGAATCCAGTTGTAATCCCAACTATCATATATATATATATATATATATAAACTAGTTTTGCCTCTCTTGTTTCAGTCAAAGTGTAATTAAAACCTTAAGAGATTGTCGCTTACATAATATACTAGCAACAATGGCCCATGCCTAGCCCAGGCCCAAAAATGAAAATATATTAAAATTTAAATTTGTTTTAAAATTTTAAAAAATATTGCCTATTATTATTTATTTCATGTATTAAAATATAAGGGAGAAAAAATAAATTAAATAGACTAACAGAGGACTAACCACCCTTTGAATTTAAAGTCGCCGAGCGTGACAACCGTCATGTCTCTAAATTTGATAAAAATCCAACTGATAATTAAATAACGTGATTTGTGACCAAGAAGCACTGTGACATGCCTTTAATTACCATTAATGGTTGCACAACTGCAAACACAAAGACATTCCAATCCAATATATTAAAAAAAGAATGTATGCATTAACTTTAATGAGAAACAGTCCTGTAAGGACCATCCTTACAGTACTTACAAACTATTTTTCATCATTTTAAATAGTGCAGTCCATGTTGCGAGCCATCTAAATGTATCACATATTACTTCCATAAATTGTACACGTCCACCAATTTTGGGCCTCATCCGAATATATTAAACCGTTGAATTGACTACACACTCATATATATATATATAGTGTGCATATATAGATATATATATAAAGTCTATTCAGATGAATGTGCAGTTTATCCAACGGTCCGGTCTATTCGGATGAAATCCAAAATTGGTGAACGTGTGCAATTAGGAGGGTCATATATGTAATCCATTTGAATAGCTCTCACCATGGGCTAAACTGTCCAAAATGGTGAAAACTAGTTCGTAATACCGTCCTTACAGGACCATTTCTGAACTTTAATATATATATATATATAAGAATATTACGATACATCCTTCCCTCACAAATGTTATATATTTGCTTGGGCTTTATCGTCATGATGAAACTGAGGTTTAAATTTTTTGTGCTAAATTAGTAATCTCATAATATCAAATTTACCCTACTATGATTATAATAATATAGTAAAAAATCATTTTGTTCTATAGGATATATTAATAATGGGGTGCTATTAATAATTTTTCTTATATAGGGTGCTAGTGACCCTCTTTGCCTATATTAATTTATTATACCTATTTTTTAAAAAACTTTGTACTATATTATGAATATGTTATTATATTTGTGCTATGCCTGGGCAAATAGGGTCACCAACACCCTATACATGGAGCTACATCAATAACAATACAATTTTATTAACAAATAGGGTCAGAAAATATTTTAATTATTGGCCCGGGCTTAGCACAAATATATTTTACCCAAAACATTTGGAGGACTTACATGTGATCATCCATCAACTTTAGTTGTAACTTGCCCTTAGCCATGCATGCATTTAGCAACCGGCAAAACACAAAACCCAAAAAAATGAAAATAAGAAATTTATGGTAAAAGAAAGATTTTATTGTAGAAAAAAAAAAGCAGCATTATTACTATTAACAAGGTATGAAATAAAAAAAAGTACAAAGTATGGCATGAATTCCATAAAATAACACTTGAAGGACTCAGTGGTAAAGGATCTACAATTACTACATAATTATCCTTGATGTCTTACAATAGTTTGAGATAAAGAAAGACATGAACCCAAATAACTATAGAGGAAGTAAATGGCAAAACAAAGAGAAACCAATAGTCAAAACTCAAAACCTAAAATGTAGAATTCGTTAGTGGGGGGAGAGATTTTAGAGTTGTATTTGTTAGTGGGGGAGTAAAATGAAGAAGATGTTTTAGGAAGAGATTCTAGGTTCAATAAATTCAAGAGAGGGGAGGGGAGGGGAGAGCGGGGTGGTGGGGGTGTAAATAGATGATATATTATTATAATATGATAATAGTAGCTATGGTAGGAAAGTGTTGAGATAGCAATTATGGAATTATCAAAAAAATATGATAAGATCGAATCCGCTAAGGTTTAGTAGTCATTGGATTGCTGCTTGGTGATTTTGGTAAAGAGAGTGATGTTTCCATTGATGATGGAGACATTAATTGTGGTTCAATAACAAATGGACATTAAAAGGAGAGATATTAGATGGGATAAAATTGGAAAGTGTAGAGATTGACTATGGAGAGATTTTAGGAAGCTAGTACCACGTGTCAATTTTTTGAATACAATTGGAAACTGTGGATATTGACTATGGAGACCTCCCTGCGTTTGGATTGATTGATTTCAATCTCTCTGTGTGCTTGTGCATCTTCGCAGATTCGTGGTTTTATAATTCTTCATTTTCTATTTCATAGAATATGATCTTAGAGATAATTTAAAATAGGCTCTAACAAAAATGGTGCAACAAATGTGAATGAGTTAGAGATTTTAGGGATCGTGATAAATTGAGAGATTTTTGGAAAGTCAAAGATTTATTAGTGCCACATGTTACTTTTTCGGATGTTGAAGAGGCACTCTAAAAAAAAGAAAAATGAAGAGTGCTGATGTGGCACCCTCTAAAGACCTCTATTCTTGTAACTTTAATATATATAACTAACAACAAAAGCCTGGGCTTAGAACAAAATAATAATAATAAATATTGTTTATGTCAAAGTCCAACGCGATTTTCCTCTTTCTAATAACTTTTTTGATATTTAGTAGTTTAATGATGATTTTTAGAGAGATGTTAGTGTTCGCCTTTTGCTACCTTATTAATGTAGAAATAAAATGTTGGGCTTGTGATACTTGTTTCAAAAAAAAATGAGAGGATCTACATTTATTTGACTATATTCCTAAAAATAAGGATTATCATTGTTATTTAGTGGCCTTTTCTAATTGAAGAGCAAATTAAGAGACCCTATTGATGCTAAAGTAGGCTTATTTGATAGTTTTATCAAATTATATAAGAGAGGATAAAGGAAATGAAAAAAAAAACATAGATTTCGTAAACTAATAAAGCATGATGAAATTGTATATTATATATATATAACTTGTATGGGCTCTCATTCCCATGACGCCCTCTCCCGATTTGTGTAGGCTCTTTTGGGTCTACGGCCTCTTAGGGTAAGGTATAAAAAAATCATATAAAAAGGCAGAGATGAAAAAAATTAATAAAATTAGATATCTTTTATTTCATCTTAATATAAAAACTATAATATCAACACCCATGAAAGCTTTGTAAATAAAAAAAATGTATGATTTGAAATCAACAATAAAAAAGAAAGAAAATTAGATGGAAGCAAAAGGTTAAAAACTATACCATTCAAAGATGAAAAAAAAAGGAAAAAGGAAAATAAAAAAAACTATATTCCATTGGAGGTCAATCTATTAGGGACATAATGTGGGGCGTTAGTATAAATTGAATTGATGTGGATGAAATTTTAGGGTATTTTGAATTTTGAACAAAAAACACTGGGTGTATTAATATTGTCAAATGATTCTAAGCTGTGGGCCAAAATTGAAATTTTAAGAATTATAATTATAATAAATAAAAAATAAAGATACTATAAAGAGAAATGATAGGAATTAAATTAGTATAGATTATGAGTTGAGGAACTAATGAGATTTAGGAATTGTTTTAAAAAAATAGATAGAGGGAGAGATATTAGGGGTGAGGAAGAGAGATTTTAAGGGAATGAGAAAGAGGTTTTGAAATTGTGGGGGAGAGATTTTATGGTGACTTTAGTTAATGAAAGAGAGATTTTGGGGAAGCCACGCCACGTGTAATTTCATGAAATATTGATGTAGCACTCTAGAAAAAAAGAAAAATAAGGGGTGCTGATGTGGCACCCCTCACGGGCCTCGTTTCTTAGAGCTTTAATATATATATAACTAACGCTTCAGGGCCCAAGCCCAACGCGGGCCATTAAAAAATAATAATTAAGTCCTATGAAAAATTATTAATAACTAAAATAAAATATTAATGAATATTATGACATAAATCATAGCGAAAACATAGTTAAAATATTGAATCTTTATTTTTTTAAAGGAGAAAATATTTTCTTTGAATCATAGATGAATAAAAGTTGAGAATGAAAAAAAAACCATTGATATTAAGTCATCCTTAAATGATTAAAGGAATTACATATGGTCTAAAGAGAAAAATGTTAATATTTTTTATTGGCATGTACTTGTTTTAGTAGTTGCACTTGGTTTATATTCTCCGCTTATCTTGACAGTTGGGCTTGTTTCATCTTGTATAAATTTTTCATTCCTGCACTTGTTTCAATTTGTGCACTTGTCTCAATGAAGTTATTTGTTTTCGGTATTGCAATGAAAGTAATTGGTCCAACTTCTTGAAATTTCATATTTTCTTTATAATTTGATACTGCAAAGTAAACATTTAAATAAATTAGTAAAAGAAATTGATGTGAAAGAAATTGTGTTGTTGAAATTTCATTCACGTGATGTATTTAACCTTATTAATACTCTAAACAGTTTGGATCATTGTTGAGGGTCCTCGGAATTTTAAGAAAATGAAAAAAGAGATAAAGAAAAGATGCACCTCAATTATTATTCCTATGCCTATCTATGGGGTCCTATTTGGGCCCATGAATTTTTGCATTTCACAATAGTTTTTTTTTTAAATTTTTTTTGGATTCGAAGCCCTCGATCATCGTTTATTTGTGTGGGTTTATATTACAACCTGTTGGTAGGCCACTTTAGCCATACAAAAAATATTTCACACATGAGTAAGCTGGCCCCACCAACATACTAATTATGTTGTCCTACATATTGTGAACTCCAGAAACAATGCAGTGCATGGAAAAAAAAAGAAAAATAAATAAAAGATATATAGAAATATATCTTATAATCTTAGATGGTATTAATTAGAGAAGATTCCCCATCAACCGTGGGTTTCATCATAACAATACTATGGACCATCTCTGGAAAGGGTTCCATTTTGGAATTTGACTATAATGTTTTACAATTCAATGTTTTAATGTAATATTTTATCCTTGTGCTATTTTCTCCTATGAGCAGATAATATATTATGCATCTCCCCTTGAGTTTTTGGGCTACGCATGGAACCATACCCCATTTATATGAGTGTTAAATTAGGTTTAGGTTCTTATTGTTAAGGGTGAGAGAGATGTTAGGAGAGGGGTAGAAATTTAAGGGGTAAGAGAGAGATTTTAAGGAAATTAAATAGTGAAGAAAGAGATTTTAGAGAAATTAAATAGTAAAGAGAGAAATTTTAGGAGAGAAAAATGGAAAAGAATCTTATGACTTTAATCAGAGTGCGCCACGTGTCGCACTCACGTAAAAAGACTGCACCAGGTGTCGCCCTCCCGTGAAAGGGGGTATTGTCATATTATATATAATAATTAGCAACAAATGCCCGGACTTAGCATGCAGGCTTTAATAAAGTGCTTCATGAATCAAAATTCCTCTAAGAGAACAACAAATGAAGGTTTTTTAGATAATCATAATATGTATATTTATCTGTGCCCTGACATCCCTAAGTATATCATACTCGCATAGTCATGCTTTGGTCCATAGCAGGTGCAAGATCTTTGCTATTTAATCTTTTTAATTGGGTCCCACTCTTGGGTCCAAAGCAAGTGCAACAACAACATCGCTATTGAAACTTTAAGTGAGTCCCACGACCTCAACACATGGCACTTTTCAATAAATGGGCCATCGTTGCATTCATACATGGCAACAATGCCTCGTAGGAATTAATGGTGGATCCCATTTATTTTTATTTGGTTTCTATCTGTAATTGGAACATAAATGAGACGAGCATGGCCCCCCGGAAAATTATGTTTTAGACTATGTGCACCCACTAAGAAATGAAGCAATTAAGAGTCTTGCCTATTTAGGAGAGAGATTTTGGGGAGGATATTGAAAGATATTTAATGAATGAGAATAAAGTTTCCAAATTAATTGAAATTTCCAAAATGATAGAAAGATTTTATGATGGAAAGAAACTTGATAATGGATTCAATAATATTATTTGGCATTTGAATTAAGATTTTAGGAAACCTCTTCACTGTGTAAGTTCTTACCTAATTCAAGATGGGAGCATCATAGATGATCAAATTACAACTTTTGATTTTCTATCTTGAAGATTTTATGGGAAAAATTATCTTAGAGGTGGACTACACCTCGAAGACCCTCTTAGTTTCCCTCGCACAAAGTTTTGCCTTCTTCATGCGTGTGAGTGAAATGATAAAAGCGTCAACATCGCACCTTATGGTAGACAAAAACTAGTAAAAAAGATTGATATCGACCTTTTAATCTGGTCAGAAATTCTAGAATTAATATAAGACCTATGTCGGCAACAACCCTCATGGCAAACAAGATGGTCAATAGTGACCATAGCTGTTATCAGAAATTCTATTATGAACTTAAGACCTGCGTCGATTTAGTCTTTTTTTCATTATAGCATGAGTAGACCAGCAAAGGCCACACCCCCACCCCCCCAATATATATATATTTTAAGTTCATATATTCATTTTCTATACGTGACCCTCTTTAAAAAAATTTCTAAATAGTGGCCCCCGCACCAAGGAAGAATTCCTCAGTCCACCCTGCATTTGAAGTCACTCTCTCTTTCTCTCTCTTTGTGTGCTTTGATGGGATGATCACTGTGATGGGTATTATTTTATGTAGATGGTTTGTTTTGTCTTCCTCCCTATTCTTTTTCTTTGTTATCATCATTTTCTTCTTTGTCTTGAAGTTAGCTTCTTTTAGGGCAAGCCCAAGAGATTTCATATATTAATAAATCACTTTTTATTATCAGTGAGGCTCACAACTAAAATCCAACCTAACAACCATCAGCCAAGTAGACCTCAAATATTTTCCTCCAACAAAGATGACTTGTAAAATAGCTCTCCTATCGCTGTTCTCATCTCTTAGCCCTCACTTTTATAATTTCTCAAAGTTAGATCAACCCTAGATCAATCACTAATGGCATGTTTTATGCATGGAAATTAGATCACTTTTATAAAATTCGTTTATTGATGTAGTTTGAAAGAATGTGTAATGGATATCAGGCGGTAGACAAGATCACTAGAGGACATTTTAGTCCTAAAACATCATAATTGTAGGTATGGGGAAATATTTAAAATTTGATAAGGGGGAGGAAAAATCTATGGATGTAGGTAAGCTATAGGTTAATATCCCAAAATAAAATTAAAAAATTATAAATTATAAAAATACCCTCACCCATTCTCTCCCTACACACTTTCTCTCTCCCTCCCTCCTCTCCTTCCCCACCTCTCCTCTGACTGGCGATGAGCTCCGGCAACAAAGGGAGATTTCCCTCACCTTCTTCCTCTTTCTCTTCCTCTCCCTCTATTTATTCCCTCTCCCTCCCTCTCCCCTTGCTCCCCATGGCCTCTCCCAGCAGGGAGACCGGCGATATCCTTGCTGCAAGGAGATGTCCGATCTCCCTATAGGGAGATCATTGGTCTCCCTATAGTAGGGAGATGCTCCGGGGAGAAAGAGAAAGGGGAAGGGAGGATAGAGGGAGGATGAGGGAAAGAGAGAGATCAGAGGGAGGGAGAGGATGAGGGAGAGGGAGAGGGGAGTCTTCCTCTACTGTCAGAGCTTTTCTTTGGTCAAAGGGGAGGTTGGGAACGGAAAGAGAGAGTGTGTATAGGAGAGAAGGGAATGGGGGTATTTTGAAAATTTTTAATTTTTTTTAAATTTTATTTTTAAGGTTGTATAGAAAGAGTCTAAATTGGTGTACATCTAGTAGCTCCCTTTAGAAAAGAGGTTACTATTTTCTTCGATTAAGATGATGTCAGCCAAGAGAGTCATATTTGGATAAGGTGTTTATGTTTGTTTGGAATTGGGTTGCTGGGAAATTAGATGACAATCATGAATAGAGTAACTTTTTGATTTGGTAAGATAATCCTTTTGGAAAGATGTCACTAAATTTGAATATAGGAAGATTTCATCATTATAGATATTGGGTGGCCCATCTATTGCTATAGAAAGGGGGAAGGGGCGTGGCAATGATTTGAAGAGGAGTAGATTTATTTTTTTAAAGATATGTAATAAATTTAGATGAGATAATTGATATGATTTTATTTGAATTTGAATACGAGATGAGATAATTGTGGCTCTGATTTGGAGAGGAGATTTGTAGTGGTGTAGTGTGACTCAAGTCAAAGCTCTGCATGGTGTTTTTTCTAAGCAATTTCTTTAGAGGGGATATGGCGCCATCTACAACCTTTATTTGATTTGATAAATATCAGCAACTCTCTTTGTGAGAGTGTGATAGGTGGTGCTTCTTGTTTTTTCTTGTGGTCATGCCATGGACATCTTCCAATGAGAAGAAAGAAAGCAAAACCACTTGTTCATGAGTAATACCATGTGACATGACCACAGGAAATAAACAAAGCGTCAGTTGTCACACCCTCGCAAAGTGGGCTACTGCTTTTATATATAATAATAATTATATAACTATTATTATTACTATTATAACTTGGATTAGATCACCATATTATTATGGGCTAAATTAATCAATCCAAATCTTTATATTTTCTTAACTCTTTTCCTCATCTTTCTTCCTCTATAAGTCTTTTTTTTTGGTTGATATTTCAATTTTTCTTTTTTGTTTTTGTTTTCTTTGACATGCACAAATATATTTTTTATATTGGAATACATGTTTTTCTTTTCTTTTTTTCCTTTTTTGGGATGTGTTGGGCATGGATCTCTTGTGCTAGTTCAAAATAAACGCATAGGGTGTCATGAAAATTAACCTCAATCCACAAGTTTCCTCCCCCATTGGATTAGCTATCTGATAAAAACCTGGTAAGGAATATGCATAATATTTGGTTAATCACGTCTTCATCAAATAGACAATCCAGTGCCGAAGAATCAAATAGACAATCCAAATCTTGTTCCCTTCAAATAGACAATACAAGGGCTACTGAAATTCAATCCATTAAAAATAAGCACCCTGCAATTATACGCACTATGCTCAAATTTCACCTTAGTCTAAGTTTCCTCCACTGTTGAATTGATTGTTTGGTGAAAAATATAATAATGAATACGCATAAGATTATGTTAAGTACAGTTTTTTTTTTATATAAAAATTGAAAATTCAACAGCAAAGAATACTCATATTGAGGTCAAATATTTTAAATGGTTAAGTTATAATATATAAAGGCCCACCATGGAGTCCCACACCTTTTAACTCATGATCAATAGAGCATCTGAACTCCCTACCCCGTTCACTTGTCAACAGCCTCCTCCTTTCTATTTCCTTGCAAATCGGGATTACTTTAAGGCAGGAGTGTTGTTGATTTTGACATCACCCGTTGTGTACATACATCAATCACAAGATTAACAAAGAACTAACCACAAACACAAAAAGAGTTATAAAGATTTACGTGGTTCACCCAAACAGGGTTACATCCACGGGCACAAAGATAATCATCTTCACTATGACAAGTAAAGCATACAGATACTCTCATTCGGAATACAACGGGTAAGAGAGCTATTACCACTCTTCAACGAAAGATCTAGGGTTATAGACTATATACATATATAATCTCTATTTTTCTGGCTACCAAGAAAGCTCTGGTACAATTACTAAAATACTTTTGACATTAAATCGGTCATTGGCTAATCCAGTAGACCTATGCAACCATGGTTAAAAAAATCGGCCGATATCGGTCCGTATCGGTCGATACGAACCGGTATCGGCCTGTACCGGTCCGATATTTCGGAATGTATCGGTATCGACAAAATATCGCCATATTATCGCGATATATCGGCCGCATTTTTAATTTATTGTCAAAACCGATATATCGGCCGATAATTTCAAAATATCGGCCGATAATATATATATACGGTCTAACTCTAATTTTTCCCTCTTTCTCCCCCTCTACTCATCCTCCTCTACCCAAAGTCGGCCCTCTTGCTGCTCCTCCTCCATTAGCCTCTAAAAGCATCACAAAATTATTTTTTTTGGTGGATTTGGCTTATAAAAGTAAAGGAAATACATTTATAAGGTAAGTATATTAAATTTCTTTTTTTTAATATTTGTTAAGTAGGAGCTTAGATGTGATCCATGATAATGATTCCACTTGTTTTATGTTATAAATTTACATGTTGTGATTTAAGAGTGTGGATCTATTATTTGGTTTTTTAAACTAATAAGATTTTAACTTTTATTAAGATTTAGAGTCTTTTAATGTTAAGTATTATTTTTAATTTTATTAGTATGAAAAAACATGATTTTATGAAGCAAGTTTGATAGATTTAGGGCTTGTTTGGTAGGTCTAGTCTTATTTTTATAGACCATCTAAAATAGAGCTACTAAAAAAAGAGCTTTAAAAAAAAGAGGCTAGAATTAAAATATGTGTTTGGCAATGAAAGCATCTATTTTAAATAGAGCATTTTAAATCAATAGTTGAAAATTTTTCACAAATATATTGAGATCTAGTAGGTATTAAGCCTTGAAATTTTAATTCATAACCATGTTTGGCCTTCCAAAGAGATCTAACGGTTTGGATCTTGTGTTTGAGGCCCCTAATTTTTTAAAAAAAATATTTAATAATTCACGTTTTTATATAAATATCTCAAGTTTGGTAATGATCCAACGGCTGAAATTTGGTCTCATAATGGTCATTGACCTTCTACACATTTTCAATGGTTTGCATTGTTATTTATTGTCCCAGAAATAATAATAAAAAATAAAAAAGGGGCTGCCTGTGGACTAGTTACAAATTCAGCATAAAAATTCAATGGTTGAAAGTTTTTCATAAATATCTTGAGATCCACAAGGAATCAATCCTTGAAAATTGACCCCATAGCCATTTTTAGTCTTTCCAACATTTCAAATAGTTTGGATCTTGTGTTTGGGCCCCACAGAATTCAAAAACTAACATCAAATGGCTCACGCTTTCTTGCACATATCTCGAGATTCAGGATGAATTAACGGCTGAAATTTGGATGGGTGGCCGTAATTGATCATGTGAACATTTTCAACGGTTTGGATGTAGATTTAGGGGCTTGGATTTCGAGAAAAATCAAAAAAACCATTCTAGGCGTGATCCATGTTTTTTACTGTAGCTGGGCGCCTCTTTTTTTCTCCCTTGTATTTGGAAATGCATCATGTAGCCTCCTCTTCAAAATAGAACTTTTGCCTCTATTTCTCTAAATTAAATAGAGCTAAAAACACATGCCAAACGCCTCTATTTTTCCAACTCTATAAATTTTAGACATTTAGACAATAAGAGGATAAATTTTAGACTTGCCAAACATGCACTTAGTAGTAGAAGACATAGATCTACAAGTTGTGGACATTTTATGTTTATTTATTTTCGGATTTTTAAATATTTTAATATTAAAATAAGATTTTTTGAGGATTTAATCACAAATTTATTATTTTGTTGTATACTTCATATATGATATGAATATGGTAAGTTTTCATTTTTTTCAAAACATTATGTAAATACTAAATAGTTTTATATTTTCAAAATTTATTTTCTTGTATGAAATAATAATTTAATATTTAAAACTAATATTTCGAGGATTTCACTATAATGTTTTTAAAGTAAGCATAATCTTTGTAAACTTCATGTAGGATTACTTTTTTTATTGTTCTTTAATGTAATTAGTTTTATATTTTTTAATTTATTTTCGGATTTTTTTAATTTTAGATTAAACTATTATATATTTATATTTTCATTATAAGTATGATTTCCTAATTTTATATAATCATTGTATACTTCACATATGCTATTTTTTTTTTATAGTTGCCTCATCATTTATGTGAACATGTAACATGTCAACATTTTTTATATTTCTGAATTTATTTTTGGATTGTTAGAACATGGAATCAGAAAAATTAAATAATTAATGTATCATTTAAAATGTACCCTTTTGAGATTCCAATTACTTTTATATGAATGTATTAATTTATTTGTTTTTATGATATTCTGAATCTTAGTTTAAATGATATAAATTGTGCCAATGTGTTCTTTTGTTTTGAAGAAGCGAGATTAAAATGGTGCGTGACATTGATCCAGCATGAAACCATTGTGAAGAAGCTGGAAGCAAACACAAGATTAAATGTAATTATTGCCAAAAAATCATAAATGGAGGGATAACTAGATTGAAGCAACACTTGGCTCATAGGCAAGGCCAAGTAGCAAAGTGTCCTCGTGTACCACCAAATGTGAAAAAATAAATGCAAGAGTTGTTGGATGCAGGAAAACAGAAAAAGGTTGTCAAAGAGAAAAGAAAAGAGGATGAATTTGAAGCATGTAGGGAAGAAGTTTTTTGGTCTAGGGAGGGAGATATTATTTCTTCCGATGATGATGAGGATCCAAATTTAAGCAGGGCTAGAAAAGAAAGTTTGAGGTCACTTCAGGAGGAAGAAGAAAGAAGAAAAATGCAGTATGAGGCAGCTATGAGAGGTGGCCAATATGATGAAGGTGGCTCATTTGGATCTAGGGGAGGGGGTTTGCGTCGAACATTTAGTCAAAGACAACCCCGCCCAGTAGATATTGAGGATGATGATGAACCTCCTAGACAGGCACTTCGTAGGGCAAGTGTGGTGGGTCCAACAGATCCATTTGCATATAAAAAACCAACAACCAAGCAACCCAGCATTGTAAAAGCACTAAAGGGAAAATTTAATAAAGCAAGAGATAATTTGATAAGAGCTACTGGAAAGTTCTTTTTAGATGCAGCTATTCCACCAAGTAAGGTAAACTCTCCTTATTTTACCACTATGTTAGATGCAGCAGCGGAACATGCTCCCAGTATAAAAGCACCCACCCCATATCAGATTGGTCATCTCTGTGTTGAAAAAGAATATGAGGAGTTACAGCTCTGGGTGGAAACTTTTAAGAGAATTTGGAAAGAAAAGGGCTGCACACTAATGTGTGATGGGTAGATGACCCTCACAAAACGTCATATCTTGAATTTTCTAGTTTATTGCCCTTTGGGAACAGTTTTTATCAAATCAGTTGATGCAACCGATTATGTTCAAGATGTTAGATACATCAATAAGTTGTTTAATAAAGTGATTAATGATATTGGGGCAGATTGTCTAGTTCAAGTTGTCACCGATAACGCTGCAAATATGAAGAAAGCAGGATTAATGCTTATACAGCAGAGGCCAAATATTTTTTTGTCACCATGTGCAGCACATTGCATAGATTTAATGCTTGAAGAAATTTCCAAAGGAAAAGTCATGAAACTAGTGATTGAAAAGATGAAGAAAATTACTAATTTTTTCTACCAGTCTTATAGACTTGTTTCGATGATAAAGAAATTTATAAACAATCATGAACTACTACGGCCTGGCATTACTCGATTTGCCACCCACTTCATAGCCATTGAGAGTATTTATAAGTATCGAGGAGGGCTTCTCCAACTGATCAAATCAGATGAATGGCTGAATTCGAAGTGGGGAAAGCGGCCAACTCCCCTAGCAGAAGAAGTATGCAAGACCATTGAGTCCAATAAGAATTGGCCTCATGTTAAAAATTGCTTAAATGTTTTTGAGCCTCTAATAAAAGTTCTTTGATTGGTTGATGGTGATGGTAAGCCAACTATGGGCTTTTTACATGAGGCCATGGAGAGAGCAAAGACGACTATTAAAGCAAACTGTAGATATTATACTAAACATTGGAAAATCATCGATAGCCATTGGGAGCGTCAATTGCATCATGACTTACACACTGCTGGTAAGTGGAGACTGATTTCTTATTGACTTTCATTATTATATGAAATTCTTTTTAATACATTACTCATGTAAATTTTTGCATTTAATAGGTTACTTTCTCAATCCACAATTTCGATATGAATCTTTGGATCGAAATATAACTGATGAAATTCGAATGGGCATGAAAAATGTTATTTAAAGACTAGCAAATGACGCCGATAAGGCTATTAGGGCAACAAACCAAGTAAGTAAATTAAAAAGTAAAGATCTTATATAATGTATGTTGTTTTCTTCAATTTAATTTATATCATTATTCATTCATAAGTCATAATAGTTGATATTGATAATTCTTTTTCTTCTTTAATGCTATTAGATCGATGTATATAATGAAGGAATGGAAAGTTTTGGCACCACCATTGCTCGAAGAGCTGTCACACAAACATATCCTGGTAAGGATTGTATAATATAAATAGTAAATTATATTTTCATTATTTGAAAATTCAAAAATTGAATGTTTAATATTATTTTCTTTTATTTTCAGCTGAATGGTAGTTAAATTATGGAGAGAGTGCTCTAGCATTAAGGACGATCGCAATTAAAGTTCTCAGTCAAACTACATCTTCGTCAAATTGCGAAAGAAATTGGAGCACCTTTGCTTTTATCCACACAAAAGTAAGGAATAAAATCACGATGGATAATTTGAACAAACTGGTCTACATTCACTATAACCTCAAGCTCCGCAGTCGAAATCGAAGAAGAAGAGCATTTGAGGATCAACAAGATTACTTTTGCCCAATTAATTTAGACTATATATTTTCAGCAGAAGATGATTTGTTAGGTGAGTGGCTAGAGGAGGCAGAAGAGCCATTATTAGATAGAGATCCAGAGCTAGCAGAAATGGTTCAGGACTTGACTGGGAAGCAACTTGAGCCAATGAAAGCCTTTGAAAGATTACAAGAGATTAATTTGACACAACAACAGAGGGGTACTACGGTTGATCCTACAGAAGCAAGAGGAAAAGAGATGGGTGAGGAGAGTGAGTCAAGTATCTCTACATCTTCCTCATTAGCAGAAATTCCTCCTGATTCCCTTGGGACTGGCGGTCACTATGGAGATAATGAGCCACCAATGTATGAGACAGTTGAGCATTTTCCTGGTGCTACAGACTTAGATACAGGATACCATAAGTTAGGGGGACCGATATTTTGATTTATATGTGTTACTAATGAAAAAAAAACATTGTTTTTCAGTATTTTCTAATATTTTAGATTTTTTGGATATTTTTTCAATTTTTTTTTGGATTAAAAAAAATTCACACCACAATAACCGCGACGGACCGCGAACCGCGACTGATACCGATACTGTATCAGTTTTTTGGACCAACTGATACCGCGACCGATACCACGATTTTTATCTATGCATACAACTAAACTGAAATACAAAATAAAAACCCAATAATGAGAGCTGAAATCGACTATATACAGTGGGTACTTCGGTAACGTGACAAACACTAAGGTCCAAGCTCAGAGAGCCGAAAACGACAAAATACAGTGGGTACTCTGGTAATGTGACAAACACTAGGGACCAAGCTCATTCTCTTTTACAGCTTCGTCTCCGCTGGCAATGGACGGATAAAAGACATAAGAAAGCGGCAAGTCGAGAATTCTCATCCTAAAAGTTCACTCACTCCAGTTACTGAATTACCACTTTTTTTTATTCTCTCGACTCTCATCTCTCGAGGAACATTGAAAATACTATCAAAATACCGCCCTTGGCTGACCGACCCCATGCAGCAATCTCCAAAGTCCAAGCCATGTGCTTACTACATGTAGATGGGAATGGGATCTGAATTCTGGACTTTTTAAGGACCAGATTCTTGCACCAACCTTCATTTTCTATATTGAGTGTGGATAAAAACTGTCAAGTTCTCTGGTTTCCCTTCTCCCACTTGGTTTTGATGGGACTGTGTTTGAAAATTGACTAACCATGACATGAGCATCAATGACCCACCCTAGGGATGGTGACCGACCAACGCATTTCATAAATCAGTAAATTGGAAGTGGTCTTGGGTGCGCACATTGTTTTTCGGATGATGATGTGATGATGTCCAGTCCAGAGTAGCTAGCACTGACTAACTATTAACATATGAGAATTAATTTTTCCCTTTTGCTATTTTACATATCAAGGTGTCAAATGTTACTTTTTTTTTTCACACAATTAGTCCAATTTAGGAGATTCGATAATATAGGGAACAGTGTGATCAAGCAAATGTGGCCTGACATATGTTAAATCAGATCCCATTCGTTTGAATGGAATTGAATTTCAGTAAATTTAAATATACATATATATTAAAATGAGTAAAATTGAAGAAACAAAGGAGGTGAATATCAAAAGGGAGATTATCAATAATTCTGTGTGTTTCGTGTGATGGGAGGAATTCCGTTGTAGTTTTTCAGACAACTCTTTTTTGTTATTTAGTGCAACGCATTCTTTATTGGAGATAGAATTGCAAAATTGCATGTGATGGTTTGAAATTTATCTCATGAAATATGACAAGTTGCATAGAAAAGGTACCCTTCGATGCACAAATGGCACCCTTAGAATTTGACTGTCCAAAAGTCGTAAACTTCTCCTCCATTTAGAGTTTGACGTGAAGTAAGAGCTGAAAACCCAATTTTCAGCCAAAAATGAAATTAAACTAGCACAATAATTTGTATTAAGCACAGGCATAACCCACGTCGGTAGCCTCCACATTTCATATAATTAATTTTAAAATTTGTTGGTAAAAAATGCTTATATCCATTAATATTATAAAAATTAGATTACTTATTTAAAAGTAGTCAGAATTCAAATGACTATGACTTCACGTTTTTCACGATTGCACAGAACGAGTCCTTAGACTAGGTTTGTACATGGATAGTATCGCAAATAGGTCAGAGACCGACAACGTATTGAATTTTCCGACACGGAACCCTATCTAATATAGCAACTGGGAAGGATAGAAGAAATCATAAGTTTTATTGTACATTCTTCACACAACAAGGGGAGGGAATCAAAATCCAACACTAAAGGCCCCTTTCCTCGGTATGATAAATTTCTGGATGCCCAGACATAATAAAATACTTGTTGCTCACTTGAACTAAAGCATCTAGGAATTCCACCAAAACTCAAAGATTGAAAATTTCAAAATTTTAATAAAGCAAAAAGGACTTTTTTCATAATTGAGATTTTGAAATTCTTATAAAAAAAATATGAGATTTGTAAATATCAAGAGAGAATACATGATATCATATCTCAAAAATCCTAATATCTCATGTATTTATCATAAATTATTTAAAAGAAATAGGACCTCAAGGTTAAACCTATGCTACGTGGATAAAAAAGATTGTCATTCTTCTTTCACGAATTCTACAAGACCATGTCTAGATATCCTCAATAAAAAATACATACTCATAATCTAAAAGACTAAAATCGTACGTATGAGCAAACATAAGGGGGCCTAGCTGGGGCCATGGCCCCTCAAAATTTGACAAAATCTCTTTAAGTTTTAAATATTTTTAATTCTTTTTACATATGCCACCCTCCCCCCAAAATTTTTAAAAAACCCCTTAAATATTTTGAAATTTATATTTATTTCTTACATGTAGCCCTTTCAAAACCTTTTTTTAAAATAGTGGCCCCTAAAAAATTTAATAAAACTCCTTTTAAGTTTTTTAAAATTTGCACATATGGCCCTCTAAAATAAAAAAAACTATTATATATTAAAAATTTATATTCATTTTTTATAAATGGCTCTCCCAAAATTTATTTTTAGATTGTGCCCCCAAGAAAAATTTCGTTAGACCACCCCGGATGATACGAAAAAAAAATCCGATTGGCACATTCACCTCAAATCCTTTCACCCCTCGAATCTAAATAAAAATTTGGTGGAACTTTAAGTCCCCATCATTCCATTGGATTGGACGAGACTATTCAAAATCTCGTCTTTTTTTTTTGAGAAGCCTGACGTGTCCGCGGTCTTTATCTTCGATCTCAACTCTTCCCTTCCATCAATCCACCCACCAAAACAAAGCAGAAAATTCCCTCTCTCTCCCTCTCCCTCTCCTCTATAAATTCCCCCCACAGCTCCCTCTTTTCTCTCCTCTCTCCACTGCTCCTAAAAATCTCTCTTTCCCTCTTCTTCGCATCTCGATTCTTTCTTCATTCCCGTTTTCGGCTTCCAGGTATTTGATTCTCTTCTCTTCTCTCTCCTTATCCATTTTAGGATTTTTACTGCCCCGCATTTCAAAGATTCTTCCGTTTGGAATCTGGATGTCCGTCCAAGCCCAAATGAGAGCGGATTGAAACTGTCAGGAATAAGTTTTGTTGTGTTGCTTTTGTGTGTTTGATGATCTTAAAGGTTTGGTTTTTGTTTGAATGATCTGAAGGTTCTGATTCACTGCTGTGTGTGTATGGTTTTTGTTGAATCTATGGGTGCTTGGTTTGGATTTGAAATGCCCAGATTTTGTTATTCTTCTGGAATCATGCAAAATCTGATTGGGATTTTTGGGATCTTGGCTTTCATGATCTGTTTGGTTGTTTTTGCTTCTGAAGATTCTGAATGGGGTTTGGATCTGGTGTGCTTTCATGACCTTCATGTTTGTTTGTTTTTTTGAGCTATCCTGTCTTTGATTTTTTCTACTCTGTGTGCTTTTAATTTTAATCTCTACCTAAGAAGGGTGAAGGGTTCGGATCGAGCGAATCGGATCTGCTGTTTTGATCGAGCGGTTTGGATCGAGCAGTTCAGATCGCCAAGTTAGTATTTTTTTTAGCTTTGATTTCCAACTTTTACCTAGAAACGGTTCTGATTGATTGAGTGGTTCAGATCTGGCCTTTTTTTTTAATAATTAGTTTCGATGTTTGGCCCGAAATAGAATGGAATGGAAACAGAATTGATGTAGCTGACCCAACATGGTTGAGATAAGCAAAGGCTTTGCTGGTGATAATGATGATGAAGAAGAAGAAGAATTAGTTTCGATGTTTCTCACCTTTTTTTATACTTTATTATTGTATTCCGGAACTGTTATTCAGAAAAAAAAAGGATTTTTTTGTTGGAGTTGAAATTCCTGTGGTTTCTGAGTATTTTGATCCGACTCTGAATCCATTATTTTATTTTAGTTTTTGTTATCATTGATTCAGTCTTCCTGAAGAAGTGAGAATGATGATTTGTCTTAAGATAGATCGGACTTGAGAGACACGATTTATGTAATGAACCCCAATATAATTAAGATAAAGCTTTGATGATGATGATGATGATGAATGATTCATTTTTTATTACATCTCAGATCTTGTTATTAGAGGCTAATTAGTAATTATTTGTTGATAAATTTATGTCCTACACAAAAGTCCACATTTTGGTGATCCAAAATGAAGTTGGAGTCGGAGTTGGACACTGTTGGTAGGACAATCTTGTTTTCACACCTCTAGGTGTGCTGATGGGCTGGCCCAGCCCACTTTGGTCTGGATCTGGCCCTAAGTTTTATTGTTCATGTTTGGCAAGTTTAATATTTGGGTTGGGCTTGGATTAATTGATATAAGGCCTGCAACAGAGCCTGGCGCAGACTAAACCAGCACTGTTGTCACTTATTGACTGGTTTACCCAAACAAGTGATAGCAAGCGCTAATGGAGCTCAAACAAGTGAAGAAAGCCCAGTCAGCCTGGCCCGATTGCCTAAATGGGTTGGCTTTTGCCTGTCATGTTTTAAGTGGGCCAGGCTCATAATAGGCAGTGGCCTGGATGTGGGCCTGTGTTTCTAAAGTCATGGTGGGCCTGTATATGTCTGGGCCCGTCCAACCCATGAACACCCCTAGGTACGATTAATTCAATTGTCAACATTAGTATTATTAATAATAATATTATTATTACTTTGGAATGATTTGGAATTTGGGTATGTCAATATAGAGGGGAGAAATGGAGAACTATATTTTGATGGTTTGACTGCATTTTGTGAGATCACTATCATGTGAAACATAAAAGTTTGATTTTTATTGGAAAAATGTGATACTATGTGATTTAACCTGTTTTTACCATTAAAAAACAAATTTTTTTCATTTTTTGAAAATTTCCAAACCAAATGGTGGCCGCTGCACTGAATCATGGACTAAAAGTGTAGCCTTATTGTTCCCTTGTATGCCTGATGTGGAAAATGACTGTGCCATGTGTTTCTGGATTGCACAATAAAAAGTTCTATTTCCAAATTTAAGGGTATTGTTTTACACTTTTACTTATATAAACAGCACATGGGACATACCTTTCATGGTTTTTATAGTTATTTTTCACAAATCCTAAGTGTTCTATAAAAGCTTGCCTCAGTGAGCTGGGCCTGGCACGCATTGAGTACTGATCAGATTCATATTCAGGTGAGGGATGTGTGTGCATGTGCATAAGATCTAGCATTCTGGTTTTGCAAAATGGTGGCTAGATTGTTGGAATTTGCTTGATAGCAAATGGTGTATTGTCGTGGATGCAAATGGAGCCTGCCTTTTTTTAGTCACATAAGATGTTGGCACCTTAATCAAACTCATAGTAATTCACTTGTGTTTTTATTGTGGTTTGTTGCAGTTGATTGTAATTGCAAGCATTGAGAGAATGGAAGTTACAGCGGGCTAAACTTTGTGAAAGTTCTATGGCCTCAATTGGTAGTGATTACTCCTTTGTCTTCATGTTTTATAGTTCCTGGTCACATTTATTTTATTCAGGAAAAAGAATTTTGTCCTTTTTTTCACTCTGTGCAGACACTGGGGCAATGTGTTGGGGAAGGAACGGTTGCTGCAACTCAAAACTCAGTTTGATTGTCTACCAATTGATAAGTGGAAACAACTTTAAGGGAAGCAGGTCTGGAATGGCATTTGAACCAAATCGAACCAAGCCTAGAAAATCTTCAGCACCAGCTGTTCAAATCCATTCTGCAATGTCTTTCAAGCCTTGGTCTCGAGAATACCCTATAGGCGATGGTTTCCATGAATTCCTATAACTGTCTACTTTATTTTGTTGTTGTTCAACATTCTTGAAACTTGTTTTGTGGACAGATTTCCTGAAGCAGGGAACCTACACAGGTCTTTTGAATATTATGGTGAACCATTTAGCAAATGCCTGGTCTTGTAGTTGGTAATAAACGATTTGCTAAACCAGAAATGTGTTTCTCAATGGCAACCCTGAAAAAGAATCCTAAAACATGTTCTAAAATCACCTCCCTGTTAACCCCCAATGCACCGCCTGACTCTTACTGCCCCATTTTACCTGGTTTACCTGATGATGTGGCAAAGTACTGCCTCGCACTTGTTCCCCGCTGTGATTTCCCCATCATGGGAGCTGTCTGCAAGCAATGGAGGTCGTTTATCCGAAGCAAGGAATTCATCACTGTAAGGAATGAGACTGGGAGGGTTGAGGAGTGGCTCTATGTATTAACTGGTGATCCAGCGGGAAAGGGAAGCCACTGGGAGGTTTTGGGTTGTGTAGGAGGGGAGCACCGGCTTCTTCCATCAATGCCTGGTCCAATGAAAGCTGCATTTGGGGTGGTTGTCCTTGATGGAAACCTTTTGATCATGGCTGGTTACACGGTGGATGTGGGTCCAGGTTCAGTTTCAGCAGATGTTTATCAATATGAATCTCGGCTAAATAGGTCCGTATGCTAGTCTCTGATGGTATTTATTTTGTTAGTTCATGCCTTAGATGTTGATAGTAGGAGTAAATATCAAAATGGGACCATTATACCTATGGGCTATGTTCTGCTAAGAGGTACCTCTCAGCTTTCACGGATTTGCGTGGGAGGTAACCTACATTTGAAGGCTACAAATGTTTTTGCCTTATGATGAAGCTTACTGCATTTCGGATTAAACTGACGATTTTGTTTCATCCCCAGGAGCACTCATTCTTTAAATGGGTTTATGGATGTCTTTGCAGTTTTATGAATCTTTTAGGATCACATTTGTGCCTTTTTTGGGTCGTCTATGCTTAAGAGTTGCATATATCTCGGCTTTCACCAATAGGAGTATTGTACCCCTCCATTTTTACCCTGGCAGGCTGGTCCAAGGGCCAACTAGAAACTCAGTCGAGTCTGCCTGAACAAGTCACATAAGAGGCAAGTGTGCCAAGTTATTGTTTTGTTTCGATTAGGTTGGGCCAAACCTTGTTTGTTGTGCCTAGTCATAGGGGTGCTCATGGGCCGGGCCAGTCCAACCCACATTAGGCTAGATTTAGGCTCTACTTTTTGGCCTTGATGTGTAAAAGGCCAAATTTTCTAGCTTGATTGTTAAATTGGCTGGCCTAGGCCTCTATGTACTTAAAGATCTATCTTGGCTCAACATATTGGACACAAAGGGTCATTATCATCATCAAAGCCTTGTTCCAACTTTGTTGGAGTTGGCTACATGAGTGTTGCTTTGCCATTTTAGTTTATCTGGAGTCAAATCCTCGGATAGGTTGCACTTCATTTTTATCTTTATTACTTCCATCCATGTCCTCTTCAGGCTATCCATTTTCCTTGAGGGGCCATTGACCTTACGTAGTTTTCCTAAGGGCATTGATTTTGGCCTATGTTGGATATGTCCAAACTATTTTCAACCCATCTCAAATGATTGTTTTAGCTTATCATCTTTTGATATTACCCCAAAATGCTCTCAAATTTGCTAATTACTGATTTTATCAGTTGGCATGTGTAAATCACAAAGCATTATAGAAGCAAGTATCCATTGTAACCATCCAAGTTATTTTCCCATATTTGACTTCCTCTTCAATTCTTGTATCCTTACTAATTATAAAAGCAAGGTATTAAAAGGATTCCCTTTGTGGCCTGATTTGAGCTTTAGTTTTCAACGGAGCTGCATATCTTTGCAATCCTCATATTTCGCCTTTGCACAACTTATTTTTTGGTCATTGAATTTTAATGCCTCCCGCAAGATCTTCAATTTCACATTCGCGCCATCTCTTGATTCATCCACCAACTCTATTTCATTTGCAAACAACATACATCAAGGTACTTCCTCTTGATATGAGTTGTTAAGTGAAAGTAACCTTTCAAAAAGAAAAAAAAAGTGATTCATAATTAGAACGAAGAGATAAAGAGGTCATTTGCCTTATATGTGTGGGATGGGACAAAAGGTTTTATGTTAGATGGAAACTTCAATGTCCTTTATTATGAGACAAAGTCTCAATCTATACAAAAAGAAAACGAATAAAACAAAGAATTCAAAATTCAAACTAAAACCTATCTAAAATCTAAATTCAAATCCTATAGCTCTGATGAAAAAGATGGTGTGGTTGCTACTCTAAATCATTCATTTGTTTTCATATAATAATCCTTTAAATTGTTTCTTCTATTGTAGATGGAGCATGCTTGCAAAGATGAATGTTGCACGTTTTGACTTTGCCTGCGCAGAAGTTGATGGCATGGTATATGCAGTAGGGGGCTATGGAGCTGATGGTGAGAGCCTATGTAGTGTGGAGGTTTACAATCCTGAAAAGAATGAGTGGACCATCATAGAGAGCCTCCGTCGCCCTAGGTGGGGCTGCTTTGCCTGTGGGTTTGAGGGCAAGCTTTACGTCATGGGTGGTCGGTCAAGTTTCACAATTGGCAACTCAAGGTTCGTGGATGTGTACAATCCTGAGCGCCACACTTGGTGTGAGATGAAGAATGGTTGTGTGATGGTCACTGCACATGCAGTCTTAGGCAAAAAACTCTTCTGCATGGAGTGGAAGAACCAGCGAAAGCTGGCTGTTTTCAACCCCACCGACAACTCGTGGCAAATGGTGCCAGTACCGCTGACTGGGAGCTCATGTATAGGTTTTCGCTTTGGTATACTCAACGGGAAGCTGCTGCTTTTCTCCTTGCAGGAAGAACCAGAATACCAGACGTTGTTGTATGACCCAGACGCCAAGCCAGGTTCTGAATGGAAAACTTCAGCACTCAAGCCATCCGGGTGGTGTTTGTGCAGTGTGACAATCAAAGCATGAGGGAATATCTGAACTCTTTTACCTCTGTTGTCGGAACTCTTTTACCTTTGTTGTTGCCTTACGGGCAGACTGTTGCCTCTGCTTTTGTTTGTTCTATTATTATTAGCTTACTAAGACTGATGAGGTTTGCTGTGTTTGCTTGTTGACTGATGTTAAGACTGAGAATCTGTTTGTGAGTTTAGTTCTTTTTGGCTGGCTATTGATTGAAGCTGCAAGTTGATGTGGGTAACTTTAATTGCAGGCTGCTTCAAGATTGCATATTACATTCAACAGTAGTCAAATGGATTGTGCTTTCTACGACTTTCTGCCTCACCATGTGTAACTTATAAACCAAAGCACGAATCAAACAAGATAAACAACTCTTCCTATGATTGATGGCTTCCCCACATCCAGCTTCATCTCTCCCACTGTGTCTATTCTCATTACATGCCTTTTATGTATAAAATCCTTACACTTTGTCAATGATGAATGCCTGTCTATACTGGATGTGGGCATGAAGGCCCATTGACACCAGAACTTGCTCGCAGGGATTCTTTACCAAATTAAAAAATCCCATCAGTGAGTACATACGTCACTTTCGTATGATTCACATTTTAGGCATGTTATTGAGAAACAATTTCACATCCTAAGTGCTTTTGTAACAAACAGAAAGTGAGAATAAGTTAAAGTAGGGTCAAATTGTTGGGAAAACCGGCGCAATGGAAACTACCCACGATCAACGGATTTACCACGATGAACACATAGCAATCACACCATCAAGCAATCATATATATGACACAGCAGTTTTACGTGGTTCGGCAACTTGCCTACGTCCACGGGAGGAGAGAACTCATCTACTATGATTCCATCTCGATCCCCTCAGGATATAGGGTTACAATATATCAATATATAGTTTCCGCTTTCTTGGCCACCAAGAAAACCCATATATAATGATTAAAATACCCCTAACCCTATGCCTCGGTTCTGCCTAAACCAGACGACTGATTCGGCTAAACCAGAATACAAGACAAAACCCAACAATCTCCACCTTGGCTTGGATTCCGTAAATCCTTAGAGCCACCTTGAGATACCCGGTAATGTCTTCACACACCTTGCTGAAGGTACGCCTTCGCACACGCTACGACTTAGCGTGGCCACAGTTGCCTCCTTTGACCTCAACACCGCCGTCTTGAACCTCCGAAGCGCTCTCCATTTGTTGCCACATGCATGCATCCTTGCAACACAATGAACCTAACTTCCATCCGTCAAGACAAAACTGAAGACCTCCCTGAATCCGGATCTCACTGGTACCTTGTACATCCTTCCTTCTGTCTTCATCCTGGTGTTCTTTCCGTCAAACCTGCAACTGTCCTGTTCTAGCCTGTTTTGGTGGGTTGGGCACAGTACATGCGGGTTAGGTATGACCCGATGCTTAAACTGGCTTACTCCGACCTGAACAAGACTACCTTTTCCCGAGAAAATCATCTCCATTCAGGGCTTCCTGGATTTCCGCTAGATGATATCATCGAAGATCCATCAATCCATCTTCCGATGATCCGTCGCATCTAACTCCACCCAAACCACAGATTTCCTCCCCTGTTATTTGATGTCTCCTTCACTGCTCCACTTGAAAAAGCATCCCTTATCAACCTGTAGTGACCAAAATCGATTCCTTTCAACCGAATCCGAGCTTTCTTGCACACTACCTCCTTTCGATTTTGCTTTTTCGTTCCACTTTTGCATGTCACTCCTTCCCAATCCCTTCGACGCGGATCTAAGCTTTCCATCAAAGTTCTGGAGCAATCTGCCATTCTTGACATTAAGTAACACTTTTCAATCATTGCTGTGTCACGAAGTCTAACACTCTTCTCTGCCAATCTCTGAAGTCGTTTCTCCATCAAACACTTCAATCTGGTCCATGATGCTTGAATCTATTGCTATCAGCGTGAATCTGTCAGTTTCTTCAATCCCCCAATTTTCTGCCCATCAAACTGCCAATATCTTTTATCAGCCTCGTAGATCTCGTCACCGTGAGCACGTTGGAAGAAACGGATCTGAAATCTGACTCCGGATGGCTTCGATATCGCAGAAACAAGTTTTTACACTCCAATTAGTCAAACATCTATGTTGACCGTTGAATAGCTCATCTTCTTCCATCTACGCGTAGATCTGCTCAAAACGAGTCCGTAGTCTCAAACGGATCTCCGATCGGACATCGGACGATCATTATATCGCAGAAAAAATTTCAGCCGTTGAATCTGGTCAAACCAGCCTGTTGACCGTGCTGACGTCACTGCTGATGTCACGGCTTGCTGGCAAACTGGGTTTCTGAAATGGATCCGGGTTGCATCCACCCGACCCGAAACTGAACTAAACTTGCTGGATTGAGCTGCTGGGTTAGGTCTGACCCAACTCGAAACCCGGACCGAACTGTTGCTACTTCTGGCTTCTTCTCCACGACGGGTCAGGTCAAACTGACCCGACCTGAACCTAGAATCGGGGGAGTCATCTTCTTCCTCACGACTCTGTGTCTCTGTTCTGCAACAGAGCTTCTGGCAGATCCCGTCTGCGGCGGCTCTTGCGACGGCTGGCAGCGGCGACGACAATGGCGACAGCGAACAGCTGCTGGCGGCGATTGGAAGTCCGGCGAAGGCGACGGAGACGGCGAGAATCCCGGCGAAAATCTCGGTGAGAATCTCATGTTTTTTGAATGGCTGATCGTCTTCTACGATGAAGGGCTGCTGCTGCGATCCTCTGCCTTCTCCGATGCTCTTCTTGTCTCTGCGATTCGAGCGGCCAGGACACCCTTCTCGGCTTCCTCGTCATCCAATGGGCGGCGATTGTTCTAGCGTCTTGCAGCGATTGAAGCAGGCGATGGCCGTGCGGCAGCAGTCTGGCGATTGTGCAGCGGGCGACGGGCACATCTACGGCTGCTGCGTCTTCTTCATCCCCTGTTCTGCAACAGAAGCCATCACTGCCTTCTCTGGTCAAGTTCGGGCCCACCAAGAGATCACAATCGATCTCTTCTCCCTGCACAAAAACTTCCGCGCACACACAACCTTGATCTTCAACAGGAAGATGGATCCGAGCAAAACTACCCGATCAACTGCTGATCCTCTTCTTCCCTTGCTATCCAAGTTTTTGATCTGTCAATCGCAAAATCCTGAGCGATCTCAACCTCGCTCTGATACCACTTGTTGGGAAAAGCGGCGCAACGGAAACTACCCGCGATCAACGGATCTACCACGATGAACACACAGCAATCACACCATCAAGCAATCACACATATGACACAGCAGTTTTACGTGGTTCGGCAACTTGCCTACGTCCACGGGAGGAGAGAACTCATTTACTATGATCCCATCTCGATCCCCTCAGGATATAGGGTTACAATATATCAATATATATAGTTCCCGCTTTCTTGTCCACCAAGAAAACCCATACATAATGACTAAAATACCCCTAACCCTGAACCTCGGTTCTGGCTAAACTAGATGACCGATCCGGCTAAACCGGAATACAAGACAAAATCCAACACAAATAAACTTATGGTAAGATCCTTCAATTTTGCACTATTTTAATTTGGTAAATTTACTGGCATATAAGTCTCTACTTTATATTAACAGCTGAGTGGTGAAATTTGAATGCAAACAGGGTCGCCCTTCTGGTGGCTTTATTCTTCTTCCTTTGTTATCAAATTTATTAGTTTGAAAAGTTTTACCAATATTACTTTGATGCTATAAACATTATTACATTGTATTTAGTAACTATAGAAAATGCATAAAATAAATACTTTTTAACCAAGTTCATATTATTATAATAAGTGTTGAATTTGTTATAGTTAGATCAATTACATAAATGAATGATTTATGCATGACGGCAGTCATAAATTTGTTATATTTAGGCAATTGTATGTGAACATAACTTATGAATGATATTACAACATTATATGAAGCACGTCCTTTCTACTTTTGTTTGTTCACAAATACATGTTTAGAGATTTATTTTTTTTAAGTAGTGAAATAATTAGTAAATCAGTGAACAACTATTGAGATATTGGATGAAAGCTCAAAACTAAGGTAATTATTATGTTTTGAAATATGGATCAACTTGGCTTACATGTGATATATTTTTTTAATTAAGTATAAAATAATTTCATGCTTAAAAGTTGTAACAGTCAACTAGAGTGCATTGATATGTCTGTAACTCAATTTTAATAATTTAATTCGGGTCTCCATAAAAGTTGGATTTTGTTTTAGATTTTATTGAAAAAGGATCATTAAACCTAGTTCCAATTGCAAGGTTTTTTTTTGTTTTTTGGGTGCATGGTTCTTTTAGTATAAAGATAGAATAGAATACAGCAAAAATAAAAATGAGAGAAATAAGCATATTGAAACACATGCTCTTTATTTTGATAAATTGACTTGTTCATTAATTTTATCAATTTATTCATTTTAGTTTAAGTTATAAAATTAAAATTTAAAATGAATTGTATAAGATATATAAAAGAAAATTGAAAATATATAGACAATAGCAATAATACATAATAAATGTCCCTTTCCAACATGGGAATGCTAAAGATGTGCTTGTGGAAAAATGTAGCCTTAGACTATCCAATCATCTTGTGGATAGGCCTAGCTTTTAGTGATCTTAAGTACACATTGCATTGGATGAAAAATACCAAACAAGTTTTTACGTGATTTTCTCATGTCCAATTGTATCATTTGGCAACCATCATATAGCAATGATTAAGAATTGGTGCTGTAGCAAGTATAGATTTTGAAGACTAAGAAGAAGTGAATGATTGTGAATTATCCTCTTTACATACATTCTACATACATTCAAATGCATATGATTTTTTTTATATTATAATATTATAAAACGAAAAATCTAAGTATCAAAATTGGTCTCTTTCAATACAGGAGCCGGTTTGATATCGCATATCACAGGAGCAATTATATAAAAGCAAAAGAAAATCTTAATTTGTTTTTATAAAAGCATAAGAAAATCTTAATTTGTTTTATGTTTTTAAGAAGATCTTAAAATTAGATCAACACAAAAGTGGAAGAGGGAATGATAATTATTTTCGAAATTTTCTGTGCTTAGTTTCAAAATGGTGAAATGGGTTGTTTACGTGAGTGATTAAATGAACCCAACATCCATCATTGGATATGTTTGGTATTGAGAAATTGTCATGGATCAGATGGGGTACAAGGATGAGCAGGTGTGAGTTGAGGTAGGGGAGGTGTGAGTTGAGGTAGCCCAGTTTTGGCCCAACCCATATCAAACCCGACAAACTATAATTTATAGTTATTCACCTTAAAATCCAAAGTGGATGAAAATTAGTCCAATCCCAACTACAAGGTTGCACGTTCGAATTAAAAAATAAAAAGTAAAATGCAGAGACTTTTGCCTCAACTTTAACTTGGTAATAAAATATTCACCAATGGGATGTCTAGCAAGTGAATGGTGTGGAATTTTGAATCCTTATTGTCTATGAAGTGAGTCCTCCTTTGATATATATTTTTTTTCGATAGGCAACGGAAAAGTTATTAAAGCAAGAAGAAAATAAGTACAAAAGATAAAGATGTTCTACCAAAGAGATGCGGAAATACAATAGTAAAAAAGATATATACAAAAGAAATAAGAAATAGAAAAACAAATTACACGGTTGAGATGGATCATATAAAGTGGGCCTCTCTTTGTATGAAAGGCCCTTAAACCAACACATCCGTGATTGATCCTCCTTTTAAGACAAAGGTCCCTAAATAAAAAGATCCGAATGGACTAAAAATGCCCCTCAGAGATTAGTATGATGCTTCTTTGGCGATCATAATTCTCTCATAGAGAGTCCTACTAGGGGACGATGTAGTATTATCAACCGCTACCGTCCAGAAGAGTGGACCCCACCCCTCCCAAGTTCACCAACCCCTCCCAAGTTCACCAATCAAAGGCTATTTACCTGTCAACTTTGGCGATATTACTGTATCAGCATTTCAACATAAAGCACGAAGTTATCAACTCTCTTACCACTTCTTACACATCAGAATGGATCCTCCCCTTTTTGACCCAGAGAAAAATTTAAGCTAAAGAAAAACACAAATTTATATTGGGCCCACATGTTGAATGCCAAGTTGCCCAAAACAAAGACCTCTCAAAGAATGGAATATTCATCCAAAAAATCTACCAGAGTTGGTCAACAGTAAGAAAGACGGTTTAATAAGAAATGTGATTAACACAATTTATGTATTACATATCAATTATATATATATATATTTCAAAAAAATTAGGATGCATTGTACATTGAAAGAGAGCATTTATTTTGAGTACCTGGATTTTCGCAGGTAGGCTTTCGTGTGGAGCTTCACTACTAAACTTAGGATCCTGCAATTCAAAGCATCAAAGGGTACCCTTCCATATATAACTGGACGGTTTTTACAATTTCCTTTTATTTACCCCATCTACTCCCCTTCCATTTCTATAATGTCCTCTGACAAATCCAATCCATTCAAAAATCAGGGTAATCTGCCTACCCTCTCCCTTGAATTGGCATCTATCCCAATATTATATTAATTCCAACCATCAATCATCATCAGATTCAACCACAAAAGTAAATAAAAAGATTAACAAAATTGAGTTTTGAAGACTATATGATTAGATTGATATTGGGCCCTAAAATCCCAAATACTTCTTTTTTTATGACAAAGAACCCACTAACTTTTTTTTACTATTGATTATTGGTAAAATTCTGAATACACAACACTATCCTCCAGCTCATTGATGGACTTCTTAACCAGTCCAACAATTGAAGTATAAATTTGAATTTTATGAGAGGCATTTGACCCACGGTAACTATGAATGGTCTAGTTATGATCCGGACTCATTGAAGTGTGGGTGAACAATTTAACCATGGGTAAAATCTCAAATGCATCTGAACATATAGGGTTATAAACGGTTCGGTTCCAGTTCAAATCCATGGTGGACCCAAAATCAGAACTGTTAGTTGGAAGACGGACTCGGATCAGAATCGTTTTGAAACTAGTTTTTTGGATCCGGAACCGTTAAGGAGAAAATAGGCCTAGGACTTAAACCAAGTATGAGGCATTTTCGCTTTCAGTTTTATATAGAGAATGTTTTAAAGAAAAAGCCAATTTTTAGAAATTTTTTTTAAAAATTAAGATAATATGTTTGATCTTGAATTTACGGGTAAAAACAAAGGTGGAATCAGATTCGAAACGATTTATATTACGGGTCAAAAAATAGGATAAAAAACCGGATCCGTTTACTTATCGAGACCTAAATAAAGATACAGACCAGGTTATTAACAGGTCGGAACCTTTAGGTAATAAAAAAATGGGGACCATGCACAACTCTATTTACAACTCTATTAACATATTAACATACAAAACCGACCTCTGTGATTGGGGGTGGGCCAAGTGGGTCCCACTTGAGGACGTACTCAGGTGCGCATACAGCATGATAAATATATGTGTATCTCCGCACTCCCCTTCTCTTTCGATCTCTCTGGCTCGTTCCCCTTTCTCGGCGAGGAGAGAAGAAAGCAAAAGAGAGGAAAAAAAAAAAAGGAGAACAGATCATGGTTTCGACGAGGAGAAATGGAAATCTCTCCAACAACAACAACAACAACAACAACCCCAAGAGATCTTCTTCTCATTCTCCTGAAAAACCCTCTTCTCCCAAACGCCCAAAGGTTTATCTCTACCCCTCTCTATGTGCAAAACCCAACAAGAAACAGGGGAAAAGATCCTTTTTTTATGGACAATTTGCCCTTTCCTTTCGTGGGTCTTCGTTTGATTAGTCGATTGTTTGCAATTATGGCAGGTTGAGGTTGCTGTGCCAGTGAAATCATCATCTGTGGGGGTGGAATCAGAGAATTATCCCAAGAAATTGCCGTCTTCACCCGTGGCCGATCTTGTTGAACGTGCGATTGCCCACCCTCCGATCTCTGCTGAGGCTGCTAATATTGCTGTTTCTGTGGATGGGGAGTCAGAAGAGATCGAAACGGCTGAGCGTCTGGCATCAGAAACGGCCGAGCGTCTCGCATCAGAGAGTAAGTGGTTAGGGAAGTTTGATCTCTTGGGACAGAGTGTATGAATGTGGGGTTGTGTTGTGAGGACTGTCGGTGGTGGGATTCGCGGCGCGCCAGATTTAGTTTTGGGTTTGGATTCTTGGGGTTGGTCTTGAATTTGGAGACTCTTTGAATCGCGTTTTTGGAAGGATTGCTAATCCTCGTTTAGATCTCGTAATTCTTTTATTTATCAATTTATGTTGGTTTTCTAACAAGTGGTTTTGGATTGTGATTTTTGATCTGTAGAACCATTGCCAGTAGGTTTGGATAAGCAGAAGAGTACGTCCTCTACATGGCGTTGCCAGAAGCAGCTGGTGGGAAATTCAAACAGTTCAAATACATGGTGCAGGCTTTTGTCCCAATATCCGCAGGTGATTGGTTACTTCTTAATTTCTTTTATGTGTTATTCTTGAACATTATTAGAGAAAATACGTGCTATTCTTTATTATTGGTAGAGAAGTTGCATTTAATATTTGGGTATTGCATGGAATTTGTGCTTGTGTTGATGACCTGGCATGCCGAATTTTGTATGAGAGAATTTGGGGCATGGACTATTGAAAAGAAAGAACATTTGAGAAGGTAGCGGAAGAAAAAGGGAGATGATGCTTACTAGAGAATTGAATTTGGACTGGTATTTGATATTTAAAAGGGCTATGCCAACAAGGACATGTGTGGAAGTAGTAAGGATCAATTTGAAGAAGTGTAGCCTATCCAACGATTTGGCCCAGGATAGATTGGAATCGAGAAACAAAGTTAATGTAACTTCTGACCCCACTATGGCTGAGATAAGGCTTTGAATGATGACGATGATTATTTAGAATGAGAAAGTTCATTGATCTTATCACTTTGTTACCAAAACTGATGCACAATGAAGGCCTCGAATCACTTTCGGTCTCCATCTTGCGTGATAGAACCTCATTCACTCCAAGAGGCCAGCCATGGGTTTCACCCCACACCAAACATGACAGAACACCAACATATCTTTCCTTAATGCAAGTTAAAATGCATACATGCACTCATGTGTGTATTGCTGCACGGCATTGGGAGTCAAAATCCATTGCAGGAGGCATTCATCCACTTTCTCCCCTTTCCTTATTAGCACAATGATTCAGAGACTGATTCAACTAGGATTCTTACTACATCCTTAATAGAGTGCCGACCAGGGCTTCTAGACTGCTTTAAAGAAACCCTTAAAACACATGACCTTAAACTTCCCTTGATTAACAGGATAAAAGATAGAAGTTGATTGAATTGGCTAGCACAAGCTTACACCATTACCCTTCTGCATTCGAGCCATGCAGGACCTGCCTGGCCTGACATAGGCCCTTCCTCTTGCTTCTTCCAATGAATCATATGTAACAAATAGGTTGCAGAAGTTGCCCCTATCACATGGCTTTGACTACAGCTGTAATTCAACCAAAGTTGAGCCTTTCTCCCAAACTTGATCCTTTCTCAGTTTCTCCATTAAATAAGTAGGAAAAGTGATTTGTATCGGATGCATGAATATGTGCAGCAAGGGGAATGAGTTGATTTGTCTTTTGTTCCTTTAATGTGATTCTTCATGTCATTTTGATCTCCTTTCTGATAGCTTTCAGCTTATCACTTTATCTTGGTGCATTCAGAATGTTTATGTGATTTGAGCATGCCTTGGAGGACAGTTCTATTTCATGTGTGTCGGTTGGTGCTTTGGAGGCTCATCCCATATGCCATCCTTTATGCACATGGAAAGAAAGGAATGATAGTATTTTTAGAGATGACGGGCATCATTCCATGATATCTTAAACTTGGTGAAGGCGGGGATAAGTTGATGGGCTTGGTTAAAGAAAAAAAAAAAAGAATCTTGACAGTATTGTTCACAATTGGGAGGCATATTTGGCTTGTCACCCCTCTAACAAAAGAAGGCGGGAAAGATGGTCTTCTCCCTTTGTTGGTTCGTTCAAGTTTAATGTGAATGGAGTAGCAAGAGGCAACCCATGTCTGGTCGGTATTTGTGGAGTTTTTCTCAATCATGAAGGCCAAGATCTTTTTCTAAAGTCATTGGAGTGAAAGACTAAAATGAAGTAGAGATTTTAGCCACCCTTGAAGCTTTGAGGCTATACGTGCACGTCAACTCTTGATTGTGGAAAGTGATTCATTAAATGTCATTTCTCGGGCCTCAAATTTTGCTGGGGGTCCATGGAAGTTCTAATATTATTTTAATGCATTCTGCTATTGAGGTGGTTTTCCGGCACTATTCTTTAGTCCACTAATGAGGATGCTGGCTTGTTTGGTTAAGAGAGGGACTTTTGCGGCTAGTGGCTGTTTCATTGTAGTTTCTTGCTTTTGTTTAAGCTAAATGTAGGGAGGGCATATGATGCAGGCCGATTTCAGATCTAGCCCAGATCATAGACCCGAATACAGTGATGGCCCCACTTGATCCTTGATTTCCTCAAGGATCTCTATCCCTAGTTAGATAGTAATTAATTAGTTATTTTCTATTTTATGTTGGTAAGCCATGATTGTTTAGGATTACTCTTTCCTAGTTTAGCAATAGCCCTTCCTATTTAGGACAGACCCATTCATTGAGAGATGCTTTTATTCAATTATAATTCAATTTTCAAGAGATTTTTTTTCTCTGTGGTGTTGAATGTGAGTTTCATTGTGCCCTACGGCTTGAATCTATCTTTGGATTTGAACAATCCTTCGGAAGATTGTTTTATACTCGATTGGAGATCCGGGGCTACGCTAGATTGGTATCAAAGCCCAGATCCAGTCAGCGGGGAAATAGTATCTTTCGTGGAATTCATCGTTTTCATCATTAACCTTCTCCACCACTATCGAAGACCCCTAGCAGCCCCAACACCCTCTTTCCTCTTCATCGACACCGCCACCAACACCATCTGCCAACACCCATTACCCATCTTCCCCATCCTAGACGAATCAAAACTCCAACCGATAGCCCATAATACCAGAAAACCCTAACCCTACCCCAACAACACCATCTGTCAAACCCAAAACCCCAACTGAGCCCATCCCCCTTTTCCCCATCGATCTTGACACCACCATTGCTGCCCAACCTTAGCTCAAAACCGTCCCTTCCTGAACTGAAAACCCCTCCACCGCCTTTGCCTTTCCTGAAACCCCAACCTCACCACCCCGAGACACCATCATCTCTCGTCCAACTCCCAAATTTTCTCAACCCACTTTTCGGCCAAACCCCCAAACCCCAAGAAAAGGAAAAAACTCTTGAAAACTGAATTATAATTGAATAAAAGCATCTCTATTACAATGAATGGCTCTTTCTTATATAGGCAGGGCTATTGCTAAACTAGGAAAAAGTAATCCTAAACAATCATGGCTTACCAACATAAAATAGGAAATAACTAATTAATTACTATCTAACTAAGGATAGGAATACTTGAGAGATCAAGGATCAAGTAGGGCCCATCATTGTCTCCGGGTGTGTGATCTGGGCCGGATCTAGAATGGGCTTGCATCAGCATACCGCTATGATACATTCTATTTTATATTCTTTGTTTTTCTCCCTTCATAATTTGATATTGTTATCTTCTTTTTTGGCCTAATATTTTTACCGGTTACCAATTTAAAAAACAGAAAGAAATAAAACTGATTTGTATCATTATATGAAAATCCTATATTTGCTAAGGGCATGTTTCTATTGTTAGTTATGAATTCCTCAGATCTATCAAAGTGCTAGAAGTGAAGGATCAAAGGTTAGGAAGTTCTGGAGACCATCAAAATACCCATGCCTTGAAGAGAACTGAATGAACATTTATACCTTGTGATGTAGAACCCAGGTTATAGAACCAACAACATTAGCATTCTCAATCATGAAAGTCTTCGAAATTGAACTTGGCTACTAAATGGAGGATGAATTTTTTGATTGTATGCATTAATGATGCAGGCCCTAGGGTTAGGGCTTACGCAGGGGTCCCTAAGCACGTGTCTAAGGACACTTTGAATAGTCAAGAAGACTTCAACACACATGAGGACACACCTTTCAGGGATAAAATCTAATTCTATTAATCAATCAAGTCTAAAAATTTCTTTTCTACAATACCATATATATAGTAAAAGCAAACTTAATGTCTAAGAAAACCCTAAGTTATTAATAGAAACTTCACTGAATAATATAATCCTAATCTAATTTGAAGAGGGACTGCTTGTGGGGCTTAGACTGCATCAATTAAAGAAGAAATTGTGGAAGAATTATGTGTGGAAACATTAATTGATGGCTTATTGGATCAATGAAAATCTTGCACAACTTCAATTATACTTTTTAACATTTTTGAATTAAGCATTTAATATAGTTTTTACTTTTTATTACATATATGCCATTCCCCTATGGAAAAATTCCTGTCTCCCACTGTGCAGAGGATGCTACACCTGTGCAGGTTGACATCATCCTCTCGTTGTTAGAAATTCATCTTTCTCTAGCGGGGAGGCATTTATTTGCAGTGTTGAGGGTCCATTTTTGAAATTCGTAGGATAATGGGGTTTTCTTTGGTTGATAAGGAGGAAATGGTTGATACCAGTGCATTGCGTGATTTTATTTCAATTTTAATCTAGGTAGCTGTTATTAAGCGAAAAAAAGGACGAAGTGTATTGTGGGGATCTGTGGGGTCATGAGGACCACTGTAGGGTCTATGTGGACCTCTGGAGTTCTCGACTTAAATTGCTCTAATAATTTATTATTTATAAGCTTTGGCCAAATTTGTTTTGCCATTTGATGAGAAGATTGGACCCTTGTCCACGGCTCATGGGCCATAAACACAGTTCGAAAGTGAATTGTTGGTTTAGTTCTCCACTTTAACAATAAAAACAAATGGATCGATGAAATTCTATTGAGTACGACTTACAATGATCGTTTATTAAAGAATGACTCCAGTTGTGAAATGATTGAACAAATGGGATCAATTTACTTAGGATACTTAGTTGACATTCATAAAAACTATCTAATGAATTATGAGTTCATGGATCCTGTTTCCCTAGAAAGACGGAGTGTGTCCAAATTGACAATGCTACTACTGTGTTATGATTTTGTAGTTTTATTTTGTTTGTTTGCTTTTGTGATGGGATTTAGGTCCAATTTGCATTTACTTTAATGTGTCTTACTTGGGAGACATTTTGATGTGATTTGTGTCCAATTAATAGCAGCCCACATTTGCGCTATGAATGCAATTTGGCTCCAATTAAGTCAGGGCCTGCTATGGAGTGTCTGGGGTTTAATATGGGCCAAGCAATTAAAACAGTTATCTTTTCAGATGGATTTGGGCACAGCTTTTGTCTGTAGTGATGTTTCCAAACCAGATAGTTTTGGTGTAATTTGCATCTGAGAAAGTGGAGTGCCGCTTTAGTGAGATCTTACTGAGGTGGTTCCAATTGACTATCGAGATAGGTCCTGCATTGCAAGGATGGGGGCAAGTTTAGGGTGGGTCTTCATTAAAGTTTTGGGTCAATAAGGCCGGTCCTGGTTTGGGAAATTTGTATGTGATTTTGTTTCTAAATAAGTTGGGTCCCATGTTGGTGAGTTTGGGTATAAGTTTGGTCTCCTCAAGGTGGGTACTGCATGGTTGTGATTGGGTCTCCTCAAAGTTGCAATGGTGTGGAGTGTGCACCTTCCTCTGTGCCATGGGCTCGTGTCTAAGGAAAGCTTTCTCCTTGCCTGTTTTCCTCTTTCCCAATTTATGCAGTTCTCTCCACTTTGTGTGGATACTCCTATTATCCCCTTTCCTCTGCTACCTCTGCTTCCAAATGCCTTCTGCAACCTACTATTTAAGTAACCACTTTGTTAAATCACCATGAACATAAAGAAGGGGGAAAAACAGAAACAAAAGAGAATACCTTTCTGGACAAATGTTAATGGGCCATGCCTTATCAACATTATCATTAAGAAAGAGGGCTATTGCATTGACTCTCATTTGACTACTGTTCCAGATGATTGTTTTGTTAAATTGATTGAGGAGATCTTCTAATTTTACGTAATTTATTATAGAACACATATGTGCGTAACTATTTTCTTTTTCTACAAGAAATGTTCATATTCCTTGTTTAAATCTAACATTTTGTTATTCATCTATGCTTTATTGTTACTTTTTTAATTTTTGGTATCCCTGTTTCTAATGATTTGTGGAAAACTAAATCTGATTATTGTACACCTAGCAGCATCCAGATGTTTCCATATGCTCTTCAGACTACTCATTTGGTGGCAAAAACTGCGACTTGCATCTAAAGGATTTAGCCGCCACTGGAACTTTATGCAAGCTGAGACCTTCACAGGTTAGTCCTAGAATTTGAAGTTTACTAGATAAGATTGCCATGTCTTGTTAGTTTGGAGCTGAACCTTGGCTTAGTCAACCCAGATGCTACTTCTTGTATCTTAGAAGTGAACCCTTTAATGTGTATATGCAGTCTTGTACTTACTGTTTCTGGACATGGTCAGCATGATGGCCGTGCTGTTGCTCTGCTCGAGTTGTCAAGCAAGGGGGGTTCTGTGCAAGTAAATTCGGAGAAAATGGAGAAGAATGGGAGAGTTTACCTTACATCTGGGGATGAAGTTATTTTTGGAACATCTGGGAAATATGCTTATGTATCCTTTTTGTTTAACTAGTTCATAATGGTGAGGTTGTGCACCGGTATTAGATTAATCTACAATTGATTTGAATATTTTTTTATAAGTAGTGAATTGTGGTGCATTCCACTTTGCATTTGTGGTGGTGTGGAAATTGTATGTCATATCGAATTGGATAACTGTTTTGGAAATTGTATATTACATCAAATTGGATAACTGTTTCCCATCTCTCTTTGCTCGAAACTAGTATGACCCTTTTCTTTTAAGCAGTGACTGACGCTGATAATGGTTTGAGGGAGGAAACATCACCTGCATCTGAAATCCCCTAAAGAAAACCATTATTCTGCCTAAAGTAGTTACTGTCTCCATGCAACCTCAAATGCATAGATGATTGATAACCATTTGTTTAGCCAAATATTCGAAATCACCACCAATTTTACTATTTCAGGGAATTCCTTAATTAATCTTTATAGATTTTTCAGCAGCTGGTAAACGAAAATGTATCTGCATCGCCCCTTCCTTCAGTTGCAACAGTTGAAGTGCGCAACAGTTCAGTTAAAGGCTTTCATTTTGAAACAAGGTCTGGTGATCCATCAGCTGTAGCTGGGGCATCCATACTGGCATCGCTGTCCAATGACAGGCAAGATCTATCAGTTCCACAATCAGCTCAAAATGCTGATGAAGCACAGCAGGGAACTGAGTTAGCTTCAGCTTGTGATGTATCGGATGAATCTGTTACAGATATGGTTCTTGACAGCCAGGAGAGGAAACATAAATCTGATCCTACTGGAGGGTGTGATGTCCCAACTGCTGAGAAAGCTACAGTTACCTTTTCAGCTGACATTGGAGCAACTGGTGAAAACCTTCATCTCGACAGCGCAGGCCCTGATTCCAGTATAGAGGCAGATATTGAGAAGATTTCTAGGGTAAGGCCTATTTTTCAGATGCTGGCTGGATCAACTATTTGTGACCCCAATCTGGGTAAACATATTTTCAAACAGGTGTTACAGGGGAGGAAGGAAGCAAAAAGAGATTCACTAGCGACAATGATCTCAGGTCTGTCTGCCAAATGTGTGGCACTTAAAGAAGAGCTGCAGGCAGGAATCCTTGATGGAAGAGGAATTGGTGTCTCCTTTGACAATTTTCCTTACTATCTGAGGTGGGAATCTTTATGTCCTTTTATTCCATACCAAATTGGAGGGTGTACCCACAGGCCAAAAGGCAAAGTTCACGCACAGGATTTTGTTTTTTATTCAAATTTTTTGTTGGACCTGAACAAGAAATTTTAGTTCATTGAAAGGTAGAGAAGGGGATTTTTCTCCAAAGAACCCTCGGCCTTTTGTTTTAGTTATTAACTCTTCCTTGATGAATGAATTCTTTTAAGAAAAGTGTGGCAAGTGGAAGTTGCGCACTGTTGCAACCTTGAAAAATGAATGAATATTCTAAAACAATCCTTTGACTTTGAAAATGTTTATGAATAGGTCCCTTTAGGATGAATTTATGAGTGTCTTGAGAAAAAAATAGTTAAGACTTAAGAGGACTTAAAAATACTTTTTTTTTTTTAAAGATATATGGTCTAGGAAATGCTTGAGGGAGAATGAATGACATTCAATCCCTTGAAGCCATGGGGACTAGGTAGGAGAATAATAGGGATACTAGGTTAATAATAATAAATTTCTATGAACACCTATAAAATGGTGAAGAATTGGATTGTCCTATGCTAGTTGTGGAATTCATTATTCCTTTCCAAAGTTGGTTGAAGCAGTAAGTCACCTTTTATGTAATAAGAGGACAGTGTGATCTTTACAGTGGGAGGAATGTGCACTGCAGCAGGATATGTTTACCCTTGTTGGTGTTTTTGTTGTGGTTTGGGGGGGGGGGGGGGGGGGGGGGGGGTGTGGGGGTGTGTTATGGGGGTTCAAGATCATGGTGGTATTATTGAGTGAAAAAATTTCTCTTTCACACTCTCATGTGGGAGCGTGCATCCAGAGTGTCACCAAAGACGTGCCCTGAATTTCACCAGGTCCTGTGTGAAGAACAGTCCTGATGTGCAGGAGAAAATCATCCATATCTGATGTACATCAACTGTGGTCATCTATTTTCCAATAAGCTATAGAGGTTGCTAACTGTAAATGGATCTTTAAGGAAGCCTCAAGCTTAAATAGATGGGTCACCACCTTGGTCAAATCATCAAACTGTTAAAATCTGTTTTCTCCTCTCGTCTTTTTCTTGTCAATCTGTCAAATCATCAAAATAGAAGGACTTCTTAACTGTTGCTTTTCTGCAATAACTCATAAAAGCATTTAGTGTTTCTGATATATGATTTCTGATTTATTATTACTTTTTAAAACTTCAATGAAACATGTCATTTATATCAGTGATTGCTTCCCCTTTTTGTTTGGCTCGGCTTTTGAGAATTTCTAACTGGTTCATATATATTACATATATTTGGCTTCTAACTGAATTATATGATGAATTTATTGTAGTTTTTTGATGAACTAGAATTTTTTATCTCCTTTTTTCTATGGCAGCGAGAGCACAAAAAATCTTTTGGTCACTGCTTCATTCATACACCTGAAGAAGAGTGAATTTACAAAGTTCACTGCAGATCTTCCTACGGTCAGCCCACGAATTTTGCTTTCTGGTCCTGCAGGTGAGTTACTTTACGCTTCGGTCAACTGTCGCTATCCATTTCTTCCCCAGTACACTTAACATGATTTACTATTTATTAACATTTCTGCAGGATCTGAGATATATCAAGAGATGTTGTCAAAAGCACTTGCTAACTACTTTGGTGCCAAATTGCTTATATTCGATACCAATCAATTTTTGGGAGTAAGTTTCAGATTAATGCAACAGTTTTTTAAGTCACTAGTGGTTTGTTAGCCTAAGGACTTTTTTATAATACGTTAGTAAGTCTTTGTTATAATTGCACTGTAGGGCTCACCTTCAAAGGAAATAGAAAAGCTAAAGGATGGGTTACGGGCAGAAAAATCTTGTCTTTGTACCAAGGAGCGTCCAGGTCATGCCGACATAGTTAAGAGCACAAACACATCAGCAGCTGAGGCAGATACACCGGGCCCTTCAAACACACATTCTTCTTGTGGTTTAGAATCTCAATCAAAGTTGGAGACTAGTGTTGCCATGCCTTCAATTGTTGGGTCATCTAAGACTCCTCTTTTTAAAGAAGGTCTGTTTCTCATAGTTAAAGTCATTTTGTGATACTAAATTTAGAAAAGTGAGTGCTCTTCCTCTGATGTAGCAATGGTACAAGAGGGGGCCTGCCTCTTGGTGAGACAATGTTGATTTTGTAGGTCCCCACCATTGAATCTTCTTTTGGAATAAATTTGTCTAACATGGCTGCCATTTGCCCGTTCTCACCATCCAGTTAGTGGGTGGGGGAGTTGGATTTGGTAGCCAATAGTAGTTGGGGCCGATCAGTTGGTCAAGATCATTCAGACGCGGGAGATTATTTTCCATCCATTACGGTACTTGCGATATGAATGATTGGGATGAGAAATAGATGTGTTCAACATTTGCAGTTCAGTGGCTGGAATAGATGTCAAATATTACGTTATCGGTTCCTCTCTCTCTCTCTCTCTCTCTCTCTCTCTCTCTTTTAAGATATATATTTATTGGTTCCTCTTGCATCAAGTTTAACTGGGTTTTGTACTATGAAACTTTCAGGTGACAGAGTCAAATTTGTCGGTTTTGTTAACAGTAGTGGTTACTCAACTGCACAGCCTCCTCCTAGGTACCATTCTAAAATATGATTATCTTTTTGTTGAAATTCTTAGCTGGTATAAATTTGCTTGAATACGGCTAATGGGAAGAGCGATAAAGAAGGTTATGTAATTGATGAATGGAAATCACAATCAGTCTGTAGGAATCAACACAAATATATTGAATTGATCTTCCTAAGTAGTGAAGAAATGCAACAGCAAGAGAATTTCTCAAATCTTGTGAAAAGCCAATCCAAAAATTTATAGTTTAGTTAAAAGATCTCCATTCCATCCTCATCATTGAACTCTTATCCCATCAACTTGGGATTGGTTTAATTTTACTTTTCTGGTCAACCCTATTTTAAGTCGTGTTTGCTGTTTCCCCACCATTGAACACCATTGGGCATGTTTACTCACTACTTCCCTCCATGTCTTCATGGGGCTCACCTTTCTTAGGTTCCTTGAAATTGTGACACTTATTTACGTTGGCACTGTTATTTTGTGGATGTGCCTAGTGTTTTAAAAAGCGCGCCCAGGTGTGCGCCTAGGCCCTAGGCGCAGCGAGGCACAGCTATTGCCCCTCAAGCCATGTGAGTCTAGGCCACTTCACTGAGGTGAGGCTTAAGTGCACGAGGCGTGCGCCTGCGGACCAGGTGAGAGGCGCTTTAGGTGTGTGCTCGTTTCAGTTTGCCATAAGTCTTGAAATTAGAATAAAAAAAAGAAAGGGTCTAAATGTAAAATATGTAAACTTAAGTAATAAAGTTAGAAGAAAGAAGCCCTAATCTCTTGATAAAAAAAGAAGAGGATCGAAGAGGGAGGAGAAGGATCTGGGCAGCTGTTTCTCACACCCATCACGTCTGGCGAAGGAGGAGGAAAAGAAAAAAAAAAAAATTGGAGGAAGAAGCTCACGTCGGAGTCTCTGCAGCCCATGTCTGGCGGACCCAGCCCGTTGCTCACGTCCGGTGAGGTACATTTGTTTTTCTGTTTCTTTTTTTTTTCTTTTCTTTTCTGCTGCTGCATTTTTTTTGCTGCTGCTGCTATCTTTTCTCCTTTTTTTTTCCTGTTTTGCTCACTTTTTTTCATGCCGTTTTTGTTTCTGCTTTTTTTTTGCTGCTGTTTGTTTGTTTGTTTGCTTTTTTTTTTTGCTGCTTTTTGTTTTGTTTTTCTTTATCTGTTTTTTCTTTTCTTTTCTACTGCTGCATTTTTTTTTCTGCTGCTTTTTTTTTTCATGGTTTTGCTGCTGTGTATTTCTGCTGCATTTTTTTCTGTTTTTGCATGTTGTTTTTTATACAGCATTTTATTTCATTTTTTTTTATTTTTTTCTGTTTCTGCCAATTTTTTTTGCTGCTGTTTTATTTCTGCTGCCTCTTGCTTTGTTTTTTCCTCATTTGGTGTTGCTCTGTTCTTCTTACTTTGTCTGTGCATACTGATTGCGATGTTGGTATCAAAATATTCCTTTTTTGCCTTTTTTGTTTATCCCTTTTATAATTTTTATGCTTTCTGTTTTTAATTTATATACTTTGTCTATGCATACTGACTGTCTCCTCAGGACCATATGTATTGTTGGTTTGACTTTGGACTTTGGAGTTGTATTGGCTTTTGATGGTTTTTTGCACTGAGTGATGGATGTTTTTATGGCTTTCAGAATCTTCTCTAATATTTATTGCCTTTTTTGTTATAATTTGTGAATTAATTTCACTTTGCCAATGTTAATTTTAAATTATTTATCTATGGCAAAATATCTATTTTTTTAATCTATAATGTGCACCTCGCTTCAATGAAGCCTGTAACTTGCCTTGCGCCTTGCGCTTAGGCCCCAACATAACCCTTGGCGCTTTGATGTACATTGCGCCTTCGAAAACACTGGATGTGCCTAGACCATTTTTAACTGGGTTTCCTTGATTTCCATGTCTATTGGTGCAGGCTGGGGATTTCATTTTTGTTACTAATTCCTAATTCTACAATTCTATTTATTGATATAATTTTTCAGTGTTTATTCCTGCCTTTTCTTTTTGTGAACAAGTGGTCATGCTCATCCGTATTGACTGTGGAACACAGAATCCTGATTCTCCTGTGCTGTACCTGTGTTGTGTATTATCCGTGTGGAAGCTTATTCTTTTCCCTCTATCAAGGGATATTATTATGACTTTAATCAGCTACAAGGTTACATTGTATTGTTGTAAGTAGGACTAGTTTTGGTGCTTCTCACAATGTGAGCACACAATTTCGCCACTTACCATGAACTATTCTTAGTTTTCTCATTTATTCAAAATTTCATGGTATCAGTGCAAATGAGAATGTGAATTGGAATTTTTTCGGCTGTTGGGTTCTTCCTGCTATGGTTTATTGGCAACCATTACTACATCTATAGGTCTTTTATTTTTTAAGTTTTTGGGGTGGCTCCCCCCTAGCGATCAAGCATGTGAAATGAGCAGCTCGAATTTGTGAATGGTGGGTCCTAGAGATTTTTAAAGTTGGAGCTATACACACAAAACATATATAGTCTCTTCTAATGGACTGAATCACATAACAATTTTAGTTAAACACACTTCATGTAGACACGTAAACATTCCCATTCTTTTTAGTCTATCCAATTATTGCACAATTGGCATGAATAATATCATTTTTTTAAAATGGTAATGCAATTTTAGTTGAAGCAAACCAACATAAGAGACATATATTGAAAAAAAAAAAAGAAAAAAGAAGAAAGAAAAAAGGAAGAAGGAAAGGAAAAGCAAAACCCCAGCACCACAGCTCACAAAGCTAGCGAGATACTATTATCAATGATAAGCTTGTTACTCGCAACACCCATGTTAGCTAGAGCGTCAGCAACCCCATTTGTGGACCGCTTAATGACAGCAAAGGAAACTTCAAGCTTGGATGCCAATACCACCACCTTGTTACACAAATCCGCTAGGCATCAAGGAGGATCAGAAGAAGTAGAAGCCCATCTTATGGCACATAAAGAGTCCCCTTCCGCAATTAAGTTATTAAACTCATCTTGTCAGCTTCTCACATACCCGTCTGAAGTACTTAAGAAAAATATGAATAATATGTTCTTTGGCATCATGATGGTACTTATTCTTTTATATACGAACTTATTGATGCTCATTTCTATTGATTGCTAGATTATTATGAAAGTTTTATGGTAGTCTATGAATTGTGAGTTAGGTTAAACCTGGGTGATCCAAATTGAAGATTTATTCTTTATCCTACAAAATAAATGAATCTGTGTTTCAGGGCTTACACATTATGGTTTTGATTTTAAGAATCTTAACTGTCTTTAATATCTCTCTCTCTCTCTCTCTCTCTCTCGCGTTTGGGGGGTGGGGGGTTACCTTTCTCCCTTTGATCTTTAATTGTTCCCAGAAAATATGTTATGGGCTTACTGCAAGCTGTTGTTCTATGTTTAGGGGGCCAACATATGGATATCGAGGCAAGGTTGTCTTACCTTTCGAGGAAAACCGTTCCTCCAAAATCGGTGTTCGATTTGATAAAGTCATTCCTGATGGTGTTGACCTTGGGGGCCTAGCTGAAGGAAGTCATGGATTCTTTTGCAATGGTAATATTTTAGTTTATTTTAGTTGCTTGTTTTTGGCTGTAAAACTTGTAAAATTTTCATATTTGTCTGCCTTAAATCTTGTATAGGTACTTACTGAGTTCGTTTCTTTTGTAGTTAATGATCTTTGTCCTGAACCTCCGGGTACAGAAGATTCGCTCATCAACACATTGTTTGAGGTGTGTACTTCGCCCATTATGTTAAAAGAGTGTGAGATGCAATTTTATAATATTAATTCCATTTTTAATGTTTCCAGGTTGTTTCTAGTGAAACCAAAAATGATCCTCTCATACTGTTTATGAAAGATGTGGAGAAGTCTATTGTAGCCAACTCAGATTTTTTCCAAACATTTAGGAGCAAGCTTGATAAACTTCCTAATAATGTAGTGGTAATCGGCTCTCATGTTCAGATGGATGGCCGCAAGGAGAAGGTAATGCCACTGATCCATCTTTTGTTCAGTGGAACTCATCCTATTCTCCAATTGTTTTTTATTTTTATTTTGGCTACTTTCTTGATATTTCTACCATAACTGGCTTCTATACCCAGATAAGGCTAAGGTAATGCTGTTTAGTGTTCTATTATTTAGCGGATTTGTAGATTATCTGGCCAATGAAAATGAACTAAGAAGATGTCACACTTGGTTATTTTCACAATTGAAGGCTTTTCTGCAAGATAATTTTTGCAAGAAATGGCCTGAACTAGTCAAAAAGACTAAAATTCAAAAAGGTCACTGCGACTAAAATCTGACCAAAATTTAAGCTGAAAATACAATGGTTGCATTTCAGATTAATCACCATAGGTAACCAACCACCGCAAAAAAGGACAATGAAAAGTCCGTATTAGGTTTTTGCTGAAACAAAAGGAAATTGATAACTATATCCAAAACCAATCCGCTCCACCTTCTGGATGAAATGAAACGAAACAAAGTTGACAACAATGATCCATGCTCCAACCCCGTCTCCCTCCTTGGCCCGCTCAACATGTGCTTTGGCATTGAGCCCAAATTGACACTGATTGAACTTGATAGGCACCTTTGACTTGATTTACAGAAATAGGGTGCAACTCTAAACTGTTAAACTTTGGGGGCTTAGAACCTCTTTGCATGATCCAACTGGGTTGAATTTTTTTTTTTTTTGAATCTTTGACGATAACTTTTATTAATAGAAAGAAATATTACAACTGACCAGCAACATGAAGCAAGAAAACAGAAATGTACTGGTATAAGAGATAACATAAATAAATGTACCGGTATAAGATATGTATACTGGAACCCAGCCCAAATCCATGCATTAGTGCGCACAAATTATAAGAATGATCTACCCCTTGTTTAGCTAAACTGCTAAAGACTCTGCCATGCCATTAGCCGATCTACTAGCATGCACAAAAGAAACCTGCACTGCAGATTAAGTGCCTGAATCTCCTTGAAGTATAACTGCATCTTCCAAGGAGCCTTGGAAGATTTCATCCTTGAAATAGCATTAAAAGAGTCGCTTTCCACTATTACACTTTGTCGGAAATAGCTATTAAACATCCGAAGAGCTTCCAAAATGGCCAAAACTTCTACTTCATTAGAATCTTTAATCCCAATGTGTTTTGAAAACATAAACAACACATCCCCCTTGTGGTTTCCTAACACATCCTATACCTGCCATCCCTGCCTTACCACCGTGGTTCCATCCATAATAAACTTTAAAACACCAGTAGGTGGAGCTCACCAAACTGCTTTCTTTTTTCTCTTAGGAATTCCCATCTTCAAACATGTTCCTAAATTATGTATAACACTCTCAATCTCCAAATCTGCACATTCATTTCTAAGAGATGCCCATTCAGCAATTTTCAACTATTCGCAGATGTAATAAGACCCTCCCAAGAAGATTCCTTTTATCTAAAATTCTTTCATTCCTCTTTTTCAAACACACCAAAAAATAAAATAAAATAAAATCTTTCATTCCTCTCTTTCCATATAGACCAAAGTATGGAGAAGGGAATGACCCTTCACAAAACCCAGCCACACCTCACAAAATGCACCCCCTCTGATGCAGTCTAGGCCCCAGCAGCCCCTCTTCAAATTAGATTAGGAAGCAGCCCCTCTTCAAATTAGATTAGGATTATTATTAGTAGAGTTCTAATTAAATTGTTATTAGGAAAGTTTTCATTATTAGCCTAGGGTTTTCTTACACATTAAGTTTGTTTTTACTATATATATAGGCATTGTAAAGAAAAAATTCTCAGATTTGGTTGATTAATAAAATTGGGTTTTCTCAGAGAGGTGTGTCCTTGTGTGTGGGAAGTCATCTTGACGGTTCGAAGTGTCCATTAGACACGTGCTTAGGCACCTCCACGCAAGCCATAACCCTTGGGCTGCATCAGATTGGTATCAGAGCTGAAGGATTTGCACGATCTTCCAGCGTGATTACCCCTATTCATCAGCCGGCTAGACCCCATCTCACTGTCGTCACTTCTGGCGTGATTACCTCCTCCTGTCTCGAAACCCTTTCCTATACATAACAGTCGGCCCCTTTTGGAAAACCCTCCCTGCCTGCATTGCACAACCCAATTCACAGCCCCGTAACCCAAATCCACAAAGCCCAACTTTCCTAAAATAGGCCCTGACCAGTCCAAAACCTAACCCTAACCCTCCCTGTTGAGCATAAGTGGTTGTACAAAAATATTTTCCGTTTCGCAGGAATGATTCAGGGACAAAATTGCACAGTTGTTATTGACAGCGGCAGTTGTGAAAATCTCATCTCCCAAGCTCTTGTTGATCACCTCTAATTGAAAGTTTATAAGCATAACCGTCCTTATTTTGTCAAGTGGCTAATGAATGGTGATCAAGCGCATGCTCGACATGCTTGCAAAGTTACTTTTGCCATTGGTGAGACTTACAAGGATACAATTTGGTATGATGTGCTACCTATGGATAGTGGTGATATCTTATTGGGCCGTCCATGGATGTATGACAAAAGTGGAACTCATGGTATGCGCGATAACACCTATACATTCATACATGGTGGAAAGCAAGTTACTCTTCATCATGAGAAACCACAACCGTCAAAGAAGAATTCCTGGAAAGTTGCCACAAAGGAAGTCCTTCATGTTCAACACATTTACACTGGCAATCCGAAGCGGAATAGAGTTCGAGGACGAACTCTTCTTTCAACCCGGGGAGGATGATGCGGTCTAGGCCCCAGTAGCCCCTCTTCAAATTAGATTAGGAAGCAGCCCCTCTTCAAATTAGATTAGGATTATTATTAGTAGAGTTTTAATTAAATTGTTATTAGGAAAGTTTCCATTATTAGCCTAGGGTTTTCTTACGCATTAAGTTTGTTTTTACTATATATATGGCATTGTAGAGAAGAAATTCTCAGATTTGGTTGATTAATAGAATTGGGTTTTCCCAGAGAGGTGTGTCCCCATGTGTGTTGAAGTCATCTTGACGGTTCGAAGTGTCCCTTGGACACGTGCTTAGGCACCTCCACGCAAGCCCTAACCCTTGGGTTGCATCACCCTCCATGACCCAAATCAGTTCCACAAGATGGGGCTGATTTATTTCCTGACTATAATCCATGATGGGACCTTTCTACCACCCAACTTTTTGCGTTAGTATGCATGTATGTGGTGGTCCCTACAAGAGAGTTTCCTCAATTGATCACAACCCTATGTGTCACCCACTAAATGTGCAGCTGTCTATTGATCATCATCATACGAAGTGCATGTGTGTGTCACTTCTTTTATGCTTTAATATGAGTGGAACTAAGATTGTCCTTCCTTTTTTTTCTGTATTCTTTCTTTTCCGCAGTCACATCCTGGAGGTTTTCTTTTTACGAAATTTGGAAGCAATCAAACAGCTCTACTTGATTTTGCATTTCCGGTAATTTTATTTTATTTTATTTGCAGAGTCATAGTCTCATAGATCTTATTTGATTTTTTTGTTAAATTGAAGATCAAGTTAATGCACCATTGTGTCATTTGCTTTGTCCTACAACCAGGTACATGTAGAACCAAACTTTTGGTTGCCCAAACCATTCATATAATTGGCTCCATCATTGAGATTTCGTAAAATTCTCATCTATCAAATTATCAAGACCATCTATTCTGAACTTGTTAAATGTGGACATTCAATTCAATTGTTTGCATTGGTATAGTGCACTGTCCACTAATAGGGCCAGTTAATGAGTGGCTTATAATACCGTAAGATGGTTCCATATGTTGTATCATGCTTATCAAGCCAAAAAAATGTTGTTTCTCTCAATTGTGCATCATTTGAGTGAGATTGTCCTCTTTCTTAATTTGCAGGATAGCTTTGGCAGACTTCATGAAAGAGGGAAGGAAGTTCCAAAGAGCACAAAAGCATTATGTAAACTTTTCCCAAATAAAGTAACTGTACACATGCCACAGGTGCTTAATGGCTGAACTCAATCAAAATTATTTTGGTCCATGTCATTGATAGTTTTCTTCTACATTATCAAATATTTTTTTTCCAAACTTTAGGATGAGACCCTTCTGGTGGATTGGAAACATAAGTTGGATCGAGATGTTGAGACCCTTAAAGCAAAAGGAAATCTGAACCACATACGAACGGTAAGTGTGAAGAAGATTCTTTACTCAATTTTCTTTTTTCTTTTTCCTTTTTACCCTTGGGCGCTTCTCAGTCTCTCTCTTGTACTGCTAAGCTTTCAATATTGATAGTTACCATTATAAAAAAGGAAGAAGATTTTTCGATTAAAAAATAACCATCTCTAATGTTTTTCCATGTCATCTTTTGCGCTCCTTGTAAGAACTTAAATGTTTCTTTTATCCCATCCCTCCACCCACCCAAAAAACACTCTTTTCCTCCTCTCTCTTAACACACATACTTATGAAATTAGGGGTTGTTTTTAAGGCAGGCCCGTGGTAAAACTAGGCCTAGACTGGGACTCAACTCAAGATTTTTACATTGGTCACAGGTTTTAAACCTGGGACCTGTATTGGTTGTTAAGGTGAGTATCTACCATCTGAGCTGAAAGCTACTCAGCTGTCAAGTCTATTTGGTATAAAATAATATTGATATGATTTAATAACATATATACTTTATTAATAATGTGATATTTATATAATCACTTGACTTTAGAGGTATTTGGGTTGGACCTGACTGACTAGCTTCCGATTATCAATCAAGGTCCAGAAAGAGGGTCCATGCATGGATGTCTTTTGGGTAGCTTGGTAATCAGAGTTCTGTTGACATCCTTAATTGACATGGTGCCCTTGCTAAGAAGTATAGATTTGCAATTTTGGCAGATTGTGGTGTCTGAAGTCCTATAGTAAGCTGTTTAATCAAAGTTACTATAAATTACCATGTGCATGTTTTGGTATTAATTATGAATGTTAGATGCATCTTTGATAAATGTTAAATAAAAAGAAAAAAAAGACTGTTGTAATAAAGGGAGGTATAAGAAAAAAGGAAACTTTCTCCTATGAGCTGACTACATATTGTTCATATGTTGTCTAGCTCATGGATCTACTTATAGTACGAATATCAGTGGGAGAGCGTAGATGGAAAGGTCACCTTATGGATAGGGCATCCAAAAGGTCAGCCCCATAGATTATCCTGGCCCTTGATTTAACCTCCTTAAAGTTTAATGGTGTTTTAACTATAGATCCAATGGTGAGTGAAGGTTTGATTATTGTAAAATTGGGCTTGGTACCAGATTATGACATAAAAAAGAGTGAATGAGGCTGCCCCGACCAAAGGTGGGGCCGAGCAGCCCCATAGAGCTGGATTGCACATGCAGTCTACTTGGAGAAAATTCTTCGTAAAAGAAATATTCCATCCAAAATGAAAACTACATAATGGAAGCAAACAAAGTTTCTGTTTCCACTCTTCAGCCAAGGAGTCTGCCGTTCTGTTAACTGATCCCTAAACATGGTTGAACTCCTCTGACATCAAAGAGGAGAGAAGATAAATTTCCTTGAGAATAAAATGAAGCTTTCAAGGACCCTCACCCATGGGAGAGACCCAAGCTGTAAGCATTAAATGAATCACTTTCCACACTCAACACTTACCCTGTGCTATCATTAAGAAGATTATTTTATTAATGGTATCATTCAAATAATGATGATGGTGATCAATGGTTGAACACGATCTCATTTATAAATATTAACAAACTGGTTTCTATGCATTTTGAATCTACGACATCCTATCGTACAAGATTGAAAATGTTTGGCTTTTTTCATTTTTGCAACACAGGATCAAAATCTTGATACATTTTCCTCAGCTTTTTCTCTTGAAGTGGTTATATTACGAAAACAACTGATAACTCAAAAACCTATGGAAGACCAAAAATCCTCAAAGGGGACTCCTTTTACATTAAAAAGTCCTAACAAACATAGCCTCCAAAAACTGAAGCATCTGTAAGATGAGTTTTTTCAGTCCTTAATAAACTAATAAGTCTCTTGTCTGCATAGTATCTTTTGACTGATCATACTCGTCATAACTTTGAAGATTTAGTAGTTTGGTTTCCACTTCCCCTTTGCTTTCATTGTGTGTCTCTTACTCACCTTTACCCCAAGGCATCATGAGCTCTGAACAAAGAATTACAAACAATAATCATTATTCATCTATGAAATCCATACTGCTTTTCCAACTCTTATCATCTAAGCCATGTCTCATTCTTGAGGACCATCAACATTAATGTCGTCCTTAACCATTTCATTAGACATTGATAGGGCCAACAGTAACTGGGCTTACACTAACCTGAGAATCAATGTCCCCATTTTCAATACAGTATTGCCTGGAAAATTGGGCGTCATCCTTAGAACTAGTCCTCTTATAATAAACTTATATCCAAATACAGTCAGTTATTTCCCTTGATTGGGGTGATAACACGGCATTCGTATCCCTTAATTTGGGATTATCCTTGTCAATAATTGATACAAATCTTATCACTGCTATTAATACAAGTCATCACTCGGTGTACCCCTTGTGCCGCATGCTAGTCCCCACTCCCCACATCCATGCCACATGAGTGCCATTCTAACACCCGTTACTCACCTAACCAGTAGATTAAATTGGAACGTCTTCTAGGGACTCCTCTGATTGCTCATTATCATTGCCCTTTCAGGCATATTTTTGAAAGAAATCCTCATAATTTACCAAATTTGAAGATATTTTCCTCAACTGTGCTTATGTTTAAATTTTAGAAGTTTAGAGATTTAACAAATTCTAAACAAGGTTAAAACTTGTATCAAGTTGAATAGGATTTGCATCCTCACATTCTGTTAATATCAAGATTTGTAGAAACTGAGTATCCAAAATCCGATATAAGATAATTGTTTGTCCCCCTACCATACACTATAGAACACTAGTTTTCATAGAGAACATCATCATTTTCACCATCATCACCACCACCTCCACCACTATCATTAAAGCGTTGTTCCAACTATGTTGGGTTCGGCTACATGAATCTTGTTTCTCTGTTCCAATCTATCCTAAGCCAAATTCTTGAATAGGTTGTACTTCTTAAGATCTATCTTTACTATTTCCATCCAATTTCTGGAAACAACGAGCTCAAGAACTATGGGCAACCTTTGAGTTCTTGTTTCGAGTGGGATTGCACCATCAGTCTTTTTTCAGTTTTCACTTAATTGCGTTAGTTATAGGTGCATAATGACATGATGTCTGAGATAAAGTTTTGTGGTATATAGTGTTCATGGACAACATAGTTTCTGATAGGTTGATAAGTTGAAACTTTGGAGAAAGATGTTCAACTCTAATGGACTGTGAGTTATTCTATCAAAGATTAGAGTAAATGAAGTGCAAGTTTGGTTCATCTAAGAGTAGGGAAGAGGAGTTGGACAAAATTGAAGGCAACTAAGTGCAACAATGTGATATATTTCTGTGGCTAGGGTTAACTATAGAGCAAAATTGGTTTTAGTTAGATATTTTGAATAGACTAATGTGAGCAAAATGGGGACAAGCTACTAGTGTGCTTTGTGGACTCTGAGTGCCACTTTATAAAACAGTTAAAGCATACTCTGTTCTATGTAGGTGAATGTTAACCAACAAAAAAGGGGATGAAGTGAAAGTATATGTGGTCGAGGTGTAAATGCAAAGATGGACGTGTGGGGTTGTAAGAAGGGATATAATTAGGAATGATACATAAGAGGAAGCCTAAAAGTGACTTAATGGTAAAAACAATCACAAACATTCAAAGAAAAAAAAATCAAGAAATGTCATTTGAGATGATTTGGGCATGTGAATGGAAGGCCTGGATCAGCTTCTGTACCATACTACATGTTGACTGTTTAGTAGCCTAGGAATTGAAAGGGGGAAACTGATTAAGACTGAGATAAAACGTGTTAAGACTGTAGAGTTACAATGTACAGATGGCCTCAGATAAGGTTGAGTAGACTAAACAAGTTGGTTGAGCAAAAAAGTAGAACTCACAAAGGTGCAACTAACTAGATGGAAGTAGACAACAATAATGGTGTGACAGTATTGATCTATGTTCTAACAATCAAAGACTAGAAAAGCAGATGCTAAGGGCATAGTGGCCACTCTCCAGAATGATATGTTTTAGTTGTGGTGATGCGTTATTCATATTGGTATGAATTTCATTTGAGGTTAGAAATGAGAAAATATATATAAAAAAAAACAGAATATTGGAAAATGTTAGATTTTTGTGTTCATTTTCATTAGCAACTAAAGAAATGTATATATCATACACTTCGTAGTCATATTAGTCCTAATGGGAGGATTTTTCTTAATCAGTATAAATGGAGGGAAGTCAATAGGCTGTTAGTAGAAGTGGCATGGAAAGCAATGGGAACTTTGTTTGTCAAGGGCTTCTAGGCCAATGCAGTAGAGGATTGAGATACCTCAAGAATAGACGCCTCTTGGAAGTAGGTCACTCTTTGAAATTTGAACTGCCACTTTAGGTAACTGTCCTCAGAGTGCTAAAGTGGTATGACTAGACGGGGAGACATCTCTGAAGATGCTACATTATCATTAGTAGAGCCATTCCATAGATGTTCTAACATTTCTTTTGGTTTCTCCTCCCACAATTTGCATGAAATCTATCCATCCCTTAAACACATTCTCAACCACCACCATCATCATTCCCACGAGTCCACAACAATGCCATCGGCCTCCTAAATCCCTCGATTCCACCAGTAGGGCCTTTGGACTTTGCAACAAGAGTTGATCTTTCAAGAAGAATCATCATTGATTTATGACATGTATTTCAGAGTAGGGAGTCTTTTCCAGCTCTGGGTGTGCTCAAGCTTAACTTTGATGGGCGTGCTAGGGGCAATTGGGGTTGGTCTGTGACAATTTGGGGTCTTTTTTCCTCTCCTCTCTCTGTTTGGTTTTCATTCAGTTAATGAGATAGAATTGCTTGAATTGAGAATGGGCCTTCGCCAATCTGATCGGTTGGGTTTGTTTTCCATTTTTATTGCTAAAGGAGATTTATCCTTTGCTATAGCGTGGGCTTGGGGCTCTTCTAGGCCCCCTTGGCGTCTTGCTTACATTGCAAAGGATATGATAGTCTAGGTTTGGAGCTCAATGTTTCCTATGTGCTCATCTAGAGGTCTGCTGACGGGGTTGGGAGAACATATTTGCTTATTGAGATTTCTGCTTCTTAGGCTCTCATGCAGTCTTGCTATTTTTTGGGGATTCTTTTTTTTGTTAATTTTTTGAATGATTTTTGTTTTTTGTTTTTCAACAACATATCTCCCCTGTTGCTTAACTTAAATAGGATAGGTTTTGATGCAGGTTGATCTCGGATCTGACTCAGATCACAAGCCCATAGACATTGATGGGCCCCACTGGATCCTTGATCTCCTCAAGATCAGGGATCACTATCCTTAGTTAGATAGATCTAATTAATTGCTTATTTCGTATTTTATGTTGAGTTGAGATTAGTAATTGCTTAATTTATTTTAGTAAGCCATGATTGTTTAGAGATAGTTATTCTTAGTTTAGAAATAGTCACTCCTATATAAAGAAAAGTCTTTCATTGTAATGTACATGCTTAATTCAATTAAAATTATCAGAGTTTTCTCTCATTATACTTTTTACCATGAGTATTGTTGTGCCCTAGGGCTGGAATCCATTTATGGATTCGAACAATCCTTTGGGAGATTGTTCTACATTCGATCGGAGATCTGGGGCTAAGTCATGTTTCCATTAAAAAAAATTTGAAGTAGGGAGGAATATACATTCTTATAGGAAAACTATGGGCTTGAGCTTGTTGGATTGGTTCAAACAAATTACAAGAAGTTCAAATATATGCTATGTTTCAAAACATGTAGATGCACATCTGGATTGGTCCGGACTTCTAAGAATCTCAAATATATCCCAAGTTTCACCATAATGTGCACACACACATTATGACTGGAAAGTTTGTCATTCCTACCCAGAATTAGTCCAACCCATGGAATCCCCTTGGGAGCATGACAATCGTTGGTGGGGAGGCATTTGAAATGTCTCCCTATGATTTACCTTTTCTGAAAATAGGAATCATCTTATTGAGGTACCGTTTTGAGTGCCTCAAAGGTGTGTGAATCCTAATAGTTGGATGAGGTCTGATTTTGGCCAAAAGTTAGAAGATCAATTTCAGAGGCTACAAATTCAGATGAGTGTCGAATTTGGTTTTGCGGCAAATCATGGTTTTTATTATTTTTCTAAATGTTTTTGTGGGTGCGGGATGGGGAAAGAACTTAGATTGATCAGGGGGTTGCCATATGGACCCCACAGGTGGACATTTCCTAGCCAAGGAATGGGAGATTGTCGCTCACAATAGTGTTGTTTGAATAATTTCTTTTCTCCCTCAACTTCCTCAGACCATGAAGTTATATATTGAGATTGTAAATACTAAACAATCCAATAATATCTAGGGTTTTTCCCTTGAAAGTTCAAAAAACCCTAAATGCATTTAAAAGGAGGAAAACTTGAGGGAGAAAAGAAATAATTCAAACAATACTATTGTGGTGTTCATTAGGGTTATGCAACATGCCTAATATATAGTTTATTATATTTTATGTTATTTACAAAGAACCCAACAACTTTTGTTGTATTTTGTAAATTAATCCACAGTGACCCAGTAATTTCAGTTAAGTCTGAAGATCACTGTAACGACCCAAGAATCTGGAGCTCTTCAGATTCTTAAGCCGCACTCAGATTTTAATAACAACACCACTTAAATCAAATTCTCATGAGCATCAAGGTCATAAACAATCAAATTTCATTGTATTTCAACTATTATGTAAATATTATATGTCTAGATAACATTACTGAATAAGACAATTTCTAATTGAAAAAGAAAGATAATAATAACATCTAAGTCTTGGGCTAATCCCAGCTATAAATATGTTCTTTTGTTTTCTCCGCACTCTGGATCAGCTACGCATGCCAAAATCCACTGGCTGATCCCCGTCACTTCCCGCCACCTCCGTGACTGCATTACCTGAAGTGGGGCGAACCACTAATCAGTAAAACTGGTGAGTAGAATAGGAAATCATTAAGATAAAGTATATTTCAATTATTCGGAAAACATATATATTCAATGATATGATTTCAGTCACATTCTAATCAATTTCTTTCTTAAGTGATTTCCCACTGTGGCATCAAACAATTCCGATACCCCATACGGTGTATCTACATTTCTGTCAACAACATGGTTTGTCATCCACCATGAATGTTGAGCCTGTTCCGATACTCCCAACTGGAGTATCTACATTTCTATCAACAACATGGCTTATCATGCCATCATGTTTGCTGAACCTCTTTCCCTCGACCAACATCCACGCGGGAGGTTCTATACTCAGTGCCAACAGTTGATATCACACTTATATCAATCAAGATACAATTAATAAGTCCAGGTAAAAATATCACATTAATGGGCTAGTTATTCTAGAATTTATCATGGAAAATTAAGTCATAAAGAATAGTTAATTATTATAAAAGGGCCCACATAACATTCAATTAACTGAACACATGTTAATTTAATTAATAGACAAAATATGGGACTTATAATTTATCATTCCATAAATTTATCATAAGCCTAAAAGAAAAGGGGTTTAGAATATAAAATCAAACAGCAGGGGCAAATTCGTAATTTCAAGATGTTTATAAATATAAACCCAGGTCGTCAACTCCACGCATGTTCGCCTGTTTCGTTCGTCTGGGAACAGTAACGCCAGGCTCGACTGGAGGAATTTGCAGGGTGGGGCCCAGCGGTCTGATGCGCATGGAACCTTCACCACAATGGTCGCCCAAGGGTCCACGCTAAGATGTATGGACCTGATCCTTGATCGGGGAACCCCGGTGGACCCTCTATCACTGACGTCCCAAACCCCATCTCCGACCGTCTGAAATCCCATCTCTAAGTTCAGATCTGATACATCCAGAGCAAACAGTCCTCTTCCCAACCTGAATCGAAGTCTCAGGGGTGTGCAAATCAGAAGATGTTATCACCGCGAGTTTCCACCTACAAAAGGGCTTTTTCGACTGTATTTCCGATTTGTGCCAAGTCTACAACTACCGAAAGGGCTTCATCTTATCATCAAGGTTCCAGGTGAGTTGATTTCTGATCCATACAAGACTAAAAGGTGTCGAGTAGGCGTCGTAATGCATATCAGTGACCTGATTATTGTTTTGGATGATCGGTATGTTCTCTAAATCAAATCTGGCCATTAATCACTGTAACAGTATAATACATAATGGCTACTGTTTAACGGGAAATCAAATAGGTCTAATCTTCTATCCTCATTCAGATAATCAAGTTAGATTCTACTCACCTGGTGTAAACGCGTGTTGATCGGGCAGTGGTCGGTCGCTCGTCAGTCATCCGATGGCGATCTTTCTCTTCTTCTGCAATTTCTGAAACCAATTTCAGTCCTCTCTCTCTCTCTCTCTCTCTCTCTCTCTCTCTCTCTCTCTCTCTCTGAACTCTTTACTGTTGCAGTACCTCCGATGGATTCTGCCAATTTATATATATTGTTTGGTGGGGAGTCCTGTTTGGAAACTGCTATTCTGATAGAGGAAGTCTATTGGGAAACAAAATCTAAGAGAGAAATTCTACCGGGACTCCTACAATGGACTTGCCAAAAGTCCTAAAACATTCCGATCAATTAGGAGACTCCCAGTCAGGCTCCAAACATAGTTTGGGACTACATTGGCCCACCTGGAAAAGGGCTGGCCTACAAAAGTAGGCTCGGTTATTACATACTCCCCTCCTTTAGGAAATTTGGTCCTCCAAATTTAAATCATACCTGATAGAAAAGGTTGCGGATATTTGTCACGGATCTCCTCCTCGGACTCCCAGGTGGCTTCGAGTTGATTATGATGCTGCCATAGGACCTTAACTAATCGAATAGTCTTGTTCCGCAGGGCTCTTTCCTTTGTCTCTAGAATAGCCACCGGCTTCTCTTCATAGGATAAATCTTGTTGTAACTGGAGAGGCTCGAAGTCAATAATATGCGAGGGATCTGAGTTATATTTCCTTAGCATAGACACATGAAAGACATTGTGGACGCCTGACAATTGAGGTGGTAGTGCGAGCTCATAAGCATTCCCATCACTCACTCGTCCTGTCACTTCGAATGGTCCAATATAACGCGGACTCAACTTACCCTTTTTCCCGAACCGCATAACTCCCTTGGTTGGAGATACTTTGAGAAAAACATGGTCTCCTACGGCGAATTCCAATTCCCTCCTGCGATGATCAGCATAACTTTTCTGTCTACTTTGAGCAGTCTTTAGCCTATCTCGGATTTTTTTGATATTGTCCGTCGAAGTCTGCACCCAGTCTGGTCCAAGTATTCTTCGGTCACCTACCTCCTCCCAGCAAATAGGAGTCCGACAATTTCGTCCATACAACGCCTCAAAAGGGGCCATTTGAATGCTTGAATGGTAACTATTATTATAAGCAAACTCCACGAGTGGCAATTGCTCATCCCAACTGTCTTTGAAGTCCAAGGCACACGCTCGCAACATATCCTCCAGAGTTTGGTTAGTCCTTTCAGTCTGGCCGTCAGTTTGGGGATGGTATGCCGTACTAAAACGCAATTGTGTTCCCATAGCCATCTGTAGTTTCCTCCAAAAGTTCGACACAAACCTGGAGTCCCTGTCCGAAACAATGGAAACCGGGATGCCATGTAACCGCACAATTTCCTTGACATATTTTTGAGCCAATTCCTTCATCGAAGTCTTATTCTTGAGAGGAATAAAATGTGCGGATTTAGTCAAACGATCCACAATAACCCAAATAACTTCGTTGTTCCAAAAGGTTCGTGGAAATCCTGACACAAAATCCATAGTGATATGTTCCCATTTCCATTCAGGAATAGGAAGTGGTTGTAGCAATCCTCCTGGCTTCTGGTGATCTGCCTTTACTTGTTGACATGTAAGACACCTCCCTACGAATTCCGAAATGTCGTTTTTCATTCCAATCCACCAAAATCGTTTTCTGAGGTTTTGGTACATCTTGGTATTCCCTGGGTGTATGGTGTACCGAGTATGGTGTGCTTCCCGTAGTATCTCATCCTTAATCTCTCGAATGTTAGGAACACATAGCCGATCTCGGAAATATAAGGTACCATTGGCAAGTGAAAATTCTGGCTTGTTATCCATCTTTCCGAAAATTTCCAAAAGTGCTGTATCATCCTTTTGGTGATCCTTGATTCGCTGTATGAGTTCTGGTTGCACCTTAAAATTTCCCAATAAAATCTTATCACTTATGGGCCAAAGAGTTACTTCTAGATCCTTGATCTCTTCTAATAATCTCCATTCTGCTGTCAAACAAGCTAATTGAATTGATTTCCGACTCAAAGCATCGGCCACTACGTTTGCTTTACCTGGGTGGTAGGAAATAGAGAAATCATAATCTTTTAGAAATTCCAACCATCGCCTCTGTCTCAAGTTCAAGTCTTTCTGAGAGAAGACATATTTTAGGCTCTTATGATCTGTATATACTTGGAATTCTTCCCCATAAAGATAGTGTCGCCAAATCTTGAGGGCAAAGACAACTGCAGCCAATTCTAAATCATGTGTCGCATAATTCTGTTCATGTGTCTTCAGTTGTCTGGAAGCATAAGCAATCACTTTACCATTTTGCATGAGCACACATCCCAGTCCATGAAGAGACGCATTGCAAAATATCACAAAACCACCACTGCCTGATGGTAGGGCTAGGATTGGTGCTGAGGTTAGCTTGTCCTTTAATGTCTGAAAACTAGACTCACATTTATCATCCCAGTTGAACTGGACGTTCTTCCTAGTGAGCCGAGTCAAAGGTCCTGCAAGAGAAGAAAAACCTTTCACAAACCGCCTGTAATATCCTGCGAGTCCTAAGAAACTTCGGATTTCTGCCACTGTGGTTGGTCGTTTCCAATTAGTGATAGCTTCGATCTTTGCGGGATCTACTGACAAGCCTTCGCCTGAAATGATGTGACCTAAGAAATTTACCTGCGCTAGCCAAAAGTCGCATTTACTCAACTTTGCATACAACTGATTATCTCTTAACAATTGCAGTGCAGTGCGCAAGTGATTCCCATGTTCCGCTTCCGTCTTTGAGTAAATTAGGATGTCATCAATGAATACCACTACGAACTGATCCAAGTATGGCTTGAAAATTTGATTCATGAGTGCCATGAACACCGCTGGTGCATTTGTTAGCCCGAACGGCATTACTAGGAACTCGTAATGTCCATACCGTGTCCTGAAAGCTGTCTTTGGTATATCTTCATTCCTCACCCTTAGCTGATGGTATCCAGACCGTAAATCAATCTTTGAGAAGCATCTTGCACCCTGGAGCTGATCAAATAATTCATCTATCCGCGGCAGAGGATACTTATTCTTGATGGTGACCTGATTTAACTGCCGATAATCAATGCACATGCGCAAGGTTCCATCTTTCTTCTTAACAAATAATACAGGTGCTCCTCATGGTGAGACACTAGGTCTAATGAATCCTTTATCCATCAATTCCTGCAACTGTTCTTTCAGTTCTCTTAGTTCAGCAGGCGCCATGCGGTAGGGTGCCTTAGAGATTGGGGCTGTTCCTGGCATCAATTCAATAGTGAAATCGATCTCCCGTACCGGCGGTAAACCGGGTAAGTCATCTTGGAATACATCGGGAAACTCTCTCACTACCGGTATATCCTCCAACTCAGGCTTTTGTTTCTCCTCAGTGACGAATGCAAGGTATCCCCTGCACCCACTTCTCAGTAATTGGCTGGCTTTAATTGCCGATATTACCCTAGACTCCATGGGTCTCCTGGTTCCCACTATCTGTAGCTCCTTATATCCTTTAGATTTGAAGCGAACTATCTTATTGAAACAGTCTAATACAGCCCTATACTTTGCTAACCAGTCCATTCCCAAAATAATGTCAAAATCATGCATTGGTAATACTATTAGATTTGCGGGCATGACGACTTTATCATGATTCAGGGGGCAATCATAGAATATTGTTCTAGTGTTCACTTGACCTCCGGTGGGGGTTGATACAATTAAGGCTTGGGAAAGTTTAGAGGGTTGCATGTTTAGTTTCGGGGCAAACACATGTGAAACAAAGCTATGCGTGGAACCAGAATCAAATAGTGTAATGGCTTTAGTGCTAAAGATAAAAAACGTACCCTCAACTACATTGTTTGCCATGTCTGCCTCCTGCTGTGTGATTGCATAAGCCCTAGCATTAGGTTGCTGTTTCTGCTGATTTCCACCTTGATTGTTTCTTCCCTGGTTATAATTTTGCCCCTGTGGCGGATTCTGTGGATATCCCCTCTGCTGGTACTGACTGTTCTGTTGGTTCCTCTGTGGTGGCTGATTCTGTTGATTACCCTGCTGTGAGTTTCCTTGATTTCGAGGAGGGTAATTTTGGTGGTTCTGGCGTGACTGTGAGAAATTTTGTTGATCCTGCTGCGGTTGCTGTCCCTGTCGCTGCGTCTGATTTTTCTTTTGCCATTTTGGACAGTCCTTACGCCTATGGCCCACCTGGCCACATGTAAAGCATGCACCGCGCTGCCATGGGCACTGCGCCAGTTCATGGTTCTTGCCACAACGACTGCATTCAACCTGAGATTCCACCTTCTGCTTTTTCCGGGGTGGGTGGTTTTCTCGTTTTCTCTTTCCATTTTCCGTTGCTGTTGGTGGAGTCACCCCATTAATCTCATCAGTCGCTTCTTCTGATACATATGCCCTTTTTAACGCATCCGCATAAGTTACGGGCTGTCCCAGCCGTACATCCTTCTTAATATCCGGACGCAACCCTTCAATGAACTTATTACGTTTCATCTCCTCTGTTGCTATCAAGCCCTCCGCAAAATGGGACAGCTCAGTAAATTTATTATTATACTTTGTCACTGACATGTCTCCTTGCACTAGATTCTGGAATTCTCTTCTCTTCCTTTCCTTAATATGCTCCGGTATAAACTTCATAATAAATTCCTTCTTAAAGAAAGCCCAAGTAATCTCGCCCTCCGGACCTGGATAGGTTTTCTTTGCAGATTTCCACCACTCTTTTGCATCTCCTTCCAGTTTAAATGCTGCCAACAGGGCTTTCTGGTGATCCGTGCAGCCCATCACCTCAAAGATTGCCTCCATGTTTTCTATCCATTTGTTCGCCTCCCATGGATTTATGGTATCATCAAAATATCGAGGACGAAACTCATTGAACCTCTTGTATAACGAGTCTCGTTCTCTGTCTCTGCCTCCCCCAGCATGGACCCCGCCTTGTGGTCGATCATTGTCATTTGGTCGCTGCGCCAAGGTCTGTATCTGCTCTTGCACCTGATTATATGCTCTCATGAAAGTATCAAACATAGTTTTCACATATTCAGGCACTGAGTCTGTCCCTCGTTCAAATTCGAGGTACCGCTTTCAGTTCCATTGGAATTACGGATGGGGTTTCCTTGGGAAGTCATGTTCTTTCTCCTACAATGGAAGCACAGTTGTTAGTATATAGTAAATAAATTCCTTATCTAAATACCCAATCCACGACCTCACCACGTTGCCTAGTGGTTTCTAAGTATTTTAAAGTTTGCCCAAGACCTTGCTCTGATACCACTTTGTAACGACCCAAGAATCTGGAGCTCTTCAGATTCTTAAGCCGCACTCAGATTTTAATAACAACACCACTTAAATCAAATTCTCATGAGCATCAAGGTCATAAACAATCAAATTTCATTGTATTTCAACTATTATGTAAATATTATATGTCTAGATAACATTACTGAATAAGACAATTTCTAATTGAAAAAGAAAGATAATAATAACATCTAAGTCTTGGGCTAATCCCAGCTATAAATATGTTCTTTTGTTTTCTCCGCACTCTGGATCAGCTACGCATGCCAAAATCCACTGGCTGATCCCCGTCACTTCCCGCCACCTCCGTGACTGCATTACCTGAAGTGGGGCGAACCACTAATCAGTAAAACTGGTGAGTAGAATAGGAAATCATTAAGATAAAGTATATTTCAATTATTCGGAAAACATATATATTCAATGATATGATTTCAGTCACATTCTAATCAATTTCTTTCTTAAGTGATTTCCCACTGTGGCATCAAACAATTCCGATACCCCATACGGTGTATCTACATTTCTGTCAACAACATGGTTTGTCATCCACCATGAATGTTGAGCCTGTTCCGATACTCCCAACTGGAGTATCTACATTTCTATCAACAACATGGCTTATCATGCCATCATGTTTGCTGAACCTCTTTCCCTCGACCAACATCCACGCGGGAGGTTCTATACTCAGTGCCAACAGTTGATATCACACTTATATCAATCAAGATACAATTAATAAGTCCAGGTAAAAATATCACATTAATGGGCTAGTTATTCTAGAATTTATCATGGAAAATTAAGTCATAAAGAATAGTTAATTATTATAAAAGGGCCCACATAACATTCAATTAACTGAACACATGTTAATTTAATTAATAGACAAAATATGGGACTTACAATTTATCATTCCATAAATTTATCATAAGCCTAAAAGAAAAGGGGTTTAGAATATAAAATCAAACAGCAGGGGCAAATTCGTAATTTCAAGATGTTTATAAATATAAACCCAGGTCGTCAACTCCACGCATGTTCGCCTGTTTCGTTCGTCTGGGAACAGTAACGCCAGGCTCGACTGGAGGAATTTGCAGGGTGGGGCCCAGCGGTCTGATGCGCATGGAACCTTCACCACAATGGTCGCCCAAGGGTCCACGCTAAGATGTATGGACCTGATCCTTGATCGGGGAACCCCGGTGGACCCTCTATCACTGACGTCCCAAACCCCATCTCCGACCGTCTGAAATCCCATCTCTAAGTTCAGATCTGATACATCCAGAGCAAACAGTCCTCTTCCCAACCTGAATCGAAGTCTCAGGGGTGTGCAAATCAGAAGATGTTATCACCGCGAGTTTCCACCTACAAAAGGGCTTTTTCGACTGTATTTCCGATTTGTGCCAAGTCTACAACTACCGAAAGGGCTTCATCTTATCATCAAGGTTCCAGGTGAGTTGATTTCTGATCCATACAAGACTAAAAGGTGTCGAGTAGGCGTCGTAATGCATATCAGTGACCTGATTATTGTTTTGGATGATCGGTATGTTCTCTAAATCAAATCTGGCCATTAATCACTGTAACAGTATAATACATAATGGCTACTGTTTAACGGGAAATCAAATAGGTCTAATCTTCTATCCTCATTCAGATAATCAAGTTAGATTCTACTCACCTGGTGTAAACGCGTGTTGATCGGGCAGTGGTCGGTCGCTCGTCAGTCATCCGATGGCGATCTTTCTCTTCTTCTGCAATTTCTGAAACCAATTTCAGTCCTCTCTCTCTCTCTCTCTCTCTCTCTCTCTCTCTCTCTGAACTCTTTACTGTTGCAGTACCTCCGATGGATTCTGCCAATTTATATATATTGTTTGGTGGGGAGTCCTGTTTGGAAACTGCTATTCTGATAGAGGAAGTCTATTGGGAAACAAAATCTAAGAGAGAAATTCTACCGGGACTCCTACAATGGACTTGCCAAAAGTCCTAAAACATTCCGATCAATTAGGAGACTCCCAGTCAGGCTCCAAACATAGTTTGGGACTACATTGGCCCACCTGGAAAAGGGCTGGCCTACAAAAGTAGGCTCGGTTATTACAATCACCCCTCAAGCTGAGCATAGATATTTACCATGCCCAGCTTGGACAATGCATATGGTAACTTTCCTCTTGAAACGACCTTAGTAAGGAAATCTGCTGATTTATAATCTGTATGAACATACTTTACTTCGATGTCTTTGCTTTCAGTTTTCCCTCTACAAAATGGACATCCACTTCAAAATGTTGTGTACGTTCATGGGCAACTGGATTTGTTGCAATCTATTGTGCTGAACTGAAGTACTATCACAATGTAACATATGGCCTTTATATATTAATCCCAACTTGTATTTCAAAAGCTGCAGCCACAGCAATTCAGAAGTTTCAACTGCCATTGCTTGCTACTTGGCTTCAAAACTGAATTTAGATACTACGGATTTTTCTTATTTTCCCACGACACTAGATTTCCACCTAACATGGTACAACAAAAATCTTATGTGTCTTTGAACCTGCCCAATATGCATTATCGTGGTAGGTCTCCACTAGTAAATGACGGTGACTTTGAGATACTTCGAAATCATATATACCAGATTTAGATTTCCTGTTCTAGCATGCATAAACTGACAAACAGTACAACACTTCGAACTCCTGTATACAAGATTTAAATGTCCTATACTTTGAGCATGCATGAACTGATGAATGGTACAACATAAGATATATCTGGATGAGTTTAACAACCATGGCATGTTTAACATGTTTGACTTACATTCCTTGTGTGAGATTATCAGGCTTTCGCTCCTAGACACTTCCATCCAAATAACCTAATTATTGTATCCAACATCTCAACATCTCCGCATCATTTGAAATATTTTATAGACCCTTCACTTTTCAGAATTTGCAAATTGGGATTTTTCATTGTTCTGGATGCAATTACATGGATTCTGTCATGGCTGTCAAAGCTAATCCCAGATGATGATGCCATCCTAGTCAATTCATCATTCTTGAATCAACACATGAAACCTAACCAGATTCAGTAACTGTGAACAACACTGTCATTATTGTTAAGTAGTTAGCTTGCCTCAACTTTAATGCCAGGCATTTTGGGTGTATTGGTTAGCTATTTGAGATGGTATCAGAGTCAACATGTCCCGGGTTTGAATCCTTGCAAGGCAAAAGAGGCCCTATGGCTCATCTTGTGGGGTGTGTGCTTCAAGTCCGGGCGATGTGCCGCTGGCAGGATGGGGGTTAAGTAGTTAGTTTGCCTCACCTTTAATGCCTAGGCATTTGGGGTGTATTGGTTAGCAACTTGAGAATCATGACTTACAAACATACAATTTAGTAGCATCCAAATGCTCTGGCTGCATGCCCAGAACATATCCAATATAAAAATAATTCACCACAGTAATACAACAGGAAGACAGATAGACAACAGTAATAAATCACAACAAACTTCTCACCACAAGCATGAATTACAACCCAAAAACCCAACTACATTGCTGATGGCAAGCAGTCTGGAGAAAATTATCACAACTGATTCAATCCATTGTCTGGTCTCTACAGCACTCAAGCTTTCCATATTTGAAAAAAATAAAAATAAAACAAACTCTTTATATCCAGAAATCCCCTCAAACAGCAAAGAGTGATCACACAACAAATTTTCCAAACCGAACTTTATTGGGATTTCATCTCTAGATCCTTATAAATTAAGCATCCATGGAATCATTATGTTTTCTAGGCAATGGATCAATTTCTCTTCATCCCTTTTGATAAGAAGCATAGCCAATAAACACAACTGACATCGCAGTTGGAATGTGTGTTGAAATGGATGTGCATAACATACCCAAGAAGTCTTGAATTGATTTTAGCAACTGCAGTGTGTGTAGAATAGATTTGGATAACATTAAATTGGAGATCACAGATGGTAAACACAGCATCATACCAAAAACGACTTGGCAACATTACATTACATACTCATCTAAACTATCTCATGTTTTTTTTTTTTTTCATTTTATTAATCACGCTTTGTTATTTATAAAAATAATTCATTATTTGAGTTCGTTAAAGAGGGCATGAAGCAAACTTGGAGGGAATCAAGCTCTTTATATTCCACTTCTCTTCAAGAACCTCTTTGAACGGGTTGAGAAAGAACATGATTGCTTCCTCATAAAATTTGCACCTGCCCAACTTATAAGCCTTACAGAGAGGTCCAGCATCTGGTGCCAGATGCAAGTTCCCAGATACGAATAATCAATATGTTATGAGGAACTAGGAGATGAGGGCAGGTGTCTAGTAACCATTAGAAGTTCCATTGCTCCTTATCTTCCACTTCTCTTCAAGAACCTCTCCGAACGTGTTAAGAAAGAAAATGACTGCTTCCTCAGAAAATTTGTGCCTGCCCAACTTATAAGCCTTTTACAGAGGTCCAGCATCTGGTGCCAGATGCAAGTTCCCAGGTATGAATAATCAATTTTATTTGATTACATGGAACTACGAGAAGAGGGCAGATGTCTAGTAACCATTAGAAGTTCCATTCTCTTGTTAATCATGTTTGACGAACTAATTATATTCATGTTCTGGGAAAATCTCTAGTCATCAACTTTGGAACATGCTATAAAATATTTCTTAGTTGGTGCATAGATATTGTGGTCTTATTTTTGTTTTCTTTATTTAATCACTCTGCTGTAGCTTTAATAGTCTGTAGTGCAGATGGTTAGAGACACGGTGTGAGTGTACAACTGTGTTAGTTTGAGCCCGTCATGCAGCAACAAAAAAAAGCTACAATTTCTTATTAAAGCTACAATTTCTTATTACTCTACATGTTCATCTTGCCATTTGTCTTGTCCTTTCTTTGTTGCCCAACATTCAAACTCTATATTGCCAAAAAATGGGCCGGTTGGAGCTTTGATGCCATGTTCATGTATGTGTTTTCTCTTACTAATCACTCTCTCTTCTTGACAAGAAGTCGTCGTTACTCATCCATTCATGTTGATTCCACAATGCTTCATCGAACTTAAAATCATATATGTAAATGCTGAAAATGATTTTGCCTTTCTGGTGTTAATGCATTTTCTCTCTCTCTCTCTCTATATATATGTGTACATATATACAAGTGCTAAGTCTCTCTCTCTCTCTCTCTATATATATATATACACAGGTGCTAAGTCAAAATGGGCTGGAGTGTAATGGACTTGAAACCATATCTCTTAAGGAGCAAGCCCTTACAACTGAAAGTAAGTACCCCTTTCTTGCTGAAAAGAAAAACATAGAAAAAAAGTTTTTTTCTTCTTTTTTTTTTCCAGAAATTGTGCTATACATTAATTTTCAGGTTACATTTATTTCCTTCTTTGTGGATAATAATTCTTTCCTAATGTCTCTTGAAAGTGTTCAATTACTCTAACACTTTGAAAGAAATTTTCTTGGTCCTTCAATTGGCACAGGGCCAGCACAGCTGAAGAAAACCTTGAATATTTATGCTGGCTGTTTGTATTTGCATGTGTGCATTTATTGCAGGTGCAGAGAAGATTGTTGGATGGGCCTTGAGCTACCATCTCATGCAGAATACAGATGCTGATGCAAAAGATGCAAAGCTTGTTTTGTCAAGTGAGAGGTATTTTAATGAAAGTTCATTACATTTTCTTTCTTATGGTAGATAATGTGGTATGTAAATTTTTATGTTCCAGAAAGTATATTTACAAATTAACGTTTGGCAGCATCCAGTATGGAATTGGAATCTTACAGGCCATTCAGAGTGAGTCTAAAAGCTTGAAAAAATCACTCAAGGTGATTGTTTACTTTTCCGGTTTTGCTTATATATGAATTTTTCAAGCAGTATTTGTTTTGTCAAACATAATTAGCTAGTAGTAGTTTTAGGGGTCATTTGCCTTGTATGCGTTATAGAAAAATGGGTATATATATATAAAATGTAGGAGAATGTTAGTTTGCATTTATCCCTCACCATAGGATGAGGCACACTACCATATTTGGTAATATTTTTGTGCAAAAGTGGAAAAGTTATATATGGTCTTTTGCAAAGAGGAATGCTCAAGTACAAATAAAGAAAGCCATGTAAGGATCCCTCACCCTTACAGCGAGGGAAGGATGCATACTAACATTCCTCATATATATTTATATGTGTACGTAAATGTTATATATGCAAATGTCTCATATGTGAAACAACTAGGAATCAATCCTTGGATGTGGCACTGGACTTGTGTGAGGAGGGTGTGAGGATTTATAAGAGCTAAAAAAAAAACATCATGGTTTTCAAAATCATCATTTTCACATTAGTAAATGAGTGCATACAACTGTTATAGATGTATTTGGATTTTTTAAGTTTTCGCAAATTTCTCAAGATCCATTGTGAAAATAAGATATAAAAGTAAACATCCTGATATTTACCATTAACACAAGAATATTGAACGGTTTGGTTCATGAATTTGGGGGCCCACAAAAGTGTAGAAAGTTACATCGGTAGGTTGGGATCTTTTCACAAATTACTCAAAATCTATAAAGATTTAAGATAGTTAGCTTCAAGGTGGGTGTATTAGTTCAATAAACAAATTGAATGGTTAGTTGGCTTCAATGTGGGTTATTAGTTCAATAAACAAATTGAATGGTTTGAATTACAAATATGGGGCCCAGAAGAATTAAAAATGGGTGGTTGAAGGGGCCCATGTGAATGCAATCACTGTGTATAATTGTACTAGCAACTCTGTGGGCTCATGTGAAGGCATTTACTCAAAATCTATGATGATTTAAGATAGTCAGCTTCAAGGTGGGTTTATTATTTCAATAAAGAAATTGAATGATTTGGATTGCAAATATGGGGCCCATAGGAATTAAAAAAGGGTTGTTGATGGGGCTCGTGTGAATGCAACCACTGTGTAAGACTGTACTAGCGCCTTTCCAAGAGGAGGTATTTAGGCGATATTCACACCTCATTAGGTGTGAAAATTTGTGTGCAGGGCCTTACACACTATTTTCACACCGTGGGTATCATGTGTAACTGAGTGTAAAAAAAGTGATAATGGATGTGGATCATTTACCTATGTAAGTGACTGCAAACAAACAACCCCTTAATATTTATTGAAAGAAAGTGTTTATTTCTTCATTATGGTGCATGCAAAGCATTTCAAAGCAAAAGGCTTGAAAGCTATTTTATCTGATTCCTTGATACATGTTATGCACACCCTCAGGATGTTGTGACGGAAAATGAATTTGAGAAAAGGCTCTTAGCTGATGTCATCCCACCTAATGATATTGGTGTAACTTTTGAAGACATTGGAGCTCTAGAAAATGTCAAGGATACATTGAAGGAGTTGGTGATGCTTCCTTTACAAAGGCCAGAACTGTTTTGCAAAGGGCAACTAACAAAGGTTTGCAGATTTTTCCATTTACAGGATGAAGTTCATTTCTTTTCACATCTTTAGTTGGATGAATAATGCAAACTTCAAGATTTAATATCTTCATTGTTATGGATTCATTTCTATTATTGCTCTCTGCATTCCGTATTATTGAATTTTTTTTTCAATTGAGATCATTATTGGACGTGATAATGCTTGATATTGATCGTTGCATAGGTATTAACTTACTATTATTTTTATTGCTTTGACTTTGAGGTGCTTTAGCCATCTGTGTTGGGGGAAGACTCATGTCTTACATATATTATCGGTGATGTGTGTTTGTGCATGAGTGGTAACTGAATTTTGTTGAGAGAAGCCACAGAGCATGAGGTCAATATACCAAATATCTTCATGCAAAACAAATGGAAAAACAAGCAATGACACAAACACCCAGAAGACCGAACAATAGAAAGCCCAACATTGTTAGATTAAAGCATTCCCAATGAACCCTCTCTCTCTCTCTCTCTCTTGCAATGCTTGAAACCACTTAGCTAAGTCAAGGATTTCTTCCATTGCATCTGTCAATTCCCAAGGTGATTTGCTAACCCTAATTGCCCATTGAATTGCACTCAAGGAATCGCCTTCGACTAAGACCTAGAGTAGCTCTAATTGACATGCTTCATGTAGCCTGTTTCTCAAAGCAAGCATCTCTGCCACAATAACAGAACAAAAGCCTGCAGGACCAGATAAAGAGAATAAAACCTCTTTCTTACTATTGCAAACAATACCTCCCACACCAGCTCTTCTTTGCTTACCAATAACACTACCATCAAAGTTCAACTTGAGCCATCCTGAAGGGTTGAGGGATCTAAGCAAGGCTAGGGAAGATGCCTAGTAACTTGGGAATAATGTGACCTCTCCCCAGCTTTTGATAATGGTGCAATATGAATTCCTTCGAAAAGAGGGATATCTTCGTACTGTGCATATATGAGTTCCTTCAAAAAGAGGGATATCTTCATACTATCTGCCAACATGAACACAGATGACGACCCCTCCAAACATATCTTCTTCTTTTTTCTTTCCTCCAGAGCACCCCAATAACCACCGGCAAGGAAACATGCCACATGATTCTTCCCCAAGTTGAACCTATAGCCAATGTCCAATCCTCATAAATATAACACAAGACTGCCTGGAAGAAAAATTGGAACTAAACCATCCCAAAATTGAGATCCCAAGGGGGACTGAGCAATGAGACGATGCAAATGACCAATTGACTTAGCGTCTGCTACGCACATGAGGCACGAGGCACACATTAACAATGATCAATTTGCGCTTCCGAAGCTCGAATAGCCAGCCATCCAAACAATAGAACCACCCTCGGCGGGTCCTGAAATCTTTCAAAGGGAAGGTAATTCAGTAGTATTCAGAGAATGGCCCATACTTGCTGAAAATAGAGAAGAAACAAAAAAGCTTCCATCGGTTGTGCCTGTCCACACTCTTATGTCCATTGCAGCCTTAAGAATACAAACTTTTAGAGTAAGTTGCATGGACAGAAAGTGCCTTTCCTCTTCCCCTCTGATTTCTTCTCAAGATGAGGCCCTAAGCTACCCTTACCCCTTGCATAGACATGGAAGAGCTCACCAAGTTCCAGAATCTATGAGCACACCTGAAAAGATTTCAGAATCTTGCAGCAAGTGGTCTATCTCCAACCCACATATCAAGCTAAAAGCAATCCTTTCCACCTAGAGCCAACCATGTACCTAATGTCAGGATCAGAAGGTTCCTTAATGGGCAGAGTGCCTCTTGACATGCCTGATTGACGAGAATAGGGCCTTCGAATATCCCAACCATTTCTAGTGACCCCATATATGGTCATATGAATCAGCTTCTAAAGGCCATCTTATTTATCCCTGATTCTCCAAGGCCACTTCCCAAAATGAGCTTGATACATGAGTTCTAGAGATTTGAATCCAGCACCTCCTAACCTTTAGGATTGACACACCATGGATCATCCGACTAGATGATACTTGTGCTCTATGATGCCCAGATACGGACACGGATACAGATACCGGCATAGGAAATGGGGATTTGGCACGGTAACTTAAGAAATTTAGGACATGGGTATGGGTACAGTGTCACTTAAAATACAATATGGAGCTGGGATACAGTACAGCTACTAGTACAAATATAATGTTTTAGTAGTATGTAATACATCTTACCTGATTAATTACTATAAGTGGGTCCTTGGAAATCTCAGTCAAAAGTGGGGCGATATGGTCAAACTTATAATCCTAAAAAATTCCAGCTGTCAAAACTAAAATGGAGAAAGAGAAGTTTCAACTGTTCAAAGAGGGAAATATAATTTAAATAAAGAAAAGAAGGACATTGAATGACATGACAAGAAAGGCCATTTCCCCATCCAGTAAAAAAATATAAATAAAATGATAAAACTTTAAATATGAAAGTGGAAGGGGGAAAACCACCATCGAATATATAATGGTTTTTGAATTTTGCAGTTCTAAAATAAAACAAAGGGGGTTGAATGTAAAAATGAAAGTGCTGTTTAAATGGCATTTGTTTGACCCTTTCACTTTACACTCTAGTGTCTAGTGGATTGGTATTTGAGATATGTGGTCTTAAAACAAAACTTCTTCGGGCTGAATGTAAAAAAGGCGGGTTTTTTAAAGGGACATTTTCCCTTTTCATTCTCGACGAGGAAACTTTGAAAAGGAATTAGCGCAGGGGAGGGAAGAAAAAAGAAACAAAGAAAGAACAAATAGAGGAGGAAGAGGAGGCTTACCGGTGCTATACTTTTGCTATTCAACTGCTAGTCTGCTATTGCTAACTGGATCTGCTGCTACTTGATTCCTACTGTTGAACTATATTTGAGGTTGCCATCTGATGCTTGATCTCCACTACTGCGAGGTCCTTCTCTTCTTTTTCTCTCTTGGAAGCACGAAATTGGGAAGGGTTAGGTTTTTTTTTTCTTTTTCCTTTTTAAGTTATAACCAAAGATTTCAAACGAGATTTGTTGTTTAGCTCAATTTTGGATGAATTCCTCCAATTTTGCCATTTTCTTTTCATAAAATACAAGAGAACCGTATCTTAAAATTGTGCACTGTATGCTGGCTGTATCTTGCTGTATCTCATACCTGTATCCGTATTGGTACTGAAACCTCTGCTCAAATGAGGTATCCGGGTATCATAGCTTGTGCTTATCCTTCCTACTTTGCTACAAAAAATCCCTTTGAAGTTTTTCAGACCTCTTTATTACCCAACAATCTTGTGGAGAATAGCAGTTGAGGATACTCAAGCTAAAGGCAAGTTTTGAAGAGATTTACATAGCCTAAATCAAGTAGTTTGATTGCTGGTTTCTGGTTTAACCTGTGGACAACACTTCATTCCGGTAACTGTCTATTGTTGCTTTGTGATTTAAGTGGCTATTTGGAAGTCATTCAGTTGCTGTTTGGAGGCTGTGCTTTTGCTGTTTGGTAGCATGAATAGCACTGTGAAGTCTCTATTATTGCTGTTTGTTGTTCAAGTTGCTGTTTGGCCAATACCAATGATGTAGGCTAACTAGTTCTTCCCGTGGAGCACAAGCACTGGCCAATGTTTGTTATTTGGCTGGCTAGTCTTGCTACAAAACTGTTAGTGGTGTATAGTTGAAGACTATATATCTGGAATTAAAGTCTCCTGTTTTCTTTTGGGTTATTGTGTAGTAGTTCTTCCCAGATTTAAGGGGCTGCTGTGTAGTAGATTGGTGATTTCTTTTATCAAGAAGATCGTTTATTTTTTAAGGCAACAGTGTCATATTAAAAAAGAAAGATAGTACAACAGAATGTGCTCTTAGCCTATACAAAGGGGCTCTTGTATAAAGATATATACAAAGCTACCCCTACTAAAGGCTATGCCATGGAAAGCACTTACATTAGAAAGTCAATCTACCCCTTATCTAGAAGATCTTCAAGAAGCAGCAAACAAAAGGAAGGTGCTTATCTGCTTGTTTTTCAGTGCAACAAAGTAAATTAGATTGGTTTTTATCAGCTTATGTTTGAGTTGAGTTAATTGATCAGTTGAGTGTTTGTTTACTCATCCAACCTGTTTATCTTAATTGGAAGTGTTCTTCCATATCAGTCACTTCTGAGATATTTCAAGTGCAGTTAAAGGGCTGATCTACCAGAAGTTGTTTCATTACAGAGGTCAATTAATCAACTCTAGTTGTTTCTGATGAGTAGCCCACAATTATTTGGCATTGTGAATCCAAGTAATCAGTGAATTCTGAGGGAGTGTTGATTCTTGAGGCATGAGTATTGATCCTGTTTCATTTGAGATGTTAAAAGGGTTTTGTGGAAATTGTACCAGACCACTGAGGGACTGTCATGTTGGCAGTAGTTCTGTAAGGCATTGTGGACTCTGGATATGCTGCATAGTAATGTACACATTGTGGCCTATTTAGATATGTTATGGAGTATATATAATTGCGGTTTATTTCAGCGGTGTTGCTGCTTATGCAGTTTATGTTGTGGATCATATAAAGTTAAGTTGCTGTTTGGTTCAAAACTGTTATTGATTGTGAAGTCTGCCGTGGAGCGTATAAGCATAAGATGGTTGTTGGTTTGTAAATGCTTCAGGAAGTCGTTTGCTAAGTGTAGTGTGCACAAAGAATAATTGGAATGTTGCCCATTGTTGAATTGATGCAAGAACAAAGTACAAAATCTCAGAGGATCCAACATTAGATTAAGCCCTAGATTGTTTAGATTGATTGATCCATCAAAAAGGTTCTTCATCCGTCTTGAAAGGACCATAACTAGAGAAAGGGGCTATAACATCAGTGGTCTGGATGGGTCCAAAATAAATTGTTAGGTTACCGAGTTGCATAAAGAACCAAATTATATCTTTAATGGATCATTTGTATTTTATCTAAAAGCCAAAACAGACCCATACTGTTGATAGAAAATCTTTTGCCATTCACTAACAGGTTAATGTTGGTGTGACCGGTTACTAGCACTGTCTCTTGAGCAAGAGGTCTCGGTTTCGAACCTCCGGTGTTCCTGGTTCCATGGTTCATGGTTCAGGCACACCTATCTGTTGGGTTGGGCTTTTCACTTCTAGGTTAACCTTTTGGTGTATTAGTGGCGCAGCCCTGGATCTTGGATGGGTAGTAGAACAATCTCCCGAGGGATTGTTCGAATCCGAAGATTCAATGGCAGTCACGATCACAATAGAGAACAAAAAGAAACTCAGGCACTCTGAAATTTTATTGATAAAAACGTACCGAATACAGTGAATATTACTCCTTATATAGGAGTGATCGGTTCTAACTATAGAAGGAGGACTAATTCTACACAAATAGGACTTACTAAAATAGGACATAACAAAAATAGAAAGTGTATCAATCGGATGTCTTCCGATTATGTGATCTGGGCCGGACTTGGGTTCGGCCTGCATCAATTAGTTATCAAAATGGTATCGGAGCCAGAGGTTGTGGGTTTTAATCCCTTAGGAGGCATGTTACCTCCATCTATCTGTCTGTCTGTTGGGTTCTAAATTCGAATGGCTTCCCATTCGAATGGATTGTTGATATAAATTCTAATACCATTCACTAACAGGTTAACCTTGTTGTTGTAACTGGTTACTAGCACTATCCCTTGAGCAAGAGGTCTTGGGTTCAAACCTGCGGTGCTCCTGGTCACGTGGTTTGGCACTCATTTGTCTGTACTCTGTAGGGTTGGGCCTTCCACTTTAGGTTTACTTTTTGGTGTTATTGGTTATCAAGACATATAGGCCCAATTATCTCTCTGACTAGAAGTTGCTAAAGATGAAGGGAGATGAAGGGACTTGAAGTTAGGAATTTGTTATGGTGGAGATATGGATTGAGATGCTGGTTTCTGAGGAAGTCTCAAAAGTACAACCAACGAGCAATCCTTTCCCTGTTAAGTTATTTAAGTGATTTCTTCCTCTTTAGTTTGAAAATATTTGGGATTTTGTGAGCAGAGTTTCCTCGTACTTTGATATTTTGATGATAGTCAAGAATACAAGCAGATTTTAGGATTTTTTTAGTGCATTTCGAGCTTTACCCAAAAAAAAGTGTATTAGGGAATAATTTAAAGGCATGTAAAGGGATTTTCAATTTAGCTTTTGTTTTCTCATATTATATTTAATAAAGTTGCTTCATTGTTGCAATTTTTTTTTTCTTCTCCTTGGTTGAGCCTGCTCCCAAGATTGAAGGTTTTTCTATTCAGTGGACATAAGCGTACATCAGTAAGCTATTCTACTGCACTTCTCCTCGTGTCATGTGGAATTTACTTTTGATTGAGTATTGTGGGTTGGGGTTATGAATCAGTTGAGTAACAATCAGATTTGGCTTTCCTTGGCTCTGACATGAATACGGTAGTCAATTTTGCTGGTAGCTAGTTTAATGAACTTTACTGCTGCTTCTTCATTAGCTAAGCCGTAAAACTGATCAAAGATAAATCATGCGTTACTAACAATTAAGATCAAGTATTCAAGTCACCAAATTTCCTCAGCAAAGCAGTCACAAAAAATAGTAGTTATAAGATGTTTATCCCAGTCTGGCATAGTGGATATCCATGCGCCATATTCAATATGTCTTTCCTTGATACTTTGTACATTGTCTTAGTCAGTTTCCCCCTTTAGTTCCTTGGCCTTCCAATATGTTGGACAGTGGGAGGCATGGAAACAGGTCCTCCAATACCCGAAAGGCCCAAATTGCAAAACCAGGTGCAAGTCCAAAATTTTGTACGCATTTTTATTTCAGGTCCAGGAAATGATCCACTTCTGGGTCCATGGATTCCGTACACAACAACTCAAACACCTGATGCCTCAGCCATACATATTTATGTGTGTACAAAGTACATAAATATAAGATATTAGTATACAAATATTTGGGTCCAGATATTCTGATACAGGTCTAGGTTCAGGCCCTCAATATAAATTCTGGTATGGGTATGGTCCAGTTAACCTGGACAGAATTAGGCATGGTTTAGTGATTTGGGTTTGGGTCTGAATACAGAATGGACCCAACCCATTTTCATCCATAAACAAGGACTGTTTCACTGTTTTGGCCTTCCACTTATGTGCCCAAACCATCTCAGACAACCTTCCTTGGTAATTTCTGATTTACATATCCAATTATGCATGGGCATCTCAGATGCATGCACATTAGCCTCTTTTTTTTTTTAAATCCTTGCCTAGCATTCGGCTCCACATACCAAAGTAGGCTCAGTTGTCTTCTTATAGAAATACCCCTTTAGTCAAAGTGGCATTTGATGATTGCTAAGGACTCCACTTGCCTGTCGCCACTTTGTTCACTCTGTGTTGATCCTATCAACTACAAAAACCCAAACCTCCCACCTCTATCGCCATTACTTTGTTCCATCACAAACCAAATATATCTATCCTACTTTTTTCGGGAATAATTAGATATAAAAACTTATCACATGGTGATAGTCATTTTCAATTTTGACCAACACTCCTTTGCATTTTTTTGATCCACTGAACTTGTACTTCATAATTTCTCCCTTCTGGTAATTTCAGTTTACTGTCATGTTACCTATTAAAGAAAGAAAGATGCAGTTGAACCGGTTGGACTTGATTATCTCACTCATTGTATAATGTCTTTTAGATTAAGAATGATTATGAACAGCAATGCATGTGTTAATGCTTGATAATTATACATTATTTTTTTCCAAATAATTGGGACTACACCTTAGCAACTCTGCCGTACTGTTTGCATTGCATCTGAGTTGTATACAACACAGAGATGGTCCAGTTCTATCCTTATGAACTGTCCATCATAAATATGACATATCAATCATGTTGGATTGGTGCCTACAATGGGGCCGTTAAAACACATGTTTTTGCAACTGCTGTTTGTAAACTACAAGTGGGAGGGTTATGATTTTCTATTTGTGATTCCAAAACCTAGGGAATTTAAGGTGAACCCATTCTTGTAAGACAATCTATGTGTTGAATGCAGCCCATTGTATCTGATTACAGTGTGGAGTGCCATAGGTTGAGTCCCCTAAAAGTATTGAGCAAGAGCTGAAGAGAATTAAAGAATAGTATTGATGGAATTTCTTTATTCTGCAGCCTTGCAAGGGCATCCTTTTGTTTGGTCCTCCTGGCACAGGAAAGACAATGCTAGCAAAAGCGGTGGCAACTGAAGCTGGTGCGAATTTTATTAACATTTCAATGTCCAGCATCACGTCAAAGGTAATGTTTGGAAGCTTCTGAAATGATTACTTTCTTCGTAAGTTCATTTATGGGTTCTAATAGTCATGTTTCCTGTCTCATTGCAGTGGTTTGGGGAGGGTGAGAAGTATGTGAAGGCTGTTTTTTCTCTGGCAAGTAAAATTGCTCCTAGCGTTGTTTTTGTTGATGAGGTAAGCTAGCTGCTGCTCATTTATATGCATATGATTGGTTCTCTCATTTTACAATGCTCGAATCCTTAAAAGGAGAACAGTAAAAAAAAATGGATTTCTGATTAATAATTTGAGCTGACTTGGAATGTGCCAAAAATATGGATGTAAATTATCTTCCACAAGGAGCGGTTCCAATTTAGAGTGGGGCAGTTTCCCAAAATTGCAAATCCATTGCTATGTGACTTCCAACTCTCTCTTTCTAGCTAGCCCATGAATATCTATTATGTTATTGCTTAAGTTGGAGAAAGCATCGGGTAACTGCTATTTTGCAACTAACTCCTTAATAAAATCTGCCACTTACTCTAATTTTAATTCTTTCTTCGTCACTCTTTCATGGAAAAAATGACAATCAACTTCAATATGGTCCGTCCGCTCATGATACTTTATTTGAAGTAGTATGAATAACAATCATATCATTACACTATAGAATCATGGAGCTACACTTTGAAAAACCCAATTCTCTGAGTAGAGTTTTCATACACAACAACTCATGCCCCACAAGCCGTAGCTTTTCTTTTCTTCTTCTTCTTCTTCTTTTTGTTCTTTTTTTTTTTTTTTTTTGATTGAGCAACAGCTGGCTGCTTTTCTTTTTTTCTTCTTCTTTTTTTTTTTAATAACTTTTCCATGACAAAATGTTGCCATCAAGCTGCAATAACCTGTAGCAGACTGTTTGGTGTGGACCCATGCCAAGTCTGTAACAATAAAAGCTTGTATGTTAAAATGATCACACGTGCATGGGGTATTCCTTGCCTCATGGACCCTTCCATATATCTTAAAAGTACAATTGAGTTTACTAAAATACCCAATTCTGGAAACTTGTATGAACGAATCACAGTAACTATGTATGAGATGTCAGGTGACTTGATGGTTAGATTACTGAGCTTACCAACAAATCTCTGGTTTGCTCTCACTACATTCAATGGGTCAACACTATTTCAATCAAGCCCATTATTTTACTCTATTTCTGTCAAAGTGTTTCACACCTATCTTTCCAGTTTCCTTTAATAAATATAATGTGTACTTATGGAGATATTTATATATATATATATATATAATATGTGTACTGCTGCTTTGACATTGGGATCCCCTTTTTGGACCTGGCTACGTCAATACCCAAAAAGTATTTCAAGACTCCTAGATCCTTAATTTCAAAGTCCTTTTTCAAATACACATTCAAAGAGTTAGTTTCCCCATCATTACCAATCACAATTATATCATCAATATAGACTACAAGGATAGTCACTTTATCGCTTCTTTTAACAAACGAAGTTTTGTCCACTTAACACCTCTTGTACCCATATTTCAACATTTCCTGTCTAAAATCTCTCAAATCAACTTTGGGTTTTGCTTTAAGCCTATATGATGCATTTTTTCAACCAATACACCTTTCCCTCTTGGCTTTTTAAACAAATGAAGTGTGTCTGCTTGACACCTTTTGTACCCAAACTTCAACGTTTCCTGACTAAATCTCTCAAATCATACGTTGGGTGTTTGCTTTTAGAATAGATCCCAAAAGAGGATCTGTACAAACTTATTACAAGTAATCATGAAGGAAAGGTGTTCTTCACATCCCAATGATGGAAAAGTTATGAGAGGTTTTTTGGTTTTAAAATTATTTCAAGATGAATTTAGCTTTTCCACTGGAGACCACATCGAGATAATCAATCTCCATAGGATAGAGTAAACCTTTTGCCGCCTATCGGGCTTTATTATCTCTAGGTTGATCCATCCTGATTATACTTAAAGGTGGTACACCATTTACAACCAACTACAACCTTCCAACTGCAAGGTCTTTCAGTTCCCATGTTCTGTTTTTCTCAAGGGCCGCTCTTAAAATCAATAGAAACATTGTTAGATGAGTTACCCAGAAGAGTACCCAAATTATGAAATTATGTCGGTTTCGGTTCCAATAGAGTAATTGTCACATTTTCTCTTTCCTGCAAGAATAAACTTTGAAGAGGTTTTTTTTCAGGATTTTTTCACGAGTTTGGTTATTTTGTCATCAACAAACTATGGTGATGGCACGTAAGCCAGTGGAGGAATAAACGAGATCGGATGATGACTCACCCATTTGATTAGGCTTAGTAATTTAGTGCCTTGATAAGAATAGAAAAATAATATTACATGCAGAGTGACGTTGTTTCTTATCCTTCCCTGGTAATAACACTTGTACCCCTTTCTTTGTTTGGATGCTCAATTAGGGTACATTTGATTGTTTTAGGACCAAGCTTGGGAATATGAACAAAACAATGGAGCATCAGGACAATGTAACTAGTAATGACTTTTCACTCCCTTGACACAAGATGACATGACTGTTGAGAGGAGATGTTAATATTGTCTGATACAAATAGGTCTTTGGGCCATTTAAATCTCTAGAACAAATAACCAAGTGACCTCATGTGTTCATGTTGTGCGCATGTGCACTAGTGTGACTGGCTAGATGTGTGCCTTCTATCAGGCAATTCCCGTGAATTTGCTTAAAAATTGGATGTATAATGAGGTCCTTTTTTTTTTTTTGGATAGAGTAATGGTGGGATATTATTTTTTTCATTGAAGTTCAGGAAGATTTGCAGCGGTCTTAATCTGGTCCTCCTTACTATACAAGGAGAGGAAGTAGTCAAGAATGTGTCTGGTGATGCCTTCTTGATCTTCGATGGTAGAACCGCTAACTTTCAAGGAGGAGATGTGGTTGCACCTCATTCCAGCGGAGGCCATGCCGTGAAAGAATTTTGTGTTCTTATCTCCATCTTTAAGCCATTGACATCTTGATCTTTGTTTCCATTTAATTTCTTCCTCTCTTACATTTACGTTCGAAGTAGTTTTTCAGCTGCAGCCTTCTATTGACTTCACTGTCTGAGAGCCTTAGAGACTCTTCCTTGCGATCAAGAAGTTGCAGTTCTTCTGGGAATTGAGCCTTGGCAGAGATGAGGGCACCAAGATGATTGTGCCTCCAATCTTTTATGTTACTTTTAAGCTTCCGTAGCTTGTTGGACAATCTAAATCCAGCCCATCCAGTGATAGAAATACTTTCCGACTAACTCTTGATCGAGTCAACAAAATGTTTATCCTCAAGCCACATGATTTTGAGATGAAAAGAAGATGGCCCCCATGTCTCCCAATTGGAATGTAGAAGAAGGGGACAATGGTCGGAGGTAGGCTTTGGAAGAGCGACCTGACAAACCTTGGGATACAAGTCAATCCAGTCTACAGAAATGAGGAATCTGTCAAGGCGCGAAAAAGAGGGCAGGTTCTGGTGGTTGGACCATGTGAACTTGGCTCCGTCTAAGTGGAGGTCAAGAACACAGTGCGAGTTTATCCAAGTTGAAAAGTTCTCCATGTCAGCTGTTAGGCCCACTTTGAGATTTGTCAGAGAGAACCTAGTAATGTTCCAGTCACCACCAAGGCACCATGGCCCATGCCATCTGCTGCGAATGCAATTAAGTTCAGACCAGAAAGAGTGAGCATCTAGGGAAATCCAACCGCAGTGACCATTTCCCCATATTTCTTTAACCAGCAAATCAGACATAGATTGAAGCTTGGTTTCTTGAATGAGCAAGATGTCAATTTTAGAAATGCAAATTACCTCTTTTATAATAGCCCGCTTAACTTTACTCCCCATACCATGAACATTCCAGGAAATTACTTTCATTGACAATAACTCTTTGAACTCCTGACACATTTATCAGTCCTAAGAGAAGAAGGCTGAACTCTCTGAACTTCTGATAGCTTCTGAATGGGGCGGTTGTCATAATTGATAGAACATGACAGATCTTGCAACTCCCTGTATCCGTTTCTTTTTAATTTCTCTCTTTTGAAGGCAGCTCTATTGAGTTTTATCTCTGTCCGGTGCAAAAGCCACTAAGCTACCTGAGCCGCCTCCATCGCAATCCACTGTGAGCCCCGTCACCTCGCCACAGGGTCTAACTTTTTGTGCTAACCGTGGGTTTATCATGTCTGCTGAATGGGAGAGATTGCCGCTTCTCAGTATAGATCTTTTATACTATTAAGCTTTTGATTAATACAAGTTACCATTTCGAAAAAAAAAACTAGGATTTGCAGCAGTCTGTTCACAATGATAGTGGACATGAAGTAATAATAAACAACTAATAGCAAAATATACTGCTAAATAATGATTATCAGCTCGCCCATCTCTCTATGAACCCTGAGCTTGCAAACCTTCTGCCTCCTTGCTTGCTCATTTTTGCCACATGCTAATGTGGCCTAGATTCATTGAAACTTCTGGCCCATTTGATAACTGGGTCACTCACATTTTGGGTAAGGGCACATTTACCAGTGCATTCACCTAACAAATGGCCTGGACCAGTAAGCATGTGTAGGACACAGGCCTAGTTTTCTTCGTAAGTGCCATATCCCCTTTTAGTTCAGTCATTTATCAGTTCGGATCTCATTCTTGGTTTATTTTAACGTTAATTTGATTGTGGTTATTTTGAAAGGTTGATAGCATGTTGGGGCGCAGAGAGAATCCAGGGGAGCATGAAGCTATGCGTAAAATGAAAAATGAATTTATGGTTAATTGGGATGGATTACGCACAAAAGATAAGGAACGGGTTCTTGTACTTGCTGCCACTAATCGGCCTTTTGACCTTGATGAGGCTGTTATCAGAAGGCTTCCAAGAAGGTAATTTCATTTCTATATTTCCATTAGTTTCTCGCTATTTCCTGTTCAAATTACTTATTAGGTCCCAGTTTACTAAAAGTGCTCCCCCCACATTTTGGCAGGTTGATGGTAAACCTGCCTGATGCTCCAAACAGATCAAAGATCTTGAAAGTTATATTGGCGAAGGAGGATTTGTCTCCTGATGTTGACCTGGATGCCATAGCAAATATGACAGATGGATATTCTGGAAGCGACCTCAAGGTTTCCCTTGCCTCATTATTATTACTAGTTTACTACTACTACCACTATTACTGTACTGCTGCTGCTGCTACTTTTCATGTCATTGTTACTACTGTTCATGATGATCTTTACAAAATCTTGTACTCAATGCAGAATCTCTGTGTCACTGCTGCACACTGTCCGATTAGGGAAATTTTAGAGAAGGAAAAGAAGGTCTGTACTTCTTCACTTTATCATTAGCATCATCAATTTAAATTTTCAATGAAGCAGTCTTGCAGAAATAACAAAGTGGGGCTCTTCTTCAATTTTCTGTTATGGGTTGCCTTAGTTTTTGGATGCTCCAAAATTAAAAGTAGTTTTAGACTTTGAGTTTGGCAAAACCTATCTTATTTCCTTGTTTGAAGGCTGTCTGGGAAAACTGAAAATGAACTGGGTCCGATACTGTAGTTCTGCCTTATTGGCGAAACCAAGATTCACAATCGAGAAGAATAGATCAATCTCCTGAATGATTGATTGCATCCACAATGGATTCCTGCCCTAAGGCACAAGCAGAACCATAAAACACACCATAAATGGAGGGAAAACTCAATCTGAATATTATTAATTATCAAAAGCATAATTAACTACATTGAGGTCTCTCTTATTTATAGGATAATATACCTACTTCTTGGCAAACAAGACTTAACTAATTAAAGCAAGGTACTTCCTAATCTTTCGAAACAAGAACTTTCTAATCCTATTAAGCAAAATAATAGTAATAGGATAATTATAAAAGGTGCTACAGTAGTTCTTAGCCAATTGGGCCTATGGCTGAACCCAATGGACCAGGTTTGACCCTTGGGTCATTGTTTGTGCCCATCTGCCTTCTTGGGCCGGGTCCGTACTGCATCACTTATTTCATCTGCCAAAATGTTCTTATTACTGCAATAAGGATATGCTGTGAACTGTTGAATTGGTCATTCTCCAAGGCTGGCAACCCTATACTGAAATTTCCATTTTGGTATACTATCCATTAAAAAAAAAAAAGATACTGAAAGAAGAAAATAAGAAAAAGGAAAATGGAACTCTGATAGTAGAGAAATCAAAATCACTGCTATATATGAAATAAGACATGGATTTACTGGTGAATGCCTATGAAGCACGGACACTCCAAAATGGCCCCCATATCAGTGTTGGACACGTGTTGGACACGGACACGGCTCGGACACGCCGGGACACGTGTCCGACTCGCCCAAAACGTGTCCTGGTTTTTTTTTTTAATTTTTTAAATTTCGGACACGGCTGGGACACGGGAGGGACACGGCGGGACACGGCATGGACACGGCGGGCCTAAAATGTAATTAAAATACGCTTAAGTTGGGTTAAAATTAGAAAAGAAAAAACGTGGAAGGGGGTAAATGCAATTTTTTATAACTTATAACCCTAATCGCTTCTGTCGCTCTTCATTTCTGAAATCAAATCGAAAGGGGGAAACGAAAGGGGGAAGCGCTGGAGACGGAGAAAAAGAGGAGGAAGACGCCTGCGCGTGGAATCGCTGCCAACAGTGAAACAAAGAAGAAGAAGAAGAAAAAGAAGACAGCGTGCGGACACCTGCGCGTGGAAGACTTGAACTTGAGGAAGACGCATGGAAGATCGAAGCTTGATGAAGATCTGAGCGTGGAAGAAGCGTGAGGAAGATCGGTGTCTGCGCGTGGAAGAAGAACAAGAAGGAGGAGGAGAAAGAACAGGTACTGTTTTTTTTTATTTTTATTTTCGGTTGCTGCTGTCTTTTTTTTTTTTCCCTCCACTGTTGCTGTGCTATGTTGTGCTGCTATGCTGCTGCTGCTTTCTTTCTTTTTGTTTTTAGAAGTACTGCTGTGCTGTTGCTGCTTTCTTTCTTCTTTTTTTTTTTTTTTCGAACTGCTATTTTCTTTTTTACTTTTTTCTTCCATCTGTTTTCTTTTTTAATGTTTTCAAACTGCTTGACGTACTGCTATTTTCTGATCTATTATTTTTTTTCGAACTGCTATTTTTTGATCTAATTTTTTTTTTGAAGTACTGCTGCTGTTTTTCTTCAGTACTATTGCTGTTTTTTTTTTATATATACTGCTGTTTCTTTCGTTTTTTTTTTTGTTTTTCCATGGGATGCCTGTGCTGTTACTGTTTTCTTTCTTTATTTTTTTCTTTCAGTGCTGCTATTTTTTTTTCCATGAGACAGATTTGCTGCTATTTTTTTTTCCTATGTGACAGCTTTGCTGCTGCTGTTGTGCTACTACTGGTGCCGTTTTCTTTCTCTTTTTTTTTTTTTTTTCGAATTGCTGCTGCTGTTATGGGACTGCTGTGCTGTTGCTGTTTTTTTTTTTTTTAAATGGGACTGCTGTGCTATTTTTCCCACGGGACTTTGTTACTGCTGTTATGCTGCTACTGTTGCTGTTTTCTTTCTTTCTTTTTTTTTTTTTTTTTGAATTGCTGCTGCTGTTATGGGACTGTTGTTCTGTTGCTATTTATTTTTTAAATGGGACTGCTGTGTTGCTGCTGTTATGGGATTGTTGTGCTGCTGCTGTTTTTTTTTTTCCATGGGACTGTTGTGCTATTGCTGCTATTTTCTTTTTTTTTTTTTTGTTTTGTTTTGTTTTTCTTTTTTTTAAGAACTGCTGCTGCTGCATTTTATTTTCCAGAACTGCTGTATTTTTTTCCTAGTTTATTTTTCAATGTGATTGTTTATTTTTCAATGTGATAGGAAATTGATTTGAGAATATGTCATTCTCTTCTACGGGAGCTAGCAGCCCTGTACCGGCGGAGGGCTCAGAACAAGATGAAAATAAGCCCCTCTGGAACTATACAACGAAGTTGGAGAAAATTGGAGGGGGAGGAGGGAATTTTCATTTCCAATGTAAATTTTGCCACAAAGCTTTTAAGGGCTCATCTACTAGGGTAAAGGCACATTTGCTAAAAACTAGTGGTCAATGGATTCAAATATGTTCTAAAGTCACTCCTAAAGATATGGCTGAAATGCAAAAAGCTGTCTAGGAAGCTGAAGCTAGATTGCAAAGCCTTAAACCAAAAAAAGTTCCTTTGCCCCCTCCTAGAGCATCTTTGGGTGGCATGATTGCTAGTCAAGGGTTGACCCTCTTTGAATCAAACAAGCGGTTGAGGAGTGGTAGTGGAAGTGGAAGTGGAAATGCCATTGAGAAGGCATTTAACATTGGGGCACGGGACCAATTACATTCTGAAATAGCTAGGATGTTTTATTCTGCGGGCTTGCCCTTTCACTTGGCTAGGAACCCTTATTATGTTAGTTCCTATAACTTTGCTGCCAATAATCAGATTTCGGGTTATTTGCCTCCTGGTTATAATTTGTTGAGAACCACTTTGCTTAAAAGAGAAAGAGCAAACATTGACAGATTATTGCAACCAATTAGAGGCACATGGAAGGAAAAGGGGGTTAGCATTGTTAGTGATGGTTGGAGTGATTCACAAAGAAGGCCATTAATTAATTTTATGGCAGTGACATAAGGGGGGCCTATGTTTTTAAAAGCAGTTGATTGTTCAGGTGAAGTCAAGGATAAATTTTTCATTGCTAACTTGATGAAGGAAGTCATCTTTCAAGTTGGGCCCCAAAATGTTGTTCAAGTGATTACGGATAATGCCAAAAACTGCCAAGGAGCGGGGCAACTTATTGAAGGGATATTTTGTCATATTTTTTGGACACCATGTGTAGTACACACATTGAATCTTGCCCTAAAAAACATTTGTGCAGCAAAAAATGTGGAAGCAAATGAAATAACTTATGCAGAGTACAATTGGATTACTGATGTTGTTGGGGACATCATGGTGATAAAGCATTTTATCATGAATCATTCAATGAGATTGTCTATGTTCAATGACTTTGTTAGTTTGAAATTGCTTTCAGTTGCGGAGACACGCTTTGCTTCGATGATTGTGATGCTTAAAAGATTCAAATTGATAAAGGGTGGTCTTCAAGCTATGGTAATTTGTAACAACTGGTCTACTTATAGGGATGATGACGTTGAAAAAGCCAAGTTTGTAAAGGAAAAGGTGTTAGATGACATTTGGTGGGATAAGATTGATTACATTCTTGCTTTTACCTTGCCTATTTATGACATGCTTCGGGCTTGTGATACAGATAAGCTTTGTCTTCACTTAGTTTATGATATGTGGGATACAATGATAGAGAAAGTGAAGTTGGCAATATATAGGCATGAAGGGAAGCAGCAAGATGAGACATCAACCTTCTATGATGTGGTGCATCAGATTCTAGTTGACCGTTGGAATAAGAACAACACTCCGCTTCATTGCTTAGCACATTCATTAAACCCAAGGTGACCTCTAAGCTTTAGCATTTTTTTATAGAAAAACTATTAATTAAAAAAATATAAACTAATCATATAATTTTCATTCTTGTATTTAAGGTACTATAGCGATGTATGGCTTCATGAGGATCCAAATCGAATTCCTCCACATAAAGATTTGGAGGTTTCAAGAGAAAGAACAAAGTGCTTGAAAAGATATTATGTTGATCTAGAAGAGAGACAAAAAGTTCAATTGGAGTATGCAGCTTTCTCAACTAATTCCGGAGGATTTTCAGAGGTTGATTCTATTCATGATAGATCAACCATGGATCCAAAAAGTTGGTGGGTTATTTATGGTGCATTTTCTCCCTCGCTTCAGACCTTAGCTTTGAAGCTACTTGTGCAACCTTATTCCTCATCTTGTTCTGAGAGGAATTGGAGTACTTACTCCTTTATTCACTCGTTGAAAAGGAACAAAATATTACCAAACCGTGCTAAAGATCTGGTATTCATTCATAGTAATCTTCGTCTTCTATCAAGAAGAACCCCACAGTACATATAAGGACAAACTAAGACGTGGGATATTGCAGGATATGCATTTGAATCCCTAGAGGACGTTGGAGTACTTGAGGTTGCAAATCTCTCACTTGATGAGCCGGAATTAGAGGCTGTGCTATTTACTGATGATGGGAGTGTTGGTGGGGATGATGATGCCATTGAAGATGTCTCCAATGATGAATCATGAATGAAGCGAGGATTATTATTGTTTTTTTCTTTTATGGAGTGGGTGGAGGGACGTTTTTTTGTTATTTTGATTATGATGTGAACGTGACATGTAATGTTGGTGATGATTGATGTACTAAGGGCCTATGGCCTACTATTACATTATATTATGCATTATGGATTTTATTTTTGATTTTTCTAGTGTTAGTTATGTTGTTTCCTTATTAATTGTGACATTATGCACTTTAATTTGGCTAAAAATATAACTATTCTTTAATTTTATGATTATATATAAAAATATATATATTTATTATTTGCCGTGTCCTAGCCGTGTCCGTATCCAATTTTTTTAGGATTTGCCGTATCGCCGTGTCCATGTCGTATCGTATCCGTGTCCCGTGTCCGTCTCCGTGCTTCATTGGTGAATGCAAAGTGGCAAATTTTGAGCTCTTGTACATCTGTCCATTCCATTATCTCTTGGTCACACGGTTGAAACCACAAAACTAAAATATGTTGAAGTATTTGTCTGATAATGCCTACTGCATTGTTTGTTGGCAGGAACAAGCATTTGCATTAGCAGAAGGAAGATCCCCTCCAGCATTGAGTGGTAGTGCTGACATACGTCCTCTAAACATGGAAGATTTTAAATATGCTCATGAACAGGTAGTGAAACTCCCCAAAATTTATTGGAAAACCCTCATATGTGCACCATCTCATGAGCAGCGCCCATGAGCACCAAATTTTTACCACCATGTGTGATACCCTACCTTCCACTGGACAGCCCACCCAAACTATTAAACTTGAGGGCCATAGATCAAAGGATCAGGATTGTCTAGTGGGTTTGATACTGTGCATTCACATCTTTCAATCCCCCACCTCCCCCACGATTGGTGTGGCCCTGGGTGGATCCCACAAGGGGTTGTTCAGGAGAGGGTGCCCAATTTAATTTATCAATTTGGATTTGATCTTTTGCAAAGGTTATCAGGTCATGTGAGATTATTGGATGATCCAACTGTGCACTTCCTGAGTAATTTTGGCTGGCTGGCTATGGTGGACACCAAGCCTTGTGCTGTATGGCAATCTCATACCAAATATTTGTGCCTAATGATAATTGAGTTAAACTGGACAACACCTGGTTTTTGTTATTTTTTGTCAGCGCCTGCTATGCTGTGCAACACTAGTGTTGAATTTGGGCAAACTCTTTTCCAAGATTTTGCTGTTGACTATTAATTCTTTGCTATCATGTCTATTCCTGTTGCAGGTTTGTGCAAGCGTATCATCAGAGTCTGCTAATATGAACGAGTTGCTACAATGGAACGAACTGTATGGAGAAGGTGGTTCTAGAAAGAAGAAGGCTCTTAGCTACTTCATGTAGCTCGTTTACATGTACAGAGGCTATTCTTCTATTTTTTTCCCCCCTCCTCTTTCAAGACCAAATTGCCTTGGCTGTTCTGTAAGGCTGATAATGATCTCATGCATGATTGGGTTGAGAATGGGGTGTATAATACGAGTCCTACATTATACATATGAGTAACTTATGCTTGGTTGGTTTTGTGTAGTGTTGGTTCGTGGGTGATTTCTGTATAAAGGGAATGTGGCCTACTAAAGTGCAGAGATGGCCGCGCCCCTTATCCATTTTACGCCCTCTTACCCAACGGCTAGTTTCTTTTGGTCGACCACAAGCTTTTGTAAACACTTCTCATAACTTAAATTTATTTATTAAGAAATCAATAATTGTGAATGTGTAGTGGATTTCTGCTGTGGCCATTGTAACAACTTTTTATGGAACCTGCTGTTGGTATCAAAGTAATCATTCTCTATTCTGCTCTCATATAATCACATGCGGTGGAACTGTGTGATCTATGTTTCAGGTATGTGCGCTATTTGTCTAATGGATGAAAGCAGTACAACACGAACAGTGGTAGAGGATTGTTGAAATGAAAGACCACCCATTTTTCCATACAATGCTTCTTAATGAGATCATATTGATTTTCAAGGTAGAAACCTTTCACATGCTGGTCTGCAAAGTTAATGGTTCTGATTTTTTTTTTTTAAGAGTCTTCACTTGTCTCGTTGTAGATATTGGCGACAAGTTGATGCTCCTTGGACAATCAATCTCGACTGAAAAACTCATTGCAGTCAAGGATTCTAACTTAACAATTGGATTGCCTAGTAAATATGACCCGTTTCTGATCATTTTTTTTGATAGGTTTTCATGTGTGATCTATGCTTAAGCCATGGTATAAATTTCAAATTCCGATCGAGATCCTGATTCTGGTCTAAATCTGCTTTTATTTAAAAAACTAAAAGCTTCAAGGGTCTTTTAACTACACTTATTCTGTCTAGATTTAATCCATGTCAAATTGGGCCTGGTGTTAGTTCCAGGGGTACTGGTGAGTCATGGGTCTGTATTGATCAAAGGCGTGCTGAATGAACTAGGGCGTATTCCAACGGTATGCAGTCTCCTTTTGAGAAGAAATTTGTGCTTATGGTAGAAAGGAGCCATCAAGGCCAATGACTTGGGCCCATTGACGGATTCATATGCATCAATGAAATAGTGTGTGTTTATGGTTTTTGGTTCTTCTGATCTTGATTGATGGGCAGATACCTATCTTCTATAGGCAAATTTCATTGGTAAGAATGGACCATCAGGGAATGCTTCAATGAAGAAATCGTCCCAATGGACGTTGCATCCTAAAAAGGAGAAGTATCACTGGGAACGATGCAAGTTTAAGTAAAAAATAAAGATCAGAAGGGTCTGAGATGAGCTTGAGGTTGGGGGAAAATTCTGAGATCCTTGAGTCGGGATAGGTTCCAACGTAGATAAACGACGAATTCTCATCCATCTAAATGAATGGCTTCACTCCTTAAAGAACCCTTGTTTGAAGTAACATATAACCTAGGGTATCTGTCACCCAGCCTATCACAGGAACTTTTGGCCCTAAGCCTAAGGGACATTCGATTCTGGACAGCTGAGAACTAATTCGCAGGGACACATACAAATCCTCCTATCCACATGCACCAGGAAAAACTGTGGGAGGTGGCCGACGAGGGTAAGTGTCAAACATAAGACCTCTCTCCTTTTTGATGATCCTCAGTTTCAATGCATACAATAAAGAAAAACAAAGTGAATTGGTGGAAACTAATCCTCTGATTTGACTTATGGGAGGCTCACCTTTACTTGATCTAAGTAAGTCATATCACACATCTTCTCCATAGAACAACTGGGTCAACTTTTGTTCCAATCCTTGTGTTACACACCACATAGATAATCCAGAGATAAGAAAATTAGAAACTTTTACACTTCTCCACTTTGCCTTTCACCTAAACAATTAAAGTAAAATACATCACATCATGTGCTTATTTTTATTACTACATATTGCTAAATAGACAAACCAATGTGAATCTAATGCCATATCACTTTTTCCCTTCTTTTTTTTTTTTTTTTTTCTGATGACCAAGGTATCCCTCGCTAGTCTAGCCTTTAGACCTTTAGCTTCCAGCCCAGGGGTTGCTTGATTTTGATGAGCAAAGACTATTCCTTGAGGGGTATATACATGGCCGCACACATATTACTATTTGAGTGAAATTTTGGACAATGCTTATCCATAAAGGTTTGGGAGATTGCCCAATTTGTTCAAGGTGGGTTCTACTCAGGTTAATGGAGGTGTTACATAGGATCATTTCTTTTCTTTTCTTTTTGATGACCTATGGTATTCCTCGCAAGCCCAGCCTTTGAACTTTGGCCTCCGGCCCGGGAGTTACTTGATTTTGACGGTTAAGGATTATTGTTAGCCAAAATGGCCCATTCTGGGAACTTTGAATGGATTAGATTCGCACACCAATGGTTATGATTAAACGTAAATGGATTTCCAAAATTTCAGGGCATACCTGAATCCATCGCTAATGGAGACGGAATGGATGCCAAAATGGGTCTTACAACTCCCTCAGTCTTCTCTTGATGCCAGCAACTCGATGGTGATGCTCAGCCTTTGATTTGAATCCGTATGAGTGTATGTGAGAGTGAAGAAGAGGGAGTTTCTCGGCTTTTATAGTCATCTCACCATCACTGATGGCTGCAACGTCTCCCATTCATTATGGACCGTTGCAAGGTTTCATTCATGGAGATTTAAGAGAGGAGAAACTGAAAAACGTGCATGGGCAGTGAATGGCAATGAAGAGATGAGAAGAGAACCGTTACAGTCATGAGCAGTGGTCATTTGGACCACCACTCTCGTCTTCCAACAATCTCCCACTTGGTCCATATGACCACTATACATCCACTTAGTATATATATAGTGTATAGAAAATACTTTATTTTGCAAACGAATTTTGAAAACGACTCTAACTGATGCGCATCATTTGAAAAAACACCGATCATCCATGACAACTGTAATGCTAAGATCTTTCATCTGTAATTAGGTTAGTTTACTAATGCGAACTGTGGCGGTTACACATCATTACGATATATTTCCTTCCACAATCACAACACCAGTATCCTTTCCTAATCAAGAACTTAACTTTAATATGACTACTTTAATGGGAACTATAATGTCATAACACTTTTATATTCTTACTTTATTGCACAATTATCACATGTGAATATATAACAAAGTAAGAATTGCAAAATCGTTTCTTTAATTGATCAATGAATAGTGTCATACATCATTGATTCCTACAAGGCATATCTTTCAATCCCATATTCAATACATGGTCTTTAAATTCATTTGGCGCCAGTGCCTTTGTTAATGGATCAGCAACCATGAGCTTCGATGGAGCTCCAACAATTGACACTAAACGATCTCTCACTTTTTCCTTCAAAACAAGGTACTTTACTTCCAGAAATTTTGATTTACTGGAACACTTGTCATTCTGCGCAAAAAGTCAAGCAGCATTGTTATTGCAGTAAATCTTTAGCGGTTCAGAAACACTGCCCATAATTGTAAGTCCCTTGATGAAGTTACGCATCCATAATGCGTGACCCGTGGCTTCAAAGCATGCCACATACTTTGCATCAAATGTGGATGGAGTGACTAGCGTTTGCTTTGCACTCCTCCACGACACTGCCCCGCCAGCCAACAGAAAGATGTAACCAGATGTTGACCTTCTAGTATCGAGACAACCCGCAAAGTCAAAATCTGAATATCCAATGACCTCCAGTGTATTGGATCTCTGATATGTGAGCATGTATCTTCTAGTGCCGTTGAAATAACGCATCACTTTCTTGACAGCTACCCAGTGAGTTATGTCTGGATTACTTTGATATCGACTTAACATCCCAACTGCAAAACTAATATCTGGCCTCGTGCATGTCTGAAGGTACATTAGACTTCCTACTGCTGCTGCATAAGGGTATTTATTCATTTCTAACTTTTCTATGTCAGTCATGGGGCATTGATCTTTACTAAACCTATCTCCTTTAGACATTGGGGCATTTTGAGATTTACTCCTTTCCATTCGGAAACGTTTGAGAACACTTTGCACATAGGCTTCTTGACACAACCCGAGTAATCCTCGAGATCGATTTCTGAATATCTCGATTCCTATTACAAAAGTTGCTTCACCCATATCTTTCATGTCAAAATTATTCTCAAGGTATACCTTAGTTTCTCGGATCATACTAAGGTCATTGCTGGCTAGTAAAATGTCATCTACATACAGGACTAAAATGATAAACTTGCTCCCACTGATCTTAAGGTAAATATAATGGTCAACTGGATTTTCGGTAAAACCGAAAGATGTAATAATATGATTGAACTTTAAGTACCATTGTCTGGAAGCTTGTTTCAGCCCGTATATTGACTTCTTTAATTTACAGACCAGCCTTCGATTATTACCTTGTTGAACAAACCCTTCAGGTTGTTCCATGTACACTTCTTCATCAAGATTCCCATTCAAAAATGTTGTTTTAACTTCCATCTGATATAGCTCTAAGTCATAATGAGCTACTAGAGCCATTACAATTCTGAATGAGTCTTTCTTAGATATCAGAGAGTAGGTTTTGTGAAAATCGAGACCTTCTCTCTGAGTGAATCCCTTAGCCACTAATCGGGCTTTAAATCGTTCAACTTTACCTTTAGAGTCCTTTTTGGTCTTAAAGACCCATTTACAACCGACGGTCTTGGACCCTTCAGGTAGTTCAACGAGATCCCAAACGTCATTTACAACCATGGATTCTAATTCTTCTTTCATAGCACCTAACCATTTATCTGAATTGTCATTGTGTACAGCTTCATTAAAAGTTTTTGGATCTTCTTTAATTCCAATATCCGATTCTTCTAGATACACAACATAATCATCCGAAACAGCAGGCCTTCTCATACGAGTCGACCTTCTCAATACTTCCGGATTTTCTTCAGGAATGTTTGGTTGTGTATCTTGTGGAATTAGATCAACAGATCGTTCTGGGAATGCCCCTATATCGAGTGGAATCATTAATCCATCTTGAGTAGAGGATTGAGGCCCATCTCTAATCTCCTTATATATAATGTTTCTAGCCTCGCTACTCCCACCGTTGTCATGATTCTCCAAAAACTTAGCATTATGCGACTCAACTATTCTTAGTGAATGATTAAGACAGTAAAATCGATACCCTTTAGACCTCTCTGGATAACCAATAAAATATCCGCTCACAGTTCTAGGGTTTAACTTCTTTTCTTGTGGATTATACACTTGCACTTCAGATGGACATCCCCAAACTCTGAAATGGTTTAAGCTGGGTTTCCTTCCAGTCCACAACTCGAAAGGAGTTTTGGGAACTGCTTTACTAGGAACCCTGTTTAAAATATACATGGCCATCTTTAGTGCTTCACCCCACATAGACTCGGGTAACGAAGTATTACTAACCATACTCCTAACTATATCTAACAGAGTTCTATTCCTTCTTTCAGCAATTCCATTCTGCTGAGGAGTTCCAGGCATTGTGTATTGGGCAACAATACCTTCGGATTCTAGGAATCTTGCAAACGGACCTGGGTTACGGCCCGCTTCAATGTACCTACCATAGTATTCACCACCACGATCCGATCTCACAATTTTGATCTTCCTATCTAATTGCTTTTCTACTTCTGCCTTGAATATTTTGAACATAGTCAAAGCATCAGATTTTTCTTTAATAAGATAGACAAAACCAAAACGTGAGTAATCATCTATAAATGTGATGAAATATTGTTCTCCTGTAAAACAAGGTATATCTATCTTTCCACAAACATCCGTATGGATCAACTGCAGGAGTTCAGAACTTCGTGTGGCAATTTTCCTGACTGTTTGTGTTTGTTTTCCTTTAATACAGTCAACACAGACACCGAAATTGGTGAAATCAAGGGTTGGCAATAACCCATCCTTCACTAATCTCAACATCCTCTCTTTCGAGATGTGTCCTAACCGTTTATGCCACAACATGCAGGAGTTCTCTTTTATCAGTCCTTTTTTCATGCCAACATTCATTCCACAAGAAACATGATGTGTAGTCAGTGATTGTGTATATAAAATATCTAACTGTAACTTATATAAATCATCACACAATAAACCACTACCGATCATTATATTATTGAAAAATAGTTTCAAAGATCCTTTATCAAAATTAAAGACATATCCTTTCACATCTAATTGAGAAATAGAAACCAAATTTCGGGAAATCTCCGGAACATAGAAGGTGTTCGGCAGATCTAAAATGAATCCGGTATCTAGCACCAGCCTATATGTGCCTACTGCCTTGACTCTTGACTCCTTCCGGTTCCCCATAACGATGGTTCGTTCCCCATCACTTGGCCTCCGGGTTGAAAGGAATCCCTGCATACAACCAGAAATGTGAACGGTTGCACCAGAGTCTACCTACCATGTATTAGATAGGACATTAATAATATTGGTTTAACATACAAGAGATAAATTTCTTTGCTTACCTCTTTTCTCAAACCAATTTTTCCTTTTGAGGCAGTCCTTCTTGAAATGTCCTTTCTTGCCACAAAAGTGACATTTTTCAGACCCTTTCTTCCCATTTCTCTTCATCGGTTTCTGACCTTTCGGATCTACCTTGGGCGTGTTGGCATTGTTCTTGAGGTTTCTAAAACCTTTCCTGCCCTTAACTTGGGAGACTAAGTTTACTTGAAATTGCCCCTCAGCCTTAAGCCTCCTCTCTTCTTGATCACATCTTGCGATCAGTTCAGTTATGGTCCACCGACTAGAGCTCTGATTGTAAGTTACTTTAAACGGGCCAAATGCAGGGGGAAGGGAGTCCAGAATAAATTGGATCAAATATCCATCTGAGATACTCATGTCTATATCCTTCAACTTGGATGCAAGGTTAGACATGACTAGGATATGTTCCTAACTCCCTTCGTCCCATCGTACTGCATGTTTGTTAATTTGTTCATTAATGTGGCACCTAATGCCTTGTCAGTCACTTCAAATTGTGACTTGATCTGTTCTAAGAGTTCCTTGGCATGTTTTCTTGGATTAAGTGATCCCCTAATACTCTTAGAAACTGACGTCATTATGATCTTTTGGCATTTCTTGTCACATTTGTGCCACTGTTCATGTTTGGCCTTTTCAGTTGCAGAACTCTGTTCGGTGAGGGCAGGAGGCATAGGCTCATCTAAGGCCATTTCTAAGTCGAGAAAAGTTATGGTCAATGCTAACATGTCTAACCATTCGGGGTAGTTTGATCCATCTAATAAGGGAATGGTTCATAAGCACGAGGGAAGAGTCAATAATCTGGAGGAAGAAGCTGTAAAAGAAAGAAGATATAAACTATTACTTTCACAATTCTATAATGCTTTGAATTCACAGGGAATTTTACAACAAAATAATAATTTGACATCATTACAAATAACCTTTGGGTCAAATGCAACATGTTAATTTTATTATTCTCAATTTTGATAAAACCACAATTTATTAAGTGAATAAGGGAGATCCTACCTTTGGGCATAGATCAACACGAATTCACAAAACATATTTAATGTGTTTTATCCCAATCTTCAAATAATCGAAAGATAAACTCTTTTGGGTCGATTATCTATCCTTTAAGTGAAATTGCAATTTAAGTGTCATATGTGGTATCTTTTCTTCAATATGTAAAATATGAGTTTCATCGTAACTAGGCCACTTTGGTGACTACCTAGTTAACTCATAATTTCAAATTGAAACCTATGACACTAATTTATTTATCAAACATTCATGCATGTAACAAATTATAACTCAAACAACATTAATCATGTAAACAATAAGCGGAAAACATGCATAAAACCTTATGATATTATCATTGAACCATTGGATCGGGAATTAAATTCACTAATATAGTAGATCTCATCATAAGGAACACAACAAAAGAAACGGATCGAAAATCCGATATCATATGTGTCCGTAATGATCAAAATAAGGTTTTGATCGTCCATTTTTCCTTTATCTTGCCTTGATCTGATCAGAATTAAATGATACAGTCCCATCAGAATAATTATAACATTTAAATATATCATATGGACGGTTCTGATCGGAACGGATCAATTTTATAATGACCCAATTATTCAGAAAACATATAATACCAACATTAATAATACTTTATTCAAATCAGGCCAGGCCAGTGGGTCGGGTCAGACCCAGGTCATAAATTGACCTGTTGAGTCCAGTCGGGCTTGACAGGTTGGGCTGGGTCGAAACCGACCTGTGATATAACTGGAAACCCAACCCTGCTGGGTTCAGATCAGGTCGGGTCAGGTCGGATCGGACCTGACCTGTCATTTATATATTCTGTTATGTTGGGCTGGGCTAGGTCAGTCGACCCGGGTCAGTCTGAAACCCGAAACCGAGGCCCTATCTACTTTAATTCCAGTTGAACCGGGTCAGTTGGGTCGGGCCTAACCTGTAAGCCGAAACTGCAAGCTTGACCCGCAAGTCGGGTCGGGTCCAAGTCTACGATCCGGGTCAGGAACAGCGGGTCGGGTTAGTTCAGTGGGTTGACCCATCTAAAAACCCAAACCCATATTTGCTTGGGTTACCTTCCAGGTCATCGGCCTGACCCGAAAGCCGACCCGGCAAACCCGAAAATCGACCCAAAGAACGACCCGCACTGTTCATCGTCTCCTTCACAGAGACGATGACAAGCTGGGGTCCCCCCAGACACGCCGGCAAGGCCGCGGACGGCGGCTGGGGTCCCGCCCGAGGCCGGCGACCGCAACGGCGAGGCCTGCCGGTCCATTCTCGTCGCCGGCCGGCGACGCAGAAAAAAAAAATTTTTTTTTATTCTGCAGCGCTGCGCAGCGTGCGCAGCGGCTGTGCGCCGCTGCTACCAGTGACGACCGTCTTCTCAGGCGACGGCCAATCCTTTTTTTTTTTTTTTTTTGTTCTCTGTGATGCTTTGTTTGACTGTGCTGCAAACAGAGCGTCCGGTTTTCTGTAAGTCTAACCCGTCCAACACAAATACCATTCGCTCTGATACCAATTGTTAGCCAAAATGGCCCATTCTGGGAACTTTGAACGGATTAGATTCGCACACCAATGGTTATGATTAAACGTAAATGGATTTCCAAAATTTCAGGGCATACCTGAATCCATCGCTAATGGAGATGGAATGGATGCCAAAATGGGTCTTACAACTCCCTCAGTCTTCTCTTGATGCCAGCAACTCGATGGTGATGTTCAGCCTTTGATTTGAATCCGTATGAGTGTATGTGAGAGTGAAGAAGAGGAAGTTTCCAGGCTTTTATAGCCATCTCACCATCACTGATGGCTGCAACGTCTCCCATTCATTATGGACCGTTGCAAGGTTTCATTCATGGAGATTTAAGAGAGGAGAAACTGAAAAACGTGCATGGGCAGTGAATGGCAATGAAGAGATGAGAAGAGAACCGTTACAGTCATGAGCGGTGGTCATTTGGACCACCACTCTCGTCTTCCAACAATATTCCATAGGGGATACATATATGGCTGCACATATAGTACACAGATAACACAAGGGATTGGAGTTGAACTTGGTACCTTGGGGAGCAAATCCAAATTTCAAACTAACTGAGTTCTCAACAGCAAATTCATTCTCTACATTAATCTTTGTGCATTTTCCATTAACAAATTCTCTGCTAACAACCATACGTATAAACAAATACTCTCAGCTGCTTACATCAACCTCTTAATTTCGAAACGTACTTTAAAAAAAGCTTGATTGCACACGTTGTTTTGATTTTTGTTCACAAGTGGGTCATTTGTGTCTTAATATCTAATAGACCTTTCATGCATAATAGTAGAGTGTTACATGAACGAATGACACGCATGGGCATTAAAAATGAAACTATTAGGGGGAATGACAATAAATTAAAGATGATGCTTCAATTTAATGTCGATAGAGTCGTCAACAGGGGATTACGTACAACTTGAATAACAATCACGTTTCACTTGGGAGTATTATTTAAAACCAACAACATTGTTTATGTTAAATGAGGTACTATTACAATGATTCAAGGCCATATTGATATTAGTGTGTAATTAATCCAAGTTGTTAAAGAAACCACTGAATGAATCGAATTATACCATCTAAAGTGGGGCTTTACCACCGGATCTGGACACTGCCGGCCCGATCATTGAGCAGGGTAAGCCATAGCTTGAGGCCCCCAAATGCTAGAGGGCCCCCAAATATATATGGTCCAAGGTAATTTCAACAGAAAAAAGAAAAACCAGCTAGTTTTTTGGGGCATTAAGGTAATTTTAAGCCATATTACATTCTTTATGAGTGAGAGAAATCTTAACTTCTCTCCACATCTCTCTCATCTTCTCTCAATCTTTAGGAAGAAACACTTTGATGAAACTGTTGATAACAAAATAACACAATCTATTAAAGAATATTTTAGAGTCGGTTATTTCCTATATATAATTGATCAAGCTATTTCCTCAATTGAGCATAGGTTTGAACAATTTCAATAATTTGAAAAACTTTTTGGTTTTCTATTTAGTTTCAAAAAATTAAAATCATATGACAATGATAGTTTAAAAACTAAATGTCTTGATCTCAAAAGTGCTCTCACATATAAAAATTCCATTGATATTGATGGTTTCGACTTGTATTCCGAATTAAAAGTTTTAAGAGAAGTTATACAAACTGAAAAAAAAAATGAACACTCCAATTGACATATTAAATTATATAAATAATAAAAAACTAGATTCTTTTCCAAAGGCATGCATTGCCTACAGAATTTTATTAATAATACCTGTAATAGTTGCTTCTGCAGCAAGACGTTTTTCAAGATTAAAATGGATAAAAACCTACCTAAGATCGACCAGGTCACAAGAAAGATTAAGTGAATTGGCGATTTTATCAATTGAAAAGAATATGTTGGAAAAAATTAATTATAAAAGCTTGATCAATAATTTTGAATCTAAAAGAGCAAGAAAAATAAAATTTGAATAAAAAATTTAAAATATGATAAGTAATAAACATTAATTTAATTTAGTATTGAGTTGTCAAAGGGCTCCAATTTAATATTTCGTTTTAGGCCCCTAAAATGATTGGACCGCCCCGGTGGACATCTTTCATCATCCTCATGGGTCCTGCAATGCAAGGCTACACCAACATCGACCAAAGACTCAAAGCTGCCGTTCGGGGGACTGCATCACATCACCCATGGTAGGCGTGCCATGAGGATAATTGAAGAATTAGAGCTAGATGAGGATTAAATGGAGAGTTACATTGATCTATATCCTTTAGCACAGCGACACATCTACTGCGGTTGAGAGAATTTCCATGGCCAAGGTGATAGTGTTAAGTTGGTTTAAGCTTTGCGTTTACTCTTCAAGGTTTCAAGTTTGATTCCTACACCTTGCAGTATTATCTGGTATTATGTGTGCTACCATATATTTAACTTCTAAAAAATAGTACTTGCTCATCAAAATCAAATAACTTCTAACAAGAAGTCAAATGTTCGAAGACTAAGCTAGCAAGAAATACCCTAAGTAATAAATAAAGGAAAATTTTCAAAATAGGGCTTACGTTTTCTCAACATTTCAAATCAAGACAAAAAATACTCACATTTCAAATATGGGCTTAAGTTTTCCATTACATTTCAAATCAGGACATCCTGCAACAAATTGAATTTTCGGGTCATTTTTTTCTCTAGTTTTGTAAATACCCAAAATGACCTTGGTGGCTGGGAAGAAAGAAGAAGAACAAGAAGGAATGAAAGAGCAGGAAGAAAACGAATCGAGAACAAGAAGAGGAAGAAGACACAGCTAGAAAAACAAATGAAAGAGAAACAAGAAGCAGTAGGAAGAACGAGAGGATAAAAGAAAAGAAATCAAGAGAAAAGAAGGCAAGTTCTTGATGGCAACACCGACTTCAACACATGGTGTACCGAGCTCCTCATCACACCGCTATCATCAGGTGTTTTCCAGCCAACATGATCATGTGGCATCCAAAGCATGCACCACATCCCACTTCCATTATCAAAATCTCAAACCGACCTTCATTTCATGCAGCAAATTAAGTATGAACCACATCTTCATGAATTGGAGAGCTTCAGGTGGACCACGTATATGGTTCGAAAATAATAAGTGTGGTCCACATACCTAGTGGGAACGTGGCCCACTTCATTGCCTTAAATCTCCCCGTCGCTTATAATTACATCACTGTAAATTGTAACTCCCTATGCCATATGAGTAGCAGTGTGGAGAGAAAAATAGAAAGTAGTAAAGTCAGGAACCAAAAAGAGATCGTCGAGTGGGTCGCTTGAGTAGTTTCTCTCTTGTAGTACCCATTTTGTATTAATAGGATTCACTTGAAAGTGAAAAAGCTTTGCGTGTGCTTCCTGTTGAGTGCTTGAGTTGAGTGAGGACCCACCTAAAATTTCCTACAGTTCTATCATGGAACTAGTCGTGGGCAGGAATGAGTTGTAGGCGATTGGAAGCACGAGAGAGAAATAAAAGGAAGAAACAGAGGAGGAGGAATAGAAAGGAGTAAACAGAAAGAATGGATGGAACAGGGGTGAGTTTAGGTGAGTTCTGCCTTCACGAGAGCAACACCAGTTGCAGTTGGCCTTCGGCTGGAAGAAGAGTACAAGAAAGAAGCAAAGAGGGGATGAGAGAATACAAGAAGTCATAGCTGAGTTGAGTTGGGTTACAGAGAAACAGAAGAAGAGAAAGTGGAAAAAGATAGAAAACGAAAAGATGGAGAAGGACGAGAAAAAGAAACGAAACAGAAGAAGAAGAAGAAGAAGAAGAAGAATGAACAGAGGAAGGAGAAATTCAGCAAACAAGAAGAAAAAGAAAAACAGGGACAAGGAGAAGAACAAGATAGATATGAAGAGGCCAAGAAGAAAACAAAGAGCGAAAGAGATTATAACAGAAGAGGCTGGGCTTGATGATATCGGTGATAGAGGAAGGAAAACAAAAAAAAAAAAAAAAAGGAACGGTAAGGAGAAGAGGACCAGAGGAGAAACTAGAAGAAGGAGAACATGCGGAAGAAGAGAGGAATAAGAGGATGGGTTCAGTTGGTGATGAGGTTGATGGGTTCTGAGGCTTTATGGGCTGAGTTGGGTCCTTGCAGCTAGATCATGGTGGAATGGAAACAGCAGGAGGAGGGTGTAGTGAGGGAGAGAAAGAGAAGGGAAGGAAGACAAAAGCGAGAAGAGGAAAGGAGAAGCAAGGAAAGAAGAAAAGAGCAGCAGAGAAGAAGAAAAAGAAGTGGCGACTGGGTTGCCTCGATTCTAACTGGGTAAGGAGTAGGAGAAAAAGAAAGGAGAAGAAGGAAGGAAATCAAAAGAAGGTGATCAAGAGAAGTGAGGTTTGCTGATTCAGTGATGAAGGAAAGGCTAGGAGATGATGGAGATGATCATGAAGTAGTGGGTAGTGTCTGTTGGCAAAACAGAAGAAGAGAGTTCATGGGTTCTGGTCAGGTGGGCTGTTGGTTGATAGCACGGGTCTAATTTTTCAGGCAGGTTTTCACCAGAAGAATGGGTGCATGGCCGGTAGAAGGTGGGTGGGAGAGGGGTTAGGGCATTTTGGGCATTTTGCAAAAAATAGAGGAAAAAGTTAGGGACTTGCTAAACATATACTGAATTTATCTCTTACACCACTTCTCTTTATACACAATGAAGTATTACTAGACATGAATGATTTCGATGTAATCTTGGGTATGGACTGGTTATCGGGGTATCATGCACACATGGATTGCTTCAACAAAATCATTAGATTAAAAGTGGGGGAAGGATACGGGGATATCAAATTTGTAGGCACTCGAAAAAAGAGATCAACTCCTCTCATATCGGCACTAAAGGCGGATCGCCTTCTCAAAGTGGGTTGTAAAGGGTATATTGCCTTTATCACGGAGGATAAAGAATCCAAAGGGGTGGAGGAGATTCTAGTAGTGAAAGAATTTCCAGATGTCTTTCCGGACGAAATTCCAGGATTACCACCAGTGAGGGAGTTAGATTTCACAATTGAGCTTATGCCGGGGACAACACCCATCTCAAGGGCACCTTATCGCATGGCTCCAGCTGAATTAAGAGAGCTGAAGGATCAATTGCAAGACCTATTGGATAAAGGGTTTATTCGACCAAGCGTCTCACCTTGGGGAGCTCCGGTCTTATTTGTGAAAAAGAAGGATGGATCGATGAGAATGTGTATTGATTATCGTCAATTGAATCAAGTGACGATCAAAAATAAATATCCCTTACCAAGAATAGATGAATTATTTGATCAATTGCAGGGTACACAACATTTTTCCAAAATTGACTTGAGATCGGGATATCATCAATTAAGGGTCCGAGAACAAGATGTACCAAAAACGGCATTTTGGACCAGGTATGGGCACTATGAATTCCTAGTTATGCCTTTTGGACTAACAAATGCGCCTGCAGTTTTTATGGCTTTGATGAACAGGATCTTCGCATCATACCTAGATCAATTTATTCTCGTGTTCATCGATGATATTTTGGTATATTCTAAGTCAAAGGAAGAGCATGAGCACCACCTTCGGACCTCTTTGCAGTTGTTAAGGGATAATCAATTGTATGCCAAGCTGAGCAAATGTGAATTTTGGTTGACTCAAGTCTCCTTTTTAGGGCATATCATATCCAAAGATGGGTTAGCAGTAGATCCTGCAAAGATTGAAGCCATTGTAAATTAGGAACGCCCGAAAAATGTGTCTGAAGTGCGAAGTTTTCTAGGTTTGGCAGGATATTATCGACGATTTGTTGAAGGTTTCTCATCTATTGCAGCTCCTTTGACAAAGCTTACTAGGAAAAATACACCATTTGTGTGGTCAGGAGAGCGCAAAGTGAATTTCCGACGATTGAAAGAAAGGTTAACTTCGGCTCCTATTCTTACTCTCCCATCCGGAAGCGAAGGATTTGTTATCTATACCGATGCATCGAATGTGGGATTGGGATGTGTATTGATGCAGAATGGGAAAGTTATAGCTTAAGGATCAAGGCAATTGAAGGATCATGAGTGAAATTATGCAACCCATGACTTAAAACTTGCTGCCGTGGTATTTGCCTTAAAGATGTGGAGACATTATTTATATGGGGAAAAATTTGAGGTATATTCAGATCATCGCAGTCTCCAATACTTGTTCTCCCAGAATGACTTGAACATGCGACAAAGGAGATGGATGGAGTATATAAAGGATTATGACTTTCCAATTAAGTATTACCCGGGAAAGGCAAATGTAGTTGCAGATGCCTTAAGCAGAAAGTCGGTGACCATTTCTTGCATGATTGGAGAGTGGAGTCTAATTGAGAAGTTCCGAGACATGGACATAAACTTCCAACCTCGAGGGGAGAAATTATTACTTGCCAACATGTCCTCTCTCGAGCAAACCATTATCCAAAGAATAAAAGATAATCAGCAGAATGATCCGGAATTAGCAAGAATTGTTGACCATATCTTGGAGAGACCAGACTTTGAGATCGTTAACGACATCCTTTACTTTCGTAATAGATTGTGTGTTCCAAATGTAGAAGACCTAAAGAATGAAATCATGACAGAAGCTCATCATACGAGATACACCATTCATCCAGGTAGTACTAAGATGCACAGGAATTTGAAGAATCAATATTGGTGGAACAACATGAAGCATGAGATTGCAGGATTCGTTTCATGCTGCTTGGTATGCCAACAAATCAAGGCTGACCATCGGAAGCCTCCAGGACTACTTCAGCCACTAGGAATTCCAACATGGAAATGGGAACATGTTACAATGGATTTCATTTCAGGACTTCCAAATACAAAAAGGGGTCGCGATGCGATTTGGGTGATCATTGATCGATTGACTAAGTCTGCACACTTCCTGCCATTCAGTACTTCAGCCGCAACTGCAGATAAGCTAGCTAAAAAGTATGTCGAAGAAATTGTGAGATTACACGGGGCACCTATATCGATTGTATCAGATAGAGACAGCAAATTTGTTTCAAGGTTTTGGACTACCCTGCAGCAAGCTATGGGTACCAAGCTGAATTTTAGCACTGCTTACCATCCACAAACCGATGGCCAGACAGAGAGAACTAACCAAACATTGGAAGATATGTTAAGGGCTTGTGTGTTGGACTTCAAGAAAGAATGGGACGAATGTCTACCACTATGTGAGTTCGCTTACAATAATAGCTATCACTCTAGTATTGGCATCGCTCCATTTGAGACTTTATATGAACGTAGATGCAGAACTCCGGTATGCTGGGAAGAAGTCGGAGTTCGAAGTTTGCATGGGCCGTCTCTGGTGAGTGAGACAAGTGACAAGGTAAAATTAATTCAAGAAAGATTGAAAATAGCCCAAAGCAGACAGAAGAGCTATGCTGACAATCGGAGAAGAGATTTAGAGTTTCAAGTCGGTGATAAAGTGTTTTTGAAGGTATCACCTACGAGGGGAACCTTAGATTTGGGCAAAAGGGCAAGTTATCTCAGAGATACATTGGTCCTTTTGAAATTCTTAGACGAGTTCAAGCAGTGGCATATCAATTGGCGCTACCGCCAGAATTGGCGGGAATACATGACGTATTCCACGTCTCGATGTTGAAGAAATATGTTACAAATCCTGCCCATGTGCTACATTATGAACCCTTGGCTATTCAAGATGATGCAACGTATATAGAAAAGCCTGTGCGAATCATTGACACTCGTGATCGAGTGCTAAGGACTAAGACTATCAGCTGGGTAAAAGTTCAATGGGAAAACCATGGACCAGAAGAAGCCACTTGGGAACTTCGGGATCAAGTTCAAAAGCAATATCCTCATCTTTTACTTGAGGTACGTTATTTACATTTGGAGGACCAAATGCTTCTAAGGGGGGGAGGATGTAAGATCCGTGCCCAAATTAATAAATTTAATTCAAATAAAAATAATTTATGAAATAAATAATGACATTAATCAAATTGGGGGAAATTAACTCACGATGAACAACTAGGGCAGAATTGGGGCACAAACGCGATTAGGACTTGATCTGGGAATTTTAGATGCGTGTTAGTAATTTTTAGAAAATATGAAGGGTATTTTCGTAATTTTAAAAACATAGCCAATATGGGGCTCATTGGATAGAGAATAATTAATTATGAAACTTTCTCTTAAGGCCCGAACTCATCCGAATTAATCTAGTGCCTTGTTGATAGAGATTTAAATAAACCCACTACTAGTGGTGTGGGGGACCACGTGTTTGTCTCTCCTTCAAAGAAGAGTGAATTTACCTTCGTAGGAGTTTGGTTGGGATACAATAAGGCTAAGGCTAGAGAGACATCTTAGGACTCTATATGGGAAAAAGAAGAATTCCACCCTACCTCTACTTCCTAGTTTTACTCTAAGTACCTATATTATATTCTATATATATGTATATGACTAGAGCCCCTCTCCTACATACGATTCTCTCCAACTCTCTCTCCCTAGTTCTCTCTCCTTCAACTAGAAGGTTCAACTTTAGGCTTAAGGATTTGAAGGAAGCCATAGAAGAATTTCCTTGAGGCTCTCTACGGGTTTGGAATTTCGGCAATTAAGGCAAGTGCACAAACCCATGTTTATTTTCCTGCCTGATCTTCATTCCTCTAATGAGATTTATACAATTTTCTTTTGAAACCCAATTTCATATTGGTAAAATTCTTAATTTTACTTGAATCTATGTATTTCCATATAGACTGTTATATGTAGAATTATGAGTTTGATTTATTTGATGTTTTCACAACAGCTGGTATATATAACGTTAATACATATTTATTAAACTAATTGAATGTTGGGACTGAATTTACCCTACGGTAAAGAGGTACTCCATCAGCCATCTCTGGCGACCCACCATTGTGCTTGAGAAGTTGGACTTATCCATATTTTGCCTAGTCATACTATTAGGATGTGAATGCTACCAAACTGCCGTAAGCTTGAGAGGAGATTACAGGGCCCAGGCCACCGATGTGCTGTTCTTGTGACTGCTTGTGGGGTCTGCGTGTTCCACTTGATCAAGGATCCGGCCCAGCCATCTGATGGAGCACACCTGGGCGACCCTAGCAGTTAAAGACCCAATGGATTGGGCTCCCTATGGCCACTATCCAGTTGACCCACCCTGCCCATACATCAAAAGCTAGATCTGGTCTTGGGTTTTAACCCTCTTCCTCTACACTTGGAATTCGTGGCATTAGGTGGTAAGATTGGTAGGACAATTAGAGATGACGATTTTGCTGAATTCAGCCAAAGATGGGCCCCAAATCCCAGCCAAAATGGGAGTAATACAGAACCAGTCCACCCCAAAAGCATTTCAGTCAAAAGAGCTGTGGGACCCATGGCCCACTTGATTTGGAAATCCAGACCTCACATCTGAAACCCCACTCCTGGGCGACTTTGGGGACCCACTCGCTTGAGGATTTGACCCACTATGACCCACATCCAAGTGACCAAACAATAAGGAACGTGAGACCCATTCCGAAAAATTGCTGTAAAACTAGTGCAGATGATGAAGCACTGTGCTTTCTACTGTTGTTGTCATAGGTAGTGCTGGAAAATCATAAACAACTCTTTTCCTTGGAGTAAAATATTACAAAGTTATGATACTTTTTTTTTACTATTACCATTATGATACTTTTTTTTTACTATTACCACCTAACCATTTGACTATTCTGGGGAGTCCTCAATTCTATGTTTCACTAGTAAGAACCTGTTACCTTGGCCCATGTTTAATCAATTTCTATATCCCTTCTTTTAGTATGGACTTATAAGACCATGAAACAATACTTGAACCTATACTGTGATTATGCTAGGGATTTCTTTCAAGAATTTAGGGATTTGTTTAAAATGAAAATTAGATATATATCTAAACTAAATCTGAACCAATAATAAGTCACGTCTTCATGGCTTGACACCCACCTTCAAATTATCTTAAAACTTGCCTAGAGTTAAGAAACTTAATGGTATGACGTCATGGGTTCTTCGAACACCAACCAACTTCAGAAGCGCCAATTAAGAATTAACCTAAATCTAGGGAGGAGATCCTCGCGGTCATCCAACTTAGATTTAGGGCAAGTATACGGTGTTTGAAATTCCATGATATCATAGGGTTAAGTTCGCTTAGACCCGGCGTACAGTATGACTCGTAAAATCTTGATTTTTATATAATAGAATTTTATTATTTGGTTTTATGTTTTCAACCATATCTAAAATGTACTCTGACATGATAAAATATATTTTTCTCTGTTATATGGTTTATGGTATTCAGACATTGCACCTGTCAACTTTGGAATCTGTTATATGTAAATAAATTCTATTTTTATGATTATTTGGCCGTTTATCTGTATTTTGAATCAAGGCGATACCACTAGGATGTTTTAAGTCTAGCATAGTGGGGCACCACTGTGTAGGGGCTATTCTTCTGAAACTATCTGCAGATTAGTTAACTCTCTGTTTGTGACAATCAGTCACTTCGGTACCAAACTCTGTTACTCTATTCTGATGGCCAATGGCCATAATTCTGAATCTCTGGATACCAAACTCTGTTCTCTGTTCCCGTCACGTTAAAGGGGGCCACTATAATACCTGTGACAACTTAGCCAATGTGGGACGCCAATTTATTTTGAATGTTATGATATTTGTAAAATCCTTACTTGGTTTTATGCATGAATCTACATCTTGTATTATTATATCTTGTCAATTTATTTTGAAAACCCCGTGATTTATCTGCCTTTGATTTTTACTCAAAAATGGTATGGAATATGAAAATTGGGTAAGTATACTTGCTGAGGTTATTTCATAACCTGACCCCCTTCTGATTGGCGCTCGTAGGTAACAACACCCCTTCCAATGAACCGGAGGGAACGGCGGTTGAGGAGGAACCGCAACGGAACTACGCGTGGAGCGCAGACGATATAGCTTAAAAATATCGTGCTTGTGCGAGAGAGACGATAATTAGATAATTAGTTTATTTATGCTGAGTTTAATTTTAGATTAGTTGTAAGCCTTGGTTGGCTATTTGTGTTAGGATCTAGTTAATTGAATTATGTTATTACCTATGGATTTATTCATGACTTTGATACATTTATAAATTGAGTAGGATTAATTACTTTGTCTTGTGATGTTACCTATAATGGTTTTACAATTATGTTTCCGCTGTAAATATGTTCAGTTGGCTAATCTCACATTGCGGATCCATTTAGTTTCATCATTAACGCCTTAAAATTGGGAGTTCTTCGGAAATCCGAATTTTGGGGTCGTTACAGTCATACAAGGCCGAACACAATGAGGACACTGTACCCCCACTCAACTAACAACTGATTGAATTACTTGCAGAGATGGCTAGTAGTTCTAGAGCTCGTCCAACAGCTTCTGAAAGAAGGCGTCGTCAACGCGTTGAAGAGCCAATTATTGAAGAGCCAGAACAACCGGAAGTCCCGGAGAATGAAGATGAGGAGGTGGAAGAGGATGAAGAAGATAATGGAGAAGAAATGGTTGGGCCGACTGACCCTTCGATCTTGAAGAGTTCAACCAACTGACCCTTCGATCTTGAAGAGTTTTCAAACACATGTTGCAAAATTTATTTGGAATGGAGAGGTATGTTTTATATATTTTCCATATAAATGTGATCTCTTCTTTCATCTTTAATGTATATGCATATTTTCAGGACCATCTTCCGCTCAAGTGTTTGAGTCATGGGCAAAAAGTAAGGATGTGGTATTTGAACGAGTCTGATTTATTTAGACAGAAGATTGATAGATCTGGTCTAGCACCGTTGATCAGGACTTCTTACAAATCTGTTGATAAAAGCCTTGTGCCAGCGTTTGTAGAAAGGTGGCATCCAGAGACAAATACGTTCCACATGCCTTTTGGAGAGATGACCATCACGTTAGATGATGTTGCCATCATTCTTGGGATCCCAATAACGGGGATAACTGTTTCGTATAATGATGATTTTGGATTTTCTGAAGCTAAAGAGCTATTACACCGAGCATTAGGAGTTCGACGCTCGGAGGCTCATGATGAGCTTGCACAGGTGCGGGGTCATTCAGTAAGGTTAGAGTGGCTAAAGAATAAGTTTGATGCAGTGACAGATTCTGATGGAGAAGTAGCCATTGACCGGGCAGTGAGAGCTTATTTGCTATATATATTTGGGTGTACACTGTTTAGTGACAAAAGTGGTACACGCGTTTCGGTCATTTATCTTCACTTCCTCATGGATGTTGATGCTGTGGCTTCATATGCATGGGGTGCTGCTACTTTGGCCTATCTTTATCGGCATTTGGGGTTAGCAACTCGGTATGAAGTGAAACAAATAGCCGGGTATCTATCACTCCTGGAAGCATGAATATATGAGCATTTTCCATGTTTTGCTCCTAACCCAAATCTCATGTACATTCAACATGACCCTAGAGCATTATTGTAGCAACCGAGCAGAGAGTCAAATAAAGATGGTCGCCTTCAGTCATTATGAGAAATTATTGACGAAATGGGTAATGATAAGGTATTGCGTTTCTCACTAATAGTAATTTCAAATTAATCTGCATTCTTGTATTTATGTGCTACTAAAGATCTATGTAAATTGACGCAGGTTACTTGGGATCCATATCGTAATTCAAGGCAACAACATCCATTATATGATTTTGCATTCTACTCTGGATGTATAAGGTGTTTGGAGGTTGTGGGACCGTACCACCCAGAGAGAGTGTTGAGGCAACTTGGAAGACTGCAATCGGTTCCTCCAGCACCATTGACTCTAGACCGGGCACATCGAGGTCTTAGTACTAAGCAATATCAAATTGCACATCAATGGGTCGATCAGCAATGGCAAAGATGGGAGAACCATGTATTGTCACCCGCAAACCGGAGTCGGCCTATCAGATTTCCATCTGATTGTGTTCCCGATTATATGAGCTGATACACACAGATATCATGAAGGACAGTACAAAACCCAAGGTATCGATCCAAGTGGGGGCAAAGAAATGAGGCAAGTGGGGCGAGCACGTCTGCAAGTTACGAACAACGTTGTCAAGAAGCACTAAGTATTGCTGAGCCACTGACAGAAGCTGACTTCTATCGTGACCCGCATGGGATGTACGCTAATGTTGATCGCATGCACTATGTCTTAAGGGGACTTTCACTTCAAGAGGCACAACGAATTGTGAGGGATCCCAATATGACTTCCAGTACTTACACATGCCGGAGTAGGAGTGACAAAGGTTGATGTGTCCATGCTGTTGTTTTTTGTTTAAGACGGGGTTCTTTATTTTTTGTACATGGAAGTAAGTCTGTAAGCATTTCACAAATTTCATGTATGAAATTAACAACTATACTGCTATTAATCAAAGTTGCATGTTATCTTCTAAATGAGTACATTGAGTTACATTCAATATTGATTACATCCCAAATGTGTTACGTGATACAATAAGTTCACCCAATCTCTATCGTTTCACTTGCTGCTATATTTGAACCGACAAGCTCTTTGATATGCTCAATGCGACCATTGTATGCAGTTGCCCATTCACTTGCACATGGAAGATAAAATTCACGCCACTTGTTCGCAATCGGTGGAATTGGATGGCCTGGTTCCAAGAACAGCTGCAACATAACAGAAGTTAGAAGATTCATATGGAAATAATAAAATGTTTTTTTAAAAAAATTGATTGTGGAATAATAACCTGAACAAAGTGATTGTTGTTTACAAAACCAATCGCTATCTCCTTGCGAGATACTTTGACGGTGGCACAGACCAAAGAGGCAAAAAGGTAAGACATTGTTGCATGCTAAAGTGGAATAATACCACATTATAATGAGAAACGATAATATGCCCCATGTCTGGCATAGTCATCCAATGGGAATAACTGGGATAATTATCATAATATGACAATGCCTCAATCATTCCCTGAACTCCGTTTTCAATCCCATAAAGTTGTTGATACTCTTTTGAATAGGCAAGTAATTCATTTACTAAATCTCTCCTAACCCGTGACCAATCATCTTTGGTTAGCCCAAGTAACCCTGCAATGGCTCTGAAGCCACAGTTGCCATCAGCTGCAACGTCTTTTATGACGCGTATGTAGTCTTTTATCCCATCTGGAAATTGCTCACGGTAAGAAATAGTAGGCTGTGATCTTGTGTGATGCACCTTCGCCTTTCCTTTCTTTTTAACTATACCATGTACAGTTGCCTTGAGAGTAACTATCATGTGCAGATTGCGTTATCTCAAAGGCACTTGGATCACGCCGGGTCGATGTATTAGCCTTAACAGATGGGCGACCTCGAGCTTTTAATTTCACTTCTGGTTCTATTAAGAAAGTACTATCCGGTTCATATAACTCTCTCAACTTCCTTAACATTTGCAATTGCCTTGTATGATCACCCTCATTAAAAGCCCTTTCAACTAACACCAACTCCACTTTAACATCCAAAGTAGGCCTCTTCAGTGCATTGTTAGGCAACATATCAAGCTTACACCAATGAGGATGTACGCAACTGAGAGGAATTGGGCGTTGTTGATAAACATATTCTCCAATCTCATGGGCACAAGGTAAACCATGTGTACAACGAAGGATGCACATGCATGAGACCGGATCAGTTCCAACTTGTTCGGCTCTTTTTCTTTCTGACAAAATTTTATCCAATGCATTTTTTGAAATGTTGCCGTGAAGGTCATTGAAATCAGAAGGCTTGAAATTGTGTTGCACAACTGTTTTACTTTTTTCAAATGATGCTTTTATACTAGTATGTTGCAGTTGGAGCATATTATGGATTTTTGTCCAGTTTGATTCAAGATCTCCTTGACATGAACTAAGTTGTCTTTTTAATTGTGCACGTGAACTCTCGGTCCTGTAAGAAAAATAAACGTTATTAATTCATATGGATATATTACATAATAAATGTAACTCAATCAATAACAAACATTCACATTACCTATTCGATGTAGTATTCCCCAAATGTAAACAATTATCTGCCCATGCAGACACAAATTTTTCCTTGTATGGATCTAACCATGTGCTCTTCACATACTGCAGTGCTTCGGGATAAGTACAAAAATCCTCACGTAGCCTACCAAAAAGTTCATTATACTCTTCTTCTGTGGAAGCAGACATCACCATATTCCAACTCATATTAAACTTGTCCCACATTCTCTTGGTTTCAAACAACTTTTTACATTTACTTAAGACACTCTTATTAATGTGCCAAGTACATAATAAATGAGTACTCTCCGGAAATACACTGTCGATGGCCTTCATGAGCCCCAACTCTCTGTCGGTGACAATGACTCCAGAAAGAACACAATTAGCATCAACAATGATAGAATGCAAGACTCTCAACACCCATGCATAATTATCTTCACATTCAGCTCGGAGATAAGCAAAGCATACGGAAAATGTCATTTCTGTGGACGTAACTCCAACAATCTCCAAGAGAGGAAGCCGATACCGGTTCGTCTTGTACGTGCAATCCATTATCAAGACATGTGGAAATGCACGCAACAATTCTAAGCTAGTTGGGTGTGTCCAACAAATGTCCCTAAGGGTGTCAGTATTATCACAGTTCCTATGCCATTCAATGTACTTATGCTCTGCCAATTTGCATAGGAGTTGTTGCATTTGACTTCTCCCACCCTGTTCAGTGATTTTCTGCCTATAGCGTGCATTGTAGATAGTCTTCATTGTTGTTACATTTAGTTCACTTCTTTGTTTTAATGTAACCAAAATATCTTTTGGCCTAACCATACTCTTTGACAGATCAATTAACAACTCCGTCTCTTCCTTTGATAGTCTCCCTGCAAATGAGTGCCCTCTAGATACTCGGCAGCCGAGTGATTATGAACACCACACACAACTTCCAACATCCAATCATCACCTGTAGCCAACTTCTTGCCCTTTAATGTGAACGGGCATCCACATTTCTTTGATCCTATTTGCTTGATCTTCTTTTTAGGAGTCCCTTTGTTATTGGACTCGCACGCATTATTATAATATCCAAATCTCTCACATGCAAGGGTAATTCTTGGTTTTACACCAACCCCACATGCATTTGAGGCCCTAATCACAACAACAATACCATTTCTCTTGCCAACATCACAAGCCCACTTGATTAAAGCATCCCGGCTCTTAAATATCTACACAAAAAAACATTTATTTTTATATATTAACGGATGCAATTAAATTACAAAATTATTCAACTATGCGCCTTTCCTCATGAGTGGTAAATTCACTCGTATAATCCATTACACATTCATCAGTAACTCGGCTGCACTGTGTAGACGGACCATCCTACAGATGAAAATAAAATGGAATGTTAACACATATACTATGTTCAGCCCTGAATGGCCGAACAAACAAGTATTATTCGGCCACATTTGGCCGAACATAATATATATGTTCGGTCATTAATGGCCGAACACATTTGATGTGTTCGGCCAATAATGGCCGAACACACCTAATATGTTCGGCCATTTGGGGCCGAACATGTTTATTATGTTCGGTCATTGCAGACCGAACATATGAAACGTGTTCGGATTTTCGGGACTGAACAAAGCACGAGCATGCAGAGAATTTAAAAAAAAAGAAACAGAAAAGGAATGTATAAATTTCAAACAAACTCACCTTGTCACTGCCATTCTCATTGAAAACAACTATTTGAGTGTTAATCTCCTCCTCCATTACACTATTTAAGTGTTGATTGATGTTTGCTATGACAGAGAGTAATGAGAAGGGAAGATAATGCCAACTTGTACTCTTAGATAATGATGTTCTATTTCAAGGAAGGTGGAAGAGGGAAGGAGAGGGTCTTAGAGATGCTCTCTTGCATGGAAGAGGTAAGAGGGAAGAGGGAAGAAAGAAGAGGAAAGATGCTCTTGGAGGAAAAAAGGGAAGAAAGATGGAAGGGAAGATGATGGAAGAGTGTGTATGAAAAGAAATAATGGGCTAATGTTGCAAGAGACAAGGGCATTTTAGTCCTTTTATGCATGGGCAAAACTGTAAAAAAAAAAAAAAACAAAATTCTGGTGTAAGAAGAGAGAAAAACTGTCTATATTTAGAAGCTCCCAAAAGTTACCGGAAAACTCAATTTTTCGCAGGATGTCCTAATTTAAAATGCTAATGAAAAACTTAAGCCCTCATTTGAAATGTGAGTTTTTGTTTGTCCTGATTTGAAATCTATGAAAAACTTACACCCTATTTTGAAACTTTCCCAATAAATAAATAAGGTGATGGTGCTCTTCGGCGAGCTGGACTCTGACATCCGCTGATTGTGTCCTAGCATCGAGCAGCTCGGGTGAGTCGATCAGCCCATGGTGGATAATGCAAATGGATGTGTTTATGATTGTCAAATGAGGCCTCATATATTGGCGGGACCAGGTCCGGCCCACAAAAAGCCCAGGGAGCAGGTTAGGACAGTACCGGAAAAAGGAAACTATTATTTGAGTATGACAATGGACAGCCAAGGTAACACTCACATAGAGAACAGTAAGAATGAAGCAGGAATATTTGTTATATGGGTCCCTTGTTTGCACTCAATTACATATATAAATAATGGAAACACAAAGAGTTTCATATGAACACATTTGCTTGTGTTCATTCACACATTATACATAAATAATGTGTAAAAATGGTGTACATGAGGCCATTTCAGATGAAAATTTATACACGTATAGAGGTGAAAAACCATAACGCACCTCTTGTTAGAAGAGGCACAAGACAAATTCCCCGCCAACCAGGTCATGGCCTCAAACCGTGTCACCTTATTTTTTAAAACTCCCATGAGGTCGAAAATTTTTAATTCAAACTTTTCAAATTGTTTATTGACCCATTAAACAACGAAAACATTTAAGTTTTCTGTCTTACATATTTATAAAGTTTGAGAATATGAAGATCTTATATTTATAATCTTGAACAGTTCAACATTTACTTATGAAAACAGTGCATCACAACAAGCATAATATTTTCTTTCATGCGTAAATTTTACATAAGAGTCACATATGTAAATGGATGATTCTTTTCGGTACCTAGGCTCGATGATTAGTAAGGATAGGAAGATTGACGAAGATGTGAAGCATAGGATAAAAGCTGGATGGCTGAAGTAGAGACTAGCTTTGTGAGTGCTTTGTGACAGACGAATGCCAACGAAATTGAAGAGCAAATTTTACAGGACAGTGGTTAGACCAATTATGGCATATGGAGCATAATGTTAGCCAATTAAGAAGACGCATATTCATAAGATAGATGTAGCGAAAATGAGAATCTTAGGTGGATGTGTGATAAAACTAGAAAAGATAAAATTAGAAATGAACGCTTTCGAGAACATTTAGCGGTAGCACCAATAGGAGATAAAATTAGAAAAACCCGTTTAAGATAGTTTGGGCATGTTGAGCGTGGACCAGTAATGGCACCGGTGAAAAAAGCTTGGATATACAAGTGGAGAGTCCATCAAGAGGTAGGAGCAGGCCGAAGAAAACATAGATGTAAGTCATTAATTTAGATTTGAAGAAGTTTCACTTATCGAAAAATTTAGCTCAAAATAGAACAAAATGGAGAAACAGAATTCATGTAGTCAACCTCAACATGGTTGAGATAAGGCTTTGATGATGATGACGATGATGAGTCACATATGTAAATGGTTTTTACATCACATGTAAAAGACAAATAAACCCATATCAATGACTTAAACTTACTAACACCTCAAGGATACAATTGTGAGCACCTTCCACTGTGCAACAGGTTCTTGACTTCTTGTCAATGATGACTGGGACTTAAAACACTAATAAGGTGTTGCAATAGTGAGCACTTTTCATTGTGCTACAGGTTCTTGTCAATGATGACTGGGACCTAAAACCCTAGTACGTTATTGCAATATTGAGCACCTTCCATTGTGTGACAAACACTAAAATGTCTATTTCGAATAATATTTTTTTCTTACCAAACAAAATGATCTAGATTTGCCAAACAGAGAATAAATTAAGTGAAAGAGATAACTCAGCTAGGAAGATAAGTTTGGCAGAGTAATATTAACAAAATTTAAAAAAAATGATTTTCTTTCTTGAAACTTTTCATTGATAGAAGTCAAGAAGTTGATTTTATTCTCTTTAAATCTTGGGTCCAGCCCTAACCTAAGAGGATAGGGTATGGGCCAAGGTAGTGCAGACAACCAAGGGCTTTGGCCAGACCTTAGCCCACATATATTGAGGGTAGAGTAAGAACCCCGGCCCGGCCTTTCACAGCCCTACATGTGTTTGGACTTCACTCTTCTGTATCCTTGGCAGCATAGTCAGGAGCCATATTAGAGCTCACATGGGAGTTGTTTGAGGGACAATCCAGAAAGGACACCAACATAATGGACAAAATAGGGAAAGAAATAATGTTTACAAAATAATGAGTCTGGGTATGTAACTGGTAATGCCATCTTAAAGAAAGGTTTGCCCCCACAAGGATCACGTTATTGGTGAAATCACCTAGAATGATGCTCCTTAATCACAGTTAACTGTCCAAATCTAGAACACAAGATCTAAACCTCGATGATACACTGAACAGCTTTCTGCTTTGCCCGCAGTGAAAACTAGAGACGAGGACATTTTCAGAACAGAATAACAGAAAATAAGTGGGAAAGGCTAAGAAAGATTTCCGCGAAACTTCGTGAAGAAACCTAATGGTCACTGCCAAAATCATTGCGACAACCAATGACACAATCCAGAAGTGCGGTACAGCCATCCATATGCCAACAGTTGTAAGATAAAAAAAAGAAGAAAAAAGAGAGGATGGATGTTTATGGGAAAGAACAACAAAAAAGAAGGGAAAGAGCTTCATAGAAATCCAAAGAGCTATAAGCTGGCCAGACACTGCCATGTGACAAACATCATGAAAACCAATGGCAAAGATCACACTTACAGTTACAAGGAGAAATAAAATTTTCAAATGGAACCTCATATATGCTTTGCTACAAACTGCTCAGAGAAAGGATGAAAGTATAGATAAATAGACACATCTACCTCCATTGGAGAGAGGAAGTGTGGCCTTCTTTGATCTGCTCCATTTTAGCCCTAAAATATAATGTTCTCTGGTTCCTCACTGTTTTCTCTTCTTCTTCTTCTTTGCAGTTTTTTTCTTCTTGAGGTCCACTCGTGGTCCCCGTTTGAACACAGCAAGAACTTCAATGCTGCAAAAATGAATGATTATTATACTTACAGAAAATTCTCTTCCTTCAGTGAAAAATAACACCTTAATGCTTTTTGGCACAAGGCGAAACACCTAGAAATGCGGTAAATGGAGTGCAATCTATCAGGGAACTTCATACATTTCGCCTGACATCAGATTTTGCAGGTCCTATTTCTACTCCTTGCCGGTATTTGCCAGATGGCTGATTCCATCTTTCATGTATTTCCAAATTTCCAAAAGTATATTCTGCATTAAAGAAATTCCGATTTCTAGAAATCATTTTCAAGGAATTTGATGGTCTTACTAATCATCAACAACAACAATATCATCACAATAGTGTCCCGTCCATCTAGGGTCAGCTTTCCATAGAAATGCATGTGTATTTGCAGTTTCATTGTGTACTTCAACCACCTCCACTAGTCTCAACAGTGTCCCCATGATTAATAAGATGAGAATCATAAGATGCACATGAGTATTCAAGATGAGGGGAACACACAAGTCTCAGATCTAATGGGACTAATGCAAAAGGGGAAAAGGTGACACATTTCATTCATTTACAGAGGCAATACAACCCACATGCATATGTATATATGCACATGCCAAGGTTTACTGCACCTTCAAGCAAGTGTAAATTGAGATTATCCAAGAGCAATCATACAAGTGTCACATCCACCTGCAACAGGTGGACCTTACCATGTAGATGGCCTGACTTGAAATCAGGTGGGCCATACACATGTGAAATGATTTGAGGATTAAATTATATTATCATGATTTCAAATTGCAGGAGTGCACTAAAAAAGCAGAGCATTCTAAAATTCAGAGGAAAAGAGGTCTGGAGCATCAATTTTAGAAGTTGGATTTTTAGATTCAGCAAATGGAGGTCATAGAAATTCTTGAAGGGGCGGTGTCTCCTTTTAGATGGGGTAGATAGGTTGATTTGCATGCAACATTCTGAAGAGATCTTTTCGAGCGAAAGCCTTTTCCGCCTTTTAAGAATTTTACCTTCAATTTATTTCCCTTCAAAATGGATGTGTTTCCTTGGGCTCGCCCAAGGGTTGGCTTTCTCTTGGTCAGCTTCCTCTGACAAACTTTGAACACTAGTAAAGACATAATATTTTGCCTTGCCAAGCATATATTTCCTGTGTCAGCCGACAGAAGAGCAATTTTATCATTTCTTTGTTTATAGTCCAGGGGTCCATTCTCACATCAGGCCAACTTTTATGGAATATTGTCATCAGCAGTTGCTTGGCAAATCTGAAAACGAAGGAATATGAGAATCTTTGAATGTAAATGATGCTCATTGAGCTCATGGGGACCTAAGATTAAAGGTTATGCACCAGTTCATTTTAATAATACTTCAAGGGTGGTGCTCAAACCTGAAAAAGGAAATAGATACAGCCAGGAAAGCCAGATCCTTCAGGAATTGGAGGAACGACTAAGACAATGAAGGAAACCTTGTTCTTGCCTTTTCGAGCCCTCCTAGAGTCATCTAATAGCGCTTGATCTTTACGATAAGAAAAGGGGTTAAAATTTCTAAATACCATGTCCAGGTACCTAGCTGATTTGATTGGATTTACTCAAATCAAGAGGGCAGAACTCTAAATCCTCAACAGAGATTGTTATCCATCATATATGAAGTGCAGGAGTTGCCACGTACATTACAGGTGTCCCTTGTTCACATCCAAAGGGATTGGAAAGAAGAAGCAGAATTATTGACGAAGTCAGTACTACTATGACCTGGTTTGGTCTTTGGCAGCATTCTTAATTTGTAGTTATCTTCATGTTGGTAAGCACCTACTTTGGTAGTCTACTGTTCAACAGACTACAAACTCTGTCCGGCTTTACCACACTCAAAGATCATTCCTTTTTACTTCTCAAGATTTTTTATTAAAAATAAAACAAAAAGAAACTGAGTAGTCTATGTTCAATGTCCAGATGTGGTCCACCCACAGTGAGGTGCAACAGGGTTTGACCGTGGCACTTGTATCATGTCTATGAAAAAAGTTAGATGTGGCAAAACTAAAGCTGGGCCAAACTTACGATATAGAATCAATCAACAAAAGGAAAACTAGTACCTCTCAGTGCCGGGAAAGAAATTGAAAGCATGAGCCTTTTCCAAATGCCATGCCTCACTTGACAATATAGACCTGCAATCCTGCTTAAAAGCTGCTGTACTTAGTTTGTGGAAATAAGATTTTGCTATGGCCATGGGCAATAACGGACTCAGGATTTTCGTTTAAAGGGGGCAGACCCAAATGGGTAGTTGGAGTTTCTGGGCAAACCTAGGATTTCATGTGAGTTTTGGGGACGGACCCAACATTTTCTTGTGGGTTTTGAAGCCAGACCCAAGATTTCATGCAAGTTTTGGAGGCAGACCGAAGCCCCAACGGGGCAACCGCCCCCATAACCATATATGTCGGTACGCGAATACCCATGGGCAGCTCCACATGAGAATGTGCGCCACACCAAGCGAGTCTAACATGTAACAGATCTGGCCCAAAAAATCAGGAAGGTCCTCTCATCAAATCAGGTAACCCACACATGTAAGCTAATTGCAGTCCTTGATGACTACTCACTGCATCACTAGCCTGCCATGACTCTTGGGCCAGGTCATCTACAAAGAGAGGATCCACCTGTTGCACAGATGGGATTTTTTTTTTTTTTAACTGCACAGATGGGATTTGACATGAATTTTCCATGCATGCACGTGTTCATGCAGGCAAGGGATTAGCAAACCTCTAGAAAGAGAAATAGATACATCGGGAACTACCTCTTTGAAGCTTTCCCATCCGCAACTTATGTAGATGAGAGTCTGAGGCCATGATTGAATTTCCTCCCAATCTGTTTTGCTTTCTATGTGAACAGATGCTTCCCTCGCACGTAGAATCCATGGCCTTTTTTCATCTTTCTCCTTAACAAATAAACTGATAAAGGGGAAGGAAAATAATTATTAACTCAATTCGTCATTGCTTAACATAATACATAGGCATTTTCCTAGTGATTTCCTCAGAAGGGGGTTTTGATCAAAGATGTCAAGGATCAAGGGCACATATGGATTTACTTACATAGGGTGAAGGAAACAGAACTATCTTTCTAAGAAAATTCATCATTCATTCACCTGTTAGCCATGGCACTTTTTCTGTCACCAAGAAAGTCCAACCCTCCCATTTCCTTGTTAATAGGAAAATGCCAAACATGCCCTTAGGACAGTTAACTGAGGCCTAAATGCCTATAGGCTTTATGATAACTAAAAGCAACTAAGCCTGACCAGAAGCCCAAACATTGTAGGGGTTATGCCTCCAATATACTGCTACATCAAGAATTACAGTTCAAAGTCTTAATGTTGCAAATGCGTTGCAATGAACAATGATGAATGTCACAGTATTTCTTCTTAGAAGTGAAATTTGCACAACAAAAAATGTGACAGTATTAAAACAAATAATGCAAAACAGTATACAGCAAAAGAAATACTGTCATACTAGACCAGCAGCAAAAAATGCATCTTGAGATGCCAAAATGAATCAAGCTAAAGAGATTTACCTTGCAAATCTGTTAAAAGCCTTTTGTTCTGATAATGGTAAAGTTTGTAAAGCATGAATCAGAGATGGGTGCAGCCCTTTTCTAGGAGGGTCGACAACAATAACATCTGAGCCCTCAAGCCAGTGAAGAGGTTCCTAAACCAGTAACATGTATCACATAAATTAAGCAAACCTAGAGAGCTTAAAACCGTGAAAATTAGAGAGTATCATTCAAAGGGAGAGGGGTTATCGGTATGATAGTATTGGATTAATTACAGGTATAGGCATGCTTGGTGGGTTTAGAAAGGGAGGTGCACCTGATCATGATTGTATCATATAAGGATGAATGCCAATCCAGGAGGGGGGGCAGTGATTGTGTGTGTGGTTGATCACGGGCAGGCCAGGTGTGCCAAAAATAAAAAATGAAATGAAGAAAAGAAACAAAAAGTGGTATGCACCTAAGTTAAAGTGCAAAAAATGTACAACTGATCATGAATGTTGGGAGTGTATTGCAATGCACAGATTTAGATTTCAAACACGTACAACTGAAGCATCTGCATGGTGCCAGCTGATGCTACTGTCCACAGATTTCGGCAAGCGACCAATGGATTTCTCAAAAGATAACTTTGACTCTTTATTTATCTCAATACATTTCACAGACCTGCACATGAGAAGTGACTACTTAAAGGCAATCTTTTAAATTTCACAGAGGAGCACAAAACTTGACAGTATTCAAGGAATGCATGAAAGCAGTTAAACTACTCACCTGCATTTCCTTGTGACGGCTAATGATAATCCAATAATACCAGCTCCTGCATAAATATCAGCAACAGATGCTCCATAGGGAACATACTTCTGCAATTTCCTGAGCAAGGAATCAAAAGCCTGCAAGGACATATCTAGATTTATTACATGATTATCATTGAGAGAGATGGTAGTTTCTGTTCCAAGAGAAAATAAACATAGGACCTGCCTTTAGTAACTAAGTGGTTCATATTATTATTTATCTGGAGTAAATAAAAAATTTTCAGTCAAAATTACTCACAAGGGACAACCAACAACAAAACTAAGTCCAACCAATGATCAAATAGCCTGGACAAAGATAGACAATTGTGAGTGGCCATTGCATATTTCCTAATATTTAATATGTCGGGTTCCCTTGTATTTGCATCTCCATATTCTTCAAAAACACCAATATTTTTCGATCCAGAAGAACTTTGCGATGATTCCTTCAACACCAAAACTATAATGGAAGGACTAGTGCCTCGTTCAACATGAATACAAGAGATTGCAGGGAGGAAAAACATGCTACCGCAACCATGAGAATGGGCAATTACCAGAAAGCTAGGCTTTAAACTTCTTCAACTTTTCTGGTCCTTCTTGGGTGGAATTGAAAAGATAACCTCCCCACAACAATTTCTAGTTCCAAACTCTCTGCCAAAGTATCCAAAGTGGTTGTGATTTTGGGGACGCCAAAGCAGAGGTAAGTATTGTTTTTAACTCATCACTGAAGCACATCTGGACCGCACTAGAGTAATGCTTTATTTCAATAAGGAAGAGCCAGTCTTTTATCCCTAGTTTAATTTGTGTTCACCACTAACCTGCTAGTGCTAATGGAAAAAAAATCAATTTAAATATGATAATACCAAAGATGAGCAAATTAGAATTTTGGTGCACCTGGGTATTCGCTTGACCAAAGCTAGATGGAGCCAAGGAAATATCAATTCCTCCGATGTGTTCCCAAAAATCTTTTTCTCCCAATAGATGCCTCCATCTATTTCCAAATATTATCTGAATGAGTAGTAGAAGAGTTTTTAGTTATAAAACTACAATAGAGTGAAATTTTATATCAAATGAACCAACGCATACAAACATCTTCCTTCAAGACTACAAGAAATGCAATATTGGCAGATCAAGTCATTGAAACATTGTTGAAGAGTATTCGATTTAAGAATAGAAATCAATTCCACTGTCCTTGCCTGAACTGAAGATAATTAGAAAATCATTTTCAAACAAATGATAGCATTAACAAAATGATTGTGGCAAGTGGCAACAACCAAAACTTTAAAAAAGAAAAAAGAAAAGAAAAGAAAAACAGGGCTTACATTGGTATTTGATGTCTGAAAATTAACCCAAATGGAGTGGATTAAATGAATCTTGTGGCGGGGTCCACCATGCCTCCATAAGAACTGGAAAGCATTGCTGAAGCATCAGACTTGAATACTTGATAGCAATGACAAAATAATAGATCAAAAGAGAGGTTTTCCATATTTACACACAGAGAATATTTTAAGGAAATAAAAATTCATAAAATAGTCGGTCATCCTTCCACCGTACATCTGGGATGGTGTGAAAATCAGAAAGACTTTAGGTCTGATCAGATTTTCTTTTATCTAATTTTTCCTTCCAAATTAATTGAAGGAGCCAGACAAAAGTACCCCACACATCAAAGATAAAAAGTATTCTACCAAATGCAATTTTCTGAATTGCATTCTAGCAAACGCACAGAAGCTACCAGATTCCACCCCAAATGCAATTTTCACTTCTGCCAAATATTAAAAAAACAAAAAAACTCAGATTTGGATGCTTCAATCTGCACCACAAAGAGCAATTTTGAATGTGCATGAAGCCATGGGACAGTGAAGTTCTGGCCTAACTAAATTCCAGTGCTGCAGCTACAAAAGTGGGCACAGCATGCTTTCTGTCTGTGTCAGTGTGTCCAATGTCAGAACATAAGAAGCCGAAACAAATCTGATAACTTACATCTGAAAAAGCATTCAATTTTTCTGCACTAGGCGAGTGCTCATTATTTGAATTCCAGACCAAAGTAACCTGAACTTTTCCTGAAACACAAGTAGGGTTAGCATTCATGCTGTTTCTAGTCAGTAGCATTTAGGAATTTAGCCAACATATAATTTGGATTTGATAGGTAGCACTCATTTTATATACATTTGATAGGCAGCATCCATGCATTCTGCCCAATATATTTTGCTAAAGGTAAAAAGACTCCATAGCCTCATGCATAAAATACTGCGCAAAGAATTATATGATCCTGAACCCAATGATAAGCATGCAGTATATTCTTCAGCCTTGAGTGTGTACAAGTGGAACCCATGATAAGAAGTACGGCAATGGTCTACATTCAACACAAAAATGTACAGCAGTGATTCACATACAAGGAAGTAAAACAAAGAGGAGCCAAATACAGGATGGCTATGACTAGAATCTGGGTGATTAACTGATTCACTATCCAATGTGAGGGGCCATCCGATGGAAAGCCTGATCATGAAAATATGGCGTCCACTTGAATAGGCACAAAGCCAAAGGATGCTTGCACATCTATAAGTGAACTACATAAAATCTCTCTGCAATGCATACCTTTCTTGTACCGCTCTGCAGCTGGAAGAGATGTATTATGCGTAGTTACAGCCATCTACACACAATCAGGCATGATAGGTTGATAACAAGTACTAGACATTATGACTTTTAAATAAAGAAGCATAAGTGATGAGAAACCAGTTTTCAAAAGGAGTAAAAACTTGTTGTGTGTGTTTTCTATAATTAGGGTCTACTTGAAATTAAGCTAGATAAAAGGGGTTCTTCTGTAAATCTCACAAAACAGGCTTGTACGCATTTTTTCACACCCCCCCCCCCCCCGGCTCTCCCTCTTCATAAGTCCTTCCTCGTTTCATTCATCTTCCTTCCCTATCTTTCTAAAGCACATATCCAAGCAAGTGCTAGAGCCATTAATGGTGTAAATAAAGTGCTGAGCAATGCACGTGAACAGTCATTTTAGCGTGCGAGCCTTCTTGTGATCTAGGGTTTGTTTTGAAGAGTTTTAGACAAGTGCATCCTAGGGTTTGGTGAGTTTTGGCCATGGATAAGTTCTATATTGGGTTTTGATCAGTTTCGGCCCTAAGGTCCAGTGAGTTTGGGAAAGGAGCAGTTTGTTATTGGGATTTGGTGAGTTTCGGCCAGGACTGACATCGAGCTCTGTCGATCTTATCTAAGCTCACATGAATAGAATCCTGTTCGCCCTTCTATATAATAATAACAATAGTAATAAAATTTGATTGTTTGTAGGAGTTGTGGAGGAATCCCACTCCTCCAAATCATATCTACGACATGGATGATCAGAGCAAAATTGGTGCACAGAACATCCACATTCAAGACAAAAATCTGTTATATGTTCGAGTATGCTTAGAATATAAAAAGGACCAAAATAAATAAATGGCATAGCTTACCTGCACGTACCGCAGTTCACCCGTCCCCTGATCTTCATCATATGGCTGGACACCTAATGAAGTAATCCCTGACCAAATATGGGCAAGGTGAAAAAACCTGAACTGGATTATCTACTCATAGAATAAAAACAAGAAAGTCGAATATTTACGAGTGCGAACCAAGATGCAGCAAAGGGCATACCTTGTCTTAGCAGTTCGACGGCGGCATTGATGTTTGGATGATGAGCTGCACACAAAAGCCAAAACTGCTTTCATTCAGCAGCAGCAAGACATGAAGATAAGAAGAATATATAGAGAATGGTGACTGACCTCGACAATGCGGAATGTCAACAACGTTGTGTGTACCCTCTTCATAGAGTCCAATCAAAGGGTTGTCCGATGAGCCGCGTACAGCAAGCTTTGCTCGACATCTCCATTCCCACTAAAAATACGATGGCAGAAGGAATGCTTATGCTGTTTTGTGAGGCAAGATGCCTACCATCGCTTGTAGCTAAGTATATCAAATCAGCATCGAGCAATAGCACTTATAGAGCAAGCTTTGTCTCTTACCAGTGCGCCGCTGTCGAAGGTGAAATCGGAGATGCCAAGCCTCTTGAAGAATTGCTGTGCATCGTGGACAATGGTCGGACGGTCCAGATTCCACTCGTGAGAACACCCAGAGCATCTGAATAAAAAGGAAGGAAGGGGATAAGAGAGAGAGAGAGAGAGAGAGAGAGAGAGAGAGAGAGAGAGATGGGGTGGGGGTGCGTACGATTGGAAATGTTGGCAGTGGAGTGCGCAGGATAAGGAGGAGGGTTGGAGAGGGTTGGGAGGTGGGGAAGAAGGTTGTTGGTGGGTGCTCCGGGAGCTGAGGTTGGCGAGGGAAAGAGGGTCGACCAAACCACGAGTAGGAGTCGATAGAAAGGAGAGAGACAGCATTGTCTCTCTCTCTCTCTCTCTGGTCACTGCTGCTGGTGCTCTGTTGAGTCCTGGGTTTGGACTCCGGAGTCTGGAGTCTAGACTCCGGAGAAAGGGGGCGGGAATGGGAAGGGAATAGATAGGGTGGAGTTTGGAGATGGAAATATGTGGGTTTTCCTTTTTTTTTTTTTTAATAACTTTTGGCTCTTTTTTTAATAAATACAATAAGATTTTTGTATTTCAAATATATACGTATACAAGTCTTCCAGTATTCTTTCAATCAAATTATTTGCATAAAAAAATGCTTTAGAAAATGACAAAAATGCTAGTTCCTTATAACAGGTTTCTGTCTTTTATTATCATCTTTATTTTCCAAAATTAATAATTTTGATTTACTAAAGTAGGTCCCACTAGGTCATTTGGGTCATTTTTTTTTTTTTCTTTGAGAAGGATATCACTGCCCATGTTAGATTTAAGAAAAAAAAAACTTGATTTTTGGATGGAGGTTGCTCAAGTGATGGCGGTTGAACGGTGATGATTGATGAATTTAAAGATGATGGTGAAATTAAAAAAATTAGATATTGAGATTGGTTTAGATGTTATGAACCAGAATAGTTATGAAAGGGATAAAGAGGGAATAAGATGAGATAAGATGATAACAGGGTAAAACACTTGAGCAGTGCTTATAAGGTGTTTGACGAAATGACTAAGAGAGACACTTGTTTGTTTATAGAATACTTGGATGATATGTATGAAAAGTGTAATAGCATAGGACATACTTATATGGTATTTGATGAAATAAATGAGAGGAACACTTTATTCGAAAGATGAAAAAAAGAAAAAAGAATGTGAAAGATGATGTATTTAAATGGGTATATATCACTTGTATTAAAGTTCAAGATAATGAAGTCACCATATCATGAAGTCAAAATGAGGAGGATAGAGGAGGAGATGAAAGAAGAAAGAAAAATGAATGCGAGTAGGAGGGGATATTGCCCTAAAAAAAAAAAAAGAAAACCCAAAAATGATCCATGAGACTACTGCTGGGGATACATATATTTTAAATCTTTTTTGCTCTACAAGAAGTCTAAAGGGCCTTTTTCTTTACTATAATTCATGGAATTCACATCTGGTGGTTGTTTGGGATTTTCCAAATGCTGGAATTTTCAAGTGCTACTAAATTTTGTAATTTCTGAATTTTCTGTTTTTTTTTTCCTAAATTCCTACATGAGAGTTTTTTAATTCTTGGATTTCATAAATTCTTCGTTTTATAACTACAAGAATTTCTAAGTGGAATTAAACTTATATCCACATTGTTCATATGCTAATTTAAGTTTAAACCACCCACTAATGTATGTATACAACTCAGTATGGGTTTCGCTTAATAAAAAAATGTGATTCAATTTTGGGGCCCACATTCACAATTCAATAAAATAAGAAAGGAAAACTTAATAATTAAAAATTACAACCATCCAGATACTAGACCTTGGGGTTGGCCTTTTTTGAATTACTAGTTAGATAACAGTTTTATTTTAATTTAATCAGTCACCTTTCACTATTTTGATTCAAAAACAGGAAAAAGAGTCTCACCTGCTTCAAAGATTGAGACCCATTATTGACCTTTATTAATAATAATCGGTATAGATTTTTACACATGACCTCTTTGTGGAGCCCAAGAATATACGAGGCATCCATTTTTGTAAAGTGGGTATGTATGATGGTATAAAGGGATTAAGGGCATTGGTGGCTTTTTGTTTCACCGTCGGAGAAACACATAGCAAGGGCAATTGCAAAAAAGAAAAAAATGAAGAGCCATGATTGTATTTTGGCAACTGAGCACTTCTTTTTACTCAAATTCAGATAAACAAATTACCTACCTTTCTTCCATACTTGCGGCTGCGATACTCGTTATGTTTGAGAAAACCACAATAGGAAGAGAACTACAGCGTGTGGCAGGGAGAGATGATGGAAAACAAACTTGAGGAACTTGTTGATGCAATTAGAATTTCTGCACAGTTTTTCTGAATTCTAGAATTATGAAATCCTCTTGGGAAAGTTGGTATTTGGAAATTCCACCTTTTTAGTATTTGGAAATGCTAGCATTCCAAAATTCTAAAAATTCTCATAAAGAAATAATAAATTCCTGACAGGAATTTTGGAATTCTCAGACAACTGAAATTCCTGTCGGGAATTCCAAGAAAGAAACAGGGCCTAAAGGAAATTTTTTTATAAAATCCTCAAAAAGAAATCATTTATAACAGCAATTAACATTTATATATCCTCCAATCACTCTATTTCTTGCATTGTTTCTTTTAGCCAAAGTGAAAACCCATAATTCAAAACCTCCTAAGCTTCTACACGGACTAATTTTCAGATCTCTTCAATTCTAAGCAAGGACAGTGGAAGAAGAAGAAGAAGAAGAAGAGCAGAGACTCATAGAGAGAAGAAGAAGAAGACGAAGAAGAAGAAGAAGAAGAAGAAGAATCGATCATCAATGGCTTCAGATCTGCAGAACTCCCCAAGCCAACTTCCTCCTCGGTCCCAAAACGATTTCTTTGGAGACCCTATCGACTCCAGTCCGCTCTGGTTCAAGAAAACCGCCTTCCTCGAACCCAATTTCTCCTCCGAGGCCTACATCTCCGACCTCCGATCCTTCGTCCCCTTCGACACCCTCCGCTCCCACCTCCGCGCCCACCTCTCCTCCCTCAACTCCGACCTCGTCGACCTCATCAATCGCGACTACGCCGACTTCGTCAGCCTCAGCACCAAGCTCGTCGACGTCGACTCCGCCGTCCTCCGCATGCGCCCCCCTCTCTCCGATCTCCGCGACCGCATCTCCGCCTTCCGGTCCGCCGTAGAGTCCTCTCTCGCCGCCCTCCGCAACGGCCTGCGGCAGCGCGCCGAGGCGTCGGCTGCGAGGGAGATCCTTGAGCTGCTGCTTGATACATTTCACGTTGTATCCAAGGTAAGAGGAATAGAGGGCCTCACTGTCCTTTGATTCGAAAGCTAATCTCAATTGGGTTTGTTTTGATTCTTGGTATTGGCTACTTTTCTTTGTTTTTGAATTTTCCGCTGTGGGTAGATCTGAAATTGGTTCTGTAGCGCAAAACCCTTGATGGGTCTCTTTGATTTTCGTTGATGGTAGATCTGGGTCTTCTGCTGGTTGTGACCCAACAATGCAAATTGCAGTTGCCCTTTATTTGGTAATTGAAATGAAAGATCTAAAATGTTCTATATGTGTTGAAAGGTTATTAGCATACATGAGTTGCCTATTATAATTGTGAGATCAGTGCAGTTCACTGAATGTTAACCCAACATGCATTTTTTCCCCTGCTCATGCCAACATTCAGAAATTTGAAGATTACTGAGTTTTAGCATTGTGGCATTTTTGTATTACTTTGAAATGTAAGTTTGTGTTGTAATTGTCATGGAATACGTGGGGATTGTATGTAGATTGAACTGACATTTGCATTCTATCATTATGTTGGTTCATGGAAAAAATGATCTTAATTCTTAGCATTGTGTGTCCCACGCTAAAAGAATCACTGTGGTGTTCACTGTGTAATTTCATGGCTGCGATTTTTTCCCATAATAAACTCGTTGGAATATAGATTTTACGATCGCCATAAAAGATTGCTAAAGAGTTTTATTGGGGGACTTTTGAATAAAGTTATTCTTTTTTAACAAATTCTTTACCTTTTTCATTTAAATTTGATATTTTGTGCAGGTTGAGAAACTTATTAAGGAATTACCAGGTGTGGCGGCGGATTGGTCAGGTACAGATCTAGGTTCCACAGGAAATGGATCTTTGAGCAATGGAATTTTTTCACAACATGCCGAAAGTGAAACAAGCCTAAGAGAGACCCAAAGTATGCTTTTGGAGAGAATTGCCAGTGAGATGAACCGGCTAAAGTTCTACATTGCTCATGCACAGGTCCTTTTGCCTTCTCCTGCATGGAACTTTTAATTTTTGAGCTCCTTTTATCGACATGAGTTCGCCATCACCTTTAACTTGTCATTGTTCTTTTATTAATAAAACAATAAAAAGTGATTTAAGAAGTCCATTAAGATGGAGGACAAGTATTGTGGAACTTATAATCCTTAGGTGGTCCTAAACTAATACAAGGCCTCAAAAATGTACAAAGGGAGGTTGTACTTACATGCTGAACTTTTCTCTAATGGTTACAGACTCATTACAATAGAGGCAAGCCCTAACTGGATCCATATTCGTCTTATCTTTTCATGGATGCTTCTTTTAAGCTGGTTTTTGGGATGACCTTCCTCCTTCCCCAAATTTTTAATTTATCACAACAAATAATTACATACTATTGATTAGAGCTTTTTGGGGGAATATGTGGAATATGCAACCTAGAGGCCATTTATCATTGCTAATATTTCTAATTTGAACCTTGAACGAATTCCAGCTGTTTAATTGATTTATGCATTAAAGTTAAGTTCTTACACTCGTTGCTTGTTAGTGAGCACATCTCTCAATTATGTCTTGTTACTTATCTATTGCACCAGTGAAGACTTAGTTACACTCGCATCTTTATGAGAATAGTTATATCATTTATGTAAAGTACTCTTTTCTGGTGCATCCAGCTGATGTGACTTAGTTACACTTGCATCTTTCTGAAACTTGTTAATATCATTTGTTTAAAGCACTCTTTTCTAGTGCATTCAGCTGATGCTTCTGCTCTCTCTCTCTCTCTCTCTCTCTCTCTCAATCAGAAGTAGTTTGGTGCATGCATTTTCCATAGTTTTTGTCCAACGGAGTTTGGTTTGTCTTTGCACTCTATAACTTGTCCTAGTTATTACTGTGTCTATTCTATGCTAAAGCTCTCACTGAGTAGGATATACACATTATACATATGTCAATATCTAGACCAGTAAGTTTGAATGAAACTGTGAGCAGTATGCCTGCTGTTCTGATTTCTCTTTTATGTTATGGCAGTACAGAACCTTCCCTTCATCGAGAACATGGAGACACGAATTCGGAGTGCTAGCTTATTATTAGATGGTAGCTTGGGGCGCTGTTTTGTGGATGGACTAGAACATCGAGATGAAAATGCAATTTACAACTGTTTACGTGCATATGCTGCTATTGATAACACTTCAGGCGCTGAAGAAATTTTTCGTACGACTATAGTGTCTCCAATGGTTCAGCAAATTATTCCATATGGTTCTTCCCAGATTGTTGGTGGGCCTTCCGAGGATGATCTAGAGGAGGATTATCAACAAATTATGAAATCATTTGAGAAGGACTGCAAATTTTTAATAGAAATTTCATCTTCAGGTCTGGTTCTTATGAACAATTTTCTTTCTTGTTAAAATATTTGCCTCAGGTGTGGGCATAATATCTCTGAGGAAAAGGCATACTTTTATGTTTTATACTCAGTTAATGTTTTTGTTATATTTCGTTAATTAAGTATATATTTATTAACTTAAGCAAAACTTTTTGTATCTCTTACATTTTCTGTGTTTTTTGTTATGCGTACAGCAAATTCAGGTTTGCATGTTTTTGATTTCCTGGCCAATTCCATACTAAAAGAGGTGCATTTTGCTATTCAAAAGGGTAAACCAGGAGCATTGTCTCCAGGGAAGCCAACAATGTTCCTGAAAAACTACAAATCAAGTTTGAGGTTTCTGGCTTATCTTGAAGGTAAAAACTGAACTTATTTTAGGAGCATAACCAATATTTTTTGAAGTGCTTTGAGTTGAATAGAGCTTGCATTTTTATTTACTTATTTTTTGCATTGGAGTACTTATATATGGAAGACTTCGAAGTGAACTGCTTTTAATTTGTATTAACTCTGATCTATGTTTAAACTATTCATTTTGATTGTAAGTTCTACTTCTACTTGTCATGTCAGGGTACTGTCCATCCAGAGCTGCCGTTACTAAGTTCCGATCAGAGACAGTCTATGTTGATTTCATGAAACAATGGAATGTTGGGGTATATTTTTCTCTGAGGTATTTCATACAATTTGGGATTGATGATGCTATACTATAATAAGGAGTTAACTTTGGGGGAAGAAAGAAAACATTTTGTGTGACAAATATTAGTTCACCATATCAGATTTCAGGAAATCGCAGGAGCTCTGGATTCTTCACTCATGACAGCTAATATTGCCCCAGTCCAAAATCCAACCTCTAATGAAGGAAATTCTCTAAACCTAACTCTGAAGCAAAGCATCACACTTCTAGAAAGCTTGAGAACATGCTGGAAAGAGGATGTACTTGTTCTTTCTTGCTCAGACAAGTTCCTTCGGTTATCACTTCAGCTTCTTTCCAGGTTTGACTGCATTATAGCATTGTTTGGCATTTCTTTAAACCTCATAATTCTGAATTATATATACTCATTTGTCTCATTGTTATTAGGTACACAACTTGGTTGTCTTCTGGACTGGCTGCTCGCAAAGGGGGTAGTACAGGATCCAACCCTGGCTCCGACTGGGCTATGGCTGCAAATGCAGAAGATTTCATTTATGTACGCACCTGGACTGACCTCAATGGGTTTATTCATTTATTCTGAATATTTTCAGTTTAATTATTTTTTGGAGTGGTAACATGATCATGGTTTCAATGATGAGCTCTTACCAACCGTGCTATGGCTCTTGTCATATCACATTGTGTGCTTTTATGACCTGTTAGTGCCTACTTTTGGTTTAAGTTCTGTGAACATTTTTGGCATACGGGTTGAAACTGCAAACTTTTGTTTGTATTTAGTGAATTGGTAATATTTGCTTAGTGGGATCTTTCAGGCTCAGGCAATATAAAAAAAAAAAAACTATGTTCTTGGTAGAATGGCAGGTGGTGCTCCTGTTTGGATGTCTTGCATATGAGACCGTGCGAGACAACCACTGGGGCCCTAACAATCATGGCTGTAGTGGGGGAATCAAAAGATTCAGATTGGACCACCCTATATATAAAATTTAAAGTCATCATTCTAACCCCTTGATCGATGGCTCTCAAATTATTGACAAAGAGCACCGTAGCTACTTTAATGAATCTGCCAATAAGCTTATATCTCATCTTTCCCACCATTAATTTGGCCATTTACATGCTTGATAATACATCATTCCTACACATCAGGCAAGTTTAGAACTCAGATCAGTTAGGATGTCCCTGACAGAATCTAAAATGTTGAAACATGTGTTCTTATGATTCCTTTTCTATTTTGCAGGTAATACATGATATAGGTTGTCTGGTTACTGAGCTTAATGGGGACTACCTTGAACATGTTCTCCAACTCTTTAGTTCATGCCCTACTGAAGTACTTGGCATTCTCAAGCAAAGCATTTTACAGGGTGCGAAATCATTGAAGGATTTGGTGCCTATCATAATGGACACAATGATTGAGGCCCTCGTGGAGAAGTCTGTTGAGGTAAGTAGTTTCATTTTTTTAGAGCCTCATGTGAATTCTGTTAGGGAAAGTACTCAGTGGAATGTTATGCACACTGTTCCTGATGATTGTTTAGTTTTGTGTTTTTTTATATGGTTATTCTCTGTCAGTTATTTGTTTTCAGTAATCAATAAACTATATCAATGGTTAGACTCATAAAGTACCTAACAGTATCAGGATACAATTTGCTAAATTAGCTGGAGGCATCCTTTGATAAAAACAAGTTGGAGACGACACCGATGTATCCATCGTTGTGCCAGAAATTTCTTGATGAGAAATACTGGCAGAAAAAAACATGTTGGAGGATGCAGCATGGTTCTTGGTCGAAATAAGTAGTGATTTTTAGAAGGAAAAAAAAAACATGGCACTCCGCAAAATTTGTAGTTAAAAAATAGATATCTGCTCTCTCGTTACTGCATCACTATATATTGGCTTTGTTCGCTTCAGTTGTAGCCCAATTCTGATAATCTGATTCTGAAATTTCAAACTTAGTTTTGAGAATTTGGAGACAAATGAACTTGAACATAAGAAAGGATTTTCAAGGATTTTCTACTGCCCTACAGCACCTGTGTTGGGCTTGCGTTTAATTTATCAAGAACTAATCAACTGTAATTGATTCAGCAAATGCCTTTAAATGGCTGTCATTTCCATCGCAATTGACACCTGTGGTGAAGTGGCCTGCAATGGAGCTGCCTGGTTTTCAGTTGCTATTTGACATTGAGTTCCCAATGCTGATCTGACTACTTGCTATGTGGTTACCTGTTTGCAGTTTCCTTCTGTAGTCATTTAAATGTATCCCCTTTGATGGATCTATCCTGGCTTGCAGGCTAACAAGTGCTAGTTGGTGGTTTGTTGTGTACTGCTGCAAAAGATATGCTTGCCATGTTGCATAAATTGATATGCTATTGCCACCTGCTTTATGTGCTGCTTGCTGCCTATATATGTCCAGCCCAAGCTGCAAGATCTGTTCATATTTACAATTAATGCATGCCTTATTATTATTATTATTATTATTATCATTATTATTTCTCAACTGGAGTATATTCCAATCCATTTCTATCATTTAAATTTGCTCTGTTAGTGCTTTAGTTCTGGCCTCTTTGGAGTCGCCTCAACCTTGCTGTGCAGGGAAACTCTTCTTTTTTGGTTGATTATTGTCATTAACAATTCTACGCATCCTGTCAGTTCAGTACTTTCCTTCTAGAACTGTCAAAATTTAGTTTCTGTATTCTGCATACATTCCTGTAGTTGGAATTTTTCTTGCTATACGAGTCTACTTCATTTACCATTCAATGTAGAAGAAAAATAAAAAAGTACTGCTAAAAAAGTGATGCATTCACTTGCTTTTTTGATATTGACAATTGTGTCTGCCTTTATCATCAGTTTTCTAACATTCTTTGTATTTATGTCCCTTATGCTATTTCCCCCACAACTTCTTAAATGTAGGACTTGAGGCAGCTGAAGGGAATAACAGCTACTTATAGGATGACAAATAAACCTCTTCCCGTCAGGCATTCACCCTATGTTTCTGGAGTACTACGACCGTTGAAGGTATGTTTCATATCCTCTCTCAGGGGCTTTTCTTCCATAATCACTGTTTCTGCTTCTATGGGCATTCCACTTATCTTAAATGTACTGCTTCCTATTTTTCAAGGTATTTCTAGGAGCCCCTTTGGGTTTCTGAATTATGGACCTGTGACTCTGTGAACATACATTCATAATTATGTAGGTTGCTACAGATGTGTTAATATGTATGAGATGCATGGATTAGTTATCATGGTTGTTTTTATGAAAGTTTGGATGCATCCCATAGGATTAATTTTAGCAGATGCGTTGTTCTGTTCTACCATATGCATGCTCATAGTTAATGCCTAATGGAGAGCAATACTGTTATTGGGCAGAAAAGTCAACAAACCTAATGTGATTTCTTTTATCTGTAGTGCCAATGAAGTACAACAGAAGATAAAACAATTTTTTTTCCTGCCAATTCTTAACTGTTTTACATTTTAGGTGGATCCAAAATAATCCCTGTATTTGCTGCTCCATGCTTCATCATTATCATTGAGGCTTATCTCAACTGCTGCTTCTGTGTGGTTTGATGAAATGAATGGCTTCTGCTTTAATGTGATTATGAATTAGTGCAAAGTATTGGCTAACAATGCTGAACTGAAATCATGTCTCATGCTACTTTTTTTTTAAATTTTTTATTTTAAGTAAATCCTTATTCTTGATATTGTTATTCTATCATCATTATCAACATAAACTATTTACCACCACCACCACCACTGTATCCTTTCATCTATTTGGGATCAACTTTGTGAGTTTTGCATTTTACTTGATCCTATTTGAGGCCATGTTTTCAGGATCTCTAGAAAACATAATGTCTTTCCTTACTACTTTATTCGAGGTCTTTATTGGTCTGCCCTTTCTCCAATTTCCTTGAACTCGTAGCCCTCCAGTACATTGTATAGGAACTGTTTCTGATCTTTCATCTTGACACACATGCCTAGACCATGTCAAGCTACTTTCCTTGATCTTTACTTATATCGAAACTGCACCGTAGTTTCCTTTTGTCTCCATTCTTATTCCTATATACTTGCAACTCTAGGCATCCATCCTGGCTTTGGCACCAACTACATGTACTTTAGCTTCTCATTTGTTCCTTTCCCAGCAATCAGTTGCACCCAACAATTTAGATCTAATTGTTGCCTAATCAAGGATAATTGAGTGGCGCTCTATGATCATAGAACATTACACTAGCTTTTCCCTAATTTGCTCACTCTATATAAGTCCTATCTGTTGTGTCGAACTCAAACCCTCCTTTTTGTTCAATAGTTGCTCTTAAGCATAAAACTCCGCCAGTTTTTGTTGCCAGTCCCAAGCCCGGGTAAAGGAGGAGGGTTGCGTTAGGTAGGTTGACAGCCAGCGTAAAATTTTATCACAACCCAAACATGAATTATGAGATAAAGAAATAGAATTCATGTAGCCGACCCCAACATGGTTGGGACAACACTTTGATGATGATGATGATGGTTGTTGCTCTTAAGCATCAAAATCCATTACATTGTGACACTAAGTTATTTTTTTTTCTTGTGTCTTCCTAGCCCAACATTCATCGCAGGACAAAGGAGGTCTGATTGTTTCCTTATCAAGATGAGTCTTCAATCAAAGTGGCATTCAATACACAAACCACCAGCTTGTCTCCATTTTGCCCACTCTCTGTAGATCCTATTTGCTATATCTAATACAAACCTTCTGTATTGTTCAACAGTTGCTCTCAGGCATCAAAATCTATCAAATTATGACCGTTATTTTCCACTTTTACCAACTCATTGCCCCTACTATAAGATCCATTGGACTTGAACTTGGTATATTTATTATGTACTAATTTTCAACCTGTTTAACTTGAAAGACTTTATCCAAGGTTCCTGCTTTTACTTTTTCCCCCCTGATTAGTATCCCATAGTCACTTTCTTGAATGACTAAGATGTGCTGAGGTGCTTCTTATTGGATGCTTGCCATTAAATTGTCTAGAATCAATGTGAATAAGTAGGGCCTCACAGCAAACCTTTGGCGCAATCGAACTCAATCTTAGAAAAAAGAAAAAAGAAAAAAGAACAGAGAAAAAACGGAAAAGAAGGATGCTTTACTGAATTCCTTCAGCCTGATGCCAATTTATTCTTCTGTCAAGAAAAGATTACCGTGTTTTTTTTTTTTTTCAATTTCTAGGTGAGTTATTGATGCAGGCCGAACCCAAGTCCGGCCCAGATCACATGCTCGGAAGACATTCGATTGATACACTTTCTATTTTGTTATGTCCTATTTTAGTAAGTCTTATTTGTGTAGAATTAGTCCTTCTATAGTTAGAAGTTAGAACCGATCACTCCTATATAAGGAGTAATATTCACTGTATTCGGTATGCTTTATCAATACGAAAATTTCAGTTGTGCAAGATTTTGTTTGGTTCCAGATTATCATCGTGACTGCCTTGAATCCTCGGATTCGAACAATCCCTCGGGAGATTGTTCTACTACCCATCCAAGATCCAGGGCTGCTCCAGATTGGTATCAGAGCCCAGATCCGGCATCCTCAATCCATTCTGCTCACCGGTCATCCTCTCCACCACCACCAGGCGCCCACAAATCCTCACCTTCCTGGCTAACCGAGGCCTCTGTGCACACCTTCCACCCATTCTCGCTTAGCCCAGACCACGGCAGGTTCTACCATCGCCACCACCGAAGCCTTACAGTCGCCCAAATCCTCTTACCCCAATCCCATACTGCCGAAACCCTAACTCCCCATCCCATCAGTAACCCTCACCCTGTTCCACTCTCATCCTGTTCCATTACCGAAACCCCAGAACCCACTGGCCAACTTTTCTTCAAACCCCCTGCACGTAACCCCCTGCTCGTAACCCCGATCCGCCACCGAGGACCCCCAGCCCTGCAAAATCCCACTTTTTCGGCCATATCTTCCCTCTCCCCAACCCAGAGTGAAAATAAAAATAAAAAAAAAAGACAAAGAGAGAGAACAGACACCGCAGCAAGAAGAGAAGAAAGGGGAAAGCAGCGTACCTGTTGCCGGTGGTCTCCATCGTCGTCGGTTTCGTCGTCACTGTCGGCGGCGACGGCCTCCGGCCGTTGCGTTGTTGCCGTCCTCCGCCGCAGCCACACGCACAGAGATCGCTTCCGCCTCCAGCGCAGCAGCCCCAAGCACTGTTGACAGTCGCCTCCAGCATCGCACCGCCTTCGCAGCATCCACGCGCATCGCCCGCTTCCCTCTCCGTTTTTATTTCTCCTCTTCTACTCTTCAGCTAAGTCCGCTCCCTCCTCTCTTTTATTTTCTTTCTCTGCACACCCCCAAGACAGAAGGATCGAGAGGCGGGTGCATCTGGACCTCGACCCGAGCACGTGTCACCCGACCCATTGCACTGTCATCAGACCTAAGTTGGTCCGGCCCATCACAAGACCGACCCGACCCACTTTCTTTATTTTCTGAAAAAAAAAAAAAAAGAAGCAATCATGCCTAGGCGTGGTGATGATCTTCAGCATTGGATGACTGACCGCCAGAGGGATGAAACCATCCTTAAACTGAGTCAAGAATTAGAAGATGTCACGGGACGTCTCAAAATTGCAGAAACTGCCATTGCTGAGCTACAAACAAAGCAATTTGTTAGTCAAGAAGGATCCTCCAATATATCTATGGTTTACACGCCCGTCCAACCAGAAAGACCTGAAAATCATGAATCCATTCGTGATTTTATTGAGCGCCTTCTGGCTGAACGAGATCATCAAGTTCTCCATGTTGCACCCCCACCTGATGACATCACTAGGAAAGTCAAAATTGACATTGCTGACTTTAGTGGTGATGCGAGTCCGAAAGTTTTTGTTGATTGGCTGAATTCTTTGGAAGACTATTTTGCTTGGTATGGTATGAATGATGCACAGCGGATAGCCTTTACCAAAGTTAAACTGAAGGGTCCTGCTCGTATTTGGTGGTATGGTGTTGAAAACAATGAGCTCGCAGTAGGCCAGCCGATTCTCCGGTGGAATATTATGAAAGAGAAGCTCAAGGGCAATTTCCTTCCTTCTGATTATATGGATACACTTCACCAAGAATATCTGAGTCTCCAGCAAGGCAATATGACTGTGGAAGAGTATACCAACAAGTTTCGCGAATACATTGTTCGCTGTAACTTGAGGACTGATGATCGTCTGACTATCACTAGGTACAGGGATAATCTGCGTGCCGATATCAGACGAGAGGTGGCCATGTTTGATTATGCCACAGTGGATGAAATATTCAATAAAGCCCGCAAAGCCCAACATGAAATTCAATTGAGGAAGCGTAGTCTTTTTCAAGCCGGGGAGTCTTCCATAAAAAGAGGTCCTGATCCTACTTATAATCGCAACCAAGCAACAGTTTATAGGCCTCCTCCTCAGCGTCAAGTGCAGCAGCCTCCTTAGAATCCTCGGCCAGGGATGCAACAAAGACAGATGAATCCCTAACAGAATCAGAGGGGTCCACAGAACCAGCCTGATAATCGTGCTTATGCAAGAACAGACAGGAGGGATATTGTTTGTCATGCCTGCAAGCAATGAGGACATTATGCCAATGAATGCCCTCATCGTAATTTATATACGTCAAATGAGCCTGAAACTGATACTCAGCATGATGAGCATGTCGAATCAGGGCACGCTGATATAGATCCTCCTTATGAAGATCAAACTGATCAGGTAGATTATGCAGATGCTGATGATGGTATTTCACTTCTCTTTCTAGATCGTCGTTTGCTAGTAGCGGATGCCAAAGAGGATGAAGATTGGAATCATGCTTCTATTTTTCGATCTCGTGTCAGATGTATGGACAGAGCATGTAATATGATTATTGATGGAGGAAGTGCTATGAATGTTATCTCCCAAGAAGCAGTTGAGAAGCTTAAACTTCCCACGGTAAAGCATCCAAGGCCGTATAAAGTTGCATGGGTTGATAACTATTCTATTCCTGTTCGTCAGCAATGCTGTGTGCCTTTTAAGATTGGCAATTATGAAGATACTATTCTCTGTGATGTCATACCAATGAACGTCACACATATTCTTTTCGGGCGGCCATGGTTACAGAAGTTTAAAGTGATCACAGATCATGAACACAATACCTATGCTTTCAATTGGAAAGGTAGACGTATTGTGCTGCGTCCATTGCCAACTCCGCCATCCTCTCCTACCTCTTCTCCCGCTGCCGCCGCAGCTGCCCCTATATCGCATATTTTAACCATGCGGAAATTTGAAGTTGAAAGCAAAGAGCAAGGTGTCATGTATGCCTTAGTTACTAAACAAGTTGCTGATGATTCTTATGCTATTCCTCAGGAAGTGAAGCCATTATTGGACAAGTTTGCCGACCTAGTTCCTGAAGAGTTACCCAAGGAACTACCCCCACTAAGGGACATTCAGCATGCTATTGATTTGGTTCCTGGAGCTTCTTTGCCTAACTTACCTGCTTATCAGATGAGTTCAGCAGAACATGCAGAGTTGAAAAGGCAAGTTGATGATTTGCTTCAGAAGGGCTATATAAAGGAAAGTCTCAGTCCATGTGGTGTTCCGGCACTTCTCACTCCGAAGAAGGATGGAAGTTGGCGAATGTGTGTAGATAGCCGTGCAATCAACAAAATCACGGTAAAATATCGCTTCCCTATTCCTCATTTGGACGATATGTTAGATATGATGACTGATGCATGTATATTTTCCAAAATTGACTTGCGGAGCGGATATCATCAAATTCGCATAAGACCAGGAGACGAATGGAAAACTTCCTTTAAAACAAAGGATGGTCTCTTTGAATGGATGGTCATGCCTTTTGGTCTAACCAATGCTCCTAGTACTTTTATGCGGGTTATGACACAATTATTGCAGCCTTATATTGGAAAATTTGTTGTCGTCTACTTCGACGATATTCTTATTTACAGCAAGTCAAAAGAAGATCACCTTCAGCATTTAGATAAGGTCTGCCAACTTCTCCGCCGGGAGCGTTTCTATATCAATCTCAAGAAATGCACTTTTATGAGTGCCTCTGTTATTTTCTTGGGATATGTAGTATCTGCAGAAGGAATTAAGATGGATCCTGCAAAAGTAAGCGCTATTCTTGATTGGCCAATTTCTACTACCCTTACTGAAGTTCGCAGTTTTCATGGTCTTGCCAATTTTTACAAAAGGTTTATCAGAAACTTCAGTACTGTAATGGCTCCTATTACTGATTGCATGCGGAAAGGTGACTTCAAGTGGACCAATGCAGCCACCAGGGCTTTTGAGAAGATCAAGCAAAAGATTACTGCAGCGCCCGTTCTGCAAGTTCCTGATTTTAGCAAGCTATTTGAAATTGCTTGCGATGCCTCAAATGTTGGCATTGGCGGAGTCCTTAGCCAGGAAGGACATCCTATTGCATTCTTCAGTGAGAAACTTTCTGATGCCAAGCGAAAGTATACTGCATATGATCTGGAATTCTATGCACTTGTCCAAACATTTCGTCACTGGAGACATTATTTGATTGCAAATGAGTTTGTGTTTTACTCTGATAATGATGCTCTGCAACATTTACACTCTCAGCAGAAGATCAGCGCTAACCGAGCTAAATGGAGTGCATATATACAAGAATTCAAATTTAGCATTCGTCATAAAGCTGGAAAAGATAACCTGATTGCGGATGCATTAAGCCGGAGAAAACATCTTTTGACTGCCATGTCTATTAATGTGCCTGGTTTTGAGCAAATCAAACAAGATTATGCAGCCGACAAAGATTTTGGTTCTATTTATGCGGATCTCCGTAATGGCAATCATATTCAACATCCTTAGTATAGTTTTCATGATGGTTTTCTATTCAAAGGTACGCAACTCTGTCTTCCAGCCACTTCGATTCGTGAATATGTTGTGCGAGAGTTGCATGCAGGAGGATGTAGCGGACATTTGGGTCGCGACAAAACACTTGCCCTTGTCAGTGACAGATATTATTGGCCTCGTATGAAGACCAACGTGATTCATATTTGTGAAAGATGCCGAACATGCCAGATTGTAAAAGGAAACAAGAAGAATACTGGGTTATATCAGCCTTTGCCTGTGCTACATACTCCTTGGGAAGACATCAGCATGGATTTTGTGCTCGGTTTACCTATGACTGCTAGAAAGGTTGATTCCATCTTCGTTGTTGTTGATCGCTTTTCAAAGATGGCACACTTCATTCCTTGCACTGCGACTGCTGATGCTTACAAGGTTGCCAAATTATTCTTCAAGGAAGTTGTTCGACTCCATGGGCTTCCCAAAACTATTGTTTCTGACCGCGATACCAAGTTTATGAGCTACTTCTGGAAGACATTATGGATGCTGTCCAACACCAAACTTAATTTCTCTACTGCTTATCACCCTCAATCTGATGGACAAACAGAGGTGGTAAACAGAAGTCTTGGCCAATTGTTACGTTGTCTTGTACGTGACCGAATTACAAATTGGGATCAAGTGCTCCCTATGGCAGAATTTGCTTACAATAATTCTGTCAACCGATCAACTGGACTTTCACCATTTGAAGCTGTTACGGGAGTTCGTCCTCGCCTCCCTGTTGATCTTGTGCCATTACCAGTTGATGCCCGAGTGAGTGCAGATGCTGAAACTTTCTTCCAACACATGCAGCAAGTCCATAATGAAGTACGTCGCCATATATCTGCCAGCAATGAAGTTTATAAGCAGCAAGTTGATAAACATCGTCGGTTTGTTGAATTTAAGGAAGGCGATATGGTTATGGTGCGTATTCGACCTGAGAGATTGCCACCTGGAGCTAACAAGAAATTACACCCTCGAAGTTCAGGTCCTTTCAAGATTCTCCAGAAGATTAATTCCAACGCCTATATTCTTGATATCCCTACTAATTCAGGCGTCAGTTCTTCATTTAATGTCGAGGATCTTACTCTCTATCGTGGCCATGATACTGAAGGAGACAATGAAGAGTAGCTTATTTCTTTACCAGTTAATTCTCCACCTCCTGATGAAATTATTGATGTCCTTGATGATCAAATTATTTCCACACGTCAAGGAGGTTATTAGAAGTTTTATGTACGCTGGCGGAATCGTCCTATGTCTGATGCTACGTGGATTACAGCTACTGACTTCCAGCGCATCAATCCTGATCTTTATGAGAGATATCAAGCGCTCAACTCGCCGGAGTCGAGTTTTTCCAAGCCGGGGAGAGCTGATGCAGGCCGAACCCAAGTCCGGCCCAGATCACATGCTCGGAAGACATCCGATTGATACACTTTCTATTTTGTTATGTCCTATTTTAGTAAGTCTTATTTGTGTAGAATTAGTCCTTCTATAGTTAGAACCGATCACTCCTATATAAGGAGTAATATTCACTGTATTCGGTATGCTTTATCAATAAGAAAATTTCAGTTGTGCAAGATTTTGTTTGGTTCCAGATTATCATCGTGACTGCCTTGAATCCTCGGATTCGAACAATCCCTCGGGAGATTGTTCTACTACCCATCCAAGATCCAGGGCTGCGCCAGTTATCAGCAAGTCCTCATGTGATCTTGAGATTCATTAGAATGCTCTTCTTTTAACATAATTGCATTCATTCTTTCAAAAATACCAAAAGCCAGCTAAAGACTGCATCATCCAGAAATATCACTCTTTATTTTATTTCAGGAGATGTTAAAACCATGGTTTCAAAATGGTGATAATGGTCATGTGACACAATGATATCCACATAGCGAGCTTCTGAAGCAAACATGAGTACTGGAAAATCAAATCCATTATAGTATGCAAATATTTTATATCAGCTGTTAATTAGTTAAACAGACAATACATCAGCCTTGGTAAAATAAGAAAGGGCTTATGATATGAGGAATAAATGTGCTGACTTCTATTTTCTTATTGAAGCTATTTCCTGTTTCTTGTTGAATTAATTGTAATGGTGGTTTCTGTTAAACTCAAGGTACATGATATAAGGATAGCATTGCTTTATTTCTGACACTAGTACCAAATCCTTGGCAATGATTCTGGTGAATTGTGAACAAATCAGAGGTAATCAGTAAATTCATTAGGTTGGATGATGTCTTCACACTTCACAACCCAGAGTTGAACTGAACAACTTACAGACTCAATTATCAATTGGACCTATAGGGAAAATTTCGTGAATTCCTGTTTCTGATCTTTTAATTGAAAGACGCACTCCTGAAACTTCAGGGACCACCTCAGCTGATTTGGTTCATCAATTCCACTGTAAACTTCTCTTGGCAGTCCAGAGAAATACGTGAGAAACAGACAGTTACTGCTTTTATGTGGCTTTTAGGCTATCTTGGACCTGGTTATGGTCTACTAATTAGGTTACATAGACTCATTGCTGCAGTTGGCCAACCAGGGACTCGTTTGTAGGTTTGATGTATCTCTATTAAAATGTCAAACAACACATTGGCATCTAAGCCAGCATTTCTTTGATATGATTGGTCATTAGTTTACAGGCTTTTGTTTTGACATGTGATTTGCCTGACTGCATTATATTTCCTGGAAACATCTAATTTATCATGTTAATCTTTTGAAAGTGGGATTTTTTTTTGTTATTTATTCATAGCTCTCTGCCAATAGAACTTGAAATTGTTTTACTATCTGACATGTAGACATTTCTTGATGGAGAGCGGGCCTCATATTTGAGTTCTGAAGCTCGAAATGAATTGCTACTTGGTGCTGCAGACAGGATTACTGGTCGCTATTATGAACTGGCATCAGATCTTGTCAGTGTGGTAAGTGTTGAAGCCAATACCTCCTTACATAAATTTCTGATAATTTCGGAATCCCCCCACCCCCACTACCATCTCCCAAAAAAAAAAAAAAAAAGAGGAATCCCACCCCAATAATATGACTACTCCACTAATAAGCATTCTAATCACCTGACTAGGCGAGGAGAACTGAGTCTTCGTTGCTGAGAATACGTCAAGGTGCGCAAAGGCGAGCAGGGGCCAGCTCAGACACATCAGACCACAATATCTCTGACACAGACAAGATTTGCATGCAATTGTTCCTTGATATTCAGGTAGCATGCAAGCATTGAATATGATATTTGTCTTATTCCTTTTGAGGTATTAATGTATAATCTAATGGACGAACTGAGAGAATCTACATTTACTTGGGCCAAGGGTACCCTGTACCAGCATTTCCTATCTTTGAGCTCTCCACATTTTGCCCAGTACCCTGGATAAAGAATAGAACTCCATCAAACAATCCTTTTATCTGCGTGGGTAGACCATGTGTTATCTTTCTTTTTCATTGTCCATTTGCAAGGCAATCATCACATGGATAGGTGGGGACACCAAATGAACTTCATTTGAATGACGAGTCTCATCTGCATGAATGTGTTTGGCCTGAACATTTGTAAATTCTCCCTGCTTTTGCATTGTATGTTCAGTTGCTGCCTTTATGGTGATTCCTTTACTGTCACAAGCTCTGGTGAGTGGTGAGCCCACTGAAAATGTCTACAGACTACGGCCATGGACATGTGCCTATGTGTGTGATATTTTACAATTTTCTTCAGTGGGGCCTGTATGTAGAATTCCTACCTGAAATGGGTCAGTCCTTCCCAATGATTGGTTCGGCTGCTTCTTTTGTCTTTAGCTTTGGACTGCCTGTCAGACTCCAGGTAGATTTTGTCCATCTGATATTATGTGGCAGGTCTGGTTTTTGACCCAATGATCCGTGGTGGTGGGTCCCTGCTGAGCATCGTCTTGGATGAGATGAGTGAGTTTGTCTTCATTCTCATGGTTTCACAGGCTGCAGAAGACAAATCAGTTGACTGGGAGTATGCTACATTCAGCAGACTGATTAGCAGTGGGGCCCACTTACCTGGCATCTGGTCTCTGACTAGGGTAGGCCATGTTTATATGGTGGGCTCCTCCAGACTACAGTTTTGGACACCCCTGAACCCACCTTTATATGAGATATGTTTTAATTTTGATTTCCCTGCTTTCATCAGGAATATGGGCGCAATCTTGCTGCTCTTGGGGTTGTGGCGGCCGATATCCCAACCTTCCGTTCCTTGTGGCAGTGTGTAGCTCCTTCAGACAGGCATGGACAGATCACATTTTAATGCAATTCATGAAGTGGCATCTGATTGTATCCACCCGGTCTGGACCTTACTGGTTTTTTTTGGTGTTCGCTTAGTTTAAAATGTTGGCCTCCATTTTTTGTAATCAATTTGTCCATGAAACAAATAGTTCATTCTCTGATTGTATTGTATCCGTGCTCCAGAATGCCAATAATAGAGATATACATTTTATAGATCTAGAGAAATGATCAGTTTATACAACATTGTTCAGGCGACGATTATGCAACGTTCCCTTTTGTGGCCTACCTATCCAATAGTGTAACCATTTTTAAAAAAGCACTCTATGGGGTCTGTCTGTTTGCATTATTTGCAATGAATTCTATAAATCTAGGAAATGTAGTTCAGAACGTATATAAAGTTGAAAGAAATAAAGGTGAATTTTCATCCATAAATGCCTATCCAATAACTTATATTATTATCGTAAGGAAATAAGGAGGGATGATTGACCATGCTCCCCTCTTTAGTTGGCATGAATTCAACTGTATGAAACCAATGAGCCCTCTTCTTTCCTATAACAGTTTTTACCGAAGGAACTGCTCCTCTCTCCTCTGGAATATTACTCTTTTAGACACTTTGCGGACCAGACACAGCCTTTTAATTCTGTCTGTGTATGTGCGCATTTGAAATTCATCTTACGCAAGTGAAACAAATTTTTATTTTTGATAATCCAAAGTATCTCTTGCCAACTCAGCTTTTAGACTTATAGCCTCCGGCCCAGAAGTTATTAAATTCTTACGAGCAATGACTATTTCTAATAGGAAATATATGGCTGCACACATATTATCCGAATAGCGCAAGGGGCAGGAGTTAAACTCGAGACTTTAGAGAGCAAATCTAAGACTCAAAACTGATTGAGTCACCGCAAGTGAAACAATTTGAATACCAGTTGTTCTTTACTTTGAGCGAGCAGCATCACAAATTATCATGTTGGGAAGTTTCAAGTAGTTGAATAAGAATATAATAAGAGAAAGGCCGCACTGTGCGGCGGGGGCCTTTAGGAGGTGGGGCCTACCAATGCAAAACAGCCTGCATCTTTGATGTGTGCTGGAGAATATTCTCTTATATATCAATAGAGGGGGATTTACAAAAAAAAAAAAAAAAAAAACCACTAATCAGGTAACCAAAGTTGAGATTCCCAATTTCTTATATTATCGATGGAGGACCTCCAACCCAAGTTTTATATTTTTATATCGAAACTGCCCCCATTATGTTGATGTCAACAAAACGTACAGAACAAACGAACGAATCGAAAGAATGAAGTATAGAAAAGCAAAATGCAATTTCTATATCTGTTTATGTTGACATCAACATATTATTTGTTGATGTCAATAAATAATTTGTTGTTGTCAACGAAAATGTTTAGTTATGAAAATTGTATGTGCAGTCTTCGTAACCATTTATGTTGAATCAACATATTATTTGTTGATGTTAAAGAAAGTGCTCAGTTATGCAAATTCTATGTGTAATTTTTGTATCCATTTATATTGACATCAACATATTCTTTGTTGATGTCAACGAAAACGCTCTATTTTGGAGATTCTCTGTGGCCTTTGTATCAATTTATGTTGACATTAACATATTATTTGTTAATGTCAATATATTATTTGTTGATTGCAACGAAAACACTTTAGTTATCGGCTTAAATCCATTTATGCAGTGTTTCTGTTCTCTGTCCAATTGTCTCTGGATGCATCATCACGATTAAATCAATCAACCAAAATCATTTCCTTTCTGACATCAACATCACATATAAATAAAATAACATACATTATACTTGAAGGCACCACTACATCAACTAATCTACATTATATATAACTCAAATCACATACAATGGCAAGACTGAGGCCCTCCAACTTGAACCCAAGGTCTTTTTTGACAAGTATTCATATTCAAGATGGGGGCCCTCTAACTTGAACCTTAGAGCCTTAACGCTTTGGTTCTTCTGATTTTAGCTTCTTAACTTTTGCCTACTTGTTCACAATCTCTCCCATCAATGCTTTTAAAGTCTTAACTCCCTCCACCTTTTTCATCTTCAAATCCTTTGATCCGTTGTGCTTTTAAAGTATTAATGCTCTTTCGTTGCATGCGCAGTTCCACAAGTAATGATGTAGTCGGTTGATTATTAGTGCAAAAAACATGTATGAATTTTATGTTAGTCATCAAGTTAAATAGGTGCTATAAACTGGAAATGATCCACACAAAGGGAGGGTCAAATTAGAATGAAAAATCATAGACACAGAGAGACCCACAAAAATAAAAGCGTAACTTCTTTCTACCACTATTGATTGGAAATGAGGGAATATTAAAGCTTATAGACCTCTCACCAACATCGAATATTGTATAGTACCTACTATCAATGTTCTGGAGAAAAGGACTCAGCTTGTGCTTGCCCTTTGAATTGGACTCGAAAAGTGGAGAGTTTGTTTCACATCAATGGTACAAAGACAGCAAAACATAGACACCAACGGTGTCCATACCCATTGAAGCCAAAAACCAAAAATATAGAATGAAATTTTAACAATACAAATTCTTATAAATTTTTTTGTAAGACTTGATACCTTTTTAATTCACATCCATCATATGAAACTAGATAGAACTCAATGATCTTCATAGGCAAAGAACATGATTAATCACTAAAATATATATGTTTCATAAAGAGTAAGATTAGCGTGATCTTTATAGCCTGAAATCATTGGCAAATTTCAATAAGCATTTAGTGTGCAGATAAGTTCCTACATAGAATGACACACCATACACATGCTAGTAAATCACAAAGGGATAAAAAGCAATAGAGATGGTGTTGGGAAAGATAAAAGTAGTAGGATAAATCACATAAACAGACTTCAAATGCATGAAATGAAATGCAAGATAACATAAACAAAAAATAAAAATGAAATAGTAAAACAAACCTTTTTGTGAATGAAAGGAATGAGATGAAGATGGAGCTTTTGTCTTTTTCGATGTTTTTTTCTTCTATTAACCCTCAAACAAATGGACTAAAAGAAGGAAGCAACCACATGACTTTGGTCGAAGGGAAGAGGGGATAGAGTATTAGATGGTGGAGATGAGAAGAAGAAGAGGAACTCAATTTCGCACAAACCTATGCCGGTGAAGGAAAGGGGAGAATAATCGTTGAGGGAAATGATCGCAATAAGCTTCACGTTTTTTCCACTGGGGTGAGACTTTCGATCTTATTTTATTTTCCTCCTCTTTTGCATTCGATGGTTCCTTTGTTTAGAGTTATATTGATATTAACATAGTAGAGGTAGAATGAAAAGAGAAAAATGAAATTTGTGCAAGAGGTCCTCTATAGATAATATAAGGAATTTGAGGTCTTCAGTTGTGGTTATCCTAATTAATGGGATTTTTTGGTAAATCTGCCTATAATATAGTAAGCATCAATAAAATGATTTTTTTTTTCCTGTGGGAGTATAACTATCCTAATAAATATGTTTTCAAGTGCATTTGTCTGCAAAGAAAATATAGGAATTGAATGTATAAGATTTCATGCCTTTATAATTAGTATAATAATGAAGAACCTCTCCACCTCTTTGTTCGCAAGAGACGCGGAGAAAAAGACCAGTGGGGTCAAACGACTCAAATAAAAACTGAGGGGGTTAAATAAAAAGCACTGTGAGACAAAACTCTAAAAAAAAAAAAAGAAAGTAAAAGTAGCATAAAATGCTTGCTTTATGTCACATTTTACTGGCTTCTTTTCTATCCAAATAGCATCAAGTAAAACATGCTTTTATCGCGCATTATGTGCCTTTTTACTCTTCTTTTTGTCTAATTTTATGTATAAGTTAATTATGTTTTTCAACCTATATAAGTTAATTATTGGCACCTCAACTCTTTTTTAAGAATAATATATACTTAAAGACGCTTTCCAACATGACGTAAACATTTACTACAATATGAATAGATGGGCAGTATCAATTTACAGGGCCCATTTGACCAAGGGACCAGATTTCTCGCACATGTATCAAATTAAGACACGTGTGTGGCTTGGGGCTCAAACAGCCTACTTCCCTCTTCCCTGCCAATCCCACTCTCATGTCCTTGCGTTAGTTTTTTCTGTCTCTGCATTCATTCCTTCCTCAAAACCCTTCATCTCTCTCTCTCTCTCTCTCTCTCTCTCAGTAAAAATGTTCGGTGCTCCGGCATCTTCTCCGGGCTTCGGTACTCCCTCAACCCCCTCATTTACTCCCGCATTCGGCTCATCACCCTTCTTCTCTACTCCCGCGACTACCATATCCCCCTTCTCTCAGCAGCCGCAGCCCCAGCAGCAGCAGATGCCTTCTCCTTTCTCTTTCCAGACGCCGGCCCCTTCGTCCACTCATTTCGGTGCTCCAGCGGCACCATCTCCTTTCATGAACCCTCAGCTCACCACCCAGATGGCTCCTGTCGCTCCTCTCCCCTTCTCTCTCGCCGATCGAGACATCCAGGTATTCCTGACAAAACCCTAGCGCAGATTTTACCAAACCCCGCCTGCATTTTACTGTATTTGGGAAAAACCCCTCCTTTCCCTCCCCTACTTTTTTTGCGATGTGGGTTGCAGAAGCGATTGATGGGTGCTTTGATTAACGGCCCAGATTGAAAGGCAGGACCTTTTTTTGGGTTCCAGCTCATTGGACATGGATGAAGGAAGCAGCCCATCATCTCAGCTTGATCGTCTGTTTGGTCCAATATTCGAGCTGTAGCACTTGTAACTGATGGGTGCTTTGATCAACGGTCCAGATCAACTGCCAGGGTTGTTTTGGGTATGAATTGAGAATGTGGGGTTCAATTCCCATGTAAATTGAAGGGTGGGTTTTTGGTTATTTCTTCCCCTCTCATTTGTTTTGGCTTCATTAGACGTTTTCATTTGATGCTAGGCAATTGTGGATGCTTACAAAGATGAGCCTGGAAACCCTAAATACGCGTTCAAGGTCTGTTTCATTCTCATTGGTTGGAATTTTGATTACTTTGGCTTTTGTTTGATTGCTCTAGGGTTTAGGGTTTTATGAAATTTTTGGTGTTGGTTTTGGTGGCAGCATTTATTATTCAGTGTGACTGATCCAGTAGCTAGAGCAAAGCCTGTTGGTGTATCAGATGTAAGCTTCTTGTTTAATTATCTGTTTATTTGGATTTGCTAGAGGTTTGGCATTGCCCTTTTTGGGATTCTGTTGATTTTGGCGTGTTCTGTATGGCTTGTGGCAGATCATGTGGGCAGAGGCAATGGGGAAGTTGGAAGGGATGGAGAGCGCTGATCGAGAAAGACTCTGGCCTCAGCTTGTTCAGGGTTTTAAGGATCTTTCACATCGACTTAAGGTGGTTCCCCCTTGTTTAGTGTGTAGTGAAGAAGGCATTTCTTTGTTTGTTGGCATCATGATGCAGTCTAGGCCCCAGCAGCCCCTCTTCAAATTAGATTATGATTATTATTAGTAGAGTTCTAATTAAATTATTATTAGGAAAGTTTCCATTTTTAGCCTAGGGTTTTCTTACACATTAAGTTTGCTTTTACTATATATATGGCATTGTAGAGAAGAAATTCTCAGATTTGGTTGATTAATATAATTGGGTTTTCCCATAGGTGTGTCCTCGTGTGTGTTTGAAGTCATCTTGACAGGTTCGAAGTGTCCTTGGACACGTGCTTAGGCACCTCCACGCAAGCCCTAACCCTTGGGCTGCATCAGATTGGTATTAGAGCCCAACTCCGTCTTCCATCTTCGCCGATCCAACTTGCCATCACTTCTGCCCACCATTCAAACCCCAAACCCAACCTCAGATTTACCTCCTAGACCTAATCGTCAACCGAACCAAGAACTTTTTTTCTCTTCCATCCCCGACCATCCTCGTCACATACACCCCATCCATTGCCGAAACCCCATCTCAGGTCCTATCGTCCCAGCCAACTCCTCCCCACCGAAACCAGGCCCTGACCAGTCCGAACTCTAACCCTCATCGTCGCTGTCTCCACCCTGTTCCCACCCCTAACAGTCAGGCCAAGATCCCCGCACCCAGAGTATAAAAAAAAAAAAAAAAGGAAAAGGGAGAAAAGAAGAGCTGAGGAAGGGAACTATAGATGCGCATACCTACCTGTCGTCATCTACTGTCGCCGTGGTAGTTACCACCGCACGCTGCCATCGCCGCTGCACACCACCGCCTGCACTGGGACTCCACCCCCATCGTTGCCCTCATCGTCGTTGCCTCATCCAAACTAGCCAGTGCCGAACCAGGTCACTCGCTGCTTGTGTTTCACCCATAGCTTCATCTGCGCTCGCCGTGAGCCATTGCCTCCTAGTTGTGCGCCTCTGCTGCTGATCGTCACCACCTCACCAGAGTTGCCTTTCCTGATTGGCAATTCCATCTTCCCAGCCGCATAGAAGCCTCTGAAAGTGCAGAAAGCTCGACCCTTGATGACAACAGGATATCCGGGCTCGTTCTTTATATAGTCCGGGCTGACTTGATCTCGCTTTTAAAAGCCTAGTAAGCCAAATAAGGGTCGACTTCGGTCGAACTTGATCTCGTAAAATAAAGTCGGCTCGAAAGTCTCTAATCAGCACGTTCAGTCGCCGTGCAGATTTGAGGGCTCAAAGGGCTACCCCATCTGTTAGGATTTCAAATCAGTTTTCACGATCTACACATCAGGTCAGTTATATTTAAAATTTTTCATTGAACAAAAAAAAAAAAAAGCCTCCTAAGAAGCAAGTGGATGCTGAATCTTCATCTTCTTCACTTGAAGATTTGGCTAGTGCCATTAGAGAATTATCTGCAAAAGTTGATGGAATGCACACCACCCTGCAAGAATTGGATATTAGAGTGACAAATTTGGAAAATAATCAACTTGTGCATCACCACCGTGAAGATGGTGCAAATACTCGGAATCAACGGGATCCGCCAGTCAATAATCCTAATTGAGACTTAGGGATTAAAATTGTGATTCCTGAATATGATGGAAAATTGCAGCCCGCTGAATTCATGGATTGGTTAGTGTACCTGGAGAATATTTTCGCATATAAGCCAATGACTGAGCACCATAAAGTCACACTAATTGCCACTAGATTTTGCAATTATGCTACAACTTGGTGGCCTGAATTGCAAAGAAAACGGAGAAATCAAAACATGGACCCAGTTGATACATGGGCTGAGATAAAGAATATTTTGAAGCAAAAATCTCTCCCTGTCAACTATGCAAGAGATCTATGGTCCAACTTTCAAAACTTGAAACAAAGGTCCAAGACAGTTATTGAATATTCTGAGGAATTTTTAACTCTGTAAGCTCGTTGTGGCTTAAATGAAGATGATGATGTGGTAGTTAATAGATTTTTCAATGGATTGAGAATAGACATTCAGCATATCCTTGCCTTCCAACATTTTGATAATGTCGATGAACTCATCCAACATGCTATCAAAGCTGAGGGAATTGCAAATCATCGAGTACAAAAATCCAAATGGGTTCCGCCAAAGAATTCCCCTCTACAAGAAACTAAATCCAATGGACAGATTTTTGCAAGGACTGAAGGTCAAAATAAGATGGTTTGTTTTCATTGTTACCAACACGGGCATCGCGCCGCAGATTGTCCAGGGCGAATACATCTGATTGAGATTGAAGGTGCTGATAAAAATATCCCGGATGATATTCAGGGTACTGACACTGATCCCAAGGTTCTTGACAATGAGGAAATTGAATTCATCGATACAGATACCACAGGTGAAGCTCTTATTGTCTTCAAGGACGCTCCACCAACTGTTGAGCATAAGTGGTTGTGCAAAAATATTTTTTGTTCCGCAGGAATGATTCAGGGACAAAATTGCACAGTTGTTATTGACAGCGGAAGTTGTGAAAATCTCATCTCCCAAGCCCTTGTTGATCGCCTCCAATTGAAAGTTTATAAGCATAACCGTCCTTATTTTGTCAAGTGGCTAATGAATGGTGATTAAGCACATGTTCGACATACTTGCAAAGTTACTTTTGCTATTGGTGAGACTTACACAGATACAATTCGGTGTGATGTGCTACCTATGAATAGTGGTGATATCTTATTGGGCCATCCATGGATGTATGACAAAAATGGGACTCATGGTATGAGCGACAATACCTATACATTTATGCATGGTGGACAGCAAATTACTTTTCATCCTGAGAAACCACAACCGCCAAAGAAGAATTCCTGGAAAGCTGCCACAAAGGAAGTCCTTCATGTTCAACACATTTACACTAGCAATCCGTAGCGGAATCGAGTTCGAGGACGAACTCTTCTTTCAACCCGGGGAGGATGATGCAGTCTAGGCCCCAGCAGCCCCTATTCAAATTAGATTATGATTATTATTAGTAGAGTTCTAATTAAATTGTTATTAGGAAAGTTTCCATTTTTAGCCTAGGGTTTTCTTACACATTAAGTTTGCTTTTACTATATATATGGGCATTGTAGAGAAGAAATTCTCAGATTTGGTTGATTAATAGAATTGGGTTTTCCCAGAGGTGTGTCCTCGTGTGTGTTTAAAGTCATCTTGACAGGTTTGAAGTGTCCTTGGACACGTGCTTAGGCACCTCCACGCAAGCCCTAACCCTTGGGCTGCATCACATCATGGCAAAAATATTGATACTGAATCACCGATGGCTTTATGATTTTCTGCATTTTAACTTTGGTGTTTCTATCTACTTAACCCATGGTTAATCTCTGCTTCTAATTGGATACTATCTAGTTATTGCGCGCGACATGCTGAATATGTGACGCTCACATTTGTTAATGAGGATTGAGAAATGCAAAACTGTGATTTTATCCTTTTTGCTTCTGTTCAAAGTGTTCAAAACTATTTTTTTATGGTTCACAAATCACATGCATTTTGGGCATTGCCCCATCTTGAAATTGCTGTCTACCTGTTTCGCGTAACAAATAAAAAGAATGAAAACCTAGATTAGGAAAGTTCGAGGTTAAGTTGTTGAATCTGCTATTTCTATAAATCATGATAATAATTCAAGGAGTAGAGTGGCAGAAGTCATGTTTGCACTGCTGAAAAATCATTTTGGCTTGCATTTTTTTGGTTACTTTTGGTGCTATTTGTCACAGTGAGTTAGGCAAAATACTCAATTAGTTCATGCTGAGTTTTCAAGCACAGACACACAAAAAAAATTTCAAAACAGGAGTTAAACTTTCACATTTCATTTTGTGTATGTAGGAATTGCTGTTATTGATGTAATATTTGATGCATGATTCAAAATCTCTAATATGGTGAAGGCAAAGAAAAACTTGATACATATATACACAAATACATGCATGCTTGGAGGGAGGGAGCAACCATTCAAATGCCTACCCCACCCCTGGTGTTTGACACCCATGTGAATGTGAACTCTCCATTTTGATTGGGATCCTAAAAAACAATGCCTTCTAAGACTGAAGTTCAGGGCCATAGATCAAAGGGTTAAGAAGATCTAATGGACTTTAAAATTTGTGCTTAGGTAGGTCCCAACTGGACCTTTTGATCCCCAACCTCATGATTGCTATGGCCTTAGGTGATCTACAAGGCCGTCCTGGTCTGTGCAGACCATTCTCAGGAGAGGATGGCCCACAAATGTATTTAGTAAGTTCAACAATTTGAATTGGAAATTTCCAATTAACATGGTAACATTTCTTGCCGTTCTTTGTCTTATTTTTTGGAGCATTATCATGGGCCTTTATAGAATATGGTACAACATAAATTGATACTTTAAGCACCAAGTGAGTGGTCTTCATACATTGTCTTAAAACAATATCTGCCCTCTCCATGGTATACATCTCATGCTGTAATGTGCAGCTTTGTGAGCTTCTATGATTATGAGATCAGCACGTATTTTTCAAATCCAAAAATTTGTATATTTTCTACCATGGTTCGCTTATAATGAGATTCATAGTGGATATTGGGATACAGTGAGTTTTTGAGTGAATCATTGGATAGAGGAACCTACTAAATTTCATTTTCAGCATTTGCATGGGGTGTTTTCCCACAAAACTGAGTTTTTTTGTGTTCGGTGGGGTTATGTTGGTACTGGGCATATTGAGTTTTTGAGGAAATCATTGGATTGAGTCTACTAATTTGGTTTTCTGGGTTTGTATATGGTGGTTATCCACAATAACTGAGTTCTTTTTGGTTTGGATGAGAAAGAGACTCTCTTTCTCTCTCTCTCATGCATTTGTGAGTACAAAAGCCCTCTGTAGACTAATTAGAAAGTGAGAAAGAAGAATGTTACTGAAGGCACAAGATGTTAGCAATATTGTTATTGTAGCTTTACCCATCACCCTTTGTAGAGTAATTAGTGATAAATAAGAATTTTCCCATCACCCTTTGTAGAGTAATTAGTGATAAATAAGAATTTTCCCATCACCCTTTGTAGAGTAATTAGTGATAAATAAGAATTTTCTCTTCAAAAAAGAATGGTATTGAAGATGCAAAGTGTTAGCGATACTGTTGTCATTGTAATTGTAACCCATCTATTTAGGGCCACCTTTGGGTTTTGTTTTTCAACTCAAGGTGCCTATTTAACGCTTTGTGCTTGTTACTCCATTGTATAACGTCATTCCTCACTACTTAATCCAATGTCTTTATTGGTCTCCTCTTTTTTCCTTGAACTTGCAACCGCGGAACATGTTGTAAACAAGCTTATCTTAGCTGTTGGTGTACATGCCCATAACCATCTTAAATGACATTCCTTGATATATATATATTTCCTCCTATTGAAGTTATGTCTAGATTTCTTTTTATGTGCTCATTCCTAATTATTGGAGTAAAAGGTGAAGGAATCAGTCTGGAGATTGAAACACAAGCTATTTTTTTTATTATTGATCTGGGAATCAGCCCAAGATTGAGAACAGTTGCAAACACAATCACACTCGTGAGTAAATTTTGGTTATTATTATTATTAGATGGTAACAAAAACTTCATTGGAGAGAGGAAATTACAAATAAATGAAAAAACAAGGAATGCATAAACAAGGAGTACAAGAGCATTGTACCCCACCGTACACCCAATTACATAAACACTCACCTAGGGAGACACCCTCTTGACACCTTGCCTGGGTAAAACATCAGCCATAGAAGTTGCAGATCTAATCAAGAGAGTGAAATGTAAAATAGGCAATTACATGTGGTTGGCTGATAGGCAAGGTGACCACTTTTCTATTTGGACTAGTTTCCAAATGGCAACTAGTTACATCTCTCCTTTTCTTTTAAAAAATAAAAAGTAAATGAAATTCCAAAGCAGTTAGAGCTTACCAAACTTTACTTATCTAACAAGAGTCCTATACGTAAACTTTTTGAAATTGTCAAGAGAACATTTCTAAAATTAAATAAGTGGGTCCACTTATTAATGATATGTGCTATGGAGAATGACCTCCCTTTGTATCACATGTTCGGCCGAGCTAAAAAACTTGGTCCAGGCATGTTGTGTTCCTAAGGCCTAATCATGGTGCGAGCCCTGCCCAAATCATTAATTCTATCCTTCTTTTAACATCATAGCATGCGCATTTTGTCCACATTAACTTTTGCTTCTTGTTTCTTTGTTTATGTAATATTCAACTATGTACAACAAATATAGTCTAATTGCTGCCTCTTATAAAAATGCCTCTTAAATCAAATGGAACTCAACTGACTGTATAGAACTCCACAGCCACTTGCTCTCTACTTAGCCTGCCCTACACTATCCTGTTGGAGATTTCCAGCTCAAACCTTCCTTTCTGTTCTACATTGACCCTAATTTTGAAATCTATCACTGTGTCACTAAATTATTGTCAATTTTGACCAACTTTTCCCTCCTCTCGGGTCTACTAAACTTGCACTCCATGTATTATTTGATGTTTTTTCAATGTCATATATTCTTTCATTCAGATGCCTTTCTTCCAAGTTCTATCTCATCTATTTGTTTTCTTGTCTAGTTAATGAGTGTCACCAAGGATCAAAAGAGCGGTTGTGGCAGGCTTAGTGGCTAGTGGCCAAAATGCTACGTAGCGGTGTCAATGTTTTCAGTGGTCAAATTTTTTTTCGTATTGTATAATAGCCAATCTTGCGTTGTTTTAGTGATTTGAAACCATATTAGGTTAGAGACAACTTTAGAAAAGGCTATTGAGAAGAAGAAATATGAAAAAATAATGTTTAAATTAAAATTGCTAGGCTCTATTAAATTTTAGACCAGAGTAGTGACTATTTCCAAAATAACATAGTGGCCTCAACCACTATGGGCGATAATGTTGCCTTTATGCTGCATAGCGACCACTATTTTGAACCATGAGTGTCACAAGCAATGAACACCAAGGAACTTCATTTACTTGATTTTCTGATACTTATGCTCAGTTTGTATTAAGTCATAGGGTTGTGAGGCGAGGCATTCCGATAATCCAAAGCATGAGGTGTAAGCCTTGGGACATGGGGTATAAGCCTTATGAGCACCTCAAAGGGTGATCCCACAAGCATGTCCCGTCTCATTCCCATCATGTAACATTGTATCCTGCCAATGTCTCTGTGGATGAATCCTGCCATGCTTATGAATGTGGGGAAAAATCATATATTTTTAATGTAACTTTGTTAAAGCTGTAGCACTTTTTTCATTCACTTGATACAGACTAGTGTTACTCAGGTAGGTCAGACATCATCCCCTTCTCACATAGAGAGTTTTTTTTTTTTTATATTTAAACTTGACTGATGGCATATTGACAATAGAACAGTACCTTTGTTAAGTGAAAACTTTCATTTTTTATTCATTTATGTGACAGCTGTTAAATAGGCCTTTGGCCAAGTAGCAGGTGCTGTTTTTTTCGCCCATGTGAAGGCACTACACCTGTTCACATCTTTGCAATTAAATTGTGTTCTCAGAAGTTTTTGATAAAAATAACCCTGGTCCATTTTACCTGTTTCCCTGTTGAAGGGGGAGGTTTTACACTACTAATATGAACTGTTCAGAATTACATCAACATGCTGTAGGCCGAAGTGGGTGTCCTGGCACCTAGATGGTTACTTTCCTGGGTTGTATTAAAAACCTTGTGACACAGTGGTGTTCCTTCAGTTCTTCATCTTGGTGTGCATATTCATTATCCTTTTTTTTTTAAATAAACAAAAGCCTTCAAAACTCATTCTCTTAACAGTTAAAAAGTTAAAACCAATTTTAGATTATTATTTTACCAATAGATAACATGAAGCAAAGCTGCAACCTCATGTTGCAACAATGAGCACCTTGCAACTGTGATGCTCTCTCTCTCTCTCTCTCTCTCTCTCTCTCTCTCTCTCTCTCCATTTGTACATATATGTATTTTTTCCTTGTGAAGTACATGGTAAATTGGAATGATTGGGCTTGATTGGCATAGTCTTTTTTTCTTTTCATATAGCTTCAAGATGAAGCCATAACTTCTGATGCTGAGAGACTGCGAATGACTCAAACGAATGTGAAAATGGTATGCTTACCAGTTATAACTATCATTTCTTCTGGTAATTTAATTTTCTTACAATCTTTATCATATAATTTATTTTGTTACAGCTTCAGAGGCATTTTCAAGCAGACACTCTTCCGTGGATCGAGAGGATGAAACATAAAGAGCAAGGGCTTCAAAGGCGCCTCTTGAGGGTACAGATAGTGATCTGGTTACTCCTTTATCTTGTCAAATCAGTTTTTCTTTCATTTGATATTAGTTTTTTTATTGCAATCGAGAAGGTAATGAGAATAGTGGAAGCATTGGAAGGGAAGGGTTTTCGAGTGCCCTTGACAAAAGCTGAAGTTGAGTTGGCAGAGAAGTTGGCGACAATAGCAAGACAGGTCACCTGGTTTCTCCTAGTCTCCTTTTTGCCTCTAAAGCTTTATTGTTTTGGAAACCCCGTATGTGGGGAGATCCCCGTTGATGTCACATTTGCCGTTCCAATTCAAGCTATTCATAAGGAAGCTGGTTGAACTGTTTCACTTTTCAGTGTATATTTGTGGCCTACGGCATGGACTGACTGGTTTTTCGGTAGTGAGCACATATGCAAGGGTGCCCAACTTATGAATGGCTGGAATCTCACACAAATTCCATGATGGCACTATCTGCCGTGGATAGACAGGCAGCACATGCAGCCACTCAATGGAGCTTGGATCTCATGAATGAATGTTAACATTTGTTGGCTGTCCACGAACAATTGGACCTGCAACTGAACTCTAGTTGTCCAAAAGGTGTTATTCACTGGGCTTTTTTTTTCTGCTTTATTTTGTTATTCCAGCTGAAGGGACCTGGAGCAGAATTAGCTAGGCGGGTTCATCATCTGCTATCTGTTTCTAGGGTGCATGGAAATGTTGGTGTGGGTGGTTCCATTTATCTTCCTGGATCAACCAAAATCCATGAGCAAAGCCTTGCTGATTTGCAGGAGGTAATTAATTATCTAGAACAGTGTGGTTGTATGTTGGTGGTCCTTGTTCATTTGATTCGTTTTAAATATTTTTGAGGAAATATCCAATATTCGATTGCATTATCATCACCTAACACCTTTCTTCGATCTTTCTTGCCAACCTTTGTATATCTTGGTCAGGTCTTACAGCAGCAAACGGAAGGAATCGGAAGGTTAGGGAGTGTTCTGAAGAGGGATATTAGGGATATGGAGATCATGATGTCTGAGGATGCAGACATGGCGGATGATGATGGTGGGAAGGTATCTCAGAGCTGGCCAACAGCGTGTATTCTGACATGAGGATTACATGTCTTTGTTACATTTTGACATGAAATCTTTGCATGAGAGATCCAGAGCCAATCAATTGGGTAGCAGGCGATACTGCTGCCTGGTTTACATGCTGAACTAATCCTTATCGGCCCCGAGATTCTTCTTTCGAAGTGTTGAGTACTGGGTGCTCTTTTGACAAGAGCATGGCGCGTGAGAGCAGCTTCCATCCATGTATCGTTTGTTTAATTACATTTGTTAGTTCTAATCTTTCTCTGTTCAATATGTCATGAACCTGAGTTGCATGCTCACACACATGCCATTTACCCAGGATATTAGTCAGCAGATGATTTAAATTGGGTGCAGTACATTTTCCCTACCTCTGTAATTTGCAAGGACTTTGTATGAGTTGAAACATTTTCCATTGTAACGTGGATGCTCCACAGTGTGATGTCTCATGGTGTCTTCTGCCCTGCGGAAATGGTTGTGGTCGAGTCTAGTGTTTACACCATTGTTTGAAAATTCAGTTCTAAATTGCAACGGCTCCACCCGCTTATTCGTTGGGTGGAGCTAAATTAGTTATAGCAGGCCACCGCTCACCAGAAAGTGCCAAAAAGAAAAGAAGAAAAAAAAAGAGTTGGAGCAGGTCCCTAGACGGCTGGAATTACCAAAGGGACCTGCATGGTGTTACTGACCATTGTGGATGATGTGTGATGTAGTCCAAGATCTCTAATTATTTCTTGCCTCAAGGATTCTTCGATCAGTCTAAACACGATAGGAATGTGTTTAAGCCCCACCACAGGTGTTTTAGTTCCAATCATTTTGCCCGTGAAATATATACAGGTGAATGCCTTCTTCGGAAGGCTGATTTTGGTTGATCTTATTGTTGCATTACATGCATGATCAATTCTAAATGATCAGATCATTAGGGAGCCAGCGCATGTGAACAGATTGCTATATTAAACTCATTACATGTTGATTATTCAATATTTAGATAAACACATTATATGCTGAAAGATTTTACCAATCCTTTACTTCATACTGTCTGACAATTTGGACTAAAATCATCTCGAAACACTCGAAAGTCAAACCGCCTTTTATCTATGGATCTCAGCGACGCCTTGGAAATGATGTTGAACATGATATGGGAGGGAAATGTCCAGGACGAAAACAGGTCTGTCTTTCATTTTGAGGCTGAAACGACCCCCGCTGAAACCATTTTTTTCACTGGAGTCGCTAATCCAGACTCCTAACCTGTGTCTTTATTGATGAATTGTATACTGCATATATACATTATTTGATAGCAGAAGAAGGCATTTGGTTCATTGGCTATGAAACATAGGAACCTGGACCTGCAAGGCTCATACCCCAATTAAAAATGAATCCAAATGTGGAGTTTTTGTGACCCGTTTTAAAACCAATCCCTACAAAGGCTGACTTAAAAGGGAAGAAAATTACACTATGTCCACGGATATCCAACTCTTCATTGATTAGGTGGAAAATGCTAAACCTGAATCCCGATCACTGGGTCATAATAATTGCGTGGGACCTACATGTATCAACCCAACCGATTTATTTATCAGGTTGAAAATATGCTACTTTGAACTAAAATGAATGTAAAATGGGTCTCGAATGAAACTTTAAATACCGGACCAAGTTCCGCATTGGGTTGGCTGTCAAGAATTTTCAACCCTGATGAGAGCACTAAAATTACTCATCTTCAAAACCTGCTCTTGACAATTTGCTAGTTAGATAATTGCACAAAAGCAGTTTAGATAAATTATGCGCAGATAATTGCACAAAAGCAGTTTAGATAAATTATGCGCAGAGCCTACAGACCATCCACAGTTTTGTTTAGGGCAATCACAATGGGAATCACATAATAACTAGTAATATTATTAATTAGTAGGAAGGCCTTTCATTCATCTTCTACTTCCTCGATCAGTACAGGCTTCCATTTTTTTTTTCCACTGAATCTCTTCCAGTTTGTCAAAAGTGAATAACAAAGCTGTATATGACTTGTGGTTATGCATGCATGCTTCTCTCTTCCACCTTTGTACCTGTTCGTGTGCATGAATTTATACATGACTAAACAACATCCGATTTTTCTTGCTATGCAAAACACACAATCAGTTTGCAAAAGCAAAATGGCCTAAATTATTAGGATACAGATCTAACCACCAATGCCCAATGGCTTAGTCGACACTGGACATTTGTTTTTAAGAAACTATGAACTCAACCCCGAGTTGATCAGTCTGGAATTTCTAGCTCATCTCCAATGAATAAACAAAAAAGCTTACTAGATGGGAGATGGTTGTCAATGCATCCCTGGGAGATGGTTGTCAATGCATCCCCACAAATATATAATTGAGCAGGCCATTCATTTCAATAAGCTTCTGCCATCATCAAAAGAACAAGTGAAGTCCAACCAGTAAATAGCCGTGTGCCTTTTCCTTTTCCCTTATTGTTTTGATCATACTGCTCCCATAAGTATCCTGTCTGGAAGTAGTTCCTTACGACATTCCTGCCACACAAAATGGAAGCATGAGATAAAAACACTGAATAATTTACTACAAATCACCAATGAAAAACTGAATACCCAATTATGTTTTTCCTCAGCTCCTCGTAGACTGTCTTTGCTTTGGCTTTGTATGGTCCATCCTCTAGGGAGTAATGATGAAGAGACGAAAGAATCATATAGTTCATGTTCATCCAAATGGGGCCTCTCCAATAAGGCGGGTCATGCTCTGTGTTACGTTTCATGTAGAGAGAGCTGTACAAAGGGAAATAAAATTCATTAGACAGGAAATGTAAAATGACTTAGATTCAGTAACCCGGTTACCAGCTTCCTTGAGTGTCAATCAAGATAGTATTGAAACACATCAACGTGTGAGAGTAAGTCTAGTCTTTGACAAAGGTTCTTGTGCAGTAACAAAGTGATGGCGTGATCTTGCAGACTGTTATACCTCAGAGAGTAGTAGTGCAATTAAGTAACTAGCTATGTAGTATCTGGCTAAGCTTAGTACCTATGATGCCAGTATACACTTCAAAACAGGGAAAGTATTAGTATTATACTATATCCAGCACCAATTTTATGCGTAAAATGTGTCTCTGCTGCATCCATGGTGTGCCATTGCCAGTATCCGGAATCATAGCTTGATACTAATCTTGGGGCTTTGGTATGTCACAGGCTCACAGCCAAGACATTAGAGGATTTACACTTCCTGCTTGGCTGCTTTGTCAATGTGGATCACAAACAAAAGCCAACGTTATCTACCTCTCTGTATTGTAAACATCAATCACACCTAGTAATATCTCAGGTATCAGTGACAGGTTTTAAGATGTTATTTATTGTAAAAGCAAGCAAGCTGATATCAAAGTTCACATTGCTGTAAACCAACAAATTTTCAGCTGCTCTCTAGTTTTATAGTGTACCAGTTTAAGATTTTAATGTAAAGCTATTCCAAAGATTTAGGTTCCATCAACATTACAATTATTCACTACTTTTTTCTCAGGAAGTAATACACTTTTATTGAAATTGAAATGAGAATCAGAAGAAGATTCCAAATATAGAGTTTTTCCAATACCCTCTTTGTTTGGCATTGATGATCTCAAGAAACAGAAGAAGATTCCAAATAAAGAGTTTCTCCAATACCCTTTTTTGGGTGGCATCGGTGATCTCATTCACCTCTCCTCAGATAGGCCAAAGAAATCTTCAAACAATCATAAACAACTAGTAGTAGTTGAGAGCAGAAGCAAATGTCCAGGGCCAGAGTCAGATACCTTGCCTTCCCATTTTACCATTATACAACTTCATGAGCTAAGGGCTGTATCATGCACTTTCTTTGGTACAAGATATTGGGCAAAAAGTACATGAACTCGCAGGACCTCTCTCCAAGAGAGAATTCCTTAACCATCGCACCAGTTGTGGGGTTGACAATTGTAGGATATAATCATTTATTGATATGATAAATCAAATGAAGATGGATTTAAATATGACAAAGAATCACTTGAACATTGACCTGAAACACCTAACTTCTCAAAGAGTCGGCAAAAGCGCCTACCTCCGTAGGAACTGATGAGAGTAAGTACGAAATCCCCACAAACATCTATTGAATAATCATTTTATGATTACAGACGAATACCGGTGGTGTCATTTAGTACTTTTAGAATTGACTCCCAATGTGACCCTTCCAAGGCAAAGACCTTACTTCCTCCCACAGCTGGAATTTCTGCTATACTTGCATTCATTGGATAAGGATAAAGATCAGATTCATTTTGTCATCTCCAACATAACCATGGATCAAAATATCAGCTGTAGCAGTGAGGCCTGTTATGCTATTTGAGTGTTAGTGCCGCTACATAGCTGCTGGGTTTTGATGACTTCAAAGGGGTCCCCTTTCCCTATTTTTACTTCTCTTCCATTTTTACCTTAATTCTTCTTCAAGTTGAATCCCTGGCATCACTTTTTTCCAATCTAAAGCTAGAGGACACACCCAAAAGAAATAAAAAATACAATAAGGGGATGGCTGCGCTCCCTTGTCTTAGTTACTTTCGGAAAAAAAAAAAAACACATATTCTAACTTTTTACAATATTTTGGAATTTCTGTAATTTTTTTGGATTTTTTGTCAATTTTTATTTCAGTGACAGGCCACAACACCAACCACTACCGTTAGTTTGACCCTTCAACATAACCAACACAGGACCCACACAATCAATATTGAACCTTCCCAGATAACCAACATTTCAGCACAATGTCTGATCCCAGCAGGATTGGATAACATTAATGCTCACTCCCCCATGTCACTTGTAAATATAACTACTGAACTTCATGGTCCCATATCACGAATGCTGCTTCCATCAGTTTTAAGCACCAGCAGTTTGGCTGTGGATCAATTACATTGGCCTCCCTTTAAGTGAGAGCAGTACCATTAATCACCACGTCCTGTTCTCTTTTAAATTGTAAGATATCCATTGTTTAATGGCTCAGTTTTTTAGGTTGGCGCAACAATCTTGGTAATGGTGGGTACATTTTCTGCCTTTACATTGGTCTAGAAAAATGAATGGGACAAAATTGAAAGATATCTGTTGGCTCATTTTAAATTGGTGCAACAATCTGGGTAACAGTGGAGTCATTACAAGGAAAGTTCACTCTATAGTTTAAGGTCATGTTCAAGACACATCCAAAGTGTAATCAAGGTAGTTCAATTGAAAAGGAGACTCAATAAAGAAACTCAAAGAAAAAGAAAGCAAAGGCAAATATAAAGCAATATCAAATTTGTCACAATCCCACCCAACTTAGCATGATATTGTCCGCTTTGGCACTGCATACATGTGCGCAAGGACTTCCCAGGTGGTCACCCATCCTCTAGGAAGCACGGTTAATCTAAAATTGTACACATACCGGGTACGTGTACGGGTATGGCCAAATGTGTACCGAGTGTGTTCAAATGTACCGGGTATGGTCAAACATACCTGGTATGTACTGTATGGCTACTTTGACTTTTGGGTACGGTTGAGTACGGCATGGGTATGTCCTGTATTGTGTAGATCACTTAAATTAGAAAAAAAAAACATAAGGGCTTCTCTGTAAATTTCTTAACTTAAGAGTCAAAAGTCAAAAACCCTAAAAGGCAAACCCTTTTTCATTCCCATTAGACGAAGTAAGGAAAAAAAAAAAAAGTAACGCAGATGGGGAGAGCTGCTCCTGCTCATGCATCTGCTGAGAAGAAGACAAGCAGAGAGAAGAGCTTGCTCCACCGTAAATTGAAAAGAAAAAAGAAAATGAAGAAGAAAAAGAACATGTTGCCACGTTGTCCACCTGCTCATCCTGCACCGAAGAAGAAGAACATGTTGCTTGGCCCTCTGCCTGCTCCGTGCTGCATGTCCGCTGGCCTCTTTCTGCTCCGATCGTCACCTTGTTGTGCTGCAGCAGGTATCCCATATTCTGCTGTGCTGTGTATTTATTTTGCTCGTTTGCTATTGTCTGCTTTTTCTTCTAACTTTTCATCTTCCAGCTTTCTCATTTTATACAGGGAGGATGTGCTTTTACAAGATGTGTCTGTGCTTTTTTCACTTTATTTATGTCTTCTTCCAATCTGACATATGCCCACCTACCCTTGTTTTGTTTTTTATTAATACGTGCACTTTTTGTATGCTTGCCTTTGTTTTTTTCTTTTTTTTTTATATTATTAATGTGTGCACTACTGAACTATGCTTTGTCTCTTTATTATTATTTGTTTCCATTTTGCATGCTTGCTGAACTTTTTATTTATTTATTATTTGGTTTTGCTTTGCCTTTTCCTATCAAGTATCAAATGATGTGTTGGGTTGGGCTTTATTTTTTTCAACTCGCTTGTTGTATCTAAGGATTCTAACCTATTTTAATTATTAGCACATTATATTTTTAAATTTTAAAAAAAATATAATTTTTTAATAGACATACCCAAGCCGTTACTGTATCCTTTACTTTTTTTTAAGGATTTTGTCGTATCAGCGTACCCATACTGGTACTCATACTATTGCCCGTGCTTCAGAGCCCATCCTAGTACTGCTCCCGCCCGAGCACGCTTAACTCCGAAGTTCTTATGGGATCTGATGCTGCTCGACTTTAAAAAGTATCATGTTAAGTTAATACGGAGTTTGACTTATAAGCCTAGGGTTAGAACTTGTTTTAATCAGATTTGCCACCTCGGCCTAGGGCCAGATCTCACAACATCAATCGAGAACTATTGATATGATCAAATAAAAAAATGTTTGATTAGCAAATAGCAAACTTGTGTCAAGAATTTGTTTAACCATTGCACATTTGATGCTTAAGTTTAGATGATCCATGTAAGATTGGAAAACTTGTGACTTGGACTTGGCCCATCCAATGTATCCTGTATTTGACACGGTATTCTGTTGAAATGAGGTGACCGACAGAGTCAAGAGTCAACTTGCGAGTTTTCCAACCTAGGATCAATGTTATCATCCTTATTTTGAACTCTCAAATGGTCTGAACTTACAATTAGACTCAAATTTATCGTGAACAATAGTTATATTTGGGTGATGTTGGGGCACAGGGCACTCTGTAATTGGTCCCACTAGGTCAAGGCTTATGTTATACAAAGAGGGGAATTATTTTAACAATCTTTCAATTGAGGATTTGGGGGAAAAACACCAGTTCTTTCAATAATTCAATCAAGTATGTATAGTAAAAGAAGCAGTTATTAAGTCATTTATGATTTGGGTCCACATTTCTTAGTTTATATAGTCACTTATACAAGTGTCAGGGTCAATTAGTGTCATGAGTTTCTCAGGGATAAGGTGGTGAGGTGTAAGAGTGTGGAGGAGGTCTCTGTCAGAGTCCAAGTCAAGTGAGTCTTGAGATTTTTTGTTTATACTTAATGATGTTTTATTTGCAAGGACTTTTCAGATTCAAGGATTGATGTAGTGGGTAAGTTTTCTTCAAAATTAACTCTAAAAACTCAGCCCACACCATTCGCATACTCCAGTTTGTTCTTGGGCTTGTTCCTTTTGGTGGGCCGGTGGTTCAGAGTTGAGGTTTTTGGAAGGACTGTCAAGGCAGAGAAGATGCTTACAATGGCTGTGTTACATCTCAGGGAACTTCTCTTGAGAAAGCCTCACAAATATGCAGCCCTTCCAAAAGATAGAAGCGGACTGGAGTTGACTATTCAACTTTTGTGGCCTGCAGTTTTGGGTGTCCAGTGTGGTGCAGGAAATAAATGAACAGGTTGTGGAAGTGATTAAGGCAATATTCAAAAACTGAAGGACAGCAGAAAAGGAGTCCAAGGAGTTCCTAACATAGATACTATGAGAGAACCCTTTCTTTTCTTTTTTTCGTTCTTTTTTGGGAAGAGAGGTGTGGGACTGGTCGGGAATTGGACAGGCGAAAAAAAGAAAAAAAAAGTCAAGATGGATTCCTTTTGTTTGTTTCCTCAGTTGGTAATGATGAAGTTTAATGTATAGATGGAGCATCAAAAGGGACACCATGCCCAACAGGAATAGGATGTGTGCTTAGAAATGGAAGTGGAGATATGTTCATTTCAGTTCTGGTTCAAGGAATCTAATAATGTGAATGCTTTGTTAATCAGGGAGACATAGGATTTTGAAAAGAAAATTCTCCAGAACGCTGTTCGATAAGAGGGGGATTCTGAAATGTGATTAAATGGGCATGGCATCAAGGAGGAAGACATTTTGTATATTATGAAAGAGATGTGCATGCTAGTGGAGGCAACTTCGAGTGGGTTTTAGCCATGGTTTAAATTAATGGCCGTTATGGTTTCATGGTTTTAACACATAGGAAGTAAATGAAATGAGATAATGGATGCTCTAGCAAATAGGGGGACTGATAAAAGTATAACCCATGTGTAGTGCTGCATTAGGGAGGTATGTGCTATAGGAAGTTTTATGTATGACAGCATAACTCTCTTATACTGACTGCTTTTTCCTATTTTATGTTACTTTTTTTGCACTCTTTTGCTTTTTGAATAAAATCTTCCATTGCCTAAAAAAAAAAAGAAGGAAAGCAAAGAAGGAAGAAGAAGCAATTGAATTCCTTGATCACCTAGTTTTAGATAGAGATCGAATTCCATAGTCCGTCCACAAGGTGCTCCGGTTGAAAACAAGGTCAAGCTGCTTTTCCAGGACCCATGATGCCTGTATGAACCAACATTTATAGTGAACATGTAACCCAGGTGACTCGATAAAGGCTATCATGTGCAACTGAGAGAGGTGCTAGTATCTCAAGCCACATATCCATGCCTATTCACATGCTGCATGTGCAGATGTGTACAATGAACAAGGGGGTCCACAAAGTAGATCACCTGGCCTATAAATCAGGCTGTTCTACTCACCAGGCCAGTTGGTGGCTTAAAGCATGCTAACAGTCCACATTTAGGATGCATGCGGATCCAACAGATGAGTGATATCCAGTCCAATTTCAGCCGAAGCAATCCAGATGATGGGCTTTCCTCATGCACACCTTGGAAGTAGCACATGCACCACATCATTGTTTCTGGTTGTGTGGAAAGGGCATGAAAACAATGGTGTAATACTAACTGCAATTTCAACAGATATTTCTTTCACCCACTTTCATAGTTAAAGATTGAACTTACAGGTGGGATTATCTTCATCATAAATGGGAAAAGGCTGACATAACCAACATGAGGAACAAAACCCAGCTGTGGCCTTTCTGCTACCTCCCTGACAAGAACTCTCTTCAGATGGCTGTTGCTTTGTTCCATGACTTCATGCCATCTTAAGCGTACCTAAAATTATAATGCATAGGCATGAAAACACCCTACAGGCTTAGAAATCATACGAAGGTTTTACTCTTTTATATTTTATAATTAATATTTTTTAACATATAGAATTGGCAGGGACAGGTAAAAAAGAACAAACTACCAATGGGGTTGCCACCCAAAAGAAATGTATACTGCAGAGAGAGTAAAGGGCTTTGTGTGGCCGTTAACATTTATTGGATGTAACACAGATCCAGGAAAGGGAAGAATTTCAGTAAGATACGATAAACAATTCCTAACTGTTTCTGGCCATCACAAATATAGTCATTTTGAGGAATTGCAGATTCACCACCATGATAGGAGCTTACCACGGTTACAATTGGTGGGACTACCTTTACAAGGAACTAGCACAGGGAAAATCCAATGAATAATCATAATGGTTATGATACTCCAGAAGTAAATCAGATATACCTTTTCGGTGTGATTCCCAAAATCAAAATATGCTCCGGAATTAAGATCAAGGTGCATCTGCCAGGAAAGTCAAGCACATTAAGCACCACCAAAAATGAGCAAAAGTTCTGAGATAAATGGTTAATGGGCTTGAAGTTTCATTCACAATATTCAGTGAAATTACTTGTGGGAAAAATAAAAAATAAAAAATGAACTAGACACCTATACTTCATAGTCAAAGAAATTTCTATAATCTGATGAGCTAGTAAACTCATTACAGCACATATTATTAGGAAGCCCATACCACCTTTCTGCCATGTAAAATAGAATGACTTCAAAATATTTGGTCATGCTACATGACAACATGGGCTAATGACTTGTACATCCCTGAAGTGCATCTTACAAGGCATTTTCGCATATAACCACCTACTTTTTCCTGACAATTTCAAACAACTACATCATCATCAACATCAACAAAACCATAGCCTTATGCCATCAATCTGCAGTCAGCTAATATAGTTTATTCTAAACTCCAAGGAACTATAACCAAACACCAAATTAAATAGTTTGCGTGCATGCGACATGCGCGTGTGCGCAACACAATCCCTAAAAGACCATTACCAAATAGAATAAATTCTCGAACTAATAAATGTTAGTGCAAGTTATGTAACTCTCTGTACTAATCGATATCATGTGCTTTGTACAGATGAAATACTAGATTAGAGGAGAAACAAAAGGGGCAGCTTCGTCACCACAGTACATTGGGATTGGAAGCGGAGCAGTAAATGCCCTCTCTTCCAATTCACATGCAGTTGCTCTTCTCCAAGTACCCATGGTGACCATAAAGATCCTTCATCAAGAGACTGCTTAATATGCTGTAAAATTCTATTCACTAGTTTGACATGAATGTTTGAGGAACACGCATATACTGACCATACAACATGAGAGAAATCAGTTTTAGTGATAGATATGTAAGTTTTTACCTCCTATTTTCTGAGATATTCTTGGAACATCTAGAAGATCATCATCGGGCAAATGACGCCTTTGGATTCACTTCAAGCAGAGTATCCATCGGCTTAATACCCAAGTCCCCTCCAGCATGGAGATAATCTAGTGCATATTTTCTTGTCATAAAAGATGTCGCTAGATGACTCAAACCTCCACTCAAAGGAAATGCTTAGATTTTCTTTTATATATATATATATATATCAAACACTGCCCAAATACTCCATAACAGATATAGAAATACAATAATCTCCAATCAAGACTTCAGTCAACATATACACTATGATGACCTGACAACTACACCACACAAACCGAATGTGCAGTAATGCAACATTAAACTTTTCAAACCAAGCTTGAGGCAACCACTTTCAACAATACAAAGCCTTCTTAAGCAACATACTCCACGCTCTTGCACTTGATGAATAGCCGGGAGGATGCAACATGTAGAAATCCTCATGCAAATCACTACATAAAAATGAATTCTTGAGTCCTGACATCTTACTGATGAACAACCAGTCCTAATATGCAACTACTGGAACCATGACATGTACAAATTTGAGCTTCACATCTAAGAAAAACAGCTCCTAATAGAATAATCTTTACCATAAAAATGTGTAAAACCGTTCTCTACTAATCTTCCTTCATGATAAGCAAAGTTCAATGATTATGAACCACTGTAATTCCCACAAAAAAAAAAGGCTTGAAAGGGTAATTAGAGTTATTTAAACGGCCTGATCATAGTGTGGACTAAAACAATCAAGTGGGTTACTCAAGGTAGAAATGCGATTGGTGGTGGACCCAAGAATTTTTGTTTGAAGAGGAATGAAGGAAGGAAGGCAGAGGAATATGTGGGAGAAGAGAGAAGGAAAGGGGGTAGGTTGTGGGGGGGGGGGGGTGGTGTGGCACATGGGCTGTCTAGGCCAGAGCCCCTTTCAGGCTTTTTCCAAGGTCCAACAGGGTTGAGTGCCCCCAAAACCCAACAAGTGGGTCTGCTCCTGCATGCAATCAATGGGGCAGGTATGTGAATCAGGTACCTCCGCATGTTCAAGTATCACGGATTCTTGAAATTCACAGAAAGAAAGCACAGCAGGAGGACTATCTGTCTAGCCCATAGCCCCTTTTCTGCTTTTTCCAGGTCTGACGGGGGCGCCTGCCCCCAAAACCCAACACATGGGTCCACTCCTGAATGCATGCAATGGGGCAGGTACCTCAATCAGGTTGCCCCGCATGTTCAATTATCATGGATCCTTGAAATTCACTTAAAGAAAGCATCTCCGGAGGGCTGATTTGGCATCTACATAATAAAAAGTGGTTCTATAACATAAATATGCACTTCCAAAAATTGAGGCAAGGATACAAATCTTTAGCGTTGAAACACCCTCATCAACAAACTCACTCAGCAGAGTTAGCACCATCATGACATAACCAAATAAATATTTAAAATTGGTTTTAAGTCTTCACTACATTAGAATAATTTCCAATTTTGTGTGCCCGGTGCCAGCCCACCCTTTAACATTGTAAAAAAGATCCTCTACAATAGATGAATAGAAGGAAACTATAAACAGTCCAATATCCTCAAGTTTTCTGGTGGCACACACTTCTTGTTGGCCTGAAACCACCAACCTAAAATCATTTTCTTATAGTAAAAACATTCCCCTTTCATATGGATGACCGCAGGTTTCAAATCCTGTGAAGGCAACTCTAGAACACTGCAGGTCCTACTGTGTCATGTACTTGAAACAGGAAACAGAATACAGACACAATAAAAAAATTCTAAAAATAAAAATTATCATCTCTTCAGATCAAGTCATTTCCAGAAAGTTTCGGTTATACACAACTTCCATAGATCTTTAAGGTCTACAATTAACAATTTAATATGCTCTAATAGTTTATCAATTTGCTTGATACGATTTATTCTTTCACCTTTGTTGGCATGACTGATTATTTTAAATAGAATATTCTTTTTAGCATCACAGAGATGTTTGATCCATGCTGATGCAGTCACAATAACTCATACTACGTAACATAGTAGAGGAAAGAAAAGATGTCTAGAACATTCTGAAATGGTGAATGATTTAGAATTATAAATGCATAATTTCCATGGAAAATACTAACAGATAGCTGAAAATGAAATATGAGATTGGTAAGAGGTCAAAAATGACTCGTATTTGCAATTACCTGATTAAGTGCCTCAAAATCTGAAAGCTGTTTAGCCATTGTGTGGTAACCCTGCATTTTCATGCCCTTTAATCTAACATATAATTATTAAAAAAATCATAATTTGTTTATCACTTTCATACCTTCTCTTTAACATTTTTCATCCCAAGAAGTTCTCCAATGGAATGCATGCAATCTGCAGCAAGAAGCATCCAGCATCTTAAATCCAAGTGGCGCTCATCCTCACTTGGGTGTGATGCACGTGGATAATCATCGAGCCCAGACATCAGAGTCTAGAAATGAAGTGCAACAATCAATGGGTCAGATGACCATTAAAAGTAGGAAGACCATGAGGTAAGAAAAGGCTAAAAACATGATCATATGGAAACCAGAAGATGAAATCAATGCATGTGCTTCCCATATTTGAGTTTTTGGTAATGAAATTATATGACAGCATCAGTAAAATGGATTGCTTCGCTTCAAAAAAGGCAGCATGAAACTTGGGTCCATGGCTGATGACGAATGCCTACTCTATTTTTGGCAAAATAGGAAGGAGCAGAAACGAGTATGAGAGCTACTTGCAAAGAGATAGCTGAGTTCCCAGTGACTATAGGTTTGCATCAGGGGTCAACCCTATGTCCTTATCCTTTTGCATTGATTATGAGTTAATTATTCATATTCAAGAAGAGGTACCTTCGTGTATGTTGTTTGTAGAAGATATAATTTTAGTAGATGAATCAAGCAATATTGTGGCAAAACTCAAGAGATGGCGGGAGGCTCTAGAATCCTAATGCTTTAAAATAAGTCATATGAAGATAGAATATATGGATCGCAACTTCAGTGGGCATATACAAAGAGTTGAAACTATTGTGAGAATTGAAGCCCATGAGATACCGCAAAGATATTCTTTCTATAACCTTAAATCAATAATTAGTAAGGCCGGGGAGATTGATGAAGATGTTGAACACAGGATAAATTGAAGCAGAGGCTTGCTTTTGGAGCGCTTTGTGACTAATAAATGCCAACAAGATCAAAGGAAAAATTTTATTGGGTAGTGATTAGACCAGCTGTGACCTATGGAGAAGAATTTTGGCCAATTAAGAAGCAACATATGCACAAAATGGATGTAGCAGAGAAGAGAATGTTGAAGTAGATCTATGGTTAAACTAGGAAAGACAAATTAGAAATGAGCGATTTTGAGAGTACCTAGGGGTAGTATCAATAGAGGATAAAATTAGAGAAACCTATTTGAAATGGTTTAGGGATATCCAATGTAGGCCGGTAATGGCATTCGTAAGGAAATGTTTGGCTATGCACATTGATGGCCCGCCAAGGGGAAGGGGTAAGCCAAAGAGGACGTGGATGGATGTAGTAAAAATAGACTTGAAGAAGTACAATTTATTTGAGGATTTGGCTTGAGCTAGATCTGAATGGAGAAATAGAATTCATGTAGCTAACCCAACATGGTTGGGAGTTCCAAGAAACTTTTACCTTTCTGAATTCAGAATTAGATGTTTTTAAACATAGAGTTAAAGTAACAGCTTAGTACAATCAACTTGTTGGAATACCAATAGAAGAAACTCCGAAAAAATCTGCTCTAATTTAAGGGAACAAGTGTATGAATTGCACAGGCTTGATAGAATTAGACTATTTGTTAAGGGATTGAATTTCATAAGAGGCCTAAAGTTCAGGTTTTGAGGAGCTGGGGCAATTTGGATAATCCAAGTTCCCGTATGATTCTGTACAAGATGTGCATGTTTAAGAACACTTGGTTGGAAAATTTTGAAATATTAACATGACATTTTGTACAGGTATTAGGATACTCAGTACCCCAGAAGGTACATGGCATATTTACAAAGTTCAAGTTCCCACCTTGATGTTGGCTGGCTCAATGAAACATTCTTGCAGTGAGCGTCTAAGTTTGAATACATATTTCAGCACATGAGATTTTGTTGACATTATGTAGAGACCTGGGTGGCATTAAAGAGTTCTCTTTTTAATTAAAAAAATTAAAAAAAAAGAAGAACTTTAGAGAGTTTTCATACCATGAATACAAAGGGGGACAGGTTTTAAACATAAAATGAAGTATCACATACGAGACAGAATGGGTATGTTGCTTATTTTAAAGCATCCAAACATCACTCACACCAACAGAGGAGTTGTAAAAAATCCAAAGCCTAGAGCCTTCAATGGAATTATCACCAAGGGAAAGAAGTATTTAGCATGAAGAGATTGATTTGCAACGTGACAATTTTGAATGAGTAAATCCATATTAATAGGGAAGCTTGATCCTCCAGCCCTATATTACATCTTATAAAAGACTTGAACATAACAGCAGTTTATCAGTAAATAGGCCATAACTATCAATCCCTGTTGCCAACCTCTACATTGTCAAGATGGTTTAAGCCAGTGGTTTACACCGTCAGGTCCAAGGATCGAGACACGGCACCACCAACACACACAAAAAAAAAAAAAAAAAAAAAACTACTATCAATCCCTGTTAGAATTCCACTATTTTGGGGTCATTGGATAGATACCTGAAGAACCCATCTAAAGCACTTAATTTCACAGCAATGGGACATTTGTTTGAGACATTAACTTCGCCCATCTCTGAAAAAATTAGGATTTAGCAATCTAAAACACTTGCTGAAGACCCCTATCATGACTTTGGTGTATAGCAATCTAATTGTCCTGACTGGACAGGTGGCACTCTCTCTCTCCCTCCCTCCCTCCCTCCCTCCCATTAAGCACCAGTTATGCTACCATCAAAGTAATCTCTTCTCCATCAAGGAGTCATCCACTTCACTGTCAATGAAGTATTATTCCATCTACTAACAGTTGCCTCTGTGAGTTTTGCTTCTGAACTCAGACATATTCAAAGTCATGCTCTCCATCACTCCAGAGTCTTAACATGTCTTTCCTTGCAACTTCATGCAGGGCTTTGCCAGTCTCCCCGTTGTCCTAGTTCCTTAACCTTGAAACCTTTTGATGCATCATGAGGGAGTTGTTTCATGTATTTTGCATACATTTTTCTCCTCTTACCATTTCCTTTAAATCCACATCCATCTCAACACCTTCTGGAAGTATGCTAGTGGAGACTTGAAGATTTCACAACTGAATTGCAAGTACAAATTTCAAGGAAGGAAAGAAACACGAAAGGATAAAGTCAGACAGACAAGCAAAGTAAATAAGGTATTCTTCTCCGTGTAATAAACTTTACCCTAAAAGAACCTTAGGCTAATTTGGATGGGCAAAGCATGTTTCCATTAGGAGGAGAAAGAGAAATCGGAGGTAGAGAATCCCCAAAGTGGAGAACCACCCCTAATGCTTTACTCCCATCTGATGCAAATAGAGAAAAGTAACAAGGCTGTAACGTTTATTAAATGAGATAAAAGGGAAAGAGGAGCAATGTTATTATCATTATTATTTTTTTGGTCCTGGAAAAAGGGAATGCTCTCTACATATAAAGGAGGAACAGAAGTCAGAGTTTTGAGGAGAAAATTTTCAATGGGCACATATTTCTCTACTAAATGAAGTTACAAACAGGGGCTCTGTAGATGAGGCATATCTCCCCCGTTTCTCATCATCTTGACTGCCACCATTACAGGATTCTCCGCTGTACGCCCTCTGAAGAATGAGGGAAACTTGGGCAGTTGTGTGTAGATCTCCACCCTTCACACGTTTGATAAAAGTACCCTTTCTAGTAAGTCATTCCCTCTTTGCAAGGAAAATCAAAATAAGACCAAAAGATATAGAAGAGCTGGGTTGTTTCCACTGCATTGATATGACACTTTACTCTAATGTCACTTCTAGATATATGGCAACTTATCAAGGTGTTTTACCCTGGAGTTCTGAGTTTTGACTGACTTTTACGCATTTACAACAGAGAGAAGGGAGAGTGAAACTCAATTCAGCAGCTCCAACAAGCATTGATTAGAAAATTAGAAGGAAAAAAATAGTCCTACATTCTGATAACAAAAATGTAAGCAAGATTTCTCCAAAAAACAAGTCTACAGAACTGAAAGGCATTTTTTTTACGTTCTTTTTTTCTTTTAAAGAAAGGGAACCTTTGGGTTTAGCTCCCGAATTGTCTTGTTGTCTCTCCCATGCCAATAGAAGCTGCCTGTATGCTTCCCTGAAAATCAAAACATAACAGTGGTCAAGACCAATGACAACAGATATATAGTGAAACATATATGAGCACGAGTTCACAAGATGGAGAAAGTAAGAATTAGAAAAGGTAATTCATCAAGGTTATGGATTGGTAGGTTACGGAAAACTTAAATGAACAATAAATCAAATATCTCAATAGGGAGGACAGATGCAACTCTTCATCCTATAAAGTAAAGGATCTTAAGAGGCAGTTCCTTACCTAGTTTTCTACCTTTGATATTAAATTCGAAGTGATATTCCTCAATCTATTTGTATTCTTTTTTCACTTCTGATCAGTAACAACATATTTTATCAAGTTAAGCAGGGTATTACAAAGAAAGACAATACAGTGCAACGAGATAAAGACAATACAGTACAAGGAGACAATATCATGCAGTTTAAAAATAAAAAAAGAAGAGATACTCAAGATTGAGATTCTCAGTGGAGGCAAAAAAATGGATAAACCATATCAAAAGACATATCAAAAGACCCATATCGCTTTTGGGATTGAAATTATACTTTCTCATTTTTGAAGGTACATAAAGAAGTGGATCCCTTGCCAAGGAAAACCTTTGGAATTCTCTTGTCGTAACTTTGGCTGTTCCTTCTTTGGCTTGTGCTTCTTTCCTAAAATTCATAATTCCATTCAAAAGGAAAGAAAGTTTGTGTGTGTGTGTGTGTGTGTGTGGTGGTGGTGGTGGTGGTGCCCTTTTTTACTAGGTTCTTTTTTCTTCTCTTCTCTTCTGTTTTTAGGACGTGTGTTGCCGATACACCTATGATCATGCCAACCTGATAAATGGATGGACTCAGACGTGTGCAATTTCTTCACTTTCCATGTATACATTTTGCGAGTGTAATTAATGAGGCTCTTTATTAACTCAATATCTCCGTTCATGATGCTTTTGAAGAAACTCCTACTAACATATTTTATATTTTTCTATTGATCTATAACATATTATATCACATTACAGTATTTTAAAAACTAGCATACAAAATTTCAGTATAATACATCAAAAACAGAAGAAAAAAAAACCAACATTACCTTTTTGTGTAGTATTGAACCAATTGAACCATGCCTCAAGACGCACAAAAGCCCGCTCCAGGAATGCGGAAATCTGGTTGTTTTCTGCAGCTGTAAATTTGTTTCTCTTAATGCCACTCACTAGATCTGGGAAGAAAAGAAAGCCTCAAATTAAATAGGAATTCCATTTATAGAAAATGTTCTACATGGAAGCATGGATAGGTTAAAATTCTTTGTACTGGAGACATACAACCATGTCAGGGCAGCAACTATAGCGAGAATCCATATTTTTCGTCAGATTAAAATCACACCAAAGATAGTTTAGAATGATTTGATGCAGAAGATGCTCTATGAAAGAATATGATAACTAGAATTTAGAAAATATGATTCAAATTTCAAATAATAGGATCCACATGAAAATTTAGCTTCAACTAGAATATGTGATGCTAAAGCTTTAAACAGTCTAAGAAGCATCAAGCCTTGCATTGTTTGGCAGGATGACGCTCATGATAATCTACTGGTGCTTTAAAACGTTTGTCTGGATTGAAAAGAAGGTGGATGATGTTTGTCTTTTAACTTTAACATTAAACTTTAATTAGAAGAACAATCTAAAAAGCATTAACAAAATATCACTAGAACCCTCTTTAGCCAACATATCTACATCTCCATTCCCTTCATGTGAAACGTCAAATAACACTACAAAAGCATGTTCTGAACAAAGAGGACAATATTAGAACCCTCTTTTACCAATCTATCGGCATCGCCATTCCCTTCATGTGAAACATCAAATATGCTTTCAATGGAATGCCCCCTTTCTATACCTAGAACATGAATTACTTCAATTGAATCCAACATCACCCATCGAAACAGGCAAGATCCTGAAGCCCACTGCCAAGCACTGTAAAGAGACAAACTAATTACAGGTTTTTTTTTTGGTAATTAATACAATTAGAATTAAGAGGAAAGTGTAATTGATACTAAAGAGGGAGTATGTAAACATTGCATGCTTTTATAAATTTACAAATCACCGGCGAGCAATATACACAAAAATGCAGTCTTCTTTTCTTCCTCGTCTACAATCTATCAACACAACTCCATTCCAATGAAGTCAATCTTGTAACAGAGTCCTCACAGCAATCAATAAGGACATCTGGCCATCTTCTTTCCTTCCAGAGCAGACATCAGCAACCTCATCCAGTAGGTTCTTGTTTGTTTGGGTATGGGTTGAATGCTCATCCAATGCAGATATTTTATGATTTTCTAAATAAATTTTATGAAGCATAAAATGACACTGTTTTGATGGTCTATATTAATGAGATCAGCTGAAGTGTTTCTGGGTTTCATACTTCACCAGGGGTTATGTGGAGGAAGTTTGGATGTGAGGATTTCTGACATGGATTCTTGAAATGCATGGATGTTAGAAACCACATCAGGTATTTCACATTTGGAAGGGCTTGAATTGGCCGTTTTACAAAGTCCATGGATTTGTGAATCTACAAAAAGTTATGGAGGTTAAGCCAGAAAAATCCACACTTGTGTCCTGTTAATCTAGAATACTTATTACCTAAATTCGTGACTCAAATTTTCTCCACCTTAACACCTTATTATATAAATATTAGGGATTTAAAATAATATCAATATGGATAATGTATATTATTATATCACATAAGTAAATGTGCATAATAAATATATCTTAGATAGGGGTATCAATGGAGCCAAATTACCATGTTACCCAAAGGACAAAACCAGACGAATCAGGCAATGGACCTTTTTTTGGGACTGGGTACACTGTTTGAGTTTGAATTTGAGTCCATCAGATCCATACTAGCACAGTGGCAAGTCAACTTGGGCTCACAGTACCTACTGGGGGTCCTCAGATAGGGGTGTCAATGGACCCCAATTACCATGTTACCCATATGACGAAACCAGAAATATGAGGCGATGGACCCTTTTTTTGGGAGTGGGTGCACTGTTTGAGTTTGAATTTGAGTCCATCAGATCCATACTAGCACAGTGGCAAGTCAACTTGGCCTCACAATACCTACCAGGGGTCCTCAGTTTGAGGTACCACTCTTGGACTGGTGATCCAATCTAGCAGTACACATATATTAGGTTAATATTCAAATATATAATAACTTTGGTCCAGAAGCAGGCCCGAAGTAGGTCTGCGTAAGTGTCCAGGAAAAAAAAAAGCCGTAATCAGGTCTGAGTTGGTCCATTGACCCAACGGGACAAGACCAATCTATCAGTGTTTATTCATTAGCTGGATTTTTGAATGGTTAGAATGGCAGATGATTCATTTGTTTATTTAAGGGGGAGGAAAGATGAGTCTCAGTTGAACTCCACATGTATCTGTTCTGGTTCAATTGGGTTGGACCAGTAGGTCCAGTTTGTTATTAAAACAGTATATTTTTCTAGCGGAATGACAGAATAGAGCACACAGTACTCATCCCCTCGGTTCTTCAAATGATCTTTGTGAAATGTTAATTCCAATCATGCCACTCCCACTCATTGGGATCACAAGTTTCAGCCTATTAAATAGGGTGAGCCTTTGTATTCACTTTTGGCATTGACAAAAAAATTGTGAGTACAAGGTACAGTCTTATGTTTTGATTTCTAGGAAGATTCCCTTTTTTCAGGTTCTGATCTTCCTACATAAATAAAAATTTGAAAAAAACATATTCATGATTTATATTCTTTTGCTACAGGTCTGACAAAATTCGAGAAGCTACATATATGCTCCCATACATACATTTGGGATGCAAGGGCAGCAATGGTAACGATACCACTTAAGTCTCAAATTACCTACCAATAACAAAGAGAAGAAAATAAAGCATCACACATCAACAATACCTTACATAAAAATGAGAATCTGTAGAGCGAAAATGCACAAGCTCTTGCTATTTTCAACCATTTAAAGTGGAAACAGAATAAAAATGATCTAGTTCTGGATAACTATTATTTCATGTGACTGTAAAATGTAGAAAAGAAGTACCTAAGGAGGTTGTTCAAGTCAAATATTTAAGCAGAACAATGCAGAAGGTAAGTAATAAACATTACCACGTAAAACAAGGAACAAAGTTGGCGGATTTGCATTCGTTGGGTTCTGAAGGACAAATTCCTCTGGGACTTTACTGCAGATATTCCAGAGCACTCGTATGAAATCTATCTATTAACATAAAACAAAAATAAAGTTTGAATATGGGTACTGGTAAGAAACTACTTATGCAAGGCAATATGGATCACCTTAGAGCTTCAGCACCGAGGATTTGCTCACGTGGGATCCATCCATCTACGTTCATTAGATCTAACCAATGTCCAATGATATCCAAGCAAATTCCAATGTCCCAGCGCCTAGTCAAGAAATAGCAAGAACACATGCACGCCAAAGATTCAATAACATTGATTACATTAGATATGAACCCAAAATATACTATAAATGTGTAAGCCATGCAACACAAGGGACCAAAGAAGAGTGCATTATAAAGTACAACTGTCAATAACATTTAAGCGAACCAAGCATCCACAAACTAACCAAATAAGCAGCTGATGAAAACCTTCATCCCATAGAAAACCTCTTGGAAAGAAGGGGCGACTTGGAACTGCCGAGTATAGTGCAGCTGGCCAGTAAGGAACGTACTTCTTGCCATTGTCAAGCTACAATAAAAAGTCCCCACAAAACGATATAAATGGTTTCAAAGTTTTGAAGGTTAACTTTCGAAAGGACAAACAAACGGCACTATCATCAAGAGAAACAATGCATATAAAGTTAATGTTTAATCAGAAGAGGGATAAATGATGACATATGGACAAAAAATTATCATTAACATTTCCAACTGACATTGATAAACAAGATAGAATAAGGACAGCATCATCATTACAAAACTGATAATAGTTGTGAATGAATCTGAGGTCCTAAATCTATACATTTTAATGAAACTAAACTCAGATTTGAGAGGAATTCTCCAAATGTCCATGGTAATCCAGACTGAAACAAGAGAAGAGAGAACTTAATACAGGACACCAAATTGAAGCACCAAGCCTCCTAGATACCTGACATAAAAATACCATATAAATACAATGTTAAGTCCCACAAGAAGGGTCATCAGACATGGAAGCACTACGACAAGAAGACAATCAGTGGTTAGTCAACCAAGTGATTCATGTTCCAAGTTTGGAAGAATACTCAGGCAACCATTCCAATCGCCCAGCCTCAATAGAACCCCCCTCACATCTTGAACCATTCAGTTGACCAACAACATTCTGCATAAGTGTCATCACAACACGACAACCACATCCACACCCACAAACAGATTAATGATAAGAACAAATCTCCTGACCACAAACTCCCCAACAAATCATCCTAGCTGTATGAAAAGCGAGGAAAACCATAACTGACCAGCCTAATAAAAAAAGATTCTAGACCATGAACAAGAAATTGACCTCTCAACTGAGATCCAACATCAACAAACTGACGACAATCAGTTCAATCACATGTTACAAGTAAATGAGTGCTTGACCAAGTTATAAAGACCCAAACAAGCCTGAAAGAAGTGAAAGGACAACCTAGGAGACCCATGTTTTGCATGCATGGGGACTCCTGGTGCATAAGTTGGTGGCTACACCACAGTCCACGTGTAGTGTGGTAGCACTATTACCCCAAGAATCCATCTCCTGTGGAAAGGACATGCATGTTTTGACAGTATTTATTCACTGCTCATAGTTGTTTTGGTTATTCACTGAAGCAAATATGGGTATTCATTATTACACTATAAGGAATAACATTCAAACATCTTAGCCATAGCTAATGGGATCTAAGATTTCAAGCATGTTATTATTCTTTTTTATAATTGCTGAGGGTATCCCCATGAAATTTGACCCAACAGGACTAATCCATCCAGGCGCACATTTTTATTCTTAAGATCCCATAATGTCTTTTCTTCATTATTTTATCTAATACAAGTATCTAGGACTTGGCTGTGTGACCTACTGACAATTGTGTCTAGGAATGTGACCCGAGCAATTGGAATATTTACATGTGAAAGGGTCCAAATATTAGACCCATAGCTGATCTTTTAATTTGAGTCCTTAAGGCTTCAGGGACCTGTCTTCATCCCTGCCCATGAGCCATGTCATTACCGAAACACCAAAAGAGCAGCCCATCTATTCTACATCCACAGGATCCAAAATAATACAGTCATCAACAACAATGATGATTATATTAATCTAATGCAGGGAGCTTGTCATCCCATGAAAATGCATGCATTCTTGTTACCATCATTTAGGCCAGTTCAATACTAATGGTGGACGTCGTTATTTCATGGCGTCTGGTGATCCCTTCTTTCCAAGGAAAGATTCTTCGAAAAATATACTTCCATATGTTACCTTTTGGCATTTGGTGCAAAACTTGCATATTTAAGAGATATTTAAGAGAGACACTATGCCCATGCACAAACTAAGAAAGAAAGGCAAAAAAAAATAGATTAATTCAGGAGATAGTGACAAAGGAGTTTGTTGGCTTCCGTAAGGTGGAAAGGCTAAGGACGGGTGAAATGTCTCATGTGGGAGTCTGCAGCATGTTGTGTATGAGCTTCAGTGGGCACCTTTAATTCAAGGGGGCTTACTTTTGTAGTGGGGATTAGAATTGAAAATGTGCAAGCAACCCAAGTAAATCAACCCAAGTAACTGACCTTAAAGCCTCTGCTCAATCACTGTAACATCACAAGGAAAAAAGAGGGAGAAAAAAAAGAATAATATGTGCTTTTATTCAAATAAACAATTACTGAATATGATTGCTGACTGTCGACCATTGCTACTGACAAACCACTTTTGCTTGCAAAAAAATGATGAGTTGGGTCCCACAACAAAGGATTGAGACAAAGGAAGAAATTTTGAAAAAAAGAATAATAATTTAAAATAAAAGTCACAAGTATGTGATAGTGGGCCCATCTCTCATGAAATGATGGTGAAAATGCACATCATTTTTCATGATTTTATGTGAATGAACTAATGATGATGAAAATTTGATTTATGTCATTAGAAAACCTAACTTTTAAACACTTTCCAAAAATACAATTCTAAGAATGGCAGGTTTCTCGATTGTATGCACAAACTATGAATTTTAAGAAAAATAAGCATGAAAACACAACATTGACTCTAAATTGTATAAAACATTATTTCACACTAACTGAAGCTCTTTTGAATGGATAAGTCCTTAAAATAGTCTAAAATGCATATAAAAATATGTATTTTTAAGGACTTATCAGCTACCTATATATAAAGCAAAAGGAACCTCAAAACCCTATAAAACCCCTAGCAATTGCTTTCCCAATAGTTTAGGACTCTAAGATATTTTTTCCTAATCAATACAACACAACTTACTAGAAAATTATAAAATTTCACAAAATTCCATATTTTGGTTGTTCTAAACCACATTTACAAGATAGTCTGTGGGCCCCACATGGCCCATCTAATGTTGAAAGCCACCATACGACCTGCAAGAAGACTCCTAGGTGATCCTATTGAGGTAGGTTTCAACTGGGTTGGGCTTGGTTGGATCCACAACCCCAGCCTCCAAACTTGCATGCCATACTGCCCTCTTTAATGATCCAGCATGTATAAAATTTGCACAAAAGCCGCTGCCTTCTTTTATTTTATCAACAATTCCATCAATTCAATTTTAAAGTAAAATATGAACTGTTTGGGGCCTGGAATCTTGCCAATTCTTGGTTAAGCGCTTGCGAGCCTTCTTGTGATGCTCAAACCGATCCATGTAGGCTTTGGTGACTTCAAATTCACGATCAAAATTCCATTCCGCATCAAAAGCCCTCACCGCCACTTGTATAGATTCCAGTAGGAGAGAACTATGCTCATAAGGATACTGATAGGAGGACATACAAGGATTATCACCATGAACAAGAGGATCCTTGGGAAGCCCTACGAAGTTATGCCTAGAGATGGGCATGGGTTGGGATTTTAATGGGTCACTCTAAACACTAACCTGCCTTGGCTCACAACTGCCTGCCTCATGCCCGACATGAATTGTGATAGGTTTATAAGTTGTGATAACAAAACCGCCTTGTGACAATGACAGATCAGGTTGAGTTTGATATTGGTTATTTCTTTATATAAAAAAATAAATAAATTATACACATTTCATGCACACAGGAAGACTTGAAGCTAAAATTGACAATCCCATTTTTGCAAGTGCTCAAAGGCAATTATGCTAAAGTTGTATGTATTATAATTTCTAATTAATATCTAAATCAGCCAAACAGAGTAGGGTGATGTGGGGCAGCTAGAACCTAAACTCAACTCAAGTCAAAATCTAAAAAACTAATCTCATCTAAAACCTGACAAACCCACTGCCAAACCCTCCCCTAATAGGAATGGAATGACATGGGTCGGGATGGATCCCCTGTTTAAACTGACCTATTGCCATCCATACCTATGCCTTCATTCTTTTATATCCTTTTTTTCTTCTAAGAAGGTTAGAATGTACTGATCAAGTGGCAAAATAAAGCAGCAGAACAAGGTTGACTTGCTTTAAAAAAAAAGCCAAACATCAAACAAAATAAAATCTATGGAACAAAATTTCTTGGCATAGTGTTTCATTGATCAAATCTAAAAGCTTTAATGGATAGAGAGAAGTGCCAAAGGCCATCACATAGGAAAAACATAATCACCTTCCACCATTCATAACTCCCTACACCAATGTTTTAAAAATTAGTTGAGTCCGGGTCGACTCTGACTTAGCAAGTGCCAAGTTGACTCACTCTCCCGAGTCCAATAGTTGGTCGAGTCACATTGTTTTTAGGCCCTGAACACACTTATTTCCTATTTTCTATTTGCAAAAGCTATGGGAGGCTGTTAAGGACATTTTGCGCTGATTCTAGAAGATCAAAACTACTTTTTTTAAGACCCAAGCATTTGAAGATTGATAAGACAATTCATCTAGCTGAATGAAATACAAATGCATATCTTTACACCAACTTTAATAAATGAAAGGCAAGTCTTACAGTTACAGATTCAAAACTATATTTTCTATTTTCTAGATTTTCCGTTATTTTTCATATATTTTTTAAACATTTATTGGGCTCAAGGGTGAAACTTGTTCCAACTTGACCTGAGGGGAAGCGGCTCACAACATGGTCAATTGCATTTTATTATTATCAATTGAAGGTGTTAAGATTAGCTGAACAATTATACATATGACATCTGTTGTTATGCTTGTTATTGTTGTGTTTGCATAGTGCACCCCGTATATAGATTGGAAAAACCTCTGGCGGGCATCAGTGCTCACGATAAGGTGAGCACCGCAAGCCAAAACACCTAGTGGGTCTCAACTTATGATCCATCTAGGTGGACCATAAAAAAAGGACCCCCCCTCCCCCAATGATAGTCACTGATCCTAAGTTTAGCACTCATCCAAATGGATTGGACCGTTGGATCGGCTTGCACTCATTTTGAATGGTGAAAACATGCTCGCCATTGATCAAATGGTTAGGATGATAATTTGGGCCTCCATCACCATACATAGGTTGGTGTTTTGGAGAGATGGGGGCCCACAAAGTGAGCACCGGTGCTCGGAAGAGGGGCTATGTGTATGTCTTTCCCATGTTTCTCTTCTATATTTTACTTGGAATAAATTCTTCTTATTCAAAGAAAGGCTAATTTTAATGATATATCACATTAACATCTGCAACATAAAATATTAAGTCCCCATCAGCATCCAACATACTAATACATCTAATACCAAAGTAAGCATCCACTTTAAGCAAAGCAGATAATAATATCAAACAAACAGAAGGGCAGACACTTACGTTAGAATCTGTTGGAAGGGCAATTCTTGACTGGCCATAGAAGTAGCCAATGCTTCCCAACATATTCCCAATGGCAGCCCTACCAACAGTCACTGATTCAGAATCAACCTGAAGGGGTGATAAGATCATTCAGAACTAATTTAAATTAAAAATAGGTAAGAGGACAATAGCAATTAAAATTTTATACTTTTACCAACGGTTACAAGAAATCTAAACTATAATCACAAACCAAATGACATACAAAGTTTAATTCAGCATTAATGAGAAGTTCCCATAAAAGCAATTTTATAATTCATCATCATCATCATCAAACCCTTATCCCAACCATGTTGGGGTCGGCTATATGAATTCTATTTTTCCATTCCGTTCTATTTTGAGCTAAATCTTTAGATAAGTTAAACTTCTTCAAATCGGATTCAATGACCTCTATTAATGCTTTCTTCGGCCTACTCCTACCTCTTGATGGGCCATCCACCTGTATAGCCATACCTCTTGATGGGCCATCCACCTGTATGGCCAAACTTTTTCTTACCGATGCCATTACTGGCCTACGCTCGACAAGCCCAAACCATTTTAAACGGATTTCTCTAATCTTATCCCTCATTGGTGCTACCTCTAAATGCTCTCAAAAGCGCTCATTTCTAATTTTATCATTTCTAGTTTTACCACACACCGACCTAAGCATTTCATTTCCGCTACATCTATCTTATGTATATGCATCTTCTTAATTGGTCAACATTCTGCTCTATATGTCAGAGCTAGTATAACTATTGTCCTGTAAAATTTGCTTTTAAATTTCGTTGGCATTCGTCTGTCACAAAGCACTCCGAAAGCTAGTCTCCACTTCAGCCATCCAGCTTTTATCCTATGCTCTACATCTTCATCAATATCCCATCCTTACTAATCATCGAGCATAGGTATCGAAAAGAATCTCTACGTGATATCTCATGGGTTTCAATTTTGACAGTGATTTCAACACTTTGTATATGTCCACTGAAGTTGCACTCCATATATTCTGTCTTTGTACGACTTATTTTAAAGCATTTAGATTCTAATGCCCTCGCCATCTCTCGAGGTTTGCATTTACACCATCTCTTGATTCATCCACCAATACTATATTATCTGCAAACAACATACACCATGGTACTTTTTCTTAAATATGCATAATTAACTCATCCATAATTAATGCCAAGAGATAAGGGGCTTAGGGCTGATCCTTGATACAAACCTATAGTCATGAGGAATTCACCTGTTTCTTCACATATGGTTCTCACATTTGTTACTGCTCCTTCATACGTATCCTTAAAATTTTCAATGTAACCGCTAAGGATATTCCTTTTCTCCAATACCAACCAAATTAAATCCCTCGGTACCCTATCATAGGCTTTTTCTAAATTGATAAAGACCATGTGTAGATTTTTCCTCTTTGCTCGATATTTTTCCATTAATTGCCTAAGTGAAAAGATAGAAAAGCAATTTTATAATTATTATAATAAAAATTTTGCAAAACAAAAATGCACTGCAAAGAATAGAACATCATAGTAGTATGAAATCATATAGTTAGCAATAAACTAACAGTAAAAGGAAATCCTTGCTTCGGAGGGTTGGAAGAGCTCAACTTACCATCATCACCTGATATAGTAGTTTTAAATGAACATCAAATGTACATAAAAGGAAATCATTTTATGGTAGACCAAGAATGATTCACAACGGCCGCATAATTAATGCATGGATAGGGAATTATTTTGGTTGGTTAATATTTGGGAATGAAACATAAATAACTCTTGTCAGAAGACTGTGCTACAAAGCAACCTAGCCAAGGATAATCACAATTGACAACAATCTTATGACCTTGGGATTGTACCAATGATAGATGCCAAGCATTTGATGTAGGCCAGATTCATGATTGGCCAGCCATTGGATGCAAGACCAATAAGGCCCAATAGATTAGAATAGATTATATTATTAGTAGTTGATTTAGTTGCTTTATTAATATTTGGCAAGTTCAATCATATTTGATTTAGGACTTCTTATTTGATTGGAATTAGTTATTTCCTTATTTAAATAACATCTTAGTTATAAATACAGATGTAATCTCTTCATGAGAGAAGACATTGATATTGAATAAAGAGATTGAGTTTGATTCTCACTTGAGAAAGTTTCGTTTGTTTTTGATAAGGCACCTAGACAGCCTTTTGGCATGGAGATTAGGCTGTTGGCTAATCTTCTTCCCCTGCGCTGCTTCAGCATTGCTCAGAATCGCCGTAACTCGCCACTGTGGTTGACCCCACCAAGCGATATGTTATGCTTTATGGTTGTCACAGTATGAATTGTTTTTTCAACCCAAAAAATGTGGAAAATATGAAAAAAAGAATATTGGAAAAATTCCAGAATCAAAATCTTTTCATTAATATTTAGTGCACACTAAGAATAAAAATATCAGTCCATATACTGCTCAATCTGATAGTAGGCCCTGCCCGCGACAGTGCATTTGGAAAGGTACAACAGTCAGATCAAGTTCAAAAGACCAGAAACTCAGATCTTAGAAAGGCCTTGCTACATCGAGTCATATTCCCAGTGTGCGCCAACCAACTGGTTAAAAAACTAGTCATGGAATTGACAACCCAAGAGAAGTGACAGATTTAACTATGACACTAGCAGCCCTTCTCAAATTTGAGTGAAATTTGTCAAGGCCCATACAAGAGAACATGTATATTGGGTGGTTTGGATTGTTAAGGTGGGCCCACTATGAAGTCCACGTATTTCCCATAAGTTTGACCACCAAAAAAATTTATCTAATCAAAAACGGCATTTGCCCATTATTTTAGAGGGAAAGAGTAGAACGGAAAGAGAGAAGGGGAAAGGAGGAGATGCAGCCACAGTTGCAGAAGCACTGGCAGCCAGCAGCCATAGCATACAACAGTAGCAACTCTCTCTCTCTCTCTCTCTCTCTCTCTCTCTCTCTTCTCTTTTTTTTTTTTCACTGCAACCTATAATCTCTCTTTTTTCTGGATCTCCTCTTTTTTCCTTTTTCTGGCAACACGAGAAATCTCTGTCCCTCTGATGTGGGTTTCTCCAGCTGGATGCAGTCGTTATGTGAAAAATAATAGACATAATGGCCAAGATTTTGGTGACACAGTCTTCCAACAGTGTCCCAATAAGAAACAGTTGTGGTCCCGATTGATTCCAGATATGTATCGGCCACTAGTGACGTAACGTATCGACTGATATATTAAATCATGACGGCATGCCAACTCCCTCTCCCCATACTTTGACAATGACTTGTTTCCATAGACCACCAATTTCTACTCCAAATCTCCACCACCACTTGCTCATGTGGGCCCAACTTCTATTCTTCCACCTGGGCCCAAACCCTCTTTTGCCTTAAGCTTTAGAACCTCACTCCATTTAAGTAGTTGAATTTACTTAATCTCATGTGAACCTTCCCTCATGAATTTGCATTAGATGCTATTGGTTTCGTTTGTCAACCCTCTTGCCATCTTGAACTAGGACATATGGTACACAGGAAAATTAGCCATAGTCTACTTGAACAGCATTATGCACACACTTAGGAACACATATTGCCCCTTGATGAAGATGATTCCTCATATATCAACACTGGGTTCCCAAAGAGCTTTAGACGCATATTCATTCCAACGGAGAACAAGGTACTTTGATAGGGAACGAACCGGCCTTGTAGTCAAGTCTACCACTAATAATTGACCTCAAATCTTCAAAACCAATACCCATTATGCAACTCTTATAGAAGCTGATTTTGTGACCCAACGCCTCTTTGAATCATGTAAGAATAACCATAGCGTATCCAAATCTACCTCATTTGTAGTTTGAGAAGATCATCGTACCATAATCGAACTATAAGGAAAAATCCAGGTGGGAGAATCCATGCACATGTACAATAAAAACGATCAATATATGCACTCTAGATCCAACCTCTCCACTTTGACTTGAATCCCATTCTATCAAGACTGTACGCTAGGAAGGCAACATGATCATAGGCTTTCCTTAGAACTACCTTTCTCAGCTGTTCTTCTGGAATGGAAAACTTCATTGGCAACCACAACACCATGTAAATATCAGCCTTCCTTCCATGATCTCCCTTGGAAAAGGGAAAATGATAAGCAGCAATACCTTCTTCAACTAATTAGTGAACACCTCAGCTAACAGTTAATTTCTGTAACCAATCAAGCTAATGTGCTTATAGTCTTTCAGCTGAATGGGACTAGGAATTTTAGACATCAACGTGCTGAAACTCGAACGTGACTTATTATAGACCTGATCAGTTATCACGAATGAAGAATTCAGTAGAAAAGTCTAGAAGAAGTCCCATAGTACTTTGATTAACAAGAAACTAAAACCAGCAGCGCCTGAACTTCATCCCCTGGCCCAATCTTTAAGAGTTTCTTTGATTTTTGACAAGGAAATTCACTTCCAAATGGCACACTTTATAATAAGAGAAAGTGGGAAAAGAAATACCACCAATATTTGGCCTCTATCCCATGTTCTTTCAGAAACAAATTCAGTGGAAAAAAGGAGCCCATGACGTCATTTTTTTTTTTTATCCCAACTAAAGGGCTGGGTCCCTAAGAAACTTGCACATGCAAGGAGTGATAACTCGCACGTATGAGGTGATAGGAACTCACACATGTGGGGATCAACTACTTGCACATGAGAGGTAAAAAGAACTCACACATACAAGAAGTGGGGTGACCAAATCTCTTGTTGCTCTTTGGATCGTATATAACTTGCCTTAGGGTCGTTTGGCATTTACGCAATGCGTAAATGAAATTCACATATTTAATCGTTGAATATGTACATTTAATTATGTATACAGACTTTAAAATAAGCATGTTGTGCAACACACAACATTTCTAATAAATGGTAGGGGTAAAGCAACAACTGAGACAAATATAAACAAATCCATAACATATAAGCAAATAAACTAGTGTGATACCTCATCATTTACATTAAAACATCTTCTATATTTGTCTTCGAACTCTTTTTGTTTCACATTTAATTGATTAGTCAATAGTGCTCCTGAAAAATAAAGCAGAGAGACAGGAAAATTATAAGAATAAATAATGAAATTGAACTTAAAAGACAATAATCTAGACAAAATCTAAAAACTGTGATGAATCCTCTATGATCACAAGGTAGCTACCTGCCACACCCACAGTCCAATGCACGTACACAGAAGGTGGTGAGACACGCAATGGCAGGAAGAAAGGCTTTGGAGTCACTTGTACATCATGACCATTGAAGCGGTGTGACACACATATGATGTGATGGAGAATGGACAGAAGGATTCAGACTGATCAATAAAGATCTTGAAGGGTCAGGGATAATCTAGAAAACTCTATTGAAGTCTTGAATAATGTTGGAATATTTAGAATGTCCTTGTAAACTATAGAAATGTGCACAGAGTATTCTAAAATGTGGATAAGTCCCAGAATAGAGTAGAGTTGAAATAACTTTTCTAGAGTAGGGTATAGAAGGTTCAGATTCCTTGGATAAGTGACGTGGAAAATCCAGGCCATTGTTTCTATAGAAGAGGACATAGGGCTGCCTAACAAGAAAGTTTGAAGAATCAATGTATACTTTCATTTCTGTAAGTGTTCTCACTTCTTGGTGTGAGTGCAAAGCCTGTGGTGTGATTCTTCGTCAAAGGGCCAGACTGCTATCAGGGAAGCCTAATACACTAGCGCACTAGGGCATAGTCAAGTGCATCCAGGGCGGACCAAGGTACACGGGTATAGGGACTGCCTAAAAAAAGTTTAAAATGGTTAAAAACCCCTCAGACATTCTGAAAATCAATATGTTTTTTTGACATTTACCCCTTCCCCCCAATATTTCTTTCACATAAAGCCCCCCAAGTTGAATTTCCTGGGTCCAGCCTTGATTGCATCACAGACTAGAATTAAGGGGCTCACAACCCATGACATAAAAGTGGGCACACATGAGCATCATTCAACTATTGAATATCACAAGCAACTCAACGAGGATATGATGCATACAAGGAAGTGTCAGATTCATCCAGGAAATACTCAACTAAGCTGCTGTAAAAGAAATTTAAGGTTAATTCCGGAAATTTTTATACAAAACTAGTTTGCCTACAGCCATTACAGTTAAAGTAGGGAGGGGAAAAATAAGTTCCTAAATGTGTTCCGAAGGAATTCCATCATGAGATGGTCCAAGAGACATGCATTGGAAACAGAAGTTCCATATGTTGAATTGTCAAGATCCAACAAAAGTTTGAACCCTGTAATCACAAATGCATCAAACATAGAACAAGACAAAAGGGGAACCTATCACCAAAACGACCTCATAAAAACTAATGAACGGAGAGTTCTTGATGCAGGCCATAATAATGGGCCCTGTCTGAAAGTTTATACCCGCAGGCCCAAAGCACAGTAGATTAGAGTAGATTATATTATTAGTAGTTGTTTGGTTGCTTTATTAAAATTTGGCAAGTCCAGTCATATTTGATTTGGGACTTCGTATTTGTTTAGAATTAATTGTTTCCTTTCTTAGATGATGTTTTAGTTATAAATAAGCATGTAATCTCTTCATGAGATATATACTTTAATATTGAATAAAGATTTTGAGAGAGTTTGTTTGTCTTTGGTGAGGCACTTAGACATTCTATTCCTAAGCCTTTTGGCTTGGAGATTAACCCCTTGGTTAATCTTCTTCCCCTGCGCTGCTCCAATTGGTATCAGAGATAAAAATCCAATCTCGCACCGCCGTCTGATCGCTGATCCGAGGTAACATATCTCTCCCGTTTGTCTGCTCTCGACCAGTCATCATCCCTCATCGTCAGTCATCTTTATCTTTATCAAATCCCTTACGACAGAACCCCACCTCAAACCATACCGACACCCTAGTCCTCTCCAGCATCACCGCCGCACTCCATACCATCTCCATATCCTCCACAAACCCCATCCACAACTCCTTAGCGACCCTCGAACCACTGCCGATCCAGTCCTAACTTTTTCCGGACTACCACCAGACCACCGACCCCACTCCCGAGACCCCTCGCATCTCCTACACTCCCACTGGAACCCCTAATCCCATTACTGCCACCGACCGACCTCTTTATAAGCCCTAATCACCTTTCCGAACCTAGATCTCCAACGCCACACCCAATCCCTAACCCACCACGACCCTAAACCCTAATTAAACCCAACCCCTTCACAAACCCACATTCGATCACCTCCCTTTCCACCGAAACCAACCCGATCCACCCCGACCTAAACCAACCCGATCCACCCGGACCACCACCTCGACCACTGCCGTCCATCCCCATCTCTTCCAGAATCACCTCACACCCCTTTGTCCCTCGTCGGTAACCCAAACCTCCGCAGCCCACCGGACCCCTCCACCGACACCAGCCGACCCACCCATCGGTCGCTGTCATCCATCCCCAAACCCAGAGATTAAAAAAAAAAAAAAAAGACGAGAAAGACAGAGAAGAAGAGAAGTAACAGAAGAGAGAGAAAGAAAAGCGAGAACTGGTACCTGTCACTGGAGACGAAGGCACCCACCAGCATAGCAGCGTCGCAAACGAAGGCACCCACTAGCACAACAGCGTCGCAGCACCACGGCACCACCTTCGGTTGTCGCTGCAGCCACCGCCTACACCACCCAGAGCGTCGTCCATCCCTGCAGCGTTGCCGTCGAAGGGAGCCCCTGCAGATAAGCCACATCCAACCCTTCCTCTCTTTCCTTTCATTTCTGAAACAGAGGGCAAAACTTTCCTTTTTCACCTGTCTTCTCATTACTGTAGCAAGAGGAAAGAATTTAAGCAGTTGGGCCGACACAGTTTGGTCCCAAACTGCTGACCCGAATCTCACCCGAGACCAAACCACTCTTGGGCTCAGTCCGGGTCTGACCTGACCCAGCCCATGTCCACAACAGCAGCAAAAAAAAAAAAAAAAAAAAAAAAAAAAAAAAAAAATTCCAGCAATCTTTTGTTTCCTTTGCTTCCTACAATCAATGTCAACTGGAAGCGGTCAATCATATCGGGGCCGATTTTCTAATCATCAACGTGATGCCATGTTAATAGAGTTATCTGAAAGAGTACATGCGTTGGAAGAACTGTCCCACAGTTCACAGAGGCATCCTGCTGCCAAAGCATCCTCTAGCGCTGGAAACCAACAAAATTCAAGCCGACAAGCAGAAACAGGCCCGCAAGAATCTATTCATGATTTCATTCGGCGTCTTTTTTTCTAAAAAAGATCCTGCAGATGCACCTGCTGCACCAAAAATAGATGATATCACAAAGCGAGTCAAAATTGATATCTCTGATTTCTCCAGTCGTCTCAATCCAAAGGCTTTTATTGACTGGCTCAATTTTCTTGAAGATTATTTTTCTTGGTATCATATGGATGATGCACAGCGTGTTGCTTTTGTCAAAGTCAAACTTAAAAAAGATTCAGCACGAATTTGGTGGTGCAGCGTTGAGCACAACAATCTTGTCATGGGACGCCCTGCTATTACCAAGTGGGATGATATGCGTGAAAAGCTTGAATGTAAATACTTGCCCTCCAATTATTTAAGTCTCCTTCAGCAAGAATATTTTGTTTTCAAGCAAGGCACATTATCACTGGATGAGTATACAGAGAGATTCAATGATTATGTTATTCGGTGTAAAATTCAAGATGATGATTTCACGCTAGTCAACCGGTATAGAACTGGTTTGCGAGATGAAATAAGACGTGAAGTCCTTATGCATGATTTTGAAACTGTTGATGATATTTATAACAAGGCAAAATGAGTTGAGCTAGAATTGCGGTCATCCACTTTGAGACGATTTGACTCTCAAACTGGGGAGTCAACGACTTATCGAGCCCCCGCATTTCAAAAAAATAATCGCGCTCCACTAAATCAAAGTCCTTCTCAATATAACCGTGCTCCACCAGTAGGTTATCCACCTAATCACAATAATTCTTAATCTAACCGTGCTCCACCAACGGGTTATCTTCCACCTCCAAAACAACAGCACAATCACCCCAATCAGCGTTCTTTTGCTCAAAATCAAAGAGGGACAGTGCCACAAGAGCAAGTTATGCGGAATCGTGGACCTCTTCGTCAGGATCGACGAACTGATGGTTGTTATCAATGTGGTCAACCAGAGCACTTTGCTAATGCATGTCCTCAGGTTCGCAATCTTTATTATTGCGATGAAGATCCTTATTCGTCAGAAGACTATGATGAGCATCTTGAGATGGAGCCTCCTCCTGACTATATCCAATCAGAAGCTCAGCCAGATCCACAGCAAGAGGATCAATCTGATCCTCCTCCTCATGCCGCCCCCGGTGCAGAAGAAGGTGGTCCTGTCCTTATTATATGTCGACTTCTCCTCACCAATGAACAAGAAGAAGCTGATTGGCAACGTACTTCAATCTTCAGGACACGTGTGAGATGCCAAGGTAAGTTATGCAATTTAATTGTTGATGGAGGAAGTGCTATGAATGTTGTTTTACAGGAAGTGATCACTAAGCTCAATTTGCCTATTGAAAAGCACCCAAAGCCTTACAAGGTCGTTTGGGTAGATGATCATGCAATCCCTGTGACCCATCGTTGCTTGGTTCATTTTAAAATTGGCATATATGAAGATGATATATGGTGTGATATTATTCCCATGAATATTGCTCACATTCTACTTGGCCGACCTTGGTTATATGATTGAGGGGTACATACTGATAAGAAAAGGCACATTCATTCTTTCAAATGGAAGGGACAAGTGGTGGATTTCCTTCCATTGCCTCCATTAACATCCTCTTCGACTGTTTCTACCACCCCATCAAACCCTCATGTTCTCTCTATGAAGAAGTTTGAAATGGAAAGCAAAGACCAAGGAGTTGTTTATGCTCTTGTTCCTAAAGAAACACGAGAAGCAGATGATAAACAACAAGATTCTACACCACCAGAAATCAAGTCATTGCTCCATGATTTTCAAGATTTGATTCCATCCAAACTTCCTAATGAGTTACCTCCTATGCGGGACATCCAGCATGTCATTGATTTAGTCCCTGTATCTACCCTTCCTAATTTACCTGCTTATTGCATGAGCTTCGCCGAACATGCTGAATTGCGAAGACAGGTTGAAGATTTACTCAAGAAGGGTTATATTCGAGAAAGCATGAGTCCTTGTACAGTTCCAGCCCTCTTAACACTAAAGAAAGATGGTTCTTGGCGAATGTGTGTTGATAGCCGAGCAATTAACAAAATTACCATCAAATATCGATTTCTGATTCCCCGAGTGGACGACATGCTTGATATGATGTCTGGATCTTCTGTCTTTTCCAAGATTGATCTCAAGAGCGGATATCACCAACTCCGTATTTGGTCCGGAGATAAATGGAAAACAGCATTTAAGACCAAAGATGGATTATACGAATGGTTGGTCATGCCGTTCGGTCTAACAAATGCTCCTAGCACTTTTATGAGAGTGATGACTCAGCTTCTACGACCTTTTCTTGGCAAATTTGTTGTGGTATATTTTGATGATATTTTGATATTCAGCAAATCAAAAGAAGCTCATCTCGATCATCTGAGGTATGTCATGCGTGCACTTCAAAGAGAAAAGTTTTACATTAATTTGAAGAAATGTACATTTTTGAATTCCAAAGTAGTATTTTTGGGCTTTGTTGTCTCGACCCAAGGAGTTGAACCTGATCCAGCTAAAGTCAAAGTAATCCTTGATTGGCCCATTCCTACTTCTATACATGAGGTACGTAGTTTTCATGGATTAGCTACCTTTTATCGGAGGTTCATTTATAATTTCAGTACAATCATAGCCCCTATAATTGACTGCATGAAAAAGGGAGAGCTTACTTGGACCAATGCCGCCTCTCAAGCATTTGAGCAAATTAAGAGAAAAATGACTGAGGCACCAGTTCTAAAACTTCCGGACTTTGACAAAGTCTTTGAAGTTAGTTATGATGCTTCCCATGTCGGTATTGGTGGAGTCTTAAGTCAAGACGGTCATCCGGTTGCTTATTTCAGTGAGAAATTAAATGACTCCTGTAAGAAGTATACTGTTTATGATCTGGAATATTATGTAGTGGTTCAAGCTCTTTGGCGTCATTATCTCATTGGAAAAGAGTTTGTCTTATACTCTGACCATAAAGCCTTGCAACACCTAAATTCTCAAAAGAAGATGAGCGACAATCATGTCAAATGAAGTGCATACCTACAGGAGTTTACTTTTGTTCTGCGTCATAAATTTGGCACGAAAAATAAAGTTGCAGATGCTTTGAGTCGTCGAACTCACATTTTTACGACAATTTCTGTCAATGTTCCTGGCTTTGAAGAGATATGCAGAGAATATGCAGCTGATCATGACTTTGGTCGCATTTATACAGATTTTCTAAATGGTGAGGTTTTAGAACATCCAAAATTTTCTCTTCATGATGGATCTCTCTTTCGTGGAAATTAGTTATGTCTGCCTGATACATCTATCCGTGAATTTATGATATGTGAGTTACATGGTGGCGGATGTAGTGGACATTTTGGGCGTGATAAAACATTGGCTCTTGTGGAAGATCGTTTCTTTTGGCCACGCTTAAAAACAGATGTTGCCCGAATTTGTGAATTATGCAGAGTATGCCAACTTGCAAAAGGTCAAAAGAAGAATACAGGTTTGTATCAGCCCCTTCATATTCCACATGCACCTTGGTAAGATTTGAGCATGGACTTTGTCTTCGGCTTACCAAAAACAGCGAGAAAGGTAGATTCTGTATTTGTTGTTGTGGATCGTTTTTCAAAAATGGCACATTTTATTCCTTGTTCTTACACAGCAAATGCCAAGAAGATTGCTATTCTTTTCTTTAAAGAAGTTGTTCGTCTGCATGGCCTTCCCAAGACAATAGTATCTGACAAAGATACAAAGTTCATAAGTTTCTTCTGGAAGACCTTATGACACATGATGTGCACAAAGCTCCAATACTCAAGTGCCTATCATCCACAAACTGATGGCCAAACAGAAGTTGTCAATCGTAGTTTGGGAAATCTTCTTCGATGCCTTATTGGGGAACATGTTGCTTCATGGGATCTTATTTTACCCATGGCGAAGTTTGCCTATAATAATTTTGTCAACAGAACAACAGGGAGATCACCATTTGAAGTTGTCACTAGTGTCAAGCCACGTCTTCCTATTGATTTAAGTCCGTTACTAGTTGATTCTAGATTAAGTCCGGATGCTGAACAGTTTGCACAACATATGAAAGATGTTCATGATGAAGTTCGCCGGCATACTACTACAAGTAATGAAGCATATAAAAGGCACGCAGACTCTCACAAATGCCATGTTGAGTTTGCCGAAGGTGATATGGTAATGGTTCGTTTAAAGCTCGAAAGATTTCCTGCAGGTAAATACAAGAAGCTACATCCACGAAGTGGAGGTCCTTTCAAGATTCTGAAGAGAATCAGTTCCAATGCATATGTTCTCGACCTTCCTTCAGATATGAATATCAGCTCCACCTTTAATGTTGAAGATTTGACATTTTATCGCAGGCATCACAATGATGAATCCTTTGAGGAACAAGCTTTTCGCCTCCCTCTCCATCAATTTCCTCCAGATGAAATTGAAGATGTTTTTAATGATCAAATCATTTCAACCAAGAATGGAGGATTTCACAAGTTCCTTGTCAAGTGGAAAGGCAAACCGTTCTCTGAAGCTACCTGGATTACGGCCATAGATTTTCAACGTATCAATCCATATTTATATGAGCAGTACCAAGCTAACAACTCGCCGGAGTCGAGTTTTTCCAAGCCAGGGAGAGCTGATGCGGTCATAATAATGGGCCCCATCTGAAAGTCTATACCCGCAGGCCCAAAGCACAGTAGATTAGAGTATATTATATCATTAGTAGTTGTTTAGTTGCTTTATTAAAATTTGGCAAGTCCAGTCGTATTTGATTTATGACTCTTCTTATTTGTTTAGAATTAGTTGTTTCCTTTGTTAGATGATGTTTTAGTTATAAATAAGCATGTAATATCTTCATGAGATATATACTTTAATATTGAATAAAGATTTTGAGTTGGTTCTCAGTTGAGAGAGTTTGTTTGTCTTTGGTGAAGCACCTAGACATTCTATCCCTAAGCCTTTTGGCTTGGAGATTAGCCCGTTGGTTAATCTTCTTCCCCTGCGCTGCTCCAGTTCTGAAGTTTCTTGCTTCCAAATTCTATAGTTGATCTAAAACTATGGGATTGAGGGGGAAAAACTGCAAACTTTCCAAGACGCAGCAGCTCAATCTCCATGACAACAGGTTCATCTCAACTTAGGACAATATAACCAAATCCCTGGAAAACACCTACTTATCCTCTACAGCTTATCATGACCCAACACAAGGAAAAATTTTGCCAAAGAAAAGTCATCATGCCAAACATTGTCCCATCATCAAGAGGATGATGTTTCAAAATGAATATTCAGGAATAACATTCCTACCTGTAAACTTGTATATTGGTTTCCAAATAAAACCTAGAACAGAATGCCTCAAAAAAGTTTTATGAGGCACCATTCATTAAAATAAGGTATTGCGGGCAATGTTATAGATGAGACAAACCTGTAAGGCTATTGACACGTTCTTCTGCTCTTGAATTCATCAAACCAGTTCCAGATAGGAAAGCCACATCCATGTTAAAAGGAAGATTTCCAGAAATCTGCATATAGGGGAAAAAAAAAGAGCAACAGAACTTAAAATTCCAGACAAATAAAATTTAATATTTGCTACTACCACCAAGATATAAAATCACCAGAGAATATTGGGAGGAAAAAGTTAAAATGTGTTAAAGAACCATGAAAAAAGAAAGTCAGTGCCCAAACTAAAGCTCAAGCCCAGTTCAGAATCTTTGAAAAAGAATACCTGAAATACAACAATATTTGGCGATTGCTCAGATGTGTCAGGCAGCTGAAGAAGCCTCGTCTTTTTTGCCTGGAAAAATGCATGTACCAGAAAAAGAAAACCCAGGAGTGAATTAAGATTTCAAAACGTGTACGCAAATCTCAGAGTTTCAAAATAGCAACTAAAAAGGTGCATGGCAATAAGCACCCAAATCTTAACACGACATACATGGACTCCAAGAGTTTGCAGAAAAAGCTCAGATAAATTGTGCATATGTGGGCTTCTAAAGCCAGAATAGTGAACTTCCAAGTTATCCTACAAAAGGAAGGAAATAAATCAAACTACTTGTCCATATCATATTTTTAAATATGAGGCACAAAGAATTCATTAGCAAGGGCTTCAAGTTTTAAAATATGAAGATACAAATTGAATAATATTCCTAAACATGAAGTAGAAACAGTATAGCCTTAAATGAAACCACACTAGGAAGGAATCTGTAAGAATATGCTAGTGATAAAACACGGATTTGCTTGGGAATGGAGAAGAATGTTTGTACGCTGATGACTTTAGCAAACCCATATTGTTCCATTCATATATTTATACATCACAAATATATCTAATATGAACTAAATGGCATGCATATCATTCATCAACGAATATGTGGAAACATATGAAAGGGATTTTTATCGGAAAAAATGGCATACATTTCATTCATCAACGAATATGTGGAAACCTATGAAAGGGATTTTATCCCAAAAAAACCCCTTAAAGTTGAGAAAAACAATGGAGGGCCCAAACACTTCATAATGATGGCAAAGGGCTTCTAGCCACTTTATTATTCTTTTTTGTGGCCAAATTTGCCCCCATTCCATGATGTCACGGAATGTGGGATTATTCCGTGATATCATGGAATGCCCTCCTTTTTGAGAAATTTGCATGTTGGATTATTCCATGATATCACAGAATGAATTATTCCACGATATAATGCAATGGAGGTCATCTACTATCCTTACGAACAAGGATGAAAATAGCGGTTGCGGCGGGCATAGCGGCCTGCCGCCGAAACACTACGTAGCAGTAGCGGCGATACATAGCGGTGTGATTGGAAAATATTTTCAAAAAAATTTGAAAAAATTCCAAGAAATCCAGAAATATTGGAAAATGATGGAATATATGCTTGTTTTGCAAAAGCAACTAGTATAAGGATATGTAGCGGTCGCCTCATTACATGAGGTCCTGTATCACTCAATGAATAGAAAAAAATAGGAATAATAAATTTTTCTCATATGGATTAATGTTGTTTAGTCATGCTTAGAATATAACAGTTCATAGTTTTATTTTGAAATACACACACACACATATATATATATGGAGAAAGTTTTTCTATTAAAGTGAAATTTGATTAAAGCCCTATTTTTTATTAGAGTAAAATTGTTTGGATTAGTTTTTTTAATGGTTATTTCATAGTTATATTTTGAAATGTATATATTTATATATATATATATGTGGAGGGGAATTTTTTATTAAATTGAAAATTGAAAAAGGTCTATTTTCTATTGGAGTGGTATTTGGTTAGGGCCTTATTTCCTATGACTAGAGTGAACTTTGGTTGGGCTTGTGTCCTTTTAAATAATCTATGTTCAATTAGTGTGAATTTGGATGTGCTTTATTTTCAGTAGGTGTGGAATTTTTTTTTATAGATAACTGTAAAAAGTTGGTGTGGAAGTTGGCTATGACCCTATTTTCAATTTGAGTGAAATTTGAGGAAGGTGCCAATTTCAATTTGGTAATACTTGGCTCCTATGTGACCTTTTTTATTTTAACGTTGTTGCCTCATTGTGGAGCCCACGAATAGTTACAACAGGTTCTTTAAGTTTTATTGTTTTGGATGGGCCCACTTAATTTTTTTTAATGTTTTTAATGGTTTTTAATGTTTTTGAGTGGCTTATTTAATTTTTATCTCTACCTTTCATCAGATGGGCCATCGTGGGCCATAACCGACCCGTTAACAAAATAGAAGACAGATGAAGGGTATTTGTTGCCCACTTGCCCTAAAAATTGGCCAAAATAGACGATCGGATTTTGGGAAAGAGGGAAAGAGGGAAAGGTGGAGAAGAAGAAGAAGAAGAAAAAGAGGAAGAAGAAAGAGGAGCTGCTGGGTTCTACTACTACCGCCTCCTGCTGCTGCTGCTGCTTCCTGTTGCTGCCTGATGCTGCTGCTGTCGTCGCTATGATGCTGCTGCTGCCGTGATGTTGCTGCTGGCGCCGCCGTATCAGGCATGTCCTCTGCAACTCGTCCCACTCTATCTCTTTCTCTCTCTTTTTTTTTTCTTTTTCCCTTTCTTCCTCTTTTTCTACTTTTTTTTTGTTATTCTACCAGTTGAGCAAAAGAGAAGAAGTGGGAAGAAGGGCCTGATTTAACCAGGCCCATACATAGCAGCCGCTACGGAAATATAACGGCCGTAGCGGCCGTATCGGCCGCCACGGGCCACTACGGTTGTGAGCGCCGCTATTTCGCAAAAGGCGTAACGGCCGATATTTACATCCATGCTTACAAATAGCTTGGACCCTTTGTTATTTGAATTTAAAGGGCCTTTTTTTGAATAAGTTTGATGCAGGATGATGCAAACCTAAGCTATTGCAATGTAGTTGAAGTGCTGAAATCAGAAAAGTGCAGAAAGTTCAGATCTGGATCTGAAAATTGTATAAAATTCAGATCTGGATCAGTACAAACCGTCTATCAATTCCAAGGGGTGGGTCAACAACAGATCTAGACCCTTATCACAGATCCTGCAGTAATAGTTCCCTAGATTTAATAGTGGATCTTAATGGAAGGCAGAACTTCCAACACTTAGGGCTTGTTGTGGTTCAGTTGGTCAAGATCAGATCTGGACTCTTGTAGTGGCTAGAAGATGTTCAAGAAGAGAAGAGTAGAAGAGATAGAGAATACCTTTGTTGGGCTCTCACCAAACTCCAATCACAGGAGGCGTTAGAAGTGGTTGGTAAGAAGGTGGCTTGCAACCAAGTAGAGAAGAAGAAGAAGAAGAAGCTCTTTCTTATTCCAGAAATTTTTTTTTTTACATGCATCATAATGGTGGAGAAGACCTAGCCCTAGATTTAAAGGATTTCTCCAACCAAAAAAGGAAAAAGGAAAAGAAAAAAGAGGAAGACATGAAAGGAAATAAAGAGGAGAAAAAGGAGGGAGGGGATCTTGCGCAAGATAGACTTGCGCACATTGGGATTCGTGCGCAAGTCTATCTTGCGCAAGAATCTTTTGTTTTCTTTTTTTTTTTTTTCACTTAAATGGTGGTCCCCCCTTTTCTCTCTTATTTATTACATCGATAAGACAAACAAAACGGGTCCCTCTACAGACTCTAATAAAAACTTAATATGGGACCAAACTAATTAAACAATTAAACTATGGGACCAAACAAATAACTTAAGGGAAGAAATAAATTAAACATGGGACCCAATACATTAACAAATCAAACCATGGGCCCTCAAAACAAAATTAAATCCAAGGACCCCTTCACTTCTCCAATCCATGTGCCACTTCCCTATGTGGGGCCTTCACTGTAATTGTGCACATGGGCCGTCGATGCTCCGCCATCGTGATCAAACGAAATCCAACCGTCGGATCTCCTCTGAAAGATAATCCAACGGTGGATTTGTCTTTTCTTCGCGTTCAATGCCATAGTATTGATCATCCAACCAAATTAGAGCTTGATCGGCTGCCCTGCGCTTTCTTCTCTGATAAACTTTGTATGGTGTTGGGGAATTTGGTAAGATGTCCCCATCATTGCCCCGCAGCTGCGAAAATCTCACTGCTGGTGAGATGAAACTATCAAAGCGTTCCAAGAGATCGGGATCAAGGCGCTGCAATTCAGTCCTTGTGATCCATGTGCTGTCATGCTGAGGTCGATCCTTCCATTTGACAAGAAATTTTTGAATGCCCCCGTGTCTGGTGGAGACCAATTGGTCATCCAATATGTCTTCTACTACATCCTTCAACTGAGCTTTAGTTTTAGGAGGGGGGGTCGGCTGGGGTAGGTGAGAGAAGGATGCTGGCTCAAAATTAGGTAACGGAGAAGAAACACCAGATGGTTCAATGGGGGATGGTGTGGGGCCATGAAAAGGAACAAGGTCTTCAATGTTGAAAGTGGAACTAATACCCATATCAGAAGGAATGTCCAGCACATACGCATTAGGACTCAACCTGTTCAAAATCTTGTATGGACCCATACTGCGAGCCTGTAATTTCTTGGCAATTCCCTGCGGGAATCGCTCAGGCCTTATGCGAATCATTACATCATCACCCACCTGGAATTCTGTGAATCTGCGATGTGAATCAGCAGATAATTTGTACTGTGCATTATGTAAATTAATTTGTATCCTGATTTCAGCATGTAATGCATGTATGCGTTGAATGAATGCATCAGCAGACTCAGAAGGACGATGAATGGATGAGATGGGAATGAGATCTATAGGCATTCTAGGTTTGTAACCAGTAACAGCTTCAAATGGACTCATGCCTATGGACCTATTGACAGAACTATTGTATGCAAATTCAGCTATTGGTAAAACAGATTCCCATGTTCGCACATGTTCACCCACAAGACACCTCAACAGATTTCCCAAACTTCTGTTCACTACCTCAGTTTGTCCATCAGTCTGTGGATGATAGGCAGAAGAAAATTGCAATTTAGTGCCTAAGAGTTTCCACAGTGTTTTCCAAAAATAGCTAGTGAACTTCACATCCCTGTCAGACACAATGGTCTTTGGGACACCATGAAGGCTGACAATATGCTCGAAGAAGATCTTCGCAATATGCGAAGCATCAGAAGTTTTTGAGCATGGAACAAAATGGGCCATTTTGGAGAAACGGTCCACAACGGCAAAGATGGAATCGTGCTGCTTGGATGTCTTAGGAAGCCCAAGCACGAAGTCCATGCTAAGATCTTGCCAAGGTGCGTGAGGCAATGGCAAAGGAGTATACAGGCCGGTATTCTGCTTGCGTTGCTTTGCTAATTGGCAAGTATGGCAACGCGCAATCGTGTGCGCAACATCTCGTTTGAGACTTGGCCAGTAAAAACGATCTTCCACGAGAAGGATGGTCTTATCCCGACCAAAGTGACCTCCCACGCCTCCCGCGTGGAGTTCCCAAATTAAAAACTCTCTCATGGAAGTCCGGGGAATGCAGATCTGATTACCTCTAAAGATATAACCGTCTTTCAATGTAAATCGATCAATGCTTCTTAGAGGATTGTCAGAAAGTGAAGCATACATATCCCCAAAATCAGGACAAGTAGGGTAATCCTCTCGAAGATGATCAAACCCTGTGACTTCGACATTCATGGAGTGAATTAAATGGATCCTGCGACTTAACGCATCCGTTGGTCTATTATCCACTCCCGCCTTGTGTTTTAGCACGAAAGTGTATTCTTGCAAAAGTTCAACTCATTTGGCATGTTCTCCCTTCAACTTAGATTGAGAATTTAAGTATTTTAAAGCGTCATGATCAGAGAACAGGACAAATTCTTGCGGCAAAAGATAATGTCGCCAATGTTTAAGGATTTGCACTAATGCGTAGAATTCCCTTTCGTACTTGGAATACTTCCGTCGCTTAGCATCATTCAGCTTTTCGCTGAAGTAAGCGACTGGGTGTCCTTCTTGGCTCAAGACACCTCCTATTCCCACACCCGACGCGTCACAAGCCACTTCAAAAACTTTAGAAAAATCGGGCAATCGCATGACAGGGGCCTCTGTCATTTTGACTTTAATCTCCTGAAAAGCGGCAGTAGCAGCTGGGCTCCAACGAAACTCACCCTTTTTCATGCAATCTGTGATAGGAGCCATGATGGTACTGAAGCCTTTAATGAATCGACGGTAAAATGTGGCCAGACCATGAAAGCTACGAACCTTATGAATATTGGATGGAATTTTCCATTCAACAATAGCTCTAATCTTCTCAGGATCAACAGCCATGCCCGCAGCAGATATTACGAAACCTAAGAAGACCAAATTATCCGCCATGAATGTGCACTTCTTAAGGTTTGCGTATAGTTGTTCTTTCCGCAAAGTACTACAAACTTGCCACAAGTGTTTAAGATGTTGTTCTGTAGTAGTGCTGTAGATAAGAATATCATCAAAGTAGACTACCAAGAACTTACCAATAAATGGCCTCAACACTTGTGTCATGACCCGCATAAAAGTACTTGGTGCGTTTGACAACCCAAATGGCATGACAAGCCATTCATATAGCCCATCCTTCGTTTTGAAGGCAGTCTTCCATTCGTCGCCAGGACGAATACGAATCTGATGATAGCCACTCTTAAGGTCTATCTTGGAAAAGATAGTAGCACCAGCCATCATGTCAAGCATATCATCTAACCGAGGTATTGGAAATCGATACTTAACGGTAATCTTGTTGATAGCTCGACTATCCACGCACATCCTCCACGTTCCATCTTTCTTTGGAGTCAATAGTGCGGGAACAGCACAAGGGCTTAAGCTTTCCCTAAGGAAACCCTTGGCAAGAAGCTCCTCTACCTGTCGTTTTAGTTCTGCATGTTCTGCAGGATTCAAACGATAATGGGGCAAGTTAGGTAGGGTCGCTCCGGGAACGAGGTCAATTGCATGCTGGATATCACGCATGGGTGGGAGCTCGTTCGGTAAGTCATCGGGAAAGACATCCCTAAACTCACGAAAAACTGGTTCCACGGCACGTGGAACATCAACAGCGGACTCCGTGACAATATCTGTGGGAACTACAGCATAAACAATAGGATCCTCCTTGGAGCCTTTATGAGTCCTCTCATTTAAGTCAGCCTGAAACTCGCTTGCACTTAAGATGTGTAAACCCTTGGTTGTAGGAGTGGAGACACTAGTACTGGGTTTAGCATTTTCTTTCGGGTTATCCTTGCCTTTAGGGGGTAATGGATGTAATTTTATCTTTTTATCTTTGAATTGAAAGGCACAAATGTTTGTGCGCCCAAAGTTGGTAACATCCATATCAAAAAGCCAAGGTCTCCCTAAGATGATATGTCCCACATCCATGGGAACCACGTCACACCAGAGCTGGTCCTGATAGGTGGACATACTAATTGGGACCAAGCACCGTTGGGTCACGGGAATGGATGTAGAATCCACCCAAGAGACACGGTAAGGCTTAGGGTGTGGAACAGGGGCCAAGCCTAGTCTAGACAAGTTATTGGCTGACACCACATTGGTACAGCTCCCGCTATCAATAATGATCTTGCAGCTCTTCTCAATTCTCATTACACTTGACGTAGGTATGAAAGATGGAAGTTCTACGCCAATCCTCATTTTCTTGTATGGTCAATGCACATCTTACAACCATTAATTTTGGTGGATCATCTTTTGTTAAAGATTGTGCATTTCCATGTTGAGGATAGGAGGGTGTAAATCGAAGAAAGGATACCCGATCTTCTGGATTTTCACAATCCTCATCGCTAGGCACAAAATCCGGGATATAGGTATCTACCGTAGGATCATTCTCATCTTCTACGTCTTCTATGCAGAGATTGATGTTGCGGGTAGGACATTCACTGGCGTAGTGTCCATAACCGTGACATTTATGGCAGGTGAGAGATTTAGAACTGCCACTAACGATTCCTTTGCCTTTGTTATCCCTAAATGTATGCGGACCATTTGTGGGATTACGAGTAAATTGGGAATTTGAATTAGATTTGTCACCCGAGGAATAAGGCTTGGAATCTGTTCCCCGATAATCACTGCGTTTAGCTTGCTTGTTTTTCATGGCTATCTCGAGGTTAAGGGTCACCTCGTAAATGTCTTCTAAGCTAGCCGTTTTTACAGTGATTAGTTTCCTTTGAAATTCGGGGCGAAGACCTGTTCTAAATTTTGAAATTCGCTCAGGAAGGTCTTCTTGGGTATTACATCTTAAATTAAGTTCTTCGAACTTATTGATGTATTCGGTCACGGACATGCTACCCTGCCTAAGGTTAGACTTTTGATCTAAAAGTCTATCCTTGTAAGATTGGGGCTGATACTTGACCCGTAAGTGTTCCTTCATTTCATCCCAAGTATCAATAGGTGCCTCATGGCGACGCTGTAAACCCCGCTCAAGATCAACCCAGTACAAACGGGCTTGACTCACCAATTTCATTTTGGCGAATCGGACCTTCCTTTCTTCAGACATATCATACCAATCAAAATAATGGTCCATGTCAGATTCCCAATCAGAGTAGACCCTAGGATCAATGCGACCATCAAAGGTTGGGGCTTCAACCTTTACACTTCTCAGGGCCCACTCTTCAGGATTCAGTCTCCTGCCTTGGGGCCTACGGTCATCACCCGCCTCAGATTCGAGGTCGGTCTCATTATCTCGCTCTCTACCCCTTTGTCTCCCTTGTGGGCGATTCCGAACATGACGATGCCCGTCATCATCACGTTGGGACCTTTCAATCTGTTCGAGGCGTGCCTCGAGACGAGTTGTGGCCTCATGAAGGCGGATGTCAGATTGCGCCTGCATGGCAGCCAACCTTTCATTCATAATGACATTGTTCTTGGCCAGCGCCTCATCCATCAAGTTGGAAATTTGGGATGAATCCATTGTAAGGTGTTCGGGTTGGAAATCCCTACCAGTCCTAGTGGGCATACAAGATGGATGCTAAGATGACTTTCCTAAATTTATTATGCAGAACTGAAATATGATGCAATGATATGATGCAATGATGTGTTATGCACTGCTGAAATTAATTTCAAAACTAAAATCAGATTCAGATGCGATGCAATGATGTTATGATGCAATGCTGAAAATAATTTCAGAACTGAAATATGATGCAATGAAGTGTTATGTACTGCAGAAAATATTTTTCAAAACTGAAAAGCAACTGCAGTTGTGCTGCGATGCTGTGTATGCTCTGCAGAGAAAAATTTCAAAACTGAAAATCAATTGCAGATGTGCACTGCTAAATAGATTTCAGATCTGTAAATTGCAGACGTGATATGATGAATGGTGGACTGAAACCAACAGATTTCAGATCTGTAATTTTCCAGAACTGAAAATACATTGCTGCAATAATTTCAGATTTGAAAAGAAGTTCCAGAACTGAAAATACACTGCTGCCAGAACTGAAACTAATTGCAGAACCCTAAGTGAACCTATGGCTTTGATACCAAAATTGATGCAGGACGATGCAAACCTAAGCTATTGCAATGTAGTTGAAGTGCTGAAATCAGAAAAGTGCAGAAAGTTCAGATCTGGATCTGAAAATTGTATAAAATTCAGATCTGGATCAGTACAAACCGTCTATCAATTCCAAGGGGTGGGTCAACAACAGATCTAGACCCTTATCACAGATCCTGCAGTAATAGTTCCCTAGATTTAATAGTGGATCTTAATGGAAGGCAGAACTTCCGACACTTAGGGCTTGTTGTGGTTCAGTTGGTCAAGATCAGATCTGGGCTCTTGTAGTGGCTAGAAGATGCTCAAGAAGAGAAGAGTAGAAGAGATAGAGAATACCTTTGTTGGGCTCTCACCAAACTCCAATCACAGGAGGCGTTAGAAGTGGTTGGCAAGAAGGTGGCTTGCAACCAAGTAGAGAAGAAGAAGAAGAAGAAGCTCTTTCTTATTCCAGAAATTTTTTTTCTTACATGCATCATAATGGTGGAGAAGACCTAGCCCTAGATTTAAAGGATTTCTCCAACCAAAAAAGGAAAAAGGAAAAGAAGAAAGAGGAAGACATGAAAGGAAATAAAGAGGAGAAAAAGGAGGGAGGGGATCTTGCGCAAGATAGACTTGCGCACATTGGGATTCGTGCGCAAGTCTATCTTGAGCAAGAATCTTTTGTTTTCTTTTTTTTTGTTTTTTTCACTTAAATGGTGGTCCCCCCTTTTCTCTCTTATTTATTACATCGATAAGACAAACAAAACGGGTCCCTCTACAGACTCTAATAAAAACTTAATATGGGACCAAACTAATTAAACAATTAAACTATGGGACCAAACAAATAACTTAAGGGAAGAAATAAATTAAACATGGGACCCAATACATTAACAAATCAAACCATGGGCCCTCAAAACAAAATTAAATCCAAGGACCCCTTCACTTCTCCAATCCATGTGCCACTTCCCTATGTGGGGCCTTCACTGTAATTGTGCACATGGGCCGTCGATGCTCCGCCATCGTGATCAAACGAAATCCAACCGTCGGATCTCCTCTGAAAGATAATCCAACGGTGGATTTGTCTTTTCTTCGCGTTCAATGCCATAGTATTGATCATCCAAACAGATTAGAGCTTGATCGGCTGCCCTGCGCTTTCTTCTCTGATAAACTTTGTATGGTGTTGGGGAATTTGGTAAGATGTCCCCATCAAAGTCCCAAAAAGAAAATTATACAAAATACACTGTCCATTACTCTCTCAACAAATGAGACACGCATCCAGTGCTAGCATACATTTTTGTTCCAAAGACCATAGGCATTAGATATTCTGTTTTCTTTAAGTCTATTTCTGAGATAGGCGCATTAGATACTCTGCTTGCTTTAAGTTTAGTTTATTTCTGAAATTATATTAAATAGCTGGTGAAAAGGGTGCTTCACTCATTGAGAGTTATGAGATCAAAGGGGCAATAATTATGAGGCATGGTTTGTTCAGGAGTATATTTCATAGAAGGAACTTCTACAGCTACTTGAAACCGCACTCAAGTATGAAGAAAAGAAGACTAGTCCACTGACAGTTTCTACACCACAAGTTCTGTGTCAAGATGTTTTATATGAAAAGGTGACTAAAGGTATCATGTACGAAGGTTTGGAGATAAAGTGCCCCACCTAGATAGGAGGTGTTTTGTTGGACTTCCATTGAGAACAAAATTGTCATTCATCACCTTGACTGATCAATGAAACCCGAAAATAAACTTATCCAAGTATATGTGTTGTGTATAGGATGATGAGATAGTGGAGCATCTTTAGGTTGTGGAGGTTTTTTGCATCTTGGCTCGTCTTTGGTTTCTACGTTTGGAGTTTTGACATTTGGAGGAGAGGAGCATTCACTAAAAGGTTAAAGCCATTTGAAATCTGTTGGTATTACAATCTCAGGGGAATTTGGAAAGAGCAGAATAGGACATTTTAGAATTTTCAATGACCAAGTTTATGTCCTGGAACCAAAGAGGCAGAAGGAAGGATGTTGATTATTGTACATCTAAAAGGAAAGTTTTTTCTGGAGTCAAGCCAGGTGATATGAAATTGGATGGCCTTTAAAAGAGAGCACTTCTTGATTAAAAATCCTCTTTATTTTTTATTTTGTTTTAGTTATGGATGCATATACCCAGAAACATTTCTCTTCAATATCAATGCTTAAGCTTTTCCTCTCTTCTTCAATTATTTCTTTGTTCTTTTCTTCTCTCTTCCACAATTACTTCTTTGTTATTTTCTTTAAATGGAACACTCAAACTAGCAACATGTTAATTCATTTTCAATTAGTTGTTGGTAATACTCTTTAAATGGTAAGATGAAAAAATCAACATGTCTATGGTTAACTAATTGCCTGGCTCTAGGAATGGTCGAAACCATACCTAATTGAAGAAGGCTGTTAATAGTGTCACCCTCAAAATGGAAATGAGCAATCTCTAATCCCTCCCCTTTTCTTTTAAATGATTACATTTTATTAAGGCAGATAACATTTTATTTAGGCAATCTCTAACCCCTCCCTTGCCACTTCAAAACCATCAAACCTGTAGCTTTCCTCATCAATCACCAAACACCTTCCACAATATCCACAAAGGGGAAATTGGATCTCCTTGCATGAGTCCTAGATTTCTAAAGAGAGGCAGCACCGCTACAGGGAACCTTCCACCAAAATGAGAACAATGTTGAGGATATGAATTAATGAGATCCAGCCCGTTCACTTTGAGAGGGTGAACCATTAACCAAAAGTGAGAATTATGTCAATACGATGTCAAGTATACGCACCTTGACATCCAACTCATCCACTTTGCTCCAAATTCAATTCTGCCAAACAAATACTCTACAAAATTCCAATAAACATCGTCTTTCTCACCTCAATCAACATTGAAAAATCTAGGCCTCACATAAGTCCTTGGTAACTTTATTTTCATGAATATGAGCACTTCAGAAAGTACATGCGTAGTTTTCATTGTTTAGCACCAAGACAACATCAATGTCACAAAATGGATATGATTCTGTCCTATGTAAGAAACGCATTATTGTTCCCCACAACTCTCCTATATCTCTTGGAATTTCAACCACTTCTGTCTTGATCCACACACCGTTTCCTGTACATTTATGCTAAATGAAATTATGACTTTACCACTTAACATTCCCTAAACAATTTAGTGGCTTCAAGAGAAGCAGTTGCTAATTGTGAATCAAGCTAAATAACAGAAAAAAAATCTCCATCAAATGCTTTTGGCTGCCAATTCAATATTACCATCAACCAGGAAATCTATACAGGCACAGAACCCCATTAATACATTAGCAAAGAGACTATGCAAAACAGCCATGCAAAATTGATTCAAAATCATACCGGTGAATCCAAATGAAGTTCCCAACCACCAATATCCTCACGTAACCCAGATGACAAGAGAGTGCCATCATGAAAGAAAGGGTCCTCCCTAGCGATACTAAAAGCATTTCCATCTTCATCAGCCAAATAGAAAAATAGATGGGCAATTCTCAATGTTTCTTCATCCAATTTAGATCTGTGGGTGGACCAAGACAAGACTGTCTGAATACACAGGGAAAGTATGAAAGCATCTCAATTCAGAAGTAGATGACCAATGAGAGACAAAAGAAGTGCACCTACACAAAACTATCAACACCACAAGTACATTAATATCCAAGTACCACAAAAAGTAGTACCGACATTCTTTTTGACATGGCACATTAACTATCCTGGCATGATCTAAATTTTCTATGCAAAACTTGCACATAAATGCAGATTGATTGCATCTATTTCTTCAGTAGATGCATTATCCCATGGTAAATGATTAGAAAATAAGTACCAAAGGATCATGATTCACCTGTTCCAAGGGTTTCAACCAAGAAACCTCATATAAAAAATGTTAACGAATAATTACTCAAATGCATATAGAAGTAATTTAAAAAGAAAAAATGAAAAACCACCCACACTCCTAATAGATCTGCAAAACAACCATTCCCTTTCATTCTGGTGTTGCTCATATCTAAAGAAGCCCAAATGAGAAGAGCTGGAACTTGGAACATCTGGTAAGTCTCAACTCATAAAACTTGCATCAAAGGACTTCTTGTGGAATCCACTCCAACAACTTGAAACCAAACATAGATTCTAGATAAATTCTTTATTGCATGTTTGTGCTGAAATAACTTTACGGTCTGTTATCCAATCTCTTTACATAGAACGGTGAATCTGCAGTAAATAGATATATACCCCCATGATAGCAAATGCAATGCAACAGACGCACACATGCACACACATGCATGACACATGCACACACAAAATTCAGTAACCATCCTCATTCTAGAGCCATGCTCGTTACAAGATGCTGCATAAATAGAACTTCATAATGTGAATGCATGTATACTAGCAAGATAATCAAATGATTGGATAGGATTTACTTCTCATTTTGCACAGCAACTCGCACTGCCCAGTCACCTCCATAACCACTGCCATTAGTCTTGGTTTTGAGGAAACTAGTGGTCAAGGTTAAGTCTTGGTCTACCAAAACTTGATGTCCATAATCATGTCCATTGTGTTGCGTCCATCCATAAGTACTAAGATCATCAGCATCTTGACACACATGCCGCATGAAATACTGCTCATTCTTTTTACCAATCCACATCAATCCTGCAATTAATGACCGTGGTGTCCTGAAAATCAATGTCATTGATTAACATCAACCCCAAAATAGAGTCATGGTCGTTTTGTTTATTTTTTGAGAGAAAGATGGATAAAAGTTTTACATATTGAACGTTGCCTGCCAGATAAGTTGCAATCATGGTTTACAAGTAAAAAAAAAATTTACAGCCACGGGACACTTCTATCTCCACACAATATTCTACTATGTAAACTCTCCGATTATGGCAGGTACACTTTTGAGGGCCTCACAGTTGTTCAAAACCTAGCCATTAGAATCCATGGGCATACAAAACTCAGATGAGTATCAAAGTTGGGGAGTGTTAATTCACAATGGTAGTTAGTGTGGGGTTTGGATTGGTCATTTGGTGTCTCTGAAGAATGATTGCTTGAGGTCAACCGCACCTTAAGGCCACCCAAGGTCAAATTACATCCATGCACAGAGGCCTACCTTTGAAAGATCCATAATGTACAAACAGCATGCCAATCTGTCACTATATAAGGTTCATAGCTTAAAGCATTACTGGATTGAAAAAAAATATAACAAAAAGCCAGATAAAATCCCTTTTTTCCCTTTTTTTTTAATGCTGACTCTCACTTGAATCCAACAGTTAACCACGCATGTCAATAAACATGGATCCAAATCATCCTTTAAAATCACTGACCATCATTCGGTTGGTACCCCAAATTTCACTTGGAGAAGTATGGCCGCTGAATTGGTCACTGGCCATCATTCGGTTGGTACTCCAAATTTCACTTGGAGAAGTATGGCTGCTGAGAGAGAGAGAGAGAGAGAGAGAGAGAGAGAGAGAGACGTTGCTCTCTTCCTCAAAGTTTCCAGATCGGTGTTCTGCTCTCGGCTTTGTTGGAGGTCCTTTTTTTTAACTACTACTACCATCATCATCATTTTCATTATTTGCCCTATTTTCCATTAGTAACCTAAGAAAAGCCTCAATTTAAAAAGAAACTGCCAAATAACTCCCCCACGATTAACCAGTTGACACTATTTGTGACATCAGGTGGGGCTAAACATCCACAAAAAAAAAAAAAAAAGGATTCCAGACAAATCCATCTAGAGGGCTTTTCAATGGATGAGCATTTTCATATGGATTAAATAGTTGCATATTGATTGCAAAGCCCTCAGAATAGACACTCAGACGATCCATCATCTCCATCAAGGGATGGGCGAAAGACTGACTCGAAACAAGCTCCTATCTATTTACAAAGTATACAGACTGCCTTAACATCTATTCAGTGTTAACTTTCAAGGAAAAGAAAATGTGCAACCCTACGTACCTTGCACGAATTCCAAGATAAACCAATGAGCGGTAAGTTCCCCAGTATAACCTCTCCTTATGCTCCCCTTGAAACTGCAATTTTCCCACCAAAAAAAGAATGAATAAATGCATGATTAAATATATCGTTTTCCTCCTTCAACCAGTAACCATACAAGCAAACCCACCTTCCTAGTATTCAAAACATTCATCAAGTGGAAGAGTGGAAAGCATATAAATGTATCATAACTACACATGATATCTTGGCCATTTGAGTTATCAATAAATATATATATATATAGAGAGAGAGAGAGAGGGACGCTAGAAAACTCCCCTGGCATTTTCATAAGAAAAACACCCCTTTTCTGATTGGTTAGTGTGTTCCTCTTACGTTATTATTTAAGAAGTTGAAGCATTTAAACATCTATAATTTTTTTCTTTAAATATGAGCATGTAAAAGGTGAGGTGGCATCATTTCATTTGACAAATCAAGAGGGGCAAAAACTCTCCTTTTAAAATAGGGAGTTTTTGAGAATTCCTCGTATATATAGTAATTTATTTATATATGTACATATAGAGAAATATTTATACACATCTATCCCTTACCATGTTAAGGTGAGGGACAACATAGTGGGGCCACCTTTATGATCCATCCAAACCATCCATAGACATGGGACCGCCTAAATTACAATAAATCAATTGAGTTTTCACTAATCACTAATCCAAGTGGATTGCACCGTTGGATCAAGGGTCAAACATTTTCAGCAAGTTGAGTATTTTATAGTTTTAGTCTTTTAGACAGCCATTTGTGACTAGTTACATTGATTTACATTGGAGCCAATTGTTCTTAAGCCTGAGATCTGTCAAGCAATTCAGACAATCTATTATGGAGCTTGGCCTGGAGAACAGATAGGTATGCAATAATCCAAAATCAGGAAAAAGACCAGGACTTGGTTAGGTAATAAAGGGTTTGGCCCACATTCATTAGTTCAGCCAAGCCTATCAAAAACTCTTCTTAATCATTTCCATTCGTAGAACTTATGAAGAATATAGTTTCAAAACAAAACCAAGGTCAAAGTTAACAAGGAAAACTGATCCTGCACACCATCAACCAAGTTTGGCGAGGAAACAAGATCTAATTTTACTGGAATCTTGACACAACGAGTTTTCTGTTTTCATTACCCATTGAACTATAGTGCTTTAGTCTTTCTTCACAGGGATATCATTCCTGGCTTTATCCAGAATGTACTGGTGGTGCTTTCTGGAGACAAGGAGATGTACTGCTTTGTTGGGTGACAGGCCCGTCTCTCAAACATGGTGGAATGAGGGGAAGAGCCTTTTGTATGCTACATGGTGATCAACAATTGCATTTTTAACTGCAAGATAGTAGCAATACAAGAGTATAGATCAAAATAGCGGCCGCTACGGTACATCGGGCGTAGCGGCCAAAATTGAATTTAGCGTTGCTATTTCTGCTACAGTCAATACAAGGCTGCCACAAGACTGCTATGACCGCTACAGGGCCTCTACGGAGTGTGATTGTAACGGCCCAAAAACGGATAGGACAAATCCACTATCTGGACCATTAAAACAAAATCAAATATTATCCATATCTATAGGTTAGTCAAATAATACCGCCGTAGAATCTTTTTTTCTAACTAATCGAAATAAAAGAAGTACAAATCATTTAAAGCTACATCTACCCACTTAAATTAATTTATTCAAGCCATAATTAAAGTCATAAATTCAAATATAAAACTAAATTACAACCATATAGAAATACTTGTCTCTGAATAGCAAACTAAATAAAACTAAATAACTGAAATTTAAATATTCAACTAGTAACTCGATTCATCTCAGTAGATGTTGTATCCAACTTGCATCACATTGACACCTTCATTATCATCGTTAGCATTGTTAATGCCAACATATTCTTCATTTCCTAAAAATGGTCCATGATTAGGGTGAGAACAGGAGGAACTTAGTAGATAGGATACTTAATTTAAAATGCACATATAAATGTCAATTTAATTCCCTGGATCATAATCTCAAAAAGATTATGAGTAAATATAGAGTAGATGACATAGATTTAACTTGAGTATGACAAGATATGGTCCTAAAGAGCATAACTTGCAACAATCGACACCTGACTATGTGAATAAAATTATGAGTTTATTTGAATCATAAATGTGAAACAACTATTAACAAATGGCACACCAAGCCCTAGTTCTTCCTCCAACTAGGAAAAGGCCCATGCATTTTACCCTTGTGGAGTCGGGGTCAACCGCATCCAGCCGGTTGAATTTTCATCTCGCTAGCTCGATGACACCCTCTGTAAGGATGTTAAAATTCATAATAACACGCAAGGTCCCGCACTACGTGTGTTAGCTACACATAGCATTAGGCGTCCCCCACTATGTAAGCCCTTACTGATTGGATGGTTTTAAGTGCCAACTCATCGAGTCAAGAAAAATCATAATCACTATAATGATAACATCTTTTTATTTCCATTGATCATCATTGATTGAATAAAGCCATCTTGACTTGGCTTGTGAAGTTTCTTGAAAAAATATAATTCTGAGAGAAAATACATTATTGTGTAGGAAAACTATTTTGTCCAATCTTGGAAAATATTCATAAGATATTCTAGAGAATCTCAATTTAATTCAAATTAGTTCTTTCTCTTTTTTTAAAGCTAACAAAAATTTAAATTTTTTCGTGAAATAGCCAAATCAAAATTCCAATTTATTTAGCCTCTAAATATTCATTTCAAAAATTATATCTTTTTTTTTTGTAATTCTAATGAGTAGAAAAATGACATCTAACTCCACCTTTTGATAGAGATTTCTGAAAAATCATTCTTATGATGTCCAGGTTAAAAAATCCAAATATATATAAAGATAATATAAACTTTCTTGAAATAGTATTTTTATTCAAATATTTAAATAAATAAAATAAAACACCAACTTTTGTTTCAAATTCTTTTCAAGAACCATGAATTGATTTCAAACATATATCCATTAATGGTAAATCTCAAACATTCAAATCCTAGTAGTACTTACATAAGATTAAGTTAAAATCTCAATTAGTATAATAACATAGAATAAAAGATCATTGAATTTGACACTAAATAAAGATGATAAACATGGCTAGAATTCAAGGGTAACATGAATTTGAGTCTTTGGATGTCGAGATAGAATTAAAACCAATTGCATAGAAATTCTCAAAACTTATGACATAATCTTAGAAAAATCTCAAAATTCCAATACCGATAATCAAATCAACAACATAAAGCTCTTTATATATATGTGATTGTATTATGAATCAAAGAATACATCACAACACATCAAATTGAAAATGACATAAACATGTAAATTTTAAATCAAGTAAGAACTATCAACCTTGGAACTTCAAACACAAATTGGGCCGGACCTGGGTAGACACCTCTAGTTTTTTATCCAATCCCTTCTTTCTCTAGTCTCACCTTCTCTAGCTTTCTCTACTCTCTCTTCTCTCAAGCCATGGGGTGTGAGTTTCTAAAGTCCCTATAGGTGGTGTTTATATAGGCTTGTGTTGAGGTGTGGGGTCAAGTTCTATTGATGTCACTATAAATCCATCTTTGAAGTCTATTTATGTTTCCTAAAAGCTAACAAATTCCAGGTATGGGTTTTCTCAAGTAGAGTAAGGCCTTAAAGTGGGGGTTTCTTAATAAACACAAGTTTACTTAAAGATTTTAAAACTCATAACTTCATTAAAGCATCTATTTATTTTCTTTTAGATGCACTTTGAACTCAACTTGAGTTAAACATTTTCTTTTTTGTAGGTGTAGACATCCACATGACTTATCTTAATTATTATAAGTGACATTTAATTAAAGACTATTTATTAACTAAACAAATATTTTATTAACTCATCTTAACTAACATATTTGTTAATAAATACTAACTAAAAGAAACATCAGTTTTTAAATAAATAATTTTGGCACATGGTTATTTAATTTTTAACAAGTTAACAAAGTTGGGTCCGCATGATTAATTATATTTTATAATGAGTCTTATTCCTTATTTATTTCTAAATCTATATATATATAATATTTATTAAACAATCTATATACATGGGGTCCATTAGTTGATCTACAATTAAATGATTTAAAGGTCAATTTCTTAGGTTGGGCCCTTCCAGTGATTGACAGCTATTTCCCAAAAAAACTTGAAATACATAGGAAGGCTTATTTCTTTACTTCTTTTACATAGTATGACTTAGTTCTTTATTTCTTCTATCCAAAAAACATTTTGATAACATTTCTTCACCACATAGTTTTTTTTTTTTTTAATAAGCCTTTCATTTGTTTCTAAGCAATATGAATACATGTGAGGAAAAAAAAAGATCATTACTATATTTTCTATTAATACAACGATACAAGACCCATGCAATGAGGGGACTGCTATGGCCCCTTATCTTAGTTACTTTTGTAAGAAAAACACATATTCTATCATTTTCCAATATTCTATATTTTTTGACATTTCTTCAGATTTTTTTAATGATTTTTTCAAATCGCACCACTACACCGCTACGTAGTGTTTCAACGGCGGACCGCTATGCCCACCGCTACCGCTATTTTCATCCTTGAGAATAACTCATACAAGTTACTGCTTGAAGATGGGCCCATGGGCTTTTATCTCGAAACTATGTGACAATCTAGGAACATGAACCTCATTAGAAGATCCAACTGTAGATCTCAGTAAGGTCTGGTCTATTGGATGAATATCCAACTGCAGATCGCAATGTAGAACATCTATGAAGCAAAGATCCTGCCATCAATCTTGACATGAAAAATTAATCAACCAGAGAACTTCCTAAATACTAACATTCTTGAGATAGAGGATCAACTACAACAAAAATTGATTGGTGCTGGCTATATATATATATATATATAACTAGAACGTTCATTGGAACTGTCAGATCAGCATATCAAGGTACGATTAAGCATATCGACAACTTTGGCACATTTGATTACATTATTGGCAATTAGGAGCAGCAGTCTAGCTTTCACCCAACAGCTATATCTTGGTTGCAAGGGAATTTTAGCAATTAGATAAGCATATCAATTGATTTCAATCATCAGCTGGAGGAGAATGAAAGATCTTGAGATTCAATGGCATCTGCAACAAGATCCAACCATTCAACAGCAAGTTGCCAATCACAATCATCTATGAGCAGAGTGGATGATCTGAAAGGGAAACAACTACGGATCTTTGTAGTGGAATGCATAATGTTCAACTTCGACCCAACAGGACAATGATGTCTTCGTGTCGCTTACAAACTTGAGGGGAATTTTTCTCCAACCATAATGGAATAAAGCAGCTCTTTGCTATAGCTTGCATGTGACTCCCCAAATAGTCAAGCAAGCCCTTGTCGAGGTTCAAGTCTAGCTAAATAATACATTCCAATGGAAGACAGATAGTTTGCTTTTTATTTAATGAGTTGTTCTGTTCAATTATAATTAAGACTTTTAACTCTGCCAGTTTTTGTTGCCGGTCCCAAGCCCGGGAAAAGGAGAAGAGTTGCGTTAAGTAGGTTGATAGCCAACATAAAACTTTGTCACAGCCCAAACATGAATTCTACGATAATTGGAGAAACATAATTCATGTAGCTGACCCCAACATGGTTGGGATAAGGCTTTGATGATGATGATGATGATGACCAGAAGGTTGTTTATCTCATCATTAAGTGATTAGGATTTGTTTTCACCTAGAAAAAGGGATTACGATTGAATAAGATTTTTACTATTTTATCTCTATAAGTGAAGTTGTAATAAAGAGGATTAAAGGATTATTGTAATAAGATTTCTTGACAAGTTTTCCTCTTGTGGGGCCTTTGCCTTTGTAACACCCCATCCCACATTGCTTTTGAATAAAATATGAGTCTAATATATAACGAACCATATAGGTTACTACTAGTAACTTGGGTTTAAGCATTTTGGGCTACGTGAAAAGCTTACCAAGTTATTAGGCTAGTGGGCTACTCGAGTCGTTACAAATGGTATCAGAACCTATCACCAGCCGAAAATGTAGGACCCCTAATCCCGCTAGGAAAGCCCTTGAGGCAAGGTCAGGACAGAGCTAGGGTGCGCGAGCCTGTCAGTCAAAATAGGAGAATCTGCAAGAGACACGGGTGTGGAATGCTTCGATCCCACATCGCCTAGTGAAGTTTGATGGATCCACACGGGGACATGTGGCCTTAAGGGGGGTAGATTGTAACACCCCATCCCACATCGCTTATGAATAAAATATGAGTCTAGTATATAATGAACTATATAGGTTACTACTACTAGTAACTTGGGCTTAAAGCATTTTGCGTCACGTCAAAGGCTTACCAAGTTATTGGGCCAGTAGACTACTCGGGTCATTACAACCTTGTAAAGGCTAGGAAAAACTTTGAAGATAATCTTGTGAGAGATTAGATCTAGCAGGGAGATCCATACATCTAGGATGGTTCCCTGTTAGCTTAGAAGAAAGACATCAAACTGGGATTAACGCCCCTTGTTGTTACCGTATTTGGGCTGAGTTGAAGATCTTGTGTGTGGCATTTTCCATTATATCTATTTAAAAACATTGAAGATAATCTTTGGAGAGAATAGATCTGACAGGGAGATCCATACATCCAGGATGGTTCCCTGTTCGCTTAGAACAAAGACAGTTAATTGGGATTAACGCCACTTGTTGCCGTATTTGGGCTGAGTTGAAGATCTTGTGTGCGGCATTTTCCATTATATCTATTTGTAGAAATATCCCTATTTTTTCTATTGGTATCTCTGAAAGACAGATGGTGGAAAAAGAACAACAATTTGGTTGAAATTTGTAAAGGGGCAATGCCCAAAGGTAATGGAATAGGACCCAAAGGTTGAAACCCATGTAGAAGCTTGTGGATGATACTGAAATTAGCACCCGAGTAACTAAAACGAAGCACACACAATGAAATGTGGGAGGAATTCTGGTTTTACGAATCAATAGCTTGATGAGAAGAGAGGACATCCTTATTTATAGAAGGGAATAGTGACTAGCGCCGGGAAACTTCCCTTACCTGGAGGGGATTCCAGTTTCTTGAAAGTTGAAACTAGCTACATATTTATTTTTCCCATCGTAAAAACAAATAAGCCTTTTAATTTCTTGACTTTCCCACCAAGACACCTAGTGAAAAACTGAAAAAGCAAAAAGAACCTCTAAATAAAAGATTAAATTCTACAACAAAGTCAGGTGAAATGATGAGCTAATGGAAAGGGCCCCCACGTGTGTACATGACTAGCTGGGCCTATGGTGGATAATGGGCCTTCCTCGCAAACACCTTCAACCCAGGTGGGCTGTGGGCCGCTGGTCTGGTTGGGCATGATGCCCAATGGGCTGTTAGGCCAACCAATGGCAGCATGGATCCAGCCATGGGGCTGGCAAGCAGCAAGGTGTTAGTATTTATTAAAGGCCATGATCATAGACATGGAGCACATCATCTCTTGACCTTTGAGCTACATCACTCTGGAGTAGATAGAGCTACTATCCATCAGCCGTCAAGGTCCTCCTCATTTGTAACTTGTGCCTTGTTTTGCTTTTGTTTTTTCACTTTCAGCTTTATGGAAATTATGCCCACCTTGCATTCTTCACAATCAAATTTAATACTGCTCTTCAAAATTGGCAGTAAAATTGAGGTCAAGGACTAATAATAATCACTTCCATCAGAGTTTTTTTTCCCCCTCTTAACATCCTCACCATTTTATCTTCTGGGGTTTAGAACATGGGCATTTCTATCAAAGTTCCCTTACATTCAGATGCCCATTGTCAGCCATTCACTCTAATTCTCATCAACTACTCTGTGCAAAGTGAAATTAACCTAAACAAACAACACAGTTCAATGACAGCAACTGTCCCATACATCAAAAATCCAACTACAGCTCAAACTAGTCACAATGCAGCAGCAGATCATTTCCACCAAAGACAAAAAGCATCAATTCAAGAACAACAATCAAAACCACCTACCTGTGGAAGATCCATCATCTTCGGAGCTGGAAACGGCGTCACAGCCCTAAGCCTCTGATCTTCGTCAACAACAGATGGCGTGCGATCGTATATCAAGAAGACAACTATAAGGAGGGCGAGAAATCCAAACCCTAGCAAGAACTTCAGGTTGACCTCCATCATTCGAATCGGGCCGCGGCCTCTGTGCATCTGCCTTCGGGTTCTCGGGGTCGGATTGCGAGTCTCGGCATCGGCGGCGGCGGAGGCTACGGCTCTGCTGCGACCCGTTCTCCGGCTGCTTCCGGTCATCTTGTTGGGATCCGGCGGATCTGATAGAGGAGAAAGCTAGGGTTTTGGCATTGGACGGTGAAAAACAAGGTTTAAGGGAAGCTGGTAATCCCAGCGGAGGAGCTATTACACCTGGAAGGGTCCCACATGTAGACCATCCGGGAAGTTCAAAATGAATCTCATCTCTCGGATCAGAAATCTTCAAGTTTCAACAGAAGATGCGTGAGTCCCCCACCATATGAGGACAGAAAATGATAATCCCACGATGGGACTAGTAAAATTTCAGTCGTGATGATCAAGCGGGGACGGTAGAACCAAATCCCTATAAAGGATATATAATTGGGTGGGTTGGTATTCATCCTAAGCAATCTGGACTACATGAGTATGGGACCCATAGTTAGAAGGGGTTTTTTCTAGGGTTGTAAATGGGTATGCAATTTTCCAATAAGCCAAAAGTTTTGACCTGTTAATTACCATATATGTGTCCTTATTTAGGTCTAGATAAGTAAGTGGGTTTAGGTCTGACTCCTATTTTTAGACCCGTAATCTAAATGGTTTTAGATTTGGTTCCACTTTGGTTTTAACCTGTGGACTCGAGACCCAATAAATTACTTCATTTTTTTAAAATTTTTTTGCTAAAAATTAGCTTTTCTTTAAAACATTCTCTATAACCGGACCCAAACCTACCCCATTCATGGTTTCAGCTCCGGGTCCATTATCTCCTCAACGGTTTCGGTTCCGAATCCAAAAAATTGGTTTCGAACAAATTTTGGTTTTGGATCCATTCTCTCATTGATGGTTCTGATTTCGAATCCACATAGACTCAGACCGAAACCGACTCATTTACAACCCTTATTTTTACTTTACGGTAACAAACCCTGGTAGTTACAAAAGTCCACACTCTGTGCCAGCTGTACATTGAATGGTTATTCTTCTTTTTTTTTTTTGGCTATTTTTTAAAATACTTTATTCAATCTCACTAATACTTTGTGTGATATCTTAAAAAGTCAACGGTTGCCTTCCTATTTATATTTTCATCCCATTTTACTAAGGGTTTCTTTTTAATTTTTCACTATCTTTTTCTATTTTACTCCTCCAGTGAGATATGCTTCTACCTCTTATCCTTTTTTTTTCCTTCTTTTTAAATGTATTAGGCTAGGTGTCTAAGACATGGAAAAAAGACAATAAAATTGAAGACTGAAGTAAAAAACATATGCAATATCACATAAAATAAAAAGAAAATTTCAAATTCGCATAAAATAAACTTTTGCAATTTCTCAAAGTTTTTAGTCACTTTTTAACTTTGATATGTAAGATTAGTACGGAAAACATGTGGATAATTTTATGAACTTTGGTAAGAGTATGACGTTATCATTGCTACTGGTTACCATACCTAAAAAAAATCCTTATCCAGAAATTACAAAATGGGGCCACCTATATATGAAATAGAACATAGACCCACCTTTTGTAATGTGGATATATGCCACATTTTGAAATTATACAATGTAGGTACTTAGGAATTACGTATGGTCCCACATATGGGACCCACCTTTTAAAAATCACAAAATGAAATCCATCTTTTTAGAAATTAAAAGTTGGGCCTACTCTTAAAATTTTTTTTCATATGTGGGGCCTAGTAATGAAATCAAGAGAAGATGATAAATGAATCAGAAATGCTAGACACACAACCAGATTCACAATCGGCTTAGGTGGCATGCCACCTAAGCAAGTTCGGGGCCCACTCGTTTTTAATTGCAACCTTTGAAATAAGAAACGAAAAAAAAAAAAACAAAAAAAAAAAGGGGTTGGTTGGGGGGGGGGGGGGGGGGGGGGGTGGAACCCTAATCGTAGAAAAACCAGAGGTCACCAACTTGTTGGAAGCCAGAAGAACCAGCCCCCAGCCGCTTCTCACCAACTCTCCCCAGCCCTTGCACACCAAGTTTCTCTCCTAATCGCCCAAGATTCAGCTTCAGCCCCTACTCACCAAGTCTCCCTGCCATGGATATATAAATATATATATATTTTTATCTTTGTAGCCGTTCATGCATCATGGGAGACTTGGTGAGCAAGGGCTGAAGCTGAATCTTCTGTGATTAAGGAGAGAGACTTGGTGAGCAAGGGTTGGGGAGAGTTAGTGAGCAGCGGCAGGGAGACTTGGTGAGCAAGGGCTAGAGAGAGTTGGTCAACAATGGCTGGGCTTGTTCTTTAGGCTTTCAATGAGTTGTGAGTTGTGGCAGCCTTTGATTCTTTTGCGATTAGGGTTCTCTGAGAGTTGGTCAACAATGGCTGGGCTTGTTCTTCAGGCTTCCAATGAGTTGTGAGTTGCGGCAGCCTTTGATTCTTTTGCGATTAGGGTTCTCTCCCTTTATTTTTTATTTTTTTCAGTTTCTTCTCATCTCTTGTTTCAAAGGTTGCAACCCACCTTAAAAATGAGTAGGCCCCAAACTTGCGTAGGTGGCATGCCACCTAAGCCGGTTGTGAATCCGGTTGTGAATAGGGTTGTGCTTCTAGCATTTCTGTAAATGAATATCTAGCTGTCACCTTAGTAATTCAACATTAGAACTACCTTAGTAATTCAACATTAGAAAAGTTAAGGTGGATCCACCTATCAATAATCTTTAGGTGGAGCTCATTTGACAATAATTGTGAATTTGGTACCAATTTATTTTGTGGAAGAAAGCCAGGTTGGAAATAGTAACCCAACCCACCCACCACTCTCACGCAATAGTATTAAACCCAAATTCAAAAGTCATTGAACCTCATGAGACGGTGAATTGAGGTGCAACTAGTGTAATTAGGTTGAACTGGAATTAGGTTGATGGTCTGTTATGAAATTAAACTAAACCCAGTTCAATAGAATTGGTCAAGGAAATATATTGGAGATTTTTCTGTATTATACCTATTAGTGACGGATAACCCAATGCCCTTACCAAAATCTATATATTTACTGCAAATTGTACCTATCAAAATTGAAAAGTGGTTAGAAATTTGTGAAATTGCAAAAGTTTACTTCATGCAAATTTGCATTTTCGTTTTTACTTTTATGCGACATTGCATATATTTTTTATTCATCATCTTTTTTTTCATGTCTTAACCACCTTGGCTCAGGCCAAAAAAAAGAGGAAAAAACAGGAAAAGAAGAAGAAGAAGAAGAAGAAGAAAAAGGACGAGAGGGAGAAACATAACTCATTGGAGGAGCAAAATGGTAAGAGATGGTGAAAAATAGAGAATGAATGCCACAAAATGAGATGAGAATATAAACAAGAAGATAACCGTTGACTTTTTAAGAGATGACTTTGTGATATCACATAAAGTATTTCCGAGATCAAATAAAGTTTTTTTTTCTTTTTTTTTTATAGCAAAATCACAACAAAAGGTACCTTTTCAACCCATTCAGTGTATGGCTAGTATGGAGAAATTTGGGTAAATATGTTGACTTTGGTAATTACATAGAGTTTTCCACAGCTAATGGTGACCGTTCAGTACAAAACCCAGGTAGATTTATATATAGGGACTATTTGTTTGCATAGAATATATATGAATTCAATTCATATCTTGAGTATCATATTAACTTTTCCTTTTGATGGAAACAATATCAAGTGTAGATGGAAAACCAAAGACTTGTATATTTGACAGTGGCTAAAAATGAAGAATCAATGGTAACATCTAAAAAATTCATTGAAAAACCTTTTTTTTTTTACAGAAATTGAATTGGAGGGAGATAGAATAATTAAAACATAGTTATCATCCTAATAACTCAAATTATAGTAAAGTCGATGTCTCATCTACATTGCTTCTTTTATCTTTCACCTGTTATCTCTTTAACAACTCTTTGCTGGAGCTTATTTGAATATGAAATTTTGTGCATTCCATGCACAAAAGAAAAAAAAGAGTAAAGATGGGCTAGCATTGCTACTAATGCATATATATTCTATTATACCTGGATATCGAAATATCATATTCTACATGGCACTTTTGCCTGGATCCATTTTTATCTAGGCATAACAGTTCATAATCAAACATTTTATGAATATTTCACAAAAAACCTCAAGATGCAAGTAGTATGTCATGTTCATCACCAGTATGGCCAATCTGGTATGGCCAATCGAGCAAACCATGTTGAAGCATGCTTTAGAAATTAATTGAATAACAAAAAATGAGTTCTCAATTTCATCATAAATTGACTCTAACCTAGTTACCACTACAGCGCTGCAGAAAATTTGCTACCACTACAACGCTACATAAAACTTGGTCAATTATTCATGCATTGAAAGAACAGATATTTACATTTGCATGGATTTTTAGTTTATTGAACTCAATGGCGATTAAAGAACCCGATTATTGCATTGAAGACGATGCTTTTTGGCGGTAACTCCCAGCACAAAACTGCACTGAAAGCTTGTCAACATCATGGAACTTGAGACAGTCTAGTAAATGCTCAACGTCAATTACGTCCGAAAGTGCATCTTGACGTCCATATCTGAGAAAGAGAGGCAGATCACTGGGGATGTGGGACAAGTTATAAACCGGAGGATTAAAATGCGAGTAGTGAAGCATGTTCATTGCAGCGTTCCTGTAGTCGAATTTTGTTTAGCCACCATTTCGAACCGCTGTAGATCACGGAACACAATTTCACAGAACTCAATTGTTAGACGAATAAATATGACCTAACCATCTATATTTAATCGAATTTCCAATGCAATTTATTTTAATAACAACTGTTTAGTGTAGATAGATCAAAGAAAAGGTGGATATCTTAATTGGTCTAGAATCTGCAGGCCTGTGAGTGGATATCTTGGTCTAGAATCTGTAGGCCTGTGCTTGAAGGGTGTCTGGGTTTAAGAAATCTGTTGATGTTGTTGATGCTCTCCATTGTAAGCTGGCATGGAGAGTTGTTGACTCTTTCTCACTTGGACAGTTTTCTTACATCAAAAGTACTTGGCTAATGTTTCTTCTTTAGATGCTATCTCTGTTGTGCGCGTGTGTGCGTGAGCAACTAAGATCAATAATCAACCATATAAGAAGACAAGCAATTTACGTGGTTCGGCAAAGATGCCTACGTCTATAGGAAATCAATTTCCACTAGGTTCTCCTCCAATCTGTGAAACCACAGCCTTGTAATCTCAGCCTCTTTCGGCCTCTCACTCTATCCAGGATTACAGATTACATCATATATATAATCATCAATTCCTTATCCCCAAGAACTCTATTTTAGAAAAAAGAAAAGTCCTAACTTATCAAGAAGCTGCTGTTTAATCAAACAGGAAATTCCTAATATAATCAGGGAAACCACCCATGAATCCACTTGGCCACCAATCTCTCCTCGACCTTTGCAATCTCTTTAATGTGGAAGTCAATATGTAAATTTCTTCCTATAATTCATAATGAAAGTCAATGGAAGATTCGGTCAGATTCCCTCAGTTTTTGGTATGATAACTGGGCAGGAAATGGATCTCTTGCTAATAAAGGCTTTGTTATCTCCTCTCAAGGTCTACAATTAAAGGATGCGTGCTCCTCTTCTGGATAGTTGCTTCACAAGTTGGCCGATGTTAGCAATCCAGTTCTTATTCAAGAAGTTTTTAAAGTTAAAGTGGGGCAGGATTCTCGGGTTTGGAAACACACTAGTGATGGTGTTTTTCTACAAAATCAGCATGGAATTTTTTGAGGACCCATTTTCCTGTTTTATCTTTGTCGAAGTTTATTTGGAATGTTGCCTTGCCTCCAAAGATTTGTGTCTACATCTAGGGCTTTGGAATGATGGCATTGCCCTTGATGGTAATATTTAGAGATGTGGTATCACTCTTGTTTCAAAGTGTAGCAGTTACGTGCAATGTGCTATTGAAAATGCAACTCATCTTTTTAATGATTGCTCACTTGTAAGTACTGTCTGGTTGCATTTTCCTGCTCTATTTGGCGTTTCATCTATTGTTCCTTATGGTGGAAGAAAAAATTTTCTTTCTGCTGGTCTTACTTTGCTGGTTTAAATCAATTTCATTTGCTTGCTCTGCTCATTCCCTCTCTTATTTTGTGGGAATTGTGGCTTGTTCGCAACGCTGCCAGATACGATGCAACTCTTAAAACTGCTGCTTTTATTATTAAGAGGGTGGTAAATGGCCGCAGGATCTGAATTTCATGATAATGCCTCTTAAACTTGTGTCAAGAAGTAATGTTTCTTTGCTGGATTGCCTTCATATTCCACTTTCAAGTGTTAAGATGAATAGACTTTTTTGGTAAAATGGACTCCTCCTCCCTTTGGGCAGCTAAAGCTGAATTTAGATGGAGCTTCAAAGGGCAACCTTGGGGTGGCTGGTTGTGGTGGTAGACTTAGATCTAGTGATGGATCTTTCCTTTATGGTTTTTCTTGTTCTTTGGGGCATGGCACCAATGTGTATGCTGAATTATCTGCTCATAAATTTGGCTTGCTTCTTTACTATCAACTGCTGGTTTATAATTTAATTGTGGGAACTGATTCTTTGTTAGTTGTAAATTGGCTCAAGAATAGCACAAATCCTCCTTGGCAGTATTTTGAAATTTGGGAAGATATCATACTTTTCTATACACATCTGCATATAGAAATCAATCATGTTTATTGTGAAGGGAATGATCTAGCAGATGGGTTGGCAAACTTTAGTGCTGCTGGTAATGATGCTGCTTTCTCCTCTGCTGTTCTGCCTCCTCAACATCTTGTTGGTTGTTTTGATTTTTGATCGATCGGGGTTGCCTAACTTTTGATAGTAGTTATTTGTCTTTTTTTCTCTAACTTTTTCTTCTTTTTCAGTTGTTTTTTGTTGGCCTATTTGGTCGTTGATGTAATATGGTTTTCCTTTACCAAAAATGAGGGTATTCAATAAAGAAAAGCAGGTGGGGTTTTGGGGTAAAAACAGAAAAAGGTGTAGATAGATCAAAGTGTTGTATGTAGTGTAAAAGACTAGTATCTTAGATTTAGATAACTATTACTTTGGTATTAATTTGGTTGTTAGGAATTTTAAATAGTTTGAATTTTGAATAGTAGATGATTAGGTTTGCTTTGAATGTATAAATTGATATCATTTCTCAATTGAATGTTTACGGTAAAATTATGAGAATATATGACTTTTGAAATTTAATATGGTGTCAAAATTGGGCTCGGAGATGATTTTACAATCAAGTTAGGTATGGTCTTATCTTTCGCAATGATTACCGTTAGTTTTTGTTTTTATTTCAATAAAACCAACTATCTCCATCTTCTTCCCTCATTGGTCCATCAAAATACCTAAACTGTAGGATCTCCATATCCATCAATTTGCACGAGCAAAGCTTTTGGAAGAGATGACACCATATCTGATCTAGTAGACCACTGGCACCGACAAATGGATGGTGATCCTCAAAAAGACATGATCATTTTTCAAAGTATTTTGTTATTTTTTAGAGATCAAAAGGATTTTTATTTTAATTGTTGACAATTGCAGATTTTTTCCATCAAAGAATTGTTGGGGGGGCGGGGGGTGGGGGTGTTAGAGATTAGTATTTTACATTTAGATAAAGATTAGTTTTGTTGTTAGGAATTTTAAATAGTTTGAATTTTGAATAATGGATGATTATGTTTGCTTTAAATGTATAAATTGAGATCATTTGTCAATTGAATGATTATAGTGAAATTATGAAACTGCAGTGACTATTGAAATTTGATATGCAGGACCACCACTCGAAATAGAGGAATGCTAACTATCAAAACCAGTAATCAATGGTTTCTAAAACCACACCTAACAAATTGTGGAAGATCATATATATTTGAATGGCCATGTTTGCTTAAGAATTCTGCAAGTGATCATACTATACTTTTTCTTAAAATGCAAAAGGGCTTCCAGCAAAAACTAAAAATAAAAATGCAAAAGGGTTTACTTTGTGCTAGATGCACTATGTTTTTCATTGAGGTTGGTTGTGGCTCAAACTTCAAGAAGAGTTCGACGGTGGATGACTTGAGGCAACAATTTTTGCCGTTCAAAAAAATGATTCAAGGTTAGTATATATGATATAACACACAATACTTTTGAATTGCGGGTACCAATGACATGTCATGGTGGACTCCTGCAAATAATCACAGGGTTTGTGCGAGTGTGATTGTGCTTGAACCATTAATATTTATGGGTGTGAGTTAATGTATTATTACCAGTAATTGATGTGAATAAGTCAGAGCAATTGATCACAGCTTGTTTACAAAGATTAATGAGAACGTCAGCTACAACCGGTCTGTTTTATGTTCAAAAGAATATAAGTAAACTACAAGCATCAGATGTAATAAGGTTAGATATAAGGTCAGGCAACGAAGAAGAGTAGGAATCTTACTGTTTTGGATTGAATTCAGGAATACCTAACAAGTCAGTCACCTGTTAAACAAAACATGAATAGAATAGCCTTAGAGAGGGATGACCAAAGTGAAGTATAAAAATAAATTATGGGTTTGATCATATTGGGGTTCGGATGTGACCAGGACCAGTACAGAGCCATGTTTTGCATCGAGCATTTCTAAATATTAAAGCTATCAATTATTTTAAAGCGTGAAATTTATTAGCAGGAATTTCTAATGGGAATTCCATATTTTGGAAATTTCTGATACAAAATTAGTTGGTGTCTTGGAAGCATTTAAAATTTCCTATTTGAATTTGTGAGGCTCTTTGGAATTTAGTCTTTTGAATGGTCGCATTTTTCTTATAGAATTCTCCAAATCCCAGCCTTCAAGATGGTAAGTGGTGTTTGAATATTTATGGATCCACCTTCGAAACAACATCAGATATGCACCAACAGGAATCATCAGAAATCCTGCTAACAAACAAGTCATATATATTAAGTTCTGTGGGATAGGTATGTATACTATTTCTCCAACGAATGCTTTGGTTATGATTTGGGCAATTGGCGAAGTGATGTGACTCAGATAAGCAATGGGGCATAAGCAAAGCAGCTGATTTCAACATGTGTACCAGCTTCCCTTCAGAGGAGGAGGCCAGGGCTGTCATGGTTCCCTGCAATGAAAAATATTAAAGCTTTAGCATTTTATCCCAAAAAATTACGATCCTAGAGGTAAAGAACATGCAGAGATTTGATTTCCGAACTCCATAGAAAAAGTTCTGGACAAATGTGCCTTTTAGAAATGATACTAAAGATTTCAGGGTATAATAGGTTAATAAAAAAACTGAATGGTTTAGATTAGATTTTGGTGCACATAGGATTGCAAAAAATTAAAGATAATGATGAATTTTTAAAATGTGACCTGTTAGATAGGTCACTGGTATTGGTACTTCTCTACCTAGGGAGGTGTGTAACACTTCCCACATCTCTACATACCTCCCACTTCTCTTTAGGCGCATAAATGATTATATGGTCACACTTACACACTATTTTCACATGGCGTAAATAATTATGATAATATGTAAATGTTAAGCATGTATATTATTAATAGAAAAATATTAATATGCATCTATTCCTCACCATAAGGTGAGGGGTACTTCCTTTTATAAAAATTATTAATGTGCAATAAAACAAAATCATCACACCTTTTTTACATTGTTAGGTTAAAAAAGGAAGTGTCCCTCATCCTATGATAAGGGATGGATATATATTAATCTTCCTCTTTTTAATATATGTAAATAATCAAATATTTTTAAAATAGTTCCTGTCATGATAAAATGTTCAAAGGATTTAGGGGACCTCTCAAACCCTGGCCAGCACCATTATTTTTAAATGGTTCGAGTAGGGTAGGATCAATGGTGTTACCCACTGAATCCAATGTTTATTAAGGTGAACTCAGTAGACTGAAAATGGTATTAGAACCTAAGCTAAACCCAAAATGCTTTTTAGGATGCATGCAATGTATCACTGGACAAAAATATGTCAGTTTTGGGCCCATCCCTATTTATGAATTCGGGTCCTTTAGATATGGGGAGACCAATTGCCAACCCTATCTACCGATTATTGAACCCCTCAAATATCATAAAGACAATGTTTTAGATAGTTTATTGTCTTTGCTTATCAAATGATTAAGATCATAGGACGGCCCAAATTTCTTGCTGACTTTGTTCCTGTCTAATTTTTAATATCCATGAGATGGCCGGGTTTTTTAATCTTTGTTAGATTGATTATATACAAAATGATTGCATAAGGCAGACCATAACACGTGCCCATGTTGAATCAAATCCATTCTAAAATCTGACTACGCATGTTTACCAACGTGCATGATTGATGATTCACTGCAATAGTCAGTCATTTTATTTGGACTTAAAAACTTGCGGCTCAAGCACATGTTAATATTAAAGAAATTTCATATGCCAAGGCTAATAACAACCAATCAACCATCGATTCAATCCTGGGTCTCCTGCTCTAAAGAGTCCCCTCTCATTGTATGTGACAGGTGTTTGGAAATAAGATATTTTTACAATATTAATTACTATTTACTAGTTTAGAATATAATCTCTTCATTATTTGGATAACTTAACTGCCATGATAAATGATATGCTGTATAAAATAATCCCCTGTTAAAAAAATTTAGAGTTTTAGTAAAACTCATTTGAGAGTTCATGAGCAATCATTAATTATAATGGCCCACTATAAGTTTTAACATTAATGATTTTTTATAAGAGTGCAACTATGACTTGACTCCTAATATTAGAATGGCCCCACTGTGTATACAAATTTAATGTGTGGTCCTATAGTTACATCATGATTATATAGCTCTTATTAATTATTACTATTAGGTGGGTCCTACAAATATCAAACAAGGGGAGCTTTCATTGTGATTACTAATATTAGGTATCTCACTATTTGATAGTTCCCCTACTATTAATATGACTATTAACATCAAACAGATTCTATAATGATTTCTAATAGATGGATTCATCAATGATGCATAGCGTTAGACGAGGATTTTTTTTAAAAAAATAGATAGGGTCATTTATGATAATCAATAGTAGATGTCTTACGCAATGGTTACTAACGTTTGGTGGACTGACCTTAATTAAACAAATTGCTTGGATCTCATAATTTTAACATTTAATCTTGTGATTTTTTAACAATAGATAGGTTATACCATGATTATCAATACATGTAATTACTATTTAATGGATTATGCATTGAGTCAATTGATTATTTTCTCTCCATTTATTGTTTAGGCCTGTTTGGATGCACAAGAAAACGTAAGAAAGTAATATTTTATATAATATAATTTTATTTCTTAAAGAAAAAAATTTTGTACGTTTGGTAACCTAAGAAAACTATAAGGAAAAGATCATTTTCTTTCAAAAAACTTAATATTTTTCCTTATATTTGCCTTCTACATAAAACTTTTTACAATATAAAAATCTTTTAAAATGAAATTTACAAAGCAGAAAAGTAAGTAAAGACTTTTTTCTCTACAAAGTCTATCATGATGTTTTTATTTATATGTGTAGTGAAGTAAAGCAAAAGTAAATGTCATATCACAGTAAAGGTGAGGGACAATAAAGGTAAGATAAAGTATATGGTAAGGTAAAGTAAAAGAGAGTGGTAAAGAAATTTTGTTTTACTTGACTTTACTTTATTACACTTTATTGTAGTTTTATATGGTATTAAAAAAGTGACTTGTGATAAAGTTTATGATAAAAAAAAGGTGGCTAGACTATACTTTACCACACAACTTTTTCATCTAAATATAGTTAAAGAATAATATGTCACATCTACGTCATATTTGTATACATAAGTAGTAAAGTAAAATAAAGGTTGATATCACATCATGGTGAACGTGAGGTAAAGTAAGGAGAGATGAAGCATGTGATGAAGTATAGTAGGAGAGAGTGAGTTGTAAACTAGTTGGTTTTTGTATTGACTTTACTAAACTTTACTATAGTTTTATATGTATAGAGAAGTAGCTTATGGTAAAAAAAAATGTGGCAACTTAATTTAACTTTATCACACTACTATTTTTCATCCAAAGAGCAGGGTAAATTACATATAAATTAAAGTATTTAATATGAAATTATTCTAATGATGGACTTTCTATGATTTATAATATTAATTTATTTTATCTTCATTTTTTAAAATATATATTAAAATCAGTAGTACATTCTAAACAGCTCAATTTAAAATCCGTAACATTTTTCAAAAGTTGCTGAACAATAAAAGTACTACAATATTTTAATATTATAATACTCCATTTTGTACTATTTCATTCTTGTAATATTTAAATATTTAAATATTTACTCTGTAAAGATCCAAATGGGCAAGCAAGATGCAAACCTAAGTTTCTAAAGTTGGGCCTTTCCTTGCTTTTTCTCAGCCCGCCCAGCCCGACCTTGCCATTGTAACATGGCTCAAATTAGTTGAATAGAGTTCGGATCGAAATGGACTTCTTGCGGATATGATTCAAATGCCAACATCCAGTGCTAGTATCCTTCCGAGCAATCATAGTATGAAGTAATGTGGGTGGATTCAATTACCATCCACTTAAATCTTTGATATAAACTACAGCTCATTCATACTTACATAGATATATATATATATATGTAGGTATGTAACTGTGTACATACCACTACAAGCCCATGTTGCAGTAAGACTGGCTGCCTTCTTCCTTCCTCAGTTCCGTTTTGAAGGCGGCCTCTTGGTATATTCGGCAAGCTAAGGTTATAACCATCTCCCGTCGTCACCTTCGACAAAACCAAATGCAATCAAATAGTAGAGAGAGAGAGAGAGAGAGAGAGAGAGAGAGAGAGAGAGAGAGAGAGTTGGTGATTATACTTGTACTCCTTTCATGGGTAGCCCTGTGGGGTCACAGCTAGCTCACATATGCCGCCTGGCGCCGCCGGTGGGTTGAGGACCATATCAGCATGGCTCATTAGAAGGTTTTCTCTCCTTGAGCCATCGGTAAGACCCAGATGGAAAATTGCCAACAAAACCAATCTCATGCGCTCTGTAGCCATCTTCTTTTTGGATATATCTAGCAAGCTACCTCGTCTGCCAGATTCCTCCTTATTTAAAGCGAGATCTAGTACATCTAATCTTTCAAGTAGCAAATAAAGCTCCTTATATAGAGTTAGTGAGATAGAGTATGAATGGATACTTGAAAAGGCGGTTCTTTTGCATTCCATAACAGATGAATGGCCAAAATTTTGGAAGAGCACTCTATTTCCAGAGGGGATCCTCTTAGGCTAGCCTAGAGAAACCCTTAGTTGAAGGTGCAAGACTCCACAATGAGGCTGACCTCTTAAAATCCAAACAATTCAAAATAGACATCCTTTAAATGCACTAGCAAAACATACCCGCACTTAGCACGGGCAATATATAATTTATAATATTTAAAATAATAAAAACCTTAAATAATAGTTAGTCGAAATTATATTAAGATGGAAAAATTGCAATTAAAATTAAAACCTATAATACTGATAAAAATAATTATTAAATTTCAAAATGAAAGCACTTTAATTTGTTTGAAATGAGATGAGTATTTTACTTTAAACATTTCTTTGAAATAAGAAGAATAAACTTATAATGAAAAATAAAATTTGATAAAAATAACACAAAAATACAATATGAAAAGAAAAGTCCATAGACAATCTAATAATAAAAATGACTTAGAATAAATAAACAAACCCATGATTAACCTATGCCTAAAAGTATAAAATTAAAGCTAAAAAACAAAAGGAAAAACATAAATCAATGAAAATAGATAACCATGGAAATTAAAAGAACCCATCAAAATCGAAAAAATAATAAAATAGAACTATGATAAAAAAACATTAAAAAACTAAAAAATACATAAAAAGGAATAAACATTAAGAAAGGAAAGAGATATGATATGATCGTGTAATAGAAATCATTAAAAATACAATTGTATGAATTTTCGTGTTTTACTCACTCTCATTAATTTGAATCACCTGATTGAAGAGAGATTAAAGAGTGTAAATCTAATTAAATCCTATCTGAAATTGAAACCCATGATGGATTGCATGAAATAAAGGATGAAAGGGTCAGATGATGTCCTCTTTAATATAACACTAGATAAGATTTGCTTACCTTTGACATTAGATAATAAGGGTGTTTATGAGCCAGATTAGGTTGGGTTGAGGAATGCCTATGCGCGGCTCGACTTCTAACCTTATGGATCAAGCCCGACCTAGGCCCAAATTGGACCATACCTCGCTAGCCCAAGCCCAAGCCCAACCCGCCCGAAGCATATTAAGCCTGAGCTTAGCCCAAGTTAACATGTCTCTTTTTATATGTACTTGCTCTTATCTCAATTAGTTTGGGTCTTGATCTATGAACATTTTTAGATAAGAAAATTTAAATGCAGATTGATTGATTAAAGACCATGAAAGATTGAGCTCTTTAAAGGAAACTCATTTTAGATTGACCTTTTTATATGGATGGATAAAATCAAAAGTTTTTCTCAAACATCTAAAATCTCTCCCACAAATTAAAATTAATTTAAAATTAACATCAAAATTGAGTTTCAATTTTTTAATTTAGTTGTGAAACTTGATACATTCACATCAAGAGTAGCTGCATTATTGACTCGACTTATCAACCAAGCTCACATAAGTTGGAATGCTAACTTGTAAGAATCTTCCAGAAATATCGGAGTCATTGCCATTAGTGCAAGTTTAGGACAACTTGATATATCCACATCAAGAGTGGTTGCATTGCTGAAACCAAGCTCACTTGAGTTTTATTGGAATGCTAACATGTAAGAATCTTCTCAGAAATATCGGAGTTACTGTCATTAGTGCAAGCTTAGGACGAGAAACATTCACATTAAGAGTGGCTTCATTGTTGACTTGACTTATCAACCCAGCTCACTTGGGTCCCATTGGAATGATAACATGAAAGAATCTTCCAAAAAATATCGAAGTCACTGTCATTAGTGTAATTAAGTCTAGTGAAATCCTGAGTTGAAGGAGTAGGACCCCATAATGAGTCTGACTTGCTGAGATCCAAAGTGTTTAAAATAAATGTCATCCAACCAATTAACTAAGAAAAGTAAGAATTACATGAAATCAAATATAAGTAATAGATATTTCACTTTATTTCTTAAAATAAATAAATAAAAGTAATGAAAAAAGTCACACGCATGACAAATATCTTTATTACTAGAAAATAATTTTTTGACTATCTCCAACAGTCCCAACATAAGGAAGCATGACAAATGGAGTTGATGAAGAGGAATGGACATTTCTTTTGTGTATATACAAGGTGCATGAGTACAAAAGAATAATTTTTTACAACTTAAAAGGAGACGATAATTTCTTAAAACTTAGAAGGACTATTAATGAAAGGCATTAAGGATAAAAGGAGTATTAATGAAAGGTAATGAATATAAAAGGAGTATTAATAGGTAATGAAGGAGTACTAATAAGCTATAAAAGGAGTATTAGTGAAAGAAACGGAAGGGCTGAGTACAAACGTTGAGAAGGAGTAGGGCACAAGTTGGGGAAATGATTTGAATAATGAGGGACAATGGTGAAAATCACTTGATGACTACGAGTATGTCAAAATTTTTCGTAGGGAAGTCAAAATTGAATTTAAAATTGACAATTGAAATCAACTGGCTTTATATATTATATTTGTCATCTCTTCACTTTAATTCTCATCAACTACTCTCTGCAAACTGAAATTAACCTAAACGAACAACACAGTTCAATGACACCAGCTGTCCCATACATCAAAATTCCAAGTAAAACTCAAACTACTCACATTGCTGTAGATCATTTCCAGCAAAAGCAATCCGCCATCTTGTTGGGATACGGCGGACCTAATCGAGGAGATAGCCAGGCTTTGGGCATTGGAAGGTGAAAAGCAAGGTTTTGGTGGGGAGCAGCTAAAACCCAGTGGAGCAACTATTACACTGGAAACGCTTAACTTTTCTGGAATTCCATTGTGGGTACTTAGATGGAGATCATTCGGGCCATTTAAAATGAATCGCATCCCCTTATATTAGAAATCCTCAAGTTGCAGCTGATAATGAGTTAGTCCGACCATATGATTGTATACCATGACAATATATATATATATATATATAGTGAGATCAAATCATTTTGACTAATATATCATTGGATGGGATGGAATTCATCTTAAATGGTCTCAATTATATTAAAATGGGACTCATATTTAGAAATTACAAAATGGGCCACCTTTATAGGAAAGAGACCCAACTTCTGGAATGTCCATATGCACTTATACTTAGGAATTACAATGTGGGTCTATCTATGAAGTACAGTGTGGTCCCACCTTTTAAGAATTGTTGTCTATGCCACCTTTAAAAATCACAACATGAAATCCACTTTTTTAGAAATTAAAACTTGGAGCCCACATTTAGAAATTTTGTCATTTGTGGGGCTCATTTTCAGAAATCACAATGTGAGAGCCATCCTTAAAAAAACGGAGGCCCACCTTGTACAATGTTTTCTTGGAGTTTCAGGATCCAAGAATTCATAAATGTTGGGACTTGTAAGTGGCTCATTTTGAGCATTTAAAAACTCTGACATTTTGTAATTTTTCTCAAAATGTGTTAAAGGATTAGGGAATTCTTGACAGCATAAATTCCAGCAAAGAACCATGTCCTCAGAGTTGAGTAGGGTTTAATTAACTTTGGGCCAAATTATTTGCCTCGTGGGTGAGATCCATACCTAAACATGGCCCAATAACTAAATAAACTTGGGCTAGACCAATGACTAACCAAAGACCCTATTATATTATCTGTCTAGCTCTCTGTATATGTTTTTAATAACAATTACCCTTGTTAATTGGGATTAAAATGGTTCGATTTAGGTCAAATTCAATAGTGAATCCCACTTAAGTTACTCGTAAGGCATTTTTCTTTCATGCAATTAAATTCCTAGGATTGTAGTTCTTGAAGTGGTTAAAAATAAAGAATTGAAGGTAAAAATCACAAATGACTACAAAATTACATTTCCCTTAATAGAAATTAAATCAAGAGAATATGAGAAATGAATACCGGAAAAGTCAAGGTTAACCCACCAATCAGTAATCCTTAGGTGAGTGCATTTGACAATAATTGTGAATATGGTTCCTATTTAATCTGTGAAAGAAAGCCTTTTATAATTCATGTTGAATATAGAAAAACTCATATCTTGAGTATCATATAAAAGTTTCTTGTAATGGAAATAGAAACAAATGAAGATGGAAAATCAAAGACTTTGTATCTTTTATAGTGGCTAAAAATGAAGAATAAATTCTAACATTAAAAAAAAAGATCATTGAATAACCTATCCTTTGATAGAAATTGAATCAAAGGAAGATAGAGAATTAATACATAGGCATTACCCTAGTATGTAATTCAAATCTTAGTAAAAATTAAGGTCCATTCACATTGCTGCTTTATATCCTTCACCAATTATCTTTAATAACTTCTAGCGGAGCTCATTTGAACAAAAAATTTTATGAAAAAATGAAAAAAAAAAAACAAAACAAAGGACTGTCAGTACTGCAAATATAGTCTATTATACCCGGATACATTGAAATGTCATATACTATGTCACCGTCCCAAATACAATGCATGTTTTGCATGGATCCATGTTGTATCTAGGCACCACGGTTATAATCTAACATTTTATGGATACTTCACAAAAAACCTCAAGATACATGTAGTATGTCATGTTGAATCATGCTTTAGAATTTATTGATTAACAAAAAACCAGTTCTAAATTTCATCATAAACTGACTCTAACCTAGTTACTACTAATAAAAAGTTTGATTCTGGATATTCTTGAATTCTCTAATAACCCCCATTCCTCAGTGTAGCTTGGGCCCCCTCTCTTCTTTGGCAGTCCAAAGTGACATTATTTCACCCCCCTGCTCGACAAAATCCTATCCAAACTTGTAGGATGGAAATCTCGGTCACTTTCTCTTGCTTGGCGCAAAATCCTTGTGAGACATGTGCTAGGTAGTATGGCTACTTACATTGCAATAGTCTTTCCTCTCCCTAAGTCAATCATCAAAGACATTGAGCTTCTTATGTGCAATTTCCTTTGCTCCACTGTTGCTACTCCCTCTAAAAGAAGTCAGATTCGCCGGGATACGGTTTGTCTCCCCTCTCTAGAAGGGGGTTTGGGATAAGGAAAATTCATGGTTAGAATAATGCCTCCCTCCTCAAGCTTGGCTGGGGAGCTACCTATTTTTCCTCTTATGGGACAGCTGGTTTAGGAATAGATGTTTCAAAAACAAGACTATCTAGTGCTTGTCCACCCCAAAGTCCGAGTCTTGCATTTGGCACAAATTGAGAAATTTGGCTTACCCTCTGCACTCAGGTGCCAAGTACGGGAAATTGGAAACAGAAAACTTGCTGACCTTTAGTATGACGCTTGGGTTGATGATTTGAGTATTGCCTCAAAATTTCCTACAGTACCCCTCCTTTTTCATTAAAAGGTGGCTTCAATCTTGAATGGTAATTCCTCGGTCATTCCAGTCAGCATCCCTTCCGCTATATCTAACTTCTTGTTCTCAGCTACCGTGGACATTTCTCCAACCAACACTGCAATGAAAAAGTTTATTGGAAATCTCACTCGATTAAAAACCTATCTCTCAAGGAGGCTTGGCACTTAGTGCGCTCTAGGGACTTTGAAGTTGTTAGGAGTCCTTTTGTTTTTTTATTCTCTCATTTAGCCCAAGGTTTCCTTCTTTGCTTGGAGGCTTATGCATTAGAAGACCCCGACTCAAGTCTGGGTGCAATCAGTGGGTATCTCTTTAGCCTCAATGTGTCTGCTCTATAATTCAAATATTGAATCGGATCTTCACCTTTTCTTCCACTGCACGTTTGTTAGTTCTCTTTGGAGGTGAACTCTTGAAGTTGCGGGTTCGCAACTGTCATCTACTGTATCTCCTTTGACAATTTGGCACATGCTATGTTTCAACAACGACTTGTTGGCTCAAAAAGGTGCCTTCTGTATTTTTCTCACCACCGTTTGTCATATGAAAATGCAGAAATGACCAAATTTTCAAAAGGTGCAAAACTTCCCAAACAAAAGCCAAGCTCTATCTCACCGAACTTCTTTCCAGCGTATAGACAAGCCCTTTTTTGGCTGATCTCTTCAAAATTTTTGTAATTTTCTAAATATATAGCATGTTCTTGTAACTCTCTCTTTTGGTGTATTTTATTTTCCCCTTTTTCTTTTGGACGTAAGCTTCTCTCTGTTTCTTTTTGCTGCCTTAATGGCTTGCTTGTTTTGAGGCATCTATGCCTCGTATTTTTTTTCTCATCTTCAATATACAAATACCTTATAGCAAAAGAAAAAAAAAATCTAGTTACCATTACAAAAAATTTGCTACTGCTACAGGGCTACAGAAAATCTGCTCAATTATTCATGCAGTGAAAAGAAAAAAACAAATATTTACATCTACATGGATTTTTTGTTTATTAAAGTCGATAGCGATTAAAGAAAGCAATCATCGCGTTGTAGACAATGCTTTTGGTGGTAACTCCCATCACAAAATCAGCATGGGCAAAATTCTCCACAAACTGCACTGAAAGCTTATCAACATCGTGGAATTTGAGACAGTCTAGTAAATGCTGAACGTCGACGACGTCTGAAAGTGCATCTTGACCTCCATAGCTGAGAAAGAGAGGCAGGTCCTTGGGGATGTTGGACAAGTTATAAATAGGAGGATTAAATTGTGAGTAGTGAAGCATGTTCTTTACAGCGTTCCCATAGTCGAATTTTGTTACGACACCATTTCGAACCACTGTTGATCACAGAACTCAATTGTTAGATGAATAAATATGACAACGATCTATCTTTAATCGAATTTCTAACGCAGTTTACTATGATAACAATTTTTTAGTGTAGATCAAAGTGTTGTATGTAGGGACCGCCAGTCAAAACATTATAAAAACTAACCATCAAAACTAGCAATCAGTGGTTTGTAAAACCACATCTAATAAATTGTGGAAGATCATATATATATATATATATTTGAATGGCAATGTATGCTTAAGAATCCTGCAAGTGATCATGCTATAAATTTTCTTAAAATGCAAAGGGACTTACTCTGAGCTAGATGCACCATGTTCTTTGTTGAGGTTGGTTGTAGCTCAAACTTCAAGAAGAGTTCAACGGTGGATGAATTGAGACAACAATTTTTGCCTTTCAAAACAATGACTCAAGGTTAGTATATATTATAGAACATACAAGACTTTTGAATTGTGGGTACCAATGACATATCATAGTGGATTCCTGCAAATAAGCACAGGGTTTGTGGGAGTGTGATTGTGCTTGAACCATTAATCTTTCTAGGTGTGAGCAATGTATTATTACCAGTAAATGGTGTTAAAAAGTCAGAGCAATTGATCCCAGCTTGTTTACAAAAATTAGTGAGAATGTCAGCTACAACCGGCCTGTTTCATGTTCAAAAGATAAGTATACAGCAAGCATTATATTTAAGGTTAGATATAAGGCCTAGCAACAAAGGAGAATGTGAATCTTACTGTTTTGGATTGAATTCAGGAATACCTAACAAGTCAGTCATCTGTTAAAAAAAATATGAATAGATTAGCCTTAGAGAGGGATGACCAAAGTGAAGAGTACAAAAATAAATTATGGGTTTGATCATATCGGGCTTGGGTGTGACCAGGACGAGTACATAACCATGTGGCCTTCCTGTCAAAACGACTGCCTAAGAGATTGCGATCTATTGGTATTGATAGCGGGCGTTTTGCATCAAGCATTTCTCAATGGTAAGGCCATCTATTATTTTGAAGTGTGAAATTTGTTTGGAGGAATTTCTAGATTTCCATATTTTAGAGAACTCTGGCAAATATTAGTTACTGTCTCCGAAGCATTCGAAATTCCCTATTGAATTTGTGAGACTCTTTGGAATTAAGTCTTTTGAATCGTCGCTTTTGACCTATAGAATTCTCCAAATCTCAACCTTCAGCATGGTAAGTGGTATTTGAATATTTATGAATTGAGCTTGGTAACAGCCTTTAGGTATTCAAATATGCCCCAAGAGGAATTATCAGAAATCCTGCAAACAACAAGCCATAGAAATTAAGTTCTGTGGGAGAGGGTATACTATTTCTCCAATGAATGCTTTGGCTGCGATTTGGCCAATTTGCGTGGTCATGTGACTGAGATAAGCAATGGGGCATAGCAAAGCAGCTGATTTCAACATGTCTATTAGCTTCCCTTCGGAGAAGGAGGCAAGAGCTGTCAAGGTTCCCTGCAATGAAAAATATAGCTTTAGCATATTTTCCCAAGAAAAATGATCCTATCTAGCTAACTAGGTAATAGTGCTGATAGTCATAATTTCTATATGAATCTTTTTCATGGGTTATTTTTCATTGTATTTTGATCTCATCAATATCATTTGAATTGGGGCTATTTGGGCCAAATTGCACCATAATCTGATAGTTGATAAGACCTTAAAAATGCATTATTTTATATTTATTTTTGGAAATTTTAAGGACTTATTCATTATAAATCTCTTCATTTGATTGTAAATCATGTTTGTATGATTTTAGAAATCATTATTGTGTTTTCCTACAAAATTCATTGAAAATCATTAATTTTTCATAAAATCATAAAACTTTCTATTTTTGGATTTCTATTTTTAGAAGGTTTTTAAAATTCATAATTTTACATAAAAATAACAAAGGTTTTTTTCATTATTAGTTATTTAAAGATAATTAATGATCAATGATGAGAATTTATTGTGTCATTTTTTATGAATTGGACTCGCATCAGTACATTTGTTACTTTTGGTCAAAATCATTATTTTTAATAAAATGTCACTTTTGTTTGTAGGAAAATTGAAAAAAAGGGCCCCACATCAAGATTTGTGGATAGATAAATTATTTATAAAGAAATCCAATTAAAGAAAGAAATTAAGAAGTCTTGAAGTACAACAATTCATAAATTGGAAAGCCATCTTTGCAATCAATTTTCCAGCAACTCATTAGTTGTCCTTAGTGGGTTCAAAGCCAATTTTTTTCGAAATTCTTATGAGATTTTTCCTCTTCAGTTATCTTAAGAAATCCAAATCCAAGTGGAAAGATAAATCAAAGATAGAAAGATGATATAAGCAAGGAATTAAAAAAAGGAAATGAAATCCAAACCATACCTACTCACACTACTCATATCTCACGTACAAGGAGTCTTTCCACAAGTGGATGTGCAAGTCACTTCACTATACTACCCACCATTCATATCTCTCTCTCTAATATATATAAATTCATAGTCCCATACCAACCCATCATACCACCTCATGGACCATCCTATCCATCAACTCCAAGACTTTCTCCATATACCCATTCAACCACTCACGTCCTAGCCACCCTCCATTCCAATATTATTCAAGCCATCTTCAACACATGTTAGTCCATCTCTCATCTTCATCGCTCATCCCAGTCACACGTCCAATCTAAAAGTTGGTTGGCTCTAGCCACTTGGGTTCATCCTCTTCCATCCATCTTCCTTCTCTTATTTACTCCGCCCTTGATATGAAACTTGAAGATTGGAGCACGGATTATGTGCAAGTCCCATTTTTTTCTTGATGTCTTGATTTAGGATAAGGATAGTTTCTTTTTCTAGTTTTAATTATTTTTTGGATATTATTGATTGTATTTGTTTGTTTCAATTCAAAAAGACACAATTAGTGAAGTCAAGGTGCTCCGCCTTAGATCAACATCGTATGTTTGTGTGTGGTGACAGTACGCACTTGATGCGGTATTTTTGTAATCTTTTATTAATTCTGCCAGTATGATGTTTGAATTTTCCATAATAAAAGAAATTAGAATTCTTTTTAATTTATTTTTTATTCATTATATTTGAATGATTTTATTTCTGATTTTTAATTTAATGTATGATTTATTTATTCTTCTACAATTGGTGATTTGATGCTTTTATTTGTTTTGCAGTATTTAGTTTAGGTTACTTTTTAGTTTATGATTTTTAGATTAGGTTTAATTTGTGAATTGCTATTTAATTTCATATTTGAGATTGTAATTTAAATTTAATTTTCAAATTTGATAGTATACATTTTTGTAGATTTTATTAGACTAGCATTAGTTTTTCAATTATGATAGGTTTTCTGATAGTACTAATTCTCTATGGATACGATTCCAGACTCATTGGGTAAAACTACAATTGTCGACCTTCCACTTAGGGCACATCGATCAACAATCTACCTTGATCTGCCAAATTAACATCTACATTTATGAAATTGATCACAATGTACTCTGTTATGCACAAAGTTGAAGTCTACCATAGATCATATGCTTGAAATATATTGAAACAAAGAAAAATATTTGTATAGATAAAGTCTGGCCCTGAATTGTTTGTGTTCAGATGGTGGGGCCCATCATCATGACCACACAATAACCAATTCGTCCATGCATCCTAAATGAAGTATCAAGAATAAGGAAAACACAAATATTATTACCAAGGAATAGCCAACATAATGTATTTTCTGGCCTGTTTGGCTATGCACAAACCCAACAATAGCAGGGAGTTCATATTCCACCAGTTCATCCCATGACCAATCCCAATAAGCCTGCAAACAAAATTCATTGATCACACAAACCATAGGCACCAAGTGAGCCCATCCACATTTAAATTAAGTATACTCATGCTAAATGACCCAACCCTAAGCCCAGTCGAGCCCAACAGCTTTAAAAAGATATTTAGCAAATGATCTTGACCTGGGCCTTACTTTGTGGTGTGAAGGCTATATCAGTAGGTAAATATCGAAGGGCCCAGTTACTATGGAGCAGCCCACATTTGGGAGGATATAAGGGGACACTGAAATTAAATAAAGGAAAATGAGATGTTGTGAAACCGGCTTATTTGGATCGAGAGATTGATGGTTGAGGCTGTATTGGGTCCCTCTGGTGCTTGCTATCCAGACGTCGAATCCACTATCAGCCAAGATGTACCCCAGCGACACATCAGGACTGTCCAAAAGCCATGTGATTCCATCCTGCCACCACAGCACCAAATCTATCCTTCATCACGCATGTGTAATTGTGGTTTACATGTGTAAAGTTCGCATACGTGAAATATAATACTCTGGTTGTTTAGAAACAACATTTTTACATGAGTAAACATCGAATAATTTGCATTACATGAAATTTCCATTATCTCCTAAACGACAGGTATTTAGGACTTATTTGTGTAACACTTTTCATGGAAATAGATTCTGTGAGGGGTGGTTAGATATGAGTTTCTGCTCTAACGCATAAAAATTGCATAAAAATAGCAATTTCCTGTAGAGAGCCCAATTGCACTGACCAACCAAGCAAAGATTTGATTTTTGAAGTTCATATAAAAATAGATGGACAAATGTGCCCTTAAAAAATGAAACTAAAGATTTTGGAGTTTAATTAGGGTAATAAAAAAATTGAATGGTTTTGATTAAATTTTGAGGAATGTAGGAGTTGCAGAAAATAAATGACTATAACAAGTTTTGAAAATGTGACCCGTTAGATAGGTCCCTTGTATTGGTACTTCTCATGCTGGAGAGGTGTGTAACTCCTCCCATTTCTTTTTAGGTGCATAAATGATCATATAGGCATGACCATATTTACACATTATTTTTACACGGTTTAAATAATTGTGACAATTTATGAACGCGATGTATGTATATTATTAAAAAAAAAAGGCAGCTCAATACATGAGACTTCCGCATAGCGGGATTTGGGAAGGACAAGATGTACGTAGCCTTACATTCATTTTGAAGAAGCTATTTCTGTGACTTAAACCGGCGTCCTCCAGGATGCTAATGGTAAACCTTTACCGTTGGGCTAAGCCGCCATTCAAATGTATAAATGTGATGCATGCATATTATTACTAAATGTAAATAATCAAATGCTTTTAAAATAACACCTGTCATGATCAAATGATCAACGGATTTATGGTGCCTTTCAAGCCCTGGCCATACATACACCAATAATTTTAAAGGGCCGGAGTACGGGTAGGATCCATGGCGTTCCCGAACTGAAACAAGATTGAATTACTCATAGGTGTCTGTAGCCATGTAAACCCAAGTAAAGTGCTTTTTAAGAAGGGTCCAAGCCCCTTAGCTGAGTTCCTACCTTTTGGATGGTCAGGATGGGAGCTCTTACATCTTGTTGTTGGTGGGAGAAAATTTTCCTATTTAATAGAGGGTCTTCACTGATAAAACTTATGGACCACACTAAACCCAAACTATTTTTTAGAATGCATCTAAGATAAAAATATGTCGGTATTGGCCCATCCCTTTTTATGAATTCGGGTCCTTTAGATATTGGGAGTTCAAATGGCAATCCTATCTACCGATTATTGAACCCCTCGAAGATACAACGGCAATGTTTTTAATAGTTTATTGTCTCTGCTCATCAAATGGTTGAGACCATAGAAGGGCTCACATTTCGAGCTGACTTTATTCCTATCTAATTTGTTATATCCATGAGATGGCCAGATTATGGAGAGTGATTGCGCCCAGGTTGAATCGAATCCATTCTAAAATCTGACTACCCATGTTTACCAACGTGAGTCCATGAATGATGATTCAGTGCAATAGTCAGTCATTTTATTTGGACTTAAAAACATGCAGCTCAATAACATGTTGACAAAGAAATTTCATATGCCAAGGCTAACAACCAATCAACCATCCATTCAGGGTTTCCTGCTCTAAAGTACATGTGTGAGTCTCTTCTCCTTGCATGTGCAAGGTTTCCACATGCGTGGGAATTAAGAAAAAGAAAAAATTTATAAAGTAAGCAAAATACAAGCCTGTGTTTCTACAGTTGGGCCTTTCCATGATCTTCCCCAACCCGGCCCGAACTTACCATGCAACATGGAAACCCGGTTCAAATTAGAATTTGGATCTGTTTGAATAGAGTTCGGATGAAAATGTATTAGCCCAACTGTTGACAAGCTGCGCCACAAATCAGATCCAACCCAAAATATTGATTGCTCCTATCATCATGGATCCCATTTCCATGATTGAGCATTTTTCATTATTTGCCAGGTCGGAGTCTTTTGGATCTTGGCATTCTTGGCATAGTCCCTTCCATCTATGCATTGATTGCTACTTTGTATCTATTTATACACATTGTACATATACACAGAATACGCGAGCAAGGAAAAAAAACTTCTATTCTTTACAACTTGATTTCTGGTCCAGCTTGTCAACATTTGGTCTTGTAAAATGGACTTCTTGCGGATAAGCTTCAAATGCCAACATCCATTGCTAGAGCAATCATAGTATGAAGTAATGTAGGTCGATTCAGTTACCATCCACTTAAAATCTTTGATATAAACTACAAATCATTCATACATACACATGTACGTAACTGTGTGACATACCATTAGTACTCCATGTTGCAGTAAGACTGGTTGCTTTAGTCCTTCCTCATTTTGAAGGCGGCCTCTTGGTATATTCTGCAAGCTAAGGATATAACCATCTCCCGTTGTCACCTTCAACAAAACCAAATGCAATCAAATAAATAAATAAATAAATATATATATAGAGAGAGAGAGAGAGAGAGAATTATTATTCAGCATCATTTTCCTCACCTTATTTGTACTCATGGGTGGATGCAGGGGTGCCCCCCCCCCCCCCCCCCCACCCCCACAACAAACAACCCAAACAAAAAAAAAAAAAAAACCACTTACATATGTTGAAATCTATACTTATTTTTTATATGTGGCCTCTCAAAACTTTTTTTTCTAAATAGTGGCTCCTTGAAAATATAATAAACATGCTTTAAGTTTTTAATATTTTTTTTTACATATGGCCCCCTAAAATTAAAAAAAAACCTACATAGTTTGAGAACTATATTTATTTTTTATATGTGGCCCTCCCAAAATATATTTTTAGATATTGGCTTCTCCAAGGAAAAACTCTTAGGTCTGCCCTTGTTTATACTTGAGCATTTTTTTTTCATATAGTTTTTCTTCTTTTACACATTAATATATCAAAATATGGAAATGTCTCTCACCATATGGTGATGAAAGGATATATATATATATATATGGAGAGAGAGAGAGATTATACTTGGTACTCCTTGCATGGGTAGCCATGTGGGGTCACCACTAACTCACATATGCCGCCAGGCGCCGCGGGTGGGTGGATCACCATATCAGTATGGCTTGTGAGAAGGTTTGCTCTCCTTGAGCCATAGGTGAGACCTAGATGGAAAATAGCCAATACCACCAATCTCATGCAGTCTCTAGCCATCTTCTTCTTGGATATATCTAGCTACCTTGTCTGCCAGATACCTCCTTAATGTTTTTGAAACGAGATCTAGTGCATCTTATCTTTGGCAAATAAAGCTCCTTATATAGAGGGTCAGAGAGAGTATGAATGGGAACGAGAAAAGGCGGTTCTTTTGCATTCCATGACAGAAGTATGGCCAAAATTATGGAAGAGTACTTTATCTCAAGACCGGATCCTTTAACGTAGGATCCCACAATGAGGACTTTTCCACCATATCCAAATCGTTCAAATAAACATCTTCCAATCCATTGGCTAGTCTAAAAGATTGAGTCAATCGGATCTTTTTCCACCATTGGATTAACTGTTAGATGAAAAATGTGACAATGAATACACCTCAGACCATTAGATTCTTTTACAGTGCATTTCTTTCCTATTCCGAGTGACGTGGGTTCCGCATGGACCGCCTTATCCCTTGTTCTCATCATCAACTAACTCTTCGAATTTTATGGGTTTTGTGCCGATTGGGTGTAGTGCAGTATGCACTGTGATGTGCACTGACATTACTCCCAACTTCTTATCCGGATCCTCTTCCGGGACTTCTATAGATGTTATGACATTCAGTGAGCCTCCCTGGAGAAATCATTAGTGCTTAAAATCACTCGTTTGCTTTTATTTGTAAAGCTGCAGGAGACTAACTGACTTATTTACATATAACACGTAGGAATTGAACACATAAAGATTTACACAAATGCCATTTATAGCTCAACCTAAAAAAATTCTGACAATATATGTCATTTGTGATTGGTGTGAAATCTGAATTAGTTTTCATAATATGTATACAGGGGCCTTACAAAAGAGCAAGTTGATCAAGCAAAGGTGGGCAATGCATGCTAAATCAAAGATTAGGTGCACTTAGGGTTATATCAAAAGTACCAACGTGTACAAATTTGTAAAATGCAGAGCGTGTGAAGCCCTGGAGAGAAGGGGTAATGATTTTCCTCAAGCCTATATTCCGTGTATTTTGGGTGCCAAGATCTCCTTATCGGTGCATGTAAGAAGAGATAAGAGTTAAGTATCATGAACAACATTAGGGGGATTGATCCCAGGATCCAAAGTCCACGTCACCTACTTTGTGCTGATCATGGCTTTGAAGAACGGTTTTAGAACCCATAACAGCTAGGTCAAAACCCTACAAGCCATAAATATAATGATCACCTAAATCTATTTCTTTTTTGTTGTTATCCAATCGACCCTATTGCTCTTTTTAAGAGCATGATAATAAATAACTATGATTTATAATGTATAAGATTGCACTAGTCTCATTATTCATCATATGATCAACCGCAGCTTCTGTTGGAGTAAAATATGTGGGAACAACACATTATGGTGCATTTCTTTTGATTGTCTCTCATTTTGATAGGTGGGCCCAATGTAAGTTCCACTTGTCCAGCTTAAGAATTCTTTAGGTGTGGCGCAAAGCACCCGTACTCATTATGTGGATGGTAGATAATAAGAATGATTTCGAACCACAATGTTGGGGATGAAAAGATATCATCATCCATTATGAATATAAAAAGAGAGCAAAAATGAAAAAAAAAAAGGTAATGCACCAACTTATAATATCTATTTTTTAATGAAAAATATTCTCCTACATGGGATTATCACGACTCCCCATGAATTTTTCCATCATGCCCACTGGGATAGGTACTAATCCATCGCACCACAGGAGCTTAGGAGAATATTTTCCCTTTTTTAATAGCTTCAAAATTTTGACTCTCAATCCAATAGTTAATCCATTCGAATTAGTTAAAACTCAATTGATTATTATAATTTCGAATGTCCCATGTGTGTAGATGGCTTGGATGGTTCATGAAATCAGTCATACTATGTTGTCCCTCACTATATTATAGTGAGAGATAGATGTGCATGAATATATTTCATATGTATATTTATGTTTTTTTTATAGACTTAGACTTAATCCAAGTTAGATGACTTTTAAATTGGGTCTAGTTCGAGTTCAATGGCAAAGAGAGGTGAGGTTTAATAACTGTGGAACGGGTGACCGGTCAAAGATGGGACCAAGTGAGCTTCATAAAGCCGAATCGCACATGAACGGTGTGCAGTCTACTCTTATATACTGCTATCCACCTAATTTTCTGCTTTAACCAAGTTAAATTTGGTACTTATAAGAGCCAACGTGAATTGAGGGTAAAATCTTCCTCAAGTAGCTATCTTGACTTGAGGTGTACATCTTATATTTATAGATATGGATATGGTCCATAAAATTACAGTCAAATGAATCCCTTGGGATGATATGTTTGGATCATGATCCCTAGAGTTATAGATAAGATGATGTGGCCGAAATGACATGAGTTCTGTCTATGATTATTTTTATCCCTCATCCAACTATTTCTAGCCGCCGGATTGAAATCTAGAAAAATTGATGCTTTTTATGAATAAATAAACTTGACAGCCATAGATCAAAGAGATGTATGACCTAATGGCATAATGTTTTGTGAACCCTAGGGGCCTACAAAGGATGATGAGGAGGAGGAGGATGATGATTGCTAGCAGTGTGGTCATGATAATGATGATGGTGGAGGTGGTGCCATGGTGACGATGTTGATGGCGATAGGGATGATGATGGTGGGTGTCACGACCCGAGCCCAGGGACCGGGGGTCAGAGAAAGTCTAACCAATGACACACGTACTCCCGTGCATGCACACCTAGACCCCGTCCAAGCATACACACACAAGGGATCATTCACACGTGCAAACAACTGTACGCGGAAGCTGTACGTATCAAGGCATACCACAATATACCAAAAGACAATGGGAGATTACAAAATAACATGAACTGGCAATAAGAACCAATACAAGAACGTATGACAATATAGTGGGCTTACAACGATCAAAAATCAATATACAGATATCACTCAAGCCCACATTACAATTACAGAAAAAGTCCCCTCAATAGACTCCAACACAAAGAATGGGGAAACCCAAAATGATGCAAACCGTACTCTGGAGGATGGATCAAGTCCACTCCTCTAGGCCGGAGGGGGCCTCGCAAGCCTCTCCTGGAGTCGGGTCGACCGACGCAGGATCGGAAGAGGGATCTGAGCCTGCAACACACAAGACAAACGCATAAGTACAACGACTTAGCAAAGTATAAGCCAACAAGAAGATAACACGAATTGTGTCGAATACTGAATAATGCTGAACAATGATCATAATGCAATATCCATAGAAATTATAACTGTATACTAAACAATTATGCAAATGAATAAGCATGCTATCAGAATCATAAACAGGTAACAATCAAGTGGCTACTACATTGGCCATTTTCTCCCTTACGAGAGCAATCAGGATGAGAACACCAGCGACCGGGCCAGGGTACGCATGGGTCTCTAGTTCCCGGGGTCCGGAGTCCCAGGACAATTCACTCTGCAGAGGCAAACACTTAAACTAAACCAAAGTTAACCCCGTCGGGTATCCTAAGGCTGAGGCTCAGTAGTGCCAAGACCAATCACAATCAATCGGATGATGCACCTCAATCAATCAATCATGTCATGTCACTTATCACTTACAGATCTCACATATCATGCTGAACAAACAATAGGAAGTGCATCGCATATACTGATACTGAATGTCCATAACTGATACGGATACGGAATGTACATAAGCAATTACAGGAAGTGCTGACAATGAGTATCAATCACAATCACTGACTCATAACTGATGCAAGTACTCCAATGGAGCAATGATAACACTGATACCAATATAACAATAGAATGGTTCCGCCCGGGCTTCGCTCTGGGGTTGCTGCATGTCCCACAGAATCGAGAGGTCCAGCGCAGAACACATAAGAGGGCATAACCGTAGTCAATATGCTGTACACATCAAGATACCTTTACGAATCAAGGTCAATTACAAGCCAATCCTATACTAATTATCCAGTGTCTCTAACCGTGCATGTTGATGTAGTTTTAAGTTGTCCGATGCACCATTGTTTAGTGTTGCAGTGTCAGGGGTGTGCACCGAAGTCCCTTAAACCAACACCCATGGGGAGGTGCTAAACAGCTGGATAACAAGCATGAATGATTCACAGCCCATGAGATCATTCATGTCATACAAACATTCCATTGGGCATGTCCAGGTTAGCTACATTCTAACATGAAAGTCATATACGGTCTTTTACTTAAACCTAGTCCCTTTTCATTCAATTCTCGGGGTCTCACGGTGTAGCCGTAGGTAACCTTACGGCTTAGCCGTGGCATCTTACGGCTTAGCCGTACTATGCACTGCGGCTGAGCTGAGGTTCCCCAAATATCCCTTCGGATTTACGGCTTAACCGTATTTTGCTCTACGGCTCAGCCGTATCCTGGTCCACGGCTTAGCCGTAAGACAATGTACGGCTTAGATCAGGCTGGGCCGTAGAAGAATGGCGAATTGCCAACATCCAGTTATTTTCAGCTAACAGTCTGTACTGTTCTACGGTTTGGGTTACGGCTGGGTTTCGGCTTAGCCGTAAGCCATTTTACGGCTTAGCCGTAGCACATTTCACGGCGTAGCCGTGAGTGCACGGACTCATTTTTCTGGAATCATTACAGACATACAGAAACTGCATGAAACGACTGAAAACAGCAATATAACAGCAAAACACACTCAATGGGGCTGTCTAACACTGAGAAACACAATGAAGCATAATAACACAACAATCAAATCACTATCAATCGGTGTTCACACATCTTGGGCTTATACTTGCCTCACGGACGAAATCCACACGCTGATTGGCTCAGTCCACTGGAGACACACACTAACGAGCTCCTTTCTTCCTCCCTCAAGCACAGAAACGGAAATGGAGAAGGAGAGAAAAAGAGCTGACGAGAGAGAGACGAACTGGAGCGTGAGAGAGAGTGAGAGAGTGAGCTGAGAGACGATCGAGAGAAATGGGAGAGTTGGTGGGATATTTATACTTAATTTGAGTCCAAATTACATTTAAGGCCAAATAGCTTATACAAATATCAGTTTGAGTCAAATGACGGTCCAACAAAAGCAAACAAACTCATTCGGTTCCAAGACAGTTACGACAATCGACAAGCTCGACGAAATACACGCGCTGACGTCAAAATGACGCAAAACTGACAAGGTCAACCAAAAGCCAAAAATTACGAAAAAGGGCTCAAACTCCTTAGACCAAGGCAAACTCAACCCAAACGATCTCTCTACAACTCAACCAAACAAAAACAAAATCAAAACACTCTTAGCAATAAAAACACACGCAATTACCCACTAATCCGGGTTAACTCGGGTCGGAGTGTTACAGTGGGATCGTGGTGGTGAAATTTTTCTTAGTGATAGAACAAGGTGGAAATACTGCGATGATGAGGATGCTGATGGTGGAATGGTAGTGGTGAAATCTTTTTTAGTGATAGAACAAGGTAGAAATGTAAATCTAGGTAGTTTTGATCTTGAAGGTGGACCTCATTGATAGATTAGAATTGACATGTTTTTCCTAAATAAAGTATTTTATAAATAACCAATGGAATATGAATTTGACTCTAATCAAAATACTAAGATGATATTATCTGCAACACCCTCGCCAAATAACTAAATTTAAAATCTATTACATTCTTTATGAACTTAGAAAAAATATAATAATATAATAATATTATACTATTTTATTCTAGGAAGACTCTTACAAGTGGATAACATGTATAGTCCAACTCTAAGAGCCCCATTTAGGCTCACCTTTAATTAGTGCAGCCTGTTTGATACTCGTCATCCCATGATACATCATCTGCCCTAATTTTACACTTATTAACAATTTACTCACTGGATGAGGGCAAGAGATTCTGGTGAGGATGTTCTTTTGGCATTCCCTTGTCCATAGGACCATAAGGTGACCTCTCAGTCTTCTTTCCTCATATATCTGTAGATATGCATTTCAGTGTGACTCTTAAGCTAGACTATATTAGCAATATGTACTTGGTTTTCTTGTAGGAGATCATATTTTTCATTATATAATATCTTATTCTTGTTAGCAATATTTAAACCTATAAATATTTTATTGTAGGAGAATATCATGCTTGTCGGAGTAAGATTTGCCAAAGGGGGTTACTCGCACATTCCTTTTGAGATAGCTATAGTAATATTATCAAACTCTATGTATTATTAGAGTTAGGGGTGCTCATGGACTGGGCTGGCCCGAGCCTGATTTGGGCACATCCTTATTTGTGCCAGGCTTGGATATGTAGCAGGCCCCGTTTAATAAGTGGGATGGTATGGATTAAGTGATAGCAAGCTGAAACTTGGCCCAGCCCGATCAATGTAAGAAATGCAAGTGATGTAATTTAATTTGTCCAAACAATTGCTCGAATTCCCATAAATTGATAAAAAACCTAGTTTGACCTGGCCTGATTTTTCAGCCATGTTGGGGTTGGGCACAGCCAAACCAATGTTTCTAAAGTTGGGCCAAGCATGGATATGCCTCCATGCTTGGCCCGACCCATGGTCACCACTAATTAGAGCCCAACATCCAATGCCCAAGTCTGTTACAGTACGACATGTGGGCCTAAACCTTGTCTAAGCTGGCTCATTGGACAGTTCAAATACTTGATAATAGGACTTTGACTTGGGTTGACCCACTTCAGACTCGGTCCATTGCCACACTAGTGCTTCGTTTCTCCAAGCATATCTACAGTCACGTGACCATCACGCGCCAAGCACTTTAACCATCCCGTTGTCCGTCCAACGTTTGCCGAATCCTTGCGAATGCATGACATCTGCAACCTCCACTCTCCAATAGCCACGTGGGAGCAACTAATGCGTGGCCCCACATTAACAAAACAACAGAACTCCCATTTACATTTAGGGATAGGTATAAAATTAGAAGTCTAAACTCCTTTTAGGGATAGATATAAAATTAGAAGTCTAAAAAATATACTTCAAAAATTAAATTATTTTTAATTTCTAAATGTATAAAATGCATCTATTCATTTGAGTGAAATAATTTATAGCGGAAGAATTAATCATGGTTATCTCACTGTCTTAGAAGTAGAGCTTACGTTTAAATTGCTATAATTTGTTTGTTGCCAGCACTACGGGGATAGTTTGTTTTAATGTTATTTAGCGGGGTATGCCTTGGTCGTCTATCCTTTGTTTGGGACCGCCACGTCAGCTTCTAAAAAAATTAATATCAATCTCTCCCTCTCTCCCCACCTTTCTCAACCCTAAAATCTCTCCTCTCTCCCTACCCTTGTTCTAAACCTCAATTCCTAAAATCTTCACGCAATCTGTTGACCTCACTTCCTAAAATCTTCACACAATCTGTTGCCAGTGGTTTTCCAACTTTCATACCAAATTACCAATCATCAATCTGTCATATTCATTGCCAATACCAATAAAATACCCAAAAAAGAGACTTGCAGACATCTTCACGCAACCAATCGCCTCAGGGAAAGAACCCAATGCGTAAAACCTTGTCTTGTAATTTTCCTCTTTTGACACGGGAACTGTTTATTATGGGATAATAATTTGATCCTATTATGTTTGTAATTTCAATTAAGATAGAAATTGAATTCCTAAATTAGCAAATAGACCCATGACAAGCATTAACTTTGTAAGATTGCAAATTGGATATTTAGAGTTTTAATTGATTGGTAGCTATCCACAAAAGGTAACTCTTCCTTCTTCTTCTTCTGTTTTTTGTTCTTCGTTTTGTTCTTGCTGATAAGAAAGATTTAATTTTTTAAAGTTGCATTTGTAAGATTACAACTTGGGTATTTAGAGTCTTCAGTCATGTTCAACCACCACAAGAGGTAACTCTTCCTTCTTTTTCTTCTTTTTTTTTTTCTTCTTATTCTTGCAGTTAGAAAGATTCTTTATTGTTAACAGTTGCAACTTGGGTATCTATATTCTTGGTTCATTGGCAATCATCCAAAAGAGGTAATTCTTCCTTCTTCGTTTTTTTTTCTTCTTTTTGTTCTTGTTGTTAAGAAAGATATACTTTTTTAAAGTTGCATTTGTAAGATTGAAACTTGGGTATTTAGAGTCTTGATTGATTGGTAGCCATCCACAAGAGGTAACTTTTCCTTCTTCTTCTTTTCCTTTTTCCTTTTCTTCTTGTTGTTGGAAAGATTCTTTATAGTTCAAAGTTGCAATTTGGGTATCTACATTCTTGATTCATAGGCAGCCATACACGAGGTAACTCTTCCTTCTTTTTTTTTCCTTTTTTTCTCTTTTTTTATTGCTGTTAGAAAGATTCTTTATAGTTTTGGAACTTGGGTATTTAGAGTCTTTAGTCATTTGCAACCATCCACAAGAGGTAGCTCCTCCTTCTTCTTCTTCTTCTTCTTTTTTTTTTTCCTTTTATTCTTGCTGTTAGAAAGATTCTTTATTGTTCATAGTTGCAGCTTAGGTATCTGTATTCTTGGTTCTTTGGCAGCTATCTAGAAGAGGTAATTCTTCCTTCTTCCTTTTTTCTTTCTTACTGTTAAGAAAGATTTAATTTTTTAAAGTTGCATTCGTTTTCTAGAGAACCCCCAATGCCAGTTATCTCTCCACGGTATACACTATACACCCTCCCTGCTCCACATGGTCATCTCCAATTACCAGCGGGTCCAATTGTTGGTTATTGGGTAAAGGTGATGGGAAGCCCTCTTCATCCATAATTTGTTTCAATAAGTCCAAGTCCTTCACAATTCTTATCCTTGAGTATGCAGGTTTAGGAGATTTTGTCAAGAGTTTTTTCAAACACTTAATAATGATTTTATTTACAAAAGAACTAATTTTTCATTGAAGCGCCACGTCACCATCCCATTGGCATTGGGTTCCTAGCCTATAAGTTTTAAGATTTTATTGTAGCGCAGAAAACTAATTTAACACACTTAAAATCATATAATCTATCTCCCTCCAATTTTACTATTTAAGTACTAAGTCTGTACTAATGTCTTACTTTAGAAATGAAGGTTGTATTTGTACTAAGTCTGTACTAATGTCTTACTTTAGAAATGAAGGTTGTATACTCAATATTGAGATATAAGGGTATCAATTAAAAGTATGTGTTCATTAGAATACTCACTAATAGCACATTTTGAGAATACTTTATTTTAATCAGCTTAACACAGGCCTTTTATTTTGATACTAAATGAAACAATAAATAAATTTAAAAAGACAAATATACCATTGCTAATTTTTAAGATTAATTTTATAAATTCAATTTTAGTTTATAAATTTTTTATGGGCTAATTTTTATGCTTGGGGTTAGCATATATAAAGCTCGTGTGGTTTATAGGTTAAGCCAATAAGCCTATGCCTAACAATTACATTTTACATAACCCTAATATATTTGGGTTTTATAATATGTTATTATTATATAGTGATAATATAATTTAAATTTATACTATAAATAATATCAATAATTCTATATCAAGAATATTTTAATCTTCCAGCAGATTCCTCTAAAAAATAATATATTGACTCCACCTAGTACGAGTAATTGGTTTCATTAAGGACCTGACTTGAAAAATCTGGACACTAAACATTTTTTTTAAATCCTATTGGTACTAGCAATGGTAGTGGTAGAGGTAGTGGTAGTGGTAGAGGTGGTGGTGTGGAGTCATGTGATTAATTTATTATTTATTACTTTATCTCTTTTAATTCAAGACTTTTATTTCTTTTGTTGTACAACTAATAATATTTCCACTTAGATTTTCTCACATTTTTATCTTAACCCACAAATTCTCATGTTCTTCATGAAATCTTATTTTGTTTGTGTAGTGAAAAACAATGGAGAAGGATCAAATGATCATGTCCTGTTCAAAATATTTCTTCCCACTTTCGGTCTTTAATTTTTTTAATTTTTATTTCTGTTCTAGCACTAAGAATTTTCAGCTTATACATATGTAGATTGACAGGCATATTGTTCAAAATGATGTATTATCAATTAATTCTCACATTGTTAATAGATCCGAATTTTATTTATACATTCGAAAACAATGAAAAAACTTTATTGTGAGATAACAAATGGTCTGAATTTGGTTTAACTTTATAAAATTATAAATAAATATTACTTAGTATTTTATATTAGTTATGTTTTGTTCCAAGTTTGCCTTTCTTAAGTTTTCATTCTTTTTATTTTTTTTAAGCCTAAAATCCTCTCTAAGTATTAATTTTCTTTTATTAAATAGGACATCCACCCTAACTTTTTTATTCTTTTGGTAAAATTTAAAAATAATATGTATATACATCTCAAAAGTTTTATTACTGTTGAACACAAGTAATAAAGTCATAGAGACAGATGGCATATCTATATTTACAAATTACAAATAAATATTAATCTTTTACATCGAGTAAATTAAATTAAAATATTCCTTTTATATAGTATCTTTGTAGACTTGTGCAAATACAGATATACCCATTGTCTTTATAAAGATCATTACTTATGTTGAACAACAATTAAACATTTCAGATATAATTAATTTTATAACACTTGGGCTCGGTACGGTAATTGATTTTATATTGCCCAAGCTTAGCACGGGCGTTATCGCTAGTTTACATTTAGGGATAGATATAAAATTAGAAGGCTTAAAAATATACTTAAAAAATTAAATTATTTTTAATTCCTAAATGTATAAAATGCATCTATTCAGTTCAGTGAAATAATTTATAGGGGAAGAATTAATTATGGTTGTCTCACTGTCTTAGAAGTAGAGCTTATGTTTAAATTGCTATAATTTGCTTGTTGTCAGGACTGCGCGGATAGTTTGTTTTAATGTTATTTAGCGGGGTATGCCTTGGTCGTCTATTCCCTGTTTGGGACAGTGCCCGTTTCTGTATTTAAAAGAATAAATACTTTTCTCAATATAAAAAGAAATTAAATCTGTGGCGGCCAGTGGGCCCCACACGACGCATAGCAGTGCCGAACGTGGAATGAATGTCAGGCCCTTGCTTGCACTTGGCAATGCTTCCGAGAGCGCGTCCGTTTGCGTGAAAAGAGGTTCTCTCTATATATATATCAAGGGGGTTTCTGCCTTCTCTCTCTCTCTCTGTCTCTGTCTCTGTAATCAAAGTAGTGACTTTTTTATTAAAAAAAAAGCTATATGCAAGAAGAAGATGGCCATGGAAAGCATAAGATTGGTCTTTTTGGTGTTTTTCTTTATGGTCTCACCTATGGCTCGAGGAGGTCGGGCCTTTTCATGAGCCCTGATGGTGACATTGTCCACGACATACCTGACCTGTTGCTGCTCGGCCTGTGTAAGTCATTGGTGACTCCACAGGGCTACCCATGCAAGGAGTATCAAGTAGTAATCAACCTACTTCTCTCTCTCTCTCTCTCTCTCTCTCTCTCTCTTATATGACATGATTTGATTGTATTTCGTATTTGTTGAAGGTGACAACAGAAGATGGGTATATACTTAGCATGCAAAATATACCAGGAGGTCGCTCTGTTAAAGCAAGTGAGGGAGGAAGAAGGCAGCCGGTCTTACTAAAACATGGACTTCAAATGGTATATATGTTGATACACCTATGGATTGTTCTCTGCATCAGTGATCTGATGTTTATTGGACGTTGATTAGACACACCCACAGCATAGTTTCAGTAGGGTTGCATAAAAAAGAATACTGTTAGCAACAGAGTCATCACTATTTATTGTGTGGGAATAAACTTACGAATATTGAACTGAATGACCACCTGATGGATGTTAGAAAATTGCACCTTTTTGTAGTGACTCGATATTGTGGGCCCCGCTTTGATCTCATAGGCCTCGAAGTTTCTGAAGGACCTAAAATTAAGAACAGGGGCATGGGTCCAATACCGGCTTTTTTTTTTTTTTTTTAATCTTGGTCTATTGCATTAGACATTGGACCCTTGAGTAGTTCCATGTTCCTTTGGGGCCGATGGCCTTCAAACAAGAGGACCGGAAAAACCAATGCAACTAACCCCACGTGCTGAAGAGGGACCTTTTTTTTGTAACCATTGTAGTTCCAGTAGGATGCATGCGGGCCCCACACGCTCTCAACCAAGCCCCTCACCACTAGCCCTACAACTAGGAATTCACCGGTGGTTGTTGCCATGGAAGGGAGGTTCTCACCAACTGTGCTACCAGTGGATTGGGCATATCTGCATATTAGTTTTTGATGAAAGGCACATATATCATATATGCATATTAGTTATAAGCATTTGGGTCTATTTTGAGTTCAGATGGGGCCCTTTGGCAAGAGAAACTCGTTGAGGTCAGTAATAGGTCCTGATGGGACTACAAGTACATGTAACATTAATTGGAGTTTGAGGCCAGATCTAAACTCTAGCCCCAACCCTCCTAGCAGTTCCATTCCTATGTATTCTATGCACAGGATCGAACCAATAGAGATTCAAAGATTATGAAAGATTATGAAAGGTTTTGAAAGATAATGAAAGGTTTTGCAATGGTGACAGGATGGATTGACATGGCTTTTGAATAGTCCTGATGAATCACTAGGGTACATCTAGGGTACATCTTAGCTGACAATGGATTCGACGTCTGGATTGCCAACGCCAGAGGGACCAGATGGAGCCTCAAGCATCAATCTCTCAATCGAACCGAGCCGCTTTCGTTTCTTAACTTTCTTCAATTAATTTCAATATCTTATTATACCCTCTTAGGTGTCTATTCTTATATATATATATATATATATATGAAAACAACTTTTGTATTTCAACTGTAAATCATAGCATCAATAAATATATTTTGTTGGATAAAATCTGGTATAGAGTACCACCATACATCAATATTCTCCATAATAGCTAGCTTGTGAGCGACTTCATTGGCCTCTCTTTCCACATGGGTTATCTTATAGTTATGAAAGCTCCGTAGTAGAGCTTTAATCTCATCAAATAATAGACCTTGTTGAGACAAGTTTGGGAAGATGAATTAAGTGCTTCTATTATCCATAAGGAGTCTCCCTCGGCACAATATTGTGTATACCAGCACTATACACCATCCAAATACCTCGTAATGCCGTAACAGTTTCAATGTCCTTAGCTATATCAACTCATAATTCTTTTTTACTCATAACCATAAACTTTGCTATTTTCATCCTAGAGTACAGCCCCTATTCTCACCCTCTGAACATTCATGAATAAAGCACCATTTACATTTAATTTTAGAGCACCTGAGGGTGGAGGTTGCCAACACTAGACTTTGTCTAGGCTTAAGACTCTCCTATTGGAATAGACTTGATGAAAATTTCTCAATAAAATTGCTGCTTCTTCAGCCTCCTTCCTTGCATCATTGAGTTTGACATTATATATAATGGAATTTCGTCTATTCCCAGGCCATTGCAAAAAACAACTCCAAATTCCCTTTGAGCTATTTCTCCTTCAATTCCTAAACTAACAAAGCAAAGGAGGTGTACCGATTGGGATCAGTCTCCAAGTGGAAGAGGCATTCACTCCACATCTGATTCACACTCGGATAAAGACACAAGGCATGTAAAGCATCTTCGATTTTATTCCAACAAATCTGACAGGTGCTACAGTCCACTACTCTCCTTTGGACTAGATTTTTCATAGTTGGTAGGATATCATGACTTGCCCTCCAAGCAAAGTTCTTGGTCTTATTTGGTGGACTCAAATTCCAAAGCCACAACCAAAACTTCCTCCATGCTGCACTATTAGAGCATTCTTCCATTGACTTATGAGTTTTTAATCTTAATGCTACAGCATAGGCACTCTTGACATAAAAGACTCCCGACTTTTTCTCAGTCCACACCAACTTATCCTCTGGTAATGAAGGACTTAATGGTATTTTTAAGATGGTTTCAGCTTCAAAAGAGAGGAAAACAATTTGAATTTCTTGAGAATCCCGCCACTTCATTTCATCATTGATGAGCATAGCAACCGTGGTATCTTCATTTAAGAATCGAATGGGGCTTATTACCTTATAAGTGATTTGAGTTGGAAGCCACTTGTCCTGCCATATCCTAATATGTTTTCCATTACCAACCCTCCGTCTGCACCTTTCTAGCAACACTTTTTTGCTTCCATAAGACCCTTCTAAGCATATGAGGAGCTATTACAAGGGGATGCTTCTAGAAAAGGGACATTTTGGAAGTACTTGTTTGGAATACTTTAAAAAACAGAGATTCACTGTTATTCATGAGCCTTCACCCTTGTTTTGCAATAAGTACTAAATTAAAAGCTTCAAGACTATGGAAACCCATTCCTCCAATATGCTTCGATTTACACATCTTCTCCCAACTCATCCAATGGATCTTTCTTTCCTCATTGCTTTGTCCCCACCAGAACTTGGGCATCATTCCTTTTAGGTCATTGCAAAAGGAGTTTGGCAGCTTGAAACAACTCATAGCATAGGTGGGAATGGCTTGAGCATCTGATTTGAATAAAATTTCTCGCCTCGCCTTCGAAAGCAAATTTTCTTTCCAGCCTTGCAATTTCCTCCACACCCCATCCTTTGTCTCCTTAAAAGCTTGTTTCTTTAAATGTCCAATAAGCAATGGGAGTCCTAAATATTTCTCGTGTTGCTTCATCTCTTCTACCCCCCAAATATTCTTTATACCCTGTTGGTCTTCTTGACTAGTATTTCTACTAAAGAATAGAAAAGTTTTTTCTTTATTTATCTTCTGGCCCGATGATGCTTTGTAAAGTTGGAGTATATTCTGAATAGAGAAGGTAGATGTCTATTCTAGATATATATAATGTATGCATATTTTATAGTCTGAAATGATGCCATTATGTATGGATTCAGACCTTAATAAAGAGTAAATCAGTCACTTGGTGTCAAAGGTTTATGTGATGAGTGAAACATTTTGCAGGCTTACTGGGCTTGGTCATTAGATGAGCTAGTGCAGTATGAACTCCCCGCTATAGTTGGATTTGTGCACAACCAAATAGGGCAAAAAATGCATTTTGTTGGCAATTCCTTGGTAACAACCTGTGTCATGATGACCATATTGTTTGCTTTGATGCAAATTAGATCTTATTGACACAAGCACAATAATGTAAAGCATATCAGAGTCCACTGCTTAAATCTCTTGATTTATACAGCATGACTTGTTCTTTATGAACTTGTATCCAAATGATGGGATTCCATCTAATTTCCTATGAAGTGAAGTGACATACCTTAAAACTTTTGTTTATAGGATTCTATAACAGTTCTCATCATGGAACTGGGGTCGAAACGAGTTTCCTCCCTCTAAATTAGTTGATTCAAAAGTTAGTGGGAACCTCTTTTATCTCTAAGTTCAAACTTGCTTTTAAGACTCAAAATGAAAGAGGGATTCTCAAAAGATAGGGTTGTCTAAGAGAAGTGGATCCTATCATGTGCTTGTGAGTTTTGACATAACTCTTAATGCACCTGAATGTGTGCAGTGTTCAAGTTTCAATGGATTTCAAAAATTGAGTCCATGGTTGCTTTGTATAGAAAAAGTTTATTCTGCTTCCATTCCTGCTCATGATATATTTTTAAAAATACATGTATGGTAGGGTAAACTTCTGACCAAGGTAGACTATTAAATCAATGCACAAGTATTAGTAATTTTAGATTGTCATTGCCACCCCATAATTAAATGTGGAATCATACACCGTAAAGATCACTTGAAATTGCTGTTATGAATCACTTAAATGAGAATATACAGGGTAGATCGAATGCAGTCTGGTTTTATTTATTTTTTTTCATTGAAAAAGAGAGAACAACATACAAAGAGCAAAGCAAAGTAAAAAAGAAAGAGAGTGTACAAGACTACAAGAGCGTTGTACCACTCTCCAGCCCAATTGCATTGCACCACTCTCCAAGGGGGTCTAGCTGGACAGCATTATTTCTCACTATTGAATGTACTACTACTTCAAGTTGTTTAATTGCAGGGTGCCTTGGTAGCACTTGCCTCTCTCTCTAAAGGCAAGCTGGTGGACATGTTGAAATCAGCTGCCTTGCCAACCTCCACTGCTTATTTAAGCCATATGACCTTGGTCATCGATCAACTTGCTGCCAAAGTGTTCATCGGAGAAATAGTATGCTTTTTCCATAGAAGTTCAAATAGTTAAAAAAAAAATAGATAGCCTTAGCATCGATAAACTAGTGATGCGAAATATGATATTCGTATACAGGGATCTCTCAAGCGTCTGATTATGTTTAAATGGTTCGCAGGTGTGATAATACAGCATGTTCTATTACCAACTAATAATTGACAAAGCTAGCTTCAAGTTTTTCACACTCCATTCATTTGTTTATTCTACATTTCTAATGGAAGGCGTGTTCTAAAAGCATGATTAGACTAGCCGCCAGTCGGTCAGGTGTGGCCGGCCAGAGTAGTTTCTGTTATAGTCTTGGTCACAACTAGGACCCATACAATCAAAGCTTTAATTTATGTTGACACAAGTTGGATCACTCCTCTTTTAGGCTAATGTATTCTTGTTTATCCAATAGATGACCGACTTGTTAGGCATTCCTGAATTCAATCCGAGAGGGTAAGACTTCCCTCTTTTGCATTGCTAGGCTTATTTTCTGACCTTATATCTATTGCTACCTCGGGGAAACTTTAGCTCTAGCAGTTCACTGATCTCATTTAAACCATCAAACAGGAAGGTGGTAACTCATTTTCTCAGCAGTCTATGTTCCAATCCTGGGATTAATTGTTATGACTTAATGACATCGTTAAGCGGTAATGATACATTTTCTCTGATTTTCACTAACACCCAGAAAGAACAATGATTCAAGCACAAGCACAATCACAATCATAGACTTTTGGCACTAGAGAACTCAAGGGCTATGTTTAGATGTGGGGATATGCCATTGGGCCCCACAATTCAAAAATCTTATTCATTATATCATACTAACGTTGAAATCATTTGTTAAAGGCAAAAATTGTTGCATGAATTCATCTACCTTTGATCTCTTCTTGAAATATGGGCCGTAGTCAACCTCGACGAAGACCATGGTGCACCTCGCTCAGGGTAAGTTCCCTAAAATTTTGACAAAGAACATAGTATAATCACACTCAGATGTGATGATCTTGCATGGACCATTGATTGCTAATTTCTCCTTACTTATAACAACCATCTGACAGTTCTAAAATGTAGATTGCATCAGAAATTCAATTCAAGGTTGGTAGCTGAATCACGTAGTAAGACAATTAATCACCTTGCACAACTGTGTTTTAACACTTCAATTATGCATGAACAGCGGTTTGGAAAGGTGTTACAACAAAATTCGATTACGGCAGCCCTAAACACAACATGGTTCACTACTCCCAATCAAAGCCCCTGGTCTATAACATGTGTCCAACATCCTGAATGATCTGCCTCTCTTCCTCAGCTATGGTGGTCAAGATGCAATTTCAGATGTTTATGACATTTAGCTTTTACTGGAGAGTTTCAAATTCCATGATAGTGACAAGCTTATAGTACAATTTGTTAATGATTTTGCCCACATGGATTTTGTAATGGGAGTTACTGGCAAAAGCATCGTCTACAATGCAATGATCACATTCTTTAATCGCCATTAATGTTGAAAAAATAAAAAAAGAATAAAATAGACCTATGTGATTCATCAATTCTAAAAGAAGGTTTTTCTTTTCTTTTTTGGGCTATTGCCTACTTGTCAAAGTGAAAATTTCAATTGGAAGATGCTGGGGAGGTGTGTGAAACTAATGTGTCAACACCACTTGAGTGCGTTGACAAATAGAGCAACATTTGTAAAACATTCTAAACATTAACTTGGTTAAAGTCATTTAATTATGAGATGTAGCACCTGCCTTTTTATTTTGTAAGAATTTTTAGAAGTATAATTTGGCATGGTTTACTAGATTGGATATGGTGTGTTAGATATGGCTTTGATGGTGATGATGTACACTAATAAGATCTTTGTTTTGTGAATCATCAACATTTTAATTGTGCATCTATTGCTTTTAAATGGGTCAGATTGACCCTCAAAACTCACTTGAGCCCCTAGCAGATACCCTCTCTCAAGTCGAGGATATGTGAGGGTTTATCCCATGGTGACCTTGAGTGGACATAAAAGGATCTACCATGTCACCATCGGTAACCTGCAATGCACGTGAGCAGCTGCCCTATCCAAGGTATAGACTACCCCAATGTAATGTGGCGGATCCTAACAAATCCAACCGTGTCACCGCGGGGGAAAATCCTTAGAGGATAACGATTCCTCTCTCTCTCATTTTGTTTTGTTGTACTTTGTTTTTTTCTTTCACAACCGATTTCCTTCAATTCTTTCTCTCTTTCCATGTTTTTTTATCCATATACCATCTAAATTCCAATTGCTCCCCCACCAAAAGAGACTTGAAAAGCCAAAGTGCCTAACTATATTGTAACATCCTGACCCAAGTTAAGTATAATTAGTGACCAAGTATGCATGATTAGTAGCTAATTAATCTAGTACTAATTTAAATAATTATGTTTAGTACTAGTTAAGTTGAGATTAAGTTTGTTTTGTCCTGCTTGAGTTTAATGAGTCGAGTTTGGATCGCAATTAGCTAGTTTAGGTTGGGTTTAACTTTGATTAGGTAGATAAAGTTTTTTTTCATAATTTTAGATTTTGTGATTTTGCGACAAACATGCATCATATTGATACTATTGTGTTTATCTCGTCGAGGTCGTCAACTTTTGAGTTTCACTTGAACTCATTGGATCTCGTTTGAATCATGTGGACCCTCAATTGACTCAAACTAGAAATAAACAATAGAAAATGGACTTTATTGTAAATTTAGAAAACCTGAATATATAAAACAGCAACCTTCCTTCATCCGATTCTTTTCTCTTCCTTATGCTACATCAGTTCTCTCATCTACTCTTCTCTAACACTTTCTTCATCAAAATCTAGACAAGGGAAGTTCATGCATGTGGGGAGTGAAGTCTTCTTCATGCTCAACGTCTTTTCATTCTTCTCTTGTGTTGAATTAAAGAAATTGCTAAGTTATTCTTCCCTAAATCAGTGTCTAAGGTAAGAACTTTTACCAAAATACAGAATTCTAATCTTAATAGAGTCAATTAGATTCATCTATCTTACATGCATTCATGTTTATCCTCTTTTTGCATGAATTTTGTGTTAGGGTTAAAGAATTGGTGATTTTGCTTGATTAGAGCCAATATGAGGATTGAGTTGATTAATCTTGGATTTGAGCCAAGGTTAAGGAATTTCTATAGCAAACACCAAACAAAGGTAAGTATAAGCATATTAATGATGAATGCATGATGGTTTTGTTATTTGATTTTGAATTCTAGTTCAAATTGAATTATTGTACAGCCTTTTGCATTATTAATTGGTGGAATGGATTGATGGAAGGGAATTGATATGTTGATGATGATATAGAAGTATTAATGAATGTAAAAAAAATGAAGAAATTGGTGGCTCCATGTAGGTAGAAGCAAAGAAGAAGAGAAGCATGATACAAAATTCCAAATTAGAATTCTGAAATGCATGCTCGAGCGTGAGTGCAGAAATCTTTGACCAAAATGCATCGGTAGTAACTAAACCAGAAGCAAAGGAGCTTGAGTGAGCCTGGGACCGCATGAGCACACTCAGTAACTTGAAAGGTCAATTTTAGATTTTTTTTAATTGATTGGGGGTCTTATATTTACCCTAAATATTTCTAAATACTTCACAATCAACCCTGAGGTTAATTATGATAAGAAATTGAAACCATAAGACTATAGAATACTACAAGACCTCTAGGTCTTTAGATTTATAACCTTTTCAACTTAATAAATTGTCCAATGGTAATTATAGGTGCATAAATAATCTTGGTTGGGATTATTTATATACTATTACTAGTGAATCAAGCACTTAACCATGGGTGTGAGTCACGGGGACTTTGATACACATGATATACTTTGTAATATAAAGCAAAGATAACAGTGTATCAAATAACCTAAAATTATATCGAAGTAGACATTAGAGGCTACAAATGATTAGTTTAGGGTTAGCTAGTAAATTCCTTGATTCCTTAAATACTACTGCACCGCATACTATAAATTCGAACATTGATCTCTTAAATGGTACCAAATTATTATTTATAATGATACTAAATTGATCGACTCTATTATTGTTTAAATTGATATTGAATCATTGTCTCAATTGATTAGTTTACCATTATTTCATTGATTTTGAATTTGTATTTCAAATTGAGTAAGATTGACTAAACTAGACTGGATTAAATCTTGATTGAATTAAACTGAAACCTTATTCAATTTACATTAATTGATTCGAATTAGTTAAGTTTTATTTAGCTTCGCACTTATGAGACTCAATGGGATCGAATTTGGAGAGATTGATTGATTGCCACTACAGTTGGTATCTGGGACACCAGAATCCAAAAACTAAGGACCCAAGTATAACCGGGCACGGGCACTAGTGTACTCACTGACAGGATTCCTGCCGGGAGGATAGAGCAACATGTAATAACCGAATTGATTTTGTTTTTATTAGTGATTTATAAATCATGTTTACTCTATTGTACAATTTTGCCTAGCGGACTATAATTGAGCTCTTTTAATTATTCTGTCTATTATTCTATTAGACATAGCTTGTATTGTCTTAATCACCTTATGCTTTGCGGAATAGTTTTACTCACATCTATCTATTTAGTGTTTACAGGCTCAAATCCCAAGACCGGTCTCACCGAGGCTGAGGAGACTAAGGAAGAGACCGCAATAATTCCTTCAGGTCTTGAAGAGTGAACAGCAGAGGCCCTTTGACTGACCACTAACCAGATAGCGATACACGCAGATGTCTAGGGATTTGTATTTTGGGGTTTTTGGTTCTTATATCTAGTTGCATTTATACTATCACATATATAGTTGACTTAGTTATGTACATCTTTTATTCATGTTTATAGTGTTCATAACTTTTGAATAGACTTGTTACAGGTACACATCTTTACGGTATAACAGGGTTGTACATGATTTAGATAGTTATGATATACATCTGTTTTGCATATTGTATGTTTAGTTGTAGATGATTCATGTTGTGGTTGTTACACTTGAAATGTTATTGAAAGTTGAAAATTATAAGTGATATTAACAAGCTTCTGCGTGTTGAGTTCTCGGATAGATATCTGGTTAACACCTCACAGGTATAAGAATGTGAATATCTCTTGTAGAATTCCATTTGAACTGAGGTACAAGTGGGGATTGCACTGAAGTAATTCTGTCATGTATCAGGAATTAGCCCAATCCACGGGTTATCAGGTCCAGACCGTAACATATATATCCTATCCTAAAGAGGAAGAAATGATGAAGTGGTAGTAGTTGCTTGGCATTTCATTCTTCTCACCTAAGGGCGGACCTAAGTGCTACCACTGCAACTCCAACCTCTCCAGTACTAGCACCTTTCATCTCTTCCCTCTATACATCACTTCGATCTCTGATACTGTTGCCTCTTCACCCTCACTCTCTTCCAATCCATCATCCATGCTACCAACATCACTACCTATCTTGCCATCTCGCATAATTGTATCAACTTCATGATCTTTCCCTCCTTCAAAAGTAAAATGGGTTGTGCCAACATGCTAAGGAATCGATGGGTCCTCACATGACAGCAACACTCTTGGGACAGTATACTAACTAGCTAGAAAAAAAATTTAAATGAGTCGTGCATGTTGGGTTGCATATGGGTTGTGGTTTTGCCTCCTACTGAGCCCAACCCGTATGTTTGCCACCTGTTTGTGTCAATGTGTGAGTGTTAATGGATTAGCATGTGCACCTTGATGTGAAGCCTATATGCTGCCTTGCCTAGCGCTATGATCTAGAGGATTGAAAGATCTCCCTACCCCAACTCTGCAAAAAAAAAAAAAAAAAAAAGAAAAAAAAAGGGGGCCTATCACTCACCTTTATCATCTTCATCTGGGCCCCTACAGGTTTTATGGTGTACAGTCCATTTGGATGAATATGTAGTTGATTTAACTGTCCAGTCTATTCGAATAGGACCCAAATCCCGGGGATGAGTGCAATTAGGGAGAATGCACATGTGTGGTCCACTTGGATGGACCATCAAGTGTGCAATATGCGCACTTGAGGCATGACAAATTAGGTAATGTTGCGATGAGATTTTGACTTTCTAAGATAATAAATACTGTGATAATGGCTAGGTATTCATTTCTCGTAATGTGATGATAAATATTGGATATTCACATTTGATTATCAAACTTTAATTAATAATAGAAAAAAAGTCTTAATTTCTTGAAGTAGATAGAACAAATAGGCCCTTGGAGTTTTGCTAGATAATTGACCCTGTCTTAAGCCACTGTGCGAAAAAGGCGGCCATGGATCATAGCGCTATAAACGGGAGCTACTGGCTTTATGAATGTTTTCAGAATTCCGTAGTATTAGGCCAAGTTGGGTCAAAAAGGCACCAGCATTTTAAAATAAACTCAAAAAGACCCTGTGTTAATTTATGTTTTTATTTAAACCTCCTTGGTCTGAAAGTGAAACGAATAATCCAGTGATGGCTCGTGGGTGGCTGGGTTTGTTGGATAGGGAGTTGAGAAGCATGACTATGTTGATGTATGTAATAAGTTCAACTCTTAAGTGAAGGAGAACGTAGGTCTAATAACAAAATAGTGACATTTAGCAGTAGAAGAATCTGTATTTATTGCAAGTTTTTGCTTTTTTTTTCTCCTACCAAAAGTAAGGTAAGTGTGATTCTCGAATTGCTACAAAAGCCTAAATGGAGCATCATAAGGCAAAACAACACTTTAGCAGTGGAAAAAAGTATTTGCAATTAAAAGTAGTTTTTTTCTGCCTCTAAAAATCACTTTTCTGGAGTGTGACTATGGTCAATGTGAAGTTAAATTATAAATTACAAAGCTAGCCCCAAATAGATAGGACAAGTCTTTAAAAATGATTGCTACTATTTATCGCAATTGTGGACTTGTTGTCGCAGAACATGACAATAGCTTCATCTTGCTTTTCTTTCAAATCAGCCAAGATCCTCCTAAGCCATACTATTTGGCAAGCAATACTTGTGGCAACCATGTATTCTGCTTCTGAAGTAGAAAGTGCACCTGTTTGTTGCTTTTTTGATGCCCATGATATAACTCCAGATTCTAGGCTATGTGCATAGCCTGATGTACTTTTCATGCCATCTACACAACCAGCCTAATTACTATCAGTATAGGAAATAAGCTTACAATTTCTTACTTTTTGATACCTTAGTCCAAAACTCAAGGTTCCACGGATGTGGCGCAAAACTCTTTTCGCTACCCCCATATGGTAATGACTCAGTTTATGTATGAATATTGAAATCAAGCTTACTGCAAACATTATATCAGGCCTTAAATGAGTAAGATAGATCAGCCCACCGAGAATGCTTCGAAATTCTTTTTCATCTGCTTTGTCAACGCCATCATTTAACACAAGCCTTTCATTTGTGTTCATTGGTGTCCTTACAGGGTTGCAATTTGACAAGTGAAATCACTTTAACAAATCTTTTACATATTTTTCTTGGCACAGAAAAATACCATAAGGGTCTTGAATGATTTCCATTAGTGTTAAAAATTAATTCAAATGGCATGTTATGTGATCCTAGTTCATATGACTTGGTCTATCTCACTCATTTAAGGCCCGATATAATGTTTGTTGTAAGAATGATTTCAAGATTCATGTACAAACTGAGTCGACACCATATGGGGGCAACGAATGATATGATGATTGCTACTATTTATGCCTAATCTATATTATATAATTAAAATATAGTTGTCATTTAATTCTTTTATTATGGTTTTGCGAAAAACTTAAGTTACAACTCACATGGGGCATACCTCACAAGTTTGGCAAAATTCACTAGCCATTACATGTTGCGTTATGCTTTTGAAATGTCAATAAAAAGCAAAATAAGTACAATGTGGCATCATTTTTTTTTTAACCTAGTGGACTTCTGCAATATGCTAAAGAACTCCCAATTTATCTAGCATAGAAAAAAGAACTTATGTTGACAACTAATATCTCATAGATGCTTTTAATCTACATTCTTTGGTTAATGGCTATTAAAGAATGCCATCATTGCATTGTAGACAATGATTGTGGCATTAACTCCCATTACAAAATCTGCATGCGCAAAATCCTTTACAAATTGTACTGTAATCTTATTAGCATCATGGAACTTGAGACTATCCAATAAGAGATGAATGTCTTTGACATCTGAAAGTGCATCTTGACCTCCATAGCTAAGGAAGAGAGGCAGATTACTGGGGATGTTGGATATGTTATAAAGAGGGGGCTTCAACTGTGAGTAGTGTAGCATGTTAGCTTCAGGGCTCCCATAATCGAATTTTGTTACGACACCTTTTCGAACCACTGTCAATACACAATAAACTATTTTAAAGGTTTGTTTGCTTGCATAAAATAGATATGAATTAAATACATAGGAATAAAAAAAGGAATATTATAAAGATGAGGTTTAAAGGATATGAGATAGAAAAGTAGGTCGAACATTGACTTTGCTAGGATTTGAATCATTAGATTGATCTTTGGGTATTCATTTCTCATCTTCCCTTAATTCAATTTCTATTAATAGAGAGGTTATTTAATCGTTATTTTTAGATGTTTACCTTTGATTCCTCATTTTCAACCACTTCAAGAAATACAATCCTAGAAATTCAATCACATGAAACAAACATGCCCTAATCATACTGCTACAAGTTTAATTCAACTGTCTATCTTTGCGATTCGATCATCCACTAATCTTGAATTGAATTTCAAGATGTAAATTGCTGTTTTATGTAGGGACCAAAATTTGAAATTAATTTCCCCTACCACATCTAACAGTATGTCCATTTGAGATCATATAAGTTTGAATGTGATCATATTAAGATCTTTCGCAAAATGCAAACGGACTTACTTTGAGCAAGATGCACCATGTTCTTCGTAGAGGTTGGTTGTGGCTCGTACTTTAAGAAGAGATCAACCGTGGATGTGTTAAGACAACAATTTTTGCCTGGAAGAAAAGATTTCAATGTTAGTATGATATAATTGATAAGATTTTGGACTTGTGAGACCCAATGACCTTTCATACCCCACAAATAAATAATATTTGGCAAGTCTAGTATCATTGAAACAAACCTGATTTAATTAATCAATTTAAAATAGAGCTATTTCAATTATACCTTTTCACAAAAGATTGTTCACCATTTTCTGATTCAACAAAAAACAAGAGCAAACTTATAATACAAATAGAATAGGAAAATTTGTTGTATGTCAAAAGTTATATGGTTAAACTTGTAAAAAAAATGCCTATCTATTTGAAGATTTTTCCTCTTACAATTTATTTTTTATTATCAAATTTACCTCTTACAATTTGAAAAAGAGGCCAAAAGTCTTAAAAATGATTCATTCTTCTATATTTGAACTAGTCATTAAAAGTGAAGCACTCAAATATTTATTTAAATCAATTTGAAGTTAGGTAGGCTCAAAAATTGACTTGCAGAGACACTCCTCAGTGTCATTATACTCGAATGATCTTTCTAGGTGTCTACAAAAACAGAGCAAATGTATTATTACCAGTAAATGATGACATCAAGTCATAGCAATCAATTCCAGGTTTGGAACAAAGTATGTTGAGAAAGTCTACTACAACCTTCCTGTTTTATCACCAACACAAGATTAGCAAAATACCAACCATAATAGAAGCTTCCCAATAGCATTAGATACATGGTTAGATAATACGTCTAATAATGCGAGAGAGTAGAAATCTCACCCTTTTGGATTGAATTCAGGAATATGTAACAAGTCAGTCACCTGTTAAATAAAATAAGAAGACATTAGCCTAAAAAAGAAATGACCCCAGTGAAGAGTGCAAGTATAAATTATGGCGTTGATCATATGGGAGCTTGGATGTGACCATGACCAGTACAGACTGTAGTCTGGCCGTCTTCAATCAGACCAATTGGCATTGGTCCTCCAGTTTTTAGTACACCTCTTCAATCACCTTCAAGTTAAATGGTAGACTACAAAATAAATGAAGTGTTAAAACTATACACTAGGTTGTCTAAATATCAATTAGTAATGGAACATGTTGTACCCCAACTAATCACCATCAAATTAAAATCTAACGCTTGAGAGATTCTTGTGTGCTAATATTCATTAGTGTTTTTTATTGAGTGTTTCCCAATGTTAAGGTCACCAATTATCTTAAATACTATGAGCATGTTTGTTTCCCTAGAATACATAGGAATTGAAAACATAAAAATTCATGATCAAATGAGCTTCACCTAAGTATTATTAAAGAGGTGATGGTAGTGAAGGATAAGAGGCCATGATGCAGATGAGACCTTGATTTTCTAGGATTTTAACTATCCGGGTGATGCGAGTATTCATTTCCATCTTGCCTAGATACCTTGATTCTATTTCCATTAAAGGGAGATTATTTCCTTGTCATTATTTTGTATATTGACCTTTGAATTTTCATTTTTAACCAGTCATAGATTCACAAAGTCCTAGAACTCCCAGGAACTTCATTACATGAAACAAATGGCCCTGTGAACTTCTGGAAGAGGGCATACCACTTCGCCAACGAATGTTTTGGCAGCAAGTTGGCCAATGGGCGTGGTCATATGACTGAGATAAGCAATGGGACTTAGCAAGGCAGCTGATTTCAACATGTCCACTAACCTCCCTTCAGAGAAAGAGGCAAGAGCTATCAAGGTTCCCTGCAATAAAACAGATTATTTCTTTAAAACGAATTAATTCTTTACAAGTATATAAATACATTGCTAAAATACTCGTATATGTTGTCAGAAATGATCCTATCTTGTTACCATTTTCTCTCCTTACAAACTTCATGGTATGTCTCACTGTCATCCGGGTAATTGGGCTGATAATTATAATTCAGTTTCAAGCTTATCTCTGTCATGAATGATTTTTTACCATTTTATATTTGGCTGGTCAAGATCATTTCAATTCGGCAAAAAAAAGAGAGCAACATTATTACCAAGGAGTGGCCAACATAATGCATTTTCTGTCCTGTTTGGCTGTGCACAAACCCAATAATAGCAGGGAGTTCATACTCTACCAGTTCATCCCATGACCAAGCCCAATAAGCCTGCAAAATTTTGAGAGCAAATAAAGGCAAGAAGGGACGGATCTTTAAAACAAGTTTAAATCCGTACAGTATTTTCACACTTGGGTATCATTTCAGACCATCCAATGAATGGTACACAGTCAACATCTAGTGGAAGGTATAAGAAGAAAACGAAATTAAAATGGAGAAAGATGAGAAATGAAACCGGATTGTTTGGACCGAGAGATTGATGATTGAGGCTCCATCTGGTCCCCCTGGTGTTTGCAATCCAGACGTTGAATCCACTGTCGGCCAAGATGTACCCCAATGACTGATCAGGATTTCCCAAAAGCCATGTGATCCCATCCTGCCACCACCATACAGCAACACTATAAATGTCCACACATGGCATATAAAAAGCTGAAAATCATAGATAACATTAAATGAATCCCATCACAATCTTTATATTCATGTGCATATGTCTCTCACCATTTTGGTGAGTAACACTCATTTTTGGAAAGCATTAATATGTAAGAGGACAAAACTTTACACCTTTTTAAGCTTAAAAAGTCCAAAAAAGAAAGTATCCCTCACCAAAATGGTGAGGGACATATGCACATGAAAACTCCTCTTTGCTATTTATACAGATATATTCCACCTAGCGATAGAGCTGATAGGTTCTTGACTATCCCAAAATTGATATCCACTCAATTGAAAGGGAACGGGAGAAATATTCGCTCGGACCCATACGGCCGTAACGGCCCTACCCCTGTTTTTTTAATTCGGTATGCACTGGTGATCTAACAACCCAAAACAGAAGATGACATGACCGCAAATTTTCTCACATCAACTAGGTGGGCACAATTTCCAATATCTTTAAGATTGATCACATATACTAAATTGTGATGCCTCTTCGTTTCTAAGCGACCATACTGAAAATATCTTGTGGGTGTTTCCAGTCACTTTCCAATCAACATCTGATCTTTTCATGTAAACATGTGTACATACATACAAACATCAAAAATATGCATACCATTAGAACTCCATGCTGTAGTAAGACTGGTTGCCTTCCTAATCCTCCACCCCCACCTCCATTTACAAAGCGACCTCCTGGTATATTCTGCATGCTAAGTATATAACCATCCTCTGTTGTCACCTACAACAAAAACTAAATACAATTAAATCATGCTGAGAGAGAGAGAGAGAGAGAGAGAGAGAGAGAGAGAGAGAGAGAGAGGTTGATTATTAGTTTATTACTTGATATTCCTTGCATGGGTAGCCATGTGCAGCTACCAATGACGCACATATACCGAGCAGCGGAGGAGGTGGCTCGTAGACCATGTCAGCACCATGGCTCATGAAAAGGTCTGGCCTCCTCGAGCCATAGGCGAGACCCACATAGAAAATAGCCAGGAAAACCAATCTCATGCTTTCATTACCAGACTCCTCTTTGATGATGGAGGTAGAGAGTTAGAGCACTCATCCTTGAAGGTAGAAATCTCCATATATAAAAATTTATAGAGAGAGAATGAACGGGAAGAAAGAGAGAGTCTGAAAGAGTTGGGAGTCTTGGGAGAAAAGGCTCTCCGTTTCTACGTCAACGGACTTGGAGTGTGGGGCCCAAACCAGGAAACTGAAGAGCGTGAAAAAAAGAGAGAGACGCTTCCACTGAGAAAAACGTTCTCAAAGACATTCTCATTTCCCATTTGAGTGATGTGTGTCCCACACGGGACGGAATTCTTATATCAATTTGTATCAATTATGTGGGTCCCGCACTGCTGGGTGGAACTAACTGTGTGGCAGTTTCTCTTGAAGGAGTCGTGGGTCCCACTCAGCATGTGCTTACAACGTCGGGGATGGGGAGTAGTGGGTTCCACGAGGCATGCAAATGGTTGGGGTTGAAGTGGGTCTGGGCAGTGGGCCTAATATAGAGGAGTCCGGATCCTCTAATTCTTTTCCTCACCGGTCACCGTGGTTTAAAAGACTCAGAGGAGCCCGATTCAATATAAAGACCTAAGTACATTGGACCCAATAATGAAATCGATTTGTCCTTGAGTAGCTCTGTGACAGTTAAGAGTAGTAGTACACAACCAGGGAGACTACCTACTTGCCTAAGCATTGATCCCGGACCATCTCTATGTGTGATGAGATATCGCTAACACATTGGTGTCTCTTGTTTCTCTCTAAAGACCCCTTTGTAATATAGAAATTCGGCCACTCCCATTGGACGAACTTTGCATTAAAAAAAAAAAAAAAGAAAGAACAAACAAATGGAGAGGTGAGGTGCTCTTGTCTCCCGTCGGTGGTGGTGCTCATCTCATCTGGGAAAAAAAAGAAGAAGAAGAAGAATAATAACAAATCTCCACATGGGCCACACTGAGGTATTGCCAGTCAACCACTCAAATCCCCCTGTTTTACTCTATTGTTGGTTATGCTGTGCTTTTGAGTTGTTTTTTTCCATTCCCAAATCATCTCTCTTTTTATGGGCTTGTGAGGTTTGTCATTGGATTTGTTTTTACTTCCTTTTTGAACTTCTTTTTCTTTCATTCTGTTGGTTTTGCTGTTGTTCCTCTGTTTGTGATTGCCTTAACCCGGTTTGTTTGGGGGATTGGATTGGTCTTGTTACTTATTTGTTACTGTTATTGCTGCTTCCCACGTTGGAGATATGGTTATTTGCCTATTCTAGGACCGTTTATGCTCTTTCCCTTATTTTTCTTATATTATTTACTACTGTTGTCTGCTTTGACCATCATCTCCACATGGACCACACCAAGGTACTACGAGTCTACGAGTCTGCAACCCAAATCCGAAAATCCCCCTTTTTTACTCTATTGTTTGTTGTGCAATGCCCACATGTGTGCCTTTATATAGAGAGAGAGAGAGCAAAACTACTATGCATATATCCCTCACATTATGGTGAGGGATACTTTCATTTTTGAAAAGTATTGATGTGCAAAGGACAAAACTATCACACCTCATGACACCTTTTTAACCTTATTAGGTTTGAAAAAAGAATTGTCCCTTACCTTATAGTGAGGGATTCATGATACCTTTTTTACCTTATTAGATCTAAAAAAAGAATTGTCCCGAGAAATAGATACATAGTAGTCTTTCCCATATATATACATATATGCCCACCTGCCTTTGTGCGTTTATTTTTTATTTATATGTGTTCACTATCTTTTGAAATCCCACTTCCATGCCCAAGCCCACTTACAGTTTTTTTTTCCTTCCTTTTTTTATGCTTGTTGGACCTTTTGGTTTAGGAATAAACCAAATGGTTTCCTTTCTATTAGGACAATGCATCATGACTTTGTTTACTATTTACAAGAATATGGAACATATAATAAACTTTATTTTCATTTGATTTGTATATGGGAAAGTCATCTAAAATTGATGGATTTTTCAAGAGAAAAAATCCCACGAACTTAGATACTGAAAATCATCCTACAAAATTTCAAAGAATTGAAATCAATGATGAAGATGATATTGGTTCTTTGGAGCGTGATCCAAGATTGCGTCCCTAGATATTGGAGTATGATATTAATCATTCGATGAAAGTACATTAAGATTGGTCCATACCGACCTAAGCTCTCAAAGTATCCAAAATCTGGATCAATGACTCATCCTCGTAGCTTTCAAGAGTCTTGGTTCAAATTATTTCTTTCGTGGTTGGAATATTCTCCAAAGAAAGATGCATCTTTTTGTCTTCCATGTTACCTCTTTCATAAGCCAAATGGGCATGCTGGACAAATTGCATTCACTATTGATGGATTTCAAAATTGGAAGAAAGTTAGGGATGGAAGAAATTGTGCTTTTTTGAATCATGTGGGGAAAGGTCCTAACACTTTTCATAAAGTTGCTGAGAGATCATGTGAGGACTTGATGAACCAACCTCAACACATACAAAAAGTGCTTGGCAATTTCGCTTCTGAACAAATTGCAAACAATCGATTACGACTTAAGGCCTCAATTGATACAATCCGATGGCTTACATTTCAAGCTTGTGCTTTTAGGGGACATGATGAAAGTGTCATAACCCGAGCCCAGGAGTTCGGGGGTTAACAAAAGCAAAACCGATGACATATGTACTCCCGTGCCTGTACACGTAGACCTGGTCTAAATGCACATGCACAATGGAAGGTTCACATGTGCCAAACATATGCGCGAAAGCTGTAGATACCAAAACATCACACTAAAACAATGCAAGAAGAGAATACGAAAACAGAACTGACATATATAGATGAAGGTTTTACAAAATGAACAAAATAAACATGTACAAATCATGATGGATCCAAGCGTGACAAATCTAAAAAAAAAAGAAGACTCCTATGCAATAAAGGTCCAGGGCGCTCTCCGGTGGAGTGATCACATCCACTCCTCTAGGCCTGATGGGACCTCAGGGGCCTCACTAGGAGTCTGGCCGACCGACGAGTGGTCGGTAGGGGTATCTGAGCCTGCAACACCAAAGACAACTCGTGAATACAACAATTCAGCAAAGTATAAGCCGTAACAAGTAACACATGCTGTGTCTAAGAGAATAAAGAACATCATGTAAATCATAACAGGTCATATTTGTATGCTAAGCTGTCGTGCAAAAAAGAAACATGCCATGTGAATCAATGTATACATGCTGTGTACATAACTAGTTGGCGATTACATTGCCATATGCTCCCAAAAGAGGGATCTTATATCCGTGCAGAGAACACCATTGTCCGGGCCAGGGTACAAATGGGTCTCGGGTTCCTGGGATTTGGATTTCCCAAGACGTTTTCTTACTGCAGCAAGGATATGAACACTACACCAAATTCACCCCGTCGGGATCCTAAGGCTGAGGCTAAGTAGTGCCTGACCATACAGAGTCAATCATGAAAACCTTTAGTAGATCGTGACAAGCATATCCTGTATGCATATCTGAGAACGTGTCTTATACGTGCAAACTTGATAACATACATGCATAGATACTTAAGGTGGAACATAGTACGACTTTCAACGTTACATGCAATGATCCTGCTAAAGAGTGGAGATCAATGATGAAATACAACATGTTATGCAAGCAAATTGTACCATATCGAATCACCTTCATTTATTAGCTAACTCTAATCTAATTATCCAGTGTTTCTAACCGTGCATGATGATGTAGTTTTAAGTTATCCGCTGCATCGTTGTCTAGTGTAGTATTATGTCAGCTGGTGCATCGAAGTCCCTTAAACCAACACCCATGGGGAGATGCTTAACAACTGGATAACAAACATGAATGATTCGCAGCCCTCGAGATCATTCACGCATTTTATTATGTTCCGTTGGGCAAGTCGAAGTTGCCTACCTTCTGCTTTAAAGGTCCTATATGTCTTTTCTTTTTCTCTCTTTCTTACTGTTCATGTCAGCTAGCTCAGCCGTATATAACTATACGGCTTAGCCGAAGGAACCTTACGGCTTAGTAATAGAAAGCTTCACGGCTTAGCCGTGGCTGGGCCGTAGAAAAGTCGCAGAATTGCATAATCTCAGTTATTTTCATGTGTCACCCTGTATTGATCTACGGCTGGGTACACGGTTAGGTCACGGCTTAGCCGTAGTGTGTTTTACGGCTTAGCTGTAGCACATTTCACTACTTAACTATGCATGTGCTGGGTCGAATTCTGAATCAAATATAGAAAACCTGAAACGACATCAAATGAGTAAAATTTCAACAGAGAAAGGGAGAAGGAGCCGACTTGGGGCTGTAAACATGGTTTCCATGCAAACTGATGTAAATTAACTAAAATTAAGCAAATACCAACATGGGTTCATACATATTATGCTCATACTTGCCTCAATTGAGTTCTAACACTCCAATTGCTGTCCTTGGGGCTTAATTCACATCCACACTCTCACAACTATCATGCATGCATGAGAAAGAGAAAGAAACATCGTGAGCATAGTCATGGAATCATGGAAACTAGAAGAAGAAGATGAGGGAGATGGAGGAGACCTCGAACTCACCTCAACCCAATCACTAAGGAATGAAAGAGCACAAATTCCTCTTTTGGCTTGGTCGGTAGAGAAGAAAACTCAAGAGGGAGAGAGAAATGGAGCTCCACGTGAACTGAGAGAGAAGAGTGAGAGAAACAGTCGGTGGAATGGCTTTATAAGATAAGATTTAAGGCCAAATTGCAACCAAGTCCAAGTCATAAAACAATTTACAGTTCAAGTCAAATTCGGGTCCAATGGAATCATACGACGTCGGTTACAAACGACGTAATTACTAAAGTTAATGAGCTCAGCGAAAGACACGTGTTGACACCAAGATGATACGAAAATGACCATGTCTTAGGAAAGCTAAAATTACAAAAAAGGGCTTGGTTTACCTAATCCAGGTCAAACTCAACCCAACTACCTATCCATGACCCGCAACAAAATCAAAACAAAACCAAAACACAATTTAAAACTAAAGCAACATTTAATTAGCCGCTAAACGAGGTCAAGCTGGGTCGGAGTGTTATAGAAAGTCAAAGTTCAATCAGTCATGGAAATTTTTTTAAGCTGTTAAAGTTGTTGTACTCTTATAACGAAAAGGTTTTAGAAGTTGTATTAAATAAAGCTCCCAAAATTGCCTTGTATACATCACCAAATATTCAAAAACAAATTTTGCATGTGCCATCAACTAAAGTGAAGAAAGAAATTCGTGAAGAAATTGGATGTACAAAGTTTTGCCTAATTGTTAATGAAGCTTCTGATGAGTCAAATAAGGAGCAAATGGCTATAGTTTTGAGACTTGTTGACAAAGATGTTTAGTGCATTAGTATTTTTTTGGGCTTGTTCAGGTCTCCAACACCGTGGCATTGACCCTACAAAAAGAGATATATTCTTTGTTGTCTTTTCATAATCTTGATATTCAAAATATTTGATGACAAAGATACTATGGTGCAAGTAATATGCATGATAGGTGGCGAGGACTATAAGCTTTGATTTCAAATGATTGTCCATATGCTTTCTATATTTATTGTTCTACACATTGCCTGCAATTGGCTTTAGTAGCAGCATCAAGAGGAGTTCTTCATGTTCAACACTTTCTTACTATATTGACTAGTATTGTCAACATTGTTTACGCTTCATGCAAGCGCACGTAAAGAAGAATTGAAAATTGCTCAAGCATCTGACTTTGCGCATATGATTGCGACTGATGAGCTAAAGAGTAGCAGTGGACTTAATCAGATTGGTACTTTACAATGTACTGGAGATACTCGTGGGAGTTCTCACTTGAAATCCATTTCTAGCTTGATGAAGATGTTCAGTTCAACATGTGAAGTTCTAATTAACATCATTGATGATGGAACAACTCATTCCCAGCGAGCAGACTTAGCTTACAAGGCATTGTCTTCCTTTGAATTTGTTTCATCTCGCATATGATGAAGGAAATTATGGGAACCACTGATTTACTTTGTCAAGCATTGCAACACCAATCTCAAGATATTTTGAATGCCATGGATCTTGTTTCATCAACTAAAGCACTTATCCAAAACTTGAGAGATGTTGGATTGGATGCTTTACTTACAAAGGTGAAATCCTTTTGTGAGGCACGCAACATAGATATCCCAAATATAAATGCTCCTTATGTTATGAGACGAGGTCGAGCTCGTTAACAACAAGATGAGTTTACAATTAAGCAACATTATCAAGTAGATATTTTCTTGCCACAATTGATTCTCAGTTACAAGAATTAAATTGTCAACTTAGTGAGAACGCAGTGGAGTTACTTGTTTTTAGCTCTGCTTTAGATCCTGGACTTGTACATGAGTCTTCTAGAATTGACGACATTTGCCAGTTGATAGAGAAGTTTTATCCCTAAGACTTCACAGATCAGGAGAAAATGCAATTGAGAATGCAACTTAACCATTATGAGCATAATATAGTTCGACATAAAGACTTCAAAGAATTGTCAACTATTTCTGAACTGTGTCAATGGTTGGTTAGAACTAGAAGATCAAAAATCCATCAACTTGTTTTAGAGTGATCATACTTGTGCTTACTCTTTCAATCTCCACTGTAACTACTGAACGATCATTTTCAACCATGAGCCTTATTAAAACTAGGCTTGCAGCAAAATGGAGGATGAGTTTCTCACAAACTCTTGCCTTATATACATTGAGAGAGAAATTGCAAAGAAGTTTAGCACATAATCAATCATTGAAGATTTTCAAGATTTGAAAGAACGTCGAGTTCCATTTTGATGGATTATGAAGTTGGAATGTATCGAAATATAATTATTTATGTCAGATGGATCCTGATTTTATCTTGAATAAGAAATTTGGTCTTTGATTTTAAAATATTTATCACGCTTGAATTTGGAGATATGTTAAAAGAAAAAACTTGAAATAATAGTAATTATCCCCCCCAAAGATGAAATCTTGTGTCCACCCTTATATACATCGGCATAGTAATCCTCTAATAGAACACATCTCACCATGAATTCCTAATAATTCAATTTCAAGCAAACAAATGGCCGCTCAAAACAACTTGGCATGCCCAAACATTATTATAAGTGAGAAGTTGATTTTATGGTGATGTCAGGGTTCAGCTTGATCTTATAAGGCACCTCTTTCTGTATAGAAATCATTGTTAAGTGTTTTTAAAACTTAAGTGATGTCCAGTATTGGGAATGACCGAGTGACTCCCACATAATGAGAGGCGTATCAAATTATAGGAGCAATGACTCAGTCAGGCGGTGAATTTTCATAAATCATGTCTATTTTTCAGCCACAACATAAAGCTGAATTTGGGAGAGAATATTTCTAAGCTGAAGGGTATAAAACAAACAATACGGAACCAGAGAAATACCTTGGTGTGGGTATTGAATTTGGGAAGACTTGCAGTTCTATATTGAAAGGCTAAGGCATAGGATTTTGAAAAAAGCTATAAGCTTCCAAGGAAAGTTGTTGAATTAAAAAAGAAGTGGGGTTTTAATCAAATCAATCTTGCAAGCCATTCCAACTTATAATATGAGTTGCTTTAGAATTCCTAAGAGAATTTTAGATGACATTAATAGTCACAGCAAAGTTTTGGTGGGGAAGTGAAGCCCAAAAGCAACAACTTCATTGGTCAAGTTGGTCAAAACTTTGTGATGGAGAGTTTTATGGTGGATATGGGTTTAGGGAATTAAATAAATTTAACCTAGCACTTCTTGCAAAATTGGGATGGCATATCATTAACCATCTAGAGGCATTATGGTCAGGATTGATGAAGGGGCTATATATTCCAAATGAGAATTTTCTTGCAACCAAGTTGGGATATCGAGCATCTTAGGGTGGTACGGTTTTCTAGCTAGTCGGGCAGTCCTTGCCAAAGGCATTAGACCCCAAGTGGGTGATGGCGGAACAACAAAAATATGAGAGGATCCTTGGATACCTTCACTTATTTCCTTTACTCCCACATCTCCCAAATCATTTTCCTCTGCCTTGCAATGGGTTTTTAAACTACGAATTGAAGGGTGTTGAGAAGAGAATTTGATAACAAGTTTATTCACTTGTCACTTGTATAGAAGTAAAGGCCATTACAAAAAAATAAAACTATGTGAGGGGTCCTCCATGTCAAGATAAATGGGCGTGGCACTACTCAAAAAAAGGTATCTTCACAGTTAAATCAACATATCATATTCAATGAGGGGATCGATCATCAGGTTCAACATCCCAAGGTGTCTCTGACATGGCATGGAAATAGTTATGGCAAATCCCCATTATGACTATGGTATGCAACTTTTTTTTTATAAAAACTCTTGCATAATAATATAGCAGTAGCCAAGAATTTGATCAAAATGAGGATTCCAGTAGACAACATGTGCTATATGTGTGGCATACCTTATGAATCTATTGAACATCTCTTTATGCACTGTCTTTTTACTCGAGCAATTTAGTTTGGTGTTTCATTTTCTCCTCTCATAGATGAGCATAACCAACATTCCTTCATAAGATGGTGGGAAAATTTATTGGACCAACTTGCAAAAAATATCCTTAAATTGAATGATATTATTTGACTTGGGTTTGCATTATGGAAGATTTGGTTAGCTTGTAATGATAAAGTTTGTAATAACAAGCAACCAAATTGCTACAATGTTATCCAAGTTGTTCACTACCCTACCGAGGAATGGATTACATCTCTTGAGGAGAGAAATGACGCAAATATTTAGGAAAAGGAATGTGAAAGGGATGACACTTTTAGTGAAGAGGATATTGTAGAAATTGAGTTTTTATGTGATGGAGCAGTGGAAATAGACTCTAATAAATTGGGTCCATGAGGTATTGCTCTCAAGCTTGATGGTCAGGTTTTAATACAGTTTTTAAGACTGAAGTAGGGAGATTCTTCTCTCACTGCTGAAATCCTTGCAATGGAAGAGGCCATGAACTTGGCTATACAGCGTGGTTGGAAAAAAGTTTGCTTCAAAAGTGATTCACTGATATCTATAGATACTATCAACTCAAGTGCAAACAATCCACATAGGGAGATTTATACTCCAGTGCAGAAGATTAAAGAGAAGGTGAAAGAATTTATAGTAGTAAAATTCAAAGCTATTCGTAGAATTTACCAATTACTTTGTGGCTATTATCTTTGAAGTGAACACAATTAGCACAGGAAAGAGCGGTAAAGGGAAGGTAGAACTTCAGTTCACTTCCGGGAAGACTGTGACATTGCTGAATGTGTTCTATGTTCTAAAGATGATAAAAAATTTAGTTTCTGGTTTTCTTCTGAATAAGGCAGGGTTTAAGCAAGTGATCGAGTTTGATCAATTTGTAATTACCAAGATAGCTTTTTTTTCTTTTGTAAGGGTTATGCTTCTGGTGGTATGTTTAAGTTGAATGTTATCAATAATAATGCATCTTCTTTTGCTTATATAGTTGCTTCTGTTTATGATGGCACGGTAGATTAGGTCATATTAACTTTAGAACTTTAAAAAATATAAGTAATGATGGATTGATTGATAAATATAAAGATGACTATTAGAATGTGAAATTTACTCTCAATCCAAAATTACTCGTAAGCCCTTTCATCATGTAGAAAGATAATCGAAGTTGCTTCAATTAGTGCATTTTGACATATATGATTTAAGTAATACTATGACTAGAGGTGAAAAATATTATTTTATTACTTTTATTGATGATTGTTATAGATATTGTAACACTCCGACCCAGCTTGACCTTGTTTAGCACCTAATTACGTTGTTAATTGTGTTTTGCATTTGTTTTGGATTCGTTGTGGGTCATGGATAGGTAGTTGGGTTGAGTTTGACTTGGATTAGGTAGATCAAATGCTTTTTTGTAATTTTAGCTTTTCTTCAACATGGTCATTTTTGCATCATCTTGATGTCAACATGTGTCTTTTGTTAAGCTCGTTAACTTTCATAACTACGTCGTTTGCAACCGAAGTCGTATAATTCCACTGGACCCGGATTTGACTCAAACTGGAAATTGATTTCTGACTTGGACCTCATTGCAAATTGGACATTCACTTATCTTATATAAGCTCCATTTCATCGACTCAAATTCTCTTTCACACTGTTCACGTGAAGCTCTATTCTCTCTCCTTCTTGATTCTTCTTCTCCACCGATCAAGCCCAAGAGAGGAGATTGTGCTCTTTCATTCTTTGGTGCTTGGATTGAGGTGAGTTAGGAGTCTTCTCCATCTCCCCCATCTTCTTCTTCATTTTCTTCTTCTTGTTTCCATGATTTCCATGTCTATGCTCATGTGCTTTCTTCTCCTTCTCATGCATGCATGCTAGCAGTGATTGGTGTTTGGTTGTGAATGAGCCAAGGACAGCTATGGGGGTAATTGAACTCAATTAAGGCAAGTATAAGCTTAAATTGTATGAACCTATGTTGGTATTTACTTGATTTTGTTTACTTCACATGAGTTTGCAGGGAAAACATGTTTACAGCCCCAAATTGCTAGTATTCTCCCTTTCTCTGTTGGAAATTTTCATATCTGATGTCTTTACAGGCTTTCTGTAGTTGATTCAGATTTCAACTCCGTACATGTATGGCTAAGCCGTAAGTCACCTTCGGCTTAAAGTCCAGAGAAGGTAAAAACCCAGTTTTCTTCTATGGCCCAATCATGGTTAAGCCGTAGAACAGCACACGGCTAAGCTGTAGAACAAAATACGGGTGAACCGTAATTACGGATGAACAGTAAAGGGAACCGCGGTGGAGCCACAGTGTATATTATGGCTAAGCCATAAGATGCCTACGGTTAAGCCGTATGTTCACCTACGGCTAAACCGTACCACCCCTGAAAATGAATAACAAGGATAGGCGTAAGGAAAAGACCGATATGGCCTTCATGATAGAATGTAGGCACCTTTGACTGGCCCAACGGGACATGATAAAACGTGTGAATGATCTCGAGGGCTACGAATCATTCATGTTCGTTATCCAGTTGTTAAGCACCTCCTCATGGGTGTTGGTTTAAGGGACTTCAGTGTACCAGCTAATACAATGCGACACTAGACAACGGTGCATCGAATAACTTAAAACTACATCATCATGCACGGTTAGAAACACTGGATAATTAGATTAGCATTGGTTCGTAAATGACTTGATGCGCTATGTTAACAGTTGTTTGCAAGACATGTCGTCTGTCGATCATTGATCTCCACTCTTTAGCATGATTACTTGTTTCAGCTATTTTCACATTGTTAACTATGTCTCTATGGTTTCTTTATCTTGAGTATGCATGTATGATTCACGTACGCACGATATGCTTGTCACGCTCTACTCAGGGTTTTCATGATTGACTCTCTATGATCAGGCACTACTTAGCCTCAGCCTTAGGATCCCGACGGGGTGAATTTGGTGTAGTTTTCATAGCCTTGCTGTAGTAAGAAAACGTCTTGGAGAACCGGACCCCAAGAAACCCGAGACCCATTTGTATCCTGGCCCGGACAATGGTGTTCTCTGCACGATATAAGATCCCTCTTTTGTGAGCATATGGCAATGTAGTCGCCAGCTAGTTATGTACACAGCACGTATATATTGATTCGCATGACATATTTCTTTCTTGCACGACAGCTTAGTATACGACTGTGACCTATTTTGATTTACATGATGTTCTTTATTCTATTAGAAACAGCATGCGTTAACTGTTATGGCTTATACTTTGCTGAATCGTTGTATTCATGAGTTGTTTATGGTGTTGCCGGCTCAGATACCCCTTCCGACCCCTCGTCAGTTGGCCAGACTCCAGTTGAGACCCCTGAGGTCCCTTCAGGCCTAGAAGAGTGGATGTGATCACTCCATCAGAGAGCGTCTTGGACATACATGGCATAGGAGTCTTCCTTTTAAGATTGTCACGCTTGTATATGTCATGATTTGCATATGTTATTTTGTTCATTTTGTAAAACTTTTAGCTATATATGTCAATTCTGTTTTCGTACTCTCTTTTTGCATTGTTTAGTTTGATGTTTTGATATCTACAGCTTCCGCGTACATATTTGGCACATGTGAATGTTCCCTTGTGCGTGTACAGTTGACCGGGTCAACTTGTACAGGCACAGGAGTACGTGTGTCATCGGTTTGGCTTTTGCTCACCCCCAAACTCCTGGGCTCGGGTTGTGACAGATATACCTATGTATGTTTACTTAGAACAAAAGATAAAGCTCTATCTAAATTTAAAATCTGTGTCTGAAGTTGGAAGCAAATTTAATAAAAAGGTGATTAAGTTTAAAAGTGACAGAGGTGGTTTGTACACTTCAACAGATTTTTTGGACTTCTATGAATCTAAAGGAATCAAAAGAACTAGTACTACTCCCTATATACCTCAATAAAATGGTATAGTAAAAAGAAAAAACCAGACTTTGATTGAAATGGCTAATTGTATAATGATTTCGTCCGGTAGTCTAAAAAAACATATGGGGTGAAGCTTTATTGATTGCATATTATATCTTAAATAGGACATTGCATTCTAAGAAAAATTGCACACCCTTTGAGATTTGAGAGGGTTAGAAGCCTAATCTTAGATATTTGAAAGTTTGGGGTTGTCTGGCCCATTTAGGATAGTAGATCCAAAAATGCCTAAGTTAAACCCCATTCATCGGAATGTGTATTCATAGGATATGCACAAGATAGTGTCGTTTCTAGATTTCTAAGAATAGAAACCAAAGTCTAGTTGAGTCTAGATATGCAGACTTCTTTCAAGATGTTTTTTCCTTAAAACTAGGATTCTAACTAACCCTTTCTCATCTAAAAGAGTTATACAAACTCCAAAGGAAGATGAACCCCAGCTTAGGAGGATTAAAAAAGTTAGGATATCTACTAGTTTTGGCCCTAACTTTAAAACTTATCTAGTAAAAAAAGACCCATCTACTTTTAATGAAGCTATGTCTGCCCATGATGCTGTCTTTTAGAAGGAAGTATTAGATAATGAAATAGAATCCATTATAATAAATAATACTTGGAAACTAGTTAACATACCTTCAGGTACAAAACCTTTAGGATACAAATGGGTTCTTTGGACAAAAACTTAGGCATGATGGTTCAATAGAGAAATACAAAGCCAGATTAATAACCAAAGGCTTTAGGCAAAGAGAGGGGGTAGACTTCTTTGATACTTATTCACCTGTATCTCAAATTAGTTCTATTAGAACTTTGATTGCCAGAGCTGCTGTGCATAATTTATATATTCATCAAATGAATGTTAAAATTGCTTTTCTAAATGGAGATTTAGAAGATGAAAATTATATGTATCAACCTGAAGGTTATGTGATAGAAGAACAAGAGCATAACGTGTGTAAGTTAATAAAGTCCTCATATGGACTAAAACAAGCACCAAAACAGTGGCATATGAAGTTTGATGAAGTTGTAGTTTCTAATAGCTTCAAAATAAATGAGGTTGAAAAATGTATTTATTATAAATCTCATGGTAATTCAACTATAATTTTTTGCTTATATGTTGATGATTTGTTGATTTTGGGACAAACTTGGATTGTGTTAAAGAGACTAAAACACTTCTCTCCAATAATTTTGATATAAAAGACTTGTGAGAAGCAAATATAATACTGGGAATCAAAATTGTACGAGATGATTTTGGCATCAAACTATCTCAATCACATTAAATTGAAAAAGTGTTAAAATTTTTTTATCATTTTGATTGTAAACCAATTTCTATTGCCTTTGATCCAAGTGTTAAATTAGTAAAAAATCATGTTCATAATATAGCACAACTTGATTATACTAGTTTGATTGGTAGTTTAATGTATGCCATGAACAGTACTCATCTTGATATAGCTTATGTTGTAAGTAAATTAAGTAGATATACTAGTAATTCTGGTGTTCAATATTGGGATACTGTATCTAGAGTATTTAAATACTTAAAGCATATTATAGACTATGCATTATGTTATTCTAGTTATCCAACTGTAATATAGTATTACAGCGATGTTGACTAGAATTCGGACTTGGATGATTCTAAGTCCACAAGTGAATATATTTTCACCTTAGGAGGTGTTGCAATATCTTAGGAATCAAAGAAACAAACTTCAATATCACATTCCACTAAGGATTCAGAATTCCTGACTTTGAGAGCTGCTGCAATGGAAGCCGAATGGATTTGAAATTTATTATATGATATTCCTTTGCGGACTAAATCAGTCCTCCTATTATCATTCATTGTGATACTGCAACAATTATAAATGTATACAATGCTACATACAATGGAAAGACTAGACAAGCGTGATTGCAATATAACTATGTGAGATAATTACTCAGTAGAGGAGTGATTGTAATTAATTATGTGAAATCAATGGACAATTTGGCAGATCCCTTGACAAAAGGCCTTGCAAGAGAAAAAATAAAAGAAACATTTAAATGGATGGGTCTTACACCCATAAATCATCAATAGCGAGAACTCAACCTAATGACCAGAGATCTTGCGAATTACGTTCAATGGGAAAAACAAGCTAACTCGATGATTAGAATACGGACATAATGAGAATATGTAATTCTCAAAACAAAAACTCATCCCTATAATGTTATATTATGTGAGATTAAATGTCAGTACATAACCTATAGTTAGTGAGATTAGATTTAATCTTTAATGAGATCTATAGCCTGTATGGTGGGGTGCACAGCTGCAGAAACACTCTTAATAAACTCATCTATATGAGTGTGAAGGTGGAGTAGCTTTTTATGAGAATTCGGGTAAATTTTCTAAAACGCTCATGAAATCCGGAACAAAAGCATATGACCGTAAAGTGCTAACCTATGGACTCCATGCAAACTCGGTATATTTTTTGACCGAAATACAGAGTTGATGTTCAAGACTTCGGTCACTTAAACTCCTAAAAGTATAAAAATATTATCATGACGGTGAGGTTCAAGCTTTATTACCTTATCAATATAATGCTCCTTGAATATTTTGAAATAGGGGGAGATTGTTGGGTTTTAAAGGGTTTCAAAAAATAAGTTTTCATAATCTTTCTTTACAAAGAGAACTTTGTGGTTTATCAAGAGTCCTACATTGGAAAAGTGAAAAGCCTTTGAGCACTATATAAGTACTTCCATGTCATTTATACTTTAAGCTCTTTTGGACTCTTTTGCCACAAGCCCTATATGTGCGCACGAGCTAGACTTGGCTTAAGAGTCTCGATCTAGAAAACGTTTAACTGGGTGCATGCCGTGCACAGGGGGAATTCAAATCCCAGCTTGGCCTTCCTCGAAGGACCCATATTGTGATATAAAAAAAATTATAATTTATTTTAAAACATTTTACTTAAGTAAATTAGTAAATTCTTTTTAAAGCGTGTAACACTCCGATCCCCTTTGAGCCGGATTAGTGGCTCATTAGTGCGTGTTTTGTTTTGTTTTAGTCTTTTGGACCTGGTTTTGGGCCTTGGATAGGTAGTTGAGTGACCTTTGACCTGAGATAGTTAGTTCTAAGCCCTTTTTCGTAATTTTGCTTTTGCTTTGCTTGCATCATATTTGCATCATCTTGGTGTCAGCGCGTGTATTTCGTTGAGCTCGACAATTTCCGTAACTGTCTCAGAACCATTTGGAGTCAATTGGAGAAGTTAGACCTTCGTGTGACTTAAACTGTAAATTGCTTAAACTTATTGGATCTTGTTTTAAACTTCCAATTCTATAAATATAAGTCATGACCCAGGTGTCTCTCTCTCCCTGCCCATTTGTCTTGATCGTTGCATGCAAGAGAATTCAGGAGCTCCACGTTCTCTCTCTCTCTCTCTCTTCTTTCCTTCTCTTGCTCGATTGAGGATTGGATCCTTTGTTTGGATTGGGTTCTTTTCTTCTTCTCCCTCATCTCTGTCTTTGCCTTAGGTAAGTGGGTTCTTTCCCAACTCTTTCTTCTTCTTCTCCAATTGCACCTCTCATTCTCTGATTTTTGTGTTCTCATCTCATGCATGGTGTATCTCTTTGATTTGCTTTGATTTTAGTGGATTTGGAGCTTGTTTCAGAGGATTTGTCAGAATTTGAGGCAAGTATAAGTACAGGCTTTGATAACACATATGGGTTGTTTCTTTGATTGCTTTGATTCACTCTTATTCTCTGTATGCAAATGCTTTACAGCCACATTTGGTGAATTTGGAGTCTCTGTAACTCATTTTGTGCAGTTTCTGTATCAAAAATTTCGTTTCTGTACTCAACCCATTTTCGTATCTGTATTGCACGGCTAAGCCGTGAACTTCTACGGTTTGATTTCCAGAGACTTCAATTTTGAGTTTTGTTCTACGGCTAGGCTACGGCTAAGCCGTAATTTGTTCTACGGCTGAGCCGTAAGCTAGCCGTGACCCAACCGTAACCCAGCCGTGAATTAAATCTCTGATCAGTCGAAACTTTTCTAACACAGAACTCCTACGGTGTGGCTACGGCTAAGCCGTGGAATGCTACGGCCAAGCCGTGGATTGGTCTACGGCTAAGCCGTATACTGACTGTAGCCCAGCCGAAAAAGGTATCAGGTCAGAGGTGGAAAATGACCAGTTTAGCTGTGTTTTGGATGGAACCAAGGTGAAGCCGTAGTGCATATTACGACGAACGCGTAAGATGTCTCCGGCTCACCCATAGGTCCCTCATGGCTAAACAGTTAGGCATGGCAATTCTGAAATATAACTTAGGATAATAGTGAGACTGGTAGGGCTCAAATACAGGTTGACCACCCATGTAAACCGGCCCAATGGATTCTTTGGAGCGCATGAATAGTCTGTTAGGCTGTGACTCATTCATGTGAGCGTTGATTTACTGTTAAGCACCTCCTCATGGGTGTTGGTTTAAGGGACTTCGGTGCACATGAGGATTATATTGCAACACTAGGATGGCAACGGTGCATCGAATAACTTAAAACTACATCAACATGCACGGTTAGTGACAGTGAACAACTAGGTTAGGGTTGGCTTGTAATGAACCTTGACTCCGTATTAATCTGAGATGCATTGCATATTGTTTATAGTTTTGCCCTCTGTTCTGTTAATCTATGTTTATGCATTCCGCAGTCATTTTGCTTTCGTCCTGTATATCTGTTTCATTCTCCGATCTGCACTATGCTTTGATCTATGCTATGCTTTGTATATTCTCTGGCTTTGTATATATCTGTTTGGTTTGGGTATTCCCTGGTGGCTCTGCCCAGAGATTAATACGTGAGGATAAGATCCGGTCCTTGTCATCGGTGAGTCCAAAGCGGATAATCTCCCTCCTTTTAGCTTTGATTCGATTGGTATTAGTCTGGCTCTACTCAGCCTCAGCCTTAGGATGCCCGACGGGGTTACCTCTGGCTTAGATCTCTGTATCTCTGTATCACTGCAGTGTCGCTTTGTCTTGGGACCCCGGAACCCAGGAATCTGAGACCCACTTGTACCCTGGCCCGGTCAGTGGTGTTCTCCTCTGCTCTGCTTTGCTCTGCTCTCTATTGGAGAGAACATGGTTAACGTAGTAGCCACTTAGTTAGTATTTCTATGTTTTGATTCAATTATCATGCTTTACTTCTATGCACGATTGGCTTAGCTTACTAAGATGAAACTCGGTAATTGATCTCCTGTCATTATTTCATTCTCTTTGATACTATGCGTGTTACGTCCCTGTTACTTGTATTTGCTGGATCGTTGTATTCATTTGTGTTGTCTGTGGTGTTGCAGGTACAGATACCTTGCCCAGCTCCCCGGCGGTCGAGGAGGCTGCAGGGGCGAGTGTAGAGGCACCCTCAGGTTTGGCAGAGTGGGCTTGATCATCTCTGCCGAGTGCGTTCATGCATGCTTTCCAGTGGCTTTTCGTTTTGGGATTTTTGAGTGATTGTATTTGGACTTTGGACTTTGGATTTGTATTCTGTATATTTGTACATACGTATTTTGGTGTGTATTCGATTTTATATCAGTGTATTTGTCTTTGTGGTTTCCGTTTCATATTGCTTTGGCTTCCGCTATTTTCTTTGTTGCTTGCTATGATATGTACAGCTTCCGCGTACGCTTAGTTCGCACGTGTTAGATCCCTTGTGTGCGTGCATCTGGACTGGGTTTGGATGCACGTGCACGGGAGTACGTGTATCACAGGTTTGGCTTTTCGCTAACCCCCGACTTCTGGGCTCGGGTCGTGACAAAGCGTTTTCAAATTAATGGGTTGATTAAAACCATTTAAAACAGACATACAAAAAAATTCAAATTCAAATTTCTAACGCCTTTTCTTAAATGGGTTTAATGGTAATTGTCACAACCCGATCCCAACCCGCAACGAACCCAAAACACAAGCAAAACACAATTAACAATGAAAACAGGATTAATTAGGCGCTAAACGAGGTCAAGCTGGGTCGGAATGTTACAGTAATTTTAAATACATGTTTTATTGCTGCCATTATACCCAACGACTATTTTTCTATTATAAATTGGGGCACCTGGGTTCAAATGATAGTAGATAGTTTTTTTTCTCCTTATTCCCCTGTCTTTTCTTTTCCTTGAGAGCAATCTCATGCTTTGCTGGAGTCAGGCTAATCTGAACTTGGTGTGTGATCGTGGGGGATTATACTATGGAGGCCTTTGTATCTTGGGGGCAATTCCAGTTGAGAACCTTTTTGCATCTGGGTTTATCCTAAGAGGCGAAACTCGTCCTAAAAAAAGTGTCCACTAACATGCCTTAGCCAACAACTATTGTTAATGCTTACATAGATTTCCACTATCACAACATCCCTCAACAGCAATGCAAATTATTTGGTACTATTGTTTCAGTTTATTTGAATTACTACAGCAATTTGTAGCTTTCATATTTCCAACAAACTCGGCAGACAACACTGGGTTGCTTTCAGTGTTTCCTCTTTCTCCTGTTTGGGATCCATATTTGGAGTTTTCTCATTGCTGCACATGAAGTTCAGTTGAGACAGACAAGGGGTTTTCTGTGATGATTTTTGACAAATTTCAAGGTGGGTCATGTTAACTCCTAAATTCCCATTACCAGCAGTTTCGTCTCCACTGGTAATTCGTTTCTTGCAGACTTTCCTAGAAGAGTTAAAACAATCTCATTTTCTTTTCAGTTGGAGAAGATTCAGGCTTGGAGTGGGGTAATCCATCTGCGAAAGAAACTCCATTAAGTTGAGGTTTTCCCAAGGTGTTTCTCTGATAGTTTGGACTGTTGATCCCAGATGGAATGTAATCTGCATTGAATGACTATTGCCAGAGAAGTACTAACATAAATCGAAAACATAGCAAAGCATAATGATTTCTTGTACGTAAAGAAAAAAAATGCCAAAATGAAATCACATCTTCTACAGAGGGAGTGTATATGGCAATTGCTTTAGCCAAACTGCTTTTAGAGGTAGATACCTTTTTCCACTGCTAAAAGTGTTGTTTTTTTATACACCATTTAGGCTTTTGAAGCAATTTTAGTAGTGGAGAAAAAAATAATTCTGTATCAGGCACTAAAAATCATACTTCCTTTACTTTGGGCGGCATGAGGAAAAAAAAAATCGTTAGGTAAATGTAGATTCTTCCACCGCTAAAAGTCACTATTTTATAATCAGGCCTTCGTGCTCCTTTACTTAAGAATTGAACATATCAGATGCATCAAGTTGACTCAATTCTTACTCTGGCTGATGCTTAGACAAGTTAAGGCCTAGATGATGATGAATCAAATTCTAATTAATATCAATCTGATGAATCAAATTCTAATTAATATCAATCTCTCATTATTTCATGACATAAAAAATCAACTCCATCCAATTATCCTCACCCCATGATCTCAGTAGTCCACATTTGCAACAGTTGAGATCAAGAAACCCCCTTTCATATATCAAAATGAAATTAGTGGATTTGATTTTTTAACACATATTGCTAGCACAAATCAAGATACCCAAAACCTTATGATTGGTATGTATCTATGTGGTATCAAAAAATTCAACTTACACATCAGGCTATTTTACTAGACCATCTCTCGTATTATATATAGGCTTGAAAGCAAAGTGCTCGAGAACTTGGATGTAGGACAATCAAAAGAAGCAACAATGAAAAATTTTGGACATGTGGTGGGGGAATTTGATATAGGAGGGGAATTAGATAGATATAACAAGAAATGATAGTAGCTTTTATTTTTAAGTTCTCAAAACTAGAGGTCTAAACACAATGCAATTATTTACTAATAGTTTTCTCTCTGGAACTTATAAACACCATACAATTATTCACTAATATTTTTCTCTTTGGTACTTACTCAGACATAACCCTCACAGTCATGCTTCCCAAGTTCTATCCAACAAACCTAGCCATCTGTGGGCCATCATTGGATTATTTGTTTTACTTTCATACCGAGGAGGTTTAAGTAAAAACATAAATACAGGGTCTTTCTGAATTCTTCTTTAAAATGTAGGTTCCTTTTTCACTTGGCCAAGCTGAATACTATGCAATTCTAAAAACATTCATAGAGCTAGTAACTTCCATTTGTAGCGCCATGATCCATGGCTGTCTTCTTTGCACAGTGGCTTAGCTGCTCAAGACAAAGTCAATTATCTAGCAAAACTCCAAGGGCCTATTTGTTTCTATCGAATTCAATTCCAAGAAATTAAGACTTTTCTTAAAAGTGGATAATCAAATGTGAATATCCAACATTTATCATTAAATTACGAGAAATGAATACCCAGCCATCATATAGTATTTTGAATCTTAGAAAGTCAAAGCCTCATCTATAGCATTACCTTATTTGTGCCCCGAGGATTTGGATCTCATTTGATGGACCTTTGGATTGACTGTATACCCATTTGAATAGATTAAACACTATAAACTTGGTGGAGACCAAATGGAGATGATAAAGGTGAGTGATAGGGCTGATTTTTTAAAAGAAGAGGGAGTCAAGAAGGTCCTTTGATTCCCCAATCCCAGTCCCAAATTAGGGCTACATGTGGGCCCCATGTCAAGATGCGCATGCTGATCTAGTGCGCGAGCCATGTACTAGATCAACACTCACATAATACACATGGACGGGTGGCAAACATAGTGGTTGGGTTGAGTAAGAGGGCGAAACCACAATCTGTGTCCAACCCATCAGGCACAACCCATTTAACTTCTTTTTTTTTTTTTGTTTTGTTTCTCTGGCTACTTGGTATACTGAAGAGTGATGAGGACCCATGGATCAATTCTTGAACATATGCCAACCCATTTTACTTTTGAAGGAGGAGAAGATGATGAAGTGGACATAGTTTTGATCATAGATGGCAAGATAGGCGGTGATGTCTGTAGCATGGACGATGGATTGGAAGAGAGTGAGGGACACGAGGCAAAAGCATCAGAGGTCGAATTTATATATATATATATATATATATTGGGAAGAGATGAAAGGTGCTGTTTGGTATTGGACAGGTTGGAGAGGGGTTCGGGTTATGACTTGAGAACCGGTAAGAAGAGTGAGAAGCCTTGGAAAAAGAATCTAAGAAGAAAAACATGTTCGGAAAGATGGGATGCAGAGGGCTTGAGAGGTTAGGATTGTAAGCTCTTACTGAAATCTGGTGAGAAGAATGAGATACCAAGCAACTATTATCACTTCATCATGTCTTCCTCTTCAACATAGATCATAGTTGTTAATATCATTTTAGACCTCATTTCGGTCTGACCTCTAAAATAAAAGTTTTCAGCAGATTCATAATTTCAGTGAAATTTTTCAAAATTACATTTAGGAGAAATATAAAAAAATAATTTATATAGGAAAATAAAAAATAAAAAAATAATTATGTGTCTTATCCATCCTAGTAAAACTTTGTAGAATTATATTTTGTAAAAGTATAAGATGTACGAAGTATATAGATGTAGAAAAAGTAAAAAAGAATAAAAAAATTATGTTAAAAATCATTTTGGTGCCGAAATCCAAAATTATTGCCAAAATGGACTGATATGGCTGAGATTGACTGAAAAGCTATAGCATGTATTTTGTTTCAGCTTCACAGCCAAAATGAAAAGTTTTGGCCATTCGACTGAAACAAAACAAAATTGAAAGCTATGGCATAGATACAACACCATCTATTCATCTAGGTTAGGCTTTTCAAGTCACTATAGGTTGGGGGAATGTTTGGAGTAAGAGAGAGTGTGGGTAAAAACGTGAAAAGGAGAGGATGAATAGAAGGAAATCGGTTGTGAAAATAAAAAAGCATATGAGAGAGAGGGAGGGTATCTGCTAGTGGGCCAAGCGGGTTTTGATAGTTAGCCCGACCTATTAAAAATTGATAAACACACATATATTGCTTCCATGCATTATACTTCCAAATATTCTTACAAAATAAAAAAAGGTAGTACTACATGTCATCATTTATCGACTTTAACAAAGTTGTTACAATATATATCATTGTAGGTGGATGCCCACATTTGGACCCACATGAGATAAGAAAGATTACTTCCGGTTTAAGTCTTTCCTTATTAAATTGCTTAATGAGGAAGCAATCTTGTTCTATAAATAAGACCTTCCTCCCCCCTTATGATGTATACACACATCTTATTAATAAGATCCCTCTCCCTTTTTCTCTTTATTCTTCTCTTGATCTTCCTTATTTTCCAACAAAAGTTAAATTTTAGAATGTTACAGAAATGTTGCTCTTTCTGCCAACACACTCCTGTGGTATTGGCATATTTGTATCACACACCTACCAAGCATCTTCCAATTGAAATTATCACTCCTCACAAGTAGGCAATAGCCTAAAAAGAAAAGAAAAAATGATGCCAAAATTAGACAATGATGGTTTTTCTCTTTAATTTTGGACATGAAATTTTGAGAATGATATTCTAATTGGAAGTGGTTTTGTGTGTAATGGTTTGTATAAGTTAAAGTTGAATCCAATAATTGTGAAGTCCTTGATAGTCATAAACGCAAACATTGGTTTATACTTTGGCAATAAAAGAAGGTTAATTAATAAGAACTCATATATGTTGTGGCATAAAAGACGTGGACACATCTTGAAAGAGAGGTGAAAGATGGAATTTTATAAAGTTTTGATTTCACTTACTTTTGTGTTTGCATTGACTGCATTAAAGGAAAGCAAGTCACACTAAGTAAGAAAATAGCCACAATGAATTCTAGACTTTTTGAAATTATCCACACATATATTTACGGAAAATTGCATGTTCCTTATATTACAGGTAAATATAATAATAGATATGATGCAACAGGTCATAATCCTAGCCCATTTGGTAGATTTTTAATCATAGTATGAGAATTGTGGAATCCTATAATGCCATATTTTTGAAGGATCATGATATTGGTGGAAGTACTGAATCGCGTAATTTTACGCTGCAAGAAATTTGAAATTAGGGTGTAACGCCTAAGTTGGAGACGGAATTGTTATTTCAGATGACCTTGTCATGAAACAACAATCTGCCATTATGAAACAGCTCTCAGATGAGAATGTTGTGACTAATCTAGCAGATACACATCCGGTTGGAAATAAAACCGAATAGAAAGAATTAAGGAGATTCTCTTATCTAAGAAGATTCGGCTATTCCTATCGATTACATTGTATATCTGGAAGAGACAAATCGTATGTTGAAATTAAATATCCATTAATGTTCAAAGAAGCCATAGATAACATAAGATTCTAAAAAGTGATTGGATGCCATGAAAGATGAGGTGAATTCAATGGCTATAGTAATGAAGTCCTTCCAAAAAGGGCTAAGGCCACTGGTTATAAATGGGTCTTTAAGACCAAGACATACCCCAATAGAAATATTGAACAATATAAGGCCGGACTAGTAGCCAAAGGATTCACTCAAAAGAAAGATATAATTATATTTGGCTGATCAAGATCATTTCAATTTGGGTTACTATGGTTAATTACACCTTAGTCTACAATTCAGTTTACTATTAAGTGGTAGGTCGCTCCCCATATCTCCATCATATCATCATAAGCATTCAGTGGCCAATTCTTCCATGCATCACTAATGAAGTGTAAAGCATAAAAAAAGAGAGCAAACATTATTTGCCAAGCAGTAGCCAACATGATGCATTTTCTGTCCTCTCTGGCTACGCACAAACCCAGCAATAGCAGGGAGTTCATTCTCTTCCCGTTCATCCCATGACCAAGCCCAGTAACGCCTGCAAAATTTTTAGAGCATATAAACCTCTGGCAACAAGGGACCTTTCTTTAAAACAGGTCTAAATGCATACAGAATTTTCACACATGGGTATCATTTCAGGCCATCCAACGAATGGTACGCAGTCAACATCTATTGGGAGGTCTAAGAAGAAATTGAAATTAAAATGAAGAAAAATGAGAAATGAAACCAAATTGTTTGGACCCAGAGATTGATGTTTGAGGCTCCATCTGGTCCCTCTGGTGTTTGCAATCCAGACGTTGAATCCACTGTCGGCCAAGATGTACCCCAATGACCGATCAGGATTTCCCAAAAGCCATGTCATCCCATCCTGCCACAACCATACAGCAACACTACAACATGTCCACACATCTCATATAAAAAATAGAAAATCATAGATGACATTAAATGAACATTCCATCACAACCTTTCTATTTGTGCAGATATATTCCACCCAGAGATAGAGCCGACAGTTTCTTGACCATCCCAAGATTGATTTTTCATATTTCCACTCAATTGAAGGGGAGCGGGAGAAATTTTCGCTTGGACCCTTACGGCCGAAGTTTTGCTTGGACCCTTACGGCCCTGCCTCTGCTTTTTCGGTATATGTTAGTGATCTAACAATCCAAAATAGAACTCCATGCCGCAGTAAGATCAGTCAGTTGACACGCATATAATATTATCTACTTTAACTCATGTACCTCTTAGTTTTACTTCTGATGGACTTCAATCCGCCAAACAGTCACATACAAAATAAGGATATAAGCTTTATATATAAGTCTAATCATTTTTCTCTCTATAATGAATTCAAAGACGTCATCCTCACTTCAATTTATAGAGCCACTTTATGGTATATACCGCGTGCTAAGTATATAACCATCCTCTGTTGCACCAACAACAAAAACAAAAAACAACCAAATCATGCTATGAGAGAGAGAGAGAGAATTATTAGTTTATTACTTGATATTCCTTGCATGGGTTGCCATGTGGAGCTACCAATGACTCACATATACCGAGCAGCAGTGGAGGTGGCTCGTGGACCATGTCAGCCCTATGGCTCATGAAAGGTCTGGCCTCCTCGAGCCATAGGCGAGACCCATATAGAAAATAGCCAGGAAAACCATTGTCATGCTTTCATTACCAGACTCCTCTTTGATGATGGAGGGAGAGAGTTAAAGCACCTCTCCTTGAAGGTAGAAATCTTTATATATAAAAATTTAGAGAGAGAGAGAGAGAGAGAGAATGAATGGGAAGAAAGAGAGAGTCTGAAAGGGTTGGAGTCTTGGGAGAAAAGGCTCTCCGTTTCTACGACAACGGCCTTGGAGTCTGGGCCCAGATCAAGAAACTGAAGAAAGTGAAACAAAGAGAGAGACGCTTCCATTGATTAAAACGCTTCCGTTCTAGTGATGGGGGTCCCACACCGGATCCGAACTTCTTATACCAATTTGTATCGATTATGTGGGTCCCCCACTTCTGGGTGGAACGAACTGTGTGGAAGTTTCTCTTGATCCGTAAGTGCCACTCAGCATGTGCTTCCAACGTGTGGGTTGGGGAGTAGCCGGTTCACGCGGCATGCAAATAGTTGGGGTTGAAGACTTGAAGTGGGTCTGGGCAGTGGTCTAACATAGAGGAGTCCGGATCCTCTAATTCTTTGCCTTACACGTCACCATGGGTCAAAACGCTAACAGAATTCCGATTCAATTTAGAGACCTGAGTACATTTGACCCAATAATGAAATCGATTGGTCCTACACCAGCTCTTTGATAGTTAAGAATAGTACACAACAAGAGAGACAACCTACTTGCCTAGGCACCACTCCCGAAGCAGCTCTATGTAAGACGAGATAGCCTTAACACTCCGGTGTCTCTCGTTTTATCTAAAGGCCCATTTCTAATATAGAAATTCGGCTTTATTAATTACTAAAGTCGAATTTTTTTTTAATGGAATTGAATTCCTAGAAATCTTATAAATGTATTTTGAAAAATGATAAGCTAAGATTCATAAATTGCAACCAAATTCTGTTGCCTTGCATGAAAAATGCATGAATACTCATTCATTGCCGTCACCATTAGCGTGGCAAATCAAATAGTAAGGAACTAAAGTCTTATATACATCAACATAGTAATCCTCCGATTGAACACATCTCACCATGAATTCCTAATAATTCAATTTCAAGCAAATAAATGGCAGCTCAAATTAACTTGACCTCCCCAAACTTTATATTACATGTGGGAAGTTGATTTTATGGTGATGTTAGGGTTCAGCTTGATCTTCTAAGGCACCTCTTCCAGCATAGGAACTAGTGCTAAGTGTTTCTGCAACTTAAGTAATGTGCATTATTGAGACTGATTGAGTCACTGCTCACATCATGAGAGGCGTATCAAATGATAGGAGCAGTGACTCAGTCAGGCTGTGAATTTTCATAAATCATGTCTATTTTTCAACCACAACAGAGTCGAATTTGCGAGAGAATATTTCTAAGTTGATGGACATTAAAAACAATACAAAACTAGAGAAATACCTTGGTGTAGGGATTGAATTTGGCAAAACTTGCAGTTCCAATTTTGAAGGGCTAAGGCATAGGATTTCGGAAAAAGCTATGAGTTGGTAAGGAAAGTGGTTGAATCAAGAAAGAAGGGGGGTTTTAATCAGATTGGTCTTGCAAGCCATTCCAACTTATAATATGAGTTGCTTCAAAATTCCTAAGAGAATTTTGGATGACATTAATGAGTCACAACAAAGTTTTGGTGGGAAAGTAAAGCTGAAAAGCAACAACCTCATTGGTCAAGTTGGTCAAAACTTTGTAATGGAAAGTTATATGGCGAATATGGGTTTTAGGGAATTGAATAAACTTAATCTAGTACTTCTTGCAAAATTGGGATGGTGTATCATTAACCATCCGGAGACATTATAGTCAAGATTGATGGAGGGGCTATATCTTATGAGTGAGAATTTTCTTATAGCCAAGCTGAGATATCAAGCATCTTGGGGGTGGTATAGTTTGCTAGCTAGTTGGGTAGTCCTTGCCAAAGCCATTAGGTGCCAAGTAGGTGATGATGGAAGAACAAAAATATGGGAGGATCCTTGGATACCTTTACTTATTTCCTTTACTCTCACATCTCCCAAACCATTTCCCTTTCCCTTGCAATTGGTTTCTGAACTATGAATTGGAAGGTGCTAGAATGAGAATTTGATAACAAGTTTATTCACTCCTATAGAAGTAAAGGCCATCAAGAAAATACTAGTGAGGGATCCTCCATGTCAAGATAAATGGGTGTGGCACTACTCAAGAAAAGGTATCTTCACAAGTAAATTAGCATATCATATTCAACGAGGAGATCTCCCAGGTGTCTCTAACATGGCATAGAAAAAGTTATGTCAAATCCCCATTATGACTAAGGTACACAACTTTTTTATAAAAAATCTAACATAATAATACAGCGGTAGATGAGAATTTGATCAAAAAGAGGATTTCAGTAGATAACATGTGGTGGCATACCTCATGAATCTATTGAACACCTTTTTTTGCACTGTCCTTTCTCTAGAGCAATTTAGTTTGGTATTTCATTTTCTCCTCTCATAGATGAGCACAACCAACATTCCTTCATAAGATGGTGGAAAAACTTATTGGACCATCTCACAAAAAATATCTTTCAATTGAATGATATTATTTGACTTAGGCTTGCATTATGGAAGATTTTGTTAGCTCGTAATGATAAAGTTTGTAATAACAAGCAGCCAAATTGCTACGATGTTATCCAAGCTGTTAACTAGTCTACCGAGGAATGGATTACATCTCTTGAGGAGAGACAGGATGCAAATATTTATGAAAAGGAATGCAAAAGGAATGACACTTTCAGTGACAAGGATACTGTAGAAATTGAGTTTTTCTGTGATGGAGCCATGGAAATGGACTCTAATAAATTGGGTCTATGAGGTATTGCTCTCAAGCGTGATGGTCAGGTTTTAGTACAGTTTTCAAGACTAAAGCATAGAAATTCTTCTCTCATTGCTGAAATCCTTTCAATAGAAGAGGCCATGAACTTGGCTATATAGCATGGTTGGAGGAAAGTTTGCTTCAAAAGTGATTCACTGATATCTATAGATGCTATTAACTCGAGTGCAAATGATCCACCTTAGGAGATTTATGCTCTAGTACAGAAGATTAGAGAGAAGGTGAAAGAATCCATAATAGTAAAATTCAAAGCGATTTGTAGAATTGATAATGTTAAAACCCATGCTCTAGTGAAAATGGGTTTAAGCTCAAATTGTGATTCTTTGTCTATTGTGAATCATGTAGAATGTAATTCTCTATCTTGAAGAAAACAACTATGTTTCCAAAAAAAAAAAAATGAGTAGTAACAACCAAAGGTGGGCCCCACGTGATAAACCATATGGTTAGCTTTTATCATTAATATAAAGGTGTTCAATTTACACTCTTGATCTGGTATTCTGTGAGATGGAGGAGGACAAATAATACCCAAAAGAATTGTGATATTACTAGACTAAAAATAGAAAAATTAGGAATAAGAATAGTATCTTGAATTCATTTTGTATCTGTTTATTTTTTAGTTAAAAATTAGTAAATTATTTTCTAAATGATATCCCAAAAAAGTCCACCTTAAAAGTATTCCTATTGACTTCAATTGATAATTGTTGCCCAAGAAAGATATCTGTTAATAATAATTGAACATGGTTGTGGTTGTGGTTTTGGGGGGGGGGGGTGTGTGGTGTAGAAACTTAGGTGGCCATGGGCCCCAATATATTTTTTGGGAAGAGTTATGTCTTTTTTACTGACTCCCCAAAAACTTTTACTCACTCACATTAAAAAACAACCCGATTTGTCGGGTCTAAAATGTGGGGCCTCCTAGAAGCCTAATAATCATATAAAAAGTTGGGGTCTAAGAGATAAGGGTTTGAAAAGTCTCCCTTCTAACGTATATTTGTGCAAAAACTAAATTTGATCCAATGAAGGATGGTATTGTCTTGAGGAGATGAGTGACAAGATTTGCATTTATTAAGTAATGTAACAGACACAGTACCCCTTTCATGTATTTTTTGAAGCTAGAATGATCTGCATGCATGGTAACAATAACATATTCTAAATGAAGGAAACAGTATAGAAAGAGTTGTTTTGGGGCTTGTTTATTTGTATTAAAATATATAGGAATTAATACATAGAACTCACACCATTACTAAACATTACTAAACAAAACAGAAGATCAAAACTATATTTTAAAAAATGAGAAAAAAAAATGTTTCCTTTTAATGAAATATAATAAAAAGAAGATGAACAATGAAGTACTAGCCATCACCATAGTAGTTCATTTCTCATTTTTTTAATCCCACTTCCCTAAAAAGAGTGGTTATTTGATTTAAAATTCACATTTGTTCTCATTTTTAACCACTTAAGATATGAATTATATATATTCAATTGCTATATATTATAATGCAACCAACATGTCCATGGAGTTGTTTGATATTTTAAATTTTACTACATGATCCAGCACACATACTTCTACGGGCAATGTACTGATATGAATTTCTTGATTTTTAAGGTGAACATTAATTCCATTCATTTCAAGCCCAAAGAAATTGAAAACCAAGTTTCAATTAATTAAGTCCGTATTGCCTCTCACTTTATTATTCTTCCCTGCCTAATAGTATATTATCGCGGTGAATAAGGAAATGTACCCTAAAAAATAAGGGCGTATTTCTTTATTAGGATTTCTGAAATGAATTTGTCATGTTAGGGTTTTTTGGATATAATGTGACATTTTATTTCATATATTTGCAAATGTCATGTTTCTTCATAAACATTACAAAATTTACAGCCACCTAAAAGGTCTCAATCGACCTTTAGAATTCTAGGAATTTTGACCCCTTTACTTTTTGTGTGTGTGTATGTGTGTGGAGTTTCTATAAGCTTAAGTATAAGAGAGCATTCGGGAATCCACCATTCCTGAGAATTTAAAAAATGCTCATACAAAAATTTTATAAGTTCCAATAAAGAAACAAGCCAACTGTCTCTAGCTAGGAATATAATAATTGTCCACAATACTCAATGAAAAGTTGTTTTTCATAGGAAACAATCATTAACAAGGATCCAATATTAGGCCATTATTGTAAATTTCGATTGTTATCTCTCTCTCTAGCATGACATGATCCTTTGTGATTAAATTATGAAATGAGTTTGTGATCTTTTCTGTATGGCATGAATCGTTCTTTGTTAATTGCTTTATCTCTTCATTTTGGAAGAAGATGTTCAATAACATTATTTTTAAGTACAAGAAAAGGGCATCATCTCTCTAGATATATATATGTATGAAAGTGCAACAACCACATCAATCTTTTAATGCTATATATGCAAAGGAGCCAAAGAGATTGTCTAAACTAGGTGGCTGACTAACAAGAGTTTTACACATATTCCAAGATCATGTTGTTGCAGGACTTTTTTTCTTTTTTGTTTTTTTTGCAAGACATGTTGTTGCAAGACATGACTAACAATTTAGGAGTTTTTGTTTAATAGGCGAGATTTGAGGATTTAGATCTTTGTTATCTTATCTATTTTAATCCCCCTCTTCATGAGGAGAATGATAATGATGTGTTGTTGATTCTTAACATGTATATGAATGTTAAAAATCTATATCCATCAAAAAAAATTTATCATAATGCGAAGTATATTTGAATGTTGTAAGCCATGAAACATGAACTCAAGTGAGGTGAAATTAAGAATTGATTTTATCATCATCTAGGCCTTATCTATCTAATCATCACATCTAATCTAGTAAACCATTCAAAATTATACTTCTATAATTTTATCAAAGAACTAGACTACTAATACATGGCATCAGCAAAGGACCTTAACCTAGTTTACTTCTAGAATGCTACTGAAAAATTGCCAAATTTATCTAGCAGTATCGAAAGAACCGATTGACATTTCACATTTGCATAGGTGCTTTCAATTTTTATTTTTTCTAGTTATTGGTGATTAAAAAACTTAATCATTTCATCATAGATGATGCTTTTGGTAGTTACTCCCACTACAAAATTAGCATGGGCGAAATCCTTCACATATTGAACTGTAAGCTTATCACCATCTTGGAACTTGAGACAATACAGTAAAAGCTGAACATCATTGACATCTGACAGTGCATCTTCACCTCCATAGCTGAGGAAGAGAGGCAGATCACTAGGGATTTTTGACAAGTTATAGACGGGAGGCTTTGATTGTGAGTAGTGAACCATGTTTGATTCAGGGCTCACATAATTGAATTTTGCTATGACACCATTTCGAACCACTGTCAATGACAAAATTTGGTTGTTAAAACATATTTATATAAATATGATGTGAGAGAACTTTAAACCTTGACACAGGTTAAGGTTTAAAGTTCTCTCAAGTGGTATCAGAGAAGGTCACACTAATCTATTGTATGAATCGATCAAAAGATTTCTAGAATGGAATTCAACAGCAAAGACACATCTAGCATCAAACCATCAATTTTGAAAAATGAAGAATCTGTCATGATTATGCACAAATCTGATGAAAACTCTATAAAAAAAATATATAAATTTGTTCAATGTTTTGAATGCCAATGATATGGTCATGTTGCTTCTCAATGTGCAAATAGAAAGTTGAAGAAAAAGGGCAATGTTATTACAACAATATGTGATAATACTTCTGAAGATATAGAAAATCCACTTATTGACATTGCTAGTACCAAGTATGTTGCGTTCATGGCTAAATCTTCACAGATCACATATGACAACAGTTCTAGTTCTGATAATGAAAGTGATTCTTCCATGGATGACATGCCCCGGTCTGAAAAAGAATTGTTAAATGCATATGATAAGTTGTTGAAAGATTCAAGAAGAGTTGCATTAATCAATGATGCACTTGAGCTGAAATTGGAGTTTGCTGCAACAAAGATCACTTCTCTCAAAAAAGAATTGAAAGAAGCATTTGCTAAGGTCCGTCTCTTGGAAAATCAGAAAGATACTATGGCTGATAAAATTTCTGAATTAATGCATGATGGTTTTGAAGAGTCACAACAAGAGATTAAGTCCTTGAAAGATGAGTTGAATATTTGTAAAAAGGAGAAAGACGATTTGATAAAAAATTTGAATACAGAGTTGCAGACATGGCAGTCTGAAAAATCTGATTTGATTGGTAAGAACAAGATGATCATGTTAGAGCTAAGTGCTGCAAAGGCATCATTAGACCAGAATGTGGCCCCTGATAATCTTGGTCTTGGTTGTATTAATGGTGCATATAACTCAAACATCAAAGGTAAATATATTTTTGTCAAAACTTCTACTTTGATTTCTAAGGCACCCACTGCTCCACATGCTGCATGAGTAAATCATGTTGGTAGTACTTCCAAGAAGAATCCATCAGGGCATACATCTACACCACCTATCATTATTATGGAATCAAAGGACACATTCGTCCCCATTGCAACAAGCTGAGATGTTTACCGAACGACAAGTAATGGCCAAAGCAATTTTCACCACCCGAGATCAAAACAAGAGCTATTTGGGTCAGAAAGTCTGATTTGCCTACTGAATTGGTACACACTATGCTGAAAGTTTCAAATTCACAAGTGTGGATATCAAAGTTTATTAAACTTTGATCAAGATGACCAAGCTCCCACCCCCAGTGCTACTACAAAGATACAATTAAGGGGGAGTTATACTTGAGGGGAGCTACTGTTGGATCCACGTTGACATCTTTGTTGCATGATACTCATTAACTTTGTCAATTATGGACAAAAAGGGGGAGATATTGCATTCACGGGGAGAATAGAGAATACAGATGAAGCTGAAGATAACTTCTTTTATACCTGATGAAGAGCTGATGGTAAGATTTCCTTTGTTATTTCAATTTACTTAATGTTCAATGTATTTTTTCGTTTTATTTTTGGGTAGATTGAATGTATAGGAAGTTTTCTCCATGAATTGCCAAAGGGGGAGATTGTAAGTATTTTTGGGTTGGCAAATTCATGGGTTGGGCAAAACTTGAGTCCATTGGTGTTGTATTTTTCATGTTTTGTAGTATGGACAATGGGTTGAGTCGCCGGATGCACTGAAGTGAAGAAATAGAAGAAAAAGCGACAAATTGCAGAGGTTTTCTATGAATAACATGGATTAAAAAGGTCATATCTCACAAAACAACCGTTGAAAATGGGCATGCAACCTATCATTAGAAAGCTCTTTTCGAGAGGATTCCGTAGAGCCTAAGATCGCCTCAATCGGAGTTGAAACGAGAAAGTTATAGCCTCCGGAAGGTTACAGGAAAATGTTGAAATTTCCAACCGGGGAGAACCTTAATCCAACTGGTCGGGCCTTTATCGACCGGTCGGGCAACTTACAGAAAGTGTGCCGACTTGTGATTTTTCAGTCCGACTTGAAGGGAGACTTGCCTCTTTCATACCATACTTATGAGGCACGAAATTAAAGATATAAAAAAGGGTTTTCTCTCAACCCTAAGACATCCATCTCCCTATTCTAAATCGCAGATATACATTGGAGACTCTTTGCTTCTCTAGAGCCTTCATTGAAGATTGTGCTGAAGATTTGTGCTAGAGAATATTGCTTCTACTATCTTGTAAAAGATTATCTTCTTTCTTGTAGAAAGTTGTTCGTCTTGAGTGGCTTCAAGGCGTGTTGGATTAAGTCTGAAGAAGGTGAACGGCGTGTGCGTCGACAAGAAGAACTTCAGTCCCTCAAGTTGTGGTCAACTGGGAAAAGGGTAGTAAGTAGATATTGTAACCTCTCTTGCATAGTACTTGATCTGAGTTTGGGCCGGTGTTAGGTCCCGTGGTTTTTCCCGTTTGGGTTTTCCATATAAAAATCTTGTGTCTTTCTCTTGTGGTGATCACTTTTTAACTTAGATTAATTGGTTGTGCATCTAAATACTAGAAATCTGTTAGGACCTTAACCTGTGTCAAGGTTTAAAGTTCTTTCAAGATGTGACATGTGAATTAAATGGACTAATCTACAGAGCTGTATATGCTTGCATTAAATGGACTATTCTACAGAGCTGTTTATTTTGTTGTTATGTTTGGTTTCAGTTTGATTTAGGTTTACTAATTTGATCTTGTGCCTAGATTGGTTCTGTTTTTTTTCTCTGCAGATCTTCCAAGTTTTCAAGTTTTCATGTTTTTTGTTTTTCTTCTGTCTTGTTTGGAATCATAGGTAGTTTGTTCAGTCTAGGAAGTTTTGACCATAAATTGCCAAAGGGAGAGATTGAAAGGCATGTAATATTGGCAATATCATGGGATGGTCAAAACTTGGGTTTCCAGAGTTGTAATCTTATGTTTTAGATGGACTGAACACTCTATTATCGTCACATATGATGATCTACTACTCAGACACTGTGCATCCAAGTGTTTTATCTTTGGACCGATCGGATAGCACAGCAGACCGGTCGAATTTCATGCACACTGACATCTGCAGACAGAACTGAAGACCGACCGATCGGATGAGTACCCGATCGGTCGGACCACAGACCCGACCAGTCGGCTGGGTTATTCGATCGGTCGGCTTGGTCGGCAGTTGCGCGATTCAGAAGCTCTATTTTTTCGAGATTGCCTTGTGTGCTTCCTTATCCTTCGCGAATCATTGACGGAAAGGACTCTAGGGTTCCTCCTTATATAAGAAACACCTCTCCATGAAGATCAAGTGCTCTCAAGATCAAAACCCTAACATACTTAGAGAGATTCTTCTTCCCAGAAGGTATTCTGCACTTGAAAGTTCTGCAACGTCTCCTTCTGAGTTCCAATTCTCTTCTCCGCTGTGCGTGATCGTCTTGAGAGGCTTCAAGGCGTGAAGATCAATCCAGAAGAGAGTGAACAACGTGTGCGTCGACAAGAAGAGCTTCAGTCCCTTAGGTTGTGTTCAACTGGGTTAAAGGATAGTAAGTAGTCTTATAACTTCTTCTTCATAGTGATTGTTCTTGATGGACCGGTGGTAGGTCCTATGGTTTTTTTCCGGTTGGGTTTTCCACGTAAAAATCCTGTGTCAATCTATCTTGATGATTGTTTGAAGGTTTGTGATTACTCCTTGCTTATATCTGCATATCAAACATCAACTGAGACATTAACCTATGTCAAGGTTTCGTGTTCTTCATGATGCAACCATCTATCTTTGCAATTCAGCAGCTAGTCTTTGATTGAATTTCTAATTCAATCTCACTTTAATAACAATTGTCTAGTGTAGGCCAAATGGTTGTTTTATGTAAGAGACTTACCCTGAGCTAGATGCACCATGGTCTTTGTCGAGGATGGTTGTGGCCCATACTTCAAGAAGAGATCGACGGTGGATGAATTCAGACAACAGTTCTTGCCTTGAAGAAATGATTTCAAGGTTAGTATGATATAGTGCACAAGATTTTCAGCTTGTGGGTCCCAGTGACATATCATTGCAAACCCCACAGCTAAACAAAGTCCTCAAAGTGGTGTCGATGAGAACAGAGAAATGTACTATTACCAGTTATTGATGTCAACAAGTGATAGCAATTGATCCCAGGTTGTGAACAATAATTGTTGAGAATGTCATCTACCGCCTTCCTGTTTGATGGCCAACATAAGATCAGTAAATCAGTATAACTTAAGTTTCCTAGGTTAGAATTAGATACAAGGTTAGATAATAAGTCGAGCAACGCAAGAGAGTGGGCTTCTTAGTTCTTACTCTTTTGGGTTGAATTCAGGAATACCTAACAAGTCAGACATCTATTTGAGAAACAAAAATACATTAGTCTAAAAGAGAAGGCCCGATTGAAATGTGTAGACATAAATTGAGTCTTTGATCATATGGGTCTTATTTTTAGAACAACACGTCCATCATCTTCAAGTAGAAAGTAAGTCAAACAAATGAATGAAGTGCGAAAATTAAACTTGAACCTAAGTTTTTCAAATATTTATTCATGATAAACCATGTTGTGCTACACCAAATCACCATTTAAACACAACAAGATGCTTGTGAGATTCTTATATACTAATATTCGTAAGGGTTGTTTTGGGTTTGATGATCTCTCATCGATATAGGCATCTATTATTTTAAATAATATTTGGAATTATGAGGAAGAGGGTGTACTATTTCTCCGATGAACACTTCGGCGGAAAGTTGGCCGATGATTGTGGTCATATGACTCAAGTAAGCAATAGGGCTTAGCAAAGCTGCGAATTTCAACTTGTCCACTTGTTTTCCTTCAGAGAAGGAGGCAAGAGCTATCAAGGTTCCCTACAATAAAACAGCTTAAAACTTAAGTGCATTATGTTAGAAGAAATAATCCCAACTAGCATGCAACTTATTTGAAATTTTTGGTATGAATCATAAAGGGTAGAACGAATGATTTATCTTTGAGAAGGCCACCGTCTAAAAATATTAGTGTGAGGGGGCTAACCTAATTAGATGACTATACATAGGAAGGTATTTACAATTTTTCCCTGGCAAGCCCTTTGTATATCATTCTCATCAAGGTAGATTGTAGTGATTCATAATCCAATATGAAATGATATTTGTAATGTATGATTCTACATTAAATTATCGGGTGGCCAAGATCATCTCAATACTAATATTTGGCCTAATAGTGCCTCAATTTAATGGTCTAGCTCAATCAAAAGTGTACCCCCCAACACACATATTTTCAAAATTATATAGTAGAACATCTAAGGAAGTAGTATAAAACTCTGTTCTACTAAAAACCAAAAGTCTATCAAGGACCAACAGAGATCTTGAAATCTTGAAATCATAGACCAACAGATGCGTGTATTTCTGTATGGACCAACAGGGATCTTGAAATCTATTGAAACCTGAACATACATCATGGAGATATGTTCTCCATCAGATAATCATTTAACAGAGATTATTACCAAGGAGTGGCCAACAAAATGCATTTTCTGCCCTGTCTGTTGGTGCACAAATCCAACAATAGAAGGGAGTTCATACTGCACCAGCTCATCCCATGACCAATCCCAATAAGCCTGCAAAATGTTTCAGTAGTCACATAAACTTCGGATGCCCAAGTGATGGATTTGCTTTAAAATTTGAAATCGGCATGCTAAATGAGCAAACTCTAGGTCCGTGGAACTTTCTCCTAGGGTACATCCACATAAACCAGGTGCTAAAAAGCGGGGGGTCATCCAGTGTGGATCTAGAATTTTTGTTTGAGGGGTACAGACACAAATAAGAAATTGGGTTTTTGGAGTAAACCTAGAATTTTCATGTGGGTTTTAGGAGCGTGCGGATGAAGATTTTTATGTGAATTCTAAGCTGAACAATAAATTTCATTATAGTTTTAAAAGTGAACCGAAGTCCAACGGGTGCAACCACCCCCATGTGGATGCACTTGGGTTTGCCCTTGGGGCCATCAATAAACTGGGACCCCTCTAAATTCAGGGCATAGATGGTGATGTTACCATCCATATCTGGAAACGTCTACAGGAGAAAATTACCCTCATAGGTGAGTCCAACCCAGCTTGACACAATTAATATGATAGCATGCAAATGGGTTGGATCAGGCCTAAGTTTCAGGCATGTAGGCTTGCCAGTAATAATTGGGGCCTAGACCCATCCACCATGTATAAGCCCACACCTAAGAGAATAAAAGTTAAGATATTGTTGAATTTTAATGAAGATAGATGAGAATTGAAACCGGCTTGGTTGGATCGAGAGACTGATGTTTGAGGCTGCATCTGGTCCCCCTGGTGTTTGCTATCCAGACGTCGAATCCATTGTCGGCCAAGATGTACCCATCAAGACTGATGTTTGACTCATCAGGATTGTCCAGAAGCCATGTCATCCCATCCTGCCAACACCATACATCTCAAGAGATCATGCATACATAAGTACATGCGTAAAAACCAAATGAACATTCTGTTACAATCTTTCAATCACTGTATGGGCTGTTTGCTGACTGGAATTCCCAACGTCTTAAATGGTAATGACTGCCATTATTCTCCCAAGAATTCTGAATTTATTCTTTGGGTCTGTTTGGTTAGAGGAATTTATAACATGAATTAGGTTTGTTTGAAATTTATGATATGTTTTTAGTTTTTGTCTCCCAAGCATTTCAAATGCCTGTTTTATACAAGAATTCAGAATTCATCCCAAATAAAAAGCCACTTTTAACCTTATAAATTCCCCAAATTTTAGAATTCCAAATGCTAAAGAGGGGTTGAGCATTTGGAATTTTGCATTTGGGGTAGCATTTGAAATTCTCAAAATTTTTCCAAAAAAGAATTCTCATAATTCTTGTAACCAAGCAGGCCCTCAAATGATAAAAATTCATAAAACCAGCCAATCACTTTTGGCCCTATATAGGCATATAATTCTCATCATTCTATTGTATAAAATGCTACATAGTACTTGAGTATTTATGAAACTAAGTTGAGGACAACATTTGAAGAATTAAAGAAAAAATATAAAAACTCCTGACATGATTTTAAGAATTCTTACAAACAAACAAGCCTATTTAAATATATTTATTTAAAGTTCCTTCAACCACCTATAACCAAATGACACATTGGCTGATTTGGTATATAATGACCCGTAGTTAAAACCATAAGCCAGCTGACCCGAACACCAAAATCTTGGATCTGGGTTAACAACACTGCTTGATAATCTTTAACTTGGCCCATTAGAAAAAGCATAATCTCAGCTGTTACTTTTTTTATTTTTTTGGTATCCCGACTAAGGGAGGTTAGAGCTGGAACCCTAGCCCTCCAGTGAGGGGAGAAAACCTTGTGTGGGGTGGGAAATCCCTTTGACGAGGGAAGTTGGCATAAGATGAGGTGGCACATTTAGGCTGAGGAAAGGTACCAACCTATGTTCAAACCTTTAGAAGACAAATAACATCAGACACCTCTTACAATTACGGTAATAGAGCAATTCTTACTTGGTTTGAACTTTGCCGATCACCTTTCTCTCGCAAGAAGACTTTATGTTGCCTAACCCAAGGTCTACTTGCTCTCCTCCTATGAGGGCCTTTCCTACCTCTTTTGAAGTCTACTTTTCTCTCCCGATAGCTATAATTGAAATACCAAAAAAAAAAAAAAAACCTAGGGTGACTAAGGGTCGTTCTTCCTTGATTTTTTTGAAATTTACTTTTCTCTCTCGAGGGATATAGCTGGAATAAAAATAAAATAAAATAAAATAAAATAAATAACTAAGGTGACCAAGGGTCGTTCTTCCTTGATTTTCTAGTTCCACCACAAAGCTCACTCAAACCCTACCCGAGTCTCTGTCATCGCCACAAAGGTCCCAAATCCCAATCAATTGTCCTGTTTTGCTGGGTACAGATGGTTTTGAGAAGAGGGGATCTGGACTCTTTTTCAATATATAAATAATATTTACATATTGGAAGGACGGCTTGGCCCAATAGAAAAAGTTTAGCAATAGCATTTTAAAGGATGCGAGTTCAAGTTACAGAAACAGCCTCTTCAAAATAAGATAAGATTGCATATGTTTTGCCTCTTTAAAATAAAATAAGGTTACATATGTTTTGCCCTCTTAAACCCTATCTACGGGTGCCTCGTGCACTCAACCGCTCTTTTTTCTCCTTTTTTTTTTTTTTTTAACAACCCTTGCATGCTGCCAAATGCTTGGCCAACTTTTGTATCCGATATTATGGTACATACCGTACAGCATCTCACCCTTTATTTATTTATTTATTATTTATTTTGCCCATGGTGCGTGTTTGAGAGCGACAAAAGGCAGTTTGGGTCCAGAAAAAGCCGAAAAAAGTCTCTTTGGCCCAGTACAATAGCACGGTTTGAACCAACAAAGTCCGAGAGCAAACGGCAGTTTAAAGACTCAGCCACCAATTTGGATGCCACTTTACCAGTACCAGAAAATAATAAAGAGAAGACGGTCAACAAAATGTGGGCCTGCCACTGGCACACCATCTATGTATCTACACGGTCTTCTTGTCCGAATGCGAGTCATGTGACCTTGCAACCCTAAGAGAGAGGTGAGCACACCGGGTTGGGCCACACATGGACTAACTAGAAGTAGGGAATGATGACGGCTGGAAGTGATGTCTGGGCACTGGGCAAAAACCCAAACTCTAATTACTGTCCTTTTGTCTAGGGCTGAAGTTTATTTCTAAAAAACCTGACTCGTCCTGTGGTCAGTGGCAGCAGATACCGCCTGCCTTTCGCCTGGGTCAGTTGAATTTAAAGCATAATTTTTATATTTTTTTAAAATATAAAACTACATGGAAATGAGTATAATAAAGGTCGAGCACACTAATTTTTTTTTAAACATGCCTTAAATTAATGTCCAACACCACCTATGCTATATTAGTTTTGCTTAAATTTTTTATAATAAATAATTATATATTTATATAGGTGGGGCGGGGTAAAACAATAAAACCAAACCAACCCAAATCAAGAAAACTATTAATAAACCCTCCCCTAATTGGAGGGGGTACGGCTGAGTTCCATCTAAACTTGACCCAAAGATGTTCATGGTTTTTTTTTTTCTTTTCTCAAATCAATTCATCAAAATTGTCATGAAGACTTGTAGAATTCTCCAAAGATTTAGTTCCCAAGTTACTATGTGAAGGCATTCGTGAAAATTATACTGAGTGTGAGTAATGGCATTTGAGGAATTCATATAACTCAAATTGGCATTATTCACAAATGTAAATTACTGCATACGAATGATCCCTCATTGATTTTCATTTCTTAATGGCTTGTAGGAGAGTAATATTTTTAGCAGCATGTGGCACTTGCACATCATCAATCCAATGCCCTCACCCTCCCTCTCCCTAATCCTTTATGATTTGGCATTCATGCGAATTAACATTAATGAGATTTAAACTTGTTAGATTGAATCTTCATAAGAAATAGTTGAGCTTTAAAGCTCCCAAATCAATGCTTGTGATGACATGCTTAAGATGATTTTGATCCACTTGAAACTTTTCCACGGCATTATTTCTACAAGTGCATCAAGTGTGTCCCACAAAGGATTTAGATTTTCAGTATTTCAGCATAAGGAAACCCATGCACATAGATAGCAAACAATGTAATTATATAAGGTATTCGGGTCCTCCTGTACAAAACTCATCAGCCCAAATGAAAAGAAGAAGAAGAAGATTTTATTAGGGCTGTAAATGGGTCCCTTATTCTTAATTTATCAGGAGGTTATGACCCTATTAAGAATCGGATCTTGATACTTATTTAGGTCCTGATAAGTATACTAGTTTAAGTCTGAATCTTATTTTTAGACCCATGATCTAAATGGTTGTGGATCTAATTCCACGTTGATTCTGACCGGTGGACTTTAGACCTGACGGATAATTTCAATTTTTAATAATTTTTTTAAAAGTCGATTTTCTTCCAAAGCATTTTCTACACAAATTCGAACATGACTCATACATAGAATTGGTTCCATATTCTAATTGACAGTTCCGGTTCCAAACCTAGAAAACTGGTTTTGAACCAGTTTTGGTTCGGGTCCACCATGAACTCGGACTAGAACCGGCGGTTTGTGACCCAGATCTTGTAAGGGTTCATGCAATGGACAGAATGGAAATCAAAAGATCCGCGTATTGGACCCATACCCCTGTCCTTAAATCATGGACCCATCCTATATTGATATTCATATCCTATTTCATATACTACTGTCTAGTGACCAAACAGCCCAAAGCGGTAGAGGTCAGTGAGCCGCACATTTCTAGTAGACTTTCGTGTTATCCTACTGCAGGTAACCTCGTTTTTAAAATATTTGTAAGATTGATAAGCCACCATACTGAAACTACGCTTACGTTTATCTAATAAATCACTGTCCAATCAACAATATCGGATTTTTTTTTTTTTTTTTGCTAAAGAATCACCATCTGATCTTTGGTGCCAAGTGCTATACTAATATCCATAGATAGATACTTGACAGCAAGGAACAAAAGTACTCTTTATATATAGATACATATATACATATACGTAGACATACGTACCATTAGAATTCGATGTTGTAGTAACACTGGCTGCCTTCTTCCTCCTTCAGTTCCTTTTACAGGGCGACCTCCAGGTGTATTCTGCATGCTAATTATATAACCATCTTCTGTTGTCACCTGCAACAAGAAAACCAAATGCAATCAGAACATGGTATGAGAGAGAGAGAGAGAGAGAGAGAGAGAGAGAGAGAGAGAGAGAGAGAGAGAGAGAGAGAGAGAGAGAGAGAGAGGTTGGTTATTACTTGATACTCCTTGCATGGGTAGCTATGTGGAGTCACTAGCGACTCACATATGCCAAGAAACAACGGGGAAGGCGGGTCGTGGACCATGTCAACAACATGGCTCATGAAAAGGTCTGACCTTCTCGAGCCATAGGTGAGACCCATGTAGAAGATGGCCACACAAACCAATCTTATGCTGTCTCTAGTCATCTTCTTCTAGGATATATTTTTCTTAGGAGAGTGAGTTAGATACACTTGAAGGCAGAAACCTCCTCTGAGAGAGAGAGAGAGAGAGAGAGAGAGAGAGAGAGAGAGAGAGCGGATGCGGTGTTAGATATGTCCGAAGGCAGAAACGTCTTCATATAGAAAATTAGAGTTAGAGAGCCAGAGAGAGATCCGGACCCATTATCATATGAAAGGGAAGAAGGGATTGAGAAAATGCCATTCTACCTTGTTCCGCAAACGAATTCGGACTCTCTGGAGTATTAGCAAATGTGCAAGATTGATTGGGCCTTTACTACACGTTCATCCACTTGCACTGATTGATCCGGGGCCCACTGCCGTCACCCCGTTCCTATTATCAACCAACTATATCCAGTATGTGGGTCCCACCTGTGGAAGTATACGGCTATATGCAGCCACACGAGTGTTAATTCCAATGTGGGCCACAGTCAGAATGTTTTTTTATTTTTTTTTTCCATCCATATGCCACTGGAGACTAGTGGGTGCACAACATCATCCAGTCACGTGAAGGGGGATGGGACCAATGAGAGACCCCACTCACAAAGCCCATGCATTAGATCGAGAAAAGGCATAGGCCGAGCACGAGCATGCAGAGGAGGAAGGTAGGGACCATATCTAAGAATCCACTTTGAAAGGCGGGCCTGTTGTGCCTGGTGCATGGTGTGTACGTACATGGGTTCTGGGAAATTAGGATTCGTGTAGCCTGTCAATCGACCTGGCCTGACCTGAGTCCAAGAGAGTTAAAAGTCGATAATCAACAATTCGAACTGTCAAATGCCGCCATCCTTGGACCCAGGTTTAGGGTACAAATTAGTCATTAGGGTAGACTCTGGCTTTGGGTCCCATCCTGTTAAATTCTAGCAGATTTTGATACTATAATGTCGGATGATTTTCTTCTTCACTCTGCACATGCCGGTCGTCATGCAGGTCCCAGTGAAGCTGCATCCTACCTTTGGTGATGATACGACAGTAGGCTCCGCTAGGAGCACGTGAGTGGGAGAAGATTTTCCTTAGGTAATACAATATGATATGATAAATGAATATTTATCCATATGTATTTACGCATCAATATGTAGTATAAAGCAATATTTTAAGAAATTATTTGGATGTTGAAAAGAAAGATCTTTGATTTAAATTAAACTTTAAATGGACTTAGGATTTAATCAAACTTAAGCATTAAACAGTTGGGCTAAGGCTATATTTATTTCTTGCTACACGGTCTTCCACATAGGATCTAGGTTCCATTTTGGTTCCACACTCAAACTCATACTAGGATAGGATCTAGGTTCCATTTTGGTTCCACACTCAAACTCATACTAGGACACTTTATCCTCAATGGGCCCAATCTCAGTCCCCAGCAGTCCACCTGTTGATAGCACGAGGTTGGCTAGCTCTTTCAGTGTGGGGTCCTCCTGGGCCAGCTGCAGGATGCAAGCCAGCTTAATCCAGCAGCCGTTCAAAGAGTCAAACAAATCAAAATCTTGACTTTAGACCGACTATATATCGGGCCGAAGTCACAAGTGGGACCATGAGCCAATGGTCTAGACTTTCTATTTTTAAGTTGGGACACTTGTATGGCACCACTAATATCAATCTTGAGCACACAAATGGTGGGCCTGATTCATGTATATCATATAATCCCAAACATGTATTACTTGACTAATCGATATCACAGTCCGTATAGCACTTCTCTGTGTAGCTTCTTTACTGGGAAATAACAACAGAGGCATTTTTTTCATGAGCTGGGTCACTCCGGGCCAAAGCTTGTCCAAGACTCGGTCATTTTCTTCACAGGCTTAGCATTCTCCCCCTGCCTGAGAGTCAACCCAGCCCATTTACAACATATAACGTCGTTTGTACTAGACTTGTTGGGCCACATTGACATAAAGCAACAAAGACAGAGGCCCAGTCTACTCCAACCCACACGGCAAAAAAAGTCACAGCCAAAATCCATCAGAACAAGTAAAAGACATTCATAAGGAAACGGCTGGCCCGGCCCAGGGGCTCCCTTAGTAATGTGGCAAAGAGAATAAAACCCTCAGACTTAACTTTACAACATATGCTCTAGGCGCTCATTTTCCATTCAGTAGAACACAATAATTAAGCCATTTTTGTGTGCCTCCTCATCAAGAACGAGTTCATGAGGAAAGTTGTATGCACTTCACGTAAAGAGCCTTAAAAGCAATCTCTGCCAGTGTTGATGTCCAGGTCCATAATGTTAGTTTCTCTGAGGAGCCCTCACATAGGATCCCCAGATAGTATGGGATACTGCATGGGCTGCAGTAGCTGGGCTGGTTTATCTGGCTTTCAAGCATTCCCCATCCTGTGCAAGAATTATGTCTGACATGTAAGGGGCTGGACTTGGGCCTCTTCTACCACCACAATAAGTGTTGGCAATCTGAAGTTCGTCATAACAACTGTATGCATTATGAACTGTGTGTTGTCGTGGGGGGGGGTGGGGTTGGGGCGGGTGTGGTGTGTTGGGTTGGGGGGGGGGGGGGGGGGGGCGGGGGGGGTGGGGGTGGGTGATGTGTGGGTTGGTGTAAACAGATTATGAACTGTTAAGGAATCATTAGGTGCTATGATCTCCTACTTAGGAAATTTTTATGCACAAGTCCTATGAACTGAGATCCGTCGTAGAAACATATGTTTTGGATTACAGATCCATGGGCTCATCTTGTACAAATGGAAAATCCAGGCAAATTGTTAAGTGTACAGAAACAGGTGAAATGAAAGGGCATCAAGTGCTGCTGAAGGTACATGGAAGAGATGATCAAAGGTTATGCCTTCGCCAGAATTAGTAGTTGTGTGAAAAAAGGGTGGACAGGGGATTCATTGCAAATACTAGCATTGCTCATGATCTCATGGACGAATGCCTACTTCTTGGGCCACGCCTCAATTTCTCATGAAAAGCAGAGTAGAAACCCCACATTTTAAAATTTGAAAACCTTCTCCATTTGAGATTCAGAGACATACAAGGACTGAAATCAATAGTAAACATACAAAAACACACCTTTTTACCTATATAGTTGCTTGGTCATATGCACTCTTTTTCCTTCCATTACATGAACTAAGACATGAATTTAAAAGACAAAAACCCAGAAACACATTAAAAGATAAAATCACCAAAACAATCAACGCAGAAGCTGCACTGAATCATTAAAAAGAAACACTGCTGACCTTGCTACTTTATATGAATCATCGGTGACTTCTAATTTGCTTGACCACTCCAAGGCACATCAATGAAAATGCTTGCTTCCTCAATCCAACAATTTTGTCTCCCTCGACTTAATCCTACTATATTTCAGCTTCCTCCATTTACACTGAGCTAAAGCATAGCCTTTACTAAAGGTGAATTGGATGTAACCCATACGGTAACCACCACCTTGAATGTTTTGATGGAACAGAGTCATGTATTTTCCCCATGGGCTTGCAGCATGGTGGGAATCAGAAACCAATGTAAGTTGGATACTGTTTATCTGTTTCTCCTACCTAATGTGATTTCCAAAACCACGGCACCCAAACATAGAGCAGTACAGTAATCTTCCAAGTTGTGAAGCATTAAAAAAATTAATACTGTGAACATCTGAAAATGCATGAGAGACTGAATACCCGTTCAGATAGTATTATTCTCCTGGTGGCTGGAGCTCTGCTGTGTTTTCCTCTCTCTGAAGCTGAAGCTGTGAACAAAACTCGGCAGACAACACTGGGTTGCCTTCAATGTTTCCTCTTTCTCCTGTTTGGGATCTATATTTGGAGTTCTCTCACTGCTGCACATGGAGTTCAGTTGAGACACACAAGGGGTCTTCTCTGATGATTTTTGACAAATTTCAAGGTGGGTCATGTTAACTCCTAAATTCCCATTGCCAGCAGTTTGGTCTCCGCTGGTAATTCGTTCTTCTTGCAGACTTTCCTTGAGTAGTTCAGACAATCTCATTTTCTTATTGGTTGGAGAAGATTCAGGCTTGGAGTAGGGTAATCCATCTGAGAAAGAAACTTCATTAAGTTGAGGTTTTCCCAAGGTGTTTCTCTGATAGTTTGGACTGTTGCTGCCAGATGGAATGCAATCTGCATAGAAGAAAATGCAGGCTGAAGTAATGACTATTGCGAGAGAAGTAATAACATGAATCGAAAACATAGCAAAGCATACAGATTTCCTAACACAGGAAGCAAGAGAGAGGAATTTCAGGATAATCATTGTAGATGAAGACTTAGTTCAAGAATAGTAGTTTTAAAATATATAAATTTAACTACATTCTCACTATTTGCCTAAGTGGAAAAGTAGAATACACAAAGCCACTCCAACATAGATGGGATATGGATTCAATGATGATTATGTGATGATGACATTATTATTGTCACCAGCTAAAAGAAATTGTTTCTTTAGCTGAGCACATGCTTAATAGAAAGTTCTGTATTTCCCCGCAAACTCACCTCCATTGACACTGATGAAATCATCTTCGCAGTCTGATTCTAACCAGGCCTGTGAATCAAAGAATGCTTCCTCTTTAGTACCTGTACAGGCACAGAAACAAACTTAGAAAAAGGAGCAAAAATGAGTTTAAAGAACCAGCAAAAGGGAGAGAGGTAAGAAATCCATTCTCATTTGGAAGGAAGCCGAAGAAATAGGGGTTCAAGAATTTTTAAATGATTGAACCAAGATTATGAATGCTCAATCAAGATTATGAATGCACAATTAAGAGAGCACATCTTCTGGTGGTTCTTTTAAGATGTTCAATTAAGATGGGGCCCGTCTTTTAGTCATCAAAAGCTATCATGTGGTGGTTCTTTTAAATGTGATGGACAATGTATCTCCTGATTTCACCAATTCATAATCCTATCTGATTGCTTGAAAACAACTTAGAGAGTTGGATGCTTGAGATCAGCTAATAGAAGAGTATTAGGAACACTTATACAATGAACAGTTTAGAACACCAAAAGTGTGACTCACATGTTTGTAGAGGACCTAGAAAATGATTCAAAGGAACATTATATGTTTTCTTAGATTCCAAAGTAGCTGTTAGGAAAGCTTTGAACTGTGAACAGTTGAATTGAGAGCCTGGCGCTATTGGCATCCTTGGACTGCTGGATTTTGCTTAAGCTGAGTTTATTATGCTCATCTCATTATATAGAAGGATGTGAACACTTGCAGTAGCAGGAACTTGGATTAACTGAAAAATGATTGATTTAATATAGAAAAGAGGATCTCATAGAGTCAATCTGTCAGGTCTCATTGAGGGGAGGAGAAATTCATCCAAGACATGTCCCATATATGAGAATTACATGAATTAAATATACAAGAAGTTCTCATTCTACTCAACTGGTATTTACTTGCCTTTAACTGGTAAGGGAAAGTATTTTTCTGCCTTCATCCCTCTGTACTTGTGTGACTATGGTGTGCAGTGGCAGCAAATGTACTCCGTGACATGCTTTAGTCACAATAACAAAAGAACTGGCATGCGCTACTGTGTAAAAAACTGGAGGGGCTGGTTCCAGCAAGTTGGAACAGATTCAAGTTTCACCCCTTGTTTACATTATACTTCAAAAAACGCCCAACTTAAATCTTATTTCAACCAAAACCCCACCTGAAAATGCCTATGCTGATTTGAGTTTATGTGGGGTTGGGTCAGGTCAGACAGGTTTGAGTGGAGCTTGGCACAAGTTGCATCCTATGAATGGGGATTTATATTAGCTAAAAACTAATGTTTCTAAAGTAAAATCTTATATGACACACCACAATGAAGCCAGGGTTCAAGCTGGCAGATGAACCATCAACTTTACTGATTCTGTATTTTTAAAACATTACTTGCAACTATTGGTAAGAGTTGGTTGATGGAAACAGCAGCTACAAAGAGAAAGGTATGTGAGTTGAGAGCAAAAGGAAAAGAGACAAATAGGATTTCAAAAAAATTATAAAAAAAAAATTGATAGAGATGCTCATGCCTGTTGAAGATTTAGCTGAGAAATGTATAACTAAATTTCTGAAATGATGTGGGCTGAGTTGAGTATTTACTAGAGCAACAAATAGAATTTTTTTTCAAAAAAAGGCCTTAAATAATGACCAACATCAGCCTATAATAAAACAAGTATGCAGGAAGAAAGGACTGCCATGGTTAAAATTTACTATAACCAGCCATAAACAAATACGGGGGTGAACAAGATAATGTCTATTAACCAAAATGGCCATCAACTCATTATGTGTGCCATCTCACCAACATAACTGCAACAGTCTAAAAGCTGTGCTGACTGCTGGGTACCACATATGTAGGAAGTAGGAACTATAAATTAAAGTTATGGACAAATTCAGACTAACTATGATACAAACAACTCTCCCATCTCCCAAAATGCTGAAGTTGCTGAAAATGGTATATGTTTCTTCTGTTTAACATGGAAGTCCGGAGAAAGTCCAGAGAAAAATAAATAAGTAAACAAACACAAACACGCATGAAAAAGGCAGCACTTACATACAAAGAAACATGTGATGGGTACTCCCTCATGACTGAATTGCCCCACATTGAGCAACACAACACACATGAAATCTAAACTGATTATCAGTTGAGATTTGAGAACCACCTTGGATATGTGATAGCATGGTAATCAAGCTTGTCCACTCATAATGTAGGCACAAATAACAAAACAATCGACAGAAAATTTGTCGCCAGAATTTCAGATTCATAATATAGATGTGGCCCATGCAATGTGTAAGTCTGCCTGGTAGTCTCCAGAGAACCCATCCATGATTGGTTCCACTCGCACCTGTTTAACAGACTGGATGTCATACACCATCGTGTAATCAGTGTGGGAAATATAATTGGTTGCACCTGATAAACAGTCGCCACTGGGCCCATTGATCTAGGAGCCACCATGAGTCCATGACTGTAGGTTTTTGATGATATAGCGAAAAGATCAGAGCAATAGTTACCGATTAGACAATCTGAACCATCCAGTCACTTTGAGTTTTCTTTTGGCCGTTGAATGTGGACTGACAACTACTTTGTGTGAACCATCCATTTGCATACATGGCTACTATAGTTCAAACTTCAAACACATTGTGATTGCATCTAAAATCAATCCACATTTTCCACGTGAAACAGGAAGATGCCTTTGTACCCAAGCATCACAGACAGCTTTTCTCAAGCCAGAATTAAACAGAATTAAAAACAAGCAATTCAGAACTGCAGGAAATGTGAAAAAAAAAATCCATGACAGAGGCAAACATCACTATTTCAGTGTGTTGCAATTCAAATAATAACATATGATCAAATCAAATAGAAACAAAAGCAATTCACAACAACCCAAAACTCAATTCATTCACAAATTAATCATATGTGCTAAAACAATAAACAACTGAGAGATAGAGTGAATTTCGAATGATACCCATGTTTGAGTTAGCCACATTGGATTTCATACTCTGAGAACCATCAAATTCTGCATTTGGGTCATCTCCCTTTATTGGTTTTTCATTGGTGGGTGTTGGAATCAGCAAGCTCTGGGGCTGAGAATCAACTGAGAATCCCATGCTCATTGAAGAATCTGCCCTCTTATGAGATGAAGCACAAGAACCCATCTCTAGAAAAAGACCCTTTTCATGCCAAAGGCCAAGGAACTTGGACCTCTGCTAGAATTGCAGACAGCTGAGAGAGGGTAAAGTAGAAGTAGGAACACAGGAGGTCCCTCATCCTAGTGGCTTCTTTTTTTTTTTTTTTTTTTGTTTCCTGAAAAAAAAAACAATACCAACAACAGAAGGCAAAATTTTCAGTTTTCTGGTAGGAAGAGTAGAAAATTTCGTAAAAACTAAATCTGAATCAGCCCAGCCAGCCAGTGGAGATTGCGCTTTAAAGGGAAGTTACAGAATTTTGCAGATGTGGGTTCCAGGCAGTTTTGGATTTTTTCTCCTTTGGGGGATGAGGACCGAACGGTGAAGGTTGCTTTTTGGAGAGTGTGGGGTCACACTGTCAGGTGCTTGTTTAAGTATTTTACATTGTTACAGATGGTGATTTGATTTCTTCCCCACTACCTTCTTTTTAAAAAAACAATTTAGTAAAAGTTCAGTAGTCTGAGCATAGGGAAGCCCAAGCCCAGTCTATATATAGTAGGACTGAAATTTAGGGCCTGCCTGATGATGTATCATATTGATTCGACTGAGGGTGGGTCGAATGCTACTTTTCATTTTTTTGTTAACGAGTGAACCCGCCGACCCCCTTGCAATTGATCATTGGATATACACAATCACCCACAAACTATATGCATTAGGTAAGTTCTTACAGAGGTTCGAACTAGACACCACAAGGTCAGTCCATGACTTCCCCACCACTCGAACATTTTAAGTATGGGTTAACATTTTAAGTTTCGAATGCTACTTTGATTCAAAGGAATTTTGAAATTAAGTTTGAGAAGTTTTTGTGGCCATTATTTGTTTGATGCTAATCCTCATTTTGAGACTAACTTATGTGTAATTCTCAATGGAAGACAATACCAAATTAGAAAAAAAAAAAAAAAATTGGTTCATCTAAGGGATAAGGCACCAGCTCTCATCCACTTTTTGCTTGCTAATCCGTTTATGCGTGTCACCTATTTTTTTGTAATGTGGAACTAGTTCCTTTTCAAAACTTCATCCAACCTTCCTTTCTTATCATCACAAAGTACTTTATCACAGATATAATATGGTGTATAAATAGGTTTCAAATCTTTAAATAAACAAGAACAATTATGTATTTATATCAATCTCCCCGTCAAAAAGCCTAGTAGGCTGAAGGGCCTGCTTTTATAATTCATTGCAATCAAAGTAATATCAACATTCAAGCAAAAAAAAAAAAAAGATATAGAGAAGGTGAGGAGCGAAAGCATGAGATGAGAGGTGACAATCATAAGGTAACCACATAGATGGAATTTGACTTATTGGATCACGGATGGTTATTCATTTCTCATCTTTTCTTTATTCAATTTTCATTAAAGGGTGGTTATTTTATTATCATCTTCAATTTTAACCACTAATAGAGATCAAAGTCTTACAAATTCTAGAAATGTAATTAAATAAAATAATCAAGTATGGCTCCGCTCAGGGTGTCAGCAAGCAGCGTCGGCTCCGCTTAGTTCGATGAGCCAACTCATGTGCTAATTAAGCTGAGCTCAAACTATTGCTCAATTAACTCATGAACTAAGCTTGAGCTAGAATCGAGTCAGTTTGGCTAATTAAGGGTTAAGCTCAAGTTCAGCTCTGCTTATTAGACTTGTTTGTGTGCATTCTTTTATATCATTAACATTGAATTTCATGTGAGGTACAGTATAATAAATGCACATATCAAATTATACATATTTTCTGATATAATATATGAATTATATATAGTATAATTGGAGAAAAATCAATCAGAGCCCAAGCTCAACTTAGCATGGCTTGTTCATAATCGAGCTCGAGTTCAAGCCTTAGATACTTAATACTCAGCTCGGCTTAGCTCATTCACATCCCTAGGCACCACCCAACCCATGGACCTGAAAACTGTCCAAGCCTATCTTGTGGCAGGCTGGGCTATTAAGCCCAATGGCTCATTGCAACTTATGGTTGGCCATAGAAGTGTGTGAACCTGACAATTCAATAAATATATTTGAATGTAGACTGGTGGCCATTTGATTATTTTTGTTAAATTGGTTAACGCATTGATGATGGTGAATTGGTGATTAATTAAACGGCAACAATTACTCATGATGTGGATTGTGGACTACTACATGAACTGTTCTAATCACTTGTCCGGACACACACTAACCAAGAGAGCTAAACTACTTTCATTGATCCCAGCGACCTCTGAGCTGGTCCTCATTTATTTTACCTTTATACAACCTTCTCTTAAAGAAATTTTCTTCTATAAGAGTTCTATACAAGGACTGTGCAAGATTTTCAATCTCAGCCATCCACTAAAGTGGGACTCCTAAATTAAAGGCTCGCAAAAAAAAATGCTACTGGGAGAAGATTCCCGATTTTGATCAAAAGTTGTTAATCAAGCTTGTGATAAATTGTGTTAGTGGTTTTAAATGGTAGATTTTCTCCTACGAAAATCTAACAGGACATCTGTGTGGGATTTTCTTGCGGGTTAGTGGTTGTTACCAATGGTTTTGCCGGTGCTAAAGTTGGTGGTCATTGTCATGGTCCACAAATCTTTCTTCTTTTAGTGCATTAGATTGTGCTTTTTATCCTTACTCAATACACAAGTAGATAATTGTCGGATCACATTGGAACAAGTGGCAATTCAAGTAGATGATCGTGGCGGGGGTACAAATTGAGATACAAATATTCATTTACACGGTGCCTATGACCACCTTATATCAAGAGTACATCACATAATCGGTAAAGTGTGAAATTCAGATGTAAGGTGGTCAGAAGCAGCCTGTGCAGGTGAAAAGCTTCCCAGATCGATAATGGTTGGGGTCGCTATGTGAACTAAATGTTATTTTTTTTTACAGTAACAAAATTTATTATAAAAAAGGAAGGGTATAAGAGTTACGAAAGATAAAAGAAAAATAATGGAAAATAAAAAAATATAGAGGAGGGATAAAGTACAAGAGCATTATACTACCCCATCATAATTACATCCTCACACCCACGTAAGGAGACAATCTCTCAACCCCTTGCTTAACTAACGCACCTGTTATGTAATTGGCAAATCTAACTTCATGACAAAAGAAACATTTAGAGTAACTAATTATATATATTAAAGTTCTAAGAATGGAAGCCTGCAGAGGGTGCCACATCAGCACCTCTTTTTTTTTTTTCTAGAGCGTCATGTTAGCATCTTAAAATACCATAATCTCTCCTCTTATAATCTCTTTCCTTTCCTCTTATCTTTTAGATAATTTGTATTTTTTAAACTTAGATCTCATAAGATCTCTCTTTTTATCCTCTAAAATTTCCACTTAATTTTCACTCTTAATTTCTAATTACTCCATTCAGCATTCCAAAAATATATGTCTACTGATAGAATTTAAAATTAGGAAGATTCTCATGTAGCTATGATTATTAATATCTACTCCATTGATAAATTGTTTATTATTAAAGTGGGCCACTGTACATTATATTCTCATTAAATTTAAAGTATTCAAATAAATTTTAAAAAAAACATTAGATTTCAACAGTTTTTATTAAGTGTTTTAATGGATTTTTCAAATTTAAAAATAAACTAAAATAGCCTATAAGTCAGCAATGTTACTTGCATTTCTTTAAGGTTTTTTTTATGTTTTTTTATAGTAAATTTCAAATTTTACCACAATTTTTTTTTGGCCCGGGCTTATTAGATTAGATGTCTTAAATCTCTTTATTTACCGAGACTTTAAGAAAATAAAAAGTTTCCTGAATTAATTAGTTCGATAACGTAACGTTAACAAAAGATGAGATGTTTTTTTTTCTATAAAAGAGGAATCTCTTTACATACGTACCCATTGAATGCCCATACACATACAAAATATCCACAAGCCCCTTCGATTCGAGCTCGTTTGTTCATCTTTCATTTCCAATCCAATCCATCAGTTGCATGATCTAATTACCTTACACACGGGTTCATCCCTTCCATTATTAATTAATTTCTTTCATCTTCTTACCACATACATTACATTCGATTGGTAGATTTCAATTTCTTTCCTTTTCTTTTGGGATTTTTAAAATTTACAAACCTTGAGAGATCTTGATGATAAATTGGATTAATCTTTGATCTCCACATCCAAAAGCATCAGGTGCTTGATTAGAATGACATATGGCTTAATCCCGTATGTATAAATTTCTTTGATCTTTTCACCCCATACATCGGATTGTTCAATTTTGATTTCTTTTCTTTGTCATTTGGAATGTGTTACATTTAGGAAGCTTCAGAGATCTTGATCTAACAAGATCAAGATACTAACTTATTAATCTTTGATCTTCAGATCCATTAGGTGCTTGATCAGCCTGATACATGGCTTAATCCTGTAGTTATTAATTTATTTTATCTTCTTACCCGATAGATTGGATTCCCCATCCCTATTTGATAACTTGTAGTATTTTTCTTTAAAGTTCTGCTATAGGAGAAGAGATCATGCTTCTTTCCCTTATGAAAATGGGTATATGCATGGGTTTTGATAGTTGGATTGCACGATTAGGTTTTTTAGAGATTATAGGATTTAAGGCCAATCAAGAGTATTGAGCTGATTCCATAGAGGGAAGCAGGATTTTTTTTTCTTTTTTTTTTTTACAGTTGTTTTATGTTTCTTGTAATGGGGCATTTTTCCAGTGACTTCAAAGGGTTCCTACGAAAAAAATTTGGGTAATACAATCAAAACAATCGAATATGAGATATCACTCTTTTATTTACAATTATATCTTCAAATCAGGTGAGAATAAAAAAATTAATAATAGATATAAGTAATTGTGGCTACGCTCTGTATAATGACTTGTGAGCCAGACCTTCAGAAAATAGAAAAGTACCTAATTTCTCTGTTTAAACAAACTTTTGAAAATATAAAGTTTCTTAATTTAGTTAGATCCCTTAACGGTAATATAAGATAAGATGATTTCCTATAAAAGAGGAGGCTAGACGTATCCCTTTGAAAAAAAAAAAAGGGAAAAAAAACACACAAAACATAAGAAGACCAATACAAGTTCATTATTAATTATTGACCATAGGCGGGTTCCCTCATTACAAAGAAAAAAAAATGAATTCATTACTAATCATTGAACTCTTTTTGGTTTAATCCCCTTATTAGTTAATTTCTTTCAGCTTTTTGGCTCATACATTAGATTGTAATATTATTCGTTAATTTCTTTCATCTTTTTGGCTTACACATTGAATTGTTATATCTTAATTTTTTATTTTTCTTTTCTTTTGAAAGATTTTAAATTCAAAAGCCTCGAGAGAATTGAGCCAAGGAGCCAAGGAGATCAAGAGCCCAATACCACAAATATTATTATTCAAATAATTTTTCAACCCGGGCTTAACACAGGCCTTGGATGCTAGTAACTCTTTATGCGAATTAAATGATCAATGTGTAATAAGTGGTAATGTTCCGCTGGCTCTAATATAAGATTAGCTATCCATGAAAAATGAGAAACAGGATAGCTCTAAGGGATTTTTTTTTAATGGTGACAAGGTGGACTTAACAGGGTCCGCTACATCACCTTAGGGCAGCTCTTGCCTTGGATAGGGTTGTAACCTTGTGTGCATGGCAAGCTGTCTGCAGTGACATGACAAACTTTAATAGGTTCACTAATGGTCATCATGGAATAAACCCTCACACGATCCAAACTCGAAAAATGCAGCACTTTTTGTGTCACAGCCGTGAGGATGACATATATAGTGAACACAGAGATGTTGTAATGGCAAATAAATAAATAGTTTAAATGGACAGTTATTGTGAGATTGAATGACCAAATTTTCTTTTAATAAATTGATCTTAGAAAAAACACTTATCCATCAAAATCACTCCATTGCAGTGGAGCCACTGGGTCATTGCCATGTTCTGCATTCAAGATTCCACCATCAGCTATAATAATAAAAGAATGATAGATTCAGGAGTCAGAATATTTAAGGCTTTTTTTGTGAGGTTTACTGTTAAAGTCTAAACCACTCAAAATATGCCCTCCTCTAATATTTGTCCTAATCAAATCTCACTTTACAAAGGAGTTGTGCAATTGTCAAATTGATCGCATATAAAATTCTAAAGAACACACACACCAATAAAAAAAAAACCCCCAACACACATAATTATGTTTCAAGCCTGAGCGTTACAGACTTTGAGTGAGGCCCCGTCTCAAGGATTTGGACTTTGTAATCATAAGCGAAATACAATTTAGTGGCACATCGTTTGAACTTTCCAATTTTGCTTTTACCGACATTACCCGAGTGCTTGGTAAACTAAGAGGAATCTAGCACCTAGAGAATTCCTTCATTCCATTGGAACCAAACTGTCCTCTCGAAGGATTTTTTTATAAGAGGAATCATTGCATCTCAAGTATCGAAGTATCGAAGAATTAAGATTCATTCACAATTATTTTTTTACTTTTGTGGATTTGCAAATTTTGATGTGAGGAGGTGGAGATAGAGGAATCAATGGAAGAGAGTATTTTTTGTGGCTTTGGAGGATTAGACAATCCCCTTTCACATTTTCTCTCTTTATCTAGACGTGAGTTTTTTTTTGTAATGAAGGAAAATCAAAGAGGATTCCTATCATAGGATGCTATCTAAACATACGTTAAAAATAATTTTTAAGATTTTATGGGACCTACAATAGAAATTCAAACCGTCCATCGTTTGTAGTAGGCAAAAAACTAGAAAGGGGACAAATTTAGGGCTTGGTTCATTACGGATTGTGAGAGAATTGTAAAAAAAAAAAAAAAACTTGTGACTATTGGATCTTCTATATATAAATGCACAAATCCCTTTTCTTTTACCAAAGGTGGATTATAGTTATTGCTTCTCTTAGAAATCCTTAGAGTGGATAGCCTGGTTGCAAGACAGTAAAATGAATGCTCTAAATAGATGATTGTCTTTGTTTACCAAACATGCTTCAAAGGTTTTTATGGTATCATTCTGTTTAAGTCTTAAATTCATTGTCCCAACTCAATTATGCCATTACGTGTAAAAGACATCATTAAAATAAGGAAAAAAATTATTGAATGATATCCTCTAGATTTGATCAATCCAACAGTGAGAAATTTGTTATGATCCAAAAATGAGGTTGGATAGTGGTATCTCTTAAAAGTTGATTGCGGAACCTTCCTATTGAAAATTTAAATCGTTCAAAATAAATGTTCATTCGACTTATGACATATTTTAAATTCACCACCAATGAGAGTTGGTCCGATAGTGGATTGTCCATTTCATAAACCAACTCCTACTGGGGTAAAACTTGGAGATGCCAAATATATTGAAAGGGTATTTATTTCAAGTGACTTGAATTTTTAACAGGTAGCCCCTATAGTCACGCTTTGGCTCGGAATAAATAGTGATATCGAAATAGGAGATGAGTACATAAATTTAGACCGATAAAAATAAAATACCCTTATCTTATATGAATATAACTAGAGCATGCGGCGCTAATACGCCAGACTCCACCAGCTAAGGCATATCTAGGCTTGATCAAACCTAACTTTCGGCTTAAGCTCAACGGGCCTCAAATATGTCAGGCTTAGGCATGCCCATTTAGTCAACCAGACGAGGCTTTCTGTGACTTGCATGAACAAATCAATCATTTGGGTGCGGTCAGGCTAGGCGCTGGGCCTTCTATCACTCCACCCAAACACACACCTCATCAGGCCTAAAATTTATATCTAGGCCCCACCCAAATACCAAATACTGTACTAACTCAAGGGAAGGTCAGATTGCCTGCCGGACAGTCAAGATTTTCCTACTACATCCTTTGATTGACAAATATTGTAATCTTGACTTTGTTTTCCATATATATATATATATATATAAATACAGAGAGAGAGAGAGAGAGAGATCCTTACCTAACTAGCCCTTTTGTTGTTACTGTTGTTGTTGTTGTTGCTGCCGTTGAGACTCGATCGATCGAGAGAGAGAGAGAGAAAAAGAAGAAGAAGAAGAAGAAGAAGAAGAAGAAGAGAAAAGATGGGTGTTGCGAAGATCGCACCGTCGATGCTGTCATCAGATTTTGCAAATCTTGCTTCCGAGGCAGAACGCATGGTTCGATTCGGCGCCGATTGGCTCCACATGGACATCATGGTAAATCCATTCACTTCCTGTCTTCCCGCTCTTCAGCTCGTTTGATACGGGTCTGTTCTTCAAGAGCAGATTCAAATTATCGGCTACATAACCCGATTCGTAACAGCTAATGCCTATGACCCATGAACCAACCCAGTATTCCTGTTGGTGGGTCATTCACTTGTGCATTTATTCTAGTTTCCCGATTCACCCCATCATCCAATTTGAGCTGATCTAATTGTAGAATAGAAACTTTAAACAGAATTCTTCTATTGAGACTATTGAGTATTTATTTTATGACTTTGAACGTGTTTGATTTGGAGCAAAAGTCGGCTTAGGAAGATGTTTAAGTATAAATTAGGATTTAAAAGTAGATTTTGAACTAAAATGAACACTGGGTTCATTCATGAATGTAGAGATAATTGAAGATCCGAACCAATTTGAACTGATGCCAAAAACTGAAAAAAAAATGTGATGATGGAACTAACAAGAGCACCATGAATTAGATTCTGATATCACCAATGCTTTTGAATTTGATAAGTATGGTGGTTTTTTTTTTTTTTTTTTTGTTTTTCTAGGTTTTTAAAGTTGGTGTAGTTATTTTACGAGCGTGTTATCTATAGAATTGAATTGAGTAATATGCTTGGAAGTATTGGTTTCTTCATCTTTTGTCTTTGCCGCATGACAGCAGTAAAATTTCAATGGAATTGTTGTATTTCTTAATCTTGTTTGCTTTGATTTGTAAATTTGTACTCAGACACTCTAATACTGTATTTTGAATTTGTGTGTGGCTACATTTATCTAATAAAATTTACATGTTTCTTGTTGGTATGGTTGCAGGACGGGTACGTGATGCTACATTACGATATTGTATTGGCATTGACCTTTTGGAGTTATATTAGAAGGAAATGCTACTCTTAGGTGCTCGTATGTTATGTTCGTATCATAGTCTTTGTTATGTGGATGAGTTACCTATGGTGGTGATAGTATAAGCACTATGGTGGTGACTTACCTACACACACACACGGCACTGTTGGTATAAGCACTATAGTGGTGACCTAATCCTTTTAAGATAACAAAACCCTAATCCATGAGATGATTTTTTGGAAAAAAACCAGACTTTAATGTCTACAACAATGCCTATGTTATCGCCAAACAGCACTAATGAGTAAGTCATTATAGCTCAAATCTCCCAAAATTTGTAAAATGAATATTCTCTGTGAGTGTTGGTAGCATGGTAAGCTGCTACAGGATTAGATGCTTTATCATATCTTTTCTATAATATTTCGAGTTTAGATCAGCATATGTTATAGTTTGTTGTAATCTACAGGATTGGGTTAGTTGCAGATAATACAGGTCATATGGTCAAAGAGAGCATGGAAGTTAAAAAATCTCTCATCCTCTCATTCAAAGTTCATTATCTGAGACTGTTTGCATAATTTTCTCTATGGTTGGTCATGTCAACGAAGATACTATGAGGGCCCTTCCACTTAGATTGGACAAGGCTTAAATGAGCCTAACATAATGGGCCTTGTGATGTCATTCTGTTGATGAACTTCACATTCAGTGGATGCTTTGCTATTACTTAAAATCCCATACACTTTTGGTGGTAATCCCATTCTCTATTGTGAGCATTTAACCATCTTTCGACTTCAACTTTTCATAATATGCCCATTTCCTTCTTTCAAGTTTTTTTAAGTTTTTATATTTCATAATAAATAAAGAAAAGAACAGTTTACATTATTAATGTGCTATAATTGACCTGCAATATGCTTACCTGCATTTTGTTCTTACTAGGCATTTTGTTCCAAATCTTACTATTGGAGCTCCAGTCATCGCGAGTTTGAGGAAACACACACAGTAATTTCTGCTCCTTTATTATCTGTTCCTTTAATAAAGCTGCTCACTTTCCATTTCATCAGAGAATGATCATTGGAGTTTCCAATGCTAACCTTTTGATACTCTTTGATTTTAGGGCATATCTGGACTGCCACCTTATGGTCACAAATCCTTTAGATTATGTGGAACCACTAGCGAAAGCTGGTGCTTCTGGCTTTACTTTTCATGTTGAGGTTTCCAAAGGCATGTTTTGCTGTTTGTGCATTATTCTTGTCTCATTTGGTTTTCTTATATGGACTGAAATATGATGATTTGTTACAGATAATTGGAAAGAACTAATTCAGAAAATTAAGGCTAAGGGTATGCGCCCTGGTGTCGCATTAAAGCCTGCAACTCCTATAGAAGAAGTTTATCCACTGGTATACATTACCTCATTTCCTCAATTTCTTATTTTTGCCTTTTTTTACATGTCTTTATTATTGCCAATGATGCTGCAAACTAGATCTGGGGTAAATATAAATGTGCCCTTACTTTTAGAATTTGATTTTGTAATAATGTCATTTCATATGTCTAAGCCAAAGGCATAACCTTTCTTTGTGCAATGACTCTTTTTATTTATTTATTTGGTTCTCTCATTGTCTCCATCTTTTTTGCCTTCAATTGTACAGTTCAACACCTAGTTAGTGGTTGACAAGCCCTCAAGTTTTTGTATATAATCTTATATATGCTGCATTGTGATATATTTTGATATTTTTTTCTTAATAGCTTGATAGTGGAGAGTCATTCATCCAACTTCATCTCATAGATGAAGTCGAAAAGGGCGCTTATACCGGAGCTACTCTGTTGTTTTGGTTGGTTGTGTTGATTTGTATTTTCTGACTTTCATTAATAAAATTTACTTGTTGCCAATCAAAAACAAGAGCAAACATATTTCAATATCTCGGAGCAACTATAGAAGGGTTTGAGTTGGATATCCCAAATTGGATCAGTGTATGATGGCATGTAGTAGATACATGCTGTTGGAGAGTTGTGTCATTTTTGAGTGCCACTTCAATTAAAGGAGCTTTATAGGTATTGCTTCATTGTAATGTTAGGGTACAAAGAAATGCCTAGGAGATCAAGTTTATATGTTGCTTACACGTGTATTTATTATAAAGGATGAATTTAAGAATGAGTGCATACGAGGAAATCTATGGGTAGCCCTAGAGGAAGAGGAAAAGTAAGGAATACTTTTGAGATGGTTTGGCCATCAACACATAAGATCGACAACAGTCTCCTTACAAGTTCAAGGAACTAGGGGAATGGGGAAACTAATAAGGACTTGGAATGAAGTAGGGAGAAAAAAATCTTCTATTTTGTGGAATGTGGAGTAATAACATGTTGAGATGGATGTGTAGGAAAAATAGGAAAGATTAATCAGAAAGAGCATTTAGAGTTTGACAGTGTTCTCATTTCTAGTCATGATTTGGATGATGTTTCATGCTTGTTGCCTAGTTGATTTTTCATTAAAACCACTTTGGGCTTGCCAGAAATAAAGGATGGAATACAAACACATTGTTTTTTTGTTCATTTTGAGAGTTCACTAGATGAAGATTCATAAAGGAAGCACAATGACTCTGTTACCCCATTGTCACCTTGTCAGCAGACAGCAATGGAGCAGTTGGAAATTGGAATACTTTTGTTATGCTGAAGGGAAGTAAAGAATCATTTGACTATTGCTTATTTATCTAATGTGATGACTTGCTAAAATGTAAATTGTTGATCACTTAAATCTATGTTTTGATTGGTGATGAAAGTTATAGTTATTTTAAAAAAAATAAAAACGAATTAAAAATTTAGAAGTGATGAACTATGGGATTGAAATTAACAAAAAAAAAATCATAGAATTAATGTGAAATTTTAATCAATTCTTTTTGCAGGTTGAACACGAAGATCATGTGGAAATGGTTCTAGTTATGACAGTGGAACCTGGCTTTGGTGGCCAAAAGTTCATGCCAGAGACGATGGACAAGGTGCACTCCCTTTCTAGTAATCATGTTGTTAGAATTGCTTTCTGACGTGACCATCTTTGTTTGACTTTTTGCTGGCCAGGTACGTGCGCTGAGAAAGAAGTACTCTTCTCTTGATATTGAGGTAAAATGACTTCCTAGTCCTCTTTATTATAGAAATATGTATTTGACCTTCTCGTTAGCTTGTGCTATGCGGAAGCAGAGTAGCTGCATGTGTTTGCTGGTTGTTCCTTGTATACGGTTCTGTATTTGGAACCGTTTAGGAGGTAGGTCACATATTGATTGGCTGCTCGTCATTCATCGATCAGCCAAACCCTACTTATAGTGGAGAATCTTCTTAAATGGTTTCAATCACTAGGAGGAAAAAATGTGTACCATTGATCATGATCTGGTACTTTGGTAGGAAAATTAAGTGGCACACAGAGCCAGAAAGCATTATGAATCAAGACTGTCCGCTTGACAAATGAGTAATGACCCAAGACTAAGGAGGACTCTGGATGTTCAACTGAAACTTCTATCTAATTTTCAAAGATCATTCTGTCAAGCCTAAAAGATTGCCAACCATGCAATCCAACACCCATCCTGATGCCTCCTTACAAAATGGGGAGAGTAAACATAATGGTTTGATGGCCCATTAATGAGGTTGTAGACTGTAAAGTGATCATGTCTGGACCTTATATTTAACTGGGCTGGGTTTAAGTTTCATCCATTTCTAGGATTCATAACTGGGCTGTTTTATTGGCTTGGGCCCATTAGTCATGACCTGTGTAACACTTAAATATTTCAAATATGATCATTTATGTTGTTCCTATAATATTCAAGTTGAAGTTGAGTTGATCATCATAATTTTTGAAACTGGGTATTGGTCTTGGGTCCAGAGGCCTGGACAGAGCCCAACATGTTGGGTCTATTTCTTCCCAGAGTTTTATTTTGTTCCTTCCCAGGCGGGTCCTGTTGGGCGTACTGTGACCTGATCTATATACAGTCCCATCACTAAGAGATGATCTATCAATTACCCATCCTTGTATGTTTCATAGTGGTTGGGAAGTCTAGTATTGTTCTTGAGGTCCACACATTGAATCCTATCAGTGCCTTAACCGATACAGGGTGCTTCTGGGTGGTGCCATGTATCTGGGTTTTTACCATCAGCCTCACAACGTTTGTGAGGTAGGGTCGGGGAGTTCCCCATCATTAGAAAAAAGTGTTACATATTGATTGGCACATTTTGCCTTATGCAGGTGATACCATTTTGTGGACTGTCATCGCCTCAAACTGAATCTGACCATTAGATCTGTGAGATTTTATTGCATGTGTGCAATTGTATCCCTGCACTGAAGAATCTCCCATGTTACAATTTTATGGGAAGTTCTAAATGCAAGTGGGAAATTTTTGGTGGTCTTTTACAGGCCTTTGAGACTTAACCATGTGGGTGAACTTCAAATTGCCATCTGTTAAAATATTCTGTGAGTGTGGATGGTTATCCAATATCCTTTTCTATCTGCTAGGACAATGCAGAAATTATAGACCATGTTTGGTGGTTCCTTTTTTAGAGAAAAACAGAAAGAAAATCTTCCACCTTTTACAGCAGAGTGGGAGAATGGATCACAGAAAACCATATGTTTTGCCGGTATTATGCACAAGGTCGGAGAATGGATCACGGAAAACCATGTGTTTTGCCAGGACAATAAAAGCTGATGAAAATAAATTTAGCACACCTTTCTCAATCGTCATCGTCATCGTCGTCATCATCATCATCGTAGCTTTCTCCCATCTATCTTTGGTTGGATTAAAATGTTCTACTCATGAGACTTTAGCAAAGAACTACTAAATACTGGAACACCCTTCTTGATATATAAATTCATTCATTTGACCAGTCAATTTGTTTAAACCTTTGGACAGGCATGGAAGTTATGTTTGACTCTTCTTTAGTAACTCTGAGTTGATGAATAGTGATCCTTGAAACTTCTTTAATATGCAGGTTGATGGTGGCTTGGGCCCTTCAACCATTGATGCTGCGGCTTCAGCAGGTGCAAACTGTATTGTGGCAGGAAGTTCGGTATTTGGAGCTGCGGAACCAGCCCACGTTATATCCACTTTGAGGAAGAGCGTGGAGGAAGCTTGCAAAAGCAGCTGATAGTCTGATGCACAGGCATTAAATCTCTGAAAGATGCGAAAATACTAATGAGAAGTTTTCTGTGTAAGTACATTGGTTTGTATGTGCTGGCCTTTTGCACTGGTGATAACACAAACAGAATCATCATCATTATTAAAGCTTTAACCCATATTTTCTGGGTTTGGCTAACAATAATATAGATATGCTAATAAATTTATCTTTGACTGTTACAGTGTCTTTTTGTATCATTTTTATTCTGAATGATGGTAATGAAAAGCTTTGTAAAAGGGATGTGAAACCTGTTAGTGTTTTGTGCTAAATTGTGGGAGTTTTTAACTGATGTTTTCTCGTGAGTGCAACAGAACATTCTGCTCATAAAACATCTTGAGTGTTACTTATGATGGCGGGAAATGTATGTTTATATGAGGCACTATTTGGCTGTTGGGTATATGGTTCAACCCCATGATGTATGGATATTTCAAAATGGCCAACGTATAATGTCGGATCGTATCATATACTTTACTTTTTATATGTAAAATCCATGTCTCTGCTGTGTCCATAGAGTGTCCTTGTTCGTATCAGTGCCATATCTGGGCATCACAGTTTCAACCAAAATGCCTTATTTGCCATGTCCCACCATGCTGGCGAAGATAATGGAAGATAGTGGCCTTCTGTTCTTTTAGCATCTCTCTTCAAAATCCTTTATTTTTGGTCTGTTACCATTTTTTTTACTTTACTATCTGTAACAGTATTGGGTAAGACTCTTCTAATCTGGAATTTCTTTGGGCTAGTGCCTATCAGATCTTGTCAATTGGGTGGACATGATGGATTGCCTTCTTTGGTTCACACTACTTGTGAAGCCTATTTCGGATCTTCATAAACCAAAGTGCAGGCAACTCAGTTGGCACATATATTATGGTCCATTTGTTTGGATAACCTGAGTTGCCAGTGGTGCCACACTTATACTTTTGGCCATAAATAATTACAGGTGAATAGAGTTGCAGCTAAACAAATTTATGGGCAAACTGAATGCAAGGTTAAAAGGGTTCCAAGCATCCAACCGGGGCATTGAGATCCAATAAAATGAGTGATTTCAGAGTACCATGTCTGAGGAAGCTTTTCAGACCTCTGAAATCAAATTAAGAATTACACCGAGTTAAGTTGACCTGGGCTTGGTTTTTTCGCAGAGTACTCTCATGTTTTTAAGAATTTAAACTTCTTCTACCAAAAAAAAATGGTCTTTAAACCTTAATGAAAGTGTCATAGAAACATTTCATAAATGATTGTTTAATGCGTCCTTATCTGAGAATGGCTCCATACCCTAGCTATTCAGGGTTGGAACCCTTGGTATGGTGCCTCTCTTGGGGTCGCAAAAAAAAAAAAAATGTCCTGATCTGCATCTGGTGGTGAGATCGAAGGTGGGAATTCCACAAACAGAGGTTTGTCAAATTTGGGGTTGATATTTTCGTCATCAGTCAAACTGTTATTAAGCTCGAAACAAAAATTTGTACTCATTTTCAAAACCTTCTTTCCAAGAATCTTTGACGTGCCTGGCTCTGTGTTGAGCATTTTTTTGGCTTTTCGTAGAGAATGGATGCTGCATGGGGCCAGTTTGGGCTGGACTGAATTTATTTGCTTTTGTATTTGCTGAGTTGGCTCTGGCCGGGCGTGTGAAGGACAGGGCATCGACTGGGTGGTAGGGAATGGGTGTACTAGGACAACCCTGTAGTCCCAATTTATGTGCTTTTTGCCAATGTTTATTTTGCAATTTAATGCCGACATGGGTTGTGTTCCTCATCCAATGATTTTAGCCATTTGGTTTCACTTATTGAATTTGGATTTCTGGCTGTACTTATGAGCTGTTTCTTTGCAGTAATCTCTGCTAGGGTTTTTTCCATGTGAACTTTTGTTCGACATGATGTGGTGTATGTCATCTGGCATTTTCAAATGCCATATTTTTTAAAAAAAATTTCAGAATTCTACCAAGCTAAAAGGACTCAAATGGCCTTAGAAATCCCAAAATTTCAGCTAAAAAATTTAAATATAAGGGAGTATATATGAATTCCACCCATACAAGAATTCCCTGAATTCTAACAAAGAAAAAGGCCCTAAATGTCCATTTTATGGCTACCAATAACAAAATTTGGATTGGGTTACCTACACTACTATACTACCCCTTGGTGTGTGATCTAGGTCATATCGATTCAAATCATAGGCCAGTTATCTATGGGTCACTATATCAAACAAATCCTATGATTTTGGATTCTATACGAGTAGCGATTCTTGGCCCATCTTGCTTCACCAACCAAAAGCTGATCAGGGAATTCAGGGTTTAAGTTGACTCTTTTAACTTTTGAGTTGGGTAATTGATAAATGGGTTGAATTTTGATTGAGTGTGTTCTTTATATTTGATCCCCTAACTGACCCAAACATGCATACTCATTTTTTGACTTTTGCGCTGGATTCACCCATATTCAATGGGTTGGATTCAAGTAGAGCATATTCATGCTAACCATGGTGCTACATAGGCTCAACCCAACCTGAGCCCGATCCAAAACTACCCACTGACACCCCTATTCAGATCAGTTTATATAGGCTCAACCCAACTTGGGTCAGTTTTTCCTTGTTCTTTAGACATTTCAATTCACTCTTTCCTCCTTTGCAAGGGATGTTTTTGAATTCAAGGCTCTGTTCCTCAGTCAGCAGTAGTGTACTCTTGTTTGGTCCCTCCACATTGTCAGGATAACGAGCAAGGAATAACATGTTCCTTCTCCTTTGTCCCTACAAACAAGAAAAGATTTCCAAGTCTTAAATGCATTTTGTCTTGAGATTCATATCACATGCATCTTGTCTGAACAAGGTTAATTCTTTTTTATCATCTGCCTATAGTAGATAAAAAAAATTGATACACTTACTGTAAGGCCTAGGACTGGATTGGTTGGACTCCCAATTTTTTGAGATTTTTGTAAGGTCATCGGTCTATTTAATGAGCACTTCACTAAACTAAATCTTGATCTTTTTAATAATCAGGCGATCAATCCGAAATACTGATACATGGACCAACACGTATAGAATTAGGAGGGGCAGTGAACTATACATAAATGTTGTTAATAAGTGTAATATTGTTGAACAAAAAACAAAAAGAAGAGAAGGAAATGATATTTTCCTGTTGTACGAGGGAATCTTAGACATCTTAGGCCTTTGTAGGGGGCGTGTGGGATCCATCTCTTTTGAATACAGTATGTTCAAAAACTACTGCCAAAGGAATTGACAGGTACCCAACTAGAACGACCTTCTTTCGTGGAGAGCGATTAGCAAATTTAAATAAAGTTAGAGGAACATATTCAGTAGGTCGGCATAAACCCCACATGCAGAGTGTTGTTAGATGTGTATACTAAAAAAATCTAGAGAGAAAGAGACAGAGGTGTTGATATTCATTGTTAAATTAACATTGTATCAGAGGTGTTACCAATTATTAACAACGGTCATCAATCTCCATCAAGGAATGGCATGGGGCTTTCTTTGATGTTGATCAATCTACCACCCCAGATTTGAAACATCGGAATCTCGTGGGCGATTCAAAATTTGACACCTATTTGACTTTACCTAAAGAAAAAGCCTTGACCAATTTCAGGCTTCAAAACATTACCTCTCATGCTCAGATAATTCTCATTTTTTGCACACTGATAGTCTTAAGAAGAAGACTTTACAGCGTTTGCCCTAATGATTTGCATGCTTTCTGATGTGCTTCACAGCCTTGGTGTTTCAACTTTCAACATTAGAGAACGGTGGGTTACTCCCAAATAGAGACACAAATATATATGAGTACTTTTTTTTATTAGAAATTAAGATTTTATTAAGTTTTGGACATAGATCCCATTCTCCCAAGAAATACAACATATACCAGGTCTTCAGTCACGTATAATGTTTGATAAATATTGAAGCCGACCTACCTCTGATCACCAAGATAAGGCTCAAAAGATAAGATTATGAATTATGATGAGGACACGCCGTATCTCACCCTTGATTGACTGGATATCAACTTCACCTCTGTATTAAAAATGTGATTAACTCTCACATTGAGTCGAATCAATTCAAGAAAGATTGTCCCCACCTTGCAGGTTTGAAGGACAACTACATGTGATCATTTCTCATTGAAATTTGACTGGACAAAAATATGAAATAACCAGCCTTTTAAAGACTGGGGTCGTATGTCTTCTGGGGTTGTGACTAGTGAGAATGTGGGGTACCGTGAAAATTGAAGAAGATCGCCTTTTTTGCTTGAATATGGGAGTTGAGGACCCAACTCAGCTAAGTGACATAAGGTGGAAGGACATCAAGAAGGGAAAAAACACATGTGCTTGACTTGAAGAAAACCCTTGAAAAGAAAAGTTACACATTTCCACCAGCCCTGTAGTTCAATCGCTTTTTTTTTTTTCACCAGCCAAGGTGGCTGAACCAGAGAGACTCGAAACCATCGAAATAAGGGTGCAGCTAATATGTTAATTAGTTCAAAACTCATTTAAGGCACTGAGCTTTTCGTTGATTACATCATTTTATGACTAAGTGGACTCGTCTAACTATGGTTGGGATGGTTGGGTCGAACCGAGTTTCCAAACTATGGTTTGTAATCATGTGCTTTGTGGCTAGTCTTTTATTTGATATGATATCGATGGCTTTATTTCTTGAATTCAGTAGGTCAATGAGGAGTGACCTGTCTAATATGTTCAATTTTTAGTACCTTAATTTTTTCTAGTACCCCAGCCATGGGGATTGGCTTCTTAGAGCCTCCAATTGCGGAAAGAGAAGTCTACATACACATGAGAAAGAAAGCTTGCACACACAAGAACGGAAGCCCACATATGTAAGGAAGCTGCATACAGTCAGAATTCAAACCCTAGACACCGAGTTGAAAACTGCCGGTACGAAGCTGTTTTCAATCTTTAGTTCCTAATATCTTTTTAGTACTCCAGCCAAGAAGGTTGGGTCCTAAGAGCCCACTAGCGTGGAAATAAAAGCCCACACACATGCGAAAAAAAGCTTACACACATGAGAATAGAAGCCCACATATATGGGAAAGAAAGCCCACAAACATCTAGAGTTCAACCCCTGGACACCCAATTAAAAACTGTTTGTTAAGAGCAGCTCTCAATTTTTAGTATCTAATGATAAGTTCACAACTAACCACCGAGTGCAAGATCTAAATCTACATATCACAAAAATTTAAAGGCAATACATGCATGCATTTGCACATTCACAGATGGATACATGCCTGCCAACACTAAATCTACCAGTTAAATGGCCAATTGATACGTGGGGTTTTGGTTGTAGAAAGGAGCCTTTGGTATTGGGTATCCAACCAAAAATGTATTCTACTGTTCTAGGGAAAGAACCATATTCTTGTTGGCATGTGGGCCATGACCTCCATTTGATGGCCACAAAAGAGCCTCATAAACGCATTGGTTTAATATATTAACTCAGTCTATTACTTTACCCTTATCCTATAAATAACGTTACAATGAATTTGGAGATCCGTTTTCCCAAGAAGCTCTCATTCGATCATTGAGGACATATGATAAAAGGATGTTTTTTTTATGTGATACATGCAGAAAAATACACTCACAAGCAATCTAAAAAACTGAGCAATCGTAGTGATTAACAGCCTAGGGGCACCCTATCATCTTCATTCGCAACCTTCTTCTTTTGTTTTCCGTCAATTCCTACTTTGTCCAAGCTATATTCCTACTTTGTCTAGGCTTCCTGAAATGTTCAAATCTAATCTCTTCTGGGGGTTTCCAGAATGGTTCTGTTCTGCAGTATGTTTTTGACCGTTTGTGTGGCTTCTTTTCTCCATTCTAGTTTTAGTTGCATACACGATTTAGAGATGCCGTGCTCCATTAGAATTGCCGTTCCAGTCTTGAATTTTAGGTGATGAGATGGTTAGCCAGAGATTCTCTGAAAAGTTACGGATTTGAAAGTGATGCAACCAAATCCTACCATGATAGGGTGGGCCTAGATAACGAGACATACCATGTGCTAGAGAAGTACTGGACCCACAGAGCATGCCTTCGCCTAAATTGCAGACGCTCACTAGGATAAAATACTTTGATTGATATACTGGCTATATCAGAGTTATGAAGATTGGTTGGGGCGTCTTGAATTTTTGTGATTAGAATTATGTTATGATTGAGTAATCTTAATTGTGCTCTACTTTTTTTTATCCCCGCCGTAGGAGTAGAGACCGCTGAGAGGTTGGTAGAGCCCTCAGTTAAGGGAAGTGGATAAACCTCGGGTGAGGAAACACAAGCCCTCTTGAGAGGAAAAAGTGTATGCCTATGTTTATACCCTAGTCAAGTAATAAGAACCACCTGTTACTAGTGAAGTAAGATGTTCTTCTTAATTGTGCTCTGTCAGCAATCATTAGCTATTCTTGGTGAAACTAACATAAGAGAATTTAGCTACAACTTGATTCTACATATGACTGAAAAACAACTTCATCATACAACTCATATTGTCAAAGCTAAGGACTGCTAAGAAAAGAATTAAAGAGAAAACTATAGGTGCATGAATGGATGATGAGATTTCAAAATAGGGAGGAAAATCACCATAAGTGTTGAGTAATTTTCCACTTTAGGGTGGGCATCACATTTTCATGCACCAAAGACGCCTGTTGTTTCAATCATTTTCCACAGTAGAGAAGAACCCGAAATTTATATTGATCGAAATGTCACAGTGAGAAACGCATATATTTACATGGGAGTGAATGAGTCATATAGACTTTCTTAATCTATTTAAAAGTAATTCACATTCTTATTCAACTTTAGAGATATTTCCTCAACACATCTAAGATTGGCAGTAATGGAGAATATTATCCCCTGGCCGTGCAAGGAAGAAATTCTACAAAGCACTAGATCCTAGCAGGGGAATGTACTTAACTCTTTTAGAATGTTTTTGTGCAAGGGCAATTCCTAAGAAAAGGAATGGAAGAGGAGTCAGTTTTCCAAGTCTCCCCCTTTTCTCACATTCGGTGCAGCTCCATAATTTTCCCCCACTAGGCCGGCATGCATATATACTTGCATGTGAAAGAAATTCACTCACAAATTCCCCATGTCTCTCCTTTTTTGCTTGGCAAACTTATAGGTGAAAAAAAAAACAAACAAATATATACATGACATAATCGTCATTATGATCAAAGTTTTGTCTCAACTATGTTGAACTATGTCGAAATAACAAAAAAAAAAAAAGAAAAAAACTCACACACACATATAGGCTTCTCAAATTGTTTAAAATGCATGCTTTCAACTTTTTATATATTACATTAGCTTATGCAAGCATGCATATATCCTTTGTTTGCGTGGGATTGAATTAATAAAAATTCTTTAAAATATATTCTTAACGGTGGTTAAAATTAATGAAACAAAGGTGTAGTTTCATAAATGGTGGAAGATAATTTCCTTGTAATGGAAAATAAAAGAAAGAACGATGGCAAATGAGTACCATCCACGACTTTATTGAAGAATTCTTAAAAGGTTTACATTTTTAATAGTCCTTTGTTACAACACATTTTGTCATAAATTCTTTGAAATTCAATTGCATACAAGAAAATGAATTCATAATGTAATTTCCAGGGACTTGACTTCTTAGATAGTCCTCTTCAAGCATTTGAACCTTCAATGGAATGCACACAAAATTCAAAAAACCCCTTGTAGTTCTAGAAATTTTATGTAGTTTTTAATTATGGTCCCTCTAAATTTTTTATATTTTTATATAGTGGCCCCTCTAAGGATAAATTTTTTGGGTCTGCCCCCTAATGAAACCATTAAAAAGCATCGAGAAGCCACAGGTAGATTTTCCATCAAACTGTCTAAAGGATGCATTTGAAAACACAATGGCCCTATTTTATCTTTCAAGTAATTTCAAACGTTTCTTAGGGTCCAAAACTTTTTTTTTTTAATTGTTCTCCTCAATGAGGGTTTTAAAGACAATGACATGCTTTCAGCTCAAGAACAACCTTTTACCTCACTAGTAAGAGGTCAATGTTCTTTTTTCAAACCTAAGCAGATGGCCACTGATTGCACAGAGTAGAAGGGCTGAAATCTATCACCTCGTGATTGCTCAATAGAAGGGCGGAAATCTATTACAAATATTGATTGTGCTCGTTGGAGGCTGGACAACCCGACTTGTAGCTAATTATAATGGAAGCAACTTACGTCTCAAATAGAAATCATCAACATGAGACATGTTTTCAAAATAAATGATGTTCAACGTCCACTCTCCCATAAAAAAGACTTCTGTTATGACTTATGAGGTGACTAAAAGATGGTTTGATCTAATTCATACATCAATGAAGTTCTGTTGGCTGTCTAGCAAGATATGGAACTAATATTTCAGAATTAGATCGATCAGCAACGAGCTTAGGCATATTGATGATAGTGATTTGAAGCCATCAAGATTTGACAAAGCCAATGTTTATTGAGATATTAGGTACAGCTGATTTTATTGTAGCCTCTCCTCAGTTCTTACAGCTCCCCGAATACAATTTATGATACATGGGTATTTTATAATAGACAACGTATAGTGTCTTATTATATCCAATACTTTCTTTTTTTATATGTAAAAGCTGTGTCTTTATTATATCAATGGCATTTCCCTGCCGTGTCTAAGTATTATGAAAAATGAAAAAAAAAAAGAAAGGATAAAAATTAATTGGTTGTGTCATAGGCCCATACCCATATTTACTATCATCTTGAAATAATTTTCAGACTCTTTTTGGTGATACTTTCGGAAGGCCTGGGGATTGATCCGGGCATTTCTGCGACACCCATATGATAGAATCATGGCAGCCAAGGGAATGAGGAATGAACGATCCGGATCTCATCAACTGACGACACGTGTGCCGAAGTGGGACATATCTGTACCACCTTTTGCCGTTGAAGAGAACCTACGGACCCACCTGAATGCCATAGGAGCTTGTCTCACGTGGAAGGCCACGTGCACGTGGCTGGCACTCGCCAAGCACATATTTGTGGGCCGGGTAGGGATTCCACGACCGGACCATGACCAAAATAACCTTCTAAAATGCCCGAAGTGCCATTGGCCAGTGGGTCATAGCCGCCTTGTGGTTGGGGTGCCCATTTCTAATGCAGCCGGGCAAGATCAAATATTATGGAGGACGCAGTACATAGGAGTTGAATACATATGTTGCATTTCAAAAGTGTGTAAAATAAAAATTAAATATGAATTTTAAAAATGAGCATTAAATAATCTTTTATTTACCTGTTATGAAATCAAATTAAGATAAAAAATAAATTTCTAGATATTCAATGCCTATATATTTCAATACAAACGAAGAAGACCTTAAAGTTTCAATATGGTCAGAGGCCACACAAATTTCTAAATATTTGGAACTTTTTAACATTGGGATGTAAACTTATCAAAAGGATATTGGAAGCTCTTAAAGTGGATCAGAGATACATAGGACATTGACTTGATTCATGATCATGACCATTTATATACTTTGTAGTTTTTTAATTGAATGGTAGCATTAGAAGCTCTGAACATAATTAGGGTTGGCAAGAAGAAAAGAGAGCATAGGTTAGGGTTATGTTTGATGTTGACTTAATTTGATGATTGTGACTGTCGATCTTAGGGCCTCTAATCCACTTCAGATACACAAAGGTAGGCTCCATAGAAGGATTTAATAATTTCACCCATTAAATCTAAAAATGAACTTCCCCCCATTTAAAGTTGCACTAATCCTAGATTAGGGGGTTGGTCAATTTGTTGGTGACCCCACATATCACCTAGCTGCATAAGGATTGATTCATACGTATGTTACAGGTGGGGCTATTTGAACTAAAAAAAAGAGCTTAGTATTCTGACCCCTTTTATAAAATTTTTTTTTGGTGAAATTAGCCAAATGCCCCCTTCTCCATCTTCCTCTCCTTCCCTTCTATCTCTCTCTCGCCGCTTCCTTATCTCTCCCTCCCTCCTAGTGATGATCATATGCTTCGGAAGAGGGGATGGTCCCCTCCCTCTTCCTTTCTCTTCCTCTTCTGCTCCTTCCCCTCTATTTTTTTTTCTCTTCCCCATCCTCTCCCTCTCTCTTTCCTTCAATGGTGATGCTCCCAATCGCAGTCAATTGGTCACCCAATGAGAGATTGAGCTACCCTATCACACTTGGGGCCACTCGATACCTCATCAGGCAACCAGTCAACGGCAACTCAAAGCGTTGCGGTCTACTAGAAAGGAGAGGGAGAGGGAGAGGGAGAGTGGGAGGGAGAGAGAAAAAAAGGGAGGGAATGGGGGAGAGAAAAAAAAAACAGAGGGGAAGGAGAGGAAAAAGAAGAGGGAGAGGAAGACAAATGAAGAGAGAGGAGAGGTAGAGGAAGAGAAAGGAAAAGGAAGAGGGAGGGGACCATCCCCCTCTGCCATTGCCGATGATCTGATCATCGGGATGGGGAATGGGGAGGTGGGGTTGGAGAGAAAGAGACAAAGAGGAGGACGAGAGGAATACAAGGGCATTTGGGTAATTTTATATATATTAAAAAAATGATTGAGTGTATTGAGCTCTTTTTTGAGTCCATATAGACCCTCCCGGGCGTTACTCTTCTCACGTGAGATTCTCTTTCTATGTGTGTACGCTCTCATTCCCAAAGTGTAGGCTTTTTCTTCCACTTGTGTCGCTCTTCTTGGTTCCTTATAGTCCTTAGGTTGGGGTATCAAATCAAAAAGGTTGTACCGATCTTTTTCATTCTAACTCCCACATGTGCTATCTCATGAGAGACCACACTTAAAGTAATAACTTTGAAAATAGTGAAAATTTCTCATGGGTTATCTAAATTGTCATACTGCCTTTGAACCGTGATATAATCATAGTGATTAAGATCATTGATGAATTCTCATTTTGGTTGCAATATTAAATGACCTACATCATTTTGCTTCTTTATCTATTTTGTTGATAGGTTAAAAGTTGGATTCATAAAAACCCTATTTCAAATTTTGTTAACTCAATATCCACATTGCAAACCATATATACGAACCTACACTTGAGTCTTTCGTATCAATGGCTTGAAATTATAGTTCTAAACTTGGTCCCACTTATAAATTTGAACGATCACATCAAACCTCCACCGAACCAAGCCAACTGACATGGTTTGAATAGAGACCCAAATCACAAATCATGAATTTCACCCATGATGAGTTTCAATTGAGACCAATATGCTTATTCACGGAATTAATGGAGGAGTGAAAGAGGACAATGAAAGGATCAGATTGATGGTGAGACATTTCTATGAAAGTGAGAAATCAACATAAAATCAGCAATGTGGGACACTGATCATCGATGATCTGGGTGCCACGTGTATGGTGGGATGGGCATCTCCAATCTCATTCGGCCACTTGAAACCCTGCTACAATACCGTACGGACACAGGAACATGAACTATGCCGTTCCCTACCCTCTAAAGCGTATCGGCCGACATTTTGTTGAAAAGCTACGAATATAATGTCGTCTCCTTCCCCGACTTCGTAACGTGACAGTCACTTTCTGTCTGTAGGCATCTGTCGGTACACGGAAATTACGTTACAGTCCAAGGGCGCCTTTTGGACCTGGGGTAACTATCCACATCAGGGCATGTCCTTTTCTGGCCTCCTTCCACATGGGACAAAACAGACCCCATTTACTCTTCATAATACTGGTTCTTCTTTTCCTCTTTGTGATCTAAGGTCTCCCTCCTAACGTGGGACATCAGAAGATTCAGAACAGACCTTCGACCTAACATCTCTAGAAAAATTATTACAAGTATAACTTCAATTGCAAAGAATTGGGGCCATCTGATATCCTAGCCGTTGGATTTTCAAAGACGATTGGGTTGATCCAACGGTTTACTTTTTTTTTAGTAGGGTCACCTTCGGTTATAATACAGTTTTTTGCCATCCAATTGTGTGTGAGCGATAGGATGATGAAATATGATGATTAAGCATCCCGATGGTAAGGTCCGTTTGGGTTATCAGATCAAAGGGATGGTCATCTTTTTTTTCCATAGAAAGATTAGGACCTTTTATTAAAAAGAAACATGTGCTATATCAAATAAAACGAGATAATTTTAGAGATGGTGGCATCTCCTCTAACCAAACATTCTAAAAATCGTAAGTTTTGTACATGTTCATCATAGCTTTATCCTATCAATTGAGATCTTAATTATATGATTAAATCTAATTATAATTAGGTTAGTGTTAGTTTCTAACCCTACTTGCTAACGACTGGCCCACTTGATGCTTACTGACCCAATACAAATAATGATATGCGTGTGCAACTTCAGCTTGCCAGCCTCGACCCAACAGATTTAGGATTTTTTTTCTTACCCCAACTAAGGGGGCTGGGAGCAAGAGAAAGTCTTCACACGCAAGAAGGCAGCACACAATTGTTACCATCCAATTGTGTGCTAGTAATTGGATGATGAAATACAATGATTCAGTGTCCCTATGGTATAGATCGTCTGAATCATCATATCAAAGGGATGGCCATCATTTTTTAATGAAATATTTATGTTGTAAATGGTCAACCGCCCACAGAAGTGGGAGAGGATCCCTCACGTGCGGGAAAAAAATCCAAGGAAGTGGAAAGGCAGCCCACACATAGAAAAAACATGGCGTACCCAAACTTTAAACCCGGAATAGTTAAGTAAGAGCTATTGCTCCTTACCACTTGGGTAAGAAACCATTCTCATTGTTAGAACTTAGGATTCAAGGTTTGAATTGAATCCTTTTGGCTACTAATGAGTTTGGTTTTACATTTTCAACACAGTCAATTTTATCAATAAAGTTAAGCGAAAGCTTAGTTACATATTAGTAGACCCAACAACAAATGGCTGCTTTGTTGGTTGGTGACCCCGTACATCACCCGACTATTTAAGGATCAATCTTTAGATATGCTACTCTTCTCATTTTATAGGCTTATCTTTTTTACTTTTGTAGACAGAGAAAACAAAATGAAATTGACAAGAAATAGGAATTTTTATGAAAAATATTTAGACTTGAAACCCTAATTAGACAAAGAGGGTGCCATACTTTTTTTTTTTTTTTACAAAATTGCCTCCAGTGGTGATGTTGTCACTAATTGGCAATAGCATCATTGTTCATCCATGTTTTTTTAACATCTGTCACTTTCTTTCTTCTCTTGGTAAAATACCTATTTTTGAGTCTCGAGCTCTCTTCAAAGAAGCTACAAACTAAAGGATAATTTTTTAAAAAATGAATCCAAAATTTTGAAAATACACTTCTCATTTGGATATTAAAAAGAATTCATTCTGCCATATTACTTTCCCATATAGAGAAAAAATATATAAAGAATACAATATAGGAGAAGGAGGGGGGAAAGGGGGATTGGTCAAACCTCATAAAGAATGAAACTACTTGGTTCAATGTATGATGAATATAAGGTTTTTTTCTTTTTTCTCTTTCCTTTGATTTTTTAGCTTCTTTGAAGAGAGCTTGAGATTCAAACAGATTAGTTTTGAAGCATGGGAACAAAGAAAGTGATGGAATTAAAAAAAATAGATTAGCACTAGCACCAGTGAGTGACAATATCACCATTGGGGGCATTTAATCATTAAAAAAAAAGAAGCATAGCACCTTCTTTCGTTATTTTTATGTTTTCGTATATTCATTCGTCTAATAAGTATTTAAGCCTATTTTTTATAAGAATTTCTAATAAATAATTCTTTCCAATAAAATCATGATTTTCCATACAAGTCAACCAAATTTTCTTAGATCGACGCTTTCCGTGGGATATGTTGTTTTTTCGTCACCAGAGTTGCTTTCATTGGAGTGATATTCATTGTTGACTTGTGTTTGTAGGCTACAGACACATGGGATATTTTCTTTGAAGGGAGGGCATTATGTATAAACAATTCTTGGAGCAAAACTTTTTGGGGGGTTTTCTAAAATAAAACAATATTGAATTGATCATGTGCAAAACATATGATTACATGGGTCCCACATATAAATTTAGTGGACCATATTTTCTTGCAGCAGTGAAATTTGGACCAAAGCCTAGGAGTTGGATTAGCCAAAAGTGGAGATGGCTCATGCAAAATAAGGTGTTTGTGGCAGTCGTCATTATATCAATTTTTTTTGTAATAAAATAAATACAGTTTAAATTCCCTAAGAATTGCTCATCGGATTCCCACAATAGTTTTAAGTGGTGATTTGTTGATTTAGGTATTGGAAAATTGTAAAATCCAATATGATAGTGTGTAATGATAAAAATACCAATCCCTTGTATGTTGTTTCTAACTCTCGTCTCCCTACCGCCCGGAGTTCAATCCTTTGGTATATACTGCTTTTTTCCCACATGTACGCTTTTATACCTTTTCTATCCTATTTTGTTTTAAAACCTTCCCATCCTTGAAGCTTGTGGGATTTTCCTATAGTTTAGGTAGAAAGGTGGTTTTTTTTATTTTTTTTTACCCAGGTTAGGGGGCTGGGACCCTAGGCTTTTTCTGAATAAAATAGACTTTGAATGAGGTAAGAGAACCCTCTAATAGGCGACGGTAACTACTTAATTTCAAATCTTAGATACCAGCTAAGAACAAATGTCCCTTAAGACGCCGTTCTTAGGAAAGTAGGATTGATTAGAAGGACAAGGGAGAAAAACTTGTGATGGTTCTAATGAAAATAGTTTCCCTCCTCAGTTTCGGAAACTAATCTCACATGGATAAAAATTGATCCTCTTGGCTGTTGACCACTCACCCTCCTTTGACCTTTTTTGGTTTCAATCCCATCATTGTTTTTCATAAATAATAGAAAAACTGTCAAACGTCACATTATCTTTGTTAATACTATTTGTAATGACGAATGAAACAACGTCTTTCAATTGTAACTGATTTTGACATTTTCTTTTTCTTTCCACGGTAACCCGGCAAAAATAGAAACTTGCGTAAGTAATTTTGAAACAAATGTACAAGAAAGAATTTAGGGAAAAGATTGCCTTAAGCAACTGCTTTACTAAAAAGAAGATGTTCAATGTAAATGTATTTTTATGTATGTTTAATGAAGATCAAATTCGAAGCTTATTTGTATAGGTCTACCCCGATTTTGACCTTAGTCTATTTCTATACAACTCGACAAAATCTTTTTTTCTTCACTTTTCCTCTTCCTCAAGCTTCAAAAACGTGTCTTCTTCTTTCCTAAACGAACAATCTTCCTCCATTTGTATTCACTTGGTCTCTACGAGCATTCTCAACTTGTTTAATTCATTCACTTGTGAAGATAAATGATTATTTCCCTTTTTTTTCAAGTTTTTCTTTGCAATTTTTATATTGTTTCTTGTGCGATTTTCTTCTTCTTCAAATCTGAATGATTGTACTATTATGGATTTATGGGTTAAATAGAATTAGTATGATGAGTTCAATATTAGTTTTTCTCTGAAAAAAAATGCTAAAGAATTCCTTAATCTTAATGTGTTCTGACGTGCTAGGGGCCATGGAAATTCAACTTTTGTTCAATAAGATGAAATTCTCGTCATCCTTAATTCATGTAGGCTAGAGGTGGACACACGACTAAGCAAGGGGTAGGAAAGGGATGTTACTCTTTGTTCTTTTATTTTCTAGTTTTGTTTAAGTGCTGATATAATGTGCTCCTAATAAAAATTTGTCTTTGATTGGAAAAAGATGAAGATGAAGATAAAAAAAGTGAAACTCCTGAAAAAGTGAAATGAATGCACTTAGGATTTCCCTCAACAATATTGAAAACTTCATTTTCGACTTTGACGGGAGAAAGATAAAGATGAAGAAGAAAAAAGGATTTTGTCGGGGTATTTAGAAATAGATTAAAGTTGAATTAGAAACAGACTTGTACAAATAAGCCTCGAATTCAGGGCCGACTTGTACAAATAAGCCTCGAATTCTACTCTCATTTCAAATACATAAAAAACATACCAAACAACTTTGGCATGTGTACATTTAACATTTTCTTTTTAGTAAAGTGGTCACCTAAGGTAATTTATTTTGTAAAATCCTCAAGAATATATCTTATTTAACTCATCCATGATCATTGCTATCATCATCATCATATCTTTGTCTCATCAATTTTTGGTGAGCATAGGGGTTCTTTGGTTGCACCTTTTTATGTACGTCATGTACAGGGGTTTCATGCGTAACAATTACACATCACTATTTTTATCAAACTCTCAAACAATTCATTAAAAAAAAGAATATTTTTGTGAGATCCTTTTCATTCCATAGGTTCATATTTTATATAACAAAATCAAGAAAAGGCCACATTTGTCTATTAAAATGTTTGCTTTTTTTATTTCCTTTAATCCTACCAGGACAACCAAATCTTGAAAGACCAAAGTCCAAATCTACTTTTTTGACAAAGGATGTCTATGACACCTTGATTGCTAAGTCAAGGGGAATCTTTTGCTTGATTGTTGAAGTCAGCATTATTGTTATTTGTTTTCATATTTTACCAATCAAGAATTTACTGCAACAAATTATTAGATAATAAAACTATCCGAGTATCAAATTGATTAAAAGAATATTACAAACTTTCGTTTCCTTTCCTGCTTCACTAGAATCATATACGAGCTTCAGTTACAAAACTTACAACTTCGATATATTAAGAGTTGTACTAGCCACACTCCCCATCTCACCAAATAAATGAGGATTGTGAGATGGGGAGTATGGCCAGCATTACTCATATATTATATGATTTTGTAGTGTAGACAATTAGGTTGCAAATCAACTTTAAAAAGGTCTCAGCATAGACTAGAAGTAAGACAAATATTAACACAATTTGATGGCCATAAGGCCCGTAACCATTTATTTAAGAGTCATACACTTTAAGATCTGTTCGTTTGCATTACAATACATGTGAATTGATTGCACAAGATTTATGCCATTAGTGGTTAAAAATGAAAAATATATATAAATTTTAAAAAATAAATATCAAATAACATTTTCTTTTATAGAAATAGAATTTAAAGAGAATGGGAAAAGAGAAATGGCTGGTTATTCATTTCTCAACTTCTTTTTTATTATATTTTCATAAAAGAAAAAATTATTTGATGAGACATTTACCTATGATCTTCATTTTTAATTACTTATGGCAAAATCCCTTGTATTCAATGTTTATATTTTTTAATACAAACAAATAGACTCTTAATGATTTTATGTGCAAGTTATGATCATAGTGATCTTTGGTCTACCTCCAAGTCTCCAATCCATGTTAAAACCTTCCAATGTAATGTAGACTATATTTGCACGTGGACACTAGATAGAGCTGTAAAATTATGTTTTGCTAGCAAGATGAATGTTCATATGAATCTATTCCCCTAATTGGACATAATCCCGTGCAAAAGATGAAAAACCATGAAAGTGTCCTTCACCCTATGATGAGGGATGGATGCGGATGAACATTCCTCTTACTAGCGATTCATAATATAATTTTCTTCATTTTGTAAATTGGATTGACTTGAAAAACTCGGTGACCATTTTTTTATGATATAAAAAAGGTTTTGGAGAGGAATGGTGAAGTCCTCTTGACAGTCTCTTTACTCTTACTCCAATTGAACAATTCTTGCTTGTGTTTTAGAGTCCAAACTCAAATCTTCACAAGAAGTCTTGCCACAATGAGTAACTGGCCGAGTTTAGCCAGAGTTCATAATGGGTAACTTGGCCAATTTCTAACGTGTTTATGATTGAAAACTATCCAACTTGCCCAAGTCAGCAGCTTGGTTGAGTTGAAAGGAGAATTTTAGCTCAATGCGTTTTTTTTTTAGCCCAGCTAGAGAGACTTGCATGTATAAAGAGGGTATAGCTCACACATGCAAGGTGATAGAAACTTGCATGTACAAAGAGGGTATAACTTACACATGTGAGGTGATAAAAACTCAGACGTACGAGGAGAATTTAACTCACACATGTGAGGTGATGAAAACTCCCAAATGCAAGGAATGCATAACTGATCATACATGCAAGAAGGACACAAACTCGCATAAGTGAGAAAAACTCATTTGTGCAATGGAGGAGGGAGGCTAGGGTTGAAACCCTAACCTCTTGGTAAGAACAGCATGCCATGCCCAATAGGAGTTCAATGGTTAGAAATATCTAATCAAACATTAAAAACGGACTCTTATATATTATTATAATTATTCACAAAATCATGTGGTCATTTCCACAACTAAAGCCATTAGATTTATTCGATTTTTGCATTGGGCTCTACAAATTGTAGTCTTAAGTTGAATACGTTCAAATTCTACAAACTGGAGTTAACGTGGTTTTTGACTTCCTAGACTTTCGGTGAATTACTTCTTCCTTTTCATTAATGGAAGGATTTTAGAAAACAAAGAGAGTTGAACTTTCTAGACTTTTGATTATTTACTCCTTTTTCCTTTGTTGGAAGAATGTGGTGAAAAAAGAGATAGTTTGACTTTCTAAATTTTTCGGGCACATTTGATGGTAAGTGAGGAATCCATAGTTTAAGGATTCCACATTGCTTGGAACAAGGAAACCTTGCTGAAGATTTCACATCAATATTGGCGCATAACGATGCGTATAGGTCTAAATATGCAAAAACAAGGACTTTAGAATCCTATGAGAGCGGGGTTAGACTTGAAAATATAATTTGCCAAGATATACATGGATTTACAATTGCAAATTTTGGGTTTTCCAACAAAAAGAAGGTTAAACTTTCTAGACTTCTGGTCATTTACTAGTTCCTTTACATACAAAGACTAGAAAATTAACAAGAGACTGTTTGACTTCCTATACTTTTAGTTAAGTACTCCTTTATTTTAATTAACGGCAGATGGTAAAAAGCAAAGAGACAGTTTCACTTCCTATGCTTTTGGTTAATTACTCCTCCATTTTCACTAAAATAAAACGAGACAATTTTACTTCCTAGACTTTTGGTTAATTACTCCTTCCTTTCCATTAATGAAAACTATATAAAAACTGTTTATTAGACATTTGGTAAGTTACTCCTTTTCCATCATTGAAATATTGCATAAACAAAGAGATGACTTCCTTGTTCCTAGACTACTGCTTAGTCACTCCTTACTTTCCATAGAAAATGGAAGACTGAAAAACAAAGGGTTGCCTTTACCAAGGTAAAAAGGGGAAGAAGTTAATCAGACAATTTCTAGAAAGCTTCTCTCTACAGCTGGGCTTTAACGAGCTTGGCCTGATTATTAAATGGGTCTGCTTGGGCCTAAAATATTTGAGGTGGGCTGGGTTCGGGCAGAGCAATACTCAGCTATGTTGGCCTTAGGCAGATACATCTTTGTGTTTCTCAAGTCAAGCTGTACATGAGTATGCCTAAGCCCGGCCCAATTGGGGCCATAAGCAATCTTTCCAGGGTAACAGTCTTTCCAGCGTGTGTGAGTCAGTAGAATTGGACAAAGCAACATCAAGCTTTTAAACTACGCCACAAAGTATAAAGACCCATAGAAAATAAGGTTGTTTTTGTTTTTTTGGTCCTCACTACAGCTTACTACTACATTTCCATTTTAGTTAACTGCTTTCTACTACATTCCCATTTTAGTAACTACACTCTATGCTACTGTCTACTACTGCATTTCCATTTTCAAAACAATTAGACTTTCTTCACCTTGCCATCATCAACAACAAATCCAGGATCTCCATCCTCACAGATAACACAGAGAGACAAAGAAAAAGAAGAGAAAATGATAAAGTTCACTGATCTCTATTGTGTTCTTAGTGCAATTGTTCCTCTCTATGTGACCATGTTCTTGGCCTATGGTTCTGTAAAGTGGTGGAAGATCTTCACCCCAGATCAGTGCTCAGGAATCAACCGTTTTGTTGCGATCTTTGCTGTCCCACTTCTCTCGTTTGAGGTTATCTCACGCATCAATCCATACAAGATGGACTTCTTGTTCATAGCCGCTGATGCTGTTTCAAAGATTCTAGTGCTCTTAGTGCTGTTCTTATGGGCTAAATTCTCTAAGAAAGGAAATATTGATTGGGTGATTACTATCTTCTCCCTCTCGACGCTTCCAAACACGCTTGTGATGGGAATTCCACTCTTGAAAGCAATGTATGGAGATGATAAGGAGGGTCTTATAAGCCAAACTGTGGTTCTTCAGTGTATAATTTGGTATACTTTGCTACTCTTTTTGTTTGAATACAGGGCTGCAAGAATTCTAATATTGGAAAAGATTAATAGATGCAGTAGTGCTACTACTAGTTACCTTAGTTGCAAGTCTGGCAGAAGTGATGAGAAGGCTGTAATTCAGAGGCCTAGTGAAGATGAAGTTGTTCATGTAATTGTAACTAAGACTACTACAAATTCAGGCTCACCTGATTCAGATCCACAAAGGCTACAGAATTTCAACAAGGTGGCACCAGCTTCTGCTCATGCCAAGCCGGCAGACGAAGACGGTAAAGAGCTTCACCTATTCATTTGGCGATGCGGGTGCTGCAATTCTGAAGGCAAGATATGTGAAAAAAAAAAAAAAGGAGAGTGCAAATAAGGAGGGTGTTTTTTTTCGTTTCTTTTATTTTTTCACATGAATTTGAAAAAGGGTTATGGGCTTTACAGATCTCTGTGAGAAAAAATTTGTAGATGTTCACTTTTTTTGTTTTTGCAAAAATCTGAAACTAGGCCTTTATATCAACAGGCTTCTATTTGCACTAACTCCTCAAAAATAAGTTCTCTGAGTTAAGAGTAATTTCTCAGTAACCAATGCAAATGAATATAGATTAATGTCTTTATTTGTATCCCACTCCTTTTCCATTAAATTGACAATGGTTTCTTCTGGGATTAACAGGTTTCTGTAGACAGTCAGTTCAAGTTTGTAGTAGAGAAGAGGAGAGAGTTCCAGAGAATACAGAAAGCAATGAGAATTTGGAGAGTTCTTCCATATCATCAGCGATGTTGAGGGTTATCATGAGAATGGTTTGGTACAAGCTTGTTAGGAACCCAAACTCATATGCAAGCTTGTTGGGTCTGAGCTGGGCCCTTGTTTCTTGCAGGTATCTTTCATGTCTTGCAAGTTGCAAGGTATGTTTGGATGTACCCCAAATTACAAGATGATTCTGTCTCTCACTAGAGATGGGATTCTCAAACCAATCTCCATTTGGGATATGTCCAAATAAAAATTAATAAATTATTACATTTACTGATTATTCTTATATATTTAGAATTTTTTATTGTAGGTGGGGTGTTAAGAAGCCACAAATCATGGAAAACTCAGTGACAATATTGTCAAATGCTGGTCTTGGAATGGCCATGTTTAGTCTTGGTAGGGGCATTATTATATTTATATATTTTGATTCTCTGTTCTTTTTATTTTGATTCTCTGTTCTTTTCTTTGTTGGTTTTCAAGCCCGTGAAATAAACCGAAATTGGCAAAAAAAATTTCTTTTTCAGGTCTATTCATGGCTTTGCAACCAAAGATCATAGCCTGTGGGACTAGGCTGACAGCATATGGTATGATTGCGAGGTTCATTGCTGGGCCTGTTGTAATGGCAATTGCATCTGTGGGGGTGGGACTCAGAGGGACAGTCCTAAGAGTCTCTATTGTTCAAGTTAGTCACAAGTTTCAAATCTATAAACTAAATTCTTAAAAGCATTTCCACAATAGAAGAGATATTTTTAGTTTTTAACATTCGATATCAATGATGTTTCAGGCTGCTCTACCACAAGGAATAGTACCATTTGTATTTGCAAGGGAATATAATTTACACCCGGATGTGTTAAGTACAGCGTAAGTTCAGAAAACATGCCAATTTCCAAATTAGAAAGAGAGTTACTATTGTTGTCACCTCGTCTTGTTCCATGATTATGTTTTAAGGTTCTTGAAAACATATTTGGATTGGTGTAGCACCACATTGTAAAATAAAATCCTTTCATCAATGCTTTGTTTTGTCATATTAGTTGAACGTAGTCAGTGCTAATCTATTGATGGAATTTTGCAGGGTTATCTTTGGAATGATTGTGTCAATGCCCATCACGATTCTGTATTACATCTTATTGGGCCTCTGATCAAATTAATAGATGGCTAGAAGTCCAGATCATGAGTCATGCAATTCAATCAAACTAAGAACAGTCATCATATAAGTTTTGTTTTTCTTCTCAATGTTGAGTATCAGACTCTGATAACTATCTAGAAACAGAAACATCAAGTCAAACACATGAAAGAAGATATTGTATTCTGACTTTGGTTCCATGTAGCGTGAGATTTTGTTCGCCGAAATCTGAAGATATTTCAATCTGAAAAAGGTATGTGGAAACATTAGCATTTGGCTCTTTCCATTCACGGGAAAATTTTCTATGTTGCCTTCTGTGATGAATGATTCTTTTTTTTTTTTTATGGAGAGAATAAATTCTATTAAAAAAACACTAAATCACGGAGAGAGGCATCATCAGAAACATGTCTCTATCACCCTATTTCATTATGCATGAAATTTGGACCTATAAGCTATATAATCTTACTTTCTATGCACAGGGTAATTTTCACTTGAAAGATACCTTTCACAGTTCTATGAGAGATAAAAAATCTAAGTCCTTTGTGGGATCCACTTAGATGCATGCCAATCATTGATTAACATCGTTGGATTTCAGTGTACTTGAGTTGATGAGATGCATGAAATTCATTGGTTGGATGGTGATATCTTTACCAAGTGATTTTAGTAATAAAGAACAATCCCTTTATTTGCTACTCCATTTCTTACCATCAACTGCTTTTATCAAGGAATCATGAAGTTGACTGAGATGGAAATACGGTTAGTCACGAGACTGAATTAAGTCCAAGTGAGTTTCTTTTAAACATTGCATAACAGGCAGAAAAAGATAAAGAGATTTAGTCAATAATCCTTGAAAGAAACCTGTAAGCAGCGAGTTTGTCTTTTTGTGTCCCATTCAAAGGTACAGCGGGTGTGGTGTGGATATTTATTGAGCATCCATACGTCTTTGTTAGGTCAATTAATGCCATATAACGAGTGAATGATTTGCCGTTGCTCGTGCGAATTGCACTTGATCTAAACCATCCATATCTCACACCTCTAGTGAATGACTAACAATGAAATTTTTTATCAATCAGAGGCATATCCACCATTAAATTGATCAATATGTGTAAGACAGGATTATACATGGATCTAAATCCCTACTTTTTACATTCATATTCAATATGAAAGTTTTAGAATGCTCGGAATTTAGTTTAGAGTATGACTCGACTACTATTTCTATATAGCAAAATAAATAAATAAATAAATAAAAACAATCAATCATACAAAAAAGACAATATACAATTTGATGTGGAAATCCAAACGAAAAAAAAAAAACCACGAGTCTAAAGTGGACAAAATCAATTATTAACTTTCGTGGTATAAGATATATTTACAGCCCTATAATCAATTCCTTGACACAGGGTGTTGTAGTTGTTCTTGATAGATCTTCACTACACGCAATCCTTTTGTGTTCTACTATTAATGCCTTGATATTCAAAACGAACAAATATTTACACAAGATAAACAATCTTTTACAAGGAAATAGAAGCCAGAAATTTTTCAAAAAGTAGCTATATCAACTCTAGAATTTGAAGCCTTCAACCCAATCTCTCATAGAAGCTCTAAATAATCTTTTTAATGGCAATCTCAATTTAGAATTTGAGAGTTTTATGTGTTGTGTTATACTTAGGATTAACAAAAACACCCTTTTTATAGCCCATAATTTATGCCTTATAATTAGGAAATCTAAACAAAATAGGCAATTATGATACAGATAAGAAAGATTTTTGCATAACTCGGTGGGTTTCTATTGTCCGTGTGCTCAAGCACGGTTAAATGGGTGCTTAAGTGCTCCAACCACAGTCTTGGGCTCTTAAGCCCGATCAAAGTCACATTCAAGTGCGCTTGAATTTTCTGCGCACATCAGCAAACTTTCCGAAGCCATAACTTTATCATTTTAGCTTCGATTTGAGTAATTTTAGCTCTATAGATATCTATTCAAAGTGAGCTTTCCAATTATAGGTAGCTTGCCCATATCCAATGCTTATTTTATGAAATATAACCTTTTTAATATATGTTATTCTCATAGAAACACTTCAATTTGCATTATCTTTAATTCAGTATATCTAGCATGCAACAGTTCATTCTAAATATAAAATATAACTCAATGGACCTAATTTTTGTCAAACTCATAAATTAGCCAATACAAAAACATTAATAAAATAGGTAGTGTATATCGCTCTAAATGAAATGAAATCTTGATGGCCAAGTTTTCAAGATAAGGTCTGTGGTTTGAGTGGCTTGGCCTAACTCATTTGTATGGAAACTTCCATGTAGCATGTGGCCATTATCAATATTAGAGTAATAAAACATAAAGGTAACACTCTGAAAGAAATCTAGGGCTGATTTATGCTTATTCTTCTCCATAATGCAAAATCATGTCTCAAAAACAGCAAGACCCATTGGCTTTGGGAATCACACGGTGGACGGTGGTTGATGTGGAAAGCAAACCAGCTCCGACAGTTCCACCCCAGGAATTGATCCTTGGGTGGGCAGGTTTCCTTTCCTCTCCCTTGCCACTTGGCCAAATTGTCAAAAGAGAACCATTCCCTTAAATGAATTTTACCCTAAGAACCAGGAGGATCTGATCAAATGGTATTCTGATTCCCTTAAATGAATTTTACCCTAAGAACCAGGAGGATCTAATCAAATGGTATTCTGATTCCCTTAAATGAATTTTACCCTAAGAACCAGGAGGACCTGATCAGATGGTATTCTGGTTTGTCTCATCAAACCTATTAATTGGAAGATCCAAGTTGACGTGGTTGATGGGATATTGATTGATATGATGTATAGAATGAGCTTTGAAGTATAGTTTAAACCTTACACACATTATCATACAAATGAAAGCATCAATTCAGACTTGTCCCATTATCCTCTGTGTTTGCATATTTACGCAACTACCCCAACGCCCACACCATAAAAAAATGGGGTAAAGGGCCCACTTTGAGACGCTGAACAATCCGGTTTTGGTTCGGGTCAACGCCTATGAACCTGTCAGATAATCAGGTTATTCCAGGTATGGACAAGTCAGTCCTGGTGTTCTCATGGGCAGGGCCATCCTGAGTTCAGTCAAAATTTGGCTGTGTTTGGATTGTTATGATCATTTTGGCCCAATCCTTAGTGGGTTATACTAATTACAAAAAGACATGCAGTGACATAATTTGCACAACTGAGAGAATATTCTTTGCAAATGAGAGGGGCCTGTGCCTGCCTTTCACGCCCATGAGTTGGATCCAGGCTTTAATATTCTTCTTAACTTGATTGGGTTGGACTTGAACAACCTTTGGCCTGACTTAAACCGGCCCATGAACACCCCTAGAGTCAATAATCCCAGTTATCATCTGACGACCCAAATGGGCCCAGCCTTCTATAATCAAAGCTCCGTTTTGATTGTCAGAACGCAGTTGCCCCGCACTCAATTTACTTGTAACCTTTTACCTGTAGTTAGTCATCACAAAAGCAAAATAACTGTCTCTTAACAGGCAACAAAGGTTTTCCCAACATGCGAACCCTGATGTGCCAACTGAGTTGCCTCCTTCAGCTGATGAGGATTGAAACAAGCCAAAAATAAATAAATAAATAAATAAATAATAATAATAATAATAATAATAAGACAGTTAAAAGCCACTTGTACTGATCTGAAACAACTGGCATTGGCCAAGATTGTGGGCCTAGTTGACAACATTATCCAGATTATGGTCCATCTAGTGGATCCATCAGAAAATCTGGACTCGTCTAGTTTTCCAAAATTTCAACCAGATCTGGTTCATTTCCATCAGAAGGGCCTACCCAAAAACAACCCATTTATAACCCAAGTCTTTATCAGGCCCAGGTCTGGGGTCTCCAAGAATCTTTTTTGTTCATGCTTTAAACCACTTGCCATGTTCTCAGAATCTCAAGTGCTGCGATATTCTCCTAATGCGTTTCACATGCATTTGGATAACCTGTGGCTGAAGCTATAGTTCTTTGCTCTTTGCCATAGCCAATCACAGGTAAAGAGAGTTACAGCTAATTAGATTTACAGGTAAACTGAGTTTCAAAGACCTAAAAGGGCCTAGGCATTAGAATTTGGTTGCAGTTTACAAGCCTGTTTCATAACTTGCAACTATTTCACTAGAATGGTTTAAAATTTTCTCAATGGGAACAGTTCCAGATGCATATTGAAGAATTCAGGATTTGAATAGATTGTTTTATTGCTAATTTGCAAATGATGAATACATCTTTATTGTTGCAAAGAAATGAGCAATGCAATTACAAATGTTACAATGTAGCATACTGGAATTCTGAACTATTAAAGAGACTCAAATGTATAATACATCAGCCCTATTATGTTGACCAGCCAATGCCCCAGCAATGGCACTCCACAAAATCACATTGTTCAGTAGCTGGACACCATGTGTTATTAACTTGAGTACAGAGACATTTGTTCATTATGCCCATCCAATAATAATTATGCAGAAGTTTGGAGCATGCACCTCTAATTTACAAATATATAATGATCACTTCCAGCCCCTTGCTTTTATGAGTATGGATCAGTCCAACATTCATCCTCCCTTGCTGCCTTCCGCCATCTTCTTTTGAATTCTTCCAATTCAACAGAGGAATGTCTCCTCACCTGCATATACACATAAAAGAGGGTACCTATTGAGCAATGCCAAAGAGAGAAAAATACAAAATTGGAAAACATGGTTGAGTAAATTACTTAAAATAGCTTTTAATGCATTGATGTAAAAACTGCAACTGGTATGAATATTGTTGGCTATGCAGATATGCTGTGTTTAGGATGGCATTGGCATGATAAGGTGACAACCATCTCTTTTTCCAAACACAATATCTGCCTCCTATTAATTATATTCTTTTGTCGGTGGAAGACGAAAAAGGAGAATTCTATCAGATGTGATTCCCCATATATGCACAACCACAAACTGTAGCAGAGTCGATACGTAGATAAGTAGATAACTATCCATTCTGTCAAACAATGAATGTGATTTGGGACACAGCCCAAGTACCCTAATTGGTACAAGTATTTGAACAAAAACTTCCAAAACACTGGATAGTGTTGATACATACCGCCCATCTAGCAGTTGTGTTCTCTGGGACCTGCAAGTTTCAATATAATTCATAATAAGTTTTGAGAGATGAACATTAAATGCGGAGAAAGGCATGGTAGATATGAAGAATCGAATTATCAGCTGAGGAGAAGTTGGGTGATTTGGCATTTGATAGTATAAAGAAAATTATATTGCTGATGAGAAACCAAATTAAAAAGTTAAAAATATTTTTATGGGGAGTAAAACATTCAAACTGACGATGATAGCCAGTCATGATCTGACCAAAGCGCATATAAATCTTGTCATGAAACTGAACTAAATGGCCCTTCTAGTTCAACAAGCAGGACTATAGTTCAGGAAGATTAGTGATGGATCCACGACGCATGCCACTTTCGTAAGTTTATCTACCATTAAAAAACTTTACAGTGCGAGCAGTGGACTCTCATTAATTGTGGACCACAATTGGATAAACTTTTCATTTGCAGGCCACCATTTGGATTGGCAGATTGTCTGATGGAGATAAGTTTTACGCATGGTTCATCCATGACAGAGCTCACCAATGGGGGAGATCAGAATCAATGAAAAATGGTCCTACTTACAAAATTTCGGACCATTTCATAAACCTATTGGTAGAGCATCAAATGATGCATCATAAACCAATAAAAAAATTTTAAACCATGAAAAATTATGAGCATTTCTCCCTAAAGGCTACAGAAACATTTTGTTTGTTAATGGTTTGATCTGGTTTGATACAAGGCCAGGTCAACTTCGAATTTTGAATTTTGTTCTTTTCATTATTAGTATCCAAGTATTGAACTTCCTACCCCCTGTTTCTCCGCACCCCCAAGTGTAGCAACACCTTCATGAAATACATATTCACTATCCACCACCCCAACATTTTTGCTTCGATCCCCCTATAAAAGAAAAGAAAATTCTCAGTTTCCTCACTCGTACTGTACAAGAACTAGAAATGTTTGGGAGTGAGAAAGTACCTGTGCACAGTAACCTAGGTTATAGTCCAGTCCCCATGCATGGATCAAATCATTCTGTAAAAGGAATCAGAGAAAATTTTCTTTAGATGCCAGGCTGAGGAGTGCAATGCAGCTGTGGTTCCAATAGTCTAATGTAATAATCAAAATAGGACTTGAAAAAAAAATGTTTGAGAAGTCAAGAATGCTGTCATACCTGAATCATATACCATGTACAACGCCAGGCTGCCCTCGTGAATACAGGAGCCATCATTTCCACCCAACTGCACCACAGGATAAATTTCTTGTCATCATTGGCTGGAACTTTTTCCCATCAGTGAAGGTAGGCAGAGTGCTATTTTAGATGGTTAATAAATACTCCCTGGAAGGATAATACTTCCTTACCACACATGAAAATCTTTCCTTAATCCATGGAGACCTTTAGAAATATTTTGAAAAACAAAATGAATATAAATACATAGAAACTTACCCTACACATGGAGGAGCTGTACTATTTTCATAACACTTCTTATTACCCATGGACTTGTTAGTCTTCCTGTCATCATGATTGACCAAAGTCTTCCCATATTAACTATATAGAGTAGGCAACTGCATATAATCTGTATATATTTTAATTGCAGTCCAACTGCATTTAACTGAGGAAGTACAGTAGAAAGGAGACAGAACCTGTGCACTTTTGTGTCATTCACACGCTCCGTAATTTGATGATGCATCTCTGAGTGAGGTCCCAAGGCTGGCTGTGATATCTCCAGACCTTCCTCTTTAACAATTGATATATAACTGCATAAGTTCATAAATACAAGTAGTCAACGCACAGTGTGCAACCAAGGTGCCAAAGTAAGTTGGAGTCTAAGGCATTAAGCTAGAAGCACTCCTGATTTGGGGAGAACTTCTAAGATTTAAAAGTTCATAATATGCTAGTTCATATTTTTAATTTGAGTAATGATCCTACTATATTCCTATTGGTCTAGTGTTCTTTCTTATTCTTTTCTTTTTTGGTTTTCCAATAGTGCTGATGGCAGTCAACAACCAAACAGTTGGTGCCACCTTTGCTTGTTCCAGCTTGCTCATATCACATGCCTCCTTGTGTACAGATACAGGTCTTCACTCCAGTAAAAGGAGTTTGTGCCACTGGATATAGTTATTTTTCTACACATGATCACATCAGATCACCAACCCAGATTAAATGATAATCTCTAATAGTCACATTTACATATTAGAGACATATCCTCAGGTTGAAGGTAGTAAAAACCCTCTATAAAAAATGTGTTTCAGAATGTACATACCGTCCCGGATCAAAATGTTCGACTCCTAGATCCTCATCCCAGAGGAAAATATACTCGTATTCGGTAACTATGTCTGGATGTAAGAAACGCTTGGCAAACCACCTACATCATATTAGTAATGCAAATCTAGAGATCACTGAAGCCTAATTACATGTACAAAAAAGAATAAAAATTACAATATGGTTCATGAACAAACTGTTCACCATTTGGTTTGGCTGGCCGCAGATACATGTATGACACTTTTGCTCCATGGTAGATCTCTCCATGCATCTACCTCTCCATCATAATGAAAGAGCATTATCACAAAACCACGGGGGAGGAACTGCAATTCATATTGAAAATGAACATGTGGCACAACTATCTGAGGCAGTATATGATCCTTTAGTTTGACACAAGGATATGCGTGGTATGCATGGACCTTGAGCTTACACATGTTGGGCCCATGTCCCTAATTGTCCCAGTAGACCATTTATTCCAAAGCATAGATAGACTGATCCATGAAATTCTCTACAGTGAGATAATCCAGTTGCTTTTGGTCAAGAGCTGTATATCATGGTTGCAAAAAAACAGTTGAAATGCTTCACATTCAAAATATGAGAAAGGCCAGCTATTATATAGATAAGATTTTATGTTCTGGGATGCTTCCAGGGAGTGGTCTATCTTTGTTGAGTCACATCAGATAAATAGTATAACAATCTCAATCATCAAGTGACGGGCGTCACATGTGAAAATTCAAGGTCCAAGCATCCTATAATTAACTACAAGTACTACATAAGAAACATGATAGAAGCAGAATTGTAGGGTACACACGAGTATAATGATTTGATGATACCTTCCTGACAATTTGGTTTACATTTTCTTTTCGCTTTATTCCTACTGGAATTGCTAGTAAGTTCTTTGACTCTTTTGGATTTCTCTGGAAACAAAAAAGTTGAGAAACTATTGACATGAAGGCCATGAAAAATAAGGGCGGAGAGGTGTGGAGGTCTAACTCTTTAATAATATAAGAATTATAATGATCAAATTAAGCAGTGTCAAGGAAGCTTGCTGATAATTGTGATGAATATTTAAGTATACAACATGATTCTCCATTTTTTTCTGATGCAGCATCAGACTCCAGAGTGCAGACAACCATATGAAAATATTGAGATATCAAGATACTGAAATATTACCCTTGTCAAAATCCAGATAAATCTGGTACCAAGGTAAGTGAACCTTCAACTATCATGAACAGTAACATTTATAGCCTCAATGAGAAATTTACTCCCTTATGAAGTTCAATATAGGCCTTTAGTTCAGCAATTAGATCATATAATAAAATTTTTAGCAAGCACAATTACCATAGACCCTTCAATTGAACTGGGAGCACTTTAGCAATCTTATAATTCCTCTATTCAACTGTGATTCCCAAGTTGCACTTAGTTCCATATCTTAGCACTCACAGAAATTCACCAATAATGAAAAATCACAAGCCTAATGTGCAATAGTTCCCATTATGTCAAACATGATGCCAAATGCAAGAACTAAAAGATTTTCATCAAATAATTGCAAGACTGTTGGTGTATTTTAATCATCCATTGAAATTTGTACATTTTCCACATACCTTTGGGAAACCCCACAATGGCCGCAATTCCAAGTTGGAGGTTGTTCTAACTAAGCCTTTAGGTAGTGCATCACTCCCTTTAGGCCTACATTCAGCCTGATACAAATAAAAGATACGAATCAACAAAGAAATGTTTTTCAACCTTATGTACTATTTGGATAGAATTTAAACTTGAAATCCATGCACAAGTTTGAAAAAAAGAAGGAAAAGAAAAACAAATATGAAATAATTCCATATGGAAGAGAGAAACCTTGCATCTATCAGCTGGTGTAATCATTGGAGCAACCTTCAATTGCCATCTTGACATTCTCTGCACAACGGGCATTGAAAATTACTCTCTGCTGTTGATACATTCATTGAATCATAGGTTTATAATGAACTGGATAATCTGAAATCAGCAGTATTGCCCCCTGAAGAAAATAAGGGGCTTTGAAGTTGCCCTTCTTTTTATTGGAGTGAAGTTGCTTTTGACTGCTTGTGATAAACAATAGAAGATTCTAGGAGTGTGGTTAGGCATATAATTAAGACACTGAGGTATCACTCTCCTAAATTTTTACAGAAGGGGAAGTTCCATTCTCATTTTTGTTTTTTTTTTTTTGAAAGGAGTGAATTTTATTTCTCAGAAGGAAAAACACCATTCACACAAATTTTCTTTCTGTTGGATAACAAAATTACACATTTGAAAGGTGAAAGTTACTCACAATTGCCCCTTTCAGCTCTCTTGGTCTCGTATTTGTTTTATTTTTCATATTCACATTGAAAAATTGTTTCACTATATTTCAAAAATAAATGAAAAAGAACAGAAATTGCTGCAATCTGAGCCAATAATGTTTTGACACAAATGTTTGGCAAATTCCATCAAAATGCAATATGTCATCCAAATAGGCAATAATTCCATGAAAAAGAAGCTAAAATGAAAGTCTAGAGAGCGATAACAAAAAACATTGACTGCATATTGCGCTACAACTGCTTCAACTAAAACGGAAAACATACAAAGATTTGAAAACCTGTCTATCTTTCAACCTTCTAAAACCAGCAAATGTATAAGGGAAATCACTCTTATAGTAAGGAAAATAAATTAGCAAACCCACCAGAGAGAATTAATAATTCAACCAGTAAAATACCCTCTTAAGGTTCAAGAGAATTAAGAGCAATGTATCAACGATTCCATTGTATCCTCCATTCCTTTTAAAGGTTACCTTTACCAATAAAAAAAAAAGACAATAAACAATAATTAGTAACCTGTTATTAATAAAATGCTTACTTCTGTATAATCAGTAGCAGTGAAAACACTCCCAATAAAGAAAACTCCAGAGAATAAAGCAGCAGCGAGAAGTGCATTGCAGACACACAATCGCCTGCTTGTCAAATCCTGAACCTGTGCTTGGAAAGAGCAAAATAATGTATGCCCAAGAACATAATATAGTTATAGTCCATATGTCTTTTGAGTAAAGATCAAAGCTGGGATTTACTGAATAGAAACATAAAAGTGGCATATATAATCGAGTCGAGTACAAACCTAATGTTAGCAGAAATATGGAATAACAGATTACGTTAGTTACATATGCAAACATCACATCCTCATATCACCAGCACTCATATCATTACAACTCAGAATGATGCCATCTTTGCTAATTGACATTTACAATTATCAGAAATCAAACAGATTTCCATATACACCTGATTTTCAGATCATAGAGATGTACACGGCAAAATGGGATGTTCTTTTTACCTTTCAAGCTCCCAAAGGTATTCAAAAGCTTATTTGGGGACAGAGACCCACATTCCTTGGATTGTAAACCACGCAAGCCCCTAAAACAAAGAATGACATCGTCTGTACATTTATTTTAATTAATCTCCACCATTAATTTCTAATGAATCAGAAGCCTAAACAGTACATGAGATTTGAAATCAACCAGCTAATCAAATCCACTGGAAGTTCTAAGATTATGAAATTAAGTCCATCAAAATCTAGAAGATTTTGGATCACTTCCACATCCACTCCACAACTCAACAAATTAATGGTCTAGATGCATAACAATGAATCACATGTAAGTGTAACATCAAATCGCCAAACAGACATACATTGATTGGGTATTTGATTGAAACAACTATCCTTATCTTACATCTATAAAAACGAAGTCAATACATAAAGCAATTAAGATCTAGCAATTCAATCCAAGCCATCTAATTCAAACATTCCAATACAAAATCAATCCAGTAATAGGATAAGTGCAGAGGATTTATGATGTAATAACAATATTTAATCACAGTTTAACCAAAAAACAATATTTAATCACAGTTTTACCAAAAAACAATATTTAATCACAGTTTACAATCAATACTTCCAGAAGTAGTCATTCAAACTCATAGAAAGGCTTACAAAATGTGTTTTCGCCATCTTCCATGAAACCCCAAAACTATCTAGTCAAAAAAAAAAAAAAAAAAATTCCTGTTAGTGACAGCTCTTAAAAAAAGAGGATGCAGAAGAAGAGCTGAATGATATATATGTCCCCTGCCCTCGTTTCTATTTCTAATAGATATGACCCTGAAATAATCTCTTCTATCCATTAAACATATATAAATAGAAAAGCAAAAGTGGTCCATTTTCAAAAACATGAGGCATAAATATTACTTCCTAAAGATTGTAGTAAACCAAAACTACTAAATAAGAAGAAGAAGAGATGAAACATGAAAGAAAACCCAGAAAAGAAAATACCCGAAAGAGAGAATTGACAGCAGAAGAAGAGAAGATAGCATAGTAGATTCTCCTTTGAAGAAAATAAGCCTTGGGTTATTGTTCTTGTTTCCTCCTATATAATCCAACAGGAAGAAATGATTGAGAGAGAGAGAGAGAGAGAGAGAGACAGACAGTGAGTGAAATAGAAAGTCTTAAAAGCAAGGAGAGAGAGAGAGAGAGAGAGAGAGAGAGAGAGAGAGAGAGAGTGAAATAGAAAGTCTTAAACGCAAGGATACAGTGCCACTGAAATTGAGATGGCGCCTTGTAAAACAGTCCACAGAATACAGATACTCTACCACCACCGCCAACTGCTAAAAATATAAGAAAAAACGGACTACACGCACGAGAAGAATAACAAAATGCTGGTACTCTGCCAGAGCTTGCAAATTTGGTGACCATGCGTAGATTACAAACAATGCTAACCACCATCCATATAATGGGGCCCACCTAAATGAAAGTGTAGTGTACCCTCCTTTTATATCTGATCCTTGTCGCAGACTGGTTGGTTTGATGCAAAATGGAATCAATAGGTTCAGATCATTTGTTTTGTGTAAATCTCATGGTTACATATTGTGGAGCCCACGATAATGGACGGTTTGGATTTAAACATTTATGGGATGGGTCTGGATGATGTGTGTGCATATCCATGGGCCGCCTTTAGCCTGCAAGAGTATCAGAAAGACTCCCCTTTCTTTCTTCTAGTGAAAAGGTGAGTTGACGAGAAGCTAACAGCCAATAGCGGGAAGACTTGTGCGTCAGAGCACTCATTTCAAAGAGAATTTTCTTCACACGCTTGTAGATGTGATCAGAATCTGCCGAACTCTGACTTGACTTCCAGTCAGAAGAGTCCTGCTGGCTGCTTTTTTATAGGACATCAGAATGGGTACTGTGGGATTGCGTCAGGTTGGTCAAATTGGAGCAGGTAATTCATATATGCCCAACCCTGTCCCAACTAGTTTGATAGTCGGGCTGGAAATGCCAACCAAAACCCAACCCAGGTGTTCAAAGGGCCAGCTGCAACCTGAATTGCCAGGTAGGGTTTGGGTCCGTTGGTGGGTCAGCCCAATTTGTTGGGTTGTGTGGAGTTTGTGTCAGGCTAGCCGAGCCTGGAAAAGATTAGCCATGTTCTACCCGTTCCATTATCAAGCCAAATTATTAGATCCCATCAAGCCCACAAGGATAAGTCAATGATGATCCAGCCGATTACTAGTGTAAAAGGCAGATTATTACTTAGATGTGCTAGTCAAACCAGTAAATTAATTCAGGTTTAAGGAAACATAGGACCAGACCCTATTATGTATCCCCAGATTCTAACTATGGACCTACAATCATAGCTGAAATCTAGACTAAAGAGAACTCTTCTGACCCACCACCGCAACCATAGCAGAGCCAACATCAAGCTGTTTAATTGTCCAATCAGAATTGATATGCACATCCAGACCGTGGATCTGATTGTGGCTATAATGGATAGATCGTGTGCCTAGAAAACTCTGTAGTCCAAATTAGATCTCATCAAGGAACCAACACTAGGATGAAACGGGTCAACCCAATGAATCACATGCTAAGTAACGTTTATTCTTGCTATACAGAGTCAACTCAATTACGCAAAACGAGATCTTAATTCATTGTTTAAGATCTCAGATCCCGCACCACTTGAATAATGAATCCTTGTAAATGGCCACAGATAACGGATTTCTTTATGGTGATTGTCTTCCACATAACATGAAATTATCCTTGCAAATGAAGAAACAAAGGATGCACAGAAAGGCAAATTTTATAGTAACTTGACGGTTAAAGAAAGGCTTTTACATGGGAGATATCATGCAGACACTTTCCTCGATTTTCAGTTGTTTCTTTCACAAGCACATGTACTTTCTACTACCTCAAGTTCCTTTCTTTCTGCCCCTTTTCCCCCTTTCTTATATAAAATCATTCATTGACATTGCCTGCCCCAGAGATTAGAATAACCTCTGAATAAACACAGCTATGGACCTATGGTTATTAAAAATGAACTAATTAATGATGCAACAAAATATTCACCAACTGCCAGATGTTGAATTGCGCACTCCAACAACATAATTCCAACAGTTTATGCAAACACAACTAACCTGCTTAGAAGATCCTTATCATGCATCCACTAGAACTTTGGGGATTCCCTAAACCATCAATGTGTTTGGTTTTCATCAAGATGGTTCCTTAAGGCCCATCTGAATCTCTTCGTAAACAAACTACAAAAAACTTGGTCTAAATGTAAACAAGGGTTTGACCAAATGTGAGCTACTTGTGAGTTATTCTGTTGAGTTGTTTTGTTCTTAGTCATAACCATTTATGGTTAAGTAAGAGTCACGTGTAATTAGATTTATAGGTAAACTAAGACAAGGAAAAGCAGCACTGAAACACATAGCTACACTTTTCTGTCTCACCAAAACTAGCAAAGAGAAGAGAGCTAATGTAATCTGAGTTTCAAGAACTTGCACATTCAGTATTGCAGGAATTCGAATATGTACAAGAATGGTTTCAAGTTCAGTTTATTCATTGCCTCTCATAAAAAAAGGAAACAGCACAAAATCCACACTAGAAACACCCAAAACCCCCATCCAAAGGAGGGAAACAACAACAACAGAGGACACCAGTAACCACATCAGATTCAAGAAAATGAACATTTGCAGCTCAGAAAATGATCCCAGATCAGCTTCAAATTGTCTTGAAGCATCTTCTTGATGATGCTAGTTTCGGCTATGCCCTCCTGAAAATAAGAAAGCCATAAATATGGTTAGGAAACCACTCAGATCCTGTGGGAAGTGATCAATGCGCTATGAAACAATTAAAAATATCTCCTGGATGCTGGATGTTTTATTTTTATATGATAGACTGAACAGTTTATTACAAGACCAGTCTCAGATAGCAAGAGCTGAGCAAATATTAGATATATTTGGTTTCAAGAGAAGACAAAGGGAAATGTAGAATGGAACATCATATCAAGCAGCATGTGATATTGTGTGGTTGTTCTAAAATTTTTATATTGATTTATTTACCTTTTTAAGATAACAATACTTCTATAAATTAGGATGACAGAATTTTCAAGGAGGAAAACACATCAGATGGATCAGCTAGGAAAATATCATACAATTTGTGAACAAACCAGACAAAGTTGATATCAGAACCAAATTCCACAAATTTATCTTCACTCCAAACATCCCTCCTAACAGGAGGGAAAGATGTGGCTGATTGAGCAGCTAGAACCTTCATTTGATTGAGGATGTATGAGAAATGCCAAAGGCTCATTTACCTTGCCGCTTGCCCAAGAGATTGCGGATTTTAAAAACAGGACTCTGGCCAACTCGGTCACCCTCAAGTCAACTAGGCTCAGCTACAAAGGTTGGGACTCGAGCGTGTCAAGCCAAGCGGCAACCTAGGATCAACAGCCATTAAAAATAGCCCCAAAAGTCTTAAAAAATGCAAAAATATAGTTTTATGGATCTATAATTTTAAGATTTATTTTGTTTCATTCATTAATAATGAATTCAAGTTGTTATAGGTATTACATTTATATTTCACTCAGTTGGATGAATACTACGATCAATCTTTAAATGCTAGGATGTAAATGAGTGCATTAAGGCCCAAAAACCATAGAATTTGGACAACTATAAGTGATTCAACTCGGTATCTGCCAAGTCAAGACTCAATGTGGACACAGTCAAATTATAAGACAATAGCATTGACAGAATCACCTCCAGCTACTACCAGACCATGAAACTGGCTGAAAGAAGTTGAGGTTAATTGCAAGAATCCATCAGCGCGCTCGCCATTGAAATCCAAAATGGACCTTCTTATCCAGACCCCCTGATGAATAGTGATTACTGATTAGGTCTATTCAAATTTCTCAGCAGTTCTCCCAGGGAATAGTTCTCAGTTCTCACAAGGTCACTACTAGTTTGATGCCCATAAGTCATTACTGTATGAAGACCAATCATAAAAGGACAAGCTTGAATGCCTAGAGCTACTATTCCAATCAAGGATGACTTAGTAGAGACATCTAAAGAAGTGTGTGTTTCTCAAAATTATCTCTGATATAAGCTCTTTTTGCGAAGTCATAATGATGGAAAGATGCAGATTTATTCTTCCATGCAGCAGAACATCATGGTTAATATTCAGCATTCAATCATTGAAGATAAAATATCATGTGAAACTTAACTCAAAAAGGCTATCATAAACATTCAACTGATGTATACGATGAACAAGACAACAGATGTAGTCTTCATGATGAAGGGAACAAAAGGAACACATTTTTGTGTTTATAGTTTATTGATTCGAGTACTTTGGTTAGCTTCAAATAGTTTGTCATGATCTGGGGTAAAGATTAGAAAGAACTTACCCTCACCAACTTGGATATTCCCAACATCTTCAGAGTAACTTCCCTTGCAACTTCCCCTTTAAAGGTCCTAAAATCAATCCGGTCTGCATGTCTCAACTTAAGCCTCATCATAAGATCTCTAAAGGATTTAAACTTGATGTGCCAAACGCCAACCACAGTGAACCTATCACCGAAAGTCTCCTTTCCCAGAGGCCATCTCAGACCCCCCTTCACATGAGGATCCAAAACGGCATGCTTCAATAGCTCTCTTATGCCATGTTCCTCCTCATCCTGAAAACAGCACATACAGTTTGTTCACAGAGTCATCAATTCAGTTGACATACAGTGATGGATGATTCATTTCCATGTGTGACAGATCAAAACTCACAGTCAGTGCCGTCAAAATCCTCTTGGTGGACAGCATTAGCCTTAGGTCAAGATCTTTATCAAGGCATGATATGTCTGCTACAAGGTACCGCACCTGATTCAATTCGACCTGCAATGTGCAATGGAATATGTTTCAATAAAAGCCACAAGAAGATGCCCACTTGTTTTATTTATGCAAGACAGTGCATATTGCAGAGGTAGTAGACAAGATGCTTAATTCTGCTTATTGTAGAGTCAAAATATCAAGTAATGATCAACAATCAGATTTCCCTGTCTACAAACACTTGAACGAGGAGCAAGATCATTTCCCAACAGGATGGAAACACATGCTGATGAAAATACAAAATGAAAAATAAATGTTTCATATACAAGTAATAGGTCATCATGATCAAAGCTCAAAATGCTTGGATAAAAACAAAGAAACCCGGAGTGGAGAAAATAAGAGCTGGTAACACTCTGTCAAATGTATGAGTGACTGGAGCCACCCCTCAAAGAAAAAAGGGTTTGCCCATTTAACACGCTCACCAAGGGTGCTTTTGCAAATAGCACCTTGATCTTGATTCTCAGCACCTTCGCAAGAGTGTCCGCATGCAACCAACAATGAAAATGCACCAAAAAAAAAAAAAACCCTAAAAACCAGGTTTCCCAATGTTTTGTTCTAATAGAATATGTCATCGCGCACTCAAAACCTATGAAAACCAGATGCACCAGATATAAATAACATGGGTTGGACAGATTTCTCACATAATTCAAGTATTGGGCATGATACAATAAGACAATTGATGTCAATATGAGCATGATACAATAAGACAATTGATGTCAACAAGCCTATTTTGAAGTATCTGATTACCATGGCTGGAACAAATTTCCACATCCAACCAGAGAAGCAAATCCTAGTTTGCACAAAGATATACTAAGCTGTAGAAACATAAGCATCATACTATTTTTCTTTTTCTTCTTCTTTTTTTCTTTCTTCTCTTTTTCTTTTAATGGTGACATGACTTGAACATGTAACCTCCACATCACCTAATGGCTGCAACAATAAGCACCCTCCAACTGTCAAATGGGCACTTGTCACACAAGCATGAAAAGTAATAAAAAAAAAAAAAAACTAATAAAATCTAGATACAACTACTCATTGCATGGAGACAAGACACTTGCCTTTTGAAGTTCTAGTCCCGCTCCATCCTTTAAGACAAAACATTTGCACGAAATGGTCACATTTGGTCTGTATTTGTCATATATCTGCATGAAATATGAAAAGCACACATGATCTAGCCATGGGTAACAGACAAGATACAGATATTAACCATTAAGGTCGTGAGTTAAATAAAAACCTTAACATGATAATGTTCTTTCTCTGATTCAAAATCAAATCCGATTTTCGGGACAACCAAATGTTGAATAGCTTCCATATAAGCATCCGAAACATTTGTGTAAAATGATTTAGAAACTTGGTTGTGAGGGGCAACGTCAGCAACTGAACTTTTCAAGATCGCATCAAGGCTCATAAAAGAGTCCCTGTGTAACATAAATGAAAAGTTAAGTTACAGAAGTCAAGAGAGAGAGAGAGAGAGAGAGAGAGAGAGAAATTGCTTTTTTCAATCTAATATAAGTTTCATTCTTATGCATGTACTGACAATAGCATAAACTGTCTTTATTTTCATTTTCCTGTTTACTAATCCTGCCCTTGAGCTCTTGGCCAAAATCTATATATCGGGCAACTAATTTCCTCTGACAAGAAAATGCAAGCCAACATGTTCAAGAATCAGTGACCTTATTATGAGGCAGACAAAGATAATATACTTCCAATCCACTTATGATAGATATCTAAGTTGATACTTTCACTGATCTCAATTATCCACATATATCAGCAATGGCTATGTTCAGTCCAATCCAAATCTCAAACAATAGTTTTCTTATCACAAGACAGACGATTAATAATTTCAAAATAAAATCAACAATTACTCTAGAAAGGACATTTGCACAGTTTTACCAATAAAGGACATACTTGCATAAAAACTATGACAAATTTGTCAAGGTTTCTATTCTCAATAAGATTTTCAGATCCAATGCCCTTTGCCACACTATTGTCAGCCGACCAATGTTTAGACCCTATGCTATTTATTTATTTATTTATTTTTATCCCTTTGGTCTTTTGATTCCTTTTAATTATGAGAACGCAGTTTTGTCCTTTGCCACTCTGCGTGAACCTTTTCTGGTAACAAATGGTCTTTTTTTTTAAAGTGGTAAAACAATATTATTCCACAGGAGAAAACTTGCAAAGAGAAACTGCAAACATAAGGACAATTAACTGAAAGAAAACAAAGGAGGCTGCAAATCAAAGCTTTAAAATATTGTGATAAGGATTTTGACCAGAGAAACAACAAAATGGGCAAGCAAAGGAATTGGTCATCTTTGTGAGGCATATAGTACGCCACTTCAAAGAAGATTTCACCACTGTAGAGGATAAACACCTGATCTAAATCCAGTATGGGGACTGTGAATAATCACATCCAAAACACTTAAACACACAATAATCAATCAACAAAAACATCCACGAAAAAAAAAAACAACAACAAATCACTCTGAATCATCCTTAAGCAAGGAGGTGCAATCAAATAAATCAAGTGCAAGAAAATTCTTACCCATTAAAGAATAGTTTGCCAAATCGAGCCACAAAAGAAGGCTTTACTTCTTCATACTCCTCAGACTCCATTACATTCATCACACTCTGAAAAGAAGTTTCTAGGTCCAGGTGAATCTTTTCTGGTATAGATAGCCATGGCCTATCTAAAGAGCTTTCTGTCACTTCACTAGTCTCTAGAAACCAAGACAATGCTTACTTTCAGATTGCATACTTAAGTAAAAGAAACAAAGCATCAATTAGTAACTAGCTACTGAAAATAGAATAGAAACCTCCAGACGGACGCTCATGCACTAAAGCTAGTGGTTTTTCACCGCTTCTGCGCTCAAAGGTTTCACAAGAAATCGGCTCCAGCCTCACTGAAGTTGGAAAATGATCATTGTCTGTCAAACCAACTGCCCACCATCTTGAAATGGAATTCTTTCCGTAAACTATCTTTCCACCCTGTGAAGCATGTTGGTCTTTCCTTTTCGTCGAATTCAATGTGGACCTGAAGTTTAAATTTCTTGAAAATCTAGGATGGAATGAAGAGGGTGCAGGTACCAGCTTCTTCCCATCGTCAAAATGCCGCTTATGTGGAGGCACGTATGCCATAAGGATATATAACTGACACTAAAGTCCACAAATCTTCACCCTAAAAAAGATATAAAAAAACATCTCAAATCGCTGATAATGAAGATAAACATCATAAAATCCACGCATTTAGCCAGTATCAATCAGGATAAGAGCAATGAGCTTTCAATCACATATATCAAAATGAAGTGAATAATCCAAAAACAGAGATTACTTGAAAACTCAATGTAGAACTCGACTGACTACCGAAATCAGTGTTGTACAAACTCTGACATCAGATTGTCTACCCAAAACCCCAACGTCTTCTATTAGAGATCATTTGAATCAAAGAGAATCTCAGCAAAAAAAAAAAAAAAAAAAAAAAAACTATTTCACCCAAAAATAAAAAACCCACATAGGAAACCCTTGCTCTTTTGTTAGGAGTGGCAATGACCATAGAAGAAGGTACTTGGGCATGTTAGACTGCAACAACCTCTGACAAAGACTTGGGCAGTTGAGAATTCCAAATACCAGTCAGAATTTGTCCACTGCAACCCATCTCTTATTAGTGAGACTGGAATTTGCTACAGGGCCTGCCCCTTCTGACGTTTTAAAATCTCCTCAATCCCAAGTTTTGGAATTCTCATTTGAAATTATCATTTGGGGGTGTTTGGAATTCCCCCAACAGGAATTCTTGCAATCTATGTTCAAGAAAGTCATTTCCTAAACTTCTGAGGAAAACTAGATCCTTCAAAATGGGTAGGTATAAAACTTCTCCTAAGAAAACCCAACCCAAAAAGAAGGAAAAAAAAAACAGACTTTCCAGAGAGAATTCACACAGCCAAAAATACCCAAACAAGAAATCAATGCAAGGACACAGTTTCCCATTGAAATTCAATTCAACACAATCAAGAAGCATAGCCATCTGCCTATTCCTAGTTCAATGATTAAACAAAAGAAGCAAAAAAACATATATCCAGAGACCAAACAAGGAAAGAATGAACTAACCCAGAATCCGATTTCCTCAGTTTTTCAGCTCTTTCTCTTCCTTGGATTCAGCTCAGTGAAATCAAGAGAACCCGCGAAACCTTGCGAAATTTGCCGTTTGCTTTTTTAGTGCAGCATCCGTGGAGGCTACGGATTCTGCAAAGGTAATTTGGACCGCGTAGGCCACACATTTGGGCCCACATCTGATAGAGCTCTGCAAGTTTTCCTGGAGGTTGGAGACCAAGAAGGCGAGTCAACTTGACTTGGCCCTGCGGGTCACTGTTCTGGGCCCACGTCTGACAGAACTTTTCTAGCTCTTGAGGCCCAAGGCCCTGTAAATTCATCAGGGTTGGCCCCATCTTTGAAATGAAAGTTGCAGTGCCCTTTCCTCGATTTTACGGTGAAGATAAAGATTCGCCAAAAGCTATGTGTGGTTGTGTAGCCAGCTAATTTTTAGGAGCAAACTGTAGTGCTACCCCAGATGAGTTACACGTCGGATTAAGATGCTTGTGAGGTTCGAATGTACTGGTATCATGTCTCTTAACTCAAAATGCTTTCCTAATGCATATACAGTGAAGTGTTCTTCTGAAATCTGATCTGCTTAGCTTTTTGGTGGCCATTGAGCAAATTCTGCACTTTTGTTAGTAATCCTTGTCTCATGAGTCTCATCCACCTCTGAATGTTTTGTTGACATTATTACCAGGCTCCCTTCCAAAATTAAGACTGTGTCTCACACAGATGGACTATAGCAATCAAATCCTCTCTTTCTACAACGCCACAGTTGGCCCACTTCCAATTAAAAAAAGGGGTCATGTTTCTTGGGCAATCCACATTGCAAGTGGATATTGGATTCTTATTTCTTCTCTTTTTTGAGTGTATGTATGGCACCCAATGCACTAAGCGAACAATAAACTCTGGTTATAAAACCCAAAACACCACATAAAACGTTCAATCCAATAAGCCCGCTTTTACTTCACTTACTCTCTATCCCATTAGATCTTCATCTGGTTTCTCTTTTTGCTCTCTTCGAACATGACATCAGCTTTGCTATTAACTGCAATGTTAATTAATGTCAGTCATGTTTGTGGTAGCCAAGGACAGCTTCTTCAGTGGGAAGAGGCTCTTAACCAATCAATTCATAGAGAGTGGCCCTTAGGAGTTTCTAATGCAGGGTTACTGCAGCGAAGTGTTGTTAGTCATACCGGACAACAAAGGTAGCTCTGTGGTCTATGAGGACTTATGGCCATGGTGATTGATCTAACTTGCTCTCACAAAACAATAGCAACTTGGTCATCTTTCCGGATTTAAATGTTGTCTGGTCTATAGGCTCAACCCGTGGCCCTAATGCATATCCTAGTTGTCGAGAATGATGGTGATGTGGAGAGATATGGTGATACAATGCCATCCATTAACATCATCAATGACACTAAAATCTAAAATTTTGAACTTTTTGGGCTAGATCAAAACCCAAACCATTGATACTCTTCATAAGCTTCAAGGTTAAATTTCGATCATTGATTCTTCATGGTTTTTGAGAAATTGATGAAAAATTCAGATCACAATATTCTAAAATGTTTAAAGATTTCAACGTGTCAATCGGTCTTGCCAAAAAGTCTCAACGTATATTGTGTATTCCACACAAAAGGGTTTATTATCCATAGATCTATTTTATATAGATAAAATTTGCCAAATAATGCTCAAGATCAACATCCATCCATTACCATATGCTATTGAAATCCCTGAGAGATCCTCCACCGCTATTGGAGAGAGCTCTTTTAATTAATGTAACTAGCATAACAGACTCGTGCCCAAACCCGTGCCCAGACCAAATTGATGTTTGCTTATCCACTTTAGAAACCAGTTGAATACCAATTCAACTTCAACTTGCAAACACTCGTGGCTATACTTGTCAATTCGGCACTAAGACAAGGGCCCCGCAGCCCCCTAAAAGCCCTTGAAACAAGGGCTTTTTGTTCTAAGAGAAAGCCTTGGGGCGTGCCATGAATTTGAGAGCTGGGTTTGGACAGTACTGGCCCAGCTCGGGCATGGCCCATGTACATGTTTTATTTTATATAATACATATTTTTATATGTGAATATATGCTAAAATGCGGTTATAATAGTCACTTAGCCGTAATAAAATAGAGATATGGAGGCAATTTCATGGACTCGTACCTGTTACAAAATGCATTAAAAACTAATACATATACTTGTTCATTTTATCTCTATTTAATTATTTAAGTCAAATAGAGGTGTACTCCTACTAATAATGATAGTGTTTTTTTTTTCCTTTGTAGAGTGACTTGAGATCATGTGACCCAATTTATAAAGATCTCATTCACCAGTAATTTTTTAAGTTCACAAATGATGATCCTTTACCCCAAAGGACCATCCGGACTCTTGTAGATATGATCAGTCAGAAGAGTCCTGCTGGCTGCTTTTTTATAGGATATCAGAATGGGTGCATTGGGATTGGATCAGGTTGGTCAAATTGGGGCAGGTAATACATATACCGCCAACCCAGACCCAACTAGTTTGATAATCAGGCTGGAAATGTCAACCAAAACCCAACCCAGATGTTCAAAGGGGCCACCTGGAACCCTCAATTGCCTGCTAGGGTATGGGTCTGTTGGTGGGTCAGATCAATTTGTTGGGTTGTGTGGAGTTTGTTTCAGGCTGGCCGAGCCTGGATAAAGATTATCCATGTTCTACCTGTTCCGTTATCAAACCAAATTATTAAGTCTCATCAAGCCCACAAGGATAAGTCAATGATGATCCAGCCGATTACTAGTGTAAAAGGCAGATTATTACTTAGATGTGCTAGTCAAACCAGTAAATTAATTCAGGTTTAAGGAAACATAGGACCAGACCCTATTATGTATCCCCAGATTCTAACCATGGACCTAAAATCATAGCTGAAATCTAGCCTAAAGAGAACTCTCATGACCCACCGCCGCAACTATAGCAGAGCCAACATCAAGCTGTTTAATTGTCCAATCAGAATTGATATGCACATCCAGACCGTGGATCTGATTGTGGCTATAATGGATAGATCGTGTGTCTAGAAAACTCTGTAGTCCAAATTAGATCTCATCAAGGAACCAACACTAGGATGAAACGGGTCAACCCAATGAATCACATGCTAAGTAACGTTTATTCTTGCTATACAGAGTCAACTCAATTACGCAAAACGAGATCTTAATTCATTGTTTAAGATCTCAGATCCCGCACCACTTGAATAATGAATCCTTGTAAATGGCCACAGATAACGGATTTCTTTATGGTGATTGTCTTCCACATAACATGAAATTATCCTTGCAAATGAAGAAACAAAGGATGCACAGAAAGGCAAATTTTATAGTAACTTGACGGTTAAAGAAAGGCTTTTACATGGGAGATATCATGCAGACACTTTCCTCGATTTTCAGTTGTTTCTTTCACAAGCACATGTACTTTCTACTACCTCAACTTCCTTTCTTTCTGCCCCTTTTCCCCCTTTCTTATATAAAATCATTCATTGACATTGCCTGCCCCAGAGATTAGAATAACCTCTGAATAAACACAGCTATGGACCTATGGTTATTAAAAATGAACTAATTAATGATGCAACAAAATATTCACCAACTGCCAGATGTTGAATTGCGCACTCCAACAACATAATTCCAACAGTTTATGCAAACACAACTAACCTGCTTAGAAGATCCTTATCATGCATCCACTAGAACTTTGGGGATTCCCTAAACCATCAATGTGTTTGGTTTTCATCAAGATGGTTCCTTAAGGCCCATCTGAATCTCTTCGTAAACAAACTACAAAAAACTTGGTCTAAATGTAAACAAGGGTTTGACCAAATGTGAGCTACTTGTGAGTTATTCTGTTGAGTTGTTTTGTTCTTAGTCATAACCATTTATGGTTAAGTAAGAGTCACGTGTAATTAGATTTATAGGTAAACTAAGACAAGGAAAAGCAGCACTGAAACACATAGCTACACTTTTCTGTCTCACCAAAACTAGCAAAGAGAAGAGAGCTAATGTAATCTGAGTTTCAAGAACTTGCACATTCAGTATTGCAGGAATTCGAATATGTACAAGAATGGTTTCAAGTTCAGTTTATTCATTGCCTCTCATAAAAAAAGGAAACAGCACAAAATCCACACTAGAAACACCCAAAAACCCCATCCAAAGGAGGGAAACAACAACAACAACAGAAGACACCAGTAACCACATCAGATTCAAGAAAATGAACATTTGCAGCTCAGAAAATGATCCCAGATCAGCTTCAAATTGTCTTGAAGCATCTTCTTGATGATGCTAGTTTCAGCTATGCCCTCCTGAAAATAAGAAAGCCATAAATAAGGTTAGGAAACCACTCAGATCCTGTGGGAAGTGATCAATGCGCTATGAAACAATTAAAAATATCTCCTGGATGCTGGATGTTTTATTTTTATATGATAGACTGAACAGTTTATTACAAGACCAGTCTTAGATAGCAAGAGCTGAGCAAATATTAGATATATTTGGTTTCAAGAGAAGACAAAGGGAAATGTAGAATGGAACATCATATCAAGCAGCATGTGATATTGTGTGGTTGTTCCAAAATTTTTATATTTATTTATTTACCTTTTTAAGATAACAATACTTCTATAAATTAGGATGACAGAATTTTCAAGGAGGAAAACACATCAGATGGATCAGCTAGGAAAATATCATACAATTTGTGAACAAACCAGACAAAGTTGATATCAGAACCAAATTCCACAAATTTATCTTCACTCCAAACATCCCTCCTAACAGGAGGGAAAGATGTGGCTGATTGAGCAGCTAGAACCTTCATTTGATTGAGGATGTATGAGAAATGCCAAAGGCTCATTTACCTTGCCGCTTGCCCAAGAGATTGCGGATTTTAAAAACAGGACTCTGGCCAACTCGGTCACCCTCAAGTCAACTAGGCTCAGCTACAAAGGTTGGGACTCGAGCGTGTCAAGCCAAGCGGCAACCTAGGATCAACAGCCATTAAAAATAGCCCCAAAAGTCTTAAAAAATGCAAAAATATAGTTTTATGGATCTATAATTTTAAGATTTATTTTGTTTCATTCATTAATAATGAATTCAAGTTGTTATAGGTATTACATTTATATTTCACTCAGTTGGATGAATACTACGATCAATCTTTAAATGCTAGGATGTAAAGGAGTGCATTAAGGCCCAAAAACCATAGAATTTGGACACCTATAAGTGATTCAACTCGGTATCTGCCAAGTCAAGACTCAATTTGGACACAGTCAAATTATAAGACAATAGCAATGACAGAATCACCTCCAGCTACTACCAGACCATGAAACTGGCTGAAAGAAGTTGAGGTTAATTGCAAGAATCCATCAGCGCGCTCGCCATTGAAATCCAAAATGGACCTTCTTATCCAGACCCCCTGATGAATAGTGATTACTGATTAGGTCTATTCAAATTTCTCAGTAGTTCTCCCAGGGAATAGTTCTCAGTTCTCACAAGGTCACTACTAGTTTGATGCCCATAAGTCATTACTGTATGAAGACCAATCATAAAAGGACCAGCTTGAATGCCTAGAGCTACTATTCCAATCAAGGATGACTTAGTAGAGACATCTAAAGAAGTGTGTGTTTCTCAAAATCCTCTCCGATATAAGCTCTTTTTGCGAAGTCATAATGATGGAAAGATGCAGATTTATTCTTCCATGCAGCAGAACATCATGGTTAATATTCAACATTCAATCATTGAAGATAAAATATCATGTGAAACTTAACTCAAAAAGGCTATCATAAACATTCAACTGATGTATACGATGAACAAGACAACAGATGTAGTCTTCATGATGAAGGGAACAAAAGGAACACATTTTTGTGTTTATAGTTTATTGATTCGAGTACTTTGGTTAGCTTCAAATAGTTTATCATGATCTGGGGTAAAGATTAGAAAGAACTTACCCTCACCAACTTGGATATTCCCAACATCTTCAGAGTAACTTCCCTTGCAACTTCCCCTTTAAAGGTCCTAAAATCAATCCGGTCTGCATGTCTCAACTTAAGCCTCATTGTAAGATCTCTAAAGGATTTAGACTTGGTGTGCCAAACGCCAACCACAGTGAACCTATCACCGAAAGTCTCCTTTCCCAGAGGCCATCTCAGACCCCCCTTCACATGAGGATCCAAAACTGCAAGCTTCAATAGCTCTCTTATGCCATGTTCCTCCTCATCCTGAAAACAGCACGTACAGTTTGTTCACAGAGTCATCAATTCAGTTGACATACAGTGATGGATGATTCATTTCCATGTGTGACGGATCAAAACTCACAGTCAGTGCCGACAAAATCCTCTTGGTGGACAGCATTAGCCTTAGGTCAAGATCTTTATCAAGGCATGATATGTCAGCTACAAGGTACCGCACCTGATTTAATTCGACCTGCAATGTGCAATGGAATATGTTTCAATAAAAGCCACAAGAAGATGCGCACTTGTTTTATTTATGCAAGACAGTGCATATTGCAGAGGTAGCAGACAAGATGCTTAATTCTGCTTATTGTAGAGTCAAAATATCAAGTAATGATCAACAATCAGATTTCCCTATCAGCAAACACTTGAACGAGGAGCAAGATCATTTCCCAACAGGATGGAAACACATGCTAATGAAAATACAAAATGAAAAATAAATGTTTCATTTCCATATAGAAGTAATAGGTCATCATGATCAAAGCTCAAAATGCTTGGATAAAAACAAAGAAGCCTGGAGTGGAGAAAATAAGAGCTGGTAACACTGTATCAAATGTACGAGTGACTGGAGCCACCCCTTGAAGATAAAAAGGTTTGCCCATTTAACACGCTCACCAAGAGTGCTCTTGCAAATAACACCTTGAACTTGATTCTCAGCACCCTGGCAAGAGTGTCTGCATGCAACCAACAATGAAAATGAACAAAAAAAAAAAAAACCCTAAAAACGAGGTTTCCTGATGTTTTGTTCTAATAGAATATGTCATTGCCCACTCACAACCTATGATAACCAGATGCACCAGATATAAATGACATGAGTTGGACAGATTTCTCACATAATTCAAGTGTTGGGCATGATACAATAAGACAATTGATGTCAATATGAGCATGATACAATAAGACAATTGATGTCAACAAGCCTATTTTGAAGTATCTGATTACCATGGCTGGAACAAATTTCCACATCCAACCAGAGAAGCAAATCCTAGTTTGCACAAAGATATACTAAGCTGTAGAAACATAAGCATCATACTATTTTTTTTTTCTTCTTCCTTTTCTTTTTTTTTTTTCTTTCCTCTCTTCTTTTTTTTTAATGGTCACATGACTTGAACATGTAACCTCCACATCACCTAATGGCTGCAACAATAAGCACCCTCCAACTGTCGAATGGGCACTTGTCACACAAGCATGAAAAGTAATAAAAAAAAACTAATAAAATAATCTAGATACAACTACTCATTACATGGAGACAAGACACTCGCCTTTTGAAGTTCTAGTCCCACTCCATCCTTTAAGACAAAACATTTGCATGAAATGGTCACATTTGGTCTGTACTTGTCGTATATCTGCATGAAATATGAAAAGCACACATGATCTAGCCATGGGTAACAGACAAGATACAGATATTAACCATTAAGGTAGAGAGTTAAATAAAAACCTTAACATGATAATGTTCTTTCTCTGATGCAAAATCAAATCCAATTTTCGGGACAACCAAATGTTGAATAGCTTCCATATAAGCATCGGAAACATTTGTGTAAAATGTTTTAGGAACTTGGTTGTGAGGGGCGAGGTCAGCAACTGAACTCTTCAAGATCGCATCAAGGCTCAAAAAAGAGTCCCTGTGTTACATAAATGAAAAGTTAAGTTAGAGAAGTTAAGTTAGAGAGAGAGAGAGAGAGAGAGAGAAATTGCTTTTTTCAATCTAATACAAGTTTCATTCTTATGCATGTACTGATAGCAGCATAATCTGTCTTTATTTTCATTTTCCTGTTTACTAATCCTGCCCTTGAGCTCTTGGCCAAAATCTATATATCGGGCAACTAATTTCCTCTGACAAGAAAATGCAAGCCAACATGTTCAAGAATCAGTGACCTTATTATGAGGCAGACAAAGATAATATACTTCCAATCCACTTATGATAGATATCTAAGTTGATACTTTCACTGATACCAATTATCCACATATATCAGCAATGGCTATGTTTAGTCCAATCCAAATCTCAAACAATAGTTTTCTTATCACAAGACAGACGATTAATAATTTCAAAATAAAATCAACAATTACTCTAGAAAGGACATTTGCACAGTTTTACCAATAAAGGACATACTTGCATAAAAACTATGACAAATTTGTCAAGGTTTCTATTCTCAATAAGATTTTCAGATCCAACGCCCTTTGCCACACTATTGCCAGCCGACCAATGTTTAGACCCTATGCTATTTATTTATTTATTTATTTATTTATTTTTATCCCTTCGGTCTTTTGATTCCTTTTAATTATGAGAACGTAGTTTTGTCCTTTGCCACTCTGCGTGAACCTTTTCTGGTAACAAATGGTCTTTTTTTTAAAGTGGTAAAACAATATTATTCCACAGGAGAAAACTTGCAAAAAGAAACTGCAAACATAAGGACAATTAACTGAAAGAAAACAAAGGAGGCTGCAAATCAAAGCTTTAAAATATTGTGATAAGGATTTTGACCATAAAAACAACAAAATGGGCAAGCAAAGGAATTGGTCATCTTCGTGAGGCATATAGTACGCCACTTCAAAGAAGATTTCACCACTGTAGAGGATAAACACCTGATCTAAATCCAGTATGGGGACTCTGAAAAATCACATCCAAAACACTTAAACACACAATAATCAATCAACAAAAACATCCACGAAAAAAAAAAACAACAACAAATCACTCTGAATCATCCTTAAGCAAGGAGGTGCAATCAAATAAATCAAGTGCAAGAAAATTCTTACCCATTAAAGAATAGTTTGCCAAATCGAGCCACAAAAGAAGGCTTTACTTCTTCATACTCCTCAGACTCCATTACATTCATCACACTCTGAAAAGAAGTTTCTAGGTCCAGGTGAATCTTTTCTGGTATAGATAGCCATGGCCTATCTAAAGAGCTTTCTGTCACTTCACTAGTCTCTAGAAACCAAGACAATGCTTACTTTCAGATTGCATACTTAAGTAAAAGAAACAAAGCATCAATTAGTAACTAGCTACTGAAAATAGAATAGAAACCTCCAGACGGACGCTCATGCACTAAAGCTAGTGGTTTTTCACCGCTTCTGCGCTCAAAGGTTTCACAAGAAATCGGCTCCAGCCTCACTGAAGTTGGAAAATGATCATTGTCTGTCAAACCAACTGCCCACCATCTTGAAATGGAATTCTTTCCGTAAACTATCTTTCCACCTTGTGAAGCATGTTGGTCTTTCCTTTTCGTCGAATTCAATGTGGACCTGAGGTTTAAATTTCTTGAAATTCTAGGATGGAATGAAGAGGGTGCGGGTACCAGCTTCTTCCCATCATCAAAATGCCGCTTATGTGGAGGCACGTATGCCATAAGGATATATAACTGACACTAAAGTCCACAAATCTTCACCCTAAAAAAGATATAAAAAAACATCTCAAATCGCTGATAATGAAGATAAACATCATAAAATCCACGCATTTAGCCAGTATCAATCAGGATAAGAGCAATGAGCTTTCAATCACATATATCAAAATGAAGTGAATAATCCAAAAACAGAGATTACTTGAAAACTCAATGTAGAACTCGACTGACTACCGAAATCAGTGTTGTACAAACTCTGACATCAGATTGTCTACCCAAAACCCCAACGTCTTCTATTAGAGATCATTTGAATCAAAGAGAATCTCAGCAAAAAAAAAAAAAAAACTATTTCACCCAAAAATAAAAAACCCACATAGGAAACCCTTTCTCTTTTGTTAGGAGTGGCAATGACCAAAGAAGAAGGTACTTGGGCATGTTAGACTGCAACAACCTCTGACAAAGACTTGGGCAGTTGAGAATTCCAAATACCAGCCAGAATTTGTCCACTGCAACCCATCTCTTATTAGTGAGACCGGAATTTGCTACAGTGCCTGCCCCTTCTGACGTTTTAAACTCTCCTAAATCCCAAGTTTTGGAATTCTCATTTGAAATTATCATTTGGGGGTGTTTGGAATTCCCCCAACAGGAATTCTTGCAATCTATGTTCAAGAAAGTTATTTCCTAAACTTCTGAGGAAAACTAGATCCTTCAAAATGGGTAGGTATAAAACTTCTCCTAAGAAAACCCAACCCAGAAAGAAGGCAAAAAATAAACAGACTTTCCAAAGAGAATTCACACAGCCAAAAATACCCAAACAAGAAATCAATGCAAGGACACAGTTTCCCATTGAAATTCAATTCAACACAATCAAGAAGCATAGCCATCTGCCTATTCCTAGTTCAATGATAAAACAAAAGAAGCAAAAAAACATATATCCAGAGACCAAACAAGGAAAGAATGAACTAACCCAGAATCCGATTTCCTCAGTTTTTCAGCTCTTTCTCTTCCTTGGATTCAGCTCAGTGAAATCAAGAGAACCCGCGAAACCTTTCGAAATTTGACGTTTACTTATAGTGCAGCATGCGTGGAGGCTACGGAGTCAGTAAAGGTGATTTGAACCGCGTGGGCCACACATTCGGGCTCACATCTGATAGAGCTCTCCAAGTTATCCTGAAACTTGAAGACCAAGAAGGCGAGTCAACGTGACTTTGACCTGCGGGTCACTGTTGTGGGCCCACGTCTGATAGAACTTTTCTAGCTCTTGAGGTCCAAGTCCCTGTAAATTCTTCAGGGGTGGGCTCCTTCTCCAAAAGTTATGTGTGGTTGTATAGTTCAAACTTGCCACTTTCATAAATAGATCGTGGCCCTAAGCCAGATGAGCTACCCCAATGGATTAAGATGCTTGCGAGGTTTGTATGCTCTGGTATCATGTCTCTTAACTCAAAAATGCTTTCCTAATGCAGATACAGTGAAGTGTTCTGATCTGCTTCGCTTTTTGATGGCCATTGAGCAAATTCTGCACTTTTGTTAGTAATCCTTGTCTCAGGAGTCTCATCCCCCTATGAATGTTTTGTTGACATTATTACAAGGCTCCCTTCCAAAATTAAGACTGTTCTATAGGTTGGCTTCAATGTATCTCACACATAAGGACTATAGCAATCAAATCCTCTCTTTCTACAACACCACAGTCCCACTTCCAAATAAAAATAGCGGTCATGCTTCTTGGGCAAGCCACATTGCAAGTGGATATTGGATTCTTATTTCTTCTCTTTTTTGAGTGTATGTATGGCACACAATCCACCAAGCGAACAAATAAACTCTCATTATAAAATCCAAATCACCACATAAAACTTTCAATCCAAACAAGCCCTCTATTGCTTCACTTATTTTTTGCTCTATTCAAACATGACATCAGGTTTGCTATTAACTACAGTGTTAATTAATGTCAGTCATGTTTGTGGTAGCTAGGGACAGCTTCATCAGTGGGAAGAGGCTCTTAACCAATCAGTTTCACAGAGAGTGGCCCCTACAAGTTTATAATGCAGCAGGCTCTTACCGCAGCAAAGTATTGTTAGTCGTACCAGACAACAAAGACAGCTCTGTGGTCTATTAGGACTCATGGCCATGGTGATTGATCTAACTTGCTCTCACAGAACAATAGCAACTTGGTCATCTTTCCGGATCTAAATGTTGTCTGGTCTATAGGCTCAACCATGGCCCTAACGCCCATCCTGGTTGTCTAGAATGAGGTAATATGGAGAGATATGGTGGTACAATGCCGTTTATTAACACCATCATTGAGTTTTTAACATTAAGATCTGAATTTCTAAAGTTTTTGGGCCCTAGATCAAAATCCGAACTATTGATCATCTTCATAAGCTTCAAGACCAAATTTCGGTCATTGATTCTTTGTGATTTTTGAAATTTTAATGAAAATTTCAGACTGTAAGATTCTTAAACGTCTATTTCAAATTGTCAGTTGGTCTTACCCAATGGTCTAAATGTAAAATATATTTTGCACAGAGAGATCTATTATCCATAGATCTATTTTATACATATAAAATTTGCCAAATAAAGCTTAAGATCAACATCGATCCATTATCATAAGCTATTGAATTCCCTAATGGTTTTTCAACATTATTGTGTAGTTTTTCTCTGTAGAAATGCTAGGGCCTACCCGCACCATCATCGGAGCGAGCTCTTAGAATTAATGTAACTAGCATAACATGCCCATGCCCAGCCTGAATTGAGGTTTGCTTGTTCGCTTTAGAAATTGGTTAAATACCAGTTCAACTTCAACTTGCAAACGCTCATGGCTAGACCTGAATTGAGGTTTGCTTGTCCGCTTAAGAAATTGGTTGAATATCAATTCAACTTCTAACTTGCTAACACTCTTGGCTAGACCTATCAATTCAGCATTGAGACAAGGGCCCCCCCGGCTGGCCTGGCCTTCTAAAAGCCCTTAAAACAAGGGCTTTTGTTTCTTTAAAATGTTGGGAAAAAAGAGAAAGAAACCAGAAGAACAAACACTCCACACAAAAGACACAGATTTACGTGGTTCACCCGATGTGGGCTACATCCACGGAGATTCAAACCTGTTTCACTATTGTTAGAGATCACCCACGAGAAGAACAGCCCTCTCCTCGTGATTACAAGAGCACACAACTCGCCTTTGGTTCTTCTCTGCAGAAAACCAACTCTCTCTTTTCACCACACCCTCAGAATAACAAAAGCCCTAATAAATAGTAACCCTAAGCAATAACAACCGTCGGATCTGCCCTCATAACAAAGGGTCCAGATTAGACCGACTTATTACACAGTTACCCTAGATCAGGCTTCACCGGACCCATCAATCTCCCACTTGAAGACTGATCATTCTGAATGGCAGTAACAACAACAGAACACAGGTTCAAATCTCATCGCCTTGTCTTCAAACAAGAAGTCCAACTGAAGCTGAGCACAGCTTCAGTTTCTCGATGTGCACCACCTTTGTAAGTATGTCTGCTGGATTCTGACTTGTGGGAATCTTATCCAATTTCAACACCTTTTCTTCGAGAAGCCACCGAATGAAGTGATATCTAATCCGAATGTGTTTGGTTCTTGGATGAAAGGCCGAATTCTTCGCAAGATGAATGGCACTCTGACTATCACTGTACAGCTTGCTGTCCTCCTGCTTCTTACTCAACTCTTCCATTAGCTCCTGTAACCAAATCATTTCCTTGCTAGCTTCTGTAGCGGCGACATATTCTGCTTCTGTAGTAGAAAGTGCAACAACATCCTGTAATTGTGATTTCCAACTGATTGCTGCACTACCCAAGGTGAAGACATATCCAGTAGTACTCCTACTTCTATCAAGATCTCCTGCCAAGTCTGAATCAACATAATCCTCCAGTTTGAGTTTTGGTCCTCCAAAACACAATGCTGCATTAGTAGTTCCTCTCAGATATCTGAGAATCCACTTAACTGCTTCCCAATGTGTTTTTCCAGGGTTACCCATGAATCTGCTTACAACTCCCACTGCATGAGCAATATCAGGTCTTGTGCTAACCATAGCGTACATCAAACTGCCAACAGCTGAAGCATATGGTATCTTTGACATGTCATCCTTCTCCTGTTCTGTCTTAGGAGACAACTCTTTTGAGAGTTTGAAATGGCTTGCTAGTAGAGTGCTAACTGGCTTAGCACCTTGCATGTTGAATCTGTGTAGGACCTTTTCAACATATTCTGCCTGAGACAACTTCAATGTACGATTTGTTCTGTCTCTAGTAATTCTCATGCCGAGAATTTGATTCGCAGCCCCCAAATCCTTCATTTCAAACTCCGTTGACAACTGTTTCTTCAGATTATATATTTCTTGCATGTTTGAACCTGCAACAAGCATGTCATCCACATACAAAAGGAGAATGATATAACAGTTATCGAAGTTTTTATCATAACAACAATGGTCTGCATGACATCGTTTATAACCTGTGTTGCACATAAACCTGTCAAATTTGATATACCACTGTCTTGGGGCCTGCTTCAAGCCATACAAACTCTTTTTGAGTTTATACACCATGTCTTCCTTTCCTGAGACAGCATATCCTTGTGGCTGATACATATAGATATCCTCTTCCAAGTCACCATGGAGAAATGCAGTTTTGACATCTAATTGTTCAAGATGTAAATCTTCTACGGCCACAATGCTCAAAACACTTCTGATTGTGTTTAACTTAACCACAGGAGAAAACAGTTCGGAATAATCAATACCTTTCTTCTGCTGGAAGCCCTTTGCAACTAATCTGGCCTTGTATCTCTTACTGCCATCATGTTCATCCTTCAACCTGTACACCCACTTGTTATGCAATGCTTTCTTTCCCTCAGGCAACTGAACTAAGTCCCATGTTTGATTTGACAATAATGATTGCATCTCATCTTCCATGGCTTGCTCCCACTTAGCCCGAGTATCAACCTGCATTGCCTCTTCATAACATTCTGGTTCACCACCATCAGTTAACAACAAGTAATGCATTGAAGGTGAATAACGCTGTGTAGGCTTATGAACCCTGGATGACCTTCTTACCGGTGTAGGTGTGTGAGGTTCCACCTATGGGTTTACATTTTCATGTGATTCATGTGCATCATTTTCAGGAACATCCTCAGTGTCTAAGTACTCTGTATTATCCTTTTGCACATTATCCCGATCCTTATGCAAGACTTTTTCATTGAATACAACATTTCTGCTTCTGATGATCTTTCTATTTTCTTCATCCCAGAAGCGATAACCAAATTCATCAGAACCATATCCAATGAAAGTGCATTTTCTGGATTTAGGATCTAGTTTGTCCCTTTTCTCAGCATCAACATGAATATAAGAGATACAGCCAAATACTTTTAAGTGTGAAAGATTTACCTCTTTTCCACTCCAAGCTTCCTCTGGTAATCCACCATCCAAAGGTACTGAGGGCCCACGATTGATCAAGTATACAGCAGTGCTCACTGCTTCTGCCCAAAACTGCTTTGGCAATCCAGCGTGCAGCCTCATGCTTCTGGCACGCTCTGCAATGGTCCTGTTCATACGCTCTGCCACACCATTTTGCTGTGGTGTATTAGGAATGGTCTTTTCTCGCTTTATTCCATTTGTGGAGCAATACTCCTCAAACTCATTGCTGCAGTACTCACCCCCATTATCAGACCTCAGGCATTTCAATTTCAGACCTGTTTCATTTTCAACCAAAGCTCTCCACTTCTTGAAAATACCAAACACATCAGACTTGTGTTTCATAGGATAAACCCATAATTTTCTAGTAGCATCATCAATGAATGTAACAAAGTAAGAAGATCCACCAAGAGAAGATACCTGTGTTGGTCCCCACACATCCGTGTGAACCAGCTCCAATCTTTCTGATTTTGGTTTCCTCCCTACTTTAGAGAAAGTGACTTTCTTCTGCTTACCGAAAACACAATCTTCACAGAACTCTAAGTCCAAAGACTCGAGATCTTGTAACTTACCTTTCAAGTGAAGGATTTTCATCCCTTTCTCACTCATGTGTCTGAGTCTACAATGCCATGTGTTTGTGTCTGTGCCTTTATCTGCAATATCAATGGAATTAGTACTGCTATGAGACAAGTAGAGAGTACCTTCTTTCTTACTGCGAGCAACATCCATACTCCCTTTTGTCACCTTCCAAGAGTCACCTCCGAAGGTTGTGACATAACCAGAACTTGCAAGTTGACCAACAGATATGAGGTTTCTTCTAAGGCTCGGTACATGCCTGACATCATTCAATTGCCATGTGCCTCCGTTTGGCAATTTGATCTGAACATCTCCTTTGCCAATTATATCACAAGGTTCATCATCACCGAGATAAACTTTTCCAAAGTCACCTTTCATATAATTTTAGAGATATTCCTTGTGTGCAGTGGCATGAAAGGACGCACCAGAATCTATGACCCAAGATTCAGATTTATAATCAAGGAAAGAATTAAAACATCATGAACAGTATCACCTGCAACATTTGCGGAAGCATCACTATCGCTGTCATTGTTACCATTCCTTTGCTTATTTTTCTTTGGGGCTCTGCAATCCTTTTTGAAATGTCCCTTTTTGTTACAATTCCAGCATGTGATTTTACTTTTTGACGATCTTGACTTGCTTCTAGATTTAGATCTTCCACGACTCTGACCTCTTTCATTTTGCCTTCCCCTGTTTTCCACATTCAATGCACTTCCTGATGATTCACCTGAGGATTTCCTGCGGAGTTCTTCATCGATGACAGCACTCACAACATCATCAAATTTCAGTTTACTTGATCCCGAGGAATTACTCAGTGAAGTAACCATACCACTCCAACTGTCTGGTAAAGATGATAACAATAGCAATGCCCATATCTCATCATCGAAATGTACTTTTACCGATGACAATTGGCTCATGACTGTGTTGAACTCATTTACATGTTCAGTGACAATCCCACCTTCAGTCATCTTCATGTTAAACAACCTTTTCATCAAATGTACTTTATTTGAAGCAGATGGTTTTTTGTACATTCGTGAAAGGGCAGCCATAACATCTTCAATGGTTTGCTCTTTAGAAATATTGAATGCAACAGATTTACTCAAAGAGAGTCTGATCGTACCTAAAGCTTTTCTGTCAAGCACCTCCCACTCTGGATCGGACATATTTGCAGGCTTCTGGGCTTTTCCACCAAGTGGCAAGTAGAAATTTTTCTGGTAAAGAAGATCCTCTATCTGCATCTTCCAGTATGCGAAATTCTGACCATTGAACTTCTCAATTGTTTGCTTTGTATCGTCCGTCATTGCTCCCACTCAAACCAAGCTCTATTTACTTGATAATTTTTCTGTTAGTCAAACAGTCAATCTGTTCCGTCTATCTCGTAGATCTCGTCGCAACGAGTACACAGAAAAAAACAGAGCTCAATTTGGAGTCCGGATGACCTCGAAACGTGCAAAACAATTCTGGCCGTCGAATCCGGTCAAACGGGGCCGTTGACCGTTGCTGACGTCACTGCTGACGTCGCTGCGCTGTAGGCTGGGCTTCTGGAGCGGACCCGGGTCGGGTTCGCCTGACCCGGGACGGAACTGTCCGTTTGCGCTGGGCTGGGCCGACTGCAGACAGGTCGGGTTGGACCTGACCTGACCCGGCCTGAACTTGCTGACTGGGCTGGACCTGCTGATAATGGGTCGGACCTGACCTGACCCGGATCCAAACCACCTCGGAACTGCTGGGCTGGACTGAAATCGGGTCGGGTCGCACCTGACCTGACCCGAACCCGCTGTTACTGCTTCTGGACTGGACTGCAGTCGGGTCGGGTTGCACCTGACCTGACCCGGATCTGGACCCGACCCCTGCTTCCCCTTCTTCCTTTCTCTGTTTCTGCCGTCTGCAACAGGGGCAGTTCCGTCTTCGTCCTCGGCTGCGATCCGGCGTCTAACGGTGTGGGCCCGGCGGCGGTGTACAGCAGCGGCAACGGACGACGTCCTCTCCGGCGACAGAGACGGCGAGGATCCCGGCGATGATCCCGAGATGCGCGCGATTTTCGGATCCAAGGCGCTAAATCTCCTGCCAAGTCGGCCCTCGTCGGCCTTTTCGCCGTCTGATCCGGACGGGGCAGCAGGCAGTGGCTGCGGTTTGATCCGGGCGGGGCAGCAGGCGGTGGCGGCGAGGAAGATGGTGGCGCTGCTGCTTGGCAGCGGTGGTGGCAGCAGCGGGGGGGGGGGGGGGGACGCAGGCAGTTTTTGTTTTTTCTTTTCTTCTTCTCCGGTCGTCTCCTCCGGTGACGGCGTGCGACAGTCGACGATCGAGCCCGGATCCAAGTTTCTGTAAACCGAAACTCCACAATCCCACGATCTGAACCTGACGCTCTGATACTAGTTGTTGGGAAAAAAGAGAAAGAAACCAGAAGAACAAACACTCCACACAAAAGACACAGATTTACGTGGTTCACCCGATGTGGGCTACGTCCACGGAGATTCAAACCTGTTTCACTATTGTTAGAGATCACCCACGAGAAGAACAGCCCTCTCCTCGTGATTACAAGAGCACACAACTCTCCTTTGGTTCTTCTCTGCAGAAAACCAACTCTCTCTTTTCACCACACCCTCAGAATAACAAAAGCCCTAATAAATAGTAACCCTAAGCAATAACAACCGTCGGATCTGCCCTCATAACAAAGGGTCCAGATTAGACCGACTTATTACACAATTACCCTAGATCAGGCTTCACCGGACCCATCATAAAAAAGGCATATGGCTGGACTTGAACAGTCTTTTCATAGGCCTTGGAATTTGAGGGCCGGGCTTGGATAGTATTAGGCTCAGCCCAACCATGGCCCTTATATTTTGTTATTTTATGTAATACATATTTAAATATGGAAATATATGCTAAAATGCGTTCAATAGTCACTTAGTGTCACAACCCGAGCCCAGGGTTCGGGGGTTAGCAAAAGGCAAACCTAATGACACACGTACTCCCGTGCATGCACACGTAGACCAAGTCTAAATGCACACGCACAAGGGAACATTCACACGTGCCAAGCAAGTACGCGGAAGCTGTAAATATCAGAAACATAAAACTAATAATGCAAGAAGAGGATACAAGAAAGGACTGACATAATTACATATAAAGTTTTACAAAACGAACAAAAGAATATATACAGTCGGACATGTCATGACATATACAAGTCTGAGAATCCCCAAAACATGACTCCAACATGATGTATGCCATGTACGCTCTCCCGTGGAGTGATCACATCCACTCCTCTAGGCCTGATGGGGCCCCGGGGGTCTCATCTGGAGCCTGGCCGACCGGCGAGGGTTCGGCAGGGGGATCTGGGCCTGCAACACCAAAAACAACTGTGAATACGAAGATTCAGCAAAGTATAAACCATAGCAAGTTAACACACGCTGTGTCTAATAGAATAAAGAACATCATGTTATTAAAGAAGGCATTTTCGTATACTAGGCTATCATGCAAGAAAGAAATATGCTGCGTGAATCAAGAATAACATGCTGTGTACATGACTAGTGGCTACTACATTACCATATGCTCCCAAAAGAGGGATCTTGTAACATGCAAAGAACACCATTGTCCGGGCCAGGGTACAATGGGTCTCGGTTTCCTGGGGTCCGGTTCCCCAAGACAAAATCCATACTGCAGCAGGCCATATAAACTATACCGAATTCACCCCGTTGGGGTCCTAAGGCTGAGGCTAAGTAGTGCCTGACCATACGGAGTCAATCATGAAAATCCTGAGTAGATCGTGACAACTTATCATACGTGCAGATCTGTGAATGAACATATCATACATGCGTACTCAGGGTAAATAAACCAAAATGTGAAAGTAACGAAACATACATAATCATGTTAGAGAGTTGAGATCAATGATCGAATGCAATATGTTATGCATCAATTCATGTGAAATCGAATCATCTTGCTTTACAAACCAATTCTAATCTAGTTATCCGGTGTTTCTAACCGTGCATGATGATGTAGTTTTAAGTTATTCGGTGCACCGTTGTCTAGTGTTGCCTTGAATCGGGCGGTGCACGAAGTCCCTTAAACCAACACCCATGGGGAGGTGCTTAACATCCGGATAACGAACATGAATGATTCGCAGCCCTCGAGATCATTCACGCGTAGTATCACATTCCGTTGGGCAAGTCTTGGTGCTCTACATTCTATCATGAAGGTCATATAGGTCTTATCTTTACACCTAGCCTTATTCTTCATGTGTGGTTACGGCTTAGCCGTGTGTGTGCTACGGCTTAGCCGTGTGTGGTCTACGGCTTAGCCGTGGCTGAACCGTAGAAGGTCTGTCATTTGCTGACTCTCAGTTATTCCAGAAATTGCACCCTGTATTGTTCTACGGCTGGGCCACGGCTGAGCTACGGCTTAGCCGTAGGGCATTCCACGGCTTAGCCGTGCCCTAGCCGTAGAGGAAAACTGGGTTTTTCTCCTCTCTGGACTGTGAGCCGTAGGTGTTATACGGCTTAGCCGTACCTGCACGAATTCAGAAATCTGAAACATGTACAGAATGTCTGGAAATGCATCAGAAATGCAATCTATCAATGGGAATACACAAGTACTGAACCAATAAGTATCAAATGGGCTGTAAACACATGTTTTCCACACACATCAATGTGAGCTAGCCAAAATCAAAGCATACCAACATGGGTTCTCAATGTTATGGTTATACTTGCCTCAATTGGAAATTCAAATGCACAATGGTAGCCCTTGGATCCAAACACAACCTAACACAAGCAAAACCACATGCATGCATGAGAGATGGAGAGAAATCCACAACACACAGACACACCATGCAAAGAAGCAAGAAGGAGAAGAGATAGAGAAAGGAGATGAGAAGAATGGAAGACTTCCACTCACCTCAATTGCACATGCAAGACCCACAAGTTTGATCGATGGAGAGAAATCAAGTGAAGGAGGGAGAACTCCACGTGCAGTGAGGAAGAAATGAGAGAGAACGAGAGAGAGAACGTGAGTGTTGGTGAATTGGGTGAGAGCTTATATAAGTAATGGGTTGATCAAATTCCAAGAAGGGCCAAGTCATAAGTCTATTTTCAGTTTGAGTCAAATCAAGGTCCAATCGAAACACACGACGTCGGTTGCAAATGACGTAGTTACGAAAGTTAACGAGCTCAACGAAAGACACGTGTTGACCTCAAGATGATGCAAAAATGACCATGTCTAAGAAAAGCTAAAATCACGAAAAAGGGCTTGGTCTACTTAATCCAGGTCAAACTCAACCCAACTACCTATCCATGACCCGTAACGAAAACCAAAACACAACAAAACACGATTAGCAACAAAAACAAGATTAACTAAACGCTAAACGAGGTCAAGCTGGGTCGGAGTGTTACACTTAGCGGTAATAAAATAGAGACATAGAGGCGATTTCATGCACTCATACATGTTACAAAATGCATGAAAAACTGAAACACACATACTCGTTAGTTTCATTTCTATTTAATTATTTTAGTTATGTATTATACGTAATGCATAAACATTAGGTGTTGCCCTATTGGTTTCTATCCATTTCTCCTAGTTATGTATTTTTATAATATTAGCATTAAAAGAAAATATTAACAATACAAAGAACTATATCGAGAAGTCAGAACCCAAAAGAAAAGAAACATTGCTACAACTGACATCCCCTAAGAGAGGGTACATGCAAGAATGAACAAAATGATAAATAAATTACAGAACTTTTATCCCACGATTAACCGTTGAAAGAAAGAGTCACCTCCCTCCAGTTTCTCAAGACAAAGTCAAAAGGAATCCCCATAAATTGTAGAAGGACAAACACCCATGAGGATACAGTGAACTTCAATATGTAAGCGAAATTCACTACTAAAGATAAAGAATTCTCAAAGCTTTGCGAGTTCCTTTCCTTTCAAATGATCTACAGGACAGCTGGAAATGTAGTCCTCCTTTATTCGTTCCAACCTCCATGCGCCATGCCTCAGCCCAAGTATAGATCTAGGATAAGCCCAACAACAATCAAACAAGCTCAAAACTTTGGACCACAACACTTAGGCTACTTTATAATTCAACGGAAGATGGTCCACTAGATCCTCCTTCACTAAATATATGGGACACGCATTAACTAGTAGCTTATTGTGCCTTTCACCCTGCAAAGCCAACCATTCAAACACCATAACTCAGAGTAGGATCTTTAACTTCCAAAGTGAAAGATTTATAATGCCCAAGATTTATTTTAGATTGTTATTCGATTACTATTTATATGCAGCAGAAAAATAAAAGCAATCAATTATATAAGTAAAACAATACACAATTTAACATACAAACCTAAATGAGAAAAAAACACGAGTTCAAAGCGGGCAAAATCAATTACTAACTTTTACGGTACAAGATATACTCACAACCCTATAATCAGTCCCTTGATACAAGGCGTTTTAGTTATTCTTGATAGATCTCCACAGTACGCAATCCATCTATGCCCCACTATTAATACCTTGATCTCTATAACGAATGAATCTTTACATGAGAGAAATAATTTCCTACAATGAAGTAAAAGCCACAAATCTCCTCCAAAGAAGTAAAAGCATCAACTTTAAAACGTGAAGCCTTCAGACCAATCTCTTATGGAAACTTTAGACAATATCTCAAATGGCAATCTCAATTCAAAACTTGGAAAACTTTGTGTTGTTTGTATTTAGGGTTGAGAGGAACACCCTTTTTGTAGCCCATAATTCGTGCCTAATGGTTAGAAAACAAATCTAAACAAATCAGGCAATCTAGCACAAATAGGAAAGGTTTTCATGCAAGTCTGTGGACTTATACCATACGTACACTTGAGCGTGATTAAATGGGTGCTCAATCGCACTGACCACTGTCTTGGGCAGTTAAGCCCTATCAAACAGACGCTCGAGTGTGCTTTAATTTTTTGCACTCATTAACAAACTTACCAAGAACATAAGTTTATTTTTTTTAACTTTAATTTACGCAATCTTGAGCTCTATGGATATCTACTCGAAATGAGCTTTCTAATAATAAGTAGCTTGCCCATATCCGACACTCAATTTCTTAGAATTTTAATCTATGTTATCCTCAGAAAACACTTCAATTTGCTTTATCTTCAATTCAACTTATCTGGCGTGTAACTACAGTCTCTTTTAAATGTAAAATACAATTTAATGGACTCAAGTTTTGTCCTATTCATGAATTAACCAATACAAAAATACTTACACAAAGCCTTAGCAAAGGGCTTTTAAATGAAGATACAAAGAAAGTCCCTTCTTTAGAAGCAGTCCAAATCCTACAATCTTTCGTTTCAGGATGGAGGATGACCTAATTAAGGACATCAAGAAGGGAATGGAGGTGGTTGCCCTCCCACTCTCTTAGATTTCTTCTAAAAATAGGCCACCAATGCACATAAGCATCGTCTCTGACCAAATAGCTAGAGACCATAGCTCTATGATCTCGAGCTCAAGAAATAAAATTAGGGAAGACTTAAGCCAAGGGTCTATCACCCACCCAATGGTTGAGCAAAAAGAAAACTCTGTCTCCCTAACCCGCTTTATATTTTGTATCGACTGCAAAAGCATCCTTGGACAAAAGAATTCCTTTTCTTCTAGTTTTATTAATTCTTATTTACACTTTTAATATTATTTTTATATATTATTGTTAGTGCAAAATGGGGTGTACTACTGACAGTAATGAAGCATTTTTTTTTTTTTGTGTGGAGTGACTTGAGATCGTGTGACCCAATTTATAAAGACCTCATACACCAAGAATTTTTTAATTTCATAAATTAATTATGATCCTTCACCCCAAAAAAAAGTTCATAAATTATGATCTAATCAGAAATGGCAATTACTTTCTCAACCTTTTGGCTAAGATCAAATCAGAAATATCAAGTGTTTATTTATCATTCACATTTCATGAGACTTTAAACTGAGAAAAAAATGGACAAGTTTTATAGCCTGAGACACAGAGTTCTGCCTCAAGCAACAGTTCTGTAAGTAAATGAAAAACAGAAGACCCAATCAAATCCTCTTTAACACTAGATAGCCGTCAAAATGTTAAACCATAGAGCATCTTTAACTCAGTTTGAAATTTAAATCCAACAATGTTACTTACATTGAATGAATGACCCCACGGAACTTAGTTTTAATGAAGAATTGAGATTCTGGGAGGAAAAATCTCATGGTGACCTTGGGACGCCAATAATCTATGTACGTGCGTGGCAAGCTGCTCACTAGTGACCTCCGTGACCTTAGTCCTGCTGCCATGGGCTATTTGACAAAGCATCTGGACTCTTTAATGCATGACCCCACAGAACTGGACAGTGTCGGTACAGAGGTCCATTAATGAAGAAAGGGTTGTCTTCAGGGAATAAATTCAGCAACGGGACAGCGAAAAGGTCACTGGCTCACTAGAGCCAGCTTCCACCAAACCTCCAACATCAAAATTGTTATTATACTTGCTTATAAACTCCAAAGAAAGAAGATCAAAAAGCCTACTTTCCCTTGCACTTCCTTTCTCTTTCATTTGCAGGTGAAGACTAAAGCATTCATACTCAATTTCCTGATTTGAGTCCGAATTTGTTCTATCGAAAGAGAGAGTACGGCTTTATGTAATTCTTATCTAAGAAATCTAAAATCTCTCTTAAGTCAAAATTAAAAACGAAATTAACGAATCATTTGCAAAATTAAACCTCAATTTTTTAAATTAAATTGACTGATTTTGATATATTATAATTTACTCGTTTTCACATCAGCGTCACTTTCATTTTAGTGAAATTAGGGCCCATAACTAGTCGTTATGAGATGTGAGATATGGATGGAATGCAACGATGTGTATAGGTTAATCAAAGGTGACAACAGCCAAAGCCCATTGCAGCCATCAACAATTCTATAAGAGGAAAATATCAGAGAAAGATAAATGTGATCATTTTGCAAGGCTCACCTTGGTGGAAGTAGGTGGGTCTCGTGGATAGATTTTCAAAACTTTTGACCCACTTGACACAGGGATCAACTATCCATAAGACCAAAACCCAATCCAGGATGCGTTACCCTCAATCTCGTGACCATGTACAGTAAAAATTCTACCAGCACTAAACATCCAAAATAATCTACGACATGCAAGAAGTAGATCATACCTTTGGAGATCCGCAGTGCTCTAATGGATTTTTTCAACACCTCTTAGCCTTCCACGCTATGACCCCCGAATTGGATTTCTTTTCTCAAGAAAAATGGTGGAATCTTCAAGAGAAAATCCCAACTCGAAACTCCAAGGAACTAGAAGAAAGAAGGAGAGAGTAACTCGTGCAACTCTTGCACGAAAGGGTTTTGGGCGTGAGGGAGAATCTTATTGGACGTCCAAGAGATTTTATAAACTTTCAAATCTCTCCCTTGTCTAATTGAAATAGAAGTCTTACTTCCAAAGCAATTAGCAACTTTCTCCTTTCTTATCCCTTCTTTCTAGAGTTTGAGTTAGATTAGTATTTTTCAATAACTTGGGCTAGCGTGGGGACCACTAGGGATTCCTTAGAAAGCTGGCTCCAACTGGAACACCGCGACCCCACATCTCATGTGCAATCCGGGCCCACAGTTAATTGCAAATAACACCACTATATAAATGCAATTGCACTCCAGTCTTAGGAATAAATTACAATGAAGACCCTAAACTTCCCAATTACCACAAGTAGGCCCCTCTATCAATATCCGTGGATCAATTGGAATAAATCCGTCTCTTCTAATTTAAGTTCCACATCTTATTATCCTTGAGCCCCAATTAATTACAGTAATCATCAGTACCATCCAATTAACTCTTAATTGAGATGGGTGCGCACTTACTAATGACAAATCCATTAATTGGCACAAAGGGATAATAGAGATAGATTTCATCTTGATCATTCAACGTTCCCACAGTTCTACTACCACATACCCAAGACACCGAGGTGTTAACCTACAGTCGGCCCACTCATTGGTGACTCAAAGCAAATGAATAGATAAAAACTTGAGTTCGTCAATGTCTCAGGATTGAGAGCCTATTGCTAGGGAATTATGAGAGCATACCTTATTATTAAGATGGAATTCCATAAGGTGCATCTCATGGTCCTTCAATACATCAAATGTACCAGCACCGTGATCCAGAATCTTGCATTCTGATGATCGAGACAAATCACACTATCTCCTAGTGATCAAAGTGCTGCAACCTTATCAAATGAGATGCACAATCGCATTACTGGTTGCGAAGCTATTTTAAGTATAAGATTTGTGACATATATCTCCCGCGTGTGGATCTCATCCATGCACATATATCACATCTAATATACTAATGGGATCGGGTTCAACTCATGAACCATTATGTCATACGTATTGGTCATGTGCATGAAGTAGTAAAATAACATTCATCTCATGAAAGTAAAGCATGATTTTATTGATAAATAAAGAAATTAATCAATTTATTACATCAACTGATGGATTGAGTCCACAAAATCTAACACACCTACCATCAACGAACTGCCTTTCAAACCTTCACCCCTATCTCTCGTGTATTAGCATTGGCCCAACCAAGATGTAACACTAGAGTCGCATTTCATGGGTGACTAATTATAAGGCATTTCCTTGGAGATTTCAATTTTACTTTAACGAAAATTGAGTGTTTCCTTCTTCTATCAATGTTGTAGTTCAACATATGTTTGGATCAATAAATTCAGGGCAAATACATTAGCTAAACAAGGTGTTGAAAGAGTTTACCTTGGAAGGGTTTTTGTATGTAATTGTTTTTATTTGTGGGGTACAATGCTCTTATACTTTTCCCTCTTTTGTTGTTCTCTCCCTCTTTCAATGCATTTTTGTTACTGATAAAAAAAAAAAAAGAGAGTCTCATTCCATGCATTGTCTCCAAAGGTCCACTAGCCAATGGCAACCATCCTATCGATCTTGTAACTCCATCATGGATCAGTGGTGGTGATGATGAAAGAGGAGTCAAGTTCCTTTAGATTTTATACATCTCTATTCAGTAATCAATGTTTTTTAGTTGTTGTTTCGCAAGTTTACCTTTGCTTGTATTCGATTTAATGCCATTGCAAATATACATTTTTGAATTAAATTGTTTAGCAAAGTTTACACGGATGTCTGATCCAATTAGTTTAAAGAACATTATGTCCTATTTCTTTAGAATTCATGTAGGCGGAATTTGTAAACCCCCTTAATATGATGATGCTTTGGAGAATTCACGACATCCGTATCCTCTTACATCTGCAAATGCCATGTTTTAATCATAATTTTAAATTTTCAACCACTAGTCCAAATGTTTTAGACTACATATATTCTCAAAAATTCAGATTTTTATCGAAAATCAACATTAGGTTTCATAGTCCACAATTTCAAATTCTAGGGTAATCAGATGCTCAGGCTCTGCGGCGACCATAATCCGAGGCCCACTAAAAGTGGCCCAAATATCGACCTATGGGTCGATTGTATGTAACTGGACAGCCCTCTCTCTACCAAACGCTTGATTTCCGGTTCCACTTCCTCTCGAAACCAAAACCCTAACCCTGAATCAGCTAGGGTTTCCGTACGTCTAGGGTTTTGTTATCCCCCCACCCCCAAATCTGCAGCTCTTCTGATCTAGGGTTTCGTCGCTGCAATGTACGCGGATAGGGTCCTGTCTGGTTCCAAGCGATCTATAAAGGATCGTCTGAACGGGAATTCGGTCGCGGATTTCGGACGCAGCCGCCAGATCACAGGCAAGAGGTTTGGTTCCTCTCTCCCACAATCAAATCCCCTTTCTTTCTGCTTAATTCCTGTTATCTCTGTATCTTCTTTCTTGTTTGATTAGGTTGAAACTTCTGGCTTTTGTCGATCTTGATCGGTTACTGTGAATTTTAGTTGGAGCAGATAGCTGAGATTAGGGTTTTCTTCGACCTAATCTGTAGATATGATTTGGTGGGTTTTTGTTGCTCTTTTAGTTTTGCGCGCTTTCGATCTTCGATTTGTGGTAGTGGTGAAGCCTTGGGTAAGCGTGAATTTGTGGTATTGAGTTGTTGATATCAATGAAGTCAAGAATTTTGCCTTATTTATGACTTCTGGTCATTGTAAGCTCCAAAAGACAAGATTTTTTTTCTATCTCTAAACCTGCAAAGTGCCAAAAAGCATCCTTAGCGCGGGCTTTCGATGTGATGAATGTATCACGAAGCGCCTTAAGGATTCTTCTTCACATGATTTCTTCGCAAACAAGAAGTGGAAATTCGGTGGCGCAAAAAAACAGTGAAATTTCCATGCCATGTGTAGTAAAGTGTTTTATAAGTCCTAGGGAGTAGTGTATGGGTAAGGATCTTTTGTTGTTTGGTTGAGTCAATTCTTCGAGTTCCATTATGATTATTTTGACCTGTGAAGTATGTGAAGTAGCATTTCTTTTAACTTTTATTGTAATTTATTAGATTTTTCTTTTCATTGGAGCCTCGGGCTTCTGCAAGATTTTATTTTTTCTGTTTGTTATGTATGAAGTTTCTAGCCATAGTTTATATTGGATTACTATTTACAATTTAATGATTCTTGGGAATGTCTTCTGTGCAGGCAACGCCAAACTGATGACAAGTGGAAACATGATCTATATGAGGACGATGAAGAACCTCAAGTTTCAAGTATAGATTTAATGTAGATAGTAGATTATGCAACCAATCATTGGCTGCTTTTTCTTCTGTTTACAGAAACTTTTCACTGAAACTGTTGATTGTTTGATGGCATGTGAAGAACCCAAAGTTGGAGCGAGTGATCTCCGATTGAAGCTGCGAAGGAAGGAATCACGGCAAGCACATCCGAGTGGAAAGGGTTCTCATCTGGGAGTCCAAGATCTACGTGAAAAGTTATCTGGCACAATGCACTCTCAACCACTGCATACAGATCTTCACAAGGCTAAGGCTGTAGCAGATGGTGCTAAATCGAATAAAAAAAGTGCTCCATCTCTGGAGGCATCTATCCCGGACACAAAAAGGGCTGCCAGCTCAGCTCCAAGGAAGAAACAGAAGGTACAAGTTTCTGAAAAGACATTTTCTTTAATAGTTTATGCTGAACTGTTTTCAAATGAGATTATCAGCTAGACATGCATCCCAAGTGTCCCTTAATCATAGACTATTTTAATTTAATTCATATGGATGTTTGGAGAATTGCCCCAAACTTGAGTAGCATGGGATGGATATGAATGCTATGTTAGCTTTAGGGATGATCAATGCGGCATTATATGATTTTCTTTTTATTTTTTTGTGCTTCAAAATTTTACAAGGGATAAGAACTTAAAGATAAAATCTACAAGTACCTCTGAACTAAGGGAAACTAAAGGAATGCCATTTGAGAAGGTTCGTGCATGTGCTTCAGAAGTCTTGGAAGAGCATTGCACCCCATATAGAAGTGTTTCCAGAATAAGATACCAGGGGAGGTGGATGCCTATAATGGCTGGGAAGTAGGAAGTTAGAAGCACCATGTTAGTCTGTGGGGTGACAAGGTTGCCCTAAGATGGGACTATTGGAGTAGACCCTAGAGTTTGTATAAAACTTCGCAATTGTAACGATTCATGATTTGCATGCATATGGGAGATAGACATTAGGTTTCAACAAAGTAATGTCAAAACTTGAAAGAGCTGAAATTCTGATGCATTTATGCTGCCACATGAATACATGATAATGTTGAAAGATTATACCATAAGCTATGACTTGGGTGAATGTATATGCATAAAATGTGCTGTAGCCTGTAGTAGATTTTAATTTTGTTAATTTTCTTTAAAAAAAAATTGGTGACATGATGTGACACTGTAAGCCCATCGTTGTGATTATTACTTATGAGATCTTCCAACTGTACTTATGGCTCGTCAGGTTTGTAGAACTTAATTGAAATGTACTGATATATAATTAATAAAGAAAGAAGAAAATGGGTTCCTTTCTTTTTGTTTTGTCTTTGCTGGATGATCTTTCTTCATCCTATGGTTCGGTTGCATTATTGCCTCTTCCATGACTACCATTACTTACTGGCCATTGGGCAGCTTATATGCTGTCTTTAGTAGGTGACTATCCTATATTCTTTCGGGGGTCTTAGGCGTTATACCTGGGCGTCCTACTGTGACAGAAAAAAAAAAAAAAAAAAAGAAGCCCTCAAAGGCTTATATGACAGTTGTTATTTTGGACCTGATTTTATTGTTCCTGACCTTTGGGGATGTGTTTTTAATCTATCACCCGGTGCATCGGTTTTCCAACTTGTTTGCACCACATTCCTTATGTTGTTATGTGCTATCCTGGAGGAATTTTTTCACAAAAGTTTGCAGTTACCCTTCTTGGTTAATCTAAATCATTTCCAACTATGCAGGCCGATTCTTCAGTGGATGGTTTGCTGCAATCTCTTGGGCTCGAGAAGTATCTGATCACTTTTCGGGCAGAGGAAGTATGTTCAATTTAGAATCATGTCTTTTAGTTCAATATATACTGCATGAGTTTCACATATTTAGTTTTAACATTTTATACTGTATCTGTAGGTTGATATGACTGCCCTTTTGCACATGAATGATGAGGATCTCAAGGCTCTAGGAATTCCAATGGTAAGTAGAACTTAATTTTCCTCTGCTATTCCAACTTTTATGCTATTCTGATTCGGCTTTGATTTTTGGAAACTTACTCAAGTATCCAGGACTAATAAATTCCTTTAAAGTACCTTCTGTATAAGTTATTCATTGAGCTGAGGTTCTGCTTTGAACAATCAAGAGCCAAACTTATTTTGTAGGCATTCTCTGATGTTATTGTTTTGTGAGGTGTCCATGATTCATTTGAATGTGTATTGAATTAAAGTTAATGATATGTGGTGTTGCGAGAGAGAACTCCCTAAATTCAAATCAATGAGGGCTTCTGTTTCCTAACAACATGTAAAGAGAATTAATTGTAATCAGAAGCGAGTTCGGACTCTGTTGCCATTAGCTATTAACTGTTTCATAGTCACCTCTAATATTAGATAAAAAGTGTCTTGTGACCGACATTTTTTTTTTCTTCTAAAAATCAATGTCAGTTGTGGATTTTAACCCAAAGATCAAAACAGTGGTTGCGGTGGGTGTAGAGCAACTTAGTGGCCAAAATGCTACTAGGTTGCGACGATACGTAGTGGCATAGTAGTGTAAATTTTTTAATCGGTCAAAAAAATTAGAATCTTGTGTAGCAGCCTCTCTCTCTCTCTCTCTCTCTCTCTCTCTTCTTTTCTTTTTTTTTATTGATTTGGAACCATGTAAGGGTAAGGACAACTTTATAAAAGGCTATTGAGGCGAAGAAATAGGAAAAACAATGTTTTAAATTAAAATTGCTTGGTTGTAATAGGTTTTAGACTAAAAAAAAAAGGGCGGCCCAGTGTAATAGGTTTTAGACTATAGTGTTGCTATTCAGTCTCAACCATTACGGCCGATAACCATATTTTAGCTCATAGAGAAAGGGATTAAAACACCACTTATTCAATTATATTGAATGATAATAAAATCAGGGATCTTGTCTGACCTTTAAAGATGGTAGATCATTATTGCCAGCCATTGAGAAGGGGAAGAATGGAGATTATGGGGTACCTAATGCAGGATAGACCTGTGGTTCCTCATGGGTTGGCCCACCTTTTGGCCTAGCCCACCTTTCTTAGTTTATTTAGGATTTTTATTATGTTTTTCAATTATTTTAATTGGTTGTTTTAATCTTGGCTGTCAGTGTGTTTCTTTTTGTTCTTTCGGGGTTGGATTTTGGTAATGTGGGAAACGGCGATGGGTTCCTCTAGATATGAGGTGGCGTGGCTGGGGATTCAGGGTGCAATGGGGAAAGGGGGGTACAGGTCTAGGATGGGTTCAGTGGCGTTGGGCTATTTTTTTTTTTTTTCCTCTTTTGGCTTGGATTGAAAGGAAGCGGCTGTGGGTTTTGATTTGGGATTTGGAAAAGGAGTTAAGGTTTTGGGTTTTGGGTTTTGGGTTTTGACTGGATGGTTCAATTGGGTTTCGGTTGAGAAGAGGATTGATGGAACATGGGGATTATTGGAGATTTGGGAATTTGGAAGGGTGGGCTTTGTGGATAGATGAATCGATTGTTGGGTTTGATGGAGATAAGGCAGATTTGGCAAAGCAGATAAGGCAGATTTGTTGGGTTTGATGAGATGGGGCCCTAAGGTTTGGGGAATATCGAGGAATGGAATGGAACCAAGATTAAGGAATCGAGATGAATACCTTGAAGATGATGGAATGCGGATCTGAGATTACTGAATGGTGATGGAGATGGTTCGTTAGCGATTATGGAATGCCAAATCTCGACTTCGGTTTGGATCGATCTTCGGCTTTGATACCAATTGATGCGGATCGAGGTACCAAACACAGGGCAGGCAGAGATGGAGAGATTAGAGATAGAAGGTGGGGGGTATAGATCAGGAAAATCCTGAAGATCTTGGCCTCAAGTCAAACTCCCTATTGTGAGCGAGGAAGAAGACAACTCCGGGAAATCCAAAAGCACATCTAAGAATTTCCATTTTTTAAATTAATTAATAACTCCACCTTCGCCAAGAGGCATTACATCATTATAATATAGGAAAATAAAAACCTAAAACCAATTTGGACGATTTAAAGAAACCGATGGCCAGGATTAAAACAACCAACTAAAATAACTGAAGCATAATGAAAATCCTAAATAAACTAAGATAAGTGGGCTGGGCCCAAAGCGGGTCGACCCATGGGGAACCACGGGTCCTGCATATTAGATACTCCGCTGATGACATGTAATGGCTGTAATCTTGAACTTGGATCTATGGGTCAATTGACAATGAAAGACAATGGAATAAAATAGTCACTCAATTCAAGCACTCCATAAATAAAAAGGAATTGAAATAGAAAGGAAGAATTATTAGAGCATACCTTGGCAAACGATCCCTTCTTCCTTTTTATTTCAATAAATAAAAGGGAAAGAGTTCTGGAAACAATGTGAAATGTCGTGATGTATTTGATTTTCGGGTTTTAAAAATTAGAGCTTACATTTTACAGTGCTTTGCCAACTGTAAAAATTAAAAATTTTAAATTCAGTTGTTTAAGCATGTGTGAATAAACTTAATGAAAGGGTTAAATCTTTTGTTTCCACTCTTTTTCTGAAACAATGTGAATGGTAAGTAAAGGAAATGAAACTGAGAAGTTTGGAGAAGTGTGTTGTGGTTTCAGAAATTTAGAAAGGTCCTCCGGGACAAACTGCCGCTGTAGAATTCTAAAGAGTATATCATAAAAAATAAAAATAAAAAGGAATTCTCAAGAGTATGGGTCTGGTGTATAACACATGCAGCAGGGCTTCATCTCTCTGGTTCTTGAAATTTGGGCACCATTAGAGTATGGTACCCCTTTGGTATCGTTTGATTTGGTTTTAGAAGTAAGCAGTTTGTTTTTGAATTCTGAATATCAAAAGAAAAACATGATTTGGGTACTTAAAACTGAGTCTATGATATGAAGGAAATCATACATAATGAAATCTTACATAATTAATGATGATTTTTTCTATCTTTTGTATTTAAAATAAGATAGCTATTGTTATGCAAAAATAGCAATGATGACACAGCTAGAAGTGCGTAAGAAAATGAGAGAGAGAGAGAGAAGCACAGACTTGAAGATGAATTATATGGGTTAAATACAGTGCTCTTAGGGCAAAACTAAAGGACTCTAAGAATTTCTACTCCATAAATACTCGATTTTACTCACCTTCAATATGCGCCCTGCCTGCAATAGATAATAGTTGTCATTACAGCCATCATTGAACCCTTATCCAATCTATTGTGAGTTTTGCTTTATCACCTTATCCAATCCTTCTAGATTTATGGATTGGTTGCTCTTTTGCAAATGTTAATATTGGTTTTCTGTTCACCAGTAAAATCATATCTTCAAGTTTTGATTAACTACAGAAACACATTGAATTTCAAGCGTTCATTCTGTAGTGATCATTTTAATTATTTTGACCTGTGATTCTTTTTCTGCATTGGGATCTGGTTGCAGGGTCCCAGGAAGAAAATTCTTCGAGCCTTGGACTCCCGAGCGTAGTATTGAACTTTGACTGGTTCTGTTCTAATGCTGGAGGCCTATCTGTCATATGCCTGCATGAGTTGCATACTTGCATTGCATTGTATGCATGCACCCATCCATCAACCATTATGAGCCGTTTCTTTTATCGTGTTTTGATTGTTTGCTTGTCTGGCCGAAAGCACCTGCGGAACTGAAAGTTGACAATGCGTGGCTTAAGCTTCTGCCAGACAAGTCCAGCCAAAAATTTGAAGGGCAAGCAATGGAAGTTGTATGACAGTCAGTGTATTTAATGCCATTTTCAATTTGTAATCTTTCTTTCCTTGGGAATGCAACTGCTTTGAGTAGCATCACTATCTTTTGTGATTGAGATATCTCTGTAATCGACACTGTTAAATTTGCATGGATTGTAATCATCTTCATCATGTTAACCTTAATCCATGGACCTAAGATTGGTGGAAATGAGTTATGCAATAAAAAATGCTGTGACGATTGAATTTCTTATTATGGTGTCTCTCTATGTGCGCGGTTGATCTGTGTGCGCATGGAGTATGTGCATATTTGACAGAAGGTGCAAGGGTTTGGACAATGTTATCGTAGTAAAATCTGATCTAATTAGTGTCAGTCGCTCTATGGATGATTTTAACATATCAGATGCCTGATTCTGTCAGTCAGAGAACTATGCTCAATGATTGCACTTGTTCTGTGGGGGATGGAGCAACTTAAACGGCCTGTTTTGTGGCAGAATTGCGAGTAAAATAGGAATAATAATTGCTGGCCTGGCAATGGGAAGAATCGCAACTGGACTCCGACCATGGTTGACCCAAATCTAATACAGAAAAGAAGGTGAAGTTCAAGCAAATTTAAGTTCCACTTTGCTATTAAACGGTCCCTAAATGGTGTAAGTTGAAGGGCTGATCTATTGGTGTGTCTGAAAGGCAAGACAGCCATGTTTCAAAACATTTAAGCCTTCAAGCAGACACTAGTACATGTTTCTGACCTGTTTGGTTGGAACATGCGGATCAGCGTGAGAAGCAAAAATGGTAATGTAGGGGTGTCATGCAGCCAGTAGTTCCACGCTTTCTATTGATCGCAATGAAGATGGCCCCATTCTAATTCAATCTACTCCAGTGGAATAACTTTCCATTCAGTTAAAAAAAAAAAAAGGTGGAACAGTAACTCAGGACAGAGCAAATAGATTATGTATCAATGAGGATCAATTTATAAAACCATAGGGGAATTCAATGTGATGAGACGTTTTTTAGAGTCTGAAGAGTTGATGAGCAAATGAAACAAATGCCAAATTGGAAGAGATTGTTTTAGTGGCAGGCTGCTTGAGCAATTGGCATCCTAGCCCTCAACCTGAGCTTGCATGCTATTCGTTCTTTTTTTTACCGGCGTGGGGAGCCATTTGTACGGTTATTACTTGGAGCTATTTGTACTCAAAAGGAGAGAAAAAAAAATTCATCCTCAACAACCACTGTATGAATGCTAGTTCTCGAGCCCACCTCATCCGCAGGTTTATTAGAACTAATTATATTCAAAACAAATATAGATCCATTGTCCCCCATCAGTATAACATTGTTGGCCTTTTTTGTTTCATTTTTTTTTTAAATCAGCCTTACCATTCCTATTAAAATAGACAAATAATCTGAATCAACCATCACAATAGGAACGAGAAGTGCTAATCCAAGTTCTAGCAAAATATGAAAAGACAAATGCCCTAATATTGGAAGGTGATGTGCTCACTGGGCCCATCTATTGTAGGTTGTGTGACTCCCTTTCCTCTGTAAGTAGAAACAAAAGGTAACAGATAAGAAATCTATTTGAGAGGGAGAAAGAGACACCTCCTATTGCACAGACAATCAACGATAAAAATTCACATCAGAATTCAAGTTTACTTTAGTGCTGGAAAATGGAGGAAAAATCTCTAGCTGATTTTTTGATTGATTGTTAATATATTGTATATAACTGCAAAACCAAATCCCATGATTTAATAAATCTGATCTTCTAATGCTTAGATCAAAATGCTTGATAGACAATCAAGCTTTGATATGACAATCAAGATTTGATTGGATGGATTTAAGAAGATTTGACAATAAAGATTTGAATAGATGGATTTAAGAAGTGCGACAGGCAGTTGCTTGAGTTGATCTTAAATACTAGCTAAAATCCACTTTCTATGTGATCAGCCTTGTGGATTTGGCTTTTGTTCACCGGAAGTCCATTGCTACAAGTCATTTTCAACAGTAATATGCAGCTCTTAGGCGGCACGTTTCACAGACAAGTTTTTTTGTGACACAGAAGGAAAGGAGAAAGAAAGTTTCATCATGACATATCCTGCGTAGGCATTAGAAAAGGAAAGTTTCAACATGGCATGTGTTGCATACAAATTCTGTGTACTATCAAAGACACTTCCTCCGTAGGCAAGGACTCGGAAGTGAAGGTAAGCATTCAACTCAATCCAATAGGTTGGTGAGTTGGCACACTGATGACGCTTTAACTTATAAATGTTCATACTTGATAATATTGAAAACCGAATTTCTTAGCTGATAACTTTGCCAAAAGTACCTTATAACTTGTGGGATAGGGAGTGTTGGGACCCTATGTCTCTTTGTTGTTGCCTTGCTTTGTTGGTTCTTGTGTTTGTATTCTTTATTTAGGATACACTTACAAAATTTACAATCCTGATCCTATAGATAAGAGATTATGTATTGCATTATCTATTTGGTCGTTGGTGATCCTATGGATGAATTTGTTTACTCTAAACTGATTTTATTTTTGGTTTTTCCATGTATTTCCATATCTAAGTGTATATTTTGTATGGTCTTTGTTGATTTACATAGTTAGTGAATTTAATTATTAATAATTAATTCTTTTATTTTCAACACATTTTTTTTGTTCTCTTGATGATAGGTTTTAATGGATTTGTATTTTCATTATTAATTCTTTTTTTTTCAATTGTTCTTTTAGTTTTCTTGATGATGGGTTTTAATGGATTTGTATTTTCATTCATTTCCATTTTGGCTTCAATTTTTTGTTTTTGGGTATTGTGTTCACTAGGTTCCTTTGTTTCTTCTTAATTTTTTTTATTATTGGACTGTCTATGGATTTTTATTTCTTTATATTTTATACTTATGAATTTGTTACTTTTTTTATAGTTATGAATTTTGTTGCTTTTTGGTTATAAAGGGTCCTTTAGTTTTCCTAAAATTATGGAATGGTTCTATTTCTATTGGCTATTACACAAGGGCATGAGAGAGAGAGAGAGAGAGAGAGAGAGAGAGAGAGAGAGATTTAGATTGAATCTAAAAAGAGAGAGATAATGATAGGAAATTTCATTATAAGTAAAAGATAAGAGAGGTTTTGGGGAGGGGAATAAATTTTAGTATAGGAGATGCCACGTGCCTCTTAAAGAGAGCTCCACTTGTCGTTCTCTCGTGCTCTTTCACGAAAGAGGTATTGTTATAATATATATAACTAGTGCTGGAGGCCTGTGCCCAACACGGGCCAAAAAAGAAAAGAACATGTATATTCCAATTTAAAATCAATATTTGTGCATATTAAAAAATGTAAACAAAAAATATTAATATTTTAATAATAACAACAATTAAGGACATAAGCAAGAACACAAGCAAATTTACAATTCAGATGAGTGTGAGGGCTGAATATTATGCTTAGCGCTGGCCAAAAAAAAATAAAAAACATTTTTAATTTTATTGATTTCTCTAAGATTTTATTAATAAAAAAAGAGAAATAAATATAATATTTAGCAAAAAGGCTAAACTAATTTATTTATAGATTTAGATTGAAATATTTTTGTCACCTAACTTTGAAATTGCTATAAATAAAATAATTTTATAAAGAGAAGAATAATAATGACAATTGAAATTCTTTCAAGTCTTAAAGCCAATAAATAAATAAATAAGATAATGTGATGACCCCAGCTGAAGTCATTCAGTGGGGCCACTTGAGACAGGTAAGCTTTTGTTACATACTTTTAATTTTTTATTTTGCTGGAAAAGTAAGTTGTGTTGATTCTCAGTGGGCCCCTTTATAATTAAATATGAAACCATTGAATATGAGGTCCCCACATCTTGGACGGATCATTGTTAATTCTCACTCTAATCTAATCTAATGTGATTTGAGCTCAACCTCGTCCTCATATTTGAAGGCTAAAGCACGTTTGTGGTAAATCCAAAAAAGAAAAAACAGTAGTGAATAATCTAATATAATCTAATGTGATTTGGGTTTAGCCTTAAGAGATCATATAAGTCATAGAGAAGTTAAGTGCATGATACATCTATGATACATCTATGCATGGAACCATGTATTTGTGTTATTTACTCTCCTTGCTGAAACATGAGTTCTATCCTTCTATTAATTTGTCATCTTAAAATTTAGGCCTTAACATCTGTTTGATTTGAACTCTTCCTTTTTATGGTGGGACCCACGGATCTAATCACTTGATTTGTGAAGAGATACGTGTGACGAAATGCCAATTGAGAAGAATACCTCATCGTGGGCTCAATATTTAGTGGGAATCCAAATAAATGAGAGATATCTTTAGATAGAGAGATTTTATAAGAGGTACAATATGGAAGAAACTTTTAGAAATTTAATTAGAGCGTGCCACATGTCACTGTTTGGTGAAAAGAATGTGTCATGTGTCGTTTTCCCCCAAAAAGTCCATCCTTAAAGCCGGTGCCCAACGTAGGCCATGAAATCTTTTTAATTTTATTAAAAAAATTAATTTTGTTAAAAATTATTAATATTTTAATATAATATAAATGAATATTATCAAATAAATCACAATACAAATATAGTTAAAATTAAATTTTAAAAATAAAATATTTTAAGAAGAAAATTCAAATTCATAATCCCCTTTGTTCAATCCATGATCCATAGTCTATAACGTTCAAGCCAATTATATAAGTACCCCATAATCCATGTTTAAATCTTATGGTCCTACTTGTATCGACTGCATCAATAAAAATGTAGGGCCATGATGCTATAACCAATAATAATATAGTGCTCTAACCAATGCTATAGTAGTAGTACTAATAATAATAATAATTATTATTATAATTATACTCATATTTATATGCCCAATTTAATGATTGGTTATAGCCAACGGTTAGGCCAAGCTGTACAACAATCGGAAGTAAAAAAATTGAGAGTAAAAATAAAGTACAAAAATTTGTTGAGATGGTAGAGTTCTTCCATCTAGTGGGCATTATTTTGATCAGAGTGAGACTTAGGTCACAACATTCACCGAGGACATAAATCATCTGGCTTAAATAAGAAAAACTTAAGCCTTCATTATTAGGGTTTTGACCATAACAGATGACAATTGAAGTATAAATTGTATCCAAACTCCAGGCATCATCTTCCCCATGGATAATCATGCAGATCTTTTCATCATGCATGGTTGTGCATCAATCAGGCCCCTTTACATTAAAGGTGGGCAGTTGATGGAAGCCAAAAACCGAAGTTCCAACATAGCTATCCATGTGAAAATCCCATAAGAGAACAAAATGCTCAAACCAATATACATGTTGGATAGTCAGGAATCTGAGGGAGCATATACAATCACGGAGAGCACAACTTCTCTAAAGTTGGCTATCTCAACTCATGTTGGTGTGTGTTCTTGGATGATGGACTCCTTATCTTAAAGAGTTTCATTCTCTGCAAAATCCTTATAGAGTCTAACTAGTATGGATAGAATCCTTAGATTGCACCACATGTCACCGTATCGTGAATAGGGTTGTGCCACTTGCCGCTTTGGTAAAAAATGAGATTTCAGATATTGAATTGAGAGTGAAGATTTCATTATTTAATGAAGCAAACTATTTTCTTTGAATCCATTTAATCATGAGTGTTGAAAATTGCAAGAGGTGCAGTTACTTTGTAAAATGAGAATTGCGAAGTCTAGCAAAGTAGCTGGGGTCAAATTGGGTACCATGGAATTGGTATTTATGTAAGAATAAATGAAAAAAAAAGCACAGATAGAACGGTGGCTGAGAAAGTGAACCAAAAAAGAAAAAGAAGAAAGGATAAAGAATCCCAACTCTATTCAACCTGTTGAAAGTTTTTTGATATGACCAAATAGACAATCTACCAAAACAAAATTATAGGTTTCGGGTAAAAAAAAGCAACTCTTGGCTCTCCATAAGAAAACCACGAATTGGTTGAATCAATGGGCTCGAAAACAATGCAACGTTTGAGTGTTAATGTCTCTATTGGTATTTCATACAATTGCGAATCACTGATATATATACATTATACATATACAGTTTTTTAATTTAAATCCGAAATTAAAGATTTATGTTAGATAGAGAATATCATTCTTAATTTAAGATCCTTATGTATTGGGATTAGATTGTATTCATAGATTTTAAAGAGAAGAGAATCTTAAGATTTTATAAAGAGTGCGCCACGTGTCGCTCTCCCATAAAAAAGAAGCTCCATGTGTCGCCCTCCTGCGAATGGGGGTATTGTCATAATAATAACTAGCGCTTCAAGGCCCGCGCCCAACGCGGGCCGTGAAAAAAATTAAATTTTATTTTAAAAAACTATATTTGTTAATTTTTAATATTTTAATAAAATATAAATAAATATTATTATATAAATCATAAAATAAACATAGTTGAAATTAAATTTAAAATATCAAAATTTTAAGAAAAAAATTATATACAATGTTGGTCACATGCTTCTAACCTTGATATAAATTACCACTTGCAGATTTAATGTGGAGGTGGCTAAATCGCACATTGTAGATATGTTTGCACATGTTAAAAACCAAAAATCTCTACTTAGCCATCATTTGAAGCCAAGATAGGATTAAGTTGCAACTACTTAAGACGGTCGAAAAATCTAACCTATCTGATATATAAAGTTATATTTGCAAAGGAGGTGGGGATGGGAGGCTTTGATTTGGATTATAGGTGGGTTAATTATTAATAGGATCTGATATTTATAATCATTAAATATTGTAATTCTTAAAGATGGTGATGATGTTTGTCTCTCTAATTTACATCAAGAAATCTCAATTCTACCCTACCTTTTAAATTTTGTAACCCTCACTTATAAAGTAGTTAAACATGATGGGTGAGACCGTGAGGGAACTATATTATGTATTTCACATCACATATAAATTCCTAGAGACAAAAGGGAAAGAAATATGATTTATAATCTCTTTGAATTTTACTTTGGTTGATTGCTCCAATTATAGAGTCCATTTGGTAGTATTAAATACATGATATGTCACATATCTTGTATTATCCATTTGTCGTAACAATTATTAGTAGTTTAAGTAGTTTTTTGTTGAAGTAAGAAAGCATAGAAAAGCACTAAAAAAAAGAAATTTTTATTAAAATTTAATGATTTTAAATATATATATATTATAAATAAAAAGAAGTAAAAAATATATAAATATATTATTTAACCTTGTCCATTAAAAAGGATTAAACAAATGAAACAATCCATTCTGGTGGGTAAGATACATTACATAAGCAAAATCTTATATTAGCCGAATATGGTTGACTTAGGAATGGATCCTCCTTAGTTGTATAATTTTATAGTTTTTGTATGAATTGCAAACTTAGTAACAAAGTATAAAGGAGCCTCTTATCCCATCTACCAACCTAAGAAGAGCAACATACAAAAACTATAAATAATTGTATAATTGATAACCTTAGATATGTATGGATATAGTTCACACATACTTGGGCTTCAATGAGGTCCTTGATCTCAAATTTCTTGTTTGTGCCAAGACACAAAAAAATCCACTTAAAAAATACAAATAAATAGATACAAGTAGAAGGCAACATTTTTTTAAAAGGTTATGTAAAAAATTACTGTGGATGAAGAGTTACATGGAAAAAAAAAGAAGGAAAGAGGCACTGTAAAAAAAAAAACTGAGATCTAAAATAGGGAATCATATCAGTGACTCAACATAAAAATAAAAAGAAAACAATGTGGAGGATCAAATTGACTATGGATAGGCCACATATTACACGAAATGGCAGATGTGATATAGATTATCATTTTATCTTAGACAATTGATACAATAGTAAAACAAAAGTGAATGTTTCATATACATACAAAAACGCCTCTTATCATTGATCATTCTAATCAATGAACTGTCATAGATAGTAAATCCAATACTAAAATAAAACTGAATTTCTTTTTACATATAAATACAAGAAGGCATTTGATCATTGATAAAGTGGAGAGAAAGTAGATCATGATGAAATGTCCTAGGAAAGAGAGATTATCAAGAGCGAAGAGAATATTCCATGGGTGGTGAGAGATAACAGGAGTAGTTATTCAAACTTACTTTTCAATTAAATTCCGAGATAGAGATTTTAGGAATGAAGCTTGACTGATAAGAATAGGGAGAGAGATTTTCGGGGAGTTAACATCCCAAACACGTTCATATCAATCAATTATATAAAGCAAGTGCCCATCCCACACACGGTGAATGGACAAATTTTTAGTAGTATGGTGTATGGGGACTGGGGTCATGTCAAAGCTTTTTTAAGGTCATAAATTGATACCTAAAAAAGCTTTTTTAGTTAATATGTATTAGTATATTAAAATTGATACTTATAAAAAAATGTAATGACCATGGCCTCGAGAGATATAGAGAAAAAAGAGAAATTAAATAATTAACAGGAAAAAATTAGCATAACTATCTTTTTAACATTTAAGATAAATATATATATGTAGAATATTCATGTGTATATGTCCCTCACCATTTTTTTCATAAGAACTCTAGGTGGGACCCACTATATGGTTCATCCAAATGGACCAGACACACGAACCTCTTGAATTGAACCCATTTACCAATTTTTGGTCAAATCCGAATTTATTGGACTGGTGGATCGACTATGCACCCATTTGAATAGAATGAATTTGTGGGTCTTGGATGAAAAGGTTAGCGACATGTGATTGGGGTCAAACTTTGTATCTAAGGTAGCCTGCATAGAGCTGTTCATCCCTTGGTGGGGTCTACCATGGGCCTTATAGAGGAGCATGCACGATCCCTTGGTGAGGGACATTTGCATATGAATATTTTCTTATATATATAAACTATTAGAACATTTGGTGTTTAAAGAGAGCAAAACTACACTTACTCTTAGTGGTGAGTTGTTTGATGGTGTCTCTATACATATACCATACTTCATATTCTCATATAAAACCTATAGGCCGATGAACTGGTCCTTCTCTATTTTTTTCTCCTTTCATCGTTACATAGAAAAGTTGAATTTCAACACCCACGCATTCATGATGAGTGGAATTAAAATAAAAATGAATATGATTGTCCACCTTTCAAAGGTTTTATCAATCTAACTACAAGAGATGTTGTGTATACAATTAAAAGATTTTAGGATAAGAGATAAAGATTCATTAGTTTAAGTAAAATTTAAAATAGAGTGAGAGTATTAATCCAAATTTAAAATTATTATGCTATGGCTAATCCAAATTATTGGTTGTTCTGGGTTTTATAGGACATAATTTAGAATAAGAGAGATTTTAGAAATCTTGCCTCCTGGTAGTATCATTCTAAGTGATTAATTTAGGAAAGATCTAGTAATTTTAGGGCTTGAACATTAATTTATTCGAGTAGTTCAAGTAAGATATAAACTTTGAATTGAGCTGAGAATTAGCCCAAGCCCAATTTGGTCCAAGTGAGAGACACTGAAAAATCTTTCATATAGAAACAAACATCCTAACCAACAAATGTTTTCATTTTTAAAATATAATACATTATAGTTCAAGTTTAAACTATTATAGGTGGGCTAGGCTCAGGATAGATACTATGCCCGAGTTAGGCTTTCTCCAAGCTTGGGCCTATTGTTCAAAATCTAGGCTAAGCTTGGATATTACTTGGCCTGGCTTGACCCATCTTGACCCGGCCTTATGAATACCCGTGACCAATTTAGATTCTATTGAGATTTTAATAGGGAACCTTGTGGACCTACAAATTGCCCTTTGGATAGTGGAATTTAATGGCATGTGAAATGAGATAAAGATAATTTACCTAATTAATATGATGAGTGGTATGAAATTCGCTTGAGATGTATGAGAACCCCTCCTTTTGACTATATAGCATTCTTTAAGATTAAATATGATATGGATATCAATAGTAGATTATAATGAGATTGCATGTAAGGGATTGCATTGAAAATTTTAAGGTATAGTATTCTTTAAACACGAAAGATTTAGATTGATTTTAGAAAAAGAGAGATAATGATAGGGATATTGTGAGGTCAACATTTGCTGCAACTTTGATTAAAAAATTATGTGGAACCCATTTTTCAAAAACTGATTGAGAATGAGACAAATTAGGAAGGGAGAGATTTTATAGAAAATTAAAGAGAGATTTTAGGAAAATTATAATGAGATTACATGTACCGGATTGCATTGAAAATTTTAAGGTATAGTATTCTTTAAACACGAAAGATTTAGATTGATTTTCTAAAAAGAGAGATAATGATAGGGATATTGTGAGGCTCACCTGTGCTGCAACTTTGATTAAAAAATTGTGTGGAACCCACTTCTCAAAAACTGATTGAGAATGAGAGAAATTAGGAAGGGAGAGATTTTATAGAAAATCAAAGAGAGATTTTAAGAAAATTGAGAGATTTTAGAGGTTTGGTATGATAGAGTTTTCCTAATATGGATGGAATCCTTATATTGCGCCACGTGTCGTCCTCTCATGAAGAGAGTTGCGCTACGTGTCGCCCTCTCGCAAAAGAGGGTATTGTCATAATATATATAAACTAGCGATGCAGGGCCCGTGTTAGCCCAAATACATGATTATCTAACATATAAAGCAAATATAAAATATATAGATTTATTATTTAACATTTTAAAATTCTCTATATACAATTCTATACAAAAAGAAAAAAGGTGCAATGAATTAACCTAAATTACAAATCAATCATATAAGTTTCTTAGTCGGAGTTGATGAGCTATAAAAGTATGGTATAAATCTTAAACCAATAATAAATCACTATATCCCGTATTGATTTGGGATACTAATGAAATGATATAAAATGAAGCGATATCTAAACTCAAAATAAATCTCAAGTCTTAAATAAATGATAAAAGTGTTTTAAACCAATGGTCAATAGGGAAGCAAAATACCTAAGCCATGACTGTAGCTAGTAATGAGAGAAAAAAAATGTTGTAGTCATTATAATGATATTTAAATAATAATAGTAATACTCATAATAATAATAATAATTATAACAATTGTAAGAGAAAATAAATAAGCTTTATGTGGGTTTTAAGATTTTGAATGCGGTAAAAATCAAACAAAAAAATAAATTCGGTAAAGCGTCTTTAAGATTTCTATTACTAAACCATACTCCAAAAAAAAAAAAAAAAGAAAAAAAGAAAAGAAAAGAAAAAAAAATGTAAGAAACACAAATCTAGTGGCACAAACCTAGGCCGCTTGATTTTGGTTGACTTCTTTGCTCATATAGTAGCGTTGTTGCTTATTCAACTAAGAAAGAATTAAAATAGAAATTTCAATTTTTAATTACCGCAACTATGCTACAGTAGCTAATGAAATGGAAGTGATCTTCAACTGATATGATACACATTGATTTAAAAAAAATGCCCATCAAACTCACCCACATACTTGAACACTGCATTAATGATACATTTTCAACAGATGAAAAATAAATAAATAGAGGATTTTGATGAGAAAAAACCACTTGCTACACACCACCCCACTTTGGGATAATCTTGGGTTGGGCCAGCCAGAGCCCGCCTTGGGCTGGTCTTGAATTAAGTGATAGAAAGCCGAAAGCCCGGCCTAACTTGTGTAAGGAATATATATAATTTAATTTAATTATTACAAAAAATTACTTTAATGGCCACATAATTGACTAAAAAAAATCCCGATTCAACCCAGCGAGCATGGGGTTGACTCTTACAACCTGTGTTAGGCTTGGTTTGGGCCTGGGCAGTAATTCTAAAGTTAGATTGAGACTGGATATGTGTTAGCCTGGCTCGGCCTGTCCCATGAATACCTCTACTATCCCACTTGTCCATAAATGCAATGCATACTACATAAGTGGGCCTTACCCTTCCTTGCATGTACATCATTAAGGTATAGTGTTCTAACCTAAGTTCTAATAACAACAACAACGACAATAATTATAATTGTATTCACGTCTATATGCCTAATTTAATTATTGGGTATGGTCAATGGTCAAATGTGTGAATTTGAATCTGATTACGGCTCATGCAATAATTTACTTGGATTAACTGGTTGACTTGTAATGTACACGAGGTCTCACGTTTTATGCCTAAGGTAATTTTGAGATCATCATATGATGGGCCAATAAGGGCCCGCTCATTAGGAGTCTCAAACTGTCTTGGTCATCCCTTGCTTCTCTTTAAGATCTATAGTGTTGATCTTTTATCATGTGTTCCACTTGAGCCCACAGATCCATTCTATTTTTGTTAATATGAAAAATTTTCAGCATCCTAATCATTAAATCATTATTTTTGTTAGTACAAATATTTTTCAGCATCCTAATCATTAAATCATTATTTAAGTTCCTAACTAATGCAATATGGGGTTGTAGTCACTGTAGGACCCTCTCATTAGAGAAGAAAAATAGATTGATCAGTGTGAAAAACTCTTTAGAGTTGGTAAGACCAGTTGACATAACGTGCTTCATAGAATCAAGCAACCAGTCTATACCGACATGTAAATATAATAGTTAACATGGGTTCTAATTTCTCAATTAGAATTCCTAATAATAATTTTAGAGCATTTGAGAACTTCCAAGATGAATACAATAAGTGGTTTTGGCCTCTCTCATATTTAATAATATGTCCTCATCATCATAACTCTAAATCTAAGTGGGTACCCAACTCATCATACACCATTAAGAATCCTTAAACATAATCAAGATTTAAAAGATATAGGAAAAGATAGGGGTTTTTTTTTTGTTTTTTTTCAACTTCTCATGCGGAGTTGGAACACTACCAAGTGAGTGATCTTGATGAATTACTAGGTCGATATGGACATGGTCCCATTTAATATACCTGTCAACTTAGGACTTTCAACTTTTTATCATACAGTTAAGAAGTAGTCGTCTTCCCTAAATTGTAGTACATTTAAACTCGTTAAATTACAATGCCGATTACTTTCCAACTTAATTTAGAAAATGGAGATGCATATAATGAGGCGAAAATGTTGCTAAATGTACTGAAGCCATTGGAAGGATTTGACCAAAAGTTTAGGATGATTTTCTGGGCAGTTGATATGTATAGAATCCCAATTAGATATGACTTTTTTTAAACTCAATTAATTGGGATAGTATTCTTAAATTACGCCACGTGTTGCTCTCTCACGAGGAGTGAAGCGCCACATGTCATCCTCCTACGAAAGGAGGTATTGTTATAATATATATAATAACTAGCGCTTTAGGGCCCGCGTTGGAAAATAATAATTAAGTCATATTAAAAATTATTATTAATCTAAATAAAATATTAATGAATACTATGACATAAATCATATCGAAAACATAGTTAAAACATTGAATCTTTATTTTTTTGAAAGGAGAAAATATTTTCTTTAAATCATAGATGTATAAAAGTTGAGAGTGAAAAAGAAAACCATTGATATTAAGTTATCCTTGAATGATTAAAGGAATTACATGTGGTCTAATAAAAAAACAACCATTGATATTTGTTTATTGGCATATACTTGTTTCAGTAGTTGCAGTTGATTCATCTTCTCCGCGTACTTCGATAGTTGCGCTTATTTCATCTTTTGTAGATTTTTTAACTCCTACATTTATTTCAACTTATGCACTGATCTCAATAAAGTTATTTGTTTTCTGTATTGCAATGGAAGTACTAAGTCCAACATCTTGAAATTTCACATTTTCTTGATAACTTGATATTGGCGTGGGCCTTGTTTAATAATTATATTATTTGTAAATATAATATTTAAATGATTTGTAAATTAATATTAACATCAAATTCATTACACAATCATAATTTTAAGTATTTTAGTGCACACTTAAAAAATTAAATTTCATATTAGTATTATTAAAAAGAAAAATAATGTTCCCGTAGAGTTTTTTTTATAATATTATTAAAAAAAATTAGATGATTTTTCCTTAAATTGGTAAACTCAACTCAAGAGAAAAAAATATTAAATGATAAAAAAATTTAGATGGAATAGTCCAATATAGAAAGAATCATTAGGTCAATCAAACCAATCACTATAAAAATATTGATTAGTTGGAATTGAATTAAAAAAAATGACCCATACTAGGCACGACACATTTGACAATATATATACCAAATAAGTTAAATAAAAATATAACCCAAACTACCACAATGAGAGCTTTGATACTAGGCGCAGGTGAAGCCTATAGATGATCATGCACTACCAATGGCAAAGCCATGTTGGGCCATGCCAAGTTCAACAAAGTCCAGTGTTTACTTATTAAAAAATAATAATATTTAAAAAAAACCATTTAAATCAATTGTAAAAATATTGTATGGTAAAAATATTATACCCATAGAGGCTCATTAGAATATTAATAGAAAAAAGTTAGATCATTTTTCTTTTAATCCAGAAGCTTAACCTAAGAGGAAAAGAAATTTTATTTGGTAAAAAAGAATTAGATAGAATAGTCCAATGTATAAAAATCATTAGGTCAACCAACCCTCTCACTATGAAAAAAATTGATCAGATGGAATTGAATAAAAGTGAAAATAAACCAATGTCCAATGTTGTCCATTTGATAAATACATCTAGGTGGGCGCCTTACCTTCCCACTCATGGCCACTGAGCCCACATAAGAAAAAAAAAAAAAAACTAAATCATAGAGAGTGTTAGGATGTGTAGAGAATTTTAGTAGGGGTCTTCATGGGCCAAGCCAAGCTAAGGCATATTCAAGCCTGACCCAACTTTAGAAGCATTGGCCTAGGACTGGCCCAAGCTTGACATGACTTGTAAAATTCAGGCCCGAGCCCGCCATTTAATTAATCACGCTTGGTCAAATTATTAAAAAAATTAAAAAGATTTATACATGGAAATAGAATAAGTGTAGTCGAATGTCATCTATAGAGAAAAATAAAATAATTTGGACCAAGTGAATTTTATTAATATTTTAGACACAGAAAACCATGTATTAGGAAAGATTTTAGGGAGAATTAAGAATCAAGATTAGCAGATAGTGCTTTAAGGAATGAGTGGTCTTAAATAAATTTAAATTTCAAATATATAGAGGTGATTACATATGGGAAAAAAGATATAAAAAAAATATAGAAAACTTGGAGATATGAATGAATAGAAAAAAGAACTTTAAAAAACTTGTAGCTCAATGTAATATAAAATAGGCTGACGAAATATCAAAACATCACAAGACCAATACATGGACCCATGCATTAAGAAATTTAATGCATATGAGGCTCATATTTTATGAATCTCATCGACTTACATTACATTTTTTCTTAAAATGAGTATGCGTCCATCTTGTCAGGCCCAACCAACTAGAACTCAAATCCATTGATACCGGTTTAGAAATTTAGAGGATCTGACATGGGTTCTGTATGCATGGCATTTTTCTCCTTTCTATCCATATCAGATTGGTAATCCACACCGACATTGATTATAAATGTAAACAAAGATCTTAAACAATACAATATTAATTTTATTTTAAATCTATATCAAAGAAGAAGCAAAGAATTAAAAATCTCAAATGAAAATTAAAAATCCCTTTAAACCTTGGAATGAGAAAAGTGAAGATATATAATGCATTTAGATATTACCAACTTGGATCCCCACGTTGAAACTAAATTTTATGGGTTTAGATGTAGGTAAAGAAAGAAAAAAGTTTGATTTGGGTTTGTCTTGTATTCTTTCAGATGTTGAAAGAGATTTTAGGAAAATTGAGAGATTTTATAGAGGTGGTATAGAAAGAGTTCAACTAATATAGATAGAATCCTTAGATTGAATCACTTGTCGCCCTCTCACGAAGAGGGCTCTGCCACATGTCGCTCACTTGTAAAAGGGGTATTGTTATAATATATATATATATAAATAATACTAGCGCTTTAGGGCCAGCGCTTGTTATAAAATTATTTTATTTGTAAATCGAATCATATTTAAGTATTTAAATAAGGAAAATACTCTTATGAGAACTAGTTCTCACCATTTTTTGTAAAAACTAGTTCTACCTACTTTTTTTGTAAGAACTCTAAGTGGGGCCCATCTATCACTCGATCTAGACTTTACAATACATGGGGACCCCCTGATAATCACATGCCCTAAGTGTCGGTCAAATCCGAATTTACTAGACTGTTGGATCGACTATGCATCAATCTAAATACATTGGATTTGTGAGCTACGGATGAAGAGTTAGGAACATGTGATTGGGCCAAACTTAATATTTACGGAGCTTTCATATAGATCTTTTCATCCCCTTAGTCTTAGTCCCAAACAGGACCCACAAGTGGGTCCCATAAAAAATTCCCAGGGTAATTGCTTGAGAATAGTTCTCACAATATCAAATCCCATAATAAATTAATTTAAACAAAAAAATTATTACACAATCATAATTTAAAAAGAAGCATCAAATACAACTCATAAGGATAATTAAATAAAACGGGAGAATAAGATTGTGTAGAATGCCATATTTGAACAATGGAAATAGAGAAATTATGAAAGTATTGACAATTTGTAAATTTTATGTCACATATAGTGAAAAAAAAAATTCCTACCTCTTCTTCTACTTCTGCTCCATCTCTGGCACCAAATCTTCCCTAAAGTTTTGCCTAATAGATTGGGTTTTAAAAGTAAAGCACAACAGATGAGACATGCAAAGAAAGTTGATAAAAGATTATTATGAATTTTTTTCCCTTTAGTTGAGGGGCTAGTGATTTATGTAAGGCCCTGAATCTTAAGATATCTTGTTGCATCCACGAACATATATTTATTTATATGGAAAATTGAAAATTTGAAAACAAACAAATATAAAACCTAAAAAAAACCATAAGCCCAGCTAGAAGTCAATTAAATTGTGAATTTTAGGTTAAGACCGACTTTTATAGGAGTAAAATTTAAAAATATCCCATAGAGTTAGAGGGATTTATTTATTATGAGCATGTTGAAATTTCAATAGGTGGAGCCCACCTTGGATTTCCACACCTTCCATTGTGGCACCCATGTCCTATGAGGTATGTAAAGTGGCATTTAGCATATTTGTTGAGATCTCTTCAAACAAAGAGTTTCGTCATATCATGGCATGTGGTGGATTAGAGTTGAGTTCCAATTTTGTGAGGAGAATTTTCCACTATGATAAACACAAAAAATGTGCTAAATTCCGTGATTCCTTTAGAAAACCATTCCTATTGGGGATGAGAATTCATGATTTAAAATATCGGTCAATATAGATACATATCACCGATACATATAAATATCGGTTCACACTATTCCGATAATTTAATAAAAACTGGTGTCGAACTCTATTATGTAAAAAGTACCAAAATATCAAAGAATATTGGCCAATACATTGACAATATTGGTCGAATCCAATATATCAATCAACACAACCAGCAGAGTTTTCTTCCTCAATCTTTTTCCCCTCTAAGCAAATTGAAAATAATGAAAAAAGCTTTATTTCCAAGTCTTTTGTAGTAAAAAAAAATTTACACTGTAACAACCGTGAAGGGCCGCAAATCACGATCGATATTAATATTTTATTATTTTTTTGGGTAGGTGAATACGGGGCCTAACACCCGAGTCTTAAACCATGGATCAGATGTTTATTTTTTCCTTTCCACACGTGGCTAAAAATTCCATGGGACCAACTTTGCATAGACGTATACAAAAGTACCCTATGTCACAACTCAAATCAGAGCTTCAAAATCGTATTTATTTGGAGGTCAATATGCCTTCACATCGTATCTGATCGAAACTGACGGCAACTTTTGAAATCGGATCCAACCTTGACAGTGGGTTCAACCCTAAAATACCAGGTTCATGATAACAATTTTAATCGTATTTATTGGACGTCAATATGACTTCACACCGTATCTAATCGATTTATTGGGAGGTCAATATGACTTCACCTCGTATTTAATTGAATCTGACAGTAACTTGAAATTGGATCCAACCTTGACATTGACTTCAATCCTAAAAAACCAGATTCATGATAACAATTTTAATCGTATTTATTGGACGTCAATATGCTTCGCGTCGTATCTAATCGAATCTGACAGCAACTTTCGAAATTGGATCCAACTCTACAAGTAACCTTGACATTGACCAACCAAAAAATACAAGATTCATGATAACAATTGTACTTAGAATCCAAAGAAGGATTTCCGGTACTAAACGTGAGTCTGGAACCATCCTGTCAGGCCAACTACAACTCCGGTAATACGGGTTAGAAATTCAGAGGATTTCGCAGGGGATGGTCAGCAACGTCCCCATCTGCTGTAGAACTCGTGGCCCACAAACCTATGAGGATGCTTTGGCCCCAATATATGCGCCGCTTCCGTTTGCATGGCTGTGTTTTTTTCCCTCTCTCTCTCCACTTCAGATTGGCTGTGTACACCGATATTGGATATAAATGTAAGCAAAGATTTTTTGAACAATACAATTCCAGTTTTATTGGTACTAATCATACAGTATATGGGTCAGGGACGTCAGAATAATTGATACAGCGGGAAAAAGGAATATACGGTTCTAGTGTAGAAAAAATAATCAATGCAACTAAGCGAAACATAATGGTACAGACTTTACAACCCTCGCACTAATATGTATCACACATTAAAGTGCTGATGCTATATTTCTGTATTAATAAAAAGAAAAAAAAGAAAAGAAAAATAATAAGCAAAAGTTACCTCTTGCAAAACTAATGCACGGTTTGGGAAAAGTTAATGTTGAATTCCGGAGTATGCATATTACTGATAATAGCTGTAAAAACAAATAAATGCGAAAAAGGTTAGGAGTCAACAAAATGATTGGCAACTAAATCACATCTTTGGAAACGCATTCTTTTGGTAGATTTCGCCCCACACAGATGTAGATGAACTCACGAACTTCATGAATAATCTTTTAAAAATCTCTTATTTGTGCAACCACTGATTTTCCTTCTTCCATTTGGAAGTTCAGAAATTGCTCTGTTGCATATTTTTTGGTACCCGCATCCTCAATGATATATTCCTTGATCAAAGCATCTCATAATTCCTTGGCGGTTTATATTTTGAGAACACGTCATATACAAAATTATCTGAATAATTAAGAATCTCATTTCCACAATCAAAATAATCATATTTTCACTGATCCTTTTCATAGGTACCAACGGGCTCATCTCCACATGGTTTGGGCACCCAAACTATATCTCTACTCTTAGTGTATACAAACACACACACACACACTATTTAGTACACAAGCAATGTAGGATTCCCTTATTCCCTTCTTTGTTATCATCACTTTGGAGATTAATTTCTCATTCATATCTTAATGGTTTCCAATGAATAATGGTTTGGGTTTAAGCTCCTCATGGAGGAGAACACATTAACACTTGGACCCGCCTTAAGAGATATGTGAGACCCACACTTATTGTGGTCCAAAGTTGACCCAAAACCCATTTTTCCAACACCTTCATCAGGTCCTACAAAACCCAACTGTGCTGTATTCATATTTGAATATGCATTCTGGGGTACTAAATGGCAAGTGGAATCGTTTTCCCAGGCAGTTCCAGTAAATGCCCTTTTGTTCAAAAAGACGAAACTTTATCTTCTATGCTACCCAGAGTTTTCTTTGTCCAATGCTGAGGTTACTATTGCTGCTGCTAATACTGTTATACAATTCAAGCTAGAGTTTCTAAAGCTACCCGATTTTGCCTTCACTCAATCTACTCACTTGGTAGAATTTGGTGAAGTGCTATTGCTGGTTATAAGATACGGGAGAGGAACAGCCTCATTATAGTTGGTGGGCATTCAACATGGAAGACAGAAGCATCAAGCCTGCTGCATGGAACTCCTCATTTTCACACACAGGACGTTAGTTGCCTGACACCTAGTCTTTTGATATTACCATGTAAGGACCTCTAATATAAAATTATAGGGAATGTGCATTGGCGTGTGACTAATTGGGATTACGCCCAGTTATGTATGATATTTTAATGTTATTATTGCTTGCTGAAATTTATATGAAATAAGTTTATTTAAATTTTGATAATCTCACAAGTGTTGAATAAATTGATATGCAATTCATATTTGTTGGGGAATGATTTGCACGTGCACCAGGGTCCATGTCTTAGCCCAGAGACCCAAGTGTAGGGTCAATTTACAATTGAGAAATTGCATAAGTTTCATTTTGCAAATACTTTTACTAATTGGATATTTTAAGCTTTTATTGTAAAGGGACTTTATATTTTTTTTCATTCAATTAAATATTCATTTATTTACCTTTGGTAACTTCCGCATTGCTTGCAAGTGCTGTCTTCTTTCATTAGTGTAGGCTGATTTGCAAACACTCAGTTCAGTTCACGGGCCTATTATCTCAGCCCAAACCCTAACATGTTGTGTGTGCAAGGGCAAGTGGGTTCCTTTGATGGGCATCCAATTGCAGGACGGTCATAGGCAACGCCAGGAGCATGGGCAGGCCCATAAGTAGGCCTAGAGGGGGGCATGGCCCCTCCAAGATTTCCAAAAGCCCGTTAAAGGTTTTAATATTTTTTAACTTCTTTTCACATATGGCCCCTTAAGATTTCACAAAACTCTTTTAATTTTTTAATATTTTTACATATGCCCCCTCCTAATTTTTAGAAAACTCCCTACCTATTTTGAAAACTACATTTATCTTTTATATGTGGCCCTCCAAAAAAATTTTCTAGATAGTGCCCCTCCACACCCCACAAGAAAAAATTCCTAAATCTGCCCCACTAAGCCTGGGACCTTTATGCTACTTTATGTGTTGATTTCAATGAATTAATAGGAACTCACACTATAGAGCTCAAGAAGTGAGTTCTTTCTCAATGAAGCGAGCATTTCATGGAGTGAAGATCAATTTGTCGTGTGGGTAGCATCTTCAATTAGGTTTAAATGTTCTACTAATAGTTGAAGATCACCTTGTGTTTAGTCAGAAGAATCAAGTTGGCATTCTGACAAAATTGGTTAAAATAGTTCCATTGTCCTACTAGAAAAAAAAAATATCTCTAGTCTTTTTTCAAAAACTTATTCAACATTGCAACCTGAAAATAAGGGAAAGCCTAATAGTTGAAGATCTTATTCTATGCAAATTGTTCAAAGTTTGATAACTGAATTCTCTCCCTTCTATATGTCTAGATGGAGTTAACTTTAATGCTTACACATCATTTGGGATGTCTGCCCCAGGTGAATTTGGAAAATCTCACAAGAGCGATGGCTGAGTCAATGGATGAAAATATTAGCCAATACCGAACCGATATTTGGCTGGGAATTGGTATCGGCACCGCCAGCCAAAATATCCCTAAAATATCAGGATATATCGGTTGATATTTTGAACTATCAGCCGATATATCGGCTGATATTTTGAAAGTATCGATCATATATAACTATTTATTTATTTTCGGATTTTTTAAAATTTTAATATTAAAATAGGATATTTTGAGGATTTCACCACAAATTTGTTTTTTTAAGTAAGTATGATTATTGCATACTTCATGTATGAAACTTTTTATTATTTTTCCATGTAATTATTTTTATATTCTCAAATTTATTTTCGGATTTTTAATAATCTATTATTAAAATTAGATTTTTGAGGATTTAATCACTAATTTATTTTTTTAAATAAGCATAATCATTATATGCTTCATGTTTGATAACTTTTTTCATTGTTCCTTTATGTAATTTGTTTTATATTTTAAAATTCATTTTCGTATTTTCTAATAATTTAATATTAAACTATTATATATTTAGGTTTTCACCATAAATGTCATTTCTTAATTTTATATAATCATTGTATAGTTCATATATGCTAATTTTTTATGATTGTTTTATCATTTATGTGATTATGTCAATATTTTTTGTATTTTTGAATTTATTTTTGGATTATTAAAACATGGTATTAGAAAAAAAATTAATGCATCATTTAAATGTACTCTTTTGAGATTTCAAATGCTAAAATGATTTGTCTTAGTTTATATTATTTTTTGGAGCTTAGATTTTAAGTAAGGTCAACTAGTAAAGTATCCTAAAGATAATTCATAAGTTATAATTATTGTTCTTACAAAAAAAAAATCACAATTTCAAGCAGGACAGCAATACAAGATATTATAACGTAGGGGGATTGATATTTTGATTTATACTTGTTAATAATGAAAAGAAAAAACATTGTTTTCTATTCTTTTCTAATATTTTAAATTTTTTGGATATTTTCTCAAAATTTTTTGGATTAAAAAAATTCACACCGTGACGACCACGACGGACTGCGAGCTGCGACCGATACCAATATCGTATCAGTTTTTGGAACCGACCGATACCGTGATTTTTATCCATAGCTGAGTGCCTGTCCACTCTAAGTACTCAAAATGGATTGCCCCATTTGGAAAATCCTCAAATCCACATTTTCCTCAGTTTGTTTTTTCTCCTATTACTCCAACTGACTCTAACAAGCTAGGAAGATATTCCTCTCTCAATCTATCCATCTCTCTCCTTTCAAAAATTCTAAATCTGAAAACCCTTATTCATTAAATCCAAAAATTCTAATCATAATTTCTTTTTCTAAATCTAAATCCCCAACCATAAATCCTATATCTCAATTTCTAAAGCTCACATCTTCCTCAAGTTCAGAACAACATTTGTATTGGCATTTTGAAATGGGTCCAATTGGAAACCGTTGGGACGAGGACTGACTTCATAATTTGATGAAATCAAATTTTATGGCCTACCATTGTTCATAAATAATAATGCATTGGGATCCACTCCCTGTTACTCCAGAGAACTGGCAGCTTATAAAAACCGAATGAAAGAAAGAGACGGTTGAGTCTCTGCAAGGTCCGTGTTACTCGAGCTGCATCGTCCTGTCTCCGGAGAACTATTCCTCCCACTTGAGTCTCTGCAGTCTGTGTTACTCGAGCTGCAACATCCTGGCTCCGGAGAACCCTTCCTCCCACTTGAGTCTATGCAACGTCCGTGTTGCTAGAGTTGCAACGTCCAGTCTCCGGAGAACTCTTCCTCCCACTTGAGTCTCTGCAACGTCCCTGTTACTCGAGCTGCAACGTCCTGTTTTGGAGAACTCTCTTCCTCCCATTTTCTTTCTTCGATAATCTCCATTCTTCAACACTCTCCATTGTTATTTTTCATGGAATCCATGAGTTCATTGCCCTCTCAAAACGAGCCCTCCAAGCCAAGTATCTCCGAAGGCTTCAATCCAAGCTCCTCCCAATCCAATCCTGAGTTCTCTGAGCTTAATGTGGGCTCTCTTCTCCAAAACCCAAGGGACATTTCTTCCCATCCAGCTTCCCCAGACCCAAATATCGTTTCCTCTACTTCTCAAAACCCAGAAATGGGTTCTCCCTCTAACTTAAACCGCCCTAATCCTCAAAACACATCATGCAACTCCAACCCCATTTGGCATGTAATTTCCACTTCCACACTTCCATTTATCATCAAGAATGCTAAGTTTCTAACTTCCTTTTTAATCATTGTCTACTTAATTGTTGGACTATTAATTTACAAGTTAAGTTACTATCAGAGCTTCTCTGGCAGGGAGACTAGCTCCATCATATATGGATTTTATTTTTCAGCAGTGACCATAGCAACAGTGGGATATGGGGACATTGTTCCAGTCTCCACCTTCGTGAAGTTGTTCACCATTTTTTATGCAATTTTCGGAATTTTAATCATGGACACTGCTCTCTCAAGTTGTCAGTGGATCGGAGTTGATGTTTTCCCAAATTAAGAGACAATGTACCAGTAATGCACACAACAAGTTGGCAACGATCTTAATAGATTTTGATAAACAACGATTAAAGATTTCTACAAAAGTGGTTGTGGCAATACTCTTTGTCTTCCTGTTGAATGTGATTAGCACAATCATCTTAGCTTCCGTGGAGAAGTTAAATTGGGTTGACTCAATTTATGGCTCGCTGATTTCTTCTACTTCAGTAGGATTTGGTGATGTAGCATTCAAGACTAAGCATGGCCGGTTATTTGCGTTCATTTGGTTGCTGCCATCTACAGTTGCAATGGCGTGGTTTGTGTTCACAGTAGCTGAGGCAAGGAAGGTGATCGCTTACAATTACTATCTTAAGGAAGAAATCACTGTCTAGGATTTGAAGGATGAAAATATCGAAGGGGACTGTTTTCTAAGGTTTGCTTTTTGTTTCCTTCTCTTTTATTTCTTCATTGATTCTGTGTTTGAATTTAATACTTTAAAGGTAGAGTGTTTACAGGCAGCTATATTCAGGCCAGGCTAAAGCCCAACCGTTGCACCACATGACCCACACCCAACCAACCTCAAAATGGTTAAGTGGTGAAGGCTGGTACTAATGACTTTTATAATTAAAAAAAAATCTTTAAAACTAAAAAAAATGGTGTGTACAATTTCAAAACTGCAATATCAGGTGGTTGCTTGTTTGGCCATTTACCAACGCTGTTCTTGTATCAAAAATTTTGGCCAGTAAGTTTAATATATGAGCAAAGAGCATAAAGCACAGCGGAGCCCGAATAGTAGATGCAACATAACCAAAAGCAATGTTTTTTGTCAGAATGGGAGAGTCCTATGAACATTAGAATTCACTTATGTTCATTTATATGTAATATTTGCACTATATATAAATCAACGTTTTCTTTCTTTGTGCAGTGAATCAAATTTCATCATACATGTTCTTTTGAAGCTGCAGAAAATTGGTGATGGTGACGTAGAGGATATCAAGAGAAAATTCAGGATGCTTCATCGGGATGCAGCTGCATGATATCAATTCTGGTTAATCAACCAGTGTGATCTCAGTACAATCTAGAATCCTTCTACTTGTTGAACATATCCACACTTGCTATTCTTTTTAGTAAAGACCTTTTTGTCTAAAAACATTAAAAGAAAGTACAATGCAATCACAATTCATATACCATCTCACCTTTCTCATGTATAGATCTTCTTCCTGCTCATGGATCATGCTTATGTTCATTTGTTGTTTCTTAAAATATTAATAGAATATATAATGCAATAACAATTCATTTACCATCTCACACTTCTGATAAATTAGATAGATCCACAACATGAGTCATTGAATCAACACACATCACTACAAGATCTCTCTTTTAACATAAAAAAAAAAAAAGAAAAAAAAGAAAAACACACCATCACACAAATACAAGTTCCTTTGCCCCTTAAAAATAATATATCTTCATACAACATGTATCTTATTAACAAGATCGAGTACATCCCCTTTTACACTAGCAATAGCATATATGAACAATATAAAAAGATCAAATAATACTTAATACTTGTTGAACCGTCGTGTTGATTAGTGTTTTCTTTGGTGTTACAAACAGGATCAGGTGCCAATTCCACTGCAGACACACTCGCAGAAGAAGTCCCAAAGGCTCCTCAGGGAAATGTAGAGTGGCCTATAGATGATGGTTTTTAGTCATCTTATTTGTTGAGAGCTACATATGTACTTTTGATGTTTTACTATATGGGTTATGCCATTACTTTGATACCTTTTGCACCATGCTATCATTTCCATATGGTTATGTTATGTTCTTGTTTTGTCAGACACCATTGATGGGCATATGCATCTCCCACTGTTCATATTGATATTGTATTTTGGACATGATAGAAATGCATGGTCTCTTTTTTTGACAAAAAGAGTGTTAATGTTAATTATGTCTATTGTTATATTGAACTAATCAAATGGTTGTTTATGCTTTAATGCCATATCCCAGATTTTAAATATACTACTTTGATTGGTACACGTGAATTACATGAGCTTCCTTAGTAAGTTTTAAATAGCAGTTTGGTTGCCCCTTCGCATGAGGCGAATTGCCAAGTGTGTTCCGCCCCTGAGTCCGTCCTAATCATGGAATTTTGGGCTTTGGGTGTTTCAGAGTGACAATGTTGGTTCAGTTCCGTGAATCGGGAGGATCGTAATGGAAGGGTTGGTTTTAGGCAGCGCTAGAGTTTCACCTAGCGAAGCAAACTGTATATATGACTCCATCGAAATTCATTTTTCTCCCTAAACAATGGGTGAGATGCCTGTCCTGTCAGACCTGATGCAAAGATCACCAACAACGTGCCTCAACTGCCATGTTTTAGTAAATTTGCCCCAGCTGCATTGAAAAAATTGGCTAGCACTGAAATGAGCCGTGATAGTTGTCATGTTTCTATGGATAGTGGCTCCTGCAAGATGTTTACAGCCGTGAATATTGGCCAATACATTGACAATATTGGTCGAATCCAATATATCAATCAACACAACCAGCAGAGTTTTCTTCCTCAATCTTTTTCCCCTCTAAGCAAATTGAAAATAATGAAAAAAGCTTTATTTCCAAGTCTTTTGTAGTAAAAAAAAATTTACACTGTAACAACCGTGAAGGGCCGCAAATCACGATCGATATTAATATTTTATTATTTTTTTGGGTAGGTGAATACGGGGCCTAACACCCGAGTCTTAAACCATGGATCAGATGTTTATTTTTTCCTTTCCACACGTGGCTAAAAATTCCATGGGACCAACTTTGCATAGACGTATACAAAAGTACCCTATGTCACAACTCAAATCAGAGCTTCAAAATCGTATTTATTTGGAGGTCAATATGCCTTCACATCGTATCTGATCGAAACTGACGGCAACTTTTGAAATCGGATCCAACCTTGACAGTGGGTTCAACCCTAAAATACCAGGTTCATGATAACAATTTTAATCGTATTTATTGGACGTCAATATGACTTCACACCGTATCTAATCGATTTATTGGGAGGTCAATATGACTTCACCTCGTATTTAATTGAATCTGACAGTAACTTGAAATTGGATCCAACCTTGACATTGACTTCAATCCTAAAAAACCAGATTCATGATAACAATTTTAATCGTATTTATTGGACGTCAATATGCTTCGCGTCGTATCTAATCGAATCTGACAGCAACTTTCGAAATTGGATCCAACTCTACAAGTAACCTTGACATTGACCAACCAAAAAATACAAGATTCATGATAACAATTGTACTTAGAATCCAAAGAAGGATTTCCGGTACTAAACGTGAGTCTGGAACCATCCTGTCAGGCCAACTACAACTCCGGTAATACGGGTTAGAAATTCAGAGGATTTCGCAGGGGATGGTCAGCAACGTCCCCATCTGCTGTAGAACTCGTGGCCCACAAACCTATGAGGATGCTTTGGCCCCAATATATGCGCCGCTTCCGTTTGCATGGCTGTGTTTTTTTCCCTCTCTCTCTCCACTTCAGATTGGCTGTGTACACCGATATTGGATATAAATGTAAGCAAAGATTTTTTGAACAATACAATTCCAGTTTTATTGGTACTAATCATACAGTATATGGGTCAGGGACGTCAGAATAATTGATACAGCGGGAAAAAGGAATATACGGTTCTAGTGTAGAAAAAATAATCAATGCAACTAAGCGAAACATAATGGTACAGACTTTACAACCCTCGCACTAATATGTATCACACATTAAAGTGCTGATGCTATATTTCTGTATTAATAAAAAGAAAAAAAAGAAAAGAAAAATAATAAGCAAAAGTTACCTCTTGCAAAACTAATGCACGGTTTGGGAAAAGTTAATGTTGAATTCCGGAGTATGCATATTACTGATAATAGCTGTAAAAACAAATAAATGCGAAAAAGGTTAGGAGTCAACAAAATGATTGGCAACTAAATCACATCTTTGGAAACGCATTCTTTTGGTAGATTTCGCCCCACACAGATGTAGATGAACTCACGAACTTCATGAATAATCTTTTAAAAATCTCTTATTTGTGCAACCACTGATTTTCCTTCTTCCATTTGGAAGTTCAGAAATTGCTCTGTTGCATATTTTTTGGTACCCGCATCCTCAATGATATATTCCTTGATCAAAGCATCTCATAATTCCTTGGCGGTTTATATTTTGAGAACACGTCATATACAAAATTATCTGAATAATTAAGAATCTCATTTCCACAATCAAAATAATCATATTTTCACTGATCCTTTTCATAGGTACCAACGGGCTCATCTCCACATGGTTTGGGCACCCAAACTATATCTCTACTCTTAGTGTATACAAACACACACACACACACTATTTAGTACACAAGCAATGTAGGATTCCCTTATTCCCTTCTTTGTTATCATCACTTTGGAGATTAATTTCTCATTCATATCTTAATGGTTTCCAATGAATAATGGTTTGGGTTTAAGCTCCTCATGGAGGAGAACACATTAACACTTGGACCCGCCTTAAGAGATATGTGAGACCCACACTTATTGTGGTCCAAAGTTGACCCAAAACCCATTTTTCCAACACCTTCATCAGGTCCTACAAAACCCAACTGTGCTGTATTCATATTTGAATATGCATTCTGGGGTACTAAATGGCAAGTGGAATCGTTTTCCCAGGCAGTTCCAGTAAATGCCCTTTTGTTCAAAAAGACGAAACTTTATCTTCTATGCTACCCAGAGTTTTCTTTGTCCAATGCTGAGGTTACTATTGCTGCTGCTAATACTGTTATACAATTCAAGCTAGAGTTTCTAAAGCTGTCCGATTTTGCCTTCACTCAATCTACTCACTTGGTAGAATTTGGTGAAGTGCTATTGCTGGTTATAAGATACGGGAGAGGAACAGCCTCATTATAGTTGGTGGGCATTCAACATGGAAGACAGAAGCATCAAGCCTGCTTCATGGAACTCCTCATTTTCACACACAGGACGTTAGTGGCCTGACACCTAGTCTTTTGATATTACCATGTAAGGACCTCTAATATAAAATTATAGGGAATGTGCATTGGCGTGTGACTAATTGGGATTACGCCCAGTTATGTATGATATTTTAATGTTATTATTGCTTGCTGAAATTTATATGAAATAAGTTTATTTAAATTTTGATAATCTCACAAGTGTTGAATAAATTGATATGCAATTCATATTTGTTGGGGAATGATTTGCACGTGCACCAGGGTCCATGTCTTAGCCCAGAGACCCAAGTGTAGGGTCAATTTACAATTGAGAAATTGCATAAGTTTCATTTTGCAAATACTTTTACTAATTGGATATTTTAAGCTTTTATTGTAAAGGGACTTTATATTTTTTTTCATTCAATTAAATATTCATTTATTTACCTTTGGTAACTTCCGCATTGCTTGCAAGTGCTGTCTTCTTTCATTAGTGTAGGCTGATTTGCAAACACTCAGTTCAGTTCACGGGCCTATTATCTCAGCCCAAACCCTAACATGTTGTGTGTGCAAGGGCAAGTGGGTTCCTTTGATGGGCATCCAATTGCAGGACGGTCATAGGCAACGCCAGGAGCATGGGCAGGCCCATAAGTAGGCCTAGTGGGGGGCATGGCCCCTCCAAGATTTCCAAAAGCCCATTAAAGGTTTTAATATTTTTTAACTTCTTTTCACATATGGCCCCTTAAGATTTCACAAAACTCTTTTAATTTTTTAATATTTTTACATATGCCCCCTCCTAATTTTTAGAAAACTCCCTACCTATTTTGAAAACTACATTTATCTTTTATATGTGGCCCTCCAAAAAAATTTTCTAGATAGTGCCCCTCCACACCCCACAAGAAAAAATTCCTAAATCTGCCCCACTAAGCCTGGGACCTTTATGCTACTTTATGTGTTGATTTCCATGAATTAATAGGAACTCACACTATAGAGCTCAAGAAGTGAGTTCTTTCTCAATGAAGCGAGCATTTCATGGAGTGAAGATCAATTTGTCGTGTGGATAGCATCTTCAATTAGGTTTAAATGTTCTACTAATAGTTGAAGATCACCTTGTGTTTAGTCAGAAGAATCAAGTTGGCATTCTGACAAAATTGGTTAAAATAGTTCCATTGTCCTACTAGAAAAAAAAAATATCTCTAGTCTTTTTTCAAAAACTTATTCAACATTGCAACCTGAAAATAAGGGAAAGCCTAATAGTTGAAGATCTTATTCTATGCAAATTGTTCAAAGTTTGATAACTGAATTCTCTCCCTTCTATATGTCTAGATGGAGTTAACTTTAATGCTTGCACATCATTTGGGATGTCCGCCCCAGGTGAATTTGGAAAATCTCACAAGAGCGATGGCTGAGTCAATGGATGAAAATATTAGCCAATACCGAACCGATATTTGGCTGGGAATTGGTATCGGCACCGCCAGCCAAAATATCCCTAAAATATCAGGATATATCGGTTGATATTTTGAACTATCAGCCGATATATCGGCTGATATTTTGAAAGTATCGATCATATATAACTATTTATTTATTTTCGGATTTTTTAAAATTTTAATATTAAAATAGGATATTTTGAGGATTTCACCACAAATTTGTTTTTTTAAGTAAGTATGATTATTGCATACTTCATGTATGAAACTTTTTATTATTTTTCCATGTAATTATTTTTATATTCTCAAATTTATTTTCGGATTTTTAATAATCTATTATTAAAATTAGATTTTTGAGGATTTAATCACTAATTTATTTTTTTAAATAAGCATAATCATTATATGCTTCATGTTTGATAACTTTTTTCATTGTTCCTTTATGTAATTTGTTTTATATTTTAAAATTCATTTTCGTATTTTCTAATAATTTAATATTAAACTATTATATATTTAGGTTTTCACCATAAATGTCATTTCTTAATTTTATATAATCATTGTATAGTTCATATATGCTAATTTTTTATGATTGTTTTATCATTTATGTGATTATGTCAATATTTTTTGTATTTTTGAATTTATTTTTGGATTATTAAAACATGGTATTAGAAAAAAAATTAATGCATCATTTAAATGTACTCTTTTGAGATTTCAAATGCTAAAATGATTTGTCTTAGTTTATATTATTTTTTGGAGCTTAGATTTTAAGTAAGGTCAACTAGTAAAGTATCCTAAAGATAATTCATAAGTTATAATTATTGTTCTTACAAAAAAAAAATCACAATTTCAAGCAGGACAGCAATACAAGATATTATAACGTAGGGGGATTGATATTTTGATTTATACTTGTTAATAATGAAAAGAAAAAACATTGTTTTCTATTCTTTTCTAATATTTTAAATTTTTTGGATATTTTCTCAAAATTTTTTGGATTAAAAAAATTCACACCGTGACGACCACGACGGACTGCGAGCTGCGACCGATACCAATATCGTATCAGTTTTTGGAACCGACCGATACCGTGATTTTTATCCATAGCTGAGTGCCTGTCCACTCTAAGTACTCAAAATGGATTGCCCCATTTGGAAAATCCTCAAATCCACATTTTCCTCAGTTTGTTTTTTCTCCTATTACTCCAACTGACTCTAACAAGCTAGGAAGATATTCCTCTCTCAATCTATCCATCTCTCTCCTTTCAAAAATTCTAAATCTGAAAACCCTTATTCATTAAATCCAAAAATTCTAATCATAATTTCTTTTTCTAAATCTAAATCCCCAACCATAAATCCTATATCTCAATTTCTAAAGCTCACATCTTCCTCAAGTTCAGAACAACATTTGTATTGGCATTTTGAAATGGGTCCAATTGGAAACCGTTGGGACGAGGACTGACTTCATAATTTGATGAAATCAAATTTTATGGCCTACCATTGTTCATAAATAATAATGCATTGGGATCCACTCCCTGTTACTCCAGAGAACTGGCAGCTTATAAAAACCGAATGAAAGAAAGAGACGGTTGAGTCTCTGCAAGGTCCGTGTTACTCGAGCTGCATCGTCCTGTCTCCGGAGAACTATTCCTCCCACTTGAGTCTCTGCAGTCTGTGTTACTCGAGCTGCAACATCCTGGCTCCGGAGAACCCTTCCTCCCACTTGAGTCTATGCAACGTCCGTGTTGCTAGAGTTGCAACGTCCAGTCTCCGGAGAACTCTTCCTCCCACTTGAGTCTCTGCAACGTCCCTGTTACTCGAGCTGCAACGTCCTGTTTTGGAGAACTCTCTTCCTCCCATTTTCTTTCTTCGATAATCTCCATTCTTCAACACTCTCCATTGTTATTTTTCATGGAATCCATGAGTTCATTGCCCTCTCAAAACGAGCCCTCCAAGCCAAGTATCTCCGAAGGCTTCAATCCAAGCTCCTCCCAATCCAATCCTGAGTTCTCTGAGCTTAATGTGGGCTCTCTTCTCCAAAACCCAAGGGACATTTCTTCCCATCCAGCTTCCCCAGACCCAAATATCGTTTCCTCTACTTCTCAAAACCCAGAAATGGGTTCTCCCTCTAACTTAAACCGCCCTAATCCTCAAAACACATCATGCAACTCCAACCCCATTTGGCATGTAATTTCCACTTCCACACTTCCATTTATCATCAAGAATGCTAAGTTTCTAACTTCCTTTTTAATCATTGTCTACTTAATTGTTGGACTATTAATTTACAAGTTAAGTTACTATCAGAGCTTCTCTGGCAGGGAGACTAGCTCCATCATATATGGATTTTATTTTTCAGCAGTGACCATAGCAACAGTGGGATATGGGGACATTGTTCCAGTCTCCACCTTCGTGAAGTTGTTCACCATTTTTTATGCAATTTTCGGAATTTTAATCATGGACACTGCTCTCTCAAGTTGTCAGTGGATCGGAGTTGATGTTTTCCCAAATTAAGAGACAATGTACCAGTAATGCACACAACAAGTTGGCAACGATCTTAATAGATTTTGATAAACAACGATTAAAGATTTCTACAAAAGTGGTTGTGGCAATACTCTTTGTCTTCCTGTTGAATGTGATTAGCACAATCATCTTAGCTTCCGTGGAGAAGTTAAATTGGGTTGACTCAATTTATGGCTCGCTGATTTCTTCTACTTCAGTAGGATTTGGTGATGTAGCATTCAAGACTAAGCATGGCCGGTTATTTGCGTTCATTTGGTTGCTGCCATCTACAGTTGCAATGGCGTGGTTTGTGTTCACAGTAGCTGAGGCAAGGAAGGTGATCGCTTACAATTACTATCTTAAGGAAGAAATCACTGTCTAGGATTTGAAGGATGAAAATATCGAAGGGGACTGTTTTCTAAGGTTTGCTTTTTGTTTCCTTCTCTTTTATTTCTTCATTGATTCTGTGTTTGAATTTAATACTTTAAAGGTAGAGTGTTTACAGGCAGCTATATTCAGGCCAGGCTAAAGCCCAACCGTTGCACCACATGACCCACACCCAACCAACCTCAAAATGGTTAAGTGGTGAAGGCTGGTACTAATGACTTTTATAATTAAAAAAAATCTTTAAAACTAAAAAAAATGGTGTGTACAATTTCAAAACTGCAATATCAGGTGGTTGCTTGTTTGGCCATTTACCAACGCTGTTCTTGTATCAAAAATTTTGGCCAGTAAGTTTAATATATGAGCAAAGAGCATAAAGCACAGCGGAGCCCGAATAGTAGATGCAACATAACCAAAAGCAATGTTTTTTGTCAGAATGGGAGAGTCCTATGAACATTAGAATTCACTTATGTTCATTTATATGTAATATTTGCACTATATATAAATCAACGTTTTCTTTCTTTGTGCAGTGAATCAAATTTCATCATACATGTTCTTTTGAAGCTGCAGAAAATTGGTGATGGTGACGTAGAGGATATCAAGAGAAAATTCAGGATGCTTCATCGGGATGCAGCTGCATGATATCAATTCTGGTTAATCAACCAGTGTGATCTCAGTACAATCTAGAATCCTTCTACTTGTTGAACATATCCACACTTGCTATTCTTTTTAGTAAAGACCTTTTTGTCTAAAAACATTAAAAGAAAGTACAATGCAATCACAATTCATATACCATCTCACCTTTCTCATGTATAGATCTTCTTCCTGCTCATGGATCATGCTTATGTTCATTTGTTGTTTCTTAAAATATTAATAGAATATATAATGCAATAACAATTCATTTACCATCTCACACTTCTGATAAATTAGATAGATCCACAACATGAGTCATTGAATCAACACACATCACTACAAGATCTCTCTTTTAACATAAAAAAAAAAAAAGAAAAAAAAGAAAAACACACCATCACACAAATACAAGTTCCTTTGCCCCTTAAAAATAATATATCTTCATACAACATGTATCTTATTAACAAGATCGAGTACATCCCCTTTTACACTAGCAATAGCATATATGAACAATATAAAAAGATCAAATAATACTTAATACTTGTTGAACCGTCGTGTTGATTAGTGTTTTCTTTGGTGTTACAAACAGGATCAGGTGCCAATTCCACTGCAGACACACTCGCAGAAGAAGTCCCAAAGGCTCCTCAGGGAAATGTAGAGTGGCCTATAGATGATGGTTTTTAGTCATCTTATTTGTTGAGAGCTACATATGTACTTTTGATGTTTTACTATATGGGTTATGCCATTACTTTGATACCTTTTGCACCATGCTATCATTTCCATATGGTTATGTTATGTTCTTGTTTTGTCAGACACCATTGATGGGCATATGCATCTCCCACTGTTCATATTGATATTGTATTTTGGACATGATAGAAATGCATGGTCTCTTTTTTTGACAAAAAGAGTGTTAATGTTAATTATGTCTATTGTTATATTGAACTAATCAAATGGTTGTTTATGCTTTAATGCCATATCCCAGATTTTAAATATACTACTTTGATTGGTACACGTGAATTACATGAGCTTCCTTAGTAAGTTTTAAATAGCAGTTTGGTTGCCCCTTCGCATGAGGCGAATTGCCAAGTGTGTTCCGCCCCTGAGTCCGTCCTAATCATGGAATTTTGGGCTTTGGGTGTTTCAGAGTGACAATGTTGGTTCAGTTCCGTGAATCGGGAGGATCGTAATGGAAGGGTTGGTTTTAGGCAGCGCTAGAGTTTCACCTAGCGAAGCAAACTGTATATATGACTCCATCGAAATTCATTTTTCTCCCTAAACAATGGGTGAGATGCCTGTCCTGTCAGACCTGATGCAAAGATCACCAACAACGTGCCTCAACTGCCATGTTTTAGTAAATTTGCCCCAGCTGCATTGAAAAAATTGGCTAGCACTGAAATGAGCCGTGATAGTTGTCATGTTTCTATGGATAGTGGCTCCTGCAAGATGTTTACAGCCGTGAATATTGGCCAATACATTGACAATATTGGTCGAATCCAATATATCAATCAACACAACCAGCAGAGTTTTCTTCCTCAATCTTTTTCCCCTCTAAGCAAATTGAAAATAATGAAAAAAGCTTTATTTCCAAGTCTTTTGTAGTAAAAAAAAATTTACACTGTAACAACCGTGAAGGGCCGCAAATCACGATCGATATTAATATTTTATTATTTTTTTGGGTAGGTGAATACGGGGCCTAACACCCGAGTCTTAAACCATGGATCAGATGTTTATTTTTTCCTTTCCACACGTGGCTAAAAATTCCATGGGACCAACTTTGCATAGACGTATACAAAAGTACCCTATGTCACAACTCAAATCAGAGCTTCAAAATCGTATTTATTTGGAGGTCAATATGCCTTCACATCGTATCTGATCGAAACTGACGGCAACTTTTGAAATCGGATCCAACCTTGACAGTGGGTTCAACCCTAAAATACCAGGTTCATGATAACAATTTTAATCGTATTTATTGGACGTCAATATGACTTCACACCGTATCTAATCGATTTATTGGGAGGTCAATATGACTTCACCTCGTATTTAATTGAATCTGACAGTAACTTGAAATTGGATCCAACCTTGACATTGACTTCAATCCTAAAAAACCAGATTCATGATAACAATTTTAATCGTATTTATTGGACGTCAATATGCTTCGCGTCGTATCTAATCGAATCTGACAGCAACTTTCGAAATTGGATCCAACTCTACAAGTAACCTTGACATTGACCAACCAAAAAATACAAGATTCATGATAACAATTGTACTTAGAATCCAAAGAAGGATTTCCGGTACTAAACGTGAGTCTGGAACCATCCTGTCAGGCCAACTACAACTCCGGTAATACGGGTTAGAAATTCAGAGGATTTCGCAGGGGATGGTCAGCAACGTCCCCATCTGCTGTAGAACTCGTGGCCCACAAACCTATGAGGATGCTTTGGCCCCAATATATGCGCCGCTTCCGTTTGCATGGCTGTGTTTTTTTCCCTCTCTCTCTCCACTTCAGATTGGCTGTGTACACCGATATTGGATATAAATGTAAGCAAAGATTTTTTGAACAATACAATTCCAGTTTTATTGGTACTAATCATACAGTATATGGGTCAGGGACGTCAGAATAATTGATACAGCGGGAAAAAGGAATATACGGTTCTAGTGTAGAAAAAATAATCAATGCAACTAAGCGAAACATAATGGTACAGACTTTACAACCCTCGCACTAATATGTATCACACATTAAAGTGCTGATGCTATATTTCTGTATTAATAAAAAGAAAAAAAAGAAAAGAAAAATAATAAGCAAAAGTTACCTCTTGCAAAACTAATGCACGGTTTGGGAAAAGTTAATGTTGAATTCCGGAGTATGCATATTACTGATAATAGCTGTAAAAACAAATAAATGCGAAAAAGGTTAGGAGTCAACAAAATGATTGGCAACTAAATCACATCTTTGGAAACGCATTCTTTTGGTAGATTTCGCCCCACACAGATGTAGATGAACTCACGAACTTCATGAATAATCTTTTAAAAATCTCTTATTTGTGCAACCACTGATTTTCCTTCTTCCATTTGGAAGTTCAGAAATTGCTCTGTTGCATATTTTTTGGTACCCGCATCCTCAATGATATATTCCTTGATCAAAGCATCTCATAATTCCTTGGCGGTTTATATTTTGAGAACACGTCATATACAAAATTATCTGAATAATTAAGAATCTCATTTCCACAATCAAAATAATCATATTTTCACTGATCCTTTTCATAGGTACCAACGGGCTCATCTCCACATGGTTTGGGCACCCAAACTATATCTCTACTCTTAGTGTATACAAACACACACACACACACTATTTAGTACACAAGCAATGTAGGATTCCCTTATTCCCTTCTTTGTTATCATCACTTTGGAGATTAATTTCTCATTCATATCTTAATGGTTTCCAATGAATAATGGTTTGGGTTTAAGCTCCTCATGGAGGAGAACACATTAACACTTGGACCCGCCTTAAGAGATATGTGAGACCCACACTTATTGTGGTCCAAAGTTGACCCAAAACCCATTTTTCCAACACCTTCATCAGGTCCTACAAAACCCAACTGTGCTGTATTCATATTTGAATATGCATTCTGGGGTACTAAATGGCAAGTGGAATCGTTTTCCCAGGCAGTTCCAGTAAATGCCCTTTTGTTCAAAAAGACGAAACTTTATCTTCTATGCTACCCAGAGTTTTCTTTGTCCAATGCTGAGGTTACTATTGCTGCTGCTAATACTGTTATACAATTCAAGCTAGAGTTTCTAAAGCTGTCCGATTTTGCCTTCACTCAATCTACTCACTTGGTAGAATTTGGTGAAGTGCTATTGCTGGTTATAAGATACGGGAGAGGAACAGCCTCATTATAGTTGGTGGGCATTCAACATGGAAGACAGAAGCATCAAGCCTGCTTCATGGAACTCCTCATTTTCACACACAGGACGTTAGTGGCCTGACACCTAGTCTTTTGATATTACCATGTAAGGACCTCTAATATAAAATTATAGGGAATGTGCATTGGCGTGTGACTAATTGGGATTACGCCCAGTTATGTATGATATTTTAATGTTATTATTGCTTGCTGAAATTTATATGAAATAAGTTTATTTAAATTTTGATAATCTCACAAGTGTTGAATAAATTGATATGCAATTCATATTTGTTGGGGAATGATTTGCACGTGCACCAGGGTCCATGTCTTAGCCCAGAGACCCAAGTGTAGGGTCAATTTACAATTGAGAAATTGCATAAGTTTCATTTTGCAAATACTTTTACTAATTGGATATTTTAAGCTTTTATTGTAAAGGGACTTTATATTTTTTTTCATTCAATTAAATATTCATTTATTTACCTTTGGTAACTTCCGCATTGCTTGCAAGTGCTGTCTTCTTTCATTAGTGTAGGCTGATTTGCAAACACTCAGTTCAGTTCACGGGCCTATTATCTCAGCCCAAACCCTAACATGTTGTGTGTGCAAGGGCAAGTGGGTTCCTTTGATGGGCATCCAATTGCAGGACGGTCATAGGCAACGCCAGGAGCATGGGCAGGCCCATAAGTAGGCCTAGTGGGGGGCATGGCCCCTCCAAGATTTCCAAAAGCCCATTAAAGGTTTTAATATTTTTTAACTTCTTTTCACATATGGCCCCTTAAGATTTCACAAAACTCTTTTAATTTTTTAATATTTTTACATATGCCCCCTCCTAATTTTTAGAAAACTCCCTACCTATTTTGAAAACTACATTTATCTTTTATATGTGGCCCTCCAAAAAAATTTTCTAGATAGTGCCCCTCCACACCCCACAAGAAAAAATTCCTAAATCTGCCCCACTAAGCCTGGGACCTTTATGCTACTTTATGTGTTGATTTCCATGAATTAATAGGAACTCACACTATAGAGCTCAAGAAGTGAGTTCTTTCTCAATGAAGCGAGCATTTCATGGAGTGAAGATCAATTTGTCGTGTGGATAGCATCTTCAATTAGGTTTAAATGTTCTACTAATAGTTGAAGATCACCTTGTGTTTAGTCAGAAGAATCAAGTTGGCATTCTGACAAAATTGGTTAAAATAGTTCCATTGTCCTACTAGAAAAAAAAAATATCTCTAGTCTTTTTTCAAAAACTTATTCAACATTGCAACCTGAAAATAAGGGAAAGCCTAATAGTTGAAGATCTTATTCTATGCAAATTGTTCAAAGTTTGATAACTGAATTCTCTCCCTTCTATATGTCTAGATGGAGTTAACTTTAATGCTTGCACATCATTTGGGATGTCCGCCCCAGGTGAATTTGGAAAATCTCACAAGAGCGATGGCTGAGTCAATGGATGAAAATATTAGCCAATACCGAACCGATATTTGGCTGGGAATTGGTATCGGCACCGCCAGCCAAAATATCCCTAAAATATCAGGATATATCGGTTGATATTTTGAACTATCAGCCGATATATCGGCTGATATTTTGAAAGTATCGATCATATATAACTATTTATTTATTTTCGGATTTTTTAAAATTTTAATATTAAAATAGGATATTTTGAGGATTTCACCACAAATTTGTTTTTTTAAGTAAGTATGATTATTGCATACTTCATGTATGAAACTTTTTATTATTTTTCCATGTAATTATTTTTATATTCTCAAATTTATTTTCGGATTTTTAATAATCTATTATTAAAATTAGATTTTTGAGGATTTAATCACTAATTTATTTTTTTAAATAAGCATAATCATTATATGCTTCATGTTTGATAACTTTTTTCATTGTTCCTTTATGTAATTTGTTTTATATTTTAAAATTCATTTTCGTATTTTCTAATAATTTAATATTAAACTATTATATATTTAGGTTTTCACCATAAATGTCATTTCTTAATTTTATATAATCATTGTATAGTTCATATATGCTAATTTTTTATGATTGTTTTATCATTTATGTGATTATGTCAATATTTTTTGTATTTTTGAATTTATTTTTGGATTATTAAAACATGGTATTAGAAAAAAAATTAATGCATCATTTAAATGTACTCTTTTGAGATTTCAAATGCTAAAATGATTTGTCTTAGTTTATATTATTTTTTGGAGCTTAGATTTTAAGTAAGGTCAACTAGTAAAGTATCCTAAAGATAATTCATAAGTTATAATTATTGTTCTTACAAAAAAAAAATCACAATTTCAAGCAGGACAGCAATACAAGATATTATAACGTAGGGGGATTGATATTTTGATTTATACTTGTTAATAATGAAAAGAAAAAACATTGTTTTCTATTCTTTTCTAATATTTTAAATTTTTTGGATATTTTCTCAAAATTTTTTGGATTAAAAAAATTCACACCGTGACGACCACGACGGACTGCGAGCTGCGACCGATACCAATATCGTATCAGTTTTTGGAACCGACCGATACCGTGATTTTTATCCATAGCTGAGTGCCTGTCCACTCTAAGTACTCAAAATGGATTGCCCCATTTGGAAAATCCTCAAATCCACATTTTCCTCAGTTTGTTTTTTCTCCTATTACTCCAACTGACTCTAACAAGCTAGGAAGATATTCCTCTCTCAATCTATCCATCTCTCTCCTTTCAAAAATTCTAAATCTGAAAACCCTTATTCATTAAATCCAAAAATTCTAATCATAATTTCTTTTTCTAAATCTAAATCCCCAACCATAAATCCTATATCTCAATTTCTAAAGCTCACATCTTCCTCAAGTTCAGAACAACATTTGTATTGGCATTTTGAAATGGGTCCAATTGGAAACCGTTGGGACGAGGACTGACTTCATAATTTGATGAAATCAAATTTTATGGCCTACCATTGTTCATAAATAATAATGCATTGGGATCCACTCCCTGTTACTCCAGAGAACTGGCAGCTTATAAAAACCGAATGAAAGAAAGAGACGGTTGAGTCTCTGCAAGGTCCGTGTTACTCGAGCTGCATCGTCCTGTCTCCGGAGAACTATTCCTCCCACTTGAGTCTCTGCAGTCTGTGTTACTCGAGCTGCAACATCCTGGCTCCGGAGAACCCTTCCTCCCACTTGAGTCTATGCAACGTCCGTGTTGCTAGAGTTGCAACGTCCAGTCTCCGGAGAACTCTTCCTCCCACTTGAGTCTCTGCAACGTCCCTGTTACTCGAGCTGCAACGTCCTGTTTTGGAGAACTCTCTTCCTCCCATTTTCTTTCTTCGATAATCTCCATTCTTCAACACTCTCCATTGTTATTTTTCATGGAATCCATGAGTTCATTGCCCTCTCAAAACGAGCCCTCCAAGCCAAGTATCTCCGAAGGCTTCAATCCAAGCTCCTCCCAATCCAATCCTGAGTTCTCTGAGCTTAATGTGGGCTCTCTTCTCCAAAACCCAAGGGACATTTCTTCCCATCCAGCTTCCCCAGACCCAAATATCGGTTCCTCTACTTCTCAAAACCCAGAAATGGGTTCTCCCTCTAACTTAAACCGCCCTAATCCTCAAAACACAGCATGCAACTCCAACCCCATTTGGCATGTAATTTCCACTTCCACACTTCCATTTATCATCAAGAATGCTAAGTTTCTAACTTCCTTTTTAATCATTGTCTACTTAATTGTTGGACTATTAATTTACAAGTTAAGTTACTATCAGAGCTTCTCTGGCAGGGAGACTAGCTCCATCATATATGGATTTTATTTTTCAGCAGTGACCATAGCAACAGTGGGATATGGGGACATTGTTCCAGTCTCCACCTTCGTGAAGTTGTTCACCATTTTTTATGCAATTTTCGGAATTTTAATCATGGACACTGCTCTCTCAAGTTGTCAGTGGATCGGAGTTGATGTTTTCCCAAATTAAGAGACAATGTACCAGTAATGCACACAACAAGTTGGCAACGATCTTAATAGATTTTGATAAACAACGATTAAAGATTTCTACAAAAGTGGTTGTGGCAATACTCTTTGTCTTCCTGTTGAATGTGATTAGCACAATCATCTTAGCTTCCGTGGAGAAGTTAAATTGGGTTGACTCAATTTATGGCTCGCTGATTTCTTCTACTTCAGTAGGATTTGGTGATGTAGCATTCAAGACTAAGCATGGCCGGTTATTTGCGTTCATTTGGTTGCTGCCATCTACAGTTGCAATGGCGTGGTTTGTGTTCACAGTAGCTGAGGCAAGGAAGGTGATCGCTTACAATTACTATCTTAAGGAAGAAATCACTGTCTAGGATTTGAAGGATGAAAATATCGAAGGGGACTGTTTTCTAAGGTTTGCTTTTTGTTTCCTTCTCTTTTATTTCTTCATTGATTCTGTGTTTGAATTTAATACTTTAAAGGTAGAGTGTTTACAGGCAGCTATATTCAGGCCAGGCTAAAGCCCAACCGTTGCACCACATGACCCACACCCAACCAACCTCAAAATGGTTAAGTGGTGAAGGCTGGTACTAATGACTTTTATAATTAAAAAAAAATCTTTAAAACTAAAAAAAATGGTGTGTACAATTTCAAAACTGCAATATCAGGTGGTTGCTTGTTTGGCCATTTACCAACGCTGTTCTTGTATCAAAAATTTTGGCCAGTAAGTTTAATATATGAGCAAAGAGCATAAAGCACAGCGGAGCCCGAATAGTAGATGCAACATAACCAAAAGCAATGTTTTTTGTCAGAATGGGAGAGTCCTATGAACATTAGAATTCACTTATGTTCATTTATATGTAATATTTGCACTATATATAAATCAACGTTTTCTTTCTTTGTGCAGTGAATCAAATTTCATCATACATGTTCTTTTGAAGCTGCAGAAAATTGGTGATGGTGACGTAGAGGATATCAAGAGAAAATTCAGGATGCTTCATCGGGATGCAGCTGCATGATATCAATTCTGGTTAATCAACCAGTGTGATCTCAGTACAATCTAGAATCCTTCTACTTGTTGAACATATCCACACTTGCTATTCTTTTTAGTAAAGACCTTTTTGTCTAAAAACATTAAAAGAAAGTACAATGCAATCACAATTCATATACCATCTCACCTTTCTCATGTATAGATCTTCTTCCTGCTCATGGATCATGCTTATGTTCATTTGTTGTTTCTTAAAATATTAATAGAATATATAATGCAATAACAATTCATTTACCATCTCACACTTCTGATAAATTAGATAGATCCACAACATGAGTCATTGAATCAACACACATCACTACAAGATCTCTCTTTTAACATAAAAAAAAAAAAAGAAAAAAAAGAAAAACACACCATCACACAAATACAAGTTCCTTTGCCCCTTAAAAATAATATATCTTCATACAACATGTATCTTATTAACAAGATCGAGTACATCCCCTTTTACACTAGCAATAGCATATATGAACAATATAAAAAGATCAAATAATACTTAATACTTGTTGAACCGTCGTGTTGATTAGTGTTTTCTTTGGTGTTACAAACAGGATCAGGTGCCAATTCCACTGCAGACACACTCGCAGAAGAAGTCCCAAAGGCTCCTCAGGGAAATGTAGAGTGGCCTATAGATGATGGTTTTTAGTCATCTTATTTGTTGAGAGCTACATATGTACTTTTGATGTTTTACTATATGGGTTATGCCATTACTTTGATACCTTTTGCACCATGCTATCATTTCCATATGGTTATGTTATGTTCTTGTTTTGTCAGACACCATTGATGGGCATATGCATCTCCCACTGTTCATATTGATATTGTATTTTGGACATGATAGAAATGCATGGTCTCTTTTTTTGACAAAAAGAGTGTTAATGTTAATTATGTCTATTGTTATATTGAACTAATCAAATGGTTGTTTATGCTTTAATGCCATATCCCAGATTTTAAATATACTACTTTGATTGGTACACGTGAATTACATGAGCTTCCTTAGTAAGTTTTAAATAGCAGTTTGGTTGCCCCTTCGCATGAGGCGAATTGCCAAGTGTGTTCCGCCCCTGAGTCCGTCCTAATCATGGAATTTTGGGCTTTGGGTGTTTCAGAGTGACAATGTTGGTTCAGTTCCGTGAATCGGGAGGATCGTAATGGAAGGGTTGGTTTTAGGCAGCGCTAGAGTTTCACCTAGCGAAGCAAACTGTATATATGACTCCATCGAAATTCATTTTTCTCCCTAAACAATGGGTGAGATGCCTGTCCTGTCAGACCTGATGCAAAGATCACCAACAACGTGCCTCAACTGCCATGTTTTAGTAAATTTGCCCCAGCTGCATTGAAAAAATTGGCTAGCACTGAAATGAGCCGTGATAGTTGTCATGTTTCTATGGATAGTGGCTCCTGCAAGATGTTTACAGCCGTGAATATTGGCCAATACATTGACAATATTGGTCGAATCCAATATATCAATCAACACAACCAGCAGAGTTTTCTTCCTCAATCTTTTTCCCCTCTAAGCAAATTGAAAATAATGAAAAAAGCTTTATTTCCAAGTCTTTTGTAGTAAAAAAAAATTTACACTGTAACAACCGTGAAGGGCCGCAAATCACGATCGATATTAATATTTTATTATTTTTTTGGGTAGGTGAATACGGGGCCTAACACCCGAGTCTTAAACCATGGATCAGATGTTTATTTTTTCCTTTCCACACGTGGCTAAAAATTCCATGGGACCAACTTTGCATAGACGTATACAAAAGTACCCTATGTCACAACTCAAATCAGAGCTTCAAAATCGTATTTATTTGGAGGTCAATATGCCTTCACATCGTATCTGATCGAAACTGACGGCAACTTTTGAAATCGGATCCAACCTTGACAGTGGGTTCAACCCTAAAATACCAGGTTCATGATAACAATTTTAATCGTATTTATTGGACGTCAATATGACTTCACACCGTATCTAATCGATTTATTGGGAGGTCAATATGACTTCACCTCGTATTTAATTGAATCTGACAGTAACTTGAAATTGGATCCAACCTTGACATTGACTTCAATCCTAAAAAACCAGATTCATGATAACAATTTTAATCGTATTTATTGGACGTCAATATGCTTCGCGTCGTATCTAATCGAATCTGACAGCAACTTTCGAAATTGGATCCAACTCTACAAGTAACCTTGACATTGACCAACCAAAAAATACAAGATTCATGATAACAATTGTACTTAGAATCCAAAGAAGGATTTCCGGTACTAAACGTGAGTCTGGAACCATCCTGTCAGGCCAACTACAACTCCGGTAATACGGGTTAGAAATTCAGAGGATTTCGCAGGGGATGGTCAGCAACGTCCCCATCTGCTGTAGAACTCGTGGCCCACAAACCTATGAGGATGCTTTGGCCCCAATATATGCGCCGCTTCCGTTTGCATGGCTGTGTTTTTTTCCCTCTCTCTCTCCACTTCAGATTGGCTGTGTACACCGATATTGGATATAAATGTAAGCAAAGATTTTTTGAACAATACAATTCCAGTTTTATTGGTACTAATCATACAGTATATGGGTCAGGGACGTCAGAATAATTGATACAGCGGGAAAAAGGAATATACGGTTCTAGTGTAGAAAAAATAATCAATGCAACTAAGCGAAACATAATGGTACAGACTTTACAACCCTCGCACTAATATGTATCACACATTAAAGTGCTGATGCTATATTTCTGTATTAATAAAAAGAAAAAAAAGAAAAGAAAAATAATAAGCAAAAGTTACCTCTTGCAAAACTAATGCACGGTTTGGGAAAAGTTAATGTTGAATTCCGGAGTATGCATATTACTGATAATAGCTGTAAAAACAAATAAATGCGAAAAAGGTTAGGAGTCAACAAAATGATTGGCAACTAAATCACATCTTTGGAAACGCATTCTTTTGGTAGATTTCGCCCCACACAGATGTAGATGAACTCACGAACTTCATGAATAATCTTTTAAAAATCTCTTATTTGTGCAACCACTGATTTTCCTTCTTCCATTTGGAAGTTCAGAAATTGCTCTGTTGCATATTTTTTGGTACCCGCATCCTCAATGATATATTCCTTGATCAAAGCATCTCATAATTCCTTGGCGGTTTATATTTTGAGAACACGTCATATACAAAATTATCTGAATAATTAAGAATCTCATTTCCACAATCAAAATAATCATATTTTCACTGATCCTTTTCATAGGTACCAACGGGCTCATCTCCACATGGTTTGGGCACCCAAACTATATCTCTACTCTTAGTGTATACAAACACACACACACACACTATTTAGTACACAAGCAATGTAGGATTCCCTTATTCCCTTCTTTGTTATCATCACTTTGGAGATTAATTTCTCATTCATATCTTAATGGTTTCCAATGAATAATGGTTTGGGTTTAAGCTCCTCATGGAGGAGAACACATTAACACTTGGACCCGCCTTAAGAGATATGTGAGACCCACACTTATTGTGGTCCAAAGTTGACCCAAAACCCATTTTTCCAACACCTTCATCAGGTCCTACAAAACCCAACTGTGCTGTATTCATATTTGAATATGCATTCTGGGGTACTAAATGGCAAGTGGAATCGTTTTCCCAGGCAGTTCCAGTAAATGCCCTTTTGTTCAAAAAGACGAAACTTTATCTTCTATGCTACCCAGAGTTTTCTTTGTCCAATGCTGAGGTTACTATTGCTGCTGCTAATACTGTTATACAATTCAAGCTAGAGTTTCTAAAGCTGTCCGATTTTGCCTTCACTCAATCTACTCACTTGGTAGAATTTGGTGAAGTGCTATTGCTGGTTATAAGATACGGGAGAGGAACAGCCTCATTATAGTTGGTGGGCATTCAACATGGAAGACAGAAGCATCAAGCCTGCTTCATGGAACTCCTCATTTTCACACACAGGACGTTAGTGGCCTGACACCTAGTCTTTTGATATTACCATGTAAGGACCTCTAATATAAAATTATAGGGAATGTGCATTGGCGTGTGACTAATTGGGATTACGCCCAGTTATGTATGATATTTTAATGTTATTATTGCTTGCTGAAATTTATATGAAATAAGTTTATTTAAATTTTGATAATCTCACAAGTGTTGAATAAATTGATATGCAATTCATATTTGTTGGGGAATGATTTGCACGTGCACCAGGGTCCATGTCTTAGCCCAGAGACCCAAGTGTAGGGTCAATTTACAATTGAGAAATTGCATAAGTTTCATTTTGCAAATACTTTTACTAATTGGATATTTTAAGCTTTTATTGTAAAGGGACTTTATATTTTTTTTCATTCAATTAAATATTCATTTATTTACCTTTGGTAACTTCCGCATTGCTTGCAAGTGCTGTCTTCTTTCATTAGTGTAGGCTGATTTGCAAACACTCAGTTCAGTTCACGGGCCTATTATCTCAGCCCAAACCCTAACATGTTGTGTGTGCAAGGGCAAGTGGGTTCCTTTGATGGGCATCCAATTGCAGGACGGTCATAGGCAACGCCAGGAGCATGGGCAGGCCCATAAGTAGGCCTAGTGGGGGGCATGGCCCCTCCAAGATTTCCAAAAGCCCATTAAAGGTTTTAATATTTTTTAACTTCTTTTCACATATGGCCCCTTAAGATTTCACAAAACTCTTTTAATTTTTTAATATTTTTACATATGCCCCCTCCTAATTTTTAGAAAACTCCCTACCTATTTTGAAAACTACATTTATCTTTTATATGTGGCCCTCCAAAAAAATTTTCTAGATAGTGCCCCTCCACACCCCACAAGAAAAAATTCCTAAATCTGCCCCACTAAGCCTGGGACCTTTATGCTACTTTATGTGTTGATTTCCATGAATTAATAGGAACTCACACTATAGAGCTCAAGAAGTGAGTTCTTTCTCAATGAAGCGAGCATTTCATGGAGTGAAGATCAATTTGTCGTGTGGATAGCATCTTCAATTAGGTTTAAATGTTCTACTAATAGTTGAAGATCACCTTGTGTTTAGTCAGAAGAATCAAGTTGGCATTCTGACAAAATTGGTTAAAATAGTTCCATTGTCCTACTAGAAAAAAAAAATATCTCTAGTCTTTTTTCAAAAACTTATTCAACATTGCAACCTGAAAATAAGGGAAAGCCTAATAGTTGAAGATCTTATTCTATGCAAATTGTTCAAAGTTTGATAACTGAATTCTCTCCCTTCTATATGTCTAGATGGAGTTAACTTTAATGCTTGCACATCATTTGGGATGTCCGCCCCAGGTGAATTTGGAAAATCTCACAAGAGCGATGGCTGAGTCAATGGATGAAAATATTAGCCAATACCGAACCGATATTTGGCTGGGAATTGGTATCGGCACCGCCAGCCAAAATATCCCTAAAATATCAGGATATATCGGTTGATATTTTGAACTATCAGCCGATATATCGGCTGATATTTTGAAAGTATCGATCATATATAACTATTTATTTATTTTCGGATTTTTTAAAATTTTAATATTAAAATAGGATATTTTGAGGATTTCACCACAAATTTGTTTTTTTAAGTAAGTATGATTATTGCATACTTCATGTATGAAACTTTTTATTATTTTTCCATGTAATTATTTTTATATTCTCAAATTTATTTTCGGATTTTTAATAATCTATTATTAAAATTAGATTTTTGAGGATTTAATCACTAATTTATTTTTTTAAATAAGCATAATCATTATATGCTTCATGTTTGATAACTTTTTTCATTGTTCCTTTATGTAATTTGTTTTATATTTTAAAATTCATTTTCGTATTTTCTAATAATTTAATATTAAACTATTATATATTTAGGTTTTCACCATAAATGTCATTTCTTAATTTTATATAATCATTGTATAGTTCATATATGCTAATTTTTTATGATTGTTTTATCATTTATGTGATTATGTCAATATTTTTTGTATTTTTGAATTTATTTTTGGATTATTAAAACATGGTATTAGAAAAAAAATTAATGCATCATTTAAATGTACTCTTTTGAGATTTCAAATGCTAAAATGATTTGTCTTAGTTTATATTATTTTTTGGAGCTTAGATTTTAAGTAAGGTCAACTAGTAAAGTATCCTAAAGATAATTCATAAGTTATAATTATTGTTCTTACAAAAAAAAAATCACAATTTCAAGCAGGACAGCAATACAAGATATTATAACGTAGGGGGATTGATATTTTGATTTATACTTGTTAATAATGAAAAGAAAAAACATTGTTTTCTATTCTTTTCTAATATTTTAAATTTTTTGGATATTTTCTCAAAATTTTTTGGATTAAAAAAATTCACACCGTGACGACCACGACGGACTGCGAGCTGCGACCGATACCAATATCGTATCAGTTTTTGGAACCGACCGATACCGTGATTTTTATCCATAGCTGAGTGCCTGTCCACTCTAAGTACTCAAAATGGATTGCCCCATTTGGAAAATCCTCAAATCCACATTTTCCTCAGTTTGTTTTTTCTCCTATTACTCCAACTGACTCTAACAAGCTAGGAAGATATTCCTCTCTCAATCTATCCATCTCTCTCCTTTCAAAAATTCTAAATCTGAAAACCCTTATTCATTAAATCCAAAAATTCTAATCATAATTTCTTTTTCTAAATCTAAATCCCCAACCATAAATCCTATATCTCAATTTCTAAAGCTCACATCTTCCTCAAGTTCAGAACAACATTTGTATTGGCATTTTGAAATGGGTCCAATTGGAAACCGTTGGGACGAGGACTGACTTCATAATTTGATGAAATCAAATTTTATGGCCTACCATTGTTCATAAATAATAATGCATTGGGATCCACTCCCTGTTACTCCAGAGAACTGGCAGCTTATAAAAACCGAATGAAAGAAAGAGACGGTTGAGTCTCTGCAAGGTCCGTGTTACTCGAGCTGCATCGTCCTGTCTCCGGAGAACTATTCCTCCCACTTGAGTCTCTGCAGTCTGTGTTACTCGAGCTGCAACATCCTGGCTCCGGAGAACCCTTCCTCCCACTTGAGTCTATGCAACGTCCGTGTTGCTAGAGTTGCAACGTCCAGTCTCCGGAGAACTCTTCCTCCCACTTGAGTCTCTGCAACGTCCCTGTTACTCGAGCTGCAACGTCCTGTTTTGGAGAACTCTCTTCCTCCCATTTTCTTTCTTCGATAATCTCCATTCTTCAACACTCTCCATTGTTATTTTTCATGGAATCCATGAGTTCATTGCCCTCTCAAAACGAGCCCTCCAAGCCAAGTATCTCCGAAGGCTTCAATCCAAGCTCCTCCCAATCCAATCCTGAGTTCTCTGAGCTTAATGTGGGCTCTCTTCTCCAAAACCCAAGGGACATTTCTTCCCATCCAGCTTCCCCAGACCCAAATATCGGTTCCTCTACTTCTCAAAACCCAGAAATGGGTTCTCCCTCTAACTTAAACCGCCCTAATCCTCAAAACACAGCATGCAACTCCAACCCCATTTGGCATGTAATTTCCACTTCCACACTTCCATTTATCATCAAGAATGCTAAGTTTCTAACTTCCTTTTTAATCATTGTCTACTTAATTGTTGGACTATTAATTTACAAGTTAAGTTACTATCAGAGCTTCTCTGGCAGGGAGACTAGCTCCATCATATATGGATTTTATTTTTCAGCAGTGACCATAGCAACAGTGGGATATGGGGACATTGTTCCAGTCTCCACCTTCGTGAAGTTGTTCACCATTTTTTATGCAATTTTCGGAATTTTAATCATGGACACTGCTCTCTCAAGTTGTCAGTGGATCGGAGTTGATGTTTTCCCAAATTAAGAGACAATGTACCAGTAATGCACACAACAAGTTGGCAACGATCTTAATAGATTTTGATAAACAACGATTAAAGATTTCTACAAAAGTGGTTGTGGCAATACTCTTTGTCTTCCTGTTGAATGTGATTAGCACAATCATCTTAGCTTCCGTGGAGAAGTTAAATTGGGTTGACTCAATTTATGGCTCGCTGATTTCTTCTACTTCAGTAGGATTTGGTGATGTAGCATTCAAGACTAAGCATGGCCGGTTATTTGCGTTCATTTGGTTGCTGCCATCTACAGTTGCAATGGCGTGGTTTGTGTTCACAGTAGCTGAGGCAAGGAAGGTGATCGCTTACAATTACTATCTTAAGGAAGAAATCACTGTCTAGGATTTGAAGGATGAAAATATCGAAGGGGACTGTTTTCTAAGGTTTGCTTTTTGTTTCCTTCTCTTTTATTTCTTCATTGATTCTGTGTTTGAATTTAATACTTTAAAGGTAGAGTGTTTACAGGCAGCTATATTCAGGCCAGGCTAAAGCCCAACCGTTGCACCACATGACCCACACCCAACCAACCTCAAAATGGTTAAGTGGTGAAGGCTGGTACTAATGACTTTTATAATTAAAAAAAAATCTTTAAAACTAAAAAAAATGGTGTGTACAATTTCAAAACTGCAATATCAGGTGGTTGCTTGTTTGGCCATTTACCAACGCTGTTCTTGTATCAAAAATTTTGGCCAGTAAGTTTAATATATGAGCAAAGAGCATAAAGCACAGCGGAGCCCGAATAGTAGATGCAACATAACCAAAAGCAATGTTTTTTGTCAGAATGGGAGAGTCCTATGAACATTAGAATTCACTTATGTTCATTTATATGTAATATTTGCACTATATATAAATCAACGTTTTCTTTCTTTGTGCAGTGAATCAAATTTCATCATACATGTTCTTTTGAAGCTGCAGAAAATTGGTGATGGTGACGTAGAGGATATCAAGAGAAAATTCAGGATGCTTCATCGGGATGCAGCTGCATGATATCAATTCTGGTTAATCAACCAGTGTGATCTCAGTACAATCTAGAATCCTTCTACTTGTTGAACATATCCACACTTGCTATTCTTTTTAGTAAAGACCTTTTTGTCTAAAAACATTAAAAGAAAGTACAATGCAATCACAATTCATATACCATCTCACCTTTCTCATGTATAGATCTTCTTCCTGCTCATGGATCATGCTTATGTTCATTTGTTGTTTCTTAAAATATTAATAGAATATATAATGCAATAACAATTCATTTACCATCTCACACTTCTGATAAATTAGATAGATCCACAACATGAGTCATTGAATCAACACACATCACTACAAGATCTCTCTTTTAACATAAAAAAAAAAAAAAGAAAAAAAAGAAAAACACACCATCACACAAATACAAGTTCCTTTGCCCCTTAAAAATAATATATCTTCATACAACATGTATCTTATTAACAAGATCGAGTACATCCCCTTTTACACTAGCAATAGCATATATGAACAATATAAAAAGATCAAATAATACTTAATACTTGTTGAACCGTCGTGTTGATTAGTGTTTTCTTTGGTGTTACAAACAGGATCAGGTGCCAATTCCACTGCAGACACACTCGCAGAAGAAGTCCCAAAGGCTCCTCAGGGAAATGTAGAGTGGCCTATAGATGATGGTTTTTAGTCATCTTATTTGTTGAGAGCTACATATGTACTTTTGATGTTTTACTATATGGGTTATGCCATTACTTTGATACCTTTTGCACCATGCTATCATTTCCATATGGTTATGTTATGTTCTTGTTTTGTCAGACACCATTGATGGGCATATGCATCTCCCACTGTTCATATTGATATTGTATTTTGGACATGATAGAAATGCATGGTCTCTTTTTTTGACAAAAAGAGTGTTAATGTTAATTATGTCTATTGTTATATTGAACTAATCAAATGGTTGTTTATGCTTTAATGCCATATCCCAGATTTTAAATATACTACTTTGATTGGTACACGTGAATTACATGAGCTTCCTTAGTAAGTTTTAAATAGCAGTTTGGTTGCCCCTTCGCATGAGGCGAATTGCCAAGTGTGTTCCGCCCCTGAGTCCGTCCTAATCATGGAATTTTGGGCTTTGGGTGTTTCAGAGTGACAATGTTGGTTCAGTTCCGTGAATCGGGAGGATCGTAATGGAAGGGTTGGTTTTAGGCAGCGCTAGAGTTTCACCTAGCGAAGCAAACTGTATATATGACTCCATCGAAATTCATTTTTCTCCCTAAACAATGGGTGAGATGCCTGTCCTGTCAGACCTGATGCAAAGATCACCAACAACGTGCCTCAACTGCCATGTTTTAGTAAATTTGCCCCAGCTGCATTGAAAAAATTGGCTAGCACTGAAATGAGCCGTGATAGTTGTCATGTTTCTATGGATAGTGGCTCCTGCAAGATGTTTACAGCCGTGAATATTGGCCAATACATTGACAATATTGGTCGAATCCAATATATCAATCAACACAACCAGCAGAGTTTTCTTCCTCAATCTTTTTCCCCTCTAAGCAAATTGAAAATAATGAAAAAAGCTTTATTTCCAAGTCTTTTGTAGTAAAAAAAAATTTACACTGTAACAACCGTGAAGGGCCGCAAATCACGATCGATATTAATATTTTATTATTTTTTTGGGTAGGTGAATACGGGGCCTAACACCCGAGTCTTAAACCATGGATCAGATGTTTATTTTTTCCTTTCCACACGTGGCTAAAAATTCCATGGGACCAACTTTGCATAGACGTATACAAAAGTACCCTATGTCACAACTCAAATCAGAGCTTCAAAATCGTATTTATTTGGAGGTCAATATGCCTTCACATCGTATCTGATCGAAACTGACGGCAACTTTTGAAATCGGATCCAACCTTGACAGTGGGTTCAACCCTAAAATACCAGGTTCATGATAACAATTTTAATCGTATTTATTGGACGTCAATATGACTTCACACCGTATCTAATCGATTTATTGGGAGGTCAATATGACTTCACCTCGTATTTAATTGAATCTGACAGTAACTTGAAATTGGATCCAACCTTGACATTGACTTCAATCCTAAAAAACCAGATTCATGATAACAATTTTAATCGTATTTATTGGACGTCAATATGCTTCGCGTCGTATCTAATCGAATCTGACAGCAACTTTCGAAATTGGATCCAACTCTACAAGTAACCTTGACATTGACCAACCAAAAAATACAAGATTCATGATAACAATTGTACTTAGAATCCAAAGAAGGATTTCCGGTACTAAACGTGAGTCTGGAACCATCCTGTCAGGCCAACTACAACTCCGGTAATACGGGTTAGAAATTCAGAGGATTTCGCAGGGGATGGTCAGCAACGTCCCCATCTGCTGTAGAACTCGTGGCCCACAAACCTATGAGGATGCTTTGGCCCCAATATATGCGCCGCTTCCGTTTGCATGGCTGTGTTTTTTTCCCTCTCTCTCTCCACTTCAGATTGGCTGTGTACACCGATATTGGATATAAATGTAAGCAAAGATTTTTTGAACAATACAATTCCAGTTTTATTGGTACTAATCATACAGTATATGGGTCAGGGACGTCAGAATAATTGATACAGCGGGAAAAAGGAATATACGGTTCTAGTGTAGAAAAAATAATCAATGCAACTAAGCGAAACATAATGGTACAGACTTTACAACCCTCGCACTAATATGTATCACACATTAAAGTGCTGATGCTATATTTCTGTATTAATAAAAAGAAAAAAAAGAAAAGAAAAATAATAAGCAAAAGTTACCTCTTGCAAAACTAATGCACGGTTTGGGAAAAGTTAATGTTGAATTCCGGAGTATGCATATTACTGATAATAGCTGTAAAAACAAATAAATGCGAAAAAGGTTAGGAGTCAACAAAATGATTGGCAACTAAATCACATCTTTGGAAACGCATTCTTTTGGTAGATTTCGCCCCACACAGATGTAGATGAACTCACGAACTTCATGAATAATCTTTTAAAAATCTCTTATTTGTGCAACCACTGATTTTCCTTCTTCCATTTGGAAGTTCAGAAATTGCTCTGTTGCATATTTTTTGGTACCCGCATCCTCAATGATATATTCCTTGATCAAAGCATCTCATAATTCCTTGGCGGTTTATATTTTGAGAACACGTCATATACAAAATTATCTGAATAATTAAGAATCTCATTTCCACAATCAAAATAATCATATTTTCACTGATCCTTTTCATAGGTACCAACGGGCTCATCTCCACATGGTTTGGGCACCCAAACTATATCTCTACTCTTAGTGTATACAAACACACACACACACACTATTTAGTGCACAAGCAATGTAGGATTCCCTTATTCCCTTCTTTGTTATCATCACTTTGGAGATTAATTTCTCATTCATATCTTAATGGTTTCCAATGAATAATGGTTTGGGTTTAAGCTCCTCATGGAGGAGAACACATTAACACTTGGACCCGCCTTAAGAGATATGTGAGACCCACACTTATTGTGGTCCAAAGTTGACCCAAAACCCATTTTTCCAACACCTTCATCAGGTCCTACAAAACCCAACTGTGCTGTATTCATATTTGAATATGCATTCTGGGGTACTAAATGGCAAGTGGAATCGTTTTCCCAGGCAGTTCCAGTAAATGCCCTTTTGTTCAAAAAGACGAAACTTTATCTTCTATGCTACCCAGAGTTTTCTTTGTCCAATGCTGAGGTTACTATTGCTGCTGCTAATACTGTTATACAATTCAAGCTAGAGTTTCTAAAGCTGTCCGATTTTGCCTTCACTCAATCTACTCACTTGGTAGAATTTGGTGAAGTGCTATTGCTGGTTATAAGATACGGGAGAGGAACAGCCTCATTATAGTTGGTGGGCATTCAACATGGAAGACAGAAGCATCAAGCCTGCTTCATGGAACTCCTCATTTTCACACACAGGACGTTAGTGGCCTGACACCTAGTCTTTTGATATTACCATGTAAGGACCTCTAATATAAAATTATAGGGAATGTGCATTGGCGTGTGACTAATTGGGATTACGCCCAGTTATGTATGATATTTTAATGTTATTATTGCTTGCTGAAATTTATATGAAATAAGTTTATTTAAATTTTGATAATCTCACAAGTGTTGAATAAATTGATATGCAATTCATATTTGTTGGGGAATGATTTGCACGTGCACCAGGGTCCATGTCTTAGCCCAGAGACCCAAGTGTAGGGTCAATTTACAATTGAGAAATTGCATAAGTTTCATTTTGCAAATACTTTTACTAATTGGATATTTTAAGCTTTTATTGTAAAGGGACTTTATATTTTTTTTCATTCAATTAAATATTCATTTATTTACCTTTGGTAACTTCCGCATTGCTTGCAAGTGCTGTCTTCTTTCATTAGTGTAGGCTGATTTGCAAACACTCAGTTCAGTTCACGGGCCTATTATCTCAGCCCAAACCCTAACATGTTGTGTGTGCAAGGGCAAGTGGGTTCCTTTGATGGGCATCCAATTGCAGGACGGTCATAGGCAACGCCAGGAGCATGGGCAGGCCCATAAGTAGGCCTAGTGGGGGGCATGGCCCCTCCAAGATTTCCAAAAGCCCATTAAAGGTTTTAATATTTTTTAACTTCTTTTCACATATGGCCCCTTAAGATTTCACAAAACTCTTTTAATTTTTTAATATTTTTACATATGCCCCCTCCTAATTTTTAGAAAACTCCCTACCTATTTTGAAAACTACATTTATCTTTTATATGTGGCCCTCCAAAAAAATTTTCTAGATAGTGCCCCTCCACACCCCACAAGAAAAAATTCCTAAATCTGCCCCACTAAGCCTGGGACCTTTATGCTACTTTATGTGTTGATTTCCATGAATTAATAGGAACTCACACTATAGAGCTCAAGAAGTGAGTTCTTTCTCAATGAAGCGAGCATTTCATGGAGTGAAGATCAATTTGTCGTGTGGATAGCATCTTCAATTAGGTTTAAATGTTCTACTAATAGTTGAAGATCACCTTGTGTTTAGTCAGAAGAATCAAGTTGGCATTCTGACAAAATTGGTTAAAATAGTTCCATTGTCCTACTAGAAAAAAAAAATATCTCTAGTCTTTTTTCAAAAACTTATTCAACATTGCAACCTGAAAATAAGGGAAAGCCTAATAGTTGAAGATCTTATTCTATGCAAATTGTTCAAAGTTTGATAACTGAATTCTCTCCCTTCTATATGTCTAGATGGAGTTAACTTTAATGCTTGCACATCATTTGGGATGTCCGCCCCAGGTGAATTTGGAAAATCTCACAAGAGCGATGGCTGAGTCAATGGATGAAAATATTAGCCAATACCGAACCGATATTTGGCTGGGAATTGGTATCGGCACCGCCAGCCAAAATATCCCTAAAATATCAGGATATATCGGTTGATATTTTGAACTATCAGCCGATATATCGGCTGATATTTTGAAAGTATCGATCATATATAACTATTTATTTATTTTCGGATTTTTTAAAATTTTAATATTAAAATAGGATATTTTGAGGATTTCACCACAAATTTGTTTTTTTAAGTAAGTATGATTATTGCATACTTCATGTATGAAACTTTTTATTATTTTTCCATGTAATTATTTTTATATTCTCAAATTTATTTTCGGATTTTTAATAATCTATTATTAAAATTAGATTTTTGAGGATTTAATCACTAATTTATTTTTTTAAATAAGCATAATCATTATATGCTTCATGTTTGATAACTTTTTTCATTGTTCCTTTATGTAATTTGTTTTATATTTTAAAATTCATTTTCGTATTTTCTAATAATTTAATATTAAACTATTATATATTTAGGTTTTCACCATAAATGTCATTTCTTAATTTTATATAATCATTGTATAGTTCATATATGCTAATTTTTTATGATTGTTTTATCATTTATGTGATTATGTCAATATTTTTTGTATTTTTGAATTTATTTTTGGATTATTAAAACATGGTATTAGAAAAAAAATTAATGCATCATTTAAATGTACTCTTTTGAGATTTCAAATGCTAAAATGATTTGTCTTAGTTTATATTATTTTTTGGAGCTTAGATTTTAAGTAAGGTCAACTAGTAAAGTATCCTAAAGATAATTCATAAGTTATAATTATTGTTCTTACAAAAAAAAAATCACAATTTCAAGCAGGACAGCAATACAAGATATTATAACGTAGGGGGATTGATATTTTGATTTATACTTGTTAATAATGAAAAGAAAAAACATTGTTTTCTATTCTTTTCTAATATTTTAAATTTTTTGGATATTTTCTCAAAATTTTTTGGATTAAAAAAATTCACACCGTGACGACCACGACGGACTGCGAGCTGCGACCGATACCAATATCGTATCAGTTTTTGGAACCGACCGATACCGTGATTTTTATCCATAGCTGAGTGCCTGTCCACTCTAAGTACTCAAAATGGATTGCCCCATTTGGAAAATCCTCAAATCCACATTTTCCTCAGTTTGTTTTTTCTCCTATTACTCCAACTGACTCTAACAAGCTAGGAAGATATTCCTCTCTCAATCTATCCATCTCTCTCCTTTCAAAAATTCTAAATCTGAAAACCCTTATTCATTAAATCCAAAAATTCTAATCATAATTTCTTTTTCTAAATCTAAATCCCCAACCATAAATCCTATATCTCAATTTCTAAAGCTCACATCTTCCTCAAGTTCAGAACAACATTTGTATTGGCATTTTGAAATGGGTCCAATTGGAAACCGTTGGGACGAGGACTGACTTCATAATTTGATGAAATCAAATTTTATGGCCTACCATTGTTCATAAATAATAATGCATTGGGATCCACTCCCTGTTACTCCAGAGAACTGGCAGCTTATAAAAACCGAATGAAAGAAAGAGACGGTTGAGTCTCTGCAAGGTCCGTGTTACTCGAGCTGCATCGTCCTGTCTCCGGAGAACTATTCCTCCCACTTGAGTCTCTGCAGTCTGTGTTACTCGAGCTGCAACATCCTGGCTCCGGAGAACCCTTCCTCCCACTTGAGTCTATGCAACGTCCGTGTTGCTAGAGTTGCAACGTCCAGTCTCCGGAGAACTCTTCCTCCCACTTGAGTCTCTGCAACGTCCCTGTTACTCGAGCTGCAACGTCCTGTTTTGGAGAACTCTCTTCCTCCCATTTTCTTTCTTCGATAATCTCCATTCTTCAACACTCTCCATTGTTATTTTTCATGGAATCCATGAGTTCATTGCCCTCTCAAAACGAGCCCTCCAAGCCAAGTATCTCCGAAGGCTTCAATCCAAGCTCCTCCCAATCCAATCCTGAGTTCTCTGAGCTTAATGTGGGCTCTCTTCTCCAAAACCCAAGGGACATTTCTTCCCATCCAGCTTCCCCAGACCCAAATATCGGTTCCTCTACTTCTCAAAACCCAGAAATGGGTTCTCCCTCTAACTTAAACCGCCCTAATCCTCAAAACACAGCATGCAACTCCAACCCCATTTGGCATGTAATTTCCACTTCCACACTTCCATTTATCATCAAGAATGCTAAGTTTCTAACTTCCTTTTTAATCATTGTCTACTTAATTGTTGGACTATTAATTTACAAGTTAAGTTACTATCAGAGCTTCTCTGGCAGGGAGACTAGCTCCATCATATATGGATTTTATTTTTCAGCAGTGACCATAGCAACAGTGGGATATGGGGACATTGTTCCAGTCTCCACCTTCGTGAAGTTGTTCACCATTTTTTATGCAATTTTCGGAATTTTAATCATGGACACTGCTCTCTCAAGTTGTCAGTGGATCGGAGTTGATGTTTTCCCAAATTAAGAGACAATGTACCAGTAATGCACACAACAAGTTGGCAACGATCTTAATAGATTTTGATAAACAACGATTAAAGATTTCTACAAAAGTGGTTGTGGCAATACTCTTTGTCTTCCTGTTGAATGTGATTAGCACAATCATCTTAGCTTCCGTGGAGAAGTTAAATTGGGTTGACTCAATTTATGGCTCGCTGATTTCTTCTACTTCAGTAGGATTTGGTGATGTAGCATTCAAGACTAAGCATGGCCGGTTATTTGCGTTCATTTGGTTGCTGCCATCTACAGTTGCAATGGCGTGGTTTGTGTTCACAGTAGCTGAGGCAAGGAAGGTGATCGCTTACAATTACTATCTTAAGGAAGAAATCACTGTCTAGGATTTGAAGGATGAAAATATCGAAGGGGACTGTTTTCTAAGGTTTGCTTTTTGTTTCCTTCTCTTTTATTTCTTCATTGATTCTGTGTTTGAATTTAATACTTTAAAGGTAGAGTGTTTACAGGCAGCTATATTCAGGCCAGGCTAAAGCCCAACCGTTGCACCACATGACCCACACCCAACCAACCTCAAAATGGTTAAGTGGTGAAGGCTGGTACTAATGACTTTTATAATTAAAAAAAAATCTTTAAAACTAAAAAAAATGGTGTGTACAATTTCAAAACTGCAATATCAGGTGGTTGCTTGTTTGGCCATTTACCAACGCTGTTCTTGTATCAAAAATTTTGGCCAGTAAGTTTAATATATGAGCAAAGAGCATAAAGCACAGCGGAGCCCGAATAGTAGATGCAACATAACCAAAAGCAATGTTTTTTGTCAGAATGGGAGAGTCCTATGAACATTAGAATTCACTTATGTTCATTTATATGTAATATTTGCACTATATATAAATCAACGTTTTCTTTCTTTGTGCAGTGAATCAAATTTCATCATACATGTTCTTTTGAAGCTGCAGAAAATTGGTGATGGTGACGTAGAGGATATCAAGAGAAAATTCAGGATGCTTCATCGGGATGCAGCTGCATGATATCAATTCTGGTTAATCAACCAGTGTGATCTCAGTACAATCTAGAATCCTTCTACTTGTTGAACATATCCACACTTGCTATTCTTTTTAGTAAAGACCTTTTTGTCTAAAAACATTAAAAGAAAGTACAATGCAATCACAATTCATATACCATCTCACCTTTCTCATGTATAGATCTTCTTCCTGCTCATGGATCATGCTTATGTTCATTTGTTGTTTCTTAAAATATTAATAGAATATATAATGCAATAACAATTCATTTACCATCTCACACTTCTGATAAATTAGATAGATCCACAACATGAGTCATTGAATCAACACACATCACTACAAGATCTCTCTTTTAACATAAAAAAAAAAAAAGAAAAAAAAGAAAAACACACCATCACACAAATACAAGTTCCTTTGCCCCTTAAAAATAATATATCTTCATACAACATGTATCTTATTAACAAGATCGAGTACATCCCCTTTTACACTAGCAATAGCATATATGAACAATATAAAAAGATCAAATAATACTTAATACTTGTTGAACCGTCGTGTTGATTAGTGTTTTCTTTGGTGTTACAAACAGGATCAGGTGCCAATTCCACTGCAGACACACTCGCAGAAGAAGTCCCAAAGGCTCCTCAGGGAAATGTAGAGTGGCCTATAGATGATGGTTTTTAGTCATCTTATTTGTTGAGAGCTACATATGTACTTTTGATGTTTTACTATATGGGTTATGCCATTACTTTGATACCTTTTGCACCATGCTATCATTTCCATATGGTTATGTTATGTTCTTGTTTTGTCAGACACCATTGATGGGCATATGCATCTCCCACTGTTCATATTGATATTGTATTTTGGACATGATAGAAATGCATGGTCTCTTTTTTTGACAAAAAGAGTGTTAATGTTAATTATGTCTATTGTTATATTGAACTAATCAAATGGTTGTTTATGCTTTAATGCCATATCCCAGATTTTAAATATACTACTTTGATTGGTACACGTGAATTACATGAGCTTCCTTAGTAAGTTTTAAATAGCAGTTTGGTTGCCCCTTCGCATGAGGCGAATTGCCAAGTGTGTTCCGCCCCTGAGTCCGTCCTAATCATGGAATTTTGGGCTTTGGGTGTTTCAGAGTGACAATGTTGGTTCAGTTCCGTGAATCGGGAGGATCGTAATGGAAGGGTTGGTTTTAGGCAGCGCTAGAGTTTCACCTAGCGAAGCAAACTGTATATATGACTCCATCGAAATTCATTTTTCTCCCTAAACAATGGGTGAGATGCCTGTCCTGTCAGACCTGATGCAAAGATCACCAACAACGTGCCTCAACTGCCATGTTTTAGTAAATTTGCCCCAGCTGCATTGAAAAAATTGGCTAGCACTGAAATGAGCCGTGATAGTTGTCATGTTTCTATGGATAGTGGCTCCTGCAAGATGTTTACAGCCGTGAATATTGGCCAATACATTGACAATATTGGTCGAATCCAATATATCAATCAACACAACCAGCAGAGTTTTCTTCCTCAATCTTTTTCCCCTCTAAGCAAATTGAAAATAATGAAAAAAGCTTTATTTCCAAGTCTTTTGTAGTAAAAAAAAATTTACACTGTAACAACCGTGAAGGGCCGCAAATCACGATCGATATTAATATTTTATTATTTTTTTGGGTAGGTGAATACGGGGCCTAACACCCGAGTCTTAAACCATGGATCAGATGTTTATTTTTTCCTTTCCACACGTGGCTAAAAATTCCATGGGACCAACTTTGCATAGACGTATACAAAAGTACCCTATGTCACAACTCAAATCAGAGCTTCAAAATCGTATTTATTTGGAGGTCAATATGCCTTCACATCGTATCTGATCGAAACTGACGGCAACTTTTGAAATCGGATCCAACCTTGACAGTGGGTTCAACCCTAAAATACCAGGTTCATGATAACAATTTTAATCGTATTTATTGGACGTCAATATGACTTCACACCGTATCTAATCGATTTATTGGGAGGTCAATATGACTTCACCTCGTATTTAATTGAATCTGACAGTAACTTGAAATTGGATCCAACCTTGACATTGACTTCAATCCTAAAAAACCAGATTCATGATAACAATTTTAATCGTATTTATTGGACGTCAATATGCTTCGCGTCGTATCTAATCGAATCTGACAGCAACTTTCGAAATTGGATCCAACTCTACAAGTAACCTTGACATTGACCAACCAAAAAATACAAGATTCATGATAACAATTGTACTTAGAATCCAAAGAAGGATTTCCGGTACTAAACGTGAGTCTGGAACCATCCTGTCAGGCCAACTACAACTCCGGTAATACGGGTTAGAAATTCAGAGGATTTCGCAGGGGATGGTCAGCAACGTCCCCATCTGCTGTAGAACTCGTGGCCCACAAACCTATGAGGATGCTTTGGCCCCAATATATGCGCCGCTTCCGTTTGCATGGCTGTGTTTTTTTCCCTCTCTCTCTCCACTTCAGATTGGCTGTGTACACCGATATTGGATATAAATGTAAGCAAAGATTTTTTGAACAATACAATTCCAGTTTTATTGGTACTAATCATACAGTATATGGGTCAGGGACGTCAGAATAATTGATACAGCGGGAAAAAGGAATATACGGTTCTAGTGTAGAAAAAATAATCAATGCAACTAAGCGAAACATAATGGTACAGACTTTACAACCCTCGCACTAATATGTATCACACATTAAAGTGCTGATGCTATATTTCTGTATTAATAAAAAGAAAAAAAAGAAAAGAAAAATAATAAGCAAAAGTTACCTCTTGCAAAACTAATGCACGGTTTGGGAAAAGTTAATGTTGAATTCCGGAGTATGCATATTACTGATAATAGCTGTAAAAACAAATAAATGCGAAAAAGGTTAGGAGTCAACAAAATGATTGGCAACTAAATCACATCTTTGGAAACGCATTCTTTTGGTAGATTTCGCCCCACACAGATGTAGATGAACTCACGAACTTCATGAATAATCTTTTAAAAATCTCTTATTTGTGCAACCACTGATTTTCCTTCTTCCATTTGGAAGTTCAGAAATTGCTCTGTTGCATATTTTTTGGTACCCGCATCCTCAATGATATATTCCTTGATCAAAGCATCTCATAATTCCTTGGCGGTTTATATTTTGAGAACACGTCATATACAAAATTATCTGAATAATTAAGAATCTCATTTCCACAATCAAAATAATCATATTTTCACTGATCCTTTTCATAGGTACCAACGGGCTCATCTCCACATGGTTTGGGCACCCAAACTATATCTCTACTCTTAGTGTATACAAACACACACACACACACTATTTAGTACACAAGCAATGTAGGATTCCCTTATTCCCTTCTTTGTTATCATCACTTTGGAGATTAATTTCTCATTCATATCTTAATGGTTTCCAATGAATAATGGTTTGGGTTTAAGCTCCTCATGGAGGAGAACACATTAACACTTGGACCCGCCTTAAGAGATATGTGAGACCCACACTTATTGTGGTCCAAAGTTGACCCAAAACCCATTTTTCCAACACCTTCATCAGGTCCTACAAAACCCAACTGTGCTGTATTCATATTTGAATATGCATTCTGGGGTACTAAATGGCAAGTGGAATCGTTTTCCCAGGCAGTTCCAGTAAATGCCCTTTTGTTCAAAAAGACGAAACTTTATCTTCTATGCTACCCAGAGTTTTCTTTGTCCAATGCTGAGGTTACTATTGCTGCTGCTAATACTGTTATACAATTCAAGCTAGAGTTTCTAAAGCTGTCCGATTTTGCCTTCACTCAATCTACTCACTTGGTAGAATTTGGTGAAGTGCTATTGCTGGTTATAAGATACGGGAGAGGAACAGCCTCATTATAGTTGGTGGGCATTCAACATGGAAGACAGAAGCATCAAGCCTGCTTCATGGAACTCCTCATTTTCACACACAGGACGTTAGTGGCCTGACACCTAGTCTTTTGATATTACCATGTAAGGACCTCTAATATAAAATTATAGGGAATGTGCATTGGCGTGTGACTAATTGGGATTACGCCCAGTTATGTATGATATTTTAATGTTATTATTGCTTGCTGAAATTTATATGAAATAAGTTTATTTAAATTTTGATAATCTCACAAGTGTTGAATAAATTGATATGCAATTCATATTTGTTGGGGAATGATTTGCACGTGCACCAGGGTCCATGTCTTAGCCCAGAGACCCAAGTGTAGGGTCAATTTACAATTGAGAAATTGCATAAGTTTCATTTTGCAAATACTTTTACTAATTGGATATTTTAAGCTTTTATTGTAAAGGGACTTTATATTTTTTTTCATTCAATTAAATATTCATTTATTTACCTTTGGTAACTTCCGCATTGCTTGCAAGTGCTGTCTTCTTTCATTAGTGTAGGCTGATTTGCAAACACTCAGTTCAGTTCACGGGCCTATTATCTCAGCCCAAACCCTAACATGTTGTGTGTGCAAGGGCAAGTGGGTTCCTTTGATGGGCATCCAATTGCAGGACGGTCATAGGCAACGCCAGGAGCATGGGCAGGCCCATAAGTAGGCCTAGTGGGGGGCATGGCCCCTCCAAGATTTCCAAAAGCCCATTAAAGGTTTTAATATTTTTTAACTTCTTTTCACATATGGCCCCTTAAGATTTCACAAAACTCTTTTAATTTTTTAATATTTTTACATATGCCCCCTCCTAATTTTTAGAAAACTCCCTACCTATTTTGAAAACTACATTTATCTTTTATATGTGGCCCTCCAAAAAAATTTTCTAGATAGTGCCCCTCCACACCCCACAAGAAAAAATTCCTAAATCTGCCCCACTAAGCCTGGGACCTTTATGCTACTTTATGTGTTGATTTCCATGAATTAATAGGAACTCACACTATAGAGCTCAAGAAGTGAGTTCTTTCTCAATGAAGCGAGCATTTCATGGAGTGAAGATCAATTTGTCGTGTGGATAGCATCTTCAATTAGGTTTAAATGTTCTACTAATAGTTGAAGATCACCTTGTGTTTAGTCAGAAGAATCAAGTTGGCATTCTGACAAAATTGGTTAAAATAGTTCCATTGTCCTACTAGAAAAAAAAAATATCTCTAGTCTTTTTTCAAAAACTTATTCAACATTGCAACCTGAAAATAAGGGAAAGCCTAATAGTTGAAGATCTTATTCTATGCAAATTGTTCAAAGTTTGATAACTGAATTCTCTCCCTTCTATATGTCTAGATGGAGTTAACTTTAATGCTTGCACATCATTTGGGATGTCCGCCCCAGGTGAATTTGGAAAATCTCACAAGAGCGATGGCTGAGTCAATGGATGAAAATATTAGCCAATACCGAACCGATATTTGGCTGGGAATTGGTATCGGCACCGCCAGCCAAAATATCCCTAAAATATCAGGATATATCGGTTGATATTTTGAACTATCAGCCGATATATCGGCTGATATTTTGAAAGTATCGATCATATATAACTATTTATTTATTTTCGGATTTTTTAAAATTTTAATATTAAAATAGGATATTTTGAGGATTTCACCACAAATTTGTTTTTTTAAGTAAGTATGATTATTGCATACTTCATGTATGAAACTTTTTATTATTTTTCCATGTAATTATTTTTATATTCTCAAATTTATTTTCGGATTTTTAATAATCTATTATTAAAATTAGATTTTTGAGGATTTAATCACTAATTTATTTTTTTAAATAAGCATAATCATTATATGCTTCATGTTTGATAACTTTTTTCATTGTTCCTTTATGTAATTTGTTTTATATTTTAAAATTCATTTTCGTATTTTCTAATAATTTAATATTAAACTATTATATATTTAGGTTTTCACCATAAATGTCATTTCTTAATTTTATATAATCATTGTATAGTTCATATATGCTAATTTTTTATGATTGTTTTATCATTTATGTGATTATGTCAATATTTTTTGTATTTTTGAATTTATTTTTGGATTATTAAAACATGGTATTAGAAAAAAAATTAATGCATCATTTAAATGTACTCTTTTGAGATTTCAAATGCTAAAATGATTTGTCTTAGTTTATATTATTTTTTGGAGCTTAGATTTTAAGTAAGGTCAACTAGTAAAGTATCCTAAAGATAATTCATAAGTTATAATTATTGTTCTTACAAAAAAAAAATCACAATTTCAAGCAGGACAGCAATACAAGATATTATAACGTAGGGGGATTGATATTTTGATTTATACTTGTTAATAATGAAAAGAAAAAACATTGTTTTCTATTCTTTTCTAATATTTTAAATTTTTTGGATATTTTCTCAAAATTTTTTGGATTAAAAAAATTCACACCGTGACGACCACGACGGACTGCGAGCTGCGACCGATACCAATATCGTATCAGTTTTTGGAACCGACCGATACCGTGATTTTTATCCATAGCTGAGTGCCTGTCCACTCTAAGTACTCAAAATGGATTGCCCCATTTGGAAAATCCTCAAATCCACATTTTCCTCAGTTTGTTTTTTCTCCTATTACTCCAACTGACTCTAACAAGCTAGGAAGATATTCCTCTCTCAATCTATCCATCTCTCTCCTTTCAAAAATTCTAAATCTGAAAACCCTTATTCATTAAATCCAAAAATTCTAATCATAATTTCTTTTTCTAAATCTAAATCCCCAACCATAAATCCTATATCTCAATTTCTAAAGCTCACATCTTCCTCAAGTTCAGAACAACATTTGTATTGGCATTTTGAAATGGGTCCAATTGGAAACCGTTGGGACGAGGACTGACTTCATAATTTGATGAAATCAAATTTTATGGCCTACCATTGTTCATAAATAATAATGCATTGGGATCCACTCCCTGTTACTCCAGAGAACTGGCAGCTTATAAAAACCGAATGAAAGAAAGAGACGGTTGAGTCTCTGCAAGGTCCGTGTTACTCGAGCTGCATCGTCCTGTCTCCGGAGAACTATTCCTCCCACTTGAGTCTCTGCAGTCTGTGTTACTCGAGCTGCAACATCCTGGCTCCGGAGAACCCTTCCTCCCACTTGAGTCTATGCAACGTCCGTGTTGCTAGAGTTGCAACGTCCAGTCTCCGGAGAACTCTTCCTCCCACTTGAGTCTCTGCAACGTCCCTGTTACTCGAGCTGCAACGTCCTGTTTTGGAGAACTCTCTTCCTCCCATTTTCTTTCTTCGATAATCCCCATTCTTCAACACTCTCCATTGTTATTTTTCATGGAATCCATGAGTTCATTGCCCTCTCAAAACGAGCCCTCCAAGCCAAGTATCTCCGAAGGCTTCAATCCAAGCTCCTCCCAATCCAATCCTGAGTTCTCTGAGCTTAATGTGGGCTCTCTTCTCCAAAACCCAAGGGACATTTCTTCCCATCCAGCTTCCCCAGACCCAAATATCGGTTCCTCTACTTCTCAAAACCCAGAAATGGGTTCTCCCTCTAACTTAAACCGCCCTAATCCTCAAAACACAGCATGCAACTCCAACCCCATTTGGCATGTAATTTCCACTTCCACACTTCCATTTATCATCAAGAATGCTAAGTTTCTAACTTCCTTTTTAATCATTGTCTACTTGATTGTTGGACTATTAATTTACAAGTTAAGTTACTATCAGAGCTTCTCTGGCAGGGAGACTAGCTCCATCATATATGGATTTTATTTTTCAGCAGTGACCATAGCCACAGTGGGATATGGGGACATTGTTCCAGTCTCCACCTTCGTGAAGTTGTTCACCATTTTTTATGCAATTTTCGGAATTTTAATCATGGACACTGCTCTCTCAAGTTGTCAGTGGATCAGAGTTGATGTTTTCCCAAATTAAGAGACAATGTACCAGTAATGCACACAACAAGTTGGCAACGATCTTAATAGATTTTGATAAACAACGATTAAAGATTTCTACAAAAGTGGTTGTGGCAATACTCTTTGTCTTCCTGTTGAATGTAATTAGCACAATCATCTTAGCTTCCGTGGAGAAGTTAAATTGGGTTGACTCAATTTATGGCTCGCTGATTTCTTCTACTTCAGTAGGATTTGGTGATGTAGCATTCAAGACTAAGCATGGCCGGTTATTTGCGTTCATTTGGTTGCTGCCATCTACAGTTGCAATGGCGTGGTTTGTGTTCACAGTAGCTGAGGCAAGGAAGGTGATCGCTTACAATTACTATCTTAAGGAAGAAATCACTGTCTAGGATTTGAAGGATGAAAATATCGAAGGGGACTGTTTTCTAAGGTTTGCTTTTTGTTTCCTTCTCTTTTATTTCTTCATTGATTCTGTGTTTGAATTTAATACTTTAAAGGTAGAGTGTTTACAGGCAGCTATATTCAGGCCAGGCTAAAGCCCAACCGTTGCACCACATGACCCACACCCAACCAACCTCAAAATGGTTAAGTGGTGAAGGCTGGTACTAATGACTTTTATAATTAAAAAAAATCTTTAAAACTAAAAAAAATGGTGTGTACAATTTCAAAACTGCAATATCAGGTGGTTGCTTGTTTGGCCATTTACCAACGCTGTTCTTGTATCAAAAATTTTGGCCAGTAAGTTTAATATATGAGCAAAGAGCATAAAGCACAGCGGAGCCCGAATAGTAGATGCAACATAACCAAAAGCAATGTTTTTTGTCAGAATGGGAGAGTCCTATGAACATTAGAATTCACCTATGTTCATTTATATGTAATATTTGCACTATATATAAATCAACGTTTTCTTTCTTTGTGCAGTGAATCAAATTTCATCATACATGTTCTTTTGAAGCTGCAGAAAATTGGTGATGGTGACGTAGAGGATATCAAGAGAAAATTCAGGATGCTTCATCGGGATGCAGCTGCATGATATCAATTCTGGTTAATCAACCAGTGTGATCTCAGTACAATCTAGAATCCTTCTACTTGTTGAACATATCCACACTTGCTATTCTTTTTAGTAAAGACCTTTTTGTCTAAAAACATTAAAAGAAAGTACAATGCAATCACAATTCATATACCATCTCACCTTTCTCATGTATAGATCTTCTTCCTGCTCATGGATCATGCTTATGTTCATTTGTTGTTTCTTAAAATATTAATAGAATATATAATGCAATAACAATTCATTTACCATCTCACACTTCTGATAAATTAGATAGATCCATAACATGAGTCATTGAATCAACACACATCACTACAAGATCTCTCTTTTAACTTTAAAAAAACAAAGAAAAAAAAGAAAAACACACCATCACACAAATACAAGTTCCTTTGCCCCTTAAAAATAATATATCTTCATACAACATGTATCTTATTAACAAGATCGAGTACATCCCCTTTTACACTAGCAATAGCATATATGAACAATATAAAAAGATCAAATAATACTTAATACTTGTTGAACCGTCGTGTTGATTAGTGTTTTCTTTGGTGTTACAAACAGGATCAGGTGCCAATTCCACTGCAGACACACTCGCAGAAGAAGTCCCAAAGGCTCCTCAGGGAAATGTAGAGTGGCCTATAGATGATGGTTTTTAGTCATCTTATTTGTTGAGAGCTACATATGTACTTTTGATGTTTTACTATATGGGTTATGCCATTACTTTGATACCTTTTGCACCATGCTATCATTTCCATATGGTTATGTTATGTTCTTGTTTTGTCAGACACCATTGATGGGCATATGCATCTCCCACTGTTCATATTGATATTGTATTTTGGACATGATAGAAATGCATGGTCTCTTTTTTTGACAAAAAGAGTGTTAATGTTAATTATGTCTATTGTTATATTGAACTAATCAAATGGTTGTTTATGCTTTAATGCCATATCCCAGATTTTAAATATACTACTTTGATTGGTACACGTGAATTACATGAGCTTCCTTAGTAAGTTTTAAATAGCAGTTTGGTTGCCCCTTCGCATGAGGCGAATTGCCAAGTGTGTTCCGCCCCTGAGTCCGTCCTAATCATGGAATTTTGGGCTTTGGGTGTTTCAGAGTGACAATGTTGGTTCAGTTCTGCAAATCGGGAGGATTGTAATGGAAGGGTTGGTTTTAGGCAGCGCTAGAGTTTCACCTAGCGAAGCAAACTGTATGTATGACTCATCCAAATTCAGTTTTCTCCCAAAATAATGGGTGAGATGCCTGTCCTATCAGACCTGATGCAAAGATCACCAACAACGTGCCTCAACTGCCATGTTTTAGTAAATTTGCCCCAGCTGCATTGAAAAAATTGGCTAGCACTGAAATGAGCCGTGATAGTTGTCATGTTTCTATGGATAGTGGCTCCTGCAAGATGTTTACATCCGACCAAGGCTCTTACCAAAACTTCCCGGGTTTCAGTTTTTCCAGGTTAATACTGATCATTCAACTGATCTGTTTGGAAGGCCAGCAAACTTTTTACTGTGCAGTACAAAACCTGTGCCAAGAAGCACCGTATGTGGTTCTATAAGTAATACGTAACTGATGCCAGTCTCACAACACATTGGCACGTACCAAAATACAAGTAAATATTAAATCAGACTTTTTTTTTTTTGCTGAAAAGTCAAAACATTGTATACATGACATTATACCATAGTGATGGGCAGGAATGTAACAGGATTCCTACTGACAGTGATCAATGAAATTTTGTTTACATGATATCAGAGAGAAAGCAATTAAGTTCAGAGAAGTAGCTGAGCTAGAAAAGGCCAACACCCATACACAGAACACAAGCAAACAAATAAGAATCATCAAAGCATCAAGTTGGACAAATTTTAAAATTCTTTCTCCCTATTGGGCAAGAGAATTGCTTGAAACTCCCTACTGGGCAAGAGCATTGCTTCAGAGGTTGCTTCTCAACAAATACATGGAGGGATAAAGAATGTGCAACCAGAGTCACTGTACACCAGTCGCTAGATGATGTTGTTTAACCCCTCATACCAATTTTCTCCCCTTCAAGATCAGGCATTGAGTGTTACAGACTTAGAGCCAACACAACGGCATTGGAAGCATCTACTTCAGCACCAAAATCTTCTCTCAAGTGAAACAGCCATGGTGGCCATTGCGGCAAGGCCTGATCTTAGCTTCGTTGTAGCCACAAGCATCCATTAGCACCAAGAACACCTTTATGACAGTCCTCGCATTTCTAACAATACCAACGAACTTTCTCCCAGATTCCCATGTGAGCTTTTAGCAGCCTTCAAAGCTGAATTTGAGAAGGTAGACGGAGGAGGATGTCCTACTGCAACCCTTCTCAAAGTAGACTGTTTTTTTTTTTGCACTGCATTGTAAGTTATAGCCATGTCTGGGTGGATACTCACTTTTATTATTTATTTGAAAGCCTTCAATTTTGTATGGGTAAGCTCACACGGTCATCAGTGTAAAGGATATGGCTTAATTAGGTGCTTCTTGTTGATCCGGCTTGATGAGCTATCAATATCTTTATGCTTGATATCGCCGATCATTAACCGCTCTGCCATTGGCATAAACGGTTCTTTCTTTTGTCCTTCCTTAGTACTTAAGAACAATCAATATAATACATTCTCCATTCCAGAAAGGAAAAAAACCAAAAGCTCCCCGGAAGGCCTCCATTCCATCCATTCACCAGATGTGGAGACAATTTTTACAGCATATAATGCTGGCTTTCTAAGCTGTGGAAGGATGCATATTCACTTCCTAACATGAGAACAACTGATGACATGGTGGGTCTATCTTCTGCATCCTCCACACATAATAGTCCTATATGATTGTTTCTTAACACTTCATCAATCGGACATGAATCAACTATTACATTCGAAAATTTTCTAAGATGACAATTTCTCAAGGGTGTTCCTTGCTCGTTGCCCTCTTTCATTCATCATTTATCTCTCATTCCATTTGTTTAAAGTGGGCGAATTTTGTTGTATTCAAGAGACAAGTAAAAATAACCAAAACTTATCTAATATCATTTATCTCTCATTTTATTGTATTCAATGATCTTACATTTGTAATTTTTTAAATCATTGAAAAGGTTCTAATGTTATTTTTGTCATTACAGATTAATGGACGAGTTCAGTTCGGTTCGGTTGCAGACTTGGAGGAGTTTTTTATTTTCAATTTAGTCTATTTGTATTTGTATATTGGATATTTATATGGGATTGTATCATTGTAATATTTGCTAAATGAGATGAATGACTTGATGAAAAAGGGTGATGCTTGTTTGTTTATTTAGTAATTCTTGTATGGATGGATTTTTTATGTTAACAGGTGCATGAATAACTTTACATTTGAGACAGGTATAAACAGGTTTATTGGAAGATTATAATGAAAAAACTGTTATTACATTATAAAAAAATAAAATTATTGCCGACGAAAAATCACTTTTACCGACGTTTTATAACGTCGGCAAAAGTAAAATCAAATTTAAAAAATAAATAAATTGTCGACATTACTTAACGTTGGCAAAAGTTAATTTCATTTTTAAAAATAAATAATTACCGACGTTTTCTACCTTCAGGAAAAGTACAATTAGTTTTTAATTTACCGACATTACTAAACATCGGCAAAATAAAAATTAAAAATTAAAAAAATTCAGATTACTTTACTGACGAGTTTTCAACATCGGTAAATTTGGATTTTACAATTTTGTTATTTTTGGCGACGCTTTTAAACGCCGGTAACTAGTAACTTAAAATTTGACAATAATTAAAATTATTTACCAATGTTAAAAAATCATCAGTCAATGTAAAATTTAAATTATAATTATATTCAAACATCGTAAATAAATTTAAATTAAAATCTGTATTACTTAGCGACGTTACAAAACGTCGGTAATTTATATTTTGAAATTTACAGAATTAGTTAAATTGTTTTCCGACATCAAAAAACATCGGCAATATATTTACTTAAAATTAGAATTAAAGTAAATGATTTTCACCGACGTTAAATAACGTCGGTAAATGTTAACTAAAATTTTCAAAATAATTAAAATTATTTGCCGACGTTAAATAATCGTCGGTTAATGTAAAATTATAATTATAATTATATTCAAACGTCGTAAATAAATTTAAATTAAAATCGGTATTACTTAGCGACGTTATGAAATGTTAGTAATTTATATTTTGAATTTTACGCAATAAGTTAAATTGTTTTCCGACGTTAAAAAAATGTTGGCAATATATTTACTTAAAATTTGAATTAAATTAAATGATTTTCACCGACGTTATTTAGCGTCGGTAAATGTCAAAATTTAACGTTGGTGAAAATTATTTTCGACGACGCAATTTTTTTGAGTCGATAATAATTTTCGCTGACGTTTTTTTGCTGACGCTTTTAGTTTCGTCGGAAAAAGTTTTTGCCGACGTTTTATAGACTTTTGGCGATGAAATTATTCGTAGCTAAAAACGTTAATTGTTGTAGTATGGAAAGATCGGAAGATGGGTTCAAACTCTGTTTACTGTGGAAGAGTTGTTTCTTGTGGATTGACTTCCGACCATTCCAATGTGACGCTGCTGTAGGAAATGAGAGGGATAGGGCGGCATTGCTTGCCATTGCTGGCCCAGATGAGACGATAGATACTGGCTTTTATGCTTGTGTATTCCAACCGTGATAGACAATATGAACTATCTACAAATGCTAGATTGCTGGATGATTATATTGCATAAGCCAGTCCCCCAACCCAGGACTGTGGTTCTAATCATGTTGCAGCCATGGACCCGGATCCAAATTAAATGGACCTGATTTTTTCAATTCGGGTTTTCTGATCTTCTTCGCATTCAAATGTCAATGAACCCATTTTCATCTCTACTGTACCAGTTCCATTAGATCCTTCTTGGCTTTTGGGAGCACCTAGACTGCATTTTCATGGTTCAAGGAGGATTACCTGGGTACCCACCGCGTCACTCAGATAGACCAGAATATACAGAAATTTAAAATCGGACATTAACCTTTTACCTTTTTTCAAGAAAGGACATAAGTTTCAAATCTTTTCAAATTCACCCTTGAGTTTTTTTAGTAAGTTTTCAATTAAGGACATTTGGTCATTTAAATGTATTTCTGACAATTTTTATCCTCATTCTTTTAAAACACCCACTTTCCCTTCATTTAAAGTAATGACAAGGTCCAACAGCCACTACATGCAACAAATTGCCATTTGGACACTGATTGTCATTTATCACCATAAAGACATTAGTTGTAATTGATCACTGGTGAAGGGAATTGTTTGAAAAGAGTTTTAAATGGACAGATGTACTTAATTAAAAAGTTTTTCAAAATTTTAGAGATTAATTTTTTTCAAAAAATTAAACTTATCTCTTTTTTTTATACTAAGGTAAAAATTTAAGGCCTTATTTGATACTTTACCTAGAATATAGACTACATTGGATCCTTCCAAAGATTTTAGATGACGATAATTTGTGAGGTCTGCATCTCGTTGCAGCGGCTCGTCCCATTTAGTTTCACTTTGTGATTCATACATACAAAGAATCTTTTGGACCGTGGTGGCCCACCGCCACAAGGCCTCACTGTCTCTCGGCTACATTTTTGCAAACAACACCATTGTGCAGATGGCAAATTCCTACTGATAGACTGAATAAGATTTTATCTAAATGATTAGGGGTGTAAAAATCTAAGAGGGACTGTTAAATTCGTAAGGCCTCTTCTTTTTTTTCTAGTGTGGTAGCCAGCGAAGGAGACCAAACCATGGACACATAGAAAGAAAGTCCACATAAATAGAAAGGGAGCTTATACAAAATAAATGACATTAGATGTGGAAAAAGATTGGTTTCTCTCCCTATTTTTCTCGACATTCAAATGGTTCCTAAGGCTCATTTCCACAATGTGAACAAGGGATTGTGATCAAATGCTAAAGAAGCTGATTTTAGGTGCATATTTTACCTTTTGTCATACCTTTCCATCCCTGGCTTAATTAATAGATCATATAATGTAGGCATGGGTGGACCAACGTACATCCACATGGGGGTAAACATACTTGTTGAGCCTTGGTTCACTTCTAAAATCATAGTGAAAATTTTTTGTTTTGCTTTGAAAATTTGCATAAAAAAACTCATATTCGCCTCCAAAATCCACAGAAAAATTATGTATTTGTTTCCAAAACACAATTCAATTCCCTATTTTAGTCTGCACCCCTTAAACAAAAACTCTGGGTCCACCATTGATGCAGGCTCAACAAAGTATCACCCAACCAAAGCAGCCCTACTCAGGTGTGTTAGTCAAGGTGGTCACAAAGTAAAAAGCACTATAAAACCATTAAAATTTGAAGCAAACCGACGTTGGAATGACCTGATTTAAGTGGTCTTTGTCGAACCTATAATCCACACCATCGTCACAGTTGTTGTTATTGATAAAGGTAGAGATGAATGTGGAAAGTTTTATAGGGTCCCAAATTTTTTCTATTGCAAGCCAAACAATATGCAATATAATAAATAAAGTAAACTTGTAAGGAAAAAGCAATTAACTACACAAGAAGATATTCAGATTTTTATGTGGAAACCCCAATGATAAAAAACAAGTCACACCGGATTAATCAAGTATTAATTATGAGCAGTTACAAGATATACTCACAACCTTACACAGTCAGTCCCTCGACCACAAGATATAGTTCTTCTTACAAAAATCCACGATACGACTTGACTTTGCCTGCCTGCTCTTTGCACTTGATAACCACCTTAATTCCGTAGTGGTGAACGGGTTTCATGCACCGAGACAAAGCTCTCCTACGTTGAACTGCAACAAATCTCATACAAAGAAATAGAAGCAACAACTCTAAAACTAAAAGCCTTCAGTAACTCTTTCCATTAGAAGCTCTAGAGGAAAGGACGATCTCTAAAAAATATTCTCAACTTAGAATATGAGATATATACTTAGGGTTGAAAGAAAACTCTTTTTTATAACTCACAATTTATGCCTTAGTGTTAGAGTCTAAGTACGAATAAAACAGGCAACTTGGCACAAATAGGAAATAATTTCACTGAAAGTCGGTGGGTTTCTATACGCCATTTGATCGATTGTACAAAAGTCCGATTGATAGGACAATGCCTTTGCATCCAATCAAATAGGCGATCGATCGGGCACCTTGATTTTCTATATTAGAATTTTTTTTTTCAGCTCTTCTAGCAACCCAAACTTCAATCCAAACTATAAGAAACATAAAATACAATACCAATGAACTCAAGTTTTGTCCAACACATGAATTAGCAAATACAAAAATCCTTACAAACGTAGTTGGGCTTAGAACCACACAATAGCGGACAAAAGTCACCTTCGGCAATGGCCAATGGGGTCCTAGATAGCATGCTCTAGATAGAGCCAGACAAAGCATCTACCTCCAATCATGGGCCCTGATGTAGGGAGAAGATGGGAGTGTGATAAAAAAAAAGTCCAAAGTGCAACACTTCACGATTGTAGTTTTGCCTAGTGAGTCCAGAATCAAATCCACGAGGAGCTAGTTTTCGCAAAAAAACCTATCCTAATTAAAAAATAGTGCTAACCTATTAAAATCCCTACTAAACTAAAAATTAAATTAAAATTAAACACCAATGTCAAAAATTAAAGTTATAAATCAGATTTAAAATCTAATCTAAAAAGCAATCTAAACTAAAAATAGCAACCACAAATAAAAGCATCAAACCACTAATTGAATGATATTACTAGTAAATAAAATAAATATGAAAATAAAAATATAATGCAATAAAACAAAAGAAAAAGATGGATTTCAATCTTTAAATCTGAATTTAAAACCTTATTTGATGGAATTAAAGTAAACTTAAATCCACTATACCAAATACGCACTGTCACTATGCAAAAACATACAATGATGACTTTATGGTGAAAACCATGACATCACTAACTTTGTTTAACAATGAGAAACTTAATCCAAATAAGTAATGATTTCAGATTTATTGAATTAAAATAAATACATCAATCCTACCCAAAGATCATTAACTTCAAAAAAATAGAGTTGCTTGCCTAACTCTTCAACTTGTCTTCACTTCAAGTCATGTACAAAGGTAAGGAACATGGTGCAAGAAGAAGCTTGAGAAGATGAGAAGAAGTGGTGTGAAGTTGATGGAAGATGGGTCCAAGTGGGTTGGCCGTTCCCCCTTGGGGTGGAGAGGAGAGAGATGGAGACGTGGATGGTGGTATGGGATGTGAGATGGAATGAGAGAGAGGGCTTGGATAGGTTCTGTACATGCACTCTAGATCTTCTTCACTAGGGATGCTCATGGGCTATGCTGGCCCGAGCCCGGCCCAACCCGAATAGGTAGATTAAGTTACAACTTCCCCTTCTTACACTTTTTATATTGCATGCAAATCTTCATAGTAGAAATATTAGAAATAATTTATCAAAAAATACTATTCAAAGGCAGACAAAGGTCATACTAATTGGTTTATAATAGACAAATATCTATTAGTTGCACCAACACAGTTATGTTTTGTTGATGAATCATATGCTTTTTATTAAAAAAAAAAAAAAAGAGGCAATATCAACTCAAAGAGCACAAAAGATAGCTTTATATGAAAATTATAATCACTTTTATTAAAGATTTTTTTGCATTTTAGATGGATTCAATTGGTGCATGATAGCCATGTTGGCCCCCACCAGAGACCAATTTAAGAGTGTTTAATAATCAAGCTCAAATAAGGCTAGGCCTGATTAATATATGGGTTAGGCTCGAGCTTAATAGATTTTATATGGGCATGGGCCCAGGCTAGACACTTAGGCCAGAGTTGGGCTTAGGCCAGACCTGGGCTTAAGGACTTTAATCTAGGCTAAGCCCAGGCTTTGCTCGGCTTGGCCCAACCCCGCGCATGAGCATCCCTATTCTTGACGTCCTTATATATTTTCATGCACTTTTGTTTTCTTAATTTAGGTCTAGCAAATTTTCCTCCTTTTGTTAAGTAGACTTACTGGCCAACAAGACTTCTTTAACAATGTTAAAAAGTATGTAGTGAAGGATTCTCTATACTACTTTCCATATTTAAAACCTCTAAATCTTGCTTGGATTGGCCCCATTGAGGTGGACTTTTACTCTCTATGATATGTCTTGATTGATTTTCACTTTCCTCGAATTGTAGAAGCATGGGTCCCAACAAATTACTATGGCCGTGGGATAGAAAGAATGCAAGCCAAGCACATGTATGGTCATTCTTTCCTTCCTTGATTTATTTTCCTTCTGACTTGAACTTTGAAAGATACTTCTGTGTTGGCCTGGGTTGGAAGTTCCATGTATTGCATGGAATTCTTTCCACATTGTGCTTCATTGATTTAATAATCACATTCCTTTCTTCGTTCCTGCATGAGATCTTCATAACTGACTTTCCAATTTCTCCAAAATTTGAATTTCTAATTCCAAATTTAATTCTTGGAATAATCCCTTCAAATAATTTCAACAAAAATGCATGTGGGACCCTCCATTGGGCATGGTTTGCATGTGTGAACCCACATGTGATGGGTGGGGTCCATTTGTGCTTCACTTTTCTTCAATTTTGTTCTTCTCTTTAATCCTTGATTTTTTATGTATAATTTTGTTCTTCTCTTTAATTCCTGATTTTTTATGTATTCTTCAATTCTTTCATTTTCTTGAATTTTCCTACACACAAAAGTAACATTAAATTAAAATGACAAATTTGACCAAAGGCCACAAATACACTAATGTGGGCATAATTCACTTAAAGCGACATAATAAATTCACATCATTGATCATGACTTGTCTTTATTTAACTAATAATGATAAAAACTCTTATCATTTCATGTAAAATCAAGAATTTGAAAAACCTTCTAAAAGTGAAAAGTTTTATAATTTTATAAGAAAATGATGATTTTTCAAAGAAATTTTCAAAGAAATAAAACAATGATGCTCAAAACCATAAAAACACGATTCTTAACCATGAAAAGATTTCTAATGAATAAGTCCTTAAAATTTCCCAAAATAAAGTTTAAATAACTCATTTTTAAGGACTTATCAGAGTCTCGGTGTGTGTTACTAATTTTGATTTTTAGAAAGTCTAAGAGTCTAAGGACATATTTAGAATCTCTACTTTTATTTTAATAGAGCTATATAAAAAAAAGCAATAAGAAAAAGAGCCATGAAAAAAAGAAGCTAAAATAAAAAAATGTGTTTAGCTTTGCAAGTATCTATTTTAAATAGACTATTTGGTGCCACCTCCATTTGCCTCTTATTTGATGAGTATGCATCTTATTAGAGGGGTAATTATGTCAATAAGTAACCGAGGAAAAAAAAAAATCGCTGAGACCCAACCAAAAGCTCCTGAAACCAACTATTGTTTCAAACAAGCCAATCATGGGGTTGGCTGCATGCTTGCAGTCATTGGCTCAGGAGTTTCAAATCGATTGACATGAAACACATACTTTATGTAGCAATTTCAGAAAATTGAAACCCAATCAAACCATCCATCTTCCTCTCTTATTCGCTTTTTCTATTAAATTATCTCAACACCCCAACAACGGAGAGCACAAAATCCATTTTACAACACACCCAGTCACCGCACACATCTCCAACAACCAAAAACATGGCACTTGACGATCTATATCACATCAAAAAATATTTCACAAGCACATAACAACTTAACGCATTGCACAAAAGCCCATCTCACAACCCACAACAGTCACTACATTCAGAATAGCTAGAACATCCACTCCAAGAAACAAAACAAATCCAACAACAACCACATGTTACTTGAAAAAAAATAAAAAAATATAACCAAACAACCACATGTTCATATTATACATTTATCCATTCAGAAAATTACAAATTATCCAATTGAATGACTGTTCAACACAGTCTACACATGCAATACAAAGTAGAACCAAAATCACTGGATGAACTAATGGAACCATACAAACATTGCATCAAATGGTGTACTAATAAAAGAATAAAACGGTGGAAGTTCTTGTTGCCAAATCTTCTCCAAGTTTTCTATTGTAGAAGTTTTTCCCCTTCACTTTTTCCCTCATTTCTCAACAAGCTCAGCTCTAAATCCAAAATCCACCACTAAGAGAGATCTCTATGTCTGGGCTGCTTTTGTCCACTCCTTAAAAAAAATGATAGATTCTGGCATGAAGCACTATTGTAGCTATTGTCGATTGCTTCTGCCCAGCATTCACTAATCCTGTAAAATAGTAATTTGGCAAACTAATTAAACTAAGTATCCAAATAAAAAGAGAGGCCCAGTGCACGAGACTCCCGCAGAGCGAGGTCTGGGGAGAGCAAGATGTATGCAGCCTGACCTTTATTTTAAAGAGGCTATTTCCGTGACTTGAACCTGCATCCTCCAGGACACTACCGGCAAGCCTTTACCGTTGGGGCAAACTGCCCTTCTAAACTAAGTATCAAAATAAGTTCTTTAAATTTAAAATAAATAATAAAGAAATGAATAGACTGAAACAAGGTCTACATTGGATTTGTGTTGAGGATTAGGGATTTGAATATAAGAATGATGATGGATTAAGGGTTTCATTTCAGGTCAAGGGCACTGGGATTTTGGATTTAGGTACTTTGGTGGACTCAGGGTTTGGGTTCTACTTATGGGTTCCAGAGGCAGAATTTTAAACAAAATTGAAAGTTTCCAAATACATCACTATGCTTCCCTAAACACATAGTGAAAGGGAAAATAAACCCATCCAAACTGCCATTTATCAAACATGATAACTACACATAACTACACAATAAGAATGCATTCGTAATTTTAATGAAAAGAATTGGCAAAAGAAATAATAACAAGAGGATGTAATCACGTATTACAAAAACACAGCAACCATGTATGTAAAAGGATGTAATCATGTATATAAACAAATCATATCATGTATTATTGTGAAGCTATGACATTAGCTAGCAAAGGGATAACTTCGCATCAGCTTCGATGTTGGAAATGTGTTTTTATTTTTACCCAACAAAAATATAAGTAGGATCCAAACAAAGGAGCAGCAACTGTAAGTGATCAGAACATGATCACTGCTCCCACAGTGATGCTCCGGATGTGCGTGGTCCGAATTTCATCTTCAAAAATCCACGTTTGGTGTTAGTTCCCATGACACAAATAGAAGGAAAAATGTATCATCTCAACTCCAAAAAAACCTAAACTTCAGTTACTGTATTATCAACTCTGATGAAAAACATGAGAAAAAACAAGTCAATGGATGATGGCATGAAATGATTCCCTCCAGAGTGGTCTACCACCACCACAAGTTGCCCATAATCAAATTTCAAGGTCCAACTCAATAAAGATAGAGAATTTAGGCCATGTTTGGGTTTCTAATATCCCAAGTCACATGGCACCTGAGCCATCTACTAAATGAAAACAAATGCCAACCTAAAACCACCTCATTTGAAACTTGATGCAGAAGTTGATGCAGTACGGACCAAGCCCAAGAAGACAGCTAGGTCCAAACATTGACCCACGGGTCAAACACCGTCCATTGGGTTCAGCCATTGGCCCAATTGGCTAAGAGCTACTGTGGCACCTTTTAATTATTATCCTATTACTATTATTTTGTTTAATAGGATTAAAAAGTTTTTGTTTAAAAGGATTAAAAAGTACTTTGCTTTAATTAGTAAGTCTTATTTGCTAAGAAATAGGTTTATTATCCTATAAATAAGAATGACCTCTATGTAGTTGATTATGCTTTGATAATTAATAAAATTCAGATTGGGTTTTCGCTTCAGTTATAGTGTTTCATGGCTATGTTTGAGCCTTAAGGCAGGAATCCTTTGGATTCGATCAATCCTTCAGGAAATTGATCTATTAATGCAGGATAATATGATATATATCCTAACATGAAGAGATCAGATCTAAATGAACAATTAAAATTTAGTTATAAGCAGTCCAAGTAAAGTAAAACATTGAATTTCTAGTGAATAATAGATCCACAGTCCAAAGTGATCTCACAAATCCCGTAGTAAACCCTTTTGTTGGTATAGAAAATAGTAAGATCTTAACGGAAGATAGAACTTTCAAGTTGCTTAGGGCCAGTAGTGCACATCCAATGATTTGGACAATGGTCTAGAGGGAAGATCTATGATGATAAAATTCAGATCTAATATTTCAGACTTAGCAAAGGTTCAGATCTAATAAAATAATTTATATTTGAAATAATTTTCAAATCTAGGATGGATTTTCATAACAAGTTTCAAATTTGAAGTTGGTAACAAGGGAAGTCTAGATCTGCAGAGATCAAGTCTAGGGTAGTTTAGATCTGATGTAGATACCAAGATGGCTATAAATCTAAGTAGTAATACCCAAAAGTGCTCTTGGAAAGAGGAAAAGTGAAAGAGATATAGATACCTTTGTTGGGCTCTTACCAAATTTCGATCCGGAGGCGTTAGAAGAGATCTCAAGAGAAAGGTACACTCTAGAGGCTCAAGGAAGAAGAAGAAGAAGAAGAAGCTTTTCTTTCATTCAATATCATAGCATGACATAGCCAAGAGAATACAAGAGAAGTCCTTTTAATAACACCCTAAAGATGATATCATCCAAACAAAGAAAACAAAATAAAATAATAAAAAAACAAACTTGCGCCAACTGCCTTCGGTTTTGTGCACATGGGCTGTGCATATGAATCCCAAGGTAAGCCCTTTATTTACTTTAAGTTATGGGCCCCTCACTACTTATGCATTTAACAAAAGAAAGAAAACAAAACATAGGTCCCTTTCTTCTATTCAAACTCTTTTAATTATTTGGGCCCCTCCAAACTTTAAAAGCTCTTTTTTTTCTTACCATGTGGCACTTCCGAATGTGGGGCCTTCAAGACATTTGCACACATGGGGTCTTCCTCAAAATCTAGTCGTTAAATGTCCTCACGATGATGGATCAACGATGAATTTATAATTTCTTCGCGATCAAAACCTGGGTAGTGCTCATCCATCCAAATTAAAGCATGATCTGATGTTCTACGCCCTCTTCTTTCATACACATTATAAGAACGAGAGGGATCAGATCTGATATCCCCATCAAGTCCCCTCAGCTGGGAAAGTCTCACCTCTGGTGAGATAAAACTATCATAATGCTCAAGGATGTCTGGATTGATGCGCTGCAACTCATCGTGCGTAATCCACGTGCTATCATGCTGCAGTCTATCTTACCATTTGATAAGGAATTTCTAGATGCCTCCCTGTTTGATAGAGACCAATTGATCATATAATATATCTTCCACAATGTCTTTCCTTTGAGCTTTGGGAGAGGAGGTGGGGTTGGTTATGGAAAACGGTTTTGGAAGGAAGTTGGTTTAAAAAGATGGTCCACATGGTTAGGTGAAGGGGTAGAAGTGGAGTTGTGTGGAGAGGTTGTGGGACTTCGAAAAGAAACAAGGTCCTCCACATTGAAGGTAACACTGATACCCATATCAGGTGGAAGGTGTCATGCCCCAAGCCTGAAATTCTATGATTAGGGTGACTCCCGAGGTGCGGCACACATAATCCTATGGCAATCTGTACGGTACAAAGACACATACGAATCACCATAAGGGAAAAATACAGAATTGTATGTCCATTTTATAGCAAATATTGTGGAAGCTTGGGTATTTTTACCCTATGCTTAACATCATCCTGTACAATTCAGATATTGAGGTATGGTACTACGCATAATCTGTGTCCATTAGATTGAATATCGTAAGCCAAAGATAAGAGAGTCATTTATATAAAACACAACCCCATGCATAATTCTATATGATCAAGAATCCGAATGTCTACAGGAATGATCTAACATAAGGATACATGGTTGGTGACCCATAAAATTTGCAAATAATGCAACAAAGATAATTCAAGCTGTGGATTATAAAGTTCTAAAGTTTGCAAAGCACTTGGACCTTATCTCAGCTCAAATCAGCTTCAGAGATTCTTTGTCAGCTCCTTAGGGGTTCTTTGTCAGCTCCATGGGAATCAGTGCGGAACTTGGCACTTCCACATGTTGAAGCAAGCTCCTATTCAGTGAAATGCTTTTAAAAACATTTAAAGATTACTCCTCAAGGATTCAAAGAATTTGGATATTATTTGGATCCAAATTTGGTCCAGATGATCATATACTATGCTCTGTGGGTCTCTGTGCAGAGTGACATCCCATGAAGATCAAATTAGCTAAAACTCTCAAAGGAAGCTCAAATAATGCCTAAGACAGGCCCTACAAAATTTTGGGTTAAACAGACATCCTCGAACTCAAAAGCCACAAGCATGTCAACTTGGGGTTAGTCCCCCCCCAAGCCATGGGGCCACTGACCAAAGTCTTTCTTCCCGATGCCCAAAATTGATGAAATTTGGGCAGGAAGCTTTAGCTATGCTTAGAAGATATTCTACAAACTTTCAAGTTGAAAGGACTCCGTTTGGTCCGAATTTCGCTGCATGTCAGCTTAGAGGGCAGTGACCCCAAGTTATAGAGGTCACTAGCTAAGATCTTACTTTCAGGAGGCCAAAGCTGATGATATTTGGAACAAATACTCAAAGAATTCTCCAAGTTGCTCTTGTAAAGTTTCAAGTCAATCGGACATTGTTCGGGTAGAAAACAAGTTGACTACCTATAGTGTGGGGTCAATAGTGACCTAACACATGCAATGAATAAGCCACTTTTCGAAATCCTACTTCCCTAAATCCAAAGTTGATGAAAGTTTAATAAATACTTGAAGATGTTCCTAATGTCAGTTCCTCCAAGTTTTGAACCAAACCGAAGTCATTTGGGCCTCAAACAGCTGAAACAAAAGTCCATTTTCATAAAAAGTCAACTGGAGAGTTGACCAACTTTCGAAAGTCAAAACAGGTTTAAAATTTTATGACACACTCAAAATAATGTCAAGAAGCATCCCTCCAAGTTTCGTGAAGATTGGACTTCATTCGGACTCCAAACAGCTGAAAACAGGTCACAAATGCAAAAGTCCAAAAATGGGCCTTGTTCGTGACAGCGACCTGTTCATCAAGGAAGTTGACCAACTTCAGATGGTCAAGATTATCTGAAAATTTTATGACATGGTCAAAATAGTGTCAAGAAGGAACCCTCCAAGTTTCATAGCGATTGGACATCGTTTGGGCCCCAAACAGGCAAAAACGGGTTACAAGTGCGAAAGCTTGAAATTGGGCCGCGGTCACAGACCTCCAAAGGGCACTTCCTGCAGTTTTGGACGGTTTTTCTCCAATTCCTTTCAAAGTGTAACCTCCCACAACCTCCTTAACTCCCTGGAACTACCAGAAACTACTGGGAAAGTCCATAAAAGGACAAGATGTCACAACCCGAGCCCAGAAGTTCGGGGGTTAACAAAAGCCAAACCGATGACACACATACTCCCGTGCCTGTACACGTAGACCTGGTCTAAATGTACATGCACAAGGGAACATTCACACATGCCAAACAAGTACATGAAAGCTGTAGATATCAAAACAACACATGAACAATGCAGGAAGAGAATACGAAAACAGAGCTAACATATATACATAAAAAGGTTTTACAAAATGAACAAAAGAACATATACAAGTCATAATGTATACAAGCGAGACAATCTCAAAAAGGAAAACTCCTATGCCGTGCATGATGCAATACGCTCTCCGACGGAGTGATCACATTCACTCCTCTAGGCCTGATGGGACCTCGGGGGTCTCGTCTAGAGTCTGGCCGACCGGCGAGGGGTCGGCAGGGGTATCTGAGCCTGTAACACCAAAAACAACTATGAATACAACGATTCCGCAAAGTATAAACCATAACAAGTTAACACACGCTGTGTCGAATAGAATAAGGAACATCATGTAAATTAAACAGGGCATATTCGTATACTAGGCTATCATCCAAGAAGAAACATGCTATGTGAATCAAGTATACATGCTATGTACGTAATTAGTTGGCGACTATATTGCCATATGCTCCCAAAAGAGGGATCTTATATCCGTGCAGAGAACACCATTGTCCGGGCCAGGGTATAAATGGGTTTCAAGTTTCTTGGGGTCCGGTTCTCGAAGACGTTTCCTTACTACAGCAAAGCCATGAAAACTACACCAAATTCATCCCATCGGGATCCTAAGGCTGAGGCTAAGTAGTACCTGACCATACAGAGTCAATCATGAAAACCCTGAGTAGATCGTGCCAAGCATATCCTGCGTGTATCAGACATACATACATACTCAAGGTGAACGCATAGTATGATTTATTGACACGACATACAATGATCTGCTAAATAGGGGAGATCAATGATCAAAATACAATATGCCATGCAGCAAACCATGCGAAATCGGATCACCTTCATTTAAGAGCCAACTCTAAGCTAATTATCCAGTGTTTCTAACCGTGCATGATAATGTAGTTTTAAGTTATTTGATGCACCATTGTCTAGTGTTGCATTGAATTGGCTGGTGCACCGAAGTCCCTTAAACCAACACCCATGGAGAGGTGCTTAACAACTGGATAACGAACATGAATGATTTGTAGCCCTCGAGATCATTCACGCATTGTATCATATTCCGTTAAGCAAGTCTAGGTGCGCTACATTCTATAATGGAGGCCATATCGGTCTTTTTCCTTACACTTATCCTTGTTATTCATTTTCCAGGGATGTCATGGCTGAGCCGTAGGTGAACATACGGCTTAGCCGTAGGCATCTTACGGCCTAGCTGTAATATACACTGTGGCTCCACCGCGGTTCTCTTTACTGTTTACCCGCAAGTACGTTCACCCGCATTTTATTCTATGGCTTAGCCATGTGCTGTTCTACGGCTTAGCCGTGGCTCGGCCGTAGAAGGTCTATCCATTTGCTTGCCTTCAGTTAATCCAGAAAAGGCACCCTGTACTGATCTATTGCTGGGTCACGGCTAAGGTACGGCTTAGTCGTAGCACAATATACGGCTTAGCCGTGTCCTGGCCATAGAAGAAAATTGGGTTGTCACCCTCTCTGGACTTTAAGCGAAGGTAACTTACGGCTTAGCCGTACACTGCACGGAGTTAAATTCTTAATCAATTACAGAAAACCTGTAATGACATCAAAAATACAAATATCTAACAGAGAAAGAGAGTAGACTAGCAAATTGGGCTGTAAACATGTTTTCCATGCAAATTTATATGAATTAACCAAAATCAAGCAAATACCAACATGGATTCTCATATATTATGGTTATACTTGCCTTAATTGAGTTCAATTACACAACTTGCTGTCCTTGGGCTCATACACAACCAAACATCAACCACTGCAACATGCATGCATGAAAAATAGGAGGAAACCTCAGAGCATAGCCAGGGAATCATGGAAACAAGAAGAAGAAGAGGAGGATGAGGGAGATGGAAGAGACCTCAACTCACCTTAATCAAAATACCAGTGAATGGAAGAACCAAAATCCCTCAACTTGGCTTGATCGATGGAGAAGGAAACTCAATAGGGAGAGAGAGAGAGTTCTGCGTGAACAGTGAGAGAAGAGTGAGAGAGAAAGCTTGCATCGGTGGGATGAAGCTTATATAAGGTAAGTGGATGTTCAAATTATAATGAAGTCCAAGTCACAAATCTATTTTCAATTTGAGTCAAATCCGGGTCCAATGGAATCATACGACATCGGTTGCAAATAGCGTAGTTAAGAAGGTTAACGAGCTCAACGAAAGACACGTGTTGACATCAAGATGATGCACAAATGACCATGTCTTAGAAAAACTAAAATTACGAAAAAGGGCTTGGTCTACCTAATCCAGGTCAAACTCAACCCAACTACCTATCCATGACTCGCCACGGAAACAAAATACAAATAAAACACAATTAACAACGAAAATGACAGTAAGTAGGCTCTAAACGGGGTCAAGCTGGGTCGGAGTGTTACACAAGATATGAAAAGAAAAAAAGAGACACACACACACAGAAAATTCCAAGAACAAGAAACCTCAAAGAGCATCCAAAGGAAGAGATATAACAGCATTCCATGACCCTTCCCTCCCCTTTTCTCAGTTACCAAGGTGAGCAAGAAAGTTCAGAGGAGGAGGAGAAAAAAGGGTGGCTAAGGAATAAGCCATGTTCATGCATTGATGACCATTCGGAGGATGACATTGTCATCTTTGCTTTTCTCATTCAGGGGGATTTCTTGGTCATTACAAACGTTGTGAACAAGCCCCTTTGGGCCTCATTTTGTTCTTTGAAAATTATACGTTCAGAATGATGCAACTTCGGCTTCCTATGGTACCCTCTTCGGACTTAAACAAAAAACAGTCTGTAAACATGAATGATAAATTACAAAGTTTTCAATCGATTCCACGGTTGAATTTGATATTCTTAATAGTTGTTCAACACCCTAAGAGTCATAAAAAGGAGTTCCAGCACCTGAGAAAAGTTTGAAGGAAGAACCAGTACGAACAACATGAAACAGAGGCAAACAGTGACCGCACAATCACTGTCTGCCAGTGACTGTGACTCACGGTCACCCCCATTTTTTCCTTCTTTTTTTGCATTTTTTCTTACTTTCTGTAAATTTTTTTGTATTTTCCAAATTGAGATCACATCTAAGACTTGAAGAAGGGGTTGTGAACTTTGCAAACTCATATAAACAACCTGCATTCCCACGGTCAGGGCATTAGAACCCATGTAAACAAAGGGAAATTAATGATGAACTGTAATTAATTCTCATTCTTCTTAACGCTTAAAGTACGTGAATGTTGGACGTTGAATCCATTACACATTTCCACGCCATTTTAAGCACGATCAATGGTATGACTAAATACATAGGATTTGAATACAATTCAAATAAGAGGAATACATGTCCATCAAATCAAATAACATAATAACAATATAACATGATGGCATAATGCATAACCATAGCCATACCAATGGCTTATCCTAACATGCCCCAAAAGATACCCATGACGCTCTACGGAGTAGACAACGGGAGAATGTTGTCAAGTCCACTCTACTATACTGTAACCTGGGAAGTCTCTTGAAACTCTTCTTCGAATATGCCTGGGGTGGAATCAATACCTACACCTGTTGTAACACTAAGGGTAGCACTGTTAACACAATGGTTAAGCAAATATAAGTGCATATGAAGCTATCATGCTGTATCAAATGAATTAGAGACATGTTAATTAGAAGAGAGCAAAGATTGTAATCTAGGCAGGTTGTGCATGAATAAGGAATCATGAATAAAGAGCGCATTATACCAAATGGCAACCACATTGCTATCTTCTCTCTAATAAGAGAGTAAACTAATCCATGGGAAATAACTAGCGATCGGGCCAGGACCGACTAGCAACCCTAAGAGCGTCGACTCACTCTTCTGATAACTACTGCAGTAGATAACTGATAAAATACTCTCATTCGGTCCTGTCAAACCTTCTATGGTGTATAAGCTAAGTGGTGCCGACTCCAAGCATATCAGAATCAAATCTGAAACTCATACTCATCGTATACTGATCTGTTTGTAATCATACGGAAATGTATTTCAGTCTTGATGAAAACTCCAATCATAGAATCACAACTGAGTAGAATACTGATCATCAATGATGTATACTAATATGAACTATCATATTGAGGTAAGGTTACTATTAATATGAATGCAGTTAGATTGAGAGGTTATCAAGGATAATTTCTAGCCAACCCTATGCTAGGTAATCCGGGTTTCCAAGGTCATTCATTACGGTATATTCATAAGACGTCCGGTGTCGTTGTGTTACCAAATCTTGGTGTTATATTGTGTATACCAAAGACACCTCCTCTTATGCCAATACCCATAACGTGACATTGAAAACTAACTGGAGAACCAAGAGGGAAGGAGTGATAGTTCAACACTCTTCCTTCTCCATGTTTAGTTACCGTTGGGCTATTTTGGTGTAGCAAAGGACCCACTTCTATGGTCATAAATAGTCTTCGGTTAACCCTACAACCTATAATGAGGGTGGGTGGATACTTCGGTCTCTTTCTAAGGTTAAGGGGTGCAACCCATCATTAGGCTACTCCGTAGACTATAGAAAGCCCATAGTCAAACATAAATTTCAATTTTTTTTTAAACACTTTGCTATAACCTATAGGTTTTACTCACCCTATCGGTAAGATAGGGTGATAGACTAGTCGGACTACCCAGAAAGGTAATTCGACCGATCGGGTAGAGTGACAGACCAATCGAACTACCTAGAGGGGAAATTCGTCCGGTCGGGCTTCAGGACCGACCGGTCGACCTTGAAGTACTCTGCTCCGTGCAGGATTGTTCCAACTAATCTTTCTTCTTTCTTATTGGATCTTCCCCACTCCCAATCATCAAATAAACCTATGAATCACTCCTAATGCTAACCCACATCCCATGTGGGTTCACCTTCATTAATCCCACCATTAATCTAAATAAAACCCACTAATCATCAACATTAGGTAATCAAAATAAAAAGGGACAAGAGTTGTAATGAGCATACATAGAGAGTACATCAAGAATCAATTTATTTAACAAACATGCAGTGATTATATGCATCTATACTTGCCGTAACTTAGTTCTTTACCCAAATCAAGCTCTTCCTTGGTTGAATGATGGAAAAGACCTAACTAGCAAGAATCTAAGACATGCATTACGAAGAATGAGTATGAATGCATGCATGCTACAATAATAGAGTCTCCTTGACTCTATGGAACTCAAGAAAGAGTAGGATGAGGAGGTTCTTACCTTTGGAGCTGTAGGGAAGAGGAAGAGGTCAATTTGTGTGATTCAAAGGAAGATGATATTCAAAGAAGTAAAGAAGAAAAAGAGGGAGCCATAGCCCTGACATGCACAGCCTCAAAGTTAGATTCCCAGCTGCTAAAGATAGAGGAGAAGAGGGGAATGGTCAGCCCAGTAGTAAAGAAGGAGGAAAAAAGCAACCTGCTGGAGCTAGGGTTTTTATAAATGAAGTTTGCTGGGATTTGCATGCAAGTCTAGCTGATTAACAAAAATTCCAGTTTAAGTCAATTGGGCTTGGACTAGGCCAAAGTGCATCCGGATTGGGCTGGGCCAAACATGAATATTAACTCACAAGATGAAACATGCAAGATGTAATTAACGAAATGTAAATATGATGCAAACCATAAAGCTATAAATTACGAGAAAGGTCTTGCTTACCTAGGTTTGGTCAAGTCTAACCCAACTACCTATCCATGACCCAAATAAAATCCAAAACGAGATAGATTAAGACTAAAATACATTAATTAATAAGAAATCGAGTTTAATTAATATAAATTGCAATTAAGTTGGATCGAGACCTTACAGAAGGTCTAAGACATATGCATTACCAACCTTTTCAAAACTTTAAACGGGCCAGTACAGGGGGCCTGTAATTTCTTGGCAATTCCTTGTGAGAACTGCTCTGGCCTTATGCAGACTATAACATCATCACCCACTTGAAATTCAATGAACCAGCGATGTGAATCAGCAAATGTTTTGTAACTATCATTTTGTATGTTAATTCATTGTCTGATCTCATTATGCAATGAATGAATGCGTCGAATGAATGCATCAGCTGACTCAGACGGACGATGAATGGATGGCATTGGAATGAGATCTACAGGCATCCTAGGCTTGTACCTAGTTACTACTTTAAAAGGACTCATGCCTATCGATCTATTAACTAAACTATTGAATGCAAACTCTGCTATTAGTCAAATAGACTCCCATGACCTTACATGCTCAGTAATAAAATATCTCAAAAGATTCTCCAAACTTCGGTTGACTACTTCAGTTTGACCATCAATCTATGGATGGTATGCAGATGAGAATTGCAGTTTTGTTTCCTAGATTTTCCACAGTGTCTTCCAAAAGTAACTGGTATATTTAACATCCCGGTCAGACACAATGGTTTTTGGGACACCATGTAGGCTAACAATGTGCTCCATGAAAATTTTTGCAACATATAAAGCATCTAAAATCTTGGAGCAAGGGATAAAGTGTGCCATCTTAGAGAAGCGGTCCACGACAACCAGTATGGAATCATGTTGTTTATTTGTATTGAGAAGCCCAAGCACAAAATCCATACTAAGGTCTTGCAACGGTGCGTGAGGCACTGGCAATGGGGTGTACAGCTTAGTGTTTTACTTACGCTTCTTTACAAGTTGGCAAGTGCAACAACATTCAATAATGCGGGCGATGTCTCACTTGAGACTCAACCAATAAAAACGGTCCTCTACAAGAAGGATGGTCTTGTCATGACTACAGTGACCACCCACTCCACCGGCATGGAGCTCCCAAATCCAAAATTCTCTCATAGAGGTGCAAGGAATGCAAATCCGATTTCCTCGAAACATATAGCTATCTTTCAATGTAAATCAATCAATGCTTTGTAAAGGATTATCAAAAAGCGAAGTAAACATATCTCTGAAATCGGATAAGAGGGGTAGTCATCTCTCAAACGTTCAAACCCAGTGACTTCGACATTTATAGAGTGAATTAAATTGACTTTGCGACTTAACACATCTGCCGATTTATTTTCCACTCCTGCTTTGTGCTTTAAAATGAAAGTGTATTCTTGTAATAGTTCAATCCATTTGGCATGGACTCCTTTCAACTTAGATTGAGAGTTCAAATACTACAAGGCCTCATGATCTGAGTACAAAACAAATTCCTTCGGTAACAAATAGTGGCGCCAATGTTTCAATGATTGAACTATTGCATAAAACTCTTACTCGTAGTTTGAGTACTTTTTCCATTTTGCTTCATTCGGCTTCTCACTGAAAAAAGCAACTAGGTGTCCCTTTTAACTCAAAACACCTCCTATTCCGACGCCAGATGCTTCACAGGCCACTTCAAACACCTTGGAAAAGTTAGGCAAACACATGACAGGTGCTTCAATCATTTTGGCCTTAATTTCCTGAAAAGCTTTAGTGGCAGCTGGGCTCCAATTAAACTCTCCCCGTTTCATGCAATCGGTAATTTGAGCCATGATGGTACTAAATCCCTTGATGAATCGACGATAAAACGTGGCGAAACCGTGGAAGCTTCGTACCTCATGGATATTGGATAGAGTTCTCCATTCAACAATTGCCCTCACCTTTTCAGGATCTACAACATCCTTGCAGCAGAAACAACGGAACCAAAGAAAATCACACTTTCTGTCATGAATGTGCACTTCTTTAGGCTCGCGTACAGTTGTTCCTTACGCAAAGTACCACAAACTTTCCACAAGTGGTTGAGGTGTTGTTCCTTTGTGTTACTGTAACACTCCGACCCAGCTTGACCTCGTTTAGCGGTTAGTTAATCTTGTTTTCGTTGCTAATCGTGTTTTGTTCATGTTTTATTTTCGTTACGGGTCATGGATAGGTAGTTGGGTTGAGTTTGACCTGGATTAAGTAGACCAAGCCCTTTTTCGTAAATTTAGCTTTTCAAGACATGGTCATTTTTGCATCATCTTGATGTCAACATGTGTCTTTCGTTGAGCTCGTTAACTTTCGTAACTATGTCATTTGCAACCGATGTCGTGTGATTCGATTGGACCCGGATTTGACTCAAACTGAAAATATATTTCTAACTTGGCCCTTATGTAACACTCCGATCCCCTCTGAGCCGGATTAGTGGCTCATTAGCGTGTTCTGTTTTGTTTATTTCTTTTGGACTTGGTTTTGGGCCTTGGATAGGTAGTTGAGTGACCTTTGACCTGAGATAGTTAGTTCTAAGCCCTTTTTCGTAATTTTGCTTTTGTTTTGCTCACATCATATTTGCATCATCTTGGTGTCAGCACGCGTATTTCGTTGAGCTCGACAAATTCCGTAACTGTGTCAGATCTGTTTGGAGTCAATTGGAGAAGTTGGACCCCCGTGTGACTTGAACTGTAATTAGCCTTAACTCTCCGGACTTTGACTTAACTTCCCAAACTATATAATGAGCCAGCCTCCAGATGTCTCTTCCTCTTGCTCCTTCACTTCAACGTGCATGCAAGAGGAGAACCCCAGAGGAGCTTCACGTTCTCTCTCCCTCTCTCTTCTCTTTCCTTCTCTTGCTCGATTGATGATGGATTCTCATTTTTGATTTGGGTTTCTTCATTCTCTTTTCTCTCTGTCCTTGCTTTGAGGTAAGTGGGTTCTTTGTGTTTCTTCTCCCAATTGCTTCTCCCATTCTCTGATTGCTTTGTCTTCAGCTCATGCATGTGTGATTGCTTTGATTTGTTTTGGTTTTAGTTGCTTTGGAGCTTGATTCAGAGGATTGTCAGATTTGAGGCAAGTATAAGAAAAGGCTTGATAACACATATGGGTACTTTGGTTGATGGCTTTGATTTCTTCTTATTCTTTGTATAGATTGTTTTACAGCCACCTTTTGTGCATTTGGAACCTCTGTAACTCATTTTATTCAGTTTCTGTATCAAATTTCAGTTTCTGTACTCAGCCCGAATTCATCTCTGTATGGTACGGCTAAGCCGTGAACTTCTACGGCTTGATTTCCAGAGACTCGAAATTTGAGTTTTGTTCTACGGCTAGGCTACGGCTAAGCCGTAATTTGTCCTACGGCTGAGCCGTAAGCTAGCCGTGACCCAACCGTACCCCAGCCGTGAATTCAATCTCTGATCAGTCGAAACTTTTCTGATATCAGTACTCCTACGGTGAGGCTACGGCTAAGCCGTGAAATGCTACGGCCAAGCCGTGGATTGGTCTACGGCTAAGCCGTATACTGACTGTAGCTCAGCCGCAAAAGGCATTAGATCAGAGGTGGAAGGAGACCAGTTTAGCTGTGTTTTTAATGGAACCAAGGAGAAGCCGTAGTGCATATTACGACGAGTGCGTAAGATGTCTTCGGCTTAACCATAGGTCCCTCATGGCTAAACCGTTAGGCATGGCAATTCTGAAACATAACTTAGGATAATGGTGAGACTTGTAGGGCTCAAACACGGGTTGACCACTCATGTAAACCGGCCCAATGGATTCTTAGAACGCATGAATAGTCTGTTAGGCTGTGACTTATTCATGTGAGTGTTGTTTTACTGTTAAGCACCTCCCCATGGGTGTTGGTTTAAGGGACGTCGGTGCACGCACAGATTACATTGCAACACTTTGAGGGCAACGGTGCATTGACTAACTTAAAACTACATCAACATGCACGGTTAGTGACAGTGAACAACTAGCTTAGGACTGGCTTGTAATGAACCTTGACTCCGTATTAATCTGAGATGCATTGCATATTGTTTATAGTTTTGCCCTCTGTTCTGTTAATTTATGTTTATGCATTCCGCAGTCATTTTGCTTTCGTTCTGTATATCTGTATCATTCTTTGTTCGGCACTAAGTTCTGATCTATGCTGTGCTTTGATTTAATCTATGTTCTAATCTGTAATTCGACTATGCTTTGTATATTCTCTGGCTTTGTATATTTTGGGTATTCCCTGGTGGCTCTGCCCAGAGGTTAATACGTGAGGATAAGATCCGGTCTTTGTCATCGGTGAGTCCAAAGCGGATAATCTCCCTTTCTATGGATTTGATTTGATTGATATTGGTCTGGCTCTACTCAGCCTCAGCCCTAGGATGCCCGACGGGGTTACCTTTGGCTTAGATCTCTGTATCTCTGTATAACTGCAGTGTTGCTTTGTCTTGGGACCCCGGAACCCAGGAAACCGAGACCCGCTTGTACCTTTGGCCTGGACAGCGGTGTTCTCCTCTGCTCTGCTCTGCTCTGCTCTCTATTGGAGAGAACATGGTTAACGTAATAGCCAACTAGTTCAGTATTCTATGTTTTGATTCACATATCATGTTTTACTTCTATGCACGATTTGCTTAGTTTCCTAATATGGAACTCTGTATTTAATCTTCCGGCATTATTATATTCACCTTGATACTATGAGTGTTACACCCCTGTTACTTATATTTGCTGGATCGTTGTATTCATTGTGTTGTCTGTGGTGTTGCAGGCACAGATACCTTGCCCAGCTCCCCGGCGGTCGAGGAGGCTGCAGAGGCGAGTGTAGAGGCACCCTCAGGTTTGGCAGAGTGGGCCTGATCATCTCTGCCGAGTGCGTTCATGCATACTTCCGGTGGCTTGTCGTTTTGGGATTTTGAGTTTTGGTTTCAGGGGATTTGTATTTGGACTTAGGACTTTGGAGTTGTATTCTGTATATTTTGTGTATATGGTTTTGGTGTGTATTCGGTTTATATCAGTGTATTTGTCTTTGTCGTTTCCGTTTTGTATTTGATTTGGCTTCCGCTATTTGCTTTTGCGTTGCTTGCTATGATATCTACAGCTTCCGCGTTCGTCTGTTTCGCACGTGTTAGATCCCTTGTGTGCGTGCATCTGGACTGGGTTTGGGTGCACGTGCACGGGAGTACGTGTGTCACCGGTTTGGCTTTTCGCTAACCCCCGATTTCTGGGCTCGGGTCGTGACATACGTATTGTATGGTATCAAAGCATGCTAGTTATAAGCATGTAGGCATCTAAGATCGTGGTGAGATAACGCTATCAACTATTTGACTCGAAGTCTCATATGTTGATTTGGGATTTGACTAACTCAGGGGCATTTCATATTTGTGTGTTGTGTTTCTTTTCCTTTTACAGGATGGCATCAGGATCAGGATCTCGGGATGAGAATCAACAGGGCCATAACGGTGATAGTGGATCAGTACCCCCACACATCAGTAGTGAGGAGCGGATGATGATGATGATGCAGTCTATGCAGTCATTACAGGCACAGATGGCATCCATGGTAGATAGGCAGAGTCAGGCTGCCGCAGTAGCATCACCTCGTGTAGATCAGCAAGTGATTTTCCAGCCCAGGGAATCAGACCCAAATGCTCTTTTCGACAAGTTCCGTAAGCGAGGGGCGACCGAGTTTCATGGGATAGAGGATGCATTACAGGCTGAGCAATGGTTGGAACAGACTGAAGAGCTTTTTGATACGATTGTGTGTAGTAACAAGCAGAAGGTAGTTCTCACAGCCTCTATGCTTCGGAGTGTAGCCAAGACATGGTGGAGGAGTGTGAAGACCTCATTCCAGACTATGCCCAGTGCCACAGTTTGGGAGACTTTCAAGCAGCAATTCCGTCGGAAGTTCATGCCTCTTCATATTCAGCGAGCCAAGGAAGTGGAATTCTTCAACCTCCAGCAGAGACAGATGTCAGTTGCAGATTATGTACACAGGTTTACAGAGTTGTCTCATTTTGCAGAGGACATGGTGAACACTGAGCATAAGAAGGTGACTCGCTTCGTCAACGGTCTGAATCCGAGACACAAACGCCACGTGGTTGCTTGTATGTGGCCGGCTACATTGGATGACGCTATTGACAGGGCCTATGATGCAGAGGCCATATTTGAGGAGGAGCGAACAGAGGCTAAGAGGGCAGCAGGTTCCAGTGGTAGAAGTCAGTTTCAGAAGAAGTTCAAGGGTAAGCAGGGCAGTTCGAGCAGTGCTCAGGTGATATGCAGTCACTGTGGGAAGGATCACCCCACCGACAGATGTTGGAGGAAAAGTGGGGCTTGTTTCGGGTGTGGCTCTACGGATCACAGGCGGGCCCAATGCCCGAAGTTTCAGTCCTCTCCACAGACGAGACAGGCAGGACCTACAGCGCAGGGCAGATCTCAGCCAGCTCGCCCAGCTCAGAAGCCGAACCGCCAGACAGCCCGAGCCTATGCTACTACGCATGAGGGCGCGGAGGAGGCCACGGTAGTGGAAGGTAAAATTTTAATTTCTGATGCAGAAACTTTACCTTTATTTGACTCCAGGTCTACGCGTTCGTACGTAGCACCCCATTTTGCTGTGCAGCTTCGACAGCGACCTACACCACTTCCCTACTTGTTGTTAGTATCCACTCCGGTTGGTAAACGGGTGGAGTGCAGTGTTTTCTACCCTCGGTGTGATGTGCGGATAGCTGGTCATCAGCTCCCAGTAGACCTCGTGTTGCTCACAACACTGGATTTTGATGTGATTCTTGGTATGGACTGGCTTGCGAGATATCATGCGTGTATCAATTGCTACAGCAAGGCTATCTACTTTGATTTGGGTAGCGGATTTCGATTTGAGGGCAGCCAGACGAAGTGCCCAAGACGTGTCATATCTGCTTGTAAGGCAGACAGGATGCTTCGTAGGGGATGTGAGGGATTTCTTGCATTCATTTCAGAGAAGAAAGATCAGCAACAGCTCAGTGAGATCCCAGTAGTCAGCGAGTTTCCGGATGTCTTTCCAGAGGATGTGCCAGAGTTGCCACCGGTTCGAGAAGTAGAATTTGCTATTGACTTGATGCCCGGTACAGCACCCATCAGTAAAGCTCCATATCGTATGGCACCTGCAGAATTGTTGGAATTGAAGAAACAGTTGCAGGATCTGTTGGATAAGGGATTCATACGCCCAAGTGTTTCACCTTGGGGAACTCCTGTGTTGTTCGTCAAGAAGAAGGATGGCAGTTTCCGGATGTGCATTGACTACAGGCAGTTGAACAAAGTGACTATCAAGAACAAATATCCATTGCCTAGGATTGATGAGTTGTTCGATCAGCTTCAGGGTGCAGCCTACTTCTCTAAGATTGACTTGAGGTCAGGATATCACCAGCTCAGGGTGAAGGATGAGGATGTTCCTAAGACAGCTTTCAGGACTCGATATGGACACTACGAGTTCCTTGTCATGCCATTTGGTTTGACTAACGCACCCGCAGCTTTTATGGCATTGATGAACAGGGTGTTTACTTCCTTCTTGGACCAGTTCGTTGTGGTTTTCATAGATGACATCTTGGTTTATTCGAAGACAGCTGAGGAACATACAGACCATCTGAGGAAAGCATTGCAGCTGCTTAGAGATCACAAGTTGTATGCCAAGTTGTCCAAGTGTGATTTCTGGTTAGAGCAAGTGGCATTTCTGGGTCATAAGATTTCTAGAGATGGATTAATGGTGGATCCGGCTAAGATTGAAGCAGTAGTCCATTGGCCCCGTCCTAGATCAGTGACAGAGATTCGGAGTTTTCTGGGATTAGCGGGATATTACCGCAGGTTTGTGCAGGACTTCTCGAAGATTTCAGCCCCGCTGACTCAGTTGACTCGGAAGAAGGTCCCGTATGAGTGGACAGAGAAGTGTGAGCGCAGTTTTCAGATGTTAAAAGAAAAGCTCACTACGGCGCCAGTGTTGACTCTCCCGGATGGTAGTGAGGGATTCGTGATTTATTCCGATGCTTCTCGAGTTGGACTAGGTTGTGTATTGATGCAGAATCAGAAGGTGATTGCATATGGATCCAGACAGCTGAAAGAGCATGAGAAGAACTATGCCACACATGATCTGGAGTTAGCAGCCATTGTATTTGCATTAAAGTTGTGGCGGCATTACCTGTACGGTGTGAAGTTCGAGGTCCATTCCGATCATCACAGTCTACAGTACTTGTTTGATCAGCATGACTTGAATATGAGGCAGCGAAGATGGTTAGAGTTCATCAAAGACTACGACTTTCCGATCAAGTACCACCCAGGCAAGGGAAATGTAGTTGCAGATGCACTCAGCAGGAGGACAGACAGTCTTCAGGTGTTAGCAGGATTCTATATGCTTGTGCATGATCAGCCGGTAGAGGTTCAGATGGTAGGAGACTCGGTGACATTAGCTACTACCGTCGTATTTCAGCCTGAGGTGATTCAGCAGATCAAGGATCGCCAGTTTGAGGACCCCCTCCTGGTAAAGTTCAGAGATCGGATTGTAGATCGACCGGATTTTTGCTTGGTAGATGGAGTTTTGTACTTCAGGAATAGATTGTGTGTTCCCGCTGTGGATGAGCTGAAAGATAAGTTGATGACAGAGGCGCACGATGCCCGATATGCGATGCACCCAGGGAGTACGAAGATGTACCGGAACTTGAAGGACAGATTTTGGTGGAACAATATGAAGCGGGAGATCGCAGGGTTCGTAGCCCGATGTTTGACCTGTCAGAGAGTGAAAGCTGATCATCAGCGACCTCCAGGATCATTGCATCCATTGCACACTCCGCAGTGGAAGTGGGAGCACATTACGATGGATTTCGTCTCCGGTTTTCCGCCGACCAGTAGGAAGAATAATGCGATCTGGGTAATAGTGGACAGATTGACCAAGTCAGCACATTTCCTTCCGTTCAAGAAAGGGATGACATTCACGGAGATGGCCAGGAAGTTTGTTGACGAGATAGTCAGATTGCATGGCACCCCAGTATCGATTGTGTCGGATCGAGACAGTCGTTTTGTATCTTCATTCTGGAGAGCATTTCAGGAAGCTATGGGCACGAAGCTGAGTTTTAGCACGGCATACCACCCCCAGACCGATGGACAGTCGGAGCGTACCATTCAGACGTTGGAAGATATGCTCAGAGCTAGTGTGCTGAACTTTGAGAAGGAATGGGATACACATCTAGCATTGTGTGAGTTTGCCTACAACAACAGCTTCCATGAGAGCATTGGTATGGCACCATATGAGGCACTATACGGACGCAAGTGCAGGACCCCAGTGTGCTGGGAAGAAGTTGGAACTAGAAGTTTCCATGGTCCGACAATCATTGCTGAGACGACAGAGAAGGTGCAGAAAGTGATAGAGAATCTGAAGATTGCTCGATCTAGACAGAAGAGCTATGCGGATACTCGGAGGAGACCTTTGGCATTCCAAGTCGAAGATTGGGTATTTCTTAAAGTTTCCCCGATGAAGGGCACAGTTCGATTTGGTCAGAAGGGCAAGTTAGCTCCGAGATATGTAGGACCGTTTGAAGTCAAGAGCCGAGTTGGAGATTTAGCCTATCGGTTGGCGCTTCCAGTCGAGTTCTCCGGTGTTCACGATGTATTCCATGTGTCGATGCTCCGTAAGTACGTGCCAGATCCGAGCCATGTGATTCGCTACGATGATATTCAGATTCAGCCTAATGCAACTTACGTTGAGCGTCCACTTCGCATTGTTGGGACGCGAGAGCAGATTCGTCGTACCAGGACTATCAGATGGGTGAAGGTGTTGTGGGAACATCATGGTCCAGATGAGGCTACATGGGAGCTAGAGGAGCAGCTAGCGCGCCAGTACCCACATCTCTTTGCGCAGGTAGGTAGTCATTCCGAGGACGGAATGATTCCTAGTGGGGGAGGATGTAACACTCCGATCCCCTCTGAGCCGGATTAGTGGCTCATTAGCGTGTTCTGTTTTGTTTATTTCTTTTGGACTTGGTTTTGGGCCTTGGATAGGTAGTTGAGTGACCTTTGACCTGAGATAGTTAGTTCTAAGCCCTTTTTCGTAATTTTGCTTTTGTTTTGCTCACATCATATTTGCATCATCTTGGTGTCAGCACGCGTATTTCGTTGAGCTCGACAAATTCCGTAACTGTGTCAGATCTGTTTGGAGTCAATTGGAGAAGTTGGACCCCCGTGTGACTTGAACTGTAATTAGCCTTAACTCTCCGGACTTTGACTTAACTTCCCAAACTATATAATGAGCCAGCCTCCAGATGTCTCTTCCTCTTGCTCCTTCACTTCAACGTGCATGCAAGAGGAGAACCCCAGAGGAGCTTCACGTTCTCTCTCCCTCTCTCTTCTCTTTCCTTCTCTTGCTCGATTGATGATGGATTCTCATTTTTGATTTGGGTTTCTTCATTCTCTTTTCTCTCTGTCCTTGCTTTGAGGTAAGTGGGTTCTTTGTGTTTCTTCTCCCAATTGCTTCTCCCATTCTCTGATTGCTTTGTCTTCAGCTCATGCATGTGTGATTTCTTTGATTTGTTTTGGTTTTAGTTGCTTTGGAGCTTGATTCAGAGGATTGTCAGATTTGAGGCAAGTATAAGAAAAGGCTTGATAACACATATGGGTACTTTGGTTGATGGCTTTGATTTCTTCTTATTCTTTGTATAGATTGTTTTACAGCCACCTTTTGTGCATTTGGAACCTCTGTAACTCATTTTATTCAGTTTCTGTATCAAATTTCAGTTTCTGTACTCAGCCCGAATTCATCTCTGTATGGTACGGCTAAGCCGTGAACTTCTACGGCTTGATTTCCAGAGACTCGAAATTTGAGTTTTGTTCTACGGCTAGGCTACGGCTAAGCCGTAATTTGTCCTACGGCTGAGCCGTAAGCTAGCCGTGACCCAACCGTACCCCAGCCGTGAATTCAATCTCTGATCAGTCGAAACTTTTCTGATATCAGTACTCCTACGGTGAGGCTACGGCTAAGCCGTGAAATGCTACGGCCAAGCCGTGGATTGGTCTACGGCTAAGCCGTATACTGACTGTAGCTCAGCCGCAAAAGGCATTAGATCAGAGGTGGAAGGAGACCAGTTTAGCTGTGTTTTTAATGGAACCAAGGAGAAGCCGTAGTGCATATTACGACGAGTGCGTAAGATGTCTTCGGCTTAACCATAGGTCCCTCATGGCTAAACCGTTAGGCATGGCAATTCTGAAACATAACTTAGGATAATGGTGAGACTTGTAGGGCTCAAACACGGGTTGACCACTCATGTAAACCGGCCCAATGGATTCTTAGAACGCATGAATAGTCTGTTAGGCTGTGACTTATTCATGTGAGTGTTGTTTTACTGTTAAGCACCTCCCCATGGGTGTTGGTTTAAGGGACGTCGGTGCACGCACAGATTACATTGCAACACTTTGAGGGCAACGGTGCATTGACTAACTTAAAACTACATCAACATGCACGGTTAGTGACAGTGAACAACTAGCTTAGGACTGGCTTGTAATGAACCTTGACTCCGTATTAATCTGAGATGCATTGCATATTGTTTATAGTTTTGCCCTCTGTTCTGTTAATTTATGTTTATGCATTCCGCAGTCATTTTGCTTTCGTTCTGTATATCTGTATCATTCTTTGTTCGGCACTAAGTTCTGATCTATGCTGTGCTTTGATTTAATCTATGTTCTAATCTGTAATTCGACTATGCTTTGTATATTCTCTGGCTTTGTATATTTTGGGTATTCCCTGGTGGCTCTGCCCAGAGGTTAATACGTGAGGATAAGATCCGGTCTTTGTCATCGGTGAGTCCAAAGCGGATAATCTCCCTTTCTATGGATTTGATTTGATTGATATTGGTCTGGCTCTACTCAGCCTCAGCCCTAGGATGCCCGACGGGGTTACCTTTGGCTTAGATCTCTGTATCTCTGTATAATTGCAGTGTTGCTTTGTCTTGGGACCCCGGAACCCAGGAAACCGAGACCCGCTTGTACCTTTGGCCTGGACAGCGGTGTTCTCCTCTGCTCTGCTCTGCTCTGCTCTCTATTGGAGAGAACATGGTTAACGTAGTAGCCAACTAGTTCAGTATTCTATGTTTTGATTCACATATCATGTTTTACTTCTATGCACGATTTGCTTAGTTTCCTAATATGGAACTCTGTATTTAATCTTCCGTCATTATTATATTCACCTTGATACTATGAGTGTTACACCCCTGTTACTTATATTTGCTGGATCGTTGTATTCATTGTGTTGTCTGTGGTGTTGCAGGCACAGATACCTTGCCCAGCTCCCCGGCGGTCGAGGAGGCTGCAGGGGCGAGTGTAGAGGCACCCTCAGGTTTGGCAGAGTGGGCCTGATCATCTCTGCCGAGTGCGTTCATGCATACTTCCGGTGGCTTGTCGTTTTGGGATTTTGAGTTTTGGTTTCAGGGGATTTGTATTTGGACTTAGGACTTTGGAGTTGTATTCTGTATATTTTGTGTATATGGTTTTGGTGTGTATTCGGTTTATATCAGTGTATTTGTCTTTGTCGTTTCCGTTTTGTATTTGATTTGGCTTCCGCTATTTGCTTTTGCGTTGCTTGCTATGATATCTACAGCTTCCGCGTTCGTCTGTTTCGCACGTGTTAGATCCCTTGTGTGCGTGCATCTGGACTGGGTTTGGGTGCACGTGCACGGGAGTACGTGTGTCACCGGTTTGGCTTTTCGCTAACCCCCGATTTCTGGGCTCGGGTCGTGACACCTTATTGTAATTCGATCAACCCATTACTTATATATATACTCTCACCCATTTCATCGACCCAAAACACACGTTCTCTCTCTCTCTCGGTTTCAATTTTCTTCCTCTCTTGTGCACGTGGAACTCTCTTCTCCACTTTCTCTCCTCCATCGATCAAGAGGAAGGTGGGTCTTTGCGTGTGAGGTGAGTGGATTTCTTCCATTCTTCTCATCTCCTTTCTCTATCTCTTTTCCTTCTTGATTCTCATTTGCATGTTGTGTCTGTGTTGTGGATTTCATTCCAATCCTCATGCATGCATGTGGTTTGATGTGTGTTAGGTTGTGTTTGGATCCAAGAACTTCAGTTGGGCAATTGAATTCCAATTAAGGTAAGTATAACCATATCTTTGAGAACCCATGTTGGTATGCTTTTGATTTGGTTGGTTTTATATGAATTAATGTGGAAATATGTGTTTACAGCCCATTTGGTACTCATTGATTCAGTACTTGTGTATTCCCATTGGAGAATTGAATTTCTGATGCTTCCCAGACATTCTGTATGTGTTTCAGGAAATTTGAATTCGTGCAGGTACGGCTAAGCCGTATAGCACCTACGGCTCACAGTCGAAAGAGGAGAAAAACCCAGTTTTCCTCTACGGCTAGGGCACGGCTAAGCCGTGGAATGCCCTACGGCTAAGCCGAAGCTCTATATGATTACGTATGTTTCGTTACTTTCACATTGTGGTTTAATTACCTTGAGTATGCATGTATGATATGTTCACTTACAGATATGCACGTATGATATGTTGTCACGATCTACTCAGGGTTTTCATGATTGACCCCGCATAGTCAGGCACTACTTAGCCTCAGCCTTAGGATCCCGACGGGGTGAATTTGGTATAGTTTATATGAACCTGCTGCAGTATGGATTTGTCTTGGGGAACCGGACCCCAGGAAACCGAGACCCATTGTACCCTGGCCCGGACAATGGTGTTCTTTGCATGTTATAAGATCCCTCTTTTGGGAGCATATGGTAATGTAGTAGCCACTAGTCAGGTACACAGCATGTATTCATTGATTCCCTTAGCATATTTCTTTCTTGCATGACAGCCTAGTATACGAAAATGACTTCTCTAATAACATGATGTTCTTTATTCTGTTAGATACAGCGTGTGTTAACTTGCTATGGTTTGTACTTTGCTGAATCTTCGTATTCACAGTTGTTTTTGGTGTTGCAGGCCCAGATCCCCCTGCCGAACCCTCGCAGGTCGGCCAGGCTCCAGATGAGACCCCCGGGGCCCCATCAGGCCTAGAGGAGTGGATGTGATCACTCCACGGGAGAGCGCCCTTGGCATACATTGCATTGGAGTCCTGTTCTTGTTGTTTTGTTTTTGAGGATCTCAGACTTGTGTATATGTCAGACTGTATATGTCATTTGGTTCTTTTTGTAAAAACTTTATATGTAACTATTTCAGTCCTTTCTTGCATTCTCTTCTTGCATTGTTAGTTTTTGTTTCTGATATTTACAGCTTCCGCGTACTTGCTTGGCACGTGTGAATGTTCCCTTGTGCGTGTGCATTTAGACTCGGTCTACGTGTGCATGCACGGGAGTACGTGTGTCATTAGGTTTGGCTTCTGCTAACCCCCGAACCCTGGGCTCGGGTTGTGACATACGTATTGTATGGTATCAGAGCATTCCTTGCTCATTCCTTGTTCTAGATGATAAGCATGTAGGCATGTAGGATCGTGGTGAGGATACGATTTTCTTTGTGATCTTTCTAGATTTTGGGGACTTGTTGGGCGCTATTGTTTTGTGTTTGTGTCTGACTTTTTCCATTTTACAGGATGGCATCAGGTTCCGGTTCTCAGCAAAATGCCGGAAATAATGAAAGCGGATCTGCACCGTCACCGCAGACACAGAATACCGATGAACGCATTCTCATGCTATTTCAGTCCCTTCAGGCACAATCGCAATCAATGCAGAACTTGCAAGCCCAAGTGACAACCATGTTAGACCGACAAAGCCAAGTTCCAGCTCAGTCACATGTAGATCAGCAGGTGATTTTACAGCCTCGAGAGAATGACCCGAATGCCCTCTATGGGAAATTTCGCAAGCGAGGAGCCATTGAGTTCTATGGAACAGAAGAGCCATTGAAGGCAGAACAGTGGTTAGAGCAGACAGAGGATGTCTTTGAGACCGTTGTGTGCACGAACCGACAGAAGGTCGGGTTAGCAACTTCTATGCTGAGAGACGTCGCTAAGACTTGGTGGAAGAGCGTGAAAGACTCATACAGAGATATTCCTAGCGCGACAGTGTGGGAGATGTTCAAGCAACAGTTCAGGAGGAAGTTCATCCCGGCTCATGTGTTTCGAGCCAAGGAGGTTGAGTTCCTAGCTCTCCGTCAGCAGCAGATGACAGTAGCAGAATATGTGAACAAGTTTATGCAGTTGTCACTTTTTGCTCCGGACATGATCAGCACCGAGGAGAGGAAGGTGAACCGGTTTGTTGAAGGTTTGCATCCCCGGTACATGCATCACGTGACTGCGTTTCAGCGTCCGGCTACGTTCGATGATGCAGTGGATAGGGCCTATTCCGCTGAGGCCATCCACCAAGCTGCTAGAGCCGTTGAGCCCAAGAGACAGCCGCCTTTCAGTGCACGAGGACAAGTACAGAAGAAGACCAAAGGCCAGCAGAGCACTTCCAGTTCAGCCGGAGTGACTTGTGGATATTGTGGCAAGAACCACGCGACTGATGCGTGTTGGAGGAAGGCCGGTGCTTGTTTTATCTGTGGTTCGAGGGAGCATATGATCGCCAATTGTCCTCGACATAGAGCGTCCGGTGCAGCTTCATCTGGTCCTATTTCCGGCGCAGTTCCTAGCAGACCTAGTGCACCTCCAGCTCCGAGCAAGCCACAGTCAGCTCGTCCAGGCTAGAGACAGCCTCGCCAGACAGCCCGTGCTTACGCTGCTACTCACGAGAGTGCCGAGGATCCTCAGGTGGTTGAAGGTACTGTTTTGATTTCGCGCGTCGAGGCTTTAGCTTTGTTCGATTCGGGGTCTACACGATCTTATGTAGCACCTCATTTTGCCGAGCGGTTACCTCAGCCGTCTAAGCCGTTGCCATATGTGTTGGTTGTATCCACCCCAGTTGGCAAGCGAGTGGAGTGTAGTGTATACTACCCCCATTGCGACGTGCAGATTGCAGGTCATCAGTTACCTGTTGATTTGATCCTGTTGTCGATGTTGGACTTCGACGTGATCCTTGGTATGGATTGGCTCGCTCGATATCGTGCCTGTGTTAACTGTTACAGCAGGACGATCTTCTTCGATTTAGGCAAGGGCTTCTGTTTCGAGGGCAGTCAGCAGAGATGCCCCAGACGTGTGATTTCGGCGTGTAAGGCAGATCGCTTGATCCGCCGAGGGTGTGAAGGCTTCATTGCCTTTATCTCAGCGAAGAAGGAGCCGAAGCAGCTAGGTGAGATTCAGGTGGTCTGTGACTTTCCAGATATTTTTCCAGATGATGTGCCAGACTTACCCCCGGTTCGAGATGTGGAGTTCGCCATTGAGCTTATTCCCGGCACGGCACCGATCAGCAAGGCTCCGTATCGCATGGCCCCAGCAGAGTTGTCAGAGTTGAAGAAGCAATTGCAGGAGCTTTTGGATAAGGGTTTCGTTTGCCCGAGAGTTTCACCTTGGGGAGCGCCAGTTTTGTTTGTCAAGAAGAAGGATGGTACTTTTCGGATGTGCATAGATTACCGACAGTTGAATAAAGTAACTATCAAGAACAAGTACCCCCTACCCAGGATCGATGAGTTGTTTGACCAACTTCAGGGCGCAGCATATTTTTCGAAGATTGATTTGAGATCTGGATATCACCAGTTGAGAGTCAAAGAAGATGATATTCCTAAGACTGCCTTCAGGACTCGTTATGGTCATTATGAATTCCTCGTGATGCCTGTCGGACTAACCAATGCACCTGCAGCGTTTATGGCATTGATGAATCAGATCTTTACTCCTTTCTTGGACCAATTCGTAGTTGTGTTTATTGATGACATACTGATCTATTCTAAGTCAGCAGAGGAGCACAGGGAGCATTTGAGAAAAGCCTTGTCGTTGTTGAGAGAACATCGATTGTTTGCTAAATTGTCGAAGTGTGATTTTTGGCTTGAGCAGGTGACATTTTTAGGTCATATCATCTCACGAGAGGGATTGGCAGTTGATCCATCTAAAGTGGAGGCAGTAGTGAATTGGTCTAGTCCCAAGACAGTGACAGAGGTTCGCAGTTTCCTTGGTCTAGCAGGTTACTATCATCGATTTGTCCAGGACTTTGCTAAGATCTCTTCTCCTTTGACGAAGTTAACCAGGAAGAACGTACCATTTGATTGGACTGAGGAGTGTGAAGCCAGTTTCCGGATTTTGAAAGAGAAGTTGACTACGGTTCCAGTGTTAGCCTTGCCAGATGGTTGTGAAGGATTCGTGGTTTATTCAGATGCTTCGCGAGTTGGCCTAGGTTGTGTGTTGATGCAGCATGGGAAGGTTATTGCATATGGATCGAGACAGTTGCGAGATCATGAGAAGAATTACGCCACCCATGATTTGGAATTGGCAGCCATCGTGTTTGCGTTGAAGTTGTGGAGACATTATCTCTATGGTGTGCAGTTTGAGGTTCGTTCTGACCACCACAGTTTACAGTATTTATTCACACAGCAGGAGCTGAACATGAGACAGCGGAGATGGCTTGAGCTTATTAAGGATTATGACTTTCCGATTAAATATCAGCCAGGCAAGGGGAATGTGGTGGCAGATGCGCTCAGCAGGAAAGCAGAGTCAGTGCAGCTTTTGAGTAGTTTCCTCTTAGAGTTTCGTGGTCTCCCGGTTGAGGTTAAACTAGTGGATGAGTGCGTGACGTTGGCTAGTACGCTAGTGTTTCAGCCTGAGTTGATTCAGCAGATTAAGGACAGGCAGTTTGAGGATCTAACATTGAAGCGCATTCGAGACCACATTGGAGGCAGACCCGATTTCAGACTCGAGGATGGTGTACTCTACTTTCGGAGTAGGTTGTGCGTGCCAGCAGTTGATGACTTCAAGGAGAAACTGATGAACGAAGCGCATTACGCTCGCTACGCGATGCATCCAGGCAGCACCAAGATGTTTCGGAATCTCAAGGATCGCTTCTGGTGGAACAACATGAAGAGAGAAGTAGCAGGATTTGTTGCTCGCTGTTTGACATGCCAGAAGGTGAAGGAAGATCATCAGAGACCGCCAGGCTCGTTGCATCCTTTGCATATACCGCAGTGGAAGTGGGAAAACATCACCATGGACTTTGTTTTCGGATTACCGCCGACGAGCAGGAAGAACAACGCCATTTGGGTGATCGTAGATCGATTGACGAAGTCAGCCCATTTCATTCCTTTCCGGAAGGGTATGACGTTTTCAGAGATGGCTAGGAAGTTCGTGGATGAGATCGTCAGGCTTCATGGTACCCCCGTGTCGATTGTATCCGATCGTGACAGCCGTTTTGTTTCCTCTTTCTGGAGAGCTTTCCAAGAGGCTTTGGGTACGAAGTTGAGTTTCAGCACGGCATACCACCCACAGACGGATGGACAATCAGAGCGGACGATTCAGACTTTGGAGGATATGTTGCGAGCCAGCGTGTTGAACTACGAGAAAGAATGGGATCTTCACCTATCGTTGTGCGAGTTCGCCTACAACAACAGTTTCCACAAGAGCATTGGGATGGCACCATATGAAGCACTGTACGGGAAGAAGTGCAGGAGTCCGGTTTGTTGGGAAGAAGTTGGAACTCGAAGTTTTCACGGACCGACGATCATTGCCGAGACTACGGAGAAGGTACAGAAAGCTATTCAGAACTTGAAAGTTGCTCGGTCGAGGCAGAAGAGCTATGCAGACACCCGCAGACGACCCTTAGAGTTTCAGGTTGGCGAGTGGGTTTTTCTGAAGGTCTCGCCGATGAAGGGTACGATCCGTTTCGGCCAGAAAGGCAAGTTAGCTCCACGCTATGTAGGACCGTTCGAGATCAAGAGTCGGATTGGTGATTTGGCCTATCGATTAGAGCTTCCCGAGATGTTTTCAGGAGTGCACAACGTTTTTCATGTTTCGATGCTTCGGAAATATGTTCATGATCCCTCCCATGTCATTCGTTACGATGAGATTCAGATCCAGCCGAGTGCTGCATACGTTGAGCGACCGCTCCGTATCGTGGGGACCCGAGAGCAGATACTCCGCACCAGGACAATTCGGTGGGTCAAAGTGCTCTGGGAGCATCACAGTCCTGATGAGGCTACTTGGGAGCTAGAAGAGCAGATGGCGCGACAGTATCCCGACTTGTTTTCCCAGGTATGAGTGCGTTAGTGTTCATTCCGAGGACGGAATGATTCTCAAGTAGGGGAGGATGTAACACTCCGACCCAGCTTGACCTCGTTTAGTGGTTAGTTAATCTTGTTTTCGTTGCTAATCGTGTTTTGTTGTGTTTTGGTTTTCGTTACGGGTCATGGATAGGTAGTTGGGTTGAGTTTGACCTGGATTAAGTAAACCAAGCCCTTTTTCGTAATTTTAGCTTTTCTTAGACATGGTCATTTTTGCATCATCTTGATGTCAACACGTGTCTTTTGTTGAGCCCGTTAACTTTCGTAACTACGTCATTTGTGACCGATGTCGTGTGCTTCGATTGGACCTTGATTTGACTCAAACTGAAATTTCACTCTTAACTTGGACTTTCTTGCAATTTGGACAACCCACTAACTTATATAAGCTCACCCAATCGATCAATTCAAGTTCCTTCTCTCATTTTCTCTGCATGTCCTTACTGCACGTGGAGTCTCTCCCTTCTTCACTTGCATTCTCTTGCATTCCTCCATCGATCAAGCTCTATTGAGAGGTTCTTGCATGAAAGGTGAGTTGGAAACCTTCCACTCTCTCTTCTCCTTTCTCCATCTCTTCTCCCTCTTGTCTCCATCGTTGCTTGGTGTGTCTGTGTTTTGAATTCTCTCAATCCTCATGCATGCATGTTGTTTTGATTTGTATTAGATTGTGATTTGGGCTTTAGAACTTCAAGTGTGCAATTGATCTCCATTTGAGGCAAGTATAACCATATCTTTGAGAACCCATGTTGGTATGTTTTTGATTTGGTTGGTTTTATATGAATTGATGTGGAAACATGTGTTTACAGCCCATTTGATACTCATTGAGTCATTACTTGTCGATTCCCATTGATAACTTGCAATTCTGATGCATTCCCAGACATTCTGTACATGTTTCAGGAATTTAACTGCGTACAGGTACGGTTAAGCCGTATGCTTCTTACGGCTCACAATCCAGAGAGGAGAAAAACCCAGTTTTCCTCTACGGCTAGGGCACGGCTAAGCCGTGGATTGCCCTACGGCTAAGCCGAAGCCCAGCCGTGGCCCAGCCGTAGATCAATACAGAGTGCAATTTCTGGAATAACTGAGAGTCAGCAACTGACAGATCTTCTACGGTTCAGTCACGGCTAAGCCGTAGACCACACACGGCTAAGCCGTAGCACACACACGGCTAAGCCGTAATCACACTAGAATAAAAATGGAGAATCAGGATAGGTGTAAAGAAAGGACCGATATGGCCTTCATAATGGAATGTAGAGTACCTAGACTTGCCCAACGGAATGTGATACAACGCGTGAATGATCTCGAGGGCTGCGAATCATTCATGTTCGTTATCCGGATGTTAAGCACCTCCCCATGGGTGTTGGTTTAAGGGACTTCGTGCACCGCCCGATTTAAGGCAACACTAGACAACGGTGCATCAATAACTTAAAACTACATCATCATGCACGGTTAGAAACACCGGATAATTAGATTAGAATTGGTTTGTAACTAAAGATGATTCGAGTTCGCATGATTTGTTGCATAACATATTGCATTCGATCATTGATCTCAACGCTCTATATGATTACGTATGTTTCGTTACTTTCACATTGTGGTTTAATTACCTTGAGTATGCATGTATGATATGTTCACTTACAGATATGCACGTATGATATGTTGTCACGATCTACTCAGGGTTTTCATGATTGACCCCGCATAGTCAGGCACTACTTAGCCTCAGCCTTAGGATCCCGACGGGGTGAATTTGGTATAGTTTATATGAACCTGCTGCAGTATGGATTTGTCTTGGGGAACCGGACCCCAGGAAACCGAGACCCATTGTACCCTGGCCCGGACAATGGTGTTCTTTGCATGTTATAAGATCCCTCTTTTGGGAGCATATGGTAATGTAGTAGCCACTAGTCAGGTACACAGCATGTATTCATTGATTCCCTTAGCATATTTCTTTCTTGCATGACAGCCTAGTATACGAAAATGACTTCTCTAATAACATGATGTTCTTTATTCTGTTAGATACAGCGTGTGTTAACTTGCTATGGTTTGTACTTTGCTGAATCTTCGTATTCACAGTTGTTTTTGGTGTTGCAGGCCCAGATCCCCCTGCCGAACCCTCGCAGGTCGGCCAGGCTCCAGATGAGACCCCCGGGGCCCCATCAGGCCTAGAGGAGTGGATGTGATCACTCCACGGGAGAGCGCCCTTGGCATACATTGCATTGGAGTCCTGTTCTTGTTGTTTTGTTTTTGAGGATCTCAGACTTGTGTATATGTCAGACTGTATATGTCATTTGGTTCTTTTTGTAAAAACTTTATATGTAACTATTTCAGTCCTTTCTTGCATTCTCTTCTTGCATTGTTAGTTTTTGTTTCTGATATTTACAGCTTCCGCGTACTTGCTTGGCACGTGTGAATGTTCCCTTGTGCGTGTGCATTTAGACTCGGTCTACGTGTGCATGCACGGGAGTACGTGTGTCATTAGGTTTGGCTTCTGCTAACCCCCGAACCCTGGGCTCGGGTTGTGACACCTTCTACGGCCCAGCCACGGCTAGGCCGTAGACCACACACGGCTAAGCCGTAGCACACACACGGCTAAGCCGTATCCACACTAGACTAATGAGAGAAAAACAAGGATAGGTGTAATGGAAAGACCGATATGGCCTTCATGACAGAATGTAGGACACCTAGACCTGCCTAACGGAATGTGATACAACGCGTGAATGATCTCGAGGGCTGCGAATCATTCATGTTCCTTATCCGGATGTTAAGCACCTCCCCATGGGTGTTGGTTTAAGGGACTTCATGCACCGCCCGATTCAATGCAACACTAGACAACGGTGCATCGAATAACTTAAAACTACATCATCATGCACGGTTAGAAGCACCGGATAATTAGATTAGAATTGGTTTGTAATTACAGATGATTCGATTTCGCATGATTTGTTGCACAACATATTGCATTCGATTAGTGATCTCAACTCTCTAACATGTTTACTTGTGTTCAGTTATATTCACATTGTGGTTCTTTACCTTGAGTATGTATGTATAATATGTTCACAGATACGCACGTATAATATCTTGTCACGATTTACTCAGGGTTTCCATGATTGACTCTGTATGGTCAGGCACTACTTAGCCTCAGCCTTAGGATCCCGACGGGGTGAATTTGGTATAGTTTATATGAACCTGCTGCAGTATGGATATGTCTTGGGGAACCGGACCCCAGGAAACCGAGACCCATTGTACCTTGGCCCGGACAATGGTGTTCTTTGCACGTTATAAGATCCCTCTTTTGGGAGCATATGGTAATGTAGTAGCCACTAGTTATGTACACAGCATGTATTCATTGATTCACTCAGCATATTTCCTTTTTGCATGACAGCCTAGTATACGAAAATGCCTTCTTTAATCACATGATGTTCTTATTCTGTTAGACACAGCGTGTGTTAACTTGCTATGGTAATACTTTGCTGAATCTTCGTATTCACAGTTGTTTTTAGTGTTGCAGGCCCAGATCCCCCTGCCGAACCCCCGCAGGTCGGCCAGTCTCCAGATGAGACCCCCGGGGCCCCATCAGGCCTAGAGGAGTGGATGTGATCACTCTACGGGAGAGCGTTCTTGGCATGCATCATTGGAGTCCTGTTTTGTGGATTTTCAGACTTGTATTTGGCATGACATGTCATTGGTGTAGATATTATTTTGTTCTTTTTGTAAGACTTTCATATGTAATTATGTCAGTTGTTCTTGGTATCCTTTTCTTGCACTGTTAGTTTAATGTTTCTGATATTTACAGCTTCCGCGTACTTGCTTGGCACGTGTGAATGTTCCCTTGTGCGTGTGCATTTAGACTCGGTCTACGTGTGCATGCACGGGAGTACGTGTGTCATTAGGTTTGGCTTTTGCTAACCCCCGAACCCTGGGCTCGGGTTGTGACAGTTACTATAGATGAGAATATCATCAAAGTAGACAACTAAGAATTTTCCCATGAATGGTCTCAACACTTATGTCATGACGCGCATAAAAGTACTTGGTGCATTGGACAACACAAATGGCATCACTAGCCATTCATACAATCCATCCTTTGTTTTAAAGGCAGTCTTCCATTCATCCTCAGGACGAATGCAAATCTGGTAATAGCCACTTTTAAGATCTATCTTAGAAAAGATAGTGGCACTAGCCATCATATCGAGCATATCATCTAATTTGGGCATCGGGAATCGATACTTGATTGTGATCTTATTGATTGCTTGACTGTCCGCACACATTCTCCAAGTCCCATCCTTTTTGGGAGAGTGCGGGAACGACACAAGGACTTAGGCTTTCTCTAATGAAACCTTTATCAAGGAGTTCATCCACCTGTCTTTTCAATTCAGCATGTTCCAAAGGGTTCATACGATAATGTGGCAAATTTAGCAAAGTTGCCCTTGAAACAAGATCAATTGCGTGTTGGATGTCACGTATTGGTGGTAGTTCATTTGGTAAATCTTCAGGAAAGACATCCTGAAACTCCCCAAAAACAGGTTCCCCCTCATGTGGAATGCCAGCAGTTGGCTCTTTGGGAATTTCCGTAGCTACTACCGCATAAACAATGGGGTCCTACTCCGAGCCTTTGCTAGTCCTTTCCTCCGGATTAGCCTGGAATTCACTAACACTCAAGATGAGTAAGCCTTTTGTTTTAGCATTTGGGGCACTGGTGCTAGCTTTCTCTTCACCCTCTTTCTTGCCAATCTTATCTTTAGGGGGTAATGAATGCAACTTCACCTTCTTGTCATTGAAGTTAAAGACGCAGATGTTGGTGCGTCCAAAGTTGGTGACATCCAAATCGTAGATCCACAGCCTCCTGAAGATAATATGTCCCACATCCATAAGGACTACATTACACCACAGCTGGTCCTAATAAGTGGACATTTGCATTGGGTCCAGGCAACGCTAAGTGACGGGGATAGATGTAGAATCTACCCATGACACACGAAATGGCTGTCACATGTGGTAGTTCACCCTCTAATTTATCTTGTGCATTCTATTCTCCATGATAAGAGGGAACAAATCTGAGAAAAGATACCGATCCTCCGGATCACCATGATCATCATCACTAGGCACAAAATCTGGAAAATAGGCATCTTCTGTTGGGTCACTCTCATCCTCCACATCTTCAATGTAGAGATTTCGGGAAGGGCAGTCACAAGCAAGGTGCCCATGACCATTGTGATTATGGCAGGTAACGGAGTTGCTCTATTTAGATTTTTCACCAACAAATCCCTTGCCTTTGTCATCCTTAAAGGTGGGCGGTATTTTTGCAAGATTTCTAGGAGGTTGAACCCCAAAATTTGGTTTACTGCTCGAACGATAAGGCTTATAGTTCGTTCCCTAGTAATCACTATGCCTAACTTGTTTGCTTTTCATGGCAATCTCAAGGTTGAGCACTACCTCGTAAATGTCATCTAGGCTAGCCGTCTTAATAGTGATTAACTTTCTTTGGAACTCTTGACGAAGACCTATTCAAAATTTGAGATTCGGCTTGGAAGGTCTTCCTGAACGTTACATCATAGGTTAAGTTCTTCAAACTTATTAATATATTCTGTAACAGACATACTACCCTGTCGGAGGTTTAGACATTTGATCTAAAAGTCTATCATAGTAGGATTGGGGTAGGTACTTAACCCGCAAATACAACTTCATCTCATCCCAAATCACAATGGGTGCCTCTCGTCGATTCTGCAAACCGTGCTCAACATCAACAAAATACAACCGCGCTTGACCCACCAGTTTCATTTTGGCAAATCGAACCCTTCTCTCTTCAGACATTTTATACCACTCAAAGTAGTGGTCCATGTCTGATTCCCAATAGAATAGGCTCTCGGGTCGATCCAACCATAAAAAAATGAGGCTTCTACCTCAACACTCTTCAAAACCCAATCTTCTGGGTTTTATCCTCTACCGCGGGCCCTATGATTGTTTCCAACCTCAGATTCGAGGTTGGTATCATCATCACGCTCATGTCTCCTATTCCTCTCATTGTTTCTCTCATGGTTCCTATTATGACCGCGACGATGTGCATTGTCAGCTTGTTGTGAACTCTCAATATTCTCAAGATAGGTATTGATCACCCCCTCTCGAGTTTGTGACTCTTGCCGGAGAGTGGTCGGTTGGATCATGATGGGCCCCAACATGTCCTGGACTATCTTGGTAACCTGTTCTGGTTTCATCTTGAGATGTTAGGTTGAATATCTCTACCACTCCGTGTTGGCATGCAAAATGGAAAACTAAAATGAACAAAACTATGAATGCAATGCAGTAATGACTAATGCGTATAATGAATCTAAATGACTCCCTAAGCAAACCTGTCTCTAATACCAAAATTGATGCAGGACAATATGAGATCTATCTTAACATGAAGAGATCAGATCCAAATGAACAATTAAAATTCAGTTATAAGCAATCCAAGTAAATTAAAACATTGAATTTCTAGTAAATAATAGAACCACAGTCCAAGGTGATCTCACAGATCCCGCAATAAACCCTTTTGTTGGTATAGAAAATGATAAGATCTTAACAGAAGATAGAACTTCCAGGTTGCTTAGGGCCAGTAGTACATATCCAATGATTTGGACAATGGTCTAAAGGGAAGATCTATGATGACAAAATTCAGATCTAATATTTCAGATCTAGCAAAGGTTCAAATCTAATAAAATAATTCAAATTTGAAATAATTTTCAGATCTAGGATGGGTTTTGATAACAAGTTTCAGATCTGAAGTTGGTAATAATGGAAGTCTAGATCTGTAGGGATCAAGTCTAGGGTAGTTTAGATCTGATGTAGATACCAAGATGGCTCTAAATCTAAGTAGTAATACCCAAAAGTGCTCTTGGAAAGAGGAAAAGTGAAAGAGATATAGATACCTGTCACAACCCGAGCCCAAAAATCGGGGGTTAGCGAAAAGCCAAATCAGTGACACACGTAATCCCGTGCACGTGCATCCAAACCCAGTCCATATGCACCCCACACAAGGGATCTAACACGTGCGGACTAAACGTACGCGGAAGCTGTAGATATCATAGCAAACAACAAAAGCAATAGCGGAAGCCAAACAAAGAAAACGAGCGGAAAACCAAACGACAATAAGAAAAGACGAAGATAACATACATGGTAAAAACCAATGACTAGTCTAAGTACACACCAAAAGAGACCAAAATCATGATATACAAAATATACACAAAAGTGACAAAGTCCAAAGTATAAAATACAAAATCTCCAAAAAAACAAAACAACTAGGCCATTGAAGATATGCATGTACGCACTCGACAGAGGTGATCAGGACCACTCTGCCAAACCGGAGGGTGCCTCTAGGCTCTACCCTGCAGCCTCTTCGACCGCCGGGGAGCTGGGCAAGGGATCTGTGCCTGCAACACCACAGACAACACCAATGAATACAACGATCCAGCAAATATAAGTAACAGGGACGAAATACTCATAGTATCAATTTGAATAACGACAGAATATTAATTACAGAGTTTTATCTTAGTAGGCTAAGCAAATCGTGCATAGAAGTAAAACATGATAAGTGAATCAAAGCATAGAAATACTGAACTAGGTGGCTACTACGTTAACCATATTCTCTCCAACAGAGAGCAGAGCAGAGCAGATGAGAACACCACTGACCGGGCCAAGGGTACAAGTGGGTCTCGGTTTCTTGGGTTCCGGGGTCCCAAGACAAAGCGACACTGCAGTGATACAGAGATACAAAGATCTAAACCAGAGGTAACCCCGTCGGGCATCCTAGGGCTGAGGCTGAGTAGAACCAGACTAATACCAATCAAATCAAATCCAAAAGAAGGGAGATTATCCGCTTTGGACTCACCGATAACAAGCATCGGATCTTATCCTCACGTATTAATCTCTAGGCAGAGCCACTTGGGAATACCCAGTGAATCAGAGATATCCAAAGCCAGAGATATACAGAGCATAGCATAAATTTAGTCAAAGCACAGCATAGATCAAAACATAGTACAGATCGAAGAATAAAACAGATATACAAGACGAAAGCAAAATGACCTCGTAATGCATAAACATAGATTAGCAGAACAAAGGGCAAAACTGTAATCAATATGCAATGCATCTCAGATTAATACGGAATCAAGGTTAATGACAAGTCAGCTTTCACCCTCTGACAGGTCAAACATCGAGCCACGAACCCTGCTATCTCCCGCTTCATATTATTCCACCAAAACCTATCTTTCAAATTCCGGTACATCTTCGTACTCCCTGGGTGCATCGCATAACGGGCATGGTGCGCATCCATCGTCAACTTTTCCTTCAGCTCATCCACAGCGGAAACACACAATCTGCTCCTGAAATACAAAACTCCTTCTGCCAAACTAAAATCAGGTCGATCTGCAATCCGATCTCTAAAGGTTACCAGAAGGAGATCCTCAAACTGGCGATCCTTGATCTGCTGAATCACCTCAAGCTGAAACACCACGGTAGTAGCTAACGTTACCATCTCATCCACCATCCGAACCTCAACAGGCTGATCGTGCACAAGAACATAGAATCCTGCTAACACCGGAAGACTCTCTACTCTCCTGCTGAGCGCATCTGCAACCACATTCCCCTTGCCTGGGTGGTACTTGATCGGGAAGTCGTAGTCTTTGATGAACTCCAACCATCTCCGCTGCCTCATATTCAAGTCATGCTGAGTAAACAAGTACTGCAGACTGTGATGATCGGAATAAACCTCAAACCTCACACCGTACAAGTAATGCCGCCACAATTTTAGCGCAAACACAATGGCTGCTAATTCTAGATCATGGGTGGCATAGTTCTTCTCATGCTCTTTCAGCTGTCTGGATCCATAGGCAATCACTTGCTGATTCTGCATCAGTACACAGCCTAGTCCAACTCGAGAGGCATCTAAATAAATCACGAATCCCTCACTGCCATTAGGGAGAGTCAACACTGGCGCCATAGTGAGCTTTTCTTTCAACATCTAAAAACTAAGCTCACACTTCTCTGTCCACTCATACGGAACTTTCTTCCGAGTCAACTGAGTAAGCGGGGCTAAAATCTTCGCGAAGTCCTGCACGAACCTGCGGTAATATCCCGCCAATCCCAGAAAACTACGAATCTCTGTCACTGATCTAGGACGGGGCCAATGGACTACTGCCTCAATCTTAGCTGGATCCACCATCAATCCATCTCAAGAAATCACATAACCCAGAAATGTAACTTACTCTAACAAGAAATCACACTTGGACAACTTTGCATACAATTGGTGATCTCTAAGCAACTGCAATGCTTTCCGCAGATGATCTGTATGCTCCTCAGCAGTCTTCGAATAGACCAATATATCATCTATGAATACCACAACAAACTGGTCCAAAAAGGAAGTAAACACCTTATTCATCAATGCCATGAAAGCTGCGGGTGCATTTGTCAAACCGAAAGGCATGACAAGGAACTCGTAGTGTCCATACCGAGTACTAAAAGCTGTCTTAGGAACATCCTCATCCTTCACCTGGAGCTGGTGATATCCTGACCTTAAATCGATCTTCGAAAAGTAAGCTGCACCCTGAAGCTGATCGAATAACTCATCAATCCTAGGCAATGGATATTTGTTCTTGATTGTCACTTTGTTCAACTGCCTATAGTCAATGCACATCCGGAAACTGCCATCCTTCTTCTTGACAAACAATACAGGAGCTCCCCAAGGTGACACACTAGGGCGTATGAACCCTTTATCCAACAGATCCTGCAACTGTTTCTTCAATTCCAATAACTCTGCAGGTGCCATACGATATGGAGCTCTACTGATGGGTGTTGTACCCAGCATCAAATCAATAGAAAAATCTATCTCCCGAACTGGTGGCAACTCTGGCACATCCTCCGGAAAGACATCTGGGAATTCTCTGACTACTGGGATTTCACTGAGCTGTCGTTGATCCTTCTTCTCTGAAATGAATTCAAGAAATCCCTCACATCCTCTGCGAAGCATCCTATCTGCCTTACAAGCAGATATCACATGTCTCGGGCACTTCGTCTGGTTGCCTTCAAATCGGAATCCGCTGCCCAGATCAAAATAGATAGCTTTGCTGTAACAATTGATATAAGCATGATACCTTGCAAGCCACTCCATACCAAGAATCACATCAAAATCTAGTGTCGTGAGTAACACGAGGTCTACAGGGAGCTGATGACCAGCTATCCGCACATCGCACTGAGGGTAGAAAACACTGCACTCCACCCGTTTACCAACCGGGGTGGATACCATCAACAAGTACGGGAGCGATGTGGGTTGCTGTCGAAGCTGCACAGCAAAATGGGGTGTTACGTACGAACTCGTAGACCCGAAGTCAAATAAGGTTAAAGCTTCAGCATCAAAAATTAAAATTTTACCTTTGACGACCGTAGCCTCCTCCGCGCCCTCATGCGTAGCAGCATAAGCTCGAGCTGACTGGCAGTTCTGCTTCTGGGCTGGGCGAGCTGTCTGAGACTTGCCCTGCGCTGTAGATCCTGCGTATCTCGTCTGTGGAGAGGACTAAAACTTCTGGCATTGGGCCCGCTTGTGGTCCGTAGAACCACAACCGAAGCAAGCCCCACTCTTCCTCCAACATCTCTCTGTTGGGTGATCCTTTCCACAGTGACCACAAACCACCTGAGTACTGCTCGAACTACCCTGCTTGCCCTTGAACTTCTTCTGGAACTGACCTCTGCTACTAGAACCTGCTGCCCTTTTATACTCCGTCCCCTCCTCCTCAAATATGGCCTCTGCATCATATGCCCGGTCAATAGCGTCATCCAGGGTAACCGGCCACATACATGCAACCACGTGATGCTTATGCTTCGGATTCAAGCCGTTGACGAAGCGAGTCACCTTCTTATGCTCAGTATTCACCATATCCTCTGCGAAATGAGACAACTCTGTAAACCTGTGGACATATTCCGCGACCGAGGTCTGTCTCTGCTGAAGGTTGAAGAATTCCACTTCCTTGGCTCGCTGAACATGAAGAGGCATGAACTTACGACGGAACTGCTATTTGAAAGTCTCCCAAACCATATCACCAGGCATAGTCTGGAATGAGCCCTTAACGCTCCTCCACCACGTCTTAGCTACACTCCTGAGCATAGAGGCTGTGAGAACTACTTTCTGTTTGTTTGTGCACACAATAGTATCAAAGAGTTCCCCTGTCAGTTCTAGCCACTGCTCAGCCTGCAAGGCATCCTCTGTACCGTGGAACTCAGTCGCCCCTCACTTACGGAACTTGTCAAAAAGAGCATTCGGATCCGTTTCCTTGGGCTGGAAGATCACTTGCTGTTCTACTCGAGGAGATGCCGACGCAGCTGCCTGACTCTGCCTGTCCACCATAGATGCCATCTGAGCTTGTAAGGACTGCATAGACTGCATCATCATCATCATACGCTCCTCAATACTCGTGGGTGGGGGTAGCGGTCCACTCTAGCCGTTATGACCCTGCTGATGTTCATCCCTAGACCCTGATCCTAATGCCATGGTATGCTAACTATCCTGCAAAAAGGAAATTGAACAAAATACAAATATAAAATGTCCCAAGTTAGTCAATCCCTAAGAATCAACATATTAGACTTGGAGTCACATAGTTGACATCGTCATCTCACCACGATCTTAGATGCCTATATGCTTATAACTAGTATACTCTGATACCATACAATACGTATGTCACAACCCAAGCCCAGAAATCGGGGGTTAGCGAAAAGCCAAACTAGTGACACACGTACTCCCGTGCACGTGCATCCAAACCCAGTCCAGATGCACCCCACACAAGGGATCTAACACGTGCGGACTAAGCGTACGCGGAAGCTGTAGATATCATAGCAAACAACAAAAGCAATAGCGGAAGCCAAACAAAGAAAACGAACGGAAAACCAAACGACAATAAGAAGAGACGAAGATAACATACATGGTAAAAACCAATGACTAGTCTAAGTACACACCAAAAGAGACCAAAATCATGATATACAAAATATACACAAGAGTGACAAAGTCCAAAGTATAAAATACAAAATCTCCAAAAAAACAAAACAACTAGGCCACTGAAGATATGCATGTACGCACTCGGCAGAGGTGATCAGGACCACTCTGCCAAACCGGAGGGTGCCTCTAGGCTCTGCCCTGCAGCCTCTTCGACTGCCGGGGAGCTGGGCAAGGGATCTGTGCCTGCAACACCACAGACAACACCAATGAATACAACGATCCAGCAAATATAAGTAACAGGGACGAAACACTCATAGTATCAATTTGAATAATGTCACAACCCGAGCCCAGGGTTCGGGGGTTAGCAAAAGCCAAACCTAATGACACACGTACTCCCGTGCCTGTACACGTAGACCAAGTCTAAATGCACACGCACAAGGGAACATTCACACGTGCCAAGCAAGTACGCGGAAGCTGTAAATATCAGAAACATCAAACTAACAGTGCAGGAAGAGAATACTAAGAACGAACTGACATAATTACATATGAAAGTATTACAAAAAGAACAAAATAATATATACAGTCGTGACATATCGTGCCAAATACAGGTATGAAATCCCACAAAACAAGACTCCAATGCTATGCATGCCAAGGACGCTCTCCCGTGGAGTGATCACATCCACTCCTCTAGGCCTGATGGGGCCTCGGGGGTCTCGTCTGGAGTCTGGCCGACCTGCGAGGGTTCGGCAGGGGGATCTGGGCCTGCAACACCAAAAACAACTGTGAATACGATGATTCAGCAAAGTATAACCCATAGGAAGTTAACACACGCTGTGTCTAATAGAATAAAGAACATCATGTAAATTAGATAAGGCAATTTCGTATACTAGGCTGTCATGCAAGAAAGAAATATGCTATGCGAATCAATGGATACATGCTGTGTACATACTAATGGCTACTACATTACCATATGCTCCCAAAAGAAGGATCTTATAACGTGCAAAGAACACCATTGTCCGGGCCAGGGTACAATGGGTCTCGGTTTCCTGGGGTCCGGTTCCCTAAGACGTATCCTTACTGCAGCAAGTCCATATAACTATACCAAATTCACCCCGTCGGGATTCTAAGGCTGAGGCTAAGTAGTGCCTGACCATACAGAATCAATCAGGAAAACCCTGAGTAGATCGTGACAACATATCATACGTGCATATCTGTGAGTGAACATATCATACATGCATACTCAAGGTAAAGAATCACAATGTGAATGTAACTGAACACGAGTAAACATATTAGAGAGTTGAGATCAATGATCGAATGCAATATGTTATGCAACAAATCATGCGAATCGGATCATCTTTATTTACAAACCAATTCTAATCTAATTATCCGGTGTTTTTAACCGTGCATGATGATGTAGTTTTAAGTTATTCGATGCACCGTTGTCTAGTGTTGCATTGAATCGGGCGGTGCACGAAGTCCCTTAAACCAACACCCATGGGGAGGTGCTTAACATCCGGATAACGAACATGAATGATTCGCAGCCCTCGAGATCATTCACGCGTTGTATCACATTCCGTTGGGCAAGTCTAGGTACTCTACATTCTATCATGAAGGCCATACCGGTCTTTCCCTTACACCTATCCTTGTTTTTCATTAGTCTAGTGTGAATACGGCTCAGCCGTGTATGTGCTACGGCTTAGCCGTGTGTGGTCTACGGCTTAGCCGTGGCTGGGCCGTAGAAGGTCTGTCAATTGATGGCTCTCAATTAAATCCAGAAAAGGCACCCTGTACTGTTCTACGGCTGGGCCACGGCTGAGCTTCGGCTTAGCCGTAGGGCAATCCACGGCTTAGCCGTACCCTAGCCGTAGAGGAAAACTGGGTTTTTATCCTCTCTGGACTTTGAGCCGTAAGTGCCATACGGCTTAGCATTACATGCACGAGGTCAATGTTCTGAAGCACTTGCAGAATTCCTGTAACACCATTAGAATTGCAATTCTCTAATGGAGATAGACAAATACTGAATCAATGAGTAATCAAATGGGCTGTAAACACATTTTTCCATATCAATTCATGTAAACCAACCAAATCAATTGCATACCAACATGGGTTCTCACAAGTTATGGTTATACTTGCCTTAATTGGAATTCAATTACACAATTGGAGCCCTTGGGTCCAAACACAACCTAATACAAATCAAAACAACATGCATGCATGAGAATTGGAAGGAAATCCAAAACACACAGACACACCATGCAATAAGAAACAAGAAGGATAAGAGATAGAGAAGGGAGATGAGAGGAATGGAAGGAATTCCACTCACCTCACATGCAAGACCCAAACTTCTCTCAATAGAGCTTGATCGATGGAGATCGATGGAGGAGAGAATTCAAGAGAGAGAGAGAGGAATTTCCACGTGCACAGTGAAGAAGAAAATGAGAGAGAACGTGCTTGTGTCGATGGATGAAAGATATATAAGTTGATGGTAAGTCCAAATTGCAAGAGAGTCCAAGTTAGAAGTGTATTTTCAGTTTGAGTCAAATCCGGGTCCAATGGAATCACACGACATCGGTTGCAAACGACGTAGTTACGAAAGTTGACGAGCTCAACGAAAGACACGTGTTGACATCAAGATGATGCAAAAATGACCATGTCTTAGAAAAGCTAAAATTACGAAAAAGGGCTTGGTCTACTTAATCCAGGTCAAACTCAACCCAACTACCTATCCATGACCCGCAACGAAAATCAAAATACAAACAAAACACGATTAGCAACGAAAACAAGAATAATTAACCGCTAAACGAGGTCAAGCTGGGTCGGAGTGTTACAAATAATGACAGAATATTAATTACAGAGTTTTATCTTAGTAGGCTAAGCAAATCGTGCATAGAAGCAAAACATGATAAGTGAATCAAAGCATAGAAATATTGAACTAGGTGGCCACTACGTTAACCATATTCTCTCCAACAGAGAGCAGAGCAGAGCAGATGAGAACACCACTGACCGGGCCAAGGGTACAAGTGGGTCTCGGTTTCTTGGGTTCCGGGGTCCCAAGACAAAGCGACACTGCAGTGATACAGAGATACAAAGATCTAAGCCAGAGGTAACCCCGTCGGGCATCCTAGGGCAGAGGCTGAGTAGAGCCAGGCTAATACCAATCAAATCAAATCCAAAAGAAGGGAGATTATCCGCTTTGGACTCACCGATGACAAACACCGGATCTTATCTTCACGTATTAATCTCTGGGCAGAGCCACTTGGGAATACCCAGTGAATCAGAGATATCCAAAGCCAGAGATATACAGAGCATAGCATAAATTTAGTCAAAGCACAGCATAGATCAAAGCATAGTACAGATCGAAAAATAAAACAGATATACAAGACGAAAGCAAAATGACCTCGTAATGCATAAACATAGATTAGCAGAACAGAGGGCAAAACTGTAATCAATATGCAATGCATCTCATATTAATACGGAATCCAGGTTAATGACAAGTCAACACTAATCTAGTTGTCCACTGTCACTAACCGTGCATGATGATGTAGTTTTAAGTTATTCGATGCACTGTTGCCATCCAAATGTTGCAATGTAATCCTCGCATGCACCGAAGTCCCTTAAACCAACACCCATGGGGAGGTGCTTAACAGTAAATCAACGCTCACATGAATAGGTTACAGCCTAACAAACTATTCATGCGGTCCAAAGAGTCCATTGGGCAGGTTTACATGGGTGGTTAACCTGTGTGAAAAGCCCTACAAAGTCACACCATTATCCTAAGTTTTATTTCAAATTTTCCAGGTCTTACGGTTTAGCCATGGGTGACTTACGGCTTAACCGTATACATCTTACGGCCTAGCCGTAATTTGCACTACGGCTTAGCCGTGGTTCCCTTTAAAACACGGCTAATCCTGTCATCTTCCACCTCTGATCTGATACATTTCACTGCTGAGCTATGGTGGAGTCCACGGCTTAGCCGTAGACCAATCCACGGCTTAGCTGTAGCTTCACCGCAAGAGTACTGAAATCAGAAAGTTTCGACTGATCAGGGAGATAATTCACGGCTGGGTCACGGCTAGCTTACGGCTCAGCCGTAGAACAATTTACCGTTCAGCCGTAGCCTAGCCGTAGAACAAAATTCAAAAATTCAAGTCTCTGGAATCTGAGCCGTACAAAGTTACGGCTTAACCGTACAATACAGAACACGAAATGAAGTGAGTTCAGAAGCTGAAATTTAGTACAGAAACTTAGCAAAACAAGCTCAATAGACCCTAACACCTTAGAATTTGTCTGTAAAACATCCTATACATGGAAGAAGATGAAAATCAAAGCAATCAAACAAAATACCCATATGTATTATACAATCCTGTACTTATACTTGCCTCAAAGCTTAGCCAAATCCACTGAGATCAAGCTCCAAATCAACTAAAACTCAAGCAAAGCAAAGCAAAACACAATCCATGAGCATACAGAGAGAGAGAGATGGGAGATCCAATTGGAGAAGAAGAATTGGAGAACCCACTTACCCAAAGCAAAGACAGAGATGAGAGAGAAAACCCAATCGGAAGAGATGCAAACTCCCAACACCAACAAGACTGAAGAAGAGAATGAAGAGAGAGGAGAAGGGACGTGGCTCTCCCAGAGCTGTGCATGCAGTCGTCAAAGGCAAATGAGCAGGGGAGAGACACCTGGGCTCATGACTCTTATATAGTTTCTGAAGTTTAGAACAAAGTCCAGTGAATTTTGGTTATTTACAATTCAAGTTACACGAGGGTCCAACTTCTCCAATTGACTCTGAATGGGTCTGAGGCAGTTACGGAAAACAACGAGCTCAACAAAATACACGTGCTGACACCAAGATGATGCAAATATGATGCACTCAAAGCAAAAGCAAAATTACGAAAAATGGCTTAGAACTACCTATCGTAGGTCAAAGGTTACTCAACTGTCTATCCAAGACCCGAAACCAAGTCCAAAAAGATTAAACAACACAAAAACACACTAATGAGCCACTAATCCGGCTCAAAGGGGATCGCAGTGTTACAATACCTTTGTTGGGCTCTTACCAAACTTCGATCCAGAGGCATTAGAAGAGATCTCAAGAGAAAGGTACACTCTAGAGGCTCAAGGAAGAAGAGGAAGAAGAAGCTTTTCTTTCATTCAATATCATAGCATAACATAGCCAAGAGAATACAAGAGAAGTCCTTTTAATAACACCCTAAAGATGATATCATCCAAACAAAGAAAACAAAATAAAATAATGAAAAAAAAAACTTGCGCCAACTGCCTTCGGTTTTGTGCGCATGGGTTGTGCATATGAATCCCAAGGTAAGCCCTTTATTTACTTTAAGTTATGGGCCCCTCACTACTTATGCATTTAACAAAAGAAAGAAAACAAAACATGGGTCCCTTTCTTCTATTAAAAGTCTTTTAATTATTTGGGCCCCTCCAAACTTTAAAAGCTCTTTTATTTCTTCCCATGTGGCACTTCCGAATGTGGGGTCTTCAAGACATTTGCACACATGGGGTCTTCCTCAAAATCTAGTCGTCGAAGGTCCTCACGATGATAGATCAACGATGAATTTATAATTTCTTCGCGATCAAAACCTGGGCAGTGCTCATCCATCCAAATTAAAGCATGATCTGATGTTCTACGCCCTCTTCTTTTATACACTTTATAAGAACGAGAGGGATCAAATCTAATGTCCCCATCATCTATTCTTCTCGATCATTGATCGTAGCTGTGCCAAAACTCTAAACAAAATATCTATTCACTTGTGTTTCTAAGGTTATTCAAACAAACCTACTTGAGATAATTTTTTCAGTCACCCAAATCCGAATTCCCAAATTCAAAGACATCACTGACATAAATTCACTTTCTACATGTATAGAATTGATAACAAATACAGGGAAATCATAACTCATTCACCCAAGTTCTTTCTTTCTTTCTATCTTTTTTTTTTATTATTTTTTTTCCTTCCTTCCCTTTTCATCCAATCTCTATACCATTCGATGACATCAAAATTAAGGATCATAGTAGCTCAAAAACTATTAGCCTCTTCCATCCCAAATCAATATACCAATAGCTTGAATTGTCAACTAACATATTTTTGCTCTAACAAAGAGTATGATCCTATTTGGCTTAAAAAGATAAAAGACCTACTATCTGAAGAACAAATTTTCACACCATGGAAATGGACATAATCAAATCATGTCAGGTACTTTATTTGATCTACCTGTTTCAGATTGTATCTTGCAATCACCAAATCACCTGCGACATTATGCTTCATTTGAAACAAAATAGTAAAATGCTTGATTTGAGCCAAGTAGGTGCAATCCCTGCTTGAACTCAATTGGAAACAAAATCAAACAAAGAAAAGGGAAAATGAGAGAAATTTAGGGTTTGGAGAAGAAGAGAATACACCCAACCATCTGAACCCTTTCCATCCATAAACCTCAAAACCACAGTCCCAAACTCACACGAAATAAAACTCCTAGAAATTCCAAACCCTAGGATTTCTTCCATCCTTAAGAGCCCTAATCGAAACCCATCATAGAACCTCCGTGCTCTATCATTGAAAGAAAAAATAAAGAGAAAGAGAGAGATCAAGAAGAAGCATACCTCCTATGACGTTTTCCTTTCTTCTTTCTTTGTTGTTTCGAGTTCCTACTCCTCTCTGTTCTCCAAATGAAACAAGAGGTTTGTGAGGTTTGTTCAAAGGACAAGCGGTTTCAATAAAACACCGTCTAAGGGTAGTTTGGTCATAAAAATTACCTCCGCTTCTACATTTTTAAGACCCAAAACTTCTATTTCTCATCTGCTGGATATAGGAGTATTTGATTTTTAGAGGATTTGCCTATAAATGTCTAAATTGGGTAAAGGGAAGAATTCTGTGCCAAACAGTCTAATTTTTCAAACCTCTATTTGCTTTAGACATTTAAAGGAGTACAGGCTCAAAATAAAGATGCCAAATATAGGCTAAGTGTGTGTATTGGAATTCTAAAAAGTCCACTCAATATTAAAAAGTTTAGGCACGTGAAAATTCATTTTTAGAGAATTTTTTGATACCTTGAAGATGTAAAGACATGACTCTTGGAAGTGTTCAATTGGTACTCCATATAAGGTCATGTTGTACCTATGTTGACATGTAGCAATTGATTGGCAAGTTGAAGTAATGCAAGCAAAACTATATGTTGGCCAACCCGAGATCCAAAATCCAATCTGGCATTGATGAGCCCCGTTTGATCCATAATCTATCTAAGATCAGGGATCCCTATCCTTAATTAGATAATTCATAATTAATAGGTTTATTTCTTATTTTATGTTGGAATAATATTTAGTAATTGCATAATAGGATTTAGCACTTGCTTAATTTATTTTAGTAACCCATGATTGTTTAGAAATAGTCTTTTCTCATTTAGAAACAGTCACTCCTATATAAAGAGGAACCTTTCATTGTAATCAACATGCTTATTTTCAATGAATCAAATTTTATTTGATATTTATCTCTGTTATAGTGTTTTTTCTCTTATGAGAGTGCCTAAGGGGCTGGAATCCATCTGTGGATTCGATCAATCATTTGGGAGATTGATCTACACTCAATTGGAGATCCAGGGCTGCACCAATTTAGCATTAGAGACCAGATCCGATCGACCAGAAAACATTTGTCTTTTCCCGAGTTCATCGTTCCATCTACTGTCCACCATTAATCCACTTCCAAAACCACCAAAACCCCAGCAAATCCAACGGCCCCGATTCCGTTAACGAGAACCATCTAGTTAAATTCAAAACCCTAATCCCCATCCCTAACAGATGCCCATCTCCACCCCCATTCCTTTCCAGCCAAATCCCACCAACTCTAATAAAAAGAAAAAGGCCTTTCCCAAAGACGAAAAACCCCACTTTTAGTACCTCAACCACCATTCAAACCCCTTCACAACCCTCCTACACCTTTGCTGCCACCGAAACCCAGCAAAGATCCCAACGACATCCTACACCCATCACCTGTTAAACTAGTAACCCCAAAACCACCTATGACACCCCAACTGGCCCATCACAGCCCATCCTGCCCTCACCCAAACCCAACCCCACCATCTAAACCCCTTTCCATCGCCAACCCACCAACTGAGATCAAACACCCATCTTCCACTTTGTCAAAACCCCTCCCGTGCATCCACATTACCTCGAAACCTCACCCCAGACCATCCCAACAGCCAAGCCAAACACATGTCTTCCTGCCCCGGTTGACCCCAAAACCAATCGAGACATCACCAGCCTCTTTTGGTGTTTGCCACCCAACCTAGAACAACAAAAAAAATGAGGTAGAAAAGGAGGAGGAGGAGGAGATTAAGTTTCGAAGAGGTACCTACATCGTACGATCAACACTAATAAAAACACAAATGGATAATATCCAAATGAGAGCACATTTAATTGTTTATGAAAATATTGAAAGAAAAGATATTTCAAATCCATAAATTCTATCTTCAAAATCATAGGAGAGAGTTGTATTTTCTTTCTATCTTTCAGGTGGTGTGTGTGATTACTCGATATCATAAATTTCAAACCGGTAAAATAAGATCTTGTAACTTTCTTTTTTTTTTTAAACAAAAAGATCATGTAACTGGTACTTCCTAACCACCAAAGCCACCCTACCGCTTGAACAGATGGATAACATTCATAGCCATAGAATTTCATCCTCTTGGCATATGCTCAAAAGCGACAGGCCCTTTGAGATTTGTTATTCAAAATTTTAAAAAAAAGTATTTGGAAGGCAATAGTAATAGGAAAACCTAATTCTTAATAATGATTTTGTTATAAAATAAGAGAAAACCAAATAGCAAGAGAGAAGGATAGAGGTAGATCTTCTTATTATTCAAAATATACAAGATAGGAGGGTGCATGCTTATTTATAGGCTAAGATGACTTCCTCTCCAAGTAACATATTGTGGAAGGACTCTTAACCTATGCAACCTTTTTATCTCATGTGGGTCCCAATGTGAGCATTCAATCCTTGATGACACATATTATAACACTCCCCCATGGATGACCACCATTCAATAACAGTTGCCTCATTAAAACCTTACAAAGGAAAGCCCAATGTGTTAAAAATCAAAGCAAAAAAAAAAAGAGTACAACATTCTACAAGATCATTGAATTGGGGTTGAATATGCATAATGATGCCTCGTTAAAACCTTAACTAAAAAAACCCAATGGGATAAAACCTAAAAAAGGAAAAACAGTACAATACACATATATCTTGAGTAGCATACTTCAAGATGCCTACCCTTGATCAGTTACTCTCCCTGACAATAATAACCTTTACATTGTTTAATGATATACTCTACGTATCGCAATCTCATATAAAAGCTTCTAGAATGTTGACTTTGGCAATGACTTGATAAACAAATCAGTTAGGTTGTTGCTTGAATGAACTTACTTAACTTCAATCACATTGTTCTTTTGAAGCTCATATGTGAAGAAGAACTTTGGTGCAACATACTTCATATTGTCATCTGTAATGTATCATTCTTTAATCTATTAAATACATGCCTCATTATCTTCGTAGATAATGAGCGAGGTACCTGTACTAAGAGGCAATTGACAAAAACTACAAATATGCTGAATTAAAGATTTTACCCACACACATTCTCTACTTGCTTCATAGAGAGATAAAATCTTAGCATGGGTAGAAAAAGTAACTACCAAAATTTGTTTAGTAGCAGGCCAAGAAATTGCGGCATTACCACTAAGAAATAAGTAACCTGTCTATGATCGACCCTTTTAAGGATCACAGAGATATCCTGAATCTGCATTTCCTACAAAGTTTAAGTCTTTACAATCATAAAAATAAAACAGACGTAAATATCATAAGATTTGTTTAATACCAATCCAGTGTCTTTGAGTTGTTGCAAAACTATATATGGCTAACATATTTACAAAGAATGAAGTATCCCATTAGAATTTCTCTCGATTTGCAAGCTAAGACAAAATTCTCCTATAAATAGTCAATAGTTTTCTCGAGCTCTTCTGAAGTCCCGATTAAGTTTTTGTCATCTACAAAAACTTCTACTATTGCAAATCCTTTTAAGGATTTTATAAAGATACTTGGTAAATAATATTATTTTCATATAATTCCTTAAATAAACATGCACTAAGACTATTGTACCATATTCTTCCGGAATACTTTAGGTCATACAATTAACGTCTTAATTGTATTGAGATGATTTTACATTAGGCAAAGCAAATCCTTCTGAGATTTTCATATATATGTCTGAATGTTTTCAATCTCAGGTTTTTATAGAAAACCTTGTACCACAAGTCTTACCTTGTATCTAGTAATTTTATTTATTTTTCTTACAATCACCAATTTTTAACGTACAGGGTTAACAACTTTGGGATTTGTACTATAAGTCCAAATACACAACATTTATTGAGAGATTTTAACCCTACCTTGATTACATCTCTCCATTTTCGCCAATTTATTATTTGTCACATTCATTTATAGAACGTGGTTCTATTTCTCAAACATCATCTGCATTTTTCCTTTGATATTTATGTGGCTACCGCATATCCAAATGCGTCATCGATAATAATTTCGCTTATATCCCATCTCTCTATTGAATAATTATAAAATATAGAGATCTTTTCATTATTAGGTACCCTTGCCTCTTCAGGGGCTTTAAGAGTCTCTTCTGAGACTTACATATATTTCGGGACATTAACTTCTTCAGGAATTTTAGAAAGAGTGGATTTTATCAAAAACTCTTCACGCATATACCTCTTCTGGAATATGATTGGGATATGATTGCTCATTTCTCCTCTTCTGGGGAATTGAGTCCTTGGAACCTATAGGTCTACCACGCTTCTAATATATAATAGATTCATTTGCTGCCATATTTGAATTTTTGTCCTATAGGGACATTAATTCATGCTTGTCCTACAAGGATATTAATTCATGCAAGTGTGTTCATACTGGTACATGTGACCTAGTCACTTTTGTCACATCATTAAAAGCATCAGGGAATTCATTTATAATTAAGTTCATAATTCTCCATACTTAATTCTCATATTGTGAAGTATATAGATCTAGATGAGACAGAATGGGAGTGTTTCACGTTAATTCTTGCCCTTCTCCAGGAATGGATTGTTCTACAGGAACAAGGCATTCTTCAGGAACAAGGCATTCTTCAGAAACTTTTTTATCTCCCCCTAACAGTGGGAAGACTATCTCATCAAGATCACAATCAGCAAAACAAGTAATGAATACATCTCCTGTCTTTGGTTCTAAATATCTAATAATTGGGGGTGAATCATAATCAACACATATTCTCAATCTACGTTATAGGTTCATGCAGGTCACGAACCTTTGATATCAAGCCTTATAAATTTAATAGGATGCTCAGGGAAGTATACCATAAGTTTAATAATTTATGCCAATATGGGGGCAGAAGCTAAAAAATAGGCAAACACGCAACTAACAGGTGGAGGCATTAATAAAAAAAATATAAAATACCGAAAAAAGTCCACTAGGGGAATTTAACAAGTTCACAAATGTAACCTTGTATCCTTTGTAGAAATGATGGTTAATTGATGGTACTCTAAAGAGTGCCTAAAAGAGTTTATCTTAACACAGTACCCCCAGGGTGACCTAACATATCATGCTTAAGCATTAAAGCCTTAAGGTCTCTAAGCTTCAGTCTTAGTTTAAACTTCTGAATTGACTTTGATGTTTTGCTCATAATCGAAAGTGATTCAATGCGGAAGATTTTCTTGTAATATAAAGCCTTGAAGTCTAAGGAGAACGCACTTAACTTTTCTAGCATCAGCTTTTGGTTGTCAATACTAGTAATGATGTACAAATATCCTATGTTACCTTCACTTATATTTTCTATATGTGGTACCCATTCATCCTAATGTTTTCAAAGCTAAGCAAGTTTCTTCGAGAACTGCGAAAAAATAATGTATCCTTAATGCATATATGGGTATCATTTGGTAACGTTATATGAACTCTCCTAGAGCATTCAAGTATTTATACAAACTCAACTATAGCTGATATCTTATGGGAATTAAACATTAACTCTAAGAAAAACTTTGGTTTTTCAATATAATGTACTTTATAGCACTATCTACCGGACAGATATTATCCTCCGTTTCATGCATTCCATACCGTAAGAAATAATAAACTTAAATAACTATTCAGTTGCTTAATAAAAATAAAATTGAAAATAACTAAGCTACTCACCATTTAAAGCAAATATAACATGCAAACACAAGATACAGAAGATAAAAAAATAAGACCCAACATTCAACAAAAAAAAAATCTAAAAATTGAACTCAATATTCAAACTCATAAAAGTAGTTATAAGTCTTCTAGATCACGCATGGTGGTTCTCCCAATTTCCAAACAAAATGACTTGTAAAACACCTCTCTCGGGGTGGTTATTTTCATTTCTACTGGAGAACCTATTATATCTACCTCTTTTGGAGGGATTCTGTTTGGCATTTATTTTAAGCATTGAGTGGTATAACTATCTTCTAGTGATCATAACTATTAACAGGGATATAATAGCATAGAAATGGGGTGACATCTTATTTCCCTCTTTGATGGGATCACCAATCTTTTCAAGTGTATAGTGATCGATTTAACAGTAACAATCATAAGAAAAAAAAAATCAAACTTAGAGTTCTCAATATCCAATGACAAAATATAATGAAGAATTGGCCAATTAAAAGTTAAAACGGTAGGTTCTCAACTTAAAAATCAGAACTTCTAGTTCTATCAAGACTTCAAGCTTGAGTTAAAACTTCAGGTTCTCAACCTATGAATTAGAACTTCTAGTTCTATTAATGCTTTAGGCATGAATTAGAACTCCTAGTTCTATTAAAGCTTCAGATTTAAATTAAAACTTTTGGTTCCGTCAAATCTTTAGGTTTGAATAAGAACTTTCGGTTCTGTCAAAGCTGCAGGTTTGATTTTATGGCCTTCTTATCAATCATACTACTTTGGATTTTTAAAAAACAAAGTTTCAAGTTTTATATTGAACATAAATCTCCTGGTTCATATTTCTAATCTTAGGCCTTCTGGTTCCAAGTAATGTTCCGATCTTCAGGTCCGGGTGCATTGGATATAGAACTTTTGGCTCTAAATAACGTATAAAATATTAGGCTCCGATTACGTATATAGAATTTCTAGTTCTGTTATATGCAACTAGTGCTTCTGGCAATAATAATTTCACCAAAACTAAAGTTTCAGACTAAGAGATCATCACGAATCTCTTCCTCTTTTCTTATCTAATCTCTGTAACCAAAAATCCCGAGAAAACCTTCTCCGTTCTCTCCATGTGGCCCGCCGAGATCAAACAAACAACTAATCTCCTCTTTGTTTCTGAAAAGAGAGATTCCAACCGAACCCTCCAAATAGGCCACCACATCTTTTACTTCACACAAAATGAAAACCAGATGACACAACAGAGAGGTTCGTTTCCTTCTTCCAACCAAACGACAGACAGAGAAGGGAAGATGAACCAAACAAAGGAACTATTTTCCTTTTTTTTTCTCCACTTGTCAAAACAACAAGACAATAAAGACAATGATATTTTTGTCTTTTTCTCTAGTTCTATTCGGACAGATGGCTACAAAGAGAACGAAAGGTACAAAGCCAGAAAAGAGTCACGCACACGTGACTAATCCAGCTTGCCCACAGGGATTCAAAAATATCTGATCCCTGATTCCTAAAAAAATAAAAAAATTTATCATAACTCAAAAAAAACCAAAAAGCAAGAGAGAAAGAAAGAGAGAGAACTTTTTATTATTCAAAATATACAAGATGGGAGGCATGCCTATTTATAGGCTAAGATAACTTCCTTTTCAAGAAATATATTATAGTAGGACTCTTAACCTATGCAATCTGTTTATCTCATAAAGGTTTCAATATGGGCATTCACCCCTTAATGACATATTATAACATATTTGAGATTTTTTTAGGTAGAAAAAGATTAATTTTAAATGGGAAACAACAGAAAGAATCCACTTTTTAGACAAAGATTAGTAGGAAATTTTGCACTTCCTTTGATTTAGCATATAATTATTTAGTTTTTATATTTAAGGAAAGAGTTCTTATTGCTGACGCTCTTTGTTTCAATTTTAAATGGGAAACAACAGACAGAATCCACTTTTTAGACAAAGATTATTAGGAAATTTTGCACTTCCTTTGATTTAGCATATAATTATTTAGTTTTTTATATTTAAGGAAAGAGTTCTTACTGCTGACGCTCTTTATTTTAATTTATTGGAGGGAGATAGGTTAGATCCCTCCAATTACATCGGTTAGATTAAGAATTTTGAAGGAATAAGAATTATAAAAAAGTCAAAATTAGTATAGAAGATTATTTTTTTCTCCCTAACTTAGAGGAGATTTTAAGAAGAAACGTGCATGTAGAGTCTTTAAATAGGACCCATGGATGGATTAAATAGATAAGTCTTTCATCTAGTTGATCCAAAACATATATAAATAGTTGATCTTTCATCAAAATGGGTCCCATGTAAATATTTTAATTAAAGGTCCCAAAGGCAGCTTCATCAATTGGGTCCCATTTAGATGTCTATATGGTGGATGGATATAATGATTTTATAATGGTCCCACATATATAGGAGGATGGATTGAATTTAGTGGCTCATATATAACTCTGTTGAATCCCATTTACATAGTTATATAGGTGGATGGATAAAATAATTTTATAGAGGTAATGGTCCCACATATATTGGTGGATGAATTGGGTCTAACCACAGTGGATTAGGTTGCATGGATGGAATGGGTCTAATTTGTCAAGTTGAAGAAAATTGTTACGAGTATAGAAACACACTTTTTATGTTTAGGAGCTTTAAAGAGGTATACATCAAAGCCAAAAGTCTTTGTATGAAATTTTAAAATATTTTCTTGAAAGAATAACTCTTTGGTGCTGATGTAGCACCCTCCACAACTCACTCTCCACTTTGCTTTAATATATATATATAGTGGGAAAAGTTTTCTTAAGCTCAAGCTTATATAAGAAATTCCATAAGCCCGAGCCCTTGGGGCCCACCCTTGGTCCATCCAAATGGACCAAAGACACGATCTCCCCTGAATTCTACATCTCCACTAATTTTTAGTTAAATCTAAATTTACTGGACTATTGAATCAACTGCGCACCAATTCGAATAAATTATGATCATTAAACTTTTAGGGCTCAGATGGAGATGATAGAAACCACGGTTATGGATAATTTTTTGCGGAAAGATTTGTCTTAGGGAGTACTTCAAATCCCCCCATCTCCATCGCATGTGGGTCCCCAGGTACGCCCCACTATATATATATTCCACACAAATCCATCTTGGATGGACATCTTGTTAATGTAACTTCATACTAATCTCTACTTTGTTTTTCTTTTAATCCAGTTAAGGGGACCCCGAGAGACTTACAACAAAAGCAAAGTGATAGAAACTCGCATATAAGGAGACCCAGCAGAGGGTGTGGATCTGGAGTTCGACTGGGTCGTGGAGCTGATCGAGAGGGGTTGGGCTTGGTTTCAAGTATGAACAGGGAGGGGAAAAGGGGAGAGAAGAAGATGCAGGGAGAGAAAGAAAGAGAACGTGGAGGGAAAGAAAACGAGGAAGAAGTTACAGAGGAGAAAGAGAAGAAGAAAAGAAGAAAGAAAATGAAAAGAAGGAAAAAGAAAGGAAAAGAACACAATCACGAGGAAGAAAGGGGAGAGGAGAAATTTATGCATTGAAATTGATCCTGAGCATAGAGAGGGGGAGACAATGGGCTAGGAGAAGGTTTGGTTACGGTGGAGGAGGAACTAAGAAAGAAAGAGAAAAAAAGAAGTAGAGAAAACAGAAAGTAAGACGAAGATGGATTCTGTGATGAAGGTGCCATGGACAGGGAGAAGAGGAAGTAACGTGGGTTCAATTTAGTTCAATTTTGGTGGTGATAAAGATTGGGTTGGGTTCAGATGGTGGAGGAGAAGGAAATTTTGGTTGAGTTGCTGGTAAAAGCCTTTCTTTAAGGACATTCAACGGGTCTTTTAATACTTTCATTGTCAATTTAACCGGATGTTCACAGAAGCACCAAATTAATACAAAATTCCTTAAATTAAAGGAATAAATTGGACAAATTAAAACCTTAAGGGGTAAATTGCAAATCTTAGAATACTTTAGGGGTATTCTGTCAAAAAAGCCTTATACAAACGGTCCCTAAATATAGTCTCAATTAGTTAGGGAAGTTAACGTGGTCAGATTTGTGAGGCAGTGGGCCAATTGATCAGGGAACCAACTTGATTCTCTCAGCGTAAATCAACACCAACTGACCAAAAACATGGAGAAAAATAGCATGATGTTTAAACCTAACTGAAAATGCTTTCTAAAACACAAATCATTTTTTTTCTATAAAAAAAATAATCTTCACTCCTTAGCTAAGAAAGCACTTACTTATTGATCTCTATAATGTGAAATCCTAGTAATTCAATAGAAAATAGTCACTGACAATGATTTTAAATAAGAGGGGTCACTGCTCACATTCGGTGGTGGTGGGGTTTGTCAAGACATCGGCTCACATAATAGCATCCAGGTCCCAGGGTCCTAGCATTTGCCTATGACCCTCCTGCAATTGGATGCCAGCCAATGGAACCTCTCGCTCTTGGCCACCCAAGAGGTTTGGGTTTGGGCTGAGCTAATGGGCCCGTGATCTGAACTGAGTTCTTATCAGTATGAATATAAACATTTAATTGAATGAATAAATTAAAAAGTTATTGACAATATGAAAAAAGCAATTTCCCAAATGTAAATTGACCCTACACTTGGGTCCCTGAGCTAATTAAGGCCTGATGCCTGTACAAATCATTCTCCAATAAATATGATATGCATATCAACTATTTCAACACTTGTGAGATTTATACAGAATTAAATAAACTTATTTCATATAAATTTCAGCAAGAAATCCTGACATTAAAATATCAGATATAACTAGGTGTACTGCCAATTAGTCACTCAGCGATGACCATTCCCCATCTAATTATTAGTCTTATAAAATTGTTTCATGAATGTAATTATTAGTTTATAATTTTTTTTTCATTTAATTTTATATTAGAGGTCCTTAAATGGTAATATCAGACAAGACTAGGTGTAATCCCAATCATGCTACCGCAGTCAACTGAGTCCCATGAGGCATGCTTGAAGCTTCTGTTTTTCAGGTTGAACACCCACCAAGTATAACGATCTGTAAAGTACTGATAGTATATCCGATTCCCTTTGCACCCAATTTCAGTTGCATTGAACGATGCAGAATAGTCTCCAAAATGCTTATCTCCTAGGAACAAGACACGATTGCCAATCTTTCTCTTCCACACCCATGACGAAGTCCTCATATCCCATCTTAAGACTTCAAAATCAACATAACAGAACGGAAATTCACCTACTGCGTATCTTACAACCGCCAATAGCTCTTCACCAGATTCCACCAAGTGTGCAGATTGAATGAGGGGAAATGCGGGTAGCTCTAGAAACTCTAGCTCAAATTGTGTAGCAGTATTAGCGGCAGCAATAGTAGCTTCAGCAGCAGACAAAGAATGAGTTGCGTAGCTCAGAAGATAAAGTTTCCTCCTTTTGAACACAAGGGCATCGATTGCAGTTGCCGGGAAGAACTTTTCCACCTGCCATTCATCATCACCAACCCTGCAAAATTTAAAAGCCCAAAATGCATCTTCCAATATAATTACAGTACAGTTGGGTTCTGTAGGAGCTGATGAAAGCACAACTCGTTTGATGCGGGTTCTATCCCATCGCGGAAGCTTAATTCGGGCGCCCGTAAAAGGATTAAAGAGAAAGAGTTCCATTGAAGACCGCTCGATCACGAACAGCCAACCATGAGATGAATTACGGCATATGTATTTTTTCTGAAATCCAGAGAAATTGAGCCTGTAACGTCTGCCATGAAATGGACATATAAAGGAACAACAATTGTCGTCCAGATGGAGATCACGAAGAAAAAATGGAGAACACTGGTCGACTTGCTTCACTGATGCTGCTGCTCTCCACGTAACACAAACACCACGGAAATTGAGTTGATCACAAAGATGCAATCGGATCAATACTAGATGGAGTAAATCAGCTGGAAGAACCGACCAAGATATCAGACTATTCTGGCTTTTGATATTCATGTTTTTTGAGTTGATTATTTCCTGAAGTAGAAGTGGGCAGAAAAAATTTTTAAAAAAAAGAATAAATATATATTATACATGGGTAAAGAATTCCTTAGTTTGAAGGAGTGAAAGTATACAATGAAGCCTCCCTGTTGAAAATTCTAGCCACTCAAAGTAAAAGCCCTTCTTCTAGTATGTAAGATATCCCCAAATTTACCCAATACAAGTGATTTCCACCATAGGATTCACCACTTGAATAAAAACGCAATCAACACACTTTTATGCATTATTCATCATATCTTCATCAAATATTCATTCATGCAATGAGACCAAATTTTATTGAAATAAAATTGGGGATATCTCATTGTGACAAGATACTCATTTCGAGTGGCTTGGATTTTTACTTAGGTAGGCCCATATGTATAGTTTCATCAGTCAACTTAGGAGTTCTCGAAATTAGAGCCTTACAGGATCCAAGCTCTTATATATGAATGTCCATAGTCAGTTTCCGATTTTTCTCCATATACTCTCCTGAGCCTGAAAAAACCCAGGATAAAGCACTCTATTGCAATTTGGTTTGTATCTATTTCATTAGGCTCAAAAGAATTAATATATTAATGTCAATAGCGCCTTTTCAGTTGGTACTTTGTGTGTACCATTGCCCTCTATTTAATAAAATTTATTGTTAATTCAAAAACAAAATAACATATTATGCAAGGCAATGTTCTCCTTCGAGTGAACTGCAAAGTTCTCATTTTCAATTCAGATCATGGGGCCCATTTACATCATCATCGTTAGAGCCTTGTCCAACTATGTTGGGCCACATGAATACTATTTCCCATGGGACCCACTTACAAGAGAACTTATAATTGTAGGGTTGTGGTTGCATGAAAAGGTCTCTTAAGGGTAAGGGTAAAAAAAAGTGTCCCATGAAATCAACCTAGACCTTCATTTAAGGATCATAAAGTCCAGTAGCGTTTTCTACCATATAATCTTTTTTAAGATTCAGCCCAACGGTAGATAAAGGGTTGATGGGAGTGAAATTGGATCGGTGCCACACCATGGACAAATCTGTGCGAAAGGGCCAACACTAATCAAAGTGGGCCAAAACGAGCCCCACATAGTTGGACTGCATATTTAGTTACTACCAGGAGAACATTTTTTTTTTTTTTTGGTGTGTGTGTGTCTCTATCTCATAGTTTTCTCACCTGGTTGACCCTCCGAGCTAGTCTCTCCAGCTTTAATAGAATGATCTGGAATAAAGCCCTCCACTTCATTTCGATGCTTGTTTCTGTGATCTTTGTCTCCTTTTATATTTTATTAATCAAATAGCCCTCAAAAAATAAAAAAGAGAGTTGTTAGTAACAACAACAAAATGAATACTAAAGGTTGTCTCACTGTTGTGTAACCACTTGCATCTCTAGAGAAAAAAAACACACTAAAGACGTAAAAGTCTATCTATTAGCTCTTCACTAGAAATTCTAACAGGTGTAGGATTCTCCAAACTTGAAGAAAATTCAGATTTCCAACCCTAAGAGGAAGATAGTTGCAATTCTTCTAAAAACATGCCTAGGGCAAAGAGGCCTGGGCTAAAAATGTAATTTTAAAATTGCAATTAGTTTAAAAAATGTTTAGTGGCCTTACAATTAGCTTTAAAATGGTAAGGCCTTCAAATGATATCTACGAAAATGATAAAAAAAATGTTTTTGCAAAGCCCAATAAAATCTAGATGTACAATTGTATCTAAAATAGAAAAATAATGCAAATAAATTTTAAAGAAAACATCCACTAAAAAATATATAAAATAATCAAACTTAAAAAAAAAGTCTTATAAACTACATCTCATGTTGAATTTATTACTACAAATAAAAGTTCTTTAGCTCCACAAAGATTTTATGAAAAAACAAACAAAATATTGACTTCATAAAAAGTCTAAAGGCTATAGTAGCACAAAATGAGTCACATGATCGATGGTTGTGGCTCAAATTGTAGTATTTATTGGTATGTAAGTTCGAAGCATTTGCAAAGCAAAGAGGAAAAAAATATCATTGGAAATCAACCACCAATTATCATAACCTAAAAGGGCACATCCATATCTTGCATTAAAACCCTAAAAGGAAGAAACACAACAATTCACAAAAAAAACACAATATTGAAAAAAAAGTAAAATTAAGGGACAAAATTCATTGCACTAACTAAAGCATATTTGTGCTTCACTGAATAAAATTGTATGGATTTTCAATGGTTTGAATATAGATCAATATGACATTAAATTGAATATGGTACAAAGAAAAGTCTTGAATACTCAATAAGAACATAAGCACAAATAGAGAAAATACAAAGATTACAAGACATGATCCAATTTTTGTTGTACCCATACATCTTTTCTAAAGGATCTCATTTCCATGTTACAACAAATCCATAGTAAAAAGTATCATCATCTCTCTTCCAAGATGTATAATACCCCTCTGCTTTCACGGTTGGAAGCATCAAACAAAGCATATTGAAAGGTAAGAACCATAGTGATGATGATAAGGACCTGGGTAGAGTGCATGAGTGAATGTGTGAATAGTACAGATGGGAGAAAAACATTATCGTTTATATAATGAAAACAATAACAAATCCAGCTATCAAATTAGAAATTATGTAAGATTTGAGCAGGAAATACAATTTACATTCAAAATGCACATGTTCCCTTCTACCTTTTGCTACACTTTACCCTAATAAAAAAAGGTAGAAGATAAGCAAACTTACAATATGCATAAGTTTTACGTTCAAATATATAAATAACTACAAACCCCACTTACCATCCCAAAAAAGTGTCATCAAATATAAAATTTTTGGCTTGGGTTGGATGCTGTAGTAAGATATGGCTTTCTTTGAGATATTGTAGGACAAAGAAAAAAATAAAAATCAGTTGAGCTCACCAACAACAAAGGTATGTTATACCTTAGAATCCTTAGGCATAAATCCATGCTTGGTGATACTCATCAATAAATTGAAAGTTCAAATATACAAATGACACTTATCTAGTAAATGCTATCCAAATAGGGCATTGTCTCAAGCACCAAAAAAGAGAGAAAAATCTAACAACCCACTTAAAGAAGAAAGAATATACGGAAAAAAAAGAGAAAGATGCGATTCTTAAATACAGAGCTTAGAGTTAAAAAAAATGTAGAAAAGAACTTTCAGGAAGACAGCTCTAGAGAAGTGCCACACTCTATGCCCTATTCTCAGATCAGAACGACATTTTTAATGTGAACCTGTCGACTCCATTAAAATCAATATCATAGCAACCCCACTGTGAATGTGTCAAAACTTGATATTTGCTAAATTTGCCCCTCTATCCTTGAAGCTTTGTACATCTATTGGACAGATTCCTGACATTTACCATACATGCAATCATCATGGTACCTAGTTTTTTTGGATTCTGCAGTGGATATAACATATCTTTAACAACCAGATTGACAATTTCAATAAATGAGATCAAAGACAACAAACATTGATTTCTTTCAAAACAAATCAGAAAGAAGTTACAATATTTATACTCGAATATCCAAGGAAGTGATAAGACCACACTACCTGATATTGCATCCCCAAAAAAAAACGACGGGGGGGGGGGGGGGGGGGGGGGGGGGGGGGGGTCGGGAACATCTAACAACTTTGCTTCAAATAAACACTCAACTTCTAATATGTTTTCTAACCATATATATACAACTGGAACTACTGGTAAAGTATCTAAGTATATTCACTACGACTGAAAGAGGTGATTGCTATGGAGGAAACCATACATCGAGGAACCTATATAAGTCAATGATGAGAAAAACACAGAAAAAGCAAGAGAATAGGAGAATTGAGAAACCAAACTTGCTTACCTAGAGGATCCTCTAGCCAGCCATTTATATGCAATAGTTGCTTATTTTGGTTACACTGTACAGACTGTGTATGAGTCTAATTTAGCAAGATAATCTCCCTAATTACAATAGTTGCTTATTTTGGTTACAATGTACAGACTGTGTATGAGTCTAAATTAGCAGATTGTAGCAAGATAATCTCCCTAATTAGTGTACAAGGAGGATAACATAATCTACAAGATTTGACTCAAAGAATGAATCAATCTGGGCCTAGCTTATCGGGGCCCGACCCTGAGTCGGCCCATTGGGCCAGGTCCAATGGGCCCAATCACCCATTTTCTTTACAAATGAGGATGGTAAATGGATACTTAAAGTAGAATAAAAATAAGGAGAAAAAATTGTTGTTAGGTCCCTGGTGCAACCGTGTTGAAGTAATGCTCGAATGCCTTCTTAACACAACCAAAAAGACCATAAAGCCATTATTGTTACTGCAGTTTGCCATCACCAATTGGTTTTGGGATAAGTGGTAGCTTAATGGGTTTTGAGATCCTACAAACATAAAAAATGGGACGATTAGGTGGGCCTAAAAGTTAGGCCTACAAATCTACTGGTGGGACTTGACTCTTAAATCAGAGCCAATCAGGAAACCTCATTCCTTGTGTTTTGAGGTTCAGCCAAATCAATGACATTTGGATTCGTTCCAAAGTTATATCGACCACATTCAGGACATATGATTTGAGGCACAAGTTCACTTACTCACATTCACATATTTTACATGTGAATAATATATGATAGGCCCATTTCTTATTATTGACGTGAATTTTGGCTTAGAACTGAAAGATAGAGAAAAGTGATTTTAATTATTTATACTTCTATTCGATGCATTATCATAGATGGGTACCTGTAAATATTAGAGAAGGAGAAGAAGCATGATATTTAGAGATCTTTAATTCTAAATATTAGGATGTTTGTTTCTTAAATAATATTAGAAAAATGTGTCCTGTGCCTCATAAATGATGGATACAACAATTAAACTACTAATTTCATTTTTATAATTTAAACTTTTTCTCCACTCAAACATAAAACATATTGACTATGCTAAAAGTTATCAATATTGAAAGAAAAGATAAAAATTGACATTTGACAGAAGTGGAAAAAATGAAAAATAAATTAAAAATCTTGTAACTTAATAAAATAATGTTAAAATGATCACTATACGGCATCTCATTGATAAACATAATATGAAAATGAGATTATTTAGTTAAAGTAAGGAAAAAGAAAAAGAGAGTGTGTATCTAAATGAGAAATTAATTTATTACAAATAGTATATTCTTAACTTTAACAATCCAATTACAAGGTTGCAATTATCATTTACACTTATTCAAATAAATTTTCAGTTTATAAAAAGTGAAAATAATTAAATCGTTTAGGATGAATATATTGAGGTAGTGAAAAAAAAGCAATTAACATATTATTTAAAATATCGTACTGAGCTATTGTCAATCAATATTTATAAATTGATCAATATAGAATTCTACATAGTGGGCCTAACTTCCGTGTTAGTGAAATCTCTTCAAGAACTATACAATTGGAGGACATTTATTTCTAGTGGTTTGGATTTTATTCTTAAGGCTTCTGTGCTAGTGAAATCTCTTCAGGGACTATACAATAGCAGGACACAAGGATGAAAATAGCAGCAGCGGCGGGCATAGCAACTCGCCGTCAAAACGCTACATAGCAGCATAGTAATGGAATTTGAAAAAATTATAAAAAAATCTGAAAAACTTTCAAAGAATTTAGAATATTAGAAAATAACAGAATATATGATTTTCTTGCAAAAGTAATTAAGATAAAGGGGTGTAGCGGTCCCCTCATTGCATAAGGTCTTATATCACTGTATTAATAGAAAATAATAGTAATGATCATTTTTTTTACATATATTCATGTTGTTATGATAACTTAGAAACTATTGAAAGGCTTATTAAAAAAACTATGTGATGAAGAAATATTATCAAAATAAACAATGTATTGAACTTGAAGTCAAGACTCAAGACTTAAAAGTTGGAACTTAGGAGCGTAACAGTAAATACCAAACAATGAATAGTCAATACTCAACACTCAATACAACAAATGTGGAATGACATAATAATTAATAACTCCATAAAAACACTCCACTTGAGAGGGACTCTCTGCATCAACTTTAATTCAGCATGATCCTACATGCTTTGGTGTTCTTTCAAAGATAGAAGGGGAATCCTATGTGTTTTGGTGTTCTTTCAAGTATAGAAGGGTAGAAGAGTAGAGAAAAAATGTTATTTGAAGAGAAGAAATAAAAAAATAAGCTTTAATATGTATTTCAAGATTTTTTGAAAAATAGCCATCAATCACACTCTATAGCGGACCGTAACGGCCCCGTAGCAGACCGTAGCGGCTGCTACGGAAGATGGGAGTGCTAAATTTAATTTAACGTAGCGGCCGCTATTTTCATCCATGGTAGGACAGTTATTTTAATGGTTTAGATTGTTTCTTAAAGTTGGATAGTGTCTATGATGTGATAGTTCAACAGGCCATGGGCATTTTGATGAATCCTTGTCAGGACTAAGGCTTTAACTTGCAAACTTTGGTGAGGTTAAGTGTGGCTCACTTTAAAAAATCTATACCAGAAAAAAGTCTCCTTTTTTACAAACTTTCATTTAAATTTACACCAATATCATTTGCCCCAACTGTTTGATTTTATCCCTATAAAAACCAAGTAATTCGCCTTGATGCTGTGATTTGCATACCAACTGTGTCCCACATGCCTATCATACGATAAAGAAATTTACAGTTTCATGTAAACCCAATTTTTGTTAGAAAAAAAAACTAATAAAAGCGAAGTAGTTTCCCTGGATGCCATGATTTGCAGACATGCAAAAGGGACCATAGGGCCATGTGAGGTAGAAAAAGCAAGAATTACATGTATACCATTAGATAGAGGCACTTTAGAAGGAAAATAAATTTCCCATGTATGCCGCATATATTCAAAAGGGACCCACAGGTCCATGAGAGTAAAAAAAAGCAAGAATTACATGTATGCCATTACTTAGAGGTTCTTTAGAAGGAAAATAAATTCCCCAGGTATGACATTATTTGCATACATCCAAGTAGGTCCCACACACCCATCGTACGATAAAGAAGTAACATTTTCATGTAAATCTTTTAAACTATCAAGGTGGGATCCACAGGTCCAACATCCTATAGTTTGATGGGCCCTCATCAACCATGATTCATGGTTAGGTTTGGCTAGTCCACATTACTCAGCTGATTCATGTGCTCTCAATATTGAGGGTTTGATTGACCTATACCATCTGTATATGGTCGATTGAACCATATGGATACATTTATGGATAATGAGATACCTATGCAACATAAGATTTGGGGAAAACAAAACCTTAAATATACTACAAATTCATTTTAGAGAGAGTAAAGTAACTGAAAATGAAAACTAAATTAGAAGGAGATAAATAAGTTACTCATGCTCATGCAGCACAAATTGAGAGAAAAATTAAAAAAAAAAAAGTTAATATGCAACTAAAAATCATTAAAACTATGCAACATAAGATTGGAGGAAAATGAGTTTAAAAGGATACTCCACACGCACGCACGCACGCACACACACACACATATGTATATTGTAATGATATATATATAATGATGAAGGACACTTCCTTTTTTGGACCGATCAAAGTCAAAAAGGTGTGATGAAGTGTAATGTTTTTTTATTTTTACACATTAATACTTTTCAAAAAAGAAAGTGTCCCTCACTATAGTGTGAGGGATAGATGCACATGAATATTTTCCATATAAATATACATACATATATATTGTATGTGAAATTGTGAAAACAAAACTAAAAGATTTAAGTCAAATAAAAAATACTCCAGATCATTAAAAAAAACATAGTATTCCCCAAGGGCAGGGACAGATCCACGTGAAAAGCATCTGGGGCTGTAGCACAAAATCAGATTTAAAAATTGAAGACTAGTAATGGGCCTCTTGCCCATTCCCCAAGCACCACCCCCACTCTCCGGAAAGCCACAGATCGATAATTTGAAGTTCTTTCACAGTCTTGCTCTCCTCCTCACGAACGAAAGCCCTAGCCTAGCCCTCCTCCTTCCCCTGCAGGCTCCGCCGCTCCAGCACATATTACTCCACGGCAACAAACGCATAGAGCTCTCTATCGATCTCTCTTTCTAAAGTCTTTTTATTTCTTAAGTTCTTTAGGTTTCATCATTTTAGATGTGTCCTTTTGCAGTCATTTTATGGTCTCTAGAAGAACTTTTCGCAGTCAAACTGGATTGATTCTATGGTCTACTCAAAGCCTTGTCAAGTCATCATTTGTATCGACTCCCTTGTTCGAAAATTCGTTTCGATCAATCCCTCTCTTTCTGGAAGAACCCTGGCATCCATCCAATCATGGAATACCCAACGCTCTCGTTGTTTGCTGATCAACTCTTCCCATCTCTGGGTAATTTGAATTTCAAGTCTAATCGCTACGCAAAACTGTTCTTACATTAACAATAGATCCTTTGGACTTTGTGAGAAAAATGGGGACATTTTGTTTTTTTTATTTTTATAAATTTAACTATCAATTTCGGTTATGAGATTTTCATAAGAACTTTTGTTTTGTCCAATAGTGATATTCACATTTAGTGTGACCGTGACTGGTTTCTTAAATTTTGTTTAGTGATTGTTTTATTAAATTTTGTTTTAAATTGTACTAGGTTGGATTAAAGTAGGCCATGCTTGGTTGTCAAGATAATGATCATGAAATGTTTGTTTGAATGTGATATGTTGATGTGTTTATATATTTTGGAATGTGATATAAAAGTAGGCCATGTTTGGTTATCAAGATAATGATCATGAACTGTTTGTTTGAATGTGATATGTTGATGTGTTTATTTATTTTGGAATGTGTGATATGTTTAAGTGTGAATCTGCTTGGTTATCAAGATAATGGCCTTTTTTGGGATTTTTTTTTCTTGGACCACAATTTGATGTTATGTTGAAATTGACCATTTTCTGCCCCAAAACGAAAAACCCGCATCCGCCACTACTTAAGGTTCTCGTGCACTTGGCTGGCTCAAGCCCTACTGGGGCCCAGGCCAATTTGGGCTAGGTTTAGACTCAGTTGTAGAGAGCCCAAAACCGAACCCTGCTAAGGCCAGTCCAATTGAAAAAAATATATAGTAGTAACAGGAAAATGTAGTGCATGGAGGATTCATTGGTACTTTCACAGTTCATGCATGCAGACAATACCAAACGGACGGGTAATTAAACACTCTCTTAAAGTTCTTGGGCTAGGCTCGGGCTTATAGTTTTCTAGGAGACTTGAAAAAATTAATTTACAAGTAGCATCTTAAGGCCAAGGAGTAGGCATTCAAACTACGGTCCCCTGATAGGTCACACCTTAGGCTACAGGTTGTGATTGGACTCCTGTAAAAGTGCACCTGGGAATTATAACCCAATATGTTGACATGCCCAAACAGGGGTATCGTCAAGTGTAGTCGAAAAACAATAACGCCGGAACCATCGTCATTGAGAAGCAGTCCAATGCACTGCCATTATGTTTACCATTGGACCCATTGCATAAACATTCAGTCTAGAGGACCATGATTCTGGGGGTTTGGATCTCAAAGGTAGGCCAATTGATTTCGTATGCTATGGTGCCAACTTCAGTTGTGGTGAAATTTAAATTATTGCCAACATGCAAAGGCTCTGAGATTTTGAGTGGTTTAGATACCTAAGATGAGTCGTTGATGAATTTATAATCTTGCTTCAACTTCTTTTAGGATCAGCATGAAATCAGGCAATAATGAGGCTGACTCAGGATTGAGACTCAATTTCTTTGTCTTTTGGGCTTAGGTGGTTTCAGTGACAGGCATATGCACACCATAGACCCAGCATATGCACACCCCATACTATATGACTTTTGGGATGGGACACATTCATCATGAGGCCCCAGCATATCTAATAATCCTAACTTCACCATCTCTATGGGGCCCCACGTTTTCTCGGTCATAGGTCTAAATCCATTTTGAAACAAAATGACAACCACATTGTTGATGGCCAGCAACTCCAATGATGTACATGGCAACCTCAGAATTGACATAAAATTGCAGTACCCTCTTTGTGGTTATATGTTAATATCATCGATGTACAATTACAAAAAGACCCCTTTAAACATGTTTAAAAGAGAGGAATGGATACGTGTAGAATTTAAAGAACAACCGAAGAAGTAGCTTCTTAAGGCAACAGAAAAAAATAACAAGTATTAGCTCCAAAATTTTCTATCTTAGAAAGATACTACACTCAGCCGATGTATTGGAATTGATACTCTCTTACAGTGCACGGTTTACAATTTCCCATATCCCAACCTAACCAAGTCATTTCTAACCACATCAACACAAAACCAAAATCCTCAATCTCATTTAAGCACCAAACAGTGAAAACTATCATCCGAACATGATCATGGTCATCTGAGTTCTTTCCTTATTACCCCAACCAACATCTCAGAGAAGGCCACGATTGTAAGCTACATATCGTCATCGCCTTCTCCTCATTCTCTTGATCATGATTCACGGGTCCAGTGCACTGTATATCTACTGGTTTGACTTCATATGCTTCACGATAGTCGCTGGGGCAATCTCTAGCTCACTGTCGGTGCTCCAAAAAACAGAGGATCTTAAAAATTGTGATAATGACCCCAAGTGTGAAAGGTTGTAGATTGATCAATGTGGATGGGCACAGAAATGGGTATGAGTAATGAAGTATACAAGAAATGTGATTTCGTGTATAAAGAAGTGGATGGAAGGAATGAGGTGCACGAAAAATGGAAGTTTGGTACACGTAGGAATGGATGTTGGTAGTGACTTGACAGGGATATACAATGATGTGGCAAACATGGGAAGATGGAAAAATAGTTGGGTAGAGAGAAGTTAAGAGAGAGGGTAACATGTGTCACGCACACAGGTGCAAGTAGGAGTGACCATGTGAAAAAGATCAAACTACTTCCAACATACAAAATTGCATAATAACCACAGTTACCACACTACAACAATCAAAATTAAAAAATTATAGAAAACAAGAAATTATACTTTAAAATTCTAACAATATGAACCATTCAAATTAGTTCATCCACTACAAAAAAAAAAAAGTAATAATAACAGTAATTCAAGGATATACAAGATTAACTTCATTTGTTTTTATGAAAACTTGAATAGTTGTTTTCGAAAGAACTTCAAAGAGAAAAAAATAAAATGAATTGTAGGTTGATGACTAGGGATGGGGCAATCCACCATGGCAAGCGGTGATCATGTGGGCTACATTGCCTCAAATTCTAAGAAAGATATGCTTGATTTTTGTTGAACGCAGTCCAAATTACTTAATTTTGTGATTTGTTCCCACAAAGGGAGGGCCGACCTATAAGTTGATCTTTGGTTCATGTTCAACTCATACACAACACTCGAGTGGATAACATGGTCAGATGCAGTTAGTTGGCCAATTGATTGGGGTCTAACATGATTCACTAAACTTAAATCAATACCAACTTCACTAAGTTACAAACACCACCACCACCACCACCATATAATTCAAGAATGAATAAGTTACAAACACCACCACCACCACCACCACCATATAATTCAAGAATGAATAGTCATCCAGCAATCAATTCCTATAATGGGGGAGAGAAAAACAAAAACTTGAATTCCTCTCAAATCTGAAACGAGAAAGGAAAAAAAAAAAAAAAAGAAGAAGAAGAAAGAAAGAAACCTTGAAATACCTGTAGGGATTCGTCACTTAACGAACTTGTGCCTTGGAGAAAAAGCACTAACGATGTCCTTTTCCAACGATGTCCTTAGGCGAAGAAGAAAAGGGAAAAGCTCTCATCTTTAGTGGAACAACTTCTGGGAAAAGAGAGACAATGTTTCTCTAACAATGTCGCAATATTGGAGGAGAGAAAACACATCAAGAGTCATCTAGCAATCAATTCCTACAATGGAGGAGAGAAAAACAACAACTTTAATTCTCTCAAATCTGAAACGAAGAAGAAGAAGAAGAAGAAGAAGAAGAAGAAGAAAAGGGAAACGTTGACGTGCCTGTAGGGATTCGACACTTGATGCTTGTGGATAAAGCCCTTCCCAACGATGTGGTGTGGTTAGGCGAAGGACAGGAAAAAGCTCTCGTCTTTAGTGGAACGATAGAGAAAATCTTTCTCTTTCTCCCCTTGCGAGAAGCTCTGATCGAAAAGGAAAAGGGCAAGTTGTTTTCTCAAGGCAATCTTGCCTGCGCGTTATTAAGATTGCGATCAAATTGGCAGAATTCAAGCTTTCAGTGGCTTATATATAGATATATTATTCAACGCTAGGAAGGCTACGTTAGACAAGAGGAACGTTCATGCCACACGGATATGGTTTCATAATTGGAAATATTTGTTAACAAAAGACGAAAAGTTATTTATACTAACTAATATAGGAAACAAAGAATTATTATTAGTACTATTATTATTATATATAATAAGAAAAAATATTCTACTTTCCGTAAAAGCAAATTCCTATATTTTCTACAAATCTCTTCCTAGCTGGACCCAGCACCTTAGCAACCTAATTAATGGGAGGAATCCTTCAAAAGTTGGATCCACCGCCCATCAAAATATGGTAATCACCTCATGTGCCCATATGATCTTTAACTCATGTTATCCCGAGGTCTAATAGCTCGTGTTCTTTGATTCTTGGAAGCAACTCAGGCTCCAACGAGATTATACTGGTCAACACTCCTCATTCACTAATGGGCTAGAAAGATACATCCATGTCCTCCAAACACTGGATCCAAAAACATTCTGCAATCATTCTGCCAGTGAATGCTGCTTTTCTACTTAAAGCATCTGCCACTACGTTAGTCTTCCTTAGATGGTATTTTAATCCAAAGTCATAATCCTTGATATACTCCATCCATCTTCTATGTCTCATGTTCAACTCACCTTGCGTAAAGAGAAATTGGAGACTCTTATGATCTTAGTGCACTTTAGAAGTAGCTCCATAAATATAATACCTCCAGATCTTCAAAGCAAAGTCCACCGCTGCTAGCTCCAACTCATAGGTTGCATACTTTCATTCATGCACCTTCAACTGTCTTGACCCATAGGCTACAAACTTTCCATCTTGCATGAGGACGCAATCGAGTCCAACTCCAGATATATTAGTAAAAACCACAAAACCATTACTGCCTGAAGGTGAGGTCAATACAAAGGCTATAGTCAATCTTTTTTTCAACTCCTGAAAACTCTGCTCAGTTTCATCATTCCACACAAAAGGAACTTCTTTATGAGTCAATCTCAATAGTGGAGCTGCTATCGTGGAAAATTCTTTCACAAATTAGCGAAAATAACCTGCTAGGCCTAAGATACTTCTGATCTCTAACAGTGGTTTTGGCCTTTCCCACTTTACCACGCTTCAATCTTTGCTAAGTCTACCACTAAACCTTCTCTGGAAATGATATGACCAAAGAATCCTACCTACTTCAACCAGAATTCACACCTACTTGCCTTAGCATACAATTGGTGTTCCCTCAATAGTTGCAATGAAGTACGAAGATGTTAAGCATGCTCTTCCTGACTCTTCGAATATACAAGTATATCGTCGTCGATAAATACCACTACAAAATGGTCCAAGTACTACGCAAACACCATATTCATCATAGCCATAAAAGCTACCAACGCATTAAACAATCCAAAAGACATCACAAAAAATTCATAGTGACCATATCTAGTTCTTAATAAAGTTTTTGGAATATCCTGATCTCGTACCCTTAACTGAAGATATCCAAACCTCAGATTGATCTTGAAAAATTACTGAGCTCCCTGCAACTGATCAAACAATTCACTGATTCTAGGTAAAGGGTACTTGTCCATGATGGTCACTTAGTTGAGTTGTCTGTAATCGATGCACATTCTCATAGAACTATCCTTCTTCTTTACAAATAAAACTGGAGCCCCCAAAGGAAAGACACTCGGTCTAATGAAACTCTTGTCTAACAACTCTTACAGTTGCTCTTTGAGTTCTCTCAACTCAGCTGGGCCATCCTATAAGGAGCTTTCAAGATCGGAGCTGTGCCCGGCACAAGCTCGATTGTAAAATCAATCTCACAGACTGGCGGCAATTCGGGAATATCATCAGGAAAAACATCCTAAAACTCAGACACCACTAGTGTCTCCTTCGCCGCTTTAGTCCATTTATCCTCCGAGATAGACAACAAATGCCCCTTATAACCTTTCATCATCAACTTCGTAGCCTTAATGGCGGAGATCATCTGAGGAACCACTCTCTTCTTAGAGCCACCAAAGTGCTCAACGGTGCCATCATCCGCTGTTAACTTGATTGTCTTAGCACGGCAGTTCATCACTGCACCATGAGCAACAAGTCAATCCATATCCAAAATGGTGTCAAAGTCATTCATCATCAACAGTATCAAATTAGCCTTAAGTACAAAACCACTTATCACTAATTTACAATTAGGGTAGTATTCTAGAAAACTAACCCTCTTACCCACTGGGGTAGTCACAACCAAATCAAAAGGCAGCTCTGCTGTTCTAACATTAGTTTTCGAAGCAAATTTAGGAGAGACATACAAATGTGTAGAGCCAGGATCAAATAAAGCTTTAGCATTGTTATCACACATAGAAATAATACATTTCACAATGTTCTTTGCAGCATTAGCCTATTCTTGAGCCATGGCATACGCTTTACCTGCCTGCTGCGTCTAACTGGTGATTCTATCAGTCAAGAACTATGCTCAATGACTGCACTTGTACTATTGGGGGATGGAGCAACTTAAACAGCCTGCTTCGTGGCAGAATTGCGAGTAAAATAAAAATAATAATTGCTGGCCTGGCAATGAGAAGAATCGCAACTGGAATTCGACCATAGTTGACACGACTCTAATACAGAAAAGATGGTGAAATTCATGCAAATTTCTAAAATCTCTAGAATACCATAGTCTAATGCCAAACAAGGAATGTTCTGACAGAAGATTGGCTCTGCTAGTCTAATGCCAAACAATATATGTTCTGACAGAAGATTGGCTCTGCTAGTCTAATGCCAAACAATGTATGTTCTGACAGAAGATTGGCTGTACTTTCCACCATCTTATGGTTCTACTTTCCACCATCTTAAGTCTAAGTTCCACTTTGCTGTTATACGGTCCCTAAAGTAATGTAATTTGAAGGGCTGATCTATTGGTGGGTCTGAAAGGCAAGACAGCCATGTTTCAAAACATTTAAACCTTCAAGCAGAAACTAGTACGTGTTTGTTAGCTGTTTGGTTGGAACATGGGGATCAGCACAAGAAACAAAAATGGTAATGTAAGGGTGTCATGCAGCCAGTAGTTCCATGCTTTCTATTGATCATTGAAGATGGCCCCATTCTAGTTCAATCTACTTCGGTGGAAAAACTTTCTATTCAGTAAAAACAAGAAAATGGAAAAAGTGGAACAACAACTTAGGACAGAACAAATAGATTATGTATCAATGAAGACCAATTCATAAAATCACAGGGGAATTCAATGTGATGAGACATTTGTTAAGAGTCTGAGTTGAGCAATGAAACATATGCCAAATTGGAAGAGATTTAGTGGGCAGGCTGCTATAAGCAATTGTCTTCTTAGCCCTTAACCTGAGCTTGCATGCTATTCGTTCTTTTTTTTACCGGCATGGGGAGCCATTTGTACCGTTATTACTTGCAGCTATTTGTACTCAAAAGAAGGGAGGGAAAAAAAAAATTCATCCTCAACAACCACTGTATGAATGCTAGTTCTCGAGCCCACCTCATCCGCAGGTTTATTAGAACTAACTATATTCAAAACAAATATAGATCCATCGTCCCCATTAGTATAACATTACTGGCTTTTTTTGTTTTATTTTATTTTTTAAAATCAGCCTTACCATTCCCATTAAAATAGACATAATCTGAATCAACCATCACAATAGGAACGAGAAGTACTAATCTAAGTTCTAGCAAAATATGAAAAGACAAATGCCCTAATATTGGACGGTGATGTGCTCACTGGGACTGTTGGTGTGATTAGGACCCTAGTTTTGGGCCCATCTACTGTAGCTTGCGTGACTCCTTTTCCTCTGTAAGTGGAAACAAAAGGTAACAGAGAAGATATCTATTTGTAAGAGAGAGAGAGAGAGAGAGAGAGAGAGAGAGAGAGAGAGAGAGACTGAGATACTTCCTATTGCAGAGACAGTCAACGATAAAAATTCACACCAGAATTCTGGTCTACTTAGTGCTGGAAAATGGAGGAAAAAGCTCTAGCTGATTTTTCTATTGAGTGATAGTTTCATGGGCTTTCAGACCTAGTGCCCTCACTTATTTCTTTCATGATCGGAATCCAATCACATTTTGCAACATCACATGACGAGAACCAAAAAGTTGGAAGGGAATTGCAATATTTTGATTCCATATGTTGAGTAAAAATTACAGCAAGAGAATGTGCAAAGCCAAACACCTGCATGACCATACAAAAACTGGGGCATGTGATCACTATGACAAGATTTTTATAGAGTTATACCAGGCATTCAGAGCCTCCACTGAGCACACCTTCCTACTAAAAGATGACCCACTGGATTTCGTTAGAAATCCTTAGGTCAAAGACTCCAAAGGCCAGTGTATATATACAATGGATGATAGTAACAGAACACAGGTTCATCCAACTAGAGACGTTCTATCTTCTTTGCAGTCTCAATAATATTAGGGCCTCTCTCTGGGTAAGTTAACTTTAAGAGCCTCTCAAGTTGAACAGCCGCTGCTTCAGATAAGCAATCTTCTTCTGCAACACATGCCTCAGTAGGAAGAGCAAATAGAACCTTGTTGACATCTTCCTCAAGCTCGAGGTAGAAAAGTTGGTTGAAGACCTGAAAATCAGTAGTATGTCATGAATTACAGGTACTTGGTCAATGATTTTGTTGGTCATGAATTACACGTATTTGTTCATTGATTTTGTTGGTCATAATTACAAGTACTTGGTCATTGATTATGACATGTAAAAACAAATACACTCAATATCATTCATTGAAGAGGGCCATCTTAAAGATGCTTCAACAAAAATAACTAGGCCGGATTATGCCTAAGATTGGCCGAATTACAAAACAAATGGCCAGCTATGATCCCCAAATGCAGTATGGATATGGCAGGGACACAAATTTTTCACATAGAAAGTAAAGTATCGGAAACAATAAAGTCATACATTTCCACTTTGAAGGATCAGTACATCCTATATGGCCAGCCAAGCCTTTTCCACTGTCCATTTGGATAGGGCCATGTCCAAGTTGAATTTTTTTGGCAAGACATTTAAGTGGTTGGTGTTCATTGATTAATGATTACATATGCACACAGGGGCCATTAGTACACCTCTACACTTAAAGTATGTAATTTGTATTACCACTTTCATTCTTGACACAATCATCTCCCTGAGAGCTGTAGATCTTGAGACCAAATTAATGACAAAGAGACCACTTTCAGAAAGAGATTCCTTCACAGACAAAAGAAAAGTCTCTTCTGTAAAATCTGCAGGAGGACATGTCAACCCAGAACTGCATGGAGAATGGCACCATGAATACACAATTTTAGTAAGACAAACAATGCAGGACTGAAGAAAGATAGTAAGACAAACAAACGATGCTTGATTGACATAAGGAGTGTCTTTCAGTTCAGCAAATGGGGTCTACCTTTTGATAATCTACATTTCTGCTCGTGGGCTTAATGTTTTAAAAGTAGAATCAGCCATTGAATTGGAAAAGACTAAAGCTCGCTCAAACTGGGTCTAACTGGTGGTGCATTCCAGTTGAACCATGATATCATAATTGTATGATAAATAATTTTAAAAACAAAGATATTCTAAAAATATACTTAAGGGGGTGTTCGGATAATTTCAAAATATAATATCACCAGACTTGATGATTGTAAGATTTCATTATCACAGAACAGGAAAAAAAAAACAGTATCATATTATAATATTGTGTCACTTATAGTGTTTGGCAATTTATATATATTTCAATACCCCTTTAAGATTGTTTTATACAGCGTATCCTTGAATATTTTCAATATGAAGATTTTTGCAAGAAAGTGAGAGATTGTAGAATATCTTCTAAGATACACAAACGCCTACTTTTTTGTGTCTAGATTATATTCTAAACTAGGATATAATATAACAAAATCTTTTAAAATATATGCTTTCCAAACACCCCCTAAATCTAAAGAAATCATAATTTTTATTTTATTTTTTGAACATAATGGGTCGATTTCCAACAAATATTTTCAAATTTAAAACTTAAATGATAAAATTAATAAAAAAAATTAAACTTCTAAATTTAGTTTTTAATGTTTCCCCCCATGTTCATTTAGGGGCCCATTCAAACAAAGTTTGACCAGTTCAAAGGTTGAAGTACAGTTTTCACATAGTTCTATTAGGGGCATGCGGTTTTGGTTGAACCCAATCACATGGTTCAGGTTCAACTGGGCTGGACCATCCAGTTTGATCCAGTTTTAAAAACATTGGTTCAGCTCAAACAAGAGAATGGCCATGTTGTAATATGTTTCTAATTGGAGAAGTCAAAGCTAACAAATTGGCTGTTTGCAGAAGGAAACTAATTGTAACCACTGGTCGCATTTTTTGACAAAATTGATCAAAAGGGATTATTCGACAAGAAACTTGAGATCTCCCATCAATGATAGTGCCCTGCATATGATCAGTTCAGGTCACAAAAGGTTGGCCTCATATAAACAGTGAATGTTACAACCAAACGCTTTATGACTTTAGGTATAAAAGTAACTACTGTAGGAAAATTTTACCTCACATCAGATGAATACAATCAATCGCTGTATGAGTTTAGGCATAAAAGCAACTACTGTAGGAAAAATTTACCTCGCTTCAGCTGAATCTGCATCAATGATGAGTATATCAATTTTGTCACTCTTCTTTCCTTTTGGAATAGAATCAATGCCATTTGCATTCACTGAAGGCAAACTTTCTTTGAAGGAACCTTCACCATTTGCCATAATTTTAGAAGATTTTGCACTATTTGCTACCTCTCTTATAAAATGGATACCATCAGCAACATGGACCTACAATGTGCCAAAAACAAAAGTGAAAAATGATGAAACAATGGTACTTCTATTATTACAATGACGATGGCTGATAACATGGTTCAAAATAGTAGCCACTATGCTCGGTCATAGTGGTTGAGGCTGCTACGCTATTTTGAAAATAGCGGTGCTACAATCTAAAACCCAATTGAGCCAAGTAGTTTTAATTTAAAGCATTGTTTTTTTCTATTTCTTCTCCTCAATAGCCTTTCCTAAAGTTGCCCCTACCCATATATTGTTCCAAATCACTAAAAAGACACAAGCTTGGCTACCACACAAGATTCTTTTCTTTTCTTTTTTACAACTTAACAATTCACACCATTACGCCACCACCAGGTACGTAGCATTTTGGCCACTAGCCGCTGTGTCCACCACAGTCATCTGATCAAAAGAAAAAATGGACAACAACGTTTGATGAGGCTCTGTGTGTGTGTGTATGCGCGCACGCATATATGTAGGGGCTCCTCACCTTCACTCAATTGTAGACAAAGGGCGTCCACTCAAGGGTGTAGGGCCACCTAGTGATAGGGATGAGGGGTATTTGAAGGACACACAAAAGTCCTCCTCTCTACAAAAAATCAGCCCCCATCTTGATGTATATCATCTCTATCTGGGCCCCACAATTTTAATGGTGTACAGTCCATTCGGATTGGTGTGCAGTAGATCCGACAATCCAATCCATTCGGATCAAGCCAAAACTTGGAGGGCCGGAGGAATTAAGGGAGACCCTTGTGTGTAGTCCATTGGGACGGACGACAAGTGGGCCCCACATGCGCCGGTGGACGGGATTTCTCCCGTCCGCTTGAGTTGAGGTGTGGCTCCCCCATAAATATATATATATATCTCACATATCTAATTAAAAAAAACTATTTCTTATCATGAAGACATGTCACTTCCACCCATTTGTCCTGCATCCAACTCTCATTATGTTAACAATGGAAGTATGTCATTATTCTCATCATCTCCATATAACAAGAGTTGAGAATTGAAGAAATAATTCAGAAAATAGAAACTATAGGGTTATAAGGTTCACAATGTTGAGCTCCCCATTCCCATGCATTCATGACCAATTGGTCTTTTAATTAAACAATAATCAAATGGGGCCACCTGCCGATGGAGAATGCCTGCAAAAACTTTCTAGTATACTGATCCTAACGTTTTATTCTTTAGCCTGATTTTTTTAAACTGCTCCATTAGCCTCTTCCATCTGTGTAGACTGTAGACCTAGCAAAGTCATGCTCATCCACAGTGGAATCCATCCGATCAGTGATCTTGATTACTTAAAAGGTCACCAAATGCACAGAAATCAGGACTTCATAAGCCAACAGTACACTAACAAGTGGCTCCAAAATCCACATATTATTGTGGTATCAGGAGATATATTCCAAGTAACCAGCATCTAGAGCAATGGACATCTATTCCACACAGTGTTGCACATCCCCAAAGACTAACAAGGAAATCAAGCCCATTACGCAAATCAGTATGCATTGGAAAGAATTTGATTAATAGGTCCTCCATGCTTGATCCCAATAAGCTATGAGTATGGCAGAATATTGACCTGTTAAACATGGCTCGAGGGAAAATATGGAAAATTTTAGCAGAATATTGACCTGTTAAACATGGCTCGAGGGAAAATAAGGAAAATTTTAGCATTAAGACATTCATTAAATGTTGCTGTAAAATGTTCTCATCCTGATGCTGACAACGAGATTTTTTTTTTAATTTTTTAGTAAGGAACAACGAGAACTTCATAAGCATAAAACAATGAGAGAATACAACAGAGGAAAAGAAGACACAATGTAATAATATCAATGTCAAGCATCTAAAAAATCAAACTTCAGAGTTAAGATATTGGCAGCTAAATCCTTGGTTCAGAATCTTGAACACAGCAAAATTCTTATCGTTTGGCAATTGAAATGAAACACAGAAAAGATGCTTTACTGAAAAGTAGCAACCCATATGAACACTTTACTGACTGTTGCACAGAAATCTTGATCTTGAGTTTGTATGTGCAGTCTTTAACATTTGCTGACTCAGACCAGTAAGCTACTTCATGGATGTCATATCTCAAAAATCTTAGTCCATGAATATTCTGTACTTCTGATTGGCAATCTACAAATTAATGGTCAAAAAGGAAACACAACCAAAGACTGGTCCACAGTAAGGTTTAAAAAATGTACAATATAGGATGGCATTGATCCTTTTTTTTGTGGGTGGGGGAAGCGGGTTGTGTAAAGGATGGCAAGGATCTAAAAATCAGGGTAACTGATGCGATATTTCCCTATTCAAGGAGGTGATACAATCTAGAAATAATTATTCAGCTAAATTTAATTTTAAGGAATGCCAGAAGACCATCAACAGAGACAAAAAACAAAAGAAAGCGACAAATGCAAATAACCTTCAACTTCTCATCCTCCGTAAAGCCAAAATGGTCTTTTGCCAGGTCTAAAATAACAGGATCTAACTCCACCACCTGCACAGGTGTAATAAGAAGTTAAATAGTTTCAGACATGACACATAAGCAACTATAGATTTCTGATCTGGTCAGATATGTAGCATAGTTTCCCAGCATGTGGGTCAACCAAACTCAGCTAGTTAATGAGACCAGTAGATGAGGCAGGTCAGTAATTTTAATTAACAATAGCATATAAATAAATACATTATCTATTAAATATATTAAAATATCTACAAGAAATAGCAATTTAACTTGTTTTCCTCAAAAACTAATTTTTAGTTGTATTCAAGACTTCAATTATATTTTAACTTCGAAAATCCTGCTAATGGAAAAAGCCTGGCTACAACTTACGATGTTCGTTTGTTATAATACATAGGAATGAATGTGCCATTAAGTTGGCCAGGTCAACTTGGTAAAACCAGGACAAGTCCAGCTGGGTTGTCTCAATCAGCTAGGTTGATCTAGACGCATCCAAACAAAGTTTAACCCAACCCAGTCACCAAGTATGTGACTGGTTCTGGTCAACTTAAGTTCGGTTCCTAGTCAACCCACTGGGTCGAGAACTACAGTGTGTTGCATCCTGTTCAACCATTTCAATAAAAATTATGAAGGTGCTCATGGTTTAGTGGTCCTGAAAATTGACAGATGGGCCCACTATATTTGATGGATATCCCACGAATCTTTCATATTTTCACTTCTTCCTTGAGTTATAAACTTGTAAAGTTATTTTACTATCGGAGGCCGAGTATTGTGTTGCAATGATCTTCCAATTTTGATTATTTTTTGGACATCCGACGTCTATGGTGCTTCCCACCATGAGTTATATCATAGAGCTATGGACCCCGCTTGCATGTTAAAATACATGGGGACACTACGCAAGTCCTATAACTTCCATTCCACATGTAATTGTTTGAATGAAAGGTGTGCACCAGAAACATACCTCGATGTCTAAAAAAGGCATGGATCTGTGGAGAAACATCGGAAGAAGACCGGCCCCAAGACCAATTATAATTGTTTTCAACTGAAAGTACAAAACTCCAAGGTTTTTAGCAACAGAAAATGGAATAACCTATGTAAAATTAAATTAAAAAAAAATCAGTAGCAAGGCTTTTATTTCATTTCCTTGCCACAATGAAGGCTTCTATTAAAGCCTTGCAACCCACTTCATATACAATACTCAGCGACAGTGACCCTTACTGTTCTTCCGGATAAGGCCACGTTTTCCAGATTAGAAGCTATCAACATGAACCCAGCAACGATCCCACTATGATAAGAACTAGCAAGGAAGCTATGGTTGATCTTCAGATTGTTTCCGGATTCTGAATGGACAAAGAAGTTGAAGAAAAGTTACAAACTAAAAGAACTGCAATCAACAGTCACGATAATTAATATTTGTACAGGCAATTTCAAAATTAAAAAAATGACTAAGTAGTGCCTCATGAGAATGCTTAAAGTTAAATATGAGAAGTGCCTCATGAGAATGCTAATGGCAGATTCAATAAAAGGTCCTGTCCACATGTGATGTGAGGCCCCAAAATCACAAGTTGAAAACTATGATGCCTAGATATGGCAAGGACACACTATTGACACGGCAGGGACATGGATTTTAAACATAAAAAGTTAAGTATCAGATACGATCTGACACAATACACTGGTCATTTTGAAGTATCCATGCATCATATGTTCAAAATATCTTGACCTGCTATCATCCCATCCAATACACCCAGGTATTTCTACAAAACCCAGCACACTGGTAATGACAGGATAAGATGCTGACACTGGTACCAGATACTGTTTACTGTACTCAAAGGATATATTTTCACCAATTTCAATGTGCTAGGTTCATTATTTTCAAATTCTTTCCACTTTCTTTCTCAAGGGGAAAATTTGCAAAGTGAATGGAATACAGACTTATGGTATGATTTTATGAACTGCAATAGTTTAAATATAGAACTGTTCTAGAGAACAACAAACAATACTCTCAGGAGTGATAGTTATTTGGCATAATAATCAAGGGAGTACCCCTGGGAGGGTAATTGGGTAGAAGAAGGGAAATGTGCAGTTTTGCATGAAATTTATCCTAGTCTTCTTTTGAAACTAGGAAATGGAGTAGTGGTTGGGCATGAAATGTGCAGTTTTGCATGAAAATTATCCTAGTCTTCTTTCTAAACTAGGAAATGGAGTAGTGGTTGGGCATGTGCAATGGAGGGCTCTATTCATATGTGAAACGTGTGGCAGACTTCTAAACCAATGAAACTTTCTGCAGAAGCTCTCCAACTCTCTGCAGAAGGTACTTCGTCCTCCGTTCCTGGTGCTGACTCTTAACCACAAGCGTAAGTCCTGTCTCCTGAATCCTCACCGCATCAATCGGTCAGTGCTTAATGTGCTTTTAATTCCCATGTACATCACAAAACATCTGCAAGGTTCTCTGATGAATACTAAACAGCAGGAGCTTAGTAGAGATTGAAGACACCTATTTGAGATCTAGAATAAGTATCAGCAGCTTACAAAGGGAAAGACCAACATATGAGCCTAAAACAACCCAATTTATGTGTCCCCATCCACCAGCAGCTACCGCATGAACAAGTTCAAGATATTAGAAAGAAATTTAGTTCCCCAAGATAGCTGGGACAAGGCTTTGATGATGACGACGATGATGATAGGAAATAATTTGTTTTTATTTTCATTCATGACATCCGAATAGGGAAAGATCTAGTGTCTGTGAAAAGATACTTGAATGAAGTTTTTTGTGATTTGTTATATTCTTTCTTATAGACACAAATACAATGTTTCCATGCAAGCTTAGATAGTAGAATGCTACAGGGGGGAGTAACTATAATGGAAAGATAAAAATAAAATCGTACTTGTCAAAAAGGACAGTGTAATATTTATTTGGTCTCAGAGATGCAAATATTATAAAAAAACCAGATGCTAGGAGATGTTCTACATTATAGGAAAAAAAATTATTTCGTCTCTAAGTGTACAATATAGAGCAGACATGTTTCTCATTACCTAATGCTACCAGCAAATGAGAATTAGTTCTCCTCTGGCTTCCCCTTTTGGATTTGGAGATGTTTTTCCTCCTACCTGGGTCTCGAAGACCTTTTTGAGAACCCTCTTCTTTTAACAATAACGCTTCTGACTGTATCAAACCCAAGCTTCTTTCAAAGGTAAGTCGCCGGAACATCGAGTCCTTTGGTGGAAAAGGGCCATTACCATGATCATTGACATTTTCATAGATCACATCCTCAACAATTATATTCCCAGTCACGGGTGATGTAACCTAGAAAACACACAGATGAGAAGAAAGGCCAATAATGATAAACAGTTTAAAGCAAGCACTCCTTTATAAATAACAGGTTTGGGATACAATTGGACTGCAAAAGAGGAATATTGCAAAGCTTCTGCCTTCTAACTGAATGTTTTATTATTTCAATGGTGCACAGGAATCAACACTGTAATTTGCAATATTTCCACCTTCCCAATTGGGAATAATCAACAAAACAATAGTATATGTTGGAAAAGCAGAAATCCACTGAACCATGCAAGATTTTATCTTAAAAATTGAGAAGCCATCCATAAAACAACAGTTACGTGTATGCAAAAATGTCATGTTATGCACCCTTACCAAAGCCAAAATGATGAGTACATCCATACAAGAAGTTAGGACAGAATTTTCCTGATCAAGAGTATTAATTGCAATCATGTACGCAAAATATCAATGTAGAAAATTATGCCATGGCTAAGAGGTTAGATAAGCAACTCTCCTAGTCTAGCCGGGTCCGAGTTGAATCGGCCAAGTCCCATGCGACTCAACCAAGCCACATTAGGACTCTGTTGAGACACATGACCAAGTGCCATGACTCGAGTTTGAGTCCTATGCGACCTAACACAGTATGGGCTGAGTCCAAATCGACTCAGACTCGGTCAATTTTTTAAACCATGAATCAAGCAATACAAATGACTGTTCGTCATCAAAGTCTCATGCTACTATGGATAGACTATCCTACAACCTAGATTGGAAATCCTAATGTCCCGTACATGACTTTTCTCATGCTAAATGTAGAGGGCGCATGAGCAGATGACATAAATTTCATGGATTTTTTGATTGATCAGACCCTTGATTATTTGGGTTGATTTGGTCAATCAAATGGCCCTTTAATCCATCTCAATTAGGGCGGTCTCAGGAAAAGGGGCTCAAATCACATTGGATAGCCAAGACGGGTCTCAAACGGGAAAACAAATGTGCTGAAATCTATGATACATGGATACTGCATTTAACCTGAGGTATCCATACCAATACAGATACGAGCACAAGATACAGCAAGATACGGCACACTACTTTAGGATATGGCTCTCTTGTATTTTACGAAAAGAAAAAAATAAAATTGGAGGAAGTCATCCAAATTTGAACTAAACAACGAATCTCGTTTGAAATCTTTAGTTAAAACTTAAAAAGGGACAAAAAACCCTAACCCTTCCCCTTTTCATATTATCAAGAGAGAAAAAAGAGAAGAGGATTGGGAAATGACCCTTCTTGTCTTGTCATTCATTGTCCTTTTTCTTTATTTAAATTATATTACTCACTCCTTGAAAAGTTGAAACTTCTCTCCCTCCCTCCCTCCATTTTAATTTTGATAACTGAGATTTTTTAGGACTATTAAGTTTGACCATATCACCCCACTTTAGACTGAGATTCCAAGGGACCCATTTCTGGTAGTTTGTTACATATAATGTATCACATATTACTAAAATGTGATATTCGCACCAGTATCAGTGTCGTATCCCGTGTTTGTATCATATTTTAAATGATACCACACCTATATCCGTGTCCTACATTTCTGAAGTTGTCGTGTCAAATCCTCGTTTCCCATACCGGTGGCCCTATCCGTGTTTGTATGTGGGTATCATAGGCTGAAGTCAATGGGAACCCAAATCAATCCCTTAAAAGTTCATTTAGACAATCTAATCAAACCCAACTAAGTCCTAACCAAGCCCACAATGGACGCATAGAGCTGGCCCATGTTCACACCCCATCAACTAATTCTACAAGGACAAAACATAATGCCCAATGACTTACTATGCAACAAGGATAATACTTGAAAACTTTCCAAAGAAATACTCTATAGAGTTGGGGAAACTTTCAAAAATATAGAAGGCAACAATAAAGAAGCAACTGGAGATCAAATCTCCAACCATAGGCATCTAATTCAAATTTGAATTTCTTTAGAAACTCTCAATTTTTTTATATTCTTGGTTCTTTGTTAGTTAAGTAATAATGACTTTTATTCAGCACTCTTTCCTTTTTAGGGTTCTTTATGTGAGAACAGTATAAAAGCATAAGCATGTGGGACGTTCAACCCCAAGTTGGATCTTTGATCATTTTTTTCTCAATAAAATTGCATGGTTTGCAATTTTCTCTCTTCTCCATTTGTTTGACTTACCAGCCAAGGATTGAAGGCCTATCAAGCGCTGAATTAGCAATTAGGCGTAAGCAATCCAAAATCAACTTTAATTTAAAAAAATCCTCTACTTTCACACCTTGTTTTGCTTATGTGATTGTTGATCCAGCTAAAGTTGATTTTGGAGTTTTCGTTTCACTCAGAATTCACTATTTGGCTACGATAGATAGTCCAATTTGCAAATAGAGACTATGTCAGTAGACAAGTGTAAAATATATCTTTAATAATTATCTATTCATAGCCCATCAACTGGAGGTTGGATTTCCATCCCAAAGATTATTTGTTGTGGTATGGTCGATCCACGGCCATCAATAATCAATGGTCAGTATAACTGCAATCATTTACCCACATACGTAAGTCAAGCCCTGGATAATATGGTCAAGGAACATTTAACTTTTTGACTGAGATGATGTTACATAGACTTGGTATTAGTATCAGATGCGGGTACGTATTGGGTGCGGTGTGCCTCCAAAAAGTATGTCAAATACCTTAGAAATGAAGTATCAGCAAAAGTATCAGGTGCGGAAACGTATTTGTCGAGTGCGGGTGCAAGTGCGAGTGCGTCATGGTTTTAGGCGAATCCGTGTATCATAGTTAGGCATGACTATGATACAAAAGATTCTCTAAACAGCAAACTCTGAAGGTTAAGAGAGGATATAGCAAGTCAATGATATCACTTGGGTATGATCATGTTAATCGTTAGCCACACAAGTATGATCATGTTGACTGTCACCGTGATTTTTTTCCCAGCAGGATCCTGCTTCAGTGGAACCAGCACTGGGTAATGACCTTTTTTGAAGTCCTGGGAAAGGAGGAAACACTTATACAGATAACAAGTTGCTAGATGGGACCCTATAGTTACATTCATCCAAGTATCCAAGCTGGACATATATATTTTTTCTTAATAAAATAAAAAATCAGAGCCATCAAAACAGGGATGAACACAACCAAATGAAAAATAGAGGTATGATGTTTAAAGTTGTTAAACCTGCTGGACAATGTTCCGCTCCTTGACCCCATCATTGGCAATCATGAACCTGCATTTAGAACCCAGTTTAACAACAAAAGTTGGTGTCTGGTAGCACTACGGCCACTCAATAACTAATGCAACAAGGCATGAATAGTAAATGCAGTAGGTACTGTACGGCAAACCTGTGCAACAAAAGGTCGTGTATAATAGGATGATTTTTATAGTTATAATCCTTTGTGTGGCACAGGATAGATCGAAATGGAAAAACAAAATTCATGTAGCCGACCCCAACATAGTTGGTACAAGGCTTTAATGATGATGACGATTGACGATAATGATGATCCTTTGTGTCAGCCAGCTGCCTTAGACAGTAGTTCAGTTAAAATAGGTTCAACATATTATCATCAATTCATGACCTAAGAAGCACGGACACGGACACGAGACACAGATACGATACGACACGGACACGCTGACACGGCATTTTTAAAAAAAGTAGGACACGGACACGTCGGGGACACATTAATAATATATATTAATTTATATATATAATCATCTACTAAAAAATAATATCATTTTAACTTTTTTAATCTATTTAGCAATCAAAAAATAAAAATTCAAGTACCAACTAACAAACATATCAAATTATCAAATATCAATACAATACTAATACATAATTCATAATCATTAAACATGAAATATCCATGGTTCCATAAAATTCATATAAAGAAAAGAACGGATCATCTCTTTCTCCTCCCTAAAAAAAAATAAAAAGCAAAAAAGAAGCCAATCTTGAGGCCTATTCTTTAGTGAAATATTTATTTGTCTTTTGCTTGTGATGTGATTGATATTTACAATCATATATTTTTCCATGGCATACAATTGTCATATATCAAGTTTTCAAGTTTTAATAACCACATGTGAACAAAATGTCCAAGAGATATTAGCCACATGTTTATTTTTTAGTCATAAACACGGGCTAGGAATTGTGGGACACATTGCAAAAAGAGTGTCAAACAAATGTCCGAAATTAAGATTTTTAGTTCTTAATTATGGACACGGCTAAATAGAATCGGACACGTGTTCGAGAGTGTCCGAGGAGTGTCGGTGTCCGACACGGACACGTCACTTTCTTAGAAGTGTCCGTGCTTCTTAGTTCATGACTAATGGTATTAACTCCACTTAGTCTAAAATGGAAACACTAGAGAAGGAGTGCAGGTGATAATTGAAAGGACCTTGGAGGGTCTTAACTGTTCACATGCCAATGAGGTTTGCTTACCCAATAACTAGGCCAGTCAACATGTGGAAACAGTGCAAGCTTGTCTAACTCATTTATCAAAACAAGCTGATGTTATGTTTATAAAGTACGGATAGTGTAATACCCCACCCTACACGCATGCATGATATTGTCCGCTTTGGCCCATGGGCCTCACGGTTTTGTTTCCGGTAGGCCTTAACCCACCAAAAGGCTTCATGCAAGATAAGAATGCAAGCTCTATATATAAACCCATTCACTTTTCCTCTCTCTAGTCGATGTGTGACTCCAGGATGTCACAATCCACCCCCCTTAGGGCTGCACGTCCCTGTGCAGTAGCCTGCCAGTTTCTGTAGCCTGCCAGCCCTCTTGGCCTGCCCACATGAAAACTCGCCCACTTGCACCAGATCACGGCAGGGGCCCACACTCGAACTAGTTGAGAGTCGGCTCTAATACCATTTGTAACACCCCACCCTACACGCATGCATAATATTGTCCGCTTTGACCCATGGGCCTCACGGTTTTGTTTCTGGTGGGCCTTAACCCACCAAAAGGCCTCATGCAAAGTAAGGATGCAAGCTCTATATATAAACTCATTCACTTTTCCTCTCTATAGTCGATGTGGGACTCCAAGATGTCACAGATAGTTTAAAAGAAATGCAACCAATAATGTACATCATTAACTTTTATAAGCTCGAAGACCTTCATTTGCCTTTCTTTACTGTTGAAGACTCATTTCATTCTTCCATAAAGACAATATGTAGCCTGAAGCAGCATTTCCCATAACATCTTACCTCTTCCTTGAAATGGACATAAGCAGTAAGCCGCATGAGGTTGAATGCAAGCTTGTTTTGAGGCACCCAAAGGACTCCGAATAAATAAATAAACTTTTATTTAAAACTCCGTCACAGCCAGCGTAAAACTTTATCACAACCCAAACATGAATTCTGAGAAACTGGTATTTCACGATAAGGCTAGGGAGTTCCCCACTTTAAGCGATGCATTGCAACATCGCCCGGCTACAATGAAAAGTGTGCAAGGGCTACCAGATAACTTTAGGCTAGTGCAGTTAAAGAAGTTAATCCATAAGAAGAAGAGAAGGAATAGGAAAATTAGACTTGCTACTTGGAATATAGGAACCTTGACAGGCAAGAGCATAGAGTTGGTTGAGGTAATGAAAAGAAGAAGAATTAGTATAACTTGTACAGAGAAGAAAAGGTGGAAAGGGAATAAAGCTAAGGAGCTCACGGATAGGTATAAGCTTTTCTATGCAGAAAAGAGTAATACAAGAAATGGAGTGGGTATAGTTGTAGATAAGGATTTGAAAGAGAAAATTGTGGGGGTAAAGAGATTTGGTGATAGAATTATAGCAATTAAACTAGTACTAGAGGAAGACATAATTCATATCATCAATGCATATGCCCCCCAAGTAGAACTAGAGGAAAGTTTGAAAAGACAATTTTGGGAGGAGATGGATGATTTAATGCGAGAAATCCCAAATAGTGATAAGATTTTCCTTGGAGGGGATTTAAACGGGCATATAGGAAGAAATAATAGAGAATATGGGAGAGTGCATGGAGGGCATGGATTTAGAGAAAAGAATAAATTCGGAAACACTATATTAGACTTTGCAGTGGCATTTGATCTTATAGTAGCAAATACTTACTTTAAAAAGAGAAATGAGCATTTAATTAAATATAAAAGTGGGAGTAATAGGAGTCAGATAGACTTTTTTCTAGTTAGAAAACAGGACCGATTGGCTTGTAAAGATTGCAAGGTTATCCCAGGAAAGAGTTTGACTACGCAACATAGACTCAGAGTTTTAGATATTTGCATCAGAAGTAGAAAAAGAGCGGTAGTAAACAAAATGAACCCTAAACAAGGTAGAAAGATTTGAAGGGGGAAAGAGCAAATATATTTAAGGATAAAATAATTGAGAAGAGAGAATGGAATATTGAAGGAGAAACTACAGTAATGTGGAATCAAATGACTAATTACATTAAGAATGTTGCAAATGAGATGCTTGGAGAATCAAAAGGGAAGAGACATATTAATAAAGAAACATGGTGGTGGAGTATGGAGGTTCAGGAAGTTATTCGACAGAAAAAACGTTGCTACAAAGTTTGACAAGGGACTAAGAGTATGAAAATTTTTGAGCTGCATAAGAAAGCAAAGAAAAAAAACTAAGAAAGTAGTAAATAGTGCAAAATTCAAAGCATACGATGACCTCTATAATAGGTTGGGAACAAGAGAAGGGGAAAAGGATATTTTTAAGCTCGCAAAAATAAGAGAAAAGAAAAATAGAAACTTAGATCATGTCAAATGTCAAGGACAATGAGGAAAATATTTTGGTGAAGGACAACGATATTAAAGAAAGGTGGAAGGAATATTTTAGCAAACTTCTAAATGAAGAACATTTGGGCAATACAAAAGTTAAGAAGGATACTTCTTCACAAGAGCATACTTTTCTCCGTAGAATTAGAGGGGTGGAAATGAAGGAAGCATTGAAGCGAATGAAGACAGGAAAGGCAACAAGCCCAAATGGTATTCCGATAGAGGAATGGAAATGCTTAGGAGAAGTTAGGGTAAGTTGGTTATGTAGACTATTCAATAAAATACTTGTGACAAAGAAAATGTCGGATAAATGGAGAAAAAGCATTGTAGTACCTATATATAAGAATAAATGAGATATACAAAATTGTACCAACTATCGAGGAATGCAACTTATGAGTTATACTATGAAATTATGGGAGAGAATAATGGAACAAAGACTGAGAAAGAATATCAAAATTTCTGAAAATCAATTTAATTTTATGCTAGGGAGATCAACTATGGAAGCTATCTTTTCACTTAGGCGATTAATGGAAAAATACCGAGCAAAGAGGAAAAATCTACATATAGTCTTTATCGATTTGGAAAAAACCTATGATAGGATACCTAGGAATTTAATTTGGTGGGTCTTAAAGAAAAGGAATGTGCTCAGATGTTACATTGAAAATTTTAAGGATATGTACAAAGGAGCAATAACAAATATAAAAACCACATGTGGAGAAACAGGTGGATTCCCCGTGACTATAGGTTTACATCAGGGATCAACATTAAACCATTATCTCTTTGCATTAATTATGGATGTGTTAACTGTGCATATTTAAGAAGAAGTACCATAGTGTATGTTGTTTGCAGATGATATAGTATTGGTGGATGAATCAAGAGATGGTGTAAATGCAAAGCTTGAGAGATGGCGGGGGCATTAGAATCTAGAGGTTTTAAAATAAGTCGTACAAAGACAGAATATATGGATTGCAACTTCAGTAGACATATACAAAGTGTTGAAACCACTGTCAAAATTGAAACCCCGTGAGATACCACATAGAGATTCTTTTCGGTACCTAGAATCGATAATTAGTAAGGATGGGGAGATTGATGAAAATGTGGAGCATAGGATAAAAGCCAGATGGTTGAAGTGGAGACTAACTTCAGGAGTGCTTTGTGACAGACAAATGCAAACGAAATTAAAGGGTAAAATTTTACAGGACAGTGATTAGACCAGCTATGACATATGGAGCAGAATGTTGGCCAATTAAGAAGACGCATATTCATAAGATAGACGTAACGGAAATGAGAATGCTTAGGTGGATGTGTGGTAAAACTAGGAAAGATAAAATTAGAAATAAGCGCTTTCGAGAACATTTAAGGATAACACTAATAGGGGAAAAGATTAGAGAAACCCGTTTAAAATGGTCTGGGCATGTTGAGCGTACACCAGTAATGACACCGGTGAGAAAAAAATTGGATATACAGGTGGAGGACCCATAAAGAGATAGGGGTAGGTCGAAGAAAACATGGATGGAAGTCATTAATTCAGATTTGAAAAAGTTTCACTTATCGAAAGATTTAGCTCAAAATAGAACAAAATGGAGAAACAGAATTCATATAGCCGACCCCAACATGGTTCGAATAAGGCTTTGATGATGATGATGATGATGATGATCTAAAACTCCGTCACAAAATTACATTGCAAAAACTGTGACCAATGTCCTCATTGTCACCGCCAAATGGATGACACACTGAAGAAGCACATGTTGGGACCATTCTTCAAGGTTGTCCATTGTGATTTGTGAACACCTTTCCTGCCGCTGCTGATCAACAGAAAGCTTCAACTCTAGGACTAACCAAAATTGACCATGCAAAAGTGCACAGAGAGGGAACGTCAGTGAAAGGCACGAAGGTGGAAAAGAAAAATGAAAGAGTTGAGAACTTCCCTAACAGACCACTTTTATAGTATCGGATTCTAATCTTCTCTGCAAAGAAAACATCTGTAAATGTGGATGAAAGTCCCTAGGCGAGGCTATCATCATCAGCGCCATCCTCTTATCCTTTATTTCTTCTTGTTGACGCTAAAGGATATGCCAGGATTCCACCTAAGCAAAGGAAAAGAAGCGCCACATCATCCAGAATCCTTTACTTTTCCAATGCCCTACAGCGGTCCACGCAGCATAGAGCATAACAAATTCTGCTTTTACATTTTCACGGCATAAGTAAATGAACCCTAAAGATTGGGGTATTAGGCAGTTTTACCTCAACAAATGACAGTTTTATATTCTGATGATAAAACAAAGTCTACTTTTCCAATACTGTATAACCCTCAAAGGAAACCTATTTGTCGTCCCAATACAAATTTAATGTATCCGTTCTCAATTGCCTCCAGTGCCTGACTCATTTTTGTGGTCGCAATGCAAATTTAATGTATTTGTTCTCAATTGCCTTAAGTGCCAAACTCGATCAAGTAGAATAAAAAAATAAAATTAAGAAGAGAACCATACGGGAACTGAGCTCCATCATCAAGATTTCCAGGGGCCAAACTCCTGACAAGTGGCGATAGATCCTTCTGAAGAAAGGATATCAAGCTCAAAAAAATCAGGAAAAAAAAACATAATCAACAGCATGATGGCACATTGGCACCACATAGAGCTTGGCACCAACATAGAAGAAGTCAAAGAAAATGTCACCTGGATGCCGTCCATGCTGGTATGCATGTGTACAGAATCTAAGAAAACCTAACTTGAAAACAAATATAAATCAATTATTAAAAGCTGCAGTACAAGAATATCATTCTTCATAACACATGTAAAATGAGAATATTGGAGAGTTACCATGATTAGACGAGCAGCCTTTGAACTTTCAGCCACGACCCACTGTCCTTCTTCTGAAGAGAAAAGCCATTCATGCGCCCGAGTCTGAAAGCCGACAACTGAGTTATGTATCTCATGCATAAATACAACATTGATATGACAAATCAATTCCAGAATATTTATATATTACAAAGCAATAAACACCCTCAATGAGTAGAAAAAATGTCCATCAATGGGTAGCAAGGAAGTAAACTACAATACCCAGCATCTCTTTTCCTTAGTTCTGTTTTTTAATATTATTATTTTTCCATAGTTGAGTAAGACTATTGTGAAATAAATATACAAAAATAGATCCAGATTGTACTAATAGAACAAAACATAATAGTTCAAATTCATTAAAGCACTCACATATGCACTTTCAGGAACAAAGAAGTTCCATAAAGACAGAAAATATATTAATAAAATTCATCGCTAAGGAAATTTATGAAGCCCTTGCCACAACTTTTCTAGGAAAAGCTATCAGCCTATCACAACCCCATAGAAAAAAACTACAACTGGCAAAGAAAAAAGCAAGCACACTCCAATCATTGCCATCGAAGGTGATTGTTGTGCTTGCTCTTGGTGCACTCTAGGTGACGTAACACGGGGAAAAAGAATAACCAACGGGTTATTCTCCAAGCCAAAAGGCTTAGGATAAACTGTCTAGGTTTCACACCAAAGACAAGAATTCAACCCACGGGGAGAAGAAAACTAAATTCTCATTCAATAATAATGTAGTGTACCCTATGAGAAGGGATTACATCTATTTATAACTAAACTAGTTTCTATATAAAGAAACCAACTAGTTCAAACCAAAAAAGAAGTCCTAATTTAAATATAAACCCAATTTCTAAAACTTAAAAAAGCAACTTCTATTAATAAAGCAACTAAAAAAAGGCGGCCCAGTGCACAAGGCTCCCGCATAGTGGAGCCTGGGAAAGGCAAGATGTACGTGGCCTTACCTTTATTTTGAAGAAACTGTTTCCGTAACTTAAACTTGCATCTTATAAATACGCATAACGGTAAGCATTTACCGTCGGGCCAAGCCGCCCTTCGACTTATTAATAAAATCAATCTTCACTGCTGCGCTTCGGACTTAGGCCGGCGAATATAAACTAAACTTTCAAGCTGGGCCTATTAGTCTGGCCTGCACCAATTTCCCCCCTCTTGGGAAAGAACTTGTCCTCGAGTTCGATAAATGTCCACCGAAGTAAAAAATCATTTGAACAAACTTCCGAGTCGCTGATTGAGCTTCATACTCATGACAAGTCTTGAAACTTCGATTTGATCTTTTCTTCCATGTAGAAGCAAGTCGGAGGTGTTACTTCTTCTAAGGACTGCATGTATCTTGAATTTGTGATCAGATCATTAGATGCTTCAATTGTTGGCTATCGATCATCCATGCTTGATCTTCGAAGATGAAGTCAATGTAGTGGACTTCAATAACTTAATCTTCTTGCAAAACTATCGGAACAATTGTTTGGATGTCAGATGATTCAATTGGTTTTTCTGAAATTGGTGGTGCAACCATATCCATTGGATAACCAATGTCCAGTTGTACTTCTTCTAACTTTATCTCCTACTTCTATAGATCAACATTGTCCCCAGAAAGAGATTTATCTTCTTCCTCTAGAAGTTCATATGAAACATTGTCCCTTGGATTTGGTTATCTTTTTCTTGTTGTTCTTCTTTTGGCTTTTCAATTGAAGGGGATGATGGAGATAAAGAGGGAAGGAGTGTGACCCATTGTTCTTGCCACATGAAGGTATATCTGTTCTTCTCATTGTTATTGTGCACATTTTGATCAGAGATCCATGGTTTTCCCAAAAGAATACGAGTTATATTCATAGGGATTACATCACACCAAATGTTATCTCTATATCCACCAATCTTAAAAGAAACCAAACATCTATGAGGCACGGGAATAACGATACCATTAGAACATGTGACTTTGTAAGACTTCAGGAGAGTATCTGTAGTCCAATTTAGTTTGTTAACAACCTATTGTGCCATAAAATTGAAAACATCGTCACGATCAATAACTAAATTGGCTAACCTATCTTCACATGTTGCTCGAGTCTAAAATATCATAGTCTGTTTCCACTCATCTTCTTCCATTTTAGTACTGGTGAGAAGTCTGCAAATGGCACCAATTGACGTAGCACGGGGAAGAAGAATAACCAACGGGCTATCTTCAAGCCAAAAGACTTAAGATAAACTATCTAAATCTCACACTAAAAACAAGAATTCAACCTACGGGGAGAAGAAAACTAAAATCTCATTCAATAATAATGTAGTGTATCCCATGAGAAGGGATTACATCTATTTATAACTAAACTACTTTCTAAATAAATAAACCAGCTAGTCCAAACCAAATAAGAAGTCCGAAATTAAATATAAATCCAATTTCTAAAACTTAAAGAAAGCAATTACTATAAATAAAATCAATCTTCGCTGCTGGGCTTTGGACTTGGGCCTGCAGGTATAAACTTTCAAGCGGGGCCCATTAATCTGGCTTGCACCACTAGGTTAGCCTAACTGTTTTGACTTCTCCACTTGATGTACATGCAACTGACAAAATTCAGGATATGAAGACAACAATTAATCTCTCCCTTCACAATGTTCTAAGAATGTTAATAGGGGGTGTTGATTAACTTGCTAAGCTAGGAGTTTCAAGAACATCACTAATGACAGGAAAGGGAGGTCTTCATTTTATTTTTGGAACTGGCTAAGATTTCTATATCCCTTGTTGTAATGTTGACTTCTTGCTACATCCCTAAAGCACTTCCCTTTAGGAGAGTGAATGCTTCGTTCAGATGATGAATCCTCCAAACTGCTCCACTCCTCTATATGTATCGAGCAATTTCTAACCTGGCTAACTATAAATGTCATTTGGAAAAAAAACTGTTACTAGAAAAAAAAAAACTTTTTTGAATCTCACCTTATGCACAAGAAAAACTGCACAATGATACATGAATTGACCAGACTGTTGTCGAGAATCCAAAAGTATGGCTTTGTATCTGAAACGGGAATCCCCATTTTCACCCAAGATAAGCTGAACTCTGCGGCCAGGGATGAGCTCCTTTAAAGGTCCCTTCTTACCAAGTTGTAAATCTTTCATTGAGGATAAGATATCAGCACCTGAGGACAATTCACAGCGTAATTTGTTCTCAACTTGAAGTGCTCGCAGCAGACCACATCCCTAGGAAATACAACAATTCATTTTGTGCCATGGCTTTCAGGATGACACCAATCCAAGATCATCAAATTACAACTACATTACATTTTTTGCGAAACTGAACTAAAACTCGCTAGCATCCATAGCTTTTAAAATATGGCTAAATAAGACAAGTATGAGGAGCTTTTCCTTACTTGATTCCCACTGCAATCAACGGAAGATAGATCAAATGATGCCCCAATAGGTTCCAGTGTACTAGAACTTTCCTTTGCAACGACCACCATAAAGGTTTGAAAGCCAGGCATATTACTCGGTTTGTGTGGTAGATTATGGATGTTCATTGTCCATCCAAATCTAAATTCAGAAAAAAGCAGTTCTGTGAAGATTACATGTATGTCAGCAAGTATAATTGAACGCAAACATATATCAAGGGGAAAAAGGCATATTCACTTTCCATAGTAAACCATACATAATAAATTTATAGAACAAAAGGGCTTACTCAACAAAATATAACGTATTGATCTCTTATAAAGTATTTTCAAGGCCTAGTATCTCATTCTAGCAGGCCAATTATTGCTTACTAATGGGCCGTCAGTCATTACAAGCCACGCCTGCACTTTCTTTGTTCCTTCATTCCTTTTTTTTTAATAGGTTCCTTTTCCGCCTTAACGAAGCAAGAATGCTAGCATAAGATAACAAAATGAACAAAGTTCGGGGCATCTCCGATCGACAATAAGGACCGCATATAAACACTTTGCAACACCAAAAGTATTATTTCATGCAATTTTAAAAAATTAAAATAAAACACATATTTTTTAAGGAAGTTGTTCCATTTCTATTGATCACATCCAAGCGTGATAAAAGTTTTACCTAAGACATGAGATTCTGCCAAGGTGAGGCACACATATTTGCCCCCTGTCTTCAAAACTCTTTTCGCCTGAGAACAATGCAGCTAGGACTATGTGATGTGAGTCCAAAAATGCAAGCATAAGTATATAGCAAATTCATTCCACAAGTGAGTCAAGACACAAGACCTCAGAAATATATTGGCATCCCAGCTTTGGCCCATGCTCTGGTTCCATCAAAGCATCTAATCCCCCTTTATCAAGAATTACATCAAACAGCTCGTCTGCAAACTGATGGAAGATGAGGTTGAAGACATTTGTGCTTGCAATGAAATGCATAGGAATTGAATACATATGATTCTCATAGCATGACTAGAAAGGTTAGGGTTTTGGGGGTTGGGGGAGAAGACCTGCATCTGGGTCATGTCCATGACGCGCCAGCGCATCTCGGGGCGGGAGCGGACGTGGCGGCGGAGCATTTCGGAGACGACGACCTTGGAGAAGTCGATGTTGGTGAGGTGGCGGAATCCGGCGTCGTAGAGCTGCTCGGAGAGCTGGGAGTTGCCGCAGCCCGGCACGAGGATCTGTAACGGTGTCGCGGAGGGGAGGGTGGAGAGCACCGAGATGAGGGGGCCACGGAGGGTGGGCCAGTCGGCGTACCACTCGAAAGGGTGCTCCGCGTCCCGGAGGGTGAAGAACTTGTCCCAGTTGTCTCGGCTGGTGAAGTCCCCCAGCGTCTGCATCAGCTCCTCATCACTTCTCAGAGACATCTCTCTCTCTCTCTCTCTCTCTCTCTGTCTCTCTCTGTAATCAGCTTAATGAGTGCTCTCTCTGTCTCTCTCAATCAGGGTTTTGGAGAGGCTGTGGGTCAGGGTCCTCCAGGGACGAAATATGTGCCAGTAGGGTTGCACCTTGGCCCGAGCTAAGCCCAAGCTTGATGTCTCAGCTCATAGAGACTGGATTTTGAAGCCAATTTTTTCAAAATTTTCACTCATATAGGTGTGGAAGTGATTCACAACACTCTTGCCAAAAGGTGTTGGTGCAATTTCTTGTTCCGTTATTGCATTTTTTGCGGACCTATCAACCAACTATTTTTTTTTTCATATGGGTCCCATATATGTAGTCTAAACTGTTTATATTGTTTATTAAACTAATAAACCTAAAGACTTTACAAAATGATTGTCTTGAGAGGTGGAAAAGGAACAAACAAGGAAAAAGGGGTTTTGGGGGTTTGAAGATTGTTGGAAAAAGATTAAAACTCCTAAGGGCATTTTGGGGTTTTTGAAAAAAAGTAATAAAATCAACGAGAAATACAAAATCTGACCATTTGTCTTAATCTAAAAGACCTTATTGACCAAGATACCAAATGGTGGGATGAGCAAAACGTTTGGAGTATCTTCCTCCATCTGGAAGCTAAGGTGATCCTGAAGATTCCTCTGAGTCCTTGTTCATTGAGTGATATATCGATATGGGCTAAGAACAAATCAGGTGAATTCTTTGTCAAGAATGCTTATGGGGTAGCACTCGAAAGAATAATAGTCAGGGTGAGAGCTCTAACCCAAGAACAAATCAGGTGAATTCTTTGTCAAGAGTGCTTATGGTGTAGCACTCGAAAGAATAATAGTCAAGGTGAGAGCTTTAACCCAAGTACCTGAAGGAAGTTTTGGCCACAGATATGGAATATGAAGGTCTCAAATAAAATTAAGACTTTTGCTTAAAAAGCTTGTAAGGAGATATTGCTAACAAAGGCAAATATTGAGAAAAAAAATGTCATTTTCTATTACCACATGTGTTTGTGCAAGCTTGAGTCCAGATATTGTATGCATGCTCTATTTTTGTGTACTGATGTACTCTGAGTGTGGAGAGCTTGTTTTTCTGAGTTGAATTTTTCCAATTCTCATAACTTTGGTTTGTTTGTGCGGTAGTTGTCAAAAGAGAGCCAAAAATTAATTTAAAATTGTTTTTCTCAATGGCATGGGGTATACTGCATCGAAGGAGCCTTTTTATACATGAGAAGGAGCTACTTGATCCATTGTCAGTTATTGACGGAGTAGTGTCTTTAGTTCAAGAATTTAGACGTTCTTAATTGCTTTGTAAGATCTCTGTAAAGGAAAATGCCTTATAGTAGATTCATTCTCCAATGGGTGCTCTAAAGCTTAACGTAGACGAAACTGTGTAAGAAGATCTAGAAGGCAAGTGTAGGTGCGATGCTTAGAAATGAAAAAGGTGAGTTGGTGATGGCTACGAGGAAGTTAGAAAATGGAGTTGAGGGGGCTGAGCATATTGAAGCTTGGCAGCCTTAAGGAGTCTTCAGATGATTTACCATATTGGGGTAAGTGATATTATTTTTTAAAGTGATTCTTTACATACGGTAGTGCTTTAAAGAAATCTTCTCCAGTTCAATTTAGACAAATCCCTTTGATTGATGAGATAAAAGGTTTGTTGACTTCTTTTAAGAGTTTTGAAGTTTTTCATATTATTCAGTTTGTGGAAGAAATGTTGATCCGGTGGTTTTCTTCCCCATATTTGATCAAGCAATATGTAACCATTGATTCCATAATGATTTCTCATCATTAACATCAAAATGTCTTTCCTATAAAAAATAAAAAAAAGCAAGTGGAAAACTTAGGTCCTGATGTAAAATGTAGTTTTTTTTTATCCTAATTTGAAATGTGCTGAAAGTTGAGTCCTATTTTAAATTTTTCCCTAGAGAAAACATAGTCCATAGGCTGGCCATGAAACATAAAGCTCCTCCTTTATAAAATAGGTGTTGTAGCTTGTTAGTCGCAATACGATCCAAAGAAGAGCTTCTTTGGATGTACTCATATACTTATTTGAAAATGATAGATCACATTTTCCTCTCATTTGAACAACTGGAACAACGTCATTTCTTCCTCTTTCTCTACTATGACAATCACAAAAGCACAGCTAGCCATTGATTTTGAAGCAGGTCCAGCCAAATTCTAGATGACTGTTTGATTGGGTTAAGCAGCGCCAATTCTTCAAACTAGCACCAAATTGTCTACTCGACTAGGGGCTTCAGTCTGATCAAATTGACAAAGCAAAAAGCTGCTTAGATGATAGATCAGTTCTGGAGCCGCATCAACAGAATAGATGAAAACCGCTGGGTGCCTGGGCACTATTTTTGACATGAGACAGTCAAATGAGTCCAGTGTCAACTTTAAGTAATTGTAGACGAGTCCCCAAGGAAAAAAAATCCCATTGTAGTCAAATATGCAAGCCTTCCTACAGTGATTCCTAGCATCGATGAATGATGCATGGTCACCTATGTAATCGAATAAAATGTGTTTGTAGGCCTCTCTAAATGCGTACTCATCAAGGAAATCTGAAATCTTCAATTCCCCTTGGTAGAGAAGTTGTTGGATGATGGCTATATATAGCACAGAAGAAGGAATTAATGTTCGAATTTATAATGATCAAACCTCGCAAAATGATTTTTATGTATGTGCAAAGAAAAGTTCAATGGGTTGTGGAGATAAGAGTTTGGTGACTTCATGTGGAAAACTTTGATTTAGAAACATGTTTTACTACTGCTAATTCCACGTGAGCCTGGATTCATGCACTAACATACATAACAGGTATATTTGCCTATTTGTGTCCTGTGTGTGACATCCAAGATGATCTGATGATCATATGGCAAGTTTGATTGTCTCAATGCCTTTCTCATGCCATTTACCAAAAAAAAAAAAAAAAATGTCCGTCCAATGTGTATACATTTTTTCACAACATGGAAACATACATACTCTGAGGAGACTTAATGAAAATGAAAATTGGATTGGTCATTTTGGGTTCAGGTGGGGATTGGCTTTATTTGAAGCCCAAGTGGAATTCGAGTGAGGCTTGGTCCCAACCCTTGGGCAGCTGGTTGCATCCTTGGGTACCTGAAATCTTAAAGGGGCTGACCCAAGTGTACTGGTATGGGGGCTTCAGCCCTATCCAACTTGGTAAAGAGTCTTTTATCGGCTTTCAGCTGGCCCTCTAGCCCATTCCCCACTTAGAGTGCTCATCAAGCCCCCAGTCTTTCTCCAACTTTAAAATTTGCAAGTCAGTCTTCCTCAGTCTCTTTCTCTTCCTCTCAAAAATTCTCAAATTATTCCCATGATGAATGGTTCTAAAAGGTTTATAGCCACAATAGATACTCCTTTAATGTGCTCCACATAGATGGTTGGATGTAGATGAGCCTGGGACCCATATGCATGTTAATTGGGAAGTGTTCATTTATTCAATCAATAGAGAACATTGTGGCAAAAAGTTACATCTATCTCCATTTTTTCTTTTTCTTTCACTTGTCTTCTTTTTTTCTTTTTTTGCAGTTAATGTTAAATAGTGCCAACATTTCTTTTAGGCTTTTCAAATTTTCAGGTATTCTCCACATCTAAACACTCATATAGAATAGGGATGTTTGGTTGTGGTTTTGATTTTTATTAGGCGTGGTTCACTGACCAATATTTAAATGTGTGAGTTATTATATTTGTCTTATGTCTATGAACTCAAGGCCTATGTAAAGTATAATATATGTAGTTTGAGAAACAATAATTTTGCTCATATAAATAGATTAAGATTGATATCACATGAAAACACATGTTGAGCTTGTTTTCCAATGATATAGACAGTTTATCAAATTGAAAAGTTTTGACTTCCAATTGCGAGTTTGCTCTGTAAAATGTATCCCTTCACTCTTTCGATATTTGTTTTTTTCTCACTAGAAATGACTCTTGAGTAAATGTTTCATAGGTGGGTTATTTCATCACTATTGCCATTGTAAATATAAAGAAATTACAACTAATTTCTTTGTCCTTTGTTTTGTTTTGCTTCTTTCTTCTTAATTTGTATTCACAACTTAGCACGAAAAAAAAAAAAACCCATTGTTAGCTCCCCCCCTAAATGAAACTCCTTGGTCGTATGTAAACATTTGTCGTATTCTTAATTGTTTAATTTTTGAATTATTATATCATATTTTATATATTTAAGCTGTATGAAGAAAATAAACAGTGAAAATCATTCTCCTGTTCTGATCATTCTCCTTTATTACTATCTTATATAAGTGGCATGCATGTCCGGGCTACTATTAAATACTTCAATTAAATACTATTGATCATATTTATGATGTTGAAGGAACAAAGTTTATTGCTTATAATGATATTGCTACAGTGTTCATTAAGCATTTTCAAAAAATACTTAGCCCTTAGCTAGATCATGTTGATTATGATTTAAGCCATATTGTTCCTGAGGATAAGCTCTCACATCATGATGCAAATTCATTACTTAAATCGGTTATAGTTAGGGTTGTAAATGGGTTCCCGATTATCCGATTACCCAAGGTTCTAACTAGTTAATAATCGGGGGTTGGGTTCTTATTTAGGTCTCGGTAAGTAAATGGGTCCAGTCCTGTATCCTTTTTTTTTTTACTATGATCTAAACAGTTTTGGGTTTAATTCCAACTTGGTCGTGGACCTGAGATCCGACATATTACTCCAAAATTTAAAATTTTAGTTTTTCTCCAAATCATTCTATACAAAGACCCGGATCCAAACCCATCTCATATACGATTTGGGTTCTGATTCTAGGTTCATCCTCTCATTAACGGTTCTAGTTCCGGGCCCATCATCTCATTAACCGTTTCAGTTCCGGATCCATTTTCTCACTAACAATTTTAGTCCAGAGTCCACCACGGGCTTGATCAGGAACCACCCCATTTGTAACCTTAGTTACAGTTAATGAAATTGAGATAGCTGTAAAAATGGCATGTCCTCACAAAGCACCGAGTTCATATGGGTTTAATTCTCATTTCTTCAAATCATGTTGGTCAATTGTGGGTAACGATGTTTGTGAAGTTGTGTTTGACTTTTTCAGCTCGAGAAGAATGGTTCAACAGATTAAGTTTACTTTCATTGTATTAGTCCTAGAGAGTGATGATGCTACTACTCCTGATAAATTTAGACCCATTACCAATGAGATTATAAAATCATTGCTTCAATTTTGGTCTTTCGACTAAAGCCTTTGATGTATAGTTTGTCAAGTCCGTTTCTATCATCATTTTGGTTTAGTCTTCAAGATGAAATATTTTGAAATTTTGGCAAAACTTTTTGGAGTAATTTTTTAAAATAATAAAAATTAAAATATATATACATATATGTAAAACAAATAGAAAACTCAAAAAAATAAAATATAAATTATGCATTTTCTTTAATATGAATATTGAGGAAAAAAATTTAAAAAGATAGTAAAAATTATGCTGTAAACCAAAATGGGCTGGAATGGGCAGGCAAAATTGGGCCAAAATTAACCAGAATTGACCGTAATTCAAACCAAATCTTTTTACCCCTATTACGTTTTTGCTAAAGGACTAAATGAAAAATTCTGGCCATTTCCGCCGGAATGAAACATAATTAACTACTATGCTTTGATGAAAAAAATAGTGGGGTCAGTGCTTTGTTGCAAGGAGTGTTCATCAGGTTATCGTGATGAGATGTCCGAAGCACCTCATGCAAGTGGGACATCCTTCATGGAGACTAGTAAAAAAAAGATGAAGGATCTTTCTACCCTCCCTTCTCCGTATTTCTCAATTGTTGATCTCAATCGATTGTATGTAGGGTAGATTTTATGCCTAAATTGTGGGCTGTATTGGTTTTTGATTTGTTGGTTTCCTGACCCAAGATGTGGATTATAAAATGGGGTATGCTCAATTGGGGACAACTGTTCTTGGTTAATAAAAATATTAATTTATCTTTAAAAAAAAGAAAAATATATATAAAAAAATAGCCTGACACGAGGATTTACGGGGTCGAGCTCTAAGCCTACATCCACAGCGAGCAGAACCTTTTTAATCGATTGAATGTAATTCTGTAGCTTTTCTCCTCGCTCCGACAGATATGTTACACAGCTCTGCTGTGTCGTAAAGAAAATTTGCAACAATTACAATCAATCCCTGTCATTATGGGAGTGGCAGGTAGGATTGCCTTATCATTCCAATATGTCAACATGCTATAAATAACATACTCATAATATCAAAACAGGTGCTTGTTTGAAGTTTGGGTGTTCGACCCTACCAACTCAGCCCAACTGGACTCAATTTTCACCTAAGGCCGGAATCACGATTCTGCTTCATGTTGGAATTTGCAATCCGGGATTTGGTTGCTAAATGCCCAATTGGGCCAATCTGAGTTGCAACTCTACACATTATGGGCAATCATGCTGATGCATACATTCCTCCATACTATACTATTGAAGAGCAAACAATAACCCTCCAAAAATTCTGACTCTGGAGTATACTTGTCATCTAAGCAAATGAATGGATTTGCATGTAAAGGCAAAGCAACAAAAGCATAAGCCCCTTTCCAACCCATTCATCATCTCCTTTCACTTTCCCTTTTAGTCTTCCAGTATCACTTTACTTAACAACCTTATAATATGTAGAATTCTTGTAAGTTTGGCTTTCATCATTCAAGCACCCAGGATAAGTCAGTGTCTTATTCCATGTTCTTAAATAATTAAAGTTTCAGGTCGGGCCCACTCATCCCATAAAAAAAATGGAGATTCTGTTTTTTTTTTATGCTAATTTGTGGATATGTGGGACCGGTATTTGGTATTCACAAAAAATATGAAACAAAAAGAGTCCCTATACCTTGGCTTCAATTCATTTTCTGGGTACCCCCATATGCAGTTGGGCCCATCATTTTACCCATTTATTATTTGGACTACGATGCACAAGCCCACATGGGTATCAAGGAAGATCTGTTTGGACCCTCATAACTGAATTGCCATTTGCCCTCCATAGGGTTTACTACTAAATACCGTTCACCTGATAATGAGCCCGTGGCCTAATTAAATGTGCTCATTATTGCAACCATGAACCATATAGCAATTCATATCACTGTGATTTGATTGAAAGTTAGGAGTGCCTATGCATAAAGAGACACTTGATGTGAATTAGATCATATATGTGGGCCCTACACAGTTCAAAATAAACCTTGGCTGATGTCAATACATAATAACTTCAGTTTAAAGTTGGTGTGCTAAACAAAAAACTAAACCACATATAGGAGACATAAAAAAAACTAGAAATTAGCAGATCAAAAATATTTACGAAGTCTTTTTTTTATGCTCTTTTAACTTTCTATTTAGGCCACCGATCAAGGGGTTCTAAATTCCAATCTTCTCCTTTTGAGATTCTTCTTTTGTTTATTTAAATTTGTAAAGAGACCTAAAGTTCCGTTCAGAGATGTTGAGACTTAGATCACCAATTAGAAGCCCTCACTTTGTAGATATTCAGGAACAATAATGTACTCGTGCTTTCTTAAAGAGTAAGGATCCACTAGGTTTTTTTTAAAGAAATTGCAAAGATGTGGCATGGTTACATCATGGATGATTGTCTAATCATGGATGATTGTCTATGTTTTGCAAAATACAAAGTCCACCCTCTTATAAAAAAATCAAATGAGACTTGTATTGGTTTTAAATTCTGGCTATTCATCATTTACCCCCATTATGGGAGGCCAAAGCCTTAAAATCATATATTTTCATGTCAATCAGGCCGAAAAAGAAAAAAAAATGCCCTTAATATTTTAGTTTGTACACAGGGAGAAACCAAGATTAATAAGAATATACGTTACCAACAATTAAATTTCATCCTTTCTTGCATTGTATTTGTATCTATAATTTTTTCTTGACAGCATATTAGCAGGGCCATTTGTCTTGGGCGTTTCATGGAATACCCTAGGTCATCAAATAAAAAATAAAAAAAATCACGTGAAGGTAACGGATACTAAAAAAAAAATAAATAAAAATAAAAATGGATTTTCAAAGAAGCTGCACGAAACAATGGGCACACATATCATCTTATTTGTTTGAGACTTAGGTTTGCTATTTACGGTTTCAAGTTTGACTCCCACCCTTGCGTTGTTCGAGTACTATGCGTGTAGCCATCTATGTAATCAAACAGTCCTTGTTTGTCAGAATTGCATAATCCTTAGGCCAAAGGTAAAATGTTTGAAGGTTGCACTAGCGAAGTATACCCTGGTCATAAAAATATGTATATCATCCTGCAATTGTTATTTTATTAAAATTTATGGCAAGAATTTAATATGTTGGAACTTTTTGCACATTCTGTGATGGTCCCATGTCATTTGAAATACTTTGTTTTTTCTGTTTGTAAGGTTTCGAATGACCAGTCTATTTGCTTTTTTATTGAAATTTTAAATGTTGATGCCCAAGCATGAATTATAGAAATTCCAATAAAAGAGACAAGCCAACCACATCTCATTTTCTAAGGAAACAGACTGGACAAGCTCCTCTTTGGCTGGTATGTCAGCCGCCGACAATCCTTATCTAACAAGCTCGGCCCAGACATGTGGCTTCAATCCATTTAACCCTCTTCGCATTTAACAATGCATATTGATTGTGGCAAATGTGCATCAATGAGTTAAAGATATGGGCCATTCATCCATCTAGAAAATCTCCTGACCAAAGATCAATTTCTTCAAAAACCAAATGTGTTGCACACATTGACTCAGTTCGCTGCAACAAGTAGCCCTAGCTAGCTCATGCCCACACTGGTTCAACTTGCCCAAGTTAGAGCTAAGCAAAGTATATGTTCAACTACGAATGGTGCACCCAAGTTAGCCACTCTGCTAGATATCTGCTTCAATGTGGGCAGGAGTGGCTCAGTGGAAACTCTCCCCATAGCAAATGGGCGATCCTGGCCCATATTGCTATCCTCCACACCCAGTTGCTGCTGTACTTTCTCCTCTGCCTTTGCTGCTGTGCAAGTCTAGGTTTTCATCCTAGAAAGCAACCCACCTCCAGATCATGGAGCCCAACACCATACCTCCAATAAAATCTCACTAAAAAGGGTAGTGGTTATCTTTCCACATCTCTCTTGACTCTTGAAAACACCAGATTGATTCCCACAACAGAAACCTTAGTCTGAGTGAAGTGGGGTTTTGCATTCTCCCACAATACCTTTCCTTCTGTGAAGTGGGGTGTTTGGGTTTTCCTTTGTTTACACTCTATCAAGTGGGGCTCTTCCCTTTAGTCTCTTACCTGGAGATCTTTCACAGTCTATAGAAAAGTGGGGTTTTGAAGAAATGTGTTGGGTTTTCATCATTTTTCAAATCTGTGCCCATTTCTAGAGGAACTTGTCAGTGATTGAGAGTTTGGGTTTTCATCATTTTCCAAATCTGTGCCCATTTCTAGAAGAACTTACATGAATGAGGTGTTTTCATATGTATTAAAAACCTTCTCATTCCAAGTGTCATGTGGGTTATTTCTTTTCTTCTCTTTTGAGTTTCATCCACCTGTAACTTCATTCTTCAAATCCATGGTTGTTAATTTCCACCTCCCTGGATATCTTGTGGATGAAAAGAAAAGTGGGGTTTTGCTAAATTCTTCTGGAGTTTCATCTGCATTGATTTCTGTAGATTTCCAGATGAAACTATAAAATCCTCGCGAAGTGTTGTGTTTTCACACCCTGTAGCTGTGTTTTCCAAATCCAGGAGATCTTTCTCCTTTTTCACATTAGAATTGAAGTGGGTTTTTTGAGTTAGAGATGATTCAGCTTTTGTTTCTAGTTCTGCTAGTGGAGGGTGTGTTGGCGCTCCTCCTCATGGTGAAGATCGGGCCGTTGAGGGAGCTGGCAATGAAGGGCTTAGATCAGCTGAAAACAGGGAAGGGTCCTGCGACCGTGAAGACCGTGGCTGGCACGATGTCGGTGATACTGTTATCTAGTGTCATGAGCATCATTAAGATCCAGAACCGGGGCGCGAAGCTCGGAACCATCACCCCCATGGATCAGGTCCTCTGGAGAACACATCTGCTCGAGGCATCGCTTATGGGTAACAATTGAATTCCTGGCCTTTTCTTCTTATTCTTCTGTTTACTATATTGATTTCCTCTTAAAAATTCTTGTTTGGGATTTGTTGCATTTGTTCTAATGGTAATGTGTTAGGATTTTGTTATTCTAATGAATTTCGTTAATTTATGGTGCATTTGGTTGCACTACCTCAAATAACTTGCAATCTGAGTTGAACCCACCTTTCTGTTTGTGTAGAATCACACAAATTCCACCTGCCTGAATATGTTGGATTGTTTTATTGTTTGTGTCAATGGTATAATAGAAAGGATTAGAGCTTGAACTTTATGAAAATGTTTCTGTTGACAACAGTAGCTGCTTGGAGATTGCTTAATAGTAAAGGCTGAATAAGTTGACAACACTGATGTGGTTAGAGATTGTGACTGTTAGGGTCTCTCTGTTTGCTTGGTATTGAATTCCTCATAACTTATGGTAAAGTGAGGCCTAACTAATAAGTTGAAATGAAATGAATATAAGAGTTTTGAAGGCTAATGGTCTACCATTTCAGATGTGACTGATGCTATGAGATTCGCCATTGCCCATTGGGTCTCCATCCTCCCAGAGTACTGACGCTTATCTTTTGATCTCATTTTGACGGGCTGGAGGGAAGTGGCCATTTTTGAGGCTGTTTGTTTTTATTTTTGCTTTTCCTTTCTTTGCCAGCTGGTGGTTTTAGTGTTCTGGGTTTCATTTTGTTTTGCTTGTCATTACTTTTATCTTGTACCACTAAGCTTTTGCTTAATCAAAGCTACCATTAGGAAAAAAAGAAGAAGAAGAAGAAAATGAAAAAAAAGAGAGGCCTAACCAAGAAATATATGGGACTGCGCCTAGGATTTGATTTACAAGGGTGATAACTGGACAATAATTTTCTACATAAGGGGAACTATTTGATTGCCATTTGTGGATCTTTATCTTTACTTCTTCAATTTTAGCTCCTTTGGTAGGAAGACATTACAAGAATTTCAAGGAACTTAATAGCGAGCTTACAATGTAAACAAGAAGAGATGGCAGGTCCCCTTGTCTCAGCTCCCTGGGAGGATGGGAAAGACCTTTTGGAGATTGACCAGCACCAAGAATCCATGGAAATGTACTTTAATTTCAGAAATATGCAAAAGGATGTTTGGATCCGTGGTACTTTTCCTGCTTCTCCCTTCTCCCTCATTTCATGCCTCTTTCCTTGCTTCTGCTTGTTTACTAAGCAAGGGCAACAATGGGACATGGGCGAAATGCATTTCATCTCACTCATGTAGTTTAATTGAAATTCTACCTTAATTTGATGTAATATAAAGAGGTCCATGTTAGTGAAAATCCAGGTAAACAATGCGGCATTTTCAATCCTACTATTCCATTCTTTAGCTGTTATTCTCCCTTCTCCCATCTCCTTCTATCTTTTCAACAGTTCGTTATTTTTCTTTTTGAACATTTAAGTATTTGTTGTTCTTCTTGCTTAATTTCTAATAAAACTGCAGGTAAAAAAAGTTCTTCATTTGACCTATCAATGAGACTTCTTTTGAAAATCCTTGGTTTTGATTCCTAATGGCACTCTATTAAGGAGAGGACAAATTTCCAGCTATAGTTAGCTTTTAGGATTTGGTTTGCTAAGAGATGGGTACCCACTTAGTATAGCTAAGTCTTCCCATAAAAAGATCAGATTAGTAGGCATAATTATAGGTGTACTTCCAGGCCCACCATTTGCCTGAACATACAATGGGTCTTCAAAGTCTCACCCAAAGAAAGTACGCAACCCATGCATACAATGCATGTTTGGATTTCAGATTCTCCACCTGTACAATTTAAGTCAGCAATATCAGAATAATAATTAAAAAAAAACCCCAATACTATATACCTTGAGTTCCTCCATTGCATAATTCCCTCTAGGTTGGGAAGAACTTTACTTTGGGAAGTTGCAGTTGGTGCGCAATTGACAGAAGGTTACATCTAGATTTGCGAATTCATCCTCAAAAATCCAAGTGCTTTCCATGATATAATGTGATCTCTTGTCCTGCTTGTGCCTTTATTTTCACTTTCATTTTTAACTGAAACTTTTGGCAACTAACTATGAAAACAACCATTCAATATATATATATATATATATATGAAGACAATGCTGCCAGGAAAAGTTTTTTTTTTTTTTAAAGTGAAGCAAATTAGTGGCTGACGAATGGCTAATAGGGATCAAATCTATATACCTCTTCATGGATGACCCATTTAATTGAGGATTTAGGATCTTTATAAATTCATTCAGTTTTTAGTTTTATTAGAAGTCAGTTCTCAAATAGGGTTGCAAAGAGTCATCTGCTGTGATTGTTACAGCAGTGTTCCAAGAAATCACCCATTCTTGATAATCACAACCATCTAATCAATAAGCCTGAAAAACACACAGTGGCATCAATTAGGTGTAAGTTATGACCATCAATTTGCTGACCCTGGTTGAGTTTTTATAAACTAACCATAAGAACAGATGCTATCTACTGAGGACATCTTGCATCCAATTATCCACATGCTAGCACCCAGACCACCAGTGCATTAAAATGCAGCCCAAACTATGTTGTAGTGCAATCTGGTTGCACTGGACAATTACTCTGTTGTACTAGTTTTTAGAAACTAAGGGGCCCTTTGTATGGAATTGGATCCCTAGAACTTATAGTAAAATGGGTTCCAACAAAGGATTATGAAAGAGGTTAGGGGTGAAGGGTATAAGGTGGAGATGCTGATGGGATCTGACCTACCTAGGATTTGATTGACTAGGATGATGGCTTCTATTAAATCTCCATCTCCCCTTGATTTATTTTTCATTAAAAGGCAGATTATTTGATGGTCATTGATGGATATTCACCTTTGTTTCTACAATTTTAGCCACTTTTAGGAGTACATTCTTAGAATTGCTATGAATTCAATTCTATGCAAACAAACAGGCCCTAAGCTTTTTGAAAACAAGTATAGATGTCCGCCTGTAGTTCATTTATGTTCACAACAAACTTTCTTTCTGAGGTGAGTGGATTCTCACCCTTTTTCTTCTTTTTCTCCGCTGTTCTCTCTCCTTTATAATTAATTTGTGGCAGTGGTAAGTGTTACTTTTCACTTTGTACTGCTATGGTCCACAGCATTTTCTCCTCCTTTTTACAATGCCCTGCGAGGGAACCATAATTATTTCATCCTGCAGCAATTCTATCTCCATTGACAGGCACATTCCTACTGTTTTACCTGCATTATCTGTGATTGGTGCCAAACTGCAAAAAAATGTTCTTTCCCACTGCAAACTGCTATCTTGAACATCAGGACAAGAGACTGTGGCATGGAAGATGCTCATTATGGCTGCCTTGAGGTTGTGGGTTTGAGTCATGTTACCAATCAGCAAAAAAAGGCAGAGAAAACATCTCTCTCTCTCTCTCTCTCTCTTCTCTCTCAATGTTTAAATTGTGCATTTCTGGTTCAAGAAAAAGGTTTTCTTTTGCGCTTGATTTTAGTGTTGAGATCTCTACATTGAGCCCATGACCTCCAACTAATCTTGTCTAATCCTTGCCGTGGCTCATTACTTCTAGCTCTTAGTTGAAAAGGTTAACACGACTCCCATCATATGCTGTCATTGATTGACTTGACGGTTCACTCACAACTGAGCAAATTGCTTGCTGGGTAGTGCCTTTTATCTGCCTTTGTGATGTTGCAAACTGCTTTTGACCGATGAACTCCTTAATCTTATCAAGCCAGCCTCCTTGGCCTCCATCTCAATCACAAGGTATCATAGATGAGAAGGGAAGCACACAAGATGACCAAAACGTTGAAACAGTGGCTCTGATATCAGTCTAATATAGGGTACGCTTAATGACAAATGGACACTACTGATTGAAGAGGATCGATCCCTGATGCCATGCGATAGTTACTTGGGCAGCGTAAGTGGGTGGAGTGTGTGACTATATACCAGGACAAACAAACAAAAAAAAGGGGAAGAAAGGGGGGGAGTGATTAAAGATCTCGGGTCTTACCAAAAGCTAAATTGGATCAGTCATCCATCACTGCAGTCCAACTTCAATTCCAAGAGAATAAACAGAAATGAACATGCAAATTCACGAAACCTGGATAGAATCTGTAAGAAGCATGCATCCCAACTAGAAGAAGACTTCACACACCCAGTATAGTGTTGGCACAGAGTTTAAAGAACTCAGCAATAGCTGGTCAACTGATTTGCTTGTGCATTGATATGTTGTGAAAGGCTAAATGCAGTTACATCCCTATAAACAATCTAGATTGTTAATGAAGGACAAAACTTTAGTAAGGTGCTTTTAGTCTGTACCCTACATGACTGAAATTACATGGCAGATTATATATACCCTTACCAAAGTTCTCCTCTAAACTTAAATATAAAACCAAAATACACAAATAGTTGATGTCCCTGCCAGATATGCTGTATGTGGTCCATATAACGTGTGGACCATGTCTCCATTGTGGTCCCATTCAGGCATGGGCCTGGTTCCCACTGGCTTAGTCTGGTCATATGCTCTAATGCAAGTGCGGTACTATGGTTTTCAGACTCCTGATCATCTTAATATACATCTTCCATTAAAAACTAGGCATTTTTTGTTCAGGAAGAGACATTTTCTTTTGAGGGGGATTTTATTGGATGTACATACAATCATACTCAGGTTGAAACCAGCAAATTGTAGGGCCTTTTTTCTACTAAAAATTGCTTTTCTAATAGTGTGGTATTCCTATGTGGGCTTAGTGCACAAAATTTGAAGCCCTCAATGGAAATCTGAATCCCTCATTTTAATGGAGTATTCTCTGGTACTTGAGAAATTAGCAATATGGTAGGAGTCTTTTCTAGTAATTCCAGATGTCTCTTGTTCAGTTAAGATTGCTTGTGTGAGGCTTTTAGCACCTGTGTTCATGTCATGTGAGACTTATTCCATTGCTTTTTTCAGAAAACATTTCCCCAAACTAAATCTTGATCACCTCCAAGTTCCAATGTTGATTTTCACCACCTATTTGACACCCAATTTGGAACCATAGTCCTTTCATACTATTAAGTTGCCTTTCATGTAGAAGCACATGTACCATTTTAATGTGTTTTTGCAATCCACTTGTTCCTTTTTCATTAGGCGAGTGAATTGGATTTACACCTCAAAATCAATATTGATCATTGGCACTGATTGTGACTTGGCTCAGAGGTTCATTGAAGCACTGATAATGACTTAGCTCATCGAGGCATACTTTTTCATCTTATGTGTTTCCAGATTCTGCTCCCCCAGTTGTATGTAATAACAAAAAATCATCTGTTCTGTGAAAATATCTCAATGACTTGTGCATTGGGGAACCTCCAAACTATCTGCTTCCATGATGAAAAGGATCATCACTGGTAAGTAGTAACCATTTTCTGGTTGTTTTGCAGGCTATTCCCTCTTTCTTGGATTTGTCATTGATCGCTTGCACCACTATCTTCGAAAATTAAAGGGTTTGAGGTCGACAGCTGGAGCTTCCAAGCAAGAGGCTGAGAAGCTAAAGAAAGATAATCAACATCTAAAAGAGAAGGAAGAGAAAGCATCCAAGGAAATCAGGTTGCTCCAGGAAGAGATATCCAGTCTAACAGAAACTTTACAGAAAGCGAAATCTGAATCAGAAGAGAATGAGAAAAGGGCAGTGTCTGCAGAAGCTAGCGTCACTGCCCTTCAGAAGCAGTCTGAGGATCTCCTCCTTGAGTATGACCGTTTGTTGGAAGATAACCAAAACCTTCAGAGCCAGTTTGCATTTAGGGTTCAGTGAGGCTTTGAGGGTTTTTTTTTGGAACTTATTATTCAATGAGTTCTAAAGATGGAAACAAGAAATTCATGGGTTTTTCCATATGGGTGTCACTGAGCGGATCATACTTCTTGGCTGGATCCAAATTGTCAATCATGGACCAGTTGGTAAGGATGGGGGTTTTCTTTTGCCAAATGTTATTGAAAATTTTTGTCATTCATCATGAATTTTGGTAGCTTTTCTTTTCTCTCCCTTCTGTCTTGTTTCTCTCAAACAAGCTGTATTATTTGATGAACCATTGACATAGGTAGGGAATATGGATGCTCACTTCTTTTATTGGTTTTTGAGAACATAGTGATGATGAGTTGTTGAAGATGGACGAGATTAAAAAGGATAGTGATTTTGTTTGTTGTATTCCTGGTGAGCAGCATCGGCTTCTATTTCTTACTGTGATTACCTACTCTTTGCAATATGAGCACTGACATTTGCCATATGCAGGCCCTTTTGTATTCTAGGAACTTGGCTAAAGAAGACAGTGGTTGATGTAGGTGTCAATGGTCTAGATCCAATGGATCATGTGATAAATCAATCCCTCAATTATATAGATATATATATTGATTTCATCAGTCAAATGGTGCAAAATCAATGGTCAAGATGAGTCCAACTCATATTTACAAGGTGTCACCTATTTTGGTTTGAAGTTTGGCGACTGGCTGGATACACACAAGAAGGCTAGGCCCACAGTCCCCCCTGCATATCCAAACGGCCATAATCATGCCCAAGTGCACACGGTTGGTTATTTGATTCTTTTCAATTGTTTCTCTCCTCTTTTGTAGAAAGGTTGTTAGGATGAGATTGGATTAAGTGGAATCTCGCCAAGAAAGCCAATTAGAGATTTATGTCTCCTAAAAAACTCAACTGATACCAGCAAGCAAGTACTATTTCTCGTAAGTTTTTTTTTACTTTATATGCTCCTTTGAATGTAATAGGACTACTCTCTGGGGTCTTTATTATTCTTAAGATCTTGATATGGCTGGGATTTCATTAGGGTTTTAAAGATGTTTTAAGCTTTATATATGTCATTGTTAGGGACACCGATGTATGCTGGTTAAATTGAATAAAGTTGTATTGTTACGCTTTTATTTTTTATCCACTTGTTTGAGGTGAATTTCACAATCAATGGTAAGCAAATCTTTACTTTTCTCCTTAATTGAGTTGGTGGTTATTTTGAACTCAGATTGTGATTCCTTGGCAATTAAATTATAACTGTAGTTCTTTTTTCTATGTTTTTAAAAGGAGGACTGGAACTCACACATTCTCATAGCATTTGTTGTCCCTAATCAGCTGCTCTACAGCCAGACATTACATGTAAGTTGTATAAGTCGAGTTATTCAAACTTGAGCAAGACCTTCAACTTAAGAGTTGTGCTCGACTTGGTTCATTTCGAGATGAGGTAAAAAAAAGGGGAGTGTAATCTGGTGGAGCACAGACACAAAAGATTCTATTGCAGAGTAGGAGCAGAGAGCACCAATAGACAAGATAGTTAACCATTCCCTCCCATGTATTGTAAAATTTGTGGCCACCTGATTGAGTGAATCTGCTGATATTTATACTCCACAGTGGGAATAATCTGATGGATGTTTTGGATTTTGCATATTTTGTACATCAGCACATGATACCGGGTGTAAATTGGTTTCTGTAGGAATGTCCTTAGTTTGTCTATTTTAGTTTCCTTGCCTTTTGTTAATGGCATAGATCTAAATTAGTCAACGTTTGTCTGTAAGTTTTGTTTTTTCATTGCTAAATGGAGGGTGTCCCCGCCCTTTAGGTTGGACTAATCCCTTCGAGCCCAAAGGGAGCCGGGAAAACTCCCTACGGCCTCAGTGTGATAGCGTTTATCGAACCCACAACCTTCAAGAGCAAATCGTGGTCTTAGGCGAGTTGAGCTACCTTATGACAATTATTCAACATTTGTCCGTAATTTGAAGGTCATTAGTTTGATGGCATTGGGTCGGAACTGGGAAACCAATTGCTGTCGTTGCAGTGAACCGATTTAACGAAGGAAGAGATCACCAGTTTAACCCAACCCATCGCTATCCCTACCTGTGACTCGAAAGTGCTAGAAATTTTTAGGCTCCGCCCATGTGAATTTGGCTCACGGGATCAGTGCTTTAATGTTTGGAGCAACTAGACATCGCTTACCTCTATGACTGAGCATTGCATAAGAAATGCTAGTATGCAACGACAGTTTACGGAGGACTTAATGGGCCAGGTCATCGCAAGCCTGAATCAAACCTAGTCCACATTTGGCAGGATTAATTGGGCGACTTTTAGGTCTGTGGGCTGGGCTTAGGCCTAATTTTCTTATAATAAGCCTCTTGTTAGTACAAGCTTTCTGGAATTTTTACATGGAAGACCCTTAATATGGATGGCATGGTTTTGAAAACTTTCCATGATTATTCTCTGAAGTGGTGGTCAGAAAATAAGAAATGGTTGCTGCATCAGGTGGGGCAAATTGATGTTAAATGTAGACACTTGGCTTAATGTGTATCATACACAGTTTGCTTTTATTGGATGGTTAGGTTTTATAATCTTTATTAACCAATTAATTACTTTTTTATTTTTTTTTGCATAGCCTCTCTGCTGTTCCATATTTGTAAAGCTCATTTTATGGTTTTTTTAATTATTTTTTTACTTTTTATTTTTATTTCCAGGAAATTCTTGGGTCCAATGTGGGACTTACTTTCCAAACGGAAAACAGAGTCGTTAACGGCCATGACACCATTCTATCAATCTCAGCCTGCTACCACATGATATTTTAGGCCCTGGCTCATGGCATTTCATCCTAATATTGCGACATGGTTTTAAAAAGCCTCGTGTGGAACTAAGGCCATCTCACCCAATTACGGAGCACGGTTTTAAAAAGCCTCATGTGGGGGTAAGGTACTCCCACTTACAAATATTCCCATACATATATGCCCAGGATTAGGACCATATTTGGAAGGAACTTATGCACTACTGAATGCCCAGTTATTGAGCCTAACCCAACACTTCTACAAGGGGGCTACAGCAATGACACCCTCTGAGGCATAAGCTTTCTCCTATCTGATAGGTCTAGTGAGCTTACAAATTTCCCATGTGTCATACTTCTAAAAGCTGCATTTTATGTACTACAACAGCAGTAATGTGTTCTTTAACCTCAAATAAAAAAGCAATAATTTGTTTGTTATAGTGATTTATCCTCATAGATGCGGGTACAGCTTCCTTGCTTCTCTCTGTTTCGGGTGATCTGTCATGATTCAGTGATTCAGCCCAAGTCTTGAACTCAATATGACTTGTATCGAACTTTTTTAACTCACCTAAGTATGCGACGTTGATTCAACTCAGATAGTTCGCGACTCTGATTGAGTCCAACTTGGTATTTGATGATGATTAGACTCGCTCAAGCCACGGCTTTTTAGTTGGGGTCACCTAATATGCTAAGTGTAAGGAATTTAAAGACTGAGTTTATTATTCAAATTGTTCGATTTCAACTGACTCAGTTGGACATCAAATAGAGTTCCTATAGTGGATTGCCGATTAAAAAAAAATTTTTTTTTTCAGTTTCTGGAGGATCTGAGTTTTATGAATTTTAGAAGGGAAACTGCAGTTGCCATATTCAATTCCACGAATAAGATGAGGGGGATTGAATGGATAGGGTCTTAAAAACCGGAAAAAATTGTGTAGATGGGCCATTGTCTCCATTAGGGGCAGATTTGGAACAGTGGGCCATGAAATTCACTTGTAATGACTAGCCTAGTTTAAAAAAATTGACTCAACTCGACCCACTCTAACGTGAAGTGCACCAAATAAAAAATGGGTGATCTTAGTATGCTAAATGCTTGATCAAACTCATCCAGATATTCAACTCTGTGGCCTACTGTTACGTGTGAGTTGGGATGGACGATTTGTAGAAGTATTTATTAAATTTCTTTTTGCTAACTATTTCAACTAATACTATTTAAAAAAAAAACTATTTCTACCAATACCAAAATCTTCAGTGCTAGTTGAGGGACATATGCCTACTCCGCAACAGTATTGTCACGGGGATGTGAATGAGACATCATGGATTGAAGGTGGAATGTGATTTCAAATTTCAAAAGAGGCGATAATTAGATCTTGCTAAATCAGGCATCTAAATGCAATGCTAACATTATTTTAGAGAAAATTTTAAAAATATTGTGCACTTGCATGATAAATCTCTAAAATAAAATTATATAAAGAATATTGTGCGATTTACAAAATAAATTGATTACTTAAAACTTCTACAGATCTTCTACTAGAAGATACAATATAGCGGTCACTTTCTCAAATTTATACTTGGAGAATATTCAAGTGCATATGTCTCTCACCATTTTTTTTGTGAGAACTCTAGGTGGGACCTATTGTATGGTCTCTCCAAGTAGACCATACGCACGACCCCCTTGAATTAACCTGTTTACCAATTTTTAGTCAAATCCGAATTTATTAAACCATTGGATCAACTATGCATCCATTCAAATGGAATGAATTTGTGGGTTATGGATAAATGGGTTAAGAACATGTGATTGGGGCCAAACTTGGTATCTATGGTGGTCCCACATGGATCTTTCCATCCTCCCCTGCCTCATCTCTTGGTGGGGTCTACAATGGGCCCCACAGAGGAGTATGCACGGTCCCTTTGTGACGGACATATGCACATGAATATCCCTCTTTATACTTATCTTAATTTGCCGCATCATACATTGAATATATATATATAGACAAAACTACTATAGTGTGAGGGACATTTTCTTTTTTGGAAAGTATTAATGTCCAAGAAGACAAAACTATTATATATATATATATATAATAGGTATGGAAAATAATCTTTAAGAACTAGTTCTCACCACTTTTTTGTGATAAGTCTAGGTGACGCCTATCTATCATCCAATTCAAATCTTGTAATACATAGGGACCTCCTGATAGTTGCACGTTCTAAGTTTCGGCCAAATCCAAATTTACTAGACTATTAAATCGACTGTGTACAAATCCAAATAGATTGGATTTGTGGGCTATGGATGATGGTGTTATGGACATGTGATTGGGGCCAAACTTAATATTTGGGGTGGTCCCACAAAAATCTTTTCATCCCCCTTATCCTTTCTCCAAATGGAACTTATAAGTGGGCTCCATAAAAAGTTCTCACAACTGGTGTGCAAGAACACTTCTTATTAGAATTAAAGCCCTATATATAAGCACCATTTTTTTGTGAGAAGTTTAAGTAAGGCTCATTTATCACTAAATTTAAACCTTGCAATATACAAAGACTTCCCTGATAGTTACACGCCCTAAGTTTTAGTCAAATTTAAATTTGGTGGACCGTTGGATCGATTGTGCATTAATCCGAATGAATTGGGATTGTGGACTACGGATGAAGGGGTTAGGGACATATCATTGGGGCCAAACTTGATATTTATGGTAGTCTCACATAGATCTTTTCATTCCCTTTGTCCGATCTCCAAATAGAACTCACAAGTGAGCCCCATAAAAGTTCTCATGGTAAGTGAGTGAAAATAGTTTTCACAGGATCAGACCACGGATATATATTTGAAAAATAATCCTATGAGAACTAGTTCTCACTATGTTTTTGGGAAAAACTCTAAGTAGGGCCTATCTATCAGCCAATCCAAATATTGAAATACATAGGGACCCCCCTGATAGTCGTACACCCAATGTTTCGATAAATCCGAATTTATTGGATTGTTGCATTGACAGTGCACCAATCTAAATTGACTGGCTTTGTAAGCCACCGAGGAAGGGGTTAAAGATATGTAATTGGGGCTAAACTTGATATTTATGGTGGTCCACATAGATTTTTTCATCCCCTTGGTCTCATCTCCGACTAGGACTTATAAGTGAGCCCCATAAAAAGTTCCAATGGTTGGTGTGTGAGAACAGTTCTAAGAGGATCAAAGCCATATATATATATGGAAATATTAGTATGCATTATTTCCTTACCATAAAGTGAGATATGCTTACATAGCTTTGCTTATTTGTACTTGAGCATTTCTCTTTTTTATATGGCTTGTTGTTTTTTGCACATTAATACTTTCAAACATGGAAGTGTCCTTTATCCTATAGTGAAAGAATGATACAGACAAGCATTCCTCATACATATATGTATATATAGGTGATAATCAGGTGAGAACTATTCTCACCTACCTACGGTGAGAACTTTTGACCAGGGGAGATGGAAAGATCCATGCGAGACCACCTCGGATATCAAGTTTATCCCCAATTACAAATCCCTAACCCCATCATCTGTGGCCTACAAATCTAGTAAATTCAAATTGGTGTACAGTCCATCCAACGGTCCAATAAATTTGGATCTGATTAAAACTTAGGGCGTGAGACTATCAAAGGGTCCCATATGTATTGCAATGTTTGGATTTGGTGATAAATGGGCCCCACCTAGCGTTCTCACAAAAAAAATGGTGAGAACAATTCTCACTTGAATATTTCTACGTGTATATATATATATGAGGAATGTTTATATGTAATGTTTGTATGTCTCCTTCTCTCACCATAGGGTGAGGGATGCTTACATGGCACTCTTTATTTATACTTAAGTATTCATCTTTTTCGTATAACTTTTTTTCTTTTGCACATTAATATATCCATATATGAAAATATCACTCACTTTTTAGTGAGGGATGGATACATACTAATATATATATATATATATAAGGAATGTATATATATATATATTACGAAGAGTTTTCCAATCCTTTAAGCCGGATTAATTCCTTTGCGCCTAGGAGGAGCTGGGAAATTACCTAGCCTAGTATGGTAGCGCACCTTGAACTCACAACCTTTTATTTTAAACATCTGTAAGGGCTATTGTTCACAAAAAAAAAAAAAAAAATAGTGACAATGAAATAGTGCATGCATGGATTCACAACTGCATTCACAGGTGAGACCAAGAAAACAACGGGTGGAAGTAACACCTCCACTCCTTTGATATGGTTGAGATACATTGTTGTTAGTAGATACCATTGTTGTTAGTAGATATCCCATATCGCACCCATGAGATCTGAGACACTCCTTATATAAGATCATAAAAATTTTATGTTCTTATTTAGCTTTTTACTTGACCATTACTGGCACCACCCAATCGAAAATCATTAGCCTGCCATTGCTCATATTGGAAGATGGTTCTAAGTTTCTAGCCATTTTTAGGGTCGTTTGTTCCTAAATATTGGTATGCAATTCCTTCTTATTACTGTAGGCTCCAATTAAAGGGTGTACCCCGTCCACGGGATGTATAGACGTGCTATGTTTTGGCGTGCACAACGTTGAAAGAAGCAGGCATATAGTAAACTCTACAGTCATGGGTAGGAGCAGATCTAAGATGGGCATGTGGGTGCAGGTAAACAAAGTGTGCTTCAAAAAATTCAATAAAAATGATGGGTACACCGTCAAAATCCACAATGTGCTGCCAATATTAAACTACCTATTAGGGGTGCACCCTTCAAACAAAAATCTTGATTCTGCCATTGATCATGGATCCTATTTTTACAAGGCGGGCCACTGTTTTTATTTTATTGGTGATCAGCAGTCCTGTTCCATGTTAAATATAATTCTCCCATATATCACTTAGATCACAGTGATGCTCATCATACTTTTAATTTACTACATAAGGACTCGAACTCATACACATTCTCACTGGCACCCATGCCCCTTACCATCTAACTATACACCTTGGGATGGTAGAAGTTATTTTCTTCATATGGTGATCTTGGCAGTTCTATTTTAATATTTTTTTTTGGAGTGAAAAAAATATTATTTCAATTAAATAGTTAATAGCAACCCCCATTTGTGTGATATTTGGTTAGTTGAATTTTGGTTTGGATCCGACAGTCTACCTTGATGAGAAGTGGGCTGGCTCCAAATCCGTTTCTAATATGAGAAGTTTGGGCTTGCGGTAGACCACCCATTTGGCCAAACCCATTTCCCCTTTTTTTTTCTTGGCTCATGGCCAAGTGCGAGAAAAGTAAAGGTGCGCACTGAGGATCGAACACTGGTGGACAATATAGGAGTTGGTTGTCTTGTCCACCGGAACAATATGAGATTCCCGAACCCATTTCCCTTCTATTATCAGAGAAGTTACAGTAACGAATAGTGATCCTCAAATCTGACTGATCAAAAGAGGAAACCAAACAATAACAACACTAACTTCAAGCCATCAGTTCACTAGCGTAGAGACAAAAGACCCTCAATAATTCAAGGGCTGGTTTGTGTCCCTATCCGATGAAGAGAAGAGGCCAAAGACAAGTGTAAGTTTTTTTTTTTCTCCTGTCTAATGTATATCTTCCTATTTTTTTGTCTAATGTATATCTTCCTATTTTTTTGTCTTCGCAAGGTCATTGGCCCCTTGCCATAGATGAAGCAACTTTAACCCATAGAAAATAGGGGGATACATGTGACTAGGACTTTAGCTGTTAAAGGGATAGATGACAAAGGGGTCAAATGGATATAGATTGGTTGAACGTGGTTACAAGTTGGGGGAATGGATTATTGGCTGCCACATGCATAAGCAATCCTAAAAGGGTGGTGGAAGGAGAGAGAAGTTTCATTCATTTTATTCTTTGATAATGGAAATATTGTGTGCCATTTCTCTATGATCATTTGTGTATGGCCGAGGAGAAGAGCATATTTCTTTTCTAGTTTTATTTTTCAAACTCCAAAAGCGTGTACAGCATTGTGTTCCTGTGGAGAGGAATTGGATTATCCTAGACCTCAGGTTATGGATGGTGATCCTTAAGCTTGGATTTTGCTTAAGCGTGCCCATGGTTTCCATGATCATGACTAATGAGGAGAATAAATCTTGTTAATTTACAGAGTAGGAGTAATTGATTATTTTACCTCAACAAATTCATTAAAAAAAATAAACAATAAAACATTAAAATCAAAATACTTATACATCATCTATTACACAAAAAATTTAACTGAAAAACCTCGACACAAGACTTACTTGTAAATCATTATTTCCAAGAAATTATATAGACCAAATCAAATTCTTTAATGACCAAAGTAAGTTCTTTGATGCACTGAAAATTTCAAACTTTTTTACTTATTGATGTATACTTAAATTCAGTGGTTGGCCACACCTAACCTGGGGTTGCAGCTATGCTGTTTAGGCTATTATTATTATTTTTATTTTTACCAGTAAAGAGAATACTTGCATTAATTAGAAAATTATAAAAAAGAAAAGAAAAGAGATACAACAAAAATGCCAAGAGAGAAGAAGTACAAGAACACTGTACCCTAAGACAACAAACTACAAAATAACACCCTCTCAAGGAATAACTCGCCCAACCCCCTTGTTTGACTAGAGCGTCATTATTATAATTAGCAGATCTTAGCTTATGGCGGAAAACAACATCAATCTTAGTAGAAAGATGTCAAATTTTATTAAAGAGAGACTGAAACTTTCAAGGATTGACTCTTCGATCGATTAAATACTCAAACAACTACATTAGTAGAATCACTTTTCACAATAAGGTCACCATTGAAGTTTCTTACAAAGCATCGAAGAGCTTCTAAAATTACCAAAAACTCCACTTCATTAGACTCACAAATTCCTACATATTTAGAGAACATAAATAGGACATCTCTCTTACAATTCCGAAGCACTCTTCCAATTCCCGCTTGCCCGGCTTACCTCTTGCTGCACCATCGACACTAAATTTAAAAAAGCCAGGGGGAAGGGAAGACCAAAGAATAGACTCTCTCGACTTAAGGGGACCACACTCTATACATGCTTCCCAATTAATAGTGATATCATCAAGAGTAAAATTTAAAAACTCCTCCCCAATTAAAGCCTACTTAGCAACCTTCATATTTAACAAATCAATCAATTTCGATGGAGACAAGAAGCCTCCTTGAAGATCATGTTGTTCTTTTCTTTCCAAATAGATAAAAAATCAGCAAAAGGAAGGATCTTCCAAAAAATACGAACACACTCAACAAAATGACTTCCCAACCAAGACTAAACAGTATTTGCAATATTCTTTGAGAACCATTACGCGATGATACACCTACATAATAAGTGATTCTATACAAAAGCCGCAGTCTCATAGTGAAGAAAGAATACTGAAAACTCCCCACAATGGACCTCCTTTGAAGCCTGAAGACTCCTTTGAAAAGCAACTCCCCTAACACACACACACAAAGTACTCTCATCTCTCCCCTCATAATAATCATTGACAGCCACTTCTTTATTAGTAACCACTCTAAAGATCCTTTGAAGAAGATTATACAAGGGACCGACTCTTATCCAATCATCTAACCAGAACATCATATCGGTTCCCTCTCCCACCACAAAACCTGCCCCTTTCAACACCACCTCCCCACTAGCAAAAGATATCTTCTCCTCTACAAAAGCAATAGTACCCCGTAGTCTTGACCTGCGGGATCTACAGCCAAAATTGGGCCACCACCCCTATTTGTTTGCACCATTCTTAGAAGCAATGACCCTCCTCCAAAGAGACCCTCTCTTCTCCCCAAACCACACCACCATTTGATTAAAAGAGCCTTGTTTTTATTCTCCAAACTGCTAAATCCAAACCCATTCTGTCTTGGTGTAGTCACCTCACTCCATTTGATCACCTTGATCATCCCATAAGAAATTCCTACATATGCGATCCACCATCTCCACCACTGCTTTTGGCATCTTGAAAAGCGACATATAGTACATTGGGATATTAGATAAACAAGCTTTAATAAGTGTGATTTTACCACCAAAAAATAAGCAATTATTCTTCTCGGTAAACAATTTCAATAGCTGGATCCCATAAGGATTTGGATCTTAACTTTGCCCCAATAGGAAGACCAAATCACACAATAGGGAGCTTACCCACTTTATAGTGAATCGAGGATGCTGAGGAATGAATTGAATCTTCAAAACACCTAATACCCACCAATAAGCTCTTGGACATATTCACTTTAAACTTGAAATCAACTAAAAACACCTTAAAATTCTTCTCAACGCAAGAATTTCATCCTTCCTCAAGGAATTAAAAAGAATGGTGTCATCCGCAAATTGGATGAAATTTTAGTACTCTCTTTGTATAATGCTACTACTTTGATCCTTGGGACATTGTTTTTCTCATGGCCCAATGTCCTGTTACATTAGGAAGTGGTCTGATGTCTTATATTGCATGAATAGGACCTTCCAATATCTAAGATACTTGGTGTCACCCATGCGCTCTGGGGCCAGCCAACATTTTCGATGATTTGGGTCCTCAAACTGTGTCCTCACTGATGCTAGCATGTTTGGATGGACCGGGGTCATCTAATTAGTGGCTCCACTTCTGATTGGTAATTTATCTCATACTCTTTCGGCCGGTCACCTTCCAAAGATAGTCCGACCAATAGAAAGGGTCATCTGATCAACTTGATAGAAGGGGATGCCGGGCACTTGCGACATCTTTCACTCGTATTCATGTGAACTTCTTATCCCACATTGTTTTAGTACTTTTTAAAAATTTGACCCGATATACTAATTCTTATTTCTTTTTCATGCATCTACATGCTCGGTATTAAGCGTGAGTGGTCAAACTAGTTTAATTTAAAACCAAAAAGGTAATCAATCTTCGTTCTTATTGCCGTTAGGTTCAATTTACTTTTCTTTTTGGTAAAAGATTTTATTTTTTTTATTTTTTTTAAACCTAGGACACTCCACAAAGCAATAATCAAATGATGATTTGCAATTTTGATATTATATTTATTTAAATAAATCATCTTAGTTGAGGTCTAAACAAGGAAAACATGACTTCTCACTTACCATGTAAACAACTTCTCCCCTCGAAAGGAGAAAACCATAAAAAGGAAAGGTTAATGAGATCTTCTTTTGATTCTATTCTCATTTAAAATATAGTTTTTTGTATATATCTCCCTAGAATTTATCAAATTTGTAAATAGGCCTCTCTAGTTTCTACAATTGCATATACCCCACTATCTTTTCATTTTAATACCTTTAATGTCTCCAATATCATTAGTCATAATGAGAAAAGGCAACCACTAAAAGATTTTGAGTTTTTTTTAATGAAAATGGCAACTTTGCCCTTAAAATCATTAAAAAATAAAAATACATCATTATTTAAAAAAATGCCATTATTTTATCCCAGGTTCCAATAGTCTCTCTCAAACTCTCGCACATACATGAGGCCGAACTATTTGAAACTCTCATCAATCTAGTGGAGGGTTGTGCACGAATTGTGTCAATTATAGCAATTTATAGGCACAAGTGTTGATTGCTATTATAATCGATTTTAATTAATGAAATGGGCCTTTATTAATAAAAACGGATTCATATAGGGCTACTATCTCCCACCAAATGTACTATAGTAATTGTTAATATTACAAGCTATAAAGAAAAATAAATCTAAACTTTGAAATTACAAATATATAGATAAAGAGATGGGTGAAAGTGTTATTTTACTCTAAAACCTTATGATAATTGTAATGCTACAAAATTTAGGACGATAATGGTATTAAAATTAAAAGGCATGAGCTATATACAAAATTACAAATATTGAAACTATAGGGTTTATTTACAAATCCTAAAAACCTTAGTATGGTATATACAAAAAAACTCTACAAAATAAGGTTATTGCTAATTTTTGAAAGAAATGACATATCATCTTCATTATAATTAGAAAGCGACAATTGTCTTCATTTATTTCCTAACTACTTAGGGAATCGGTCCTATGTACTTAATTCTTATATATTTCTTTTTTTTAAGAATTCATTTGTACTTTAATGTAAACAAAATCTGAGAGTGCATTTGTCCGATAAAAAAGTCCCTAAATAGAGAGAAAACTTGTTTTGATTTATTCGACAACCTATTATTTTTTTGTTTAATGAAAATATTTTTTTCCCAAAAAAAGAAAAGAAAAACAAACGTTTCTCGATAAAGAAAACTTTGATCTCCTGCAGAAAAGGAGGAATGTAGGATTACTGTGGTTTGAATGGCAATTGGTCCGCTCAATTGGATACCCTGATCTGAACATACCATAGGGTCATGGAGCAGAGTCGGGTACCTTGATCGATTTATTTCTATGGATAGATTTCAATGCTTACAATCTACATGACTATTGCCTTGTCGGGGCTATATATAGAACATGAGGCCCCTTAGCTGAGCCCAAAATGACTGAACGCTTGACTTCATTTCGATGGGTGCTAAATCGCAGGTTCTGTGACCATGGAGGGAGTCTATTTCGTGGCCCAATAGCATTGATCAAAAGATGAGCCCCACCATGTGTTTTCAACCACAGACAGTTGAATTCCATTCCCTCTTATATATTTTCTAGCTTCAGTTCAAAATGACTAATGTCTGATTGCTGATCAACAGCCTACAGTTACGGTCCACCAATCTCCCTCACTCAATTAGTTATGGTCCACCAGATCAACAGATCTGATCATCGATTGCAAAGCGTCCACGTGCCCATCGAGATAAGTGACCCATGAAAATGGCAATAAACGCCATGAACGCATGCAGAAGCGCGAAAGATGCATCACATCTGACACGTGTCCTATGGGTCCCACAGACCTCCACGCAGAGACCCGTCGTAAGCTCTTCTTCTTCCAATTTCATCCTCTCTCTCTCTCTCTCCTGCTGCTGCTTCTTCTTCTTCTTCTTCTTCTTCTTCTTCGTCTTCCTCTCATCTCTTCATTTGACCTTTCTTTCCTTCTTCTTCTTCTTCCTCAGGAAACAGGAAACTGGTTTGAATCCCAACTTTCTGCAATCTCTCTTTGATTGAGAACTCATTACAAAAGACCTTGCTTTGTTCATCTTCCTCTGGTTTCTTAATCTCTTGAAGCAAAAAGGATATGGGTAGTTCTGTTTTCACTCTTCTGAGACAACCCATATAGCAGCATTTATTATACCATACGTTTTCCCTGAGAAACCTCCCATCATACACATTCAGTTCGTTGTTTTGTCGTTCAGAAAGGTACCCATTTGTTCGTTTTGTCGGTCACGGTTATACAAGTTGTGATTCTGTTTGTATCTGAGCATAGCTGTGTGGTTCTCAAGTGAGAGAAGGAGAGAGTTCGATTGAGTTGGAATGGCTGGGAACGAATGGATTAATGGCTATCTGGAAGCGATTTTGGATACTGGGGCGGCGGCGATAGACGACCAGAGGCCGACGCCGGTGAATTTGAGGGAGGGGGGCCATTTCAATCCGACCAAGTACTTTGTGGAGGAGGTGGTGACCGGCGTCGATGAGACGGATCTCCACCGGACATGGATCAAGGTCGTCGCCACCCGCAATACCCGCGAGCGGAGCAGCCGGCTCGAGAACATGTGCTGGAGGATCTGGCATCTAGCTCGCCGGAAGAGGCAGGTATAGATTGTGTTTTGATTTGATCCTATTTTTTTCTGTTTGGTCTTTGCAATCCTGAAAGATTAGGATCTTTTTTTGATTTGGGGTGCGTTTGGATGTACCCACAATGCCATCCAGTAATAGAAAATAGCTTCGGCTGGGATTGTGATTTGGGGTGGAAAAAAAAGTAAATGAAATCCACCCACGGTTTTTCCTCTATTGTTGTTGGCAGCCCAATTGCATAAAGAAAGGCAAAACATCCGATTTGGTAATATTGGGAATCCCAAGTAAATTGGGTCCATCCGAAATCTACTCTCACTACTTCTAACCTGGCATTTCATATGGTTCTTCTCTCTCTCATATGCACGTGTTGTACTTTTCTATACACATCATACATACATATTTGTGTTAGATTCAATATAAGGGTTTTTTTTTCTGTCAAGTGGAATTGTTTGAGAGTTTGGAGAAGTTGGGGAGCGTGATTCAGAATTTTAGATATTTAAGCTGCTCTGTTCTAATATTTGAATTTCTTTATTGGGGTGACTGTAGTGTAGGTGCTTCACAATTTAATCTAAACTAGTGTTTTTTTTTTCCTAGGTTGAATTTTCCACATACTGATTGTTACTATTTCTCTTCTTCTGAGTGTTTGAAGAGATCAAATTCAACAAATATTGTTTATTTGTTTATTTTTTATTAGAGTTTTATTTTTCTTAAGATGGAAGTAAAACAGTGATATTTATATTTTCGAGAAATTAGTAAAATCTATATGGATAGATTTCAGCATGCAGTTAATGGCTGCTCTTTTTTTTTTTTTTCAGAATAACTGAAGCAATTTAGATTATAGAAAATTGACTGATTTTTTTATGATTGTTTTCTTTTGAGTGGTAGTACAGCTTTTCATATTGCATTTTACTACAGCCATGTTGCTAAATTAGTAATCAATATAAATTTCCATGAACTGGGCTTCTTCAAAGGGGTCAAGACTCAAGAGTGAAGGACTAACAAATTGATGTCAGACTTTTTCCCCATTTGATAAGAATTGACTAGTCACTTTTCAACTATAAAAATGTCTTATGAACTTGATGGTTCCTGTTTAGATCTGGATATTCCCTCTCCAGCCCTTTGATAATCCTCATTTCTCAAAAACTCCTCGGAACAATAGGAAATTCAGCAAATTCCTATATTTGGATAATTTTGGAAAATTAAATTATTTTTCTTTAAAAATGTTTCTGGATAATGACTGTTTTGACTCTTGAATACAAGAGTCTTAGGTCAAATAAACATGGCTGAATCATCTTTAGTAGTTGCGGTGTTTATTATCATCATAATCCCCGAAACCGCCTTCAGCGTCAACATCAAAAGCGTTGTCTGGTACTCTAATTTAATTGGGTATCAGACTATCAGCTGTTTAGGTTCCACTCTATCGTTATCACGTTTTTGCATTGTGTAGGAACCCAACCCAGTTGAAACACAATGGGTGACTGGGATGGGAAGAACTAATTTGAATTAGTTTTAGTTATAAACTAGTTCAGCAACCGGGTCAAACTCATTGACTTTGGTGAACTTGTCCTAGTCTAGCTAAGTTGACTGAGTTGTATTAAGGCATTTTGGGAATCAAACAAGGACTTCATATGTCTTACATTATTAAAATGGTAGAAATTAAAGTTTTCTTAAACAAAATAAAAATTGAAATTATGTATTTGTTTGAATGGTAACTCCATTTTTTTAAAAGCTAAACAACATAAAAGGCATACATTGAAAAGCAAACAACAGAAAAACCATCCAAAAAGAAGAAAAGGACACCCAAAAAGAAAAACAACAAAAAAAAAACCTCAGAAATTATAATTTATATGAAATTCATATAGATTTTTTGAAAACCATACATTTTTTACTTTTGACAAATATTTTCAATATTTTGTTATTCTAAATATGTATTTATAATAAAGTATTTAATAATTATTTACTGACCTGCATAGTTGAATCATTGAGTTTCTTGGCACACAGTTATTGCCTAAGCTTGGTTGACCCAAATGGCTGGAATTTTTTTGTTGTCATTGTTTTTGCTTTTGTTCTTGTTTCGAATGGATAGATTTTGCACCATGTTGCGGGTAGATTATTTCTTCAGCTAAATAGTTGAAGGATTGAAACTTTGAATCAAAGGTGGTTGATTCTGTGCATTTGCAGACAAATAGCAGGGCGCACTTGCACGTACACCTTATTAGAAGGAACTTCTAGTTGTTCTTTATAGCACATTGAATGATAATTTTTAGATTGGAAGCAAGATCAAGATTAAGCAACGAGGTTGAAACACTAAGATCACAATACATACTTTTACAGCTTGACGCAGCGTGGATAGAGGAAGAGTGGTGGCCCATGACTGCTTTTCAAGCAGAAGCTTAAGGATAGAGATCCATGGGATCCAAATGTCTTGGTCTCATATAAAAGACAAACAACTGAAAGAAAAGCTCAACCGAGGAATTTTATTAATCAATCAACTTGTCCCTAAGGATGGATTATAATCCTTTATATAGAGTCCATACTCTAATTCTATTATGGAAACAATTCCAATAAAAGTCAAATTCTAAACCTAATAAAACTTTAAAGCATTTAAAGTCTACAAATAAAGAAAGCTTGTTAAATGCTTGCATAAATCTCTATATTTTAGCTACTGCTGAAAATAGGCTGGCATAATCTCCTGAAATCAGCCATGATCTGAATTTTCTGTTTGTTGAAACTTTTGGGCTTGTGGGTTGGGCCCTATGATGCCCAGATACAGCATTGACATGGCAGGGACACACCATGGACACAGTGAGGACATGTTTTTTACACATAAAAAGTGTATCGGACATGATACGACACAATACGTTTTCCATCTTGAAGTATCCGTGCATCATTGGTTGGGCCTAATGGGATGGCTGATCATGGATCTAGCCTGCATCACTTAAGAGTCCTTTCTTTGTGTTTGAATTGAAGCTATTCTCATTCTGAAAGATTGTTGTTGGAAAATGAACAGTTGGAATGGGAAGATTTTCAACGAATGGCCAACCGGAGGCTGGAACGTGAGCAGGGGCGAAGGGACGCAACTGAGGACATGTCGGAGGACTTGTCTGAAGGGGAGAAAGGCGACCAGCCAGGGGAGCTTTTGCAGTGTGAGACCCCTAGGAGAATTCTTCAACGCAACTTCTCTGATATCCAAGCCTGGTCTGATGATAACAAGGGCAAAAGGCTCTACATTGTCCTAATCAGGTACATTCCTTCCTAGTAGACCATGACGTTGTTCTGATGCAGTTAACTTTTTTAGGCTATGAATGATAATTTTCAAGTATCTGTTTTGCATAATGTTACTTCCATGAAGATTTGACTTAGGTTAAGAAAACAAGACTAACTGATTAACCAAACTTCTTGTGCTTTGAATGAAGGGAATTTCATGTTACCAGCTCTTTTTTAGCTTTGGAATCTTAAGGAGACGAAGTTTGTAAATGACCAAGTGACAACCAGTTTGGCTATTTTTCTCGTGCATTTACTGCAAGCCATGGGATTTTTCTGGTAGTATTGGGTCGGCCGAATCCAGAACCTTCTTAAGTTTTGGAGAACTGCACTGACATAATTGTCCACCGCATCCAAAAGCTGTGGACCTTAATCTGGACCTGGTTATCAAGCATATCCGTGATAAACCCCATCCCCGATTTGTATTGTTTTAGTCCTTTAGGTAGTCAGATAAACAGATCCCTTGCAGTCCCTAGTTTATATATTTTGTCTAAAACAATGGCCTAAGCCTGATTAATAATTACATTACAAATATCATCCATATAACCATTTGGGTATTTTAGTAACTGGGTACTGACTTTGGCCCAACCCAAATGCCCAGTGGGTCCATTACTGTTAACCTGATTCTTATCAGGGTCCAGCACCAAGACAACAAATTTTTTTGTTGAATCCTTTGGGTAATCAAGAAAACAGATACCCATCGCCATTCTTACGTGAAACATTGGCAGTCTTGAGAAGGATCTGTGACAGATTGGTATATGAAAATCATATGACATTGATACTAATGAAAGCAAATTGAATTTTGACCCTCTCTAAGCAGATGATGCTTCTGATAAATTAATTCGGTATCTGATTTGGATGAAGAAACACAGAGACAGATAACTCCTGCAGCCCACAATTAATCCAGCACACACAAGGTTGTTAGAGACAACTGAAATCCTAGATGGATTATAGGATGGGTGCTAGCTTTTGGGATAGACTCATCTGCTTGTAGACGCCAGAAACAAGTAGAATAGAGGGACTGTTCTGCTTCTGCAGCGTGGATTGGACCCGTCTCTAAAAATTTGATGCTGACCCACTTTCAAACTATTCAAACAGCACCTATTTTCAAACTCTGTGCCTGGCCAAGTTAGGTTTATTAAAAACAGCCACTGGCTGAAACCAAGTGCAAATCAGCCAATTGTAGAGATGAAATGAATCAGATTTGGGTTGGGTCCGTAATGTACCCCGACGTAGGGATGTCAGTGAGGCAAGTTGGCTTGACTTGACTCAGTTGGGCTCACACTCGAGCTGCTCGTTGGCTAACGATGCAGGCCAGACCATGGGTCGGCCCGCCCATTGGGCCCAACTGTAGGCCCAACATGACATCTATTTAATTATGGATATTATTAAGTAGTTTTATTTAATTAAGGTTAATATTAGTGAGTTTCTTATTTTATTTAGTATTGTTCAAATATTAGTAAGTTTTGTTTCTTAGGGATTAGGCCAACTTCTCTATATAAAGATGTTATTAGGCCTCATTGTAATGCATGCTTATTCAATTAATCAATCAAGAGTTTTTTCTCTATCTTTGTGTTTGTCGTGAGTGTTGGTGTGCCGTAAGGTACGAACGAATCCACCTCTGGATTCGATCAATCTTTCAAGATATTGATCTACATTCAATCAGAGATCCGGGGCTACGCCACCAATCAACCTGAAGAAGAGTTTTTGGCTTGAGTTTGGATTATAACCTAATAGAGCCACTGGTTTTGGAGCTCTACCCAAAGACTGTTGAGCTCAATTGGCTTGAGGTCAGGATAAACTAAGGGCTTCACTGGCTTGAGCTAGCTTGGTCAAGTTAATATGACTGTATAAATTTGTCCAGTCCCATGCTCAAGTCCCTGTCTTATCTAATTAATACACATGCAACGTTATAACAGGGACCCTTGGATGCCAGCAGGATCTAGGTTAAAAGATATTTATGTACCAAATTTATATTAAAAAACTCAGGTCAGAATAAAGCACCCAGAGCCAGCTACGTATATACTTAAATATACACTTAATACACTTAATAGGACAAATACAGATATCACAGTTGTGGACTTTTTTGTATCAGCTATTTGGTTGCACAGGTATGAGATCCTTGGATCTGAATTAAAAAGAAGTCCCAATGTTCATACCCAAATTTTTTCCTTCTAGTTTGGGTTGTTCAGGTATTTGGGGACAAGTTTTCATCCCTAGTGAAAAAGAAACAGTTGGAGAGACAATATGTTGCAACATAAGAAAGAACGAGCGGCAGTAGGATATGGATCAGAAAAAGAAAGGGAAAAAATTACCCAGCTCTCTAGGTGATGATCCAGCAGGACTCAAATTTTGTAGCACTAGAATCGAAATAAGAGCCTCATGAAAAATCTTCTCTTTAGTATATTTTAAAATCTGAAACTGGAATGTTTACAATCAGCAGACAACATTTTTCTTGTTACTGTCTCTTACCAACATTGAGTGAAAACAATCCTATTTCTTTAATGAACTCAATATAACTATTGTCTATTCCTTCTCTCAAATCCTGCTAGCATAAGGACTCTAAATTCTAAAAGCCCAAAATAACAGACCTCACTTGTACGAAAATCCCATCTCAAGCAATCGCTGCAGGAGAATGGCCTTGTGATGGGCCTGGCTAGGCTGAGTCTGCTGGGCTGTGCATGACTAAAGGGCCTGATTTGCCTCAGATACTAGGGACAACTAGTTTTCGTAGAAACAGTATAGTGAAAGTGGCTAACAAATTATGAAAAGCATATAGGTTTGGAACTCGAGAAGGATGATGTCAGTTCTTTTTGGTAGATACAGGATTAATTGGCTAGCAGTGTTGGAGTTGATAAAGTACAATATCTTTTTTTTTTCCTTTCCTTTTTCTTTTTGTTTTAATAGGTTGCTGACGTGAACCTGCAATCTCATAGTTACAACAATGAGCATCTTTCAACTTGCTACATGCTCTTGTGAAGATGACTCTTTTTCCTTGCATGGCTCTATGGCGCTCTAGTTCATGTTCTCCAAATGTGATATTCATATATGCAAGCACCAAATCTATTAGAAAATCCCCATAATTTGGAATTTAGGCTAAGAGTATCTAATCCAAATATCTTTTATTATCGTGCTAACATATTGCAGTCAAATGCAAGCATCCAAACATATTTTAGACTGTCACTATTTTTGTTTGTACTATTAACCAATCTGCAGTTACTATTTAGTCACTAACAATCCTACCTGATGGACCAGTTTGCATGGTCTTGTCCACGGAGAGAACATGGAGCTGGGCCGAGATTCTGACACTGGTGGTCAGGTAATCTTTTGATCTAATGCAAGCAACTACAAAATCCTTAAATATGTGCAGGCAGGTGATTGAGCTGTTGGGTGCTTTTTCAGGTCAAATATGTGGTTGAACTCTCTCGTGCACTTGCAATGATGCCAGGGGTGTATAGAGTAGACCTTTTCACTCGCCAGGTATCTTCACCTGAGGTGGACTGGAGTTATGGAGAGCCCACAGAAATGTTAACCTCAGGCTCCTACGATGCTGATGGGAATGATGTAGGAGAGAGCAGTGGGGCTTATATCATACGGATACCTTTTGGACCAAGAGATAAATATCTAAGGAAAGAGTTGTTGTGGCCCCACATTCAAGAATTTGTAGATGGAGCTCTGACCCACATCCTTAACATGTCTAAAGTGCTGGGTGAACAAATTGGTGGGGGACAGCCTGTTTGGCCCTACGTAATTCATGGACATTATGCAGATGCAGGTGATAGTGCAGCCCTTCTTTCAGGTGCTCTGAATGTCCCAATGGTTCTTACAGGTCACTCGCTTGGGAGGAATAAGTTGGAACAGCTTCTTAAGCAGGGACGCCAATCAAAAGAGGATATCAATTCAACTTACAAGATAATGCGGAGGATAGAAGCTGAAGAGCTGTCACTGGATGCTGCAGAACTTGTGATCACAAGCACCAAGCAAGAGATTGATGAGCAGTGGGGCCTGTATGACGGTTTTGATGTCAAGCTCGAGAAGGTGTTGAGAGCCAGGGCTAGACGTGGAGTCAATTGTCATGGCCGTTTCATGCCACGAATGGTGGTAAGTTGTGACTTTTAATAGTGATTGTTCATTAATTTAACTCTTGTTCTATTTTGTTCATGATTACATTATTCACATTGTCAATCTTATAATGGAGAATATTTGCAGAAACATGATCAGTCAAGATAAGATCTCATCTGGGATGGGCCTGCTGTTTGGGTTGGATCGCATCTGGATGGGCCTTATCTTGACTGATCATGTTTCTACAAATATTCTATATTAAGGGGTTGAATATTTTTTAATGATAATGATTTGATAAATGATAACGGCTTATATTAGGAGTGGATTAGATTTGGTTTACGATCTGATTAGGTTATCTTTTTTATCTTAAAAGTTGATTTGGTTTCCTTGTCTTTGTTATTGATTATTCTATAAATAGCCATGTTGTTCTCAATAAGAAAACCGTCAATTCATGAAAATGCAATCTCTGAAGTTCTATTAGTGAATTTTCTATGCTAGGAAGGTTGGCTATATTATGATAACAATGATTTGATAGCATCTTAGATTTAGGATTAGATTATATTTGGTTTATATTGTAATTAGATCAAAGATTTTTGCCATATAAGTAGCCATTATTGTTCTCAATGGGAAACAATATGGTCAATTTTCGAAAATGCTGTCTCTGAAGTTTAATCATGGTATCAAAACCATGGAAGGCTCTGATCTTGTGATCAGGCCGGTTATGATGTTGGTTCTTCTCACTTTTGCAATTAGCTTTTGATATACATATATCCTGAAAACAAGTGCTAGATGGCGATTTTGCTAACCTACCTTTTAAAATGATAAAAAATAATTCCTAAATGATGAGGACTCTGAGACAGAATAGGATAAAAGTATGCACTATGGAATCATGTGCTCTCGTGTGTATGAGAGAGAGGGAGAGAGAGAGAATCTTTAAAAAATTGCCGATGAGTTCCGGAATCCTGTGGTAGGAAAACATAGATAGGTTTGTTAAATGTTTAGAAAAATATATATTACCAAGATAACCAAGTGTTACAAAGGCACAAAACAGTAAGAGTCTAAAGAATTTACTAATATTTTTAGAATGATAGACACTCAAATTATTATCTGTAATTTACTGATTTTATGTTTTACCTAAGGATGTCAATGGGTTTTTTATTATCTGAGTATCCCAAGTCTTTGATCTAAGCAAATGGGCATGGAACTTGTTTGAGAGTGTAAAGAGCTTGAATCATATTACCATTTTAAGGGCCCCACTTATATATTAAAAGTTATAGCCTTTGCCCTTTGATCCACATTTTGTCTCATATCTGAATCCAAATTGGATCTGATCTTCGATTCTCAGTTTATGCCAAGAGCCTGGAACCAGATCCTACATGTGGGGATCCATGTTGGATCCATATTCGGATCTGTCATGGTTTCACCCCAGGTCTGACCTTTTAGTAAGAGGGACATGCATCACCCACTGCACTTGTTAATTTTTTCTTTGTTTTAATGTTTTTATGTGATATTTGCAGGTTATTCCTCCTGGCATGGACTTTAGCAGTGTTGTAGTTCAGGAGGATACGCTTGAAGCTGACAGTGACCTTGCTGCACTCATAGGTGCCGATGGGAGTTCTCCCAGGGCAATCCCACCAATATGGTCTGAAGTATGCATTTTGTTCCCGTAACCAACAGAACTGTTGAAAAGTGACATGATCCTTGGGTCAAAGGTGTATAGTATCATTGTGCCTTGGGTTTGTACACCTGGGACCCATGGCTTAAATCTATCTCTTCCTGTTAATTTGGTTTTACATGCCTTGAATCGGCAAATGAAGTGGCAGACAATTTGGCTAAGCAAGGAGTGACTTTGGAGGACACGACTCTTCCTCTGTAATTTTGTTTTTACTTGTAATTTTCTGCTATACCCTCCTTTTCACTTCTTTGGCATTGTATCCTTCCTCTTTTAATGAATCTTTCTAGTTATCGATAAAAAGAAAAGGAAAAATAGTTGTGATCTAGATTTGGACTAATTTGGATCCAATATTTTTTTTTCGGTAACAAAAGACTTCATTGATAAAGGATGATACAAGGGAGATGAAATAAGAAGCCAGACAAAAACGGCCAATCTAACCGATTTGGACTACTATGGTATAAAAGCATTATACCAAAAAAGAAAACATCACTGAAAAGTGAAACCAGCCAATGGGAAAGAACTATCCACCCCTTGCTTAGTCAAAGCGTCTATCAAGGTGTTAGCTGACCACCCACACATGGTTGAACTCAACTTGAACCAAAGAAGATAATTCCATGATCTTGTGAAATGAAACTAAAAACGTCCAAGTGTTGGATCCATAAAAGAAGACACCCAACTAACCGCATTCACCGAATCACTCTCCACCACCAACTTGTGATGAAAATGAGGCACAAATTCCTAGAGCTTCTAGACCAGCCAAGACTTCTACCTCCTTGGACTCCAAGATGCCAACATGCTTAGAGAACATAATCAAAACAACCATTTGCCATTGCATAGCACACCTCCAATTTCTACTAGCGCAGCGCGCCCCCACACACACCACCCCCCCCCCCCCCCCCCAGCCCCCCCAGCGCCCCCTACTCTCCCTCCCTCTTCTCGCCTTGTTGCTCTGTCCTTACTGAGCTTCAAGATGGCTTCGCAGGGACAATACCTCCTGATTGCTCTCCTAACCTTAGAGAGATCACAAAATGAAGTTACTTCCCAATTGTGTAATATGCCGTCCATTTTATAGCATTTGAACTGGGACCCCGAAAAAAAACCATTTGTCAATTCTCATTATAACAAAAGACAATAGTCCTCCATGAATATTGACACCCCTCTGAAGATCCTATCATTCCTCTCCCTTCGAACTGGCCACAATGTAGCAAAAGGAACAAGCTTTCAAAGGACATCACCACACCCAAATTGAGGAACCATCTTCCAAGCCTCCACCAAAAGCATCAAGGACCCTGGAGAGCATGTCGTGACCCCATACTAAACAAGAAAATGATAGCATAAGTCCTGAGGGAACTCACACTGGAAAAAAGATGGTCAACCATTTCTCCATACATCCAGCATAGCGCACACAAATCTGAAATGGCCTCCGAAGGAATACCTCTCCTCCTAAGATTGTCCGCATTTGAAACTTTCCCAAAAACAGCAAGCCAAAATACACGTCCATCCTTGGGGGAGCCATGGAGGTAGTGAGCTTGGTTCCAATAATTGACCTTTCCTATTTTGAAATGTGGGCTGTCAGTTGTGGCTATGTTTTTTCTCAATTTCTATTTACATGGTGTAGATTGATGGGTTAGAATTGTTGTTTCGGGCATGATCTATCCACGACATAGACTAGGAAGGGACAGATAGCATAGGACTTGTGATACTATGCTTGTACTCAAAGTGACCCTTGTATGATTCCTCATTGAAAATCGTCCTAGTTGTCTTCCTGCACAATTAACACAGTCCATTGCAGGTGATGCGCTTCCTCACAAATCCTCACAAGCCGATGATCTTAGCCCTCTCAAGGCCTGATCCCAAAAAGAACATCACCACTCTACTAAAAGCTTTTGGTGAATGTCGTCCATTGAGGGAGCTTGCGAATCTTGTAAGTAGCCAACGTAAAGGATAGAGCTTCTTGTGTGCATTGTTGCGGTAGCACTTGAGCAAGACTAATGTTGCAATATTTCACCATTACAATATTACATCATTGTTGTATTGTTGGCCAGCTAAATGCAGAGAAAAAATTGCTGTATTGTTGGCCATCTAAATGCAGCGAGAAAATTGCAAGAATTATCACTAACATCTATGTTTTTTCTGTAAAAATATCTTAAGCCTTCTGATATTTTTTGAAGGCAACAACGTGGCTTCTGTGTATATGCATTCACAATTTTTTATATTTAACTAATACTTCTACATGTAAGTACAGACATTGATAATGGGAAATAGAGATGATATTGATGAAATGTCCTCGGGTAATGCTAGCGTCCTTACAACAGTATTGAAGCTGATTGACAAATATGATCTATATGGGCAAGTGGCCTACCCAAAGCATCACAAACAGTCTGATGTTCCAGAAATTTATCGTCTTGCTGCAGAAACAAGGGTTTGTATGATTTCATTTTGTTTATTGGGGTGCATGTGGATGTCACCACAATCATTAATAGTTGGAATATTTCAGATTGATATCACCTGTTTGATCTATTGGAGTAGGAATCAGAAAACACATTAGAGTTATGTGTGTTTATTTTTCTTCCTTTATGCCCCAATCATGTATCATATAGATGCTGGTATTGATTTGGAGTGGGGAAAAAAGTGCAGAAGCAATGTCCAGTCTAATGTGATTTTTTACTTTCCACACCAAAATGGATGTGAAACTGATGTCCATCAATTCTGGAAATATCCAAACCCGGGTACATCCTAACACTCCTTCAATGGATGTGTGGAATTTGTAAATGATGATGATGAGCTCCTAAATCGCAGGGAGTCTTCATAAATCCAGCTCTAGTTGAGCCTTTTGGTCTAACTCTAATTGAGGTTAGTTATGGTTCAATTTGACAATATGTTTCATTCCATCTGGTGGCCAGCAGATGAGAATCTAACAACTAGTGTAAAATTAAACAATGTAGGCAGCTGCACATGGGCTTCCAATGGTGGCTACTAGGAATGGAGGTCCGGTTGATATTCATCGGGTAAGAATAACCAATAGATCATTTTAGGGTTAATCTGGATCAAATGTTGTAAAAACCTATGTTCTCAGAAACAGGTGTGAAATATTTTCAAGTTTCTTCCTGCAAAGTGCAACCTTTAGAAATCAGGAAAATGTGATTGTAGCGTAAATCTGAATTCTAAAAGTTGAATTTCACGGAGATAACTATAGTATTGTCGAGGTTGGAAAGGTGGGAATTTCAAAGTTTTCCAACCCAAACATTCTCTTATTAGATGGCTGTGGATATTTTCCTTCTTTTCATACTAAGATGACATTTGATGCGGGCTTGGATTATGTTAGGCACTGAACAATGGGTTGCTTGTGGACCCACATGACCAAAATGCCATTGCAGAGGCACTCCTAAAACTAGTTGCAGATAAGAATTTATGGTTGGACTGCAGAAGGAATGGATGGCGGAACATACATCTGTTCTCATGGCCCGAGCATTGTCGGACATATCTTACGAGAGTAGCAGCTTGCAGGATGAGGCACCCACAGTGGCAAACAGACACACCATTGGATGATGTGCCTGTTGAGGAGTCACTTGGAGACTCACTCAAGGATGTACAAGACATGTCTCTCAGACTCTCCATCGATGGAGACAAGCCCTCCCTCAATGGATCTTTGGAGCACAACACAGTTGAATTGGAAAAAGTGGATGCAGACAATGGTGATCCCCAGGTGCAAGACCAGGTGAAACATATCCTAAACAGGATTAAGAAGTCAACACAAAGAGTGCAAGAAACAGAATCTGGAAAGAAACAACCTGATAGTGCAGTAACTAAGTATCCCATGTTGAGACGTCGACGTAGGCTTTTTGTAATAGCACTTGACTGCTACGATGATCTGGGACGTCCCAGCAAGAAGATGCTGCAGGCAAGTTTCAGAGCATGGATTTTTTTAAAAAAAGGGATGATGAATGTAATGTCCTTTTAACACCCAATGGCATCATTGTTAAGCGGTGGTGACAAAAATTAAATTACAGTCTCGCAAATTATTGGCAATTTATTTATTTACAGTCTTGTGAAGTAGCTGCCATTTTTTTTTTTTTTTTTGGATAAGATAATGCCACATTACGTTTCATGACACATACCTTAAAATGATCCTGTATAAATAAGGCCATTGTTTTCCATAATGCAGAGTGACCAACTTTTGCAGTGGCCCTTTTGAACCATGATTGCAGGTCATACAGGAGACCTTCAGGGCGGTTCGCTCGGACTCACAGATGATGAGGTTCTCAGGATTTGCTCTATCAACAGCTATGCCAGTCTCTGAGGTACTGGAATTTCTAAAAGTGGGAAAGATTCAAGTGACAGAATTTGATGCACTAATATGTAGCAGTGGAAGTCAAGTGTACTACCCAGGCACGTATCAGGAGGATGGTGGGAAGCTTTTACCAGATCCAGACTATTCATCACACATCGAATACCGCTGGGGTTTGGAGGGCCTTAAAAAGACTATTTTGAAACTGATGAGTTCTCAGGATGGTAGAGGTGACAAAGCCGACAACTCTTCAAGCCCCATTGAGGAAGACTTGAAATCAAGCAATGCCCACTGCATATCCTTTTTGCTCAAAGACTTGGCTAAGGTATGTATTGTTTTGATTCAGTTCTTGATGGCTTGTATTTCATACCCTACCAAACTGTGATGCATTAGGCTTTTTTTGTTATTTTTATTTTTTTAATCTCGGATTGAAAATATTTTTCTGTACGAAGAAAAAACTTAAATTCGACCAGTATATTTCATTGTTTTTGGCTGAAATGTCTCACTACAAGAATTGAAGGGATATGATGGATAATGAGGACTTGAAAGTATCATAAAACACCGTTCCATCCAAATCCATCATGGTTCAGTGATCCAGACCATTTATCTAATATCGTAACTGTGGATAGAGAATGGCACAAGAGTTTTCCCAAATTTAGAGATCTTACCCATCCAATTATTTTCTTTCAAGTAATCTTTAACACAACACAGCAGTTACTGGATTGCTGAAAAGTACATGAATGGTTTGGTTCAGATTTTTAAGATCTTTAAATCTGTGTTTTTTCTATGGCATGGTACGACTTCATTCCCCATTGTTTCTGATTTTTGACATCAAGCTTATTGAATCATCTAATGCGTGCATCTATGTACTAAGCTGACCCATTCCATTGCAACAGACCCATATTAATCTTCTATTGACAGGTTAGCCTTGAAAGGCAAGATTTTCAACTGAGAAGTTGAATGAGTTTGGCAGTAGTGGATATATGTTGAAACTTGAAAATAATTCTTTGTTAAACAGTTTCACTAACACCACTCAAAAAGCTGATAACATAACTGAAAAAGTGAAAATGACAACTGCTGCTTTAATGATGGTGATTTTGGTTGATCTAATTCAAATGTAGACTGAACAAAATGTATAACCCGCAGATGTTATTTATTTATTTATTTATTTTTAAATGGTACAATCCACAGGTCTTGGCTTAAGTAATCTAAATTAATCCTACATTAATGTTGGCGTATAGCTGGACTGATCACTGGCATTCTAACTGTTTAAAGAAACCTGATGAGAAAAATAACGAATTGGCTGATGTAATCTTTCATTTGCGAGTGGCTACTCTTTCAGGTAAAACGAGTGGATGACCTGAGGCAGAAGCTTAGAATGCGGGGTCTTAGGTGCCATCCGATGTACTGCCGGAACTCTACACGATTGCAAGTCCTTCCTTTCCTTGCATCTCGTTCACAGGCACTGAGGTATGATCATAATTGTACTAAATTGACTTCTGTGCTTTTGAGGGTGCACTGAATGTTCATTAAGTAGCAAGCAGTTCTTTTACAGATAAATTTGGGTATGACACTGGGTTTATTTCTTGGAACCAGTCCGGATGTTGTTTGTGTGTGGAATTTGGAAGACAATTTCACTCACTACATTTCCAATCCGTTGTTCCACAACAAATGGATAACTATTTGTGCTGAGAAAATCTACCAACTGTTGTGGTTTAGAAAAGATCCAATTGCACCCACAATAGAGATGCCAAAATCTTGTAAAATCACTTATTCAAGTTTCTTCTCTCTTTCCTGATGATTATTAGGTACCTGTTTGTTCGCTGGGGCCTGAATGTTGCAAACATGTATGTGATTCTCGGTGAAACGGGAGATTCAGATCATGAAGAACTAATATCTGGAACTCACAGGACTGTGATAACAAAAGGAGTGGTGACAAAAGGTTCAGAAGAGCTGCTGAGAACCTCAGGGAGCTACCATAAGGATGATATTGTTCCAGGGGAAAGCCCACTTGTTGCATATGCGGTTAAAGTAACAGCTGACGAGATCTCTAATGTACTGAAATCACTTTCCAGGTCTGGGGTACGATGATAGATAACAGCACCCCAATGGTATAGGCAGTTAATTTTCAGAGGAAAAGCTAGAATAAGTTTCTTTTCCAAATAGACAGAACAGTAAATATATGTTGTGCAGGCATGCAATTTCTTTTAAGGGCAGCTGCAAGAAAGATGGTTATAATGGGATGCTACCTAGATGTAAAAATGGTGTTAAAAGGTGCCCAGTTGCTAATACAGTGCCATAATCCTTTAAAAAGTTGGTTCAGATAGTCTTCTTGCTTTTAGATTAGCTAGTGAGATACCCAAAAATCTCATATGTTTTATGATCTTTAACTTGATGATTGATTATTTGATAGAAAGAATTTGGAGCATGCAGACTTCAGATTCCCTCTGACGGCAGATCAAACCATATTATATCTGAGAACCCAAACCATGAAAAGCAGGCGTAAGCGAAGATGGCAAATCACCATCATGTTCACTTCGGAGAAATACACAGTAAAAAAAAGAAAAATCCAAAACGTTTGCATGTAATTGAATTTCTAGGAATTCTAAGAAATGTATTTCTAAATATGGTTAAAATTAAGGAAATAGAGGTGAAGATACCTAAGTGATCATCAAATAATCCCTCCATTGAATTAATGCACGGTGGAAAATGAATGCCCAACCATCAACCAAGTAAATGAAATCCTAGGAGAGTCAATGGTACCAATCTATATAACCACATATTCGTCACTCTCGCATCTCCAACGCCTACAGTTTCTGACCGTGTAGATGGAAGCTTGAAAAACAACAACAACCGAACCCATGGAGAATGACACTGCCTGAGGCTCAAAACTAACCCACATACTCACTCTCTACGACATGGCCCTAAAAACCTGAGCAGCAACTGCTGGACATCCAGACTTCTTGTTTAGTTGCTAGGATTTTCACAATTTCAAGATATTTTGAAGTACAAATGAAACGGACAATACCTTCTGCTAAATGAATGAAATATGGATTTGTCTACCAGATCAAACTCTTTTAACATGGGGCGAACCCATGGCAGTTCCGGACCTGGATCCATCTTTATAGATCGGACTTAGAATTTGAGTTCTACATCAAACCTATGTGACGTATCCGGCTCCGGCATCAACTTGAAAAACAGATCCAATTTGGGTTCCCAAATTATGATGTTACTCCCCGTTAGTATGATCGGATAAAAGAGCTTAAAAATAAAAATATACACGTGGTGCTAATAAATTATTAAAGCTTTATAGACTCTCAGAGATGAATAAGCTTGTGGCCGGATACGAAGATGTGATTCTGGATCCAAATGTTTTGATCGTATACGCATTGATGCGGATACGCATCTATGCCGGGTCCAAAAGTAGTTTCTATTCCTTATGTTCAGTTATTTCTTTAAATCCTGAATTATGAGGTTTAATGGCCTGCTTGGAAACTCTTTATCAGTCTGGTACGACATCTAGTACGCTTGATTCAATTGAAAACAAGAGGCAAAAAAATCATCCAGCAAAGTGTCCCAAAACCATACCTCTGCTGGCTAGGGAAATGGGTGTGTGAGATCAGGTCCCCATTGTTTTAAGAAAAGAAAATAAAAAAAAAGGCGTAAAGTTCAAAAGACGTATCTATTTTGGATGGTCCCACACGACCCAATATGAGACTCACTTGATTCAAATAAATGATATTACTATAGGAACCCAACGCTTCTTTAAAAGAAATGAAGAAAATAAAGAATTAATACAATGCTGGAACTACATGGCTTACCAAAAAATCACTCTGCAAGACCAAAGTGAAACCTAACCTAGAAAAGCTGAAAGCAGCTTGCCCTGAAAAGAGAAGAGAATTGTGCACGAATATACCAGTGTCCAGTGGGAGACCTTCCCCAATATCAACTGGGTCAGACTACATACTGAACAAAGGCCTATATTCTGCAAAGAAGAAAAATAAAGCCTTCTGTCTTTATGGCGAGTCCGGATCCTATTAAGACATTTCCCCATTGACCATGGACCAATCATGGTCCACCACATTACCAGAAAAGCCTTGTTGGTCCGCCATATCACCAGGAAAAGCCCACCATTCACGTGGGCAGTGAATGCCCCATCCAAGGGAGCCCATCCCGTGGTGATATGGCAGACCATGATTGGTCCACTCATGGTCACCGTAGGTCAACAGCCTCAGCTGGTCCTGATTCTTTTATGGCTGCATTCTACTCATGTAAGGGCAGTAGGCCTCCCACTTGGACCGTTTCCAAAATCTGCATAATAATAATAATAATAATAACAATAATAATAATAATAATACACAACCACCTCCCAACTGCTATGTGATTTTGATTCGCCATTCCGATCTATACTAGGCCCCTCTTGGAGCTTTAACTTCTTCATATCTATCTTTACCACTTCTATCCATATCCACTTCAACCTACTTTTATCACAACGATGACAACAATAATAAAAAGACTGGATAAGTTGCTATCCTTTTTTTTTAATTAAATGTTAAGCTGCTATCCTCTCAAAACCATTGTTTCTTCCAACAAATTTACAGCTAGTAACTTACCGTATACAAGAATGCAAAACACACAGGGAAAAAAATGATAACAAACACTATGCAGCTGGCCGGGCACGCAACTTGTCAGCAACATACAAGAGGTGACTGATATTTGCAGAGGGGTAATTCTGCAGTAGCTTGAGATTAGATGTGAAATCACCAGCCAATAAACGTCTCCGAATGACAATCAGCATGGCGCAGCAGATCCGAAGCAGTGTCTCCTGCATGAGTAAGTTGTTTAGCTTGCGGTCTTCCATGCTATAGAGCACAATGTAAAGACATGAGTTTCACATTAGATGGGCTTACCTGAGGACCTTCTGGATCACTCAAAAGCGTGTCCCAGATATGGAGGCTGTCCGCAAAATTAAATTCTTGAGTCAATAGGAGGGTGATCCATCTAAATGCATAAAACTGAGGATTGACCTGTAAATTCAAAATAAATAAATAAACAACGACCACAGCAACAAAGATGACAACAACATCAGTAGTAGTAGTAGTAATTATTATTATTATTATTATTATTACAACAATAATGACAAAAGTGCGCAGTCAGCTGAAGCAAACATCAAGCTATTTTGATAAATAGAAGCACTCAAAATTAGGAGACTTGCAATTCAATTGGCATTGATTTAGTATTCTAAAGCATTCCATCGAAGGGTGTAAGTAAAGGAATAAAGACATCAAATGATACCACCCCCCCCCCCCCCCAACCCCCTTGAAATATTTATCACCCATCGCCCTAGTAAATTCCATGATAAGAAAAGTGATTATCGCATCTAGATATATATCTAAATGTCCAACTCAGAACTCGCCCCTCAATACACCGCTATAAACAGCTTCAACTATAAATTCCAAGAAATTCAATACATTGTAGGAAAGTGGACCCCCAAGTAAGAATTTAATAAGTAGCGAAACTTTTCCTGATAAATGATAAAGCAATATGAGACTAGCTCTCCAAGTATCCTCGTCCAATTTGCACTTTTTAGAACTGATCTGGTTGATAATACAACAGTCTCACTCGCTGAGTTCTCTAGGACACATTTGGCAAATTCTTATTGAATTCCTGAAAATGGGCTTTTGACAAAAGAGCAAAGAATTAAATATAGAACCATGACCACTGCAGAGGACTCCCAAGTTCCTGATGATCTTGGCTTGCCTCTATAGATATGTACCACTCCCATTAAAAATCAAGGCAGACCATTGGTTGAGGAAAGAAGCGCTTTTCCTCCCTGATTTAACTTTGCCCAGACACTCAAGCATACAATTCTCACTACAATCGAAAATCAGGACATTCAAGCATTCAGTTCGAATGAAATCTGAAATTAGGACATTCTGAAATTGCATAATTGAAGAGACTCAGATACCTACCATGCCGTATCGACCACCTCTTGCCATTCCCTTTCCTCTCATTTAAAATCCAATAATTAATCATCCTCACAATCAGACCACAACACTGCTGCTAAAGGATCTGACCCATTTTGTTGAATGATCCATTCCACAACATGAAATAAACTCTCCCAGACTACCAGGAAAACACCAAGCAACATTGGAAAGGGATGGCATGTCACTCCTGATCAAGAACAGTGCAATACGAAAATGTGGTCCATGAATCCAAGGTGACTCCACAAAATGGGAAATATTCAAAATTGAAGAAAAAGGGCAGTCTTTTTCAAGATCATTTGATGTTAAAATCTTCATAGTTGCTACTCACCAACAAAAAGGCCCGACCTTTGGGGGATGAGATTCCTCTTGCCAATCCCTACCCTCCTCTCCTTTAAGAACCCAATCATTCATCTCCCCACAATCCAACCACAAAACTGCTGACAAAGGATCTGACTAATTTTATTGAATGAGCCATTACCCAACATGAAATAAGGTCTCCCAAATTACTAGGAAACACCAAACAACATTGACAAAAGTAAAATGTGACTCCAGATGGTGAGATCTTTGTAGTAGCTACTAATCAACAATCAGACTGAGTGCTCCATTGGCATGCAAAATTGTTCTGAATGAGATTAAGAGTTTGGGACATTGTTCAGGCAGAGTTTGCACATACTTTCAGGAGACTTACAGCATGGCCAACTCTTAAGCTGAATCTGATTCTTCACAGTATTATTATGAGAGGGCATTTTACACTTAAAAAAATCATGAAGCACACAGATCGAAGTCGTCATCATCGTCGTCAATGCACTCAGATCAGAGTAAACAGTAAAAATTACGCATCTGAACCTTTGAAACTATGATAATATCATCATCAAAAAGTGAAATCTACATCAACTATTTCAAGATGTTGCTTACTTTGGTTGTGACCTCCAGATGGCGCCAAAGCTCTTCGTCATGTTCTTTCAGAAGCTGTGACAACCTGCTAATTGTGGAACGAATGCCCACAACACTGTTGTCAAGTTGCTGGCAAAAATGATCTCGAAATCCACTTAACAATTCGACAAAACAAAAAAATGTATCCGCTTCTGCGGAGGCCTGCATCAAAGTCAGATTGCTAAATATTAGGAGAACATGAGATTTTTTTTAAGGTTACACAAAATTTCGTAAAATCTATGGCTTATCAATCATTGCAAATCTACAAATGTCCCATAAATAAGTATTCACCTTGAAAGAATTCTGCGAGCACAGTCTCACCCCCGTGCCATTGGGGACCAACTCAGTGTTCGGTATCTCAACTAAATTTTTTTTTAATATATTTTTAATGTGATCTTATTCAATTCCAAGAAAAAAATGGGTATACTTCATCACGGGAATCATCATCGGAAGTGCAAGTCTAGTCCATTCAAGGAAGGATGCCATCATTTCCACCAGTGGATCTGGCTGAAACATGAATTTAGGGTTTTCCACATACGAAACTTGTCATAACACCTTCAAATGATAATAGAAGTATCCACCTAAATTAAGATATGCCATGGGAACATGCAAAGTACCAAGATGAGTCACATAATTAGTTCCCTACCGATGAGATGAACACCTCTATAGCAGACTTCAATTATCCTACTCATGGACAAGGAAGCTGATTGAGAACACGTGCAGCTTATAAAGTCAATCTCGGACAAAGGTAGCACTTCCAGAAACCTTTCTGGTGCAGTACATAAACTGGCATACCTAACAGAGACACTTTCCCGCAAATGGAATTTTTCATGGGGATTGGGGGCTGAAATTTATGGTTTGAGAGGGTTCTGTTGCAGCCAACTGGGTCATGGAATGGGTTTTGTGGTTTCAGAATTTCTGGGGGCAGGTATGCCCGCTCTCTTCATGGGGATTGGAGTATGAAGGGCTGTGGTTTGGGGTTTGAGAGGGTTGTGTTGCAGCTGACTGGGTCAGGGAATGGGTTTTGGGGTTTCAGAGTTTCTTGGGGTTCGGGGGATTTTGGATTAATAGGGAAATTGAATTCGATGGTTTGGGGTTTGGGGTTTGGGGGAAATAAAGTTAGGGCTTTGGTTTGATGGAGGTTGTAGGGTATGATTGGATCTAGGATAGCCGGCAGATCTTGGGAAATTTTAGGATTTTGGGGTTTGGCTTGGAGTTTTGTGATCGATTGTGTTCGACTAAGATGGGATTCGGCTATGGGGATTTTGGGATTGGAACAATGGTTTGCGTTGGCTTTTTGATTAGGATAGAGTTAGGCTTGCAGGAAATCTGTGGGTTTTTGGGGTTCTGGGTTTCATGTAGGATTCCACTAGGTGCAAGACTCGTGATAAGGTTGTGGCGATGGGCCAGATGGATGGTACGATGATGATAATGTTGAAAGGAATCTCAAATAAAGAAAATGGATTCTTGGGTTGCCTCAACAGGAGATCGAAACGACAGATTTTCCCTCTGATACCAATTGACACAGTGTGGGTAAGCGAAGAGTAACGAAGAACTACTCTCCAATGGTGCTGGTTTCATACCAAAGACAGACAACCGAGAGAAAACTCAAGGAGAGAAATCTTAGTTATCAATCATCTGTTCGCTAGAGAGGGATTACAATATTTTATATATAGTTTTTAGATCTAATCCTATTTTGGAAAGAAATCTAATTGGAATAAAAGTCTAAACCACGTAATATAAAGCTTTCTAATTAATCTCATATTTACCTCAAAATAAAAGGTAGCTAATGCTAAAACTAGGCTAGCATAATCTCTAGGAATCAGGCATGGTCTAGAATCTTTCTTTTGAATGGGCCTTCTGCTGAAACTTTTGGGCCAATGGGTTGGCCAACCTCTGCTCAGGCCTGCAGCATCCACTTAAGAAGAGGCCATTTATTCTAAGTAACATGGATATTTAATATTTATTACACCTTGACTCTTCCTTTTTTATGCATAGGTTAATAGCTATATCTATGGTGTCCTCTCAAGCCTCAAACATGAACCATCCATGCCTACCACAAGTATAATGGCCCATCAAACAATCACAAGTAACCAACCCAAGGTTTAAAAAATCTGACTCAGGACCTAACTCAGTCACAACCGAGTTAGAGTTGACTCGGCTGAGTCCCATGGCCGAGTCCAATGATTCGAGTCCAAGTCCATGCAGCCCGACTCGGACTTGGCCGATTTTTTAAACCATTAACCAACCAATAGATTTTCAACCATCCATGTCTACCATGGGCATTGTGCCCCATAAAACTGTCACAAGTAACAAATCAACAGATTTTCATCAATTAAGGGTAGATTGCTTTATATTTGATCAAACCGATATAGGAGTAAATGATTATTTTGAGGTTTGGATTTATTACAACGAACCCTATTGTTTTTGTATTTTAATTGTCCTCGAATTTTTGATAAATTAAGTCATAAAAATAGGATTTCTTTTAGATGTTAGTAAAAAAATGCAAAAAAGAAATAAATTTATTTTTAAATTGTAAGTAAAAAATCAACAAATATTAAAAATTATCGATCCCCTCTATAATAAAAAAATCCCAACAGGTCAACTATCACTTGCCCCCAATGGAAGAAACTCCTGGCTTAGCCATTGTCTGTCTATGATCAATCAAAACCCTCCTTAGGCACCTATAGCCTATGTATTGGTATGCATCCCAACTAGGGCAGGTCGGGCTTATACGGGTCGGAAAAGAGGTGGGCCAATTTTTTTTGACCCCAACCCATGACCGACCCATTTTAGATATGGGTTGCAAGCGTGCAACCCATGCCCATATTACCTCGGGTCGGGCTAACCCGCCTAACCTATATTAAGTGTAGGTCAAGGCATGACCTGATCTATGTACCTTTTGTGTGTGTGTGTGTGTGTGTGTGTTTTTTTTTTTTTTTTTTTTTTTTGTGTATTGTCAAGCCTTGTAAAAAAAAAAGGGAGATTAGCAGGATTTGAACTCTTGATCTCCATAGTACACAACGCAAACCTAACCAATACACCATGTAAGCCATGTCTGTAAAAGTTTATCCAAAAAGAATGAAATGCACGAGAAAAGGACCCTAGCCATTATAACTACTTTACATATATGTATAGAATATTGAACCCTAATATTATTGCTATTATTTTTTCTTGCTTTTTAGTTATACTTTAACCATGGCGATCAAACTTTGAAATAATCATTATAAATGATTTCAAAAAAAGAATAAAATTTGATTGAAGAAAATAAGATAAACATGCTGCCATGTGGGGAAATATAAGGATAATACACTACAATAATAATAATGAAAAGAAAAAGAGAAAAGGGAAAGGAAGCATACCTAAAGCGGAGAGAACTTTAGGAAGGAGAAGAGAAAGAGAGAATGGAATTCGTATAAGGAATTGATCTTGGGTAGGGGAGGGGGTTTTTTTATCTTTTTATTAAAAAGGCACGGGGGGGGGGGGGGGGGGGGGGGGGGTGGTGGGGGTGCGCGTTGTCTCAAGAGAATAAGGAACTTACACTAACATTAGCGAGAGTGAATAATTTATAAAGGAAAAGATATTATAACCGGTAGGATTCTCACATAGATTAGATTTGTTAATCATGGAAACTACTAATTGTAAATGAAGTAGAAATTGGAAATTCATTAAGATTCATCAAGATATGAAATCTAATTTAAATTAGGCGGGTCAAGCAGGCCAACCTTAACCCAACCCATTTTTTGCGGGTTCGGAAACACTGACCCTAACCTGAAAACACTGACCAAACAGTCAGGTTTGACAGTTCAAAAAGCGGTCAAGTTAGGCACTGGCGGAGCCAGGATTTTCCTCCAAGGGGGGGCAAGCAATAGTTAATCAACGGCTACAAAGCCAATTTTTTTTAGAGGGGATAGATGATATTTTTACATTTATAATTTTTCCTGCTTATCATTTTAAAATATTTATTTTTTGCATAGTTTTTTTAATAATATCCAAAGAAATAAGATCCTATTTCAAATACCTAAATGCTTTCAAACACATAATTTCTCAAACATTTAAGGATATTTAAAATGCAAACGTATTATGGCTCACCATGATGAATCCAAACTACTCAAAATAATCATTTACTCATTTAGGATTACGAATTGTATCTCACTCGAAGTAAAGTAGGACCTATGCCAGATTGATCACTTGTAAACAGATCCATCCATAATTAATTAATAAATTGATTGGTTAGTTATGATCATTTAATGTGCCACAATATCTATTATAGATGTGAATGATTGAGAATCCATTGATTAATTACTTGCAATTATTTGATTGGCCGCAATGCTTGCAATAGTATAAACGATTGAGAGCATAGCATTGATAGCCATTTACTATATTGTAAAAAGATGAATAATAAAGGTGTAATATCCATGCTACTCATAATAAATATTGTCCCCTTACATGGTTTCCCCAAATTTTTCTCCAATAAGAGTTAGCCCCACCATAAGATTGAGCACATGATATTTTTAATCATATGTTTAATAAGGTGGGACTAACTCCTATCTGAGTAATGTTTAGGGACAACTAAACTAAAGAGAGCCATTGGATTTTTAATGACTTGGATTTCTATTGAGATCATCTCGCTAGCACTTTATTTAATAGCCATATAGTTTAGTGGTCCTTTAATCATAGCTTTTTTGTGTCTCAATTATAGATGAGGATTTAAAATTTTATCTAAAGAAAAGCAAAGATAGCCAAATCTATTTTGCAATTAAAGGCTTTTCAAAATTGACGTGAAGGAAAAATGTTGGAAGAGAAACAAGGAGGAAAAGATTTAGTTGATTATTGTAACTTACAAATTTCCTTAAAAAATGGATAATGATTTACTTACTTTTTTGCAATCAAGTGAAAGACAAATATATGCTCAAGCCCTTCTTTAAATTCTCTCATTGTGCAGAGTAAAAAGAGGATGAGTGGGGACAAAATTGTAAAGGACCATAAAATCCTTTAAACGACTCCCATGAGATCACAGGACAATCCAAAGTTGCCCCCACTTGACCCCCCCCTCCCTCTGGGGTTAGGATCGGGTTAGCAGGTCGGGTGATATTTTGCCTACTTTAAATTCCCAACCCCCAAATGACTAATGTGCATCATAACATTTAATAAAAGTTGCATTTTCCTAATAAATCCACTTATGAATCTTAGTCAGCTTGGCCCACCCTTGATGCATATGTAGACTTCCCCAATGCCACCCCTACCATAGCTATCAAAATCCTACAATTCGTAGCGTGAATATTAAGAAAACCGATTTGTATCTATGCAACAAATCCCATTTATAGATGAGTCTTGGTGTGAATCTGACGATTCGATACTCATTTCATCGAATCTTATGATTCAAGCAATTTAGCTAAGCAAAAATAACTACAACCAATAAGTTATAATTATTAATCTTTTACATTTTTTTTCTTCTTTATTCTTTTTTCTTTTAGTGCTTCTATTTTTAAAAAGTAATTTGGTAGCTAACAAAACTTCCTAGAAATTTTTCGGAGCTTTGATGATGTTTTAAAAATGAAGTAAAAAAACATGTATTTAATTAAAACATTCGACCGTACGTATAGTGCTTGTCTATATCTTCTTCTTTTTCTAATCTATTTCAGTTTTTTTTCCCTTCATGAACACTTTCTTAACTTCAAGATATATCCCACTATGTAAGATTAATGGTTTAGCTTATATTTTTATTTCTATATTATGATTTAAAGATAATAAAATATATATATTGATACCTTAAACATATTAATTTATTATATACATATTAATATATGACATGATGTTCTTGATATAATTGTATGATAGACTTACTCATCATTGTATTTAAACTGCTATAATGGGAAAATGGATGGTTATGGATAATCACTTTTTTCTTCTTTAATTTTTCACTATTTTTATTTTTATAAGAAAAATAAAAAATCATATGATTTACAGTTCGATTTGATTCCTAGGTATGAATGAATTGTGATGTGATTCCGATTTTGAAAACTATGCCCTTATAGCTATGATGGCATCCATCAAGGTGGGCCCACCAAAACATTCAAATGTTTTTTCCTCTAAAAATTCATCCATTGATAAAATGATTGACACAGTGGCGGAACTAGAGATGCTGGGGTGGCCATGCCCCCCGCCCCCTTTCTCACCCAACACATACACAAAAGCCAAAAAATAATTTCAATAAATCTCTTACATTTTAAGTAAACTCTACGTAGTTTTTTTAAATATGGCCCCTCCAGGATTTTTCTTATTTTATAGTGGCCAATCCAAGGAAAATTTCCTAGATCCACCCAATGATGGAGGGAGTGTCTTCGCACATTAATCATCAATGCCTTACTTTTGGAGTTATCACCTTTGCTCAATACAATCATAATAATGAGGAAAGAAGAATTTTCATTGAGTTCCAAAAGAGATATTACAAGGGTTTATACAAAGGAAGGGCTAGCAATCCTGCCCATTAGGATCTAAATAGGATTTTATTTCCTTAACAATTAAATTGATTACATGCCAATCTCTTTTTGCTTAATAGGATTTTCTTTAATTATGTCAATCAATGACATAATTACATCGCTAGATTTAGATAGGATTTTCTAAACTCAGAATATTTGATCTAGAAAACTTTATTGGAAATTTTATATTATAAAACAAGTTTAGTTGGGCAATGGGCTAGTAGCTGACCATGGGTTAGGCCCAATAGATCAGTTATCACTGTGCTTCGCCCAATGGGATGGCCCACTATGGTAAGGCCCAAAGGGATGGCCCACTATGGGCCTATTCATGGGCATCGCCTTGTAGTTCTTGAGGTCGTCTTGGATTGCATCAGAGCTGTTAAAGAAACAATACAATATAGCACTAGAAAGACTGCATTAGGGAAAAAATGCAATTTTGACAAACCAAAGGGCAATGCAAAAGCAGAAATCCAGATTCACTTTTTCTCTTTCTTTTTTCTCTAACCGTAGCGCAGATATACATGGTCAAGATTCTACAAAGGCCAATTTTTTTTACCAGTAATGTTTTGACAATTAACTACCTTAATAAAGACTATAATCAATCATATATTCTCACATCGAAGACCATTTGGAATAGTGTGTATCTAGATCTATATCTATATAGATGTAGATATATATTAATTTATTTATTTATTTATATATTCTCACATCCAAGAATACTTTACATGTATCTATATCTATATCAAATACAACGTTGGAGGAAACTGGAGCATTCCAATTGCACTTACAGCATTTTCCTCATCTGGATCATTCCTGAATACATAGAACAGCGGAGCCAAAACTTCATTCATTCCCTGTACATATCTTATGCCCGGATTTAGTTTTGCAAACACAATCAATATGTGCCTTAATGCTTCCTGAAACACACAAAATTTCCACTCAAACAGTCTATTTTGATGCTTCCTGAATCACGGCAAATTTACACTTAAACAATCTAATTGATGCCCAAACCAATATCATTCAACTGATTGAAGTTAACCTGATTAGATTTCGCAAAAGAAGAATCCCCAGAAAAGAAGTGCATGTCTGGATGAGTACGCATCACATCCCGATCAATTTGCTCTATGATCTCCGAATCCTGATAAAAATAAGACATTTATTATGATATACATGTAGCTATTGTATACAGGCCTCAGTCATTTTAAATGCACCATTTATATAGTTAGAAACTTAGAGAGTACATAATCTGGATGAGCCATAATGTAAAACTGTGAAGCTTTTGACAACAACCAACACTTGAAGAACACAAGTCTAACTTTGAATTAAAACACAGAAGTCTCTCTCTCTCTCTCTCTCTAACAAACACACACACATAAGGATCCACCCAGTCCTAGCCCATAGGCACCTTCAAGCCAGCGCAAGTACTTCCGCGGCTCTACTCCAAAGGTCTGAATAGCATTGAAGATTAATTTTAATAATAAATGCCTTATAAAAAGGCTTCTAGGGCATCCAAAGAAAGAAATTCCTATGTATACATGGATTTCCTTTCCATAAAAAAGCATCCACTGAACTTAGATCCCCTAATAAAATAAGAAAATGTGAATAATGAAGATATTTAAAAGCAATAATAATCCAACGAAAGATACTAAAGAAATATAATTTAGTGCTTTATTGGAAGGCTTAGGCCTCCTATTGTATGCTGCTGGGCCTGTTAGGCCAACCATGGGATTTGGCATTGAGCAAATGGACCTGCACCTGGGCCATGGTCTTCGGCACATCAACCCATGGTCTCTCTCACACACACGAAAATGTTAAGGGAAAAAATTATCTTTTCTATAGGTCTTGTATTATTGCATAAAATTGCATTACTTTTGAAAAAAAAAAAAGAAAGAACATTTTTTTTATTGTGGTGGAAAAAGGAACAATATTAGCAATACCAAAAATGCGATTCCAAATGCAAGAAAGGAATATAGGTCCAAGAACCCAAAATGAGATAATGAAAAAGAAAAAGAAAAGGTAAGAATGTGAATATGAGCCTTACATTGGCTTAAACACAAGTCCAAGTGCTTTGCTTCACGCATTTTTAAGAATTTGAAATGACCATCACCTTCCAGTGCTAAGAAAAAATGCCATGTGAATTTCCTATATACTATGGATCAAGCACCTTCATCATGAAAAGAACCAAAATGATGCATGTGCATAAGCTGTCTGTGCAGGGCCAAACAAATGGCATCAATTGTACTGATCTTTTTAACAGTCAGATGTGTCTGACAAATCTCTGCACAATAACTATCTATACAATTCCCTCAAGGAAACGAACCAACAAGAAATTGTTCTTTTAAAACCCAGTCTTAGAAACAGTACCTGGAAGAACTGATTCCACACACTGGTCTTTCCTAGGCTCAAAGGATGCTCCCCGTGAGTTATCTCCGACCTCAGAAGCAAGCCCTTTCCTTCACAGTTTGCCGCTTCATTTCCATTACCAATTGATTTATCCAACCTCCTCGTGATTTCTGACTGACTAACAGCATAAACATTCAGAAACAACAATTCTATAAAAATAAACACATGAACACCATTTAACAGAAAATAAGTAAGATAATTAATCCAAGTCCGCCCCGCACCTTTACTTACTAAAGGAATTATACAAACTGTTAATTCATGAGCCATGTCTACATCAATTATTTGTGCACTTCGCAGTGTCCTCAATGACAACATCAGCTTTTATCTTTCAACACGTATAGGATGGACGCCACTGAAATGCACCAATTAATGAGTCTTGTAGTATTTCCAATTCTTATCAATTTAAAAGCAATGGACCTTTACCAGTGACTTCAATTCAGAGCTAAGCAGGAAAGCTTTACTTGTCATAATCCAAGAGAAGCAACCGATACAAAAAAGCCTTTAGCTTCCAATGTATATATACAAGATGCTAGCTTACCGGATTTAACAGGAGTTCTTCCTTAAAGAGGGCATACTGAGAGCGCTTCTTTGCCAATTCAGTTGCCCACAATCCACGGTCAGCTGGTAAATACCCCAAAAGAATCTGCCATCACTCCAAACAGCGTAAGTGCATAAATAACCATTTCATTTTACTTACTCTGTGTGTGTGTGTGTGTTTTTTTTTTACTTTCCGCTTTTCAATTTGATGAAGGGTCTAACTGCAAATATCTAACATCCCCTGTATGCCCATAATTTGCGACCCCGAACCATTCACCATCAAACACTCGACTCTCTTGACGATCAGTGACCATATGAGCAAATGATAAAATTATTTCAATTGTCTGATGGGTCTCCTAGAACTTGTCAACTAAACTCATTGGGAGAAGAGGATTCATGACAGAAAGGTAACATGCTGGGCATTCCAAAATTTGATAGTCAATGAAAATACAGGCAAAAGACCATCAAGTAAATGAAATTCTAGTCAATCCAACAGGCATAAACAAAAGCAACAACGGTTTCAAAATTGAAATATCCAAAACCAATAGAAATGCGAATCACACAAAAGAAAGAGGGCATAAAGCACTACCTTCCATACAGTCGAACGAATCCCTGCACCATCAGGAATCCCCTGTGATGCCAATCTCCTCACCTCCGTCAAACTCACAACCTTACTCGACAACTGATCAAAAGAAGACAAAAAACAGAAACAACCCAACTCATAAACAAAGAAACCCAATTCAACGCATCAAACAGAACAGAAAATGATCAGATACCCGAACCCTAACCTCTGCCAGTAGCTGAGCCTGTCGAGAGATCTCCTCCACAGAAAAAGCCCGCAAAGTGGGATCATGGACGGTGGGATGATCCTCGTCAGGCTGTGTCGGGGGAGGGGGCGGCTCTTGTCGTTTGGGTAGGGTTTGGGGAGGCGGAGAAGGCGGAGGAGAGGGTTGCGGAGGCGGAGCTGGGGTTTCGGGTTTGGTGGGAGGGTGACGGAGGGGGCGCTGGTCGTCTTGAGGGGAGGGATTGGAAGACCAGAGAGAGCTATTCAGCCACTCTGGAACGCCCTTCTTCTTCAACATCTCACTGCTCATGTGGAAATCTTAGCTCGTCTGAAAGCTGCGAAAGAGGATTTGGGTTTGGAGATTGGACTCCCCTGTCATGGAATTTCAGATCGGAATGGGGATGTTTCTAGGGTTTCATGGGATTTCAGATCGGATGGGAAGGGAAATGAAGGGGGTCTCAGGTTTTCGATTTCTAGGGTTTTGTGTTCAGAGCATTTGATTTTCTTCAACTGTCTCTCATCTGAGATCTTTGATCTTCGATCTCTGCAGCGCTGTGAAGAGAGAAGCCAACAACAGTGCAGGTACGTGTATGTTTAGGATGGATGCACCTCGGGAGCACCTTAAACGGTATTCTGCATGCGTTTTTTCTTTTCTTTTTTTTTCTTTTCTTTTTATTTGTTAGTTAAAAGCTTTTTGAGAATTTTACAGAAAAAATTACCTTAAGTGATTACTTTACCAAAAAGAAGATTTTAAATATAACCATTCCAAAGTGGTTCGGTATATTTTTTTATGTATTTGAAATAATAGTCGAATTCGAAGCTTATTTGTAGGTCTACCTTAAATTCAACTATAATATATTTTTATATATCCTAATAAAACCCCTTTTTTTTCTCCATCTTCATCTTTCTCTAATAAAAGTCAAAAATGAAGTTTCCAATGTTATTGTAGGAGGGTCCTAGATGTATTCATTTCGCTTTTTTTAAGAGGTTCACTTTTTTTTCTTCATCTTCATCTTTCTCTACTTAAAAGACAAATTTTTATTAAGAGCACATTATACATACACTCAAACAAAACTAGAAAATAGAAAAACAAAGAGCAACATCCCTTTCTTAGCCCTTGCTTAATCATATGTCCACCTGAAGCCTACCTAAATTGAGGATGACGATAATCTTATCTCATTAAAATAAAAGTTGAATTTTCATGGTGCGCAGCATGTCAAAATACATTAAACTTGAGGATTCCTCCAACATTTTTTAAGAAAAAAAACTGATATTGAACCCAACACACTAATCATATTCAACCCATAAGTTCATAACAACAAAACCATTCTAATTTGAGGAAGAAGAAAACCACACAAGAAATAACTTAAAAATAGCAAAGACAAACTTTAAAAAAGGAAAAAAAAACTGTTTATCTTCACAAGTGAACGAATTAAACAAGTTGAAGACACTTGTAGGGACCAACGAAATACAAATGGAAGAAGATCATCCGCTTGGGGAAGAAGAAGACACAATCTCAAAGCTTAAGGAAGAGAAAATGCGATGAAAAAAATGGTTTTGTTGGCTTGAATAAAAACAGGCTAGAGTCAAATTCGAGACAAACCTATATAAATAAGCCTTCAATTTGACCCTCATTTCAAATTCATAAAAAAACATACCAAAGTGGTTCCTTGGATGCATATATTTAATATCCTCTTTTTGGTAAAGTGGTCACTTAAGGTAATTTTTTCAATAAAATCTTCTAGCTTTTAACATTCTATTCTATATAGGATTTTCCTTTTAACATGAGCATCTTCCTATATATGCGTGTCTATGAGACAGGATGTTATTGTGGCCCAAATGGAGCCCTACATGAGATCATAAAATTAGGGGAATGGAAAGATTCAAGAAGGTAGGCCCTAGATATCAAATCTTCACCCTTGATTCAAGGCCCACAAGAGTAACAACGTTATATTAGAAAATTTTAACCTTTAATCCAACAGTCTCTCCATTCAAATGGGTTCAAGCCCATGGCATCCGGTGACAATCAAGAGAGTCTCTATTTATGGTTTATTTGAATGAGTCTCTATTTATGGTTTTTTCGGATGATTGGTAAGGTAGGCCCCACATGCTATCTCTCAAGATAAGCTCCATCAGAGCCAGATGCGCAAGTGCATTTTCGTACCAATCATTTTTTATGTGATATTATATTATGGTAAACATGAGATATAGGTATTTGAGTTTAGAATAGAATGGACTCCTAGCTAGATGCATTTAGCAATGGCGCCCAATTATCAATTTCCATGGAGTCCACAAGGGTCTCTACTCTGATTTTTCCGGTTCAAGACCTTTGGGTACTGGGGCCCTCCCTAATCTGAAGAGGAGGATGATAACGTTGGAGCTCATGGTAGGGGAAGGGAACTATTGAATATTGAAAGCATTGATTAACTCTCTATCATTTTTAAATCATGATGTAACATGGTGAAAAGAAATTCTAGTTGTTATGCTTCTTGGAATGCCAGGCCCACCCATAGAAATGTGCGCATTGATGTCCAGTTGGTGGATTTCATAAGCAAAGTGCATGATGATGGCCCACCATGGAGATGCTTCCACTTTACAAGCTCATGATGAGGCCCACTCATTGAGACATATGCAGCCCCAACCATTAGTTGACATTTAGGGGCCACTTCATGCCTGTTTGCCACCATTGAACACTTTTAGGCCTTCTTTTTTTTTTTTTTTTGTGCTTTTTTCCAAGTACCAGCCAAGGTAGCTTAGACCTCAAATGACTCGATTGAGCAGGAGTGCACCCAAATGGTGAGGAGAAAACCACCTTTTATATACATATATACATCTATGTATGCATACAAGGGAGATGATTGCATTAACATGTAGCAATCAGAAGGACTCAAAAGACAAATACTGGGCTCTTGGATGAGAAGGAGACTCGCAACCACTGAGCTATCTCTTTATTCATGTTAGTTATTGGAGCCCCCCCGCCCCCCCCCCGCCCCCCCTTCTTGTGAACAGAGGAAGCGATTCATGATGACCACTCAAGATGATGTGCAAGTGCTCAATCTAAGAAGAGGCACAAGCAAACCGTGGACGTCACAGGAGAACAAGTGGAGCTGATCTAACTGAATCTTAGTTACAATCTTAAAATCTTTTGCAGAGTTGGACAAGAAAATGAGGTGCAATGGTATTAAATCATAGCAACGTTTAGCTATGTATTTTAAGGCGCATTTAGTAACGCATTGCATTTACAGGGGTAGCTTTTTTCAAAAGAAATGTTGCAGCTTGCAGGTGAGAAACGGTTTGTATTTGTTAGTTACTTCTTTTGATATGGGTCATTTTATGTACATCTCCTTATTTTATCTGATTATTACTGCAGGCTTCATGTTTAGTGGGTCAGATGGGTTTTCATGACCCAATCGTAGGCTCACTCATGTGGTAGGTAATATATAGCATCTTATGATTGGCCTGTAAGGTTGATGATGAATAACCCATGACCCACTGATTGCAGTTATTAACAGCTTTATCTGGTTGAGAGTTATTGCGGGTTTAAAAAAAAATAGGGTGAAAATTGGTTCGTTCCGTTCAACCCAAATGGCAACATTATGCGTCTAACCAAATCTGACATTTTCATTATCGAATCAGGCAGCAAATGTCAATTTGAGGTACATAAGTTGGTCTGGATCAAGTTGCTAGATTGAGATGCATGGGCCCAACCAAAGAGGAGTCGCATTAAACAAGTCCGCTATCAGCTGTTCATTTTGACCATTTTACCTACGACCCATCCATGTGAATTGTGATAATCACCCATTTCAAAATCTTCTTCACCACCAACAGAATGATCCTAGCTGATCTTGGGATAAAGATCCTCCATTCGGCACAACCACCATTCGCAGGCCTACGATGATGAAGCCTATTTTGCTGTACCATGCTAACTTTCCATTCTTAGTACAGTGAATCAGAACTGATCGACATGACAGTAGTAGTTGTGCTGTTGGATTCTTTTCTTTTGCCTTTTTCTCATTCTTTGGTCATTGCTCTTGGATGATCCTTCTAAATGATTGAGGTGGGGCCAGGACAGGAAAATAACCCTGAGAAAGATCATTTGATGCTCTACGTAATACCTGCTCCATGACTTGGTATTCGTGGAATCCGTGGTGTTGGTAATCCAAACAATTGATATGAAGGGTGTGTTAGGCTCCAAGAATGTAAACGCCCTGTGGATTAGCACATACATTAGATCCAGCAGAAATAGCCCCCATCGTCCGGACACAGCCAATGAGGCTTTTTTGGTTTTTGTCTGAACCAGCCAATACAATATCAAGTTGTCATCATCGTCATTGCTTTTGTAGGATCAATGGGGTTAGCTTCCAACATGATAGTGTCCCGACTGAAAATTGGTCTGTCACAAGCCATCTTTTAACCCCATTGTTCATACATAAATATATATATATATATATGGAGAATCTTCATACGCATCATATGTCAATCATATCTCATGCTTTGATTAACTGGCTGGCGATACAACTGCAAGTCTTAGAAGTCAAAATATGTATGCGTGCATTACAGCAAACATATAAATAAGGGGCAATCAAACAATTGTGACAAGGGCTTCATCAATATGTAAGGTCTAGATTAAATAAAAAAAGCTGATGCATTAAAATTAGGGCAAAACCAAAAAAATGCACCTAATCTAAGTTGCCACATACAACAGGATCTGCAACCGAACTACAACAGCCTAAAATACACTGTTGTATGGTCACAGTGACTGGAGTGAACAAGTCGACCTTTTCTGTCCTGGAAGCTCCCCCCATTCCAGTTAGAGCAGAGTTCTTCATGCAGGTCACAACTCTTTAGAGTGCAATAATTATGAGGCCTTTGCTTGCGCAATCCATGCGAAATACTTAGCTCGCTCTTGCTTATATCGTCTCAACTCTTTGAAGACAGCAAGTAGAACATGCAATGCAACGGGTGCGAAGAATGGCTGCCATTTGCAAAAGACAAAAAAACAATAAGAATATGCTAGTATATTTGGCCCTGCATTGTACTGATCCTTTTTTTTATTTATTAGTGAGATGAAGTGACTTGAACCCACAATCTCAAGGTTGCAACAACGAATGCACTTTCCACTATGCCACGGACTCTCTGTCACAAGGCATTGTACCAATTTATCAATCACAGGACCAAATGTTATGGCCATTTTGAATGGTAATGCAAAGGTAGGTCTGTCAACAGGATATTTAAGACACCATGGGTCACACAGGACTTTTTTTTGTATAATCTAACAAGTGTAATTGAAAATCATGGACTGTAGATCCATGTGAACATGTTTTTCATACTCTTTGATCTCAGTTATGATGACCAACTAGGTCACCACTGAGTATAAGTCAACTTGGTTGAGTCTCCATGTGACTCGGTAGAATAGGGACTGAGTACCAGTAGACTATCTCAGCTGATTTTGCAATCCCTGGTTTCAGTGCACAATGTTGGAAAGTGTCAACATCCATGCTTTACTAACCATGTAAATCGCCAAGTAGTGCTCAAATGAGGAGTAGCTGAGTGACATGATGGAAGGATGAAAAAATGCATCCTCTGCTAAAGCCATTGCTTCCCGGGAAGAAACTGAGATAAGATCAGCACCAGTTGTTAGTTATGCTCCTGTTATGCTCCTGAGTAGTCGCTTATCAGATTAAACAAAGATATACATATATATAAATAAATATATATATATGTGGGGAATCTCCATGCGCATCCATACCTCATCATTTTTTTCGTAAGAACTCTAGGTGGGGCCCATCTATCACTCAATCCAAACCTTGTAATATGCTGGGGAGCCATGATAGGCACACACTTCGGTCAGATCTGAATTTACTGGACCATTGGATCGACTGTACACTTATCCAAAGGGAATGGATATGTGGGCCACAGATGGAGTCAGGGACATGTGATTGGGGCCAAACTTGATATGTGTATGTATGTGTGTGTAATCCAAATTGGTTGCAAGAGATGTAGTTAAAACATCACAATATATACTGAAAGTCTTATATAATGATAAAATTTGAGAAACAAAAACACCTCACCAGCTGAGGCATCATATACTCCACAAGAGGCATTGTCTTGGGCTAAAGTGGCGGCCTCGAGTGACAATTTCACCTGGAGAAGCCCATCTCAAGAGAATCAAATAAAAATAAATAAATAAACAACCAAGACATTCACATAAATTTATTCCCAACAAGGTTCTGAAAATCAGAATGAAATTGTTCTCAGATGAAATGAATCATATCGTAAATCATATCCGCATGATAAGAATTATATTTTTAAAAACAGAGAAGTTCCATAACATTAAAAAGGAAAAATGAAAGAGAATAAATATATATTCTTAATCCGCCCATATTCCTTATACACCATCTATACAATGACAAAAAACATGATTATAGTATAACGTGAAGCACCTGATGACAAATATTGAACAAGTAAACCTTGCACCAGGAATCATATATCAGATTTTATATCCTATAGTCAGTGTTCAACCTATTCATTGTCCAGCATACATAAATTTTGCACAAATCTCTTTAGTGGAATGGTAATCAGAAAATATTAGAGTCGGTCTGTTGCACCAAAAAAAATGCGAATTAGAGCTTTCCATTCGGAAATGTGTACATTTTAGTTGCCGTCATTTGATATGGTTCATCACATAACTATGGTTGTCTTGCTTTGCTGTCAGGGTTCTGCCTGTTACTTTGAAAATTTGGTGGCTTGATTTGTTATTGAGTTGATTGTAACACTAAGATTCATTTAATACAGACTGTGTTTTCCATTTTTAAGGTTAATTGAAAGTGATTCATCTTGCACAGTTGTGGAGATTTTGGTTTTAAGTTTGGCGCTTTTATTGGGGTAGGAAAGGATCCATCATTTTTAAGTACCCTAACATTATTAACTATAAGATTAGTTGATACCATTCTTCTTGAGTTCTTGTTGGGATTTAATTTGGGTGCATTATCTGTTGATGTGGAATAAGAAACGAGTTTCTATTTGCTTCTGGGGTTTAGTGATGACTCTAATTTTTCTTGGCATCAAAGTCTATGTATGCTTGTTAAAATATGAGACTAAACATCAATATCATAATATTTGGTTAATAGTATATTGGTACATCTGAGAGATGCTAAATCTAGAAAGTAAACTTCGCTAGACAAATATAAAACTTAGAATATAAATCAATCTCTTCCAACTTCTTGTTTTGCAACTGAGGCTAAGGAATTTCCATCAGCCACAGGGAAACTGAAGAGTACGCTTTAATAGCTATGATGGTAAAGCATTCACTTTAAAAGTCTCATTACTTTTTTCTTTTCTTTTCTTTTTTTAATTTTTTGGGCAAGGTAAACTAAGTTTATTATTGGATTTCAACTCAACTAGCAAGAACCATAAACTAGAGAAGTTATTGTGACAGCAAGAGTCAACATTAACATAATGAGATGCTCAAAGAAAGGTCAACAAGTTACCTGTTTCCCAATTTCTTCCATGACAATCATCCTTGGCAGCGACTGAACCTGCAAATGCATTAAAAAAATCGGAAAGATAATTAAGGTGAGCCTTGCTAAACAAGGTACTATTATCATAGTTGCCTCATCTTTGCCTCTCTAGTCTTTAATGAATTTTCTTGAGTCAAAATAATCAGACATACTTGGAACAGAACTACAGAAGACAGGAAAAGAATAAAATCACATGAATGCAACCATCCACAAATCTAGAAGGCTGCTACATACCAGTCTGGAAAGAGATCCAAGGGTCGTTGCACAGGAATTAAGATTAAAACATGTATAATGCCGAAATAAGACATCCAGTTCCCTACAGAGGATGGAGTATGGACCCATATTAGCAACTCACTCAGAGCAAAACTTCATACTATTTGAAAGAGCAGGAAATATATTTTGTTTGTTTTTTATTTTTATTCTTATATGGTTTTTTCGTAATCTTTCAAGTATACATAAACATAAATCCATAAACAATATTTGACAGACAACCAATCAAGCATTACCAGTTCTCAAGGAACAGGAAATGACATTCAGAAATCAGAATGTGATAATGTCAAAATGAACACACTCGGAACTTAAATTTTCCCCACTGGTGCAAACTGAAGGCTGATTTAACTAACCAACCAAATAATTTAAAAGCTATGTTTCGTGAAATGATGAGAAAAACCATTTGATTGCTGAAAAACACCTGTTTTTCTGCAAAAGAGATCAACTACAACATAGCTGAAGAGAGGATCCGCTAAGCACGTGCTCTCTCTCTCTCTCTCTCTCTCTCTCTCTCTCTCTCTCTCTCTCATAAGAGTCTCAAGTGCTATGCATTGTATACTATTTTATTGAGCATTTGAATGTAAGCAAAATTGCAATTTGTTTGAAGCTTGCATTTTTTTAGAGTGCATTTATATATGTGCCGCTGGGAAATAAGAAAATCACATTAGGAAAGCCTACTGCTTTCCAACTCTTTCAATCCAATGCCATCATTCATTTGAATTTAGGGGTTGGGAAAAGAGAAGAAAATCATTACCCACCTACTGTTTCTAATTCCACTCTGCATCCAACACAATATAGAATGGAAATAGAAAAAAAAAAGTAAGTGTGCTATGCATGAAAAAAAAAAAAAACCAACAATCTATTGTACCCTTTTTGTGTTTTGTCGTAATAGATTCAAGGTAGCCGAAGATCTTGTACATTCTTTGAAACCAGAAAATTCAAAGTTCTCTGCGTGCAGAAATCATAATGTTCATCTTCCCTTTCAACTGATTAATGATCGTTAAATGGGCCATCAATTCCATCGATGGTAGTTATTTAGTCAATATCTGGAAAAGAGTGCCTATAATAGATTTACGTTTATTGTAAATTTATAGTCATAATTTGCCATGGAGTTGGCACACTGATGCAGTTAAAAGAAAACGGTACCCAGGAGTTTCAGATGGGTTGCTTTCAGATCACTAACCAATAGAACTGAAAACCCACTGGCTCATGTAACCGGGGTCACTAATGGGTTGCCGCAGCTTTAACACCTAGGTTGGTTAGCAACTTGAGATGGACACCAAACCTTTAATGATTATTTATGAAAAGTTCTCAAAGCAGTGCAGTTTCAAGAATCTCAAACCATAAGAATAATGAATAGCTGTCATCAGAGATTTGATCTTCAATAGAGACGACCACATAACAGAGAACTGCATGATTTTTGGGTTCAGACCAAAAATAAAAAGGAACTGTCCTATGGAGATTGAGTTTGTCTTGTACAGTCAAATAAATCCTCTCAGAAGATGATGATTAAGCTTTAATTTCCATTCTTAAAACAGATGATCTTATTAGGATGAAGTAGCGCAGGGGAAGAAGATTAGCCAACGGGCTAATCTCTAAGCCAAAAGGCTTAGGGATAAGTTGTCTAGGTGCCTCACCAAAGACAAATAAACTATCTCAACTGAGAACCAATTCCAAAGCTTTATTCAATATGAAAGTCTATCTCTCATGAAGAGATTACATCCTTATTTATAACTAAAACATCATCTAAGAAAGGAAATAACTAATTCTAAACAAATAAGAAGTCCTAAATCAAATACAACTGGACTTGCCAAATATCAATAAAACAACTAAAGCAACTACTATTAATATAGTCTACTACAAGTCTACTGTGCTTTGGGCCTGCGGTTGTAGACTTTCAAACGGGGCCCATTATTATGGCCTGCATCAGCTCTCCCCGGCTTGGAAAAACTCAATTCTGGCGAGTTGCTAGCTTGGTACTGCTCATATAAATCTGGATTGATCTTTTGAAAATCTGTAGCCGTAATCCAGGTAGCTTCAGAAAATGGTTTGCCTTTCCACTTAACAAGAAACTTGTGAAATCCTCCATTTTTGGTTGAAATGATCTGATCATCGAAAACATCTTCAATTTCGTCTGGAGGGAATTGATGAAGAGGAATGCGAAGAGCTTGTTCTTCAAAGGATTCATCATTGTGGTGCCCATGATATAATGTCAAATCTTCGACATTAAACGTGGAACTAATATTCATGTCTGTAGGAAGGTCGAGAACATATGCATTGGAACTGATTTTCTTTAGAATCTTGAAAGGACCTGCACTTCGTGGATGTAGCTTCTTGTATTTATCTGCAGGAAATCGTTCGGGCTTCAAACGAACCATTACCAGATCACCTTCGGTAAACTCAACATGACGTTTGTGAGAATCCGCGTGCCTTTTATATGCTTCATTACTTGTAGCGATTTGCCGGCGAACTTCATCGTGAACATCTTTCATATGTTGGGCAAACTGTTCAGCATCCGAACTAGATCTAGAGTCAACTGGTAAAGGACTTAAATCAATAGGAAGACGTGGCGTAACACCAGTGACAACTTCAAATGGTGATCTCCCTGTTGTTCTGTTGACAGAATTATTATAGGCAAACTCTGCCATAGGTAAAATAAGATCCCATGAAGCAACATGTTCTCCAATAAGGCATCGAAGAAGATTTCCTAAACTCCGATTGACAACTTCTGTTTGGCCATCGGTTTGTGGATGATAGGCACTTGAGTATTAGAGCTTAGTGCGCATCATGTGCCATAAAGTCTTCCAGAAGAAACTCATGAACTTTGTATCTCTGTCAGATACTATTGTGTTGGGAAGGCCATGCAAACGAACAACTTCTTTAAAGAAAAGAATGGCAATCTTCTTGGCATCCGCTGTGTGAGAACAAGGAATAAACTGTGCCATTTTGGAGAAACGATCAACAACAACAAAGACAGAATCTACTTTTCGCGCTGTTTTTGGTAAGCCCAAGACAAAGTCCATACTCAAATCTTGCCAAGGTGCATGTGGAATAGGAAGGGGCTGATACAAACCTGTATTCTTCTTTTGGCTTTTTGCAAGTTGGCATACTCTGCATAATTCACAAATTCGAGCAACATCTGTTTTTAAGCGTGGCCAAAAGAAACGATCTTCCACAAGGGCCAATGTTTTATCACGCCCAAAATGTCCACTACACCCGCCACTATGCAACTCACGTATCATAAATTCACGGATAGATGTAGCAGGCAGACATAATTGATTTCCACGAAAGAGATATCCATCATGAAGAGAAAACTTTGGATGTTCTGAACCTTCACCATTTAGAAGGGCTGTATAAATGTGACCAAAGTCATTATCAGCTGTATATTCTCTGCGTATTTCTTCAAAGCCAGGAAAATTGACGAAAATTGTCGTAAGAATGTGAGTTCGACGACTTAATGCATCTGCGACTTTATTTTCCGTGCCAGATTTATGACGCAGAACAAAAGAAAACTCCTGTAGGTATGCACTCCATTTAACACGATTGGCGTTCATTTTCTTTTGAGAATTCAGGTGTTGCAAGGCTTCATGGTCAGAGTATAAGACAAATTCTTTTCCAATGAGATAATGACGCCAATAACGAAGAGCTTGAACTACTGCATAATATTCCAGATCATAAACAGTGTACTTCTTACGGAAGTAATTTAATTTCTCACTGAAATAAGCAACTGGATGACCGTCTTGACTTAAGACTCCGCCAATACCGACATGGGAAGCATCACAACTAACTTCGAAGATTTTGTCAAAGTCCGGAAGTTTTAGAATTGGTACCTCAGTCATTTTCTTCTTAACTTGCTCAAATGCTCGAGAGGCAGCATTGGTCCAAGTGAACTCTCCTTTTTTCATGCAGTCACTTATAGGAGCCATGATTGTACTGAAATTACAAATGAACCTCCTATAAAAGGTAGCCAAACCATGAAAGCTGTGTACCTCATGTATAGAAGTGGGAATAGGCCAGTCAATGATTGCTTTGACTTTAACTGGATCAGGTTCAACTCCGCGGGCCGAGATAACAAAGCCCAAAAATACGACTGTGGAATTAAAAAATGTACACTTCTTCAAATTAATGTAAAACTTTTCTCTTCGAAGTGCACGCATGACATACCTCAGATGATCGAGATGATATTCCTTTGATTTGCTGAAGATTAAAATATCATCAAAATATACCACAACAAATTTGCCAAGCAAAGGTCGTAGAAGCTGAGTCATTACTCTCATAAAAGTGCTGGGAGCATTCGTTAGACCGAATGGCATGACTAACTATTTGTATAGTCCATCTTTGGTTTTGAATACTGTTTTCCATTCATCTCCAGGCCAAATACGGAGTTGGTGATATCCGCTCTTGAGATCAATCTTGGAAAAGACAGAAGATCCAGACATTATATCAAGCATGTCATCCACTCGAGGAATCGGAAACCGATATTTGATGGTAATTTTGTTAATCGCTCGGCTATCAACACACATTCGCCAAGAACCATCTTTCTTCGGTGTTAAGAGGGCTGAAACTGCACAAGGACTCATGCTTTCTCGGATATAACCCTTCTGGAGTAAATCTTCAACCTGTCTGCGCAATTCAGCATGTTCGGCGGGACTCATGCGATAAGCAGGTAAGTTAGGAAAGATAGATCCAGGGACTAAATCAATGGCATGCTGGATGTCCCGCATAGGAGGTAGCTCATTAGGAAGCTCTGCGGGAATCAAATCTTGAAAATCATGGAGCAATGACTTGATTTTTGGTGGCATAGAATCCTGTTGTTTATTATCTGCTTCTTGGGTTTCTTTAGGCACAAGAGCATAAACAACTCCTTGGTCTTTGCTTTCCATTTCAAACTTCCTCATAGAGAGAACATGAGGGTTTGATGGGGTGGTAGAAACCGCCGGAGAAGATGTTAATGGCGGCAATGGAAGAAGATCCACCACTTGTCCCTTCCATTTAAAAGAATGAATGTGCCTTTTCTGATCAGTATGTACCTCTCGATCATATAACCAAGGTCGGCCAAGTAAAATGTGAGCAATATTCATAGGAATAATATCGCACCATATATCATCTTCATATATGCCAATTTTAAAATAAACCAAGCAACGATGGGTCACATGGATTGAATGATCATCTACCCAAGCGACCTTGTAAGGCTTTGGGTGCTTTTCAATAGGCAAATTGAGCTTAGTAATCACTTCCTGTGAAACAACATTCATAGTACTACCTCCATCAACAATTAAATTGCATAACTTACCTTTGCATCTCACGCGTGTCCTGAAGATTGTAGTACGTCGCCAATGTTGCCTCTCGAGCATTTGAGCAAGTTAAGAAGAAAATGACTGAGGTACCAATTCTAAAACTTCCGGACTTTGACAAAATCTTCGAAGTTAGTTGTGATGCTTCCCATGTCGGTATTGGCGGAGTCTTAAGTCAAGACGGTCATCCAGTTGCTTATTTCAGTGAGAAATTAAATTACTTCCGTAAGAAGTACACTGTTTATGATCTGGAATATTATGCAGTAGTTTAAGCTCTTCGTTATTGGCGTCATTATCTCATTGGAAAAGAATTTGTCTTATACTCTGACCATGAAGCCTTGCAACACCTGAATTCTCAAAAGAAAATGAACGCCAATCGTGTTAAATGGAGTGCATACCTACAGGAGTTTTCTTTTGTTCTGCGTCATAAATCTGGCACGGAAAATAAAGTCGCAGATGCATTAAGTCGTCGAACTCACATTCTTACGACAATTTTCGTCAATTTTCCTGGCTTTGAAGAAATACGCAGAGAATATACAGCTGATAATGACTTTGGTCACATTTATACAGCCCTTCTAAATGGTGAAGGTTCAGAACATCCAAAGTTTTCTCTTCATGATGGATATCTCTTTCGTGGAAATCAATTATGTCTGCCTGCTACATCTATCCGTGAATTTATGATACGTGAGTTGCATAGTGGCGGGTGTAGTGGACATTTTGGGCGTGATAAAACATTGGCCCTTGTGGAAGATCGTTTCTTTTGGCCACGCTTAAAAACAGATGTTGCTCGAATTTGTGAATTATGCAGAGTATGCCAACTTGCAAAAAGCCAAAAGAAGAATACAGGTTTGTATCAGCCCCTTCCTATTCCACATGCACCTTGGCAAGATTTGAGTATGGACTTTGTCTTGGGCTTACCAAAAACAGCGCGAAAAGTAGATTCTGTCTTTGTTGTTGTTGATCGTTTCTCCAAAATGGCACAGTTTATTCCTTGTTCTCACACAGCGGATGCCAAGAAGATTGCCATTCTTTTCTTTAAAGAAGTTGTTCGTTTGCATGGCCTTCCCAACACAATAGTATCTGACAGAGATACAAAGTTCATGAGTTTCTTCTGGAAGACTTTATGGCACATGATGCGCACTAAGCTCTAATACTCAAGTGCCTATCATCCACAAACCGATGGCCAAACAGAAGTTGTCAATCGGAGTTTAGGAAATCTTCTTCGATGCCTTATTGGAGAACATGTTGCTTCATGGGATCTTATTTTACCTATGGCAGAGTTTGCCTATAATAATTCTGTCAACAGAACAACAGGGAGATCACCATTTGAAGTTGTCACTGGTGTTACGCCACGTCTTCCTATTGATTTAAGTCCTTTACCAGTTGACTCTAGATCTAGTTCGGATGCTGAACAGTTTGCCCAACATATGAAAGATGTTCACGATGAAGTTCGCCGGCAAATCGCTACAAGTAATGAAGCATATAAAAGGCACGCGGATTCTCACAAACGTCATGTTGAGTTTACCGAAGGTGATCTGGTAATGGTTCGTTTGAAGCCCGAACGATTTCCTGCAGATAAATACAAGAAGCTACATCCACGAAGTGCAGGTCCTTTCAAGATTCTAAAGAAAATCAGTTCCAATGCATATGTTCTCGACCTTCCTACAGACATGAATATTAGTTCCACGTTTAATGTCGAAGATTTGACATTATATCATGGGCACCACAATGATGAATCCTTTGAAGAACAAGCTCTTCGCATTCCTCTTCATCAATTCCCTCCAGACGAAATTGAAGATGTTTTCGATGATCAGATCATTTCAACCAAAAATGGAGGATTTCACAAGTTTCTTGTTAAGTGGAAAGGCAAACCATTTTCTGAAGCTACCTGGATTACGGCTACAGATTTTCAAAAGATCAATCCAGATTTATATGAGCAGTACCAAGCTAGCAACTCGCCAGAATTGAGTTTTTCCAAGCCGGGGAGAGCTGATGCAGGCCATAATAATGGGCCCCGTTTGAAAGTCTACAACCGCAGGCCCAAAGCACAGTAGACTTGTAGTAGACTATATTAATAGTAGTTGCTTTAGTTGTTTTATTGATATTTGGCAAGTCCAGTTGTATTTGATTTAGGACTTCTTATTTGTTTAGAATTAGTTATTTCCTTTCTTAGATGATGTTTTAGTTATAAATAAGGATGTAATCTCTTCATGAGAGATAGACTTTCATATTGAATAAAGCTTTGGAATTGGTTCTCAGTTGAGATAGTTTATTTGTCTTTGGTGAGGCACCTAGACAACTTATCCCTAAGCCTTTTGGCTTAGAGATTAGCCCGTTGGCTAATCTTCTTCCCCTGCGCTACTTCATTTGGTGAAAGATTATCCAATTTCAGCCAGCAATCAGATGGATAAATACAAAGCTATGCTTCTTCTTGAAACTATGAATGGTTTTAAGCCTAAGCCCATATGGTTCACTTCTATTCAACTATCTGAAGGGTGAGAACTGAGAAATGAGTAATTCTCAGAACATCCACCAACTGAAAAAGAATCTCATATTGAAAAGAATATTCACCCACTCTAAATGATAAAGAAAATAATACATGTTCTCATTAAATTATTAAATTCTGAACAACTGTTGTAATACACCATTACAAAAAAGAAATGAGAATCTTCTCACAAACGCTAACAATAACTACATGTCAGGGCAGCATTTTCTGATGCAAAAAGAACAGTGAGCAATGAAGATGTCATTGAATATGCATTATCTTATCCCCAGGAGTGTTAATTTTACCATAATAACACAGAACCCATCAGCATAGGCTTCACAGCATTAACCACGCAGTTTTGTTCCATGGCAGAGAACTCAGACTGGAAAAGGTTTGATGGGTAACAAATTGAACAATCCTTCGGGATTCTCTCTCCGAGAGGCTCACAGGACTCTGGAAAAACTAAGATAGAATATCCTCGAATGTATGAACAGTTCCATGGAGGACCTGATATTACTGGGAAGGTGACATTGAATAAGCAAATGTTAAAAAAATTATCTCCTTCTATGCCCTGTAGAATGCCAGCTAACCTGATATTTTTTTCCAATCATATCTTTGAAGTTAATCCTATTTATGATAGGAAGTGTGAAAAGTCCTAACAGAATGTCCCCTGCAACTTGTTCAACAATGCTAACCAGCACCACAACAGTTGAAAAGCACTAGGTTGAGCAGTAGCATTGCAAAAATGATTAAGGTGAAACATTGAGATTAACATTGTTATCTCCTTCCCTAACTGAATGCTATTTTGCTCTGTCTCAAGATATGATTCCATTAAACCCATTTTATATGACTTTTGATCTCAATTGTCTGAATGATGTTATTAGACTCATCCACTGATGTCTGCATTAAAGATTGTTACGTCAGCACCGGAGCTGATCTAATCTCCATCAAAAGTGGAAGGGATGAATATGGTATTTTCTATGCTTGTCCAAACGTGAATATATGCATCCGTCACATTGCTGGAGGAACTCAATCCAGCTCTGTTATCACATTTGGGAGTGAGATGTCAGGCAATATATCAGAAGTTCGTGGGGAGGGCCTCCATCTTGTGGAGGAGAGAGAACAGAGGTGGAGAGGAGGATGCTGCCATGCCTAAGGCGGAGAGCAAGGAGAGCATAGGTGGGCTAGTTAGTGGTGCTGGCCATTGCCTGAGGTAGAGAGCAGAAAGAGCGCAGGTGGGCAGGTGTTGACCATTGCCTGAGGTGGACAGAGGTGGTGGTTGTTGCAGAGATGGAGAGAGAGAGAGAGAGAGAGAGAGAGAGAAGTGGGGAGGGGGCTGATTGTCGGCTTTTTTTTAACGTTTTGAATCATCAATAGTGGGATTGGGAGGGCAGGTGGGTGGGAACTTTCGTAAAAACGATCCTCTCCTCACCTAGAGGATTTCTCTCTCTCTCTCTCTCTCTCTCTCTCTCTCTCTCTCTCTATAGGGTCTCAAGGTCAAGGTTCCCCCCGAAAACTATAACCTGCTAAAAAAATTGGAAACCTGCGACACAACTACTTTGCAGGAGGGTCATAGATCATCGATTTAAGAGGGATAATGCAACCTACTAAAGATTAGTAGTTTCCCTCAATTTTCCCTTGAAAATTTCTCCACAATCGGGCCCCCCCATACTGCAGTTTCAGGATTTCAAACAAAAGGATGAAGATTAAAGTAATTTATCAGTAGCCTCTTAACCATAATAAAATTCACCCATGCCACCAATCAATCAACATTCTCAGTATCAAAAGTAATACTGACATCACACCTTTGTGAACACCCACCTGAGGACCAAGGGTGCCCTGCAGCCCTGACGAGCTCCCTTAGTGAAATAGAAAGGCATCAATAGAAAATTGTAAAAATTGTTACAGAAAAAAAAGCCAATTCCAAAACTCCAAGCCCCCACTTAAAGCCAGCTAATAAAACCTAATTCAATATAGCCTTTTGAATGATTTCACCATGACATGGAAAAGGAATCTGAAGCTCACCAAAATCCATAGACACATATATAAGATGACCAAAACCTCCATAGTGGTTTTTTTTTATTGGGCTTTTCAGGGATAGAAATTAATGGGTCTTCTATCCAAATGGTCACATGTAAGCAGAGTCACCAAAAAATATTCAACCTTCATGCAAATTTTTAGACCAAATGAAAGAAAATTCTCTCACCATTTTGCAAAGCCTCTTTCACTAGCCAAGAAGCTAGAGATAGCAGAATCCACAGCATCAAGATTATCAGACTTGAGACCAAACAGTAACCGAAGCTGCCCCATGAAAATTTTGAAGATCTTTTGAAGATCCTGCTTCACATTGTGCATGTGTCAGCCTTGAGAGAGAAAAAATAAAAATAAATAAATAGCAGCCACCTGCTAAGTGATTTTATCAACACATTTCATGGATAAAGCAAAATACATGAGAAAGAGAAACAGAATTGAATTGCAAAAGAACCAAAACTCATTTCTAGATGTTTACAATAATTTAGGAAGATACTTGAAAGTTAAATTGAATTTCAAGTCATCCAATAATGATAACTCGACTATCACTTTGATGCTCATCAATTGCCTATTGCTCCTGAGTTTTTAAACCTTGGTCATCAATTCATGACATGCATATAAAGTGATCACATGACACATGCCAACTGATTTAGGTAAACTAGACATTAAATAACCTTTTGAACAAAAAGCATCAGCTTAATGACCTTAATTTTATGAATATATATAAAAGACAATATTCAGGTACATACACCTTGCACAAAGGAATTCGTGCGAGGTAATACACACACATATAAGTTGTGAGGCTACAATAATCATAATTGTGTGCCAACAAGCACAGTTTTTCACTCGTTAAATAAATGAACCATATACATATTTCACACTCCACAAACCAGAAGACCTAAAGCTGTTGTTGGAACTGCCAACGTATGTTTATCCAAAGCAATACATAGAACGAACAGAGCTGATGCAACAGAACAGGTATGACATATAAACAACACACAACTTGAAAGTTCAGTAACAAATGCTTAAAGCAAATAGATAATTTCCAACAAAAAGAGATCAAGAGGGGGAAAAAGGCACAGTAACAAATTATTCTACAAGTATTACATTTCTGACCTGATCTGAAATGGTATGCTTAGCAGGACCTGTACCATGAAAATCCCTTGAGCAACTCTGTGGATTCCAAACAATAACACCTCCCCACGTCTACAAAATTTCGTTGCAAAAATTTATATGAAGAACTGCTTCATAATAAAAGTCAGAATTAATCATATTCATGATGCAAAGAACAATTATGCTAACCACATACAGGAGATATAAAAGCATTAGTTGCTGAGAGCTCTCCACTAGGAAGTCGTAGGAGAAGAGGGCACTCCTGCGCAGATGGAACATATCTGAAGACAGAAAGAAGAAAACTTGTGTTCAGTGCTGCTGAAAGATGAGCACTTGCAATTATATATAGTAGCCATATTGTTTCAGTTTAGCAAATGGAAAATCCCTTGCTTATGTAGGAAAGAAATGAGAAGTTTGAACCACAACATCATTCCTTAAATACATTGACAACTAAGAGCCAGCAGTAGAGCTAATTCCATGTTTGCAGAATTCCCAGCCCTCAAGGAAGCCATATAATCTAGAACATTAGTGTATTTCTTTTCAGGGTAAAATGAACACAAAAAACTACAGATCAAGCTGAGATGAAACAGAAATAAATTCTCACATAAAAAACAATATCCTGGATGTAGGTTGGCAAGACATATTTCAAGGATACCAAGAGAGGAGTTCAGTGTTCAAAAGAACAGTACATTGCAGAAGGCAAAATAAAAGAATAGCAGAAAAGTGGGAAGCCTATCAATCTGTGATCATAATCTTAGATTTAAAGATAGCCATATGTGCAACTTGAACATTAAGTAGGGGACCATTCATGAATAAATGAGGAAGTGCGGCTGACTTGTTCGGGAACAATTGGAACCAGACTCAAATGAAGCTTTGGAGCAGGCTACCAAGATCTAGAATGGTAGATGAAGAACCATTAACCATCATTAGATGGATTATTTAAGCAACAATGAAATGGGCAAATTTTTATTGAAACTTTGTGTAGGTTGGGATCAATTCCAAAGTCGTTTGGATTGACTTGATTTTATAAAACCAGATTTAATTCAAACCACAGTAACGAAGGAACTTCAGTAATAGCCATTCAAATGTTTAGTATCCAGTATTAGTTGCAATCAAAGTGCAAGAACATAACAGCAGCCTTGTGTCAGTTTCCAACATTCAGCCCAATAGCATAAGGTATATGAACCTGATGGAGCCCTTGGACATGGGCCCAGCATGGGGCCTGCCAAATCATCAATCAATTAGAAGCCATTTTATCTTTTAGGAATATATATATATATATTTTTTGTCCAGTGCAATTGGGGGACCTTAATAAGAAATTGTGATAAGATCCACCACAACTTGTGGGATTAAATACCACAATTTGTCGGGTTAAATTAGAATTCTAAGCTATCTGCTAGATTAGATCAAATTAGTTTCTGCTTTCTTTTTTAAATAAGAAATCAAGTTATATTAGGATTTGAATTTGTTATACCACAACTTGTGGGGTTCAATACCACAACTTGTCAGGTTAAATTAGAATTCTAATCCATCCGCTAGATTAGATCAAATTAGTAGCTGCTTTCTTTTTTAAATAAGAAATCAAGTTATATTAGAATTTGAATTTGCTTTTGAACTTTGTTTAAGAGAACATATGCACAACAAAGATTCTTGTGCTTCATAGTTGCGAATATTATTTTTATGATTTTTTTAAGATATGAGCCAGGTAAAGGTTGTGCAAGAACCTAAATCTTGCTACAAAGGTTGGCAATGATCATGATCTTGCCTACATCAGAATCTCCATCAGATTGACACAAGAAGCTTGTGGTAGACATTAACGAACTTGTTGACGGCACGCATTCATAATATTCACAATGAGGCAAGCACGGAAGTAAACTCTGTATCAAGGGTTGGGGTCGCGAAGCAATTTGTTTGGGTGCATCCCAGCACCCAATTAAGCAAAGTTGGTTGTCATGATCTTATGATGCATTGTTCTCCTGGTTGATAAGCCTTTATTTTATTGACTTTAGTACATCCACATAAATTTAAAAATGGAAAAGAAAAAAAAAGGAGCAAAGACAAAACTGAATATTTTAGATTTTTAGTGATTAAATTCCAAGTTCCCACCAGGAACTATTTGGTAAGTTCAATAATTTCTGAAAAGATAATCTGACGCTCTTACAAACAAGTAATATGCCCCTTCCAATGAAAAGCACAATAAAATAAAAAAAATGAAGAAAAAAAGATGAAAAAGTATACACCACAAATTGTAGAATTTTTGATCGCCCAGCAGCCGCAGTGGAAGTATCCAAATGCCATTCATTTGAATTCACCTATTCAATTTCTCAACAAGTATTAGTGAGAACTCATTCCCAATGCTGAATCTCGCATTTCAGAAAAATATCACAATTAAATTCTTTCTGACAATAAAAGGCAAAAATTTAGGATGTGAAAAAGAGCAAACAAAGTGCAAGTGCATGAAAAAAAAAAAAACACTAGACTTTCAGTATATGGAAATCAACAAAATGAATGTAAGTTTTTTTTCTGAACATCTACATTTATCTCTCACTGGAATTTTCCAGGTGCTTCACTTTTATATTATCAAGATTTGACATCTCAGATTCTTCACCAAGGCAAAGAAAAATGTATTAAATTCGTGAGTAAAATTATATCCAACATCCAATCTGCATGGAGTAAAAAAAAACTGACACAAAACAGAAACATAGAGAGTGAAAATGTTAGGTCCTAGACCCACTGGGCAAGGCTCATTCCATCCACATGCGTTAGCCATCCACCAAACCAGGTCAGCTCACAGCCACTCTTTTAATGCCCTGACTTCATGTTGTCTGTAGTTATTTTTCAGTTCTCTTGTTATGCATGTGATGTACCTTTCAGTTATTTTATCTTCTGTTAACCAGTTATGGAGGAGAGATACAAGGAATTATGAAGGGGACAGGTATCTTGGATGAAAGGGATTCTTGTATGTATGGTTAGAAAGGAATGGAAGGGATGACTACCCAGTTTTTCTCTATTCAATCTTCAACTTCAGCAAGAGGATGCCCTTTCCCTATTAATTGTGGGCTAAGCTTGGTCCCTGAACCTATCAGATAATCAGCCATATGTACAAAATATAAGCATGTAAAAAAGAAATTTCTTAAACATTTACTACTAACAAAAATCATGTAATTTTTTTTATTCACAAAACAAAACTCTGCACATTCTAAAATAATATATGCCAAACATTAGTTTCATTGATGAACCGGCATCAGGTGAAAAGAAAATTCTTTCAAGGGAAAGCTAAAGTCCATGGACATTGACAAAATCGCTGAAGAACTTTAGATGTTAGGAGATCCTCAAATGCTGCTTTTACCATGAGGGTAATTGATGCTGGTTAGATCCATGATTGGCCAGCCCATTGGGTCCAAGCCCAGTGAAGAATTTTCAAGTACAATCATTATAGGATTTTTAGTTTTCTAGGATTTTAAGTTCATAAAGATTCTTTTATTTTTAGAAGTTAAAATTATGTTTGGTTTAGGATTCTTTATTTGATTTGAATTGGTTTATTTCCTTAGTTAGAAAGTATTTTAGTTATAAATAAAGATGTAATCCCTCTTCATGGGACACACAATATTGATATCAATAAACTTATGAGTTTGATTCTTAGTTGAGAGAGTTATTGTTTGTCTTTGGTGAAACACCTAAACATCCTATCCTTAAGCCTTTTGGCTTGGAGATTAGCCCGTTGGCTATTCTTCTTTCCTACGCTGCTTCAATTGGTATCAAAGTGAAGATCCAATCTCAGATCGCCGTCTGTCTGATCACCGATTCGAGGTAACATATCCATTCCCCGTTCGTTTGGTCTCTACCAGTCATCGTTCATCATCATCCCCCCATCATCTTGATTCAACCCCTAATAACATCCATAACCCAAATCCTTTCCCAAAAACCCCAGACCAACCCTTCGTCGCCTAATCCAACCCACCCCAGTCAACCATCAAACCCCTCTGCTGAGCCCTATTCCCTCCGTCCAACCCTTGCCCCTCTCTAACACCCTCACTACTAGACAACACCGACCCAACCTCTCCACCAACACCCCATTACAAACCCTCAACCCTTGACAAATCCCATTAGACGTTCACCCCCCCCCCCCCCCCCCCCCTCTCAGCTTTTCAAACCAATCCCCCTTCGTTGTCCTCCGAAACCCAGACCCGAGCCCTAAAAACGCACACCGTCCCCTAACCCTACCATCATTTTGAGACCCCTACTCCCACTGAAACCCAAACCCATCCTACCACTCACTGGTATCAAACCCCCATCCATCGAAAACAAAAAAAAAAAAATAGGGAGCAGCAGAAGAAAAGAAGTAGAAGAAGGAAGCTTAGATCAAAGGGCGTACCTGGAACCGAGGGCCTGCAGTAGCAACGCCGCTCCTCGTCGCATGTCTGCACCACCATCGCAGCAACCTCCATCCTCGCTATCAGCTGCACTCCTTGCTCCACCCTCATCTCCAATCAGCATCTCCTATGAAGCATGGACACTCCAAAATGACCCCCGTATCAGTGTCGGACATGGACACGGCTCCGAAACGCCGGGACACAGCTCCGACATGCCAAAAACGTGTCTTGGATTTTTTTTTTTTATTTTTTAAATTTCGGACACGGGGTGGACACGGTAACACACAGCTTGAACACATTTTGGATACGGCGGACTGAAATATAATTAAAATACGCTCAACTTGGGTTAAAATTTAAAAAAAAAGTAGAAGGGGGTAAATGTAATTTGTTCTAACTTATAACCCTAATGTCTCTATTCATTCACTCTTCATTTCTGAAATCAAAAGGGGAAACGCTGCTGGGAGACGGAGAAAAAGAATAGGAAAGGGAGAATCGCCGCCAGCAGTGAAACGAAGAAGAAGACAGCGTGAGGACGCCTGCGCGTGGAAGATCTGAGCTTGAGGAAGACGCATGGAAGATCTGAGCTTGAGAAAGATCTGAGCCTGAGGAAGATCTGAGCATGGAAGAAGCGTGAGGAAGATCTACGCCTGCGTGTGGAACAAGAACAAGAAGGAGGAGGAAGAACAGGTACTGCTTTTTTTTTTTTTTGTGGTTGCTGCTTTTTTTTTTCTCCAGTGTTGCTGTGCTATGCTATTTTCTTTCTTTTTGTTTTTCGAAGTACTACTGTGCTGCTGCTGCTTTCTTTCTTCTTTTTTTTTTCGAACTGCTATTTTCTTTTTTACTTTTTTCTTATATTTGAAATACTGCTGCTGTTAAGAGTGAGGAAGATCTACTTTTTTCAAACTGCTTGAGGAAGATCTGTTTTTTTCTCGAAGTACTGCTGTTGCTATTTTTCTTCAGTGCTACTGCTGTTTTTTTTTTTTTACTGCTGTTTTTTTTTTTCCATGGGATGCCTGTGCTGTTGCTGTTTTCTTTCTTTATTTTTTTTTTCTTTCAGTGCTGCTATTTTTTTTCCCATGGGACAGCTTTCCTGCTGCTGTTGTGCTGCTATTGGTGCTGTTTTCTTTCTTCTTCTTTTTTTCAAATTGCTGCTGCTGTTATGGGACTGCTATGCTGTTGCTGTTTTTTCTTCAAATGGGACTGCTGTGCTGCTGCTTTTTTTTTTTTCAGTGTTGTTGTTTTTTTTTTCAGTGCTATTGTTTTTTTTTTTTCCATGGGATGCCTATGCTGTTGCTGTTTTCTTTCTTTATTTTTTTTTCTTTCAGTGCTGCTATTTTTTTTCCCATGGGACAGCTTTGCTGCTGCTGTTGTGCTGCTACTGGTGCTGTTTTCTTTCTTTCTTTTTTTTTTTCGAATTGCCGCTGCTGTTATGGGACTGCTATGCTGTTACTGTTTTTTCTTTAAATGGGAATGCTGCGCTGCTGCTTTTTTTTTTTTCAGTGCTATTGTTTTTTTTTTTTTTTTGCAGTGCTGTTTTTTTTTTTTTTCCATGGGATGCCTGTGCTGTTGCTGTTTTCTTTCTTTATTTTTTTCCTTTCAGTACTGCTATTTTTTTTCCCATGGGATAGTTGTGCTGCCGCTGTTGTGCTACCACTAGTGCTGTTTTCTTTCTTTTTTTTTTTTTTTCGAATTGATGCTGCTGTTATGGGACTGCTGTGCTGTTGCTGTTTTTTTTTTTAATGGGACTGTTGTGCTGCTACTGTTTTTTTTTTTTTTCAGTGCTACTGTTTTTTTTTTCAGTGCTATTGTTTTTTTTTTCCATGGGACTGATGTGCTGTTGCTGTTGTTTTCTTTTTTTTTCTTTTTTTTTTTTGTTTTTTTTTAAGAACTGCTGCTGCTGCATTTTTTTTTCCAGAACTGCTGCATTTTTTTTCCTAGTTTATTTTTCAATGTGATAGTTTATTTTTCAATGTGATAAGAAATTGATTTGAGAATATGTCATTCTCTTCTATGGGAGCTAGTAGCCCTGTACCGGCCAAGGCCTCAGAACTGTCAATCGAAGCAGGCCATTTAGGCCCAGTCCAGGCCCGATCTTGGCAAGCAGGCCATTTAGGCTCAGTCCAGTTTTCAGTCCACTGTTGTACTGTAGAATAAGCTATAATGTAGGATCTGTGCGATAATATAGGATCTAGAATAAGTCAAAGGATAATGCTATAATTTAGGATCTGTGCTATAATTTAGGATCTAGAATAAGTCAAAGGATAATGCTATAATTTAGGATCTGTGCTATAATATAGGATCTATGGATTGTAATGAGGGAAATCAACCCCTATATATGTAAAACTACAGTCGTCTCTTAGAGGCACTGCATTCTCACCATTTTAATGGAATTCTAAACTCTCTTGCAAATGTTATGGTATCAGAGCAAGGTCAATCAATCATCTTGGTTGTCTCAGTCATCTTCCAAGCCTTGGAAGCCAATTTGTGATCATCTTCTTCAGTCGGATCTTCTCTGATCATCCCTGATCATCTCAGATCAGGCGTGGCCCACCTGTGATCATCATCATCACCATCTCAGCGGATTCCTCCCTCTTGGTCGTCTGAATATTCTCTTATTTATGAAGATTTTTCCAACATTTATTGGTTATCAGAGGTAGGCCTTCTACCTATTTTTGAGGAAATTCAATTTTTTTGCTTGTTTTCATCTCGGCCGTCCAAAATCCTGGTTCTGGATTTGATTTGTTTGAGACCACTTCCATTAGTTGCGTGCTTATCCTGCTCAACCATCCCCACTCTCTGATCTATCAAGAGATCCTCCGGTGGGGCTCCGGTCATGTATCTCTCCCTGACGACAGGGCCGTCTGGATGCTGCTCAGTGTTTCCTTCCGGAAACTTTTACTGACTGCCTGTTCTGGTTGTTTGCTGCTACTTACTGCTTGTGCATGCACTGATTCATCATTCTGCTAGTTCATTCTCCTGGTTTATTACTGTTGCAAGTTCCTGCAATTTGTTCTGTTGTTGTGGATCTATCTGCTGTTTTACATTACCACTCTGGTCCATCTGATTGTGTCTCTAACCACTGATTGTGGACTGATTCTGATATTACTGCTTCCTGGAGTGTTTGCTTGTTCTGGGTCATCATGGACAAATCTGACATCATCTCCCTGGTTAAGTTTGATGGCGCTAATTATACCTCATGGGCCTTCCAATTTCAAATTTACTTAGAAGGCAAGGAACTTTGGGCACACATTGACGGATCTGACCCTAAACCCGAGGCCGATGACAAGAAGATTTTAGCTTGGAAAACTAAGGATGCTAAAATAAAAACCTGGTTACTAGGTTCAGTTGACCCACAGTTTATCCTCAACCTCAGACCTTGCCAAACTGCCCGTGCAATGTGGGACTATCTTCAAAAGATCTATCAACAAGGCACTGCTGCTCGTCAATTTCAATTGGAACTTGATATTTCTCAATATACTCAAGGCACACAATCTGTTCAGGAGTATTACAATGGCTTTCGCAGACTGTGGTCCGAATACGATGAAATTAAGTATGCCTCGGTGTCTGAAGCTCTTCTACCTGAACTATCTCGCTTACAGCAAAGTAGCCATCGGGATCAGTTTCTTATGAAACTTCGTCTGGAGTTTGAGCCAGTTAGATCCAACTTGATGAGCAGGGCTTCACTTCCTAGCCTGGATGACTGTCTTCAGGAGCTTCTACGGGAGGAACAACGTCTCGTCACTAAATCTACTATGGAACAACAAAGGGCTGTTGAGGCTCCGCTTGCCTATATTGCTCACACCAGACGCTCTTCCCGGGATATCAGTAAAGTTCAGTGCCATAACTGCAAGAAATATGGTCACTATGCTAATCAATGCACGGTCAAGATCTGCCGATATTGTAAGGCCACTGGTCATGTCATTGATGAATGCCGGAAGAAGGGTCGCAATTCTACTTTCCGCAACTCTGTGCCCTTAGCCTCTACTCCTTACACAGTGTCATCCGCTCCTAGTGCTTACACAGTCACCACTCGACGATATGCCTCCTCTGAATTCAGTGCTCTGCCGTCTGATTCTTCCTCACAACCTGATTCCTCCACGCAATCTGCATCCCCAGCTCCTCTCACCCCTGAGATGGTCAACCAAATGATTATCAATGCCTTGGCATCCATGCACATCGCAGGTACTGGGTCATCTCTTTCTAATACATGGTACTTAGATTCTGGTGCCAGTAACCATATGTCCTCTTCACCTATACAATTGCAAAATGTAGTTCCTTATACTGGTCATCTTACGGTTCAAGCTGCCAACGGAGATCATCTTCCCATCACCTCTGTTGGTGATACCCCTGGCCCCTTACCCTTAACCAATGTTTTAGTTTCCCCTCATCTTGCTACCAATTTGGTTTCTGTGGGTCAACTTGTTGAAAATAATTACAATGTCTCTTTTTCTTCTGCTGGTTGTGTTGTGCAGGACCAGGAGTCGGGGGAAGTGATCGCGAGGGGGCCTAAGCGTGGCAGACTTTTTCCTTTACCAGTGTATTCATTTATTCATGATAAACCTTTACATCAGTTATTTTGTTTTTTCATTCAGAATAATTCTCGATTGTGGCATAATAGACTTGGTCATCCGAATGCTTCTACAATGTCTACTTTATTTCACTCTGGATTAATAAATAAACCTATTGATTCTGCTTCTTTTGACTGTGATGCTTGTAAATTAGGAAAGAGTAAAACTTTACCCTTTCCAATCTCTGACACACGGAGCACTTCATGTTTTGACTTAATTCACAGTGATGTTTGGGGCATTGCTCCGACCCTTTCACATAGTCATTTCAAGTACTTTGTAACATTCATTGATGACTACAGCAGATTTACTTGGATTTATTTATTACATTCGAAGTCTGATGTTCTAAATGCATTTAAATTTTTTGTTCAATATGTTGAAAACCAATTCTCTAAATGCATTAAAACTTTGCGCTCAGACTCAGGGGGGGAGTATGTTTCCAAGGATTTTCAATCCTTTTTAACCAATAAAGGAATCATTTCTCAACGTACCTGTCCGTATACTCCACAACAAAATGGCGTTGCGGAACGGAAAAACAGACATCTTCTTGATGTCACTAGAACTCTTCTGATTGAAGCATCCGTTCCCCCTCGTTTTTGGACTGAAGCTCTCACCACGGCTGTTTATCTCATAAACCGCATTCCATCCCCTACCATTGGCCATTTAACGCCTCATTTTAAATTGTTTGGTCATCATCCTGTGTTTGATCACTTACATACCTTTGGCTGTGTTTGCTTTGTTCATTTACCTCCCACAGAAAGAACGAAACTAACAGCACAATCTCGCAGGTGTGCTTTTTTGGGTTATGCCACTAATCAAAAAGGTTTTGTTTGTTATGATCCCATTGGTCGTCGTATCAGGGTTTCTCGGAATGTTATTTTCTTTGAAAATCAATATTTCTTCCCCACTCACATGGACAGTCCTCATCCCTCTTCCCCAGCTCTCTTACCAGGTTTTTCGGATCAAACCTCTGTTACTCGGTTTAATCCTGCTTTTGTATACCATCGTCGGGAGAAACCTCCCACTGCAGATGGTCCTCCCCCTGATCCTCCACCGACACATGGTTCCACAACTACTCCTCCCTTACGTCGCTCCTCCAGAACTTCTAGACCGCCTGATAGGTATGGATTTACCCATACTTCCTTGATGACCACTCTCTCTTCTATCTCTATCCCAAGTTCTTATTTGCAGGCTGTCCAACAAGATTGCTGGAACCAGGCTATGAAGGAGGAATTTGATGCATTGGATCAGAATCACACCTGGGATATTGTGGATTGTCCTTCCGGAGTTAAACCCATCGGTTGCAAATGGATCTACTCGATCAAGCTTAAATCTGATGGGTCATTGGATAGACACAAAGCTAGACTTGTAGCACTCGGAAACAGACAAGAGTATGGCATTGACTATGAGGAAACGTTTGCACCTGTGGCAAAAATGACTTCTGTTCGGTTACTTCTCGCCATTGCTGCCTCTAAATCCTGGCCTTTATACCAAATGGATGTCAAAAATGCCTTTCTCCATGGGGATCTACAAGAAGAAGTCTATATGAGGATACCACAAGGTGTCCCCTCTCCCTCTAAGAGGAGTGTCTGTCGCCTGCGCAAATCGCTTTATGGTCTCAAGCAAGCTCCTCGGGCATGGTTCGAGACCTTCAAGGGTCGCTTATGCGAGAGTGGCTTTACCCCAAGTTCTTATGATCCATCTCTCTTTTTATGCCACTCCTCTACTGGTGTTACTGTGCTTCTCGTATATGTTGACGATATTATTATCACTGGCACAGATGATGGTATGATCAAATCCCTCCAGGCTTCTCTCAAGGATTCCTTCTGTATGAAGGATTTGGGCCCCTTGCATTATTTCTTGGGCTTAGAGGTGCATCAATCTCCCAAAGGTCTATTTGTTAATCAACACAAATACACATCAGATCTTATCGAGTTGGCTGACCTCCATGATTCTTCCCCTGTTGATACGCCTGTCGAGGTCAATCTCAAGTTGAGTAAGGATGATGGCGATCTTCTTCCTGATCCTCAAACCTACCGGCGTCTGGTGGGAAGTCTTGTCTATCTCACCATCACTAGACCTGACATCTCCTATGCCGTTCATCTTGTGAGCCAGTTCATGACCGCTCCTAGACATCTTCATTTGACAGCTGTGAAGCGCATTCTTCGCTATCTGTTAAAAACTGTCCCTCGTGATTTATATTATCCAAAGGATAATCCTCTTCATCTGACCGCTTATGCGGATGCTGACTGGGCAGGCTGTCCCGACACACGCCTTTCTACTACTGGTTGGTGCATGTACCTTGGAACTTCTCTCGTTTCTTGGAAATGCAAGAAACAAGAACGTGTGTCCAGATCTTCCACGGAAGCTGAATATAGGGCAATGTCTTCTGCTTGTTCTGAGATTTTATGGTTACGGGGACTTCTATCGGAACTCGGGTTCGCTCAAACATCTCCTACTCCTTTGCATGCTGATAATACTGGGGCCATCCGAATCACTGAAAATCCTGTATTTCATGAACGCACCAAACATATCGAAGTTGACTGCCACTTTATTCGAGATGAATATAAGCGTGATGTCATTTGTCTTCCTCATGTCTCTACAGAATTTCAGTTTGCAGATATCTTCACAAAGGGTCTTCCTCGGCCTCGGCATCAATTTCTTGTCTCCAAATTGCTGCTTTATGACTCCCCGGCATCAATTTGAGAGGGGGTGTCAATCGAAGCAGGCCATTTAGGCCCAGTCCAGGCCCGATCTTGGCAAGCAGGCCATTTAGGCTCAGTCCAGTTTTCAGTCCACTGTTGTACTGTAGAATAAGCTATAATGTAGGATCTGTGCGATAATATAGGATCTAGAATAAGTCAAAGGATAATGCTATAATTTAGGATCTGTGCTATAATTTAGGATCTAGAATAAGTCAAAGGATAATGCTATAATTTAGGATCTGTGCTATAATATAGGATCTATGGATTGTAATGAGGGAAATCAACCCCTATATATGTAAAACTACAGTCGTCTCTTAGAGGCACTGCATTCTCACCATTTTAATGGAATTCTAAACTCTCTTGCAAATGTTAAGAACAAGATGAAAATAAGCCCCTTTGGAACTATACAACGAAGTTGGAGAAAATTGGAGGGGGAGGAGGGAATTTTCATTTCCAATGTAAATTTTGCCAAAAGGCTTTTAAGGGCTCATATACTAGGGTAAAGGTACATTTGCTAAAAACTAGTGGTCAAGGGATTCAAATATGTTCTAAAGTCACTCTTACAGATATGGCTGAAATGCAAAAAGCTGTTGAGGAAGCTGAAGCTAGATTGCAAAGCCTTAAGCCAAAAAAAGTTCATTTGCCCCCTCCTAGAGCATTTTTGGGTGGCATGACTGCTAGTCAAGGGCTGGGCCTCTTTGAATCAAAGAAGCGGTTGAGGAGTGGGAGTGGAAGTGGAAGTGGAAGTGCCATTGAGAAGGCATTTAACATTGGGGCACGGGACCAATTACATTTTGAAATAGCTAGGATGTTTTATTCTGCGGGCTTGCCCTTTCACTTGGCTAGGAACCCCTATTATGTTAGTTCCTACAACTTTGCTGCCAATAATCAGATTTCGGGTTATTTGCCTCTTGGTTATAATTTGTTAAGAACCACTTTACTTCAAAGAGAAAGGGCAAACATTGACAGATTATTGCAACCAATTAGAGGCACATGGAAGGAAAAGAGGGTTAGCATTGTTAGTGATGGTTGGAGTGATTCACAAAGGAGGCCATTAATTAATTTTATGGCAATGACGGAGGGGGGCCTATGTTTTTAAAAGCAATTGATTGTTCAGGTGAAGTCAAGGATAAATTTTTCATTGCTAACTTGATGAAGGAAGTCATCCTTGAAGTTGGGCCCCAAAACGTGGTTCAAGTGATTACGGATAATGCCAAAAATTGCCAAGGAGCGGGGCAACTTATTGAAGGGATATTTCCTCACATTGTTTGGACACCATGTGTAATACACACATTGAATCTTGCCCTAAAAAACATTTGTGCAGTAAAAAATGTGGAAACAAAAAAAAAAAAAACTTATGCAAAGTGCAGTTGGATTACCGATGTTATTGGGGACGTCATGATGATAAAGCATTTTATCATGAATCATTTAATGAGATTGTCTATGTTCAAGGACTTTGTTAGTTTGAAATTGCTTTCAGTTGCGGAGACACGCTTTGCTTCGATGATTGTTATGCTTAAAAGATTCAAATTGATAAAGGGTAGTCTTCAAGCTATGGTAATTTGTGACAATTGGTCTTCTTATAGGGATGATGATGTTGAAAAAGCTAAGTTTGTGAAGGAAAAGGTGTTGGATGACATTTGGTGGGATACGATTGATTACATTCTTGCTTTTACCTTGCCTATTTATGACATGCTTCGGGCACGTGATACAGATAAGCCTTGTCTTCACTTAGTTTATGATATGTGGGATACAATGATAGAGAAAGTGAAGTTGGCAATATATAGGCATGAAGGGAAGTGGCAAGATGAGACACCAACCTTCTATGATGTGGTGCATCAAATTCTAGTTGACCGTTGGAATAAGAACAACACTCCGCTTCATTGCTTAGCACATTCATTAAACCCAAAGTAACCTCTAAGCTTTAGCATTTTTTTTTTTTTAGAAAAACTATTATTTAAAAAATATAAACTAATCATATAATTTTCATTCTTGTATTTAAGGTACTATAGCGATGCATGGCTTCATGAGGACCCAAATCGAGTTCCTCCACATAAAGATTTGGAGGTTTCAAGAGAGAGAACAAAGTGCTTAAAAAGATATTATGTTGACTCAGAAGAGAGACAAAAAATTCAATTGGAGTATGCAGCTTTCTCAACTAATTTTGGGGGGTTTTCAGAGGTTGATTCCATACATGATAGATCTACCATGGATCCAAAAAGTTGGTGGGTTATTTATGGTGCATTTGCTCCCTCGCTTCAGACCTTAGCTTTGAAGCTACTTGTGCAGCCTTCTTCCTCATCTTGTTGTGAGAGGAATTGGAGTATTTACTCTTTTATTCACTCGCTGAAAAGGAACAAAATATTACCACAACATGCTAAAGATTTGGTATTCATTCATAGTAATCTTCGTCTTCTATCAAGGAGAACCCCACAGTACATAAAAGGACAAACTAAGATGTGGGATATTGTAGGAGATGCATTTGAATCCCTTAAGGACGTTGGAGTACTTGAGGTTGCAAATCTCTCACTTGATGAGCCAGAATTAGAGGCTGTGCTATTTACTGATGATGGGAGTGTTGGTGGGGATGATGATGCCATTGAAGATGTCTCCAATGATGAATCATGAATGAAGCGAGGGTTATTACTGTTTTTTTTCTTTTATGGAGTGGGTGGAGGGACCTTTTTTTGTTGTTTTGATTATGATGTAATCATGACAAGTAATGTTGGTGATGATTGATGTACTAAGGGCCTATGACCTACTATTACATTACATTATGCATTATGGATTTTATTTTTGATTTTTCTAGTGTCAGTTATGTTTTTTCTTTATTAATTGTGACATTATGCTTTTTAATTTGGCTAAAAATATAACTATTCTTTAATTTTATGATTATATATAAAAATATATATTTTTATTATTTGCCGTGTCCTAGCCGTGTCCGTATCCTACTTTTTTATGATTTGCCGTATCGCCACCGTGTCGTGTCATATCCATGTCCTGTGTCCGTCTCCGTGCTTCATAGAGCATCTCCAGTAGCAGTAGCAGGAGGCTCGTCTATCCCCCTTCGAGTTCGACAGCAGTCGACAAAAAGGGTTTGAACCCTTTCTCCTTATTTCTACGCAAAGTCTTCGAGTAGGGCCTCGCACGTTCCAGCTTCCTGTGACTAAAGCCCGACCCATCTTTTGGGCTTAAGTCCAGGTTAAGCCCAAATTCAAAAAAAAAAAAAAAAAGCATAACAATTCCCAGTGGGCCTAACCAATAGCCAAGCACAGCGTAACAGAGCACCATCCATTATTTTATTAGGTTGCTTGATCACAACCGTTGATTCTCCACAAAGTGATTCATTGGTCATCTGACTTTCAATTGACAATCCAGTTTCATCTGCATACATCTGTCACCTAGATTGCGCCATCAGGTCAGTAAATTTTGAGAATAAAAAAGATTTTACTTTTCTTGCATCACAGTCCACATGCAAATTTTTGGAACATCAGATGAATTTCAAAGCATGTTGTATGAGTATAAATATGGAGATTGGTATTATGAAAATGAGATCTACTTTAAACAGTTCCTCAATATCAAACAAGCAGATTTGACAGTTTATGAATATTTGATTCAATTTTTAAAACTGCACCAAGTTCGTAAATTGGAACAAAATGAGTTACATGATTTGACTCACTTTATCAGAGGTTTGAAGCCAAACATTCTCAAGAAGATGAAACATTGCAACAATGTTCATAAAGCATTTAAGGAAGCAATTCATATTGAGCACATGCTTGAACGATCATACCTACAACAAGTTAAGCCTAAGAAAGAACATTCTCCGCGACGAACGAGAGATCATATGATAGAAACAAATTTTGCAGGGGAAGATACTCACACTCTTGTCATTCACAGACTTCTCACCACCAATGAAAGGGAAGACAATGAGTGGAAGCAGACTATGATGTTCCGAATGCGAGTAAATTGTGAAAACAGGTTAGCCAATTTGGTTATTAATCATGACAGTGCTATCAATGTTGTGACATAAGACGTTTTTGACAAACTCAATAGACATATAGAGACCCTCCCAAAACCTTACAAAGTTGTATGGTCTAATAATTCTGTCATTACTGTAACTCACAGATATCTAGTATATTTCAAGATTGGTGTATATAAAAATAAAATTTGGTGTGATGTAACTCCCATGAATATCACTCATATTCTTTTGGGATAACCATGGCTTCTTGATCGAAAAGTGCAATATGACAAAGAGAAGAATATCTATTCCTTCTCTTAGAAAGGACGATATGTTGACCTTATTCTATTACAATCAACAACTTCTTCATCTACCTCATCACCATCATTTGAAGAGTCAAAAGATAAACACAAAGAATAAACATATTCTAATGATGATGTTGACAAGCTCGTTCAAGGACAGAATGATCTCATGACAACTTCCAATGCGAAGCAAGAGGTAAAGTAAGATGATGTTAATCATCCAATGGATCTTATTGCCACAGTGGTTTCGCAAGAAGATGTCCACACTGATTGACGTGCATCATATTGATTTCATCTTCAGAGATCAACCAATGTCAATCAACAATTATGCTATCCTGTTACAGAGTCTATTATTAAAGCATATAATGGTCAGATTATACCGTCCAAATACAAGCAGCCATCAAAAGACACAACGCCTCTAACCTACTTCTGAGTGGAATTGAAGATTCGATCCTGCTTTCAAGGCATATCCTCAACATAACGCTCAACCAGCAACACGGAAGTTTGTTCGAATGATTTTCAACCCAGGTGGACATTTACAGAACTCGAGGACAAGTTCTCCTCCAAGAAGGGGAGAACTGATACAGGTTAAATTCATGATTGGCCAGCCCATTAGGTCCAAGCCCAATGAAGAATTTTCAACTACAATTATTATATGATTTTTAGTTTTTTAGGATTTTAAGTTTATTAGGATTGTTTTATTTTTAGAAGTTCATATTATGTTTAGTTTAGGATTCCTTATTTGATTTGAATTGATTTATTTCCTTAGTTAGAAAGTATCTTAACTATAAATAAAGATGTAATCCATTTTCATGGACACACAATATTGATATCAATAAACTTATGAGTTTGATTTTTAGTTGAGAGAATTATTGTTAGTCTTTGATGAGGCACCTAGACATCATATCCTTAAGCCTTTTGCTTTGGAGATTAGCCCATTGGCTATTCTTCTTCCCTGCGCTGCTTCAGTGATGGGATAGAGGAGCACATTGGAGCAGAAAGAAGTTTCTCTTTAGGAAACACAATTTCTTTGGTGTGCCAGATTTTTTACTGCATCAAATCTGTTAGCATCCAGATTTTTTTATTACGACATCTGTTTCCCTAATGTGGATAGCAATTTTGGAAGAAAAAATGTTGTATTTGCCAATCAAGAAGAGGAGAGAGGAGTGAGAGAAAAATGTTGCAATGTACCAACTTCACCACCAGAAGTGCAAGTAACAAAGAAGCATGTATTAGATCTCCACTATTACTTATTTAGCCATAAAGAGGACTGCAGCAACACAATTTAACATTACTAATTAATTCCAGCGCAGTTAAAAAATAATTCAAGTTTGTACAGCAAGGCAAAGAACCATACAAAGAAAGGGAGAGCTTTGGTACTAAAAATGTGGCTAGCCAACTTCTCGTCCCAAGAAGACAGTGATGACTTTGGAGTATGGTATAAGACCTAAGTACAAGAAGATACAACATAAGCAAACCATCATTAACTTCTTACCTTAGCAAAAGTAAACATCAGAACCAAACAGTAAATGCTTTAATGCAATGAGAGGAAAGGTCTTGAAGACAAATCAGTACCTGACTTTCCACGCTTATCTTTGCAATAGGTGATAAAGCCTCCACAACGGGGGCAAGTAGAATTTCATCCATGACTCTAAAATCCCTGCAGATACATGGATGAATCACTTCCAAACAAACACAACAAGATAGAATAAAAATTAAAAAGCTAATTCAAGTACTTCTCGAGTCCCTAAATGTGCAGAGAAAGGATTGTTCTGTACATAGCCATCTAAAAAATCTACTCATCAGCTAAAACAAACCTAGAATCACATCTAACCATCTAAAAAATTTAAGGAGCAAGATGTGTCTTACCAAGTAAACAAGTACAAGAGAAGCAGCCAAAACAAACCTCAAATCACATGTAACCAACGATCTAAAGGAAAATTGAAGAACAAGGAGTGTCTTACCAATCATAAACCCAATCATTCGGATTCGAATTCAGAAGGCTGAACGAAAGCAGGACGCTTCCATCCGCACCCACGGGCATGAATTCCCCTTTCCCCTGAACCAGCTCCCCTTCCTCCTTCCTCCCATTCATAAAAACATCCACAAAAATCGTTCCAATCATAGAAACCGCGTCCATCTCCGAAACTCTCCCCACAATCCAACCATGTCGATGCTTCCCAACAACCACCCTAGCCATCTCCTCCCCCCAATTCATCACCACAACAGAATAAACCCTACCACCAGAACCCAAACACCCACCACCATTCCCTCCCAGCCCCAACTCCAAAACCTCATCAACAGCCTCGTCATCCCCAAAATTCCCGTCAAAATCGACCGCCCCACACAGCCACACACACGTCGAGTTGGCAGCATCGCCGCCATTCCCGCTCCGGACGCAACCCTCACTGGAATCAATCGTTACCGAGACGGAGAGGTCCTTCCCGCAACCACCGCACACTGGGTTACTGCGCAGCCTTCTGCGCATCTCTTCCAAGACCGAAAGATGCAATCTTTCCGCATCAGCGCCATCGAATCCAACGAACACGGCCTGGAATCGGCAGGGGAGGGAGAGCAGATTCGATTCGAGGCGGTGCGATAACGAATCGATGGCGCGAAAAGGGAGAGGAGAGCGGTAGATCTCCGTCGATTTGAGAAGAAAAGGTAACCCTAGATCGAGAAGAAAAAAGCATGGTAAGATGAAGAAGGAAAAATCCGAGAAAGTAAGAGAGGAAAGATCGAGACTTGCCGAAGATGAAGGAAGAGAGGACGGTTAGGGTTAGAATCAGACGCTTCGATCCCGGTTTGGACATGCGGAACGGTTTCGGGGCTTCTGTTTGGGGTATTTCGGGTGGGGTTTCTGAGGTTTCGGCCATGGGTTTTGGTGTTTGGAGTTCTTGAGAGCGATACCGATACGGAAAAAATTGAGACTTTCGTTGTTAGGGCTTGAAAACGAGATATGATTGCACTGGGGCGACCGATACGTTGAAGTATGGAACGGTTTGCAGGAATGCAATTTTTTAAAAAAACCCTTCCGCTGGCCGCTACGTTTTGTTGTACAAGTGGAGAAGACGATAGCGGGGTGAAGCCGTGATTGAAATAACTAAGAAATAAATTGCTTTGGGAGCACCACCTCATATGGCCGTCTTAGCTCAGAGGTAGAGCGCGTGGCTTTTAACCACGTGGTCGTGGGTTCGATCCCCACAGACGGCGTTTAGGTCCTTTTTTTTTAATTATGGTCATAGTTTCACTTATATAGTTGTATCTAAGTGCCATTTTTATTATTTTTTAACAAGATATGGGCTAAAGCTACGGATGTAATTTTTTTATTTTTTATGACCCAAAGTATCACTCGCCAAAAAGTTATTCAATTCTAATGAATAATTACTATTTTTTAGGGGTATATATATGGATGCACACATAAAAGTAAGTTATGGAATACTCATCTAATGCTTTAGAAAAAATTATGTAAACCATTTTTTTTTTGTTATGTATCTATTATGCGAAGCTTTGAAATGTGTTTAAGAAAGATGTATAAAAACCTAATCACCGAAATGGCTTCAAATGGTCTGGGCTAATGCATGGTAAGTTAGAGACGCGTGTCATGGATGTTGGAGATCAAAAAGATGGACTCGGACTTGGGCCCGATTCCCCTTGGCCAAGTCATTCAATTGTTTGTTTATTTTGTTTTTTTTATTTGTTTCTGTGTCTCTATGCGTGTTTGTAAGAGAGAGAGGGAGAGGAAGAGGGAGAGAGTACGGCTTGTCCCGATTCAGCCATGGCTGCGCCCGAGTTTGAAAACCTTGGTAGGAGTTTTAAAAGCCTACTTACATGCATGACAATCATGAACAATAATTAAAAACTTACATTGCCATATAATCATCTCAAAGTTGGACAGCTTTCATGGTAAGAAAAACATGCCATTTAAAATGATAAATCCAATGAAAATATTGGCAGGAAGCATCATATTGATTTAATCCTTGATTTATTTATTTATTATTACTTTTGTCTGATCATCTTATCAGAAAATATGAAAAAAAAAAAAGGATATAGATGACAGCACGGTCCAATTGGATAAAAAATGATAATTATCCGAAAGGAAATGAAATGAAAACATAAGATACATTGTTCCACCATTAGGGCAAGACGACCTCACAACAAATCATGGTTTGAGGAACTAAAAACCTCAATGGTGTTTGGCTCATATAATTACAATGCAAGTAATTTCAGATAAACAACCAATTACCACGCTCACCCAAAAACAAAAAGAAAAAACAATATGAAAAAAACTAAATATATTTAAAACTGACTACATCATATAGCGCAACACGGTTGAACTCAAACCAGCTCTAGACTACACCCCTTTATATTATCTCAAAATGAAATGAACAAATAATTTCTGAAGATTCTCTCATCAGTTCGGTGTATGGCAACTCAGAAGAGACTATCTTTGATGGTTCCAGCAGCAAGCAGACTGAAAAATGGATCCCCTGAATCATTATCACTGCTTGAGGACCAAGTAGCTTTCAACTTCTTGAGAGGGCTGCCATCGCTCGCTTCTGAAGGGGCAGATTTTCTTACTGAGACAAATGCCACTTTCTTTACCGTCGGCTGAGATTTTGTTTTCATACTCTGAAATGGGCTTCTGCTTGCCACCTTGCTATTGTCTGCAGTGGATTGCGTCGGACTCATGAATGAACTTGTGTTTTCCACCTTGAAACTCTCCGCAGGAGAGCAACCTTTGGGAGATCTTTCATCATTCATACCATTTACATCAGCAAACTCTTCCACCTCTATATCATTGCTGATCTTGACAGGCTGAGAAGAAGATGCATTCATTGTATATCCCTTGTTCTCGTCAATGGAAGACATGAACTCTTCGTTGGTGTGGTTTGCCGGAGCTGTCTCTAATCTGGACTCATCATTTAGACATGGGTCTGGAATTTGGTAGAGACATGATAAGGATGTACACCACAAACTACTTAATTGCAATTAGAAAGTAACTGGAATCGAACCAGTGTTTAATGAAATGATATGAAGTAAGATTAGTTTGAAGTTCACAATGCAGATTAGTTTGAAGTTCACAATGCATTGTATGATGCTCAATTGAAGGAAAAAACAACCAAGGCTTTTTTGTTCAATCCAACAACTCAACAAGTGAATCCCACCTTTCAATGGTAAAAATAGATAATAAAAAACCCAACTGAGATGTCATACCACCAACCAAGTTCATTTATTCTGAGAAGCAGCCTTGATGGCTACCATATGTACATGGTGGTCATCTCTTATGGACGGGCGCATATGAGCCACATGCTTTTTTCTTAGGGTTCTGGATTTTATCCATCGGGTGACAGAGAGTGGCTATAATGCATTTATAATATAGGAAATATGGAAATTCCATGGAACTTGCAAATTCAAGGGAGGTTTCAGATTATGCGTCCACCATAAGTAACTCCATAAAACACATTGTTAACGGTGCAATCCAATATTTTGAAATCATTGGTGGTTACCTTCACTGGGAACTTCAATACGTTGATACTGAACGGATGGTGTTCCCAAAGAAATATCTCTTCCATCCTTGAGATCCCCAACTGTGTTCTTCATCTCAGTTTCCTTAGTTTTCTCAAGCAATACAAACTTATCTCCCTCCCACATGCATTCTAAGGTAAGAACTTCTCCACTGAGGGGATAGTATTCTCGGAAGACCTAGAATAACAGCAGAAAAAGCCTGAAGAACAGTCCCAAAAAAAATATACATTCACCAACAAAATATTATGCTTTCATACTTCCTGAAATATAACTGTCATATAGTCGAGTAACAAGTCTCATATCACCATCCAGGTTGGTGAGACATCTCAAGTAGCCCACTTACATTAGACACCACCTAGACTCGAAGCACATGCCCGCACAAGATGTGATATGGGGCCTTTTTTCCCTGCGCACATGCACCCACACACAAGACGGAGCATGGGCCTTTTTCGTTTTTATGGCCGTGCATGGATTTGAACTCGGAATTTGTTGGCTCTAATACCATCTCAAGTTGCTAACCAATACACCCAAAATGCCTATGCATTAAAGGTGGGGCAAACTTACTACTTAACAAGACAATGGCATGCAAGTCATTTATGGTTGATTCACAAGAACTAAAAGGCATAAGGTTATGCTACCTCAAATCACAATGACATTTGAATATTTTGAAAGTAGCAGTTGAACATCTTGGGACAAACAGAAAATAAAAATCACACTGGACAATAAATTGGATAATGTTTTCCTGACCTGCACACCCCTATAGGTGATTGGAATTTGACAGTACAGAGCAGAAACCACATCCACCCTCCCAAAATAAAATAAAATAAAATAAAGACAAGGCTTCTGATTGGATGACATATCACGAATAGCAGCAGAAAACCATCCATTTTGTCAAAATATTAATTGTTTCAATTTGAGGTACATTAAGCACTTAGTAACAGACCTCGATATCTTCCTGTTTGAGTTTTACAGATTGCTCCTTTTTTGATATTGATGAGACCATGTTGAACACCTGAACAATGTCGAGTAACATCTGTTGAAGAGTAAAATAAAACCCACTTTGAGTTAACAATATTAATCAAGACAAGTTTGGAAAAGGCTATGTACATTAGTGAGTGATCTACCAACACAAGAACCAAGAAATTGTCAATACATCATTGACCTGATATGTACCTTTAGGAGCACGTTTAGTTAAATGAGGAACTCAGTGGTAATGTACAGACTGTCAGAAAAAACCTAAAATGCATGATAAGTATCAACAAAGAGGAGGAGGATAGAAAATATCTGCACCATTGCATAGAAGGGTACATTCTCTAGTGATCCATCCTATTTGATAAGATGAGACTGTTGGTCAGGTATCAGCCACACAGGCACCATCCTAGCTATCCATTATTAGGCCTCTATAAGGACAAAAAAATGCCAAACTCAAAACGGAGAAGATTGGATGGTTAGACTTTTTGACAGCAAGGTTTTGAGAGCCTCTCACATCGACAGGTTGTCCCAATAAATAGACCATCAGGATCAATCAACTTTAGTTCCCTACTGCTGGAGTGGACTGAGACAAACATCCAGATTCTGATGCATCAGTACTACATAATTCCCTCCATAAAAAATGGTCCACACTTATCACCACTCTATGTTATGAGAAGGAAATTTCAACAATAGAGAGTCAAGAAATATTGAGAAAACCAAATGTATTTCGCAGAATATAATGGGTGTTTATGTCTAACTGCCTAATGAAAATAGACAGGCACAGCATATACTACTATTGAAATTCAATGTCACAGTTAAAAGAGAAGGCAAGATGTAGATGAAAGCACAGCCAAAGAACCACAGCATGCATTCCTGTCTCAAAATGAACACCAATATATTGTACACTATGGTACAGCATTTGAGAAATCCAATTCATGTCCCCACAAAATTTCTTGTGCCACATGGCATGCACACAGGCACAATTGGAGAAATGAAGAACTAACTTACTCTTTGAAAACACACACACACACACGCACACAATTGGAGCCATTCATGAGGTGAGACCAACAAGTATGTGACTTTGGCCCTTGTAAAAGTAGGCTATTAGCTATGTTTTCAGGGCTTCACATTCAGGATGGAAATTAGGAGTTGGAACTACATAATAACAAAATAAGATAGGATGCATTGTGGAATGAATAGCCATCCATTTTAGCATTGAGTTCTACACCGAAAAAACCCTAAAATTACATTTGAATATATGGCACCTGCATACTGTTCCAAGAAAATGAACTGGTGCATACTCCTCTTTTAAAAAAAAGAAAAAAAGAGAAAAAAAAAAGAGTAAATCGCAAATTTTATTAAAAATAAGAACATTAGAATATCAACCCTAAGGTGAAATGGGTATAAAAGACTTAGTCTTAAGCACTAACAAGAGGATTACATAAGATAAGTATTATATAAGAGAAAAAAGTGGTGCTTACTTGTTGGACCAAAACTCGAAAGCGGGCAAGCATAGCCAAACTTGTCAGAGAAAATCCCATGAAAAATGAACGAGCCAACAAAGTAGATATCTGACTAAGCACGGGTGAAGGAAAATGGTAATGCATCTATAGACTAATTGATATTTGACAGCATAAGTATCCGCAATGTAGAATATGCATCCTCCAAACATCTAGCCAAGCAGTACCAAATGTAGTGTATGTGTGGTGTATGTATATAACACGATAGAGGAAACTATGTAGACTAACATTATATCGATAAAATACATGAGGGAAAAAGAAAACTGATATGACATGGTCGACAAGTTAGTTAGTAAAGGGTCATGCAATGCTGGACATGATGCATCACAATAAGTACGAAAAAGTAAGCAGGCACTCTATCTTAGATCAGAATTTTGTGGCAAGACATCCATTGTAGAGGTGGTACATATTTATGAAGTCTCCAAACCAGAACGTCCCCTTTCTCTCTAAGACAACTCTTCTTTTTTCACAATACTTCCCTTCCTAAATTATATATTCTGATTCTCTGCCTCAATCTGTTCTTCTACAGTTCTGCTCTTTACATCATCTTTTCTATATCTTCCCTTTCTTCCTTTACTTTTAGCATCAAGGATAGAATTTGCCGACAACAATGGCATTTGCAGTTAAATGATGGCTTAGTGAGTGGTATACTTGAAAGCTATTGTTTTCCTCATTTATACATTAAAATTACCACATATAGGATACATCGCTGCCTTCAGTATTGGTTCAACCATCTGCAACACATAGTAGTAACATCAGCTGCTAGAATGGAAGAGTGAGACAGGGGATCCCCTATCTAAAGACTCAACAAAATAAGTGCATTTAGACAACGAATAAGGAAAAAAATTTAAAAAAAAAAAAAAACACTAAGCAGACCTGTGATAGTAAACGTGCAACTCCCAAAAGCCGCTCTTGAAAATTATGCTTTCCATTGGGATGTTTTTTCACTTTCAATCTGTAAGACAGTAAAGGTATCATGGAAATGGGAAATACACTGTCAAATTGCTGTCTTGAACATGACACATAACATCAACAACATTAGAACTTGCAAATTGCAAATAAAACCATAACTTGAGAAACCTATGCTGCATGGATTCTTTGAAGTAACATACCTGTTCAGACACGACATCATGTCAGATAGTTCATTGATTCTTCCATTATTAATTTCAACAATGTTTTGTGGTTGATAAAAATATAATCACATGCTTTTTTCTATTGGAATATAATCAAAACATTGAAATATGTATTACTTGACTACTTACAGTATGATTTGAACGTAATTTGTTAGTGATCCCATTTTTGTGAATTATTTTTATAAAAAAATAGAGACTTTTATGACAAAAGTAAATGTAAACTCATAATCAACAGGGCAGTTAACAAATTCCGGAAATCTTCAATAGAGTACTTCGTACAAGGTGCCTGAGTTTTTTTTCTTGACGAAAATGCCCCTAATCGCGACATCGTGAGTTTAGTCCCACTTTGTCATGCATGGACATGAGTTGTGCACATGCTATGTATAGAATCCATCTTCTTCCTTCTTAAGGCACCTTTCTTGGTCATCTCTCTCAACAAAGAAAGCATGGTTAATACAATGGCTTATTTATGCAATGGATCAAGCTCTCCTTACATGACCACACCCAAGCCCACTCTAATTGGAGCTCAAATGACTTGACCCCATCGCCTGCGGCCCATTCCGCCTATCCTTCATCTTTCACAACCTATGGGATGTGCCCGTGTTCACATGAGACAAAACCGAAAAAACATGTTTGGTAAGCAAAATTACTGTTCCACAAGGATGTTTTCTCTGGAAGGATTCGGAAAATTTGTACCCGCTGGCGTAAGAAGTGAAAATGATTACATTGTTTTTTTTTTTTTTTTGGAACGGGCTTGCTGGCACGATTCAATCTCCCAGAATTTCCCACTTCATCACAGTGCATTTCTGCTGAGCCTAATTGGTAAGTCCCTAGATCTATCTCTTCTCTCTCCTACCACTTGTAATCTGCAACTATCAGTCCTCTCCCTCTCTGTACCCCACAGGTCTGGCAACTCACTTCCTCTTTCTGTTCCTTCTCTTCCTCTTATTTCTTCTTCCGTTTTTTTTTCTTCTCTCCTCTCCTCACCACACCCAGCCACCCACACGATCTCTCTCCCTCTCTTTTTTTTCTCATTTATTTTCTTTTTCTTCCCTTTTTTTTTTCTTTTTTTGTTTTTGTCTTTTTTTTCTGCTCCCAACCCCTAATTAGATCTCCCTGTCTTCGAATTCATCCCTCTTGTCCTTCGTTTTTTTCTCTATCCCACTCAAAGAGTCTCTCTCTATCTCCCTCTCTTTCTCTCTTGCCCAAACAGCATGACCCCTCTGTTTTCGTTTTGTTATTATTATTATTATTATTCATATTTGGTGTTAACTTGTTTCTCTTTTTATCATTGAGTGATTTATTTGATGGTTTCTTTACAGTTACTGATTTTATCAATTAAATAACTTACAGATTGAAAGACTGCATTTTAATATGCATGGATCTCTTTTTTGTCATCAACATCATCATATTTAATGTTGTTATTGCTCTTGGCCTTTTGATCCTTTTGAAGGTTTTTGTTTGCTGTATCTCCTAAAAACCAATGGGAAATGAATGTTCAGTTGATTGATGAGAGGACTGTGAATCTGAATAATAGAATTCCCATGCTTTGTCTAGGTGAAATGATCTAAGATTCTTCAATACAAAAATTCATGTAGCCTGTTAAAGGACCAAAAAAATTGGAAAAGCACTAGCAATGATTCGTAATTGAATGTGCACCCGTTTATTTTCTGATCTGCTACAATAATGGTGTTGCTTAGAGATTCTGAATGGGGTTCCTCTTATAGTTGGACGAGTAACTAGCCACAACTATAGAAAAGGAGTTAGTTATTAGCCTAGATCAAAATATCGGCCGATACCGGTACATATCGGTTGATACCGCTACGTATCGGCCGATACGTACCGGTATCAGCCGGTACTGTACCGATAAATGACAAAGAATCGGTATCGGTTTCACACAGTCAAATTATCGCGAAAATATCGTGATATTTCAAAATATCGGCAACATATATAAAATAATAACCCTAATTTTTTTCTCTCTTTCTCATCGTTTTATTCAACTTTTACTGCCAAACACATTCCAATTGCTGTAACTCTTCCTTTCACTTGCAAATAAATCAAAAAATCTTTATTTTGGTGGATTTGGTCTAAGAAATCACCAAAATAACTCTACAACGGTAGGTATATTCTACTTCTTGTATATATATATTTTGCATAATTATTTGTTTCGTAAAAGCTAAAATGAACCATGAATATGATAATTCCATTCTACTCTTTTTCTTGTATGAATCTATCATTTGGTATTTTAAAAATAAAGGCTTTTAACTTTTAATTTTTAATTATTTTTCACTTTTGTTGAGATTTAGATATTTTTTAATGTTAAGAGTACTAATTATTATTTATATTTTATTAGTATAAAAATACATGATTTAATGAATCAAACTTGATAGATTTAGTAGTAGAATACATAGATCTTCAAGATGTGGAGGAACTTGGTATATACTATACAAGATACCAATTACCAACACTACATACAAATTACAAATAAATTGTATTTTCTAAAATTTCACACTAATAGATAGTTCATAAGTCATAATTATGATTCTTACAAACAAAAATTACAATTTCAGACAAGACAGCGATACAAGATGTCATAACTTAGGGAAACCGATAATTTGATTTATAATTGTTATTAATGAAAAAAAAACATTGTTTTTCAGCCTTCTCTAATATTCTGAATTTTTTGGATATTTTTCAAATTTTTTAGGAGAACAAGACGACCGCGATCGATACCGATATCATATCAGTTTTTGGGACCGACCGATACCACGACCGATACAGCGATTTTCATCCATGGTTATTAGAGAAGACGAGCCAAGTAGTAAGCCACTCTCTCTCTCTCTCTCTCTCTCTCTCTCTCTCTAATAAAAGCACAAAGAAGCCCATGATTCCCGTAACAATTGGTAGGCCCACATCTTAATTCCTATAAAGGTGGGGCCAACATTGTAAATATTGTAAAGGTGGGCCCCATGTTCAAGTTACTAAAGGGGGGTCCAACATTGTGAGTCTAAAAGCGGATCCTATGTGCAATGTTTTCCATATAAAATAATTCCTTCGGGTGGTCCAACTTTGTAATTCCTAAATAGAGGGTTCATCTTATATTCATGAAAGAGTGGGCCCTACTTTTTTATATAGTTAAGATGACTTATTGAATATTCATAATAGATTTAAATTAATATTGTTGACAAATAGGATTTTCTTAATTATGTTTCTTAGAACAAAATTATTATGTTGTTACCAAATAAGTTCCACGTAGCATATTCTCAATGGAACAATTTGACATAATGTTGCCAAACAAGTTTTCCCCAGATCAGTCTTAGCACAACCCAGTCTCGGCACAAAATTAGGATCAATGTAGAAACGATGCCAAACGAGGCCTTGATTTGCCAATCGGATCCTAAACTACCAGCCAACCCTTGATTTAAGCCATGTTTGCAAAAGAACAAATCCAATCCAATCCTACCATCCCCTTGCAAGAACCACACCACCCCCCCCCCCCCCCCCCCCCCCCCCCCTTCTCCCCAAAAAAAAACCACTCAAATCCTCTTCATCTCATTAAAAAAAATTAATAATGATCATGTTTGAATAACACACATTATGCATTCAATTGCAACTACATTCAGAGTTTAGCACTTCAAATAAGAAAAGATGCAGAATTATTACCTTTCTAAAAGATACACCTTTTGGTTAGGCTTGTTTCCATTTATAATTTGAAAGTGATAGTTCAGAATCTCTTCCAAGCCAGCTGAGATTAGAAGTTTCACATCCCTTCTAACCTGTAAAGGCACTAATAAAATCTTAAACAAAATCATGGTGGTAATCAAAGAATAACTAATATAAGATATAATAACCTTCATGAGGCATTGGAAATACAAGCAGCGCCTGTGCTGATTCTTTCCTTTGTATACAATCCTGTCAAGGATCCCTGACTCTGTTTTCAGCTGAGCAATGAGAGATTTCAATCGTTCCTCCAGACTTGCACTTTCAGAACCCATTTTCTAAAATATAGAGACATACATTTTCCAACAGATGCAGATCAGTCCTTTTATGAATCACAAATCACATGCAATTGAAGACTTAACAATAGAAAAACTGTAAATAATTAAATAAACCGAGAAACATAAGACACCCCTGTGGTACAGGTGTCTCATCTAACACAATCAACCATGGAGCGATCCCTAGGTAGATAGGTTGTTACACGAGTATTGTACCACTGACCCAGTCTAGCAAAAACATAATTAATAAAGATGCAAATATTTGCTTTTTGATGCTCCACGAGAAACACTTATTTCTCTCTCATTTGAATTGATTGTTGGTAGGCCCATTTCTATAAAGATAGATTAAAAAAAATGCTTTTATTAAAGTAAAAAAATTGCTTTTATTAAAGAAAATTGGGGTTTCCTTTATTTTCTGTCTCCTTTTTTTTTCTTTTTAGCTTTTGCCCCTTCAAAAATTATTACCTCAATTTCCTTGCTGGAACCATGGAAGCCAAAACTTGTACTTCCTTTACCTCTCTCTCTCTCTCTCTCTCTCTCTCTCTCTCTCTCTCTCGCAGATTCAATTGTATCTTCAGGAACTTCAATTTACTTAGTAACCAGAATTACAGGGACCCAAAACAGGTTGTGAATCCTGGTGTCCCTGGAATTCAAGAGTATTAAAGTCATTTTCTCTAATGAAAAAGGAGAATTACTTAGAAGGGTGGCCAATTGAGGATATATCAATGAGACACAGGAATTTACTTCCAAGGTGTATATAATATAAATATATATGTAATTATATATATATATAGAGAGAGAGAGAGAGAGTACTCAGCAGGTACAGAGAATGATAGCATGATAGTGGTTGTAGCAGCATAAGACTGCTAAAACTTGAGTAACAAGAGTTTGAAAGAAAAAGATTGAGTTTCAAATTTCCCTCACAACGATAGGAAAACACCCCTTCACAATTAGAGGGTTCTATTTTTTAATTAAAAAAAGCCCCTTTATTTTCAAACAACCTAAAAAGGCCCCCTTTATTTTATATTTTTTTACTAAAACCTCCCTTGACTGATGATGAAACAAATAATTGTTGGGTTTTTTTTAATAAACAAAAGGCAACCTACAAAACACCACAAAATGCCCTTTTTCTCAGCCAATAAAAGCACCAAGTATGCCACGAAAAGAAAATCCTCCCCTGCCCACTATCATTTCTGCTTCTTTCCCCTATCAGGATTGCCTTGTGGTGTTTGAAAGATTTGGATGACCCACGTATGTGTAAAATTTCAAGTCTATTGATAATCCTCACCCCTTGATCCATGGCATAAAAAAAAAATCCCAATTTCAATACAAAGGTCAGTCCCATATAGATTGGTGTTGTAAACATGAGACCATCAGGGGGTTAACTGTGGGTGGATCATAGGGGGCCTACCTACAACTTGTCTCACACAATTCAAGACATCCACAACAGCAAATCTTTGTTTCTCTTGATGATTACCACTGTCCACACCACCACTATCACAACGAAAAGACAATCAATAAATGTGAAAGAAAAGCATAATTAACTAAATTATGAAAGGATCAATGTCAGTGAAGAAATTTTAAGGAAAAAAAAAAGTTTAATGAAAATATTCAAAGCATTCAAACAAACTATTTTTCTTCTTAAACAAAAAACATTTTTACAGAGGTTGGAACTACAAAACTAAACATCATCATCATCATCATCATCATCATCAAAGCCTTATCCCAACCATGTTGGGGTCGGCTACATAAATTCTGTTTCTCCATTCTGAACTACAAAACTAAACACAAAACTTAAATTTCATAATGAAAACTCCATTTGTCATACAAGAATTAAGAGAATTCAGTCCTATACTACTACAAGCATTTGAAATAAAGTGCAGGCCACGCAAACGATTTTAGCCCCACTAGCCTTACACAACAATGAGATTTTTCATAAAAACTATCTACAAAAACTTAGGCTTGTGAGACATTGGCTGATGGTCATTTGATGGACGCTCCTTCTCTATTTCTTGCCCTCGATTACATAGTGAGTTGGCTTGAGTTGAGCTTAATTGAATACATAAAACCATGCTCGGTACTGAAATCGAGTTTCAGCTCACTCTATCTTTCAATTAATGTGTAAAACTTAAGAAAGCGAAGACATGGTCATAGAAAAAACTGCACACAGATCTCAGTCCCTAATTATTTCACAGTGAACCCTAACAAATCAAGCATCAGATGATTTTGTAAACACTGTAGTTGGATAGTTCCAGGCCATTGGATTGGGGTTTTGTGAAAGAGAGAGAGAGAGAGAGAGAGGGACTGGATTAAATAGTTACCTCTTGCGGATCTGGTGGCTGGCCGGTGGGTCTGCTCCTCTTTCCCCTATTCTCCATCTTCTCCTTTTTCCTTCCTTCGTTTCCCGCCGCCCGCCACAACCCCAATGTCCTGTTTAAGCAGTTAGCAGTCGAATAAGCCTTCTCGGTGTGTTTAGAGGAGACCATGGTTTATGAGAAATTTTACTCAAAACTACAATTGAACCCATAGTAACATTGACCACTTGATGAATAATGTGATTAATAATTAACCATATTATTCATCAAACTACGCCGCACGGCCCGCTTGTAAAAATATTTTTGTATTGGTAAATAGAATTATGTTTAAGTATTTAAATGAATTATAATTTAATATTAAGAGAATTTAAAAAAAAAAAAAAACCATATAAGGTGACCTCTAAACCATAAAACTCACCCTAATTCACCCATAAAACTAAAAAAACTACACATCATTTTTTAAATAAAGGCAAAAACCTGAAGCGAGTTCGGTACTATCCTCTTTCCTTACAACCAAAAATTTTATATTCATCTTCCTTCTTTCTTCTATTTCAACAAAACAAAAATACCCAATTTTACTGGCAAATATTATAGGTGCACAAAAGATTAGGCTTGCGTAATCCCCACCAATAACACCAATCAGTCGATTAAAGAAATTTGAAGGTTGCTAACTCTTTCACCATCGCCAGTTGTTGACTCTGAATTAGTTAAGAAGAAGAAATGTGTCAAACAAAAACCCAACCTAATAGATCCTCTCTTTATTTCCAATGTCGAATTCGGCCCTTACCTATTTTAACGAGGGTTAAATTCAACACCCACCTTTAGAGGGTAAAAAAAGAAAAACCGGAGTAGTGACTATTCTAGTGCCCCCCACATTTAGGCTGAGCTTTTCTGTTTTGTGGCTCCCTTATATAACTTTTTGATAAAATTCTCTAACATTAACATAAAAAACATTACACAAGCATTATTTAAATAGAATCCTTAAGTACAACCTATAAAGAAAAACAAAACGAGGCAATCGAGTTATGTAGCAGGGCATATTGGAACAATGAAAAATGTTAAGATTAATTATGAATAATATAATTAATGATGAAGAAGCAAACTTATGAAAATATTATCGATTTGTAATATTTATGGTAAAGGGATTCAAGCAACTATACCACGTTAACCCACCAGCTTTCATTAGACAGATTTATTCTCAAAACCATAAATAAACTCATTGAACCAAAATTATAATTAAATATTTATTTCTGAACAGTACCTGGAGTTAATATCATCATAGCAATATATATTCACGGTAGATATGCAATATATAAATATGAGTATCTTAAATTGCTTTTGTGATAAGGCGTTTCTCAGAGGCATTATTTTGGAAAAACATTCTAGGGGCCTTCAAGTCTGAAGATACAAAGATGGAATTTGCAAGTGTTTATTGTATTAGAGTACAAAATAATAAAAGCCCATGGAACAATAGAGGATGCACAGTTCTATGACTCACCAAGTATCTTACTCTTTGCCCAGACCTCCTGTTGCTATAAAAAATTTGTGACATTTGATTAGTCGATTTGTCTCATATTTATTCCTCTATTCCTTTAACATCTATTTTTCATTTTATCTCCAATGTTTCCATTCCCATTAAAGATATAGATGCCTTGGAAGAAGCCATGGTAAGAGATGAAACGATGATTAAACAACACACTACCACTTGTTGAGGGAGACGGGAGAGAGAATAATTAAGAATACAACTAAAACCCCTTATGTTTATTTCATTCTATGTAAACTTAATTACATCAACCAAAATATAGAAAAGCCTATCAAACTTAAATAAGAAAACCTATATATCTTACCCTACATAGTGCCACAGACCTAATCCCCCTTATGGATGTGCTGAGTCAACGATTACTTCAACACTCCCTTCCAACGCTAACTCCTAACGTCATTTCACTAAGTTTCCATCGAAACCTTTGAAAAGCCACATGCATCTTGCCGCTCCTTGATCTCATGTAATTAGTTTTGCATCTATGTGAGTCTCCATGTCCTATGGATTTGATTCAGTCTCCGACTAATCATCCTCCACTTTTTTTTTTCTCCTTGAAGGTATCTAGCACATGATCTTCAAGCACGAATGTTGGAGAAATAAATTTTATTGAAAAATTTAAAAATATTTTGGGATTTAATGACGTAAGAATAATTCTTTTTAACAAAGGGCTTTGTTAACCAAGGAGAAAATAAAAAATTTAATCAAATTTAGCATTTTTTGTTGAAAATAATCTAAAAAGATATTCATTTGGCAAAAGGCCTTTAGTGTGCTATTTCTAAAACTTATAATAAAATAATAAAGCCATTTAACTTTAAAGTTGGTATAAAAATATAAAAAAGCGACAATGATGAAACTGATAATTAAAATTTTAACAAAATTAAAAAGTATTTTCTAAAAAAATCCTAAGTATTCATGTTTGCATTAGTTTTTTTAATAGGAAACCATTCCTTGAAACTTTATTAAAAGATTACATCATTAAATCACTACCTAATTAGAAAAAAAGAAACCAAATAAAGAAAAAAGAAAAAAGAAATTGCAACGAGAAAAGGAAGATAGCAAACTACCAATAAAGAACTTGCAAACTTGTATTTCGAGAAGAACTTATATCATCTTTTTCTTTTTAAAACATAAATAGCACAAAATCAAGCACACTAATTAAACATCCATAAAATTTGAACACAAAAATCAGTGGACTAAAAGATCTACACTAATGCATTATTAATAATTAAAAGACAATAAACATACCAACCCCTATATCGGTAGATGGCCCAAATGATAAAAAAGAAAAGGAACATGCCATTAGACAATTTCATATCATAGTGGGAAGAGATCATACCAAAAATCCAAGTTATATCTTCTTGAGGGGTTTGTGACAAGTAAAAGAAGAGAGAAGCGCTCGAAATCAGTATCAATAATTAGTGAATGAGATTTGTTACAAGATTGTTTCATGAAAATAATTTATTTTCATCAAGAAAGGATACCTCAGAGTATAGAATTCATGAGGTGGGTGCGTGATTTAGATTTCGCAACTCAAATGGAATTATGAGTTGGGCTGTCAAAGGGTCGGGCCTGGGTTGGGGTAAGTCCTTTTACTATGCTCAAATATAAAATTCATAAGGTGAGTGTGTGATTTAGATTTCGCAACTCAAATGGAATTATGAGTAGGGTTGTCAAAGGATTGGGCCAGGGCCGGGGTAAGCCCCTACCCTAATCCTGTTACACGGGCCGAGCTTAGGTCAAGCCAAAGCCCTTAGATTCCTTGGCGAGCCTAGAATACCGATACCGATACCCGACCCTACCCTCTAGGGCCAGGGCCAAAAGAAATGATTTTTTTAATATTATTATACATAATAAATTTTCTATACCACGACACTAACTCACTTCTTTTTCAAGATATGGATAGGTACAATGCAAAAGTCATTGTTTTTGTGTAAATTCTAAAATAATACAAGAAATTAGTTACTTTTTTCTCATATAAAAATATTATTTAGGATTACATTAAGCTAATTTAATAGTATTGTCACATGAAACAAAGCCCTGGAAAATACTATTAAATACATTAGTATGCTAGCGGTAGTTATATAGTCTAAAGAATATATCTAATTTTATTTGTCATTAGGCTATTAGTAAAGTTGTCATAAGTTAAAATTCCTCTAGTTGTACCATTTTTTATTAGTTAATGGACTACATCTTTTTTTATAAAGCAATAATATGGACCATCAGATCTTATTTGACAATTCTCATAAGATTTAAATAGATTTATTTCAAATAGGCAGTAGACTATTAGATCTTATTTGACAACTCTTTGAAATATCACCATTAGATTTTATAACAATTAAAGTAATTAAACTTTCACTACCAAAGATGAATGACTAAAATGATTTGATGTACGAGTCACAAGTTTTAACTCTAGGTGTGGGGTCTATTTGAATAACACAATAGTCATGAAAATAAAGGGATATAGAGAAATTGGCATTAATCAATGGCTAGTTAGTAGATAAAACTTGACTCCACTCAACAATGATGGTAGGGCTATTCATCTAAACTCTCAAACTTCAATAGTTTATATTGGTAAAAATCAATCTAATGATAACTTGAATTCTATTTTCATTTAAGAATATGTCCATGTTAAGCAAACATAAAATCAAGCATACCATTCAAAAGAACACGTATAATCACATATAGGTACAATATTGTGATTTATTAGAATATTTATCAATTAATATTATTTGACAAAATATTAAGTCTTTATTATTAATTAGAGGAGTTTTTTTTATTATTTTTGGTAAATTCCTATATATAACATATATTACTTATTTTATTTATTAATAGAAAAAGGGCATGGCTAGGCCTTTTGGGCAGGCTAAGTCAAGCCTTATCTTGGCCTTCGAGATTGTGGGCTTTTCAAAATTGGGCCTTACCTTACCCTTGAACTTTAGGGCAAAAAGAAAAGCCCTCGCTTTGAGGGCTATTGCAGGCTGAGCTCCCTCGCCAAAGGACTGAATTGACAGCCCTGATTATGAGATTGATGAATGATTAGTTGGAAATGGGATGATTAATGCCTATTAGAAAAGGATCCAAGGAGATAATTTAGAAAATTTGTATATCCAATTGCCAGATAATTTTGAGGAATGATTACTTGGCTTTTCTAATTTATAAGAGATATTTGTTTTTCATGTATATATAATTCTTAAAGTGGGTCCCATGTATGAATTGAGATTCAGTAAGTGAAGAACTAACGTATTAGCCTTGGGCTGCTTGCCATGCAGGGGAGAGGATCCGGACTCCCCATATATTATCTTTTTTTAAAATTTGGATAGAAAAAAACTCCCCATATATTATCTAACTATTCCTAATATATGGACCAACAATTTAACTCAAAGTGGGCCGCAAAGATGGCTCGCAAATTTTACATACGGGCTAAAGGTAGTTGCAATTTCCAGTAGTGGGCTCTATACCATAATTCCTCAAGGTGGGCCATGTTGTAATTTTGAAAGTGACCTCATCTACAACAATTCCTTAAGTTCTAAACATGGGCCTCATCACCAATTCCTGCAGGTGGGGTGACATGTTGTAATTTCTAGTGGTGAGCTCCATATGCTAATTCCTAAAGGTAGTCCATGTTGCAATTTTTAAAGGTGGCCTCATATACAACAATTGCTAAATCGATTGTGCAATACACATGGAGTCCCTTGATAGTCCCACGACTCAAGTTTCTATTAAATCCGGATTTACTCCATCGTTGAATCGATTGTGCACCAGTTTAAATGGATTGGATTTGTGGGTCATGGATGAAGGGGGTTAAGAACATATAATTAAGGCTAAACATAATATTTGATATGATCCCATTGAAATCTTTCCATCCCCCTAGTCCTGTCTCCAAATGAGACCTAGAAGTGAGCTCCACAAAAGTTTTTATAGTAGGTGTGTGAGAACACTTCTCATAGTATTAAAAGCTTATAAAATAATAAATTTGACATATTGGTAAGAATTCATAATTTGGAGATGCAAAATTTAAAATATTCAAATTACCATGTAAGCTTTCAAATGAAATTTGGAATCTATAAAATAACATATCTTTTGGAGATACTGTATGGTGTTACTACCAATTGATGGTTAGAAACGGCACAAATGTTTCACAACTTTTTATTTATATGTTCCAAAAGTAATTATTTTGATGGAGCAAGCTTACTTTTTCCAAAACAATATATAAAAAAAGGTTGAAGGACTTTGCAGTAAAGCTTTTTTGTAATTTTGTGTGAATGGTTTTTACATGAGAAAAACCATAAAACTAATGTATTTTTTTGAAAGCCTAACAGTTGAAACTTTCTATAGAAGAGTATGCGAGAAAAGAAAATTAGTAATGTTATAGTAACATGAAATATTAACATAAAATATTTACATATTAATGTGTTAATACCAAAATTGATTGAAAGAAAATGTAATGGTGACCAATCATCGGGTAGACACATGAGATTGTGAATGTTTTGTGTCAACATTTCATGTCATTGCAACATTATCGAAAGAAAATAAAAAGAAGAAAAGAAGAAGAAAAAAAAAAGGCATTTCACGAAAAACGAAAGTTTAAGGAATTTAATTCTAGCCTGAGTTATTTGAATTTTAAAATGTAGGCTCCACTGACGCGCCTCAGGGGTTTGTGCAGACTGTACGAGCGGTCCTGATTTCTCTTCTCTTGCGATAAATAAGCATGGATTGAGCGCCGGGCCATTTGCTTTCTCCTTTTGATCTTCATTCGCATTCATATCTCAGCCGTTGCAGAGAGAGAGAGAGAGAGAGAGAGAGAGAAACCCTAGAAGACCCTATCGATAGAGAGTCGAAGGGTTTCATCGATCGATCGATCGATCGAAAATGTCGGCAACTGGTGTTACTCAGGAGGAAGAGAAGAAGCCCATGGATCAGACCGCTCACATCAATCTCAAGGTCAAGGGCCAGGTAGGGTTTCTTTTCTGTGTTTTTTCCCTTTCGATTCCATCTCTGTTTGGTTCCAATTTCGATGATTGACCTGTCTTTGTAGCTTTGATTGGTTTCTTGAATGTTAGGTTTATGTATTCGCGATTGTCAGATTGATTTGATTCGGTTCTGTGGTGTTTTGATACGCACTAATGTGGATGTGGAGTCCTCAGCTATACAAATCGTCAGTGAGAAACCCTAAAATCTGTAGTGGCTAGGAATTCTCAAATCTGTAGATTCCTCTTGCGTTTCTCACCATTTGCCAAATGCGCCCTTAGGGTACAAGTAAACACGTACATGACCCTGCAAGAGGTATTAATATGCTGAAATGCCTCTCTTCAAGGCAACTGTATGCTGGTGGAAATTGAATTTTCTCCATTTAGTGTCTTTTGGAAGAAGGCAAGCAAAAAAATTTTGATTCTTTGCTACTTTTAGAGCTGTGGTCCTCTGGTGTGAATTTCTTTTTTCATTGCATCACCTAAGGTTTGTTTGGTTGCACCCATTTACGTATGTAAATGATGCACATGCATAACATTTGGGTATAGTCATTTTTTTTGTTTTCGCCCATTTGTGCATCATATGTGTGAATTATATGTGCAAATGTCGCATAGATGGGGCCAATTTCAAATGAAAATTTAAGCCCAAACAGGCGTGTTATGCACCTATCTGGCTAGAAAAGCACTAGTACAATTGATGTGTTTGACAGGTCATGATTTCAAAACATTGAATCCTTGTTATATTTGGACTCCAGAATTTTAATCTGAAATTTTCAACTATCTTTTTAACCTATTAAACCTCAAAACGTCTAGTTCTATGTCTTAAATATTCATAGCATTTTAGAAAATAAATATATTGATATATAATCTGAACTTTCAACGTTCACTCATGTAAAAAATGGTGCTTCCAAACAGACATGGTATTATGTTTCACATGTGTAAATTTAACTATGTAAAAAACATATTTGGAATTTTAGATATGTCACTCTACATATCCCATGTGTAAAAGACAAATGTCCCCTAAGGGCCACAAGCTAAGAAAGATACGTGGATATTTTAAGAGGGGATTCAGGACTACTTTAGTTTCTGTTACTTTGATCTGCCAAGGGTGTATAATCTCAGCAGTGGGTGTAGAATGACAGCTGTGGTAGGGGTCAACAGGAGCTATCTATATCAGTTGGAATCCCATAGGTCATCTACTCATAAAATCCTAGCTTTACTTACTCCATGGAATGTCAGCTTGAGTTTTTTGTGCAATTTTCCTTCTGTGTAAAAAAGAAATGCAATCAAACTAAGACCTTCAAAACCAAGTCAGGAACTGTGAACAAGAATGCACCGCTACCACACTACTTTATCTTGAGTGTGCCTTGGAGAGTGCTTTGTTGTGCTAGGTCACTGACATATTCTTTGTCTTTATCGGACCCCAAGAATTGATTGGATCGAAACGACTTTCCTGTTGAACCTTTGTGTCTGTATGAATCTCTGACCACGTGGAATCTCCGTAGCCAATTTTCCATTTTTAATTCTGAAACGATGGTGCCTTCGGTACTACTCTTATTTCACGCTATCCTGGAAGTCAGAAACTTCCATAACGTTGGCATGATTTGATTTGAGCAACGGATCCTGACTTGATACATCTTCGTAATTAAAATGGAGTGGAAACATGAGTTGGCTTTGCCACTTGAGATAGAATGAGCACTGTGAAGTGTGAACTATCTTTTTCAAAAAGACAGTGGATCGCAATCCATTTACCTTCTATATGGCGAACTGGATGAATTGACCAACTTACTTTTATTACCAGTTAGCATGTCATATGCAATGTCTTGTGTTTGATGGGAGATTATTGCTTCCAGGAGCTATGATGCCTGGATATGGGTATGGATGGACATGTATAGGTGATTGGGATTCAACTCTGCACTTTTGAAAAATCTGGGACACTGATATGGCTGTGGATACAGTTGTTGAAATTTTTTCTAAAACACTTTTGAATTAATGATGTCATTTTGTTTACATTCCGTATATATGTTGGGAAGAAAACTAAAAGAACTATATGTATGATTGGAAGAAAATTAAAAGAACTATATGTATGTTTGGAAGAAAATTAAAAGAACTCTATATATGAGTGGAAGAAAATTAAAAGAACCATACAAAATAATAGACTTTGTAAGTAGGACATGCTAAACTTGTACCCTAAATGTATCAATGTTGTATGTGGTACTGGTATGAGTATCATATCATTCCAACTGGGCAGCATAGGCCAGATGGCTGCTGGCAGATTCTTCTTCTCTACAGTGGTTACTTTTTACGTATTATATTTGAACAATCCCATTTACCATGGTTTATGATTTGGATCAGGGGGATGAAAACAGAAAATGAAGGATACTTGCAACGATAAAATACAGTTTGCTCTCCACCACTAGAGCAGCAGATGAATTTCCTGTGGTCTTTGGTGCTGAGCCCTATGATTCTGATTCATTCCTATAGTAAGCTGTAGCTTTCTTTTGTTTTTGTGTTATTATTTTTATAGCTCATGTGCTACTCACATACTAGTTGCTCTGAATTTGTGAGACTAAAATTCATCAACATCATTAAAGCTTTGTCCCAATCATTTTGGGGTTGGCTACATGAATCCAGGTCCTCTATTCCAATCTATTCTGAGCTAAATCTTTGGATAGGTTCTACTTCTTCAAATCTATCCTCACTACTTCTATTCAAGTAATCAATTCCTCTTAGGCCTACCCCTTCTCCTTGGTGGGCTGTTCACCTGCATATAAAATCTTTTCCTTAACGGAGCCCGTTGTTGGCTTGTGTTGGACATGTCCATGTCAAACTAGTTTCTCTTAACTTATTATTTATTGATGCGACCCATAAATGCTCCTAAAATTACTCATTTTTTATTCTATCTTTTCTAGTTTTATAATACATTCATCTCAACATTCTCATCTCTACTACACTCATTAAATATCTCTTGTAAGATTAAAATTATTTAAAAATAGGTTTTGGTCCATTAGCTCACACGTAACCCAATGTTGGCAAGGACAATCCCATCTTGGCTTCATCGGTTGACGTGAGTTGGATAGGGCTATCTGATATTTTAGATGCAAGATGTTAGCAATTTGTTTGTTGAATTAATTTCAGACCTCTTTTCAGCGAGGGAACACATTAATGAAGTCTTCCTGCTGGTCAAGCGAAAATGTAAAATTTTCAATTCAGCATTGCTTGTTGTGTTGCGGTCTTTGGATGCTCCTGGAATAATATCTGATGCAAAAATAAATTTCTGCTTTTGGTTGGCATCAATATTGTAGGCTTTAATGTTGTTTGATTGTAGGATGGGAACGAGGTGTTCTTCAGGATCAAGCGTAGTACTCAGCTGCGCAAGCTTATGAATGCTTACTGTGACCGACAATCGGTAGATTTAAATTCCATTGCATTCTTGTTTGATGGGCGTAGATTGCGTGGAGAGCAGACCCCAGAAGAAGTAATCATTTTCGTCTTCTTTTTTAACACGGATCATTATTTTATGTTTGATACTTTTTTTATCCAATGGACTTCACTTTTATGTTGCTTAATATTTTTGATGTAGCTCGAAATGGAGGATGGGGATGAAATCGATGCCATGCTGCACCAGACTGGTGGCAGCCATGGAGTAGCCTGATTTTGGATGCTTGCAAACAAGGAAACTGTAGGAGATGGTGGGCATTTGCTGCTCCCAGTTCTTTCTAAATCAATGTATAGAAGGGATTTGCTTAAGATGGCTAATGGTTTTTGGTGGATGGGTGCTCTAATGTTTGGCGCCTCTGCTTTTCATATTGATATTCGTATTGGTTTGTCTTGACAGTTATAGACTATGAAATTATGGATCGTATTGTTTTTGTGATTTTGTGAACTTTGTTTTTATGGGTGCTAAGTCAAACCTTTTCAAATGGAGGTTGGTTATTAGTATGAAATATGAACATGCCATTATCGGTCAGTAATGTTCTGCACAGATCTCTACTGACTGCAAGTTTCATTTTGTGATTGAACTGTCTAAACCGGGGCTGCATTCTCTGGAATAGGCTGCTGTTCTGAGGATGAATTGTGGGTTAGCAAATAGCATTGATCTTTGGCATCCTGAATTGCTGTTGTTTTGAAGTGTTGCGGATTGTTTTTTATTAGGTCAGCCATTTTTTTCGGAATTTGGTTTAAAAGGTTTTTGCCTTTTCGGACCCATAGGCTAACAACAATTCTGGCTATGAGAAATGATCCTGCGGTGCCAACAGTAATGTTGTTGGGGCAGCTTTCCACTGGATTCAAGCTGGATCCTCCCTATTGATCCCATTTACACTTTCAAGGGGGGTGATGCTGTGTTGGTTTGAGCATGTCAAATATGGCTTCCAAAGTAAACAATGCAATTTCAGTTGTAAATTGCATTTAACACATCCTCTCTATTGAACCAATATTCACTTTCACGCTCTGTTGGGTTGATCATGTCAAATATGATTTCCGAGTTTAAAGTGAACCATAGGCAGTAAAAGGTGTGCTGCTGTCTAGACAATTTTGGTTGTAAATTGCATTTAACACCAGAGCGGATGCCGCCTTTGATAACATTTCTACGTAAAATGGGTATCCATGCTTGTATGTTTAGCTTGTATACTCGGGCTATTACTGTTTTAACATTTCGGATGCCATTATTTCTTACGATTTTGCTGTTGTATACACCTTTTAGGGACTTGTGGGTCCTGTATGTTGTCTGACCCACGTTTCTTGATGGCGCATCCCACCTCCGTTCTTTTATAAAAGATGGTGACTCAATTGTTCAAGTCTTGAGTTCAACTTTCCGACCTCTTACGTTATCTTAGTAATATGTGTGTGGCCATATATGTACCTTTGCCAGAATTAAATAACTTTTGGACTGGAGGTTAAAAGTCCGAGGGTTGAAATGGCGAGGAAAACCTTTTGTCATAAAAAAAAAAAAAAAGATGCCACTAACTTAAGCCCTGCTCTCAAGAAATAGCTTGTACGCAAAATCTAACTTCCAATTGCACTAATGAGGAAAAAAAAATTGACACAAATCATGACTCCCACTCCGTTTTGCCTGTTTTAAGCTCTCTCTACATATGATCAAATCCAATTCCAGCAGCGAGAATTACCTTCAAACGATTACAAGTAAGTTTAAGGCATCTGTCAGCTGCATTGGGGATTATTGGGAGTAGGTTTGATCCAACAGAAGAATGGACGCTGGGTAGGAAGAAATTACAATATATAAATAGAGAAATAACAAAGTATTGACTATCACCGGCGTAAGATATGCAAGGATTGATTCAATTCACCTTTGTGGGTCGGGATTTTCAGTCCCAACTTATAAATAAATAAATTGTGCCTCATTTATCATTTTCGCACAAAGGCCCTAGACTATGATGTTAATAGGCCGAAGCTTCATTAGGCTGTCCAAAAATGTAACTGTGCCACACCATAACCTGACCAAAAAATTTTACAAGCTTCTCTCCAAAGACCAAAAAAGAAAAGAAATGAAATGAAAAAGAGCCGTAGGATTTACAATCTTCACGACAAAAATCCATCTTCCTAAGTCAAAACTGACTAGCCATTTCAGGTTTAAGACCTCTAGAGTAGGAAAAAAGACAATTGGCACGTTGATCCAAACCAGCCCTGTACAGCACCCAAAGAAGAGCAGGGATAATCAAACACTGAAGTACACTTGCACCCGAGCATACACGTATATATGATCCGGAGATGCATCTCCATTGGCAAATCTGAATGTAGCTGATGATGAATTCAAGCAGGTAACTGTAGCCTGACATTGTTCTTCCAGCTGCAAATCACAAGCAAAAGGATTAAACAGTTCAGAAATTGGGTTTAACCATTTAAGACAATCTGATGTTCAACAGTCTTCTTCGTTCTTCTACCCTTGAGTTACTGGGACTATAGCAAAGCCACGCATGGGAGGGGCCATGGCCAACACCAACCAAATAGTTCAAACCATCCCACTGGATAATAATTGGACGGTTAAAGAAAGAATAATAACTCAAATGAGTGTGTTCTGTTCACATGGAAACCTCCATTTAAAGGGTTTGGATTGTCTGGTGGGTGTTTTCATGAAACAAGACATCCATGGTACAAAATCCCAATCCAAGTGCCCAAATTAGTGGTTGGTAACTTGTTTAAAACTCATCCAGCTAAACATTTCAAACTTATCAAAAAATTTTGACTACATATTTTCAATAACAATTAACTTTTACCTATTAATATAATAATAAAAGAAATCAGCATAAAGTAATGTTTGCACGAGCCCAGATATCCATGCTGCACAAATAGAAAAGCAATTAACATAAAGATGGAATTAAAAAAAAAAAAGAGAGGAGTAATTATATGACCTTCAATCTGAGGAAGCATGCAATATCAATATGCTTGCTCGTAGAAATGGAAAACATGATTTATGATCCAATTGTTACTGTGGTTGGCTTGACCATGTTATCAGATCAAATCTGAAGACAATTGTTCCCCTAGGGAGGTTACAGGGTCCATTCATAGAGGGATCCACAAATCAGCAGTTGTATGACCAAATCATGGACCCATTGTCTAGCCTAAGGATATGAAGCATATCCTCAGTTCATGGATCAGATAGTTCCTTTTGAAAAAAAGATGAGAGGAATGAGAGGAAGCTAGTCATACTTATCCAATGAACAAAGTGTTTCTCAGTAAAGTAGCGAAAGATCCAGTTGAGAATGTAGAATGCTCGATATGCACTGCATTAAGACAGGGTTAACTAATGAAATAGAGCTATTTAAACCAGAAATCTTGACATTTGAGAACATTCAGTGAATTTAACAAATAGTACATGCGTAAATGTATAATAACATTAACAAAAGAAATCTCGTGATCAGATAGAAAAAAAAATGCCTTCTCGCCAACTAAATAAAAATTTATTGATGAATCAACTATGCTGAAAATGACCAAAGAACCCAAAAAGACCACCCATGAAACAAAATTATACAAGAATTAAGAAGACCAACATAAGGGGCAGGTCTATCAATTCCTTTAGCTAGAGCATCTGCCCCCTCATACCTTTCCTAATTGGAATCTCACAAGAAGGGAACTACACAAGCAATTGTTTCATTACAAATAGAGAAATTTCCACGTAGCCTTCTATCCAAAGAGATCCAACTAATAGCCAAAAAGGAGTCTCTTTACATAATGAGGTGACCCAAAGAAGAGAATTGCAAGATTCACAATGCTTCTCCAATAGCCCAAGCATTCTGCTTCATTTGAATCCTCAGCTCAATATGACAAGAAAAAGAAATGAGCACCTCCACGGATCATTCTGCACCCTCAGATGCTCACAGGCACCGAATTTCTTTTCCTAGTCAGCTTTAAATTTAAGAAAGCCCAATGGCAGTGGCTTTCAAGAGATCTTCCAGCTCTCCTTTCTTCCTCCACCTTATGTCAACTTGAAACATCATCAATCCTCGAATCTTTGAACTCATCATGATTGAAATAAGGCCCATTTTCCAACCTTTTCAAAAAGGTGTGGAAATTATTCCTCTACAACTCTTAATAAAAAAAATTTCTATTACTAATTTCTTTCCACACACCATAGAACAAAAAGGAGAGTCACCAAATGATCCTGCCCCTACTAGAAAAATAGAGCACCAAACCACCCCTGTTACATCTCACCTATGGACACTTGCAAACGCCAAGAGAGACCTTTGTTACCAAACAGGCGACACAACACGTTGCAACAGGACCGAAGGAAGGGGCGGGCAATGGATCTAGTTTCTTCTTTACACATGAGCCATAAATTTGAAATTGCATTTGAGTTGATAGGATTGTCAACTGTACAGATTTTGCTGGCTAGTACCAACCAACAAAAGGTCTTCCACATAGAAGAAGAGGAATGATTGGTGCCGGGTCTTCCAAAAGATAGGATGAGAACTTTCCTAACAAATGTGGTTTCCAAGTTCTCTCATCATCCTTGTCCCTGCAAATAAAAAAAATTTTAGCAATAAAACAGACATACATATGCTTCCTCTTTCCCCCATTTCCCCTTTGTTGAATTCCTTCTAAATCTCACCCTCACAAAACCATCTCTCCCCCCAACAAATCCTCAACTCAAGCTTCCTTGTCTGATTAGATCCTAAATAGTCACACAGCAAATATTCATGGGGCCCCTCCCCATCCAATCACCTAAACAAAGACTAACTCGATCCCCCTCAATTTTAAAAACCAACCCCTTTCTTGAGCACCCTACGCACTTCTTTACAATCATCACCAAATGCTGAAATAAATTCTTCAACACTCCAGATCCCTACCCTTAGCTAGTCCCCACAGAAACTAAGCCTCCTCAAGTTTCCCATAGTTACGAGTGACCACCTTCCTCCAAAGAGTGTCCCCCTCCTCCCCAAATCTCCACAACAACTTGGACAAAATAGCCCTTTTTCTTCCCTACAAGTTATTGATGCAACTAAAACTTTGGTTCTGAAACCCTCACCCATAACATGCATCTTCTGTTTCTCTTGAATTCCTCCCCATGAGATGTTTCTCCGAATGCGCTTGAACTTATTAGCCACCTTGGCTGGAATTTTAATATATGACATGCCTCGTTGGCTGCAATTTTAAACAATGCAAAGCCTCCTAAAACTCTGGTTTTGAAACCTTCACCCATAGGATGCATCTTCTGTTTCTCTTGATCCCCTTCCCGCAAGATGTTTCTCTGAATGTGCTTGAACTTATTAGCCACCTTGGATGGAATTTTAAACAATGATATGTAGTATACTGGAAGAGGCAGTGTTGCATCAATCATGGTCATTGCAAAGAAAGATATTGGCACTTCCAAGTAGATAGCTTCTTCTTCAAAATTTCCATTGCCGTATCACAAATAGCTCTAGATCTCAAATTTGCATTCAAAAGAAGACCCAAATAAGATTCCTCTGCAGAGAACCCAATTTGCACTTGATCATTTATGCTAGTGGTTTGGTTTGCAGAAAACTCCCATCCAGCTTTGATGTAAGAGAAATTAAAACTACTTGGCCCCCATGCTTCAACTCCACACCTCAATAATGCCTTGGACAATTTTGTCGTCCTCAAAATCTCTCTCCGACCAGAATGTCATCTAGGCTCATGTAGATGGAAAAGCAACAACATCCAATGATGGTCTTCAACACTTCTCTTTTAGTAAACAACTTCTCAGAGTAAGTAGCTACCTCCTCTTTCATCCCTGCCGACTCTCCTAGAACCCTCTCCTCATCCTTTTGTCTTCCAATGTGATCAATTTTCCTCAGGAAGCTTGTGCCACAGGGAACGTGATGTTTAGCACAGACCCAAAACTCAAAGGATTTTTTTATTGTATCACAGTGGGAAATGAGAAGTCCATTTGATTATCAAACACAATGTATGGCCATAACATGAAATTGAACATGTAAAGACTCGAAGAAAAGCTTAAAATACTCCTAGAACGCGTGAATTTGTAATAAACTGAAATCGGATTCGAAATGGTACTTCACCCGAGAAGGAAAACGTATTGCCCAGTCAAATTGTCTATGTTCTTCGTCCTTTGCAACAAAACCAGCTGAGGGAGTATGGCAACAGCCTCCAGGTACAAGGAAAATGTCCACATTACCTGTTTCATCATAAAGGAAGACCAAATAACTAGAATAACCCAGTTGATGATTTTCTGATTCTGCTTCATCCTTCAATGCAAAATGAAACCAATGAAGAGAAATCTAGGAAACAAAGGCACATACATACATACATACATACATACATACCTCTTTGAAAGTGAACTTCTCATTGATAAGGAAAGCCAGAATTAGGCATGGCAATATGAGAAAGAGATGGCGAAATGTGTCTTGTTCTTTGTCATAGGATCTGCGAACAATGTTGTGATGCCTCATGTACCACACAATTGAAAAAGATGTTGCCAAGAAAATCAACTTCATGATTGTGTTGTACAGCGAGATGAAATCTGTAACAATGTCCAAGTATCGAGTTGCGAAAACAAGAGCGTAGAGTTCTTGGGTCTTCAAAGAAATGCCTGCGTGTAATCAAAGAGATTGGAGCTTGCACAATACATCATCCAAAAGATCAATTAAAACGCTAAGCTAGTGGAACAAGGAATCAGATTCGGATCATGAAAAAGATCAGTGTTTCTGACGATTGGAAAGGGGAAATCGATCGATCGATTGAGAGAGAGAGATCGTACCTGCGCAGGACTTGATGGTGTGGATCTTGAGGAGGAGGACGATGACGCTCATGAGATGCGTCATGTCGCCTGCTAATCTGAATATATTCATCTCTGTCTCGATCTCGATCTCTCGATCGATCTGTCGAATCGATAGGTGTACAAGGATCTAATTTCAGGATATTTCAGATCTTCCAATCAGGAGATTGAGATTCAACGAGGGATCGATCGGGTTAGAATTAGGGTTTTCGCTTCGCTTTCTTGCTTCTCTTCTTCCCGATGGGATCTGCTCTGCTCATGCGCTTGAGAGAGAGAAGAAAGAGGAGAGATGGATCAGGAACCATCGAGAAAGACATATTGGCTGTGTTGGAGGGCCCACTTCAGATTGGAGATGGCCCGAAACTAGATCTGATTGGATGAATAATTAAAATCTGAAAATTCAAAGGCCTGCAGATTTTCAACCAAATAGATGACTAATGGTTTGGTTATAGATTGAAAAAATTATAATCCTTTAGTAACGGTTCACCGAATTGAAGTGTTACATAGAATATATTTATATTTAAATAAACATATATTATTGGTTGGTTAAATATTATATATAATGTAATTTTTGTATTTGATATAGCATGATGAAATATAATTATAGACGACAAACAAGGATGAGAGAAGTTTTTACACTCGATGTGAGATTGGTGAAATGCCTCAAATGCTGTTAAGTTATAAAGAGAAATAGACTTTTTTCCATATTAGTTAATGATAAAAAATATATTTTCTTCATTTTCTATAAAGCCAATCCCCTTCTTACAATGAGCTAAGTGCAAAACTTTGCATGGGGCTTTATTGTGTTGATTTTTGGTATGGACCTTTGTAATGATCTCAAGTTTAAAATATTTTATTTTTTTAAAACAAAATGTGGATTATTCAGATTTTAACCGATCTAATTTGTTCTTTGTAGTTTGGTTTTGTTCGGTTTTGAATAATTATTGGTTCAATTACGGATTGCAAAATAAAAAAGCCATTAATGATGGTTTGGTGGCGAATTAAGCTTGATTCGTACTAATTTGAATTGTTTACACTCCTACAATTCTATAGAAGGTAGGTTAAGGTAAAAAAAATTAAACCTGCACCCACCCTGAGTCAAAAAATCACTATTAAATCTGTCCCTATAGGAGTGGGGGTAGGATAAGTTGCCATTTAAATCTGACCAATTGCCATAACTAATTCTAAATGGTCATTAAATAAACATTTTTTCCATAAATGGAAAATAAGTTATAAAGAAAGATTTTTATTTTTAAAAAAAACTTAACCTATTCTTAGAAAACAAGAGTCTTGTCTACATCTCCATCTTATATCTTTCACCCCATTTTACTCTTTTATATTCTTTTATGAAACCTATTTTACCATAAATTATAAGAAAAAACTCTTTACTAATTTTTTTTTGGAACCATTTTACCATAAATTTATTAGAATTTAATTTCCTGCAAATAAACGGACTCATACTTCTAAATCGTGGTTTTGAACTATAGCTAATCTCCTGTAGTATTTTTTTTCACAAACAAACAAATACAAATCAAACTAAACGTGTGCATCATTCTTGAAAATTATATATGTACGTGCCTAACGTTCAAATCAGGGTCGAACAAAATGAAGATAGAAAACAGGAATATGCCTCAAGAAGAATATGATTCAAAGTTTGGAAAAGACACGGGAACATCCAAACTGTCATTTTCTATCTGTTGGTATAAAATTACTCCCACCTTGACTTCACTCGCACCGCTCTATCAAAAGCCAATAAGTTGCTTTCTTTGTCTTCTTTCTCTCAAATTTCTTTCTACCGTTGGGAGATAGTCCTTGCAATCGTGCAATCTCGTGCAGACTGCAATAGTTTGACTGACTAGTTCGGTGACCAATAGTCACATATATTTGTGCGACGGGAGGAATCCGTGGGGGGATAATAAATTATTCCTATTTTTATGCAGCCACACATTTTTCTAAAAAAAAAAAATTATTCTTACTAGAGAAGATTCTGATTTTAAGGGTGTAAAGTAAATGTAAAGACAAGATTTCTATCTGAGGTGTTTGACAAGCATATATTTTAAAAAATTTTGCTATATTATATTTTAGTTTTGAATATAATCTAGACATTTAAAAAATAGATGTTTGAGTATCTTAGAAGATATCTTACAATATCTCACTTTTTTGCAAAAATCTTCATATTGAAATATTTAAATATATGCTGCATAAAATAATCTTGAAGGCATATTGAGATGTATGTAAATTGCCAAACACTATAAGTGACATAATATTATAATATGATACTATTTTATTATGTGATAATGAAATCTTACATTATTTAAATCTAATGATATTATATTCTGCATTTATCCAAACACACCCTTACAAACAAAAAAATCTGCAATAGAGCGTAGTCTACAATGCCCCCTAGTGTCCTTTTTATTTGATCTTCTATTAAGCCAAACCCTTGGAAAGCTCAAAATTGAAGAGTTTAAGGTGTAGGTATACATAATCCGCTTTTAATAGTCGCTTATTTATTTGAAGATGGTTACAAAATTATTACCCTAATTAATCAAATCTTACTAAACTGAAATGTGAGATATAATTTCTTCTTCTTCATTCTTTTTCCTTTTTCCTTCTTTTCCGCTTTTATCTTCATTGTGAAATGAAAATAGAGCTGGCAGATGAATTTTCACTAAAACTTTAGGAAGACTGATCAAAACCGTTGGATGTACTCATTTACTTAAGTAAAAATGATGATTTTGATATAAATGATAACGTGTTTTACATGTGTAAAATTTGCATATGTAGTATTTTATATCTGCAAAATCCATTTTCCTACAGGGAAGAAAATAAACTTCCTTCCCCTCGGTCATAGAGAATCTGTACTCAAGTTGTCACTTTCAGGACTGTTGAAGCTTATCAAGGGCTCCCTTAGCGTTTCTTGTCATAAATCTGTCAATGAGCCAATCTTTGAAATTTGAAACACTCAAAATCATGAATGGTCTCACCCATTTTTATCATCAAGGAAATTTTACTTTAATTAAAGTTATTATCATTGTTAATCATGCCAAAAACTTTGTAGTTAAGATTATTGAAAAAAAAGGAGTCAAAGATTCAAAAGCTTGTGTCTAAACATGATCAAGGTGATCATAGCAAACAGAACAAGCCAATCGACCAGATCAATAGCAGACCCATGATTTTTATTTGGGGGTTATATGAAGATGCTAAACAATAAGATTGGATTTTTAAGAGCTTGTTTGAAGAATTTTTAAGAGCTTTTTAAAATTGGTGTGTGACAACACAGGGTCCACCCCTGGATAAGGTTACACCGTAGTTGTAACTTCATTGATCTTGGCAAATAAAACAAGGATATATACCATACGACTACCCTTGAAATTTGTTGGAGAATAATTGAAAGTTAAATAATTTTTATAGAGCTGTTTGTGCAATAATGGTGCGATATCGGTTAGAGGCATACGTAAAATCTAAGGGTACTAGGGATAATATCCCAATAAAATATGGTCAAAGATCAGTCATGACCGGCCAAACCCAGAGGAAATCAATTAAAATTGTTAAAAACTGACATCAACCTAGTTTAACGCACCATTATTAATTAATTATTAATTTTTGATTATTCTTGTAAGGGACTTAGAGTTCTCTTGTGATTGCAACAACTGTTTCAAATGCAGAAAAATGACAGTAGCATAAGAAGAAACTTATAAATTCAAACTTATAGAAGAGGATCAAAGTTAGTGTTCAACATTATGTTTTTAAGACAAAATTCGTTCTCGCTGTGGTGCTCACAATGTTCGGACGTTTTGTCTCCCAGGATACAATGATTAGCATACAGTAGAAGTGGTCCTTCAATCTATAATATCAGTGAACAGAACAGTGTTCTTGAACTCTCTCTCTCTCTCACACAGATGAAAGAATGCAGAAAGGAAATTATGCAGCACTTAATGCAATTCGAGATGGGCTTTAAATAGGTAAATTGGTGACTGTTTTGAATAGTTAACAGTTACAAAAAAGAACAGATACTTCTGTTCATTTTTGCAAAAAAAAAAAAGATATCTTCTTTGAAGAGCCCATGGGTTAGGCCCAGATCCGACCCATATTGGGTTATGGGCTTTTGACCCAATCCAACCCGCCGGCCGGCAACGGCTTGGTGCGTATTGGTTGTGGTGTCACGTAGATCCTCCCTTCGGGATAAAATATGAGTGCCCCTTGGGGCCCAAATTATATCTCCACTCTTAATGTATATAAACATATTTACTTTAGTTCACAAGCAATGTGGGATTCCCTTATTTCCTTCTTTGTTATCATATACAAGTAACTTTAAGTGGTTATTTTGGAAATCAATTTCTCATTTATATCTTAATAATTTTCAATAAACAATGGTTTGGATTTAATCTTCTCATGGAAGAGAACATATTAGCACTTGAACCCGCCTCAAGAGACGTGTGGGACCCACACATATTGTAGTCCAAAGTTGATCCAAAACTCATTGTTCCAACAACTTTTTACATCATAATCGAGCTACATTAGATCGGATGTCCCTATGTTGGATCGAACTGTCGACTTCACACACCCATCTGTTTAATTTCTATAACACTCGTTCCTTTCTCAAAACCATGTTGAGACAACTACCACAATCAAAATTGATAGGTGGGCCTGGAAAGATAAAAGATGAATTTATACCACCCAACAGTCATAAGTAATGCCTTCAGTGGGGCCAACCATTTGGACGGTGGTGATCATGTTTGTGCACTTGTGGATAAGTTACCGTGCCTTGAAGTCATAAGTTTCCCAATAACGAGAGGTCTACTTTATCACGATACAAAGAAAGTAATCCAAGTAATCTACTTTATCACAATACAAAGAAAGCAATCCAAGTAATCCCAAGAAACTAGGGTCCCAACTAACCGACACCAACGGCAAGATTTGAAAATATGGCGGGTATTTAAGACCCCTCCACCAAACGGTCAAGGGTTAAAAAAATAAAGGATATAGGAGAATGAGAAATCCCAATTCCCTTGTGAACAGGTTTCTGAATCATTCCATCGAATATTCCTTCAATCCTTTCTAGGATTCTCTCATTCCTTCCTTCGTTTAGAAGAAAAATCCGCCACCCTCTGATCACCCACTGGTGGGAGAAAAAAAAAAATCCAAACATGGGTTTGGATTTGCTCTCTTTGGCCCTGATCTCTCTGCTTTCTTCTATCTCCATCTCTGCCTCTGCAAAGACCATCCCCACCACCCTTGATGGACCCTTCATTCCGGTGACCATCCCCTTCGATGAGAGCTTGCGTGGCAACGCCGTTGATCTGCCGGCGTCGGACCCTCGAGTCGTCAGGCGCGCCAAGGGGTTCGAGCCGGAGCAGATCTCGGTCACCCTCTCGGCCACCTATGATTCTGTTTGGATCTCTTGGATTACAGGTTTATAATTCTTTTCTAAAAAAAATATGAATTGCATGACCATGAAATGGATTTTCTGTGAAAATGAGATATTAATGAATTTCAAAGTTTCTGGTTTTGAATTTTGTGAGATGAATGGATTTTGGGTTTCTTTGATTCTTTCTATCTGTTTGATTTCTGGACTTAGGAAAATTAAACGATATTCATGCTAATTTTAGATCTTTTTAATTTTGTAGTTATGTGTGGTTAATAGTTACCCTCGAGAAGAACTGCATTCATTATTATGAGAAAGCTTTTATTTTGTTATAGCTCAAAATTAATGATTTTCCATAGAAAATTCTCTGTAAGAGAGCTGTCTTTGTGTGTGATTTTTATCTGTTGTTGTTGTTGTTGTAAGCCTTGGGCTACTGTGAACTTGGATTCAACTGATTTTGAAACGCAAATATTTTTGAGAGTTTGAGATTTGTCCTTCAGTTTTAAATATTCTTGGATATATTGGTTTTGATCTTCTCTCTGCAGGTAGTTCATGGGTTTTGTGGATTATTTTCTTCACTGTCCGGAGCGCATGATGTCAAATGAATTTTCTGTAGAAACTTCTAAAATTATTGTCATCGAGACTTACAGGAAATCCTATCCTATTTCTTCTTTTGAATTCTGTTCATCTGAATAAATTGTGTTTCGTCGATTTCTTTCTTTCTATGTGACAAGTATGGATTATGATTTTAATGAGTGAGAATTGGGTTTCTTTTCTTTGGACACTTGTTGATCTCTCTCTCTCTCTCTCTCTCTCTCTCTCTCTCTCTCAGAGTTGGAATGTTCTTGTGAATTGTCTAAACTCTCAGTTGTATTGAGTAGTGCAAAATCTGATAAGACTTGAGTAGCTCCTGTGGAACATTTTGCTGACAGTGATAATTCATGAGAAGGATTATGTAAGGATTTTTGTGTTGACAAATTCATGGGTTGGACAAAACTTGAGTTCATTAATGTTGTAATTTACATATCTTCAAGTATGGATAATGGGTTGAGTCGCCGAACGCATTGAAGTGTAGAAATAAAAGAAAAAGCGATAAATTGAAGTGGTTTTCTAATGATAACATAGATTAAAAAGGTCATATCTCACAAACTAAGCATTGTATATGGGCAAGTAACTTACCGTTGGAAAGCTCGTCAAGATCGCCTCAATCGGAGCTGAAACGAGAAAGTTATGAACTCCGGAAGTTTATAGGGAAATGCCAAAATTTTCACTCGGGCAGAATAATAATCCGATTGATCAGACATTTTATCCGACCGATTAGGCAAGTGTAACAAGTGCGCCGACTTGCGATTTTTTAGTCCGAATTAAAGAAAAACTTACCTGTTTGATGCCAACTTCTTTCCTGATCGAAATATCCTTGTGAGGCACGAATTTAGGGCTGTAAAAGGGGCTTCTCTCTCAACCCTAAAGTGAGAAACACAAATTTCATTGTTTTAAGAAGAGATTGCTTATTGGAGATCACCTTCTCTAGAATTCTTTCATTGGAGGCTTCTCTCTCAACCCTAAAGTGAGAAACACAAGTTTCATTGTTTTAAGAAGAGATTGCTTATTGGAGATCACCTTCTCTATAATTCTTTCATTGGAGAATTGAAAGGTTGAAGTTCTGCTCTAGATATCTTTGTCTTCTACTTCTCTAAGTGTAAAAGATTGCTTCGGGGAGTCAAGTATAACATCTAGAAGGCATCTAGGTGTTTGGATTTGTCACAGAGAACGGCAAGAGGTCGTTGTAGCAGGAAGCTGTGCAAGGGAATTATAAGGTCCTTAGGTTGAGGGGCAACTAGATAAGGGTTGTGAGTATTCTCTTGTAACTGTAGTATGATTCATAGTGCTTGATTCTTGGCGGTGATTGTTTTCTCATGTTGGATTTCCACGTAAAATTTGTGTCTTCTTGTGGTGTGTGCTTATGGTTTGATTTTTTTCTGCTGCGTGGTTGATTGTTTGCACACATAATATTGAAATTGATTGAATTAATTCATTCTAGAGGGTCTCTCTCAAATGCCTTCATATTAAAAAAAGAAAGGGATGAAATATGCTTCCTTGGAGTTCTCTTATTTGTAATATCCAGTATACATACATTTAAAACTACATATGGCGATCAGCTTCTTGGACAACCATGGGGAAGGGCACTAGCTTGAAAATTGCTGTGATCAGACATCTCAATGATCTTGCAATTGTGAAATGTTCCTGATAAATGTGGAGTGTTCCTACTGTGCCACATATGCAGTTCATCAATCCATGCATCATGGAAGAAAATCATTGTTCAGTGTAGTTGTGTGTAAAAGTCAACCTCTTCGCTCACTAACTTGCTTCTACCCATGAACATGGTTTGTTTCAGAATTTGAGATGTTATAATAAAATAGAGAATAGTAAATCAAACTGACTGATTTGTTTGTTAAAAATTAGCAGTGACAATGGCAGTTGGATTTTTCCAATATTTAGAATTCTCGTCTTCTTTCTTTTCTAGTTTGTTGTTTGAGGATTTGGTTTGTGTTGAATTGCAGGTGAATACCAGATTGGGGATGACATAAAGCCTCTGAACCCAAAAAGTGTGGCGAGTATTGTTCGTTATGGAATGATCAGACATCCACTAATGCATGAAGCCACTGGTTATTCACTTATTTACAATCAGCTTTATCCATTTGAAGGCCTCCAGAACTACACCTCTGGAATCATCCACCATGTTCGTCTGACTGGTATGCTCATTTTTCCACTTCGTAGTTGATTCGCTGTAATTCATAGTAAATCTGGTCTAATTGAAGGAGTATTATAGAGGAAAGGAGTGAAGGGTCAAAGGTGGTGAAGTAGATGTGATATGTAATCACTGTCCTTGGATTTAATTTACTAAGAAGATGGATATGTTATCATTTCCTAATGAGGGAGATTATTTGATGGGAGCTTGCTAATATTTATCTTTAATCCTTCATTCTAGCCCGTTTTTGGAAGGAATTTGCTAGGATCCTAGGGGGTTCAATACTGCTTAGACAACTGGGTCCAATGTGTTTTGTTGGTTTACTTCTTTTGTGGATTTCAGTAACAATTCTACATAACTGTGCCTGATTTTCCAAAAAGGACTCATCAATTAAATTATATCTGGAAAAACTTTCAAGCTATCTTCATGTCCATCGAATATGGTTTGTCAGTTTATGCTTACACAGCTGTGGGTTTCCTTGGAACCATTTAGATGATGTTCTACTTTTAAACAGGGTACTTCAACTGATGGAAAAATAATCAATTAGCTATTTCTGGTTTTTATGTTATGGTGTTGTTCTGCCTAGTAGTTTTGCTCCTGTCCTTTTGACAAGGGGATCCTTTTAATGCCAAGTACCAACTAAAATCACTGTAGCCTTAGTGTTGGAACCTGATCATCTGTACTAGGCTTTGTCTGTCATGTCTAGTTTGAATCCCTTCTCCTGAATAAAGGAATTATTTAAAAAGAGATTAACAAAATAAATTTGAGAACTTCCTTTCTCACATTTCTGTTTTATCTCCTTGTTCTTTTGATCTTTTAGAATTAATTCATCCATGTCATTTTTTATTCTCTGTAGGGCTGAAACCTGGCACACAATATTATTATCGATGCGGAGATCCCTCTCTACCAGCCATGAGTGATTATTTTTCATTCAGGACCATGCCAGTGTCGGGTCCTCGAAGCTACCCTGCACGAATAGCTGTAGTTGGAGATCTCGGTCTTACATACAACACGACTTCCACAATTGATCATCTGAGAAGTAACAAACCAAATCTGATTCTGATGATTGGAGATGTAACTTATGCAAATCTATATCTCACAAATGGGACTGGCTCTGACTGCTATTCATGCTCGTTTTCGAATACTCCTATTCATGAGACCTACCAACCTCGTTGGGATTATTGGGGAAGGTAAAATTTTAACCTTCTGTTATTTATCCTTTTTTGTTTTTTTTGGTCATTTCACCATGTGATGATATGAACCATATTGCAGTTTTTGATGCGTTTATTCATTGCAGGTATGCAATAGATGGGAAAATTGCATATGCAACATGTCATAAAATAAAAGACATAGGCCAAGGAATGAACTAGTATAATAGCCCTTAACATTCCATGATTGGCTTTTCAAGGATATTGGTGCATCCATAGAGAGTGAATAAATTCTGCCATTTGAATTTGATTCCTCTCGTAGCATGTTTGCTCATAATGAAATATGTCTAAACTCCTGTGACATGCAAAGCAAGAGAGGGAATCTTTGTTTCCTGTAAGTAGTCAAACATCAAGGTTCCATAATTCCCAATCTTGCTTATTCAATGTATGTAGGCTGGCAAGTTTGTTGAATCAGACAGTCTCAAATGCCCCCACTTGGATTGGGGATTGTGACCCAAATCCAATACCCAGCAGAGTCAGATATCAGTGTGGCAAGGGATTAGAGCCATCCAAATTTGAGATCATATGGTTCACTAGTGGGGAACCTCAGAGAACCACATCCCAAGGCGCGGATTTAATTTTTCAAACTGCAATTGAATACAAATATTTTTTGTTTGCTGGGATTGATATTTCTTTTGAATCTCCTTCATAGGATGAAGGTTTGAATGACCAGACAATATGATGCTTATGTGACTCTTGTTGGATATGAACCTTCAGGTTTATGGAGCCTTTGCTGTCAGAAGTTCCAATAATGGTAGTAGAAGGAAACCATGAGATAGAAGAACAGGCTGGGAATCGAACTTTTGAAGCTTACAGTTCAAGATTTGCATTCCCATCTCAAGAAAGTGGTTCTCCTTCAACATTTTACTACTCCTTCAATGCAGGGGGGATTCATTTTATAATGCTTGGTGCTTACATTGACTACTATAAATCAAGTAAGTTGATTCTCTAACTCAAGCATTCTTGTCATGCTTGAGAGTACATTGCTTGTGGTGGTAAACGAGCTGTGTTCGTGTGGTGGTTTGGGGATTGGGAGGTTGGTGGGGTGATTCATCATACTAGTCCTAGCCATTTATTACAACTAAAATAGATATAGATGATAGTTCACATTCAACGAGAAAATCATGTGTGATGTGATGAGAATTTTGTACTGTTGTTCCGTAAAAGGTCAGCCTGTTAAATGTTCGGTCATGATGATATGACAATGAAGCCACATCTTAAGCAGAGGTAGGGGGAGGGCGGTTGTCACGCCCCAATCTATAAACCGAGGTTACGTAAGATTAGGGGCCAATTTAAAATTTTTCTCAATACTAAGCAAAAAACTATTCATGTTTAAAACAACACGTGGCCCCAAATCATGGCCCCACTATGGATCGTAGTCCGTGGTGAGTCTCAATATTGGTTACTTCACCAATCAATACAATAGAAAACCTGATCGATACAGAGGGTACAATAAATATTTCAGAGTAAGCATGTAAATTCATTTCTAAAGTTAAAGTGAGCAATTAAAAGATATGTTAATTAAATGGCCACAACTAAAACCTAGGCCAACAAAAATATAAACAACTACCTTTAACAGTATGAAGTCACTCGTGTGTGGGACGTGACAGATTGGAGATACCATCGGCACATCATCCGTACTCAACAACATTAGACTTAGCCGCCTGATGTATCTCTAGCGGAACACCCTAGGGAAAAGCATATTCGGCGCCTACGCACCAAATACAACATCATCAGACTACGGCGAGTCAGCAAAGGGAAAAACATCATCCCTAATAGAAGTTCAATATCAAATAGAGAATAAAGAGAGTATGATCATACTGGAGTACACTAAACAATGTACATAAAGCAATGGACAATGTGAAAAGATGGAAATCCTAATCCAATGGACAATGTGAAAGGATGGAAATCTTAATCCAATGCTATATCAAGTGAAAAACACCCATAACAACCAAATATTGAGTCAATCGATACCCATACAGGATTTATACCGCCTTTGGATGTCGCGCATCTTGTCCGACTACGGTGGATCAAATCCGTCTTCGGATGCCTAGCATTCTATCCGATTCATAGAGCCAAAGCCCCATCCGAATACGAGTGGTAAGCTCGCCTTAGGATGGCTCACATCCAATCCGATACGTCATAGTATACATCTGTGCATGCCGACTGTAGTTGTCCGATGACCAGATCCTATAAACTGTCTCTTACAGCCTTGCCCCTTCCTGTATCGAGACCTAAACAACTTGGCTTAGTGGTTGTTGGACAGACATACCTTAGGTAATTGTAAAGGGCTAGCCAACAAGGTATAAACAATACCAATACATTAAGGGGCTACTTTGATTTGATGGTTCACAACAAAAAACAATACAAGTGGCCCTCTCGGAGATCAACACACAAGCCAAATCTCAATACGGTCCCAGACAATGCAAGCGTACATCTCTAGAAAGCATAAACAATGCAATAATGCAAGCCTCAAGGCTAAGGAGTATTTACAAGCCAACTCCCAGGTTAATGATCACAATTTGTGTACCCGACATCCCTACTCAAACCATAGATGATGTAGGGTTGTGCTAATAATTTCATCCAAGTAACAACAGTGCATAGGCCCAATTCCTACATCAACTGAGTTAGAGTAGATTGCGCGCCGTACGTGAACCATGCAATCAGTGAGGGAATCTGTTTGCTCCCAACATCCCTCACCCAAGGTTCCATCATAAGCCCTTAAATGGGGTTGGGGGTGGTCTCACAAAACAGGCCAAAGAACTCCACAGCACGGGCCCCGCACAAGGAAGCCTGAGTTGGCATAACCAATGGGCCAAGCCCCTCCACATCAAGATATTTTTCATTAAAAAAAAAAAGCTTATTCGTCGGAAACTAAGATATTTTCTTGCCAAGATGGGTCTGGGTTGATTAGGGTAGAAGGATAAGGTTAATGGGATTAGAAGAGCTATCCAATGAGCCCAAAATCTCATAATTCAAAAAATTATTAAAAAAAGGCTTCTAACTTTCTAAAATTTTAAGCTATTCTTCTACTAAATTCAAACGAGCTCAAAACTGGACATGGCTTCACACACACAATTTTAACATTAAGCTGGACTCACTTAGATTCTAAACACACTTAATTGGCTAACAGGCAATTAACTATGCTAATTACATCTTCAGAGTTCGGGATGTTACAGCAGTTTTACTAATCCTTGGCTTGTAATTCTAAATGCTAAAAGCAGACATGGCCAATGGTACACATTCATTCAGAAATCACATTATCAGAATTGACTTGATGCCTACAAAGCGCTTTTGGATGCACTAATATGTATTATAAGGAAGTTGTTTTTTATTAAGCAAATTCTGATACTTTTGTTTGGGTTGTGTGCAGTCGTATTTTCTTAAAAAATGGGGTTCTCTTGTTGGAGCTTTCTGTCCCCGTCCGTAGGCTTTGAAAAACCTGAATTTTGAGTAGGCCCTGCCCCAAATCCTACTTCGATGATCAGTTCAAAAGTTCAGGCCTAGTATTTTTCTTCACATCTTCTTTGGCTTTATGAGAAAGAAGATTTTACCGTTTACCAATACAAAGAGACATGAAGGAAGTGTGCTTTACATTCTTGGGGGTGAAGAACTAAACAACAGAAAGTGTTATATTTCCGAAAGTGCTTTCTACCCTGTCATTGCAATTCCTTGGGATTCATGATCTCTAACGACTTGATCTTATGTAAGCTAATGTGTGCACAACGGAGGACGTCAATGTGAATACTCCTCCTCCCCTGATTTGATCTCTATTAAAGCCCCTCAAGGGACAGGACAATTTTAACGGCTTGATTGGAGGAGGACTAGGTCCTAGGAGAAAAAAAAAAAGGTTGGGAATAAACTCAAGTCCCGCCACTGTCCTTTTCGTTTTCCTGTTAAAGTTCACCAAATGGGGTTATTCATAAGTGTTTTTTGGCCATGATTCATTCTTAATCCCCTTCACAAAATTTTGAACCGGGTACATGCGTGCTGCATGTAAGTTGATACATTGATAATTTTGAGAACAATGATAGCAATGAATAACTTGGATTTTGTCACCAATGTTATTCTAACACTTACTAACATTACAGGTGTGCAGTATAGATGGTTAGAGAGAGATTTGGCTAACGTAGACAGATCAGTGACTCCATGGTTGATAGCTACTTGGCACCCACCTTGGTACACCTCCTACAAAGCCCATTACAGAGAGGTCGAATGTATGCGAGTGGAGATGGAAGAGTTGCTTTATTCTTACGGCGTTGATATCATCTTCAATGGACATGTAAGTATATAACCATATGATCAGAGGAACCACATACCTTGTTGCGTCACAGAATTCCATACATGTGGTACAGACGGTTTTGTGCCCGACATAAGTGATCCAATAGGTTCATGGATTGCGGGGTTGCCTAAAAAATCTCCAACATGGAAGTTTATCTTAACTATCAATCTTTTGCCTATCAATTGGATGTGGCATGACTATAGGCCTCCAATGGAAAGGTTAGATCTTATAATCTATGGAAGTTTTGGACTAATCCAGTCCATGTTGAAGGTGATCAGCTCAAGGGTCCTGATAACCAATCCATGGGTCTCATGTCTATAAAGATACGCCCTTTTAGTCATTGAGATATGCTTATAGTTCTCCTAATCCTGCTACAACTGTCAGGTTCATGCTTATGAAAGATCAAACAGAGTTTTTAACTACACATTGGACCCTTGTGGTCCTGTTCATATCACCGTTGGTGATGGCGGCAACCGGGAAAAGATGGCGATTAAACACGCTGATGAACCTGGAAACTGCCCAGAACCATCTACAACAGCAGATACCTACATTGGTGGATTTTGTGCGATGAACTTTACAACAGGCCCCGCAGCGGGTAAGTTCTGCTGGGATCGGCAACCGGATTACAGTGCATTCAGAGAAAGCAGCTTTGGCCATGGAATTCTTGAGGTATCACTCTCTTCCAAGTTACTGAAGGATGCTCAATTTCTCTCACATAATCTGGCATTCATATTCTGCCACGCATACATTGTGTGAAGTGTGCTGTCCAGACTTTCATCTAGTGGGACCCATTGGTTGATTGTCTGGATTGCCTACATTTGTGGCATGTGGCCCATTGTACTGCCGGATGATCAATGAAAATCTTTGCAACAAAATAATCAAATTCCAAATGGTGTAATACGGTTGCTCGTTTGCAAATTTCAGGTGGTGAATGAGACTTATGCCTTGTGGACATGGCACAGGAACCAGGACATGTATAAGAGGTCAGGTGATCAGATTTACATTGTGAGGCAGCCAGACAAGTGCCCCACCCATCCCAATGCTTCTGAGACTGGAGAATTGCATTTCGTAGGTTAGTTAGTAGAGAGAGCTTTGAAGCATGTTGTTGTATTATATTTTGATCGATTAGCAGAGGAAAATGGCATTTCCTAGCTTTGGTAGAAATACATCTGAACCATGTTGTTTCTGTACTAGTACCTGATCAGATAGTCCAGGAGATATATGGTGTGTTTGGAAGCGGGATAAAATTCTGGTGAAATTGGATAGCTAATACCATCCAAGCCCATCCAATGATATTATTGCATGGGATGGGATTTTATTTATCCTAAAGGTGAATCCAATCCCTTACTTGGTTGCATCCGAATAAATGGGGGATAGGGGACAAAAATATTTAAAAAATATAATTCCACCCCTTCAATCAAAGCAAATTAAGGTGGAATAAGGACAAAAATCAAGGAATTGGCCATCCCTTAATACCTAGTATGGGGGCTTAAGTTATCCCACCTTCCTTGGAGTGGGATAACTTAAGCCCCCGTACTAGGTATTAATCCACTATTGCATCGGGACTAGGATAACTTTATTTCATGCACTAAAAGTGCAAACAAATAAGGGATAAGTGGGATATGATATAAAAAATAACTTATCCCCCCACTTATCGCCCCTTTATTCTGCATCCAAACACTCCTATAGGGATAAAATCAAAAGCAAAATGAGGATTCCTTTGGAGTAGCATAGGAAGAAGATGATTGAAGTTGAAGGGGAAGAAGATGATTGAAGTTGTAGGGGGGATCTGTTGAGTAAATGTATTCCTGTTTGTAATTTAGAATTATACATTGTTAAAAAGCTTTTTATTCTAAGAATGTTATCCAATTCCATAGAGTGCTCTCTCTCTCTCTCCCTCTCTCTCTCTCTCCACAAGGGGTACATGGTTTGAAAAGGTTTCACGTGGAATTAAAATCAAGGCTACACTTATATACCTAGGATTAGGACTTGCATAACATATACACCACTGTATACACGTTCTTAAGAGTTTTCCCTGCTCTCTCTCTCTAGGTGAATGCTCGCCAGACCCAACACTGTTTCTACACTAGTGAATAAGCGGGTGCTGTCTTTTCTTTTTTAAAAAAGAACAAACGGGTAATTTGGGAAGTACTCATTTTAAAGGAAATGTGAGTGATTTTCTACTATGCCTGGTGATGGAAAGGGGTTGGGCTAATCAGGTGGGTAGATCCAACCCAACCTTAATAAGGCAGGTTTAGTAGCTTTTTAGACGGGCAATGGGGTGGATCCAATCCACTCGGCCCATTTACGACCAATTTATATATGTTTGCACATAAACTCAAGCCTAGTATAGTACGACCCTCTTGAGGAGGAAGGGTTATGTGAGAAAGGGTCACAGTTGAAGGGGCCATCAAATCTCAAAGTCTGGCCAGAAAGATTTATTGGAGAGCTGAGCCCGCCCACAAAAAGGTCCAGTTTGAACAAGGCGCTTTAGCAAATAAGGTCCAAGCCCATTGAATGCTTGTTTTAGCCAAAAAGCTATCTATCAATAAAAAAATATAAAACTGTATATTTGTAAATACATGAAATATATACATGTCTAAAAACATGCATATATATAGGAAAAATAATTATCATAATGTAGCCCAAGGAAAGATGGAGATCAGGGGTGACAGCCCAGTGGCAACCTTAATTAGAGTTGGCCCTTTTGAGGGGGTTGGAAAGGATGGGGGCAAGTGGTCAGGCCTTATCGGGGTTAGAGGTTGAAAAGTCTTTCCCAGAACTATTTCTTTGAGGAAAATGACTGTCATTTGATCACATGAAGCACTATCTTAAGGCTGGTCAGTGGTTAGTGGTTGGATAAAATTGAATGAGTGCCAAATTTGTATGAATAATCCAAGGGTGAATAGAGCTCCCAGGAGTGTCAACTTTGAGCCAGTTAAAGTGGAGATTTGATAATCCATAGAACAAAAAAGCATAGAAAATTGTCAAAACTGGAGTTTGAGGTCATTCTTCACACACATACTATATTAATGCTAATATCTTCTCTGCCTTCTTTCACCTCATTCAAATGCTAATATCAAAGAAAGATTAAAGCTAACCCAGTGTTCCTCCTCTGCATTAAAAATAAATTAAAAAAAAGAGAATTTAAAGTCTGGTATTTATCTTCATGAAGGAAAATCTTTTTAGTGAAATAAAAGGCATCCCTAAAAATATGGGATACAAAATTTTTACAAACATCCCTATTCTAAACTCTAAAGTAATAGTATAAACAATGGTGCTCTAGACGACCGAAAATCTAAATGAGGACTTTCTCCTTTAAAATTGAGCCTCTTAAGACTATCCTAAGACTTTTATTCATTTGTGACCCACAAACTCAACAATTATATGTATTTTATATCCTATGGGAGAGATTGTGCGTGTGCGTGGGTTTACTTGAATCAGGGATCAGGTCTGCCCCTTGTGAGATCAACTTAGAATTTCTATTCTAAAAGCAACTGACAACTGTTGACAAAGTCAAACTTCATCGTCAGATACCAGAGGAGACATTTTTCTGTCTTTTTGAGTTTACGCATGCAGATGCACCGATGCACAGTTTGGTTGGTAATTGGTTAGGTGTAGCTTTGATAGTTGCATATGTGGCATGACCTGCATTTATAATTTGACATGCCCGGTCTCTTTCCACCTTGGATTCTTAACTTAACAAGACAACCGATCCCATGTTGCCCGTGATTTCATATACGCCCAACTGCATGTCATCCTCACCAGATGTCACCACTTCTTCCAGTGCCCTTCAATTAGAGTAGTTCGAAGTGACAAACATAACAGACCAGTGGCCCACGCACGGGGCCCAATCAAAAAGGGAATTCATGGGTTTGTCATGGTGGTCAACGTGCGGGTCCACCGTCAATTCCATCCCGTGACAGGGTAACAGAGAAAATGGGTACTCACCACTCGTGTTACCAAGAGAAACAACTGGTAATGTCTTTACGCACTTTGCTGATAAATATGTTATTATACCAATGGTGCAGTCATTTATCTGATTAATTCAGACTATAAGACACAAATCTAACAATTTTCATCTTGACCTGAATTTAGCAATACCAGCTACCAAGAGATAAAATTGACAATGTCTTCACATACTCGCTAAAAGGTACGTCATTGTACTGATGGTGTAGTCTTTTTCCTTCAACACTCTAACATGTTGAACCACCACATGAATTTTGAGTAAAGTTCATCTTCTCATCAAACTCTATATGAAACTTGAAGCTCGAATCAATTGATGAATCTGAGTGATTTTTCGATTAATCACAAATTAGCCTTTAAATTGACTTAATCTCAGCACTACTGCAAAAGATTTTGTTATCACGAGCACGCTGGAAAAAACGGATTTGAAATCCAACTTCGAATGGCTCTGATATCACGAAACCTGTTTTCGGCGCTCTGATCAATCAAACCTTCTCATTGACTGCCAAACATTCAATCACCTTTTTCCAATATGTAGATATGCTCGAAACAAGTCGATAGGAGCAAATAGATCTATGATCATGTCGGATTATCAAGATATCGACAAATCAATTTCAACTATTGATCTTCGGTCAAACTACTTTGCCCATAATCTGCTGACATCAGCCCTACAATTGCTAGCAGGCTGGGCTCTGCACACGGATCAGGTCGACCCAACCCGACTTGCTGCCAGTGCAGCTTCCTATAGTGGACCTAGCCTCACGGGTTAGGTCTAAGCCAACCCGAACCTCGCAGACATCACAGGCCCAGGTTTAAAGCATCCCTCTTGACCGTGGTTCAACTCAGCAAAAAGAAAAAAAAAATCAAATGTAATTTTGTTTTCACCACTTTTATGTTGTCTTTTGGTTTTTTATTAACATCTCTTAAGATGGAAGAAAGCCTTTTTTGATGTAGAGAAAAGCACAAAGGAGAATTGTGTCCATGTAACCACCATCTGTGTTTGCTAATTCCTCATCTTCAAGTGAGTCCTGACTAGGGTGTATTGTTTCAATGAAGAAGTGAATTACACCCAAGTGACTTCTACAGTGACAGAGGTCAAAGAGATTTCAAAACAGTGGGCTAGTCCTTTGCACATCGATTTACCATTAACACTTAGAAAGAGGTGAAAGTAGTGAAAAAGCTTACTTTCACCAGTTCAGAGAATTAACAATATGTAAATGAAGTGGTTTGAAGTGGGAGGTTCGTTTTAGTTGCATCTAAGAAGGGGACTTCATTAGAGCCGAAGTATAAAGAAAGAGGCCAGTGTGACTAATTTACTTTATTCTTCAAGGACTAAATTGCTAGATTGAATGTCGCTCCCAACCAAGACCATATTTACTGCTCAAATGGTTTCAGGTCTGCAAAAGAAGATCTCAACAATCTGATCTATATCTAGGACGTATTAGTTATTAAACCAATAACTCCAATAAAGAAACCTAGCATGTTCTAATTAATCTAGAAAAAAGTAGTGGCGTAGGAACTGCAATAAATTAAATTCTTCTTAGTGATCCAATCCAACAACTTTTTGTTGTCTAGAGAAAATTTTCGCTAGAAGCGATATGCATTGATATAGACACCAGCCATCATCTACTAGGGCTTGTTTGTCTAGATGGAAATTGCATCTACAGGAATTCTTTGTCAGGTGGGCCTCCAACCTAGGATTCATGAAGTCACAAAGGTAGGTTAGACGTGAAGGATATAAGATATAGATGTACATGGCACCTTAACTTTTTTGATATTTGAGTTACTAGAGTGATGGTAGGGTCATCAATATTTCCCTATAATTCTTTTATTCATTTTCTATTAAAGGGGAGGTTAGTTGATGGTGATTTTTGGATGTTCACCTTTACATCTTCATTTTAATCACTTTTAGAAATAAAAGTCTTAAAACTCGACGTACTCAATTACATGACAAAAAGGCTCCACTAGATTTTTTGTTGTTGTCATGGGCCATCCCTAACCAGCAGCCAGAGGAAGCTGTTCCAACAACTATTGATTTTACGTTTTCTAACATCTCTAACTAAAAATTCTTGTTTCACTTTCATGTACCTCCAGCTTTTTAAGGAATCCTCGTTGATTTATCATTCACTTCTGCAATTTTTTTCCAACAACTATTGAGTTCTCATCTGTTTATATTGCAAATTTCTGTCTAAATGCATAGCTTTTACATCGCGGCTCTCTCTATAAATGCACACCGTTTTTACAGTGGAGTAAACTCAATGAACCAAACCTTCATGCTGCATTTTCTTTACTTCACTGCATGCCGCCATGGCAACAATCAAAATATCACCTTTATACTATGAAACTAACGGTGAACAAGAAATAAATAAGCTATTGCAAGGTTGCTGAACAAGCTAAACAAAGCTTTTAAATAAAACATGAAATGACCTGTCAAACATTATGATGATCATCATGATGATGAAAATGTAAGACCTAAACATCCATTAATTTGGCCTTTATTCTGTTGATTGTGAGCAACTCCATTTAATTATATTCAACTCTTGGAGAAGCTTCGAAACTTTAATTAATTGTATTGGGTTGTATTGGAGGTCAGCTGGTTAGAGACATTTGTACACGCTATTAAAAATAAAAATCCATTAATTAAATTATTAGAAATTACAAATGTTCCATGTAGCCATTGGAGCAATGGGTCTGAACTATCAAATCATGGTTTCCATTTATTCTTATCCAAAGATGCTATATTTCAAAGTCACTGAAAACCAAGATGGCAGATTAACCACCATAGCCCAGAGGGATCGAAAAAGTAAAGGAAAAATGGAAAGCAGGCGTCGGCGCATGCTTTGGTGTTTCCAGAAGTCTGCTTGTAGAAAGGTATGGCTAAATAATATCAATACAACCTGTTTTCTTAGTACACCAAACTAAGACCAAGGGGAGTAGCTCAACCTGTCCTTGGTGGGGTTGGCATTTTTGACCCCACGTCATCTGAAATCTACTGTTAAATGTGGGGAGCAGGTGACTTTTTTGACCTTTCAAATTTCAGATCTTTAATATTTATAGGTTGAGTAAAAGTTAACATTTCAGAGCTAATTAATTAATGAGTTAAGGTTCAATATTTGATTTATTTGTTGTCACTAACCTGCCAACATTTCCAGAATTCCACTAACGAGGCAGAGGTGGTTGCAATTATAGAAGCTTTAAGAATTTATTCCAATTTTTTTACTAAAAAGTTGATTGTGGAAAATGATTCATACAATGCAATTTTTTGGATTTTGCGGAAAGAAAAGGCTCTATTATGGAAATTTCTATATATTTTTAATGAAATTAAAGCTTTGTCTTCATTGATGCAGGTGGTCTTTAAGCATATTCTCCCTTCAGCAAATGGCAGTGCGGATTCACTAGCCAAGCAAGAAACTGACAGGAATGGTCTTTTTCTTGATATTTAAGATTTGTGACATTTGTATATCTTTTCTTTTTTGTTGAATGGAATTTGGTTTAAGGCTTTTGTACCTATCCCTATTATTATATCCATTGTGTTCAACTAAACATGAACTTGGCAGATGTGTTTAAGTTTGAGAATTTTTAGTACTTTTTTATACAACACAAATTAGGGCTTAAGTTTTAGGAAAGTTTTCAATTAAAGACAACCGGCTATTTAAAGTTATTTTTTGGCTACTTTTTTCTTAAATTTTATAAAATGCCCAAATTGTCAAGCCCTCCTTTCCCTTTCTCTCCTTTTCTTTTTTTCATGGGCGTCTTCACAAGTGATTGACAACGAACAAATCCCTATGACAATTGGCCGCATGTAGTGGTTGTTTGAAGCATGCCCTACCTTTAAATGAAGAGTAATTTTGGTATTTCAAATGAATTAAGGGAGAAAGTCACTTGAAAATACCTAACTGGATGTTTTTAATTTAAAAACTAACTACAAAACTTAAGCCCTAATATGAAAAGTCTTGAAACATGTGGATTTTTCAAAAATTAAGGTAAAAATTTAATTATTTTTTGTAAATTCTCCTTTTAATATTTTGCTCCACAAATAAGAAAATTTTATTATTAGTAAATGCTGACCGCATAGAAAACTTCTAGGTTCTGCACGGACGAGACTTTTCTCCAATCTCATCCATAGTTCTGGGGATGTCAATGAACCCTAAATTCACTTTTTATTCCGAAGGGCCCACATGAAAACCCGGGTATGGATATGCCAGGCTCAATTAAAACTGATAATTTGTGAGTCCAATTTGATGTTCAACACCAAAGCTAGGCCCAAGTCAAAGTGAATGGGTGTAGTCAGTTTGAGCAGGTAGAAACGATAGGATCCGCTTGTGGATCTATGGGATTGGCATTACATAATGGGACTGATCTACCTCCAAAAGATACATATTCCCGTCCCTTGCACGGTCACAGAGCGGTGGGCCATGATTGTGTGTAGGATCTGATGGCAACAACTACCACTAACATGTTCACGTGTAAAGTCCTACTAAAAAAGGGTGCTCGTAAATGCTTAACTTTGAGTTGCTACATATTACATAGCCAACTTTGAGGTGAGCTAGCTAACTGAAATAATAGATTTAAAGGCTTTAAATTCACATATAAAGGAACCGTATAGCATATGCAATCAGTGATCAAACAGGAGACTAGTCTCTAATTCAATGAATTCAAAGACACTGTAGTAGCCACACCATGTTCCAATGTTAAATAACTAGCTGACTAATAAGTGAATTTGAAAAAACTTCACCACCGCTAGAAATTGCTTTTCCCACTGATAATTTTTTAGATTTCATTTCATAATACACGAGGAATTTGCAAATTTAATGATTTTAAACTAGTACAACTGATCTTAAATCTAAAATTTATTCGAAAACAATTGAGATTCAATATTTTCTACCACTGCTCTTCCTAATCATACCCAGTGATGGAATGCTATGAGAAGTTGCACAGATACCTTTTATTTTAAAGTTGTCAGTGTTCACGACTTGGCGGAAAGCCAAAATTTTCAAACCTGGCCTCATAAAAGAAGAAAAAGAGAGTCGTAGACAATTTGCCTTCCGCCAAATACCTAAATTACCCTCGATCCATGCCTGCGTAAATAGGGCATTTGAGTCAATTCGCTACAGAACGGTTCAGCCGAAACGGCCCCCCTCGGAGTATAAAAACAGGAAACGGACGACCAGAGTCTATACAGCCAGTATAACACGGTTGTTGTCTTGTTTCCTGCACGCGGGAGCGAGAAAAAGAGTGAGAGATACATTGTTTCTCTTCTTCTTCTTCTTCTTCTTCTTCTTCGTCTCATGACCGCGCAAAAGCCATTAGAACAGAGAGTTCAAGAAGAGAGAAGGAAAGGGAGAAAGCGAAAATCTTCTGCTTCCGCCTGTTTGAAGCCGCTGATCTTCCAACTTTTCCCTTTCGTGCATGATTTCTGCTCTCTCGCTCTGACACGGTCTCTGCAATAGCTGCGTTACATCTTTTTGACCGATACATATCGAAGACCGAAACGGTATCCGATGCCTTCCATACCTCTGCACGCAAATCTCCACCGACTCCAGATCTCATCGCAGATTCTTGCGTTTTCTGCAGCGATTTATCACAACAGATCAACCGCTTCTGCATCAAAATTCGTGAGAAATCTCAGCTTGTAACGTCCGATTTTGTGATTTCGTGAGAAATCGTCTCAGATCATTGCAAAATCTCTCTAGATTACGATTTTCTTTTCGTTCGCTTCTGTTTTCGGCCATGGAAGTTAGACGGCGCACGACGCTATCCGATCAGATGGCCATCTCCAACTCGTCGAACCTCGGAGACCTTCTCAAGGTCAAGGAAGGGAACGAGCGGCGAGAAACCCTAACCCTAGGCTCGATCCTCGGATGCGGCAACAGCGGCGACAGCGCGAAGCGAGAGATCGCCGCCGCAGCCGAAGCCGCGAGCCGGACTCTGCTCGACATCATCCGAGACGAAGAAGGCGGCGCGGACGCTTACAGAGGCTTCGTCTGCACCAGCAGCGGCGCCGGAGGCGGAGACGGTGACGGCAGCAGGAACAGGATAAGCTGGAGATTCTTCAAAGACCGCCTCCCGCTCCGCCGCAGCGCCGCCGAGTGGATCTCCTCGCCCGGCTCGATCTCCATCTCCGCCGATGCTTTCAACGACTCCATCCCCGCCGGATCTACGGCGGAGATCGCGTCTTCCGAGAACGCGGACTCGGCGCGGATCGCGACGCAGAGTCCGGCGCGGGACTCGGTCCGTACGGATCTCGCGGCTGCGTTGGCTGCGGAGCGGCAGCAGCGGGAGGAGGTGAGGGAGGTTGTTGCGTCGCCTGCTAGGGTTTCGCTGATGGCGTTGATGGAGCAGACGGACGTGTGTGTGGTGGCGATGGAGGGAGAGGGAGCGGTCGAGGAGGCGATGGAGGAGAGAGAAGAGAAAGGGACTGGACTGGGTACTGTGTGCTGCGTGTGCATGGTAAGGCAGAAGGGAGCAGCGTTCATACCGTGCGGGCACACGTTTTGCAGGGTGTGCTCGCGGGAGCTTTGGATCAGCAGAGGAAGCTGCCCTCTCTGCAACGCCTGCATTCAGGAAGTTCTTGATATTTTTTGACGCCAAATGGTAATTTCGTTAATCCTTAATTTCCCAATTTCGTTTTTTTGAAATTTCTGAAATTTTCGTTTAATCTTTAGATTTTTTCAAAGCTTGGTAATTTGAAATCGCAAATTTAGATTAGCCAATCTAATTTTTCCCATATACTCTGTAATTTCTGACCACATGGCGATTGTATTTCAGGGTGAATTGTACCAGCGTGGGCATTGCATGGTTGAAGAAGAGGCTTTGGGTAAGTGTTTCTGAAAATTGATAGTCCTATGCCTCACATTCATTGAAAATTACTTCTCTATTAATTGATGTTGCAGCGGTACACTTATGTGCTGGGGATATGGCTGCCAGCTAGTGGGCCTCACCCTCTTCTTTTTTTTTTTTTTTTTTTTTTTTTTTGTAATCTCTATCCAGTTGGAGACATAATTTAACTGGGACCAAACCGGTCGGGTTGGCAGTTTGAGAATCTATACGCAACGTCCCATGCACGGTGGGGTCCATCCGATCAATTGCCTGGTCCACCAATCCGTAACCCCATGTTTAGGAAGGTGATGGTAAGCTGCAAAGTAAAATGCAAGTTGATTATATTTTATTTACTTATGTGTGATCACTATTATGTCATGGACTCGTAAGTCATATTCTAATGGGTCCTTGGAAAAGAACGAGTTTCTGGCGGAGGAAAAGTTCTCTGCAGTCGTGGCATCTAGAGTCTTTTGCAGCCAGTTGATTTTAGTTTGTTTGGTATTGAGGATAAGATAAGAGTAACGCATCTCTGAATAACATGCGCATCTGCTGAAGCTGTGGGGATACTCAGCACAAACAAAAGTCATCTGTTTTGTTTGAATATGCTTTTCTATTGGGCATGCAATCATTTTCATTGCATAATGACCCTCCGAAGTAAATGTCAAAACCACTGTTAAATAATCCGTTTGTTCAGTTTCACCGTTTGCCTTCCGTTACCCAGCAAGACAACTCTTTACCGTGGAATCCGAGAAAGATTCGCGGGAGATTTTAAAGTTTCCTGTATCTCCCTGTGGGTGCTTTTTTAAAGCTGATTGCTAGACGGGGATGACATGGAGAGATTGAAAGGTTCTGTGGGCTCCACATGAGCACAATCTTATGATCATATCCCTCTCGTCTCTAAAGTTATTAACTATTTTATGAATCTGTTATTCTCGACACCTAAATTGCATTTCAGACTTGACTGGGCATCAGTTCATTTTATGCTTAGTGATCAAGAGAGTTGAAATTATGGGTCCTAATGTTTGATAGAGAGGCTACTTAAGAGGGGAAAATACCCAGAGCTTTGATTATTATATATATATATATGTTTAGTCTTCCTTTACTCCTAGATTATTCAATTTTGCGTGAACTGTCTCTTTATAGGGATAAAAACAATGGCTTGTAAGTAAGGGACATGTATTGGGATGAGAAGAAAATGATGAAAGGAGAATTTTTATCTCGTGGAAAAATGAGAAGATATCTAGTAGTGAAAACTTTGATGATCCCTTTGATGAAGAAAACTTTATTACTGAACTATGTTAAAAAACATTTTATAAACAAAAATGTAATTATTGAATAGCCAAACATTAGGAAAAATTGGCGTTCTTCGTTGCACCATTAGAGGAAGACTTTTTCTATTTTTAATTTCATCACCATTTTTGTTCAAAGCTAGAAAAAAAATTGTTCTTTGTGATAGTAGGTTTTTTTTTTTTTTTTGGGCTAATTGAGGGTGTCCAAGCCTTTTGGATTGAATTAATTCCTTTGGGCCTCGGGGGTGTTCGGTAGATATCCTGTGATTCTAGTGTGTAATGCAGTTTGAATTTGCAATCTCTTAATATAAACTGTAGTCACCTTTTTTAGGTTTGTGTGATGATAGATTTGACCAACTGATCTGTAATCAATGTAACTGCCCTGCTTTTCCTCTCCACATTTCTCTACTGCCGAATGAGATCAGGAATTCTCTTCGACATTGGTATTAATATCCATTGACAACGGGGAGAGACCAACTCATAGCGAGTAGATGGAAAACTTGGGCCCTTGAAATTGAATTCCAAGTGTGAAATCCTTGATAGTCCCATTTGTTTGGTCCAATCAAAAGGCTTTGACGAAAAGTTCAGTAGGGGTCTTTTTCTCTCAGCACAAATAATTCTAAAGGAAGTAAGGTGCACCAGCTTTAATAAAATAAAGTAAACCGTGTATGATTGATAGATTGATAAATATAATCAAAGAGGACTCATTTAGTCCAATCTATAAAAAGTAAACTAAAGTGGTTTTAAGTTTCTCGTTAGGTAGGCCTTCTCAGTTCCCAGTCCGTTACCATTAACATCTTAAAGTGGCTGATGTTATGGGGGTGTTTGCGGTGAATTGTTATGTCTACTCTTTTTTTCTGCTCACCTATTCGGAGGAGTCTTTGAAAAAACAAAACAACGATTAGTTTACTCATTGCAAGATGTTATTAACGTCATACTGGAATGATTTGATTGGATTACTGACCTGTTGCATCCCATAATTAGATTTGTATCTGATGAGGAAGTGGATCTCTACCCAAGTTTTGTTATGAAATGACAAAAACACCCTTGTTTCATGAGGGTTTTAGGTCTTTTCTTAACCCCTTTTTTTCTCTCGAAATTGGCCATTTTACATTTGATGATCATAACCATTTAATGAATTTATGTTTTTAGTTATTTGAAAATTTTTAACATCTATGCATAAAAGTAGTTGAAGTAGGCCTACTAGGTAATTTGAGTTGGACTTGATAATTTCTCTCGAATGATTTATTAAAGAGAAACTCTTGAAAAATGACATAAGGGCATTTTTTCATTTCTCAGATTTTTTTTTTCTAGAGAGCACTTGATTAAAAAGATTGTGAAAAAAAATTTGTATTCTTTTTGTAATATTCTAATTTTCATGTATTTTTTTAATAAAAAAATGAGCCAAAAATTTTATATCTTTTTTAAGTCTTCCAAAAAAAAAGAGGAAAACATAATAAATAGATTGATGAGATGACATTGCTTGTCCTTACGTTGTTCCCACTTCCCACGTTAATTCCTTTCAACCACCGAGTTGACTTCCCCAACCACCTACATTCAAGACAATTAATCTCTCCACCACCATCCTCCTCCACTCTGACCCTCTCTTAGTACTCCATGGTGACGGTTGGATTCTCGCAGATGACACAACACACACATCTCAGACAGCGCGGGAAAGAAACTTTGTAACCTGTGGATGGATGGCAGCACACTAATTTGGCATTACACAAACAAATGTAGCCATCCTGATCTTCTAACTTCACACGACTCCCATCTTCCTCATAAATCCAATACTTCCTTCACTACATAGGCCCCACGGCTGGAGGTGGATGCCTGTCTTACTCTGTAGAGAGCAAGATCACTCTGGACCCGACTAGTGGGAGATAAATTGGCATCAGAGCCATTGTTCAGGTGGCGATTGGCCTCCATTGTTACAAAGCAGAAAATCCAAGCTGATTAGCTATTGTAATAGAAATTGGGCTCAAGATGATTTTTTTATTATTGATTTTATTTTTGAGAGATGCAAATGGATACCCAATTATTCAATTATGCGAATATTTTGATCTAAAAGAATTGAATCTAGAATCTATTTTTAGGACCCAATTGGTAAACTGGTCTAGGTTCAGAATGTATTTAATGTTTTGTACATGCTTCTGGTTCCAAATCTATGCATGTTCTCATGAACCTGGACCCCTGGGCACGTCCCGTTTGCAAGGTAGAGTTGCACTGAAGCAATTGCATGTAGGTATTTTTTTTTTTTAAATTATTAAGCTCTACAGCTCCTCTCGCTTGAATCGAAGTCCTTTTCACCCCCTCTTCCACCATGTCTTGGCAACTAGCTAGGGTTGGTCCAAATGATCTGCACTGTACTTCAAATTATATTTTTAACATTAACTCATATACTAATTTGATATAATTACTTTAACTGGAAAAAGGGAATGGCTAACTGGAAAAAGGGAATGGATACTCAAGCCGTCAAGCGAACAAACTTATTATCTTGATTTCAAAAGAATAAGAAGGATAATATGTTTTATAACAAGGAACTTCAAATTTCACTCTCCTTCCTTTTGCTTTTGAAACAAAATTCCTCTCTTTTTCTTTATACACGACACCCAAATCAGCTAAAAGTATTTCATAACAGGCAGCCTTCATTAAAAAATGTAAATAATGAAGAGTTCAAAATCAATTGCTTTGATACCATATTCATGTAGAAACATAATATATATTTTCAAAAGCTCTGGTACCACTTAGTAGAAATATGATACTAAATAAACAGTATAAAATACCATTTGTTAATGGGAGAATATTGTTAATGATATCTAATAAGATAGCTAAGCGTGGAGTGTGTGTGTGGTGATGTACAGTCAAAAGGCTCTATCTATTCTAAATTAAATGAACAAAACATTTAACAATATATGTCCATATATTCTAGCCTTTGGATAACAAGTGGACAAGTGGACTTTCTATGCATCAAATACTTGAATAAACTCCATGACCTTCAACTCACCAATCAAATTGCTACATGTCAAAACAAGGTACAACACGGCCTTATCTAGAGTACCATCGTTTCTTTACTACTTCAAGGTAACAATAGATTCTCTAAAAACGGCTTTTCACTTCCTTAAACGTTTTTATATTGACTGGATCTTTTAGAATATCAAAACACACACACACACACACTAGACTCTTAAGACTTTCTAAATATTAAAATTAGTAAAACACACCGACGCTCCCATCTTCGCCATACATCAGGCCCCATGATTGAAGGTAGATGCCTTGTCTGGCTCTGTCCAGGGCATGATGCTATCTGGGCCAGAGGTGACTTCACTTTCGTCTGCTATCCTGTGGTTCTGTCGGCTGTGCCCATCTACGTTCATCTCTACCTTTCTCAATAACAATACTTGTGACGATGGTGTCGATTATAGTAGGTTCGACAAAGACAACTTGAATCAGATCATTCCAACATCGGTTTACTTCAAAATTTAAAGGTTTTAAAGTGCCTTTTACTTTGTGATCATCTTGACTGACACACCTGAGTAGGGCCACTTTGGTTGGGTGATATTTTGTCGAGCCTACATTAATGGCAGATTAAAGTTTTTGTTTGAGGAGTCAATATTCAGACAAAAATTTGTATTTTGAAAATAAATATAAAATTTTTATATGAGTTTTAAAGGCGGACGTGAGTTTTTTAATCCAAAATTTCAAAGTAAAAAAAAAATATTTACTATGATTTTAGAAGGTAACCAAGGTTCAATATGTGCATCTGCTATTACGTAAATGTATGTTGATCTGTCCATATCTATATTGTATGGTCTAAAGCCAGGGGACAGAAAGGTATGACAAAGGGTAAAGTGTGCATCTAAAATCAGCTTCTTTAGTATTTGATTACAATCCCCTTGTTCACGCTGTGGAAATGAGCCTCAGGAACCATTTGAATATGGAGAAACTATAAAATTTCAAATTAGTTTCAATTTTCTCCATCTTTTTCCACATCTAATGCTATTTTTGTTTTTTGTATGTGTGAGCTTCCTTTTCATTTATATGGACTTTTTTTCTCTGTGTCCGGCTCTTTCTCGAGTCCCCACCTCCTTCTCTGGGTTACCAAATTGAAAAAAAAAAAAAAAAACCAAAGAGGCCTTACGAACTTGATGATAGTCCCCCTTAGATTTTACACCCTTGATCATTTAGATAAAATTTTATTTATTCTGGCAGTAGGATTTTGCCATCTGCACAGTGGTGTCCTTTACAACATGTAGCCGAGAGACATTGAGGCCTTGGGGTGGTTGCCCACCTCGGTCCGAAAGATTATCTGTATGTGTCACAAAGCGTAACTAAATGGGACAAGCCGCTGCAACGAGATGGAGACCTCACAAATTATCGTTATCTAAAACTTTTCGAAGGATCCAATGCTGTCTATATTCTAGGTAAATCTTTAAATAAGGCTTTAAATTTTTACCTTTATTTTAAAAAAAAGAGACAAGTTTAAATTAATCTCTAAGTTTCCTAAGAACTTTTCACATAAGACATCTGTCTATTTAAAACTCTTTTTAGGCAATTTCCTTCACTAGCATCTTTACGGTGATCAAGGATAACCAGTGTTTTTATAGTGATAAATGACAACTAGCATTTCAATGGCGATCGTCTATATGTAGTGGCTATTGGACCATATCATTGCTTTAAGTGAAGGGCAAGTGGGTATTAAAAAAAATGAAGAAAAAAGTTGTTAGAAAATACCTTTAAATGGCTAGATGCCCTTAATTAAAAATTTACTTAAAAAATTCAGAGACTAATTTAAAAAGATTTGAAACTTAATTTCTTTTTGGAAATAAAGTAAAAAGTTAAGACCTGCTTTTAAAATTTCTCTATATTCTGAAATATATGAGTGACGGGATGTGTACCCCCGTTAACGCCCTCGAACCATGAAACTGCAGTCTAGGTGCTCCCAAAAACAAAGAAAATGCAAAGAAGATCAGAAAACCCGAATTGATAAAATCGGGCCCACTTAATTTGAATCCGGGCCCATGGGTGCAGCATGATTAGAACCACGGTCCTGCGTTGAGGGACTGGCTCTTGCAACATGATCATCCAGCAATTTGGCACTTGTAGGCAGTTCATATTGTCTCTCACGGTTGGATTTGGAATACACAAGCGCAAAAGTCAGTATCTATCGGTAAGCAATGCCACCCTATCCCTCTCATTTCCTACAGCAGCTTCACATTGGAATGGTCGGAAGTCTATCCACAAGAGAAGGAAAAGTGATAAAGCTGTACTCGTACTGTCGTACGGGACCATTTATTGTAGTGTGTTTCGTTATGGGGAGATAAGTAAAAATTTGAGAAAAAGAGGGAAAAAGGAATGGAATCAGATTATATTCTTTAGTAACTGCAAGTTGAAGCTCTAAGTTTTAACGAAATGCATTGTAAAACAAATTGGAAATGGCCAGCTTGGGTTAGGAAACCTAAGGCTTTCCCTATCAGCCTGCCGGCTGCCATCATGTGTTGTCCATTTATTAAAAAAGACAGTGGCATGTTGCTTTGTTTTCGATTCTGTTTTCATTTTATCCCATTGGATTGGAATGGCTTTGCATTGGCTTGTTCAAGTGGTTTTATGGTGTCTATCATCTGCAACAATAACATCATCATCATCATTATCATCTTCTTCTTCCATGAACTCGGAGCACTGCCGAACGAGCTGTGGAAACATTAGCATTCCTTACCCTTTTGGCATGGCAGAAGATCCCACCTGTTTCAGAAATGAATTTTTCAACATAATATGCAACGAATCTTTTACACTCCCAAAAGCAATTTTGGAGGGTCAAGAGGTGTTGGGACATATCATTACAAGGACAGTTTAAAATCAAATTTCCGATAGGCTGGGATTGCTACTCTTGACTCGGGAAATCGAACAGAGTATGACCTGGGCTTTTCCTTCTATACTGATGGAACTCCTTATACATCCTCCAACACACGCAACAAATTTAAAGCCATTGGATGCGACACGCAGGCCTACGTGACTGGTCATCCCTATACGGATTCCAAGGGAAGTCCCTTCAGGTTTGGGTACATGTCATAAACGGATCCTGCAGGGGCATCGGTTGTTGCCATTCCGTCATCCCAGCGGGTCTCAAGGTGTTTTATGTGAACATCAGTAGCTTCCACAACCACACGGACGTGTGGAGCTTCAATCTATGCAGCCACGCCTTCTTCGTCGACCAAGATTTCAACTTCAGCTTCTCCGTTTCCGATCTCCCGAATACTAACTTTCGGGACAGGAAAGGACAAGTGCCGGTGGTGGTGAACCAGATGGTGGAGTTGTTACGCCCCTAAAATTGAGTCGGATCCAAACACAGGTCTAGGGGTGTAATAATTAGAGTCAATTAAAATTTTTCTTTAAACAACCACATGGGCTCTAATTCCGGGTGGATCAAAGTTCTTCGTGAGGTTATGCTTAGTGATCAAGCAACCATAATCACACGTGCAACTGAAATCCATAATTTGCGTAATTGAGTATCATATACAAACCATATAATAATTTTCAATAATAATAAAATCAAAGTTAAGTGCTTCGGAACATAATAATTAAAGTTGTAATTCCAAGACAAATAAATTTAATTAATAAACTAGTGGCTCCAAATATTGCCTGATTACATAATCTAATATTTCGATCTCAACACCAACACTAGGACACCTTAGACGATGTCATCGGTGCCCCACTTAACAACTTCAACATCTGGCGGAATCTCTTACATCATTTGACTCTTCAGTTTGGCACTGGTAACAAAATCTAGATACTAAAAGTAGTGGGTCAGATTGATGTAATATGGCAAAATGGTAAACTACAAGCAATGACGTTAATTAATTAAATTAAAACATTTCTTACATTTTGCCTTAAAACATACCGAATGCAAACTCAATGGCATGAATGCACAAACACATGTATTTCTGCATATACAATATATAAAAAATGGGTACTCCCGCGGATATGATATACAAAGACAAGTATTCCCGTGAATACAATATACAAAAATGGGTATTCCAGCCAGATATAACAAATGGCACAGCTATGTACTATATTCTACAGTATATGCTGACCTGATAGTGTATGTCTACCTCCGAACTACAGTCAAATATATATAAATATATATATATATGCAAATACATACGTCTGCTGATACACAATGAACCATGCTATGAAATTCTTAATTCATAATATTCAACCCAATATGAAATTAAGCATTTAAATTTCTTAATTTAAAAGCGTATTATGATTGTGTATCAATTCAAGTTCTCTAAGGGTAATCATTAATCCACCTAATGGTCATAGTTAATTAAATATGTATATGAGAACCAACCCTCTTTCATAATGGAAATAAGAGTCCATGATGCCAATATCTTACTTTTAGTGTCTATCATGTGGTGTATCTCGAATATCATATTTCCATTTTGAATTCAGTACAATTATCATGTGAACATTCAATCAGCTTTTCTAAAAAAGAAAGAAATCTATCTAATCCAATTATGTATAGTTCATGTGTTTTACAAATTAGTAAAAAAGGTATTCATATTCCAAATCCAAACTTAATCAAATTATGATAAAAAAGAAGAGGGAACAATTAAGTTCTTAATTATCATTATTGTGTATAAAAACACCTTTTTATTTTATAATAAACAAAAGATCCAAATCCCCGATTCAAATTCGAAATTTAAACTCAAACTAAAATCCAAGTTAGAATCCCAAATACAGTCTAATTAAGATTCTAATCATTCCTAATTACATTTTAATTATATTCCAATTGCAACAATTATATACTAATTACACATGACTAATCAAATCCCAATTAAACTTATAAATAAGCCTAATTATAATTCCAATGACACCTTATTAAATATTAATTAAGATTCTATTTATGTTACTTACTATAGAAATCCAAATAAAAGTCCAAAATAACATCAAGTAAGATCCCCACTAATAGTCTAACTTTCAACCCCCACTTGGGCCGAGGCTCCACTGCTAGGCCCACTGAATTTGCAACCTAGCCCAGCAAGCACAGCCCCAGCCGGCTAGCCTGGCCCAGCTGTAGGCCAGGCCTGCATGGCTTGCAACCCAGGTAGCAACTACTGCCTGGCGTGCACAGGCAACGGCCGTCTGCTGCGGCGCTGTTGCATTACTTTTTTTTTTTAAATTAAAATTAAATCTTCATTATTAACCAAAACAAACATTTAACTTAATCAAATAAATCACATGTATTTTCTTTGTCCCAAACAAAATCAGATTTACATTATCAATCCTTAATCAGGACATTAAAATCAAGCAAATAAATCATATCTTAAAGCATGTTATTTAACAAAGCATAAAAAACATATTGTTTACAGTTATCCACTTGCCTAGGTTTCGATGCCAAAAGCAAATCTGAAGATCAAACCTTGGTTCCCTTGGGAAACTGTTAGGGCTTGATTGCAGAGGAAAGGAAGAAGATGGAAGCATTGGGAAAACTTTAGGGTTATATGATGTAAAGGTTTTTTGAAATTACAAGGAAGGGTTCCTTGCTTTTTAGTGAGTTTTAGAAAATTTCAGAAAAGGCCTTTTGGCCTAAAAGTGTTTAATCAGCCTATCTCCAGTGGGCCATACACAAACTATCTATCTAACCCCTCTTAACCCGACTCAAATCCGACAAACTAACTTGATTCAAATTAAAGAAATCTGCGCCTGGCAGGAGTGGAATGAGACGTGCCAAGTAGCTACAAGAAATAAGACGAGCTACGCTTGTCTCAGCGAAAATAGCGAATGTTCTAACTTCTAATTCTACCAATGGCCCCAGATGCCGTTGCATATGCTTTTCCGGTTACCAAGGGAATCCTTACTTATATAGAGGATGCCAAGGTATGATAATTGGATTGAATTGTTTGGAAGTTGCCTCCGAAAATTTTTACGTCTCTGTAAAATTTTTTTTCCAACGAAGTCCCTTTTATTTTTGGGGAATTTCCAAAAACTTAGCTATTTTTATGCCTTCTTTGTGGAAAAGCCGCCGCCAGCATTAAGCTTGGATTTTACTGTAGTCTGGAAAAGAATTTATGAATACTTTCTCACTTTTTTCACAAATAAGTGTACGTTAAAAAATTTTTATTATTATTGCTGTTGCTGTTAATATTAAGCAGTTTTGCAATTTTCACTCCCTCCCCAAACAAATGTAACTAAAAAATATTGTCATTAGTGTTATGTATTTTTGACTTCTAGGTTCGCCTAACGGCCAAGGAGAGTTAAGGAAATCTACCCACCAGGGACAGATTCCTGGGTGGAACTGTAGGAGCGGGTGTGCTATCCATAGCTACCACCCACTGCTCTGTCACTGTCATTATTATGAAAATGTCATTTTAAGGGCTATTTTTGAAGTTTTTTTTACTCTTTCGTTCTATGAATGTGGACTTCTGTGGGGCAGTCAATGGACCACCATACGTCTATGTCCTATAATTTTAGGCAACATGCATTTGATTTCGCAGTCCGCATCTCGACCGATGTGTAGAGTCTGAAATTCTTATCGAGCAAGATGAGGACTCTGCTCAAGGGGTGTTCATGTGCTGGGTTGGACCTGGCCATGGCGCATTCAGGTCCGCATGACTTTAGAAACACAGGCACGTCTCTTGCCCAACCCATGCCGGCCATTTGTGTAAGGTCCGAGACTGCCATTTTGTCAATTGGTTGTCAATTGGTCCAGAGTCGTCCAGGTTGAAGTGGATGTTTTATTACTCATTAGGGCTTGCTGCAATTGTTTGCACTAATTAACACTACATCACATGTACTCCTTATTTTGGCAGGTTCAGGGATGGCTTCCAGCTTTCTTTCACTTAATCTAAGCCTAGTCCAAATATTAAGCAGGCCTAAACAGTATATCCAGGATGGCACAAGGCTGCCTGGGTCCGCATTAGGCTTGGACTATCCCATCCAATCAGCTGTTCTTATGGCTGTCATAATCTTGTTGGGCCCGTTTGCAGTTTCTTTGCATCTGCTTACAATGTGTATACCATACACATGTTTAAGCAAATAACATTTAGCATATCGCATATTTATCTTTTGCTATGAATTCTGACAAAGTCGTACAGCCATGATCCGGGTCCAATTGTATTACAACCGTTTCTTTTTTTATCCGGGTCCAATTGAACCAACGGGCTTGTAAAACGGTTCGACTTGAGCCTTCCGGCTGCTAAAAATGGACAGAATTGGATCCAAGCCTAGTGTCCTTTTAGATTCGTTGGTTGTAAATGGACTCAGGCTTGGACATAGGTGAGTGCAACCCCAATTCGGCCCACTGGCACACTTAGATTTCTTTGAGAACCAACGGGAGTTTTTTTTTTTTTTTTTTTTGTAACTAATGGTTGAGCATTCTCGTGCCTAACTGGGCCTCCATGCAAACAATTCTTATCTGACCACACGACCAATCATTAATCATTACATCACATGGCTCTGGCGGCTACACATGATAATGCCATGTCGAGATCTGCATTGGAATTTATTTTTGATCCGTTTAGATTATCTCTATGTGAGCCCCACAATGGAGGTCATGGCATGTCTTAAAGGCTCCTGTGCAATAGCTGTGACAGGGATTCGGACTCGCACAAACATTGTTCCCAATCCTCTATCCCTTTTCTTTTATTTTCCTTTCTTTTTTATTCTTTTTTCCATGGTGACTGTACCATTGTTCCATGAGGTTTTCTCTCTTTTGTAGGGAAGCATAAGGCCAGCATGCTTTCGGTCTGGTCGGACTTAGATTTTACTACTTAGGGAGAGCCTAGATCTTAAATTTTGGCCGTTTAATCTTTGGACCATGGTTGAATTAACTAATAGAAAGTCTGAAGACTGGCCCGCTCAAACCAATAAGTAATGTTTGTAGTTTAGTGATCTATTTGGCTAAGCAAGTGACAGAAAGGTGCCGTATAAGTGATACAAAGGCCTGCACAACCTAAGTTGGCAAAATCCAAGAGGACCTGTTTTTGACCAGCCTAAATCAACCCGTTTGAAATACGAGTCAAGTTAGAATTAGGGTTTACCAACCCGTATAAAAACAAGTCGGGTAGGGTTGACCCACCTTAACCCGTTTGACCCGTTTAGATTTTACTAAATTACTATGACTTTTTAATTTTCATGTAACTTTTCTTATTCATATGGGCCATAAACTATGTACTCTTAATTTTTTGTGAAGGAGTTATGTAAAATTTGAATACTTAGAATATAAAATTTATTTTTTATTTGAAAATATGATGTTTTTGTTGTTGAAATATTGGTATGTTTTTTTATTTTTATGTTGGCATATAAATTTACCTCTAAAATATGGATATGAATGAAATACAATATCGTTGATGAGTTTTATATTTATACTCAAATATGAAATTATAAAATTGAAAAAAAAATTAAAAGGGATTCTCTCAAATTCTGAATAAATAGGCTAGAAAATATTTATAAATTCCCCTTTTTTACACCTTGAAAATTAATAAATTATAAATTCATGCTCAATACAATATTTTAAATAAATCTAGAGGTAAGGAAAGCTTTACAAATGAAATTGGGCAACAAAAATGAGTTAAATCATATACAAAATGGGAATTAAATATGTAAGGTCGTGTCAACCCGACCCAACCCGCATCAAATTCGTGTTGAGTGGGTTGGGTCGGGTTAACCTGTCATGAGTGCGGGTTAACGGTTTCTAACCTATTTTAAAAACAGGTAGAGTTAGAGTTGGAACCAACAAAATTGAATTCGGATTGACCTGACCTGGACTTGGTCAACCCAACCTGGCTGCCAATTCTATGTACAACTTGACCTGATTGATCAAATGGGTGGCTCGAGCTTTTCATGTCCGAGGGGAGTCGACCTTGGGATAGGCACTAAGAATCCGTATTGGGCTTGGGAGTTGGGGGGGCGTCATATTAGGTTATATTTCTAAACTGAAATCGAACGTGGATGTGCCTTAGCCCAAAAACAGTCTTAATCTTCTACAGATATAACTCTCATGATGGTCACGAATATTGACTCAGTCTATGGTGAGTTTGCTTTATACTTACGAGAACATGCATCTTGTGACTTCATCAATGCCTGCCTTGAATTACAAGGATCAGATGTTACAATGGGTCAGTTTCCTTTTGCACATGTGACAGAAAAATGAGCTTTACAGATCTAAATGTTCCATATTTAGATGTTATAAATGTCAAACATTACTATATATGTTTGTCAAAATCACCATTTACAGATGAGTAAATGAGGAATCCTTTCTATATGGATTAGGATTTTTTGGACAATTTTCACACATTCCTCAAAAGTTTATGAAGAATTAAAATATAAGACTAAACATTTTGATCATTAATATAAGAGTATTGAATGAATTAAATCATGAATGAAGGGATAAGAGGCCCATACAAGAACAAAAAATTAGATCTATAGGTTGGGATTTTTCATTTTTTTAGAATTCTTAAAAATCTTTGAACATTGAAGTAATGAAATTATTCATCACAACTTTTGTGAGCCTTGTAAAAAAGATTAATGGTTTGGATAATAAACTTAGAGCCCACAAAAAATGAGAAGAAAATGTGACTGATGGGGTTTGAAACTCCCAATATCTTTTAAGGTTCTTCCCTTTCATTACTCCCCGGCTATAGAGCCATACATAATGGAATTCATTATCACCCATTCATGTATGTCAACGAGAGGCTGAGTATGGCCTCATTTATTTATCATTCTTATTTACATACTATATACGTAAATGAGATCAAACAAATATAATGATATGTAACCATTGCACATATATCTCATTGACATATGTAAATGAGTGTAAACAAATGGCTCCTATGTGCCATCAAGCATATATTCTTCGAAAATAAATTTGCTCTAAGTTTAGTCATGAATGCACCCACTTGATCATTCTAAACAAAACTATAAACATTATGATATATTCAACATGAGATAATGAGAGAAATCAAGCAATAATATACACTAAGCACTAACGCACCCTAATATCACAATCCTTATGTCTTAAAGTTAGATAAGTTGTTGAACTTAGCAAGAACGGTTAAACAAAAAAAAGCAGAAGATGGAAAATATATACACTATGTAGGTGCTGATAAATATTTCTCAAAATCATATAATTAGGTATGGTGAATCTATTACATTTGGAGCTAGTTTCCAAAACAAAATCAGTAGCTTTTGACATGTCCTTTTGAACTTCTAATTAATTCCTAATTTGGATGATTATGCAGATGTTGATGAATGCCAGGATAAAGACAACAATAATTGCAAGGAGAGTTGCATTAATTTACTGGGGAGTTGCAACTGTACTTGCCCGCAGGGTTCCTATAATGATGGAAGGATCAATGGAACTGGTTGTATTGCAGAAGACAACAGATTTTCAGAGCTCAAGAGCATTTTAGGCAATATTCTCTATAGTTGAAAAAGTATGGTTTTCATGGAGTGCAATGCAAATGTGTTGAATTCAGGGGAAAACCCTTGTAGATCTATATTTGGATCGTCTTTATAGATTAAGACTGAGACTTGATACGAAACCTGCATGTTGTATCTAGGTCCACTTTTGGAATGCCCCTAATAACCAAGAAAAGGCAAGTGCTTTTCCCGGCATAAATTTTGTCTCCGTAGGAAGTTGGTAAGACAATCCACCTATATGCCATGCTTTCGTATTTCTTATTGACCGAAAATAAAACATTAAAGAATGTCCCCACCTTTCCTTGGCGCTCATGTTTTGAAGAGCCATTATTTCCACTTTATGTTTTTTGTGCTCATTTTTCGCTTTCATGCTGCAACATATATTATTTCTCCACTTTAAAATTTATTATAGCTAAACTTGTGTAGTTTAATTTCCGCTTGTAGGAGGGGGCCTAGGTCTACTATTTCTGCTCATTGGAAGCACTTGGACGTATTGGATGTGGAGGCAAAGAAGGAGCATTAAACTCAAGGAAAAACTCTTTCAACGAAGTGGAGGCATATTGTTACAACAAAAGACTTGTTCTCGTAAAGGCGAAGCATCCAAAATCTTCAGCATTGAAGAGTTAAAAAGAGCGACAAATAATTACAATGATAGTTGGGCAAGGAGGCTATGGTATAGTCTACACAAGAATTTTAGCAAACAACAAAGTAATTGCCATTAAGAAGTCCAAATTAGTGGATGACAGTCAAATTGTGCAGTTTATCAATGAGCTTGATATTTTATCTCAGATCAATTATAGGAATGTGGTGAAGCTCTTGGGATATTGTTTAGAGTACAAAGTCCCAATTTTAGTTTATGAATATGTCTCCAATGGAAACCTCTACCACCACGTCGACAAGGCAAAACATTTGCCATCAATCTCATTAGAAACTGGATTAAGGATTGCCGCTGAAACAGCAGAAGCACTGGCCAATTTGCATTCTGCCACATCCATTCCAATTATCCATAGAAATGTCAAGTCTTCTAACATACACTTAGACAAGTATTTCACAGCCAAAGTGTTTGACTTTGAATTTTCAAGATTGGTTCCCATTGATCAGACTTAAATAACCACATTGGTGCAGGGGACTTGGGGATATTTAGACCAAGAGTACATTCCAATTGGTAAGTTTACAGATAAAAGTGATGTGTATAGTTTTGGAATGGTTCTTGTGGAACTCTTAATAGGAAAGAAGCCTGTGTGTTTAAATAGGACCAAAGAAGAAAGGAATTTGGCGGCACATTTTATTAATGCAATGAAAGAGGGTCGATTATTTGAAATCTTAGAGGAGCAGATTCGATGTTCAGAAGAACAACTCATTTCCATTGTTCAACTAGCCATGAGATGCTTGAACTTTAAAGAAGAGGAATGGCCTACAATGAAGGAGGTTGTGGTGGATCTACATGGGCTGAGAGGTTCTGAACACCATCCTTAGGTAATGACTAGGAGGTTGAGATGTTGTTGTATGAGAACCACCCTTAGGTTAATAATTACAAGGTTGTATTAATGAACATGCCCCTGGGCAATATAGTATAGAGAACCATGTTTTTTTTTTCTGTCTCAGAGACACAGAGTCAAGACATGTCTCTCACTTTGAGTATATAGAAGGGTTTCAAGTACCATTATTGAATAGTATGGGGTTACTGCATTTCATCAAAATTAGTTAAATGCTATCATGTATGGCAAACTTGAACAACTTTTCTGCTCTCTTGGTTTTTTTTTTTAAATTTTATTATTATCTGTATTAAGAATTGTAGGTTTTGTATTTCCAAATAGTGAAGTCCTTTGAAACAAATCCAGGAAAATGCTTTCTTATTATATAAGGTTATCGCCAAAGTTAATTCTTTGAGGATTTTAGCGAAAAAATCATCATAAGTCATCTATTAACAAAAAAATAAAAATAAAAAAATAAAACTAAAAATAATAATATTAGTAGTGGGTGCATCGGAGTGGTCAAATATGCCACTGTGGGAGAGCATTGGATCCGACACTCATTTTCATCTTTCAGCATCAGATCTAATACTCCTTTGTTAAAAAAACTGCGTTGAAACCCTCTTCCTTTTATCTTCATCCGCTTTGTTCAAAATTTGTTCTAAAGTTTTGATTTTTTGTATAATGATGATGATGATCTTGTTGATTTGTTGTTTTGTTATTGGATTTTGATTCAAGCCCAAAAAATGGGCAGGGGTCTTACACATCGGGCTTGATGCAACTAAAGAAGGAAAATGGGTTTTCCCTTTTCATCGCTGTTAGGAGAGATGAGAAGGAACAAGGCCTTCTGGAGAGGACCCTTTCCGCCTGCCAAGTGGTGCTGTAATGTACCATAGTACATTTATTTTCTTGGAGTGCTTTAAAAAGCTGGAAAGGGTATGGTTCTTTTTAGGTGTTGGTGGAAACTACCAAGTGGTGTAAGTGTGGACCACGCAAGTAAAACTCCAAACTACCTTTTACTACATTGCCTCGTGATCCCGTGCAGATGGCATAGTACGTGGTTGGGGAACGTGAGGGTCGGGAAGACAGGGATGATCAGGCTGGTCTCTGCCTCGGTCTCATTAGCAATGAGGTGGTCAATGTTGGGTGTTGGGGTCTTGAATTGATATCCGAATCAGAAACCATCTATGGAGATGAGTAGGACGACGGGTTTGGGGAGATGAGTGGAAAGGTGGGTGTGAAGATGGTGACCAACAATGGATAGGAGAAGACGGTGAGTGGTGACCAACAGATTTTGTTTTGTTAATACCTGTCGGATATGATGCTTGGGCCTTTCATCTCGGCATCAGATCTCATGCTCTCCTACAGCATTTAAAAAACATATCGGAGTAGTCACATGTGGCCCCTCCGATGCACTCAAACAAAGGATAACGACCTATGATGATTTTTCTGATAAAATCCTCTAATTCTTTAGAGAATGAAACTCCTTCAATTAAATGTCTTTTATTATAAAAAGATTCCCTGCTCGCGAGAATGAAACTCCTTCAGTTAAATGTCTTTTATTATAAAAAGATTCCCTGCTCACTACACATTTTTACCTTGGGGATGTAAGACTCCAGTTTTCCCCTACCTCCAAGCTTTTAATTTTCTCATCTATTGCAACAAAACCAAGAGAAAAAAACAAAAAAGAATTGCCTTTTCATGCCGAAAGATCTGTCACTGAATGATAAAAAATTGAATTTCTCATTTGTGCAACATTCCATGGCCTAATTTGTGTGAGTATTTAACTCCCAGCTCTGTTGCATTTTGAAAAAACACAATGGCTCCTTACCCAAATGGAAAGGAGTCACAGTTCACATTGAGAAAGTGGAATGTGGAGAGGAACGAGTATTTGCTTAATAGCTTTCTCTCTTTTTTGACAGAGAAGCCTACATCAATTTGTATTTATAGATGACTGATACAATGAATATTAACAGCTAATTAAATCCGAAGATTGTAGCTAACATATCTATACAATGAATATTGACTGTATATTTACAACTAACAAATCCCAAAAATAAAGTTAACAGCTAGGCCACAAGCAAGGAAGACAATCTCCAGATTTGATTTGGTCAAACTGATGAGTGCCGTAATTGTCTCCAATACTCCCCCTCAAGGTGGAGTGTGTACGTGAGTAACCCCCAGCTTGTTGATAAGACGATGAAAAAGATCCTTACCCAAAGGTTAAAAAGATCCTTACCCAAAGGTTTAGTAAAAATATCAGCAATTTGCTCAGAAGATCGAATGTAATGAGGAGAAATTTAACTTGGATTGAATTTTCTCGCGAACGAAATGGCAATCAATCTCGATGTGTTTAGTGCGCTAATGAAATACTGGGTTCTCAGCAATGTGAATTGCCGCTTGGTTATCACAAAAGAGAGGGATGGGCGACGTGTGAGGAACACGAAGATCTTGTAAAAGATATTTTAGTCACTGAAGCTCAGATGTGAGTGTCGCCATGGCACAATATTCTGCTTCAGCAGAGGAGCAAGAGACAGTAGATTGCTTCTTTATTTTCCATGAGATGGGATTAGAACCAAGGAAAACACAAAAACCAGTGGTAGAGTGACAAGTCATAGGACAACCTGCCCAATCGGAGTCACAAAAACTGCTCAAAGTGAGTGAAGTGGAGGAAGAGAGCATGATACTGTGTCCAGGTGTACCTTTGAGATAACGAAGCACTCGTGTGGCGGTGTCCATATGGGTAGTGCGAGGATCCTGCATAAACTGACTGAGAAGCTGGACTGAATAGACAATATCAGGTCTAGTAACGGTGAGGTAGAGGAGATGGCCCACTAGTCGACGATAAGCAGAAGGATCTGATAAAGATGCACCATCAGTAGAAGTCAAATGAAGGTGTTGTTCCATGGGAAACGCAGAAGGCTTAGCACCAAGGAGTCCTGCATCTGTAAGAATGTCCAATGTATATTTGCATTGACATAAGAAGATGCCTTGCTGGGAGTGGGCAACCTCAATGCCAAGGAAATATTTGAGGCGCCCAAGATCTTTAATGAAGAAATGCCGGGCAAGAAAATGTTTGAGGTGTTGAATTGCAAAAGGGTCATTGCCGGTAACAATGATGTCATCAACATACACTAAGATAACAGTGGAACATTGCCCTGTGATCTAGGTAAATAAGGAGTAATCTGCTCGTAACTGGGAGAATCCATCATATTGGAGAGTTTGAGAAAACTTTGCAAACCATTGGCGAGAAGCCTGTGTCAATCCATATAGGGATTTATGAAGTTTGCAAACTCGAGTCTCCCCCTGTCGGGAAAAACCAGGCGGAATTGTCATGTACACCTCTTCATCCAAATCACCATGGAGGAACGCATTGTTGACATCAAGTTGATGGAGAGACCAGTTCTTAATAGAAGCAATTGATAGTAGTGTCCGTACAGTTACGAGCTTGGCGACGGGAGCAAAAGTATCATGATAATCAAGCCCTTCAACTTGAGTGAAGCCCTTTGCAACTAAACGAGCTTCGTATCATTCAATTGTGCCATCAGATCGGTATTTGATTTTATAAACCCACTTACACCCAATGGGTTTCTTGTTGGGTGGTAAAGGGATGAGGCTCCATGTGTGGTTGTTTTCAAGGGCAATGAGTTTTGCAGTCATAGCATCACGCCAGTGTGGTATCTTAACTGCTTGAGAAAATGACTTAGGCTCTTCATTGGAGGATACGACAGAGAGGAAGGCGCGATGGGCAGCTGAAAAATTAGTATAGTTAATATACTGTTCAAGGGGGTAGAGAATACCAGCTTGGGTGGAAGCCGTTGGATTAGGTAGTGCAACAGGTGTTACTGCCGAACAATGGTAATCTTGAAGATAGGTTGGTGGACGCCGTTCTCGAGTGGAACGAATGACAGGTGTAGGAAGTATGGCTTGAGGAATATCTTCCTGAAGCGATGGGTTTGGTGGATTTGTCTGAGCGTCAGCAGGGGTAGTGTGAACATAATCTTGGGTAAGGATGAGAGGGTGCTCTGTTTGAATCTGAGGGGATGGAGATTGGGTGGTGGGTGCAGGGGAAGAAGCACAATCGTATCACGGATGATCCTCAATAGGTAGTGGAATGACTGGTGAGGGTGTAGGATTGGGAACAACATCATGGAAGGGAAAAATAGTTTTATGAAATACAACATCTCTAGACACATAAATGGTTTTGCTGTGGACATCATAGATACGGTATCCTTTCTGGGCATAGGGATAGCCAACAAAAACTCCAGGTTTTGCACGTTGGTCAAACTTGTGTTTGACGTGTGCATTGTGGGCAAAAACTAGGCAACCAAATACACGAAGGTGTGAATAAAGAGGTGACTCATGAAATGATATCTCATGAGGCGATTTGTTACTTAATAAAGGTGTGGGAGTTTTGTTTATTAAATATGCAGCAGTGAGTATGCATTCTCCCCAGAAAGAAAGGGGCAGGTTAGCCTGAAATCTTAGTGCCCGTGCAACTTCTAGAATGTGCCGGTGTTTCCATTCTACAATGCCATTTTGTTGAGGTGTGTACACACAATTGCGTTGGTGGATGATACCATTGTCAGAAAAGAAATTTTGCATGTCATTTGACAAGAATTCTGATCCATTGTTAGAACGAACTTCTTGAATCTCAGGAAGAAACAAGTCTCCATCACTAGAAAATATATGTTGAATCTGACAGTGGAATTGGGTTTTTATCATGGCAAAAAAGGATTTTAAATAATACTTTGTGTCTGACTTAAAACGCATGAGGTATACCCAAGTACATCTCGAGAAATCATCCACGATTGTAAGAAAAAAATGAGCACCACTCATAGATTGCAAAGAAAAACTTCCCCAAATGTCAACATGAATTAATTGAAATGCTTTATTAGAGGAAATGGAACTATTAGGAAAACTCAACTTAGTTTGTTTTGCCTGTGGGCAAATATCACAAACATATTTCTTTGAACAAGAAATTGAGGGAACAGTTTTAGCTAATTCAGACAGTCGATGATGAGAAGTATGTCCAAGTCGCCAATGCCAAATGTCAATGGTGGGTGTGCCTGTGATGAGATAAGCAGCAGGGATTTGAAGGTAGTAGAGGCCGCCATGTGCACTACCCAATCCAATCATCTTCTTCTCGAACAGGTCCTGAAACACACATCGATCATGAAAAAATGTCACTGAATATTGGTGGGATTTTGTGAGTTGACTGATAGATAAGAGATTGAACCGAAATGAAGGTATATGGAATACATGATCGATTTGAAAAGTTGGAGAAAATTTTACAGTGCCAATATGGGTGACTTGGGCATGGCAATCATCTGGTAACTGAACATGAGTGGAGCATGATGAATGTGAGGTGAAATATGATAAAGAAGAACACATGTGATTGGAGGCGTCAGTGTCAATAATCCAAGCAGAGTCTAATGCGGTGAGAGCTATACCTGCTAGATTGGCTTGGCCATTGATGCTACCTGAAGAAAGCATGGCAAGGATTTTATTATATTGCTCCCGAGTAATGGGTGGTGAAAATACCAGTGCCTGTTCATCAGATTGTTGAGGCCTTGAAGAAGATAAGCTTGAAAAATTCTAGTTCCTGGGGAGGTTCCGCGACTAATCATTGGGAAAACCATGAAGTCTATAACACACATCTTTGGTGTGGTTGTTATAACCACAGTAGTCACAATGTAGAGTTGGTCTTCCATTACGACGATTGTCCCTTCCAGTATTTCGTTGGCCATTATTTGAGCGGTTGGATGAGTGAGAGGGGCGCCCATTATGAGTACTTGCATGTGCACGGTTTGAAGAACTTTCAACATTGTTAGTACTTGTATTTGCTAGATTGACTGAAAGTGTTGCAGCTTCTGGTGCATTGACAGAAGAAGATAGGGAATGTATTTCTTGCTGTTTTTCTTCTTGACGAACTAGAGCATAGATTTTTGTAGCATTTGGAAATGGATCCATAAGTAAGATCTGACTGCGGAGGGCTGAAAATTGATCATGGAGCCCTTGAAGAAATTCCATTGCATGATCCTGTTCCTGTTGAATGGCGCTTGCCTTTCCATGTCCACAAGTACAGGACTTCACCACCGTAAGTGAGTTCAATTCATCCCATAGTGCCTTCATCTTTGTAAAATAAGTTGAAGCAGAGGTGTCTTCTTGTTTCAAAGATGCAATTGATTGTTTGAGTTGGTAGATTTTTGGTGCATTTGTTTGAGTGAAATGATTGCTAAGATCAAGCCAAATCTCTCTAGCAGTCTCAACATATAGAATGCTTGCACGAATTTCACCCTCTGTAGAGTTGAGAATCCATGAACTTACCAAATCATTGCATCGCTGCCATTGTTGCAGTTCTTTCATGTCAGTTGGTGGTTTGGTAGTACCATCAACGAAGCAAAGTTTATTCTTTGCGCGAAGCGCCATTGTCATGGCGCGAAGCCATGTGCTGTAGTTGTCTCCTTTGAGGAGTGGAGAAACAAGAACTGCAGTGGGATTATCAGAATGATGAGCGAAGAAGGGATCATTATTTGATCTTTGGTCGTCGGTGCTGGAGCTTTCTTTGTCTACCATTGTTTAGAGAGATGGATCTTTTACCGCTCTGATACCATGAGAAAGTGGAATGTGGAGAGGAACGAGTATTTGCTTAATAGGTTTCTCTCTTTTTTTACAGAGAAGCCTACATCAATTTGTATTTATAGATGACTGATACAATGAATATTAACAGCTAATTAAATCCGAAGATTGTAGCTAACATATCTATACAATGAATATTGACTGTATATTTACAACTAACAAATCCCAAAAATAAAGTTAACAGCTAGGCCACAAGCAAGGAAGACAATTTCCAGATTTGATTTGGTCAAACTGATGAGTGCCGTAATTGTCTCCAATACACATCCTTCCCACTCCCAGTTCTTGGGAGAGACATGTTAACCGTCGCCTATTAGAAAAGATGGAGATAAGTGGTTGATGGTCAATGCATTGCTGTCAAATGAGGCCAACAAAATGATCCATGCCCTTCGTTTGAGTCCTTAAAAGTTTAATGATTGTATATATTGTATATATAGTACAAACTTGTCGTAAAATCCTACACATTAACGTCTGGGTTTGGGTCAAATTAGAATAAAATTCCAAATCAAGTATGGTTGGTGACGTATGTGAGGAGATGGATTGATCACGTGTGAGCCCTCCTATTGACCACCGTGTAGGACTTCGGTGGGCCTTACTGTCTCTGGGCTACTTGTTGAAAAAGAAGATGCAGATGGCAAATCCTTATTGACTGCTTTTAATTTTTTGGACTCATTTATTTGCTTGGAATTGGGGTTGTAGGTGCTTTAAAAGATGCTTTCTAAAGTGGCGAAAAATAAAAAAATAAAGGTGAAGATCTATAAATTGTCTTTAAATAATTTCTCTTTCAACCAATGAAAGTTGGCCACGGTCTCTCTAACTTAAGAAGTGGAGAGGTTTTATGTTCAACACTTACCATTGTTAGCCATCTTCCATAGTTTTACTGGGAGCATGTGGCCAAAGGCTCTAGGGCTAAATTGGGCAGGAATTTCCTAGGTTATAAAAAAAAATCTCTCTTTTTTAAAGAAAAATGAATTAAGGGGAATTACCTCTACCTTCTGTCCTTAATCCTTCACCTTGTCTCTTTTGATAATTCTTTGTTGCAACCCATTTTACTATCAATTCTTGCAAATTCAATTTCATGCAAATGGGCACTTTGTATGAAAACAACGCTCTTCCAATTCATGATGATCTAAGAAGTTGGAAGATGGGACACACTGAAAGTTTGATTAAGGCCAGTTCGAAATTCTTGTCATTTACATTAACCTTTTTGTCCTTTCGACGTGTATGATCAACCCCTTCCTCTTCCTTTTTTTGCTTGTTTTGACCATTTCACCTCTTATGCTCACCTGTCACGTAAACAAACAAGCCTCTGGCTTGGATGAAGAGCCTTTCTAAAGATTTCTGTTCGGTAATGAGTAGAAAGAAATAAAAATTTAATAAAATCGGGTATGGATCCATGACTTGGACCCATTTTTTATTTGGGTCAGTGTCCTTAATGGCTACAGCAATAGAACCTCATTTCCTACCGCGCCCAGCTTCACATTGGAATCAGCGGGGCGGACCCAGGTGTCTTTATGTGGGTGCAAGGTATTCGCTTGATTCGAGAAATTTTCAAAATTAAAATTAATTTTTTATTTAATATCAGCTTCTTCACCTCACCCCACCCCATCCCGCCGTTACTCGCACCACCTAATTGAAAATCTTGGATCCATTATTGGGAATGCGTGTTGATTTATGTACCAGAGGAGAAGAAAAGGAGATAATAAATGAAACAGAGAGAATGTGTTTCCCAATTTGTGTTTGCGTGGGTTTAGCCATTGATCCAAAATGTGTAACTACAATACTAGTATAGGACCATTTATTTAAACCTGTTTGGTTATGGGGCGATAAGTTTTGAGTGAGGGGATTAGCATATTTTCTTAGTAAATGATATTTGAAGCTCTGGGTTTTAACGAATTAAATGCAATGCAACGCAAAACAGAGCTGGCAATGCCCAACTTGGGTTACAAAACCGAAGACCTTCCTTGTCACCCTGCCGGCTTACACATTATGTCCAATTGTAAAAAGAAGCCAGTGGCAGATTGCTTCGTTCTCGTTTGTGTTCTTATTTTTTCCCTATTGGAATGGCTTTGCGGTGGCTTGTTCAGGTGTTTCTATTGTATCTACCATTCGCTACATTATCATCATCACTATCATCTTCTTCCATAAAATCCGATTGCCAAAGTAGATGCGGCAACATTAGCATTCCTTACCCGTTTGGCACGGGTCAAGATCCCATCTGTTTCAGAAACTCTTGGTTTAATGTGACATGCCGCGAAACTGATACACCCCCAAAAGCACTCCTAATGGATCAATTTGAGGTGTTGGACATATCATTGCAAGGCCAGCTGAGGATCAAAATTCCTATAACTCGGGTTTGTTCCTCCCAATCATACATTGAAATCAACTCTAACATGAGCTACTACTTTTCTAAGGGAACACCTTATACCGTCTCCAACACACGCAACAAATTCACAGCCATTGGATGTGACACCCTTGCCTATGGGACGGGTTGGACCGACACTGGTTCCTTCATATACGGGTGCTATACTATTTGTTCAGATGCTAAAATTATCCTAAATGGATCATGCACGGGCATTGGCTGCTGCCAGATCACTTCCTTCCCAGTAGGTGTCCAGCCTCTTTCACTGAGCTTCCTCATCAACAGGAATGTGTTGAACCACAATACATGCAGCTACGCCTTCATCGCCGACCAAGACTTCTACTTGGGCTTCTCCGTCTCAGATCTCTTGAAAAATAATTTTCTGGAAAGAAAAGAACAGGTTCCAGTGGTGATCGACTGGGTGACGGCGCGGAATGAGACGTGCCAAGAAGCTATAACGAACAAGGCAGACTATGCTTGTCTCAGTGAGAACAGCGAGTGTCATGACATTACTACCAGTGGCCTTGGATATCGTTGCAGATGCTCTCCTGCTTACCAAGGGAATCCTTATGTATATGGAGGATGTGAAGGTATGATACCGCTGAAGATCCTGCTTGTTTCCTCTGCTTTAAAATCATCTGCAAAACATATCCAAGGAAGATCAAATTGTCATTTTCACGTCGTCCTTCATTGTTAGGTGCTAATAAACACTTTCGAAAAGCACCTTAGTTTGGTGAATATGACTTTTGGAGCTTGCTTCCAAATGGAATCGAGTAGCTTTTGACTTTTCCTTTTGAGCTTAATATTAATTCCTGTTTTGGATTTCTATGCAGATGCTAATGAGTGTACGGATAAAGACAGTAATAATTGCAAGGAGATATGCAATAATTTGCCGGGGAGTTACAACTGCACTTGCCCAAAGGGTTGTCATGGTGATGGCAGGATTAATGGAACCGGTTGTATTGAAGACGCCAAAGGATTTTCGGTTCTCAAGAGCTTGCTAGGTAATATTCTCTATTATATTATGAAAGAGTAGGGTTTTCAAGAAAGCTTCCATCGTGGGATGCAAATGGGTGGAATCCATGGCAGAACCATAGTGGATACAAATTCATCGTTATTGATTTGGATTGGAATCCTAAACGAAACCTTCTTGTTGTTTCCGAATTCGTATTTGGGATGCCCCTAGTAACCTACGAAAGGCAAGTGCTTTACTTTGTGTTGATTTTATTTCAATAGGAATTTAACGAGTCACACATCTTGCCTTTATCTGCTGCAACCTGACCCATTTCAAAACAAGGTTGATGGGAAGGATATTATAGAGTTTCAATATAGAGTTTCAATAGTCACTGTATTTCTATAATATCACCGTAAACATTCAATTGAGAAATGATCTCAATTTATACATTTAAAACAAACCCAATTATCTATTATTCAAAATTCAAACTACTCAAAATTCCTAACATCCAAACTAATCTTTATCTAAATCTAATATACTAATCTCTAACATCCCCCATCGATTACATGATTCTTTGATAGAAAGAATCTATGATTGTCAACAATTAAAACAAAAACCCTTTTGATCTAAAATAAAAAAAAAACCTTTGCAAAATGATCATGTGTGCTTGGGGATCACTATCCATCTGTGGATCCATCATTGTCGCAATCCACTCCTGTTAAGTCTATTTGTGTCGATGGTTCACTAGATTAGATTTGACGCGATCTCTTCAAAAAACTTTGATTGTGTAAATTGATGAATATGGAGATCATGAAGTTTAGGTATTTGAATGGACAAATGAGAGAAGAAGATGGTGATTAGTTTTATTGAAATAAATGAAAACTAACAATGATCATTGCGGAAGATAGGACTGCACCCGGCTAGATCACAAGATCATCTCCAGGCCCATCTCTAATGCCATATAGAATTCAATAGTCACTGCATTCCCATAATATCACGGTAGATTCATTGAATGAAGAGATATATATTTATAAATCACGCTGAACTAACCTTATATTGAGGATAAGGGTAATTTACTATTATCTCTAACATTCTAACACATAACAACTAATTCTCACTTGAACATAATCTCTAACATCCCCCCTCAATCACATGATTCTTTGATGAAAAGAATCTGTGAGTGTCAACAATAAAAATAAAAACCCTTTTGATCTCTTAAAAATAAAAAAAAAAAACAAAATACTTTACAAAATGATCATGCCTTCTTGGAGATCACCATTAGTTTGTGAATCCTTTACTGTCGCAACTCCCTCCTTTTGAGTATGTCGATGTTGGTGGCTCACTAGATTAAATCTGGCGCAATCTCTTCCAAACGCTTTGATCATGCAAATTGATGGATATAGAGATCTTGAGGGTTAGGCATTTGAATGGACAAATGACGGAAGAAAATGGTAATTGGTTTTATTGAAATGAAAAAAAAATTGACGATGATCATTGCGAATATCCGGTTTGATCACAAGATCATCACCGGGAGCAGCTTTGATACCATATAGAATTTCAATAATCACTGCATTTCTATAATTTCACCGTTAACATTTAATTAAGAAATGATATCAATTTATATATTCAAAGCAAACCTAATCATCTATTATTAAAAATTCAAACTATTCAAAATTCCTAACAACCAAACTGATGCCAAACTAATCTTTATCTAAATCTACGATACTAATCTATAATAGATATAACATTAGCTCCAGTTATCACTTACAGCTAGTTGATATTATTACCAAAGTCTTAAGTCATCCTTGACTTCAAGATAAGTTGGGCAAGCTGTTTAAGTATGCCATCTATTTATGCTCTAACTTGAGGGAAAGTTAGAGAAAGAGTTTTTTTTTCTTTTCTTTTTCTTGTGGTATGTGCAAGGGAGGCAGAGTGTGCCATTCCCATATGCTTTCTGGGTCGGCTAGTGGCTTCGACTCATGTGCATATGATTTTTATTTGACTAGGATACGCTTGTCAATGATTTTTTTTTTAATGGCAATTAAACTTTAGAAAACAAAAAGGGTACAAGAGATAAGAAAGACCCCCCCCCCCCCCCCCCCCCAACCAAAAAAAAAAGGGAAGAACAACAAGAATGAGAAACAAAAAAATAGCCTAGAAACATTGTTCAGAGTTCTGTGAAATTTATTTGGCAGAGCCGGCTTTATATTAGAAATTTATAAATAGGAAAGGCCAATCCTAACTAATTTTGTCGTCAATACTCAAATCAAAGGTCTAGACTAGAAACCTAAAACTATTGCAAAAAAACGTCTGTGCAAGCCAAGCTTGGCTTGAGCTAAGAGCAGGTTGAACCAAAACCACAATGAACAATCATAGTAAAAATGTTGGATCCGACCTGGAACCTTTGCACGAGTTTAAAAGAAATTGTACAATACCCTTCCTGTGTAAGATTAACATTTTTCATCTAAATCAGTCTCAATTAGAACAACATCTTACCCTATTGGTAAGGCTCGGCAATTCTCACCAAAGTGACTAGGTTTCAAACTTGGCCGGCACTCCCTGTTACCCTGCATGCTTAACTTAGTCCTCTTTATGTGTGAGTTTTTATTATCTTATATGTGAGAGCTAGGTTGTCCACCCCTTGCCACGTGTGCAAGTCTCTCATTGACCCAACCTCTTAATTGCCTCAACATTACAATTCATCTTTTTAGATGACTCTTTATCTCTAGGGTGATAGGTTAATAAACAAATCAAACAAGAGATGAAACTATTTGGGTGTGGCCCAAGAGCTTCCTCCTCAATATTGAAGAAAACCTGCCTCTCGTGTCCTCTCGAAGTCTAGTGGAAAAATGTCGCACACCAACTGCAAAAATCTAGCAGTTTCCTCTCGAAGTCTAGTGTAAAAATGTCGCACAACTGCAAAATTCTAGCAACTGCATTCTAATTCCTTCTTTTCCAAGTCTTTTCCAAGAAAACAGAAGAAGAAGAAGAAGAAGAAGAAAGGCAGTTGCAAAAGCAAGCCCTTAAATCCCATCTGAATGAGAAAATGAGAAGTTTAGAGGTAATCTATTTGGAGATTCACCACTTTTCTCTAATAGAGATTATGCAATGTTAATTTGAAAGTTTGTATAGAGAAATCTATGGAGAATTTCCTATTGAAACTATCTTTAAACAAAATTCGAGTAAAATAAGTTGTTCTATAGGACTATAACTACTGCATGATAATTTGTTATGCTTTCCAAATGGGGATTAAATGCATGGTTTTTCTTCCTTCGAATAGTTATTGTAGCTAAACCTGTACAGTTTAATTTGTGCATGTAGGAACCAGCGCAAGTCTTCTATTTCTATTCATTGGAAGCACTTGGACATACTGGTGTGGAGGAAAAGAAGGAGCATTAAACTTAAGGAGAAATTCTTTCAACAAAATGGAGGCTTATTGTTACAACAAAAGATTTGTTCTCGCAAAGGCGATACATTCAAGATCTTTACCATTGAAGAGTTAAAAAGAGCAACAAATAATTACCATGCTAGCACAATTGTTGGACAAGGAGGTTATGGTATAGTCTACAAAGGGGTTTTACCAAACAACAAAATAGTTGCCATTAAAAAATCCAAGTTAGTAGATGCAAGTCAAATTGGACAGTTTATCAATGAGCTCGATATTTTGTCTCAGATCAACCATAGGAATGTAGTGAAGCTCTTAGGATGTTGTTTAGAGGACCAAGTCCCTATTCTAGTTTATGAGTTTATCTCCAATGGAACCCTCTACCATCACATCCATAAGCCAGAACACTTTCCATTAATCTCATTAGAGAACCGGTTAAGGATCGCTACTGAAATAGCAGAAGCCTTGGCCTACTTGCATTCTGCCACATCCACGGCAATTGCCCATAGAGATGTCAAGTCTTCTAACATACTCTTAGATAATAATTTCACCGCCAAAGTGTCTGACTTTGGAGTTTCGAGATTAGTGCCTATTGATCAGACTCAAATAACCACATTGGTGCAGGGGACTCGGGGATACTTAGACCCAGAGTGTTTTCCAACCGGTAAGTTAACAACAAAGAGCGATGTGTATAGTTTTGGCGTGGTTCTTGTAGAACTCCTAGCGGGAGAGAATCCTGTATGTTCGAATAGGATTGAAGAAGAGAGGAATTTGGCCAGATACTTTGTCCATGTGATGAAGGAGAATCGATTATTTGAAATGCTAGAGCAGCAGGTTCGACGTGAGGGTTCAGAAGAACTACTCTTGGCCATTGCTCGGCTTGCCATTAGATGCTTGAACTATAAAGGAGAAGAAAGACCTACAATGAAGGAGGTGGTGGTGGACCTACAAGTGCTAGGTGGGGTTTCAAGACCGTCCATGGATTAATAAAAAGGTGACTGAGTTGGCTGTTGTATGAAATATCTCAAGGTTCTATTGAAGATGCCCGCGAGACATATAGCATACATAACCAGTTTATTTTGGCAGAAGAGACTAGGGGTCAACATATTTCACTCGCTTTGATTACATAGAAGGCTACAACTTTCTTTATTTTCTGTATTTAAAGATGTAAGTTTCGTTTTTCCAAGTAATTGATACTTTAGAAACAAATCTAGTAAAATGTATTGTTATTATAAAAGAGTATTGCTAAAGTAAATCCTGTAAACTCTTACTAAAAGGGAGGAATTAAATGGATACGACAGAAAAACCTTGGGTTAAATTTGACTAGGGCTAAAATATATAAACCGATGCACATAATCAGACAAAACTACAACTGAATGATCCTAATAGGGTGGGTTAGTGCAGTCCTCTGTTTTAGCCCGATCTATTGCTATCCTTACATGTGGGGAGGTGGGCCTAGATAAATAACATGTAGGCCCATTGGTTCTTTCTGACCATAAAGTCCAGACCCAAATAAAAGGAGCTTAATTAACAAGAGCTGATTGCACGGTGGAATAAGTGTACCAATTCAACCTTTTTTAGATGATTGCCGAACTCAAATCACGTTACTAATATAAAAATGAAAAAATTAGCAAAAAAGATGGGTTTCAGTTGAAACTATACCGGCTCGAGTCCAACCCATTAAGTATTGACAAACCCCATAGGGTGGTGCAACTTGTGGGCGCATTTCATTTGCCTTCAACTACATCTAGGCGTGGTCCACAAGACTTGAATGTCGACCTAAAGTACTCATCTTTGATTGTGATTACGTCTTCATTGGGTTCCAGCCTTTCTGGGAAGACTTGGGTTGCCTTTCACCATGTAGACTTCGAAGATGGGTGGCTCTTTGAAATTTGCTTTATTAAGATAGTTGGATCCGTAGAAATCATCCAGCAGATACAGCATTCCGAGGCAGTTCATATGATCTATTAACATATTGAGAAGAGAGTAGGAGAGAGATTTTATTAATGAGAAAGGTGTACATTATAAGGGGGGAGGATGATCTTATTTATAAAATAAGATTGCTTCCTCCCCAAGCAGATTAATATGGTAAGACTCTAACTCTAAATGCTTTTCTTATCTAATGTGGGCCCTAAATGTGGGCATCCACCTATGATAATATCTCTTATAATACTCCCCATTCGATGACCACTATTCAATAACAGTTGCCTCATTAAAACCTTACAAAAGAAAAAAACTTAATGGGATAAAAACCAAAGTGAAGGAAAAATAGTACAATATTTTACAAAATCATTGAATTGGAGTCGGACGTGCAAAATGTTGCCTCATTAAAACCTTAACTAGGAAAACCAAGTGGGATAAAACGTAAAAAAGAAAAAAGAGTACTACACACATATGTCTTAGGTAGTATACTTTAGGATGTTTACCTTTGATCAGTTACTCCTTGTCACAACCCGAGCCTAGAAATCGGGGGTTAGTAAAAATCTAACCAGTGATACACGTACTTCCGTGCACGCACACTTAGACCTGGTCCAAGTGTACACACACAAGAGATATTCACACATGCACGCAAGATGTACGCGGAATCTGTAAGTATCATTGCATAATCAAAACATATATAAAAAGGAATCATAACTGCAAAAGATTATACTAATTACAAAATGTACAAACAAAATGGGAACAGTTGCTGAAGGCAAATTACAAAGCATAACTGCAAACCCTAGTGCAAAAATTTATGCAGGCCCCATATGCATAAGATGAGAAACTCATGCCATGCAAGACCGCTCTCCAAGTGAGGGATCAAATCCACTCCTCTAACCCTGACTGGGTCTCCTGGACCTCTCTTGGAGTCTGGCCGACCGACGAGGGGTCGGTAGAGGGACCTAAGCCTACAACACCGAGAACAACTGATGAGTATGATGACTCCGCAAAGCATAAGCAGCAATAAGTTAACACGCGTTGTATCTAACAGAACAGTTATCAAGTAATAATTAACAATGCATAGAGATCATGTTCGTATACTAGGCAGGTTGTGCATAACAATAAGCATGCTTTTAGAGTCATGAAACAGATAAACTGGCTAGGTGGCTACTACATTTGTCATATTCTCCCTATTGAGAGCAGTCGGGACAAGAACACTATCGACCTGGCCAGGGTACGAATGGGTCTCTGGTTCCCGAGGTCCAGAATCCCAGGACAGTAGCACTTTGCAGATGCAACAAACAGTCTACGCCAAAGTCAACCCCGTCGGGTATCTTGAGGCTGAGGCTGAGGCTGAGTAGAGTCAGACAGACGGGATCGGTTATATCGTATGATGCACGGCAATCAATGTCAATCAATCGGTCAGGCAGTGCAGTACGGTGCAGTACATGTCACTAAGCAATATAGTGTGTGCATCACATGAAAAAAAAATACAGTGTGTACATGTTAGTCTTGCCGTATTATTACAAGCGAACAATTACAAGTCAAACAAGAATAAGAATATAGAAAGTAATAACTGAGAGCAATATGCAATGCAAGTCAAGTTATTACTCTGAATCAAGGTTGTTTACTAGCCAATCCTAAGTTAGTTGTCCAATGTTTCTAACCGTGCATAATGACGTAGTTTTAAATTATTTGATACACAGTTGTTCATTTCATGAGGGTTGCAGTGTACGTGTATCGAAGTCCCTTAAACCAATACTCATGGGGAGGTACTTAACAAATGGACAACGCACTTGAATGAGTCACAACCCTAAAGACCATTCATGTGATTCTTACATTCCATTGGGCAGGTTCAGGTTACTTACATTCTAGATTGAAGGCCCTACAAGGTCTGTTATTCAACCTGCTCCTTTTATTCATTTCTCAGGGGTTGTACAGCTTAGCAATAGGTGAACGTACGGCTTAGCCGTAGGCATATTACGGCTTAAACGTAATAAGTATTGCGGCTCAGCCGCTGTTCCTCTTACTGTTCATTTGCATTTACGGTTTAACCGTATTTTGTTCTACGGCTCAGCTGTGTTTTGTTCTATGGCTAGGGTATGGCTTAGTGTAGCACATTACACGGTTTCAACATGGCTGGGTCATAGAAGGTCATCTGCATTTCAGCTCTCTGGAAGTCCAGCCATAAACTGACCTACGGCTGGGTCACGGCTAGCCTACGGCTTAGCAGTAGCCTTATCGTAGTGTAAAAGTTGATTTTTCAGCTTTCGAGACATTAAGCCGTAAAACCTTACGGCTTAGTCGTAAGTTTCAAAAACTGAACTTCTGGAACTTGTTACAGAAAACTGGAATTTGCATTCAACGTGGAGATATGATAATAACAACTACAAGTTGACATACCAAGGCTATAAAATCAACAAATCATGCAAGAGTAATAAGAATAAAACCAATCAAATCATTATCAACAAGTGTTCATTCAAATTGCGCTTATACTTGCCTCAACTGGGATCAAACACGGGAACAGTTGTTCTTTGGCTCAAATCCACCGTCTCTTATGATTCTAATAGTTATGCATATGAGAAGAGAGAGAGTGTAAGGTCTCGACCCGACTTAATTGCAATTTATACTAATTAAACTTGATTTTTTTATTAATTAATGTATTTTAGTCTTAATCTATTTTGTTTTGGATTTTATTTGGATCATGGATAGGTAGTTGGATTAGAATTGACCAAATCTAGGTAGGTAAGGCCTTTTTTGTAATTATAGTCTTATGGTTTGCATTGTATTTACATTTCATTAATTGCATTAAGTGTGTCTCATAATGTGGGTCATTACTCATGTTTGGCCTAACTCGATCCGGATTCATCTCGGCCCATTTTAAGCCCAATTGACTCAAACTGGAAATATATATAAAACTAGAGGGCCTGATTGTAATTTCCAGAAACTCACCCTTTTAAAAACCAAGAGCCCACCTTCATTCTCTTCATTTTCCCTTATTTTTACTGGAGCTACAGAACTTCCTATCTTCTCCCATGCTTTCTCCTTTACCTTGTCTTCCTTTGGGCGATTGAAGCTTTGCATGCAAAGGATTTGGGCATCTTCTTCTTCCTCTTTACCTCCTTGTTTATCATCTTCCTTTGAATCACACAAATTGACCTCTTTCTCTTCCCTATAGCTCCAAAGGTAAGAACCTCATCATCCTTCTATTTTTTGAGTTCCATAGAGTCAAGGAGACTCCATTCTTGTAACATGCATGCATTCATACTCATTCCTTGTAATGCATGTCTTAGATTTTTGCTAGTGAGGTCTTCTCCATCATTCAACCAAGCAAAAGCTTGATTTGGGTAAAACACTGCGTTAAGGCAAGTATAGATGCATATAATCACTGCATGTTTGTTAAATAAATTGATTCTTGATGTACTCTCTATGTATGCTCATTACAGCTCTTTTCCCCTTTTATTTTGATTACCTAATGTTGATGATTCATGGATTTATATTTAGATTAATGGTGGAATTGGATGAAGGTGAACTCACATGGGATGTGGGTTAACATCAGGAGTGATTCATAGGTTTATTTGATGATTGGGAGTGGGAAGATTCAATAAGAAGGAAGAAAGATCAGTTGGGAACAATCCTGCATGGAGCAGAGTGCTTCAAGGCCGACCGGTCGGTCCTGAAGCCCGACCGGACGAATTCCTTCTCTTGGTAGTCCGACCGGTCGATCATTCTGCCCGATCGGTCGAATTGCCTTTCTGGGTGGTCCGACTGGTCGGTTACCCTATCCAACTGGTCGGGTGGGTAAAACCTTCAGGTTATAGGAAAGTGTTTTAAAAATGAATTCTACGTTTGACTATGAGCTTTCTATAGTTTATGAAGTAGCCTAATGATGGATTACACCCCTTAACCTTAGAAAGAGACCGAGGTATCCACCCACCCTCATTATAGGTTGTAGGGTTAACCGAAGACCATTTATGACCATATAAGTGGATCCTTTACTACACCAAAATGGCCCAACGGTAACTAAACATGGAGAAGGAAAAGTGTTGAGCTGTCACTCATTCCTTCTTGATTCTCCGATTAGTTTTCAATATTACGTCATGGGTGTTGGCATAAGCTGAAATGTCCTTTACATATAAAGTAACGCCGAGAATGGTAACACAATGACACCGAACGTCTTATGTATACACTGTATTGAATGACCTTGGAAACTCGGATTATCTAGCATAGGGTTGGCTAGTAACTATTCTTGATAACCTCTCAATCTAATTGCATTCATATTGATAGCAACCTTGACCTCAATATGATAGTTCATATAAGTATGCATCATTGATGATCAGTATTTTGCTCAGTTGTGATTCTATGATTGGTGTTTTCATCAAGACTGTAATACATTTCCGTATGAGTGTAAACAGATCAGTATACGATGGGTATGAGTTTCAGATTTGATTCCGATATACTTGGAGTTGGCACCACTTAGCTTATACCCCATATAAGGTTCGATGGGACCGAATTTGAGTATTTTATCAGTTGTCTACTATAGTAGTTATTAGAAAAATGACTCGACACTCTTAGGGTAGCTAGTCGGTCCTAGCCCGATCGTTAGTGATTTTCCACGGATCAGTTTACTCTCTTATTAGAGAGAAGATAGCAATGTGGTTGCCATTTGGTATGATATACTCTTTATTCATAATTCCTTATTTATGCTTATTCATGCACAACCTACTTAGATTACAATCTTTGCTTTATTCTAATTAACATGTCACTAATTCATTTGATACAGTATGATAGCTTTATATGCACTTATATTTGCTTAACCGTTGTGTTAACAGTGCTATCCTTGGTGTTACATAGGTGTATGTATTGATTCCACCCCAAGCGTACCCGAAGAGGAGTTTCAAGAGACTTCTCAAGGTACAGTACAATAGAGTGGACTTGACAACATTCTCCCATTGTCTACTCCACAAAGTGTCATGGGTATCTTTTGAGACATGTTAGGATAAGCCATTGGTATGGCTATGGTTATGCATCATGCCCTCATATCATATTGGCATTATGTTATTTGATTTAATGGACATGTATTCATCGTATTTGAACTGTATTCAAATCCTATGTATTTAGTTATACCACATATTCTTATCTTACATCATTCCTGTAGACATTTGGATTTTTTATCATGTAGAATTATGCATGGGGTTGTGTTTTATATAAAAGACTCTGTTATCTTTGGCTTACAATATTCAATCTAATGGACACAGATTATTGTTAGTACCATACCTCAATATCTGAATTATACAGGATGATGTTAAGCACAAGGTAAAAATACCCAAGCTTCCGTAATATTTGCTATAAAATGGACATGTAATTCTGCGTTTTTCCCCTGTGGTGGTTCGTATGTATCTTAGTATTGTACGGATTACCAAGGGATTACGTGTGCTGCACCTCGAAAGTCGCTTTAAACATAGAATTTCGGGCTTGGGGCGTGACAGAGAGAAAGAGAGAGAGAGAGAGAGATGTTGAGTACAGGTAGTATATAAACAAGATGAGTAAAAAGGGAAACGTAGAAAAAAAGCAAAAACCCAACTCTTACCGTACAAGAGTACCAAGAATTCCTCTCTTCTTGGCTTAACTTGTTGCAGAAGACAGAAGGAAAGGAAGAAGTAACGAACAGAGAAGAAGAAGAGAAGAAAACACGATGAAATGCAAAAGGTCGGTGCATGTACTGCCTTATATAAGGATAAATATTAAATAATTTGCAAGGAAGTCCAATAGTTAACACTATTTACAGTTCGAGTCAAATAAGGGTCCAATGAAAGCAAACAAAGTCGTTTGCGTGCGAGTCAGTTACGAAAGTTGACGAGCTCGATGAGATACACGTGTTGACATCAAGATGGTGCATGTCTGACAACATTCAATAAAATCTAAAATTACGAAAAAGGGCTCATGTCTACCTAAACCAAGTTAAACTCAACCCAACTACCTATTCATGACCCGAAATAGAAATCAAAACAGTAAAACAACATTCATGAAACTAATCCACTGAAAACTAACCACAAAGTGGGTTAATTAGATGTTAAGCTGGGTTAAGCTGGGCCAGAGTGTTACACTCCTCCTGACAACAATAACCTTTATGTTGTTTGATGATAAACTTTATGCATGCTGATCTCATGTACAAGCTTCTGGATATTGACTTTGGTAAACAAATCAGCCAAGTTGTTGCTTGAACGAACTTGCTTGACTTTGATCTTATTGTTTTGCTGAAGCTCATATGTGAAGAATAACTTTGGTGCAATGTGCTTTATCTTGTCGCCTTTAATATATTCTTTTTTAATTTATTGAATACATGTCTCATTATCTTCGTAGATAATGCTTGGGGTACCTGTACTAAAGGGCAATTGACAAGAACTACGAATGTGTTGAATTAAAGATTTTAGCCATACACATTCCCCGCTGGCTTCATAAAAAGCTAAAACCTTAGCATGGTCAGAAGAAGTAGCTACCAAGGTTTGTTTAGTAGCAGCATTACCACTAAGAAATACATAACCTATCTGTGATTGACCTTTATGAGAATTAGAGAGATATCCTGAATCTATATGTCCTATAAATTTAGAATCTTTACAATAATAGAGTCCTAAATCAATTGTACCACGTAAATAGCATAAGATATGTTTGATATCAGTCTATTGCCTTTGCGTTGGTGCAGAACTATATCTAACAAGTAGATTCACTGATAATAAAATGTCCGGTCTAGTGCATTGTGTTAAATACATTAAAGTACCAATTTACTTGGGTATAGTATTTCAGGCCCAATGCCTTTTCATTTTTTTCAATTGGAAGCTATGGATCTTTGTTTTTATCTAAAGACCAAATAACCATGGGAGTACTTAATAGATGTGCTTTGTTTATACCAAAATGTTTCAAGACATTTTTTGTGTAATTAGACTAATGGACTAATATTCCACTAGAACTTTTCTCGATCTACAGGCCGAGACAAAACTTTGTCTTTCCAAGGTCTTTCATTTCAAACTTTCTTTTCACATAATTAGCAGTAGTTTCGAGCTCTTCTGGAGTCCTGATCAAATTTATGTCATCGATATAAACTGCCACTATTATAAATTCTTTTAAGAATTTCTTTATGAAGATACATGGGTAAATGAGATTGTTCTCATATCCTTCCTTAAACAAATATTTACTAAGACAATTGTACCATATTCTTCCAGATTGCTTCAATCCATACAATGATCGTCTCAATTGTATTGAGTTTGGGCTTTTCATCAGTAAAGTGAATTCTTTCGGGACTTTTATATGAATTTTTGTGTTTAAGTCCCCATACAAGTAAGCAGTCACAACATCCATAAGTCTTATATCCAAATTTTCAGAAACCGTTAAGCTTAACAGATATCTGAATGTTGTTATATCCATAACGGGGGAGTATGTTTCCTCATAATCAATCCCAGGTTTCTACAGGAACCTTTTTACTATAAGTCTTGCCTTATATCTAGTAATTTCATTCATTTCGTTCTTTTTCCTTACAAACACCTACTTGCAACCTACAGGGTTAATACCTTTTATGGTTTGTACTATAGGTCCGAATATACCATGTTTATTGAGAGACTTCAACTCTACTGCAATGGCACTTTTTCATTTTTGCCAATCTTGCATTTGTTAACATTCATTTATAATATGTGGTTCTGTATCCCAATCATCATCCTCATGTTCTCTTGATATTTTTGTAGCTACCGCATATACAAATGCGTCATCGATGACAATTCATTTTTTATCCCATCTCTCTTTTAAATAATTGTAAAGCATAGAGATCTTTTTATTTTCCGATACCGACTTTCATTTTTTGGTACCGATCCCATTTCAAGGACTTTTATATTCATATCAAGGATTTTTGTTATTTAAGAGAGAGTAGATTTTTTCATAACCTCTTCGAGAGCATTATGTGCCTCTTCAGGAGGAACCTCTTCAGGAGTGTTAAGTGTATCTTTGAGATGACATGATAATGATTGTACATTTATCCTTTTTTTGCAAAGCTATGTCCTTTGAAACTGTAGGTCTGCCGCGCATCTAACATATTGCAGACTCTTTTGTTGTCACTTTTTGCTTTGTTCTATGGGGACATTAATTTTAGAAGGTGTATTCATAATTGGCACATGTGACTTTGTTACTTTTGCTATATCATCAAACGCATTAGATAATCTATTTGCAATTTATTGTAAGTGTACAATTCTATGGACTTTATTTTCACATTGTGAAGTACGTGGGTCCAGATGAGACAAAGTGGAAGTATTTCACATTACTTCACACCGTTCTTCAGGAACAGGTTGTTTTGCAGGAACAATATGTTCTTTATCTCCTCTTAGTGGCAGGAATTTTATCTCATCGAATTGACAATCAGCAAAACTGTAAGGTCCCGAACCCCCACTAATCTTAGTTACATTAATCAACCTTGTTTTATAGTGATTAAGACTTGTTGAGGATTAATTTAGTGTAAAACTATTGGGTTTGGGCCTCGGATAGGTAGTTGGGCAGAGTTCGGACCCTACTTAAGTAATCAAGGGTCTTTTTGTAAATTGTTCTTATCTCTTATGAACACCTCGTCCATTTCCTTTCGTGTAATTTTTCGCGTAGATCATCTTTCGTGTTGGGTCCAACTTGAATTGGATTCATCTTGAGTCAACTAAAGTCATATGACTTAAACCGTAAATATCTTTAAGAGGGGGGGGGCGGGTGTTGCATGCAATGATGGGGAAAGTGATCGTTTAAAAGAGAGAGTCCAATGTCCATTCCCTTTTCTTTCGTTCCTCCTGGGTTGCTAAAGCCACTTCTTCCTCCCTTCACCCTCCTCAACTCACGATTAGAGCTGGAAACGGAGGATTCAGTGCTTGCATGCAACAGTGACAGCCTCCATCCCTCCTCTTCTTCCTCCTTTGGGCATTCTCTCTCTCTAAGCTATAGACCTAAGAGAACCCATCTCAGATTGGAAGTCTCCCCTAACCACACAGCAAGAGACAGTTGGAGAGGGTTAGTACTGTTAGAAAAGGCAAGTATTGAGTTATGTGTACAGCATACATGATTAAGTATGGATTATTGAGCTAGCTACTTGTATTTTCCCAATTTCAGTCATTTTCATTGTTTTAATTGTTGGAAATGTGATGGAATGAATTACAAGATAAACATGCATTAGAAGGGTGTGTGGGCATTAAACACCTTCAAAGACAAGGTCACTGAGCCATAGGAATGCTTCACTTATCCATGCTCTGTGTTGAATTTCATTGGAACCAAACTACAGAACTGTATTTAGATTTCTGAAGCTTACGGCGAAGCTACGGCTAAGCTGTGAGCATTTACGGCTCAAAGTCCAGAGAGCAGTAGAATGAGATTTTGTATTACGGCTCACGGCTACGCCGTGGATTTCACTACGGCTAAGTCGTATCCAGCCTGTAACCTAGCCGTAGGTCTTCCTACGGCAAGCTTTCCAGAGAGCTCATGGAACCCAGTTCCTTCTACGGTTTGCACATGGCTGCACCATGGGATACATTACGGCTACACCGTAACCTCCCCGTACCCTAGCCATAGGCTTAGCTCGGCTAAGCCGTAGGCCAATATACGGTTGGGCCGTAAATGTGCCTGAAAATCTGGATGGATTCTGACCCACTCGGTTAAGCCGTAGCCTTGTATACGGCTAAGCTGTAAGAACCCCATGAATGTAGGATGTTAGGAACCTTAATGACCTTGTAAGGCCTTAGTGTTGGTACCTTCCACACATCCACATTGGCCACTGGTAATCACATGTTGGAATGAATAAATGACTTATGAATGATCTCTCAATAGCAAGTCATGGATGTTGGCATAAGAAGGTGTCCCGTATGTCTATAAGGTAATACCAAGACGCGGTAACACAACGACACCGGATTTCTTATGAGTACATCGTGTTGAATGTTCTTGGGAATCAGGGGTCAATTACTATAGGATGAGTAGTAATCTCTCAATCCGAACGCATGCATCTTGCTGCATCATACCACCTTCAACATGAACTACCTCCTCTAGCAAAACCCTGAGGCAATTCAGACCTGAGATTCTAATGAGTGCGTATCTGACAAGCCAAAGCTTCTAATGAGTGCGAGCTTGCTAACCAAGGGTATGATACGACTGATGCGATTGAATCTGAGTCGGCACCACTCAGCTTATGCCTTTTAGGTATATGTATGACACCACTACAGTAGGTTTACGGAGGAGTAGTCAGCGCTCCTCGGAAAGCTAGCCTGATCCCCTAGCGACCTATATAAATATATGCTCCCTTTCTAGGAGAATAGAGCCCCGTGGTTGCCAAATATTTATGATGTTTTGACGGTAATTTCTCATTCATTGCCACTCCTACATTATGTGTTTAGCACGTCACCATTGTTCTCTTAAATCAGTGCATACTGTTTAGTACTTTTGTTATATGTATATATTGTTATACTTGTTTCATATGCCTCAGTACTTGCTTAACCGTCGTGTTAATAGTGTTGCCCTTGGTATTTCAGGTACAGAGTTTGGCCCCAACCCGGGTACTTACGTGCCCTCGGAGGGTACCCCAACGGTACCTCAGGTTGTAGACGAGTGGACGGATGGCGACGTCTTTTACTAGCCATCCTACGAAGAGCGTTGACTTTTGGGAGATATTGGACCTTTTGTATCACACTCTGGAGTAGTACTTTTGGGAATGTAATTAAGGACTTTAACACTATTACATGTATATATGTTTACTTATAAAAGTTAACAAACTATGAACTAAACGTGCTCTTGATAATTATTGAATATTGCGTAGGATTTTGCTTATGATAAGTTGTGTTTGTACGTGTGTCAGCATACCTCACATGTTCCTGTGGAGTCTCCCTTGTAGGAATTCGTGCATAATTCTTTAGGGCACGGATTTCTACGGGATTACGTATCCACGCCCTGGGGGCCCACTCAAATCCCCAAATTCCTGGGATCGGGGCGTGACAAAAACAAGCAGTAAAAACATATACTGACAATTGGTTCTAAAAATTGAATAATCAAAGGAGAGTCATAGCCTATATAGATTCCCAACTTATGTTGTGGTCCCATCTTAGTACACTGAGGGGGTAGTACAGGGACAAAAAATGCACAACCAAACTTGTGCAAATGGAAGATATTAGGTTGATGTCCCGATATAAGCTGTGTAGGGAAGTATTAATGGTAGGCTGTGGGTCGGAGTCTAATGAGCATTGATGCATGTAACACAGCATGTCCCCAAGCACTAACTGGTAATTTGGACTGTATCAATATAGTTCTAGAAATAACTTGAATGCACTTAATCAAGGATTCAGCTAAACCGTTCTGGGTATGGACATGAGAGACAGGTTGTTCGATAATAATGTCGAGAGATGAACAATAGTCTTCGAATGCCTGCATAAATTCGCCAGCATGGTCAAGCCATATAGACTTAATAGGATTATCAAGGAAATAGGCCCTAAGTTTAATGATTTCGGTCAACAAGCGGACAAAGACTATATTCCTAGTTGAAAGTAGGCAAACATCCGACCAACTGGTAGTAGCATCAATCAAAACCATAAAATACCTAAAGGGTCCACTAGGTGGATTTATCGGTTCACAGATGTGCCTTGTATCCTTTGCAGAAATGATGAGGATTCTAATGCAATCTTACTAAAGGAAGGCCGAGTGATTAGCTTTTCCTGTGAACATGGGATACATAGATACTCATTAGGTATGGTCAATTTGTGGTTTGCTAAGGAGTGCCAAACAGAGTTATCAATGATTTTCTTTAACATGGTAACCACAGAATGTGCTAAATTATCATGCCAAAGCAATAAAGTTTGAGGGTTGCTAAGCTTCGGGCTTAATGGTATTGTTTTGCTTAAAATCGAATGTGATTTGATGATAGAGATTGTCGAATAACATAATCCTAAAGAGAGTGCACTTAATGTTTATAGTATTTGCTTCTGACTTCTAATACTAGAAACGATATGTAACATTTCCTTATTTCCTTAATTTGTAGTCTCAATATGGTATTCATTTATTCTGATATTCTTAAAACTGAGCAAGTTTCTTCAGAAACTGCTAGATAACAATGCATCTTTAATGAATAAATGAGTATCATTAGGTAACGTCATATGGGCTCTTTCAGAGCCTTCAATTATTTGCATGGCTCCAACTATGATGGATACCTTGTGTGGATTAAATACTAATTCTTAAAAAAACCTTTGGTTTGTAAGAATGGTATGTGTTGTGGCACTTACAAGATAGTGAATATCCCCATTTTCATTATCCATACCTTTAAATAAAGAATAATAAAAGAATGCAACTAAGCAATCACATGATAACAAAAATACATCCATAAAAAGTTTATCAAATTAATAAATTTAAAAATAATAAATCATTCATAATAAATATCCATAAAATGGTAAATATCTGAAACATCATTATAAATAGAGATTCTATAATAATAATAATTTATTTAGTTTTCTAGATCATGCCAGGAGAGGTTTCAATCTTAGTACTAAATGCTTCATTGCTCATAAGTTGGCTATTCTCATCTTCAAAAAAATCTCTAAGCTAAATTTGTGACATCCAACTAATAATCATCATTTTGTAGGACTGTATCCCAATCCCAACCTTCCAGATCATTTGACTCTGTAGAATCAATAGAGATCTTGTATGCTTTATATTGTTCCACCATGTCTTTTGGTGCACGATAATTGCGTAACCAATGCCCATTCCTTCCACATCTAGAGCAAGGGTCATTAGAACAGTGGGCAGATGTATTCGATGGATTCCAATGTTGATCTTTATTTTGTTGTTTCTAAGGATTAGACCACTTCTGGTGGTTTTTGAATTTTTTTTTTGATGGGGTGGGGGTGGGGGGGATCTTGAAATCCTCTTCATCTGGAGGAGTTGTTTTTTTCAACTCTTCTGGAGTGATTGTTTCTCCCACACCCTCTTCCTTTGCCTTTGTTGGAATTAAAATTGGCATTTGTTTTAGGCATTGCTTAGAAGGGCGGCTTAACCCAACGGTAAAAGCTTACCGGTAGCGTCCTGGAGGATGCAGGTTTAAGTCATGGAAACAGCCTTTTCAAAATAAAGGTTTATGAAAGCAGCTTCTTCAAAATAAATGTAAAGCTACATACATCTTGTCCTCCCCAGACCCTGTTATGTGAGAGCCTCATGCATTAAGCAGCCTTTTTTTTTTTTTTTTTTATTGCCATAGATCTAGTTGGTTTAGAGTTATAATTCTTTATCAAGACTTTGCTATTCTGCTTAGCAACAAGGAAATAAAAAATTTGTTTTGAGTATTTAGAGAAACGTTGTTCACTGTACTGTTGTTGCAAGATTACATTTGATGTATGGGAAGTGGAGAGCGTTTTCTCTAACATCTGCTCTTCCCTAATCTTTTTCTCTACACAATCTTAACAAGGAAACAATGTTGAAAAGAGCAAAATTGTACTCAAATACTTATTTTTAGTCTTGAAATCTCAGGTTTAGCCATTCGTTTTGAACTGTTGATAATATGACTATCTTCTGGTGATCATATCTATCTTTTAGAGATCTCCAAAGACTTGCTGGGTCTTCTTCAGTGAGATATTCATTCTTGAAGTCTTCATGTTTATGACGATGCAAGAAAATGAGTGCCAACACCCTATTTTCCAGAGACTCTTTATTACCCTCTACTATTGTTTTTCCAAGTTTCTTGGATTGCAAGTGTAATATTGCATCCAAGTACCAGGATAAGTAGTTGTCTCTGATAATATTAAGGGCTTTAAATTCAAGTTTGGCTAAATTAAACATTAAGCAAGAGTTGGAAAAATATATATATGATTATTGGTATGCAAGGGAAGATAAAAGATAAACAATAAAACTTTAAAGCATTCAAAATAAATCAATGGGTGAGTTAAGCTAGATCAAGTTTGGCCAAATTAAAATTGAAAACTTTAGGTTATCAATTGTGATAATCAAAACAACAAGTTCTGGCAACACTACTGGCTTAATTAAGAACTTCGTGTTCGCAAATTAGAACTTCAGTTCTACCAAGGCTTCGGGCTTGATATTATGACCTATTGGTTTTATTTTGAATCTAAATATCAAACTTTAGGTTTTATGAATCTTCGAGTTCATATGGTGGATTTAAGAATTTTTGGTTTCAGATTTTAATAACCTAAGAATTTTCTGGTCCGGATTAGAGAAGAACTTCTGATTTGTATGGAACTGCATGTCCGTATTAATATAGAACTTCTGGTTTGTTCGGAACTGCATGTCCGTATTAATATAGAACTTCAGGTTCTTATTTATGATCCATTCTATATTAATTTTCCCGTTGTGAAAGAAAAAAAAGAGAACCATTCATCTTCAAATCTAATAATGATAAAAGTCTATGTATATGTTTGTTAATTTAAGAAAGATTGAAAAAAAAAAGTTGCTGCTGATGTCAGCACCTGTGTCAGCATAGTGACTCGATCTCGCCTAGCTGGGTCAGGTCCTGATAGGGCTAGTTCAGGTCGGGTTCTAGTCGTCCCACAGTGATGTAACTGGAATGAGAGGGATGGGTAGTTTCTTATACTCCCCTTAGGTGGCTTGTAGGCCGAGGCACACTATGATGGGGCAACAGGACTTTGTATTGGGTTTTTTTTTTTTTTTTTTTTTCTTGCACGTGAATCGAGGCAAAAAAGGTTTATGGTGGGAGGGCTTTTGCTGTATGTGAGTTAAGGCAGGAATTGATGGTGCATGCCGGTCAAGGCAAAAATAATAAAAAAAGGTGTGCCTTGGGGGGCTTGTGATTCTGCACATTGATCAAGGACAAAAAGAAGGAGAGGGATGGCAGTATTTTGCACACACGCTGAGGATAAGGAGAAAAGAGGGAGGGCTTTACTCGTGCTCACAACGTAATAAGAAGAAAGAGAGATTTTATTAATGAGAGATGTGTACATTATAAGGGAGGAGGAGGGTCTTATTTATAGAACAAGATTATTTCCTCCATAAGCAAACTAATATGGCAGGACTGTAACCCTAAGTGTTTTTCTTATCCAATGTAGGCCCCAAATGTGAGTATCCACCGATGATAATATCTTTTATGACACAAAATACTTGCAATAAAAAAAAATAAAAAACAAAAAATTACCTTCTAAATACCCTAAGAAGCTCAGAGCAAAGACATCAACTCATCTGAACTGCAATATGGCAAGGCAATTTCACTCCATCCGTCTCATTTGCTTCGGCAGCTTCACATTGGAATGCTTGTTAGTTTATCTACAAGGGGAAAAAATGATAATATGGCAGGTGTGGCAACCCATCTTTAATGTATGGTGGGGCTCACCTTTTCAAAATCCGGAGACATTAATCACTCATAAGACCCATAATATTTATTGCATGTAAGTTTTCAAAGAAATTTTCAGTGGGTGAACCATTTAGATTGATCACGTGTGAGTATCTCTCTCCATTTTTATCCCAACGAGATAATAATAAGGTAAGTTCATCATGTGCTTCAAATGGAGTCTAATCTAACGATGGCCATGAAAAAAATTTGAATAATAAGTTATTTGTTGATTATTACAAAGGATTTTAGGGCTGACGAATGCAAGGGCAGACCGGCGTGATGAGCATCTGGGCCGGGTGGGCTCAAAAAATCCCTTAAAAACTAATAATGGTCCCCAGCCATGCTCACAAATGTAAAAGACACCACCCCACACCCAAACATCTTCTTCCTTTGCCATCAAAGCTCAAACCAACATATACGGTCTATGCATGTTGCACGGTTATTTAGAAACTGTGGCCCCAATCTAACTAAGACACATGTTGAAATAAATAGTATAATAAAATCAGAAACATAAATTCATATAAGCATTAAACATAGAAAGTCAGGGTTTCTTGTTTAGATGATCGCCAAAACACTTGGAAAGTGTCTCCTTGTTGAAATCACAAGTGGTTTGGAGTAAGAATAAACTACGAAAACTTGAGAACCCATCGACTAATTCCACATTCCAACGTCCTGGCCCAATTAGTTTAGAGATCTCCAAGTCGATCCCACTATTAGATTAGTCATTTGATAAAAAAATAAAAATAAACATACAAAAAATTGTGTTAAACACGTTTTTATCAAAAAGTCATGAATTGAACGGTTGAATTCTTGATATTCTATACATTTGAAGGATTTTATTTTACAAGATTCCAATTTTAGTAAATAGGCTCTTTTTTACTAAAATTCATAAAATTCATGTCTGAAGAATTTTGAAAGTCTTAGATATAGTGAAATTTCTAGATATTATAATGTACTTAAGCATCCAGGAATTTACCAAAAGTTAAAAGGGAGTAGAATTCTAAAATTTTCAAGGTCATTTGAATACTTTCAACTGGCTGGAATTTAGAAATTCTTAAAAAAACAAAGCATGAAATTTGAAAATGCCAGCAGACAAACCATCCCATTATACCCCACAAACCACCAACATCCAAAAAAACCCATAAAAAACTCTCCAAAAGAAATGAAGCCTATATGTTCAAATGCAATGAACAGCTCAACGTTGCTCAAAATAATAACAAAATCATATAAGAATAAAGGGGGTATTTTATGGGCATTTGAGCATCGTTGATGCTTTACATGTAGCCCGATTAAATAGTACCAAATGTTCCATCTCATTCATCAAATTAAAAAGCATATTGACCATAAAATTATAAAGATTATAGAAATTGAGCATCAACTATTTATTTACTATTTTTTAAAAATACAATACATTTTCTCTTTCACTATTGTTGGTGTGAAAAAAGTCCAGCAGAGTCTAGAAAAGTTCAGTTGCACCTAAATAAAAATTCTAGGTATGCCACTGGATGAATGACTTAGATTTTGAGAAGGCCAGCCCAACCATGCATTTAAGGATGGGGCGCTGCACTTGAATATAGCCCTGCTGATGATAATAAATGAAAAAGAAGTCATTAAGCCAAATTAGTTATGTACAGGACCATTTATTTTAGCCCGTTCGGCCATGGAGTAATGAGTTTGAGAATAAGATACAAAAAGGAACGGGTGGATTAGGTTATATTCTCAGTAAATGTATAAGGATAAGCGTATATTCTCTGTAAATGTGAGTTGAAACTCTAGGTTCTAACGAATTCAATGTAAAATAAAAGAGGATATGCCCGGCTTGGGTTAGAAATCCAATATCACCTGTCGGACACCCACCTGTTGTACATTTATGAAAGAGCCAGTGCTTTGTTTTCGTTTTTGCTTCTAGTTTATTTGTTGATTATTTTCTGCAGGAATGGCTTTGCACTGGCTTGTTCAAGTGTTTGTATGGTTTTTATCATATCAGCAACAACACTATCATCTTCATCATCTTCTTCTTCATCTTCATCTTATTCTTCGATGAATTCCAATTGCCAAAACAAATGCGGCAACATTAGCATTCCTTACCCGTTTGGCATGGGAGAAGATCCCACCTGTTACAGAAATGACGCTTTCAAAGTAGTATGCGTCGAATCTGACATACACCCAAAAGCACTCTTAGGAGGGCTCTTCGAGGTGTTCGACATATCATTGCAAGGACAGTTGATATAAAAATTTTCCATAGGTATGGAATGTTACTCCAAATCGGGCAATCAAACCTGCAATGAGCGGGGCGGCCTCTATATTTCCCAACTGGGTCTTACAGGGTACTTGACAGGTTTTGGAGCTTGTCCTTATACTTTATCCCACACACGCAACAAATTCACGGCCATTGGATGCGACACCACGGCCTATTTAAAGGGTACAAGGCATGGGGATAATAATGCAACCTTTACAACAGGATGTGTGTCAACTTGCTCGGACACTGCTAGTGTCATAAACGGATCCTGCACCAACATCGGCTGCTGCCAGTCCTCCGTCCCAGAAGGTCTCGAGGATTTTGAAGTGGACATTGATAGCTCCAGCAATCATACGAAAGTGTGGAACTTCAATCCATCCAGCTACGCCTTCGTCGTCGACCAAGACTTCAACTTGAACTTCTCCGTCTCCTAACTCTTTGGAACTAATTTTCGGGACCGAAATGAGCAGGTGCCGGTGGTGATCGACTGGGTGGCATCGTTGGATGAGACGTGCCAAGAAGCTACAAGGAAGAATCCGGACTACACATGTCTTAGTGAGAATAGCGCGCGACTGCTATAATACTAGTATCAATGACCCTGGCTATCGTTGCAGATGCTCTCCTGGTTACCAAGGGAATCCTTATGTACATGGAGGATGTCAAGGTATGATGATATCGCTTAAAATCTTGCTTCTTATCCCTTCTTCGAAATTATGTTCAAAATGTAATCTATTATATCATATCCAAAATTATTATTTTTACATCATCCTTTTTTTATTATAAATTATTAAAAATTTTATCAAAAATAAAAAAACGTTAAAAGAATTTCTTAAATATCAACACCTCTTAGATAAAAATCAGATCTTAAGGGACCGGTGAAAATTCGCGGGGCCTATTTCAAAAGTGGAGAATCAGAATGTGACAATGGACATTCATTTGATTTGATAGGTCAGATCTATACCCATGTATAGGATATGATATTCTTGTCCAGTCGGATGGTGACTTTGGCCTTAGGTACGCCGGCATACTCTTCTTGGCTCATTTGTCTCTTACTATTGTCAGCATGCGATGTAAGCCATAGATATGCTTCAATCAACAAGTAGGGCTGCGAACCAGTCTCACAGCTTGTGCACCACTCACTCGGCTAGCAAAAAATAATACTAGTAATAATTCCCACAGCCAAGATTTGGGTCCAATTGTACCAACGGCCTCGTAAAAGGGAAAGAGTTGAGCCTTCCCACTGTCAAAATGCGGAATAGGATTTCGGCTTGGGGTCCTCGACCTTACATGGAGGCGTGGACATAGGTGAGGCCAACCCAAACTCGGCCCATTAGGAGGCTTAGATTTCTTTGAATACCTATACCTATGTACAGTGTCCGTTCCATATTAGGCTTGGACTCCTGCACCTTAAATGGACTGACTCAGACTTTACCATTGGTGAGTCCAACTCAAATTCGGCCCATTGATAGGCTTTGGGGCGGACCCAAACACAATCACTAGGGTGCAAACCCGCCGCGTGATTCGAAAAGCTCCATTATATATACTATTAAAATTATAATTTTTTATTTAACTTCTTCACTTAGACTAATGCCTGCATCACCCAAATAAAATTCTTGGGTGTGCCATTGGATAGGTTAGATTTCTTTGAATACCTATGCCTATTTGCAACTAGTGTCCGTTTCCTATTAGGCTTGGACTCCTCACCACAAATAGACTCGAGCTTGGACATAGGTGAGTCCAACTCAATTCGGCCCATTGACAGGCTTAGATTTCTTTGAATACCGATACCAATGCCTGCCTGGGACACAATGCCAGCATCTATTATTGGATCACCATGCATGGCATCACACGGCTCTTGTCGTTACACGTGCTGGCCTGGTTGGCAATCTCCCACTCAGCCGAAAGAGCCCAAACACAAACACTGTCACCAATCCTCGTTGCTATTATAGTTGTTCTTTTATTTATTTTTTTAATTGTAATCATACCATATATATATATATAGATATATAGGAATGAGAGGCTTTATCTTAACAACAAAAAGCAGGAGAAGTCTCCTTAAGCTAGTACACTCATGATTGAGTGGTGTTAGTACTTTGGGATAACACATGCAAAGCAATCGATTTGGGGTATAGTAGTCAATTTCATTTTATCTAGGTTGAAATGGCTGGAGTTTTTCATTTCAGTCGTTTGGCCAAAACAGAGTTGTTGGTTAAGAAATATTAGTTTGATTTTCGGTCAATTTCAAACTATTTGGGCCAACTTTGCTCTATTTCAGCTGTCAATTTCGGTCTATTCTGACTCATTGTAGTTTGTAGCACAATTTTCACTATTTTTCTCAATATTCATATTAAAAAATGTATAATTTAGATTTTATTTTATTTTTTTATTTTTTTACATATATGTATATATATTTTTTAGTTTTTATTACTCAAAAAGATTACTTTAAAAAGCTTCGCTGAGATTCCAAAATACCGAAATATTTTATTTTGAGGGCCATACTAAAATGATGGCCTAAATGACGTTGACAACTATATGTTTAACTTGTTAGTATCACTCTTGGTCAGGCTAGTAAGGCAACCAAAAGGAAAAGAAAAAGAAGAAATTCCATGGAATTTTCACTCTTTTATAGGGGTGCTCGTAGGCCATAGGTTCAGCCTACTCAGATAGCACCTATGTCTAAAATGTTGGCCTATTTAATATTTGATACATGCTTGAATTAACTAGTAGGAAGCCTAAGTCCTAACCTACTTGATGAGTAGTGTTTGTAGCTTAGGGACTCGTTTTCCTAAACAACCGCACAGCTGGACTCCCGGTTTTTTACTTTTCGTAATACCTGCATAACTCGTCTCGGTTGACGAAATGGGTGGCTCCACCTAGGCATGATCGTACAGCCCGTGCTACGGGCCTATTTTAAAAAGTCACTCAGAGCCTTGATATCCTTTCCCCATGATCCTATTCTTTTGTAGATATCTCCCATTCTACCCTTAGGTCATTTTACACATGGGAGAATATGCCTCTCATAACATAATTAATGCCATTAAATAAAGGATCAAATATCTGTAGGGGCCCATTTGTTAATTAAATTTAACTGATAAAATAAAGTGAGGTGAATAGTTAATTCAAAAAATAAAAAATTAAGAGAAAATAAATTAATTAAATGATGAGATTTTATTTTTTAGTAAAGAAAAAATATAATTTTTTAACTTTTTTTGGTTAAAAGTAGATATTTTTTTATCAGTTAGAAGAAAAAGCAATTTTCCGACGTTTTGATGTAAAAAGATAGAAGAATTTTCTTGAAATATGATATTTTGATTTGACTCTTTTAATTTGTTGTGTTTTGATGAAATGAAAGATGGTTTTAACTTTTTTTTAGGTGGAGTTAACAAACACGCCCTTAGGGGTCATTTGCCTTTTACATGTGAAAGGAAAATGAGTTATATATATGTAAATAACTAATGAAAAATGTTTTGTATGTGAAACACATCACTATATTTGTCTAAATCACCAATTTCAAAAGATTTCTTTCATGTTTTTCACAAATTTCTCAAAAATTAATGAAGAATTAAGATAGTAACTAATATCTTATTCATTAATAAAAGAATATTGAATGGTCCAATTCATGAATTTGGGCCATAGAAGTACAAAAAAAATTAGATTTTTAGGTTGGGATTTTTTAAAGTTTTTTTATAAGATTGCCAAGATCCATAAACACTTTAGTTATGATATAATACATTTTAGGATTTCTTACCCCTATAAAGAAAATGAATGATTTGGATAATGAAATTGAAGCCCAAAAATGTGAAAAAAAAAAGAGTTTGATAGGGTTGAATCACCAACCTCTTTATACGCTCAGTACGATACTAGCTACTGCCTTGCTAAAGTGTCATGTATGTTGGTTTACTACCTGTTCAAGTATATAAATGAGATGTTGAAAATGACCTCATTTATATATCATTTTCATATCTCGTTTTATAGATCATATGAGCAGATGAGCGCAAACAAATATGCCAATGTGTAACTGAAGGTTTTGGGGGGTCGTCTAGAATGGATCTACATAATCAATCTCAACAATAATGTATATAAATAAACAACTACGTAAAGAAAATAATAATCAAAACAACACAAAAATACACATACTACAAGAAGGCATGATTTTTACATAGACCGGGCAAAAATTATGAGTCTGACCTGAACTAATAATCAAGCACTATGAATTATCACTCAGTTACAAACCACTTACAGATAACTTTTATAACATACTCCTCTTGTAAAGAATCACTTTACAACTACCGCTTGTCGCTGCCTATTACAAATCCACTTAGCTAGATACCTTCAAGTTGTTGCGCTTAACTCCTCAAATCTTCTATGCTTAAAAGACGATCTTCTACAAAAGATGTTGAAGACAAGAACTTTAGAACTTCAACTGTTGTACATCTCTCTTCAATGGATGCTTTAGAAAAGATGATTTTTAATAAGTAATTTTTACTTAGCTCAATAAGATCTCTATCTTAGGGTTGAGAGAGAAGCCCTTTTTATAACCCCGATTTTGTGCCTCATTTGGGACAACATAGCAAAGCCTTGTTTGATATAGAAATATAAATTCGCGCAATAGCAATTTCATAATTTCGAACATCACCATTTCTATAGATTTGCCATGGCCATAACTTTGTCATCTCAACTTCAATTGACGTAATCTTAGAACCTACGGATATTTACTCGAAATGAGCTTTACAACGGTAGATTGCTTGGCCATATTTAATGCTCGGTTTGTGAGATATTACCTTTTTAATCAAAATACCTTCATTCCTGATCTTCTAGGACTCTTTAACCTGTCAAACTTCTAATTTGAAATAAATAAAAATACAACTTTGACAGTTACTTGAATTTTGTTCAATCCATAAATTTAGCCAACATATTAAAATCCTTACAGTAACCGTTATACATGTACATTATTTACGTATATAAAAGAATGCAAAAAAATATTTCATGCATGTCATCAAGTATATATGCTTTGAGTTTTGCTATCAACATAGCTACCTCATCAGTTTAAATGATATCTTAACATTATGATATAGTCAATATGAGATAATGAGAGAAATCAATTAATGATATACAACTAAGTTCCAACACAATCATGGTGGAGCAGTGTTGGCACCTTACTAAAGATCAATCCAAGTAGCAGAAGAAAAAACCATAAATACACTAATTAGGTGTCATAAAAGTATGGTTCATATATGGTTTTTAGAGCTCATTTCCAAAAGGCATTGGATTGCTTTTGACCTTTCCTTTCAAGCTTATAATTAACTCCTATTTTGGATTTCCGTGCAGATGTTAATGAGTGTTTGGATAAAGACAACAATAATTGCAAGGAGATTTGCAATAATTTACCTGAGAGTGATTACTGCAGTTGCCTAGAGGATTCCTATTGAGATGGTAGGATTAATGGTACTCGTTGTACTAAAGATGCTAAAGGATTTTCGGTGCTCAAGATTATTTTAGGTAAGATTCTATATAATATTGCGAAAAGGCAGGATTTTGATGGAGGGATCTATGGTGGGGTGCAAATGGGTTGAATGTAGGGCAGAAACATAGGATCTAATATACAACGTAAGTGTTGTATCTAAATACTCATTCAGAATCCCTTTAATAGCAAAGAAAGGCAGGTGCTTTTCCTTGTATGGACTGGGATATGATATGCAACCTAAGTGTTGTATCTAAATCCTTAGTCATAATCTCTTTAATAACAAATGAATGGCAAGTGCCTTTCCTTATATAGATTCTATTTTAATAGAAACTTTGAAGGATTTTGGGAGATCCTCTAGAATGGATTAATGCAATTAATCTCAATACTATGTGTAAAAATAAACAACTACGCAGCGGAAATAAATCAAACAAAAGCACATACAAAAAAAATATAGTTTTTACGTGGGAACCCAAATCGGGAAAAAGCCACAACAAAAAATGAAGCACTATGAATCATACCACAGTTACAAGAGAATACTCACAACTCTTATCCAGTTATCGTGCAACCTAAGGACTTTGTAATTCCCTTACACAGTACCCCGCTACAATGACTATCTGTCATTCTTTGTTACAGATCCAAGCACCTAGATGTAGCACTTGACTCCCCATAACAATCTTCTACACTCAGAGAAGTAGAAGACAAGGATCTCTAGAGTAGAATTTCAGCCATTCAACTCGCTAATGAAGGAACTCTAGAAGAGATGATCTCCAAAATATATTCTCCACTTAGAACAATGAGATCTCTATCTTAGGGTTGAGAGAGAACCCTTTTTTATAGCCTCAAATTCGTGTATCAAAAGTATATTTTAATCAGGAAAGAAGTTAGCATAAAACAGGCAAGTTCCTCTTCCAATCGGACTGAAAAATCGTAAGTCGGTAAGATTGTGTGCACTTGTCTAATCGGGTGGATTAATGGTCCGATCAGTCGGATTAAGCCTCTGTCTAGTGAAATTTCAACACTTTTTTTGCAAACTTCCTGAGGCCATAACTTTTTCGTTTTAGCTCTGATTGAAGTAATCTTGGGCTCTACAGATATCTACTCGAAATGAGCTTTCCAACGGTAGGTCATTTGCCCATATCTGACGCTTGGTTTGTGAGATATGACCTTTTAAAACCATGTTGTCCGTAGAAAGTCACTTCAATTCGTCGCTCTTTCTTTGATTTCTTCATTTTAGTGCATCCGGTGACGTAAACCATTGTCCATACTTAAGGATATATAAAATACAATACTAATGAACTCAAGTTTTATCCAACCCATGAATTAGCCAACATAAAAATCCTTGCAAACTTGATAAGACAATCCACTTACACATCTTGCATTGAATACTACTGGATTGGGAGTTTTCCTGGTTCATCAAACTTAAATGAGGGAATGTCAAGTCAATCTTGATGTTAGTTTCCTGATGGCCTTGGCCCATAGTGTTTATGTGCATGTTATGTTTATTTGGCTGGGCTGGGCATATTAATAGAAACATGGTCAGTTTTTGTGAGATTTATTTGGCCGGGCTAGGCTTATATTTGAAATTTATAAAGAGGAAGCTCATTCCTAGCCCATTTAGTTGTTAGTCAAATCACAAGCCCAGCTTGCAAATGTAAAAAATATTACCCCAACACAGCACATGAACAATGATGGTAAAAATGACAAACATCATTCATGTTATAAGCCACATTTTGAATAAATCACAGCTTCGGCATTAAAAGCCATCTCATTAGATGTCACTATATGCCTAGAGTGATTGGTTAAATTAAACAATAAAAAAACCAAACAAGCTGGCTACATTCTAAATACATCTTTTTATAAAAAAAAAAAAACAGAAGGTAGTTGCAACAAAATGAGAAGTCTAGAGGTAGTCTCTTTGGAGATTTACTACATTTTTCTAATTGTGATTCTGAAATTTATATGGATTTGAACCTTTTAATAGAGAAATCTGTGGAGAATTTTGTATTGAAACTATCTTTACACAAAAACTATTGGAGGAAAAAAAAATTGTTTTCTAACACTATAACCATAGCATGATAACTAAGTATGATTTTTCGAATGAGGATCCAAATGTAGAATACATGGTTGTCTTTTTGTAACACTCCGACCTAACTTAATCTGGTTTAGTGATTAATTAATGACGATTTAGTTGTTAATTGTGTGTTGGCTTTGTTTTTGTTTGGTTCCGGGTCATGGATAGGTAGTTGGGTTGAGTTTAACCTGGTTTAGGTAGACATAAGCCCTTTTTTCGTAATTTTTGATTTTGTAAGACGCCGTCATTCATGCATCATCTTGGCGTCAACATGTGTCTTTCGTCATGCTCGTCAACTCCCATAACTGACTCGTATGCCTTCGACTTCACCTGTTTCCATTGGACCCTGATTTCACTTGAACTGTAATTAGTATAAACTAGCGGACTGTTATTTGATTTTGCTTATCCTTATCTTATATATCTTATATAAATACCGACCCTCTCTCTCTCCTTTCTCAACGTTTTCTCCCTTTCCCTTCGTTCCTTCTCTTTCTCCCTCTCAATTCTCATCTTCTCCAAGTAAGCAAGAAGGGGAAGAGCCTTTGATTTTGTTGAGTAACGAAGCATAAGGTAAGCTTTGGGGTCCTAATTCTCCTTCTTCTTCATGTCAACTACTGCACTTGCACTCACGTTCCTCTTTCTTTCATCCTTCTTTTGCATGCATGGGTGTTAGAGCAATGTGTAGTTGGCGGATTTGAGCCTAAGGACAACCGAGTTCGTGTTAGACTTCATTTGAGGCAAGTATAAGCATGATTTGGATAAACACATGTTGGTACACTATGATTGCATGCGTTTTCTCTTTATTCTCAAGGGTGTTTTGATGTATAGCCCTTATGTGAATGCATGATCTTGATTTTTCGTGTAATTGTGGTGTGAAGCCTTCATTTTCACTCCCAGTCGTTCTGTAACATAATGGGTTGTCCGACCGATCGGACTTCAGAGCCGACTAGTTGGGTGCTCCCAGAACCGAAATTCGACCGGTCGGACACCGAAATCGACCGATCGACTCTGAACTGCTCTGCTTTATAAGTTTCGGCCTGTGTTGATAACTTTTGTGTTCATTTTTTGTAACACTCTGACCCAGCTTGACCTTGTTTAGCAATTAATTAATGTTGCTTTAGTTGTTAATAGTGTTTTCCTTTTGTTTTGGTTTTGTTGCGAGTCATGGATAGGTAGTTGGGTTGAGTTTGACCTAGATTAGGTAGACTAAGCCCTTTTTTGTAATTTTAGCTTTTATAAGACATGGTCATTTTCGCATCATCTTGATGTCAACATGTGTCTTTCGTTGAGCTCGTTACCTTTCATAACTACATCGTCCGTCACCGATGTCGTTCGATTCCGTTGGACACGTATTTGACTCAAACTGTAAATAGTCTCTTGAAATGGGCTTTCTTGCAATTTGGCCTTTAATCTTATCCAATATAAGAGCCATCACCGACTCAACTCCCTCACTCTCTTCTCCTCCCTCACGTGGAAGGCTCTCTCTCGCTTCCTCTCGATTCTTTTCTTCCCGATCACCACTAAGAAGAGGAATTTGTGCTCTTTCATCCCTTGGTGTAAGATTGAGGTGAGTGCTAGGTCCTTCCCATCTCCCTCATCTTCTTCATCTCGTTTTCCATGATTGTACTCATGAATTCCCTTTCTTTTTCTCATGCATGCATGATAGTTGTGAGAGTGTTAAACGTGAATTGAGGCCCAAGGACAACAATTGGCGTATTTGAACTTCATTAAGGCAAGTATAAGCATAATTAGTATGAACCCATGTTGATATATACTTGATTTCTAGATGATTCTCATGATCTTGCATGCCGAGTATGCTTACAGCCCAATTTGAGCTCATTTCCTTCTTTTAGATGTGTTTTTGCTACTTTGGTGTTTTTCCTGTTTTCTTGTAATCGATTCAGACATCGACCCAGTGCATTCACGGTGAAGCCGTGAAATGTGCTACGGCTATGCCGTAAACTGCCCTACGGCTAAGCCGTGACCTAACTGTGAACCTAGTCGTATGTCAATACAGGGTGACACCTGAAAATAACTGAGAGTATGCAAATCAGCAACTCTTCTACGGCCTAGCCATTGCTAAGCCGTGAAGCCTTCTACGGCTAAGCCGTAAGGTTCTTTCGGCTAAGCCGTAAGGTTATCCACGGCTGAGCTGGCTGACCTGAACAGTAAGAAAGTTAGGAAAGGAATAAGACGCATAGGACTTTTATTATAGAAGGTAGGCAACATGGACTTGCCCAACGGATTATGTAAACATACGTGAATGATCTCGAGGGCTGTGAATCATTCATGTTCGTTATCCAGTTGTTAAGCACCTCCCATGGGTGTTGGTTTAAGGGACTTCGGTGCACCAGGTGATACAATGCAACACTAGACAACAGTGTAGCGGATAACTTAAAACGACATTATTATGCACGGTTAGAAATACTGGATAATTAGATTAGAATTGGCTAGTAAATGAATTTGATTCGATATACTAAGAGTTGCTTGCATGATATGTTGTATTTCGATCATTGATTTCCACTCTTTAGCAGGATCATTGCATGTAACATCGAAACTCGTACTATGTGTCCACCTTGAGTATGCATGTATGTATGTATGATATCAAGCTTGCATGTATAAGACATGTTTTCGGATACACACGCAGGATATGCTTGTTATGATCTACTCAGGGTTTTCATGATTAACTCTGTATGGTCAGGCACTACTTAGCCTCAGCCTTAGGATCCTGATGAGGTGAATTTGGTGTAGTTTACATGGCCTTGCTGCAGTAAGGAAACATCTTGGGGAATCCAGACCCCAAGAACCCGAGACCCATTCGTACCCTGGCCCGGTCAATGGCGTTCTCTGCACGGATATAAGATCTCTCTTTTGGGAGCATATGACAATGTAGTCGCCAACTAGTTATGTACACAGTATATATACATTGATTCACATGGCATGTTTCTTTCTTACACAACAGCTTAATATATGAATGTGCTCTGTTATGATTTTTATGATGTTTTTTATTCTATTAAACACAGCATGTGTTAACTTGTTATGGCTTATACTTTGCTGAATCGTTTTATTCATGAGTTGTCTTTGGTGTTATAGGCTCAGATACCCAGATCGACCCTCGTCGGTCGACCATACTCCAAATGAGGCCCCCGAGGTCCCATCAGGACTAGAGAAGTGGATGTAATCACTCCATCAGATAGCGCCATGGACATCATTGCATATGAGTCGTCATCATTTTGAGATTTGTCACGATTGGATCCTTGCATAATTTGTACATGTTTATTTTGTTTCATTTTGTAAAACCTTTATCTATATGTCAGTTCTGTTTTCGTACTTTATTCTTGTATTGTATTTGTACATCATTGCACGTGTGAACCTTCCCTTGTGCGCGTGCATTTAGACCAGGTCTACGTGTACAGGCACGGGAGTACGTATGTCATTGGTTTGGCTTTTGCTAACCCCCAAACTTCTGGGCTCGGGTTGTGACATTTCTATTGTCCTATCCTTCACACTAACCAAGAATCCTTTTAGGTTATATTCTTGAGTCCCGTGGCTCGTGAAGTATGTAAGGAAGTCTTCCAGAGACCTCCAATAAAAGGTAGGTATGCATTGACCTAATAGGGCCTTACATTATAGAATGGCAGTGACCTGCCCAATGGAACACAAGCATCGCATGACTTAAGTGTGATGCATTCATGTGTGAGTTGTTCAGTGTTAAGCACCTCCCTATGGGTGTTGGTTTAAGGGACTTCGATGCACATTTATGATACAATACAGCACTAGACAACAGTGTATCAGATAACTTAAAACTACATCATCATGCACGGTTAGAAACACTGGATAACTAGATTAGGGTTGGCTAGTAAAACAAATTTAGATTCGATTGAATATTGACTTGCATGGCATTCTATATAACAAGCATTGACCTCCACTCTTTTGTCCTATGATATGGTAAGTTCGATTCGTATGATCTGTTCGATATGTTTCCTTTAACTTGAGTTTTGTCTGTAGGAGGTGGAGATATGAACGTATGATATGTGTTTGACATGATTGATATGATATGCACTCTTAACTTAGGTTCTTGTATTTGTTTGATCCCATATGGTCAGGCACTACTTAGCTTCAGCCTTAGGATACCGACGGGGTTGAATTTAGCGTAGTTATACAGCCTCGCTGCAGTGAGTATATGTCTTGGGGCTTTCAGACCTCAGGAACCCGAGACCCATTCATACCCTGGCTTAGTCGATGGTGATCTCAGTATGTGTGTCCCTAACAAGGGAGTATAGGGCAAATGTAGTAGCCACCTAGTATGTACATTTCACGAAAGCATTGATTCTGAAAGCATATTTCATTTGAATGCACAACTGCTTAGTATACGAAATTGAAATTCTACGATTTAACCACTGTTACTTATTCCAATAGATACAGCATGTGTTAACTTGGTATTGCTTATGCTTTGTTGAATCGTTATATTCATGAGTTGTTCTTGGTGTTGCAGGCTCAGATCCCTCGACCGATCCCTCGTCAGTCAACCAGACTCCAGGGGAGACCCCAAATGCTCCATCAGGTTTAGAGGAGTGGATGTGATCCCTCCAACGGAGCGCGACAACGTCATACATGCATATGGGTCTTCCTGATTTTGGGATCTCATGGGATTTTGGGTTTCTGATGTATTCTTGATCTTAACAAATCCGTATATGTGTATTTTGATTCGTCGGCATAACCCTGACCTTATGTAATCTTTTGTATATATATTCTTTTGTTCTAATGTATGTCTCTTGTTATGGTTTGATACCTACAGCTTCTGCGTACATGTATTGACACATGTGAAATTTCTCTTGTGAGTGTGCATTTAGATAAGGTCTAAGTGTATATGCACGGGAGTACGTGTGTCACTGGTTAGGTTAGGTCTTAACCTCCTATATCCTGGGCTCGGGTTGTGACACTTTTCCCTTCTAGCTAAACCTGTACAGTTTAATTTGTGCATGTAGGAACCGGCTCAGGTCTTCTATTTCTACTCATTGGAAGCACTTGGACATATTGGATGTGGAGGAAAACAAGGAGCATTAAGCTAAAGGAGAAATACTTTCAACAAAATGGAGACTTATTGCTATAGAAAAAGATTTGTTCTCGTAAAGATGATACATTCAAGATCTTTAACATTGAAGAGTTAAAAAGAACAACAAAGAATTACAGTTGTAGCACAGTTGTTGGGCAAGGAGGCTATGGTATAGTCTACAAAGGAATTTTACCGAACAACAAAATAATTGCCTTTAAGAAATCCAAATTAGTAGATGCAAGTCAAATTGAACCGTTTATCAATGAGCTTGACATTTTGTCTCAGATCAATCATAAGAATGTGGTGAAGTTCTTGGGATTTTGTTTAGAGGACCAAGTCCCTATTTTAGTTTATGAATTTGTCCCCAATGGAACCCTCTACCACCACATCCATAAGGCAGATCATTTTTCATCAATCTCATTAGAGAACCGGTTAAGGGTCGCCTTTGAAATAGCAGAAGCATTGGCCTACTTGCATTCCGCTGCATCCACGCCAATAGTCCACAGAGATGTCAAGTCTACTGACATACTCTTGGACAATAATTTCATAGCCAAAGTATCTAATTTCGGAGCTTCAAGATTGGTGCCTATTGATCAAACTCACATAACCACATTGGTGTAAGGGACATGGGGATACCTAAACCCAGAGTGCTTCCTAACTAGTAAGTTAATAGATAAAAGCGATGTGTATAGTTTTGGGATGGTTCTTGTGGAACTCTTAACAGGAGAGAAGCTTGTATGTTGGGATAGGACCGAAGAAGAAAGAAATCTTGCCATATACTTTGTTCATGTGATGAAAGAGAACCGATTATTTAGAATCTTAAATGAGCATGTTCGTAGTGAGGGTTCAGAAGAACAACTCAAGGCCATTGCTCAACTTGCCTTGAGATGCTCAAACTTTAAAGGAGAACAACGACCTACAATGAAGGAGGTGGCATTGGATCTACAAAGGCTAAGAGGGTTTCAAGACCATCCTTTGTTTAATAATAAGGAAACTGAGGAGTTTCGGTGTGAAGCATCCCAAGGTTTAATTGAAGATGCCTATGGGCAATATGACATTGAGAACCAATTTATTTCAACACCAAGATTGGAGGTCAAGAGTTTTCACTCACTTTGAGTATATAGAAGAGTTCCAATTAGTGAAAGTATGGGGCCACTATATTTCATCAAAATTAGTTAAATTCATGTATTGAGTGTTTTAACAAATTTTAACTCTTATTTCTTTGTTTTATTTGTGTTTAGAACTATAGGTTTTGTATTTCCAAATAATGGATACTTATTTTTGCTATCTAGCCTGATGCAGGCCTTAGAGTTAGGGTTTGTATAGAGTGCCAAGGCACGTGTCCGAAGACACTTCGAATCGTCTTCAAAAAGACTTCAACTCACGATAATGCACCTGCAGGGATAAATCCACAATTTTATTAATATATTCAAGTTTGAATAATTGTCCTCTACAATATCAAATAAATAAGAAAAGAAAACTTAGAGCCTAAAAAATCTAATTAACCTAGAAAACTAAATCCTAATTACAACTCATTAAATAAAATTAGCAATCAAATGATATATAATTACTAAAATAAAGCCCTAAATCTAGTTGAGCCATGCATATGTGGCAATGGAGGTCAATATTACATCATTCTCCCTGACTTGGAAAGAACTCGACCTCGAGTTTGGTAAATATTTGCTTGGGTCAAAGATTAACTAGATAAACTTTTGATCCATTGGCCGAGCTCAAGATTGTGCACACTTCTTGAAAACTCTAAGCATTACCATAATATTGATTTCACAGACCAAGTGTGCGTTGATGCACCATTGAACCATTGGAGACATCCTCTATGAAAATTTTACTATTAGCTCACAATCTTTAACTAGCCGATCTTCATCTTCCAATTTCCGTTGTTGGTTCCCAAAAACAAAATCAATGTGAGAATTAGTGTGGGGATTTTCAACAACTGGTTTGTCTTTTTTTGGTGTTTGCGCTTTTTGATCATCATTATTCATAGGAGAAATTTCGAGGCAAACTATAAATGTGGAATCTTCTATGTCTGGCAACTTTTTAGTCGGTATATCCTCTGTCATTGGTGTCTCAACATGGTTTTCCTGTGATTTATAGTGATTCTTTTACTTGAGGCATAACTTTCACTAGATATTACCCTTTAAGCATTCGTTCCACACGAATTGCTTCCCAATATGTATCATGAATGTTTTTACAATCATTCATTTTCTCCATTGTTTTCAATCTCAATCCTCTGATGAAACTAATTAAGTCATGTTCTTCCTCATCTTCGAATCCACACTTGTCTTTGAGCAATAAAAACATACCACCATAGTTAAGAACAGACATTTCTTCTTGTTTCAAATTAAGGAATGACAAAAAATAGACTTGATTTTCAAAATACAATGAGCCATATTTATCTTCATATTTGTATCTTTGAAGTATGTTGAAAATTGTGGTATCACAGAGTTTCATCGTGGTTTAAAAAATGGATGAACTAAATGTGTAGATAAAAACTCCGCAAGCACAATGGCAAAGGTGGATTTGCAATCTAACCTTTGATGGCTCCAAAATCACAAAAACAATTCCAAGCCCTTGAGTGCCTATTGCTGATGTCAGCAATGATGTCAGAATAATGAAGTTGTCTTGCTGATAGGCTTATTGTTTGAATGGGTCAAAATAACTTGGCCCAACTGATAATGAACCGAATTGAATTTAGGCCTTTATGTTGCACATGTAGAAAGTGGCACATAAGGTCCACTTGGCCTTCATGCGAACAAAAGAAACAAAGGCATAAATTTTTTTTCTTGCTCTCTAAAAATGAAGAAAAGAGAACTTTTCTATTTGGGCAACAAAGATGATGACGAGGGGTTGGTTTGGCAAGTCTGTGATAAGAGAGATGATGCAAGTGGAACAGTAATGGTTGTGGTTGAAGTAGGGTTTTGGATGATGCAGAGGATGTTTATGGTAACCACAATGGCGCAGGTGGGCTTGGCTGGCGATAGCGATGATCCCAGTGGTGGCGGTGGTAGCTTTGGTGACTGACGTTGTGCAACGATTAGGTACGATCTCCGCTCCTTATCTCCTCCTTTCTTCTTTCCTCTTCTAACTTTTTTCTTTTTTCATTTTTTTTTTCTGAGATGGGGAATTAAGTGGTGTTGGGGCTGCGAAAGTGGAGATAGGGTTTTGGCGGTTAACATCCGGGCATGTTGGGTTTTTTTTTTTTTTTTGGTTTGGGATATTTGTAGTGGATAAGGTCTGCCATAGGTGGGGGGGGGGGGGGGGGGGGGGCGGGGGGGCGGTGGTTTCGGTTGTGGACAAGGTTTTGATGATTGAGGGGAAAAACGGCTGGTCGGAAAGGGGATTGCATCCGGTTTAGGGTTCTAGGTCTCAAGATGGAAGGGCTTTGGGAGTCGATGGTGGTGAGTTCAGGGGACAGGGACTCTAGGATTTTGGCTTTAGGAGATGAATTGTGGTGGGCTGGGGATGGTTATGAGTGATGAATGAATGTTGTGGGTTATGGGATAGATAGTTGTAAAAGGATAGAAATGGATGGTGGGTGATAGAAATGGATGGTGGGTGATGGAATTGAGATGGATGGATAACAGTAACATGCCAAACTATCAAGGGATTGACTTTATTACTATACTGATGCAGGCCTTAGGTTTGGGGTTTGCGTAGAGTACTGGAGCAAATGTCCGAGGACATTTCAAATAATCTTTAAGTAGAATTCAACACACGAGGATGCACCTTGAGGATAAACCCTTAATTTTATTAATCAATCTAAGTTTGAATAATTGTTTTTTATAATGTCATACAAATAAGAAAAGAAATTTTAGAGTCTAAGAAATCTAATCAACCTATGAAACTAAATAATATAGGGAATTAAATCTTAATTATAACTCATTAAATAAAATTAGCAATCTAATGATAAATAATTACTAAAGTAAAATCCTAAATCTAATTGGGCCCTACACACGTGGCCACTGAAATCAATATTACATCATAGCCTAGGAGGTTAAAACCTAAGAGAGTCCACACAAGTGGAAAGAGGAAGCCTACAGTGGTGGATCAAGGATTTTCGTTTAAGTGTGCGGATCAAAATAAGCAATTAAGTTATGAGAATAAACCCATGATTTTTATATGGACCTTGGGGGTGGATGCAGGATTTTTATATGAATTTTCAAAGCCAATTCAAAATTTTTATTGTGGATGTAGAAGTGGACCAAGGTCTGGTGGGCGTGACCACCCCCACGTGCATGTACTTGTGCCCTCCCTTGAAATCCCACACCGTGCGAAGGAGAGTCTGAATTTGTGGAAAGAGAAAGGCCACAAAATGGGAAGAGAAACCCACCGATGTGGGAAGAGTAGCTTACCCAAGAATTATTCCGCCAGAGTAATGTGACATGTGAGATTTCCAACTAAGCAACCCCCTTATTGTCTTTTTGTTCTCATTGTAAGTGACTTGAATTCAATATCAACACTGGGGTTGAATGGATTAGTCCAACCCAAAAGATGAAAACATCCTCCTTTATAAATAAAAAATAAAAACTCAAAACCAACACAAAGGTGTAACCTTCGACTATGCCTATTGGCTTTAATCCCCCCTTGGATTTTAGAATTAAAATCCTCAATGGGCCGGCAATGTAAGTCCTGCCCAGTTGGGAAATCTCTGAAAGAACAAAAAAGTGACCCGAGCAAAAAAATTCCACTCGGCCGTGTAATTTCATTCCTTTAAAAAGGGAAGACACGGGCTGGCCTTCCAAAACCCTAGATCAATGTGTTATAGAGATGACTTCAAGGTTTCTCCCCTCTATCCACACCTTGATGAAATGTCTCTGAAACCTTCGGTTAGTCGGAGGGTCTTGATCTGAAATCAATAAAAAGGCATTTCAGAAAGCCATTGCTCGATTCTCATCGGCTCTTGGCTCGCTATGATGCCTACATCTTCTTCTTCTTCTTCTTCTTCTTCTCTTTTGCTTTTTTCTCTTTTCGGTATTTGAATGATTCTTAACAGGATATTACAATTTTGTGTGGTGTTACTATTAAAGCGTTATTTTGTGGCCAACTCAACGTAATCTGTAATATCCGAGATGAATCAGAACCACCTTATTTCTTCTTTCCTTTTGGGGAGTTAGATTACCCCATGCGACTTTTGTTAGGCCTGTTCCTATTCTATCTGTATAGGGTGTTCAATACCATTAACATATAGCATATATGTGTCACAGAAAGATGGATTTTTATGACTTCCTGTAGATTCTTTTGTGGTAGTTCCAGGTTCAGTCCTAAGGCCAGAAACCTGGTTTCAATTCTACTAATGGATGTAAGAAAAAAGACAGCTGTACCTGGTTGGAGATGTGCATTAATTTTTACCGGAGAGTTATATGAGTACCTGCTTTGGCACCTGCAGTGATGGTCGAATTAATCCAACTGCTGTACTGAAGACGTCAAAGCTGATCTAGGCCCCTAGGGGTCAAGATAATTTCACGTATGATTCTCTAGCTAGGATTGAAATATCTGAAATTTTGGAATATGTAAGCGCCAGTCCTAGTCCCCTAAGTTAATGGGCTAAAACATTTGAGCCCAGTCCTTAAACCTAAAAACAATGCCAAAATCAATTCTGTATTCCAACACTCAGTTGAGACCAAGTTGAGCCAACACCCCAATGATCAACCGTAGAAAAGATTTAGGAGGTGGCCCACCATCGGATTGGTTGGAGGGCAAAGTCAGACCTATTTACTTTATAAAAAAAAATTGGACTGGCAAGAGTTAAACCCTCGGTTGGAAACGGAGTCAGCCTTTTTTTGGAATCTTTTCTTATTTTGGATATGACCCTCCTTGGCCCATGGAGTCAATGAAAACTTTTTGTTTTTTAAGATTTATTTACAAAAATGTACTTATCTTTTCAGGGCGTTTAGAAACACATTTGTTCTTGTGTTTTTATTTAAAGACACCTTTACAGAAAGAGCAGCTAAAAGAAAAGTAAATCTTCCTCCTCTCATTTCCTTTTTTTTTTTTTTTAATATATCTTCCCATGTTAGAGTTTATTCTTGAATTAAAGCACCTTTCTTTACAACATGTTTAGGGTGAGTTGGGCATTTTTCGTTCTTTAAATATTTTTATACTGAGATTTGATTTTGTTGAGAATGATTAATTTTGAGAATAACTACTAACGTGATCCATATCTCATCTACAGAACTTGATTCCCATCCTATTATGGTCGGTTGTGGGGCAAATAAACCTGACCTCAATGTAAAACAAGTGAGGTTAGGGTCGACCTTCTTACCTGCATAACTCATTTAAGAGTTAAGGTCGAACCACGTATCTTTTAATGATTTGGTGGGTGGCTTTTTTTTTTGTACTTGGGAAATTTTATTAGCCGAGCTTGCATTAGGCTTTTTTTGACCTAAAATTAAACTCATATGTCGCATTAATGCTTGAAATGGGTTGCGCTACGCCAAAATTCTACAAATCTGGTAAGTACTTTTTGGTAGAAAGATAATTCAATTAAAAAAAAAAAAGAAAAACAACAACAACAACAACAACAACAAGGAGTGGAAACCACCCTATAGAGTCGAAAAAGGACTCTTATGAAACATAAAATCACCATAAGTTTGCCCCCAGCAACATCATTAAAAAACGGAAGGATATAGTCAAAATGAATATTCTCAAAAGAGCCCGCTAGAGCCAAAATATCTAAAATCAAAGTTCTAATTAAGCAATTTTTCATTCCATTGATATTATCAATGACTTTAAGGACATATGAGAGAATATGAACCCTTATGATTCCGAGACTTTTAGCCCTCCTTAGCATTGAGAGAACTGCTCTTGTTTCGACTTCCTTTGAATTAAACATCGTTAGCCTTTGAATAAAGTACTTACATCCACAAGATTACCCTTGAAAAAATATACTAAAGCTAAAATATGTCTTTCCACCTTCTTTAAGGAATGCGGCATCTGTGAAGATTTGAATCTCATCATTATTGACCATTAAAAATGAGGTTTAATTCCACGTCACTTCGAGTTATGGGATAGAGCATTACTTAGAATGATATGAAATGGGTTTAGCGGTGCTCGCTTGAACTTGGCCTAGTTTCTATCATCCCACGTGCCCCACCCAATTACCTATATCCACATTTTCAACCCGTGGCTCATGCCCAAGAAATGTTAAAACTTTCTAGTCATCACATTCCTTCTACTAATAGGGCAAACATTTTTTCAGGATATTGTTGGAACTAAGACTGATAGGCAATAAGAATCAAACTGCTTGGCAAAGTCACAGTGAAATAAAATATGTTCCACCGAGTCATTCTTTATTCTTTATATGGGGCCGTTCATATCAATCGAGCCAATCTTCTTATAAAGTAAAGATCTTACGGAGATTGTCTTACTTCAATATTTTCAACCAAAAAGAAGGATTCTTTACAGCAGGGGAATTTTCCTATAAACTTTCCAATTAATAGTTCGGTTCACTCCTATTTAACCAATAATGCACGTAGATTATCAACTCAAGTTGATCCATATCAAGTGCAGCCTGGAATTACCTGTCTCTTTTTAAAAATGGAAATGATCATACATATTGGACTTAAAATGGAGATAATTTAAGTCAACTTAGACTCATTTTGACATGATCTAACTTAAAATGCAGATAATTTAACTAAACCTAGACTCATTTTGACATGATCTGACTCATTTGCCCCTCTTAAATTAGAGTTGATTCATCCTCTTGCACAAAGAAAATTTTCCTATTAATGAGCCAGTTAATGGGTCCTACTGAAATACATATTATTTTTTTTTAATTGGCTCAATAGTCAAAATATAGAAAGTAAAGAGCTCTCACCAGGGTTTAGAACTTGGTGAAAGCTATGAAATGGGCGCTTTATTCACAAGTCATGTCTTCTATTCTCATTTAAATGCATATTTATCAAAGGAGAGAGAGAGAGAGAGAGAGAGAGAGAGAGAGAAAATAAGGTGACGACCTCATAGAGGAGGAAAGAAAGACAAAGAAAAAAAAAAAAACAAAGAAGACAAAGTCAGTTACACCATACTTTTCTCTCTTTATCTAACAACTTAAAAGTTAATTGCATCTTTATCAAAAGCTATTTTCAAATTCAACCTCACAGTGAGTGAAGACTCAAACGAGGGTAAAATTATATTTGGTGTTATATATCCTGATGAGGTGGCCTCAAGTGGACCCATGGGTTTGTACAGTCCACTGGTGGGATGACGTTTCTCACAATAAAAACGCTGTGACCTTATCCGTTGGGTGGACCTGTTCGTGTCAAGGCACAATTGATGCAGGGAGCAGCAGAAATCCTTTGAAATCCATGGAGCTGTTGCCACGCAAACGCAAAGCAGATAAGCTTTCACGTCAAATTGGATTAAAACAAGACAGTGATCCCCAAACAGTACCACTGTACCGACAAGCAATCCACTGTCCCACAATTTATCTCCGTTATCTCCGGCTATATCACTGTACCCACAATCAATTCACTTTCCGACAATGTATCTCCCTTATCTCTATATTCATATGATACACTTCTTGATCACCATTAAAAAATACTCCTCGCTATCTCCTCTCCTTAACACTCCAGGGTTGTAAATGGTTTTCAATTCTTCAATCATACAAAAGTTTCAGCCTATTAATAATTAGATTTAAATCCTTATTTAGGTTCTGATAAGTAAATGGGCCTAAATCTGAATCCTATTTTTTAACCATTGATCTAAATGATTACGGATTAGTTTTATCTTGGTTCCAACCCATGGATTTGAGATCTGACATATTACTCTAAATTTTAATAATTTTTCCTAAAAATTAATTTTTCTCTAAAGCATTTTCTACACAAACTTGGAGTTGGACATAAACCTAGTCCATGCACAATTCCGATTCTAAGTCCATCATCTCATGAACGATTTCGGTTTAGAATCTAAATAACTAATTCTAAGTCGATTCTTGTTCCAAGTCCATCCTCTCAGTAACAGCTAGGGTTTCGGGTTCACCATGGACTCAAACGGGAGCTGACCCATTTAAAACCCTAATCATAACCTAGACAAAGCAATCTAAATGGGTTGAATCCACATCCACCAATGTAGTCACAAGTGAACCTCATGTAACCCTTCATATTTTTCAGTTGGGTTTTTGTTTGAGATTTTTAACTTGTTTTATAAACATGTCTGGCTAGGGTTGAATCTATTATTGATCATGGGTGCAATTAAGAAATTGACTTTTATGGGAACACTCTATTTTATCATGGGCCATATGGAATATAGTAAGGATTTTTAACTAATTTTTGCCGGTGATGGTGATAGTGAGAAATGGACAAATGGTGTATTGCCTGTAAACTGACCCAAACTCATTGCCAACCTTGTTTCAAATCCAAATGTCAATAGTTCTCCTTTGGGTGAAGTTACTAAATATAAATCATGCCAAGCGGCTATGTTAACTCCCTAGCTAATTGCTAATCCCTTCACACCATGTTGGAAGACTTGGATGAAATCAAGTGACATCTTCCCATACAAGGGTTGTCTGTTCTAAATAGATATTAATTTTTCGTTTATCCAAATACAAAACATTAAGTGTTGGAACTCTCCTCTATTTCTATCATCTTTATGTTATAATTTTTTAAAACATGTACATCTAAACACTTCCAAGTAAAAGATGAGTCTATAATTTTTTTTTTCTAAACTTTTAAAAACTATTCTATTACTCTATTAAGAAATGAAAGGACCAAAACACTGATTGATACAATAGCTACGACCTACTTTAAAACCGAGCTTCATTCACATACACCCCATCACTAGATTCAATTTGGCAATGTTCTAGACATTATTGGCTAAACTCTCCTTTTCTTCTATTCAAAATGCATATGGGAAAATGGTTTTATTATTTCTATATAGACAGGTGCTGCTGCTTTGAGTGTTATTTTATGACTTTTTATGGCTTTGTTGTTATCTTTTTTTAGAATGTCTGTTTTTATTTTTTTTCTAAAATGAATGAATCCTCTTTTACCAAAATAAATAAATAAATAAATAAGGTCTAAAGAGCATTTGATCGGCCGAATGGCCTTTCATCTATATTCAAATTTATGTATCTAGCTGTTCCTCTTGGCTCATGGTTATCAAGCAATTGGGAAATGCCCAATCATTTTCAGTCAGTCCCACATTTAGAAACGACAACAAGATTTGCTTTGCCCCATATTTTAATGCCTTTTTTGTTTTGCATTCATCGAGGTTTACGTCTCTGTTTCAATGTTGGTTTCCACTGTTTTGACTTCCTCCTTTTTAAATGTTATCTCTAGCAATATTCGATTAATTTTAATAAAACATAGGGCCTACTTCTTTTTAAGGATCTTTCGAATCCGTGTCTGGTGGATGTCTAGGACTTTTAAAATTCTAAATTTTTTATATAGTTTTTCACTCTTAAATTTCTTGCATTGATATTGGAATTTCTGCATAAGAATAGTAGACATCTTGATTTCCATCTATTTCAGGGCAACTAAAGTTCACAACTTAAACTTTGACATGAGTATGCATTCTGTATGTACACATTTGTATATATATAGTACATACCACATTGCGTGAAATGTATAGGCTTGTGGTTATTATACTAACCATCATTGGATAAATATTGTGCTATCTATATGGGTCATACTTAGTCACAAAATGCAATATTCAAATGTAGCGCACATCTTTAGAAATAAAAAAGAAGAAGTATAGTATATGGAGTTCTTACAGAACAAAATAAAATATATATGTATAACCAAAATTTATAAGTTTAAAGATAATGAATCTACACCAATCCAATATATAGAGACATCCGCATGTAGGTTCCGTGTAGTTTTTTTTTTTCCCCTAGAAGAGGTTCCTTGCAGTTGTAATATGCAAAATCCGCTTAAGGGGCTTTTGTGAGAAGTGGCTAATTAAGACATTGGAGTTCCATTATAAAGCCGTGGGAATTTGAAATTTTAAAAATTCCAAATGCTTTCTTACATTTGGGATGCTTGAGTTTTTTTACATCTTTTGATGCTAAAACTTTTGAATTTTTAACAATTTTCTAAATAGTTATTTTAGAATTTTCAGACAGCCAAGATATCCATAAAAATCCTAGTAAGCAAATGGCCTCAAAATGCTTTTTGGCATTTCTCTTGCTTGGTTTTTATGTTTTTGAGTCTAGTTTCTCACTTGCTCATGTACATCCTCCATATTTTGATAAATTTTATTTGTTTTTTGAAAAAAAAAAACTAGACAAAGTGGGAGCGGATTCAAATTTTGGTCGCATTTTTATTCAGGTCTATTTGACAATATGTTGGACCTTAGGGAAGGCAAGAAACAAGTTCCTTTTCACCGGCAAGCAGCTAAATCTCACAAATAATACTTTCGGCAAATTCACTATTGCATATCTTAATCATCCTTTCTTTGTAATGGATAGAAGAAAAGTTAAGGAAGAGGAAACCCCAAGTGTAATCAAATCTGTGGAGGAGGGGATGATATTCTTAGTTGCAACTTGTTGGATGGTTGGTGAGAAAGTTGCTTTTGACTATGTTGCTTTGCTTAAAGGAGTTGTTGTGGATGCTGGTGTTTTGATTGGTCGAAGAGTCTTTTTGTCAAGGCAGGCTGAAATGAGAGCAGTTCTCTTAGATATAAAGAAGGGAGCAAGAAAGGCTTTGCAAGCATCCAAATGTGCTTAGATGCAAAGGAGGTGATTCACGCTCTTAATGGCAATTTTGATTGGACGATCAACCCAATTGTTAGTAGTACAGGGAATTTAATTTTGTTAGTAATGTAAAGAATCTAATTTTGAACTTTTGTAACCCCAAGGGTTAGTTAGCCTAGGACCATAGTTTACTCTTGGAGGTTGCAGGTTCAAATTGTGATACTACACTGGGGCTATAGGGGATTTACTTGGCTCTCCCTAGGCTCGAAGGAATTAATCCGGCTCAAAAGGCCAATACACCTTCCATTAGCAAAAAAAAAAAAAAAAAAAAGGGACTTTGATCATGTAGTGGTTTCTTATATTCTTAGAAACTTTAATTTGCCTACTCTTAGGGGAAGGTTGCTGATTATAGCTTTTGTGGTATAGTTTTGTTAGAGTGTGGGTGCTTCTATCTTTGTTCTTGCTTTTTTTTTTATTTTCTTTTAATTTAATGAATGGATCTATTAACAAAAGGGGTGCACCTGGGGACCCACTTGGGGATTGGGATGGGGATGGGGTGGGGGAGGATTTGAATGACTTCCTAAGACCCTTCTCTCTGCAAAAAATGAGTCACAATCGTGATTTTTATCATTTTCATCTCAGCTCCAAAAGTTTAATGGTTAAAGTTTATTCGGATTGATGCACAGTTGATCTAACGGTCAAATAAATTCGAATTTGACCAAAAATTCATAGACATGTGGAATTTAGGGGGGTGGTGTATTTGGTCCATTTGGGTGGATAAGGGGTTCGGCTTACGGAATCTCTTATATATGCTCGAGCTTAGGGGAACTTTTCCTATATATATGTAAGTCCAAGCCTTGACCATAGAATGACTTGACTATAGGGTTGATACAAAAGGATCAAAATATATAATGCCATGGCTATATTTATATGTTTATATAAGCGATGGTTATTAGGTGTGCACCGCGCGCTGTACGCACTTGGGGGTGGGGCCACTAGATGGCCCATCCAAGTGGACCACACACATGCACCTCTCTTAATTTGCACTCGTCCACAGGGTTTGGGTCCCATCGAAACAGACTAGATTGTTGAATCGGCTACACACACATCCGAAATGGGTTGTACACCGTTGGAACTTGTGAGGCTCTGATGGAGATGATAGAGGTAAAGGATGTAGTTGATTTTTTACATAGAGGAGGGGTCCAAGGAGATCTTTCAATCTCCATTGTCTCAATCCCAAGCAAGGCCCAATTGGGGCCCACATCAACACGCGCACTAGATGAATACTCTTGTATAAGTGGATCAAGCATATTAAATGTTTATACAAGAATGTATACAATTTTGCTCAATTTAGAGATTTGGGAGACTGGAACTTTAATTTTGATTTAGATTTAGGCTATTGCAACATGGACCTATTCAATTACCGATCTTCGTATGTGCCCCTAATAGATATAGGGGATTTTGAGTCCAACTACACCATGGGCTTAAATTGACCCAACTTGTCCCCATCCTTATGCAAGAAGATTAGCCGCATGTTTTGATGGGCTCCACTCGCTGTCAAATGCATAAACAAGTGTTGATTTAGACAATATAAAAGTTTGAACCAATAAAATGAAACATTACCATATAGGGAAAATTAAACTCACAAATTTAGATATTTATTACTTTCAGTTATTGGATCAAATCCAATCACCTTTGTTGAGATTTAGATTGACAAGATACAAAAATTCCAATCCTAATTACATGCCTCTACTTATGGTAAAGAATCCACTCATAATACTCGTCCAATTTGTTCTCTTTGGCCTGGTAAGGATTTACTAAAAAAATTCCACTAAACATAGTTACCACAACTGAGGACCCCAAATTTTCATATTATCAATAAAGGACCTCCTACCCATTTTTCATTTTTTCATTCCCGTTTGCCCCTTTTTGTTGATATCAACAAAACGTAGAAAAAAAAAAAAAGAAATCAACATTTGTGGGAAAAGGAAGAAACTAAGAGAGAAAAGAGGGAAATACAGTGGGCAGTTGATCATACCCTACCCAACATCAAAACTCATGATTTTTTAGGTAGATCAATGAAACCATACATTTATTCTCCTCTCCTAATCCTATATCATTTTTTGTTAACATCACCAAATTATTTGTTGATGTCAACAAATAATCTATTGACGTTAACACAAACATTCAATTGTTCAGTTTTAATGTCCAGTTAATGTGATAGTTTTTATTGACATCGACAAATTATTCGTTGAGGTCAGCAAATAATCTGTTGACATCAACACAAACACTCAGTTATTTTCTATTTCAATGTCCAGTTAATGCGTCAGTTTTTATTGACATCGATAATTATTTTGTGATATCAACAAATAATCTGTTGACCTCAACACAAACGCTTCGTTATAAAGTTTCATTATTTCGTTAAAGTGTTAATTTTTGTTAACATTAACAAATTATTTATTGATGTCAATAAATAAAAATAAATTTCATCATTACAAGTTAACTTCCATACAACCATCAAAACACCCATTTAACCACCAACCACCAAATATCCCTTATATACATATATCCGGCCAAATATTCACACAACTACCAAAGATCCATACAAACCGCAAAAGACACCTATCTACATAAGAATTAACTATTTACAATTAGAAACAACATTCATAAAATTGCTTAGAGCCTCAATGCTTTGGTTCTTCTTGTCATCTAAATCTCATTTGCTTTGGCAATCTTTGCCATATATTCTAATTCCAGCATTGTAACTTTTGCTTGTGAACTCTCAATCTCTTTCAGTAAAGCTTCAAGTTTGAATTCCCAAATCTTCTACTATCTTGTGTCATTAAAGCCTCAATGCTCTTTTTTTGTGGTTTCCAAAAATAATGGTGTAGTCGATCGATGATTAGAGCAAGAAACATGGAGAAACGTGAATCAATTAATATGAACTTCATGTTAGTCATCAAGTTAAATAGGTGCAATAAACCGAAAACTACAAAATGAATAAGAAACTGCCTAGTGCATAAAAGAAAGAACATAACATAGCTTGCCCTTTAATACTAGAGATAAAAGTATACAAATTGCATTTAAATGGCACAACATACCTTAAAGATACCCAAGGCAAGGAACAAGAAACATAAGGTCCTTTATACATGAAGGATATCCAAGTCAAAACAAAAATCTCTTTTTTCATCTAAAGTTTGAAAACATGAAGCTAAAAACAATCAAAGGAGTTATTAGAAGGACTTGAAACTAGTAACTCCAAAAAATTGGATATGTCATCATCCACACCTATCAAAATCTCATCCTTGCATAAGTTCAACAACAATACCTCCACAACATTTATTTCAATTGAATCCAATTCAACCAAAAAAGGATAAAGGCCGATCTATACAGTAGTTTTTCTCTAACTCAATGCAAGGCATGTGAGGAAGAAAATACTGGTGCTGTTTGTAACAAATTAAAAGTAAATGGACCACTATATAAGCATAGAAAAAGATTAATTCCAAACAGTTAAGACATACAATAGAATGCAATATTTTGAAATTGTAGAAGCAAACAGAAAGAAATTGGATGACCCACAACAAGCACAAGTGATAACATAATAAGAGGAGAGTAATACAAACTGCAACTGGTTGCTACTTTGGGATTCCCAAATTCATCCAAGACAACATGTCTCCCTTCCAAAATAAACAAAGTTACCATTTAAATAAATGGCAATCATCAACCACTTATTTTCCACATTAATCAAACTATTGACACAAATTCCCGTAAAATCAACGACAATTGCAGTGAACAACAAATTCAATCGATACCATTAAAATTAACCGTAACCTTGCAATCCCTAAATACAACAACCCTTCATCACCAAAACACAAAAAATCGAAGGAAACAACAATAAACAACCCATCCTGAATTGGAGGCATTAGGTTGAGTGTCCTATAGGAAGTGCAATTCTTGAAGTCTGATCAAACGCAATCTCCTTCTCTTTTACCCTCCCAACAAATCAATTGCATGATTGCCTGTAACTCAAGCTATGCCCTTAATTGACTTTCCTCCTCAAGCTCTCCTGAATAGGATTGACAATCAAAGTCCCAAGGATCAACCATGCAGGGTTGTAGCTTCCGACCAACATTTTATTGCCCATGGACGGCCACCACAGCAGCGACATCGGGAGGGGGACGGGGATCAGGTGGATGGCCCCTAGGGAGGCGGAGAGGTTGTCGGAGGCATGATGGGAAAGCGGGTTCGTGATGGGGGAGAACGAGTTTTCAGCGGTAGAGTAGGATACCGGCGGCGATGATCTAGCAACCGGGTTGGATTGCATCTATTTGGGCAGCGCACTAGGTGTTATGAAGACGACCTGGTGGACTTCAGGGTTGATTACGATGCGAGAAGTTTGATGGGCATCCATGGCTTAAAGGGATTAGAGAGAGAGAGAGAGAGAGAGAGAGAGAGAGAGAGAGAGATTGTTGTTAGGTTTCCACTCCGTATTTAACTGGGTTTCAATCATTAAAAATCATGTCTTTTGATACTTTAAAAAACCCAATTCCCATTTGAGTTGAGATAAATTTAAATACAACTCACCTGGTGCTAAGGAAAAATAGTGAAGAAATACATCTAACCCTGATGCTAAAGAAAATAGTGAAGAAGCATCGAACAGTTGAAGATAGAGTAAGTAGAGGAAATTAGCACAAGAGTCAGCAATTTTTTTTCCATCTACCGACTGTAGTTTAGGATTTTTTTTCGAATCAACATGGAGGGGTAGTTTGGGAACAAAAATATGAAAATTAAGCAGCAGGTCCTCCATCGATAATACAAAAAATTGAGACTTTCAGCGTAGTTAGCTTGACTAATGGGTTTTTTTTATAGTAAATCTCCCTATTTAATTTAATGAGGAATTTGAACTCACACACTCGCGTATAAACCCATGACCTTAACCACCCAATGGATATCCTAATCAAGTTGACTCATTTTAAAGTATAGTTCAATAAGGAATTTGAAACTCACATGCTCTCACATATAAACCCATGTCCCCAACCAGCCCAACAGTTACCCCAATCAAGTTGACTCATTTTTACTACACACATGAAATTATACTTGATATGTTCACATGAAATTTAATGTTTGAGCTAATGCTCAATTGATTACAATAGGTGCATATTCAAGTGCATTCATGAGAGCGTAGTCACACTCGTTAGACTTTGATTTCCTTCTAAAACCTAATGAAGGTTCTGGTTTTACTTTATAAATTTACATAAAAATATTGTATCCATGGATCTCTAAAATTCATAAGAAAATTTTAATTTATTCTTAAAATCCAATTGACTGATCATATTTGTACCCCTCGAATGAAAATCTTGAGTGTTCCTGTGCAGGGCATGTGTCATGCTGAGGTTAGACATTATTTTTATTACTGATTTTTTGTGAAAAATGTAAATCTATTTTCTTAAACTTGAACAAAAAAGGAGGAGGAGAAGCTAAAATCGATTTTCCACGGGACCACAAATTCCTACTTTTAAGAATGCATACAGTTGATAATCAAGCATAAAGATGGGACGTGCTCCCGAGGTACATCCTCTTTTTCCGTATCACATGCATGAATAAATAATGGTCAGATACATCCGCTCAGAGGAGCACGACCAAGTGGAGTAGTGGACCCATAGTAGCTGGTTTTCATAATTCGTACAGTAAAAAATGATAAATCACGGTTGCAAAGTTTGATTATTTTTTCCTTGTCATGTTTATAGGTTTGTATTGGATTTAGACTTCAGTCAAGTTGTAGTGTTTTGACGGGCAGCATTTATCATTGCTCTCTTGGTTCTGTCACGGCTTGCTTGTCTCTTTTCATCATTTCAGTTTCTTTCTTTTTGGAAATGGTCCTTGTGCGCTCTTCCACATACTTTCTCAATGTCCCACGAAAGTTTTCTTCACTTCGCCCAAGTCCCATGACCAGCTCTAAATTCACCTTCTTAATTTTTTTTTAACTTTTTGTAGTTTTAGGGTATGAGGACGAACTTTTAATTAATTTTCATAAAAAGGAAAGGATTTTTATCATTTAATCAAATTAATTTTTTTACTTTTTTTTAAAGAGGAGGTGATTTCTGAGATTTTTACTTTTTTATATTATCCCTCTCATTTTCTTTTCCATTTAGAGTGATTTTGATGGCATTATCTGAGTTTTGAATTTAAAAAAAATAAGATTTAAAGATGATTAATATGCCAAAACCCCTTTTTGGAGGAGGCCTTTGCTGAAGGTCCTTGCTTAGTTGATGTCTCCATGATAAATTTCTTATTTTGTCGGTGACCTTTTAAAATTTTGTATTTTATATTATCAAATTTCACTAATTAAACTTTTTGGAATTGAACTGCAAAAATGCTAAAAGGCATTAGAGAGCATTTCTGAATCCAGGTAAAAACAACATTTGAGAAATTTAATTCCCATTAAGTATCTCAAGAAACTAATTGGCCCAATACATTTAGAATGTAAATGGGTTGGATTCATTTTGAACCTAATCCAAACTGGCAACTTATGGGAGCTAGACCTTACTCCAAAAGACCTACTTGGACCTGGACTTCCACTGGCTCATATGATACAATACACGCACATATTTACCTATGTAACAAGTGTTCATATGAGTTGCTTAAGTGAAAAAAGCTTAATCATTGGTCAACTGCTCATTATTGTAGCTTAGAGTTTGGCAGTTGAATACAAGTTGCCAATTGAACAAGAAAGAAAGAAAGAAAGAAAAAAAAAATATCTTTGACATAGGATTAAAATCATTTGGCGACAATGGTAAACACATGTTTGAAAGGCTGAAAATTTTAATGGCCATTTTTTTTCCTAATTATGACCTTAATGATATTAATCCTTCATTGAACATTATTAATTAAAGTTGGAAATATTTAGGGTCAGGGGCTGGAATGAAATAAAATGAAATATTAAATTATAATAAATGTGTTGGGAGCAAGGAAACGCACAAAATGAGTAATTGAGAGGGATGAGTATGGAAAGTTACTTTTGCTGCCTTTTCAGAGGTGGTGGGAGTTGCTTTGGCTATATAGATCTACAAGTGGCGGTTCTTTCATCAGCTTTCATAGCCATAGCCATAGCCATAGCCATGGCCAGAAGAGAGCTTCCTGGAGAAAGAAAGATCTGCGGCTACCCTTTTCCTTCACCCGAAATAAACAAACTGAGACGTTTCACTGTTTCCTGCGCAACTCCTCTCTTGTAGATCCACTGCTAGAAAAGATGCCTAGGATCTCTTTATTCTTTGAATCCTCTCTTTCTTTTGTCATCATCATCACCATCAGCTTCTTCTTCTTCATCTTCTTCTGCAGCTGCTGCTTCTTCCTCTCTCTCTCTCTCTCTAGTTACTCGTTTTTCATAGCTTCATTTTTTTGTGGGGTTTGCATTTTGGGTTGTGTAGTTCTTGTTTCTTCATTTTTAGCGTTTTGCCTTGGTTTCTTCGCTTGACAACGAGAGAGAGCACGCTTGTCCACATTCATGCAAGGGGAAATGATTGTGTACATGCGTGCTGTCCCTCGTTGTCATTGAAATCGCTGGTCAAAGCGTTTCCGCTTCCACCCCCTTCTTCTTCGTCTTCTTCTTCTTCTTCTTCTTCTCTCTCTCACACTAAACAATTTTTTTTTTCTGTGTGTGTGGGTGTTGAAACGTACTTGATTGTGGCCAGATCTCTCCCATGAGATGAGAAGTGCAAAGAAATTGAAGGTTCTGGTATGTTCTCCGCCATCTCAGTTCCTCACTTTCACTCTTTCAGTTCCACCCTTGTTGTCTTCTATACGTTTTTTGTTTTCACTCTTTCAATTCCAACCTTGTGTCTTCTATACGATTTTTTTCTTGCACAAGGAGAAATCGTTTTGCGGCTGTTGCCTGTGTACTTCATTAGTTAGTCATGAGCACATAGTATTTTATACACCATGCAAGGCAAGGATACAAAGTGGGTGTCTGTATTGCAGTCCTTTGTTCTCAAAAACTGAAGTTTCAAAAGATATGCCATAGGAATTCGATACCCATTTGAAAGATCTGTAGTTTCAGTTTCTTTGGTTCTTGCCCCATTTTTTGAGAAACTATTATGTGGGGATGCCTCAAATTCAGAAGTGTTTAGTCTAATACGTGATTTTTTGTTAATAAGTAACTTCTTTAAATTTACTATGTGTTTTTTAGATGTTGTTAGTATACGAAATTGAGGAATTAGGTAGATTTTGTGTGAACCCATATGTGCTTCTTGCTGGAATTTTAGGTGACGAATCCATTTCCATTTCAGGAAATCAGTTGGGTCATGAACCCATAACTTTTCAATGAGCAAATACCTCAAGGATTTGAAGTGGGTGCGTCTATTCGTCTGGCAAATTAAAGTATCAACCGGCTGTGAAAAGAGATTTTTTTTTTCTTTCTGTTTTGGATCATCTTTATAGCTGTGTTTTTAGTTTCAGTTTCTTTGCTTCTAGAACTCTTTTGAGAAAATATTTTGTGGGGTTTTTTTTTTTTTTGGGTGAGATAGCTTCTTAACAATCTACTGTCTGCATTTTGGATGTGATTGAAGAATAAGCTAGATATGCCAATAAAAAAGGAAAAGAAAAGAATAAGCTTGATTCCTAAGTTTTTTATTCTAGTAAAAAAAGAGAAAAGAAAAGAATAAGCTTGATAAGCTTGATTAGTAAGTTTCTTATTCTAGTACTAGGTGAGGTTCTAACTACATTTTCTAGAACAACTTTATGTTTGCTTGTTATTCAAGTACTTGCTACCTTTCCTCTTTAGTTTATTTTCTTTCTATATTTGAAATTCTTTCAAATGTTTATATTAAAAAAGTCAAAATAAATATGGGCATAGTTTGGGGAGCCATACATAGAACCTAGGTTTCTGTGATTTGGGTAATTTTTTCCCTAACTCACAAATACCACATGATGAAAGTAGAGAAGGAAAATCAGATCAAGACTTAATATGAAGCGTATCAACCCATGTGAAAATCACACATCTCACTTAATAAGCATAGAGAAAAATCAAATCACAATGAAAATTCTCAATTTTGTTCAGAAATAAATTAAATTAAAATAGGATATGTATCCTCTATTACACACACATGTAGATTCATTTTTTAAATTAACAGCCATCCTATAACAAATCTCAACCATCTTAACCTACAATAGATCTTTCAATCTTCACCATTTGAACATTATAGAAGAAAATTTGACTACTATACCCTGAAACTCATCACTTGGGCAGTAATATTCTCAGAACTAGCTAGCGGCCTGCAAGCTTGGGTTAGTGTGATGGTAATGGAATATTCCATCAAATGGATTCAATTTCATGTTATTTTAGTGATCTTAAATGACTATAAAATAACACAAGTGGTGCTATAACTCATTTGATTGTGTCCACCCATGGTTTCTTCATTCTCACTTGGTGGAAGAAAACTCGACCTTGACTCTACTGCTTCCATCCTCTTGTGTTTTCACCTAATTCACTCTTGCAAATATTTTAACCTTTGGCATTGCATTGAATGTTTTCTTTAATGCTTGCATATTTGAAATTCTTGAAGCTTGTTTTAAATTGATGTGCTGTAGATAACTTTTAAGTGTTTAGGCTAATGGAAAATGCCCTCCAGAAAAATGGATCCAATCCGCCTCTATTTTAATATTGTTCAAGAGCACATAATCTTGCCTTGATGTAGAAAAATTATTTCATTCTCTCAGGCTTTTACTTCTATCCTACAGTTAATTGTAAAAATAGAACAAATTTTATTCGCTGAACTTTTTTACAAATCTCATCATGTTTTGACTTTTCTTCTTCATATCCTAGGTATGCTAGATTGTATCTTTATGAATGGCTGTTGGTTCATCTTGATCATTCCATATGATCTTATCACCATATTCATCACAGGGGTATTCATCGTGACTATTGGTCTCCTCTTTCTATCCAATCATTATATTGATCGCTCATACCATATGCCTGTTTACATGGAGACAATCCCAGAATAGGTTTATATAATCTTGTCTTGATTAAATCACTATTTTTATGAATCAAAAGATTGTGCCTTGTATTCAAGCTCGCAAAGTTTTGGGCTAACTTCTTAATTTGCCTCTCTAACTTGTCTATATGTGCATGTTTCAGGTGAAGCATTATGGCTAGGGCCCACTTTGGATGGTAGTTTCATATTGAAATTAATTTATTTGTAATTTCTTTACTTATTTTGTTTAGGGTTTCTAAATTTAAAGTTAATGATTAATTAATATTAGCTAGATGGTTTGGATAGCATCTAAGGTTAGCTTATATTGAAGGAACAATATCTAAGGCTTTGGAATATTAGTGTTTTTGAAATAAAAATTTGGGGTGGTTCTTATTATTTTTTTGTCTGTCTTCTTCCTTTATCCCTTTCTCGATTACTGGAAATCCGTGCAAAGGCACCTAGGGATCAAGTTCCTTTTTGTGGGCCCTTCTCCTATTCCTTCTAAATTCACATTGGACAATGCCAGTTGATGTAAGAGCAAGTTCTCATCCCTTAGACAAGTAAACTGTATCCTCCAACTTATTGCCAAATAATATAAGACCCATATTCTCACATGCATCCTATATTCTCACATGCATCCTTTCTTCTACCCATGCCCTTAAAACAAGAACCTTTAGAACTCTGTGATCCAAACTCTCACATTCAATTATTGTACTATCTACCCCCATTCTTAGTGGAATCTTTCACATTCAACCTTTCTACTATCTTGAGATTAGAATGTTTCAGATTCAAGCTTCTACTTACCCCTGCCAAATAGTCCACCTTGTTCAACAAAATGCCTCATAGAAACATCAAGCAAGGAGCCATCAACGTCACATGAACAACTCATCGAGTGATTGAAATATGCTGGCATTTTGACAATATGGGAGAAGCATGAGTTGATTATTGGAGCAGTTATGACCAAACATGTTATATTGGCAGTTGATTTTGCACCAATCAGGGACATACATGCAACTCTATCCAACTCCAAGTGGAAATTGGAGAAGCATCTAATACCGACTTGGTGCATTGGGCTGACAAATTTGAGAAACAGCTGGGGTGCCATGATGGTAAAGGAGGTCCAGTCAATTAAAATTGTAGAAGTTAAACTACAGATGTTGAAGTAGGAAGGTTATTTATATGAAGAGGTGCAACCTAATGAACGATTTGGCCTAGGATGGACTGGAATGGCAAAATAGAATTCATGTAGTTGATTGTGGTGATGATGAGAGAACTACAGATTTTAACTGTGAGATGGGTAAAAAAGCTGTAATTACTTAATTTGATGGAAGGTTAGCACTTGGCGCTTTCCTCAACTGGCTAATTTATGTGGAGAGTATTTTTACCCACAAGGAGATGATAGAAGTGCATGAGGTGATTCTTATGGCTACCTGATTTTGTGGGTTTGCAACCATATAGTGGTTTGATGTGCAAAATGATGGCGATTGCACAATCCATGGCCTTGACCTTGTTGGAAGATGTCTCTAATACCACTTTGTTACAACTTATAACTACAATTTTTACAACTATAATAACAAGAAGAAAAAGAACACACATTATAATTTCACACAATTACACTATTACAATGCTCACAAGCTACACCCACAAATACACTACGACAAAGCTTACTAGCCACACATACAAATTACCGAAAGACTTACATGGCCCTCAATATACCTACACTTGATTCACATCAAGACTACACACAACTTACAATGGGCACTCACTAGCACTCACTCTCTTCAAAGGGACCCTTACACTTCACATTCCACTCTCCTACTTCACTCACTTCACTTGTACCCAACAAGTAGTCCAACACCCCTATTTATAGTGGAATGGAGCTATGATCGGTTGTGGAGTGTAGCTGGTAGTGTATCCACGTGGCCCAAAACCTCACCATTCTTTGAGTTGGTTTCTAGATGCATCCATTTGAGGCAGTGATGTGGAGCACTTTGGAAAATGTCAGAGATTAAAGTTTGTTTTTTCAAGACATGTTATGTGCAAAAGTCAAATGGCAGCGTTTTGTCTACCATTCTCCCCCGCCAAGAACGCACTGTTAATCTTTCATTCAAAAACTGTCTTCGTGCTAAGCTTTGTTCTTAGTCTTGTGAATGATCTTCATGCTAAGCTTTGTTCTTAGTCTTGTGAATGATCTTCATGCTAGGCTTTGTTCTTAGTCTTGTGAATGAGTTTTTTGGCAAAGCCTTAGTAAGATGTGTGCTACTTGTTCTGTCATATTGTAGTATTTCAGCTTTACATGATCTTTTATGAAATGGAATCTTATGTCGATGTGCTTGCTCCTTTCATGCTGTGTCGAATTCTCGGCGAATTTGATGGCAGACTTGTTATCCATATATAAAGTTGTGGATTCTTCTTGTGGGTGATCGAATTATTAAAGGGGGTTTCTTAACTATATTGCTTCACAGACTGCGGCTAATGCTGTAACATACTCAACTTCACATGTAGGTAAGGCAATAATACTTTACTTCTTGGATACCCATGTGAAAGCTGTCAATCCAAGATAGAACACATATGCTGTAGTTCTATTTCTTTCATCTTGGTCAACCCCTCTCTCTCTCTCTCTCTCTCTCTCTCTTAAGTCGATGTCCAAATATCCATATAATTTTACTTTATTGCCATAGCCATAAAAAATACCAAGATCTATGGTCCTGTGATGTACCTTAGGATTCCTTTTGCGGCAACCAAATGAGACTCCTTTGGCCTTTCCATATATTGGCTCAAAACTCCAACACCATAGACAATGTTTGGACTTGTGATTGTAAGATACCTTAGGCTTCTAATCAAACTTTTGATAGTGTCGGACTAAAGTCTCTGCATTCTCTTTCTTTGGCCAATCTCAAGCCCATTGCTACAAGCATGTGTACGGCATTGTAGTTGATTATTCTAAATCTCTCAAGGAGTTCTTTTGCATATTTTTTATGTGAGATGATAATACCATTTGGTTGTTACCTGACCTCTATACTAAAGAAGAAGACATTAGTCAACTGTCGGTCATCTCAAACTCCTTGAGTATAGCACATGCTTGAATTCTTCAAACATCTGTGGACTGTTCCCGGCGAATAGTAAGTCATCGACATAGAGAGATGCTATAAGCGTTGATCTTTATGTAGACTACATGCTCATATGGGTATTTGGAGAATCCATTATCTTATAGATCGCTATCTATATGAGCATTCCATGCTCGTGGGGCTTGCTTTAGCCCATATACATTTATCTTTAAGTGATATACCTTTTGCTCCTCTCCTCTTATTGTAAAGCCTTCAGGCTGTTCGACATACACTTTTTCATTAAGTATGCCATTTAAGAATATTAATTTAATATCAAGTTGGTAGATTTCCCAACTATGATGTGCTGTAAAAGAGATTAGCATTCTTACCCCTATCGAGTCAAGCGACGGGAGCAAAGACTTCTTCACAGTCCACGCCATACTGTTACTTGTAGCCTTTAGCTACGAGCCTTGCGTTGTATCAGTCGATTTGTCTATTAAACTGTGCGCTTGATTTTGTACACCCACTTAACTCCAATAGGTTTTTGGAAGGTAAAAGGCTCATGGTTAGCATAAAGACACGAGGTTTGTCTCTTCAGTTTCTTCATAGATTTTTCTTAAGCTTCTCATTTTGAATGGGGTTATGGATGAGAAAGAGCTTCGAGCTGATGAACTACTAGTGGAAAATGTTTTTTGCCCTTTTAGTCTTCTTTGAGTTGATGATGCTGCACGTGAAGGTGTTACTACATTTTGCCGTGAATCTTCAGGATTTTGAGGATGCGTTTTTTATTCTTCCATTTCAAGAAGCTTGTCTTGAACTGTGTTCTTCATTTCTTTTTCACGTTTCTTCTTCTCTAAAGACCACATCTCTACTTACCACCACCTTTTTAGTAGAGTGGATGATAGAGTTTATAGGCTTTAGACTCCTCACTATTACCAATAAAGATGCACATTTTTCTACAATCATCAAGCTTCTTCCTCTTGCCTCTGGTACTTAGGCATATACAACACACCTAAAGATTCTTAGGTGTGCCACATCAAGTTTTTGGCCACTCCACGCCTCTTGTGGTGTCTCATTCATAACGCTCTTCTTCTTCACTAAAGACCACATCGCTGCTTAGCACCACCTTTTTAGTAAGTGGATTATAGAGTTTGTAAGCTTTAGACTCCTCACATATCCAATGAAGATGCACTTTTCTCTACGATAATCAAGATTCTTCCTCTTGGCATATGGTACTTGGGCATGTGCAATACACTCAAAGATTCTTAGGTGTGCTACACTTGGTTTATGGTCACTCCATGCCTCTTATGGTATCTTGTTCTATGTTACATGGACTCGGATATGAGTATCCGGTGCGGGTATGTATGTAAGAGTTGGATGCATTTAACTAAAAGAAATAAAGGATATGCGGACACGATAGAAAAGGATCCAAAAATTGGATACGGATACACGGATACAACAAAATTTACCAAAAATAAAAAAGAACTAGAATGCTTTTTTTCTTTGAAACTTAAAAGTTTAACTTTAACTTAAAGTTAAAGAAAAGCCATAAAATGCATAATTTCTTAAGATTTATATTAAGCATAAGACATAAGTTATGGGACTTGAAGACACACCTAATTAGTGATAAGTAACATCTCAAATAGCGAATGTCCACCCTTGTGGTATATCATAATTCATATATGCACTATCTGAACTCTAAAGCTATTACAAGATTATAAAATCTAAGGACTTTGCAATTTATGTAAATGTTAATTAAGTTTAGGAGGAATAGGTTATACCTAATTTCTAATTTTGAGTTGATGATCCATTGTCTAACTATAACACCTATTTATTACGTATATTGAATGATATCTACCAAAAATAAAGTGAAATGCATCCAAATTTCAAAATAAAATTTGATCCACAATTAGATTCACAAACTTAAAAGTTCAAACATCAAAATAATTCCCATCCCTATTTTACCCATATGGATAACTAACAAACATCTTACTACCTTAGACTTTTAAACCTTAGTTACTACTTATTGATTAGTGATTAACACCAAAAACGTAATTCTCTTCCGTAGTGAGACATTGAAATGACAAAAAACTATAAAGCCGAATCTTCTTCTAGTCAACTACTTTAGTTGCATCTTCTTGTTGCCTTATACCCTGCTAAATTTCAACATCATCATCATCATCGTGATGTTTTACAACTCCAATTCATCAAGGGAAAGTTTAGCAAGCTCTAATACTTCATGGCCTTCCAAGTCAAATTGATCTCTACCTATTAAAAATGAAATCATACAATGAAATTCTTATCAACATAAGAACAATGTTACATAAATTCTGTTTGGTTAAATTTGGAAGTTCAATACTATTTTTTGGGTTGAAAGTGATCCAACTTACTTATGTCTTTATATTTTATCAGTCCCTCCTTATATTCCTTGTCCTTCATTAACATTAGGCAAAGGTTGTAGTGTACAAACACAAAATCATCAGTTTTACTTGTTGCAAGCTTATTTCTCTTCATGTTTTGAATTATAAAATCATCATCATCATCATCATCATCAAAGCCTTATCCCAACCATATTGGGGTTGGCTACATGAATTTTGTTTATCCATTCCGTTCTATTTTGAGCTAAATCCTTAAATAAGTTAAATTTCTTCAAATCTGATTTAATGATCGCCATCAATGTTTTCTTCAGCCTACCCCTACCTCTTGATGGGCCATCTACCTGGATAGCCAAACTTTTTCCCATCGATGCCATAACTGGCCTACGCTTAACATGCCAAAATCATCTTAAACGAGTTTCTCTAATCTTATCCCCTATTGGTGCACCCCTAAATGCTCTAAAAAAAGCTCATTTTTAATTTTAACTTTTCTAATTTTACCACACATCCACCTAAGCGTTTTCATCTCCGCTACATCCATCTTATGTATATGCGTCTTCTTAATTGGCCAATATTCTGCTCCATATGTAATAACTGGTCTAACCACTGTCCTGTAAAATTAACTCTTCAATTTCGTTGGCATTCGTCTGTCACAAAACACTCAAGAAGCTAGTCTCCACTTCAACATCCAGCTTTTATCCTATGCTCAACATCTTCGTCAATCTCCCCATCCTTACTAATCATCGAGCCCAAATACCAAAAAGAATCTCTACGTAGTATCTCATGAGTTTCAATTTTGACAGCGGTTTTAACACTTTGTATGTGTCCACTGAAATTGCAATCTATATATTCTATTTTTATACGACTTATTTTAAAGCCTTTAGATTCTAATGCCCCCCGCCATCTTTCAAGCTTTGCATTTACACCATTTCTTGATTCATCAACCAATACTATATCATTTACAAACAACATACACCACGGTACTTCTTTTTGAATATGCGCAGTTAACTCATCCATAATCAATGCAAAAAGGTAAAGGCTTAAGGTTGATCCCTGATGCAAACTTATAGTCACAGAAAATCCAGCTGTTTCTCCACATGTGGTTCTCATATTTGTTACTGCTCCTTCATACATATCCTTAAAATTTTCAATGTAATCGCTGGGAACATTCTTTTTCTTCAAAACCCACCAAATTAAATCCTTCAGTACCTTATCATAGGCTTTCCATAACTTCATAGTATGATTTATAAGTTTAATCCCTCGATAATAGGTACAATTTTGTATCTCTCTCTTACTTTTATATATAGGTACGACAATGCTTTTTCTCCTTTCATTCGTCATTTTCTTTGTTACAAGTATTTTATTGAAGAGTTTATATAACCATCTCACTCCAACCTCTTTTAAGCATTTCGATACCTCTATTGGAATATTATCTGGGTTTGTTGTCTTTCCTATCTTTATTTGCATGCTTCCTTTACTTTCACCTGTCTAATTCTACAGAGAAAAGTATGCTCTGCTAATGAAGTATCTTTCCTAGTTTTTATATCCCCCATATGTTCTTCATTTAAAAGTTTGCTAAAATATTCTTCCACCTGTCTTTAATATCGTTGTCCTTGACTATAATATTTTTCTCATTGTCCTTAATACATTTGACATGATCTAAGTCCCTACTTTTTTTTTCTCTTACTTTTGCGAGTTTAAAAATATCATTTTCTTCTTCTCTGTTTCCTAATCTATTATAGAAGTCATCGTATGCTTTGGACTTTGCATTACTTACTAGTTTCTTAGTTTTTTCTTTGCCTTCTTATATAACTCAAAATTTTTCATACTCTTAGTCTCTTGCCAAACTTTATAGCAATATCTTTTCTCTCGAATAACTTCTTGAACCTCCACACTGCACTACTATTTTTCTTTATTAACATGTTTTTTTCTTTTTGATTCACTAAGTGCCTCTTTTGCGACTTTTCTAATGTAATTAGCTATTTGATTTTGCATTATTGTACTTTCTCCTTCAAGATTTCATTCTCCCTTCTCAATCATTTTGTCTTTAAATATATTTGCTCTTTCCCCTTTCAAAATTTTTCACCTTGTTTTAGGACTCATTTTGTTTACTACCGCTCTCTTTGTACTTCTTAAGCAAATATCTAAAACTACGAGCCTATGTTGCGTGATCAAACTCTCTCTTGAGATAACCTTACAATCTTCACAAGTCAATTGGTCTTATTTTCTAACTAGAAAATAGTCTATTTGACTCCTATTACTCTCACTATTATGGGTAATTAAATGCTTATCTATCTTTTTAAAGTAAGTGTTTGTTACTACAAGATTAAATGCCACTGCAAAAATCCAATATAGTGTTTCTGAATTTATTTTTTTTCCAAATCCTTGCCCTCCATGTATTCTCTCATATCCTCTATTATCTCTTCATATATGCTCGTTTAAATCCCTTCCAAGGAAAATCTTATCACTATTTGAGATTTCTTACAGTAAATTATCCATTTTCTCCCAAAATTGTCTTTTCACACTTTCCTCTAGTCCTACTTGGGGAGTATATGCACTGATGATATAGATTATGTCTTCCTCTACCACTAGTTTAATTGTTATAATTCTATCACCAAACCTCTTTACCCCTATAATTTTCTCTTTCAAATAGTTATCTACAACTATACCCACTCTACTTCTTGTATTACTCTTTCCTACATAAAAAAGTTTATACTCATTTGTGAGCTCCTTAGCTTTATTCCCTTTCCACCTTGTCTCCTGTATACATTTTTTGAATCACAGAATACGTGCTCCAATTCCTCTCACAACAAGCGGAGGATGTTGACTGGTTAAGCAACTTAAAAGCCAAAGCTTTTAGCAATGGAGTAGTGGCACCATGATTGGCCCACCATGAAAGAGGTTCCTCAAAAATTCTTGCTTCATTTACATGATGTTGGTTGAAACATTCTGACCCACTCGAAAAAAACTCCATATTCAATATATACTTAAAGCAATTCCGTTGGATTAGGAAATAACCTCTTAAAAAACTTACTTTTATTAATAGATACTTCTTGATCCTTATGTGGGGAGACTCGTTGAACCCCATTACCTCCCTCATGGAGCCATACATCACAGTAATATTTTGGAACCAACGAGTGTGCCATGCAATGTAGAGGTGTATTGCCTGGTGAATAGCATCAAAGAAACTTGACTTACCAGAAATTGCATCCATCTTTTCATGGTCAAAAACTATTTTTTTTTCACATTTTGAATCATTATATCCCACATGTCATAGATTAGATGCTAAACTGGAGTGTCTGTGACTGCTACTCTTAGCATGTCAATGATAGGCTCTATAAAACTCAAAAGACAGTCTAATTTATCCCACTAGATGTCATCAACAATCGATTGTTTCACTCCACGAGCTTTATTTTCAGCTATAGTGTAGCCATCTCCTCTATAAATTCTCCAATTTCCATCCATTACCATTTTCTCAAGAGAATCCCTAACTTCTCTTAATTGTTTTGCCATGATTATACTAGATGCAAATTTGGTTTTTGCCACATTCAACAACTTTAAACTAGAGTAGCTATTAAACAAATGCAACACCATGCTATGATTGAGGATAAAATTACGAATGTTATGTACTTGTATAACCAAATCTGAAATCCACTTACATTCTTCATATTGATTTGATTTTTCTGGTGGGTTGCAGATGCTCTTAAGTGCCAAATTCAAGTTGTGCACAACACAAGGAGTCCAAAAGATATGGGGAAATTTTGATTCAATAATCATCCCAGCAGTGCTGCAGTTGGCTGTGTTATCTGTAATTACCTATGTAAAGACACAAAGGCCTAGGTCCATGATCCAGGCTCATCATGGAAAGCCCATGATCCAGGTCCATAAAAGATACTCCGCGTGAGGAATATCTAGGAGATATGGTCAACTTTATACATAGCTATAGAGATTGCCAAATATCTTTACATTCCATTTTCTCTTGTAATCACATATAATTAAGATGTAATTGTATCCTTCATTTAAGCATACTGTAAGTATAAAGATACAATCGATCCTTCTTAGAGGACACGACAATATTCCCACACAAACTATTCCATCACAATTTCTTCCTCTTCTCAAACAAGGATCTACAAATCCTAACAATCTAAACTATGTTTGCTTCTCCCACATCCTTGATCACTAGTAGAAACAGGTTTGCAACATATCCTCCATCTTTATATTTCCACTCAAATCAATGGCTTTTAGAAATATTGATCTTCCTGAAGATGCAACCATGATATTGATGAGAGGTTTTTGCTGCCTATCGGATTAGCAATCAAAAACTACAGAAACTCCTTTCTTTCTCCAATTATCTTTGATAGGTTGCAGTAACCTTTTGACATATTCTTTCTCCTGCTTCGACAGAGATGTACGCAGCCTATCATATGGAGGAGAGTATCCTGCTAATTGGCTATTTGTTAAAGTCATCAAGTACTTTGGGAAGTATGGAGACCTTGCAAGATTAAATGGTAAGCCACACGCGTAGAACATCCGAGCACCCTCCTTGTCGGCGATGTCTCTGTCTGCAACATTGAATGCCATCTCTAGAGCCCCCTTGAGTTTTTTTGGTTGTACAAGATCTGAACCTTGTGGTAAGGAGACATATTCTGCTTTTTTCCTTGCATTTAGTTCGTGTTGAGCCTTTTTAGCCTCAGCACTTCCTTGCTCTTTCTTTATAGCTGCTACTACATCGTCACCTATTAACCTACAAACTTCAACTCCTTGGTTGGCAGCTTTAACATATGAGTCATGACTCTTGAATATGAACTAGTAGCTTTCTTGCTGCAATAATTACAAGACCAAGTCTTGTTTCCACCTCTGGAACCAATGCCAAGAACAGTTACATGATTCCACAATGGTTTATCATCAGATGCGGACCCTTTTGGTGCTAATAGGCGCAAAATAAACTTTTCTTTCCCTATCCCAGGCATGGTCGGATTATCCAAAGCTTTATAGAGACGAAGAAGAAGTGGGGTACAAGGGTACCTCTTCGACAAAACTAACAGAGTCAAGAGCAATGGTGTATAAGAGAAGTTTGCAGGGGGTGAGAAAATGGGGTTGGAGGAGTGAAAAGACATATGAAAAGTTTTTTTATTTTTGGTTGGAGGAGTGAAGAGACAGATGAGAGACTTGCTGTAATACCATTTTCCAATGTTCATTTAATGATGCCAAAGGCATAGTTGCTATAGATGTTCGTGTGGGAGACTCCCACTCAACAGTCCTATTTTATGTATAATAATAGTTGAATAATTTAATAATTTAATTTCACGAATGAATGATATGTTAGAATGAAGGATGATGTTTCGGGCTACCATCAAGAATTTCTCTAACACTAATATTATATTGCACCTTGGCCTTTCAAAAGGCTAGGCCTGAGGTTGTCTTGGCCTTGCCCTCAATATATGTGGGGTCAAGCCTGGGCTGGTTAGAGCCCTCGAAGGGTCTACTCCACCTAGGCCCTTACCCTACCCTAACGCTCTTCGTAGGGCATCTGTTAAGCAAGTAAGCTATACAGGTAGTTGCTTCTGTCCAAAATTCTTTTGGCAATCCTTTGTCTTTAAGCAAAGTCCGCGTCATATCAAGGATGGTGCAGTTTTTCCTTTCCGCTATTCCATTCTACTGCGGTGTGTAAGCAGTTGTAAACTGTTATCTTATGCCTCGCTGTATACAATACCCTTGAAATTCATTTGAGGTGTATTCTTTACCTCTGTTTAGTCTGAGTGTTTTAATTTTACAACCACTTTATACTTCAACACAGGCTTTAAAATTCTTAAAGGTAGTGACAACCGTAAACTTCTCTTTGATAAAGAATACCCAAAACTTTTTACTAGAGTCATCTATGAAAGTAATGAAGTATTTGTTACATCCAAGAGAAAGTGTCTCCAATGGTCCACAAATATCTGTGTGAAACAATTGCAATGGTGCTTCAGCTCTCCATAATTTCTCTACTGGAAATGTGTTTCTTTATTGCTTGCCAAGTGTGCATGATTCACATACATGCCTGCGATTTTCCATTGTTGGGAGTCATGCACCATGCTGCAGTGTTTAATAGCTTCAACCCATTAAAATGAAGATGCCCATATCAAAGATGCCACTTGTAGGATTCATTACTTTTAAGTCCATGGAAGCACTTCTCTAGCTTTGTGTTGAAATAGAGTGGGAATATGTGATTCGCCATTTGGACTCGAGCTGTATGCCTCCCATGTACATCTCTTAATGAAAAAGAGAGATTCTCCATGTATATTATATACCCTTGCTTTAGGAGTTGCCCAATCCTGAAAATGTTACTTTTCATGTTAGGCACATAGTACACAGTAGAGATATATGTAGGCATTCCGTATTTATGATAAATCTTAATTTTTCCCTTACCTTGTATAGGATGCTTTGATGAGTCTCTCAGGCTCACCTTTTCACTGACATCTTCATCAATCTATTCGAAGAGTTCTTTCTTCCTGCACATGTGGTTGCTCGCTCTAGAATCTAGTTACCATACATTATCTTGGTCCTAACCTTTTTCTTGTGCTAGAAGAACTGTGGAGTCTTCTCCTTCTTGGTCTCTTGATTCCGCAAAGTTAGCCTACTCCTCTCGATCCGCGCATTTGCTCCAGCAATCCAAGGTATAGTGTCCAAACTTACTGCAGTTGTAGCATTAGACACTTCTTGAATTACAACGATCGCGAGTCGTTCTTCCTCGGCCAATTCCTCTTCCACGATTACTGGTGCTGCTCGATTGACTTTGTGCTTGGCTTTGAGGATTTGCTCCCCCTTTACCTCTTCCATGGTTATTATCTGAGCTACCACTTGTTTTTAAGTTTCCACAATCAGGCTTTTGCTCACTTAGAGTCAATTTTGACTCTAATACTTGTTCTAAGACCATATAGCTGTCATTCTTTTGCTTGCGTTGCTCATGGACATGGAGTGATCCCATTAGTTCTTCTTTTGAGAGAGTATCTAAATCTTTTGACTCCTTAATAGCCACAACAACATGTTCAAACTTGGTTTTGAGGGATCGTAAGGCTTTTTCTACAACTCTGATGTCTTCTAGCTTTTCACCATTTCTCTTTAATTGATTAACTATTACTAACAATTGCAAGAAATAATCAGAGATACTTTTATCTTCTTTCATGTGAGCAGCTTCAAACTAGGCCCAGAGAGTTTGCAGACGAACTCTCTTTATCCAATCAACTCCTTTGAAGGTAGTGTTAAGAGTCTCCCATGCCTTCTTGCTTGATGCCACTTCGGCAATCTTCTCGAAGGTTGATTCATCCACCCCTTGATAAAGTAAGAAGAAAGCCTTCTTGTTTTTCTTCCTTTGATCATTGAGGGCGGTCTTCTTTTCCACGGTATAGGCAGCTCTTACTCTACAGTGAGTTCCACATATCCATCGGTGGCGATCTCTCATAGATCTTACGACCCAAATTGTGCTTTCATTTGAATACTCTAGTTCTCATAGTTCTCTTTCCTCAACTTTGGGATCTGTGCTTAAACCAAGCTTGAGGCCATCTCTACTTATAGGTAGAACCTACTTCTGATACCACTTTGTTGGAAGATAGCTCTAATATTACTTACAACTTATAACTACAACTTTTACAACTACAATAACAAGAAGAACAAGAACCCACTTTATAAATTTACACAATTACACTATTACAATGCTTACAAGCTACACCCACAAATACACTACTCCACAAGCTTACTAGCCATACATACAAATTACTAAAAGACTTACAAGGCCCTCAATATACCTTCACTTGATTCACATCAAGATTACACACCACTTACAATGGGCACTCACTAGCACTCACTCTCTTCAAAGGGACCCCTACACTTCACACTCCACTCTTCTACTTCACTCACTTCACTTGTACCCAACAACTAGCCCAGCACCCCTATTTATAGTGGAATGAAGCTATGGTCGGTGGAGGAGTGTGGCTAGTAGTGTGTCCCCATATAGCCCAAACCATCACCATGCTTTAAATCGGTTTCTAGATGCATCTATTTGAGGCGACGATGTGGAGTACTCTGGAAAATGCCAAAGACTCGAAGACAGTTTTTCAAGACATGTCGTGCAAAAGTCAAATGGCAGTGTTTTGTCCAATAGACCTTGCTATCTCCATGGTCTTCAACAAAGTGCGTTTGGCAATAATTAGCATTTCAAGGCTTTGATATGGCAACATAGATGTATATCAACATGAGCTTAAGGTCAAGGATATTACAAACTATTAAGAAAATTTGGATCAATAAAAATGAGGGGCTGTTGGCTAATCCACATTTGTGTCTCTAGACACCGAAGATTCTAAGGACTTCAAAAAATCAAAGTAATTTGATCCTATGAACCTAACTCCTAGTAAAAGGAAGTTTGACTGTACATTACCACTGCCACAAGTCGGGACATTGAGCTTATGATTGTTTGAAGGAAAATATTCTTGATATTGTTGAAAGTCATCAACATGTTACTATTGAGGCAGAAAGGAAAAATGGTAAAATGTCAAGAACTAAATGAAGAAGAAGAAATCACACTATTTTGTATAACCTTTACCCTGAGCTAGTGTTGATGGCACAGAAGGTTAGCATGCACAAGTTAAGACAATTTTGAAGATGAAGATATGACATTCGATTCATGTTAGCTCAAAATGCTCTAACTTGAGGATGAGTTCCTTCTAACTTGAGGATGAGTTCCTTCTAACTTTGAGGAAATAACCTAGAAGCATTATGGAAGGGGCCTACTTTGGATGATTTTTTTTATTTAAATTATTAATTCCTTTTAATAACTTTACCTGTTATGTTTAGAATTTTGAAATTAAAGGTTATGATTTAATTGATTTTAGATTGATTTGGGACAACATCTAGGGCTAGTTTGCTTTTAAGAGACAAATAACTATACGTCAGGTATAAGGGACATTAGTTTTTTAGATTAGAAATTGGTACATCTGAATTTATTTTCTTTGGAAGCCTTCTTCCTCGTTCCTTTCTCTTTTGTGAGAAATATGTGTGCAAGGCATTCTAGGATTGAATACCTTGATATAAGGCCATCCTCGTTCCTTTTTACTCTTTACACTGCATCAGTTATCATCAAAGCAATTTTTGATCCCAGTAGCAAGTGAGACCAAATTTCATTATATTTAAATGTGAATTGCTGATGTAGCAGCCGCATTATCGGTCATAGCGGTTGAGGCCGCTACAGTATTTTGAAAACAACGGCGCTATGGTTTGAAACCTAGTAGAGCTAAGCAATTTTAATTTAAAACATTACTTTTCCTATTTCTGCTCTTCAATAGCCTTTCCTAAAGTTGTCTCTACCCTTGCATGTTTTCAAAATTACCTCTTATGTTTAGAATTTTGAAATTAAAGGTTATTGTTTAATTGATTTTAGATTGATTTGGGACAACATCTAAGGTTAGTTTGCTTTTAAGAGACAAATAAACATACCTAAGGCATAGGGGACATTAGTTTTTTAGATTAACAATTGGTACAATTGGAATGAAATGGAGAAACAGAATTCATGTAGCCGACTCCAACATGGTTGGGATAAGGCTTTGATGATGATGATGATGAATTGGTACAATTGAATTTCTTTTCTTTGAAAGCCTACTTCCTTCTTCCTTTCTCTTTTGTGAGAAATATGTGTGCAAGGCACTCAAGGATTGAGTACAAAAGGCCGTCCTCGTTCCTTCTTGCTCTTTACACTACATCAGTTGTCATCATAGCAATTGCTGATCCTTATAACATGTGAGACCAAATTTTATTATATTTGAATGTAAACTGCTCATAGTTCAAAATAGCGATGCAGCAGCCGCATTATCAGTCATAACAATTGCGGCTGCTACACTATTTTGAAAACAATGACGCTTCGCTTTGAAACCCAATTAAGCCAAGCAATTTTAATTTAAAACATTGTTTTCCCTATTTTTGCTCCTCAATAGCCTTTCTTAAAGTTATCTCTACCCTTATATGGTTCCAAATTACTAAAAAAAGCACAAGAATGGCTACTACACAAGATTTGAATTTTTTTTACCACTTAAAAATTCACACCGCTACACTGCAACCGTTATGTAGCATTTTGGCCGCTGACCGCTATGCCTATTGCAACTGCTATGTTGATCCTTGGAACTGCTCATGTTTGCATAAGATATTTTATTTTTGTGTCCATTAGGTTAATATGTATGTTTGATAAAGCCTCTTATTTCATCTTGCGCTCACTATGCTTGTATGATTCTAGACTACTTTTATAACATTGTAATTATGATTGCTCATTTTTTGCTTTGCTTTCCAATCAAATTGGTGTAAAATTATCAAAGTATAGACCCTAATAATGATAATCCTATATTTCTTTCCCTTTATAGGGTTGGAGACTTGCGGCTCACCCACCACTTCACCACCATGTAAGTAGGGTTGGAGACTTGCGGCTCACCCACCACGTCACCACCATGTAAGTAAAAGAAAACTTACTTCATCTAAGTGTCTGGTGTAAATTTCACCACATACTTCAACATATGCAGGCTAGACTAATCCTGGGGTTGTCCAAGCCCTACCTTCAACATATGCAGGCCGGGCCTAAGATAGGCCAAATCCCTTGGAGGGCATGCGCTTCTGTGGCCCTTACCTAGCCCTCATGGTCCAAGGCCTAAAGAAAAGACATTTTAATTTTTTTCAATAGTGCCACTAGGCAGCGAGTGTGAGCCTAATCTTAATCCTTCCTCCTTATCTGAGCTTGGGACCATCAACACAATGCAACAAGGAACATAACAGTAGTTGAAAATCTCAATTGACTACAATTTGATTTACTAGGGTGATGGCTAGGCAATCATTTACTATCTAAGACTATTTGATAGTAATGGTGAATCGTATCTATTAACTCTTCAATTTTAGGTCAATGATAGAATGTATTGCAATCAATTCTCATGAATTAAATATCTAAAAAAACAATTGGATTCTATATAATAAAAGAATGTTTTTTGTAATTTTCTCTACATTGTGCCATGGGGATTTTGTGGCACTTAGTTTTCCAGGATGTGGCCCATACAAGAGGTGGACCATTGGAATTGAGTCTGAATACGAGGCTAAACATTAGTCCTAATAAATATGTAGAAGTGATCCCATATTATCAAGAATTTATATGAGAATTGTATCAGAAACATGCTTAAATGATCCCACATGCATTGGCAGACCTAGATAACCACCCCATGTGGATTTTGAAATTGTAGAGATTTGAATGGGTTTGGACTTGTCCCACATATATCTAATTAGCAGTGGCCCTACATTTTAACCTTGTGATCACCGCAAGTCACAAATCCTTGGTTAAAAAAGTCTTCTCTTTCGAAATCTTCCAACCAAAAGTATTAGATTCTCTTCATCCCATTCTCTTTCGACATCTTCTTTATTCTGAGAGTCCGAGATCCTCTTCGTGCTAATCGAGCTTCTTGTCGCTAGTCCTCTCGTGGTTAGCCTCTCTCTCACACCAAATAATCCTAAATAAAGCAATCTCCTTTCCTCCTCAGATCCTTAGATGTAGTATATTCATGGTCACTCTCCCCCTAAATTTTAACACTTAATATCCAAATCCTAATTTCAAACCATAAATCCCCAAATCCTAATCCAAATCTTAAGCCCTAGATCACCAAATCTGAGCATATCTACAAGTCCGAAGATGACCAAATCACCATTGAGCATATATCGAGAAATGAATGTTGGTTGATGTAGTAAAATATTTTGTCTATTTAAATGGAATACATTTTTTCTTTTAGTATTGTTATCGTGAAAATAGTTTTTGCTCCATGCAAATAAAAATCTTGGGTCTGCCGCTGTCCACATATATACTCAAATAAATCCATACATACAACAACACTATAAGTCATTGCAAAAACAAATCATATAGGAATTATGCGTGGATTATTTTCATAAAAATCATATAACGATTTCTCCCGTGGACTTCCACACAAGACTTCATGCGAGAAAATCATTCCCCGCTTTTAGTATGGTGGCCCCAAGCTGCATTCACAAATGGGATTGATTTTCACATATAGTGTTTAGTGTGGACGTTTGCAGTTGAAAATTTTGTGAAAAATCACATGAGAATCACATTAGAATCTTGCTAAAATAAAACCACATATATGCTCAAATAAATCCACACGCACATATATGAAAAATAAGAGGGTTGTGGGCTTTTGAGGGCCAAGCCCGAACAGATACCCTCATTGGAGGGCCTTATTGACACCCTAATTACTTTCAGTCCAGCATCCTACATTAGTGTTGGGAATACATGATTCATGCTATAGTGAAGCAGCGCAGGGGAAGAAGATTAGCCAACGGGCTAATCTCCAAGCCAAAAGGCTTAGGGATAAATTGTCTAGGTGTCTCACCAAAGACAAATAACTCTCTCAACTGAGAACCAATGCCCAAAGCTTTATTCAATATGAAAGTCTATCTCTCTTGAAGAGATTACAACCTTATTTATAACTAAAACATTCTCTAAGAAAGGAAATACCTAATTCTAAACAAATAAGAAGTCCTAAATCAAATCCAACTGGACTTGCCAAATATCAAATAAACAACTAAAGCAATTACTATTAATATAATCTACTTTAATCTATTAGGCTGTATTGATCTTGGATTCAATAGTTGGCCAATCATAGATCTGGCCTGCATCAGTTCTCCCCTGCTTGGAGGAGAACTCGTCCTCGAGTTCTGTAAATATCCACCGGGGTCGAAAGTCATTCGAACAAACTTTTGTTTTATCTTTAGATCCATATTTTCATGACATGGCTTGAAAGCTTGTTGCAGTCTTTTCCTCCATGTAATAGTAGATCGGAATGTTTTCGACTGTGGGTCTTTGCATGGATCTTGGATGTGTGAACAAACTAGTAAATGCTGCAAGTGTTGACAGTCAGATAACCATATGTGATCTCTGAAGATGAAGTCAATGTGGGAAACTTTTATAACATGAACTACTTGTGAGATAACTGGAACAGGGAATTTCACTGTTGGTGTCCTAATTGAATTTTCTGGAAAAGGCAGAACAATCAATTCTCTTAGATGTTCAATGTCAGCTTGATGTACCTTTTGCTTCGCACTTGAAGTTGCAATAAGATCTTCCTTTCCATGAATGGGCTTTTCAACATCATCATTGGAATTTGTTTCTTCCCTGTGTTCATCTTGTGACTCTTCAATTGATAGTGATGAGGTAGATGAAGATGTTGCTGGTTGTAATGGAACAAGATCAACATATTTTCCTTTCCAATAGAAAGAATAGATATTCTTCTCTTTGTCATATTGCACTTTCCGATTAAGAAGCCATGGTTGTCCCAAAAAAATATGAGTGATATTCATGGGAATTACATCACACCAAATTTTATTTTCATATACACCAATCTTGAAAGATACTAGACATCTGTGAGTTACAGTAATAATAGAAGCATTAGACCGTGTAACTTCTTAAGACATTGGAAGAGTCTCTGTAGGCCAATTGAGTTTGTCAATAACATATTGTGCCACAAAATTAATAGTACTGTCATGATCAATAACTAGATTAGTTAATCGATCTTCACACCTTACTCGCGTTCGGAATACTATAGTCTGTTTCCACTCTTTGTCTTCCTTTTCATTGGTGGTGAGAAGTCTGCGAATGACAAGGGTGTGAATATCTTTACCTTCAAATTTTGTTCCCATCAGATGATCTTTCGTTCATTGTGAAGAATGTTCTTGCTTAGGCTTGACTTGTTGCAGGTGGGACCATTGAAGCATGTGCTCAATATGAATTGCTTCTTTGTATGCTTCATGAACACTGTGACATGGTTTCATCTTCTCAAGAATGTCTGGCTTCAAACCTCTGATAAAGCGAGTTAAATCATGCAGCTCATTCTGTTCCAAGCCACAAACTTGGTGCAGTCTCGAAAATTGATTTAAATATTCATAAACTGTCGAATTTGCCTGTCTGAGATTGAGGAACTGCTCAAAGTAGACCTTATTTGCAAAATACCAATCTCCATATTTATACTCATATAACATGCTTTGAACTTCATCAGATGGTCCAAAGATTTACATATTGACTTTGCTGTAAGAAATTCAAAAATCTTCTGAATGCTCAAAATTAACTGACCTGATGGCTTAATCTTGTAGACAAAAATACGCAAGTGAAGATGGATCGTGAATCCGACTAAAATATCATCATTTGAGAAGCAATGGCTGAGATCAATCAATCCAAAAAGACTGGAGTTTTTTTTTTTTTTTTTTTTGCTATGGGCCTAGGCTGATCAGGGCAGCTGCTGGCTGTGGGCCTGGAGTGAATCAGGCAGGCGGGTCAGATCTGGGTCAAGTCAGACCCGGACTGAAGCAAAGTGGCGGGTGTTGGGTCAGCAGGTTTGGCCCAAACTGGTACGGCCCAAACTGGTACGGCCCAACACGAAAATATCTTCCTCTTGCTACAGTAACGACAGGAGAAAATAAAAGACAACCTCACCTGTCTCGTCTGATGCAGGAGGAAAGGAGAGACTCGGCCGGCGAGGGAGAGAGAGAAACTACCGCGGGCGATGGCGGTCTTCTGCCGGCAAGGGAGAGAGAGAGAGAAACGACAGTGGGGCGATGGCGGTGGGTGCTTCCAGCCGGCGATGGAGAGGGAGAGAACGCCAGCAGGTGATGGCGTGTGCTCGTCGTCGCTGTGCGCAGGCTGTCGCGTCCTCTTCTTCTCGTTCTCGTTGTCGTCTGTTGCTTCTTACAGCGATTTCTATTTTTTTTTTATTCTGGGTTGGGGAAGGTGGACAGCAACCAAGGGGATTTTGGTTTGGCCGATTGTGAGGGACAGAAGAGGTATGGGGAGCCGGCAAGGAGAGTGAGCGAAGAAGGTACAGGGGGGGTTGGGTTGCCGATGAGAGATGGAGGGGTGTGGGGTAAAGGGTTCGGTGGGGTTGCCGATGAGAGATGGAGGGGTGTGGGGTAAAGGGTTCGGTTGGGTTGCCGATGAGAGATGGAGGGGTGTGGGGAAAAGGGTTCGGTGGTGGCTGGTTTGGGTTACTGGGTTCGGCTAGGGTTGGTGGAGAACTTTCCGGGGGGGGGGGGGGGGGGGGTGTGGATCAGTGATGATGATGAGGAAGGGAAGATGGGTCGGTGAGGAATGGGGGATGTTTGCTGGCGGGGAGGAGAAGTCTTGGAAAGGGGTTCCGTGAAGGGGTTGGGCTCGGGTGAGGGTTTCGATTGCGCGGTGGGTTATGGAAGGGGTCGGTGGTGATGCGGGAGAGGTCGAGGGATGTTGGAATTGACGGTGGTGGAGGAGGAGATGCAAAGGTCTCGGGAGTGGGGCGATGGTGGGATGAGTACTGACGAACAGAGGAAGTGATGAACGAAAACTGAACCAAACGCACGGGAACCTCGAATCGGCGATCAGACGGCGATCCGAGCTTGGATCTTCGGCTCTGATAACAATTGAAGCAGCGCAGGGGAAGAAGATTAGCCAACGGGCTAATCTCCAAGCCAAAAGGCTTAGGGATAAATTGTCTAGGTGTCTCACCAAAGACAAATAACTCTCTCAACTGAGAACCAATGCCCAAAGCTTTATTCAATATGAAAGTCTATCTCTCTTGAAGAGATTACAACCTTATTTATAACTAAAACATTCTCTAAGAAAGGAAATACCTAATTCTAAACAAATAAGAAGTCCTAAATCAAATCCAACTGGATTTGCCAAATATCAAATAAACAACTAAAGCAACTACTATTAATATAATCTACTTTAATCTATTAGGTTGTATTGATCTTGGATTCAATAGCTGGCCAATCATAGATCTGGCCTGCATCACATAGTGAAGCTCTTGATAGAATAGGGGGAATGTGTTTGTCTGAGGTGTTAATATTGCCATGGAGTTACTTTCATTTCAAATATTTTGCATTAGTCTACTCTTTACAGTGAAGCTGATATTGATGCCTTAAAATAAATAGATAGAGTTCTCAACTTTTAAGGGAAATCTCCAACTGAATTGCCAAATGCAACCATGACACTCAGTTGGACCTCCGTCCTTCTGGTTTATTCCGTTTGACTTCTATAGTTTGTAATTTCACAAGGACATGTCATCCTTAGCTTAGCCTTTACCTTTTGGATTGGTAGGCAGTCTTTCAAGCAGTCTAAGATATCCATTATCCACTGTTCAATGTTAGCAGGATCTGTGACTCGTATTCTTCATTTTTTTCTTTCTATAGCAGCATGGCCAAAATCAAACTAAAATATTGTCCGCAATTAGTATCTTTTCTCTGTTCCTAGTTTTTCTCCATTGTTTGGGGAATGACACGTGAAAACCATAGTGTTATTACTCTAATTGGCCTGAACATGAATTATACGTAACATGTATTTTGACAATTTGGTATGCCTTTTGGCATTATGAGTAGTCAAGAGAGGGGGTTTGGAGGAAATCATTTTTGTCCATCAGATCTAACAATTAGAAACATAATTGATGGAAAAATAGCTGTTTCAATTAGACCTTACAAATAGACTATTTTTCTTGTCCGATGCTTTGATTCAATTAGAAAAAGCCCAACTTTTTATATTGTGAAAGTTATAGAGTAATGATAGGGGCAAACTTGTCATATTATAAAATTTATATGTGAAAACTTGTCAAGAGAAAAACAAAGAGTGTCTGGTTGCTTGGGATTCATATTTATTTGAAAAACTTAACTTTTGGTTACCTTATGAAAAAGCAGCTAAAGGTTTTAAGGCTGATTGAATCAAATATCCACACAAACTTTGCCAAACTGTCTAAAGCAATGAAAGCATTTATATGAATCAATTTTAAGCTAAAGAGATATGAAAAGTAGACTTGCAAAATGGCACCTTGGTTTTTTTTTTTTCCTTTTTCTAATTATCCATTTTAATTAGATCTCGGGTTTAATGATAACTACGTTTGACATGATTGAGCTGTTGCCATGGTCTATTGAACGAATAGGCATGTCATGATACCCATTGAGTCTGTGTTATTTTACCAATCCTCATGAGCAGGTTGTGGAGAATGTCAATATGGTTGAAAAGAAAAATAGAAACACTTATTCACTAAATCTGGGTCAGGTTCGAAATCATCCTTTCTATGTAGACCTCATTTATAAAACACGGATGATGAAAATGGGCTTATGGCCTTTTTGTCTCCTCTCACAATGTACATAGGCTTTAAGCATTTGAGAGGATTTTGTAGAAAAGGCTAGTAAGTTGTTTGTTTAGAAAGAAACTTCTTGGGCAAATGCCAGTTGTAGTTCTAGAAACCAATAAGCCAGTGTTCTAGAAAAGCTGTAATTTGTCTGGTCATGCCATGTTCACACCGAGAACAATAAGTAGAAGCTTAGTTTGGAACTTATCTCTGATCAGACTGGCAGAAACAATCCCAACTTTTTCTGAGCTAAGTTTTTTACTGTTTAGTTTATGAAAAAAATAACAATTTTTCTGAGCATTATGATTGATAACTGTATTTGGGAGCATCCTTGTCTATACAGATGTTAGATGTTTGTGAGAGTCAAAGCTAAGAAATTTTACTTGGCAATGTACAAACTCAATTTTAGAGACAACTTGCAAGTGAAAACCTGTTCAACAGTTCTTCTAGGTGCATTTTATTAGTGGGCTGCATGAACAAGGATGTCTCTAATTGATAACTTTTAAGGGCACTACATTTTTTTTTTTTTGAGAAACTTCACTCCCACTTTATAGAAGAAAAAACAAAGAAGAAACTTCAAATATTCAAAATTTGAACTTTGTTAATATCTCTCTCCTAATGTTCTCCTAGTAATTCTATTACTCCCCACAATCGCAACGTTCTTTCATGGAAAGGATTTTTTGATTGTTAACATTGAAAAGCAAAAAAGTACAACACTCATATCTCTTGTTTTCTTGCACTATCATCACCGGTTACTGGTGATAACCATCCGTCTCTTAGATACTGTCAGTCTCTTGGTGCTGATATTGTGCTAGATCAAATCTGCCATGATTCTTCCAGTGGGTTGATGAAGACTATGAAATTGGGAGGCTTAATGAGAGAGGGTACTTATTATTATTATTTAATTGAGAAGAGGGAAAAAAGGCACTAAGACCATGACTTGCAAAAATGAAAATAACTTTTGAGGACACTACAGTTTGAGAAAACTTCACCTTATCTTAATTAAGGGAGACAGTTCCAATTTATAGAGGAAAGAACAGACGAAGAAAACATGAAGTATTCAAAATTTAAACCTTCATAACATCCCTTTCCCTGCATCTCTCTTTTTATCTTGAAAAAGGGAATTTTCTCCTAGTAGAGTTCCCGCATGCAGATGTTATTACCTTCACAGTAGGCGCTTTTAAATTCCTGGTCTTTTCACTGGCCTCACAACTCTTTGATTGTCTGATTGAAACATCCGCATGTCAGTGTTCCTAATATTTCTAACAGGAATCGCCATCAAGAAATTACATTATTGTTGAAGTGTTTACTCATGCCACTGATTGTGTGCTATGATGCCCAAATACGGCGAGGATACTGCAGGGACATGCCATGGACACGGCAAGGACACGGATTTTACACATAAAAAGTGAAGTATCGGATACAATACGACACGATACATTGCCTATTTTGAAGTTTCCGTGCATCATAGATTATGTGAACTACCTTCTCTTAGTGCATTCAATTATACATCTTTCACTAAAACCAGTATGAGTCTTTACTGGTAGGTTAAGAAACAGCTTGTAGTTCTCTCACTGATGTGATGGTTCTACTTTTCTACTTTCTCACATATAGAATTGGATAGGAAAAAATAATAATTTAAGGAATGATATGAAGAAATGATAAATGGTTATGTTGATAAAAATTTAAGTTGAAGATTGAAGGCAAAGAATGATGTGAACTGAACTCTAAAGGAATATGATAAGGGAAACTTGCTGGCAGAAGAGTGATGTGAGTGAATTGAAACGAGGCATATGATAAGGAAGTTTGAACAGTGTGCAGTGCATAGGTAAATTATTGGGTCATGAAAACCAGATTGTGACTCACAAAGTCTGAGGGAATGGAATGTTGTTTGGACTATGTGGGGGGGGGGGGGGCGGGGGCGGGGCGCAATGAGTTTCATGAAAGACAACTGGAACATGCTAGAATGTTTTTAGGACATCTTATGATTCTTTTAACTGTTAATAAGGAAGAATTATGTTTTTGCATTCTGTTGAAAGTAGTCTGTGTCCATATTTGTCTTGACAATTGGCATCCTTAGGGCTTGAGCTGTTGATTCTTTGGGGTTTTGAGCAATCCACAATTTTGCTTTTGAAAAGGATATCCTTATTACTAATCATGTTGAGGATCCATCTTGGAAGCTCCCACCACTTTGGCTGACATCTGTATGAAATAGTAAGTATCCACCAAATGGAAAGACGGGATTCTGATGATTCCATTGTTCAGCTGCTGTATGCTAATGGTACCTTTTCCCTGAAAAGTAAGCATTTGAGAGTCTGAGACTAATCTAATTGGTCTTGTTACTGTCAAATAATTAGATCCATTCCCAAACATTCATGCTATGTCTGGAGAGCAATAAATTCTAGTTTAGAAAACATCAACAACTTATTAGTTAGGGAAAAGGATCAATCCTCCTCTTTTTTATCTCTGCCTGTTTGTCTAACATGTATAAGCACCTCTTCCTGATTTTCCTGTAGCTTTCTATTAGTTGTACCTTAAAAATTTGTGTTCATTAGGCTTCCAATATAAATTTTAGTAGATGTAAATGTAATAATAACAATAGTGATAGATCTGATACATGAGCATACTATCTCATTTAATTTTGTCTGTATTTAGCCTGACCATGCCTCCATATGAAATGGATATTTGGAACATTTAATTTTCTTGGTTTCTTCCCTTACAATGTAAAGGATTATGAGTTTTGAGGAACTAGAGAAAGAAGGTTTGTAAAGAGCTTGAATCAAGTAGAGAGGGCATTCATGATATTTTTGGAGTTGCAAAGAACATGGCTTTCATAGGATTGAGCATGAAGGTACTCACAAAGCAAACCTCAGATAAATGGAAAAAGAAAATTTGCTTTTCTCATTCACTGTGCATCTTGAATTCCCTTTCACCATTTTCTCTTCTCCTTGCACGAAAGTGCTGAATTTAGTGTTTTATTTTTTATTATAAGCATTATGAACTATGCAGCTGATGCGATTTGCTTCTTGTATTTACGGGTTGCAGCTTAGTTGTATCTTTAAGTTTGTAAATGTGATGGCTTAACTTCTGCTGATATAGGCTTACTACCTGTTATGAAAATTTACCAATTTTTTACACCCCCTCTCCAAGTTGGTCAGTTCTGCTCAAATGTGGGCATTTGTGAGTATCCACATGGGAATTTTATAACCTGTGAGTTGTATGAATGTTGCAAATCTGGACCATCATTTCAGTGGGTCCCTTGACAATAAACCAGAGAAGAAGTAGGCTGGCTGCTTGCATGGAGAAATATTGGAGGCCCAAAAAGAGAAGACTCTATGGATCAAGTTTAAAAAAAATTGCAATGGTTTTCTACATACATGTTTGACCTACCTAGTAATAGCTCTGTCCTGATATATATCCTAGAACATGTTCTTGCCAGGTCCATTTGACTTGGTAGCCGCCGTGTTAGCAATTGTGCTGGAATGTTAGCAATTGTGCTGCAAAGAAGCAAGGCATTGCCCGAACGTCCATAACACGATGATGCTGTATGAGTAGGCATTCACTAGATTTACAGCATACATGAAGAAAGTTACAGTAAGCCTGGTTACCTATTCATATGTTTGTAGTTTAAAAGAGAGTGTCAGTCATTGATTGGTTAGCCTTTGACAAGTAGAAAAGCCGATATCTGGTCCCAAAGCTAATATCTGCTGATCTAGGCTTCTTGCACCGCTGACCTATGTTACATGGACTCGGCATTAGTATCGGATGTGGGTGCATATTGGGTGCAGGTGCGCCTCAAGAAATTATGTCAAATGCCTTAGCAATGAAGTATCGGCACAAGTATCGAGTGTGGGTGCGTATGCGTTGGGTGCGGGCGCTTCATGATTTTAGGCGAGTCCGTGTATCATAGCCGTGGACACTGGTAGACTAAAACATTTCCATTTCAGTAGAACAAATTACCATTTGGAATGAATATTTTGGTTGGATTGAATCGACATTTAAGTTACTTTATGCTAAATTCATGTGTTAGTTTTTGCCTCTTACTGTTGGCTGAAGCCAGGCATTTGGGGGTGTCTGGTTTTTTATTTTTTATTCTTGTCAAAAACTGTCTAAAACTGGTTGAAAGTGATGGATCTTGGCATCTGCCAGTCTGAAGATTTTGGTTTTGTTTGCTGTTTTATTCTTTTATTCTTTTGTTTTTCTGTACATTGATACCTATGACATCAGGTGGAGCAGGTTTAAGTTGAACCATTCCTTTAATGCTTAAAGATTAGCTATGTTTCTAAAATATTGGTTGATGGCAATTGTTCATTTACCTACTAAATTGTCTTGAAATGTTTCTCCAAAATGTGTTTGGTCCTTGGCATGTGCCACTCTAAAGTACGGTGGTCTGACGGTTCATCAGAACAAGGCTTGTCAAACCAAATTGAATTTTAACTGGTAGCACTAAGACCACCTCAGTTTCGTGGGGAATATGATTATGAAAATGATGATTGTGCTGAAATGTAGAGATATGGAATTCAAAAGCTCCATCCATGATGTGAAAGTTAAGATTCTATTAAACAATATAGCAGCCAGAAAGCCCCAGTACTGAAAACCTGTAGCATACCAAGCAACTGAGCTGAAAGAGAAGCTCAAGGGGGAAGAGGCCTACCTCATAGGACAATCAAAGAAGCACACTGGTCCATGAAAGGAGAAAAGGAGCAGATGGATCTACTGCAAGGTAATCAAACAAAATGTATAACTTGGATGCAGGCATTACCAGAATACAATCAATCAGAGCAGGTCTGGACTGCTGAATTAAGAAGTAAGCTCATCTTTATTACGCTTGACAGGCAAGTATGGACTATTCTTAACAATCTTGAGGTGAGGTTGCAAACACTTTGAATGCAATAGATTTTGGAAGGAACTGCTGGATTGATTTTACTGGAAATTTATTTTTCCAATTTGATAGGTTTGGATTTCTACTGGAATTTCTGAAATGAGAATTATCTGACATTATGCATATAAACTTGACTTGATTAATTGCGGGATTTTGTTCCTTTTGTTGCGGTGAAAAAACAGTGAATGTCCTGATATTTACCTATAGTGACTTATTTTGAAGGAAGACTAGATAATATACGCAGAACAACGGTCAGTCTCTTGAACATGTGCTTTCAAAAGATACACTAATTTGTGGCAAATTCTCTAAATTCAGCTGGCAAAAATGCCCGTCCAAGCAGGTGGCAGTTCTAAGAATGTGGAACAAGGTTGATTGAAGAACTATAGCATTTGCATCAAGCAATTGTTGGGTTTGGCTCAAAAGGTCCTTATTGGGCCTATTGAGTCATTTACATTAGGGCCCAGTTAATTAGGGCTAATCTTGCATATTCTCTTCGAGGGTTTGTTTTTTTGTAATCAAGCAACAAAGTAGAGCAGAGAAGGGAATACAGAGAGAACATTGTAAGGGGGTAAGTGATTTTTTCATAGTGAAATCTTCGTACCTGTGGACGTAGGCAATCTGGCCGAATCACATAAATATGTGTCTTCTGTGTGTGTAATTGCTTATTCTTCTTCTTGTATGGTGTGTGCTTGATGTGCTCAGCCTAAATCCACATCTAACAATTGGTCTTAGAGTGCAAGGTTCGGATCCTTGGATTTAGATGCCGGGTAGAGATTATTGGGGCATCAGATTCAAAGCAAAGTTGAAGATCTACAACTTTTGACCAAGGTGGAGGTTATCCGATTAACGGATCGGATCTGAGAGGAAAGAAGGGGCAGCGCCACCTGTAAGGATTTTTGTGTTGGCAAATTCATGGGTTGGTCAAAACTTGAGTCCATTAGTGTTGTATTTTACATATCTTTGAGTGTGGACACTGGTTTAAGTCGCCGGATGCACTGAAGTGAAGAAACAGAAGAAAGAACAACAAATTAAAGTAATTTTTTTACGGACAATGTGAATTAAAAAGGTCGTATCTCACAAACCGCCATCGGATATAGGCATGTAATCTACCATTGGAAAGCTCGTTTTGAGTAGATAGTCGTAAAGCCTAAGATTGCCTCAATTGGAGTTGAAATGAGAAAATTATGGCCTCCGAAAGTTTGCAGAAAAAGTGCTAAAATTTTCACCTGGGCATAAGTATAATCCGACCGATCGGACAAGTGTAGAAAGTTCATCGACTTGCAATTTTTTAGTCCTATTTGAAGAGAAACTTACTTGTTTCATATCAACTCCTTTTCTGATTGAAATATACTTATAAGGCACGAAATGTGGGCTATATAAAGGAGTTCTCTTTCAACCCTAAGACAGAAATCTTATTGTTTTGAGTAGGAAATATATTTTAGAGATCATCTCTTCTAGAATTTTTTTTAGAGTTACAGGGCTAAAATTCTACTCTAGAGATTCTTGTCTTCTACTTCTCTAAGTGTAAAAGATTGCTGTGGGGAGTTAAGTGCTAAATCTAGAAGGCGTCTAGGTGCTTGGATCTATAACAGATAACAGCAGGGGGTTATTACAGCAGAGAGCTGTATAAGGAAATCACAAAGTTCTTAGGTCGAAGGACACCTGGATAAGGGTTATGAGTATTCTCTTGTAACTGTAGTATGATTTATAGTGCTTGATTCTTGGCCGTGGTCTTTCCTAGTTTGGGTTTTCACATAAAATATGTATCTTTTTATGGTGTGTACTTTTGTTTGATTTATTTTCTCTGTGTAGTTGATTATTTGCACACATAATATTGAGATTAATTACATTAATTCATTCTAGATGATTTTTCCAAAAACCTTCACCACTTGTTACAGCACCGCGGTTGTCGGAGAAGAAGGTTTGGATAGTGGATGGGTCGGATCGAGGAAGGGCTTCGGTTTCTTGCTATTGAGAAAATCAAATTTGGGTCGATTTGGTTTGAGAGAAAATCAGAGGCTGGTTTGATCTTAGTGGGCCATTGAAATCGCTGCAAAGAGAAGGCTTTATAGAAAATAGAGATTTGCAGCAGTCGACGATATCACTCTTGGAAGAAAAAGAGTTCTTGTTACAAAACTCGTTGGTTGAATCGTTGCAGATGATCAGAGAACGAGGGAGTGTTGCTGCCTCTGCCATCACCGATTTGAAACCCTGCCGTTGCTGCCGCTTGAGCAGAAAGAAGAGCAGAGTTCTCGAGTTGCAGATTTGACCGAGGAAAGATCTCTGTTGGCCGCACTGATATAAGAGAGACGAAAAATCAGGATTAGAAGGCTGCCAACTACCCGACACCCTTTTTCAAATTGCAAATGTTGCTGCCTGTGTGGATTGGAAGAAGGGGCCTTGACAGAGGGCGCTCTTGCTGCATCGCCTGAATCGGAGAAGAGACAGAGAGCAGGTCTTTGTTTAGGTTGCCTGATATCGGATCTTGACAAATAAGAATTGGGCGTGATGTGGCTGTGCATGAAGAAGATAGCAATGAGAGGGCGCTTGGGTTTTAACTCTCGGATTTCAGTCCAGAACCGCCGCTACGAGGTTTTTCTTGCTGAAGGAGGTGCCAATTGCTGCTACTGCTGCCATTGTTGCCTAAGACGGAGAAGGCCGTCTGTCTGCTGCCAGATCCGCCGTCCCGCTATTGCTGTCGCAGATTGTAATGCACATGCAGAAACACTCAACATCATCACACATATAAAGAACAAGAAAACCATGCACTCATAACATAGATTTTACGTGGTTCACTATAAAGGCTACCTCCACGAGTTATGAGCATCTTGCTCGATTTTACTATGAAAGATACTGGGCAATTCGTTACGACTCCCTCTCCTTTAACACTTAGCTCATAAGTCCCCATAAGTCGTAATCTTGCTTTCACAGCATCCTGCCATATGTGGTGTATCAACACCGTGGAAAAAAAAGCTCACACCTCTCTATACCCTATATGGCCCTACGTGGTTTACACCACGGAAAAGAGATCTATCACATCTCCTACACAGAGTTTAAGATCATATTACATGAATATATATTGTATGCTTTCTTGGCCACCAAGAAAGTCTCAGTATAAAGACTAAATTACCCTTGACCCTAACCTTGTCATTGGCTAGACTAGTGAACTAATCCGGCTAAATTAGAATACAAGACATAAACCTAACACCACATGGCTCTATCAGTTATATCGGGCCATTGTAAAATGTCTTCCAATAACTGTAATTAGAGCATCAGCTGCTTAGCTTTTGTAAGGTGTCTTGGGTGGTAATGGTTAGTACTGGTAGCTCATGATAGGTTATTGCGATCATTGATCTGGTGAACCATCATGTAAGAATGAATAATTGAGCTACTGTTTTAACTCTTTGGCTGTTTACGCATATCTCTTCTGTTATTATTATTTTTTCTTAATTTTTGACAAGCAACTGGTCAAAATGAGACTTCCTGAAGGGATCAAAAGAGAGATGTGCCAGAACCAGCGTTGTTTTTAACAACTAAACCAAGACTGGAAGGACAAAGCTTAAACAAATAAAGTGGCACTCTTTGATTATCTAACTTGCTGATGGTTTTAGAACATGCATTCTGGTTACTTCTAACAATGAGCTTCGAAATATTGAGAATTTTTAAGGGAGTGTTTTTTTAATTAGGGAAGCCACGGAATTTAACCGATTTTCTCCTGTTTGTTGTGACACCTTAATGCACTGAGGAAGGCTGTAACTTTTCTTTCCTTTTTTAAAAGAGAGGATACTGAAATCCAGTTGATGAGAGGGTGAAAATTGGGATTCGATGCCATTCCTCCATCAAGGCAGTTGGATTTCACGGAAGAAGACGACGATGATAATGATTTTATTGCAGATGAAAGACCCCATAACAACACTTGAACAAATCAGAGCAAAGCCATCCCAACCTCTCTCACTCTTTCTCAGACATGCAGAAATAGAGAAGAGGCAATGCCATTTTATAATGAAAATAATAACACATACATGGTTGAAGAAAACCCTCTTTTGGAGAAACGTAATGAAAGAACTGTTCTAATTTTCCGGTCCAGCGTGGACTTTCATTTCCCCGAAGCTATGTTTGCCATCACTGTGGGAATGTAGCATTCTGAGAATGACTCATCTGTTTCCCTCCTCTCTCCATCACTGTACGTTCTCTCTCACAAAATGCCAGTAAAACATGAAAGGGGTTTGTCTCCATTGCCATTGAAGACCTCAGAAAAGGGATGCTAGAGAAAGTGGGTTTGAGGTATTAGCCATAAATTCTTCCTTTTTCTCTGTCTCTTGTTCTACAGCTCCCTCCCAATCTCTGAAGTTTTCATGCTGCTCAAGGGCGGACTTAAGTAGAGACGTGGGTGCAGTTGTACAGGTCACACCCCGCCACCCCAGTATGCTTTCAAATGTTATATGATAATTTTGGGTCTACTTTCAAATGTCTAATAAATATCGTGGGTCCATTTTCAAAATCTATATAAAAATTTTTAATTTGCTCCCAAAACCAAACTATCTAATAGAGCCTGCACCCATAGAACAACAATTCTGGGCCCACCACTGAATTGATGCTGACAGTCTCTCCAAAAATGGCAGATCCGTGAATGAATAAATAAATGGTCTCCTAACATGGAGGGGAGTCAGGTCGGAGTTCTGAGACAAGGACCCAGGAAAATATAGTTGCGCCTAGGTTGCGCACGTGCGCCTCAGTCTGTACGTCTGTGAATACATGCAAGACAAAATTAATTTGGACGCACAGATTTGATTCTGTGTGAGCCTGTGGTTTGATGAGTGGGTGACCAGAATGTCTCTTGCTGATCTTTTTCCACTTCACAATCTCAGTACCATATAAAGTCATTAGCCTATTTGTTAATGGCCAGTGGGTTGTCCTGGACACCCCCCACCTCAAGAGATCAGATCTAGCTTAATGCAGAGGTACTTAACAACTGGCCCCCTCCAATCCCATCTAAGCCAGATGCTCTAGTTTGGATTAATGCAAGTAGTGGTGATCTCTTTCTAAAAGAAGCTTGGGAGTTGATTTGCTTGCAAAGGCACTAGTGTTATCTTGCTAATCAGTTGGTGCAGGACAACATTTTCCAACCTACAACCATTTGTTTTGCTTGGTGTCTTTTCCATAAGAAAAAATGGACTTCTCTTTGGGTTTAAGTATTGGAATCTCCGACTGCTTCTGGCTGCCCTCTTTGCCTAAAATAGGGAGAATCTGAAGGAAATCTTTTAATCAACTATGGTTCCGTTCTGCTACCTCAGATGTTCGGGATTGGTTCTCTCAACTGAAAGGTCTTCCTTGCGTTTCATCATACTCAGCAACGTTACTCAAGAGAAAATTTCTCATTGGGCACTGGGCAGCAGCAAATTTTCCTTATTGGCTATAGGTGCCATTTTGCTGATTTTATCCATGCATTTTAGAAGACTAGGAATAACCAATTCACAAAGCACTCCTATTTCCTGGGTTAAAAGTATCTCAGCAAATAAATAGGAGGCTAAAACACCTCACAACTGCTTCCGAAAGTCCTTTCAGAGTGTCATCCTTGACAGCTTAATGCTCGGTCTCACTTCGAACCAAGTGATTATCACCTGATCTGGCATAGAGAGCTGCTGTATTTTATCCCCTGCTCCAGTCCAGGTCTCTGTTTTTGCTGGCCCTTCTTTCTATGGTTCTCTTTGGCTGCTTGCTGTATTTTAAAGATAGTTGTCAAGTGTTTTTCGAGGTTCATCTCTGTATTCCTTTTTGGGAACAAGGTATTTAAAGATAGTTGTCATTGTATTAAAAAAAATGAGAGAAAGGCTCGCTAAAATGAATAACCTGCAGAAATGACCAATAATTCACATCCCAGCAACCATGTCCGGGAATGTCATGGAGGTATCCATGCTGTACCTGGGCATCATACCTGAAAAGTGAGAATAGGATTTCCAACATACTACTAGGAATGGTTTAATTGGACCTTGCCAAATATAGGAGGCTCTGTCGTTTTTTTTAGGCTTCATCTCTTAATAACATTTCATGATAGGATTTTTGGTGGGAGCCACAGGGGACACACAGAAGCCAGCTGGTTAACGAAGGACTGGGCCCAAAAACTAGTGGGAAGCTTTTTTTTTTCTTTTTTCTTTTTTCTTTTTTTTTATGAACCAAGGTATCCCTCGTCAATTCAGCCTTCAGGCATTTGGCCTCCAGCCTAGTGGTAACCCCATTCTAATGAGCAAGAACTATTTCTTGAGGTTATATGCATGGTTGTAGACAAATTACCTGAATAACTTAAGGGGCGGGAGTCGAACTTGAAACCTGGGGGAGCAAACCCAAGGCTCAAACCAACTGAGCCACCTCCTTAACGGCAATGGGGGAGCTTGTCATGGAAGAGCTTCCAAGCAAAATTAAGACTTTAGGCTTTATGAACTTGTTCCAAACCCAAGGAGCCCAGGCTTTTCTACTGCTTTTGTACCTTTCTCTCCTCTTCAATATATAATGCTTGTCCAATTTGGAAGGAAGACCAAAGAAAAGAAAAATAAAAAACGGAGAAAGTTGTGGCCTTTCATTTTCATCCTTCCTTATGGTGTTAGAACAAGCATTTTAGTTACTTCTAAGTTCTAACATGAGCTTCTCAGTGTTAGATGTTGTGGACTCAATCCATCAGTTGATGTAATAAATTGATTAATTTTTTTATTTATCAATAAAATCATGCTTTGCTTTCATAAAATGAGTGTTATTTTACTAATTCATGCACAGGACCAATACATATGACATAATGGTTCATGAGTTAAACCGGGTCCCATTAGTATATTAGATGTGATATATGTGTATGGATGAGATCCACACACGGGAGATATATGTCACAAATCTTATACTTAAATAGCTTCACAGCCAGTAATTAGACTGGGCATCTTATTTGATAAGGTTGCAGCACTTTGATCACTATGAGATAGTGTAATTTGTCCCGATCATCAGAATGTAAGATTCTGGATCACGGTGCTGGTACATTGGATATATTGAAGGACCATGAGATGCACCTTAAGGAATTCCGTCTCAATAATAAGGTATGCTCTCATAATTCCCTAGCAATAGGCTCTGAATCCTGAGACATTGATGAACTCAAGTTTCTATCTATTCATTTGCTTTGAGTCACCAATAAGTGAGGCCGATTGTAGGTTAACACCTCGGTGTCTTGGGTATGTGGTAGTAGAACTGTGGGAACGTTGAATGATCAAGATGGAATCTATCTCTATTATCCCCTTATGCCAATTAATGGATTTGTCATTAGTAAGTGCGCACCCATCTCAATTAAGAGTTAATTGGATGGTACTGATGATTACTGTGATTAATTGGGGCTCAAGGATAATAAGATGTAGAACTTAGATTGGAAGAGACGGATTTATTCCAATTGATCCACGGATATTGATAGAGGGGCCTACTTGTGGTAATTGGGAAGTTTAGGGTCTTCATTGTAATTTATTCCTAAGACTGGAGTGCAATTGTATTTATATAGTGGTGTTATTTGCAATTAACTGTGGGCCCGGATTGCACATGAGATGTAAGGTCGCGGTGTTCCAGTTGGAGCCAGCTTTCTAAGGAATCCCTAGTGGTCCCCATACTAGCCCAAGTTATTGGAAAATACTAATCCGACTCGAACTCTAGAAAGAAGGGATTAGAAAAGAGAAAGTTGCTTTGTAAGTAAGACTTCTATTTCAATTAGGCAAGGAAGAGATTTGTAAGTTTATAAATCTCTTGGATGTCCAGAAGAGTCTCTCTTACCCCCAAAACCCTTTCGTGCAAGAGTTGCACAAGTTTCTCTCTCCTTCTCTCTTCTAGTTCCTTGGAGTTTTCGAGTTGGGATTTCTCCTGAAGATTCCACCACTCTTCTTGAGAAAAGAGGTCCAATTCGGGTCATAGCGTGGAAGGCTAAGAGGTGTTGAAGAAATCCATTAGAGCACTGCGGATCTCCAAAGGTATGATCTACTTTTTGCATGTCGTAGATTATTATGGATGTTTAGTGCTTGTAGAATATTTACTGTACATGGTCACGAGATTGAGGGTAATGCATCCTGGATTGGGTTTTGGTCTTATGGATAGTTGATCCCTGTGTCAAGTGGGTCAAAAGTTTTGAAAATCTATCCACGAGACCCACCTACTTCCAACAATTGGTATCAAAGCCATACCTCAGCTCTAATCATGTTAGATCAGTAATCTTATTCTAATCTTTGCATGAGATGTGAAGAGGATAGAGCAAGGGCTATGATAAGATCAGTGTTTATTGGGTTTGCTTGCTTTTATAGTAGATACATGTTTGGAAAGTTACAAAAGGTTTTAATCATGATAAGAGGATGATAAGATGCCATTAGAAGCATACTGAGATCATTAGAGGTGACTGGGGACAGCAGGAGCCGAATCTGAAAAGGAACCCAAATTTCTGGGTTCGTCAGGTCAGTTAGTCAAACGGACCACTATGGCTGTAGAGGTCTGTTTGTTAACCGTAGGGACCAGATCGGCTTGTCGACCCCGCGCCCCCGGACCCCTGCTGCGTAGGGGATCTTGTATCGTGGTGGCAAGAATTTGGCATCTTGTTTTTCCATTGTGGTTTGGCAACCTGGTTTTGTGAGATGCTTTGTTGTATGAGATACTAACTTGCAAGTGATAATGGTGAATTTCCCTATAGCCCTTTTATTTCCATGTTTAGATTACCATGTAAGTCTCATTATAGAGACATAAGAATTTATGTATTTTTTTAAAATTTGTAAATTCTGGAGATGTCCGAAGCAAAGAAGGAAAGAGAAACTGGACTCCTTATCAAAGAGTTTGAAGATTACCAAAAGGTGTTTTGGAGATGCCCAAAGAGTTTGAGGAATCCCAAAGTTTTGGAAAGTCTAGAAGTCCAAGAAGTCTTTTCCGCCTGGGCCATGTGGAGGAGAGGACTAGTCTTTTATTACAGCACTTTTTATTTATGGATGAATGCTTATTTTAGAGTATTTCCATATCTGATCCAAACATAGCAAATTCCAAAATTGGTCAAATCAAATTAATTTTTGGAAAAAGTTCTAATTAGAGTTGGTGGGCCCATGAGATGGATCTATTGGTAACACTAATTTTAAAAACTGGGCTTTCCTTAAAATAACTTGACTTGGAACCAATCATTGGTCTTATCATGAGATGAATTTATAGCTATATTTGATGGACCCATACACCTATAAGGAAATCCTCAACTCTAAAATATTAAGTGGGAGCGGGGCATTTATATATATACAAATCCCCATGGTTTTCCACCATAGGCCCATTGTAAGGAAAGTATTAGCCTTGCGCCATTTTGAGAATGGCTATTCCCCACAGAGGGCTTGTATTTATCTGGATACTGGATATGGATCTCCTATGGATAGTGTTGATGAGACGGGGTGGGAGCCCACTCCTCAAGGAGGAGCTGCTCGCAACGGTTGTCATGCAATGCTAGTTGGTGGGTCACACTTAACTAAAATAATGATGTAGTATCCTCAAGGATTTGCTTCATGTATTTTAAAAACTGAAGCTAATCGAGAGTCATACATTATTTGGTATGAGATACCTAGATAGTAATGAATGACGGGGATCATGGATAGTTAGTCTTAACCCAAATTTTGACCAACTTTGATCCGCACCAGTCTAGGAGGTATTCGCACTCCCCAAGGAGGCATACTCCGCAGGATTGGGATTTCGATGTATTCTGAATTTTGTGGTTATGAGGATTCCCACATAAATTTGGTAGAATACTAAACCCTAATGTCATTTAAATTCATTAATTGAATGTATGGTTATGTGCTACAGTATTACAAGCATGAATTCGAATACTTTCAATCCACTTGCGACCATCCTCAACCAGAATAAGTTGGTGGGATCCAACTATGTAGACTGGAAATGGAATCTGGATATTGTCCTGACAGCTTTAGGATATAAATATGTCCTTACCAAAAACCCCCTTGAAGAGCCTGACCCAGATACATCAGAAGCAGAAAAGGACCTTCACACCAAATGGGCCAAAGACGATGAGATGGCCCGATGTTATATTCTGGCATCCATGTCTAGTGTGCTGCAATACCAACATCAATCTTATAAGACTGCATTTGATATGATATCGAACTTAAAAGAGATGTTTACAGAACAAGGCAGACCTGCTAGGCAGGCAGCCATGAGGGTGCTCATTAGCACCAAGATGGCTGAAGGTACATCAGTACAGGAATACATGCTGAAGATGATGGACTCATTAAATGAGTTAGATGTACTGGGAGCTGCGATTGATGCAGAATCGCAGATTGACATAATCCTTGAGTCACTACCAGAGTCATTCAACAATTTCAAGGTCAATTATAATATGAATAAAATGAATCTGACTCTGGCTGAGCTATCTAGTCAGCTGGTAGCAACTAAAGGGATTATGAAGAAAAAACCAACTGCCTTAATGACAGAAAAGTCAGATGCCAAGTCCAAGCCGAAAGGCAAAGGGCGGAAAGGCAAAAAGAAATCAGCTCCAAAAGGTCCTAAGGTGGAGAATGGTCCAACTGGTGGCGTGGCTAAAGCTAAGGGTTTAGGGACAAAAGGAAAGTGTTTCCATTGTGGTAAGACAGGACATTGGAAGAGGAATTATCCAGAATATCTGTCTAAGAAAAAGACCCCAGGTATGATTGAGTCACTTATATCTGAAGTTAGTTTTACAACTGGTACTTCAGAATCCTGGTGTGTGGATTCCGGGGCAACTAATCACATATGTAATACGTTGCAGGGGTTCAGGGAAACCAGGAGGCTAAGTGATGGAGAAATCATTGTCAACCTAGAATCTGACGCTAAGGCGGAGGCTGTTTCAGTGGGAGTCATTACTTTATGTTTTTCAAATAATAAATTGGTTTTGTCAGAAACATTATATGTACCGTCTTTAAGGCCGAATTTAATTTCAATTTCTAGTTTGGTGAATAAAGGTTATTCTATTACTTTTGGTACTGAAGTTGTCATAAAGAGGAATGGTACTTTCATATGTTCTGGCAAGGTAACCAATGGACTTTATTTGTTAACTCCCACGATGTATGAGATACATGATACTGAAACAATTAATAGATCATCATTAAAGAGAAAGTCACCTTCATCTAATCCAACAAAACTTTGGCACCTGAGGCTAAGTCATATAAACCTTAACAGGATTGAGAGGCTAGTGAAAAATGGTATATTACCTTCATTGGTGGTAGAACCAATGCCTATCTGTGAGTCCTGTTTGGAAGGTTAAATGACCAAAAGACCCTTTTCAGCTAAGGGTAATAGGGCCAAAGATTTATTGGAATTAGTGCATACTGATGTCTGCGGACCCATTAATGTCAGGGCCAGAGGAAGATATGAGTACTTCATCACTTTCACAGATGATTACTCAAGATATGGTTACATATACCTTATGCACCGCAAGTCCGAAGCTTTTAAAAAGTTCAAAGAGTTTCGAGCGGAAGTGGAAAAGCAATTAGGTAAGAGTATCAAGACTCTTCGATCAGATCGAGGAGAGGAATATCTGTCTGCTGATTTTATGGGTTACTTATCAGAAAATGGGATTCTATCCCAGTTGTCTGCTCCTGGTATGCCTCAACAGAATAGAGTAGCAGAAAGAAGGAACCGGACTCTTTTATATATGATTAGGTCTATGCTGAGTTTCTCGAGATTACCTATATCCTTTTGGGGATACGCTTTGGATACTGCAATGTACATACTAAACCTTATACCATCTAAGTCTATACCTAAGACTCCCCGGGAATTGTGGTCTGGGCGAAAGCCTAGTCTATAACATTTACACATTTGGGGTTGTCCAGCACACGTGCTCAAGGTTAAGATGGATAAGTTGGAAACGAAGTCGGAAGTATGCACATTTGTAGGATATCCTAAAGGAACTAAAGGTTGGTTATTCTATAATCCCAGAGAGCAGAAAGTGCTGGTCAGCACCAATGCGATTTTTTTGGAGGAAGATTATATGATGGACCGGAAATTTTTAGAAAAGATGATCTTGGAAGAGATTTAGGAGCAATCAATTCCAAATCCAAGTATGACCGGACTTGAGGAAGAACCGCCCTTACCAGACCCAGTAGTTACACCAGTACCTCGTCATAGTGGGAGGATTGTCAGACCCCCTGACAGGTTCTCATTCTTGAGAGAGTCTTATGATGCAATCCCAAAAGAGTCGGAACAAGATCCGTCTAACTATGATGAAGCAATCAATGACCTAGACTCGGGACGCTGGCAAGATGCTATGAAAGCTGAGATGGAGTCTATGTACTCAAATCAGGTCTGGACACTTGTGGACTTGCCTGCCAATATTAAACCTATTGGGTGCAAGTGGGTCTACAAGAGAAAAAGAGGACCAAATGGAAGAGTGGAGACCTATAAGGCTAGGCTTGTTGCGAAAGGATATACTCAAAAAGAGGGGATCGATTATGAGGAAACCTTCTCGCTAGTAGCCATGCTCAAATCCATCCGGATACTCTTATCCATTGCGGCTCATCTCGATTACGAGATTTGGTAAATGGATGTCAAGACGGCGTTTCTCAATGGCCATCTTGAGGAAGACATCTATATGGTGCAGCCAGATGGTTTTGTAGCTAAAAACCAGGAGCAAAAAGTTTGCAAGCTGCAGAAGTTTATTTATAGACTGAAGCAGGCATCCCGAAGCTGGAATATCCGTTTTGACCAGGCAATCAAGTCATTTGGTTTTTGTCAAAATCCGGATGAGTCATGTGTGTACATGAAAAGTGAAGGTGACATGGTACTTTTTCTGGTTTTATATGTCGATGACATCCTTCTCCTCGGGAAAGACATAGGAATGTTGTCAACGGTAAAAGTTTGGTTAGCCAAGACTTTTGATATGAAGGACTTGGGAGAAGCTAGCTACATCCTAGGGATCAAACTCTATCGAGACCGGAAAAATAGGATGATTGGCTTATCCCAAGCTGCATACATAGATAAGGTACTAGTACGGTTTGCAATGCAAGACTCCAAGAAGGGTATCACACCTTTCAGGCATAGAGTGCACCTTTCCAAGGATCAGTGTCCTAAGACACCCGAGGAAAAGGAGCAAATGAGGTCGATACCATACGCTTCGGTTGTTGGTAGCCTCATGTATGCTATGTTATGTACTAGATCAGATATTTGTTATGTAGTGGGCCTAGTCAGCAGATATTAATCTAATCCAGGACCTGAACATTGGACTGCTGTAAAATGTATTCTCAAATACTTGAGAAGGACTAGAGATTACATGTTGATTTATAGAAGTGATGAGTTGATTCTAGTCGGATACACAGATTCTGACTTTATGTCGGATAAGGATTCTAGGAAATCCACCTCTGGTTATGTATTTATGCTTGGAGGCGGAGCTATCAGCTGGAAGAGTATAAAACAAGAATGTACCGCTGATTCAACCTCGGAGGCTGAATATGTAGCAGCTTGTGAAACAGCTAAGGAAGCAGTATGGCTTAAAAGATTCATTTTGGAACTTGGGGTGGTACCTTTGGTACGACAGCCACTCACAGTTTACTATGACAGCAGTGGGGCAGTCGCTCAGTCAAAGGAACCCAGAAGCCATAAAAGCCAAAAGCATGTATAGAGAAAGTATCACTTAGTTAGAGTAATTGTGCAGAGAGGTGATATTGCTATTATCAAGATAGCCTCTGCGGACAATTTGGCAGATCCCTTTACAAAGCCTTTGACTACCAAAGTCTTTGAGCAGCATGTAGAAGGGATGGGCATGAGATGCAACCCTGACTGGCATTGAGCCCAAGTGGGAGATTGTTAGATTTTGTGGACTCAATCCATCAGTTGATGTAATAAATTGATTAATTTCTTTATTTATCAATAAAATCATGCTTTGCTTTCATGAGATGAGTGTTATTTTACTAATTCATGCACATGACCAATACATATGACATAATGGTTCATGAGTTGAACCGGGTCCCATTAGTATATTAGATGTGATATATGTGCATGGATGAGATCCACACGTGTGAGATATATGTCACAAATCTTATACTTAAATAGCTTCATAACCAGTAAGGAGACTGGGCATCTTATTTGATAAGGTTACAGCACTTTGATTACTATGAGATAGTGTAATTTGTCCCAATCATCAGAATGTAAGATTTTGGATCACGGTGCTGGTACATTAGATGTATTGAAGGACCATGAGATGCACTTTATGGAATTCCGTCTCAATAATAAGGTATGCTCTCATAATTCCCTAGCAATAGGCTCTGAATCCTGAGACATTGATGAACTCAAGTTTCTATCTATTCATTTACTTTGAGTCACTAATGAGTGAGGCCGACTGTAGGTTAACACCTCGGTGTCTTGGGTATGTGGTAGTAGAACTGTGGGAACGTTAAATGATCAAGATGGAATCTATCTCTATTATCCCCTTATTCCAATTAATGGATTTGTCATTAGTAAGTGTGCACCCATCTCAATTAAGAGTTAATTGGATGGTACTGATGATTACTGTGATTAATTGGGGCTCAAGGATAATAAGATGTGGAACTTAGATTGGAAGAGACGGATTTATTCCAATTGATCTACGGATATTGATAGAGGGGCCTACTTGTGGTAATTGGGAAGTTTAGGGCCTTCATTGTAATTTATTCCTAAGACTGGAGTGCAATTGTATTTATATAGTGGTGTTATTTGCAATTAACTGTGGGCCCGGATTGCACATGAGATGTGGGGTCGCGGTGTCCCAGTTGGAGCCAGCTTTTTAAGGAATCCCTAGTGGTCCCCACGCTAGCCCAAGTTATTGGAAAATACTAATCCGACTCGAACTCTAGAAAGAAGGGATTAGAAAAGAGAAAGTTGCTTTGGAAGTAAGACTTCTATTTCAATTAGGCAAGGAAGAGATTTGTAAGTTTATAAAATCTCTTGGACGTCCAGAAGAGTCTCTCTCACGCCCAAAACCCTTTCGTGCAAGAGTTACACACGTTTCTCTCTCCTTCTCTCTCTAGTTCCTTGGAGTTTCGAGTTGGGATTTCTCCTGAAGATTCCACCACTCTTCTTGAGAAAAGAGGTCCAATTCGGGTCATAGCGTGGAAGGCTAAGAGGTGTTGAAGAAATCCATTAGAGCACTGCGGATCTCCAAAGGTATGATCTACTTCTTGCATGTCGTAGATTATTATGGATGTTTAGTGCTGGTAGAATATTTACTGTACATGGTTACGAGATTGAGGGTAATGCATCCTGGATTGGATTTTGGTCTTATGGATAGTTGATCCCTGTGTCAAGTGGGTCAAAGGTTTTGAAAATCTATCCACGAGACCCACCTACTTCCAACACTCAGAAAAAGAGAATTTCCAAGGGCACATTTTGTAATAGAGAATGTGGTATGAAATCAACCCCTGATTTTCTAACTTTTGGTGCGGCATCTTTCTACAAGGAAAACACACATTCGGGGGAAGGTTTTTCACAATAGAGAGGAAACAGTAGTCCAATTAAAGGGAGGGTGCAAGTCGGGATTCCATTCCCACAGGAAAAATCCGGTAACTGCACGAGTTGGAGACTCATTCACCAAAGAATTTATGGCAGCAACCTATTATAAAAACAAGATTATTTTACCATAGTTGTTTTTGGAAATATCCATAATTTGGAAATAAAAACCAACAATTCCTGTACATGATACCGATACAAAAGCAAAGAACTAAGAACAAGAAAGTTGATCAAGCACCCCAGATAGCATTTGTTTAATTCTGATGAAATATAGTAACCCCTACTATTTACTGTTGGTTCTCAAACCCATTTATCCACTTGAAGTGAACGAAATGTTGAAATGGTTCTCCATGCTATGGTGCCCATAGGCATCACTGCTACTTCCTTTTAAAGTTTCGTGCAAGAACCTCTCATTCTTCTCGTTTTCAATCCAAGGATGGTCTTGGAAGCCTCTCAGCGCTTGTAGACCCACCACCACCTCCCTCATTGTAGGTCGATCCTCCCCTTTAAACCTTAAGCATTTCTTTACAAGTTGAGCAATGGCCATGAGTAGTTCTTTTGAGCCCTCACTTCGAACCCGCTCCTCTAATATTTGAAAGAGTCTATCCTCTTCCAATGCATGAACAAAACACATAGCTAGACTTCTCTCATTTTCGGTCCTATTCAAACATATAGGCTTCTTTCCTGTTAAAAGCTCCACAAGAACCACTGCAAAACTATACACATCGCTTTTGTCTGTTAATTTACCTGTTTGGAAGCACTCTGGGTCTAAGTATCCCCAGGTTCCCTGCACCAATGTGATTATTTGAGTATGATCATTAGCAACCAATCTTGAAGCTCCAAAGTCAGACACTTTGGCCATGAAATTATTGTCTAACAGTATATTGGCGGACTTGACATCTCTATGGAGAATTGGCATCGAAGCAGCGGAATGCAAATAGGCAAGTGCCTCTGCAATTTCAGTGGCAATCCTTAGACGGTTTTCTAATGAGATTGAAGGCAAATGTCTTACCTCATGGATATGGTGATAGAGGGTTCCATTGGAGATAAATTCATAAACTAGAATAGGGACTTCATCCTCTAAACAACATCCCAGAAGCTTTACCACATTCCTATGGTTGACTTGGGACAAAATATCAAGCTCGTTGATAAACTGCTCAATTTGACTAGCATCCACTAATTTAGATTTCTTAATGGCAACTATTCTGCTATTTGGTAAAACTCCCTTGTAAACTATACCAAAGCCTCCTTGTCCAACAACTGTGCTAGCATTGTAATTATTTGTTGCCCTTTCTAGCTCTTCTATTGTGAAGATCTTGAATAAATCGCCCCTACGAGAACATATTTTTTGCTGTAACAATAAACCTCCATTTTGATGAAAGAACTTCTCTTTGAGTTTCATGCTCTTCCTTTTCCTCCATAACCAATATGTCCAAGTGCTTGCAATGAGTGAAAATAGCAAGCTTATGCCAAGTCCTACATGCACAAATTAAGTTGTAAAATGTCAGCTGCATTAATCCTTAAAGGGGGGAAAATGACCATGTATTAAGAATTTAGATAATTAATTAGGAAACTAAGCCTCACTAACCACTATGCATAAGCAGGAGTCTTGGGGAGCTATTTTATTTTGTCGAAGATCTTCTTGTATATAGCTTTCTGTATTCATTCTTTCAAATACATATAAACGGAAGAGTCACTATTTAAGTGGCAAATCTCCTCTGGGGAGTCTCCATCAGTTGACATCTCTTTTCTCCACTCAGTGTGGATTTCACTTTCAAGGGGTTTTTTTTTTCTTTTGTGAAATTGCCTTTTCCCTGGGAATGTCAAGCATTTAAAGAACTTCACAGTTAATGCCACATTCTTCGACGGGGACTCCAAGGATAAAATAAAGGAAACCTTTCTTAATTATTTTTTCCTTTTCTTTTGGTATAATGAGAAGGAAGGACTGTGGTAGCTTCTCAACAATTTTATCTCTTGTTTGCATTGTTTCCTGTTTGATTAACTTTTCACCAAGATCCTAAATTGTCATTTGATGCTTATGACTTCTGACACTGGAGCAATTACCTAGCCCATGAAGGGCTTATATATGGCATGAGGGATTTATATCTCAAAGATGGGAGTTATTGTATACTTTACTTTAAAATCATGGACGTGGGCAGAAACCAGATTTGATTTTGGAGTCCTACAGCTCAACTTAGATTGATTGGTCAGTCAGTTCTAGTTTTGATGGAACGAGCTAGGAGCCTCGGACAGGGATTCTTACCTTTCAAATACAGGTCCAACCCAGCTCAACAGATTTGACGATTTGACAAAACGGGACATAATGTTTTTATATTGGGTCAACAAATTTGACAAACGAGGGACTTGATGTTTCTACATTGGGTTTTGCCAATGCCTAACTTTTGTGATCAAAGGCAGGCTAGATCAGGTCCCTCCTTGAAAAATTGTTTTTTTTCCCAGAAGTAGCAGAGGATTTATTACCTAAAGTGACATCGCGTACTGGAAATCCCTCTGCTATACAACCAGATCCGTTATTCCAACCATCACCTTTGTAACCCTTTGGGCATTTGCATTGGTAACTCCCAGGTATGTTGATGCATGTTTGCGTGCAATTATGGCTTGTCTCCTCTTTGCACTCATCAATATCTGCATATCCATAAAAACAGGAAATAATAAGGAGCTCTAAAGGAGAAGTTGAAAACTACTTGTTCCCATTCGGAAAACTTCAAAATAGCCCTTGAGTGTTGTCCCGATAATATTAAGAAACGATTCAATGAATTGATGATTTAAAAAAGAAAAAGTCAAATGCAAATAGGACGTTCTTCTTACCTTCGCATCCTCCTTGGACATAAGGGTTCCCTTGGTAACCAGGAGAGCAGCTGCACTGATATCCAGGGGCATTTGTAGAATTATAGCAGTAGCTATCCTCGCTGCGACAAGCATAGTCTGTCTTGTTTCTTATAGCTGCTTGGCATGTCTCATTGCCTGCCACCCAGTCGAGCACCACCGGCACTTGTTCGTTTCTTTCCCGAAAATTAGTTCCCAAGAGATCTACGACGGAGAAGTTGAAGTAGTCTTGGTCGACGAGGAAGGCGTAGCCGCATGGATTGAAGTCCAACACGTCCGTGTGATTGTTGAGGCTACTGATGTCTAATTCAATTAAGGTTGTGATACCTGCTGGGATGGAGGACTGGCAGCAGCCGATGCCGGTGCAAGACCCGTTTATGACACCAGCAGTGTCGAGGCAAAGCGATGTGCACCCGAATGCGAAGGGAGACCCACTTGTATTCGTATAAGCTGTCAGGAGGGCCTGGGTGTCGCATCCAATGGCTGTGAATTTGTTGCGTGTGTTGGAAAAGGCATAAGGACTACCTTCCAAATAGTAATAGTGGCCCTGCTCATTGCTGGTTTCATTCCCCGATTTGGAATAACAATCCCAACCTATTGGAATTTTGGTTCTCAACTGTCCTTGGAGTGATATGTTCAACACCTCCAATTTAGCAAACATGAATGCTTTTGGGGGTGTAAAAGTCTCGTCGCATGTTATATTGAACCAACTGTTTCTGTAACAGTTGGGATCTCCAATGCCAAACGGGTAAGGAATGCTAATGTTGCCACAGCTCCTTTGGCAGTCGGATCTGATGAAAGAAGAAGAAGAAGACAATGACGACGATAATGATATAGCTGTTGATGATAGAAACCATAAACACACTTGAACAAGCCAGTGCAAAGCCATGCCACCCTCTCTCTCTCTCTCACACACACACACAAACAGAGAAGAGGTAATCCTGTTTTATACATTACAGAACCGTTTTGGACTGAATGGTTAGCTTATGTAGAAAAAAGATTAAATAGAGAGAAAACAAAAGCAAAAACCAAAGACTGGGTGTTTATGCCTATGGTTTTTTCTGATATAAATGGATGCTGTGGCAGCCGTCTAGCTGATAAGGAAAGCCTTGGTTTTGCCAACCTGGGCATGTCCTCATTGTTTAGAATTGCATTCGATGAGACTTAAGACCTAAGAGCTTTCACTCCCATTGACTAAGAATATACCCTAATTCTTTTCATTTTTGCCGCTCATTATAGGCCCAAAGCCAAGCAGGCCAAAAATAAATTGTATTGGTACTGTTGTCGTCCACATAATTTGGCTTAATGGCTTCTATTTTGTCATTCTCTCTCATTTCCTTCTCCTCTGGTGCATAAACTTACATGCATTCCTATGTGAAGCTGTTTGTAGGAAATGAGACTGAGAATCGCATAACCAGGATAGATTAGACCTCACAAATGAAGACAATAATGAATTTGCATTGCTTTCCACAGCCGACAACAGTCAATAATGGGCCTAAAAAGCTAGGAAAAAATTGTAAATTGCATGATTTTAGCATAGTTACTTGTGAGCATATGTTTATGATTATTAAAAAAATTAATACATAAACCATTCTCTTGAACACCATAATATGAGGTTGAGATTCACAAAAGTCTAGATCTTTGGCCCATTAGTTGTTTAGAGCTCAAGTCTTTCTATAATTTTAACAAAAATGCTAAGGTAGTTGGAGACTTTGGGCATGTAATTACAGTAGAAAGAACCTTTGAGCACCTTTATTTTTAGCCACATGAAATTTCTTACTTAAGAATTAGATAAGGGGCCTATTTCTTAACTAGAATTCTTGAGAGTAATTTGGGATGTTGGGGTTTGTTGAACATGATGTGACATCCTATCCTCCCGAAATTTGAAATGCAGTGTTTATTTTATCAGAATTTTAAATTTCCACTACATAAAACATTTCAAATAACCTTTTGGAATTCCTTGAATTTCATTTTGTATGCATTTGATTGGAATTTCAAATGCTCCACCAAGAGGAGGAATTTGAAATTTCACCTCAGAGGAACAACTTTTGGAAGATTTGAAATTCCTCCATATATGAATTCTTAAAATTCTAGTAAAGAAACAGACCTTGAATCTAATTAAACCTAGATTTTGAATTAAATTTTAAAAACTCAAAATCTGGTCACAACTTAAATGCGGTTCAAAATGTGTTGATTATGAGTAGCCAACTCAGGAGGATCTCAATTCTAGACTCAAGAAAAAGGGAAGCAAACAGAGAAAAAAATAAAGGAAGAATAAGAAGCAATGAAAGACACATACCTGAGTTTGTTTGCAGTGAAGGATGGAAGAAAGTGACTTGGGTTTGTCATGGTAAAAAAGAGAGGAAGAAAATAGAAAAGTAAGAAACATATATATAAAGGCTTTCAGAAGGACGAACCCAAGGGACCCAAACTAATGAACAATTTCACATATGTGCAAACCGGAGCATTGGTTAGTTTGCACATTTCCATATGTGCAAACCCACAGTGCGCTCAATAAAATTCAATAAAAATTATGGATTTACCCTTAAAATCCACATAAAATTCATAATATGCCTCCAATACTAAACCACTTATTATGCTTCGCACCCGTCAAACAAAAATCCTAGGTCCGCCTAAGGTCCTAGGAGTACTCTTGTGACAAAGTCAACAACCAACCACAAGTTTCTCATATGCCCAGCACCTATGTCCCTTCATTTATGTTTTTCATCTCAAATTAGGCGTCCAAAAATGGACTCAGTCCCCTCTCCAACCTTGAAACCCACACATGAAACATAACTCCACATATTAGACACTAGTACCTAGGATCTTTATAAGGACTCCAACCCGCTTATATTTGGACTATGGTTCGGGTTTCCTGTGCATATGAGATGCGTGAAAAATAAATAAAACATGATAGAATGTTTCTAGGACATCTTCAAAATTCTTACTGTTCACCAGGAGAGAAAATAATTATGGGTTTGCATTGTATTGAAACTGGTCTCTTTTCATATTCTTCTTGACAATTAGCATCCTTGGGATTTTAGCAGTTGATGCTTTCGTTGTAAGAAATCGTGTGGCCCGCATGCCACGGGTCCCACTTCAGATCAGGCAGGGCAAATGCCAACAAAGATTGCAATCCCACTTTAATGTAAGACTTAATATGGGCCTCACAATAAGACTCCCAATAGGATAGTGGATGTGGGCTTTTGGTGAAAGACGTCTCTAGTAAGTGTGACTCTTTGAGACTTGTTTATAAAAGGATAAGGGAGCCCTCTGGTTGGATTATAATTATTAATCTCCATTTCCATAGGAAAGACAAGAGGCGAAGAAATCCACGGAGCTTCCCATCACTAGAACACACATAGATCTCTGGCCGCATGATGGAGTCTCCACATCCAGATCCACCAGTTGGTATCAAAGTCCGGCACGGTGCATTTTATCGGTTCAGATTTTAGAGAAGCAATGCGGATATCAGTAGATCTAAGATCTTATTTGAAGCCTCAGATCTTGTTTTGTCTCTGCAACTTGAATAAGGAAGAAGACGAGTCTTGTTTTTCTTTTGAAATAGCGCATATGAATCGAGACATACAAAGAAATAAAGCATGTCTCTGTCTCCAACATCTTTATTCCATACAAAAGAGACGACTTCATTTTTTTTAAGTCTTGTGCCTTGCCATTACACGGAACCACAGGACGTTTATTACTTCTTGTCTTTTATGCAAGAAAAGGTTGGCAATACTTGAGATTGGCTTGATAAGCTAAGAGAATAATAAAAAAAAAGGAGGGAATGACAGTGCACGCCAGCGTCCTAGACAAGACTGCTGTCCCCCCTTAGCCGGCATGCAGATCTCTCCTCTGCATACCGCAGGTCGGGTTTGGTAGACCCAACCCGACCCAGATCCAATCTAGGACAGAGGTGCTAAGCAGACATCGTGACGACATCAGCGCTGATGCAGAGATCGTACGGCTGACGTAGGAAGGGGCGCAGATCGCCGTCAAAATTTTCAAACTACGATATCTTGGCCATCCGGAGTTAAATCGACAATCCATTTGCATCTATGGAATCCTTGCGAGCAGATCTACCCATTGGCAACGAAAGGAAGGCAATCCAGCAGTTCAAACAAAAAAAGTGGTATTTTTTCCTCATACGGTCAGTGGTATTAGAACCATCTTTTAATTAAAAATAAAAATCATGTTTTCCAAATCAGCCTTGCATGATCTTGCAAAGGCTGATATTTTTAATGGCAACAAATTAGTCGTGTGAAAGCGTCGGATGGATACATTACTGCATTTTGACGGATTAACTTATGTGATTGAATCTGATCCGATCCCTAAGCCCACTAATGATTCCCCTAAGGAGGACCATGAATTATATGAGCAATGGGCCTTTGATAACAAATCAGCGAGGCATCTATTGATTGGATTCATATCCAGTGAGTTGGTGAAACAGTTTGAGCACTTCACCACAGCAAAAGAAATCTGGGACCATGGATCAAAATCGCGGTATCGATCACGGTATCGGCCGACCTAAAAAACCGATACGATATCGGTATCGATAGCAGTTCGTAGTCCGTCGCGATAATCGCGGTGTGATTTTTTTTTACCTCAAAAAAAATTTAGAAAAATATCCAAAAATTTTAGAATATTGTAAAATGCTAGAAAACACTATTTCTTTTCATTAGTAACAATTATAAAGTAAAATATCGGTCCCGCTAAGTCAAAATATTCTATATTGCTGTTTAATGTTTTACTTTTAAATGTGCAAAATTTACTAGTATCTAATTTTTTGCTAGTTTTATAGGGCCACTAGCTTTTATAGGTGAAATGCACTAGATGGTTACAATTAAAAAGAAAATAAAAAATAAAAAAGACCAAAAAATGAGGCACGCAAATGAAAAATCCAATCTCCTCAAACTAGTTATTATTCTAGGGGTCTCAACCTCATTTCATTCTAATTGGAAATTGACCCATTGTTTGATCAATTAAATTTGATTGAAATAAAAAAGAATTTGGCCAATAAAAAAAGTAGGCCAATCCCCAATTAAAATAAAATTCATCTTAGACTCAAAGAAAATATTAATGGTTTTCTGTATGGCTTACTATAGGCCCTACATTTTACACTATATATATAATACATACAAAATTTAAAAAAAGAAAAAAGAAAAGAGAAAAGAGAAAGTGCCTCGATTTTGGCCCTTCCAGGGGCTTCAAAGCTGTCCATTTTACATGGGCAGACGTCACAGTTAACGGATGGAAAAAAATAGGGGGAAAATGGAATGGAAGGGAAGGGGAAAAAAGGGGGGGAAAAGTGAAAAACAGAATGGAAAAGATGGAGGAAGAGGAGGAGAAGAGGAGAAGAAGAAGAGAGAAATAAAAGGGAAGGAGAGAAGGAGAAGAAGGGCAACCAGAGGCGATAGTGGCAGTGACAGCAGGCCAACGACAGAGGCGTGGCCTGCTCTTTCTGCTTCTTCCTCCTCTTTCTCCTTCTTTTGATTTTTTTTTTTTTTAACTTTTCTCTGCTTCTTTTGTTGATCACCAAAACCAAATGGATTGATTGGGAAAATATCGGCCGATACCGATATTTGGCTAATATATTGAAATATCGGCCGATACCACTGATATTATTGGCAATATTGATGGGTGCCGTTACCGATACCGATAAGTGTACACTTATTGGTTCAGTCAAGGTCGATACGGGCATGTATTGGCCAATACGAACTAGTATAGGCCGATATTTTCATCTGTGTCTGAGACTATGCAATGGACAAGTATGATGAAACCTCCAAATCTCATCTGGTGGAGGCATTTAGTGCATATGTCAATTATAAGATGCCAGAGTGGTCATCTATAAGAGATCACATTGACAAAATATCGGTCCGACACAGTAATCTTGCAGCCTTGGGAAAAGAAATAGAAGAAGATTTTCAGATCATGTACTTGTTGATGAGTCTTCCTCCTTCGTGGGAGAATGGGTCTTAAACCCTTAGCCTTCAAAAGGGTGCAACTCTTAGTGAGGTTGAAGCAAAATTACTTGCTAAAAAACAATGGCTGTAACACCCCGACCCCAAATGAGCAGGTTAGAGGTTGTTTAATTGCGTGATAAGTGTTTTGCTAGAGATTACTGTTAGGTCATTGTGTTTGACTTTCTCTAGGTTATGTTTGAGGTTTTGGTTAGGTGGTTGGGTTGAGTTTAATCTGTATTAGGTAGCTTCAAGCCCTTGTTTCGTAATTTTTTTATTAGTTCGAATTCGTCGTTTTGACGTCATCTTGATGTCATCGCGTGTCTTCCGTCATACTTGTCAATTGTTATAACTGCCCCAAGAGCATTCGGAGTCGTTTGATGTGTTTAAGTGTCCGTATCATTCGAATTGTAATTTATATAACTTTTGGACATGGTTGCAAATGGCTAAAAAATATATATATATATATAAACCTACCGCCTCTTTCCTTTCGTTCTTATCCTCTTTGTTCTTCTTCTTCATTTCTTCTCCTTCTTCGTTCGTTCGATTCTTCATTTCTTGTCGCCCCTTCCCAACAGTATCCGGTCATGATATTCTCTGCCAGTTCTGCGTGATTCGAGTCTAGAAATACGTGAAAGTTTGGTAATCGTCATTTAAGGCAAGTATAAGCAACTATTGGATGAATACATGTTGGTACACCGTGATGGCTATGATTTACTTCATTTATACTTCGTATATGCATGGTAGAATAGCTCTTTTGTGTTTATGCCTTCATTGGTTAACAGAAAAATAGTTTCAAACAGCCTCTGTTCGCGCCCGTCTGCTTCAAGGCCCACCAGTCGGTCCTAAAGCCCTGACCGGTCAAATTTCGATTCTAGCTGGTATCCGACCGGTCGGACCCTTACCTGATCGGTCGGGTGAGCAACCTGCAGACATATAAACATTTAATTGAAATGATTCCTGGATTGACCCTAGACCACTGGAAGATTATAGATGGACCACACTAATGACCGAAGATATGATTATCATGAGTGGTCTTGAGGGCTGTGACTCATTCATGTTCGTTATCCATTCGTTAAGTACCTCTCCATGGGTGTTGATTTAAGGGACTTTGATACTTTTTTCCCTTACAATGAGTCACTAAAGGAAGAACAACCGAGTATTGGATAACTTAAAACTACATCATCATACACGGTTAGTTACAATGGATAACTAAATGCGAAGTTGGCTAGTAAATGACCTTGCTTCTATCTAATTACCTTGCATAGCATATTGACACACGGCTCTTGCCTTCAAATCTTGTGTAGCGTGTGGAATAAGTTGTGACATGTTTCATGTTACTTCAAATATCTTGCCATTGACATGGACATTGATTGCATGTATGTTCGCACTTGTGTAACGATCGTATATCTTGTTTGGATTTCCTCTTGAGACATGTTTATTGAGCGTCAGCCTGGATAACGGTTGGAGGGAAGGGTATAAAGCCCCCTTGGGGACCTCTCGATATCCCGCTGCTCGACTACGATGGGGGAACCAAAGTCCCACATCCAATCAAAGCTTGATTGATTGATTGAGTGATCGTGTCTGGCTCTACTTAGCCTCCGCCTTACAATATCCGACGGGGTTGACATTCAGCTTATTATTGGTTGTTGCCGCTGTAGTGTGCTACCGTCTTGGGGATTTCGGACCCCAGGAAACCGAGACCCATTTGGCTGATGGTTTTCTCACTACCGATTGCTCCTAATAAGGAGAATGGGCAAATGTAGTAGCCACCTAGTTCAGTATGCGTATTGTTGATTCTCATTAGCATGTTTTATTTATTTGCATGATCATCTAGTATACTAACATGACCTCTATTAAATCCACCTGTAATGAATTCTTATTAGATATAACGCGTGTTACCTATAGATTGCTTATATTTGCTGAGTCGTTGTACTCACGTGTTGTTCTTGGTGTTTCAAGCTCAGATTCCATCTCCGATCCTATGAAGGTCAGTCAGACTTTGGGAGAGATCGTAGGGACCCCTTCTGGGCTAGATGAGTGGGAATGAGTAATCCCCTCCGGAGAGCGGCTCGTCAATGTTTTGTGCATCTTGCCTCCATTGGATATCATTGTCTCACCTTTTGTTTTGTCTCTCCTTTTGTTTTGTCTTGTACTGGTGACTTAAATGTATATACTGTATATATCATTTTGCTTATATTATTGTTTGTCTCTCTGGTTCTTTTGTTGTAGAATAATGTAATGATACTTACAGTTTCCACGTACAATATGATTACACATGTGAATGTTCCCTGGTGTACGTGTATCTAGTTCAAGCTTGGGTGCAGGTACACGGGAGTACGTGTGTCCTTGATTGGGAAGATCCTAATCCTCGGTTTCTTGGGCCCGGGTTGTGACAAAGGCAGGCTGCCCGTTGTATAACACCTACAAATTTTGCTATGATTATTAGAGCTAAGAGTTATGACAGTGCGTTAACCGCTAATGTGAAACATAAAAAGAAATTTAAAGGCAATCCAAAACGGAAAGGGCCTAAAAAGGTGTTTGCTTTAACTTTGGGAAGCCTGGACACTTTAGTTCTCAGTGTAGAAAGAAAAAGGGTGAGAATAACTAGCAAGCTAAAGTGACCACAGAACACGGAGATTATGTTGAGATGATCACTGAGTCCATAATGATGGACACCAATGACAAGAATTAGTAGATTGATTCTGGAGCCACTAGACACATATTAAGGACCAAGGTTAGATTTATCGAATTCCAAGAGATGAAACTTGGAGAACAAAGTATATACATGGGGAATGAAGCATTCTGTGATGTGTTGAGGATAGGAAAAGTCAAAATTCCCTTACCAACCGGCACATCCCTTTATCTCTCTAATGTCTTTTTTGCTCCCACTATGATGAGGAGCATCATCTTTGTGAGCCAGTTGACGATGAATGGATTCGAAATTAGATTCAAAGACAATAAGGTTACTATTGGAACGCGTAGTCAAGTTTTAGTCTATGGTTTTCTTTCTAAAAAGTTGTATTTGCTAGATATTCTTAATAATGAAATAAAGTCTACTTCTGATTGTTCTATGTGTGTGAATGTATGTATAAATGGTTTGGCAATGTTATTGTAAGGTCCCGAATCCCACTAATCCTGATTTACGTTAATTAAGCTCATTCTATATTAATTGAACTCGATTAAGACTAATTTAATCCAAAAATTATTGAGTTTGGGCCTCAGATAGTGAGTTGAGCGGAGTTCGGCCCCACTTTAGGAGTTAAGGGCCTTTTCGTAATTTGTCCTTGCACCTCTTGGACACCTCGTCCATGTCCTTTCGTGGAATCCTTCGCGTAGATCACCTTTCGTGTTGGGCCCGACTTGATCCGGACTTATCTTGGCCCGATTGAGGTCAATTTGGCCTAATTTGTAAATTTATAGAAAGCTCGGGCTTGCATGCCAACTATAGGAAAATTTTGTTTCAAAGAGGCTCAACCGTCTCTTCCTTCATTCCCTTCCTGGTCACTAGAGCTGTTTTTCTCTTCTGAGCTTCTCCATCTTCCCTCAACGTTGGAGAGCACCTCGGCTTGGGTCGTGCATGCAAGGGTGGGAGTTTTTCTTTTCTTTCTCCTTCATTCTCTTCCCTTCTCCTTGTGCATTTCTCTCTGAGAGTGATTCCTCTTCTAAGCTACAGCTGCAGCTGTGTAAGGTGAAGAATGGGTTCCCATTTCATTCTCTTGTGTTTATTAGGGTCATACAGACTCCATTACTTGACATGCATGTGAATCTAAATCTCCATATTCCAACATTTCATGTTACTTGTAGAGAACCCATTTAATTCCAGAGACTTTCCCTGAGCACACAGCAAGATAAGGGGTTTGATAGGGTTAATACTGTTGGAAAAGGCAAGTATTGAGTTATATGTGTTGCATGCATGATTGAGTATGGATATTTACTTGCATTTCCCAATTTCATCCATTTCCTTTCATTGTTTTAATTGATGTGAATGTAGTGTGTATTGAGTTAAATGACAAAGATGGGAATGGAGGTTATGGGAGTACATAACACCTTAATTGGATGCTACTAGTAAGCCATAAAACCCCCTCCCAGTATAGGTTTTGTACTGACTAAAATTGGAATTGAGCTACATAACTGTATTCGGGTTTCTGAAGCTTACGGCGAAGCTACGGCTAAGCCGTGAGCATTTATGGCTCAAAGTCCAGAGAGCAGAAAATTGGGATTTTGTATTACAGCTCGACTACGGCTGAGCCGTGGATTTCATTACGGCTAAGCCGTATCCAGCCCGTACCCAAGCCATAGGTCTTCCTACGGCGAGCTTTCCAGAGAGCTCATGGAACCTAGTTCCTCTATGGCTTGCACACAGCTGCACCGTGGAATACACTACGGCTACGCCGTAGCCTCCCTATACCCTAGCCGTAGGCTTAGCACGGCTAAGCCGTAAGCCAACATACAGTTGGGCCATAACTGCGCATAAAAGTCCGGAAGGAATTTGACCCACTCAGCTAAGCCGTAGCCTTGTATACGGCTAAGCTGTAAAAACCCAGTAAAACAGGATGTTAGGGACTCTTAATGATTTTGTAGGACCATAGTATTGGCACCTTCTAAACCACTACAGAGGCCCAATGGTAAGTACATGTTGGGGAGAATGAATGATTCCCGGAGGGTCTCCCAATGGCAAGTCATGGATGTTGGCATAAGAAGGGTGTCCCGTATGCACAAGGCAATACCAAGACACGGTAACACAATGACACCGAACGTCATATGTGTACATCGTGTTGAATGCCCTTGGGGACTATAGGTTACTATTCGGGGTGAAGGTAGCAATTCCTTGAGTACTCACTTAAGTTGAATGCATCCATATTGTTATGATATACCACCTTCAACATGAATTACTTCTTTTAGTAAAACTCTGAGGCAATTCAGACCTGAGCTTCTAATGAGTGAGTGTCTGACAAGCCAGAGCTTCTAATGAGTGCGAGCTTGTTAGCCAAGGTATGATATGACTGATACGATTGGATATGAGTCGGCACCACTTAGCTTACGCCCTTTTTGGGTATATGTTATGTATGTCACCACTGCAATAGGTTTACGGAGGGATAGTCGGCGCTCCTCAGGAAGCTAGCCTGATCCCCTAGCGACCCATATGATATGTGTATGCTCCCTTTTGGGAGAATAGAGCGCCGTGGTTGCCAATTAGTATGTATGACATTTAAGTTGTAATTTCTCACTCATGCATTATGTTCAGTGATTATTCTTATTGATATATCATGTTATACTTGTTTCATACGCCTCAGTACTTGCTTAACCGTCATGTTAACAGTGTTACCCTTGGTATTGCAGGTCCAACAACCGGTCCCAATGCGGATACTGACACGCACCAGGAGGGTACCCCAACGGTACCTCAGGATGTAGATGAGTGGAAAGATGGCAACGTCTTTTACTAGCTATCCCACGGAGTGCGACTGCTCTTGGGAGATATCATTGTTATGCTTAGGACCCTTTTGTATCACACACTTAAGTAGTCTTTTTGGAATGTATTAAAGTCTTCAACACTGTTATATGTATGTGTATATGTTTACCTTTGAAAGCTAACCGATTATGAATTCGTGTGCTCTTGATAATTACTGAGTATTTCGCAGGATTTCGTTTATGATAAATTATGTTTGTACATGTGTCAGCATACCTCATACGTTCCTGTAGAAATCTCCCTTGTAGGAATTCGTGCATAATTCTTCAGGGCACGGATTTCTACGGGATTACGTATCCACGCCCTGGGGGCCCACTCAACCCCCCAAATTCCCAGGATCGGGGCGTGACAGTTATAGCATTTAAGATTGGGCTACATCAGTAAAAACAGAATCAGTAGAATGGTTAAAAATGAACTTTTACCAAACCTAGGTAAAATTGAGTACCCCATATGTGAACCATGTGTAAGTGGGAAGGTGGTCAAGAAACCATTTCCAAAAGGAACTAGAAGTTTTGAAATATTGACCATAATTCATTCAGATATATGTGGACCATTGAATGTACATAATAAAACCGGAGAGGACTATTTCATTACATTCATTGATGATTACAACAGATATGGGTATGTGTACCTAATTAAACATAAACATGAGGCTTTAAAAATGTTTCAAATATATACTGCTGAAGTCCAAAATCAAAAGGGCAAGAAAATAAAAAGGCTTAGATCTGATAGAGGGGGTGAATACACTTCCAAATAGTTTAAAAATATTATGCATGTGAGGGAATAATTCTTGAATATTTAATTCCATATACCCCACAGCAAAATTGCATGCTGAGAGGAGGAATGAAACCTTAATGGATATGGTAAGGTCAATGATCAGCCATGTGAGTCTTCCGATGTATTTGTGGGGAGAAGTATTAAGCACTGCACAATATATTTTAAATAAAGTACCCTCTAAGAGTGTGCCCAAGACCCCATATGAGTTATAGACAGGTGCCAAACCAAAATTAGAACATGTGAGAGTTTGGGGCTGCCCTGTACACGTTCTGCTACTACCACAAGAAAGGCATAAACTGCAAGAAAAAATGAAGAAAAATTATTCTTTCATTGGCTACCCATCACATTCTAAAAGATATCGTGTGTATGATCACAATAATAAGATAATCATGGAATGCCGAGATGTGTTTTTCCTTGAGGATCCAATGGTCAGTCTTAGAGTAAGACCATAAAGTGTGGAATTGTATAAAATCTCTATGGGCAAGAGGGTTCAAGCAAGTGGAGGTTCCAACGAAGAGAACGTTGGACATAGAATTCCTAGCTGGGCCCACTTGAAGTGATTGAACAACATGATGAGCTAGTTGGCAGGCCAATTTGGGCAAGGAAACAACCGGCATATCTAAATGATTATTGCAGTTTATTAGAAACCATGCAAGATTTGGATCCAACCTCCTACTCTCAAGCAGTCAAAACGCAGGATGTGCAGTGTTGCTAGAGGCTATGAGAGAGAAGATAAAATCAATTGAAAAGAACCAAGTATGACAATTAATAGATCTATCTAAAAATTGGAAAGCTATTGGATGTAGATGGGTTCTTAGAAAGAAATTTAAAAATGATGGATCCTTGGATAAATATAAATCATGGTTAGTAGCTAAGGGATTCACATAAGTGGACGGAATAGATTACGAAGAAACATTTTCTCCGGTTCTAAAATTCTAATCCATACGAACCTTAGTAGCATTGGTAGCATGTCATGATCTTGAATTGCACTAGATGGATGTGAAAACAGTATTCTTGAACCACGAATTAGAAAAAGAAATTTATATGAAACAACCCGAGAGTTTTGTTGTGCAAGGTCACAGGGACAAAATGTACAAACTTAATAGCGCATTATATGGATTAAAACAGGCCTCAAGATAATGGTATAGAAAATTCCATCAAGCCATATTTGAAATTGGATTTGTCCCCACTAGTGCAAACACATATTTCTATATTAAACGCTGTGGGAATTGTTATTTATATTTGTCATTATATGTGGGTGACATGTTGATCACCAGTAATAAATTGGAAGCCATAGATGAAATCAAACAATGATTAAAGTCAAGATTCAAGATGAAAGACATGGGTGAAACATAGTATGTCCTTGGCATTGAAATAACCCATAATCGTCCAAATAGGAAATTGACTTTATCACAGAGATCCTATTTAGAAATTGTATTGAAAATGTTTGACATGGTTAAGTGTAAACCAATTGATACTCCCATCTGCAGGAGCACAGAATTGTCAATCGATCAAGGACCCACAAAATGAGCAGGACAGAGAAATGATGAAATTAAAACTTTATGCTCAAATTGTGGGCAGCGTCATGTATGCAATGTTATGTACGAGACCAGACTTTGCATTCACCGTGGGTCTTATAAGTAGATTCCTAAGTAACCCAGGATTACAGCATTGGTATGCGGTTAAGAGAATTCTGCGATACATTAAAAGAATAGTGAATCTTCGCCTATATTATCAAGGTGAAGTCATGGAACTGCGCGGCTACTCAGATGCAGATTGGGCCGGTGATTTAAATTAGATAAAGTCAACAACCGGCTATGTGTTTACCCTCAAAGGATGTGCAATTTTTTGGGGTAGCAAGAAACAAACCTCCAGGCTGTATCAACAGCCGAAGCAGAGTATATAGCTTGCAGTACAACAGTCCAGGAGACTTTTTGGTTAAAATACTTCCTCTGTGATTTGGAGGTTATAAATGAGAAGGAGCCTATCCTAATGAGCATAGACAGTACATCGGCCATTTCTATGGTGAATGAACAAAAGATTAACAGCCGATCAAAACATGTAGAGATAAAATATCACTTTGTTAGAGAGAAGGCTGAAAAGAATGATATAGAGATTTTTTATGTGCCTTCAAAGAAATTAATGACTAATGCTCTCACCAAAGCTTTACCTACAGAGATTTTTGCAAGGCATGTGATGCGCATGGGATTGAGAAATGTTTGATGTACATGGCATTCGTGCCAAGTGGGAGATTGTAAGAAATCGTATTGCCCGCATACCATGGGTCCCACGTCAGATCAAGCAGTGCAGATGCCAACAGATATTTCAAACCCACCTTAATGTAATACTTAATCTTGGCCTTAATCTTGGCCTCACAATAAGACTCCCAATAGGATCAGTGGATGTGAGCTTCTGGAGGAAGATGTTTCTAGTAAGTGTGATTCTTTGGGACTTGTCTTTACGAGGATAAGGGAGCCATAGGGTTGAATTATGATTATTATTCTCCATTCCTGTAGGAAAGACAAGAGGTGAAGAGATCTACGGAGCTTCCCATCACCGGAACATACATAGATCTCTAGGTGTGTGACGGAGTCTCCACATCCAGATCCATCATTCGGGCTGCTAGAATCCACAATCTTGGTCTTGGAAAATAATTCCTTGCTCTTGCTCCAATTGAATCAAGAAGTGCTGGAATTGATGGTATACTTTGGATTTACAGAAAACATGACTTTCATTGGATCAAGCGTGAAAGCACTAACAAATCTCATCCCAGATAGATGGGAAAAGAAAATCCTCCGTGCTCTGGTTTTTTTTTTTTTCTTTTCTTTTGTAGAAGAGACTGTCATTGGTCTGATCTGTTCCTTGTACATCATTTTCTCTGTTGTCCGAAGCTGTAGTTATTTTTGCCATGCTTGTAATTCCAATTTTCAATTTAGGGAAAACAAGGCTGCACTTTGCAGTCCCTTTCGCCCTTCTCTCTTCTCCTTTGGAAGTCCTGAATTTTGTGTTTTTATCTATTGTAGGCATTATTAAGTCCTGAATTATGTGTTTTTTTGGTTGTATCTTTTTTAAGTCCCATCAATGCCATGGCTTAGCTTCTGCTGCTGTTACCGACCTCGTTTGAATTTTTACCATGTTTTACATGACTGCCCCTCCCCTGCAACTCTGCATTTACCACTTCTTTAGATGTACACGGATGCATCTGTAAGTATATTCTTACAGGACTTATATAACCCGCCAGTTGTATGCACTGGGTAATTGGAGTTCGGATAGCCCTCTGTTGTACATTGACTAATTACCTTTTAATAAAGAATTTAACTTATATTTTAAAAAATTAGAAAATGTCACTTCCGCTCAATATGGGCTTGTCTGGGTTACTTTCGCCAAAATCTGTGTAAAACTGGTGGACACTAATGGATCTAAATCAGTAGGTGGACCGACTAATTAAAGATGGTAGTTTTGACCGCTTTTTTTCTGCTTCTTGTTTCTCTAGTGTTTGTGGAGCAAGTTTAAATTGATCCATACCCAAGTCTCACGGCTTTAGAAATGTGTCATGAAGGTTAAGGCAGGTTGCACATATAAACCGAGGATCAAGATTTGGATATTTTCAATGTGGGACTTATGAACCACCATAAATCAAGTCTTTAAGAGTTTTCCCACTCACTCTCTCCCTCTATACATGCTAGCTGGACCCAAAACCCTTCCATACTGGGGCCACAAGCATGACGGTATATTTTGTAGAAGAGAAAGCCCAGAGTCCTCCTGATTTTCTTTCATTTGGTGCCCATACCAAAAAATGCACCTTTTAAGATTGGTTTTCAAAATATAAAGGAGCTTGAGGTCCAATTAAATGGAAGGTGAAAATTGGGATTCGGACTGAGCCCGCAAGTGAAAAACGAGGTGTCCTGGAACATACAAAGTTCGTGTTGCACAAGCAGTAGGCTCATTCTCTAGAAAACTCAGCAGTAGCCTAAAATATTAACAAGACACTGATTCATTGTATTTCTTTAGAAAATTATGTGGGAATACAAAGCTTACAATTCTAGTACATACCCAACAGCAAAGCACTCAGAAAAATAAAAGCTCTTCGAATACCCCATTCAAGATAGCATTTACCCAATTTTGACGAAACAAAGGAACCCCTTACTATTAAATAACAGTACTCGCGACCCTTCTATCTAGCCAAAGTGAGTGACATGTCAAAATGGCTCCCAACGCTATGTTGCCTGCCGGCATCTTCAATCCAACCTGGAGAAGTTCCACAAATCAACCTCTCAGTCTCTTTTTTATCAGTCCAACGATGGTCTTGACACCCTCTAAGCCCTAGCAGATCCACCACCACCTCCTTCATTGTGGGTCTCTCTTCTCCTTTAAATTTCAAGCATCTCACAGCAAGTTGAGCAATGGCCACAATCTGCTCTTCTGAAGCCTCACTTTGAAGCCTCTCCTGTAGCATTTGAAAGAGCCGATTCTCCTGCATTGCATGAACAAAACACATAGCCAAAGATCTATCCTCTTGGGACCTATTCAAACATATAGCCTTCTCTCCTGTTAAAAGCTCTACAAGAACCACTCCAAAACTATACACATCGCTTTTGTCCGTTAATTTTCCTGTTTGAAAGCACTCTGGGTCTAAGTATCCCCAGGTTCCCTGCACCAATGTGGTTATTTGAGTATGATCAATAGGAACCAATCTTGAAAGTCCAAAGTCAGACACTTTTGCTGTGAAATTATTGTCTAAGAGTATGTTAGCAGACTTGATATCTCTATGGAAAATTGGCATTGAAGCGGCATAATGCAAATAAGAAAGTGCATCTGCTATTTCGGTGGCAATCCTTAAACAGTTCTCTAATGACATTGAAGAAAAATGTCCAGCCTCGTGGATGTGATGATAGAGGGTTCCATTGGAGATAAATTCATAAACAAGAATGGGCACTCGGTCCTCTAAACAACATCCTAAGAGCTTTACTACATTTCTATGGTTGACTTGAGACAAAATATCAAGCTCATTAATAAACTGCTCAATTTGATTAGCATCAACTAATTTGGACTTTTTAATGGCAACTACTCTGTCGTTGGGTAAAACTCCTTTGTAAACTATACCAAAACCCCCTTGACCAACAATTGTACTAGGATTGTAATTATTAATTGCCTTTTGTAACTCTTCTATTGTGAAAATTCTGAATGTATCGCCTTTACACATATTGATTTTTTGTTGCAGCATTAAACCTCCATTTTGCTGAAAGAACTTCTCCTTGAGTTTCATGCTCCTGCTTTTACTCCATAACCAATATGCCCAAGTACTTGCAACGACTAGAAATAGCAAGCTTAAGCCAAATCCTACATGCAAAATTAAAATTGTGGAATGTTAGCTAGCTACATTAATATTTTAAAGGGAGCTAATCTTAGAGAATTGTTTTTGTTTTTGTCCAATATGTTTTGTTTAAGTAAAAGTTTCCAAAAATAACTTTTCCTTTATAGCTTTCTCTACAAAAACTTTAAAATCCAAACATGCTGGAGAATCAAAATATACAACCCTTAGCCTTCTCATTTTCTACACTCAATGTGGGTTTTCACTTTCACTTTGACATGGTTTAAGGTCTGGTTTCTACAATTGCTTTCTCCTCGGAAAAGTTGCGTTTCCAAGCATTTGCACAATTTCACATTTCATGCGATGTCTTTCCAAGGGATTCAGAGGGAACTAGATCAGGCAATATTTTTTATTACTAAGAAGGAAGTACTTTGGTAGCTCATCAATAGTTTCGTCACTTGTTTGAGTTGTTTGTTGTTTAATTTAACAATAAGAATACAAGCTTCAATAAAATGCTATACGTGGAAGACCAACCAAAATACAAAAAAACGAAGTCAAAAGAAACAAAACATATATAGCATGGAGATTATAGAGCCAGTTATATGAGAAAGGAGATTGTCATTAAAATCTGCCCGAGAATTTCCTTGCATAACCAAGGAGATCAGAGCTGATGTTTTCCTCGGAGATAGCGATATAACTTTCCATGGAGGGACCCCAATCGTCAAAAATCATGTGATTTACCCTGGTCCCAATTTTTTATCGAATGACAACTAACTTTGGGACTATTACCTAATAAATGATAGGGCTTATGACATGAAGGATTTAAATATCAGACATGAGTGTTACCATCCAATTTCCTTTAAACCATGGCGGTAGGTCCCAAGTTAGATCCTACATTTTTACCTATGGTTGTTTATTGTGTTGTACCGTCAACCTAGTCTAAGTTCATGCTTGGAATGCTCGGGCTTCATTTCGAAATTTTTTCTTTTCTAACCCAACATGCAATCTAACCTTCAAGCTCAAGACCTTAGACTTGGGGAGCAAATCCGAGGCTCAAATCAACTGAGCAACCGCCGTGACCCAATTTTGAAAATATTGTAAAGTGCATGAATTGGAAACTATTTGATGTTTGAGCCCTATAGCTAAACAAGCTAGGCCAGCGATTCTCAAGTTTCAAATATGGGCCAACAATTTATTTGGCAAAAAAGAGACATAACATTCTTGTATTTGGTTGGACCAGGGCCTAACTTTAGTGGGATCAAAGGCAGGCTAGATCAAGGCCCCCTTCCTATGAAAACACTACTTTTTCGTACTAGTGTTACAGACAATATTACCTAGAATGACCTTTATGATTGGAAATTCTTTGATGCAACCAGATCCGTCATTCCTACCGTCACCAGTATAACTCTTTCGGCATTTGCAGGTGTAATACCCTGGCATGTTGCTGCAGATCTGAGTGCAGTAATTGCCTTTTTTATCTTTACACTCATCAATATCTGTGGCGTAGACATAAGAAAGAAAGTAAGAAAGAAGAGAATTAACAAAGAAGAGAATTAACGAGGAACACTGAAAAAGAGAAGTTGATAAGTAGTTGTTTCTATTCGAAAAAGTCCCTTAAATTCAATGAAGTAGCTACTATGATCGAGAAAAGTTGTTTCAAAATGCAAAAAGGGTTCTTCTTACCCATGCATCCTCCAGGGACGTAAGGATTCCCTTGGTAACCAGGAGAGCATATGCAACGATATCCGGGGCCATTGGTAGAATCAGAACATTCGCTATTCTCGCTGAGACAAGCGTAGCTCGTCTTGTTTCTTGCAGCTTCTTGGCATCTCTCATTCCAGTCCACCACCACCGGCACTTGTCTATTTCTGTCCCGAAAATTAGTATTCAGGAGATCGGAGACGGAGAAGCTGAAGTTGAAATCTTGGTCAACGAAGAAGGCGTAGCTGCATGGATTGAACCTCCACACGTTCGTGTGGTTGTTGAAGCTAGTGATTTTCACATAAAACACCTTGAGATCCGCTGGGATGACGGACTGGCAACAGCCGATGCCCGTGCAGGATCCGTTTTTCACACTAGTAGCATTCCAGCAAGATGACATGCACCCAAAGCTGAAGGGGCTCCCCGTGGAATCCGTATAGGGATGACCAGTCACGTAGGCCTGGGTGTCGCATCCAATGGCTGTAAATTTGTTGCGTGTGTTGGAGAATGTATAAGGAGTTCCTTCAGTATAGAAGGAAAATCCCGGGTCATTCTCTGTTCGATTTCCCGAGTCGGAGTAGCAATCCCAGCCTATCGGAAATTTGATTTTCAACTGTCCCTGTAATGATATGTCCAACACCTCTTGACCCTCCATGAGTGCTTTTGGGGGTGTAAAAGATTCGTTGCATGTTATGTTGAACCATTCGTTTCTGAAACAGGTGGGATCTTCTCCCATGCCAAAAGGGTAAGGAAAGCTAATGTTTCCGCAGCTTGTTCTGCAGTGCTTGGAGTTCATGGAAGAAGATGAATAAGCCAACGACGACGACAACATGGTTGCTGATGATAGACAACATAAAAGCACTTGAACAAGCCAGTTCAAAGCCATCTTTCACTGTGAGTCACTTCACACATAAAAAAATATTACAAGAGGCAATGACGTTTATATAAAAACAGTCACGGAATGACTAGTGAACTTACTAGTCAAGAAATAATCTCTGAAGATGGTGGAAGAAGAAAGTTGACCCATGAACATTTCAAATTGAAAAAAAAAAAAAAAAAGCTAATGTAATGTGAGAATGTACACCGGTAAAGTAGTGCGCGCGTGTTAGGCTTGTTCCTAGCAGCTGCACTTGTCATAAGATTGTTGGAAATTTTCCACATGAAAGCTTGGGGCCTACCACCTATTAACTTAAGTTTGGGTTGATACATAGTTTAATGATATGGTATAAGAGCAAGTGTACGTGAATCCCAAGATAAATAACTCGATTAAATTTCCTCAATAAGGATTACTACCAAAACTTCAGGTATTGAGAGAGGCTGTATAAATACTTTTTTAATTAATGCAAGCGATCTTTTAACATGTACCATCAAGATCATGAAATGAAATGCATAAAAAAAAGGGTGAGAAAACATTTGTGCAGCCGTGTTTTCAGAAAATGGGCATTGAAAAATGGCACGCTCTTCTGTGGTGAGAATGTTTTAGCCTCCCATTTCTGCTCACTGGAAGTCGTTTGGACTAATATGGAGGAAAAGTGAACGCACTACTTTAAATTGGAAGTAGTTTGGACTAATAAGGAGAAAAAAGTGATCGCACTACTTTAAAGTGAAGAGGAGCTTTGATATCTACTGCAAACGAATCTCTTATCACAGTTCGAAAGGATTTCAATTATCATACTGCCGGTACAGTCAAGATAAGTCAGAAAAGACAACAAATAATTGTAATGCTAGCACAATTATTGGGTGATGATTGAGGAAACTGCGATGCGGTTCGCATAGGAGTTTCTTATTAAAAATAAGTCCAAGCGTATAAACAAATAATATGAATATAATAAATAATAAATCTGTTGCACCTGAACCATATGCTCTTTAGACTTGTCTGCCAATAAAGGGCTAATCTTGGTAAGGGGTTCATAACTTTTTATAAGCTTCTCTATTTCTTATATAATTACTAAAAAAATTAAAAATTAATGCCAGAAAAGTAACCCAGAAATCTCTTTTATAGAGAGCCTTTCCTCCCATCAAGAAAGGATTTCAAAATAATCTCCCTAATTTATTTTTCCAATTAGCTCAATCATGAATGACAACTAAATCAATATTTTTGACCACAAGAATTGGACACATAAGTGGGCTCAGTCATGTGTTCATATTGGGCCACAAAATGAATGGTCCAACATTTTTACCATACAAGAGAATCTTCGAGATTAAGAGAATCCAAACCAATAGATGCAAGTTGAATTGAGTAGTAATCAACGAGCTTGAGAAATTGTTGTTTAAAATTGTTATAGAAAAAAGGCTGATATGTAAACATAAAATAAACCATGATACCGATCTGATGAACAGTGGAGGAATTTTTGTGTTTGCGTAAACCGATTAGAAGCAGCACCGACAAAAAATACCTACTCGCCGATGTCCGCCGGACAACGGTTTCTTTAGGACTAGTTCAGCCCCTCCGGATTAGATTTAGATGCGAGAGGTTTTCAGCCGGATCCGCCCCCAAGATACAGTGGCCTCCACAAGTACTCTACCTTGATCGTACTCCAAGCAAATTTAACTCCAGACACACAGTAAGTTCAAACAAAGAAGGGAGAAAGTAGAAAGAAAGAAGGAGAGAAATTTTTTGTGTCTTTTCTGAAGCTAGACATCCCTTATTTATATACAAAATATTTCCACCGAGACATTAAAATAACAATAAAAATACGCCATTAAAAGAATCATTTAAAAATTTAAAAAGTTTAAACATTTGCAGCGATCTAATTAAAATGTGTCTTAAAATAATGAGACTTTTTAATTGAAAACCATTTTAAAATAAATGAAGATTATTGCAAAAGGTTGCCAATATTATATCACTAGGATTACTTGTATATGTACTTAATTTGCTTATAGCATAAGTTATAACAGGACGAGTACAGTTCATAACATACATTAACTACCAATTACACTGGCATGATCAATTTGTGCTACACTTCCACCATCGTTTTTTACTAATTTGATACTTGGATCAAAAGGAGTTGAAATTGATTTACAATCAAAGTGATAAAAAATTTTCAACACTTTTCAATGTAATGTGATTGGGACAATTTAATATTAAAGGCATCTCTTATAATTTTAACGCTCAATATTATAGTTGCTTCTCCCTAGTCTTTCATATCAAAATTATTGGGGAGATGTGTTTTGGTTTCTTTAACACAATCCAAAATTTTTTCAAAAATCAACAAATCATCAACAAATAAGCACAAAATTATAGTTGAGCTACCATGAGATTTATCATAAATGCATTTTCTAACCTCATTTATGGTGAAACCATTAGAAAGCACAACTTTATCAAATTTCACATGCCACTATTTTAGTGCTTGTTATAGTTCATATAAGGACTTTATCAATTTACACACTCTATGTTCTTGTTCTTTTATCACATAACCCTCAAGTTGATCCATATGAATCTCCTCTTTTAAATCTATATTTAGAAATGCAGTTTTAACATTCATTTGATGAATACACAAATTATGCACAACAACTATAGCAATCAAAATTCTAATAGAATTGATTCGAGATACAGGTGAATAAGTGTCAAATAAGTTTACCTTCTCTCTTTGCCTAATACCTTTGGCTACTATCCTAGTTTTGTATTTCTTTATTGACCTATCAGGCTAAAGTTTCCTCTTAAAACCCCATTTGCAACTTAAAGGTTTGGTATCTAAAGGTAAGTCAGCTAGTTTCCAAGTATTATTTGTTAAAATAGATTCAGTTTCATCATCCAATGCTTCCTTCCAAAAGACAGCATCATGGGTAGACATGGCCTCCTTATAAGTAGATGGGTGATCATTTTCTACTAAATAGGTCTCAAAGTCAAGGCCATAAGTAGTAGCTATTCTAACTCTCCTAAGTTGGGGTTCTTTTTCCTCTAGAGTTTGTAAAACTCTTTTAGATGAGGAAAGTCTAGTCGTAACCCTAGTCTTAAAGGGAAAAACATATTCAAAGAAGTCTACTTCTCTAGATTCAACTAGACTTTGGTCTTCTATTTTTAAAAATCTATAGGCAACACTAACTAAAGTAACTCGGATTCTTTTTCTACACGATGAAAGGGCTTTCAAGTAATTTTGGATTGAGAAAATATTTCACATTTCTTATCTTCATCTTTATATTTTTCAATCAATACAGCATTACTCATATTTTCATAGTTCTGAAATTAATATGACCTAGTCTAGCATGTCATTCATAAACAAAAGCAACTATAAACACAGAAGAAGATGCAGTATTATTGATAACATTCAATTTAAACACCTCCTCACAAGCATACCCTTTACCAACAACTATACCTTTTTTGGTAATTACAAACTAGTCGGATTCAATAAGCTATTTAAATCCTACCTTATTTAAAAGATAACTTGAGACTAAATTCTTTCTCATGTCAAGGGCATGAAACACATTCATGAAGGTCATACTTTTTCCACAAGTGAACTGCAATTTAACTTCCCTTTGCCGATTACTTGAGTAGCAATTTTTAAAGAATGCTTACAATTATTTGTGACCTCATAGGTTTTAAAAACCCCTCTATCATAAATGACATGGGTGGTTATACCTGTGTTAATTCACCATCCTTCACTTTTAATGGCACTTAATGTATTTAGTTCAGAAATAACAACAATAAAGTGTTCTTCTTTAGCGACATTGGCTTAGGACTTTTTTTGCTAGGATTACTATGGAAGTTTCTTTCTGTAACTACATTCTCTTGCAAAATGCCCTGGCCTTCCACATACAAAACAACTATCCTTGACCTGTGGCTTATCAGTCCCTTGTTTCTTATTGAACTTTTGAATCCGATTTAGCTTTTGACTCTGACACTTGAAAGAGACATTGTTTTTCTTATTTCTGCTGAGATTGTGATTAAACTTTCCCTTTTTATCGCCATTGTCCTTAGGTTTAAATTCAACTATATTTATTTTTCCACCATTCTCAACTAGATCTTTTTTATCACTAATTTGAGCTTCTTCCTTTATTCTCAGGTAGTGCTGAAGGTGCTCCAAGGAATAGTCTTTCCTCCTGTGTTGAAGAGCCTTTCGAATGTCTTTCCAAGTAGGTGGTAATTTTTAGTGATAGTTGCCACTTGAAATTGTTCATCAACTCGGATCTCTTCTTTAACAATTCCACATCTATATAATATGTTATTTACAAGAGTAGTAATGAGACATGTCTTTACAAAAGGAATGAGAGTTAATAAATATTAAAAAAGATTTACATAGTCTCAAAATATAAGGGATCATGAATCATGCATGACAAAATAAAACAAATACAAGTCATGAAACCCTAAGCGCATTTTCAACCCAAAATAAGGCCTAATCATGCTCTTAACGAACTCCGTGGTGGATCAATAAGAAAGTATCTGCTATTTGCTCATCTAAGCCTAATGGGACCTTGAAGGCCTCCTCTAAAGTCTCCTCGATCTTTACAAAATTAGGACTGGGATCTGAACCTGTAACACCATAGACAATTAATAAATAAGACTATTCAGCAAAGTATAAGTATAATTCAGGTAATATGCATTGTATCTTAAAAAATTAATAATAAATGATCAATAAAATCCAATTCAGCACACTAGGCATATTGTGCATTGAATAAAGCATGCTATAAGAATCAACAAGATAAAAGAACGTTGCTAATTGGCTACTGCATCTGTCATATCCTCCATCTAAGGATCTTCACATTAAGAATACCATCGACCGAGCTAGGATACAAATGGGTCTTTTCATATATGGAATCCAGAAGCTCCAAAAGCACATTGCAGTAGCATCGTTTGTTACACTGCAAAGTCAACTCCGCCGGGTATCATAAGGCTGAAGCTGAGTAAAACCAAACCATTTTGATTCATTTATATAATTAAACTTGATTAATTCATGCAATTCATTCATTGAGAATAATACAAAATAGTATACATTCAAAGTATTTCATTCAATTTGTTCTTACTCAATTCAATGTCAAATATCAATATATAACGTATATCAAGAAACAATTCAAATATAATCAATTTATACATAATCATTTTGATTCAAAATTATTATTGGAATAATAGAAGGCAATAACGGTAATCCAATATGTCATGCAATTTACTGTAATAGAATCAAGATAGTTTTACAAACAAATTATAATCTAGTCATCTATTGTTATTAACCGTGCATGACGATGTAGTTTTAAGTTATCCGATGCATGGTTGTCTCCTTTTGGTATTACATTGTGTCAGAAATGTATATCGAAATCCTTTAAACCAATACCCATGTAGAGGTATTTAACAAATGGACAACATCACATGATAAGTTTCAGCCCTCAAGACTTTTTATGTTATTTAATTATTTCATTGGGCCAATGAATAAGGTAAAGGAATCCAAGAGCTAAGGCCCTACAAGGCCTTGTCAAAGTACCTACTTAACTTTAAATTTCAATGGCTTTAAGACTTAACTGCAGGTGACTTACGGCTTAGCCGTGGGTAGTCTACGGTTTAACTGCGATTACCAAGACTTTTCCTCCGTATTCATGGTTGAACTGTATTTTCTTCTACGGCTTAATTGTATTTGACCTACAACTGAGCCACGGCTTGATTACGGTTTAGCTGCAGTACATTCTACGAATTAGCCATAGATAAGTTCTTAAATTTTTGCTTTCTGGATTTTAAGCCGTAAAATGCTATGGCTTAGTCGTAAGTTTCAGATTTTCTAAAATAGAATTCAACACGAGTTCGGTCTCTCTTCAAAACCTTTCAACTTGGTTTCACTATGATATACCTACCTACTTGATTTAGTCATTCTACACTTCTACTCCAAATTAGCTTTTCATCAAGCTTTAAAGATACCTTAACATGCATTCCAGGTAGTAGAATAAAGGTATAAGTAAAGGTTGAAAAATACATTAGAACATAATAAATTTACAAGAATAATAATATACCAACATGCATTCAACCAAGATTTGCTCATACTTGCCTTATATTAAGCTTTCAATTCACTAATCCTTCTCTTAGCTCAATAGAGAAAAAACACCTAACTCTTAAACCTAAATGCGATGCATGTAAGGAATGATAAATTAAGATGATGAGTGTATGCTTGATAAGGAGTCTCCCAGACCCTATTCTTAACCCAAGAGAGCTATAATGGAAAGAGATCTTATCTTAAAAATTGATTAGAAAGGGAAGGTGCCTAAATCTTTTACTTCAACGGAATGAGGAGAGCTAGAAGATGATGAAAATAGGGGATGAGAACCTCAAATCACACATACAAGCTATAAGACCTTCAGTTGTTAAGGGAAATGGCGATGAAGTGATGGAAGGAAGAAAAGTGCAAGAGCAGAGAGAAAACAAGGAGGAAAAAAGAGACAGAATGAAGTGGGTTTTGGTTCCTTTTAATTCCTAGTTTTCTGGGTTTATAAGAAAGCCCATGTTTCTTGATCGTATTTTCAACTTAAGTCAAATGATAGTCCAATTAATTCAAACGAAGTCAAATATGTTCAAGTTAAGAATCAAAGCTGACAAGCTCAACGAGACGAACGCGACAATATCCATATCATGCATAAATGACATAAAACCATGTAATCTAAAATTATGAAAAAGGGCTTTTATCTACCTAATTAAGGTTAAACTTGTCCCAACTACTTATCCATGACCCACTAAGACAAAATGAGTTAAATCCATCCTAATGACACGTTAAATATCATTATTTAGGCTAATTCTAAGGTAATTAGCTAATAACTTACTTAATTAGTCGCTAAACATGCTTAATTAGAATTAGGGTGTTACAATAATGACGGCAATGTAATCCTCTGAGCTCTCAACAATCTTGAAAACCAATGAATCCCAATCCTCTAACCATCGATTGCGCACACAATCTAGCACTAGATCTACAAAAATAAATGGAAAAAAAAGAAGGAAGAGGAAGAAAGAAGGGGAAGAAGAACAAAGTAGTGACCTACTCTCCCTCCTCCCCACTTTGTAAAAAGAAAAAAAAAGTAGTACGAAATCAACCCTAGGAGATCCATTCTGTGCACTAAATCAATTTGGGACCAATTTAATGCAGTGAGCAATTATGAGATTTTTTCCGTAAAATCCTCAAAAAAATATTTGGGTAATCCATATTAAATAAAAGCAAAACACTTAATTTTGAGTCTCTCATAAATAAGATCAAATGAGAAATTGAAATATATAATAATGATCCAAAATAAATTCACTTTGTAAAATGCATGTTATGTTTCCATTAAGAACCTTTCTTAGCCTAATTAATAAGCCCTTACGGCCAGCCTCTCATGTTGTTTTGTTTTTCCTCTATACTGTCGCTTCAATGAAGACACCCAATCGGCTTGACTTTCCCAAATCCTTACAAAGTTTGGTAGTGGTTTTCTTGGAATGAGGCGAGTTTGAGTTTTGTTGATTTAACCTACCCGTCTCCGTATATATAATGTTTATATGGTGCAACTTGTGTTGGAGCATCAACTTAAGGCATGGGTAACATTAAATGTGCTCGAATTATACCATACTTTTTGATATGTTTATGTATTTTAAAATTATGGGGCAGATTTATATCATTTACCAGTGACCCATCACGGGACAAATCCAATTTGGATGAGACAAACTTGAAAGGGTAATTTGGGTTTACCCCAATCTGCCCCAAACCCACCACATTACCATCCCTACTTGTTGGAGAGGTTTGGGAAGGCCACAGGAGGCCCACCTTGATGCCATCCCTCTAACATACCGCCTATCAATTAGCAGCAGACCCGAGTAGACATTTGGAATGTAATGGTCTGGGTCAACTCTTCTAACAGTTTAAGGATGCACATCTCAATCATTTATGTCCGTTGGATATGAAATCCTGGGTCCCCTCTCTGACGAGCGATTGGAAAGATTTGGCTCCTAACTCCATCAAAACTCGGCCAACTCGGGTCGATTCCCTACCTCTTTTATCAACTTTTTTCCTAAAATCTCGGTGGGCCCTTTCAAAATTGTGAGAAGCATTGATTGCCAAAACATGGGCCCTCTCAACCATTAGAAAAATCATCTGCCTACAGATTACATAATTTCATTTTCTTGCTTAACATGAGAAATATTAACAAAAGGATAAAAAAGAAATAATTAATTTGTATATTATAAAAAAATTATGAAAAAATTATATTTGAGTTAGATAATCTTTCAACTCAAAACCTTAAAAAATATAAAATATTGAGATCTAGGGGTCCCCCAAGTCTAATTAGATACTTTTTTAAGCAAGAAGATTGAATCTTTTAACTCAAAACCTTAAAAAATATAGATATTGAGATCTAGGGGTCCCCACAAGTCTAATTAGATGCTTTTTTTTTTTAACGCAGCCAAGGAGATTAGAATTCAAGAGAGAACCCACACACACAGAAAAAAAAGATGATGTACTCAAAGGTTGAACACCATATAGCCAAGTCCAAGAGAGAGCCTACAAAAAGAAGACTGTGTACTCAAGGTCGAACCCAATGTAGCCTAGTTAGAACTCCGCTGCTTATCACTAGGAGACGTTCTTAATTAGATGCTTTTTTAAGCAAGAATATTAGGAAAAATATCTCAAAATAGGGTTTTAAAACGTTGTCAAACAAACAGCAGTCGAGCTGCTACTGTCACCTGAACTTTTTCCTTTCCTAATGAAAAGTTAAATGTACCTTTAAAATCCCGTGCTTCATCTTTTCATGGACCCATTCATTTTATGGGCCAGACGCATTATATAAATCTTTTGGATAGCCATGTGGATATTAAGCTTTTTGAAAAGCTTTTTATATCCACGCCAAAGATGTCGGAAAAAAAAAACCACTGATCCTATTTCATTAGCATGGGTGGGGCTTATTACGTTGATAGCTTTAGATCTCCTTTTTAACACCCACTCCACTTTAGAGTGGATGGAGTGGCACAAGGCGTAGGTTTACTCCCCACTTCTTGCATTCGAAATTATTACATATTTCTCGTGTAGATTTGTGTGGGTTTAGTAGGGAACACCTAAGAGACTAATCCTGGTGGGTCAATGACTTGGGCGTTACCCAGGTGATAAAAAGAAGGGTTTTTCGGTGACAGATCCCTTAACATTTCATATTATCGTGAGAGGTTCACGATCTTTTGTGAGAGGCAGAATCTTTTTTTTTAAATTTAAGCATTTAAAAAGTCTAAAACACCCTCCCTGTATACATAACACCAGTGTGCGCCCTTCTTCCTCAACTGCGTTGACCAGCACGTGGAGCCCAACTACTATAGCGGTGATGACTGACGGGACCTGGTAGTAGTCGTCGACGATGTGCAGTCGTGGTGACATCAGATTCTGGTGAGGCAAAGCGGTGAAATCCCATGCAAGCAGCGGCTTCAATCGCTCTCAAAGCTTGCACTGCTCTCTCTTCTCTCCAAAACAGCCGTCAAATCCATTCTCTCCTCCGTATATTTAGTTTTTTCTTCTTACATCACAACAACGTGGTCCATGCAGCCAACTCGCTCATAGCCATATACTGCAAATGCAGCAACATCCTAGACACCTTCCACTTGTTCGACGAAATGCTCCAAAGAAAAACATCACCTAAAACTCTATCATCTCTAGCTGCCTACATAACAGCCTTACCTTCTCGTCATTTCGTTACTTCTCAAAGATGGTGTTGCTAGATTTGGTGTCCGACTGATATACAGTATGCGCGGTCCTTGACGCCCATACTTATTTGGGACCTGCTGCTCCACGAAGTGATCGTCATGCCGTACATGTGTATGTTTAGATGGGAGTTTTTACAAGAAGAGATTATGGAGACAAGGATGAGAGTGTTTGTGGGGAATGCTCTGATTCACATGTATTTGGAATTGAACTATTTAGCATATGCTGCGAAGGTGTTTCCCTACTAAGTTAGATAATATTATCTGAGTTTTGTGTTGAGAATTTGAAACTAAGATAATATTATATGAGTTTGTATCCTACTTTCTCCACAAACTCAGATAACAATTAATCTGAGTTTTGATATTATTTGAGTTTCTCCACAAACTCAGATAGTATCATCTGAGTTTGTGTTGAGAATCTGAAACTCAAACAAATAATATTATCTGAATTTTGTTTTGAGAATCTAAAACTCAAATAATATTATCAAAGTTTCTCCACAAACTCATATAACAATTTATTTAAGTTTTGATAGTCTTTTGAGTCTCTCCACAAAATCAGATAATATTAGCTGAGTTTTGTGTTGGAAATCTGAAACTCAGATAGATAATATTATTTGAGTTTCTTTACAAACTCATATAACAATTTATCGCAGTTTTAAAATTATCTCAATTTCTTCAAAAACTCAAATAATATTGTTCGAGTTTTGCGTTGAGAATTAGAAACTAAGACATATAATATTATCAGAGTTTCTCCACAAATTCAGATAATATTATTTGAGTATTATCTAAGTTTGTCTTGAGAATCTCAAATTTGGATAATATTATCTAAGTTTCTCCAAACTCAAATAATATTATTTGAGTTTTTCATATTAATTTTGATATTTTTTATTATCTTTTTTTTCACGAAATTGCATGTGAAACATGAGTCTTTTTTTATTGGTCTCGATGAATAGGTCTCAAATGTATCATTTTTTTTTCAAAAACAGATATTGTGAACAAAAGTTATAGAATTTCAAAGTTTTGGAATACAAAAAATATCAGGAGTTGCTAAAGGGCAAATTAGTCATTAAAAAGATGAGCTAGCCTCATTAGGGAGCTCAACCTGAAATATGCCCAACCGGTAAGGACTACAGGCCTTAAAGGAAAAGTTGGTGGACTGTACCTTCAATTTCTGTTATACTAAAGATTTTTGGCTAAGTTTCACTAAAAAGAAAACCGAAAAAATGAACAAGAGATCTCCTTTCTACCAGTTGATCCATCATAATTTATCAAACTTCTAATTTATTTTATTTATTTCTTATTGTTTTATTTTGGTTCCATAAGGAATTTTAACTCACACGTGTTGAGAACCAATTGAGCTCCTGTTGGGAGACAACTTTGTGTTGGGGTTGCCTGGTGGATCTAGGCCGTCTCGCGGGAGGGGTTGTTTCTATATCTCTATCTAATTATTTTATTTTTATTTTATATCAGTAACAATAAATTCATTAAAAAGAGAAGCATACAAATATTAAACCACAAAAAGAAAAAAAAAAGAGGGGTACAAGAGTGATGTACCACGCATTAACTTACATACCCACTCCTACCAAATGAAACAACCTCTTAACCCCTTGCTTGGCTAAAACATCTGCCATGAAATTAGCGGATCTCGCCTCATGCTACAAAACAACCAAAGTATTAGAAGATAAATGCATGAATTAATTGAAGTTAGATTGAAACTTCTAAGGATTCTTTTTCTTATTAGGCATACAAGCAATAGCATTTGAAGAGTCACTTTCCACCACAAGCTTACCATGATACCTTCCAAAAAATAACTTAAGAACTTTCAAAATGACAAGAACACCCACTTTATTGGAATCACAAACACCCACGTGATTAGAAAACATAAGGAAAACCTCACCTTTACTATTGCGAAGGACACCCCCAACCCATGCTAGCACCGATTTACCCCTGGAAGCACCATTCACATTAAACTTTAATTCCCCACCAGGTGGGTGAGACCAGGGAGTGACTTTCTTCACCTTAACTATGCCACATCCGATACAACCCTCCCAATTAGAAAAAAATATCATCAAAGCTGAAGTTGGAGAACTCATTTCAAACCAAAGCCCATTTTGCAACTCTATCTGATGCATGGATAAAAATCGCAGTATCGGTCGCAGTATCGGTCGGTCCAAAAAACCGATACGGTATCAGTATCGGTCGCGGTTCGCGGTCCGTCGCGGTCATTGCGGTGTGAATTTTTTTAATCCAAAAAAAATTGAAAAAATATCCAAAAAATCCAAAATATTAGAAAATACTGGAAAACAATGTTTTTTTTTTATTAGTAACACATATAAATCAAAATATCAGTCCCCCTAATTTATGGTATCCTGTATCGTTGTCTTGTCCGAAATTGTGATTTTTTTTATAAAAACCATAATTATGACTTATAAAATATGAACTATCTATTAGTATGAAATTTTAGAGAATACAATTTATTTTTAATTTATATATAGTGGTTGTAGACTTATAGTGTTGTACGCTTGTAAGTTATACTTGTATCTTATATAGTATATAAATTATTATTTATCAGTCATCAATTATCATTCATCATTCATCAACCATCAATTTATCACTCAATTATCAAGCAAGTTGTAAAATTCAAGAACATGAATATTAACATAGCATATGACATAATGACAGTAAAATAAATCATAAAGCAATTGGAGAGAATCAAAACATACCCTAATTCCAAGTGGAGTGTCTTCCAAGCTCGATATCATCATCATCATCATTTCTTCTTCTTCAGTATGGGTTATAATAATATGATCCAAACTCTTGCATTACACTCCCATGCCCTTGGCCATATTGATATTGTTGCTGAGGAACAAAGATCCCTTCATAATATGATGAGCTATCTTCAGTAGATTGAGATGACTGGGGGCCCAAATTTAAATTAAAAAATTCATGAGGACAAAAAATAGCTTGTTGGGGTTCACGTTGGATCATTCCTTGTCCATGCTCATACTACGGTTGTAACAGTAAAGCTAAAGGCAATTGAGTTGGCCAATGAGGATTGTATCCATACGGACCATACCTAGCCTGCTGTTGTCCAACATTGCCTGCAGAAGTACCTTCCCCTCCTCCTTGACTAATGCTACTACCAATCTTTGTCTCAGTTTATGAGACATATCTTACATAACCACGATGGGGATCTAAGTCTGTAACACTAGGAAAATGCTCAACTGTCTCATACATTGGTGGCTCATTATCTCCATAGTGACCACCAGTCCCAGGGGAATCAGGAGGAATTCCTGCTGATGAGGAAGATGTAGAGATACTTGACTCACTCTCCTCACCCACCTCCTTTCCTCTTGCTTCTGTAGGATCAACCGTAGTACCCCTCTGTTGTTGTGTCAAATTAATCTCTTGTAATCTTTCAGAGGCTTTCATTGGCTCAAGTTGCTTCCCAGTCAAGTCCTCAACCATTTCTGCTAGCTCTGGATCTCCATCTAATAATGGCTCTTCTGCCTCCTCTAGCCACTCACCTAACAAATCATCTTCTGCTGAAAATATATAGTCTAAATTAATTGGGCAGAAGTAATTTTGTTGATCCTCAAATGCTCTTCTTCTTCGATTTCGACTGCGGAGCTTGAGGTTATAGTGAATGTAGACCAGTTTGTTCAAATTATCCATCGTGATTTTATTCCTTACTTTTGTGTGGATAAAAGCAAAGGTGCTTCAATTTCTTTTGCAATTTGACGAAGATGTAGTTTGACTGAGAACTTTAATTACGATTGTCCTTAATGCTGGAGCACTCTCTCCATAATTTAACCACCATTCAGCTGAAAATAAAAGAAAATAATATTAAACATTCAATTTTTGAATTTTCAAATAATGAAAATATAATTTACTATTTATATTATACAATCCTTACCAAGATACGTTTGTGTGACAGCTCTTCGAGCAATGGTGGTGCCAAAACTTCCCATTCCTTCATTATATACATCGATCTAATAGCATTAAAAAAGCAAAAGAATTATCAATATCAACTATTATGACTTATGAATGAATAATGATATAAATTAAATTGAAGAAAACAACATACATTATATAAGATCTTTATTTTTTAATTTACTTACTTGGTTTGTTGCCCTAATAGCCTCATCGGCGTCATTTGCTAGTCTTTCAATAACATTTTTCATGCCTCCTCGAATTTCATCAGTTATATTTCGATCTAAAGATTCATATCAAAATTGTGGATTGAGAAAGTAACCTATTAAATGCAAAAATTTACATGAGTAATGTATTAAAAAGAATTTAATATAATAATGAAAATCAATAAGAAATCAGTCTCCACTTACCAGCAGTGTGTAAGTCATGATGCAATCGACGTTCCCAACGGCTATCGATGATTTGCCAATGTTTAGTATAATATCTACAGTTTGCTTTAATAGCCATCTTTGCTCTTTCCATGGCCTCATGTAAAAAGCCTATAGTTGGCTTATCATCACCATCAACCAATCGAAGAACTTTTATTAGAGGCTCAAAAACATTTAAGCAATTTTTAACATGAGGCCAAATCTTATTGGACTCAATGGTCTTGCATACTTCTTCTGCTAGGAGAGTTGGCCGCTTTCCCCACTTAGAATTTAGCCATTCATCTGATTTGATGAGTTGGAGAAGCCCTCTTCTATACTTGTAAATACTCTCAATGGCTATGGGTGGCAAATCGAGTAATGCCAGGCCGTAGTAGTTCATGATTGTTTGTAAATTTCTTCATCATCGAAACAAGTCTATAAGACTGGTAGAAAAAATTAGTGATTTTCTTCATCTTTTCAATAACTAGTTTCATTACTTTTCCTTTGAAAATTTCTTCAAGCATTAAATCTATGCAATGTGCTGCACATGGTGACCAAAAAATATTTGGCCTCTGCTGCATAAGCATTAGTCCTGCTTTCTTCATATTTGCAGCATTATCGGTGACAACTTGAACTACACAATCTGCCCCAATATCATTAATCACTTCATTAAACAACTTATTGATGTATCTAGCATCTTGAACATAATCAGTTGCATCAACTGATTTGACAAAAATTGTTCCCAAAGGGCAATAAACTAGAAAATTCAAGAGATGACATTTTATGAGGGTTGTCCACCCATCACACATTAGTGTGCAGCCCTTTTCTTTCCAAATCCTCTTAAAAGTTTTCACCCAGAGCTGTAACTCCTCATATTCTTTTTTAACACAAAGATGACCAATCTCATATGGGGTGGGTACTTTTATACCGGGATCATATTCTGCTGCTGCATCTAACATAGTGGTAAAATAAGGAGAGTTTACTTTATATGGTGGAATAGCTGCATCTAAAAAGAACTTTCCAGTAGCTCTTATCAAATTATCTCTTGCTTTATTAAGTTTCCCTTTAGTGCTTTTACAATGCTTGGTTGCTTGGCTGTTGGTTTTCTATATGCAAATGGATCCATTGGACTCACCACACTTGGCCTACGAGGTGCCTGTGTAGGAGGTTCATCATCATCCTCAATATCTGCTGGGCGGGGTTGTCTTTGACTAAATGCTCGACTCAAATCCCCTCTCCTAGATCCAGATGAGCCACCCTCATCATATTGGCCACCTCTCATAGCTGCCTCATACTGCATTCTTCTTCTTTCTTCTTCCTCCTGAAGTGACCTCAAACTTTTTTTTCTAGCCCTGCTTAAATTTGGATCCTCATCATCATCGGAGGAAATAATATCTCCCTCCCGAGACCCAAAAACTTCTTCCCTACATGCTTCAAATTCCTCCTCTTTTCTTTTCTCTCTGACAACCTTTTTCTGTTTTCCTGCATCCAACAACTCTTGCATTTCTTTTTTCACATTAGGTGGTACATGAGGACACTTTGCTACTTGGCTTTGCCTATGAGTCAAGTGTTGCTTCAATCTAGTTATCCCTCCATTTATGATTTTTTGGCAATAATTACATTTAATCTTGTGTTTGCTTTCAGCTTCTTCACAATGGTTCCATGCTAGATCAATGTCACACACCATTTTAATCTCGCTTCTTCAAAACAAAAGAACACATTGGCACAATTTATAACATTTAAACTAAGATCCAGATTATAATAAAACCAAAGAAATTAATACATTCATATAAAAGTAATTGGAATCTCAAAAGGGTACATTTTAAATGATACATTAATTATTTAATTTTTCTAATTCCATGTTCTAACAATCCAAAAATAAATTTAGAAATATAAAAAATGTTGACATGTTATATATTCACATAAATGATGAGGCAACTATAAAAAAAAATAGCATATGTGAAGTATACAATGATTATATAAAATTAGGAAATCATACTTATAATGAAAATCTAAATATATAATAGTTTAATCTAAAATTTAAAAAAATCCGAAAATAAATTAAAAAATATAAAACTAATTACATTAAAGAACAATTAAAAAAAGTAATCCTACATGAAGTTTACAAAGTTATGCTTACTTTAAAAAAATTATAGTGAAATCCTCAAAATATTAGTTTTAAATATTAAATTATTATTTCATTATCATACAAGAAAATAAAATTTGAAAATATAAAACTATTTAGTATTTACATAATGTTTTGAAAAAAATGAAAACTTACCATATTCATATCATATATGAAGTATACAACAAAATAACAAATTTGTGATTAAATTCTCAAAAAATCTTATTTTAATATTAAAATATTTAAAAATCCCAAAATAAATAAACATAAAATGTCCACATCTTGTAGATCTATGTCTTCTACTACTAAATCTATCAAACTTGCTTCATAAAATCATGTTTTTACATACTAATAAAAATAAAAATAATACTTAACATTAAAAGACTCTAAATCTTAATAAATGTTAAAATCTTAATATTTTAAAAAACCAAATAATAGATCCACACTCATAAATCACAACATGTAAATCTATAACATAAAACAAGTGGAATCATTATCATGGATCACATCTAAGCTCCTACTTAACAAATATTTAAAAAAAAAAGAAATTTAATATACTTACCTTATAAATGTATTTCCTTTACTTTTATAAGCCAAATCCACCCAAAAAAATAATTTTGTGATGCTTTTGGAGGCTAATGGAGGAGGAGCAGCAAGATGGTCGACTTTGGGTAGAGGAGGATGAGTAGAGGGGGAGAAAGAGGGAAAAATTAGGGTTAGACGATATATATATATTCTCGGCCGATATTTTGAAAATATCGGCTGATATATCGGTTCTGCCGATAAATTAAAAATTCGGTTGATATATCACGAGAAATTGGCAATATTACACCGAGACCGATAAAATGCAAATTATCGGACCGGTATCGACCGATACCGGTTCGTATCGGCCGATACGGACTGGTATCGGCCGATATTTTTAACCCTGATCTTATGGGAGGCCATAACTTCCATTTAAGTAAAACTTAGTTTAAAACTAATTTAGTTTAAAACTAATTCAGTGTGTGACTGAAATTCATCCAAGACGAGGGTATTCATCAGGGAGTCATACGGGTACACTCATGTCAAGTACAACGGAAAAACGACATCGCCATCGTATGAGTGGGGCCAACGTTAGAGGCCAACAAACTTATCACAAAACGATCTAAGATGATAAGATATGTATAGTCCCTCAAAATTTAACTTCTTTAAATCTGTCAATGGGCCTCAAATCGGCCACGTCCATGTCTGTTTAGGCAAGCCGCAATCCTCGACATGCATTTTGGGTCTGGCAGTCCTGCTACAAATCCATGTCTAAGTTCCCATAACCCTTAATGAGTCTTATCCAGTACTAGGGTCTGGAGGTTGAGGGACTCCAATTAGCCAGGCTCATTTGCATTTTAGATTTGGATAATTGGATTACTCCTTAGATCAAAAGGTTCCTTATTTCATATTTCCGGATTAGAGATTTCAGAATAATTTACATCAATAGGGGCCCCAAAGGGGTGGTTTTATTTATTTATTTATTTATCCATAGGTAATGTTAAGTGGGTTGACCATTGCAAGAGACCAAAGGTTGTTCAATTTGGGGCCAAGTTTAGCCCACAGCCTCGGATACTGTGGAGGCCCTAAGCCCTTTGTAGTCATTGTTTAGACCCATTATTTTAATGGTTACATACACCAGGCCCCACTTAAAAAATGGTTCAAAGTTAGAGAAGAAGGCATGATGATAATGAATGGCTCAAGTATCACCTTGTTTTGATTATTAAGACCATCATACGGGGTGCTTTAAAAAAAAATCAGGCACAACTAGCCTTAGCGTTCATCAGACATGATCATTTAATCGAATTAAATAGCACACCCATATTTGCAGCTGAAGTAAGCGTCACAACATGGAATCACGCTTAGGAATACTTTAGGTACGTTTGCCATCGTGACATTCCGATGTCCCACAAGATAAACCTGCTGAAAAAATATTTGATATGTGTAAATCATTGTTCCGAATTTTAGTCTCGTGGGAAAGAATTTTAAAATCTTAACCCACTAACATAAGAAATTCAGAACAAAAAAAAAATAATTTGCTGACAAAATTGTTTCCTACTTGTCTCAAGATGACTCTATCACCTAATTCTTAAAGTGTGTCATATGGTAACAATCACAAAAGGTGAACCCATATTATAATTTTTAATTTCTTTAAATGGTGGGATTACATTATAAATCCTTTGAGTGTAGGCCCTCCATTGGTCAAAAAAATATTAATATTAAAAAAATTATCTTTCAAATAAATATTTAATCTTTCATAAATTTATTTAATCTTCCAAAAAATCTTTTATCTTTAAAAAAATATCTAAACTTTCAAAAAAATATTTAATCTTTAAAAATATATTTAATCTTTCAAAACATATATTTAAACTTTTAAGAAAAATATTAATCTTTCAAAAAAACTCTAATATTTCAAAAACAAAAATCATAAAAGGTGAAGCCACATTATAATTCCTATGAGTGTAGCCCCATATTCTAATTTCTAATGGTGGATACTATGTAATTTTTAAAGTGAGTCTCTCGTTCATAATCAACAATAAGCTGGCCCCATATTATAATCTATCATAATTTTCAAAGGTGAGCACACCACATTTTAATTTCTAAATTTGGGATCTATGTACAAAATCACAAAAAAAAAAAAAAAAGCGGCTCCACTTTGTAATTTCTAAATGCGGGTCACGTAGTCACAATCACAAAAGGTAGACCTGCATTATCATTCCTATAAATGTGGGCCCATATCCTAATTTCTGAATGTGTATACCAAGCTGTAATTTATAAAGATGGTTTCTATATTTACATTAAAAAATGGGCCACATTATAATTTTTATAAGGGTAGGCCCACCTTATAAATCCTATAAATATGGGCCCCATGTTTTAAATTTTAAAAGAGTGTAATACTTTATAACTTTTACAGGTGGGTCCCATGTATGCCAATAATAAAGTGTCACAAACATTCAAAGGTGGGTCTAACATTTTAGATTGTATGATTCTCTTGTTTTCGTACATTAAAGAAAATTTTTTACACCATCACCGAATAAGTTCTATATGACAAATTCTCAGTAGAATATTTTAATATAATATTGCCAAACAAGTTTTGCAGAGTTTAGTCTCAGTATAACCCAATCTCAATGCAACCAAATTTGAGCACAAAATTGGGAACAACGTGAGAAAAATGCCAAAAGGCCTTCCTTTTTGCACCACCCCTTTCTAATCCCTTTCTCAACCACAATTTTTTTTTATGGTTTGGATTAACAAATAGTTTGCTTATCATTGAATGAGTGGTTTGGCCAGCAAGTTTGCTTGTAAGGTGAAAAAAAAAAAGCAAAAAAAAAAAAGTTAATTAAATTGTAAAAAAAGGATGGTAAGACCCCTTAATTACTTAGATGTTTTTCCTTAGCTCATGCATAGTCCACAAATGGAGAACTCACATACTAATCATTTTTGCCTTTTGGAAATGAATGTGGTTAACTTTGTGAAGCTTAATTTGAGCATGGAAGGACTGGATTAACCCAACTATTCTACTCATTGTAAGTATTTTGTGATAACTTTATTTGTTGTAGAAGCACAGATCTAAAATTGTAGGGCTGCTACAAATGCGATCAGGACAGCGTCGACTTGAATCAAGCACTAGATATAGAGATCTGTGACTGTCTATAAAAGATCAGTTACATGAGATTTACTTTTCACAATCCAAAGGCAAGGATGAACACCCTTGATGTAGAATATGATGATAGATGGTTTAGAATTAGACTTTTTTTTTCTATTGCTTATTATTGGTTATGAGTATTTGAGATTCTCTGCAACAACCCTCCCATATGTATTTATGACATTTGGTTTAATGAGTGATAAACTCTAATTCAAGTTTGAATAGAGATATAAGGATAGATAGTTGGATCAAATTCTCTCAATTAGAATTTGAATGGAGAGATACTAAGGATAGAGGGTTGGATAAACTCAAACAAATCATATCCTTATCATCACATAAGGATTGACACATCCTGTAAAATTCAAACATACAAACATAAGTAAACACAAGTGGGCTGCATCACGGATGCCAACATTTTGGACATTATGAGCTTGGAGGAAAAAGAAAGGCATTGAATTCGAGGATAATTAGTGATAACATGGGGTTACTCACTTGGTTGACAACCTCAGATGTCACCTGCCTACTTAGGGACCAATCCCTCAATATGCCACTCTTGAGCAACCCCAGATGTGAGCTGCCTACTTAGGGTCTTTTCCTATATTTGTGGGTTTCTCTTCCAATATGTGTGGGTTTCTCTTCCCAAATGTGTAGGCTTTCCTTCTCACTTAAGTAGGCTATCTTGGGTCCTAGCTAGCCCTTTGGATGATGTACCAAAAAACAAGTTCAAGGAGAAGTTATGTAAAGTGGAGTTTTGATGTTACAGCAAAGGCAAAGGATCTCTGATCAATAGTTATCATAGGTGTGTTCAAATACATCCCAATAATAAAAAAGGATCACTTATCATATAGCTGATAAAATCAAGATTAGAGTTGGAAAAAGACAACAAATAATTGCAATGCTAGCACAAATGTTGTGCAAGAAAGCTATAATGTGGTTTACATAGGAGTATTATAGAACAACGGAATATTTGTCATAAAGATATCCAAATAATTCGATAAAAGTTGAATATAGCAGTTCATCAATAAATTTGATAGTTTGACCCAAATCAACCATATATAGGAATATAGAAAAGACTCTGGGATGTTATTTAGAGGACCAAGTCCTTATACATCTAGGAGGCGGGTCACATTCTCATTAGAGCACTGTATAACATGTTTAACCTCAGCCATCCTAATACAAAATTATCTTCAATCACCTTGTTTTAAGGATTGTCATTGACAGACCCGAAGCACTTGAGTATTTGAATACTGCCACTTCAATAGCAAATTTTTTATAGAAATGTCGATCTAGTTTCCAAATATCGAGTTAATTTCACAGCCTAGTGCCTTACTTTGGAGTAGAATTGGTAATTTCTATTTACCAAAGTCAAATAACCATATTGGTGCATGAGACGTGGGGATACTTGGACACAAAATGCTTTCATGCGTGTTAGTTAACTAAACCATTTATGAAGATATTGATAGCTTAACCGGTTTCTATAATATTAAAAACAACATACCAATAAAAAATAATATTATTATTATTAATTAGCAACACTAGGCAATGTGCCTAGCTTTGGGGTGGTTCTTGTGGAGCATTTAATAAGGGATAATTTGTTTGTTTCGGTAGGATTAGTAAGAACAAAATCTGGCTATGAATTTTGGTAATGCGATTAGTGAATATTGCCGGTTTCAACTGTTAAACAGGCATATTTTAATTGAGGAACCAGATAGACAGGTCATCGCCGTTTGAGGAAACAACCAAGGGATGGCAACGGGTGAGATTGGATGACCACAGGATTTTCTTTCATCGAATGGGTGGAGCCCACTTTAACTACCTTTATGCATATATGGTTAAAAGGTGGGGATTTCTAATGACTAAAACACTAGAAACACTAAATAATTATGACCATCAAAATCAAATAGCTAGTTTGGGGAGGAAATAGGTTAAGAAACCAGTGCTGCTGCCTAAACAATTTGAACCAGTGCTCTTGTCAGTCAACATTGACTTTGAAACCAGTGCTGCTGCCTACACAATTTGAGCCGGTGCTCTTGTCAGTCAACACTGACTTTTTTGTTGAATATGTGTTGCATGTGTATGTCCAACATGTGTGAAGTCAAATTTTTTTATTTGCTTTTATACCCTTGTATTTTTATGTATTCTATTTTTACTTTCTCTTTTGCTCTTTTATTGTGAGCCATTGGATTGAGTCAATCCAATAGTTGTACAGCTTTTTTCTTTTAAGAAAACCCTAAGAGAATAGGAGATGATATTTTATTATATTTTTTGGCTCTTGGAAGAGAGAGTGTAAAGATTAGAAGAGAAGGCTAGATAAGAGCTTCTTGAAGAAGACAAAAGAAGGGGAGGAAGAAAGCTTTGGGAGCTTATAACTTGTAAGTGAATTTCTAGAGCTCCACTTATAATTGGCTTATAATCACCATTAAAGGTAAAGAAAAGCTTTGCATTGTTCTTCCGTAAATGTAGGTCATACATTGTGACCGAACCACATATATCTTGTCTTTTGTGTGTTCCTGACATTGTTTTTATTTCTCTAAATGATGGTGGTTTGATTTATGTTTGCCTTAGTTGCATTACCATAACACTTTATTAGTGATAAGTGTTAGAAGACCACTTTGCTTACAAAGTGTTTGATAAAATTCCTCAATAACATTTTTTACTCCAAGACTCTCTGGTATTCTAGAGGATACTCAAAACCCATGACTCCTCACCCTCTCTTGACATTTCCAGAATACTCCACATGTGCCCAGATTTTCTTTACCCGACTTGTCTACTCCGGAAGGTCCAAACCAACCTTGTTGCATGACAATCAAAAGGTCAACGTAGCCCACCTGAGGAACACATGTTCACCACCGACATCGGACCAAGGCACTATAAATACATGTGCCTTGGATTATTTGTCCAACAAGTGAAGAGCGAAGTGTGTAGTGAAGTTAAGATAAGTGAATTGAAGAATAGTGAGTAAGGGTCCTTTGAAGAGATTGAGTGCTAGTAGTGAAAGTGTAGTAAGTCCCCTCTTGTATGTGGTGTGAGAGCTAAGGTGTTAGTGTGTAATTTGTGCGTGCTAGTAAGCCTTAGAGTGGTGTATTAGTGGGTGTAGCTAGTATGCATTGTAATAGTGTAGTTGTGTAAATTTATGAAGGGCTTTAATCCTACGAGAACTGTTCTATATACCTATTATAAGAACTTTTTATGGGGCTCACTTATAGGTCCCATTTGGGGATGTGACCAATGGGGATGAAAAGTTCTATGTGGAACCACCCTAAATATCAAGTTTAGCCTCAATCACATGTTCCAAACTTCTTTATCAGTGGCCCACAAATCCAATCCATTCAAATTGATGCACAATCGATCCAGCGATCTAGTGAATTCAGATTTGACCGAAACTTAGAGCCTGTGACTATGAGGGGGTCCTTGTGTATTATAAGATTTGGATTGGATGATAGACAAGCCCCATCTAAATTTCTCACAAAACAGTAGTAAGAACTAGTTCTTATAAGATTATTTCCCATTTATAAAGTGGGTTCTTCTTGTTCTCTTTGTTAATGTATTTGTATCAATTATAGTTATGAGTTGTAACTAAGTTGTATTAGAGCCATCTTCCAGCAGCTTTTGCCTCGCGAGCCTTTACTACTACAATAACACTAGACTGATCATGTTAGAATAAGCATTCTAGTTACTTCTAATTAACAATACGGTTCGTATGAAAATGAGAATGTTTATGGGCACATTTTCTAGTAGACAAGGTAAGGAATCCCCCTTGATTTCCTACCGTTTGGTACGGCATCTTTCCACATTAAAAACACACCTTTCGCGATAGGTTTTGCACAATAGGGAGGGAATCGTAGTCCAATTAAAAGGACAGTGAAATTAGGGATTCCATGCCACAGAAAAAAAAAAAAAAAAAGATGCATTAGAACCCAAAAACCTGTAGTTGACAAGTTGGAGAGCCATTCTGTTATGTGTGGGTTTAGGTAGGTTACATGATTGGATGGGCAAGTTATTACGTGGTCTTGTTATGCTATGTAGTTGTCTAGTTGCTGGGTCAAATTTTGTTGCTAGTGGAGAAAGTGGGTTCTCCACTACAATTGCTTGTCTCCACTACTATTGTAAGAAGCCTATATTTGAACACGCAAAATGAATGAGGTATGTAAAGATATTGTATGTAGAAAACTCTAGGATGTTGTTTTCCCTCGAAGAAAACTATTTCTAATTCTATTCTTGCATTTGTTTTAAAGCACATAACAGTTTGATATCAGAGGCAGGTTATAACTGATCAACGGATGAACCAACTTGAAGCTAAGATGGGCTTTTTGTCCTCCAGGCAAGATCGTATTTTGAAAGAGACGCAGACAACATTCTCCTCCATGAATGCTTGTTTCTACTAGCTCGTTGCCAGTCGGGGCCATAAAAAAGGTGAAAGCTCCGCAAGCCGAAATGGACATGGTGGTGGAAAAGACTTTGTAGGACAAGAAATGAACAACCCTCTAGCTCAGTCACCTAGTCTTTTGTGCCCAAATCCAATCCCTATCAAGAAGCTTTCGGTAATCAAGCTTCAAGATTGACAGAAGAAGGGGTAATGTTTCAACTGTGATTACAAATTGGGCAGGCCATAGATGCAAAAAGTTTTTCCTCATTAAAAGGTGTTGGCTTGATCAAGCGACCAAAGCATCACCATGGGAACAAGCAATAGTTGAGAATGAACTACAACAACCTTGAGGGCAAGGTCGGTGTGTGTCTAGGTAGGTTATATGTTTGGGTGGGCAGGTTGTTTACGTGGTCTTGTTATGCTATGTAGTTGTCTAGATGCTCTGTCAAATTATGTTGTTATTTTATAAGTAGTTTGTTGTTTTGATTGCTAGTTGCTTATTTCCACTACTATTGTAAGATGCTTATATTTGAACAAGCACGAATAAATAAAATATATAAAGATATTGTATGAAGAAAATTCTAGGAGGCTGGTTTCCCTCAAAGAAAACCATTTCTAATTCTATTCTTGCATTTGCTTTGCAGCACATAACACATTCCTCAGAGAAATTGAAGCAGTGGTCTATCCTAATAACAAGACAGTTTTTACAATATTTGTTTTTGGGAATATCCACTATTTGGATTTTGGAAACACGAAATTTATAACTTCAGAAAGATGGCAAAGCAAAGAACTAAGAAAAAGAAAAGTTGTTCATACACCTCGATCTTAATATAGCACTTAACTAACTTGCATGAAATTCACACTAATGGTACTCGGACCCTTGTATCTATTCAAAGTGAGTGAAATGTCACAATACTCTATGGTGTATTGCCTGCCATCATCTTTAGTACGACTTTGAGATGTTTCACACAAACTCCCAGTCTCCTGTTCATGAACCCAATGACGGTCTTGAAGCCCACTCAGCACTTGTAGATTCACCACTACCTCCTTCATTGTGGGTCGCTCTTCTCCTCTAAATTGCAAGCATCTTATGGCAAGTTGAGCAATGGCCATGAGTTGCTCTTCTGAAGTCTCACTTCGAACCCTCTCTTCTAATGTTTGAAAGAGGCAATTTTCTTGTATTGCATGGATAAAATATGTTGCCAAATTTCTGTCTTCTTGAGATCTATTCAAACATACAGCCTTCTCTCCGGTTAAGAGCTCCACAAGAACCATGCAAAAACTATGCACATGGCTTTTGTCTGTTAACTTACCAGTTTGAAAGCTTTCTAGGTCCAAGTATCCCCAAGTTCCTTGCACCAATGTAGTTTTATGAGTGTGATCAATAGGAACCAATCGTGAAACTCAGTCAGCCACTTTGGTTGTGAGATTATTGTCTAAGAGTACGTTAGCGGACTTGACATCTCTATGGAAGACTGGCATCGAAGAGGCAGAGTGCAATTAGGCAAGTGCCTCTGCTATTTCTGTGGCCATCCTTACACGGTTCTCGAATGAGATTGAAGACAAATCTCCTACTTTATGGATATGGTGGTAGAGGGTTCCATTGGAGACAAATTCATAGACTAAAATAGTGACTTGATCCTCTAAACAACATCCCTCAAGCTTCACCACATTTTTATGGTTCATTTGGGACAAAATATCAAGCTCATTGATAAACTGCTCAATTTGACTGGCATCAACTAATTTTGATCTCTTAATGGCAACTATTTTATTGTTTGGCAAAACTCCTTTGCAAACTATACCAAAGCCTCCTTATCCAACAATTGTGCTAGCATTGTAGTTATTTGTAGCTCTCTCCAACTCTTTTATGGCGAAGATCTTGAATGCATTGCCTCTACAAGAATAGATCTTTTGCTTAATATTAGACCTCCATTTTGTTGAAAGAACTTTTCATGGAGTTTCTTGGCCTTCCTTTTACTCCATAACCAAATTGTCCGAACACTTGTAATGAGCAGAAATGGCGAGATGAAGAGAGTTCCTACAGGCACAAATTACGTTTGTAAACGAGGAAAAATAAACACACATTCAGAATTTAGATCTGAATTTGAAAAGCCTCATTAAATCACTATGCAAGAGCTTGTCTTAGAAAACTGTTTATTTTTTACAATATTTTTAGTTAAAAAATAATTAAAAACGATTTCCCCATGTAGATCTCTATTCAAACTTTCAAATCCATGCGTGCTGAAGAATCACCATTTAACTAATGAATCTCAAAAAGGGGTTCTCTACACTTAAGACATGTAATTTTTCCAATGAATGTGGATTTTCACTTTCATTTTGAATGGTGGCCCCACCTGTTTTTACAAAAGAATTTTCAATAAAAATTCATGTGTTGATTATCTCTTACAGCAATATTAATTGTTATCTAAAGAGCATTAGAAATTTCCTACTTAATTAGTGGAATTTTACAAAACAGGCCTTTTGAAGTTTCACTTTGAAGTCTCAAATGCGCTGGATTGTAATTAAGCACTTCAAAAGCAAGAAGAGAACCAACATCTAGATAATTTTTAGCTCTCTCCAACAAGAAATCGTCGGCCCCATTTGGTAACTTTAAAAATTAGTTCTAATTTGTGCTTTAGAGCTTATTTACATGTTAGAGAGTTTGGTAAATCTTTATATAATATTTTAATTTTAGAGCTTATTTAACAATTAAAGCTTTTGCATCTAGAAAAAATAATCTAACGAGGGCTGCAAGTTTTTCTTAGAGCCTTTTAGATAAAGTGAATGGAGGTGGACAATACAAAATTTATGCATTTTGGATGAAAATGACTCCATAAATTTTTCAAATGATACAAATTGTACATTCTGCATCGTAGTTTTTAAGAGGTATGCTTCAAGTTACTAAAGTTCCTAAATTATGTGGGCCCCAATTAGCTTATGAAAATGAAATAACAGTTCTTTTTAATAATTTTAAGGAACACATTAATTGTAAATTAGAACTTAAATTTTAGACTTCGATTTTAGACCTGTATCTTAGTTCTTATTAATTAGATTAGAGTTTCCAATCAGGTTCTCAGAATTCTTGCAAACAAACAGGTCTGAAAGACATGGATCCAGAGAACGGACAGTACTGAATACATCACGACAAACCTGAATACTAAAACAGCAAGCCGGAGCTCCAAGAGATTTGAATTCCACGGTAAAAATGAGTAAAAGACGATGGAGAGTTTGGGTCGTAAGGCAGGCTAGTCGGCTATATCATGGCCTTCCATGAAAACACTAATTTTTTGACTCCTAGTCTAATAGAAGATATTACCTAATATGATATTTACTAAAAATGCTCTTGATTTGCATCAGTAATTCCATTGCCAGGTCTGCTCGCAATGACGAAGGCCGTTTTTGCACTCATCAGTTTCTGCAATAGCCATCAGAAAAAGGAAGTCATGAGGAGGGAGAAGTTCAAAACAGCTTGTCTCCATTCGGAAAACCAAACCCAAAATCATATATGTACCGGACTTAATTACATGATTTCATGAAATGTTCATTAGCACCTACTAATTAGGACATATTATTACACATACACACAAATATTAAAAAGAGGCAGTAGCGTTTTATACAAATTAGAAAACAGGTCAAGATAAAAGTCTCATTGATGGTCCAATTGTGGACGTTTGTGTGGTGGAAGAAACGCAACGCCCACATGAAATATTTGCCGGTTGGAAAAAATCAGCAATCGACCTCTCCTTCACTTTTTGCACGTGGAAGCTCTCACTTCCTGCTCGGACGGTTTCTCTCTTTACATGTGTGAGTTTCATTCTCCATGTATATAATTCTCTTGGAATCTCAGTCTCCTTAGTTAGGATATTCAAAAAATTAATAAAAAAAATACAATAACATACATTGAAAATCACATGTTTATCATGAATGATACTGATTAGAATTGGTGAGCCCCTCCACAACTTTAGCTCAATATTTCTTTAGGTTAAAAGATCCAGATAAATTTGGTTATGTCCCTCAGTTGGCTCGATTGTTCTGGGTCCAAATCCTCTCTTGCGGCTGTATAGTGTACCATCTGCAGAGAACTCATGTAACATTAATCATATTCCCATTATGTGTTCAATTAGATGGCGGGATCATCCGTGAGACATGAAGCATTTTAACTCATTGTCAAATTAAAAATAAATAAATAAATAAACAATCTTGATCTCAAAAGATGGAGTTCTCTCCTTTTTTAAATAAAAAGTTACATGTATAAATTCTTTTCATGCATACATGGACCATGCATTGAACCGGCCTCAAGCTTTACATAAACCATTTTGATAACCACGTGGATATTACTTTTGTTGTCAAGCTCTTTCAATCCGCACCCAAAAATATCAAACAGAATCCACAAACTCGTATTTCATAGGCATAGGTGCGGTTGATCAAATCGTTGTTCCTCTACCATGGACAGCTTTGGATCTCCTTTCTAAGGGCCTATTTGGATGCAAAAGAAAACGCAAGACAGTATTTTGTAAAGGAGAAAGCCCTAAAGTGGATTCCTCCTCCAGTGAGTATTCTAAAGCTTAAGGTAGATAGAGTTGTATTTGAAAAAATCCAGAAAGCAAGTGTGGATGCAGTACGTAGAAATGAGAAGAGTGACGTAGGGATGACTATTAGCAAGATAAAAAATGGAGTTGAGGGAACTGAGGATATTGAAGCCTTGGCAGCCCTAAGAGGTCTTCAAATGATTTATCACATTGGGATAAGTGATATTATTCTTAAAAGTGATTCTTTAAATACTGTAGATACTTTAAAGAAATCTTCTCAAGTTCTATCTAGACAGGGCCCTTTGGTTGATGAAATAAAAAAATTGCTAGCTTCTTTTAAAAGTTTTGAAGTTCTTTATGTGGATAGGAATGAAAATGCAGTGGCTTATTTGCTAGCTAGGCATGCTCAATTTATGGAAGATATGTCAAACTGATGGTTTTCTTCCCTAGATTTAATCAAACAATATGTAACAATTGATTACATGATTATTTCTTATCATTAATATCAAAATGTTTTTTCTACAAAAAAAATACTAAGAAAAGATCATTTTCTTTTAAAAAAACTCATTTTTTCCTACAGGTCCCCCAATAGAAAACTTTCTACAAGATAAAAATCTTTCAAAATGGTAATTACAAAGTGGTAAAGTAAAGATATTATTTCACTAAATCTATCATGATATATTTATTTACATATATAGTAAAATAAAATAAAGGTAAATATCACATCATGGTAAGACAAGGTAAAGTAAAAGTTAGATAATATATATGGTGAGGTAAAGTGGGTAGAAATGATAAAGAAGTTTCTTTTTGTTTGACTTTATTTTATAATATTTTCCTATAATTTTATATGGTAAATAAAAAGTGACTTATAATAAAATGACTTGTTTACATGTGTGGTAAATTAAAATAAAAAATTAATATCACATCATGATAAATGATAAAGTAAAATGATTCAAATAAGTGGTAAAGTAAAAATTTTGCTTCACTAAATATTTATACACATGTATAGTAATGTAAAGTAAAGTTAAATGTCACATCATGGTAAAGATGGGATAAAATTAAAGTTAGATAAGGTATATAGTTAATTAAAGTAGGAGGGAATTGTAAAGCAGTTTTTTTTTTAATTTCTATTTACTTTACCACTTTACCTTAGTTTTACGGGGTAAATATAAAGTTACTTGTGATAAAGTGACTTGTGTGGTAAAATAAAAGAAAGATTAATATCACATCATGAAAAAAGGTGAGATGAAGTATGTGATAAAGTAAAGTGAAAAAGAGAATTGTAAAGGTGTTATTTTTTGTATTTACTTTACTTTACTACACTTTACCATGATTTTACTTGATAAAAGAAAAACAGTTTGTAGTAAAAAAAATGTAGCTGTTGAACGTTACCACACTACTTATTTATCCAAACATTGTAAATTATATTTATATATATATATATTAAATTACTTAATAAGAAATTATTCTAATAATGAACTTTAGTTTAATAATAGCACCTTCCAAACAACTAAGTTTTAAATCTATAATAATTTTAAAAATTACCAAACAATAAAAATATTATAATATTTTAAAGGGGAATATTCATATGCATATATCCCTCACCAAGAAACCATGCATACTCCTTTGTGGGTCTCATGGAGGACCCCACCAAGAGATGAGATCAAAAGGAATAAAAAAATCCATACAGGACCATCCTATATACCAAGTTTGGCCCCAATCACATGTCTCTAACCCCTTCATCCATGACCCTCAAATTTATATCATTCGAATGTATACATAATCGATCTAACGGTCCAATAAATTCAAATTTGAACAAAAATTGGTAAACATGTTCAATTCAAAGGAATCGTGTGTATGGTCCATTTGGATAAACCATATAGTAGATCCCATCTAAAGTTCTCACGTAAAAAATGATAAAAAACATATGCACATAAATATTCTCCTATTTTAAAATTACACTATTCTATTCTATACTATATTACTTTTACAATATTTAAATCTATAAATATTTTATTGTGTAAACAGCCAAACTAGCCCTAATTGTTGACCCGTCATTCATTGGTAAAATTTTCATGATTATAAAGCTTAAAACGTTACAGACCCACCACCTAGTGCATTTTTCACGTATATCATAAACTCACATTTACAGCTTTGTGTGACCTTGCCTCGTGAATCAGGATCCTCCGTGGGAGGCCTTGGATCTATATCGCTCTCTGATGGACGGCATAGCTTCGATTCAAGTAAAATTTGGTCTAAACCTAATGCAATGGGAGAGTGAAATTGATTCGAGAGGAGGCACTCCTATGATTTTACACATGTCAACGATACGATCTAATTAAGTTACGTGGAACATTGAAACCCGTCTAAACGTGCAGTAATATTTGGCTCCGGCTAGTTGGTTGACACATTTCGAGGGCTTTGATATGAATTCTTCCTAGTTTGAAAAATAGGTTTCCTATCTTAAGAGACCATTTGGAAACTCTAATAATAAGATCTAATTTAATGATTTAGAAAACATTTACATAATAAAGTGTCTGGTAAAACTCTAATTGCAATTTCTAATTTTACAACTAATTTTGCATATTAATAGCTTTCGCGTTAAAAAAATAAACTAAAGGTGGCTTCTTTTTAAGAGCTTTACTAGTTAAAGGAGATGAAGGTATACAAGTGTTTAGGTTGAAGATCACATAACAAAATTTTTAAAATGATCAAATATGTTTGGTACAACATTAATTTTAAAGGAGTGCCCCAATTGCATCTTGAAATAAGAGCTTTTTTATAATTTTAATATTAATAAATGGTAATAGAACATAAAATTACAGCTCTTGTTTCGGACTTAATCTTATTGATTGATTAGCTAGAGCTTGGAAACAGCCACTTAAATTTTTGGATATGAAATTTTTGGACTTAATTCAAATCCTAGAGACCCTCGAGGGTGGTTTTATTACCTAGTTATTTTATTTTATAGATGCTAAGTGGGGTTACCACTGAGGAACGAGAGACCAAAGGTTGTGTTCTTTAAGCTCAAATTTAGCCCATAGGCATCGATCCAGGTAGAGGCCTAGCCCTTCATAGTCATTGTTTAATCACCTCAATTTGACGCTCAAACCATCTCAAGGGGTGCTTTTCAAATAATAATAATATAATAGATAGAAAAAATGTTTACAGTGTATAACGTTATTTCATGTTCTGTTAATAATGCTTTTATACCATTACTTCCAATAATTTAATTAGGGTTGTGTTTTCTCTTCTATATTTCTTAATTGTTGAATCCTTTGTTCCTAGAAAAGAATAAATGGTCCCACCCACAAAATGGAATCTCTCATTGGATTGCTTCTTATTTTCATGATGTCGTTCTTAATCCCTTTCTCAACCACATTTTGCTACTATAGTTTCTTAAACATCCATACGGGCCTTGCCTTCTTGGTTTTACCACTATGGTCTCATTGAATGGTTCAGATTAATGACTGGTTTGCTCCATTAAATTAGTGGTTAGTTTGGCCACCAAAGTTGCTTGTAAGGTGAAACAAGTAATTCATTTATCAAAAAGACAGGATGGTTAAGATCCTTCGATTAGTTTAATGTTTTCCCTTTACCTTGTAGTGAGCGTAGTTAGCCTTTCCAAATGAAAACCTAAGATACAGAATGCATGCTTTATGACTTCCGGAAATGACAGTAAGTAGTTGACTTTACAAAGCTCAATTTCTACTCGTCTGCAAGTATTTTGGACATACTGAGAATGGAGGAAAAGGAATTCCAGAAGTTCTTTTTGTAAAGTGGATTTTGATGTTTCAGCAAAAGCAGCTCTTAGCATAGAGCAGATACCATCAAGATAAGATTTCGAAAAGAAAGCAAAAGTTGCAATGCTATCATAATTGTTGGGCAAGGAAGCTATGCTATCATTGCTATGGTTTGCATAGAGTTTTACCAAGCAGAATACCATCAAGCACTAGTTTCAGGCACTTGGGTGCCATTATAGAACCATAACAACAATAAAAATCATGAACTACAATGTGAGAGAAGTGAATGGTAAACTCACCCTTGTTCTTCGCCATTATAGAACCGTAACAGCAATGTAAAACATGAACATATACAAAATGTGAGAAGTGAATGGGAAACTCATCCTTGTTCTTCACCATTATAGAACCATAATGGCAATGCTTAGTAAGAAAAGAATGGATCAGGCGTGTGTAAGCACAAAACATACACCCTAATAGGTTTGGGTAAAACACAAAGCACAGTAAGAAAAGAGTACCTTTTGAAACATAAAGTTTCATTCTTTTTTTTCCCCTTCTTTTTTGGTAGAGAAAGAACTTAATTAAAGAAACAATAAGAAAGAAGGGGGGAAAAATAAATAAATAAATAAATAAATAACACCAACAACAAAGCATCAAACAAGGACCCTATCCCTGTCCAAATAGCACCCTACGAACCAAAGACTTAAAATCCCTGCGAGAGACACATCTAGCATATTCGTGAGCCATCCAATTATAGTACCTAGGGATATGAGAAAAGATTAGAGTCTAAACTATTTGAAAGATGTTTAATGTCCTGCAAAGTAGGATCGATGGACCAATCAAACTTTTCATTGATTGCTTGCACCACCGCAAGCGCATCCAACATTATCCTTGCACCAACTCAAGTGCATCAGACATTAAATGGGCTTTGGAGAAGCCTCTATCTTTCAAGCTTTTTCTACATAAAATTTTATTCTTAGTGTGTACATTTTGAGCATTATGAAAGTCACACATGGAGGGTGCATAGCGAAAGATGTTGAGAAAAGCGGCGCTGCGAAAACTACCGGCGATTCAAGCAATCACGGCAATTTTATGTGGTTTGACAACCTTGTTTACATCCACGAAGGAGAGAACTTATTTATCATGATCACATCTCAATCCCCTCAAGATCTAGAATTACAATATATCAATATATATAATTCCCGCTTTCTTGGTCAACAAGAAAGCCCATACATAATAACTAAAATACCCCTAACCCTAAACCTCGGTTCGGTCTAGCTAAACAACCGATCCGGCTAAACCGGAATACAAGAGAAAACCCAACAATCTCTACCTTGGCTTAGATTCCACAAATCGCTAGAGCCACCTTGAGATACCCAGTAATGTCATCACATACTTCACTAAATGGTACGTCACTACACCGATGGCGTAGTCTTCTCTCTTCAACACTTTAAAATGTTAACTAGCACTTCACGTACCTCGCTGAAAGATATGCTTCCGCACACACTACGACCAAAGTCGGCACATGCACCCCCTAGCCCTGGATGCACAGACAATATCAATATTGTCTAGTGTCAATCAAGTCCAAACCGACTTGAGACTTCCCACAGTTGCCTCCTTTGACCTCAACACCCTCATCTTGAACCTCCGAAGTGCTCCAGGCACCTAAAGAAAAATTGCACAAGTAAAGAAGATGTACAATGAGAGAGGCACATGAGAAACACACCCTAACTGGCAGTTGCAAAAGGTGGGGCATTCAGAAGTTGATAAACCACTGGAGAGAATTTCATTGCTGCCATGGCCCTGTAATATGGTTAGCCTTTCTTCTTTTACATTTTTCTTTCTTTTTGGCTCAAAAGTTAGGGGTTGTAAGGTTTGCCCTCAGGCTCTCGCCCATGTCTCTTTTTCCTTTTAATATGCATCTCACCTTTAAGCCCGAAAAAAAGGAGGTTGCATTCATGAGCCAATCCACTGACAGCACAGTGGCATTAGCATCTTAGCTTCACATGACCATAGAGGGATCGATCTGAGTAGGGTGCCACTATCCCACTCTAGCAGAAAAAAGAACAGAAAAACAAAAGAAATTGCACTCATAAAGTTCCTTTCTCATAAAGTTTCACTCACAAAGATGTACTATCACGAAGATGTATTATATAAAAGGTGTACTCTCACAAGATGCACTCATAAAGGAGCACTCCAACAAGGATGCACCAATAAAGATGTATCTCATTTGACTCCTTTAGGGACCAAGCACTAAAAACGTTTTTACATACATAATCAAGTCCAGCTCTGTGTTGGGGTTGCCTGATGAATCAGGAAAGACCTTAGATCTACATCTATCTGATGGAGAGCATGACTTTGATTTAAGTAAAATTTGGTCTAAAACTAATGCAATGTAGGACAGTTAATAGATCCAATACAAGAGGGTCTCACATGAGTGTGGCCAGTTCCACTGAAAAAGACCTCTGCACACAAGTGAGGCCAACTTTAGAGAACAACAAAATTTATCACGATACGATATAAGATATGGATAGTCCCTAAAAATGGACTTTTATAAAGCTGTCAATAGGCCTCAGTATGGCCCACTTTCAGGTTTGTTTCGGCAAGCTCAGACAAACATTTTGGGCCTGGCCAGCCCGCTAAAATCCATGTCTAAATTCCAAATCCTTAATCGGTCAGATCCAGAACTACAGTCAAAAGTATGACCGACTCCTATTAGGCGCCTTTGCATTTTACAGGTGTAGTGTATGTTTGAAATATATATGTTGAAACAATCTTAAATTAACATATAACAGAGGTAGAAAGATGAATTTATATGACTTTCTTTTCCTTTATCTCCTTTTCTTTCTCAAATAAACTTGTTACTGGTCCTAAAATGTGGAATCTGGTCCAAGTATACTAATGAGCCTAAAAACAAGCGTTCACGAGACTACCCATTTACCAAGAGGGGGACTCATTCCAAGTATAAGGGGCACACTTTTTTTGGAAAATAAAATAATTTATTCATTTTTTATATCATTGTTAGATCTTTTATTTTTATCTTTTCATCAGTTGTAAAACATATAATTTCTCTCTTCTTAATTTTTTATCATTTTGTATTTTGACCTTTAGTTTCACCATTTCATCTGTTTCTTTTTTGAAAAGAAAAGTTAATCAATTTGTTTAGAAAATCAAATGGACCAATAAGATGGAAGGCCGGGGGGGGGGGGGGGGGGGGGGGGGGGGGGGGGGGGGTGGGATGGGGGTGCGTGTTGAAGACCTTTACATTGCATGTAATTATTCTTAGAGAATTTCATTGAGAGCAAGCCCCGGCAATTTATTTTACATTGCACGTAATTATTCTTAGAGAATTTAATTGAAATGAGAGCAAGCCTCAGCCCCATTAATGAGGTGCACGGGCTGCAGCACTATAAGGCCCACTTGTGATGCCATTCCACCATCTTTCATCCGCCCCATGACTTGGGACTGAACCCAACTATATAATCATCTATTTACCCAGAAGAAAAAAAAAGAAAAAAAAACTATATAATCATCAACAATGTGTTCATCAAGTTTTTCTACCTGTCAATTTGTAGGGTGCATCAATTACAATCAATTTAGATCCTTGGATATTATTAATTTTGAAAGCAATATAACTATTACTTTTTAAAATAAATAAATAAATAAAAGATAGACAGACTTAACTAGCTAGGGTGAATCCACACCCATAAATATGAAACATAAATATATGCATATCTCAGATGAAACATATAGGGTGAAAAAAATATGAAGCTGCAAAATGCACAGAAATCCAAGTATGCTTTCAAAAGCTTTTGCTTTTGCTTTTGCAATCCAACATTCCAAAACGTGTTTTGGAACCATTGGTGAGGCCCAACCACAATAATTTCTTTCAGTATGGATGCCCTTTTCTTGTGGGGCCTACCTGTTTCCCACATTCATCTCCAAACCAAGCATTATATACATCTTTAGTTGCAAATATCATCAAATCCTTGCATTATCCACGTACTATGTGTGTTGCCATATATGACCCCAATTCAGGAATAATCCTTACCCATCAAAATCAGATAACCCCTACGCCGGAAGCCAAAGGTCCAAATGCTAAGCTGGCGAGGGATACCTTCGGTCATTAAAAACAAAAAAACAAGTATCATCAAATTGGGTTTCTGCTGAACTTGGATCCTCTAAAAAGATGGAGGTAGCTAGGAACTTCAATTTAAGTAAAATTTGCCTCAGGAGTAATGCAACCTAAGATAGATGCAAGACTAAGGAGGGACTCTCTCCTATGAGTTTATTCATTATGTTAAGTCCCACAAAAATAGATCTATGAAGCATATAAGTGGGCCTCCTTAAGACTCATGGTTGAGCGGTGGCGGCACTTAGTTTTACACACATGTCTAAGGATCGATCCTTGGGTCTTCAAGTTGAAAGTATCACTCTTAACCAGTCGCCTTAGCACGTTCGTGCACACACACACAAATAAAGGCGGCACAAAATGGAATATCTCTTGGGATACTTCTACCTGCACCATCTCATTTCTAATCCCTTTCTCATCCAAAATTTTTGCCACAATTTTTTCTTAAACTTCCAAGGAGGCCCTCCTTTCTATTAGATCTTTTAGGGTGCAATATCAAAAAGCACAAGCCCCAAAAGAGAAGAAAGTAATCAACATCACAGAGATTTACGTGGTTCACAGTAAAAGCTATGTCCATAGGCATTGGAGCTCAATTTCACTATAAAGAAATTAGGCAACTCGTTACAAAAATTCCCAACCCTCTAACACTTAGCCTACTCTCTCTTCACAGATCCCAATCTTCTCTCTCACAACCTCCCTTATAAGTTCTCTATGTTTTTGGTATTTTATCCTAAAGAAAGGATAACCCTAAGGGAGAAAGTAAAAAACTGCCCCAACAAACTGGGCCCCAAGAAAGCCACTCAATAGGGGCCCAATAAAGACCTTTTGAGCCAAATCCAACACTTTCTTCGTTTTACCCCTGGATTTCAATGAAATGAGTGGTTTGGCCAGTACATTTGCTCGTAAAGTGAAACAAGTAATTCAATTATTAAACATATAGGCAGTTAATATCCCTTAGTTTAAATGTTCTTCCTTAGCTCTTGCACAGTCAGGCTTTCCAACTGAAGAACCAATATACTGAACGCATCAATTTTTTTTTTTTTACTTTTTGAAAGGAATGTTGCTGACTTTGCAAAGCTTAATTTGAGCATGGAAGGAGTGGTTTATCCCTCTCATTCTACTCATTGTAAGTATCTTAACATTATTAGTTTTTGTACCCAAAAGAAAAAAAAACATTATTACTTTGAAGGAAAAGGAAAGGCATCAAGTTCAAAGAAATATTCTTTACGTGAAGTGAAGGTTTCATATAACAGCAAAGGAGCTCTTATCAATAGTTATCATAGGTCTGATCACAAACATCCGATAAAATAAGGATCTCTTATCATAGAGCAGACAAGGTCAAGATAGGAGTTAGACAAGACAACAAATAATTGCAATTGCATTGCCACCACAAACATTGGGCGAGAAAGCTATGATGTGGTTTACATAGGTTTTTAACTGAACAACAGAATATTTTTCATTAAGAAATCCCAATCATTGGATGCAAGATGAATTGACTAGTTCATCAACGAGCTTGACATTGTGCCCCAGGTCAATTAAAGGAATAAAGCAAAGCTATTGGGATGTTATCTAGAAGACCATATTCCTTTTACTATTATATGAATTTTTCTCAAACTGGGCAAAGTCCTTTCTCGAGTCCCGTATGGGCAAGATGAATTTCCATTTAACTAGTCAAGGGGAAAATTCTGTTAACAACACTTAAACAGCAGAAGCACTTCTATTTGAATAGCAATCTTCTATACAGATGTCTAGTTTGCTAAATATGTGACTAATTTCACAGCACTGTCTTGCTTTAGAGTCTCAAGATTGGTTCCTATTTTTCAACTGAAATAACCACATCGGTGTGAGGGACATAGGGATAACTGAACCCAGAATGCTTTCATACAGGTGAGTTAACTAAACCATTTGTGAAGATAATGATAACTTAACCACTTTCCATATCGTTGACAACATTAGGTAATATGCATAGCATTGGGGTGGTTCGTGTGGAGCTTTTAACAGAACCTATATGTTTTAAGTAGAAACCAAGAAGAGACATCTGGCCATAAATGTTGTGTTATTGCAATTAAAGACAACTGCCTCTTTTAATTGTCAGAAAAGCAAATTGCAAGTGAAGGACCAGATGCACAACTAGGCCATTGCCTGGCTTGCCTGAGATGGTTAAATTTTGAAGCAGGAGATCCTACAAAGAAGAATGTGTTGGTGGAGTTTCAATGGTGAGAGAATTTGAATACCATCCTTGTGACTGAAAGGAGATGAAAAGATGCTCTGAAACATGTCAAAGTTCTATTGAAGATACATTGAAGATGCAAATGGAGACTAGTTTAGAGACCCATTTCATTCCAACATTAGAGATGGAACGATAGACGCTTAGCAACTAGCATGTCACTTTCACTGAATCAATGGCTCCAATACAGCTAGTGAATATGGGTTTACTGTTTTTGGGCAGAGTTGATGCTATAATAGGTAGTGAATGAACATGTTAGTCCCTTATTTCTTTGTGATTTTTTTTAATCTTCACTGAGTACTGTATTCAATGCAGTTTCCCACGTGGATTTAAAAATAAAAGACCCTGCAATCTGCAATCCTTGATTTAAAACATGATGAGATAACAACCGAAGGACCCAGAGACTGGGCCCGGGTATTAACAAAGAGTAATCACTAATCAGATTTCACAAGTGGGCTTGCCTGGGGCCTTCTTTCGCCTAGAGAGTGGTGTGGGTCTGAAAAGCCCAATAACTAAATGGGCAGTAAATATCAAGATTCGACCAAGAGCCAATGAATAGGTCCTTGCTCGAGGTTTGAATCAGCAAAAGATAGACTCCAAACTGAGTCTGGATTTGAGTGTCTCATTCAAAGAATATGTCAGTGGAAGGAGTTAAATTGCATGGTCGAGCGCACTTATTGAAAATCATACTCGTTCAAAATGGATGCCATCTTCATCTATAGGATGACCCTAATTTTACTACAACATGGAGTTGGTTTCACAGTAAGATTGAGCATAACATTAATAAATTGATTAATGAATACTATTAACAATGCATAAGATAATTTTAATCTATTCTAAGTCTTACAGTAGGAAAAACTCCTGGTAGATTAAAATCTGGAAATATCTCATACAAGGAGGGTGTTCATTTTAAGTAGCGTGGATTTTGAACAAGGGGGCCCCTATGTGGAATTCCTGTCCTTCCACTCAAGGAAAGCCTGAGTAAGACACCTGAGGATTCAAAGTCACAAAGCCACATGATTCCGCTATGGCAAAAAGTAATGAATAATCAGACCCTATTTCTGTCAAACCAGCAACAATCAGTAGAATCTGGATCCTCAAAGGCTTTGATTTTGAGAAATCCTGAGTTGATGAGTGCAACTCAACAGAGGGGTCCACCTATTAAGAATCCAAGCACCTAAAAATGCCCAAAAACCTTTGACCTTGCCAATTTGAGTCACTAAAGGGAGGTGACATAGTTTGTGAGCCTGACCTATCGCCAATTTCCTAGGTCTAATTAATAACCTGAAATTGAACCTTCATCATCATGCGCCTGAAGGCCCTGAACATGTAAAGAGGAACACCCTGAAGACAATGGGACAACGTTTCTTCATTTACACACCAAAACTAAGCTCGATTCCTACCGTTGAATTTTGATCAATTCCTACAATGGAATCCTCCTGAGATGTAAAAGAAGAACCTTGTGTTCCTATACTATGCTGGAGACATGATTTTGGAATTGGAGAAGTATTTTTAGCAAATGCATCCATTAGCAGAATGGCTATGAGAACAAAAAGAATATAGATATATTTGGCATATAAATTTTTTTCTTTCAACTTAGTATGTCAGAAACAAGCTAGGTCTAAGATTTTTGTAGTCCTGGCACTAAATTGTAATGGTTCAGGAATTTCAAAGAACTTGTAAAGGCCTTCCTATGCCCTAGATATAGACAGAACTAACCTTTCATGATTCTGATTTAAATGGTCCTATGTCATGGACTGATGCAATTAGACACAACTCACACATGTGAGGTGATAGGAACTCACACATTCAAGGAGACACAACTCGCACATGCGAGGAAATACAACTCACACATGTGAGGTGGTAAACTCACATATGTAAGAAGGTGGGGAGGCAAGGTTCAAAACCTTGACTATGCAGTGAGAACAATCACTCCTTACCACTAAGATAAGGAGCTGTTCTCGGGATCCATCCATTCACTTGAAACAGGAAACAACTCCTCGTAACATGCTCCCTTCGGCGCTACTTAGAAAACCTTGGTACTTTTGGCTATTGTGCTTATAGCTGTTGTAGCTCACTATCTTCTCCTCCTAACTGTTCTCAACGTGACTTCTGCGATGACTCCTTTTCTGTAAGATGTAAGTTTCAAATCATTTCTTATCGTTTTTGTTCTCCTTCCAATTCAAGTAGTACTTGAATGGAGCATATTTCACATATATGAAAGGGTATTTGCTTGGAATGGATCCATTCCTAGCGCTTTGGACATTTGGACCTTGGAGGGCATCAATGTCTCTTCTAAGAATATTTTTCCCGGGTTCTCATCAGCTTATCGATTGCATTTCTCTCATTAGAATATATGAAACTGCCATGCTTTTAAATGGTAAAGTACTTGCGGTTTAAGCTAAAATTTCATGAAACAATGTGTAGACGTGGCGCAGCCCTAGATTTCTGATCGGGTGTAGAACAATCTCCCAGAGGATTGTTCAAATCCAAAGGTGGATTCAAACCTTATGGCACAATGAAACTCACGTCCAACACAACGAAGAGAAAAATCTCTTGAAAACTGAATTATAATTGAATAAAAGCATGTCTTTTACAATGGGAAGCTCCTTTTTATATAGGAGAGGCTAATTCTAAACTAGGAAGTACCTATCCTAAACAATCATGACTTACTAATTTAGATTAAATAAGTCTTAATCTCAACTCAACATAAAAGTAAAAATAAATAACTAATTACTAATTAACTAAGAATAGAAATCCTTAAGGAGATAAAGGATCAAGTGGGCCCATCACTGTCTATGGGCAAGTGATCTAGACCAGATCTCAGATCGGCCTGCATCAAGACGTGCCATCTTGGTGAGGTAAGTAGGCAATTAGGCATCTATCAAAAATCAGTCCAAGACATTTTTGTGAAGTCATGATCCAAGGTTATGAAACAGATTGTTGGAATGGTCTCAATTTGTTCAGATTATGATTATCAACTTATTAATTTAAGTTTACTATTATATAAACTTTATAGACAACCTAAGAAGCACGGACACATCTAAGAAAGGTGTCCGTGTCGGACACCGACACTCTTCGGACACTCTCGGACACATGTCCGATTCTATTTAGCCGTGTCAATAATTAAGAACTAAAAATCTTAATTTTGGACACTTGCTTAACACTCTTTTTGCAACGTGTCCCACAATTTTTAGCCCGTGTCTGTGACTAAAAAATAAACATGTGGCTAATATCTCTTGGACACTTTGTTAATATGCGGTTATTAAAACTTGTAAACTTGATATATGACAATTTTATACCATGGAAAAATATATGATTGTAAATATCAATCATATCACAAGCAAAAGACAAATAAATATTTTACTAAATAATAGGCCTCAAGATTGGCTTCTTTTTTTCTTTTTGTTTTTTTTTTAGGGAGGGGAAAGAGTTGATCCGCCTTTTTCTTTATATAGATTTTATGGAACTATGGATATTTCATGTTTAATGATTATGAATTATGTTTTAGTGTTGTATTAATATTTGATAATTTGATATGTTTGTTAGTTGGTACTTGAATTTTTATTTTTTGATTGCTAAATTGATTCAAAAAGTTAAAATGATATTATTTTTTAGTAGATGATTATATATATAAATTAATATACATTATTAACGTGCCTCCGACGTATCCGTGTCCTACTTTTTTGAGAAATGCCGTATCGGCATGTCCGTGTTGTGTCTTGTCCGTGTTGTGTCTTATCCGTGTCCCGTGTCCGTGTCCGTGTCCATGCTTCTCAGTAGACAACTAGCATGACAAGAATCCCAAATTGAAATGGTGTTGGGATTCACATGCACATTTATGGTTGCCCTTCTGCTTAGATGGCAAGATCAGGAGATTTCAACTACCATATTATGACAAGATCGACAAAATTTGGTCAAAATAGGGAAAGAAGGGATGCAAACTGGATTTCTGAATCAATGCATAAATATTCACGATTTTCTAGGGAATAAGTAAGAAAATTAGCAAACCAATCAATTTCGTTCCTTGATCCCAATTTTCATCAAGCGAGCCCATCACCATAGAATTAAATAAACAGGAATGTGAGAGATGGGACCCACATCATCACGACCAAAGCCAAGCCAAATAGTTGGTTGCTTGGCACACAAAGATGCACAAACATGTCACACAAAATTTGCCATGTTCATGATCCTGCAACTGAGGGTCCACTACCCCACTGAGGAGATGCCCAATTTCCCCTTAGAGTAAGTAGCTTAAGTTGCACTATCTTCTTCCGGACATGGAGACTTAATAAGGATGGCATCTTTAAAAAAAAAAAGAAAGAAAGAAACAAGGGGCCAAATGTGTGCAAGAAGTGAACTCCAAGTGAAGCATAATCAACGAACTTTTCCTTCTTTATTTAAAAAGTTCATTACCAATGTAAAAAAGACTCCTGGAAAAAAGATTTCTTTCCAATGTAAAAAGGACTCCCGAAAAACAGATTTCTTTCCCCGGTACTTAGTGATTATATCTACAAGAATATCACAAGTAATAAAAGTACTATAGGGAAACATGTCAAACATATGCCGAGATCATCCGAGTGGACCTTCAACATCAAAGATTTCAACTTCGATGTTACAGCATGATCAAAAAATTTCGGTCAAAACATTGAACAAAAGGATGCAAACTGGATTTACAAAATGAAAAAAAATAATTATTATTATCTTGGGATCAAATCAGGCAAACCAAGCCCAATAAATGACACCCAAACAAACTATGTTGCAGCTCCTACAAGTAACGCCAGTGGAGGTCCACTACTACATGAAAAGAGACACCCAATTTTCGTGGGAGAGAAATTAGTTTAAGTTGCACAATTTTCTACAGGCCTTGGAGACATAATAAAATGGGCGTCGGAAAAGAGAGAAACAAGGGGCCAAATATCTGTAAGATGTGGACGCCAAGTGAAGCATAATCAATTAATTTGTTTCTTTCTTCCACTAGAAAGTTCATTATCGACATAACAAGGACTCCTGAAAAATAGATTTGCTTTTGAGGTACTTGGGGATTATCAATACTTGAATATGGTAAATTAGTTAAAGGGCTTTGTTATAATCTGCCACTATAGGAATACATGACAGATATATAACGAAAGCATCCGGATTGTCCTTATACGTCCCAAGATCATCAGTATTGTCATATACGTTAAAAGATTACTATCTCCATGTTACGATAAGATCAACAAATTTTGGTCAAAACATGGAATGAATAGATGAAAATTGGATTTCTGAATTAATGAAAATGTATTCACAATCAACTGGGGATCAAATAAGAAAATTAGCTGACCAATCAATTCCTTCCCGAGATCGCAATTTTCATATTGAGAGTAGATCACTACAGAATTAAGTGGGCAGGAATGTGAGGGTTGGGACCCATATGTTCACAACCCGAACAAAGCAAAATAATTTGGTGCCCGATCATGGGACACAAAACCAGGAATGTGGCTGATCCTACAACTACCGCTAGTGAGGGTCCACTACCCCACGGGAGAGATGCCCAATATTCCCAAGCAAGAAAGAAGTTTCAGCTGCACTACTTTCTCCCGGACTTGGAGATTAATAAAATGGGCATCTCAGAAAAAAGAAACAAGGGCCAAATGTCTACAAGATGTGGACTCCAAGTGAAGCATAATCAATTAATTTGTTTCTTTCTTCTGCTAGAAAGTTCAAAATCGATATAATAATGACACCTAAAAAATAGATTTTCTTTCGGCGTACTCGGGGAAAATCAATACTTGAATATCGTAAAATACTTAAAGGGCTCTCTTTTAATCTGCCACTATATGGATACATAACAGATCTATCAAGAGAACATCCGGATCGTCCTTATGTCCAAAGATCATCAGTATTGTCTTTATATGTCAAAAGGTTTTTACATCCATGTTAGGGCAAGATCAACAAACTTTGTTCAAAACATGGAATGAATGGATTAAAATTGGACTTCTAGATTAATGCCAAAGTATTCACGATCAGCTAGGGATCAAATAAGAATTTTAGCAGACCAACCAATTCCAACCCCAGAGCACAATTTTCATATTAATAACTGATCACTACATAATTAAGTTGGCAAGAATGTGAGGGATGGGAACCATATGTTCATGACCCGAACAAAGTCAAATAATTGGAGCCCAATCATGGGACACAAAAGTAGCGCTATGGCTGATCCCACGTGTACCACAGAAAGGGTCCACTACCCTACTGAAGAGATGCCCAATATTTCCCTGCAAGAAATAAGTTTCAGCGCCACCACTTTCTAACAGACTTGGAGATTAATAAAATGGGCATCTAAGAAAAAGGAAGCAAGCGCCAAATATCTACAAGATGTGGACTACAAGTAAAGCATAATCAATGAATTTGTTTCTTTTTTTCTGCTACAAAGTTCATTATCTAAGTAATAAGGACACCTAAGAAAAAGAATGCCTTTAGAGGTACTTGGGGATTATTAATACTTGAATATCGTAAATTAGTTAAAGGGCTATGTTATAATCAGCCACAATAGGGATACATGACAGATCAATCATGAGCAAGGTTTAAGAAACTGGACTCAGGACGCAACTCGGTCATGACCAAGTCCAAGTCGCATGGGACTCTACTAGAAAGTTCATAGTCGAAGTAATAAGGACTCTTAAAAAAAAGAATCTCTTTCGGGGTACTTGGGGGTTATCAATACTACAATAACGTAAATTAGTTAAAGGGCTACAATAACGTAAATTAGTTAAAGGGCTACGTTATAATCTACCACAATAGGGATACATGACAGATGAATTGCAGAAGGTTTAAAAAATTGGACTCGGGACACAACTCAATGATGACTGAGTCCCAAAAATATTAATATCGTCTTTATGCGTCAAAAGATTTTAACCTCCATGTTACAACAATATAAACAAATTCTGGTCAAAACATGGAATTAATGGATGAAAATTGGAATTCTAGATTAATGAAAAAGTATTCATGATTAGCTGGGGATCAAATAAAAAAAGTAACAGACTAATACATTCCACCTTTAGATTGCAATTTTCATATTAAGAGCAAACCACTACAGAATTAAGTGGGAAGGAATGTAAGGGATGGGAGTCATGTTCACGACCCAAACAAGGCCACATAATTAGCGGCCAATCATGGAAACAAAAGCAGCTATGTGGCTGATCCTACAAGTACCGCCAGTGGGTGTCCACTATCCCACCAAAGAGATGCCCCATATACTGCAGTGGGAAAGAAGTTTCAGTTGCAATGCATTCTCCCGGACTTGGAGATTAATAAAAAGAGCATCTCAGAGAAAGACACAAGGCCCAAACATCTGCAATATAGGGACTCCAAGTGAAGCATAATCATTGAATTTGTTTCTTTCTTCTGCTAGAAAGTTCATTATCGATGTAATAAGGCACCCGAAAAATAGATTTGCTTTCGAGGTACTAGGGGATTATAAACAATTGAATAACGTAAATTAGTTAAAGGACTCAGTTATAATCTACCACTAGAGGCATATATAACAAATCAATCACAAGAGCGTCCGGATTATCCTTGTAGGTCCCAAGATCATCAGTATCGTCTTTATACGTCAAAAGATTTCTACATCCATGTTACAACAAGATCAACAAATTTCGGTCAATACATGGGATGAATGGATGAGAAATTGATTTTCGAACTAATCCCAAAGTATTCACAATCAGCTGAACATCAAATAAGGAAATTAGCGGACCAATCAATTCCACCCCTAGATCGCAATTTTCATATTAAGAGCCCATCACTACAGAATTAAGCGGCAGGAATGTGAGGGATGGGACCCATATGTTCACAGCCCGAATAAGGGCAAATAATTAACGCCCAATCAAGGGGCACAAAAGCAACTATGTGGTTGATCCTACAATTACCGCCAGTGGGTGTCCACTAACCCACTAAAGAGATGCCCAAATTTCCCTTGAGAGAAATTAGTTTAAGTTGCACTACTTTCTTCCAAACATGTAGACTTAATAAGCTTGGCATCCCAAAAGAAAGAAACAAGGGACCAAATGTCGGCAAGATGTGGATTCCAAGTGGAGCAAAATAAATGAATTTGTTTCTTTCTTCATCTAGATAGTTCACTACCAATGTAATAATGACTTACGAAAATAGATTTCCTTTCCACACTAATTAAGGATTATCACTACGAGAAAATCATAAAGTAGTTAAAGGGCTCTATTATAATCTGCCATAATGGGAAGGCATGACAGATCCACACCAAGATAATCTGAACCATCTTTATACATAAAAAGACTTGAACTTCTACGTTAAGGCAAGATCAACAAACTATTGTCATGACATAGAATGAGACGGTGCACACTGGATTACCTAATTAATGCCAATATATTCCGCATTATCAGGGGATCGAATATCAAAAATTTAGCAAACTAAAATGACTCCATCCCTCAATCCAAAATTTATTCATGAGAACCATTCACTCTAGAAAAAAGTGCATAGGAATGTTAGGGATGGGACTTGCATGTTCACAATGCAAACCCCACTCAATAGTTGATATCCGAAACTGGTACGCAAAATCAGCCATGTGGATTCACCTACATGTACTGCCAGTGGGGGTCCACTGCCCCTCGAAGGATATGCCCAATATTCGCTGGAGAGAAAGTACATTCAGTTGCCCTATTTTCTTCCAGAATTGGAGGCTTAATAATATGGGCTCTTTAGAAGAAAGAACAATGGGCCAACTGGCTGCAAGATGTGGTCCTCAAGTGAAGCAAAATCAATGGATTTGTTTCATTCTTTGTTTAGAAAGTGCATCAAAATCGATTTCTTTTCTCGGTGTTTAGGTATTACCACTACATGAATATGATAAAAGTCGTTGAACGGCTACATTATAATCTGTCACCATATCGATACATAACAAACCTATACCAATATCTTCTTAAATGTCTCAACACATAAAGAGAGTTCAATCTCCAACTTACGAATAGACCGGCAAATATCAGTCAAAACATGGAATGAAAGGAAGCAAACTGGATTTCCTAATTAATGCCAAAATACTCTAGATTATCTAGGGATCGAATCAGAGAATTAGCAGTGCCCTCAACCCCAATTTCCATTAAAAAACCCAATCACTACTGAATCAAGAGGGCAGGGATGTGAGGGAAGGAGCCCCAAAGTTCAAGACCTACACCAAGCAAAATAATTGACACCCAAACCTGGTATGCAAAACAAGCTATGTTGCAACTCCTACAAGTACCGTCAGTGAGGGTCCACTACCCACTAAGAGATGCCCAATAATCCCCAGAGAGAAAGTAGTTTTGATTACACTATTTTCTTCTGGACTTGGAAACTTAACAAAATGGGCATCTACAAAGAAAGAAACAAGAGGGCCAATTGTCTGCAAGGTGTGGATGCCAAGCGAAGCATGATCAATGCATTTTTTTTCTTTCTTCTGCTCAAAACTACATTATAGATGTAATAATGACTACTTAAAATACACTACTTTGCTCGGTACATGGGGATTTTCACTACATAAATATTGTAAATGATTTAAAGGACTCCGTAAGGATCCACCATTGTAGGGATACATGACAGATCTATCCCAAGATCATCAGTATCGCCATTATACGTCAAAAGATTTCAACTTCTATGTTACCACACGATCAACAAATATGGGTCAAAACAAGGAATCAAATGGTGAAAATTGAATTTCCATATTAATGCCAAAGTATTGGGGATCAAATCAGAAAATTAGTGGACCAAACGATTTCATCCCTCCATTGCAATTTTCATATAAAGAGCACAGCACATCACTAAAATTAGGTGGGCAAGAATGTAAGGGGTGGGACCCGCATATTCTCTTAAGGAACCAAGCAAAATAATTTGGGCGACCAAACATGGGACACAAGCAGCTACGTGGTTGATACTACAAGCACCGCGAGTAAGGGTCCACTAGCCCACTAAGGAGATGCACAATATTCCCCTGCAAGAAAGAAGTCTCAGCAGGACCACATTCTCTCGGACTTGGGGTTAATAAAAAAGGCATCTTAGAAGAAAGAAACAAGGGCCATATGTCTGCAAGATGTGGACCCAAGTGAAGCATAATCAATCAATTTGTTTCTTTCTTCTGCTACAACGGTCTTATCGATGTAGTAAGGACTCCTGAAAAATAGATTTGCTTTTGGGGTACTTGGGGATTATCATATATGGAATATCGCAAATTAGTTAAATGGCTCTCTCATAATCTTCCACTATAAGGGCAGATGACAGATCTATCACGAGAGCATCCAGATCGTCCACAGCATCCCAACATTATCAGTATCATCATTATACATCAAAAGATTTCTACTTCCATGTAACAGCAAGATCAACAAATTTCGGTCAATACATTGAAAGAATGCATGCAACCTGAATTTCCGGATTAATGCTAAAGCATTCAAGATCAGCTAAGGATCAAATAAGAAAATTAGGGGATCAATCAATTCCATCCCTAGATCGCAATTTTCAGATTAAGAGCCCATCACGATAGAATTTAGTGGTTAGGAATGTGAGGGATGGGACACATGTTCACGAACCCAATAAGACAAAATAATTAGCGCCCAATCATGGGAAACAAGAGCAAATATGTGGCTGATACTGCAAGTGCCGCCGATTGGTGTCCACTAGCTTTCATTTTACCAAGGGATAAATAATACTTGAATATTGTAAATTGGTTAAAGGGCTCTGTCATAATCTGCCACTATAGGGATCCGAGACAGATCTATCACGATTCACGAGAGCATCCAAATCATCCATATATGTCCCAAGATCATCAATATCGTCTTAATACATCAAAACATTTCTACTTCCATGTTACATCAAGATTAAAAAATTTCGATCAACACATAAAATGAAGGGAAGAGAATTAGATTTCAAATTAATGCCAAACTATTCATGATCAGCTGGGGATCAAATAAGAAAATTAACTGACCAATCAATTCCATCCATAGGTCGCAATTTTCATATTAAGAGCCCATTACTACAGAATTAAGTCGACAAGAATGCTAGGGATCAAACCAATATGTTCACAACCCGAACAATGCCAAATAATTAGCGCCCAATCATGGGAAGCAAGACCAGCTGTGTAGCTGATCCTACATGTAGTGGCGGTGAAGGTTGACTACCCCAATAAATAGATGCCCAATACTTTCTCCCGGACTTGGAGATTAATATAATCGGCATCTCAAAAGAAAGCAGCAAGGGCCAAATGTCTAAACGAAGTGGATTCCAAGTGAAGCATAATCAATGAGTTTGTTTCTTTCATGTGCTACAAAGTTCATTATCGATGTAATAAGGACTCCTGAAAAATAGATTTGCTTTCTGGGTACTTGCAAATTATCAATACTTGAATATCGTAAATTAGTTAAAAGGCTCTGTTATAATCTGCAACTATAGGCACACATGACAGATCTATCAGGAGAGCAAACGGCTCGACCTTATAAGTCCCAAGATCATCAGTATCAGCCTTGAACATCAAAAGATTTCTACTTCCATGTTACAGCAAGATCAACAAATTTCATTGAAGACATTAAATTACAGAATGAAAATTGGATCTCCAAATTAATACCAATGTATTCACGATCAACAGAAGATGAAATAAGGAAATTACCGGACCAATCAATTCCATCCCGAGATCAATTTTCATATTAAGATCACATCACTATAGAATAAAGTGGGCAAAAATGCAAGGGATGGGACCCATACGTTCACAACCCAAACAAGGCCAAGGAATTAGCGCCCAATCAAGGGACACAAAAGCAGCTATGTGGGTGATCCTACAATTACTGCCAGTGGGTGTCCACTAACCCACTAAAGAGATGCCCAATTTTGCCCTGAGAAAAATTAGTTTAGGTTGCACTATTTTCTTCCGGACATGTAGACTAAATAAACTTGGCATCTCAAAAGAAAGAAACAAGGGGCCAAATGTCTGCAAGACGAGGACTCCAAGTGAAGCATAAAAAATGAACTGTCACTTTCTTCTTTAGAAAGTTAACTACCGAAGTAATAATGACTCATGAAAATAGAATCCTTTCCTTGCTAATTAAGGATTATCACTATGAGAAAATCATAAAGTAGCAGTTAAAGGGCTCTATTATGTTAGGTTTATGTCTTGTATTCCGGTTTAGCCGGATGAGTCCACTGGGTTAGCCAGGGACTGGTTTAAGGTCAAGGGTATTTTGGTAATTGTACCGGGGCTTTCTTGGTGGCCAAGAAAGCGGAGATTATATATTGTATAGTCTGTAACCCTAGACCTTGCAGCGGCGGCGGCATTAGTTGCCCGTGGTGCTCCCACACCACGTAGGAGAGATGAGGTGAGAGTGTGGGAATCTCTTGTATGCTTTACTTGTCATAGTGAAGATGTTCGTCCTCCTGTGCCCGTGGATGTAGCCCGGTTTGGGTGAACCACGTAAATCTCGGTGTCTCTTCTTGTGTGTGGTTGATTGTTGAGCTTGTGTTCCGTGGATGCGCACAACGGGTGATTGTCAGCCAATCACAACAATTAGTATCAGAGCCGAGGTTGGTATTCCTTGGGTTTCTGAGCGAGGTGGAGATCGCTCGATGGCTTAGAGGTTGTGCGCATGAAGATTAACTGAGATCAGGTTCATGATCTTTGGTTTTGCCACCATCGGAGAAGAAGAAGCTGAGATTGGGTTCTCTGATCTCGTTGGGATCGGAGGAAAAGCATTCACAGGTTGTTCAGATCTGGAGTTACATGCTGCGGTTGTTGCCTGATCACATAGATCCAAGAAGAAGAGAAAACAAAAAAAAAAAAAAAACGCTGCAGAGAATCCAGAAGCAGAGAGAGAAATTGCAGAGCATCTCTCGGGCTGATCATTGCTGCGAAGAAGAGAAAAACCGGGAAGAAGATGAAGACGACCCAGGTGTTCTGGGTTCGGGTCGGGTCAGTTTGACCTGACCCGTGGACAATCAGGCCAGGTCAGCGAGGTTTCAAGTTGGTTCGGGTTTCGGGTTGGGTCGACCCAACCCGCGGAGACAAGCCCGGCAAAGCCAGTTCAGTTCCGGGTCAGGTCAGGTTCGACCCGACCCGTTAGCAGACGGTCCAGCCCAGCCAGCAAGTTCAGGCCGGGTCAGGTCAGGTCCGACCTGACCCGTGTGCACAGAGTCCAACCCAGAGAAGAGTTCAGATCAGTTCGGGTCAGGTGAACCCGACCCGGGTCCGCTCCAGAAGCCCAGTAGACAGCGCAGAGTGACGTCAGCAGTGACGTCAGCAACGGTCAACATGCAGGTTTGACCAGATTAACGGCTGAAATTGTTTCTGCGATATCTTGATCGTCCGATGTCCGATCGGAGATCCGTTTGCGCCTACAGACTCGTTTCGAGCAGATCTACGCAGTGGAAGAGGTTGATTGGCTGTTTGACAGTCACGGAGGAGGTTTGATCGAATGGAGCGTAGAAACTTGTTTCTACGTTATCGGAGCCATCCTGAGTCGGATTTCAGATCCGTTTCTTCCAGCGTGCTCGTGGTGACGAGATCTATGGTTTGATGCAGAAATTTGGAGGAGATCTGAACAGATGTGGATTCAGGCTAGAATCAGGTCTACTCGACCTGGTTGTTGTTGCAAACCCAATAATAGGAGTCGCCGGCCTAGTTGCAAAGGGTTTGCTGATTCAAACGAAGTTGTTCGTTTGGGGTTCACATGATCGCATGTGATGATATTCATCTTGCCAGAGCCAAGCCGGAAAAGCAGCAAGGAGGAGCTGATGTATCAGCAGTTGATCGGAGGCCCAGTCAAATGGAGTTTTTGACTGCTCGGAGGCAGAGGTTGTTCTGCAATGGAGTCATCTGGACTTGTATTCCCGATCTGTTTGCTTGCATGCTTGTGGTGATTGGATCTTCACAGTGATGTTGAAGATGGGGCAGGATGGTGAGTGATTCAGATATCACTCAGATTCGTCAATGGTTTCGAGCTTCTAGTTCGAGGTGGAGTTTGACGAGGGTATGAACTTTGCTCAAAGCTCATGTGCTGGTTCAACATGTCAAAGTGTTGAAGAAGACTGCATCCCTGGTGCAGTGACGTGCCATTCAGCAGGGTACGTGAAGACATTACCGGTTTTATCTCCTAGTAGCTCGAGTTGTACGGAGTTGTACGGAATTCAAGCCAAGGTGGAGATTGTTAGGTTTATGTCTTGTATTCCGGTTTAGCCGGATGAGTCCACTGGGTTAGCCAGGGACTGGTTTAAGGTCAAGGGTATTTTGGTAATTGTACCGGGGCTTTCTTGGTGGCCAAGAAAGCGGAGATTATATATTGTATAGTCTGTAACCCTAGACCTTGCAGCGGCGGCGGCATTAGTTGCCCGTGGTGCTCCCACACCACGTAGGAGAGATGAGGTGAGAGTGTGAGAATCTCTTGTATGCTTTACTTGTCATAGTGAAGATGTTCGTCCTCCTGTGCCCGTGGATGTAGCCCGGTTTGGGTGAACCACATAAATCTCGGTGTCTCTTCTTGTGTGTGGTTGATTGTTGATCTTGTGTTCCGTGGATGCGCACAACGGGTGATTGTCAGCCAATCACAACATATTAGTCTATTATAATCTATCACAATGGGAAGGCATGACAGATCCACACCAAGATAATCTGAATCATCTTTATATATAAAAAGAACAAAATTACGAAGTGCAATTACAAAGTGCTCTACTATCAGAAAAGCTCAAATATTAGAAGAACTAAAAATAGCTTACCGCATGCAAAGATGATTGACATGTCTAGTGGATCTTTTAATAATTAGAAGAAAGTACTAATTTTCTTACTTCTAAAATGAGCATTTAGGCCAAGGAGTTCCACATGCGCCCATAGATCATTAAGCATGTACAAATGTAACAAATAAGCAAAAAAAAAAAAATTGCATGTATAATATAAGATGCATTCAAAAGGATCAACTTTTTAAGTGTTTATAAAAGAGTTAAAAGCACAGCTTCCCAAATATAAATCCCTACAAGTTTTGTCACTCCACATAAACCATTTAAATCAAGAAGAGTTGATGATGGAACACACCGAAGATATTAATCCCAAGTTGAGGGTAGATGGGGGAGAAAAACCTACAAAATGTATAAACCACCATGTGATTTAGAAAGTAATCACTATAGGAAACAGGATAATACTGCAAATTGCAAAAGAAGAGTAATAAAAAAAAGCATGATCAGTGTCAATAAACAATTTCACTCAATTATATTATTTTGAAGAATTTGAAATTAAGCTCCACTGAAAGCAACAATATTCACATTCAGCATAAAAAGACAAAAGCCATGTAATAAGGCCCTCATGTGTAAATGAATATACACATTTGGCATGATTGTGGAAATACACAAAGTATCTCATAGGCCCTCATGTGTAAATGAATATACACATTGGCATGATTGTGGAAATACACAAAGTGTCTCATATCAACAACAACCCATCAGATATTTAGGACAACTAGAATTTCAATTACCAATTTAAACATAGTTTTATGAGTAGGAAATATTGTTCCTACCTTACTTGGAGTTCTCAATTACATATATTGGTTAGAATGCTTAACCCTTTTTTCTCAAGACATCAAAGAATGATTATTATTTAATTTATCTTCTTAAATGAGCACTAATGGAGCCCACTTTATGTCAGAACCTGCTCACTCTTGCAAGGCCTCCCCTTGCATGTAGAAACCCTATCATGCCAACAGTCATAAGAGCAGCTTCTTCAATTCCATTCTTATTTTGTATTCAACCCAAAGGCAATTGCGGTAAGATAAGATAGCCATCAGCATCCAAATATTTTCTTTCTTTATATTTCAAGGTTGCAATTTTCCATCCTACCCACCATTTCTACTTATTTTCCCTGTTTTTCTTCAGTCAATGATCTTTTCATTCCTTTATTAAGCTTGACACACAAATCTATGAAATTTATGGTTTTTGTTTAAAAACAAAAGGTGAACAGGGTACTACACTAACAGCATGAGGACAACAACAACATTGCACCAACAAACAACCTAGCAGTTGTTTGGTCACAACAGCAAACATCCTCTGAATTTTTCTTTAAATATTTGTTAATATTAAAAACATGCTGTGCACTTTTACAGCTTAAATTTGAAAACTACTATATAGCTTAGAAACTCATCATTTAGATTTCGATTTAAGAGTTAAGAGAATATATATTTGGTAAAAAGTTATTATTCATATGAAAAAAAATGATGGACGACCACAAAAATTAGTCGCCTGTCACATAATCTCTAGCTAAGAGTCAATTTCTTCACTTAATACATGGCACAAGTCACATGTAAACAACCATAGTGTCATTGAAGAATAACAAAATTGCAAAGTGCTCTATTAGCGGAAAAGCTCAAATATCCTTCTGTTAGCAATCACCCATGCAAGAACCAAATATTAAACAATATGGCTTCCATGTGCTCCAATCTTCGCCTAATTCAAAACAATTTCTTCACAAACCCATAGTATTTTATAAGAACCTAATCGTTCTCAGTCTAAGCAATCCAGAAATTCCATAATGCCTCAGGGTTTTTTTATCTAAGCACCATCAAGAATTAACTTCACAAACTTGGATCATGGGAGCAATCGCTATGCCTTTACTTTTCTCTTTCTTGGTTTAGTTTACAAGCTCAACCACTATGCAGTATTATTTCCTTTCTACCAAATCTACCAAAATTATTGATACAAATCCAACTGATATCCACCTTGTGTTTTTATCACAATTACCTTCATGTATAAAAACCATTAACTTTTGGAGCATTAATTTAAAATCAACCCTCTGAGTTCAAAAAAAAAAAAAAAGAAAAAAAGAAAAAAAACACAACCTGGAAAAAGATAAATTTGCTCACTATATAATTCATGGTATGCCCTCGAAGGGTTTTACGGTATGATTTGAGGAAACCCATGAAACCAATGAATTAGGTTTTCCTTAAAAAGAAAAAGAAAAGGAAAAAAACTACCTGCAGGGTCCTATACAAACACATCAAAAGAAAATGAAAATGGGAAGCCAGTAGAAAGATAAAAATAGATAAATAGGAAATAGGAAGTGTTCAGAAGAAAGTCATTTCACAAACACAGTTGAGAGTTGATTTAGGTTTTGAACAAACCCTCAAAGAGAGAGGATTTTTTTTAAGAAACCATCGAATCTAGCATAAAATCAAGTAAATAAGAAATGGGTTCCCAAAAAAAAAAAAAAACAATCATATCAATAATGCACACATGAACCAAAGAGAGAAGTAAAAATGAAACAACAACAACAACAACAACAACAAAGAAAAAGATTTCTTGTGAGAGATAAAACCCAAACTCTAGCCGATTCGAAACCTATCCGACACCAAATTCAAACATAACATCATAGACAAAGCTCCAAAACAACTCAAAAGATCCAAAACAAAACAAGAACCCTAGCAATTCCCTCCAAGAAGAAAAACCATAGACAGAAGAAGAAGAAGAAGAAGCCCTAGAAAATTAAAACCGAAGATTACATACCAACAGAGGAAGAAGACTAAATCCCCCATCATCTTCAGGTCAGTCGTTCCCGACTCATTCAAAAAACGGATAATTGCAAGCAAAGCTTTCCCTCGTACGTCATTTTAAACTCTCATCGGATGAAATTTTGAGAGCGTGAGAGCGCGCGCAAGAGAGATGAAATGGGTTTGGAACTTTGGACGGGAAATGAACTTATATAGAGGATTACAGCTCTCTACATGGGCCCACTTTGTAAAATATTATACAAAAGGAGCTGTTGGATATAAACGCGCAATCCGGATCAAGTCTCACGCGGCGGATCTCTCATCCTAAATCGCAATTGGATTACCTGTCGCTTGTTTTTCAAGAGGTTGATGGGCTTGGCCAGCCTGAGCCCGTCACGAGCCAAGGCCATTTTGGGCTGGATTTGGGTCCTTTAAAAACGCTTTCTATCCCAATTTACCATCATATAGGGTGGATTTGGCATCCCTTAAATTATGAACTCATCATGAACCAATTAAATACATCAAGATGACAAAAATATTGCTAACCATTTTGCACACCGGTCAATGGATTGAAAGGTTCCCATGTCATTACTGCTTTTTATGCAAATGGACTAAATCGGCTCAGTGATCTCCACGTTGACACAAAGGTTATAAACATTTCATTATTATTATTTCAAAAATGCCCACACATACATATTTCATCTTTTATTATGGGAACCTCTTGACATTTGACAGAGCTTGTGGTGCCAGTCTCCAAGATATTCTCCATATGACAAAGCTTATTAATGTTTTAGCATCATTTAACAAAGTGGATTTTAACAAAAAAAAATTATATAAGAAAAACTCCAAACCATAAACCTTATTCAAGATGTGAGTGCCGGCAATGATTATGACCATTTCCGTCATTTTTTGCTACTAATGGGGGAGCATTGAACTGCCATTCAAGAGCGAGTTCGATGCTCCTGTCGGAGATAAAAATAAAAGAAGAAAGGGAAAGGAGGGAATGTCAAACTATTGCGAGCAACAGTTGGATGAAATTGGAGATTGCAGTCACAAAGGAGGAGATTGTGGTGAAGGAGGTGGTTGAGAATGGGGGTGAGAAATTGGAGAAAAAAAGGGAGAGGAATCATAGGATTGGGGAGAGCAAAGGTGGGCGAGTATGAATCCGAGGATCGATAAGGGTGTTCATGGCGAGCTGGATGTGAGTGACGTCAATGCGATGGTCGTGGATGTAGGAGCAGCAGTCGGCAAGGTCATAGTTGGAGATGAGGAGGGCGAGGAGGTCGGGGAGGACGGCTTCGTGGACGAGATCGAGGGATGCGAAGTCCCAGAGCCCAAGGGTTTTGAGGTGGCTTTCGTGCTTGGGGAGATCTAAGGTTTTGGTAGGGGAGAAAGGGGTGGGGCGGAGGCTATGGTAGAGCTTCTTCCTGACGGTAGCTTTCTGCTTGCGAGAGGACTTCTCCTTCCACTTGCCTCCACCTTTGCGAAGAGGAGGAGAGGAGGCGTTGCTATCATGCACAGGGGGGTTGCTGCTGACGAGAGCAGGGAGGAGGGGTTGCAATTTGGATTCAGCGTCTTCTTGAGTTTTTTTTTTTTTTTCACTTTACTTGGGTGAAGTTTATGATTTGGTTTCCTTACTTTTTTTTTTCTTTTTTGGTAAAATTCTCTTTTAAAAAATGTCTCAAATGTTTCATCTTTGCTCAACCCATCATCAACTGCCAATATAAAGAATATGAGACGTCGCATAGGCATTGGGGCTACTAATAGAATCATTACAAAGCAAAGGAAAGTGCCCACAACATTTCGATGGTGGAGTCTCTTGTGCTCCATTGATAAAATCGAAGTGGCAACATTTGTAGGGCCCACTATCGCGCCAAATGGCAAATGGCAAATAGCAAATGCCTAGATCAGTAATGTAATAAATGAGAATTTGGTAGGTCGGAGGTTGACTATGACTTCAAAAACAGTCAAAAAATAGATCATTAACAACTATTTGTACAAGAAAGGGCACTCTAAAAGTGACGATTTTATCCTCGAAGTTATGACATCCTATGGTTATAGGATTATAGCGTATTGAATGATGTAATATCCTATGATCATAAGGTATCGCACAATTTTCCTTTTCCGTTCAAACCCAAAGCACATATTCACTACAAATTCATAATTTTATTTTTTCTTCACCATTTATGCTTTCTTGTAGATTCTTGTGTTTGGGGCTCTTCCAAAGTTCATCCATTTTCATCATCATAAGATATATGTGCAAAAATTAAGAACGATGTCTTCCTATGATATCAGAAGAAATATGGTAAGAGGAAAGGGAAGGGAAAGCCAAAAGGAGAATCAAAGAAAACAACCTCACTGAAAATGGGTTTTTTTTTTATATTAGGTTTATATGACATCCTACAACCACAAGATATCACACAGTGTGATATACTACATCCTTGGAATATTGTATGAATTTAAAGGTAAAATCATAACTTTTATCGCATCATTTCCAGTAAGAACAGTTATCCAAGAATTATCTATTTTTTTCCCGTTCTAGGGCCATAGCCAGATAAGAGGGCAGTCATTATCCCTTATTATTTTTATTATTGTATTGAGGATTTAAACTGAGGCCTCTCATCACACACTCATGTCCCATACCAGTTGACCTATGCCAAAGGGACTACCATATATTTGATGATTATCCATCTTATAATGTTAAATCTAATTTTCTTTTGAGATGACTAGATGCCAAAATTTACTTGCATCTAAATTCCACTTCATATTGCTAATACAGTTATAGTTGGGTGGTGGGGGTGGGGGGGGGTGTGTGTGTGTGTTTTGTTGTACCTCAAATATAGGGGGTTGGACCCCATAGGGTAAGGGTAGTAGAACTTAAGAGAGGTGGTAAAACTCTCACAACAAGAAAAGTAGATAGACTTCGAGTAAGGTGACAAAACTCTTTTGACAATTTAAAGGTGGCATGCCCTAGGTTTTAACATTTTGCAGCTAAGTGAAAATTGTCGCCTCTTACCAATAAGGTAAGAGATTGTTCTCACGATCAGGTAATGTTAACAGTAGTTTCAGTCGAATGGTATAACACGTCTTACACAATTCTAAGAGAGAATAACATGGATCAAGTGAACATCCTCACACATGTTTGGATGGAGAGTAAAGTAAGGTGGAGTGAAGTAAGCCACCGTTCCACATATATGATTTGATGTGCCAAAAAATTTAAAAAATTTTCATTCTTTAAAAAGAAGGTATAATATTCTCAAGCACTAAATGATAAAAAAAATAGTGGATTTTACCAAAATAATCATATAAGCGGACCGTTGTTGTGCACCCACACTTTAAATAAGGTTTAGGTTTGAGAGTCTCCCTACATAATTTTTTTATTTTGATAAAGTCCTCAAAAAAATTATCTTACTTTTTACACAAGCAATTAAAAGATTTATTCTCAAACAACAAAAAATAAAAAGTGACCTTATTACGATTGGAAGCTTCATAATTTATTTTCTCTCATATTTGAGGGTTAACCTCACCGCACTTCACTGACTAGCACGGGAAGGAAGCGGACGAAGCGCGATCCAATCATGGGGCAACGGCTCTTTCTCCGGGAGGCGTAATTTAGAGAACCATAGTGCTTCTGGCTATTGTGCGCTAAGCTGTTGTACGTGTAGCTTATCTCTCTTCTCCTCAGCGCTCTCACCTCACCATGCCTTGTGCAACGACTCCTTTTCTGCAAGATGTATGCTTGAAATCATTTCTTCTTCTCATCGTTCTTATTCTTCATGGTACTGAAAGAAAGCATCTTCTCATACGTGAGAATTTATTTGCTTGGAATGGGTCGATTCATTTCCAGCGATTTGGACGGTTAATTTGGAGCCCATCTTCATCTCTTCCATGTCAGCATGTTTCTTGGGTTTTCGCACTCTCTTTGATTGCATCTCTCTCATTATCGTATATGAAACATGCAATGATTTTTAAATGTTGTGGCTTTCCTTCCCTTACTTTTCAAGCCAAAAGTTCGTGAAATCCATCTTGGGAGGGTTAGTTGGCGATTAGGCATCTACCAAAAATCAGCCCAATTATATGCACATGATCTGTGGTGACGATATGGACAATTGGAATTATTTCATTTTGCTCTGATAATGGTTTGCAGCTGACTTGTTTAGGTGGAGAATAACCAAATTGAGCATACTGTTATATAATGGTAGTGGACAATGTGTGACAACAATCACAATATGAATTGGTGTAGGGTTTATATTTTATAATGCCCCACCTATTGTCCAGCAAAGCTTTCGGACTTTTGGATTGGATGGCAATAATCAATGCACTTGGTTCATCCACTTGATTCGATTGATTTGGGTGTATTGTTATAAATTGATTCTAACGAATGTGAGAATTCCAATGCAAAGTTCAAATTAGGTTTGTCAGCTAAATGTTAATTTGGATTTGTGTAGACATTCCCACCACAGATGGTGGAAGACTCGTGTGTTTTAATTTTACTGTGAGATTGTTTAAATCAACATGCAGCCCCTTGATTTCATGTGTTCAGGGTTATTGCTACCGAGAAGGGTAGCCTAAGCTCCAAAGATGACTTGGATGAGAATAGTAAGAATAGATTTAAACAAGTGCAATCTATCCAAGAATTTCTCTGAGTATAGATTGGAATGGTGAAACAAAATTCATTTAGCTGACACAAATATAATGCAACAAAGCTTTTGATGATGACAATGAGGTTTACTGCTATCAATTGATTATGTAGGATGTGTGGTTGACTACACCAATGCATGTTCAAATAGGGTTCCTGATTCTTAACTGCAATGGTTGATGATTCCCACCACGACATGCGTTTGATGAGATTCTGCGATATTCCAACTTATTGCAGACTACAACACACTGCATAATGCCTTCCCATAGTATCCTGTTGTAGTTTTGTTTTTGTTGGATGATAAAAGGCAGATTTGCCAAAGTTGTAATGCTCTTATTAGTTATTAGTTTGTTCATCTGGAGTAGGATGGCCAGAAATACAAATGCAATTTCAGATGGGAGTCCCCCTTGAATTAATTTTCGTTGAATTTTTATTGAGATCCCTGCAAAACTTTTTAATATACACTGACTATGTATACACAATCGTATTCCAAAACACCCTGATTGCAATGTTTTTCAACCGCAGATTACAAATGCAGTTTTTACTGCATTTGGCTAGTTCTGTTGTTTCACTTTCTTATGTTTTTTTCCTCTTGTCCTTGGCAGGTGTCGAAGGCAACATGAATTTTGGGTTACATGAAAGAGAAAGGCCAAACCTACATTTGATGACAGATTCCTACTCATGACATAGATTTTCTCTGAACTTATTTGCTTTATAGAGGATGCAGACCTAAATAAACATGTAGCACATTGCACATGTCAGGTGACTTCGTTTGACATCTAAGAGAAAATTGGACGCTTGTTTTTTATTATTGATTCCTATTCAAATAGGAGAAGGTTCTGTATTTTTTCAGAGTTCTGGAGCCTAGAAGTCTTGGAAAAGATATCAAATGATTCTTGAAAAATATATTGATCAATACAATCTGGTGATAGGCGGTTTCTGTACCTGTGTGTTTCTTAATCTTCTGTCTATAGACAATGCATGCCAATTGCCAATGACATTGAATAATGTAAATGAAATTTGACATCTCATTAAAAAAAATGATATGCGGTATTGGTTTATATTCAACTCTTAAGATCTTAACATTTTTATTTATTGTAATATTTTGATGGAAAAGTAGAATTCCAAATAGGCCGGAACGAAGAAGCAAAATTCATGTAGCTGACTCAACGTACTTGGACAAAGCTTCGATAATAATGATGAGGAGGATGATTTTTTGTTATGTATTGAGACATTTAAATTTGGTTAACTGTGGATGAATGCTGCTGTTCCATTGGTAGGTCTTAGGTCCACCCAAAGTTCCACATTGGATCACAAATCACATGCCCACACAAATAGAGAGTATTATTATTATTATTCTGCTTGCACTTAGTACCTTGATAGCCCTGAGCTTGTTTGTTATTTAAAACGGGCATGGTTAATGCTGCGACATGCCCTCCTTTTACATGCTATATGGCTCAACGTGTTTTTTAAAATTAACTTGAACTTGGTTTTTAAACAGTAGAAGTGTCAAAAAAAGAGATGGAAAGGAAGAAATTCTCTTTTCATTAAAACCAAATTTCTGCTATAACAAAACAAACTGGACGGCATGAAAATCTTCCAACCAAACATGCACTTAATATTCCTACTTTCCCTCTCAGCTTTTTCCTGGAATACAAAATTCTCTTTCATATGTTTATGTTAGTGACCTTTCTCTTGGAAGGAAATGGTAGCTTGTACACCACATTGTCACATCCATGTTAACACCGAACAGTAAGGCCACATTCCTTTTATTCTCAAGTGTGCTTTTTCATATAATTCTTTCTGTCGAGATTGCATTCCTCTTAAATTTAATCTAAACAGTGGGGATGATGCCATGAACAAACGTGTTGACATTTCAATCTTTGCTCCAGATTCTTTGCAGCTTTGATACTTTAAATCCAGTGACTAATATTAAAAATTTAATTCCGCTGCTGATACCAATATGAATGTTTGCCATGTTTATAGAGCCTACTGTAACATAAGCTGGCCCATTTATGGCTCAATGTACCATAGGCCCAAAATCCAAAATCCATTAGTTAGATTTGGTCAAATTAGAGTAAATACTATTTTCTTATTTGTATAATCATACATTAATGTGATTGATTATAATTGACAGAGATGGAGCCTTAACTAAGGCAACCATCATACTTAAATAGACAAGGATCATCTCATTCAAGGGCATCCAATTCCATTCATCCTTTCTCCTTGTTTAATGACACGGTATCGGAGCAAGGTTGCTATCTTCTCAGCCATTTTTTGTGTGCTATGGAAAGATTGGAAGGCATCCGATTTCCTATCGTTTGAGACCTCACGATTGCAGCGTGCAGTGGATTTGTTTGGAAAGAAAAGACAGCGACAGTATGTATAGATTAACAGTGGGCCACCATCAGACCATCTCTGGTCAGAAGATCATCATACCCCTGGTCGCCTGAATCTTTGGGATATTTTGGTATATTTTCCACAATTTTTTTTAAGATCGGAGGTAGGCTTTTTGGTCTATTCTCTAGTTCTTATGTTTCTGCAATATGTTTTCATCAAAGCAGTCCAACTTCTAGCATAATCTATCAAGTTTTTCATGGACTGTTTGTTAAGAGATTTGGTCTAGCATCCATACCTGGATCAGGAAGATTGAATGAACTGTGGGCGCCACTTGCATTTCTGAGTGCAATCTTTGGGATGCCGGAAATGCTTTTGTGTTGGAACTGGGTTGTCAGTCCCAGTTTTGCTGCTTGTTGACTCTGTTTCATTTTGGACTAATCAAAGTAAGTGCTATTGCATATTTTTGCAAGATCTGAACATACTTCGTCTAGCATCTACCCTTGATTTGAGAAAATTTTGGGTCGTCAGGACCTGTTTGTGCAGAAACTTGGGTCGTCAGGCTTGTTTTGCTGTTTTTTGAAGATCTATTCCACTCAATTCAATCTGAATTGTGTTCATATTAATTCTGGCTGAATTATTTAATTAACTCCTGCTGTTTTTTTTTTTTTTGTACTGCTGTTTTTTTGAAGTTCTTCTCGTATCAAGCCATTCTGAATTGAACTAAGTGACTGTTCTGCATTACTGCCTTCATTTTCTGTGTGATGCTGAAATAAAATGGAAAAGTCTGAGTTGCAGCTGATTAAATTCAATGGAAAAAATTATTCTGCTTGGGCTTATCAGTTGGAACTTTACCTGAAAGGAAAGAAACTAAGGGGCTACATCTCTGGTTCTTTAAAAAACCAAGGGAAAAAGAAAAATTGGAAGATTGGGAAACAAAGGAAGCACAAATTATGAGCTGGATATTGGGGGCAATAGAGCCTCAATTTTCCCTACTTCTTATGCTCTACAAAACTGCTCAAGATATGTGGGGATATCTGAAACGCATTTAGTACTAAGAGATTTCAGCCCATCAATTCCAATTAGAACATGAGGTTGCTCAATATTCCAAGCGAGATGACTGTCCAAGATTACTATTCTGGGTTCCTTGTTCTTTCGATTGAGTTCACAAATATTGTATATGCCACCACCACAAGAGACACTTCATTTGGAGTTCAAGAAGTTTATAAAATTACTCAACAGGATCAATTTTTGATGAAACTTAGGCCTGAGTTTGAAAATGTCCGCTCAAATCTTATGAGCTGCGATCCATCTCCTTCACTTGAGACATGTCTCAACGAAATCCTTTGCGAAGGACAACGTTTATTCACTCAGCAACAACTTTCTCAACAGTCTTCCAATGGTTCAACCAATGTCGCTTATGTGGCAAAAGGGAGGTTCTCAGAATGTGACACTCCATCTAGGGATATGAGCAAGGGTCAATGTTTTACTTGTGACAGTTTGGCCATTACTCCTCTTAGTGCAAAAGAAAAGTCTGTAACTACTGTAAAGCTAGTGGACATATCATTTCTGAATGCAGGAGACGGCCAGAAAACCGGAAGTCTTGTGCTTATTTTGCCATTGCTTCGGACTCTCAATTTGTGGCCTAATAGATTAGAATTGATTCTCTTAGTAGTAGTTGTTTTAGTTACTTTATTAATATTTAGCAAGTTAAGTCATGTTTGGTTTAGGACTTCTTATTTGATTGGAATTAGTTGTTTCCCTTGTTAGATAATATATTAATTATAAATACAGATGTAATCTCTTCATGAGATACAGACATTGATATTGAATAAGAATTTGAGTTTGGTTCTCAGTTGAGAGAGTTTTTGTTTATCTTTGGTGAGGCACCTAGACATTCTATCCCTGAGCCTTTTGGCTTGAAGATTAGCCTGTTGGCTAATCTTTTTCCTTACGTTGCTTCACAAACTTCAAGTACAGACTACTAATGGGGAGCATTTATCTATCACGGCCATAGGAGATAGCCCACTCTCCTTATCCTTGAATTATGTTTTACTTTTTCCTGGTCTTTTTACCAACTTGTTATTTGTTAGCCAACTCGTCGATAACCATTGTAATGTGTCATTTTCTTCTTCTGGTTGTGTTGTGCAGGATCAAGGGATGGGAAAGGTGATCGCAAAGGGGCCTAAGTGTGGTCGATTGTTTCCGTTTTGTTTTCCTACACAAGATAGGGATAAATCTACTTCTGCTTTTTCATGTGTTCTCCAAAATAATGTGCATCTGTGGCACAAACAATTAGGACATCCTAATTCGAACGTATTGTTATCTTTAAAGAGTTTTGGCTTGATTAATAAAATGAATTTTTCTTCTTCTGATGTCAATATTGATTGCTCTGTTTGCAAATTGGGTAAAAGTAAGACTCTTCCAGTTTCTATGCATCGTTCTATAACAGAAAATTGTTTTGATTTAGTTCATAGTGATGTTTGGGGGATAACTCCAATTATATTGTCACATTCATAGATGATCATAATCATTTTACTTGGGTTTTTCTTACAGATAAAATCAGAAGTGTTAGATTTCTTTAAAAAATCGTTACCTATGTTGGAACACAATTTTCCACCTGCATAAAGATTCTCTGGTTTGATTCAGGTGCGAATATGTGTCGAACAAATTTTAAGAATATCTTCAAAATGCAGGATTTATCTCACAATGTACTTGTCCTCATGCTCCTTAGCAAATTTTCATTGTTGAGTGAAAAAATCGTCACTTACTTGACATGGTTCGTTGCTTTTTGCTTGAATCATCTATTCTCCCTAGATTCTAGCCTAAAGCCCTATCAACTGCTGTTTATCTTATTAATAGGCTTCCATCACCCAAGCTTCACAATCAGTCACCATTTTTTTGACTTTTTAAATCCAATCCTAAATGTACAAATCTTCGTCCCTTTGAGTGTGTTTGTTTTGTTCACCTTCCTCATTCTGAACAGACGAAATTGCCTGCTCAATTTGCCCAATGTGTCTTCCTTGGTTATGCCTCTCATAAAAAAGGATTTGTTTGTTATGACCCATCTATCAAAAGGATTCATATTTCTTGCAATGTGGTGTTTTTTGAAAATTTATATTTTTTCCCTCATCGCAATGATTCATCCAATTCTGTCACCATGACTACACTACCAGATTTTTGATCCAATACCTTTTCATCTTCCTTTTAAAGATTCAACTCTGCACTTGTGTATTAGAGACGACCGCAAACAATCACAACCCAGCCTATTCAAGAATCACTTGATCTGGCACCTGATCCAACTCTTGTAGAACCTACACAAGATTTTGCTATGCTACCCACTCTTCAACGCTCCATGTGCATATCTCATCCTCTTGATAGATATGGTACTCTTACCTATCTTACTACACTAGCTTCTGTTGGCATTCCTCCCACCTATACTCAAGTTATGAAACATGAATGTTGGCGAAAAGCTATGTTAGAAGAATTAGAAGCTCTTCACACTGCTCATACATGGTATGTTGTTCTGTGCCCACCTATAGTTCATCCAATTGGGTGTAAATGGGTTTATTCGGTCAAACTGAAATCTAATGGATCTTTAGATCGACATAAGGCACGTCTAATAGCTTTGGGTAGCCGTCAAGTGTATGGAATTGGCTATGATGAAACCTTTGCTCCGGTTGCAAAGATGACTACTGTCCAGGGTATTAGTGCCATTGCAGCATCTTAGGCCTGGCCACTTTATCAACTAGATGTCAAGAATGCTTTTCTTCATGACGATCTTCAAGAAGAAATCTATATGCACCTTTCTAAAAGGTATCCCACTTCATGTAGTTCAGATGTGGCTAAACTCTAGCATTTCCTCTATGGTCTCAAACAAGTTCCCCAAGCTTGGTTTGAGAAATTTCGAGACGCATTACTTGCTTGCATTGGCATTCCAGCAAAATGTGTATGATCCATCACTGTTTCTTCATCTTACCACAAGCGGCATCACTATCCTTCTTGTCTATGTGGATGACATTATCATTATTGGCAGTGATTTAGCAATGGTTTCCAAGCTTCAAACTTCATTGCATCAATCTTTTCATGTGAAAGACTTGGGCTCATTGACATACTTCCAAGGTCTTCAAGTTCATCAAACAAGAAAAAGAATCATTTTGCACCAACACAAGTATACACTTGATACGATTGAACTGGCAGGACTCCAGCACTCAACTCCAGTTGATACTTCTCTCGAGGTGAATTTGAAGCTTTCTAAGGATAGCGGGGATCTTCTTCATGATGTTGTGGTATATCGACAATTGGTTGGTTGCTTGATCTATTTAACTAATACCCATCCAGACATTTCGTATGCTGTTAACCTTGTCAGTCAATTCATGACTCAACCTTAGCACCTTCATTTAGCTACTGTTCGACGCATTATTCGTTACTTACTTGGTACAACTACTCGTGGTTTATTCTTTCTTGCCGGCTTTCCACTAAATTTGATTACTTATTCCGATGCTGATTGGGTGGGTTGCCTTGACGCCCGTCAATCCACGACAAGGTGGTGTATGTATCTTGGTGAAGCTTTGATATCTTTGAAGTGTAAAAAACAAGATAAAGTTTTCAAATCCTCCATTGAGGCCGAATATCGCAACTATGTCTATTGCCTACTCTGAAATTCTTTGGTTTTGTGGGCTGCTTTCCAATCTTGGATTTCCTCAAACCATCACTACACCACTTCATGCAGACAATACAAGTGTTATTAGCATTACAGAAAATCTAGTTTTCAATGAAAGAACAAAGCACATTGAAGTTAACTGCCATTTCAACCGTGATGAATATCTGCGTGATGTTATTTCACTTCCATTCATTCCTTCTGGCCTACAGATTGCATATATCGTCACAAAGGGCCTTCCTTGCCGACGGCATCAATTTTTATCTAACAAATTGATGCTTGTTGACTCAACGACATCAATTTGAGGGGAGGGTGTTAACAAAGCCCACTATAACATAAGCCAGGCCCATTTATGGCTCAGTGTACCATAGGCCCCAAATCCAAAATCCATTAGTTAGATTTGGTCAAATTAGAGTAAATACTATTTCCTTATTTGTATAATCATACATTGTTGTTATTAATTTTAATTGATAGAGATGGAGCCTTAACTAACGCAGCCATCATACTTAAATAGAGAAGGATCGTCCCATTCAAGGGCATCCAATTCTATTCATCATTTCTCCTTGTCTAATGACATGCCATTCTTATCAAATTCTAGTGTCTTATAGTCCTTTGTCAAAACATTTAATTAATGCATCTACATATCAAGGCATTTGAATGTTTCCATAGGACAAATGATTTTCACTTGGGAGTTATTTGGGGCAGCTTGGAAATTGGAATCTACTTGAGTTTTGCCTTCTTTGTGTCTAACATTGTCAGCCTAACCACCAAGATTATTTGTGTGGACTAGAAAGAACAAGACCTTAAATTAATTTTTTTTCAACCTTTGCACCATCTCAACATTGGAACAGATTAAGAATGGCTCCTTACCCTAGTGATAAGGTGTCACGCTCCAATCCCGGAAATTGGAAATTTGAGTGTGCCCCCAAGGCATGGATATGTAATCCCATAGTAATTCGTGCCCTAAAGAATTGTGCACGAATTCCTACAAGGGAGATTACACAGGAACATGTGAGGAATGTTAACACACGTAGGAATATAACTCATCATGACGAACTCTTGTGAAATACTCTATAATGATGAGAAGCAAAACAAGAGTAGCATATCCTCAGACATTCACAGATAGATGTATATATATATGTATCAGTAGTTAAGTCTTTAATTACATTCTTGCAATTTAACTACTACTTAACGAAGTTAGGTACAAAAGGTCCAATTGCACGTTCTCAAGGGTAGACCAAAATTTTGACTATAACACCTCCAGAACCGGCGCACTCCGTAGGATGACTAATAAAAGACATCGCCATCCTTCCATTCATCTATACCCCGAGGTACCGTTGGGGTACTCTCCGGGGGGCGCGTCAGCAATCGGGTTGAGATTGGGTTCCGTACCTGCAATACAAAGGGTAACACTGTTAACACAATGGTTCAGCAAGTACTGAGCATATGAAACTAGCATAATATGTCAAATGAACTTATTAATGTGCATTGGATATGAGAGCAGTAATAGTCTACCAGACATAATGTGCATGAGTAACAATAAGTGAGGAATCAAAATCAAGATATAGTACACACTAGTTGGCATCCACGAGGCTCTATTTTTCCAAAGGGAGCATACATATATATGGATCGCTAGGAGATCAAGTTAGCTTCCCGAGAAGTGCCGACAACTCCTCCGTAAACTACTGCAGTAGTGGCATAATAATATCCCAAAGGGCACAAGCTAAGTGGTGCCAACTCGGATTCACTTTTTTCATAGTTCCCATCATACTCGTCATAGCATACATAAGGACTATCAGTTTGAAGGTATAATCAATCATGAAAACAGAGATTAATAAAATGACAAATAATTAAACTAAGCATACTTATATGAGCTAAAAAGGCTCGAACCTCGGCTATACCCATTGGCTAGCAAGCACACACTCAGTAGAAGCTCTGGCTTGTCAGACACGCACTTATTAGAAGCTCAGGTCTGAATTGCCTTAGGGTTTGACTAAGGAGAGTGAATGCATAAACAAATCATGTTAAGGCAAGGTATTTAACAATATGAATGTATTCGGATTGACTAAGGGTCAAAGGAATTACTAGCCACCCTTATAATAAATAATTCCATGTTCCCAAGTTCATTCAACTCGACGTACTCATAAAACGTCCGGTGCCATTGTTTTACCGCATCTTGGTATCACCTTGTGTATATGAAGGACACCCTTTCTTATGCCAACATCCATGACTTGACATTGGGAGATCATCCGGGAATTTCTCATTTTTCCTTAACGTGTACTTACCGTTGGCCAATGTGGTGGTAGGAAAGGTGCCAATACTAAGGTCCTCCAAGGTCAGTGAAAGTTTTTAATATCTTAGATTTCACTGGGTTCTTATGGTTTAACCATGTGTAATGCTACGGCTTAGCCGTGTGGCTCAGGTTTCCTTTAAAAATTCAGGCGCATTTATGGCTTAACCGTATATTAGCCTACGGCTTAGCCGTGCTAAGCCTACGGCTAGGTTACGGATGGATTACGGCTGAGCCGTAAGGCATTACGGCTTAGCCGTAAGTAAGCCGCAGAAGAAAACAAGTTTTTCAAGCTCTCGCAACTTTGAGCCGTAAACATGTACAGCTTAGCCGTGGCTTCACAGTACACTTCAGAAAATCTGGAGTCAGTTCTGTAGCTCAATTAAAGGCAAAATGTTGTGATTTGGAAGGATTGTAGAGGGGTTTCCATAGCTTCATCAGATATTTCTAATGGGTATTCAGTGACCACACTCTCCTATTCCATGTTTACCTCCTAACTCAAACCGTGCCACACTTATATACAAAGCAATGAAAATAGCTGAGATTGGAGAATTTGAAGAACACACCCAAGAATCAAGGACTTGATCATACATGCAGCACATATAAACTCTAATCCTTGCTTCTTAACAGTGTTTGTCTTTCCTAAGTCCTTCTTGTTGTGTGGCTAGGGGAAAACCTCCAAATGAAAATGGGTTCTCTACAAGTAGAACATGAAATGAAGAATGGGATTTAGTTTTACATGCATGTCATGTAGTTGAGTCCTCATGACTCTAATAAACCCAAATGAATGAAATGGGTAAATCTTCACCTTATGCAACTGTGGCTGTGGAGAAGAAAAGGCTCTAAGAGGAAAATGCACGAGGAAGAAGAAGAAGAACAAGATTCCCCACCATTACATGCAAGACCTCCCCATCTTAGTAGCTCCTTAGATCTTGAAGTGAATATGAAAATTGAGAGAGAGAGAGACCACTCTAGCCGCCAACGTGAGGAGGAAGAAGAAAAGGAGAAGGAATGTTGAGTTCCTTCTCTTTAAAAAGAGAATTCTTACCTTAGCATGCAAACCCATTTCTTTGGGATAATTACAATATAGGTCACGTGGCCTAAGTTGGTCCAAGATGAATCCAATTCAAGTCGGGCCCAACATGCAAGATGGTCTACACGGAAAATTACGCAAGAGGCGATGGGTGAGGTGCCCATAAAATGCAAGAGCAATTTACAAAATGGTCCTCAACTACTGAGGTAAAGTTCAAACTCCGCTCAACTCCCTGTCCAAGACCTAAACCCAATCGTTTTTAAACTAGATTAACCTTAACAAGGTTTAATTAACATAGAACGTGATTAATTAACGTAGATTAGGATTAGTGGAATTCGGAACCTTACATAAGGAGCGGCAGTTCTTACCTGGGTGTCCAAGCTTCGAACCCTGGACACGCCACCTTTCCTGTGGCGATGGCTTCCTTTCCCACCCATGTGGGCTATGTTCTTGCCTATGCAATCTTTTGTTCCCACTTTGTGGGCTTATGTTCCTGCATGTGTGGGCTCTTTCATGGGAACCCCCTTGGTTGGGGTATCAAAAGAAAAAAACATTGGAACAAATTGGCCATTCACTCTGCCAAAATACTCAAAAAGCAATGAAGATTTAGTTGCATTCAAATACACTGTTATTAGTGAGATATGTTGTCTGCCATTGTTTTCTATCTAAGAAAACACTACATTCTCAGTTCCATAACTAACAGTAAAGAATAGAAAGCATTAAGTTGTAGAAATTTTCAATATGTCTAGCAGGGAAAGCATTCAGGAGTTTCAAAAGAAGTAAAATTGGATCATCGGCTCATCACTTGCAGTGAGGGCTCCAAAGAGGACATTCCTATATCCACTTTCCCATCATCTCTTCAAGATGGGACTGCCCTTTTGGTTAATGCTGTTAAAAATGCTGTTAAAGCTTTCGCCGAACAGCATGTTGCTGGTTTTCGTTTCCCTAGACACATAGAGGTCAAGCTGCATCCTCTTCTATAACCCAACTGATTCGAGCACGATTGTTTCTTTATGATCTACGGAGCTGTCAGAGCTTGATGATCACCAAAAGGAGTCATTTTTAGATAATCAAAAGAGAGCATCCATGTTGTTTGGTTCTTACGGAATATGGTTTCTAATTGGAGGAACCACCTGTGGGTTCCATTGTCTACTTGCTCACCTGGAGAAATACTTATTCTACATCGCAACTCCCATATCTCTGCTATGTATGGCAATGTCTTGTCAGGTGTGTGATGCAGTATTGACCTCAATGGCCACATGTGTAGGGCCCTCTTAGCTTTAGGAATTTATTTTTATGTCATTAATTTCTTTAAATATCCTAATTAGGATTAGGTTTCCAGTTTATTTAGTTTCTATTATTAGATTAAGTTTTCTTAGGCCTTAAGTTTGCTTTCTTATTTATATGGGCATTGTAATAGATTATTTTCAGACTTGGATTGATTAATAGAATTGAGTTTTATTCTTGAGAGGTATGTCCTCGTGTGCTGAAGTCTTTTGATGATTTGAAGTCTCTTTCGACACTTGCTTCGGCACCCTACGTAAGCTCTAGCCTTGCGGCCTGTATCAGCTTGGTATTAGAACGAAAATCCACATTGCTCCGATCACCGACCGGTCATCGATCGGAGCTTATCCATCCATTCATCCCTTTTCTATCATGTCTCTCCCATAAACCTTTGCAACCAACCCTTCCAAAACCCATACTCCCCAATCCCGCCCATATCGAAACCACTTTTTTCCACCCTCTGCCCTCCAATATCACCCTCGTCATCGCTGAACCGCTCCCATCTCCACCGTAGCCCCACTGCTCCATTGTCACCCAAGACCCAAAGCCCCAAACTCTTCTCAACCTTTGTTAGAGGTATGTCTCTCCCATTGGAACAAATATCCCTTTCACCCATCCCACTCGACTTGCCTAGCCGAAACACATGCACCTCCCAATCATCTTAAGATCCAGTCGGATCCTTCCATCCTCCAAACCATTCTGTTTGGCACCATCCCAACGCCCGTCCTCCTCTTCGAAATCCTTAGCCAAATTAAACACCTAGCCTCGGCATCGTCGAACCCAACCAATGAAAAAAAAAATTTAGTAAGATGAGAAATAGAAGAAAAGGAAGAAGAGAGAGAAGAAGAACAACAACAACAACAACAAAGCGCATACCTAGGCTCACTGCATTCAGCCCAACCTTGCCGCCGCTCATCTCCGTTGCCGTTTGCCATTGCCGCTCGCCGTTGCCTATATTAACACCACCAGAGCCCAACGTCTTCACCAGTTCTCGTTTCCTCTTCGTTGTAGCACAGACCCAAGGTTTTCTTTCATCTTCGACTTATAAGCCGCACATGTCAGGATAAGACAGGCTCTCATTGGGCCTAAATAGATCTGGGTCAAGCCTAAGCCCATAGTGAGTTAGACTTGACCTGGTTGTCAAGCCAGGGCAAAGTCTGAGTCCATTCAACTAACCCATCTACAATCTGACACAATCAAATAGTAAGTTTGAAATCAGCCATTGAGCAGTCAAAGGTACTAATTTGATCAAATCCAACAGCCATAAATTATTTTTGCGATTGTGAGTTCATCTGACGTTAGATTTCAGATCCGTCTTCACCATCGTGTTTGTGAAGTACAAATCTACACATCAAGTTCGTTCATTCTTTGATTCATAATGAAATTCCGTGATACCACAAGCTTCAACATACTTCAAAGATACGAATATGAAGAAAAATAGGCTCATCGTATTTTGAAAATCAAGTCTATTTTTGGTCATTTCTTAATTTGAAATAAGGAGATATGTTTGTTCTTGATTATGGTGGTATGTTTTCATGGCTCCAAGACAAGTGTGGATTAGAAGATGAGAAAGAATATGACGTGATTAGTTTCATCAGAGGTTTGAAACCAGAAATAGTGGAGAAAATGAATGATTGCAATGACATCCATGAAGTATATTGGGAAGCAATTTGTGTTGAACGGATGCTTAAAGGGTATCATCTAGTGAAAGTTACGCTTTGGGTAAAAGAGTCATCGTAAATATTGGAAGACCATGTTCAGGAACCAGTGAAAGAGGATATGCAAATCGAAAAGCCAAAGCTAGAGCCAGACACAGAAGATTCCACATCTGTACATGGCCTTGAAATTTCTCCTCTTAATAATGATGATCAAGGAGTGCTAACACCAAAGAAAGATGAACAAGTTGTTGAAATTCCCCAAATAAATTCTCAGATTGATTGTCTTTGGGGATAAGCAATAGAAACTGGAAAATGAAGAACTGTTAGTCAAGCATTGTGATTTGATGGTGCAACTTCTCGACAACATGCTTAAGGGTTCAATCTCACATCTGCACCACCTCAGGCCATTCAATGAGGTTATACATGGAAGTGTGCACAGAAGCTGCGAATCAACTAACAAAGCAGAAGTTTGTACGATTGATCTTTGACCCAGGCAGACATTTAAAAAACTTGAGGTCGAGTTCTTTCCAAGCTGGGGAGAATGATGCAGTATTGACCTCAATGGCCACATGTGTAGGGCCTTAGGAATTTATTTTTAGATCATTAATTTCTTTAAATATCCTAATTAGGATTAGGTTTCCAGTTTATTTAGTTTCTATTATTAGATTAAGTTTTCTTAGGTCTTAAGTTTGCTTTCTTATTTATATGGGCATTGTAATAAATTATTTTTAGATTGGATTAATTAATAGAATTGGGTTTTATCTTTGAGAGGTACGTCCTCGTGTGTTGAAGTCTCCTGACAATTCGAAGCGTCTTTCGACACGTGCTTCGGCACCCCTATGCAAGCCCTAACCCTAGGGCTTGCATCAGTGTGGTACCATATTACATAATATCCTAGTACAATTTGCAATAGGACATTCTTGGCGGAATTAACTATCTTAGATAAAGAAAGCTATATGGGACTTGGAAGTTGGAAGGTTGAAGTGTAGGCTGTGTAGCTGCAGTGCTGGTTGTTTCACCAACTTATGAGGCATCTGCTGTGATTTGATCAAGATATTGAAGCTTCTCCATAGCTATAGAATTCCTCTCAAAGTCGAGAATCTCATGGGGCCATGTACTACCCTTGAGCAAGGTGATGGCATCGTTGTGCAGTCCACACACAAGTATTACATTCACTCAACCTTTAATGCTACTTGTCTCAGGAGATACTGTTGACGTGGAAAGAATATGTGGATGCCACCAGATTCTTCCAAGCACAAGCCCCAGTATCTGCTTTTGGCTTCACTGGATGGTGTGAGAGCTCAGTTGAGCAAAAACCTAGATACCATTTTCAACAAATCCATGGAATTGGCTGCCCAATTGGGAAATGAGACCAAGATAATCCTGGCCAAACATGTCAAGACTTCTCCAATTTCCCTGCAATGGACCATTTACTATCAACCGTTGGTGTGTGGAAGCTTGGGCTATTAGGATATGAAGTAGATGAGATCATATGTGAAGAACGTGGTGTCATTTGTGTGGTAGCAGGCAGGTTATCCCTGACATTTGTTATCATTTTAGGACTCGCAGATAGCATATTCAGAGGCTTGTGTTGTGACTTGAGCATTTTATGGTCGATGTCCTTGCCAAAGAATGAGTTAGTTATTTGGAAGGCAGAGGATAATGTGTTCACCCTTGGATAATATTAGCATGAGCATGAGTCCTACAGAGGCCTTCTTTCCCAGAAAGAGAAAAATCAATATAGGAGAATGCTTTGGAAAAATCTGTGGGGAGCTTATCTGTTCATACCCACCAGGGATTCCAGTACTAATACCTGGTGACATCATTACTGAGAGAGCATTATCTGCAAGACGTTGGAAAAATTGGTGCCATCATTAGTGTTGCAGCTGATCCTCAACTATCTACCATAGGAAAGAGGCTGACAACCTTGAAAGAGGAGAGGCACAACGTGAACGAGTAGTATGGCTTAATTTCATGCAACATAAAAAACACTTCTACTTTGGATGCAAGCATTACTCGAATATCATCAATGTTGGATGTTTAGGGTGCTCAATAAGCTCATCATTTGTTATACTTGGAAGCTGTGTGTGGACTTTTTTCAAAAATTAGATGATGCTAAAGATCCAGATGAGGTTGCCAACATCTTGAATGCAATAACTTTTAGTAGGGAGTGCCTGATTGACATAGCCGGGTCTTGATATTTTCCTCAGATGATTTTGTGCTCCTCGTGGCTCAATTTAGAGAACCATCATGCTTCTGGCTATTTTGTGCACAGCTGTTGTTACTGTAGCTTAACACTTTTCTCCTCAGTGCTCTCACCTCACCATGGCTTCTGCAATGAGTCCTTTTCTGCAAGATGTAAGCTTCAAATCACTGCTTCTTCTTCTTCATTTTCAAGTGGTACTGAAGGAAGAGCATTTGCCCTTATATGGAAGGGTATTCTCTTGGGTTGGGTTGATTTGCATGGGTAGAATTATTTGTCCATATGTAGAATGCCATGATTTTTAGATGCTGCAGGAAATAGGATACCCCCTTGCATTTTAAGCCAAAAATTTGTGAAATAGACCATGTGGACAAGTGCCATCTTCGCAGGGTTAGTTGGCCATTAGGCATCTACAAAACCTTAGCCCAATTAGGCATTTCTATGCACATGATCTAGGGTGATGACATGGACAGTTAGAATTATTTCATTTTGTTCTGTTTATGACTTGCAGTTGACTTATTTAGGTGGAGAATATTCAATTTGAGTGTATTGTTATATAATGGTTACGAACATTGTGTGACAACAATCCCAATGTGAATTGGTGTTGGGTTTATGATGCCCTACTCATGTTTTGGAGAATCTTGCAAATTGGGACTTTTGCATTGGATGGTAACAGTTAATTCACTTGGTTCGTCCGCTTGCTTCGATTAATTTGGGTGTATCGTTATAAATTGATTCTAAGGAATGTGATAATTCCAATGCAAAGTTCAAATAGGGTTCCAACCTAAATGTTAATTTGGATTTGTATAGACATTTCCACCCTGTCTGTTGGTGGAAGAATCAAGTGTTTGGATTTTACTGTAATAAGGGCCTGTTTCTTTACTGGAATTCATGGAATTTTTGTCTAGAGAATTTTGAAATTTTCCAGCATGGTTCTTAATGCTCCATTGCATTTGAGCATCTAGAAATTCTACCAAAAAGGGATTGGAATTTCTGAAATTCCAAAGGTCATTTAAGACCTTTCAGCAGATATGTGGAATTTTGAAATGCTTGTGAAGAAATATTGCATTTGCAAACGTCAGGGGACAAGATGTCACATTATATCTAAGAAACCCCAACATAACAAATTCTTGTAAAAAAACAGGCCTTAAGATTGTTTAAAACAACATGCAGAACCTTGATTTAATGAGTTTAGGGTTATTGCTATTTAGTGGGGTGGTCCAAATTTCAAAGAGGATATAGGTGGAAGTAATAAGAATAGATTTAAATGAGTGAAACCCATCCGACAATTTGGCCTAATATAGACTAAAATGGAGAAACAGAATTCATCTAGCTGACCCAGCACAGTGCGACAAGGGTTTGATGATGTTGAGGTTTATTTTTACCAGTTGATTATGTGGGATGTGTGGGCATATTTAGATAGGATTTCTACATGTTTCCTAACTAATCCCTTGATGCTTTACTCCCCCCCCCAAAAAAAAAAAAAACTGATATTCCGCCTATCTTGGGTGAGATTCTGTGATATTATGACTTACTGTAGATTACAACACACTGCATAATATCTTCGCATAGAAATCCTGTTGCAGTTACATGTTTATTGGATGATAATGGAAATGTTTGCCAAAGTTGCTGCGCTCTTATTAGTTTGTTTGTCTGTATTATGATGGCCAGAAATATAAATGCAATTTTTGTTGAGATTCCTGCCTGAATTAATGTTAGATGAATTTGTGTTGAGATCCCTGCAAGACCTTTTTAGTGTACACTGGCTATCTGTACACAATCCTATCCCAAAAGGCCCCAATTGCTGTTATATAAAACCGCAACTTACAAATGGATAGTTTTGTTGTTTTACTATGTAAATTTTTAAAATTTTGTCATTGCAAGGTGTTGAAGGAAACTGAGGTTTTGGGTTGCATGAAAGAGAAAGTGAAAAGCTACTTTTGATGATAGATCCCCGTTCAAGCAGTGGATTTTCTCTCAGCTTATTTCCGTTGTTAGGGATAGAGACGTATGTATCCAAGTGGAGCACATCAAGTGAGTTTCAGACGTTACTAGGATACAACTGATATTGCATATTTTCTCTTTCAACTGTAGAAAATGAGGAATGGTTTCAGTTAATGAAGTACAGTAAGTAAGAACAGGAGGAGATACAAATTCCACCAAACGAAAAACAGCAAAACAAAGCGTTTTAGTTTTCTTTGGAAGAATCAAATAGACGACAAAGGGATTGGGAATTTTCTTTTTCCTTTTTCTTTTAGTTTTCTACAGGGAAAAGTGTCTTTGGGAGTGAGATTTTTCCTTTTTTGTGATTTATATAGTAAGCTTTAGAGAACTCAAATATTTTGAAGAGAATATGAGAGCCGCATGATAGAAGCGTGAAGCATTGTGTTTAGTGATTAAATTCCCATTCAAAAATTGGATGATGCTAGAGATCCAGATGAGGTTCTAACATCTTGAGTGCAATAAGTTTTGGTACGGAGTGCTTGATTGTCTTGATACTTGCCTCAAATGATTTCTCCTGAAGGAAGATGGGACAACATGCTTGAAAAGTGGTTCTCTGGAGAACGGGAGTCAAGTCTCCAGTCTTCGTGAAGTGCTATATCTATTGAACATGAGCTTCGGGAGATCCTAATCTCAGGCATATTCCATTGGAAGTGAATTCAACCCCAAGTAGATGACTGTCGTAGAAGTCGGTAATAAAATTAATTGAAGAAATATAGTAGCAATAACATTAGCCATTTAAATCCATTATTTGTACTAGGCGACTGTTAATGTCTTCCAATACTTATTGTCAAAGCATCAACTCATTAGCTTTAAGAACAGCCTCTTACCCTAGAGGTAAGAGGCACTGTTAGGTACTTTCCAGAAGGATGGTGATTCTAGCAGCTCCCTCCAAGGTTTCTTCTTACTCTTTCCTATTTTGATGAAAGAGGAAGGGAGAAAAATGGATGTTATAGTATTTTGGTTTAACTTCGAGGGTAAACCAACCTCCAATGAAGGAAATAACTGCTGTCCATTTTCATTCATTTCTCATGCTTATAAGTCTCCGATACATCAGACAGTTACAGCCACATAGTCCTAATTTTACTCAACTACACTAAAATTGAGGAACAACTCATACAACAACTCAAGCGTCCCACATTACTCTCAACATGTAACCACTTGAGAGGAATGGGTCAACTATCTCTTAAACATTAGGGAAAACAGGATTAACCAACAATGACTTTTCCTCCTCCACAATGTGTAGGTGTTGGGCAGACTGCACCACCGCACATGGTGAAAACTCTGACTGGGCCTTCAACATTATTTAATAAAGATTCTGGGTTCCTGTGACTTGATCAAGACCCAGAATACCCCAGCCATTTAACTCATCTGTGAGGGACCCATGACATCCCTCACCCCTTGAATTTGGCGCTTGTCCTCAAGGCCCATATCTGGAAATCTAGTCTTCATTTCCTCCATCCTTTCCCAAGTTGCTTCAGCAGGAGATAACCCTTGCCAATGTATAAGCACTTCTTCCTTCCCCCTTTTGACCCTCTTGTCCAATACTGCTAGAGGCCTGGCCGCTATTGATCCATCTTCAAGTTCCACATTTGGTAAAGTGGTTAATGGTTCCATAGCAGCTCCTAATTTTTTCTTAAGACAAGCCACATGAAAGATGGGATGACTTCGCGATCCTTTAGGCAAACGAAGCTTATATGCAATCGGGCCCACCCTATCTATCACCTCATACGGCCCATAATATTTTGGGGCAAGCTTCAAATTTTTTCTCACTGCAATAGATAACTGCCTATAAGGCTGCAACCTCAAGTATACCCAATCCCCTTTTTCAAACTCCTTAAATGTATATTTAGCATCATAATATTTTTTCATTCGTTCTTGGGCCTGCCTGATTTGATCTCTAAGTTCCTTGAGGACCTGGTCCCTGTCCATCAAATCTTTTTCAACAGCCTCTAGCCGAGTTGTTCTAGGAACATGTGTTAGGAGATTTGGAGGTGGTCGCCCGTGGACAACCTCATAAGAGGTCTTCTTGGTAGAAGCATGGATACTAGTATTATAACAATACTCAGCCCACGGAATCCATCTTACCCATTCATTGGGCCGGTGGCTTGTAAAGCATCTTAAGTACATTTCCACCGTTTTATTCACTACTTCGGTCTGCCCATCTGTTTGGGGGTGGTAAGCAGAGCTAAAATTAAAATGGGTCCCCTGTAATTCAAATAGCTCCTTCCAAAAAGAGCTTTTAAATGTAGGATCTCTATCACAAACTATACTCTTAGGCATCCCATAAAGCTTGAAAATGTGCTCAAAAAAGACTTGAGCAATGGATCTAGCTGAATGTGGATGTGAGATTGGAATGAAATGGGCCATTTTAGATAGCCTATCTACCATAACAAAAATGGCAGTCTTTCCCTTGGAGCTTGGCAACCCCTTTATAAAATCCATGGATATCTCTGACCATACCATAGTAGGTATACTCAATGGTTGAAGTAGACCTGCTGGACTAGTGTTTTCAGATTTGTGTCTTTGACAAGTATCACAGGCCTTTGTGTAATCCTTGATCATTTTTCTCATACCTTCCCAGTAGAAAACCGACAGTATCCTCTGGAAAGTCTTATGGTATCCTTCATGTGTACTGCCATGCATCTCACCTACAATTATAGGCACCAAAGTAGAATCTTTTGAGAGATAAATTCTGTTTTTAAAATATAAGATTCCTCCCTTAAGATCCCAAGGCCCCATGGCTTCCCCTTTCTTAACTTGTTCCACAACTTTCTGCAAGGTTGGACTTTTCACCAAGTCTTCAGATACTGTTCCCACCCATTTAGATATTGGCATGGAAAAGGCTGAAATCTCACCCGCTTCTTCCCTCCTGGAGAGTGCATTTGCTGCCACATTCTCGCTGCCTCTTTTAAACTCAATTTGAAAATCAAACCCCATTAATTTACTCAGCCACTTTTCTTGGGCTGCAGTTATAATCTTTTGGGTCCACAAGTGTTTGAGGCTACTATGATTTGTGCGGACTATAAATCTTTGGCCCAGTAAATAAGGCCTCCATTTTTTAACTGCCAACACCAATGCTAACATCTCCTTCTCATAAGCTGATAAAAACAAAGTTTTTCCTTGTAGGGCTTGGCTAAAAAAAGCAATGGGCCGCCCCTTTTGTATAAGGACCCCTCCAATTCCAGATCCCGATGCATCACACTCCACAGATGAAAGTATCATCAAAATTGGGCAAGGCTAGGACCGGGGCTTGGGTCATAAATTTTTTCAATTTTTCAAAAGCTTTCTCTAACCGTTGGTCCCATTTAAAATTGCCTTTTTTTAGCATATTGGTCAATGGGCCTGCTACCTTTCCATAATCTTGAATAAATTTACGGTGGTACCCAGTGAGGCCCAAAAATCCTCTCAACCCTTTGAGAGTCGTTGGTTTGGGCCACTCCAACATAGCTGCAATTTTATCTGGGTCTACTGCCGCACCTTGATTTGAAATTATGTGACCCAAGTACTTCACCTCTCTTAGTCCACAAGAACATTTTTCTTTTTTTTACAAACAATTTGTTTTCCCACAAAATTGTGAAGGTGATTCTTACATGCTCTAAATGGTCTTTCCAAGTCTTACTATAAATCAAGATATCATTAAAAAAAAACCAAAATAAATCTTCTAAGTTGGGCCTTGAAGACTTGAATCATCAGAGATTGGAAGGTTGAGGGGGCATTAGTCAAGCGAGAAGGCATGACTAAAACCTCATAATGCCCTTGGTGGATCCTAAAAGCTGTCTTGGGTACATCCTTTGGGTTCATTCTGATTTGGTGATATCCAAACCTGAGATCCAGCTTAGTGAAGTAGTGGGCCCCATGGAGTTCATCAAGAAGCTCATCAATTATGGGGATGGGAAATTTATCCTTTATTGTGATGTGGTTAAGGGCCCGATAGTCAATGCAAAGTCTCCAGGTCCCATCATTTTTTTTCACCAATAAAACCGGTGAGGAATATGGACTCTGACTATGCTGAATCACACCTAATTCCAATAGGTCCCTTACCAATTTCTCAATCTCATTTTTTTGATAGTGAGGGTACCTATATGGTCTGACACAAATGGGCCCAGTTTCTGGTTTTAATGGGATTTTGTGGTCATGAGATCTAGGTGGAGGTAGGCCTCTTGGTTCCTGAAAAACATCATTAAATAGTTTCAAAATGGCAACTAGTTCAGCAGATGAAGGTTGATTTGTGGGGATACTTGAGAATTCCTTCATTGTGAGGGAGTATATATGCATCACAAGCCCATCCTTGCTCTTTCTCATCACCTTATCCAGCTCTGTTTCTTCAACCACTTTTTCATCCAATGTCTTCAATCCTTGCAGCTTCACATTTTTGTCATCCAATGAAAAACTCATTTGTAGTTTAGCGAAATCCCAGACGATGGGCCCTAGTGTACTGAGCCATTGGGCCCCAACAACAGCATCGCACCCCTCCAATGGAATCAGATAAAAGTCCACAATAATAGGCACCCCTTGAAGAAGCAATTTTACACCACGACATATGCCCGAACTTTGTATCTTGTCCTCATTAGCTACTGCCACTTCAAATCGTCCCTAAGATTCAAAGTCCACTCCTGCCTTTTGGGCCGATCATTGACTAAGAAAATTGTGCGTGCTACCTGAATCCACAAGCAATAACATGCTATGACTGCCCAACCTCCCCTTCACTTGCATTGTCTGAGGTGATTTGCAACCTGAAATAGCATTGAGTGAAATTTCAGGAGTGTCTTCTTCAAGGACTTCCCCACTCTCTCCTTCATCATTCTCACTATCTTCCCCATCACCTCCGTTACCTTCAATGAAAAAGAGCTGCTTACACCGATGTCCAGGGCTGAAGTTTTCGTCGCAATTAAAACAAAGCCCCCTTTCCCTTCTATCTTTAATTTCTGCAGCTGTTAATTTTTTTGTAGGAAGCATGGGATGAGAATTTGAGGTTGTCAACTTTGTCGCTAGAGCACTGGATTTTTTTGGATCTCCAATACTCCCCTTACGCCCCATCTGATTTCGAGCCTCATAGAACCTGGCTAACCCAATAGCTGCAGTCAATGTCGTGGGTCTACAAGCTTGAACGTCAGCTTTGATGGATTCCTTAAGCCCACTAGTGAAACATCCAACTTGATGTTTTTGTGATAGTCTCCCAAATCGAACCAGCAACCTTTCAAATTGGGTTTGATATTCTTTGAGAGAACCAGTTTGCTGCAGCTTTGTTAGATCTCCGAAAAAATCCTAGAATTGAGTTGGGCCAAATTTATTGTGAAGCCCTTCCTTGAGGTCATCCCAAGTGATGGCCCCCTGTTCTTCCTTAACCAATTGGTACCATAGCTGGGCATCTCCTTCTAGATTAAAGGTAGCCAAGGGTAGTCTATCCCCCTCAGGCGTTTGATGAAAACTAAAAAATTGTTCGGCACGGCAAATCCATCTTGTAGGATCAATCTCACCATCATACTTTGGGAAGGCAAGCTTCACCAGACGGGGTAGATAGGATCCTCCCCAACCATTGGACCCATTTCTCCCATGAGGATTATTGTTACCTGAGTTTCCTTCCTGGTCCAAGGATTGGTTGGAAGTCATCTGGTCAAATCCTACATTGAGTGCTGCAAAGAGTTGCTGAATACTATCCTGCATCTCCTGGAATTGCTGCTGCTAGTCTTGCTTAATTGATCCAACCTCACTTTCCAACTTGTTGAGCCGCTGATCAGCCATAACCTACTCTGATACCAAGTTGTCAGGTACTTCCCAGAAGGATGGTGATTCTAGCAGCTCCCTCCAAGGTTTCTTCTTACTCTTTCCTATTTTAATGAAAGAGGAAGGGAGAAAAATGGATGTTACAGTATTTTGGTTTAACTTCAAGGGTAAACCAACCTCCGAAAGTTAAGAAATATGAAGGAAATAACTGCCGTCCATTTTCATTCATTTCTCATGCTTATAAGTCTCCTATACATCAGACAGTTACAGCCACATAGTCCTAATTTTACTCAACTACACTAAAATTGAGGAACAACTCACACAACAACTCACACGTCCCTCATTACTCTCAACATGTAACCACTTGAGAGGAATGGGCCAACTATCTCCTAAACATCAGGGAAAACAGAGAACAGATTAACCAACAATGACTTTTCCTCCTCCACAATGTGTAGGTGTTGGGCAGACTGCACCACCGCACATGCTGAAAACTCTGACTGGGTCTTCAAGATTATTTAATAAAGATTCTGGGTTCCTGTGACCTGATCAAGGCCCAGAATACCCCAGCCATTTAACTCATTTGTGAGGGACCCATGACAGCCACTTGTTCTTACCTGCCTTGCCCAAGGTTGGAACCTTGGCGGGCACCTTCCCTCAGTGGAGGTTGTATTACCTCATCATAGGTAAATTTTCCTCGTCAAAGGGTTCCCTCACCTCAGCTCACCTGAGGTATCCTCCCCTCACCCAAGGGCTCTCTCACCTGAGGGCTGGAGGGCTGCGGGTACCAGCCACTTTAAGCTGGGATAAAAAAGACCACTTAGCTTTTGTGTTTGGCCGGTAACGGGTAGTAGCTTATTGAAGGTAATAATGACCATTAATCGTGGATAGTTACCTAGGTTAATAGCAAAGGGTGAGCTGCAGTTTCAATAAGAACAGGTATTGCCCAAGTCAATATCAGCACTTAGGCTACTATGTTTCTCCTCATTTTCGTTGTTTAATTTTTTTTATGAGAGAGCACAAGAGAGAACTACACATGGTCAACCAGCGCCCCTGCCCCTCGAGTCTTTACCACTGTACCAATCCAAGAATGCATAACCAAAAAAAAAAAAACGAAAGAAAAAGAGACGCTCATTTCCTCCTTTCTGATTCTATTAAAATAAGAATTCTAGTTACTTCAATTCTAGTTACTTCTTACCTTCATTAAAAAAAAATTTTTTTTAGGGCTTTTGTAGCAGATTATTAAATTTCTTCAGCTAATCAATTTTACCGAAACATCAAGGCATTAATAATGGCAGGTTAAACACTTTTAAATACGAAGAAGATATGGAATTCTACAAATGTTTCAGCATTTTGTGCAAACACCTTTCCACACAAAAATGCACCTTTCGAGAGAGGTTTTTCACCATAGAGAGAAAGTTGAAGTCCAATAAAAGGGAGGGTAAAAATTGTGATTTTGTGCCCTCAGTGAGAAAAAAAATGGAACAGAGCACAGAATCCTGTAGCTACACAAGTTAGAGAATCATTCCCCTGAGGATTTATGGCAGTAGCCTATCACAATAAAAGGACATGACCCCACCACATTTGTTTCTGAAATATTCATTATTTGGAAATAAAAAACTTACAATTCCAGTACAGAAAGGAAAGAAAACAACTAAGAGGAAAAGTTACTCAGACACCCTACTCGAGATATCATTTAACTAAGTTTGATAAAATATTGCAACCATATTGTTCACTAATGGTACTCGGAATCCTACTATCTACTCATAGTGAGTGAAATGTCAAAATGGCTCCCTATGCTATGTTGCCCACCAGTGTCTTCAGTACAACCTTGAGATGTTTCGCCTAACAACTTCTCAGTCTCTTGGTCATGAAAGCACGGATGGTTCTGAAACCCTCTCAGCCCTTGTAGATCTATCACCACCTCCTTCATTGTTGGTCGCCTTTCTCCTTTAAGTTCCAAGCATCTCAAGGCAAGTTGAGCAATGGCCATAAGTTTTTCTACTGAAGCCCCACTTTGAACCCTCTCCTCCGACTTTTGAAAAAGACGATTCTCTTTCATTACACGAATGAAGTACGTAGCTAGATTTCTATCTTCATGGGTCTACTCAAACATACAGCCTTCTCTCCTATTAAGAGCTCCAAAAGCACTACCCCAAAACTGTACACATCACTTTTGTCTGTTAATTTACTTGTTTGGAGGCAATCTTGGATCTAAATATGCTCATGTTCCTTGCACCAATGTGGTTATTTGAGTATGATCAATAGGAACCGATCTAGAAACTCCAAAGTCGGCCACTTTGGCTCTGAAGTTATTGTCTAAGAGTATGTTTGCATGCTTGACATCTCTATGGAAGATTAGCATCGAAGTGGCAGAATGTAAATAGGCAAGTGCCTTTGCTATCTCAGTGGCAATTCTTAAGCGATTCTCTAATGAGATTGAAGAAAAATGTCCTGCCTCATGGATGTGATGATAGAGGCTTCCATTGGAGATAAATTCATAAACTAAAATAGGTACTTGATCCTCTAAACAGCATCCCCAGAGCTTTACCACATTTCTATGGTTGACTTCGGACAAAATGTCGAGCTCATTGATAAACTGCTCAATTTGACTAGCATCAACTAATTTGGATTTCTTTATGGCAACTATTCTACTGTTGGGTAAAATTCCTTTGTAAACTATGCTAAACCCAACCTGCCCAACAATTTTGCTAGCATTATAATTATTTGTTGCCATCTCTAACTCTTCTTTGGTGAAGATGTTGAATGTATCACCTCTGCGAGTACTGATTTTTTGCTGTAACATTATACCTCCATTTTGCCGAAAGAACTTCTCTTTGAGTTTCATGCTTCGTCTTTTCCTCCATAACCAATATGTCCAAGTACTTGCAATTAGTAGAAATAACAAGCTTAAGCTAGTTCCTGCATGCACAAATTAAGTTGTAAAACGTTAAGTGAAATTATTTTTAAAGGGGAGAAATAACTATGCATTCAGAATTTAGAATTTATTATTTGGAAAGCCTTACTAATCATTATACATAAGAGATGTTTTTAGGTGAACTTCTATTTTAGTCTACTAATTTTGTGTGTAGATTTTCACTTTCATTATAAATTGTGCAAATACCGTGGAAGCCCCGACCCATGGAGTCTCCTCCCAGGTAGGTAGCGGTTTCTGTAAATCCGTGGAATCATAGGAGCTATTTTGTGTTTTGGTCATTGTAAAGGAGAGGCACAAAAGTGACGCTGAGACGTAGCGCCTTTTCTCTAGAAGTAGGCCTATTTTAACTACCTGTTTCGATGAAAAAGTTGTGTTTCCAAATGTTTGCAGAATTTCTCATTCGATGCTGCATGACATTTTTCACTGGATTTTTTGAAGAGAATAAAGGAAAAGTTTTTTTTTTTTATTTCTTTATGTTTTCTGGATACCGAGAAGGAAGGACTCATTTGATGCTACATGGGATCTCTTGATTAGGGTTGCATACGGGATGGTTCTGGGTTGAAACCATAATGGATCTGGCCCAATTTCAAGTCCAGCTCCACCTTGAAATCAATTTTATTAGTTCCACACCCGATTTCAATAGGAGTGCTCAGATTCGGTTCTGGAACAGGGTACAATTAGAGGACTGGAATCTAGTTCCAAAATATGTTTAAGCTTTTTTAATTTTCTTTATTTTCTCGTAAAATAAGGATATCATTCAATTTATACTAATGCATCTAGTTCACTATTTCCATGATTAAATACAAAAATGTACAACAAAAGTTGATTTTGACCTATAGTTTGCCATATTGAAGATTATATGTTGGGTGCTGGGTCCACCGGTTGTAACCTATATGCACCCATAACCGAACCCATTTATCAGTCGGAATCCAAATTGCATTATGGACTAAGATACTTTTATGAATTGGAACCTAAAACAGGTTTCAAGCTCAATTTTTTATGAGTCGAAACTTTCACAGGTAATCGAAGAATTGGATACCCACTTGCACCCGTACTATTTAGATTATTTATTGCTTGTGCTGTATCTTTAGAAGAGTACTACACAACACCCTGATGTTGTTTAGGAGAAAAAACTCATCCTAATTGGACTCACTGGGATATATGATGATCATGGAAGTCTACTTGATGGAAAGATCTATATGAAGTTGACTTATACACAAAATCTTAAGTCCATAAGATCATCTTAACCTTTGGATCCATGGTGCTAAAATTCAATAGTTTAGAGGCATCATTTTGTTATGATTTTAATCCAATGGTAAGGAATAGTTGGTTTAGTGTCAAACTTGAGCTTGTGACAATATATGGGCAAGGGCTTAGTATTTGTGAAAAGACTAAATTGACTCAATGTGAACCTCATGACCAACAGTAGGAGAGGTAGAAAAGGTTTCATTTTTAAAATGGGGCATTTTAAAGAATTTTCCATCTTTAAACTGTGCATAAGTTCTACGTTGGATCCTGCTTTTTTCCTGTGGTTATTTATTGTGGTGTTGGATCAACGTAGTGTTAGCACAAACTTGGATCAACCTAGAGACTTGATCTCAGCAATATTTTTATATTCGTGGGATTGAACAGATTTGATTTTACAGCCCGTAGTTAAACATCCTCGGAGTAGGAAACTTGAATTTCATACATAGGCCCAACCCAGCCCAATAAATTTGACAAAAAAGGGACAACATTTTCATGTTGGGCTAGGCCAAGGCCTAACTTTTGGGACAGAAGGCAGGCTTGATCAGGGTCCTCCATCAAAAGTTCAAAAACACAACTTTTTGAGAGTTGCTAGTTGAATACAGAGATAAAAAAAAACTCTCTTCACACAAGAGAAAACAATTTTTTAAAAAAATTAAAATCCCCAAAACGCTCACTATAGATCTCCCTCCCTCTCTCCTCCCCTTTTCCTCTGGCCGGCAATGCGCTCCGATAGGTGGGAGGGGGCTCTCCCTCCTCTCTCTTCTTCTCCCTATTCCTCCTCCTATTCCTCTTCCTCTTCTTCTTCTCATTCCTCCTCTCCTCTCCCTCCTCTTTCCTCTCCTCTCCCTCCCTCTTCCTCTCCACCGGTCTCTCTTCTCTTCTCCGCCATGTTCGGCCCTATGAAGCCAAACATCACACTGATGGTTAGCCTCGCAGGGTCGAACAACATCACATTGTTCAGCCTTGTGAGGTCGAACATCAGTGTGATATTCGGCTTTGTATGGCTGAATAGGGCTGAGATGAGATGAGAGGAGGAGAAGAAAAGGGAGGGGAAGAAGGAGGAGAGGAGAGGAGAGAAAGAGAGAGGGACAAGAAAGGAAGAGTAGATATTGCATCCAGATTACTGTAAAAATAATTTTAGATGATGATGAATCAATAAACTATACCTGTGAGATCTCTCTGATTTGATCTCGGTCTTACAGCAACCCAGAAATCTTTAGATCTTATACTGTATTCATTTATTTTCAAATTCGCACTTGGGTGTGAGCTTATTCTGCAAATTCTTTTTGCTTTAAAAAATAATATTTTTATTTTATGTTTTTCCTAGAGAGCAATAACGCATATTTATGGTTACAGTTAAGAAGGAAACAAGGAATAAGCTTTTTATGGACATAGAAAACCCAAATTTGACCCAAATTACAATTATAGCTCCATAAATTACAATTTAATCTACTAGAGAATTATAATTACATTCCCGTCCTTATTCTTAAAATTATATTTTGAACTTTTTATTATTAAATACTTATTAATCTCCCCACGTTAGGATTTTAGATTTCCATTGATTAAATAATTACTGACATTTATATTTAATTAATATCTTTTTAATTCAAAAAAAATCTTACACTTAACTTAATTGATATATCAGACATAAAATCCACCTGCAGGGTTTGACATAATAAAAACTTATAAGCTTCATTAAGAGGATATCATTAATCTCTATTACAAGGATGTAGATTACGTCAATAAACTAATATCTACCACACACTTAGTGTATTCATCCAATTTTTTGAGATTATTGACCCATAAAAGATCTCACTTCTTTATAAATTAAAATGCCAAACATTAAATGTCTGTCTATTTTTTATATTGCGATTAAGAGTACAAACATTCATAATAACCATTTGGATGTTAATCGTCTTATATAGTCATTATAAAGACAATAAACCCGAAAGCGATCATGTTCAATACACACAATGCGTCTTAACATAACAAGTTGAAACTATACCGCTTCCCGCAGCCAAGACAAGCCTACAAAAATATCATGCTCTAATCATATTAATGGTGTATCCAACTCCATCTACATTATGAACAACAAAAACTTATATTCTATAAGAACCAACAAACAAATCTTTCGTGTGTAAGCTGAACTTTACACACCAACTTGTTTACTTCATAGAATAAATAACACACACATGCATAATAAATAATAATGCAATCATTTGCCCATACAAATTCTCATTAAGATATAAAGACAACCTTTACTAATAAATAATTCAGTAAAAAACAAATACATAAAACTATGCTTTTAGTATAAATTTCCAACAATCTCCTACTTATACTCAAAACTATACTGACATGTATTTCAAATCCATTTCCTCCATGTGACTATCAAAGCTCTTTGCTGGTAAGCTCTTTGTAAAAGGATCTACCGGATTGTCCATTGATGCAATTTTGGTCACAATTATATAACCCCTCCGTACAATTTTTCGTATGAGATGATACTTATGCTGTATGTGCTTACTTTTTTTAAGTATCTTGGGTTTCTTAAAATTAGCAACCGTAACAGTATTATCATAATAAAGTATTATAGGCGATTTCACCAAAGGTACAACTTCTAAATCCATCAAGAAGTTTCTAAACCAAATTGCTGAAGCAGCCACATATTCACCTTCCATGGTAGAGTCAGCAGTCAATGATCTTAGACCTGTGTAGTACTTTTTAGAATGGTGAAGTAGGTTGCATTCATGTGACTTGCAAACAAAAAACCATCCAGGTAAATTGAACCTATAACGTCTACCATGAAATGGACCTATAACAGAACAATTATTGTTGTCAAAATGGAGATAACGAAGAATAAATGGAGAACACTGGTCGAATCGCTTCACTGATGCTGCCGCTCTCCAAGTAACACAAACACCTCGGAAATTGACGTGATCACAAAGATGCAATCGGATTGATACCAAATGGAGAAGATCCGCTGGAACAACTAACCAAGATATCAAACTATTTTGGCTTTTGATATTCATGTTTTTTGAGTTGATTATTTCCTGAAATAGAAGTGAGTAGATAAAATTAAAATAAAAAAAGGAATGAAAATATATATTTATGCATGGGTAAAGAATTCCTTAGTTTGAACAAGTGGAAGTACACAATAGAGCCTTCCTATTGAAAATTCGAACCACTCAAAATAAAGCCCACCTAGTATGTAAAATATACCCAAATTCACCCAATATGAGTGGTTTTCACCATAAGATTCACCACCTGAATAAAAATGCAATTAACACAATTTTATGCATTAGTCATCATGACTTGATCATATGTTCATTTGTGCAATGAGACCAAATTCTATTGGAGTTAAATTTGGGCCTATCCCATATTGTAACAAGACACTCATTTGAATGGCTTGGATTTCAAAAGGTGGGCATATATATAATTCCATCATTCAACTTAGTAGTTCTCTAAATTCAAGCCTTAGAGGATTCAAGCTCAAATATATGGAATGTCCCTAGTCAGTTTTAGAATTTCCTTCAAGATACTCTCTTGAGCCTAAAAAAAAACTAGCATAAATCATTTTATTGCAATTTGTTTTGGTTCTATTTCATTCGCTTCAAAATAATTAGTATATGAATATAAATAGTGCCTTTTCAGTTGGTAATCAATGCACTGTTGTCCTTTATTTAATAAAATTTATTGTTAATTAAAAAACAAAAGAATATAAATGTAGTGCAAAGTTCTCCTACAAGCGAATTGCAAAATTCTCATTTGCAATCAAGATCAGGGGGCCCACTTACATCATCATCACCATTAGAGCCTTTGTCCCAACTCCTAACTATGTTGAGGCTACATGAATTCCATTTCCCATGGGACCCACTTACATATCAACTTATAAATGCAGGGTGGGGGCTGCATGAATAGGTATCTTATGGGTAAGGGTCAACAAAAAAAAATGTCCCATGAAATCATCTTAACCCTTGATTTAAGGGTCATGACATCTAGTGGCCTTTTTATCATATATATTTTTTTTAAATTCAGGCCAATGGTGAATAAAGATTTGATAGGAGTGAAATTGGAAAGGTGCCTCATCATGGCCAAAATAGTGTGAAAGCGCCAACACTAATCAAAGTAGGCCAAAATGGGCCCAAAATGGGCCCAACATTGTTGGACTGCATATTTAGCTGCTTGTAGAACATTTTTGTGTATATAATAATAATAATAATAATAATTATTATTATTATTATTTCTCACCTGGTTGACTTTCTTTACTTGCAAGAGTTCTTTTGCCATCAAGAGGATCCTTCGAGCTAGTCTCTCCCACGTTAATAGAATAATCTGGAATAAAGCACTACAGTTCATTTTGATACTTGTTCCGTGATCTTTGTCACCTTCTATATTTTCTTAATTAAATACCCTTCAAAAAAATAAAAAAACTTGTGAGTAACAAGAACACAATGAATCCTAAAGACGTATAGCATAGTTGCCTAGGGACCGATTCTAGCGGTTGTCTTATAGTTGAGTATCCACTTACCAATCTATCTAGAAAAAAAAATGTATAAAAGTCCATGTATTCGCCAATCACTAGAAATTTTAATAAGTTTAGGATTCTCCAAACTCAGAAAAAAAAAACTCCTATATCCAACCCCAGAGGAAGACTGTTGCAATTCTTCTAAAATTATGACTAGGGGAAACAGGCCCTGGCTAAAATAGTTGTTTTAAATTGCAATTTGTTTTAAAAATGTTTTAGTGGCTTTACAATTAGTTTAAAAATGGGAAGGCGTTCAAATGAATTCTACAAAAATAATTAAAAAAAGGAAATCCCAAAGTCCAATAAAATCTAGATGTCCAAATGTTTCTAAAATAGAAAAAACAATTCAAATAAATTATAAAGAAAACATCCTCCAAAAACAACAAAAAAACAACATTTAAAATCATAAAACTTTTAAAAAAATCTTAAAAACAACAGCTCCCGTTTATTTTATTTCTACAAATAAAAATTCTTTGGCTCCAAAAGATTTTTGAGGAAAAAAAGATATTGAGTTCATAAAAAGCCTAAAGGCTATAGTAGCGCAAAATGACTCATCTAAGTCGATGGTTGCGGCTCAAATTGTAGTATTTATTGGTATGTAAGTTCAAAGTGTTTGCAAAGCAAAGAGGAAAAAAAATATCATTTGAACTCAACCTCCAATTGATTATCATAATCTAAAAAGGCACAACCATATCTTGCATCAAGACCGTACAAGGAAGAAACACAATAATTCCCAAAAAATAAAATATTGAAATAAAAGAAAAAGTAAGGGACAAAATTCATTGCACTAACTAAAGCATATTTGTACTCGACTGCATAAAATTGTAGGGAGTTTCAAAGGTTTGAATAGAAAAAAATATGGCATTAAATTAAATATGCTACAGAGAAAAGTCTTAAATACTCGACATGAACAAAAGCACAAATAAAGAAAATACAAAGAATTCAAGATGCAGTCTAATTTTTTTGTACACATACTTCTTTTATAAAGGATCCTATTTCCATGAGACAACAAATCCATAGTAAAAAGTATCATAATCTCTCTTCCAAGATATATAACACCCCTCTGCTTTCACAGTTGGAAGCATCAAACAAAGCATATTGAAAGGGCACTCAGGAAAGCTATGGCAAGAAGATTATTGATCAAAGAAGAAAATACATTAATTAAACTATTAACGAAAAAAATATATATAGTGATATGTGCATCAACCCAAGACCAAGGTGATTATAGTTAAGGACCTGTGCACTGTAAGAGTGGATGTGTGAATAGTACAAAAATGGGGAAAACAATATCATTTAGGTAATCAAAGCAATAACAAATCCAACTATCAAAATAGAAATTATGTTAGATTTGAGCAGGGAATACAATTCACATTCAAAATGCCCATGTTCCCTTCACCCTTTTGCCACAATTTACTAAAAATAAAAAAAAGTAGGAAATAAGCAAACTTAAAATATGCATAAACTTTAAGTTCAAATACATAATTACCTACAAACCCACTTACCATCCAAAATAAGTGTTATCAAATATTAAAATTTTGGCTTGGGTTGGAAGCTGTAATAATATATGGCTTTCTTTGATATCCAATCTTGGTGATGCTCACCAATTAAATGAAAGTTCAAATATACAAATGAGCCTGATCTAGTAAATGCTATTCTAATAGAGCATTGTCTCGAGTACCAGAAACATACCAAACAGTACTCTAATATTAGTAGATGTTCACCAATGTTTTCATTTCTTTCTAATTTTTTATTTATGCTATAATATTAGCATCAATATTCATGAATATCTTTTTTCTTCCTTTTTTTTTGGTCCCTTCTAATTCATGATTGGGCTAAAAAAAACAAGATTACATTACTCATAAATTAAACATTATATCTAGAAAGAGAAATCTAACTACCCACTTAAAGAAGAACGAATATACTGAAGATAAGAGAAAGATGTCATTCTTAAATAGAGAGCTTAGAGTTAAAAATGTAGAAAAAAGCTTTCAAGAAGATTGCAATAAAGAAGTGCCACGCACTTATCCCCTGTTCTCAGATCAAATTGAGATTTTTAATGTGCACCTGTCAGACTCCATTAAAATCAATATCATAGCAACCCCACTGTGGACGCGTCAAGGCTTGATATTTACTAAACTTGCTCCTCTATGCTTGAAGCTTTGTAGATCTATTGGCCAGATTCCTAACATTTTACTACATATGCAACTATCATAGTACCTAGTTTTGTGAATTCTACAGTGTATATAACATATCTTTCACAACCAGATTGTCAATTTCACTAAATAAAATCAAAGACAAAACAAATCAGAATGAAGTTACAATATTTATACTTGAATATCCAAGGAAGTGATAACAATAAAACCATCTGATATTGCATCCAAAAAAAAAAAAAAAGAATGAACATCTAACAACTTTGCTTCAAATAAAACACTCAACTTCTAATTTGTTCTCTAACCATATATACAACTAAATAAGTTCCATTATGACCCTAGAATACCTTGAAAACCACATAGACTGGAGCTACTGGTAAAGTATCTAAGTATATTCACTATGAATGAAAGAGGTGATTGCTATGGAGGAAACCATACATTGAGGAACATACATAAGTCATTGAATCTTTCTCCTATTATAAATTCATTGAATCCTTTTCTTTAATATTATTATGGCAACACACAGGGGCCTTTTTGAAGTTTTCCAAAGATTTCAAAGTTTTCCAAATGGAAACCAGTAGTTTTCAACTTCTATTGGAGAGCTCCTTACTAATTACTATTTTTTTATGGCAATGCATATATTGATAAGTGTGAAGATAAAAAGACCCATATTGCAAGAAACTGTGCATCAACATCCGAGGGGGTTACCACTGCAAATGCAGAAAGGGTTACCATGATGATGGTTGGAATAATGGAACTAGTTGTACTGCATATGCCAAAGAATTTCCGCTGCTCAAGGTCATTTTAAGCAATACCATCTCTATATCGCACTAGAAGGAGTGTTTTGAATTTTGATGGAGGGGGAATTGATCTAGCCTGCCTATGGTCCCCAAAAGTTAGGCCTTGGCCTACCCCAGTACGAAATGATTATGTCCCTTTTGTCAAATTCATTGGGCTGAGTTTGGCCAATATTTGAAATGTAAGTATCGTATTCCTAGCTTGTTTAGCTATGGGGCTCTACAATTTAATCCGTTTCATGCCCATGAATATAAAACGCATGTGTTAAAACTAGGTTGATCCAACACCACAATGCACAATTGGATCCAACGAACCTATTCATGATTTTAAAGGATATTGTAAAATCAATAAAATATCCAAGAAAATAAAATTTATTGAATTTTTTTATAATATTAAAAATAAATATATATTATTTAGGAAAAAGGCCACCGTTAAGCTAGGGCTTGCAAATAAGCTAATTTATTTATAACACTTAGATTGAAACACTAATGTTTCTTAGCTTTGAAATTGGTATACAACAATTATGAAAAAGACAATAATGATGATTATAAAATAAAACATAAATCAAGTTAATATATAGAAACGAATTCCTTGCAGTAAGATAGAGAGATGAACATCCACCATGCATATTGCAATATCCGAGAAGCATAACATCCAGATTTCTTTCCCCCTTCAACCTTCATATGATATAAAGCTTATTTCACAAATCAATCAATAATGTTCTTAACACAATTCAGATTTTGAGAGGACTCAAACAAACATAAGATTTTGAGAGCACTCAAATGAAAATCTCATAATACCTATCAAATTCCATCAAGGAAAAGAGAAGCATAAATGTAGAGAAATTGATTTATGGACAGTTTCCTCATCCAAGCAAACCCATTTTCAGATTTTGAGATGCCTAATAAGAATCTCCCAAAACCAATTAAATTCCATTGAAGAAAAGAAAATAAGAGAAATCCAGATCAACATACCTAGAATGGAAATCCAACAAAAATTTAAAAAAAATAAAAAAAAATAGTACCCCTGATAAGAATCTCCCAAAATCCATAAATTTTCATCAAAGAAAAGAAGAAGAAAAAAACTCAGATTGTGAGAGCAGTCAAATGAAAATCACTTAATACCCAATCAAACTCCCCCAATGAAGAGAAATAGAAATGTATAGAACTTCATTTGTGGACATTTTTGTCAACCAAGGAGACCCATTGTCAGATTCTAAGATACGCTAATAAAAATCTCCCAAAACCGATTAAATTCCATTGATGAAAAGAAAAGAACAGAAAAACAAATCAACAAACTTGGAATGGAGATCTACCTAAAATCAGATTTCTAAGTACCCCTAATAAAAATCTCCTAAAGCCCATCAATTTTCATCAAAGAAAAGAAAAAAAAAGGAAACAGTAAAAATTCAAATAAACATGCCAGTTTTGGAGATTTCGTATTGAAGCTACATTTTAAGGCAGTGTAGAGCACAAGCGCAGGCAAGGTCTTGCAAAGATCGTCAATGATTATGATGTTAATGGATTTGAGGCATTTGGAAAAATGCATATTTTACTTGACTTATTTAATGGGATGAGATTTAAGTGGACTTAATGGATGAGAATAAATGGAAATGTTAGTTGAATGAAAGAGAGAAAAAATAAATGAATGGACTAGAGAGAGAGAGAGAGAGAGTAGAGAGTGGAATGGACAATGGGGAGGTGGGAGAGTAGATTCTCATTCCACTTATGTCTCACTACTATTAACAATTGCTTTGTAACTTCAGTCATGTTGTATACCCAACTCGTACTTTTGTTTTGAGCTAGTGCATCCAGCATCACTGTATTGGTAATTCAAGATGTCAATCTGCATCCTTGAAATCACTCAATACATTTACCGATCGCTTGGTTTTGCACAAACACCAAAGGTCTACCTTATAACATTTTGCACCGGTCCAACTAGATCATGAGCCATCTAGTGTGGCTTACCTTCAACTTGAACACCTCTTACAAGGCACCTATACTGACAAAATGAATATTTTCAAGGATTTGATTCACAAAGAAGATGGTCTGCCTATCTTTAATGGTGCCACTTGTTCGGTTATTGTTTTGTATTCTGCTTTAGCCAAGTCAATTCGTCTAGGTTAGCCAGGACTGAGGTTTAGTGTCAGGGCTATTTTAGCCATTATGTATGGGTTTTCTTGGGGCCAAGAAAGTAGGAACTATATATATTGATGTATTATAACCATAACTCACAGGGACTGAGATGGGAAAATGATAGATGATTTTCTCTTCCTAATGGATGTAGGCAATCTTGCCAAACCTCGTTAAATTGTTGTGTTGATGTCTGTGATTGCTTGATGGTGAGATTGAGTTTGTTCATCGTGGTTGATACATCGATAGCGGGTATTTTTTCTCGTTGTGTCACTTTTCCCAACAACGGATATTAGAGTGAGGTTGAGATCGCTTACGCTGTACGATCGACTAGATTTAGTCAGATTGGAGAGGAAGAAGAAAATCATGATGGTCTTTTCCCGGATATATCTTCCAAAACATATCTAGAGAGCCTAAGCATAAAAGTGGGCCACTGTTGATCATTGTGGAGCAGATCTCTATTTCGATCGTTAGAGAGGAAACCAATGGTTCTGGTTTGTTGTTCCGAGAGAGGAACTAGGAGAAGAGGGGTTGGATAGCTGATCTGGTGGGCCACTGTTGATCATTGTGGAGTAGATCACCATTTCGATCTTTAGAGAGGAAACCAATGGTTCTGGTTTGTTGTTCCGAGAGAGGAACTAGAAGAAGAGGGGTTGGATAGCTGATCTGGTGGGCCATGTGTCTAGGCCCTCACTATTGCCATTCGTCATGCTAATCGCTGCAGTTGGAATTGAGAGAGGCAGAGATCCGGTCTAGTGTGCAGACTAAGAGGTAAATCGAAATAATCTTCTGGTCTCAAAAAGGTTCGAAACAAAGAGGATCTGCGCTCACCATAGCTGGAGGAGAAAAGGCTCCGAACTCATCCAGACTTATTGTTAACGGTCATTCACAAGTTGAAATGATAAAACCTTAACTGAGTTTATTCTTTTTTGATGGTAGTATTACATCTTTGCCAACGTGGATGCATCGGATTATCTGGTCTTGAAGAACAAGAATATTATCGGCACAGGTGTGTTGTATAATACCGTTTTAAAGAAAAATTTAGTCCATTATTTTGTTGTGCATCAAGGAATCTGAGGTTTGATTTTGGATGGATTAGATGTTGCATTACTTTCTATTGTACAACAAATGTTAATTTGAGATGTTACAACTGCCAATTTCTCGTTTCTGTCAAAGAAGAGTCCAATTTTGCATGTAAGAGGTTTTATAGCATCCAACATGAAGCATATCAAATAATGATATTAAAGCTACCAAGGCAACACAGTGTGTTGACAGTCGTTATCTACTTAACTCAATCTTCTAGATCATTCTAACTTAGCTATGAGATCACTTTTCTATTATTGAATGTCAGTGTACTAGATTGATCTCACCCAAAGTATGAAAACATCAACATTTTTTGTTTCATCAAACTTTTCCATGTATTAAAAAGAAAAAAAAAACCTACAACTACTCAAAACAAAGATCTTTCATAATAAAGCATTTCATAGAAATCAAACTTATTCTCCCACTATTTATGAGCTTTATTCTTGAATACGTCTATATATAACATCTAATTCTCCATAAGCTATCCTATTTGATAGTTTTGTCTAGAAAAATTTTTGTTCACTTTATCATCAGTTTTAACTTGAATATTTTTCTTATAATAGAGTTCCAAGGAACAAAGGCAAAAAATATATATAGTTTCAGCCTCGTCAAGGCATGGACATGCACATTTAACAAACTGAGCTCTAAACCAACTGGTTTGTTCCCGATAATCAAGTTAAAACAATCAACACTAAATTATTTTCAGTACATTCAAGTGTTATTTTGTCTGCTGTGGTGCAATCTTGAGAAGCTTTAAACTTGAAAGGTTATATTTGCATTCTTTAGAGGAAAACTTTTTAACTGAAATACTGGAAGACAAAAATTCCTCTTAAATGAGAATTGTTGCAGCCAACCTTTTGCTTTTCCCTCATATGTAAAATACTTTTATGAATAATCGTTGCTAAATTTGACATATGCATTTCTTTGTGCAATTTGTCGGTAGCAAGGCGCATATATAATTGAATACTTATATTGAAATGTGGGGAACATAAATAAAAACCTTGTTATAAAAAAAGGTGTTGGACAAAAACTTGAGACCCTTGTACTAGAATTGCTTGGCCACTCCCCACATAATGCTTTCCATTGGAAAAAAAAAATGTAACATGCTTATTGATGCTAAAAAAAGTCTACATGTTAGGTGACCAACAATCTCATTCGTTTAATGTTATATGAAACTATAAGTACAAGTTAAACTTCATGTGTTCCCGATGCATGCTATCGTTTGCAATTCAGTTTGTTGAATATAGTTTTCAAGTATTCAATGCAATCAAATATTCAAATGTGGAAAGACAGAATGATTTTACCTTAAAAAGTTTTTAAACATTTTGATAGTAATACAAGTTTTTACCGTATTCATTTTCATCGAGGGATGAAAATAATTATGATTTTATCTCTCTAAAACAATCTTACAACACCACCACCTACATTTTCCATCATATATTTGTTTGAACATTTCACATGCCTTGTACATGTGGGGCTTCACTACTATTCTAAAAAAGTATAAAAGAGTTCCTACGAGGTTCACAACTTTCTAAGGAACACATATGACTTCATCGCAACTATCAATGGTATGGGGTAAAATTATAAATTGACCTTCATTCATTTTCAAAAAATTAGATAAAAAACAGAAGTGGTCATTTCTTAAATATTTCTTTATTCTTGGTGTAGTGCTCTTATATCTCGTAAAACACTTAGCACCAAGAATAAAGAAATATTTGAAAAATGACAACTTTTGTTTTCCATTTAATTTGTTGAAAATGGATGTAGGTCCATTTATAATTTTACCCCACACTATTGATGGTTGAAATGAAGTCATATGTACTCATTACAAAGATGTGAACCTTCTAGTAACTCCTTTACACTATTTTAGAATACTAGTGAAGCCCAACACATTAATCCAGTGAAGTGCCAAACATGCCCTTACAGGTAGGGGCAAACCCACTCCCACTTGGAGAAAATCCAAAGCAGTCACCCCAGATTAGATTTAAAAATCGCACACTAGTAATGGGCCTTTGGCCTATTCCCCACTGTCCTCCTTCCCCTTCAGGCTTTGACACTCCAGCATAGTTGCACTCCACAGCCACAAACTCACAGAGGTCTCTATCGATCTCTCTTTCTAGTGTCTTTTTCTTTTTTAAGTTCTTTTGGTTTCATCATCTTACGTGGGTCCTTTTGTAGTCATTTAATAGTCTTTAGAAGAACTTTTCAAGGTCGAACCGGATTGATTCTATGGTCTACCCTAAGCCTTGTCAAATGATCATTTGTATCCACTGCCTCATTGGAAACTTTGTTTATAACAATCTCTCTATCGCTGGAAGAACATTATCATCCATTCAATCATGGAATACCTAGCACTCTAGTTGTTTGCTGATCAGTTCTTCCAATCTTTGGGTAATTTGGATTTTAAGTCCGATCACAAACCGTTCTTTACATCATCAACAGATTATTTTGATTTTGTTAGAAAAATGGGGACATTTTCTTCTTTTTTTAATTAACTATCAATTTCAGTTTCTGAGATTCTTTTTAAGGACTTTCGTTTTGTCCAATAGTGATATTTGCATTTAGTGTGATTGTGATTGGTTTCTTGAATTTTGTTTAGTGATTGGTTTCTTAAATTTTGTTTTATATGCACTGGTTTTGGATTAAAGTAGGCTATGTTTGGCTATCAAGATAATGATCATGAACTGTTTGCTTGAATGTGATATGTTGCTGTGTTTATATATTTTTGGAATGTGATATGATGAAGTGTGAATTTGCTTGGTTATCAAGATAACGGCCACTTTGGGGATTTTTTTCCTTGGACCATAATATGATCCTATGTCGAATTTTGACCATTGTCTGCACCACCCAAACGAAAAGCCAGGGTTTGCCACTGCTTAAGGATCCTCATGCACTTGGCTTACTCAAGCCTGACCCAGCCCCAAGCCGATTTGGGCTAGGTTTAAACTCAGTTATAGAGAGCACAAAGCCCAGCACCACTTGGGCCGGCCCAATCGGAAAAAAAGGAGAAATAGGAAAATGTAGTGTATGGGGGACTCATTGGTACTTTCACAGTTCATGCACGATGACAATATCAAACAGACGTGGTAATTAAACACTCTCTTAAAGTTATATATATATATATATATATATATATCGGACTAGGCTTGGCCTTGTAGTTTTCTAGGCAGGCTGGGCTTGGGTTAGTTATGGCCGATTTAATATTGGGTGAGGCTGGACCTACAGTTTAGAAGCCAGGCTAGGCCTAGATATTCATTAGCCTAGACCATGTACACCCTGGTATTTCTACGTATTTGAATGGCATAATAAAACGATTCCACAGTGCGTAGAAGATAACTCATAACGAAATACCAAAAAGAATAATGATTTCAATTGGAACTAGCAACCAAGGCCTGTGCTAAGCCCGGGCCAAAAAATAAAATATGGTAAAATTTGAAATTTACTATAAAAAAACATATAAAAAAATCCTATAGAAATGCACTTATAGCCTATTTTAATTTATTCTTAAATTTGAAAAATCGATTAAGAGTTTACCAAAAATAATTCTACATATGAAAGAATTGTGAAAATCACATCCAAAGCATTAGATAGCAATTCTTTGGACAAAATATATTTATCAAAAAATAAAAATTTGATTATGATATCCACAGCCTTGACTCCACACCGCCACAAACTTGAATATCTCTTTGTAGATTCTCACTATTAATTTGGCACGGGTAGAGTATCCACCTATAATTAAAAAGAAAAAAAAATCAAACATGGGTTTTGTTTTGTCACTATATATTGTTTCTTCACATCTATTGATGATAAATTGTTTGGACCATATAGTATTTTATCATCAGATATATGTACAAGAGTCCCATTAGAATTGAGTATCTTATTAGATTTAGAATGTTTCTTTTGTTATCTTATTCGATTAAATATAAGTAGAGAGGTTTATCAATGGTGGAAAGTGATTAAAATTGGGTCTGGATGTTAAGGGGAGCTGGTAAATATTAAAAAGAAGTTGGGCTCACATTACCAACAACATATAAGGAGCGGTGCTAACATTACCAACAACATATAAGGAGCGGTGCTAACAATTCTCTCAGATATTAATAGGAGGTAGTAGAGATTAATAGGGAGTGGGGTTCACATCAACGAAAAACATGGAGGAGCGGGGCCCCCAATTTTCATTCCTTCCGTTGTTAATTTTTATTGTTCTAATAGAATCTTGATAAGCATAGGAAGATATTGAGATAGAAACTCAGTTTTAGAAAGTTAGATTGTATTTTGTGAGATGCCCACAAAAAGCCGCATACCATTTAACATGGGTAGATGAGAGATTTTAGGGAATGATTGAAAAAAATGGATAGGGAGAGAGTTTAGGAAATTGAGAAAGAAAGCATTAAAGTTGAAAAAATTTAAATGATGATAAAATTTGAGAATCTTATAAAAAGTAAATAACTGAGATGGTATTAGAAGAATCGGTGTGTAATGACGTGGTACACCCAAGTCATTTATGATTTTTGTGTATATTTTTCTCAAATAAGAACTTTTGTGCTGATGACATGAATTCCTCTCCAACTTCCTTCTGGTTTGCTTTAATATATAATGATTTTATTTTTAGAGGAAAGAAGATTGATCCCATCTCCTCCTTGAACACAACTATAAACTTAATCAATAATTTTAAATGTTTACCTGAAGAGGCTCACCAATGCCCGTGCTGAGCCCGAGCAAAGAAAATCAAACATATCTCAAATATTTTAATATTGTTCAGCATAAATAATGATATTCATGACGACAATGGCATGTGTACATCTTTATTTGGACACAATTGTTTGCGTAAAAATACAAAATTGTAAATCATACCTGATTTGAGAAACACTTGAATAGTAATAGCTGATTCCTTTTCTTTTATTTTAATAGTATCATGCAATAATCATCAACACCTAATAACAATCAAATAAATTAATTAATTAACATTCTAATCCCAGTGGATTGACCAACAACACGTTGAAACACTTAAGAAAAAACATTAAAATCTAATTTTTTTTAAAATTTATTTTTGAATACTTTAAATTTATTGAGAATACAATGTACAGTAGTCCACTTTAATAATAAACAATTTATCAATGAAGCCAACATTGATAATAGTAGCCACATAAGAATCCTCCACTTCAATATATATATATATTTTTTAAAAAAAAGCAGCAAACTAGTGTTAAAGGTAATTCCTTTTTCATATTTTAAATATTTTTTTTCTATCACAATCTTGTTCTTTGTTTGCCACTGGAAAGGTAGGTATTTCGCTGAGAAGAACTTTGAATTGGACTTGAGTGCTAGCTCATCATTGAAAAAATTGAGATACTATTTTATTAGATTATCCTTTGTAAGCCGTATCATTTTCTTTCTTTCTATTTGCAACAATTTCCAATATCTATTTAAGGATTTTTTTTATTATGTGTTTGTAAATTAGCTAATATTGCAAGGAATCCAATGGATAACACTAAATATGATATTGTTCTGGATAGAACAAAAATAGTAACAAAAATTTAAATGCCTCTTCGCCCATGTTAATTTTTGCATTTCTTTTTGGCATTGCTTATCAATTTAATTTTTTTTATACTTTTTTAATATTTGGAGATCTATTGCCCATCCTAAGCATGGGTGTGTTTTGCTAGTATTTCATTAAGGTGGAATATGGAGATTACAAACACCAAAAGCGATACTTCATAAGCAAAATTTTATGACATTCTACTAATAAAAAAGAAAACTGCAAATGCTTTGTTATCAGAAATTCCCAACACATGGTATTCTCCTTATAATATTATGATACTTTGAAAAATATGAAGATAAATTAGGAATCTTTACAAAAAAATTACGCTTATACGTTTTTTTAAGATAGAAATAACCCCTTCTCAATATCAAAGCACTTGATCATTTAAAATGAGATTCTTTAAAATAATTTTTTGCAGATGAATAAATAAATGACTTTTAAACATACCTTTTCCTATACCACTTAATCCTTAACAATGGCTTCATCACTGTAATTAAGGGAATGGCATACAATTACATGATTAGAGAGGATATTCAATGTAAAGTACGAAAGCCCAAATGTAATTAAAAGGTTGGCACACAATTACATAAAATCCCAGTTTAATTTCCAAAACCTCAAATAAAACAAACAACAATGATTAATAAATAAATAAATGGGAGGGAAACATATTTCTCCGCATTAAAAAGAAACTGTAGTCCCTCTTCCAATAATCCCCAAAATCCTGAAACACGTACCCATTTTCTTTTGCCCCGGACCCACAAAATCTCAAAAATCCGAAAACTTAATTCATATCAAAGCGAACCCATCAAGGCCCCGAATCCAAGCAAGTCCAACCGAAATCCTAAAACCCCTCCAGATCCCTAGCCAAATCGGTTCCTCCCTGCAAACAAAGAGACACCCAACCAAATTTCATAGGGCCTTGTCCGAACCTCTCTCCTGCAACCCCAAAACCCTTCTCGATCCAACCCCATTTAAGGTCCCACTCATCTTCTCTCACCTACCGCCAACCCCTCCAACCCTAGCACTCAAAAGCCCAATCTCCAGAACCCTTAACAGAACCGTCTCAAACAACCCCACCAGCAAGAGAGAGTAAGAGAGAAGAAAAATCTGAGGAAAGGAGATCATACCATTCGCCGGAGCTGCAAACCCACTACTATCGAGCTTCATCTCCTTCAAAAGTGAACTAAGGTGATAGAGGAAAGGAGGAGAGGAAAAAAAAGGGTCTTCTGGTTTGGGACGACACAGTGGTCGTTTAAATACAGAAATTAGTGCTACGGGTTGGTAGAAAAACAGTAATGGGTTTGCTTTCGGTCGTTACTGCACCAGGGTTTATATTTTGGCGATCATAAATTCTCATCAAGGTCTTTCCACCCTCCACGGCTCCCTATGGCTCCAATGGGCTTTAAAAAAGCATGAAGCAACCTTCGCTGTTCTTTACTGCACCATCTACGGTACTCTGTCGATCATAAATTCTCATCAAGGTCGTTCCACCTCCACGGCTCCCTATGGCTCGAATGGGCTTTAAGAAAGCATAAAGCAAACTTCGCTATTCTTTACTGCACCATTTACGGCACTTTGTCGATCATAAATTCTCATTAAAGTCTCTCTGCCCTCCACGGCTCCCTATGGATCCAATGGGCTTTAGAAAAACATGAAGCAAACCTCGCTATTCTTTACTGCACCATTTACGGTACTTTGCCGATCATAAATTCTCATTAAAGTCTCTCTAGCCTCCACGGCTCCCTATGGCTCCAATGGGGTTTAAAAAAACATGAAGCAAACTGCACAATAGCGAGGGGAATCTTCGTCGATGTTTAAAATCTTTTTAACTCTATTTTATCATTCCATATGCAATTTTATGGTTTTCTAGGAAAGTAACAGATGTACAAATGAATGGAAAATTATGGGTTATTATTATTTTTTTTTTCGGATATTTTAGCCCCAAAGGCCTTCTTGTGGAAAGTTGAGAATATATTTACTTATTAGACTCATCTAATTTTATCTACAATGTGTGTGTATTAATGATTATGTTTGGAAATTGATACTTGCTTCTCCAATTATCCGAAGGTTCAGACCTGTTAGTAACTGCGTTTGAATCTTTATTTAAGCCGATAAGTAAATGGGTTCGAGTCTCACCCTATTTTTAGACCTGTGTCCTTAATGGTTTGGAGTCTAATTCCACTTTAGTTCCGGCACGTTTACCCCGGACCCAACATATTATTACCTCAGATTTTGAGAATTTTCTTTTAAAAATTAGTTTTTTTTCAAAGCATTTTCTACATAAACTCAGACCCAACCCAACCTCATATACTGAATCGGTTCGGGTTTTTGTTTCATATTCTCATTAACGGTTTCGATTCTGGGTTTAGAAAATTGGTTCCAAAATAATTCAGGTTCTGAAGTTTGACTCCATCCTCTCATTAAGGGTTTCGGGTCTAGGTCTAGGTCTACCATGGACCCAGATTGGCAGTGACCCGTTTGCAACCCTAAACAATTAATCAAAACATGAGATGCATTCTTTGAATTTTCAAACACTTTTGCATTGCACAAAGGTGGGCCTCACATGACTTATTTGGATTTGCTTACAATGTATTCTCGTATGCATCACACTAAAACTTTCCACAAATCATTGCCCGTTTTGAATTGAAGCTTTGTTGCATATTACATATTACAATTCATTTTATATACTAAATTCAATTCCAATACAACTCTATTACAAAGAACCCACTTATGCAAGACTAAATTTGACAAAAGTAAAAATAAAAAACTCCAAGTTCAATATATATTAGTTTAGCTAGATCCACCTCAATCAGATTTATGAAATTTACTTAATATCTTGACTTATACAGACTCACAAATTTATGAGAAAGTTATGACATTCTATATTGTTGGAAACTTCTAATAGAACACAATAGTTTTACTGACTTGGAAGCATGACTTCTCCCTATTTTTTATTTTTTTTTTTGGGCGAAGAAGGTCATGACTTGAAACGTTGTCTTTTTGTGATATGGTAATTATAAAAAATATGTATTATCTTTCTTGATACATTGTCTTTTTTTGGATTATTATTAGGAAAAATCTCAAAACAGGGCTCAAATTTTTTTCAGGTTTCAAAACACGACAAAAAGAATTTTACATTTCAAGTCAAGACTTAAGTTTTCAAGTTTCAATTCAGGACAAGCAGTGAGAAATTGGGATTTTCGAGCAAGCTATTGTTTCATTTTTTTTAAATACCCAAAATGCGCCTTGGTCATTTCCTCTTTGGATCTAAATTTCCGTCACCTCATCGATTGTCTTTGGATCCAATCGCTGGACATTAAAAAAAAAAAAAAGAAAACATTCCCTAAATCGGGAGGGGCTTGGGTGCAGCGTTGTTCTACCATAGTATAGTGGAACACCCTATTCCAACCAATGATAGATTGGTTGTGAAAGAAACTTTAAACGAACATTACCATGTATTCAGTGCTAGGTTTTGCATTAACCAACTTAGATTTTATTCCAACAATACCCCTTATTTTTATTAAGTTAGCATTTTTCCAAAACTACCCTTTCTTAACTTTTACTCTTCTCAACGTGTATCACATCCTCTAATGGTATTATTCTTAATCCCTCTCCTTATAATGAAAAGCCTTCTCCTTATGTAAGAGTTCCATGGTTCCCACTTGGGCCCACCTTTGATAACTGCCAACCTTTTCACATTTGCCTCTCACGTGGAGAAGCCAGAATTTTCTTCCCAAATGGACACTTATTATTTTATATTTAGAATTTTTTAATAATTCTTAAAAATAATCTTTTGTTGATTTTGTTAATGATATACATTTTTTTTTTCTAATCCTTTTGATTAGAAATTTAGTAAATGGACTCGCAAATGAAATTATTAAATTACTGTCGTTCAGAGTTTGAAGTGTAGAATTTGATGTCCAATTCTCACCGCCTGCGTATCAATTACTAAATTTTCTTTGTCACTATAATGCAGAGATGTTATGCATTTGGAGATTCCTTGGGTTGTTCTTGGTCATTTTGAAAGAAAGCTTTTGTTAAATGAGGCAAATACGGTGTGTCCATTTCCTAGGATTCACTTTTATATACCTGTTGTAGGAATTTGCACTTCTTTTTCTGCACAAGTTCGACAGTCTAGCTCATTAAACATATTTCTTTTTTTCTTGCTTCAACCTATAGGTCCATCGTTTGGAACCAGATGATCAACTCATTAATAGTGCATCTAATCTTAGTTCAAAGAATATAGTTGGAATCAAATGTGAAAATCTTGTTTTAGCAAAGATGATGGGGCGTCTCTAAGCAATCTTTGTAGTAGTCAAAACAGGAGCTGATTTTTGAGTTGTAAGAGAAGCAGAGGCTCATCGATGACATCATCATCATATTTTAAATCAAGATGAGAAAATTGTACAGAGATTTGGATACGATTTTCTGATCATCCAAGTAAGGTTAGACAGTGCACATGTTTTTCTCAGTACAATTCTGCCTTCAAGAAAGTAGTCACTTGTGGAATTCGCTTATAGTCCCTTAAGGTGGATCACTTTTGCACCAACGTGATTTTTTTAGAGGCCTTTCACAATGATAAAATTTATGAAGCGAAGAGCAATGTAGTCTACTATTTTTTAATCTTCTACAGTTATCACTTGACAAGTACTGCATTACACGGGGGGCAGTATGATGATGTGAGTCTCGGTGTTCTTCTCTCTTTGATGCCGTAACAAGGCGTTGCATTGGGTAATTGCTTTATATGCAAAGGTTGGCAAATCAAAATTTACTTGTTTGAAGTTGTGCATACCATGCAAGGCATACTTGTGTTGTGGCAGGCCTTTCCAGTATTTTGAGCTTCTACAGTCTGGAGTAGCAATATGGAATACCTGAGTAATAGTATTCTCCTATTCATGTTAATGATTTATTGCTACATTCTCTCCATTTATCCATCCATATATAAGCACATCTTAGTCCTTTGTATCTTAACTATTCACAGTTTCATTGACGTGATGAGACTGAGGTGATGATTAAAATTTGTTGCCGTGCATCTTATTTCTTATTCTTCCTCTATTGCAAGTATGACATAATTTTCAGATTCATTTTCAAATTCTGATAACTCTTAGTTTTTCAAAATATGGCACAAAAATTGATCAAGCATCAAAGTTAAAACTTTTCTTTGTTGTGTTCGTTGCATTATAATATTAAAAGTTCTCTGCCACTAAGTAATAATGAAAATCGTCCTCACTCTATTTAGACTCATTTGATTTGCCCAGATTCTATTAGATAAGTAGTCTTTGGTTTTTATTTGTAGAATTTCACAAGGCTTTGCAATTTTCTTTCATATATGTAGATATATATTATTTTTGTAGAATTCATTTGAAGGCCTTCCCATTCAAAAACTAATTATAAAGCCACTAAAACATTTTTAAAACTAATTGCAATTTTAAAAAAACTTTTTTTAGTGTAGGCCTATTTTCCTTAATCATATTTTTTGAAGAACTGCAATTGTTTTCCTCTTGAGGTTGGAAATCTGAGTTTTCTTAAAGTTTGGAGAATCTTAAACTTATTTAAATTTCTTGCGAAGAGCTAATAGATAGACTTATACATTTTTAGTGTTTTTTTTCCCTAGAGAGGTAAGTAGTTACACAATTACAAGAAATTTGGCTTTTAGTGGCAATTTTTTTAGCCGCTGTTTAATTGTTGCTACTAAAAATGCCCATTTAGCTGCCAAAATTTTGTATTGCCACAAAATGTATTATAGTGGCCACTTTTAGTGGCAACTTATATGTGGCAGCTAAGACTCGCCACTAATTCCATGATGAAAAGTTTTCGCTCCATGGAATTTTGGAGGGAAAGAGATTTAGTAGTGATTTTTATTTTTTTCACCACTAATGGTCTAGGATTTTAGTGATAACTTTTAGTTTCGTCACTATTTACTTAAATGTCTTATTTTTAGCTGCGAGTTGAGTTTTGTCTCTATAAGTTCCAAAATTTTTGACAACTTTATATTGTCACTAAAGAGATACCACAAGAAATGTGGCTTCTAATGGAGATATTTTTAGCCACAATTTAAATTTTGCCACTAAAAGCTTAGCTTTAGTGGCATCATTTGATGTTGCCACTTATAGTGGCCACATTTAGCGACAAGTCGTTTATTGTAGCTAAAATTCGTTCTAGAGATAGAAATTTAGTGGCGAGTTTTGAGTTTTTTTGCCACTAATGGTCTAGGGTTTTAGTGACAACTTTTTATTTTTCGCAGCTAATTGATTAGATTATTATATTTAGCTGTCATGTGTTTTTTGCCACTGTATTAGCTACCTTTTGTGGCAAGTTTATATTGTCGCTAAAGATATAACATTGGAAAGTTAGCCTTTATTGGTTATTTTTTTAGTCACACTTTTTTTTTTGCCACTAAAAACTCTCTTTTAGTGGCCTATTATGGTGTTAACACTAAATGGAATTGCACTTTTAGTGGTACCTCCGATGTCCCAGTTAAAGGTAGCGAGTTTTAATCTTTCACCACTAATGGTCTAGAATTTTAGTTGCAACATTTTTTTTCATCACTAATTGCTTAAGTGCCTTACTTACAACTGCACTTGTTTTGTGTTATATTTTCAAATCTTACTTTGAATGGAGTGGGTCCAATGATATAGTTGATCACACACTACCAGAGATACAGACAAAAACCCCATTTAGCAAGTCTACTTTAACCCCTCTTATTACCTTAAAGCGGTTTCAAAACACCGATAGTGTGTTTGGTAAGTAGCACAGGGGGTTCCATTTGAAAACCAATTAAGATAGAAAATGTTTATTTTGAAAAGGACCAAACTGGCATGATTTCAAATAGACAGAAGACTCTGAAGCGGAAAGACATCATGGTGACTACTGTTTTGAGCGGTATTGTTAGTATTACCATTTTTTTTCTTTTAAATCTAGGACCTTAATTAAACAATAATCCAAACTGTTAGTAGTATTGAAAATGCCTAAAACAGCCCATGGGTCAAATTTCATCCATTGATTTATCACGGATCTCCATATTTTTGTGAAGAATTACAGTACGTAGATCAAAATTTCTGAACTTTTGTGGGTCCCATAATCTCGATCAGAACTGTTGATCTAATTTGGAAAGGCAAAAATTGTTAAGGGGTCAAAAACTGCTCTCTGATTTCTTGTAGATTTCAATAAATTTAGTAAAATTTGTCTAACTATTGATTTTCATGGCGCAATCAGATTGGGTTTTGGGCATCTATAGAAATAGTTCATTCTGCCACACTTTTTTCAAGTACTGGACCATGAAATAAAATCGCAACCGTACATACTCTTGAAAATACTATGAATGGTCATTGTATCAAAATTCAACCGTTGATCCTTCATGGATTTCAATATATTTGGAAAAGAACCTGAACCATTTGATTTAAAATCTTAAAATTTATGGGCCCATGTATCAAGATCTGAACCATTGATCTTCTTAGGAATATTAAGAACAACTATGGAGTTAAAAATCAACCCCTGATTCATTTTTGATATTGAGAGATTTACAAAAAAATCATTCACCGTCACAATTAAAAAGTCAATTTCAATCAATTTTACGTTTTCCTAACCAAACAGTTTATTTCAAAAAAATCAATTTCAAATCGGTTCATTTGAAATAGATCTATTTCAAATTAATAAGATTTGCAAAATAAAGCCCTTAGACAAAGTCTTCTAGGGGAATCAATGAGCCTTAAAATGGATCTGACCCTAAAAAAATAAATTGATGAGTGAACTTGAGTGCGTCGGGAAACTAGTCATGTGATTGAAACATGTATAGAGCTCTATGACTAAATCCACCATTTTTCTTACACTAAGCCATAGATGAAAATTATCGGTAGATTCCAAAAGCCAATACCACAAGTTTCATCGTGGCGTGAAAATTTTTTACCCCAAAGTTTTTTGGATAAACATCCAAAATAATGGAATATTGCAAAATGCTAGAGAATAAATTTTATTTCCATTAGTAAAAACTATAAAGAAAAATATCGCGCCCCCAAGTCATACCATCATGTATTATTGTTTAATCTTTAGCAATCTAATCTGTTCATATTTTGGTGTTATAATGTTTTGCTCATCTTTTTAATTTATATATCTTTTAGTGTAACCCATAGTGCCTATAAGAACACTTGAACTTTTTCTTAATAATTTGTTGACTTTTTTTAATAAATTATCAGTATGTCATTGACCCAAATCTTATAGGAATAAATTCTATTTGAGGGCCTACTAGTATTAGGGAGGCATTTTGTTATGAGTGATTTAGTTATTTTTTATAAGTGGGTTCTATTACAAGAGTATAATTCTAAAAAGAAAATTGGACACCCCAAAGAATTATCATTAGATTAACTACTATAAAGCATTTGAATCTTATCTTTTCTTATGTTTTTTTATTTAGATGACTTAACAAAAGACAAATAAACGATGGGCACAATTTTAGTTTGATTAAAATTCACTAAGGGCCCACATCAAGAGGGCGTTTAGTTTTTGTGACTTATATTTTTATAAGTAGGCCTAATATAAATTATTTCAATTAAAAAATAAATTGGGTCCACTAGAAAAAAAGGTGGATTCTCCAAATAACTTGTCTTTCCATCATATATATATTTATTATTCAGATAACTTATTAGTGACAAATTTGATTGGCCAAATTTTAGTTTGATTAAAATTGATTGAGGGTGGGGCATTTGTTTTAATGACCTATATTTTATAAGTAGGACATGCTATAAAATATTTTAATTAACAAAGTAACTTGGGTCCACTCAAACGAAGGGTAGATTATCATGATGATCTTCTACGGCAATCGCAACTCCCAAAATTTTATATCTCGCGCCCTAAGCTCCCGCCATCACTTCTTTGCCAAAAACATAAAAGGGTGACTCTGTCTCTCTCTTTATCGGTCTCTTTTGCTTTTCGTTTAGCCCTGTCTCTGTCTCTTTCTCTGGCCAAATCGTGAAAGGGAATCCCTATCTTTGCTCTGATCTAGAACTGTAGTCCCCAACTACCATCCTCATGTGCTCCGATCACTCTCTCTTTCTTGGTAACACACACACACACACACACTCTCTCTCTCTCTCTCTCTCTCTCTCTCTCTCTCTCTCTCTTTCTCTGTATTATTGATTTCGTCAAGGGTTTCTTAGTTTGAATGGGGCTTTGTAAGGATGGAGGATCAGTCTTGGGTCTATGAATTTTGAAACCGGCATAATTAGCACAGAGGGTATATATTTTCTTACCCGCTGGGATTAGGATGGATTAGAGCTGGACCAGGTTGCCCAAATCAACCTCACCCATGAACACCTGTGGTGTTGATTTTCAACATAGATTTCTTTGATCCTCTTTTTGTGTGCAACAAGCCTCAAACATTTCATATAGACACATGTCCTCGTTAGATTTACCATAATCACATGATCAACTTTAATGGATCAGATCTGAATAATACTATACATAAATTATATGCATACCTGGTTCCATCATCTGTTGAGTGTTTGGAGAAGAACAAGCTATTTGGGCACGGGATTACAATTCACTTCTACTTCTCCTTGATGCATGCAAGTGATGAGAGAGCCAAGTAATAATCTCTTGAAGTGAAGCAAATTATCGTAGACCTATATATTTATAGATCTCTGTAATAGTTTTCTTTTCATCATGAAACTCCTAAGTTGATTAGGATTATAGTTTTCTTCTCATCATGGAACTCCTAAGTTGATTAGGATTATCTCTCTTATTAATAATCTTAAGTAGTAATTAGTTTTCAAGTCTAATAGGATTTTCAAATAATAAATAGAAGATGAATCTTTAATTGCTTTGTACTCTAGAGGTGGGGCCTATGCATGGGCATGTGGTCAAGTGAACCACACGTTCAATGCTAATATTCTCCCACTTGGGCTAATTGACTACAAACCATATCCTCAATTTATTATTATTATTTTATAAAAAATAATTTATTTTGAAAAATGACTCAATTTGGACTTACAAGTTTGGAAAAAAATTGACTTTGACCGGTGCACTGATAAAACTCCTCCCACTCAAATTTTGATTTAAATTTTTAATATGTGATTAAACAAATTTGTTGATGTGAAGCATATTGGTTACACATCATTAATGATGCGCTCCCTTCCATGATCACAACAAGGATAGCTTTGCTTAACCAAATCTTTAACAAGGGTAAAGTTATAATTTTTGACATGACATTTCTAATTTGGTGGGTACTGTAATGTCATAACTTTACATTCTTACTCTTTTTCACAATACCACATGTGCAAGTAATATAAGAGATAAGAATTACGAAATAGAAAATTTTATAACTTTAATGATCTCTTCAATAGTGTCAATATAACATAAAATAGTCCTCAGTAGGCAAATCCTATAGGCCCATATTTACAACATGTTCCTTACATGCCATTGGTGCTAATAACTTCGTTAATGGAACAACTATCATGAGATTCGTTAGAGCTTCAACAATAGATACTAAGCCATTTCGTACTTGTTCTTTAAGTACAAAGTATTTAACTTTCAAATACTTTAAATTGCTAGAATATTTGTCATTATTGGCAAAACGCTTTGTTGCATAATTGTCATAGTAAATCATCAGTGGCTTCGAGATACAATCATAATCTGAAGTCTTGAGATGAAATTACGCATCCACAACACATGACTTGTGGCTTCAAAGTAGGCCACATACTTTGCATGAAACGTAGATAGAGTGGTCAAAGTTTGCTCTGCACTCCTTCACGAAACTGCTCCGTTTGCTAGTGGGAAAATGTAACACTCCGATCCCCTTTGAGCCGGATTAGTGGCTCATTAGTGTGTGTTTTGTTTTGTTTATTTCTTTTGGACTTGTTTTGGGTCATGGATAGGTAGTTGAGTGACCTTTGACTTGAGATAGTTAGTTCTAAGCCCTTTTTCGTAATTTTGCTTTTGCTTTGCTCATATCATCTTTGCATCATCTTGGTGTCAGCATATGTATTTCGTTGAGCTCGACAATTTCCGTAACTGTGTCAGATCCGTTTGGAGTCAATTGGGGAAGATGGACCTTCGTGTGACTTGAACTGTAATTAGTCTTAACTCTCCGGACTTTGACTTAACTTCCAAACATATATAAATATAAGTTAGTTCCAGATGTCCAACTCCCTGCTCATTTGCTTGATCGTGCATGCAAGAGGAACTCCAGGAGAAGCTCTCCACGTTCTCTCTCTCTCTCTCTCTCTCTTCTTTCCTTCTCTTGATCGATTGAGGATTGGGTCCTTTGTTTGATTTGGGTTCTTCTCCATTCTCTCATCTTTGTGTATTGCTTGAGGTAAGTGGGTCCTTTGTGTTTCTTCTCCCAATTGCACCTCTCATTCTCTGATTTCTGTGTTTCCATCTCATGCATGGTTTCTTGCTTTGATTTGTCTTGATTTTAGTGGATTTGGAGCTTGATTTCAGAGGATTTGTCAGATTTGAGGCAAGTATAAGTAAAGGCTTGATAACACATATGGGTACTTTGTTTGATGGCTTTGATTTCTTCTTATTCTTTGTCTAGCATGTTTTACAGCCACATTTTGTGAATTTGGAACCTCTGTAACTCATTTTATTCAGTTTCTGTATCAAATTTCAGTTTCTGTACTCAGCCCGAATTCATCTCTGTATTGTACGGCTAAGCCGTGAACTTCTACGGCTTGATTTCCAGAGACTCGAAAATTGAGTTTTGTTCTACGGCTAGGCTACGGCTAAGCCGTAATTTGTCCTACGGCTGAGCCGTAAGCGAGCCGTGACCCAACCGTACCCCAGCCGTGAATTAAATCTCTGATCAGTCGAAACTTTTCTGATATCAGTACTCCTACGGTGAGGCTACGGCTAAGCCGTGGAATGCTACGGCTAAGCCGTGGATTGGTCTACGGCTAAGCCGTATACTGACTGTAGCTCAGCCGCAAAGGGCATTAGATCAGAGATGGAAGATGACCAGTTTAGCTGTGTTTTGAATGGAACCAAGGTTAAGCTGTAGTGCATAATACATCGAGAGCGTAAGATGTCTTCGGCTCAACCATAGGTCCCTCATAGCTAAACCGTTAGGCATGGCAATTCTGAAACATAACTTAGGATAATGGTGAGACTTGTAGGACTCAAACACGGGTTGACCACTCATGTAAACCGGCCCAATGGATTCTTGGAACGCATGAATAGTCTGTTAGGCTGTGACTTATTCATGTGAGTGTTGTTTTACTGTTAAGCACCTCCCCATGGGTGTTGGTTTAAGGGACGTCGGTGCACGCACAGATTACATTGCAACACTTTGATGGCAACGGTGCATTGACTAACTTAAAACTACATCAACATGCACGGTTAGTGACAGTGAACAACTAGCTTAGGACTGGCTTGTAATGAACCTTGATTCCGTATTAATCTGAGATGCATTGCATATTGTTTATGGTTTTGCCCTCTGTTCTGTTAATCTATGTTTATGCATTCCGTAGTCATTTTTGGTTTCGTCCTGTATATCTGTTCTATGCTTCGTTCCGCATTATGCTTTGATCTATGCTGTGCTTTGGATATTATATCTATGCTCTGCTGGCTTTGCTTATCTCTGAGTTTGGGTATTCCCTGGTGGCTCTGCCCAGAGGTTAACACGTGAGGATAAGATCCGGTCTTTGTCATCGGTGAGTCCAAAGCGGATAATCTCCCTTTCTGTGGATTTTATTTGATTGATATTGGTCTGGCTCTACTCCGCCTCAGCCCTAGGATGCCCGACGGGGTTACCTCCGGCTTAGATCTCTGTATCTCTGTATAACTGCAGTGTTGCTTTGTCTTGGGACCCCGGAACCCAGGAAACCGAGACCCGCTTGTACCTTTGGCCTGGACAGCGGTGTTCTCCTCTGCTCTGCTCTGCTCTGCTCTCTATTTGAGAGAACATGGTTAACGTAGTAGCCAACTAGTTCAGTATTCTATGTTTTGATTCACATATCATGTTTTACTTCTATGCACGATTGGCTTAGTTTCCTAATATGGAACTCTGTATTTAATCTTCTGTCATTATTATATCCCCTTTGATACTATGCGTGTTTCACCCCTGTTACTTATATTTGCTGGATCGTTGTATTCATTTGTGTTGTCTGTGGTGTTGCAGGCACAGATACCTTGCCCAGCTCCCCGGCGGTCGAGGAGGCTGCAGGGGCGAGTGTAGAGGCACCCTCAGGTTTGGCAGAGTGGGTCTGATCATCTCTGCCGAGTGCGTTCATGCATACTTCCAGTGGCTTTTCGTTTTGGGATTTTGAGTTTTGGTTTCAGGGGATGTGTATTCAGACTGTGGATCTTTGGACTTGTATTCTGTATAGTTTGTGTATATGGTTTTGGTGTGTATTTGGTTTTATATCAGTGTATTTGCCTTTGTCGTTTCCGTTTCGTATTTGCTTTGGCTTCCGCTATTTTCTTTGTTGCTTGCTATGATACGTACAGCTTCCGCGTACGCTTAGTTCGCACGTGTTAGATCCCTTGTGCGCGTGCATCTGGACTGGGTTTGGGTGCACGTGCACGGGAGTACGTGTGTCACAGGTTTAGCTTTTCGCTAACCCCCGAATTCTGGGCTCGGGTCGTGACAGAAAACATATGCTTAAGTAGATTTTCTAGTATCAGAACATCCTGCAAAGTTTAAATCAAAATATCCAATCACCTCCAAATGATTGGATCTTTTATATGTGAGCATGTATTTTTGATTACCGCTTAAGTAATGCAACACTTTTTTTGCCACTTGCTAGTGAAACATGCCCAAGTTACTTTGGTATCTGCTAAACATTCCCACTGCAAAACTTATGTCTGGTCTTGTACATGTCTAAGCATACATCAAACTGCCGACAGCTGCTGCATAAGGACACTTTTCCATTTGCTTCTTTTCTATTTCATTTTTTGGACATTGGTATTTACTAAATTTGTTTCTCTTGCTTATGGGAGTATCTTGTGGTTTATAGCCTTCCATATTAAACCTCTTGAAGATTGTTTTGATATAGGCTTCTTGAGATAACCCAAGTAATCTTTGAGATCGGTCCCAATATATCTCAATGATTATTACAAAGGATGCTTCACCCAAATCTTTCATATCAAAGTTTGCCTCAAGATAATCCTTAGTTTTTCGGATCATAATACTTTCGATAAAATTGAAAGATGTGATTATTTGATTGAACCTTAAATACCATTGTCTGGAAGCTTGTTTAAGTCCACATATTAACCTCTTTAATTTGCATACTAAACTTTCTTTTCCCTGTTCAATGAACCCTTCAGGTTAAACCATATAAACTTCCTCTTTTAGATTTCCATTTAGAAATGCTATTTTGACATGCATTTAATGTAGCTTTAAATTATAATGTGCTATAAGTGTCATAATTATTTTGAATGAATCTTTCTTTGATATTGGTAAGTAGATTTCATTGTAATCGATGCCTTCTCTTTGAGTGAAACCAGTCGGGCTTTAAATCGTTTGACATTCCCTTTAAAGTTCCTTTTAGTCTTAAAGACCCATTTACAGTCGACAGCTTTAGACCCTGCTGGTAATTCGACGAGATCCCAAACTTTATTATTGGCCATGGATTTAATCTTATCGTTCGTTACATTTAACCATTTATCAGAATTTTTACTATTTATGGCTTCTTTGAATGTCCTTGGATCTTTCGTCATTCCATTCTATGTTTCCTCAAGATACACAACATAATCGTCTGAGATTGCAGGCTTTCTCTTTTAAGTGGACCTTCTCAATTCTCATGTATCTATTTTATCAACATTCTGTTGTGCATCATTTATGATTGAATCATTTAAGACAGTCTGTTCTGGGAGTGTCTCTACGTTAATGGGTTGTTCCTTCTCTAAGTTATCTTTATGAATAATATCGAGAGGAATTTCATCACCATTATTTGCATTAGGCAACAAAATTTGTTCCCTAATTTCATTGAAAGTACGGTTACTAGTATGATGACTTCCACTGTTTTTGTGATCTTCTAAGAATTTAGCGTTATTGGATTCTACGATCTTGACACTATGGTTTAGACAATAAAACTTATACCTTTTTGACCTTTGTGGATAACAAATGAAAAATTCGCTAACAATTCTCAGATCTAATTTCTTTTCATGTGGATTGGAGATTCTTACTTTAAATGGACAAACCCTGACTCTGAAATGTTTTAAACTGGACCCACCGGTCCAAAATCAAATGGGGTTTTATGAACTTCTTAGTAGGAACACGATTCAAAATATAAATAGTCATCTTCAATGCTTCTCTCCACATTGAATCGGGTCAATTGGTATTACTCATCATGGTCCTAACCATATCCATAAGTGTTCTATTTCTCCTCTCAGCAACACCATTCTGCTCAGGGGTTCTTGGCACTGCATGTCACTCTCCGAAATCTGATATCCTTAGGACCCTCAAATCCCTAGGCATGACGGGTCCACAGCAGATAAATTGAATAATTTCTAAGTTGTATTAACATAATCCAAATGAACACATATAATTCATATCCTATATCAATCCACTAAATAAATCCAAAATGAGTGTAACTCTCAAACATAAAATAAACATCCTAAATGTAAACAAATTCCTAATTAAATCCTCTGAATCTAATGTAGAGTTCTGCAGCTCTTCCCATAATCCCGATTCCCACAAAGCAAGCTAGGTTTTCTCGGGTTCAGGCTTAACCTCAAGATCTGTGGGGGAAAAAACATGGGTGACTAAAACTCAACAGGTAATACAAACCATAAAACTTAGCAGACAGATAACAATTCTAGAAATCAAATCTAGAGTCACGGTTCGAGTATACGAGTATATCAAGAGGGTAAGATAACCACATCTCAAGGTATTTCAAATAATGAGTACATAACCAAATCAACAAGTAAAAGAAAGGCATCTCCATAGTAAACAAAATATCAAAATGTGTTCGCTAGAGTTAAGCCTGTGCCAAGCACAAAGTACTCACCAAGTACTAGCCATTTTCATATCCAAGGTGGCACAAAGCTTAAGAATACTGGTAATCTCCAAACAAAGTGGGAACTAGCTGCAGACTAGTAATATCGCACAATCCTAATGTCATACCAAAAAGGGGCTAAAATCTACGTGTAGGTTCACCACGGTGCGTTGCCCATACTTTAGAGAATGCCTTAAGAATACATGTATCAAATTCGAAATTCAAAGCCTTTTAAATCACAAAATAGCTAAGGGTTGAGATCACAATCAAACAACATATTCTCAAGATTTTGTTTACATTTGTCAGCATCTAAATTCCAATGACTATTAACAATCAACAATAAGTTTCACGAAAAATACATTTCATCATGATGGTGGCAAGGAAACAAGACTAAATTTGGCATAATCATCATGTATCAGTATGTCAAAAGTAACAAAGTATCCTAAAAATCTAGAATTATTTTAATAGTTCACAATTTCATATAATTAAATAAAAAAGAGACAAGGCTTGAAAACTCTATGGTTAAGGAACCATGGTAACACTACTTACCTGGGTTGTTAGCGATCGGAGAATTTGGCTTGACTGGGTCTGGAAATCCGGTGTGAATTCTTGTTTATGATGATATCAAGGTATGAAAATATAAGTTCATGTACCAATGAAGTCTTATGGGTTGGGCCCGAAATAAGCTGAATCTTACATGCACATTGGCTAAGTGGGTTCAAGTAGTTTTGGGTTGATACAACTTTAAATGGGCCAGAGTCATGTGGACTCAGTTCGAAAAAAGATTAAATGGTTATTCCATTCTGGTCACCAAATTTGTTGGAGAATCAATGAATGGGCCCATGACCCTTTAGCTATACTAGGTGGGCCATTTAAGTGTTAAGGCAATTGTGCTCATATGTAGAAGAGATAACAACAAACAAGGTGACTGGTGCTCATATGTAGAAGAGATAACAACAAACAAGGTGATTGGGTTCCATCCAAGTTTAGTGCTCAAACACATTAGTTGAGCCCATGGTTGATTGGGTTGGCTTTCAAAGTGGGCCAGGAAAACTACTTTAAAAGAAGATGGGCTGCTTATTTACCCAGCGAGGAGGAAGAAACATGGAAGGAAAAGAAAAAAACAGAACCAAGAGAAAAGAGAAGACAGGAACGAGGAGATAAGGGAAAAAGGGAAGAAGGAACAGAAGATGAGAGAAGCTGAGTAGCATAGAAATAGAATGAAAACTGAGAAGGGAGAGAACAAGAAAAGCGACGGAAAATGGAGAAGTGTTGTGATTTTCTGACATCACCCGTTGTGCGCATCCATAAATCACAAGATCAACAAGAACAAGCCACACACAAGAAAAGACACGAGATTTACGTGGTTCACCCAAACAGGGCTACGTCCACGGGCACAGAGACGATCATCTTCACTATCACAAGTAAAGTACACAGAGACACACGTTCTCTCACATCGTCTTACCTACGTGGTGTGGAAACACCACAGGCAAGAGAGCTCTCACCTCTCTTCAATTGCAAGATCTAGGGTTACAAACTATATATATAGTCTCCACTTTTTTGGCCACCAAGAAAGCCTCGGTACAATTACCAAAATACCCTTGACCTTAAACCAGTCTCTGGCTAACCCAGTGGACTCATCCGGCTAAATCGGAATACAAGATATATACCCAACAATTGAATAACATCACATGCATTGGTATCAGAGCCGAGATTGGTGTTCTTCGAATTTTTGAGCGAGGTGGAGATCGCTCAGTGGCTTGACGGTTGTGCGCATGAAGATCAATTGATTGAATCCTTGTCGAAGATTCGGATCTCTATTTTCGTAACAGAGGAAGAGAGATCAGGTTCATGATTTCTGGTTGGGCCACCATAGAATAAGAAGATGAGATTGGGTTCTCTGGTCTCATTGGGATCAGAGGAAAAAGAATTCACAGGTTATTTTCAGATCTCGGAGTAATCGTGGCTGGTTCGATTTCTAAGAACCGAGGATCTGGTTTTCCAGATTTGAGAAGGAGAAGACCGGAGCACGTTGATCATAGATGGGCCGCAGGAGAAAAATCGATTTCTCAGAGAAATTGGTTATGCAGGCAGTGAGATCGATCTCTGTTGCAGTGCACGAATCATAGAGAAGAAATCGGCCGTGCTTCTTGGATCGCGGGAGAAAAAGAAAGCAGTTTTGATCGTCGTCGGTGACCTGCTGTTGCCGGATCGTCGGGGAAGAAGACATGGACGGCAATCGGTAAAGAAGACGATTGGCCGAGATCCACGAGTTGATCGGAAGTGGGCCATCATTGTGCACGGACGTTCTGGGAATAGAAAATAGAGGATTTGAACTCTGTCCCTGCTTCAGATTAGATATGAGACAAGAATCCGACCTGGATTTGTTGAGGTCCCTACAGATCTCAAGTGGGCCACGATCGATCTGAAGGGAGGCCGAAGAAAAAAAAGGGATCACCGCTGCCGCTGCCACTGCCTGAGAAGAACACCACCGTTGCCCTCTCGGGTCTCGCCGATCTCTTTGTTGTCGGCGTCACCGGGCTGCACTGCTGACGGATCACACAGAGGAGTGGGACGTTCCGATTTGTTTCTCTTCTCCAGTCTGTTTCAAGTTCCAAATCGACAGTGAAGAAGGCTTTTGAAAGAAAAAACAAAAACAAGAAGAAGAAGTTTCTGGAAACTGTTTGGTGTTGCAAACGTGTAGCTGCCAGGTGGAGAAAAAGAAAAAAAGTAAGAAAAAGTGTATGGTGCTCTAAAGCACCACCATATCTTGTGCTCCCTGAGGCCTAGTTTGGGTTAGGCCAGGTCAGGTTTGGGTCAATTTGACCTGAGTGGAGTAGCAGCCAAGAGAAGCTAAACACCTGCATCAGCGTGACGCCAGCAGTATGGTCAAACTAGTTTAACCAGATCAACAGCTAGAAATTATTTCTGTGATATTTTGATCGTCCTATGTCTGATCGGAGATCCGTTTGCGCCTACGGACTCGTTTCGAGCAGATCTACACAGTGGAAGAGGTTGATTGGCTGTTTGTCGGTCAAGGAGGAGGTTTGACCGATTGGAGCGTTGAAACTTATTTATGTGATATCGGAGCCATCCAAACTCGGATTTCAGATCCATTTCTTCTAGCATGCTAGTGTTGACGAGATCTACAAATTGATGCAGAAATTAAGAGGAGATTTGAACAGATGTGGATTCATGCTAGAATCGAGTTTACTCGACCTGGTTGTTATTGCAAACCTAATAATAGGAGTCGCCGGCCTAGTTGCAAAGGGTTTGCTGTTTTAAACGAAGTTGTTCGTTTGGGGTTCACATGCACTCCGGATCGCATGTGATGTTGTTCATCTTGCCAAAGCTGGAAAAGCAGCAAGGAGGAGTTGATGCGTCAGCAGTTGTCAAACATGTGTTTGATTGATTGGAGGCCCGGTCAAATGGAGTTTTTTGACCGCTCGGAGGAAGAGGTTTCTGCAATTGTGAAGTCATCTGGGCTTGTATTCCCGATCTGTTTTGCTTGCATGCTTGTGGCGATTGGATCTTCACAGTGATGTTGAAGATGGGGCAGGATGGTGAGTGATTCAGATATCACTCAGATTCATCAATGGTTTCGAGCTTTTAGTTCGAGGTGGAGTTTGACGAGATGAACTTTGCTCAAAGTTCATTTGCTAGTTCAACAAATCAAAATGTTGAAGAAGATTGCATCGTTGGTGCAGTGACGTACCATTCAGCAAGGTACGTGAAGACATTGCTGGTTTTATCTCCTGGTGGTTCGAGTTGTGCGGAATTCAAGCCAAGGTGGAGATTGTTGGGTATATGTCTTGTATTCCAGTTTAGCCGGATGAGTCACTGGGTTAGCCAGGAACTGGTTTAAGGTCAAGGGTATTTTGGTAATTATACTGGGGCTTTCTTGGTAGCCAAGAAAGCGGAGACTATATATGTATAGTCTGTAACCCTAGATCTTGCAACTGAAGAGAGGTGAGAGCTCTCTTGCCCGTTGTGTTTCCACACCACGTAGGTGAGACGATGTGAGAGAACGTGTTTCTGTATGCTTTACATGTGATAGTGAAGATGATTGTCTCTGTGCCCGTGGATGTAGCTCTGTTTGGGTGAACTACGTAAATCTCGTATCTCTTCTTGTGTGTTGCTTGTTCTTGTTGATCTTGTGATTCATGGATGCGCACAACGGGTGATGTCAGAAAATCACAACAATTGGTATCAAATCCGAGGAACACCAACCTCGGGTCTGATACCAATTGTTGTGATTTTCCGACATCACCCGTTGTGCGCATCCATAAATCACAAGATCAACAAGAACAAGCCACATACAAGAAGAGACACGAGATTTACGTGGTTCACCCAAACATGGCTACATCCACGAGCACAGAGACGATCATCTTCACTATCACATGTAAAGCATATAGAGACACGTTCTCTTACATCGTCTCACATACGTGGTGTGGGAATACTACGGGCAAGACAGCTTTCACCTCTCTTCAGCGCGCAAGATCTAGGGTTACAGACTATACATATATAGTCTCCGCTTTCTTGGCCACCAAGAAAGCCTCGGTACAATTACCAAAATACCCTTGACCTTAAACCAGTCCCTGGCTAACCCAGTGGACTTATCCGGCTAAACCGGAATACAAACATATACCCAACAAGAAGAATGAGAAGGAGAAGACCACTGTTGGCTGGGGGTAGTAGCAGAGGAAGAAAAAGTAACCGAGGGAAGGTAAACCAATAAGAAGAAGAAGAAGATGGAGAAGAAGACAAAGGCACTGAGGTTGCAGAGGGGTCTGTTTGGATGGGAGGAAACCAGAAGAGAAGGAGAAAAGAAGAGTAAGTGCAGGAACAGGAAGAAAAAGAGAACGTTGGGAGAAGACAGCAAGAGGACAAAGAAGGAAAGCGGAAACAGAAAGAAGAGGAGAGTGGAGGACTGTAGCAGCAGAGAAGTTACTGGGAGGGTGAACTGGCCAGGATTGGTGTCTGGGTTCGTTAGAGGAGAGACTGCACCAGCAGAAGAGAAAGAAAAGAAGGAAAAAGGATAAGAGGTGCAGGTACTGTGATAAGATCGAGAATGGGGAAGATGGGACAAGAAGAGGAACAGTGGAAAAAGGAATAAAAGGAAACAGAGGGATCAAGCAGAGAAAACGAAGAAGAGAAAGAACAGAAGATGAAGAGAGAAAAGAGAAGGAAGTAGGAAAAAGACAGGTTAACTTGATTTAGTCCAGAACCAAGAGCAGAGAAGAAGATGAAAAACAGAAAGAAGAAAAGGAGAGAGAGGAACAGAGGGAGGAGACAGAGAGGACGAGACAAAGAAGAAAGAGGAGATGATGCGCAGAGAACAAATCAGTAAAGAAGAAGAAAGTGACGAGAAGAGGGAGAAAACTGAAATGATGGGTGAGGACGAACAGGGAACAGAGCAAGGGGAAAAGAAAGAAGACTGGGACGAAAGAAGAAAAGAGAATAGAGGGGGAGGGGAAAAAAGGGAACAGAAGGGAGAAGAAGCAGCAAAAAAAAGATGCAGAAAAGAGGAAGAAAAAGACAATGAAGAGGGGAAGGACAAGACTGGCATCGAGAGGTTGCAGGGACAGTCTGAAGAAGGAAGAAGTGGTGGAGGGAAAAACAAGAGATCACAGATGGGTTCGGGTACAGATGGGCTCGGCGATGGTGGAGACCAGGTCGTGAAAGGGACATGAATATGGTGGAGTCTGTGAAAAGGACTGAAATGGGTTCTGCGGGGGGTTCCTGTACTAATCGAGAGAGGGTTCTGGGTGACGAGGGTGGTGCCCGGACTGGTGACTGGGTGATGATGGTTGGTGCATAGGGTGGCCCGGTGACATGCATGGGTGATAGTGATGAAGAAGAAGGAGGAGAGGAAGAGAATAAGATGAAGAAGACAGAGAAGGAAGAAAGTGAGCCACAAGGGAAATCCAACGAATAGGAAACAGTTGAAAAGGAAAGAAAAACAGAAGATGATGAAGAAGAAGAAAAACAGAGAAGGAAACGGAACCGAAGGAAGAAAAGAGAAAACGATGGAGAGGGAATCAGTGCAACAGACGAGGAACTGGGGAAGAGTGGGAGCAAGAGAGAAAGAAGAGGTAGAATTTATGAACAATGGAAAGGGAGGAGAGAAGGAAGAAGAATGGAGCAACATGATGCGCAATGGCCGCCGAGAATAAGTGGGTTGGCTAGAGGAGATGTGTAGAGGAAGGTGACTAATTGTGTTTGCTTGGGTGGAAACTATTGAGAGATGAAGTTTACCAGATGGAGGGGTGATGAAGTGTTGTTGCACTATGGTGAGTTGTTGCTGGCTGTAGTTGGTTTAAGAACGGTGGGTCCAGCACTTGAATGGGAGGAGATGAAGGAATGCATTCAGACCGGCGCATATGAGTCGGGTGGCTGGTTGGCTAGTGAGGGTCCGGGGATGTCATGGTGATCCATGCTTGCTGGGTGGAGCCCATGGCCTGATCAGATGTATGGATCATGGTGAAGACTAGATGGGCCTCACGGATGAATGTTGATGATGATGCAGGTAATGATTTACATGACATGGCATGAATGACAATTGAAATCTAGATTATCATGCAAGAAAGCTAAAATAACCACTAGGAAGAGATAAAGGAGAAAGAGACCATACCTGAAAGAGAAGGAGAATACTCTATACTAAAGAGGGAGAGGGCTTAGCGTACGTAGATGTGATTCAATGGGAGAGAGTGGTTTCTATTTACAGGAAGAGATAAGCAAGGTTCCAAAAGAGTTTAGTCTTATCCAACTTAGCCAATGGAGTTTAATTCAAAGAGAATTTTATTTTAAGTAGAGTTAGGATAATCCAAGACAATCTAAAGGTTTAATCCACATAAAGTTTCAAGTTTTTTTTAGCACATCTCTAAACTATTCAAACTCCAGTAACTTATGGAACCCATAGAGTAACTAAGAAATTATCTAAATTTAAATAGCATCAAATCATAATAACATGTGGGGTCCATCAAGGTTAAATCAAGTGTCATGATTAATTCAAATTTAAAAACAAAAATTTGGATCTTTACATTGTGTATTAAGCAATAATGCCTTCTTCTTCTAGGAATCTAGTGAATGGCCTTGGATTATAGCATGATTCATTATATTGCCCATAGTATTCACCACTTTTATCTGATCTCACGACTTTAATTTTTTTGTCTAGTTGTCTTTCGACCTCCGCTTTAAATATTTTAAAGACATTCAAAGCTTCAGATTTATGTTTAATGAGATAGACATATCCATACTGTGAGTAGTCATTTATTAAGGTGATGAAATACTCTTCTTCAGTAAAACAAGGTAGATGCAATTTTCCACATATGTCTGTATGAATTAATTCGAGAAGGCCTGAATTCCTTGTGACAGTTTTGTTAATTGCCCTTATTTGTTTGCCTTTGATACAATCAACACGGATATCGAAATCAGTGAAATCTAAGTTTGGTAAGAACCCATCTTTCACCAATCTCACCATTCTCTTTATCGAGATGTGTCTTAAGCGATTATACCACATCTTAGATGTGTTCTCTTTTATCAGTTTTCTCTTTAAGCCCACATTCATGCTATAATTATTGTGCCGGGTATACAAGGTTTGTGCAAAAACTGAATCTAACTTTAATTTATATAAACCATCACATAAAGATCCACTACTAATTAAAATACCATGTCGATAAACATTCATAAATCCATTACCAAAATTAAATGCATAACCATACTGATCTAGTTTTTAAATAGAAATTAAATTCCGAGAAATGGATGGAACGTAAAAAGTATCATGGAGATCCAGTTGGAATCTAGTGTCCAACACAGTTCTGTAAGTCCTATTGCTTCGACTCTTGATTTTTGTCTATTCCTCATCATGATGGTTCTTTGGCCATTACTTGGACTCTAACTTGTAAAGAATACCTGCATAAAACTAAAAATATGAACTGTTGCTATAGAGTCAGCCCACTGGGTATTTAATGAAATATCTATTAAATGGGATTCGAAATATACAAAGGATAATTGACTGTTATTATCTTTCTTTTCGAACCAATTCTTCTTTTTCAGACATTTCTGATTGAAGTGACCCTTCTTACCAAAGAAGAAACATTTCTGTGATGTCTTTTTCCTTTTCTTCTTTCTCGGTTTTGCTTTCATCTTGTGCACATTGTCTTTATATTTTGGCTTATATTTTTCCTTGGCTTTTTCATGGGAAACATAATTAACTGTAATTTGGCCTTCAGCCTAAGTCTCCTTTCCCCTTGATCATATCTTGCAATCAATTCACCAATTGTCTATGGCTGTGAGTTCTGATTGTATGTTACTTTAAATGGTCCAAAGGCCGACAATAGGAAATCTAAGATGAATTGCATCAGATACCCATCTGAAATGCTCATATTAATTTCCTTGAGCTTAGCTGCAATGTTAGGTATGTGTAAAATGTGTTTTCTTACACCTTTGACCCTATTGTACTTAATATTAGTTAATTGAGATATTAGTGAGGATCCAAGTGCCTTATAAGTCACCTCAACTTGTATCCTAACAGCTTTGATGTAGTCCTTTGCATAATATTTAACGTCTATTGACCATCGAATACTTTTTGATATTGAATTGGTGATGATTTCAGGCTTACTTTATTGGATCTCATCCACTTTTCATATTTCCCTTTTTCAGTTGCAGAACTCGATTCAGTGGGCACAGGAGGTTTTGGCTTTTCTATGGCCGTGTCCAATTCTAAATAACTCAAAGCAATAGACATCAAATCTTTCCAATCAGTATAGTTTAATCCATCTAAAAGTGGGATGGATCCCATATAGGATGACAATGTAATTGAATTCAAAACTGAAAATAAATACATAACAAAATATAAGCTTTGAATTTAACATGCAAAAAATAAAAAAACAATAATTCAATTTAAATTTAAACATATAATAAATTCAAATTGGTGAGTAATAAGTACATCATCATGAATCACCTTTGGGTGAATATGACATATTAATTTATTACTATTTTTACTAATGAGACTGGTTAATAGCATATATCATGGATAAGTTGACTCTACCTTTAGGCATAAATTAAATATGTTCATGTCATACATATTAAGTATATCCTATCTCGTTTTTATGTGGTCAAGAGATTATTGAGCCTTTACGTCAATCTTCAATTTACATTTGAAATGCAATTTAGGTTGAATTAAACATCACAAAGTTAAATATAACGATCGTTTAACACAAAATACACAATATATCATAATTTTAAGTTACTTTGGCAACATCCAAATTGAATAAATTGTGAATTTTGCTATTGAGAAATTATAATCGCACCTTTAATGATCTAATGGGTCCATAAAAAAAATATTTCCCTAATTAGATTGGATATATTCATCTCAATGATTAAAAATTAATTGCCCACTTTTAACTTTAAGTTGGGCTTCAGTGAGAAAAAAAATCCAAAAAAATATTAATTGACTCATCTAAACTATTCAAATCATTAATCTATTAATTCAGGTTTTCTTATATGTGATTAATTATCCAAATAAATTTTTTTTTAAATTAATCACAAGCCTAATTTTTCTTAATTAATACTTTACAATTAAGGTATTCTTTAATTCATTGATAGATCCCCCTTAAATTAGGCATAAATGTGAAAACAAAATTACCCATGAACTTTTCTTAACTTATGATCAATAAATATTTGATCAATTAAATGCGGAATTAATCTTTAATGAATTAAATATGCACTAATTAAAATGCCATAAAATTTGAAATTTTCGGGTGGTTGATCCGTACCATTAATCTGATAGATCTAACCTTTATGTGTTCATAATAGAAAATGGATTGAAAATCCGAGTTCGGATGTATCTATGTCACTTTACTGTTTTAACGGTTCAAACAATTGGTCTGTCCTAATTGCTGACATCAACAATGTGACAACAGTTTTCTTATACTAGATTAATTCTATGATGGCTTGGATGGATACTATAATGTTATATGTGTAATATCCTATACGACCTTTATATATATATGCCTAAAGTATAAACAATTATATAAGTGGCAGAGGCTTAAACAAGGTAAAGCCTAGCCTTACTGGGTGTAGCTTGAATCTTATCACAAGGGGCGGTCCTTTCTTGAGAGCACATGGCGTATCTATTTTTTTTAGACATGGCCCATGGGTAATGACATCGTTGAGTTTCATATGCATCATGCACTCATGCCTATATGTGAGGCCCACCCTAAACTATTGATTCATACACTTGAATTTCCAAGGCCTAAGACACGTGATCACAGGATCACGGTCCCATCTTTAAGTTTCTTGATGATTAATTTATGTGGAAGCCAAATACGAACACAAAATAACTGAAGCATGCAAATATCAACCCAATAAATGCGTGCATAAAATTTCAGTAATATCAAATATTACAACCTTAATAGGTTATTTAAGATCTGAGATCCTTGAACCTGATGCTCTGATACCAACTATTGATTTATCATAATCACAAGATTAACTTTAATGGATCAGTTCTGAATAATACTGTACATAAATTACACGCATACCTGGCTTCGTCGTAGGTCGAGTGGGTGAAGAAGAACAAGTTATCTGGGCACGGGGTTTATAACTTACTTCTACTTTTCCTTGATGCATGCAAGCGATGAGAGAGCCAAACAATACTCTCTGGAAGTGAAGAAAGTTACCCAAGACCCATATATTTATAGAGCTTTATGATAGTTCCCTTCTTATCATGGAACTCTTAAGTTGATTAAGACTATCTTTCTTATTAGTAATCTTGAGTAGGAAGTAACTATTAGTTTCCAAGTCCAATAGGATTTCCAAATACCAAATAGAAGAGGAGTCTTTAATTGCTTTGAACTCCAGAGGTGGGACCCATGCATGGGCATGCTGTCAAGTGGATCACACATCCAATGCTAACAGTCCTAAGATCAAAATGTAACAAGGTCATTTACCAGAAAAAAAAAGCGCAATGAGGTCATTGCATTTTAAATATAACAGACCTAATAACAAAGAAACTTAGAGCATATTCTCCAACTATCCAACGGGTATTGTACTGGTATTGGGTACTGACATTTGTATCTTTATCATGCCCATCATGATTTCAGTGTTGGGTATATGTCTTGTATTCCGGTTTAGCTGGATGAGTCACTGGGTTAGCCAGGGACTGGTTTAAGGTCAAAGGTATTTTGGTAATTGTACCGGGGTTTTCTTGGTGGCCAAGAAAGCGGAGACTATATATGTATAGTCTGTAACCCTAGATCTTGCGCGCTGAAGAGAGGTGAGAGGTCTCTTGCCCGTGGTGTTCCCACACCATGTAGGTGAGACGATGTGAGAGAACGTGTTTCTGTATGCTTTACATGTGATAGTGAAGATGATCGTTTCTGTGCCCGTGGACGTAGCCCTGTTTGGGTGAACCACGTAAATCTCGGTGTCTCTTCTTGTGTGTGTGGCTTGTTATTGTTGATCTTGTAATTGATGGTTGTGCACAATGGGTGATGTTAGAAAATCACAACAATTGGTATCAAAGCCACAACAATTGGTATCAGAGCCGAGGTGGTCTTCTTCGGGTTTCTGAGCGAGGTGGAGATCGCTCGGTGAAGGTTGTGCATGGAAGATCAACGGATCGGATCTTCTTGGAGGATCTGGATTTTTCTGCAAGTGTTCTTGCAAGAGAAAGGGAGAAGATTGTCTTCGCCTTGTTGTAGCCACAGATCAGGTTTGCCTGATCATACGAAGGAACAGATTTGAGTAAAAAAAAAAAATATCGCTGCAGAATCCGGAAGCAAAGATCTAGCCTGCGTCTACTGCCACCTGCTGTCGCCGGAGCAGAAGATCAACTCGGGCTTTGGGTGTTGTTGATCGGAGAACGGGGGTTCGGATTCGGGTGGATTCGTCTCGATCAACCGAGAGTACTCTAAAAACTCTGGGCGGATTAGGTTCCTCTGTCTCTGAGACAGAGAAGAAGACAAACTAGAGAAGATCTCGGTGATGTGGCTGTGCACGGAGATGGGCTTCAACACTTGGATTTTAGTCTAAAACTGCCGCCATTGTGGCCGCAACAGGCTTGAATCGGACTCGACCTGGTTGTTGTTGCAAACCCAATAATAGGAGTCGCCGGCCTAGTTGCAAAGGGTTTGCTGATTCAAACGAAGTTGTTCGTCTGGGGTTCACATGCTCTCCGGATCGCATGTGATGTTGTTCATCTTGCCCAAGTCGGAAAAGCAGCAAGGAGGAGTTGATGCATCAGCAGTTGTCAAACATGTGTTTGATTGATTGGAGGCTCGGTCAAATGAAGTTTTTTGACCGCTCGGAGGCAGAGTTTTCTGCAATTGTGAAGTCATCTGGACTTGTATTCCCGATCTGTTTTGCTTGCATGCTTGTGGCGATTGGATCTTCACAGTGATGTTGAAGATGGGGCAGGATGGTGAGTGATTCAGATATACTCAAATTCGTCAATGGTTTCGAGCTTTTAGTTCGAGGTGGAGTTTGACGATATAAACTTTGCTCAAAGTTCATGTGCTGGTTCAACAAATCAAAATGTTGAAGAAGACTGCATCGTTGGTGCAGTGACGTATCATTCAGCAAGGTACGCGAAGACATTGCTAGTTTTATCTCCTGGTGGTTCGAGTTGTGCGGAATTCGAGCTAAGGTGGAGATTGTTGGGTATATGTCTTGTATTTCGGTTTAGCCGGATGAGTCATTGGGTTAGCCAGGGACTGGTTTAAGGTCAAGGGTATTTTGGTAATTGTACCAGGGCTTGCTTGGTGGCCAAGAAAGCGGAGACTATATATGTATAGTCTGTAACCCTCGATCTTGCGCGCTGAAGAGAGGTGAGAGCTCTCTTGCCCGTAGTGTTCCTACACCACGTAGGTGAGATGATGTGAGAGAACGTGTCTCTGTATACTTTACATGTGATAGTGAAGATGATCGTCTCTGTGCCCGTAGACATAGCCCTGTTTGGGTGAACCACGTAAATCTCGGTGTCTCTTCTTGTGTGTGTGGCTTGTTATTGTTGATCTTGTAATTGATGGATGTGCACAATGGGTGATGTCAAAATCACAACATTCAGTATAGGTTTTGTATCATGCTCAACATGATACAATGAGAATATGCACATTCCCGTCCATGTATGTCGGTACCACCATTTTTCTTAAAAATTGGAAGCATATATTTTTTTAATGCAAAACTATTTCAAGCGAAACAGGAAATTCCATGTAAAGATACTGTATCCAGAGCTTAGTGTCAATGATAATCTGTATCAGAACAAAAAAAACCTATATTGTACAACTAAATTAAACCTAATTAATATTGGGTGATGAACTTACTTAAAATTGTGTACAGAAGCACATGGAGTCGTTCATTCAGGACATTTTCTTTTTCTCAATTTAAAACTTGGTGCAACTCTTGTAACTTGGAATGAGCCTTGTACATCTGTAACAGTTGGGTATGCGTTCTTAAGGGTTGACTGCTCCATGATTTTCTAGGTTCTACTTGTGGTTAGCACTAATTCTCTATGATTTCTGTTTGGGACTGTTTTTGGGGTTGGTCTCTGTAAGGGCAGATCTTGGGAGATTTTACTAAGAACATTCAATTCTTGCCTTCTAGCTGGTGTTTCTTGCATAAGCCTGTGTCTTCCTTTTCAATTTGTACTTTGTTTTGGGGGTGTGGTTGCATTAGGGGAAAGAGAGAGTGGGAGACAGAGACAGATGCTCACTATTATGACCTTAACGCTGTGGATTTAAGTCACATTACCACTTAAAGATAGATAGACAGATTACCATCACTGGCTTCTTGAAACTAGAACCCTGTCCTTTAGGCCAGTCTTGATCTATTTTTAAAAATAGCACAATGGATTCTTTATGTTCTTTTTTTTTTTTTTTATTGATCAGTAAGAGAAACAAATTGGGATTACAAAGTAAAAACTACAAACAAGGGTCGGGCGGTAAATGAGTTTCTATTTGTTATTTGTCTTTTACATAGGCATGCTGTGTTTGATGCATTGTGGAGGTGCACAAGACCAACACATTTATGGGATCTTTTTGCGTTTACTTGTGGGCCTTCCACGTTCAACATTAGCAGCCCAAAGGTGCCATCACTGAATGAGTGTTACGTCTTCTCGCGAAAGGTTCTGTAATGTTTCAAGTAGTATAATAGAAAATAGGTCATTTCCTATTTCTAACAAGTGGTGGAGAATAAGTGGGGTAAATTCAAACTATACAATGTGTCATACTTATCCCTTCTTCTTGATTGTTCCTAAATCTATCAGGTAGATTTTTTTAGTTCATTTTGACTTCTTGGATGGATATAACTTTTCATATTTGTTCTGATTGTTCAAAATATATGACAACGTTAATTGTTTGTGCAAAAATGTATATTGATTCTAGTTAGGAGGAAGTACTACATCTACCTTTCTCGCGAGGTGTCGTTTGCTAGTAATTTCTTGGTGTCATCCAGGTTTGTTTTATTTCTCTCTTTTTCTTTCCTGAAGAGTACTATATGACCTTAGTTTAAGAATATATGACTTGGAAAGAATATAAAACAACCCCAAAAAAAAAAATAGAAAAGAAGAGACTGAAGAGGAGGAAAGCTTCTGAGACAATCAGAAGAGATGAAAGTATAAGCTTTAGAGACTAATCTCCCTGTTTCTAATAACAATATGTTGTGTTGTAATCACTAGAGCTATTCTTGCACGTTCATCACAGCCTTTAGTTGGTCTCATGATGAGCACAAGGAGGTAATTCATACACTTTTATGGTATTTATCAATCACAAATTGAAATATTTTGACAGTTTATGAACGGTTGTGAGAAAATATAATTAGATAGCTTTAGGTGTTCTATAGAAACTCTCTCTTATACTTCTATTGCTTATAATTTATGGTTTCTAAATGTAAAAAATAAGCAAGAGAAATAAGGAGAATCAGAAAAAGCAAAAATTCGGCCATATTATGGGATGAAGGCTTTTAACCGAATCATATATGATACTGTAAGCTTCACTTATAATGTTTAGGGAAATTTGTTTGTGTGTGCGTGTGCGCTGCGCACGTGCATGTTTGTGTGTTAACTTGTGTAATGATAGCATGATCCTGAGATGGGGAACCAGCCGTCTTAGTCTAATTTATAGTTTACTACTTGGTTTAGTCAGAAGAAAAATGTTTGGGTGGATTCAATTTCACAGGAAGTCTATGTAACTTAGTGCAACCTTCTTTATTTTCTTATAAGGTTTATTATATTAAATATATTACTAAATTGATAAATAATCATAATTGGTTACCAAATGTAGGAGATTTAGAAGTAGTGTTGCTCCCACAACCGAGGATTAAAGGTTTGAGGCAGTGATCAAACTAGTGTGATTAGGATATACATGTCGTTGTGGGGCTAGTACAAAGCCCATGACATCTACAATTGGGCAATAGATTTGTGCATAATTAAAGAGGGAGAATGAGGAGCTTAGGAGGCAACATTAAGGATGATAGGAGGCGCTTGGTGTTGCTAGAAACGAAGAAGAGTGAGATGACTTCGCGACTAGAGTCCTTAGGGGTCGTTTGTTTACCCCATTTACATATGTAAGCATATCACATATGTAATGATTTCATAAATTTTATGTTTGTTTGTAACATTTACACATGTGGTGTGTAAATTGAGTATGATTTTGATGTATAAATTATATGAAAAAAGGGTATTGAACTTTCCCACCTGTTGAGGTGGGAAACTGTTTCACACCCACCTCCAAAAGGCGCTGCTACAATATCTATCCGCCCATGACTCCTTTTATTTTTTTTTAATTTTCTGGTAACCACAATGAAGATCTGAACCGTCTAGAGTATTTAGAACATCCAAAACGGTTATGATATAAATTTTCAGCCGTTGGATCATCTTAAATCTTGAGATATTTATAATTAAATTCTAACCGTTAATATTCAATTCTGGGATTTTCTGGGCTCGATTTTCACAATCCGAACCGTTCATTTAGTTCAAAAGACCATTTTCACCTATGAGGTCAAATTTCAGGAGCTGATTCAAAATGGATCTTAAGATATCTTCAAAAAATATATCAGCCGTTGGATACATACACTATTGTTACACAGAATTTAATTTATTGAACATGTAGTCTGCTTTTTTCAAATTTCTGAATCATCACAGACTCAAATTCAAGATCTGAACCGTCGAATCTCTTTAAAAGGTCAAACATTAGTAGTGGATCAAATTTCAACCGTTGATCCTTCATATATTGTAAGACATTTACAAAAAATGATAGACTTTTTGATCTTCAATTCTAATTTTTGTGGACCTCTTTTTTCTAATCCAAACCATTAATCTTCTTCAAAAGGCCAACAATGCTTATTATGTTAAATATCATCACTTGATTCACCATGGATTTTTCAAAATTTGTAAAAAACTATAAAAGACATGTAAACCATTACTGCAATAAGATTCACATCGGAAGAGGTGTGAAAATAACAAACAACGAATTATTTTTCACATGTAAGTCATTTGCATATGTAAATGACTCACATGTGAGTCATTTACATATGTAAAGTATTTTCACATCACATGTGAAATTAACAAACAACCCCTTAGAGTCTTAGGTAGCCTCACGGAAGGCACATATGTATGCTGAGGTGCAAGCTGTGCTCAAGTTTTAGTTCACCACCCTCATTCAGCAGTTTAAAGAGTCAAAAAAATTCTGATGTAATGCATAAATATTGAAAAGCATGATGATCATGAGCTCTTTTTTTAAATTTTATATAAGCTATTTTTTTAATGTTAATGTAAACTTAACTTTTGCTACTCAAATACTTTTTGGAACTTAATACTTTTTAATTTGAAGTTGTGTTTCAATAGGTGGTTGTGATGAGATTTTCATTTTTCTTATTTAATTTAAGCAAGTTCATGAGAAGCAAATAAATGAAAAGGAAAAAATAATTAATAAATTAATATTATTTTTATTTTTTATTTTTAACTTTTAGTAGCAATAACAAGTCGTGGGTAAAACTATTATATGTAATACTTTTAGGGACGACTTGTGGTTGCTGCTAAACTATTAGCTGCGACTTAAAGTCACAACTAAATTACCAATAAAATTGTTATAAGTAATACTTCTAGTGGCGATTTGTGTTTGTCACTAAAAGTTTAGCTTTTAATTGCAGCAATAAGTCATCACTAAAACTGCTATGTCTAATACTTTTAATTGCGACTTATAGTCCTAGATAAAAGTTATACATTTAGTCACAACTAAAAGTTGCCACTAAAACTCCACTTTCATATGTTTATGATTTTTTTAACGGTGATTTTATACTTTTAGTGGCAATTATTTTTAAAATTAGCAGTGATAATCTTGTGATTAAATATTAGACTTTTAGTGACAATTTTCGTGTCATAGCTAAAAGTTTACTTTTAGCAGCAACGTTTTAAAATTATAGTTAAAAGAATTAGTGACACCATTTTTAGCGAGAACGTAGTAGTGATAAAAATACTACCGCTAAAACTTTTAGTGGCGACTTTATTACGTTTAGTTGCAAAAAAAATTCGTGACTAAATGTCAACTTTCTTGTAGGTAAATGGTTACATAGCTATGAGACAACCTCCAAAATTGATCCCAGGCAACTAAGCTATACGTCTTTGGAATTCATTTTGTTCTTGTTACTCATAACTCTCTTTTTTTTAAAATCTTTTTGAAGGGTATTTAATTAATAAATCATAAAAGGAGACAATGATCATGGAAACTAGCATCAAAATGAACTGGAGGGTTTATTCCAGATCATTCTATTAAAGTTAGAGAGGCTAGTTTGGAGGGTCCTCTCGGTGGCAAAAGAACTCTTGCAAGTAAAGAGAGTCAATTGGGTGATGAAAGTATTATACACACACACATACATACACACACACATATTCAAAAATGTTCTCCTACAAGCAACTAAATATGCACTCCAACTATGTGGGGCCCATTTTGGCCAACTTTGATTAGTGTTGGCCTTTACCATTTTGGCCAACTAAATGTATGGCAGAATTGTTTCATTTAATGAGTTTAGTCATACAACAGAAACATGCACTTGCTTTCTTGAGTAGGCTGTGGATTGCTATGTATTTGGTATTTCTATTTTTTTTCTTTTTATTTATTTATTTATTTTTGCTTGAAGGTAAATTTTATAAAAAGAGAAAGAAAGAAAAGATGAGGGCTTAAAGAAGCACCCCATAATACAAAGGAGAGAACTATATGTTAGGAGGCAGCCGCCAGGATCCTTAGATATCGCGCACAGATCACTGCGAAAATAAGTTTAAACGATAATGATTCAAGAACCATACCTGCGAGATCTTTCTGATTTGATCTCGGTTTTATAACAGCCTAAAAATCTCAGGATCTTCTACTGTATTCCTTTATGCTCGAATTCGCACCGGGGTGTGGGCCTCTTCTGTGAATTCTCCTTGCTCTAAAAAAACGAGATTTCTCTTGTATTTTCTTTCTAGAGAGTAATAGCGCATATGTATAGACTACAATAGGGACTTTAAGAAGGAAATAAGGAATGGGCTTTTTATAGAAATAAGAAAACCTAATTCGACCCAAATTAGAATCCTAGATCTATAAATTACAATTCAGTCCACTAAAGAATTATAATTGTACTCCTGCCCTTATTCTCAAAATAATATTTCGAGTTTCTTGTTATTAAGTGCTTATTAATCTCCCCATGTTAAGATTTCAGATATCCATTAATTAAATAATTACTAACGCCTATATTTAATCGATATCTTTATAATTCCTTAAGACCTTACACTTAATTTATTTGATATGTTGGACACTAAGTTCACCTGCAAGGTTTGACATAATCAAAATTTATAAGCTTCATCAAGGGGATATCATCAATCCCTATTGCGGGACGTGGATTCCGACAACAAACTAATATGCACCATACACGTAGTGTAGTCATTTAATTTACTGAGATCATTGACCTACAAAATGGTCTCACTCCTTTGTAAATCAAAATGCCAAATACTAAATGTACGTATCTATTATTTATATCGGGATTAAGAGTACAAGCTCTCATAATAACCATTTGGATGTTAATAATCTTATATAATCAGTATAAATATAATAATCCAAAAGTGGTCATGTTCAATATATATAAAGTGAATTAGCATAACGAGTCAAAACTATACTGTTTCCTGCAGTCAAGACAAGCCTACTAAAACATCATGTTACAATCGTACCGATGGTGTGTCCAGCTCTATCTAGATTGTGAACAACAATAACTTATATTCTATAAGAATCGACAAATAAGTCTTCCGTGCGTAAACTGAACTTTACATACCAACTTGTCTACTTTATAGAATAAAAAATGCACTTATGCACAGTAAATAATAATGCAACCATTTACCTATACAAATTCTCATTAAGATGGAAAAAAACAAACTTTACTAATAAGTAAATCAGTCAAATAAAAATATATAAAAGTATGCTTTTAGTATAAATTTCCAACACTATACACAGCAATCCATGATTAAAGACAATAAAGGCTCTCTGAAAAAAGAGAACTGCAAAATGAAAGAAGGAGATCAACTGAATATCTACATCAACTATGGAGCTCCCAAAAAGAGAAAACATAGTTGATTGCTATAAAAGAAATCAATGGTTGATTACTTCCAAAGAAGTTAGGACTGGATAAAGAGGGCAATATTGGAAATGGGTTGGATTGCAATAAGTGGGCTGCACTATAGAATTTCACTCAATTTAACTCAATTTCTCTTGCTTTAAAGCCTCGATGAATAATGTGGCATTGCCATTTATAAATTTAGCAGTAAGGTAACTTGTTTTTTCTTTTTTATATATGCTATAGGTCATAACCTATCAACATACTTTACGTGGACAATATTCCCACCATGTGCTCACCTTTTCCATGTCAACACTTCCACGAATCATGAAAATATCCCTAAGAAATATTATTATTACTATAAATTATTCTTTTGCCACATGCAATAATAAAATGATCAAAGTATTCTAATTTTCATTAAAAATTATGTTTACATACGTTTTTATTTAAGTTTGTAATAAGTTATCACTTTGACAATGTCTATACTGTGGTCTTGTATAGCATTTTGATTTTAATATTTATTACTATTTTATTTTGCTAACTATGGGCATTGGCCATTACAAATTGCATCAATAATCAACTTGCGTCAATTTTTTTTAGTTTATGAAGATTTTATATCCTTTCTTCAACTTTTTATTATTGCTAGGTGTCAAGTTTTAATGCATTTTATGTCCTTATTTCTTCATACCATGAGAAATTAAAATATATCAATTTTACAAAATAACAACTATAATAGGTCCTGGGTTCAGCACGCTCGTTCTCCTTTTCTTAGTGGGAAAAAGAAAAATAAAAATCACTACAAGGTTCAAAGGGCTTTCAGAAGGCGTACATACTTCAAAATCACCAAAATGATCATCGAATCTTCATAGGCCTACAAATGTTTGATGAATCTTGACCCGTTCCCTGCACTCTATTGTTGTGGTCACGGGGATGATCTGAATTGTTGTTTCTAAGCCTGTAATTGATACTGTAATTCTTAAATTCATTATTATATACTTGACTATGAGTCAACAGCATGACTAGTTTGAAGAATATGAGGAGAATATCGAGTAGCATATATAGCAAACTGGAAGTGTTATTTTACCTAAGGCCCAGGAACAACAATGCACTCATGTAGCATGCTTTTCGAACAAAACTTGGTTACAAGATTGCAAGAATTCTCATAAAAATGTGTTGGATCATAGCCTACAATTGTAAATGCAAGGCTTAGAAGTTCATTTCTAGGAAAGATGAAACAGGTATTAGACTCCCTAAATATATTAAAATAATTTCAATTGATTTGCCATATCATTATTTTAGTTTTGTAATATTTATATAAATAAATTAGTATGTAGTAGTTCCAATCAAATTACGTTGTATGGATATCTTTGAATTTCCATTCTCAGACTGTAAAGTTAAATTTAATACAAATGATGATTGTCTTAATTCTAATGATGATTCTTTTTTATTATAGGCTAAAAAATTACAAGTGCACCACTAATTTTTGAAGTTTTATGAAACTTTTCAAAAGTCTTATGATATATAAAATGTTATGAATAGCAAGGGGGCTCCTTGCTAGTTGGTTTTTGTTTCTTCCATCAATTTGGACTCTCATCAAGTAATTTTGACTATATGAGCCACGACATATTGGGTCTTGATTTCATCTCCAATCCACAAAAGAGCATCCCTTGCTCTTCCTCAATGTCTCTTCGTCTTCTAAAAGCACTCATCCAATCTAAATTACTCATGACAGTCAAAGCGTCATCTCCTTCTCTCTCTTTGTATTCTTTCGAACCTCTCCCGGTTATTTGGGCTTTGGAATTACTCTTTTGAGATACCCTCTCATTCAGTCTTCCGCTTATTAATGCATCGTCTAACGCCAGAGAGCAACGCCACCACGTGAAGCTCTACGACTTTCCATTTCCCAAGTCTTTTCTCCATCGTATCACAACAGAAAATACATTTGAATTCGAGGAGAACCATAAATGTTGCGGCTAGTCCTCAGGTGCACTGTTGATGGAGATCTGGTGGAATACTTGCTGGTGCTGGCAGAGATGAAGAGTACTTGTGTCCAGTTTAGACGAAGCAGGCTGTGAGCAGTTGTTGCATCCTTGGTGGCAAAAGAGTATATTAGGAAGTTGATGTTGTGTGCGTGTATATATAAGCAACCAAAATCAATAATCACTAATACAAAAAAACAAGCGATTTATGTGGTTCGGCAAATATGCCTATGTCCACGGAAAACCAATTCCTAGTATCAGAGAGATTGTTTGTGAGTGGAAGATCGACGGGTACGAGAGATTGTTTGATCGATCTCTGTGTGGTCCATCGGAAGAAGAAGACACGGTTGGGTTCTCGGGTGTTGCTCTGTTTTTTCCGGAAACAGGGCAGAAGATCGGCTGTGATCTGTTGGGCAAAGGTTGGCTGCAGATCTTCATCGGATAAGGGGTTTCTCACCGAGAAGAAGCCTGCAGAAGAGCACTACTGCAAAGAAAAAAAAAAGGGGCTGCAACTCACCAGTCGCCGCTGCTAGAGATCGCCGACTGTTTGTTATAGCCGCAGCCTACCGCTGTTCGCAGTTCCCGTGCTGTCGCCGCGCCTCGCCGCTGGTCACCAGCGCCGCTGCAGACTGCGGAGTGCTCCACCGTCTACAATCGGGTTGCAGAGAACAGACGCCTGTTAAAGGAGACGACCCAGGTTCTGGGTTCTTTTGGTTCGGGTCGGGTCAAATTAACCCGACCCGCCGTGGAAAGGTGTAACGACCCAGTCCCAAAGTACATCTGAATGAAAGAATATAAGTAATAATCCGTTCTAACCTATCGAGGCGCGCTTGGTAGCTCAACTGGTTAAGATCCCGGCTGTGCCTCGGGTGAGATCAGGGTTCGAGTCTATGCAAGGACAAAATCCCCACTGCGTACTCTGAGGGTAAGATAACGTCCTCTGTCCGCTCTGTATGATCAGTTAGGTGGAACAATACCTTCTCAAAAATGAGGAGACGCCTTTTAGGGACAAAACCGTAAGGACTTCCATAAAAACTATAAAGTTAAGCGTGCTCAAGTCAGAGCAATTTCAGGATGGGTAGCCTCCTGGGAAGTTCAAAGCGGACAATACCTCGATGGTGCGGAGCGGATTGTTACAGATGGTATCAGAGCAGGGGATGGTTCTCCTTTGAGTAGTGGCGGGGTTTGATGCCCCTTGGGTGACCTCTTGAGTTTGCGTCTTGGCTAGGGGCGGGAGCAAAGTCCCACATCGCTTATGAGGCCATCTTCGGTCCGATATGTGTGGATATGGGGACATATCCGGCTGAAGCTGGTGGGCCTGTAATGACCCAGTCCCAAAGTACATTTGAATGAAAGAATATAAGTAATAATCCGTTCTAAACTATCGAGGCACGCTTGGTAGCTCAACTGGTTAAGATCCCGGCTGTGCCTCGGGTGAGATCAGGGTTCGAGTCTATGCAAGGACAAAATCCCCGCTGTGCAATCCGCTCCGTACCATCGAGGTATTGTCCGCTTTGGACTTCCTTGGAGGTCACCCATCCTGAAATTGCTCTGACTCGAGCACGCTTAACTTTATAGTTTTTATGGAAGTCCTCACGGTTTTGTCCCTAAAAGGCGCCTCCTCATTTTTGAGAAGGGTATTGTTCCACCTAACTGATCATACAGAGCGGGCAAAGGACGCTGTCTTATCCTTAGAGTACGCAGCGGGGATTTTGTCCTTGCATAGACTCGAACCCTAATCTCACTCGAGGCATAGCCGGGATCTTAACCAGTTGAGCTACTAAGCGCGCCTCGATAGTTTAGAACGGATTATTACTTATATTTTTCCATTCAGATGTACTTTGGGACTAGGTCGTTATAAAAGGAAATTTCTAACCTATTAAGAAACTGCTGTTTGACAAAACAGGAAATTCCTAATATTATTAGGGAAATCACCTCAGATACTGAACTCAATTATGGTTTGGACCCACTTGGCCAACAGTTGAGGCAGGGGATTTGAAGGTTTTTTTTTTTTTTTTTTGGATTTATTGGTAGAATTGAAAGTTTGATTTCGCTGTTTGGTTGGGCCTTTGGATCTAATTTATTTCCGATGTTGAATCTCAAGTATTGATGTTATGAGAAAAAATATCCATATCTTAATGTAAGAAATCGTGTGGCCCGCATGCCACAGGTCCCACGTCAAATCAAGCAGGGCAGATGCCAACAGAGATTGCAATCCCAGTTTAATATAAGACTTGATCTAGGCCCCACTATGAGACTCCCAATAGGATCAGTGGATGTGGGCTTGTGGTGGAAATGCTTCTAGTAAGTATGACTTGTCTATATAAGCATAAGGGAGCCCTAAGGTTGGAATTATTATTATTATCTCCACTCCCATAGAAAAGACAAGAGGCGAAGAGATCTCCGACTGTGTAATGGAGTCTCCTCATCCAGATCCATCAATTGGTATTAGAGTCCGACACGATGTGTTCTAACGATTCAGATATGAAGTTGTAGTTTTAGATCGCCCAAATCTAGGGCTCCTTTTGTGAGCAGAAGTTCTCGGGTTTCATAGTCACTGCATTTTAGTCTCGAGAAAGAAGAAGACTGCAAATAGGCATGCTGACCGATGTTGGCAAAAGCAAAGGGAGTAGTCAACATCGTTTTTCTATCCTTCGCTGTTTTCTTTCTCCACAGAAGATGGCCTGATTTGATTTTGTCCTTTTATATACTATAAAAAAATAATAATAAAAAAGAGGAGGGCAAGTGAAGATCCATTAGTTGACTACTCCTATTCAAGCCAAGCGACAACAACAGCAACTCATTGCTGATGTAGGCATCATTACTCAAGTGCAGGCATCGTTGTTCTACCTCAGCCAGCGTGCAAGCTTGCCTGTCCTTTCTCTCCTTTAATAGGTTAGGTTAGGCGTATCCAACCTGACCCAGATTTGATCCAACCCAGAAGTGTTGATGCAAGCACTCTCATGTAAGTGTGAAGACGTCAACGCTGATGCAGAGATCGTACAGTTGACGCAGATAGGGGTGTGGATCACCATAAAATTTTCAAATTGCTATATCTTGGCCATCTGGGTTTAGATCGATGACCCGTTTGCGCCTAGGAATTCTTGCAAACAGATCTACACATTGTCAACAAAAGGAAGGCGATCCAACGGTTTAAACAAAAGGGTGGTATTTTTTCCCCTTACGATTAGTGGTATCTAAATGATCTTTTAATTAAAAAAAATCATATTTTCCAAATCAGCTTTGTATGATCTTGCAAAGGTCGATATTTTTAATGGTAAGAACTTAACTGTGTGGAAGCATTGGATGGATGCATTGCTGCATTTTGAAGGATTGACTTGTGGGATTGAATCTGATCTGGTCCTGTAACACTCCGACCCAACTTAATCCGAATTAGTGGTTAATTACGTGCGATTTTGTTGTTAAGTGTGTTTTGGTTTTGGTTTTGCTTTTCTTGGGTTTTTAGTCTTGGATAGGTAGTTTGGTTGAGTTTGACCTGGGTTAGGTAGTTCGAGCCCTTTTTCGTAATTTTTGCTTTTGTTGGATCTTGTCAGTTTTGTGTCATTTTGATGTCAACACGTGTATTTCATTGAGCTTGTAAATCTTCGTAATTGACTTGATCGCAAATGACCTTGTTTGTTTCTGTTGGATCGCTAATTGACTCAAACTGAAAATTATGCTAATACTTGGACTTGTTTGTAAATTGGACTCACTTTATCTTATAAATATCCTACCTACCGTTTCTCTCTCTTTCTTCAACGATCTTTAGCTCTGCTTGTGTCTCTCGTTCAGCTCTCTTTTTCTTCCTTTCATTCTGTCTTGTTCATGTCACAACCCGAGCCCAGGGACCGGGGGTCAGAGGGAGTCTAACCAATGACACACGTACTCCCGTGCATGCACACCTAGACCCCGTCTAAGCATACACACACAAGGGATCATTCACACGTGCAAACAACTGTACGCGGAAGCTGTACATATCAAGGCATATAACAACACACCAAGAGACATAGTGGATTACAACAATCATGAACTGATAACAAGAACAAATTTACAAGAACGTATGACAATATAGCGGGCTTACAACAATCAAAACTCAAAATACAGATATCACTCAAGGCCCACGTTACAAGTACAGAAAAATCCCCTCAATAGACTCGGATTCAAATGAATGGGGAGAACAAAATGATGCAAACCGTACTCTGGAGGATGGATCAAGTCAACTCCTCTAGGCCGGAGGGGGCCTCGCGAGCCTTTCCTGGAGTCGGGTCGACCGACGCAGGATCGGAAGAGGGATCTGAGCCTGCAACACACAAAGACAACTCATAAGTACGACGACTTAGCAAACTATAAGCCACAAGACGATAACACGAATTGCATCTAAAGTGAGAAATAGTCATAATGCAAGATCTATAGAAAGCATGTTCGTATACTAAGCAATTATGCAAATGAATAAGCATGCTATCAGAATCATAAACAGATAACAGTCAAAGTGGCTACTACATTGGCCATTTTCTCCCTTTCGAGAGCAGTCGGAATGAGAACACCAGCGACCGGGCCAGGGTACGCATGGGTCTCTAGTTCCCGGGGTCCGGAGTCCCAGGACAGAACACTCTGCAGAGGCAAACACATAACTAAACCAAAGTTAACCCCGTCGGGTATCCTAAGGCTGAGGCTCAGTAGTGCCATATAATAATCACAATCAAATCGGATGATGCACCTCAATCAATCATACCATATCACATACCACATGCAGATCGCACATATCACGCTGAACAAACAATAGGAAGTGCATCACATATACTGATACTGAATGCAAATAAACTGATACTGAATATACATAAGCAAATAAAAGAAGCACTGACAATTCGTATCCGGAACCATCACTGACTCAGAACTCAAGTACTCAAGTAGAGCAACGGGAAAACACAATACACAATAACAGAATGGTCCCGCCCGGGCTTCGCTCTGGGGTTGCTGCAGTTCCCACAGAATCGAGAGGTCCAGCGCAGAACACATAAGAGGGCATAACCGAAATCAATATGCTATACAAATCAGAATACTTTTACGAGTCAAGGTCGATTACAAGCCAATCCGAGCTAATTATCCAGTGTTTCTAACCGTGCATGTTGATGTAGTTTTAAGTTGTCCGATGCACCATTGTCTAGTGTTGCAGTGTCTGGAATGTGCACCGAAGTCCCTTAAACCAACACCCATGAGGAGGTGCTAAACAACTGGATAATAGGCATGAATGATTCGCAGCCCACGAGATCATTCACATCATTCAGACATTTCCATTGGGCATGTCCAGGTTAGCTACATTCTAACATGAAATTCATAACGGTCTCTTTCTTAAACCTAGTCCTTTTTATTCCTTTTCCAGGTTCACACGGTGTAGCCGTAGGTAACCTTACGGCTTAGCCGAGGCATCTTACGGCTTAGCCGTAATATACACTGCGGCTGAGCCGAGGCTCCCCAAAATGTCCATCCGGATTTACGGCTCAACCGTATTTTGCTCTACGGCTCAGCCGTATCCTGGTCCACGGCTTAGCCGTAAGACAATGTACGGCTTAGATCAGGCTGGGCCGTAGAAGAATGGCAATTTGCCAACTCTCAGTTATTTTCAAATGTCAGTCTGTATTGTTCTACGGTCAGGGTTATGGCTGGGTCTCGGCTTAGCCGTAAGCCATTTCACGGCTTAGCCGTAGCACATTTCACGGTGTAGCCGTGAATGCACGGAGTCATTTTTCTGGAATCGTTACAGTCATACAGAAAGTGAACAAAACGACTGAAAACAAGAAGATAACAGCAAAATGAGCTCAATAGGGCTGTCTAATACTGAGAAACACAATGAAGACTAAAACACAACAATCAAAGCAATATCAATCGGTGTTCATACTACTTGGGCTTATACTTGCCTCACAAATGGAATCACGTCGTGGTTTTGGCTCAGTCCACCGGGAAACACGCACACAACTTGCTCCTTTCTTCCTCCCTCAAGCAACAGGAATAGAAAAGGAGAAGGAGAGAGAGAGAGCTGAACGAGAGAGAGACGCCTGAGAGAGAACGAGAGACGATCGAGAGAAAAGAGAGAGTTGGTAGGATATTTATAACTTAAATTTGAGTCCAAATTACACTTAAGTCCAAACGGCTTACACAAATGTCGGTTTGAGTCAAATGACGGTCCAACGAGAGCAAACAGAAACATTTGGATCCAAGACAGTTACAAAGATCGATAAGCTCAACGAAATACACGCGATGACGTCAGAATGACGCAAAACTGACAAGGTTAATCAAAAGCCAAAATTACGAAAAAGGACTCGAACTATCTAGACCAAGTCAAACTCAAGCCAAACACTCGCTCTAAGACTCAAAGCCAAGGAAAACAAAATCAAAACACACTTAACGCTAAAATCACACGCAATTACTCGCTAATCCGGATCAACTCGGGTCGGAGTGTTACAGTTCACTTGAGGAATGGAGCATTGTTCGTCCTCTTTGTGTGTCTTCAGTGGATTGAGGCAAGGCAACGACTGTCGTGTGTGTGATTTCTTTTGTGAGGCAAGTATAAGCACAAGTAGTTTGAACACTTATTGGTATTGCTTTGATTGTGTGTATATTTTACTCTTCTTGCATGAATCATGGTTATACAGCTCTATTGAGTAAGCTTTGTTCTTATCTTTCTGTTTCCAGTCACGAGACAACCATTTCTGTATTTCTGTAATTGTTTCAGGAAATTGACTCAATGCCCTCACGGCTAAACCGTGAACTGCGCTACTGCTGAGCCGTGAAATGCCTTGCGGCTACGCCGCGACCCAGCCGTGACCTTAACCGTAGAATAATACAGGGTGACATCTGAAAAAACTGAGAGTTGGCAAATTTGCTACTCTTCTACGGCCTAGCCTGATCTAAGCCGTTCAGTGTACTACGGCTAAGCCGTGGAACAAGATACAGCTGCGCCGTAGAGCAAATTACGGTTGAGCCATAAATGCGGATGAATAATTTGGAGAACTTCGGCTCCGCCGTATTGCAGATTACGGCTAAGCCGTAAGATGCCTACGGCTAAGCCGTATGTTCACCTACGGCTACACCATACAACCCTGAGAAATACATAAAAGGATTAGGATTAAGGAAGAGACATGATATGACTCTCATGCTAGAATGTAGACAACTTGAACATGCCTAATGGAATGTCCGAATGACATGAATGATCTCGAGGGCTGCGTCTCATTCATGTGTGTTATCCAGTTGTTTAGCACCGTCCCATGGGTGTTGATTTAAGGGACTTTGGTACACTTTGGTAATAGATGCAACACTCCTCAATTGAACAACTGTGTATCAAATACCTTAAAACTACATCAGCATGCACGGTTAGAAACATTGGATAAATAGGTTAGGATTGGTTTGTAATTGACCTTGATTCGCCAAAATAAATCTGATTTGCACAGCATATTGCTTTCGGTTTTGCCATCTTATGTGTTCTGTGCTGGACCACTTGAGTTAGTGGGAAATGTAGCAGCATCCCCAGAGCGAGGCCCGGGCAGACACAATCTACTACTATGTACTTGTCATTGCTCCTGTGGAGCACTTGAGTTCAGTGATTATTTGTTATTTGTACTCATTCGTCAATGCGTATTCGCATTGGTTGTTCGTATTAACATTCGTATTGCGTTTCGGTATGTGATGCACTTACTATTATTTCGTTTATTGTGATAGCTTGTGATATGTGCGATCTGTATGTGATATGGGTTGATGTGCATCATATGATTTGATTGTGAATGTTTATGTATGGCGCTACTCAGCCTCAGCCTCGGGATACCCGACGGGGTTGACTTTGGCTTCGTGTGTGTGATTGCCTCTGCAGAGTGCTTTTGTCCTGGGATTCCGGACCTCGGGAATTAGAGATCCATTCGTACCCTGGCCCGGTCGATGGTGTTCTCATTATGCTTGCTCTCGAAAGGGAGAATATGGCAAATGTAGTAGCCACTTTGACTGTTATCTGTTTATGATTCTACTCGTATATTTATTCATATGCACGATTTGGCTAGTAGACGAACATGCTTACTATAATATCTGGATTTCTATCTTTGCTCATTGCTAGATACGATTCGTGTTATCTTCTTGTGGCTTATATTTTGCTAAGTCGTTGTACTTATGAGTTGTTTTTTGGTGTTGCAGGCTCAGATCCCTCTCTCGATCCTGCGTCGATCAACCCGACTCCAGGAGAGGCGCACGAGGCCCCCTCCGGCCTAGAGGGGTGGACTTGATCCATTCTTCAGAGTGCGGTTTGCATCATTTTGTTCTCTCCTCCTTTGTGTCTGAGCTTATTTGGGGGATTTTTTGGTAGATTTTAATTTGGGGTCGATTTATGTCTGTATTTTGGTTTTTGGTATAGCCCCTTTTTTGTTGTATCTTTTGTTGTATATTGTTGTAATCAGTTTAAGTTTCCGTAAGCATTATGTCTTTTGTTATCTTGTGGTATGCCTTGATACGTTCAGCTTCTGCGTACACTTGTTTGCACGTGTGATTGATCCCTTGTGTGTGTACATTTGGGCGAGGTCTAAGTGTACATGCACGGCAGTACGTATGTCATTGGTTAGGTTTTCTCTAACCCTCGATTTCTGGGCTCGGGTTGTGACAGATCCCTAAGCCCGTTGATGATGCCTCTAAGGAGGACCATGAATTATATGAGCAATGGGCCTTTGATAACAAATCAGGGAGGCATCTATTGATCGAATTCATATCCAGTGAGTTGGTGAAACAGTTTGAACACTTCACTACAGCAAAAGAAATTTGGGATTATGCTATGGACAAATATGATGAAACATCCAAATCTCATCTGATTGAGGCATTTAGCACATATGTTAATTATAAGATGCCAGAGGGGTCATCTATAAGGGATTACATTGACAAAATGTCGGTCCGACACAGTAATCTTGCAGCCTTAGGAAAATAAATGGACGAAGATTTTCAAATCATGTATTTGCTGATGAATTTTCTACCTTTGTGGGAGAATATGTCTCAAACCCTTTGCCTTCAAAAGGGTGTAACTTTTAATGAGGTTGAAGCTAAATTACATGCTGAAGGACAAAGGTAGGCTACCTATGGTATAACACATACAAATTCTGCTATAATTACTAGAATTAAGTGCTATATCGGTGCGTTAACTACTAATGTGAAAAATAAAATAAAATTTAAAGGTAATCCAAAACAGAAACATCCTAAAAATGTTGTTTTTTTAAACTATGGAAAGCCTGGACACTTTAATTCTCAGTGTAGAAAGAAAAAGGGTGAGAATAGCCAGCAAAGTAAAGTGATCAAAGAATATGGAGATTATGTTGAGATGGTATGTGGAGATGGTCACTGATTTCATGATGGTAGACACCAATGACAAGAATTGGTGGATTGATTCTGGAGCCACTAGAAGCATATCAAGGACCAAGGCTGAATTTATCTAATTCAAATAAATGAAACCCCAAGAACAAAATATATACTAGGGAATGAAACATTTTGTGATGTGTTGGGGATAGGAAAGTTAAATCTCCCTTACCAACTGACAAATCCCTTTATCTCTCCGATGTCTTCTTTGTTCCCTCGATGAGGAGGAGTGTCATCTCTGTGAGCCAATTGGCAACGAATGGATTTGAAATCAGATTTGAAGACAATGAGGTTACTATTAGAATGCGCAGTAAAGTTTTAGTCCATGGTTTTCTTTTTGAAAAATTGTTTTTGCTAAATATTCTTAATAATGAAGTAAAGTCCACTTCTGATTATTTTGTATGTGTGAATATATGCATGAATGGTTTGGCAATACTATAGCATTTGAAATTGGGCCACATTAATAAAAATGGAATCAATAGAATGGTTAAATATGGACTTTTACTAGACCTAGTTAAACTTGAGTACCCCATATGTGAAGCATGTATAAGTAGGAAGATGGTTGAGAAATCATTTCCAAAAGGAATTAGAAGTTTTGAAATTTTGACTATAATTCATTTAGATATATGTGGACCAGTAAATGTACACAATAGAACTGAAGAGGACTATTTCATTACATTCATTGATGATTACATCCAATATGGGTATGTGTACCTAATTAAATATAAACATGAGGTCTTAAAAATGTTCCAAACATATGCTACTGAAGTCCAAAATCAAAAGGACAAGAAAAATAAAGCAAATTAGATTTGATAGAGGGGCTGAATATACTTCCGAATTATTTAAAGAATATTGTGCACGTGAGGGAATAATTCATGAATATTCAATTCCATATACCCCATAGCAAAATTGCATGGTTGAGGGGAGGAATAGAACTTTAATGGATATGGTAAGGTCAATGATCAGCCATGCGAGTCTTCCACTGCAATTGTGGGGAGAAGCATTAAACATTGCACAATGTATTTTAAACAGAGTACCTTCCAAGAGTGTGCTCAAGACCCCATATGAATTATGGACTGATACTAAACTAAAATTAGAATATGTGAGAGTTTGGGGTTGCCTTGTACACATCCTGCTACCACCATAGAAAGACATAAACTGTAAGCAAAAACAAAGAAAAATTGTCTATTCGTTGGTTACCCATTATATTCTAAAGGATACCGTGTACATGATCACGATAATAAGATAATCATGGAATGTCGAGATGTATTTCCTTGAGGATCTGATGGTCAGTCTTAGAGTAAGATCACAGAGTGTAGAGTTGTATGAAATCTCTATGGGCAAGGGGGTTCAAGCAAGTGGGGGTTCCAACGAAGAGGATGTTGGATATAGAATTCCTAGCCATGTCCCATTTGAGGTGATTGAATAACCCAATGAGCCAGTTGGCAGGCTGATTTGGGCAAGGAAACAACTGGCATATCTAGATGATTATTGCAGTTTATTGGAAACTGTGCACGATTTGCATCCAACCTCCTACTCTCAAGCGGTCAAAGTGCAGGATGCACAGTATTGGCTAGAGGCTATGAGAAAGGAGATAGAATCAATTAAAAAGAACCAAGTGTGACAATTGGTTAATCTATCTAAAGATCGGAAAGCTATTGGATGCAAATGGATTCTTAGAAAGAAATTTTAGAAGGATGGATCATTGGATAAATATAAAGCACGGTTAGTAGCTAAGGGATTCACACAAGTGGAAGGAATAGATTATGAGGAGATTTTTTCTTCGGTCGTAAAATTTCAATCCATACGAACCTTAGTAGCATTGGTGGCATATTGTGACCTTGAATTGCACCAGATGGATGTGAAAACAGCATTCTCGAACGGTAAACTAGAATAAGAAATTTATATTAAACAACCCGAGACTTTTGTGGTGCAAGGTCATGAGGACAAAGTGTACAAACTTAATAGGGCATTATATAGATTAAAACAGGCCTTAAGACAATGGTATAGAAAATTCGATCAAGCCATATGTGAAATTAGATTTGTCCCAAATAGTGCAGATATATGTTTTTATATTAAACGCAGTGGGAGTTGTTATTTATATTTGTCACTATATGTAGATGACATTTTAATCGCTAGTAATAAATTAGAAGCCATAGATGAAATCAAACAATGGTTAAAGTCAAGATTAGACATGAAAGACACGGGTGGGCAAAGTATGTCCTTGGTATTGAAATAACCTGTGATCGTCTGAATAGGATATTGACTTTATCACAAAGATCCTATTCGGAAATTGTGTTGAAAATGCTTGATATCGTTAAGTGTAAACCAATTGATACCCCTATTTACAAGAGCAAAAAATTGTTTAGCGATCAAGGACCCACAAATGAGCAGGATAAGGACATGATGAGATTAACCTTATGCTTAAATTGTTGGCAGCATCATGTATGTGATGCGGTGTACAAGACCAGACCCTGCATTTGCCGTGGGTCTTGTAAGTAGATTCCTAAGTAACCCAGAATTATAACATTGGTATGCGTTTAAGAGAATTCTGCGGTACATCAAAGGAACAGTGAATCTTTAACTATGTTATCAAGATGAAGTCTTGGAATTGCACGGCTATTCAGATGCAGATTGAGCCAGTGATTTAGACCAGAGAAAGTCCACAACTGGCTATGTATTTACCCTCGGAAGAGGTGCAATTTCTTGGGGTAGTAAGAAATAGACCTCCACGGCTATATCAACAGCCGAAGCAGAGTATATAGCTTGTAGTACAACAGTCTAAGAAGCTTTTTGGTTAAAACACTTTCTATGTGATTTGGAGGTAATAAATGAGAAGGAGCCTATCCCAATAAGCATAGACAGTACGTCGACCATGTCTATGATAAATGAGCAAAAGATTAACAGCCGATCTAAATATGTTGAGATAAAATATTACTTTGTTAGAGAGAATGCTGAAAAGAATGATATAGAGATTTTCTATGTGCCTTCAAAGGAATTGATGGCTAATGCTTAAACCAAGGCTTTGCCTGCAGAGGTTTTTGCAAGGCATGTGATGTGCATGGGATTGAAAAATGTTTGATGTACATGGCATTCGTGCTAAGTGAGAGATTGTAAGAAATTATGTGGCTCGCATGCCACGGGTCTGACGTCAGATCAAGTAGGGCAGATGCCAACAGAGATTGCAATTCCACTTTAATGTAAGACTTGATCTAGGCCCCACAATATGACTCCTAATAGGATCAATGGATGTGGACTTCTGGTAGAAGATGTCTTTAATAAGTGTGACTCTTTGGAATTTGTCTATATAAGGATAAAGGAGCCCTAGGGTTGAGATTATTATTATTCTCTCCATTCCCGTAGGAAAGGCAAGAGGCGAAGAGATATACGGAGCTTCCCATCACTGGAACGCACATAGATCTCCGGCCGCGTGACAGAGTTTCCTCATCCCGATCCATCACTTAATCGATTGAAATGTAAGATGAAATGATAGTTCTTCGATCTATCATGTCAATAGGATTAAATTTGATTTGTGTCAACTCAATGATCATGTTGTAGTTTAGCCGTAGACACATGTTGAAGCTCTTTTTACTTTGGCAACATTTAATTATTGAGATTTTTATAAAATAATTAAGCTTAAACTTCAATTAAATAAACTTATGAAAAATATATATAAACTTTTAAGTTATAAACTGCAAAAGAATGGTTTGTACTTTTTTTTTTTTACCAAAATACCCAAATTGATGATATTATCAACTAGTTGATGTTATCATCAATCAACTATTAACAAACCCAAATCCCTCAGTTGCAAACCCCATCGTCTTTTTCTTCCTTTCACTACACCTCACCGGCCAGCTCTCATTTATTTGTCAATACTCCTCCAATAACTCGATTCTACCTTCCACAACTGCTATGTGGGTCTAACATCTACATCATAAACAAGACAAACATTGAAAAAGCAAGATGAAGGGAAGACTCTCTTCGTGACTTGAGTTGATAGGCAAGTCTAGGTGGGTGACTTGAGATTATTCTTAATAGTTTGATATCCCAAAAGAGCTCATGTGCAAAGAGTAACAGAGCTCCTATGTGAAGAGAATTGTTTGTAAGGAATGTGATATTGGTAAGTTCATTGGATGGACAAACTTAGGATTGAAAGTGTTGTAATTTTATTTTTTAGATGGATTGAAGCCTCTACCAAATATACAAATGAAGGTCTTCTATTTTAAAGGTGGAAAGCATGTGACTTATCTGTCGGACCGGTCGAATTTATGACGGATTGGTTGAATTACATGGATATAAATTCTGCAGACAGAATGGAAGGCCGACCGGTCGGCTGTGGTGCCCGATCGGTCGGACCCCATGCTCCAATTGGTCGGATATGTTATTCGAGCGGTCGGCTGGGTCGGCTGGCACGAATCAGAAAATTCTAATTTTTCGTATCTCTCTCTCGTGCGCTCAAGTCTTTCCTTATCTTCTCTGAATCCAAAGCGAAAAGGTCTCCATGGTTGATGTGTATATAAGGATAATCTCTTCTATAAAGAAAACAACTCTCTTCAGAATAAAATCCTAGAAATTCTATTGAGAGATCTTCTACTATGAAGCTTCTATGTCATTCATGTGCTGCAAAGTTGGCTTTTGAGGTTCGTCTCCTTTCTTTACTTTGGTGATTCGTCTTCAGAGGCATCGAGGCGTGAATATCAAACTTGAAGAAGGTGAACGGCGTGTGTTGACAAGAGGAAGAGCTTCTAGTTCTTTAGGTTGTGTTCAACTGGGAAAATGGTAGTGAGTAGTTCTTCAGATGATCTGTTTCGAATGTTTTAATCAGAAAACTATAAAACTTTGGTGGATTCAATTTCTATGGTTCGCTCTTGTAAATCTGGTATGTGGTACGATTAGTGTACACATGAATGTATATATCTAAAAAAAAAAACTTGCATCTTACTATGTTTTTTAAGATTTCTAAGGTGGGTTCCTCGTGATAATATTTTTAAGATGGGTATCCAATTGGATTTGCAAGATCAGTGGATGAGTTGCAAAACTAGAAGAAAGACAAAGGCCTCACTGACGATATCATCAATTTTAGTCCAAAAAAGAAGTACGAACCACTCTATTGTAATATATATATATATTTTCATAAATCTGTTTAATTGGAGTTTAATTTTAATCATTTCATAAAAATTATTTATGATGAAACTGTTATAAAAAGTGCTGAAGTTTTGAGATTGCATTGCTTCTGACAATTACAAAATTCAGTGTCTTTATGCCAAAAAAAAGCCGACTGTCACTGAAATATTATTTATCGGACCCATGGATGTTGATTGTAAGCAGGAATTTCTATACCATTTCGTCTATGAAAACAATGAATACCCATGAAATAACACCCATTTTGGGTCTGTTACTCCATTTCATCAAGATGTTATTTTAGCGTTTGGATGTTTACTTGCTTTCGCATTGATAAAGCTGATTACACTTGATATTAGATCGCATCCTATGACATTCTAGGATGAGGAAAATTGATACAGAGAATGAAATTCAAGTGTTTAAATTTCCTCAAGTCTTGGTTCATTTGTATTCTTTTTATCAATTTAATTTACACTTGAGAGCTTGATAAGAATCGGATTTCTTCCGCCTATTCATTAATTTTTAGCATTCGGAATTTATTTTTAAAATGTCTTCCTTGACAATCTCAACTCTGCATTTTCTATTACATCTTATTAACAACGATATAATTTAATATTTTTTTGTAACTACTTCTTATTACAGTGACCCCAGTTCTCTGTATGACCATAACTAACACAAATAATATTTTATCAGGTCTTGGTTTTTTCTCGCAAGGTCACTTTTTCCAGCGGTGCATCAATGCAATAATCAATTAGATATAATGGCTTGCCCGGTGCCCAGCACCAGCACCTTTTGCTATTTATATATGTGAAGAGACTGATTTCACTCTTGAATTTGAACGCTCAATCTATTGTGGCCATTCTACTAAGATAATTTCTCTCTCATTGGTATTTTAATCCATGGTGGCTGATTTTTATTTAGCTTGGGCCATGCTGCGGATTCGGGGATTATATCTTTTTTTTTTCCACAGTCTCTCTTTTTTAGAATTGGCTAATGCGTTTTTCATATTTTGTTTATTTATTGAAAATGATCGGCTTACTTAAAAAAAAAAAAATTACTCACTCTTTCAGACCTAAAAACATGAAATGGTTTTGCTCTCCCTTCCATGGGTCGGTGCATCCCTCTCCTCATATTCTCTTCTCTCCCTTGCAAGGAGAGGATTTAAAGCTGTTTGTGTTTCCGAAGGCTCGGCTCGATTGCAAGATCTCTCTTCCATGGACAGGATGTCGAGGTGAAAAAAGAGGAATATGCAAGCTCTATAATATTATTTCTCTGATATAATGGTGTTTTCTCTCACTCATTGTACTTGATGCGATTACTCTGCTTCATCTCTATATTATATATTTGTACAGGTGTAGAACAGTGGTAGAAGTCTTTCAAGTTTTTTAATTACAGTTTTACTCCATTGAAATAATTTTCCGCTCTTTGTTAAAGCAATCATCTAATGTATTATGCCGTGATAGAGCTAATAAACAATGAAGTCCCAATGCCATAGCTTGACTCAATGTGGGACCCATTGAATCATGCCAACATAGCCCGTAGATAATTCAGGTGACTATTATCTATGGTCATGTTATTATTATTATTATTATTATTCTCATTTGATTGCATTTCTATGTTTGAATTTTAATTAATAACTACTATGATATAATAGTGCATGTTTATTTTATTTCTATTAACTCATGTTCAAAAATTTACTCAAATTCTGCTACACCCACCATGAATAAATCATGGCCCATGTAGACCGTGCATACCTAAAATTGGTTAAGATAAGTTTTGTAGTTGCAACATCATAAATAGACCAAAATTCTTTAAATTGGGCAAATACATTGGAATTTATATATAAATGAAGCTTTTGGAGGCAAAGATCAATGAATGTTAAAATAGCTGTTGACAAAAGGAGGTTCCATTTATTTGTGTATAACCAAATTTATTAGGACTAATGGTAAAATAAACGGGTTCAGCAAAGGAATGTTAAACGTGTGAGAGGTGAAGATTAAGGGAAAATAAAGTACTACTATATGAGAAAATTTCCTTTGTTGAAAGTTCTCCGCTTAAGTACAAATGCACTATTACATTACATCAATTGGTAGCAATAAAAAATAACACATTTTAACAACTGGTCCAGTCATCTATACACTATTTTTGTTATCAGTTTATGTTACTGAATTTAGGATTTATTTATTACTTTGTGGATTTATCATATTACTTTAGAGGTTGTTATTTTTATATTAAACATTTATATTTTTTACTAAACATTTATATTTTTTACTAGGACTTGTATGTTTCAATTGGCCTGGGCTTCGACGGGCCTCCCGGGCCTCCTTTGCCAGTGAATCTTTATGTAATATTCTTAGAGCTCCATTTTCTAAACCTTATCTTGATGGCATCTATTATGAGGCGTAAGGCTCTTAATCTGCTCTATTGTAAGGGGCAGGGCTTCGGCATATTAATACAGTGAAACACCCTATTCTCCCTATAAGAAGCTGCCACATGGGCTACTCAAAATGGGAAATAAATAGATTAATTTCCCCAGTCCAACTAAGCAGAGTTTTTCACATTTTCGTCCCAATACTCTCATCACTCATCAGCCATGGCCATTTCTGTGGCCTCTCTCTGACCAAATAGACCAAATTGATTGTTCCACTCATCATGTAATGCTAGTGCTCTATCTTTCATGGAATAAAGTTTAACCCATCTAAATAACAAATATATTATAGGTTTTGTGTAATTATGTAATGATCAGTGGACACTACAAATAAAGTCCATCTATACGTCAAAGCACATATATATGTTTGTACGACCTAAAATTTATTACATCAAATTAATCTATTTCTCTACGTAAGACTCAGTAGATGAAATATTCCATCATCTATCCATAAGCGTGTCCCATGCACAAGGTGATAAACTGAACTATGATGGGTCCAACGTTGATACGGAAAGAATGATAGAGTACATATATTGATTGGATATTGATGGTCCCATTAAAGATACTAATGTAGAGAATGTTTAGCTAGTTACCCTAAGTTGATGGGTATAAGGGTGGATTTGCATGTTTCATCACCACATACATGGTTTTTTTGTTGGGGTGGGGGGGGGGGGGGGGGGGGGTGGGGGTGGTGTTTGTGGGGGGTGTTACTAGTATGATCATGATAGTCCCAAAATTTGTTTAAAAAACGGAGTTTCTAAATATACACTGCTTTTGGTTCTTCTTACACCAGGGTTTTGAAATTATTTTATTACATTTTTACACATATATGAAAGGACTAAAATGCCCTTGTTGCAACATTAGCTCATTACTTCTTTTCATATACTATTTTCCTTCCTTCTACCTTCTTCCCTCTATGACCATCTTTTCTCTTCCCTCTTTCATCTAAGAAAGCATCACCCAACACCTCTCCTTCCCTCTTCTATCTTCCCTCTAAAAGAGCTTCATTATCTAGGAATATATATTTATTTATTTTTTTTGATCCCACATTTTGTTTGGCCTCATAAAGTTGAACATTTGCCTATATATTCGGCCAAACCAGGCCGAACATACTACATATGTTCGGCCCTTGTTGGCAGAACATGGTGAAGAATGTTCGGCCTTGTGTGGCCGAACATGGCGACGAGAAATTTGAGCCAAAATCAAATTCTTTGGGTATAACAATCACATAATAAAATGACATAAAAATACATTCTTCTATAACAATTCAAACATGTAACAACCTATTTTAATGAAAATATGGTGCAGAAGAGAAGAGAGAATACTTTTGAGAATAGTGGAGAAGAGAAGGGAGAACACCTTTGACAATAGTGGAAAGGAGAAGAGAAGTTACCCTCAGGATTGGAGAGGAATGAAAGAGGAATGGAGGAGGGTGTGAGAAGGAAAAGAATAGCCAATGGAGAAGAATATGCAGAGAAAGAGAGGGATTTTTGGTGTTTGGAGGGTGAGAGTATAACCTGTAAATATGGTGTGTGTAAAGAGAGAAAAATCAAACTTACTTACTCATTTGTATATAAAGAGAAATAGTGTAACGAGAGTTAAAAGCAGTGTATGTTTATAAGCTCCCTTAAAAACCCTAATCATGCCGGCCCCAAAATATGTTTAAAAAACTCTAAAAATATTAAAAAATTAGCTATGTAGATGGGTATAAGGGCGGATTTGCATGCATCACCACTTACATGCCTTTTTTTATAAAAAAAAAACCTAAAATATATGGTGGCAGACTAGTACGGTCACGCCAGTCCTAAAATATGTTTAAAAACCCTAAAAATATTCAGGAAATAGAGAATAATAGAAAACTTGTAAAAAACTGAAAATTGAATCATTTAACCAGCATCAAATCTAAATATAGTGATGCTAAGAGTGGTTGAACAATGAGTTGCTGATGGTGTAACATATAACTGTTAAATTTTAAGAGGCAAATTTATATATTTTTTATTTTTTTAATCCAAGAGAAAAGGCATCTTCTTAAAGCAAATTGGTCAAAAATAGAAAAAAAAATCTAATTAATTTTATCCAATTTCATTGCTACTTATTAGAGATTTTAGTAGAAAAGCACATAAAATGAGTTTTTTTTAAAGTCTAGTAAAAATATAAGTGTGTTTTTGTAAAAAAGATGAAAGGATAAACATAACACATTTGTAAAAAAAAGAAAAGAAAAGGAGAACTATATACTTTTAATTTTTAAGAGGAAAACTTATATTATTTTGTTTTAATTCAAGGGTAAAGTCATCTTCTTAAAATAAATTGGTCAGGAATAGGATAAGAGGGTCTCATTAACTTTCACCTTATTTCATTGCTAGTTACGGTGAGATTTTAGTAAATATGCAAATTAAAGGAGCCTTTTTTAAGGTCTTCTTAAACTATAAGTATGCATTTGTTAAAAAAAAGTAATAAAATACAAAAGCATAAGCTCCTATTTGTAAAAAAAAAATATTAATTTAAATTGATTTTAAATAAGAGGGGTCGCTACTCACATACGACGGTGGCGTTTGTAAGGACATCGACTGACATAATAACGTGTGACCTATGACCTGCCGCACTTGGATGCCAATCAATGGAACCCTATTCCTCTTGAGCAACCAACAAGTTTAGAGTTTGGGCTGAAATAAAGGGCCCGTGATCTGACCTGAGTATCAGCCTTGCAACCAATGCAGAAGTTACCAAACACAAGTAGGTAAATAAAATAATATTTAAGTGAATGAATAAATTACAAAGTCCTTAACAATAAAAGCTTAAAACATCCACTTAGTAGAAGGATTGACAAAATGAACCTAATGTGATTTCTCGAATGTAAATTGTCCCTACACTTGGGCCTCTGGGAGGAGGCATGGACCCTGATGCCCGTACAAATCATTCTTCAACAAATATGATATGCATATCAATAAATTAAACACTTGTGAGATTTATAAAAAATTAAATAAATTTATTTAATTTATTTTTCAGCCAGAAATCCTAACATTAAAATATCAGACAAAAACTGTGTAATCCCAATACCCAGTCGCCGATGCACATTCCCCCTGTAATTATCAATTGTATAAATTATTTCCATTTAATATTATACTAGAGGTCCTTACATGGTAATATCAGACAAGGCTAGGTGTGATCCCAATCAGGCCAACTGACGATAACAAGAGTGAAAAAGAGGAGTCCCATGAAGCAGGCTTGGTGCTTTTGTCTTCCATGTTGAATACCCACCAAGTATAATGAGGCCGGTCAAAGCATTGAAAGTATATCTGATTCTATTTGCACCCAATTTCAGTTGCATTGAATGATGCAGAATAGTCTCCAAAACACTTATCTCCTAAGAACAAGACACGATTCCCAATCTTTTTCATCCTCGTCCATGACGAAGTCCTTATATCCAGTTTGAAGACAGCAAATTTATTGTAACTGTCGGGACAACTTCCGTCCTCGCTTCTTATAACCAGCAATATCCCTTCACCTGATTCCACCAAGTGTGTAGAATGAATCCACTTTGGCTAAGAGGGTATACGTAGAAACTCTAGTTTGAATGCTGTAGCAGTATTAGCAGCAGCAACAGTAGCCTCAGTATGGGACAAATAAAATCTTGGCCGGCACAAAAGATAGAGTTTCCTCCTTTTGAACAAAAGGGCATTCATTGGAATTGCCGGGGAAAATGTTTCCAGCTGCCATTCATCATCACCAATCCTACAAAATCTAAAACCCCAAAATGCCTCTTCGAATATGATTACAATACAGTTGGGGTCTGTAGGAGCTGATGAAAGCTGAACTCGATGGATGAATCTATTGCACTGTGGAAGGTCAACTCGGGCGCCTGTAAAAGGATTAAGGAGAAAGATTTCGTCTTTTGAACGCCGCTTGACCATGAACAACCAACCATGTGATGAATTACGGCACAAGTACTTATTATAACATCCAGATAAATTGAACTCGTAATGTCTACCGTGAAATGGAGATATAACAGAACAATTATTGTTGTCAAAATGGAGATAACGAAGAATAAATGGAGAACACTGGTCGAATCGCTTCACTGATGCTGCCGCTCTCCAAGTAACACAAGCACCACGGAAATTGACGTGATCACAAAGATGCAATCGGATTGATACCAAATGGAGAAGATCCGTTGGAAGAACTGACCAAGATATCAAACTATTTTGGCTTTTGATATTCATGTTTTTTGAGTTGATTATTTCCTGAAATAGAAGTGGGTAGATAAAATTAAAATAAAAAAGAATAAATATATATATATATTTATACATGGGTAAAGAATTCCTTAGTTTGAACAAGTGGAAGTACACAATAGAGCCTTTCTGTTGAAAATTCGAGCCACTCAAAATAAAGCCCACCTAGTATGTAAGATATACCCAAATTTACTCAATATGAGTGGTTTCCACCATAAGATTCACCACCTCAATAAAAACGCAATTAACATAATTTTATGCATTAGTCATCATGACTTGATCAAATGTTTATTCGTGTGATGAGACCAAATTCTATTGGAGTAAAATTTGGATATATCCCATATTGTGACAAAACACTCATTTGAGTGGCTTGGATTTCCAAAGTTGGGCATATGTATAGTTCCATCGTTCAACTTAGTAGTTCTCTAAATTCAAGCCTTAGAGGATCCAAGCTCATATATATGGAATGTCCCCAGTCAGTTTTAGAATTTCCTTGAAGATATTCTCTTGAGGATAAATCACTCTATTGCAATTTGTTTTGGTTCTATTTCATTCACCTCAAAATAATTAATATATGAATGTAAATAGTGCCTTTTCAATTGGTAATCTATGTACTGTTGCCCTCTATTTAATAAAACTTATTGTTAATTCAAAAACAAAAGAACATAAATGTAGAGCAAAGTTCTCCTACGAGCAAACTGCAAAATTCTCATTTGCAATCAAGATCATGGGGCCCACTTACATCATCATCATCATTAGAGCTTTCATCCCAGCTCCCAACTATGTTGAGGCAACATGAATTATATTTCCCATGGGACCCAAGTACATATCAACTCATAAATGCTGGGTGGGGTTGCATGAAAAGGGCTCTTATGGGTAAGGGTCAACAAAAAAAAAAAAAAAATTGTCACATGAAAATGAAGTCTAGTGGCCTTTTTATCATACATTATTTTTAAATTCAGCCAAACGGTGAATGAAGGTTTAATGGGAGTGAAATTGGGAAGGTGCCTCGTCTATGATGCCCAGATACGAACATGGGTACAGACATGGATACGGAGATCGGGGATAGGACTTTGTCCTTTGAAAATTTTGGGACACAGATACGGATATGAGTGTCCTTAGTTTTTCTTTAAATTATGATTTAATTAATAAAATTATCATTGTTTATATTCAATTCTAACATTTTCTATGTTGAAAAGTAAGAAAACTTAGAAGAAATAAATGGAATAAAGGACTTGCTAAGTAGGATATACTAAACTTATGCTCCAGAAGTATCGGCGCAGTATCGGGTACTAGTACAAGTATCTTATCGGTTCGATACGAATATGTTGGGCTTGTACAAGTAACCGAGTATCATAGTGCCTCGTCATGGCCAAAATAGTGCAAAAGCACCAACGCTAATCAAAGTGGGCCAAAATGGGCCCAACATTGTTGGATTGCATATTTAGTTGCTTGTAGAACATTTTTGTGTATATATATATAATAATGATAATAATAATAATAATAATTTCCTCACCTGGTCGACTCTCTTTTCTTGCAAGAGTTCTTTTGCCACCAAGAGGACCCTTCGAGCTAGTCTCTCCAACTTTAATAGAATGATTTGGAATAAAGCACTACAGTTCATTTTGATACTTGTTCCGTGATCTTTGTCACCTTTCATATTTTCTTAATTAAATACCCTTCAAAAAAACAAAAAAGAGTTGTGAGTAACAAGAACAAAATGAATCCTAAAGACGTACAACACAGTTGCCCAGGGATCGATTCTGGAGGTTGTCTTACAGTTGTGTATCCAGTTGCCTGGGGATCGATTCTGGAGGTTGTCTTACAGTTGTGTATCCACTTACCTATCTATCTAGAAAAAAAAAGTATAAAAGTCCATGTATTAGCCAATCACAAGAAATTTTAATAAGTTTAGGATTTTCCAAACTTGAAAAAAACTCATATTTCCGACCCCAAGAGGAAGATGCAATTCTTCTAAAAGTATGACTAGGGGAAATAGACCCCGGCTAAAAAGGTTGTTTTAAATTGCAATTAGTTTTAAAAATGTTTTAGTGGCTTTACAATTAGTTTAAAAATGGGAAGGCGCTCAAATGAATTCTACAAAAATAATTAAAAAAAAAGGATCGCAAAGCCCACTAAAATCTAGATGTCCAATTGTTTCTAAAATAGAAAAACAATTCAAATAAATCATAAGGAAAACATCATCCAAAAACAACAGAAAAACAGCATACAAATTCATAAAACTTAAAAAAAAATCTTAAAAACCATAGTTCCCATTTAATTTATTTCTACAAATAAAAATTCTTTGGCTCCTAAAGATTTTTAAGAAAAAAATATATATTGAGTTCATAAAAAGTCTAAAGGCTATAGTAGCGAAAAATGACTCATCTGAGTCGATGGTTGTGGCTCAAATTGTAGTATTTATTGGTATGTAAGTTCAAAGTGTTTGCAAAGCAAAGAGGAAAAAAAATATATCATTTGAACTCAACCTCCAATTGATTATCATAACCTAAAAAGGCACATTCATGTCTTGCATTAGGACCGTAAAAGGAAGAAACACAACAATTCCCAAAAAATAAAATATTGAAAAAAAAGAAAAAGTAAGGGACAAAATTCATTACACTAACTAAAGCATATTTGTACTTGACTGCATAAAATTGTAGGGAGTTTTAAAGGTTTGAATAGGAAATAATAATAATAATAATAATCATCATCATCATCAAAGCCTTATCCCAATTATGTTAAAGTCGACTACATGAATTCTGTTTCAAAGGTTTGAATAGAGAATAATATGGCATTAAATTGAATATGCTACAGAGAAAAGTCTTCGATACTCGACATGAACAAAAGCACAAATAAAGAAAATACAAAGAATACAAGACGTGGTCTAATTTTTGACGTACACATTCTTCTTTTATAAAGGACCCTATTTCCATGAAACAACAAATCCATAGTAAAAGTATCATAATCTCTCTTCCAAGATATAAAATACCCCTCTGCTTTCACAGTTGGAAGCATCAAACAAAGCATATTGAAAGGGCACTCAGGAAAGCTATGGCAAGACGATTATTGATCAAAGAAGAAAATACATTAATTAAACAATTGTTGAAAAAAAATATATATGGTGATGTGTGCATTAACCCAAGACCATAGTGATTATATTAAGGACCTGTGCACTGTATGAGTGGATGTGTGAATAGTACAGAAAGGGGGAAAACAATGTCATTTAGGTAATCAAAGCAATAACAAATCCAACTATCAAAATAGAAATTATATTAGATTTGAGCAGGGAATACAATTTACATTCAAAATGCCCATGTTCCCTTCACCCTTTTGCTACAATTTACTAAAAATAAAAAAAGTAGGAAATAAGCAAACTTAAAATATGCATAAACTTTATATGTTCAAATATATAATTACCTACAAACCCACTTACCATCCCAAATAAGTGTCATCAAATATTAAAATTTTGGCTTGGGTTGGATGCTGTAATAATAAATGGCTTTCTTTGATATCCAATCTTGGTGATACTCATCAATTAAATGAAAGTTCAAATATACAAATGACACTTATCTAGTAAATGCTATCGTAATAGAGCATTGTCTCAAGTAACAGAAACATACCAAACAGTACTCTAATATTAGTATATGTTCATCAATGTTTTCATTTCTTTCTAATTTTTTATTTATGCTATAATATTAGCATCAATATTCATGGATATCCTTTTTGTTTGTCCCTTCTAATTCATGATTGGGCTAAAAGAAACAAGATTACATTACTCATAAATTATACATTACATCTAGAAAGACAAATCTAACTACCCACTTAAAGAAGAACGAATATACTGAAGATAAGAAAGATGTCAATCTTAAATAGAGAGCTTAGAGTTAAAAATGTAGAAAAAAACTTTCAAGAAGATTGCAATAAAGAAGTGCCATGCACTTATCCCCTGTTCTCGATCAGATTGAGATTTTTAATGTGCACCTGTCAGACTCCATTAAAATCAATATCATAGCAACCCCACTGTGGATGCGTCAAGGCTTGATATTTACTAAACTCGTCCCTCTATGCTTGAAGCTTTGTAGATCTATTGGCTGGATTCCTAACAATTTACTACAAATGCAATTATCATAGTACCTAGTTTTGTGAATTCTGCAGTGCATATAACATTTCTTTTAGAACCAGATTGTCAACTTCAATAAATAAGATCAAAGAAAACAAACATTAATTTCTTTCAAAACAAATCAGGATGAAGTTACAATATTTATAATTAAATATCCAAGGAAGTGATAACATTAAAACCATCTGATATTGCATCCGGAAAAAAAAAAAATAAAAGAATTAACATCTAACAACTTTGCTTCAAATAAAACACTCAACTTCTAATATGTTCTCTAACCATATATACAACTAAATAAGTTCCATTATGAACCTAGAATACCTTGAAAACCACTTAGACTGGAACTACAGGTAAAGTATCTAAGTATATTCACTATGAATGAAAGAGGCGATTGCTATGGAGGAAACCATACATTGAGGAACATACATAAGTCAAAGGAGACGATAAATGGATCTTTCTCCTATTATAAATTCATTGAATCCTTTTCTTTAATAATATTACGGCAACACACAGGGGCTTTTTTGAAGTTTTCCAAAAATTTCGAAGTTTTCCAAATGGAAACCAGTAGTTTTCAACTTCCTTTGGAGAGCTCCTTACTAATTACTATTTTTTATGGCAATGCACATATTGATGAGTGTGAAGATAAAAAGACCCATATTGCAAGCAACTGTGCATCAACATGCCAGGGGGTTACCAGTGCAAATGCAGAAAGGGTTACCATAATGATGGTTGGAATAATGGAACTTGTTGTATTGCATATGCCAAAGAATTTCCGCTGCTCAAGGTCATTTTAGGTAATACTGTCTCTATATAGCACTAGTAGGAGTGTTTTGAATTTTGATGGAGGGGGCATTGATGTAGCCTGCCTTTGGTCTCCAAAAGTTAGGCCTTGGCCTACCCCAGTACGAAATGATTATGTCCCTTTTGTCAAATTCATTGGGCTGAGTTTGGCCAATATTTGAAATGGAAGTATTGTATTCCTAGCTTGTTTAGCTATGGGGCTCTAAAATCTAATCTGGTTCACGCCCATGAATATAAAAAGCATGTGTTAAAACTAGGTTGATCCAACACCACAATACACAATGGGATCCAACGACCTATTCATGATTTTGAAGGATATTGTACAATCAATAAAGTATCCAAGAAAATAAAATTTATTTATTTTTTTATAATATTAAAAATAAATATATATTATTTAGGAAAAAGGCCACCGTTAAGCTAGGGCTTGCAAAATAAGCTAATTTATTTATAACACTTAGATTGAAACACTAATGTTTTTTAGCTTTGAAATTGGTATACAAGAATTATGAAAAAGAAAATAATGATGATCATAAAATAATATATAAATCAAGTTAATATATAAAAATGAATTCCTTGCAGTAAGAAAGAAAGATGAACATCCACAATGCATATTACAATATCCAAGAAGCATAACATCAAGATTTCTTTCCCCCTCCAACCTTCATATGAAATAAAGCTTATTTCACGAATCAATCAATAATGTTCTTAGACAATTCAGATTTTGAGAGCACTCAAACAAACATAAGATTTTGAGAGCACTCAAATGAAAATCTCATAATACCTATCAAATTCCATCAAGGAAAAGAGAAGCATACATGTAGAGAAATTGATTTATGGACAGTTTCCTCATCCAAGCAAACCCATTTTCAGATTTTGAGACGCCTAAAAAAGATCTCCCAGAACCAATTAAATTCCATTGAAGAAAAGAAAAGAACAGAAATCCAGATCAACATACCTGGAATGGAAATCCACCAAAAATTGTCAATGATCGTCAATGATTATGATGTTAATGGATTTGAGGCGTTTGGAAAAATGCATATTCTACTTTACTTAATGGGATGAGAACTAAGTGGACTTAATGGGATGAGAATAAATGGAGATTTTAGTTGAATGAAAGAGAGAATAAATGAATGGACTGGAGAGAGAGTAGTGAGTGGAATCAACGATGGGGAGGTGGGAGAGTAGATTCTCATTCCACTTATGTCTCATTACTATTAACAATTGCTTTGTAACTTCAGTCGTGTTGTATGTCCAACTTGTACTTTTGTTTTGAGCTAGTGCATCCTTTCCTGCATCACTGTATTGGTGATTCAAGATGTCAATCTGCATCCTTGAAATCACTCGATACTTTTACCAATCACTTGGTTTTGCACAAACACAAAAGGTCCACCTTATAACATTTTGCACCGTTCCAACTAGATCATGAGCCATCCAGTGTGGCTTACCTTCAACTTGAACACCTCGTACAAGGTACCCATACTGACAACATGAATATTTTCAAGGATTTGATTCACAAAGAAGATGATCTGCCTATCTTTAATGGTGCCACTTGTTCAGTTATTGTTTTGTATTCTGCTTTAGCCAAGTCAGTTTGTCTAGGTTAGCCAGGACTGAAGTTTAGTGTAAGGGGTATTTTAGTCATTATGTATGGGTTTTCTTAGGGCCAAGAAAGCAAGAACTATATATATTGATGTATTATAACCATAACTCTTAGGGATTGGGATGGAAAAATGATAGATGACTTTTTCTTCCTAATGGATGTAGCCAATTTTGCCAAACCACATTAAAATTGCTGTATTGATATCTGTGATTGCTTGATGGTGAGATTGAGTTTGTTCATCGTGGTTGACATGTTGATAAAGGTTTTTTTTTTGTCGCTTTTCCCAACAAGTGGTATTAGAGCGAGGTTGAGATTGCTCGCGCTATGTGATCGACTAGATTTAGTTGGATTGGAAAGGAAGAAGAAAATCATGAAGGTCTTTTCCCAGATATATCTTCCAAAAGCATATCTAGAGAGCCTGAGCATAAAAGTGGGCCACTGTTGATCATTGTGGAGTAGATCTCTATTTCGATCTTTAGAGAGGAAACCAGTGGTTGTGGTTAGTTGTTCCAAGAGAGGAACTAGAAGAAGAGGGGCTCGGATAATTGATTGGTGGGCCATGGGTCGAGGTCCTCACTATTGTCATTCGTTGTGCCAATCACTGCAGTTGGATTTGAGAGAGGTAGAGATCCGGTCTAGTGTGCAGACTAAGGGGGTAAGATCGAAATAGTCTCTGGTCTCAAAAGGGTTGCGAAACAGAGAGGATTCAGGCTCACCATAGTTGGAGGAGAAAAGGCTCCAAACTCATCCGGACTTATTACTGACGGTCATGCACAAGTTGAAATGATAAAACCTTGACTGAGTGCTTTCTTTTTTGATGGTAGTATTATATCTTTGCCAATGTAGATGCATCGGGTTATCTGATCTTGAAGAACGTGAATATTATCAGCACAAGTGTGTTATATAATATCGTTGTGAAGAAAAATTTAGTCGATTATTTTGTTGTGCATCAAGGAATCTGAGGTTTCATTTTGGATGGATTAGATGTTGCATTACTTTCTATTGTACAACAAATGTTAATTTGAGATGTTACAACCGTCAATTTCTCGTTTCTGTAAAAGAAGAGTCTACTTTTGCATGTAAGAGGTTTTATAGCATTCAACATGAAGTATATCAAATAACGATGTTAAAGCTACCAAGGTTACATAGTGTGCTAAAAGTATGAGTTCAATCTTCTAGATCATTTTGACTTGAAGCATGAGTTCATTTTTCTATTATTGAATGTTAGTGTACTAGATTGATATCACCTGAAGTATTAAAACATCAACATTTTTTGTTTCATCAAACTTTTCCACGTAAAAGAAAAAAAAAGCTACAATTATTCAAAACAAAGATCATTCATAATAAAGCATTTCATAGAAATCAAACTTATTCAACCACTTTTTATGAGCTTTATTCTTGAATACGTCCATATATAACATCTGATTCTCCATAAGCTATCCTATTTGATAGTTTTGTCTAGAAAAATTTATTTTCACTTTATCATCAGTTTTAACTTTAATATTATTTTTATAACAGAGTTCCAAGGAACAAAAGCAATGAAAAAAAATCTACAGTTTTCAGATTCGTGGCATGGACACGCACATTTACCAAACTGGCTCTAAACCAACTGGTTTGTTCCTGACAATCAAGTTAAAACAATCAACACCAAATTATTTTCAATACATTCTTAAGTGTTATTTTGTTTGCCGTGGTGCAATCTTGAGAAGCTTTAAACTTGAAAGGTTATATTTGCATTCTTTAGAAGAAAACTTTTTAACTGAAATACTGGAAGACAAAATTCCTCTTCCATTGAATTAAGGAAATGAGCATTGCTGCATCCAACCTCTTGCTTTTCCCTCATATGTAAAATACTTTTATGAATAATCATTGCTAAATTTGACACATGCATTTCTTTGTGCAATTTGTCCGTAGCAAGGCGCATAATCGAATACTTAAATTGAAATGTAGGGGACATAAATAAATACCTTGTTATAAAAAAAGGTGTTGGACAAAAACTCGAGACCCTTGTACTAGAATTGCTTGGCCACTCACCACATAATGCTTTCTATTAGAAACAAAAATGTAACATGCTTATCGATGCTAAATAAGTTTTCATGTTAGGTGACCAACAATCTCATCCGTTTGATGTTATATGCAACTATTAGAACAAGTTAAACTGAATGTGTTCCCGATGCGTGCTATCGTTTGCAATTCAGTTTGTTGAATATGGTTTTCAAGTATTCAATGCAATCAAATATTCAAATTTGGAGAAATAGAATGATTTTACCTTAAAAAGTTTCCTTAAAAAGTTTTTAAACATTTTGATATTAATACAAGTTTTTAGCATACTTATTTTCATCGAGGGATGAAAATAATTATGATTCTATCTCTCTAAAACAATCTTACAACACCACCACCTACATTTTCCTTCATATTTTTGTTTGAACATCTCACATGCCTTGTACGTGTGGGGCTTCACTACTATTCGAAAAAAGTGTAAAAGAGTTCCTACAAGATTCACAACTTTCTAATGAACATAAACGGCTTCATCTCAACCATCAACGGTATGGGGTAAAATTATAAATTGACCTTCATTCATTTTCAACAAATTAGATGAAAAATAGAAGTGGTCATTTCTTAAATATTTCTTTATTCTTGGTGCAGTGCTCTTATATCTCGTAAAACACTTAGCACCAAGAATAAAGAAATATTTGAAAAATGATAACTTTTGTTTTCCATTTAATTTGTTGAAAATAGATGGAGGTCCATTTATAATTTTACCCATACTATTAATGGTTGAAATGAAGTCATAGGTACTCATTAGAAAGATGTGAACCTTCTAGTAATTCCTTTACTCTTTTTTAGAATACTCGTGAAGCCCAACACGTTCCTCCATATGAAATGTTCAAACAAATATATCAAGGAAAATGTAAGTGGTGGTGGTGTTAAAATGTTTTAGAGAAAGAGAGAACCATAATGATATAATATTTTTCTATTTGGTGAGTAAAATTTGTATGCCAAAACAACTAATGCATCATTCAATGAAAATAAATATGCTTAAACTTGTGTTAATATCAAAATGTTTTAAAATCTTCTAAGGTAAAATCATATATCATTCAACATTTGAATATTTGATTGCATAAATATTTGAAAAACATATTCAACAAACTGAATTGCAGACGACAGCATGCATCGGGAACGAATTCAATCAAAATTTTCTAATAGTTGCATATAACATGAAATGGGTGAGATGGTTGGTCACCTAAAATGAAAACTTATTTAGCATCAATGAACAAGTTACCTTTTTTTCTAAATGGAATGTCTTATGTGGAAGGTGGCCAAGCAACTCCGGTACAAGTGTCCAGTTTTTGTGTAACACTCTTTTCACAACAAGCAAAAACCAAGATTTTAATATAAGTATTCGATTATGCGATATGCTATCAACAAATTTCACAAAGAAAAACAAGCATCAGTTTTAGCAACCATTACTCCTAAAAGTATTTTACATTTGAGGGAAAAGCAAGAAGTTGGTTGCAACAATGCTCATTTCCTTCATTTCATTGAAGAGGAATTTTTGTCTGCCAATCTTTCAATTCATAAATCTTCCTCTCAAGAATGCATATACAACCTTCCTAGTTTAAAGCTTCTTAATATTGCACAACTGTAGGCAAAATAACACTGTAATAATGTACAAAAAATAACTTAATGTTGATTGCTTTTAACCTAAACATCAGGAACAAAACAGTTGACTCAGAGTTTGGTGAATGTGCATGTCCATGGATAGACGAGCCTGAAAACTATATCTTTTTTCATTGCCTTTATTCACTGGAACTTAGTTATAAAAATAATATTAAAGTTAAAATTGATTTCAAAGTGAGCATAAATTTTTCTAGACAAAACTATCAAATAGTATAGTTGATGGGGAATCAAACATTATATAGACGTATTCAAGAATAAAGCTCAAAAATAGTGGGGGAATAAGTTTGGTTTGAAATAGAGTAGTTTTAGGATTTTTTTTTACATGGAAAAGTTTGATGAAACAAAAAAAAAATGTTTATGCTTTAATACTTTGGATTAGATCAATCTAGTACAATACACTGACAATCACACTGCGTAGCCCCGGTAGCTTTAACATCATTAATGTTGGACGCTATAAAACCTCTTACATACAAAATTAGACTCTTCTTTATTCTAATAGAAATGAGAAACTGGCAATTGGAACATCTCAAATTAACATTTATTGTATAGCAGAAAGTAATGCAACACCCAATACAACATTAAACTTAAGATTCCTTGATGCACAACAAAATAATGGTCTAACTTTTCATTCAAAATAATATAAGGATTTTACTAGAAAAAACCCCCTAGATGTACACTAATCACGATCAAGCCCAATTTTTTAACGTGCACTGATCAGGTCCATGGGGCCTGATCGTATGCAAAAAAGAAAAAAAAAATTATGTGGCGTCACTTAGCCCTACATACGAAAAAAAACTGCAAAGAACAAAGGAAGAAGGAGAAAAAAGAAAGGAAGGAATAAAAGAAGAAAAAGAAAGGAAGAAAAGGAAGAAGAAGAGAAGAAGAAAGGAAGGGATTAAGGTATTTTTTTTTCGTTTCTTCTCTTCTTTCTCCTCTATTTTCCTTCCTCTCTCCTCTCTTCTTCTCTTCTTTCTCCTCTTTTCTTCCTTTCTTCCTCTCTTCTTCTTTTATTCCTTCCTTTCTTCCTCCCCCCGTCTCTCTTCTTCTCTTCTTTCTCCTCTCTTTTCTTCCTTTCTTCCTCTCTTCTTCATCCTTTCTTTTTTGCCCTCTCTTCTTCCTTCCTTCTCTGCATTTTTTTTTCCGTATGTATGGTTGAACCACAACATACAAAAAAAAAAAAAAAAAAAAAAATTGCACACGATTAGGACCCATTGATCCGATCAGTGCACATTAAAAATTTTGGCCTAATTGTGATTAGTGTACATCTAACAAGTTTTTTCGGGTAAAATCCTCAAATAATATTGTATAACACATAAGTGCCGATGGTATTTAAGTGCTTCAAGATCAGAGATCCTCGTGCATCCACATAGGCAAAGATATAATGCTGCCACCAAATAAGGACAAACTATAATACCGTCAAGGTTTTATCATTTTAACTTGGGAGTTCAAAATCCTTATTATACAAGATAATGCTGAAAATGGCTTCCTGCAATAAGTTTTTCACAAGGTAAAGTGCAGCAAAAATAGGATAGACGAAAGAACTGAATTAAAAAAAAAATCAGTTTAACATATACAAAGAAAAAAAGATTGTGTACTTTGGATCATATGACCATCAACCTCGACGTGACGTGCACAGTTTCTCAGTAAATCGATCGGTTGGTCAAAGTTATGTATGTATAGAAGGATCAATGGTTTGGCATTCCAGAACATTGATTTGATGGACCCATGGTGAACACTAACAAATAACATCCACAACGAGATTCTCATAATTCATAACCTGAACAACAGTATCAAATAACGTCCATAATGAGATTCTCACAATTCATAACCCTTCAATTGACCGCTTGCAAACATGTTGATAGAAAATGCATCAAGAATCCACAATCAACAAAGAGAAGACCAAATATTGGATGGTTAGATGTTCCATTTTGTTTAGGCTTTGGGATTTTTTTTTTCTACACTATAGGCTAAGAGGCATGGATAGGGACACGGGACATAGATACGATAGGATATGGACACAGTAAATCCCAAAAAAGTAGGATACGGAACAGTCAGGACATGGCAAATAATAAATATATATTTTTTATATATAATCATAAAATTAAACACATATTGGTTGTTGGCTTTATTTAAAGCTAGCAACATTTTTCCGTTTTCTATTCAACCACAACATTGTAAAAGATTCCGTTGACCAGCAGAGACTTTGAAATGTTTTCAAAAATATAAAAATAAGGACACAATAATAATATAAAAATGGAGTGATGGGACACAGAAATAATATAAAAAATTAAACAAATGAGAGAGAGACATTTGTTCTAAAAAAAAAAGAGCAGCAGCAACATGGAAGAACAACACAGCAGTTATGGAAAAAAAAAAGCAGCAGCAGCAATTCTGGAAAAAAGGAAAAAACAGTAGTAGTAGCATGGAAGAATATCACATCAGTTCTGGAAAAGAAAAACAGTAGCAGAAAAAAAAAAAAAAAACCCATCAGCAACAGCAATCAAGGGAAAAAAAAAACAAACAGTAACTTTTCTTCTTCCTCTTCCTCTTCCTTTTCCTTTTCTTTTTCTTGTTCTTCTTCTTACCATGCTTATTATATTTTAGTGCCGACTTATCCACCCCGTGTCTTAGCCATGTCTAGAATTAAAAGATTAAAATGCGTACGGAATTAAAAAAAAAAAAAAAAAAGACAAGATACATTTTTGGCACGTCGGACATGTGTTCAGGCACGAACAGTGTCTGTGCTTCATAGACAATAGGAATAGTTTATTCATTGTAGAATCTAACAGATTGACATCTTGAATCACCAATATGGGGATACAGGATGCACATGCTCAAGACAAAAGTACAAGTTGGACATACGACACAACTGAAGTTACAAAGCAATTGTTAATGGGAGTATATTGAAAAGCATAACTAGGTAATTTCATATGTCGCTTGCATTAATTACTGACAAAGACACATCACATTTGACAAAAGGGAACAAAATTAGAAACAATTTCATGGGGCACAGACTCATATAGAATAGAGTACAACAGGACAAGGGATATAGAAACAATGATATGAAGAATGAATGAGGTACAAAGTGCATGGAGCAGAGTACAACACGACAAGGAATATATTTATATACTAAAATAATGATATGAAGAAGAAAGGTTAGACACTGAGTAGTGCATTTGTAATATTGCCCATGAGCATTAAGGATCTCTTTATAGGAAGGTTATGATTGTTTACTCAAGCCACAATGTCTGATTTGATTGACAGAGAGAAAGAAAACAGTTTGATTGATAGAAAGAGAGTGTATAGGTCAGTTATTGTGTCACTATTATTGCATAGATTCTGAAAGGAATGCAACTGAACCCTTGTGATTAACACTTTCAAAATTTTAAGAAAGATCTAAGAGTTTAAGATAGGAGGCAATATGAATGGACGTCCCACCACTCCTTCATATTGCAACAATGAAATTTACATAAATAACCACTCCTTCATATTGCAACAATGAACCCTACATACTGAACTTTCCATAAATTTGGCAACATGCATCATGTAAGTGGCCTCACACTATGTAAACACCTCACAAATCCATCCTACATGGAATGATTGATGTTCTTCACCAAAGAAGTCAATATAAAACTATCACCTCCCTAGAGGCTTTGATTGTGAAGATTCCAAGAGATCAACAGGTCTATCTTGATAGGCCCATAACCAAAGACCCATCATAGTAGACCCAGTCAATATATCCCACGTGTGTATCTTTGTGGATTTGGTTAAGTCCTATACAATAATCATAGGATTGTAATTACTCAAATTATGTGTAGACTTTCCCTTTTAGCTTATGATGAGATGTAATATGGCTTGTAATTAGGGCCTTTGATTAGGCAATACTCACTATTAATAAAGTGATCAACCCTCATATTGGGATACGACAATATTACCACACAAACTGTCCTATTGTGCTTCTTCTTCTTCTTCTCAAAAAAAGGATCTACAGATCCTATTGTGGAATAAGAGCCTCAGCAACTCTAAGATACTCTTTTGGGTAGAAAAACAACATCTAAAACAGGAAGACTGCACTGCATCTTCCTCCTTTTGTTGTCTAGTATTTTGCAAAAACCAAGTTCACTACAATACTTCCCATCAAATTGGATCTGATCGCTACAATTGAAGAACACTCAGATCACATCTCAATCATCAGAATGAACTTTGTGGAAGAGGGACATTTTCAATCTCTCACTTTGATTCTATTAATTGCTCTTGTCGTCTAATCAATAAGTGGGACCCACCTCAAATTGTGCAACTGTAGCAACTATATGCACCAAGTTGGTTGGCACTTTTCTTTGGGAATTTACCTATTTTTCTAGATCTTTATCTCTTCAGAAGGTCAGTGATTTGCCCACTTTTTTGATTTGCTAGTTTTCAAGACTGTTTTAGTCTGAAGGCTGTAATAGTCGGTCAGACCATTAGAAATTGTTGGTTCGTTTTCCAAGGGTTGCGAAAATAGACCAACAACATAACCTGGAAGTCTAATCGGGGAAAACAATCCTCTAAAGAGCACCATTCTTTAGTCTGCTACAGATTTTTTGGACACCCAACCCATTATTTATTGCTGTTTTTTCTGCATATATGCAACTTGCTCCAGTTCTGTCCAATTATAATATATTAAGCTGGTTGAATCCAATTGACAATTGCAATTGCCAATTTTTAATTAATTTTGACATTATGATTTTTTTGACCATTTCATAACTTTTGCAACAACTCCTCTCCAATTTTCCTTTAGTCTTAAAAGCATCCATTGAAAATTTAAACTCCTTTTATTACTTGCCATTGATTTATTTTCTCTCATCTCATCCGTAAGTAATTGCTCATTACTCCTCTAAATGTTGTCTCATAGTGTCTTTTAACTCTTGTCAATTTATTTTTTGCCTCTTTCCTTTTTGTGAAACTAACGTACAAAAACCCTTCATCTTCGATTTCTAATAATAATTAGTAAATGCATAGCTTCTAACAACTCTCTCGATTGATCTATAGCCGATCCACTACCCTGCTGCATGGTTGCCCTCTATTTTCGTTCCTAAAGCTTGGCTTGCTATATTCTATAATATCAACCCTGATCATTGTTAGGAAGCTCTTTAGCACTAGCACTAGCAAGATAATTTTTTCTCTTTTCATCCTTTTCTCGAATCCTCTCTCTCTCTCTCTCTCTCTCTCTCTCTCTCTCTGATTCCTCTTCCTCCTCCTCATCATCATCATCTTCTTTTTTTTTTCTATTTTTATATGATTTTAAGTGATTGATGCTAGGGTTTTGAGGCTATTGTGATTTTTATCTTGCAAGGATGGGGGGGATCTTCAGGAGAACAATAACTGTTTGCACAGTTTCAAACATGAGTTTGATTTGTTCATTGTTCGGCTTAATTTTTTAGATATTTTTTTGAAGGGATGTACAATTGTTAATTTGTTATGATTTTTGTGATTCTCTCCATTAAAGTTGTTTACTTTATTCTTTTTAAAAAAAAAACATGTTTGTGATTTATGGTCATACCAGGTAATAGGAATATTTTTTTAACAAATTGCAAGTCTATTTTTATTGGTATTAAAATTTCTTCTATTGATTAGTGTTTCAAGACCAAAAATTATTCTATTAATTACTATTAATTTTTATTGGGTCTATTGTTATTTTGAAGTAGTAGTGGCACGCGCATGATTAAGGTATCACCTATGAAGTAGAAAGATGGAGATCACATGGTTATATGAGTATTGCATTGTTAAAAAAGTGATAGATGAAGAAAGTGATATATATTTTGCCCAAGCTTAGCACAGGCCTTTTTTGCTAGTATAACTTAAGCTATGTTTTAAATATACAATTTTTAATATAGGAATGTAATTATCTTTAATTAGGATCCTCGTGTCAGATGATCCAAATTTTCCAGATCCTATATGCTGGGATCTAGATCATGAATAAAAAATTCATTCCATACCCGTTTTATTCATAATGGGAGACTTTGGATATTCATTTGCAATTATATTGTAAAGTCTATCATTAAAACAAACAAAAAAAAAGCTGCCTGATCCAGTTGCTCTTTTAGTTAAAGCTAATCACTTTTAGAACTCCAAGAGCTAAGGATCATGTAACTTGACAAAAATGATGAGATGGTAAGAATTGGATAAATGTATGCATGATAAGAACTATGGAGAACATGAGAACTTTTTGTTTTTACATTTGGGAAAAAGGGCCATTTATAATATATTCAAGAGAAGGGTTTTATATTCAATTTTAACCAAATTCCTTTTAATTTTGACTTTTTATTCATACCCGTTTTATTCATAATGGGAGACTTTGGATATTCATTTGCAATTATATTGTAAAGTCTATCATTAAAACAAACAAAAAAAAAGCTGCCTGATCCAGTTGCTCTTTTAGTTAAAGCTAATCACTTTTAGAACTCCAAGAGCTAAGGATCATGTAGCTTGACAAAAATGATGAGATGGTAAGAATTGGATAAATGTATGCATGATAAGAACTATGGAGAACATGAGAACTTTTTGTTTTTACATTTGGGAAAAAGGGCCATTTATAATATATTCAAGAGAAGGGTTTTATATTCAATTTTAACCAAATTCCTTTTAATTTTGACTTTTTATTGAGCATTTGTAAAAAGCTAAAAAATACATAAGTCTTTAAACTCATAACCTCATCGAACCACTATCACACACAAACGTGTATGGGTATTCTCTTATCAAAATATCTCAAAACTAATTATATAGAGCTTGGACCCTACCCACATGGGAGATGCCCGTGCTTAGTGCGGGTTATTGTGCTAGTTCATAGCATATTTATGGTTATAAGAATGTATAAATTTGAGGTCATCTCTGTCAAATTTAATGGCATCAATTACACATCTTGGGCTTTTCATCTTAAAAATTATATTGAAGGACAAAGGATGTTGGGGTATTTGGATGGAACCACTCCAAAACTAGCTACAAATCTTACATCCAGAACAGATGATAATACCATTGCCTCATGGAACCAACGTAATGCTAAAGTTGTTACTTGGATCCTCAACTCAATGGATCCCTCCTTCTCGATGGCTCTCCTAGCTTTTATGAAAGCTTTTGATATGTGGGCTCACATGAAGAAAATTTATCATCAAGACATCAACAAAACAAAGCTCGATAATTCCACCTAGTTACTGCGTTAGCAAGATATTGTCAGAATGATAAGTCCATCTAGGAACACTACAATGGGTTTCTAGCCTTATGGACGAAGTCGGATCAAATGCTTCTTCAATCTGTTACGGTAGATATTCCAAATCAAATGCTTCTTCAATCTGTTATGGTAGATTTTCTTCTTTAGGCCCTCAAATTACAGGAGGAATAACATGTTAGTCAATTCTTGATTAATCTAAGATCTGAATTTGAACCGGTATATGCTGCCCTTATGAATAGAGAGCTCCCACCTAATCTAGATATGTGTGTCCAAGAGGTTTTCCGAGAAGAAACTCGCTTGTTATCCACTCACTCTCTTAATAGGAACCAAAGGTACTTCTTACACCACCTACCACATCATAAGGTGATGAGACTGCTATGTTCACTACTCGTGGTAAGAAACTACACTGTTTTGAGTATAAGAAGTACGGCCATGTGGCTCACGACTGCCTGAAGAAATTGTTTTGCAACTATTGCAAGCAAAATGGGCATGTTGTTTCTAATTGTACATAGCGGCCTAAAAGGAAACAAGATCATTCTCGAAAGCGCAGCTCAACTGCTCTCCAGGCTCAACAAAGCACCCTACCTAACTTACCACCCTCAAAAATTGGCTTCGTCACTCTAACCACTACTTAGATTCACAAGCTGATAAATTCTTCTGTGGCATTTGTATTTACCTCTATGGGTAGTGGTTTGTGTTTAGCCTCTACTGTTCTCTCTACATATCACTCGTCTACTTCCCAGTCTACCCAAATTATGCCCTCAACATGGTTTCCAGACTCTGTTGCTTCCAATCATATGACCTCGGTAGCATAAAACTTGCACAATATGTAATCATATATGGGCCGTGATTCAATCACCACGGCCAATGGTCAACAATTGCCCATCTCTTGTTTAGGAACCATATCTATGGGATAATTTATCTGATGTTTATTTTGCTTTAAACTTGGTTGTTAATCTAATTTCCATTGGCCAACTTGTTAATTGTGGGTATCTTGTTCACTTCTCTCCCTCTGGTTGTGTTTTACAGGAACGATAAACTGGGGGGGTGATCGAGAAGGGGAGTAAGCATGGCAAGCTCTTTCTGTTGGACATGGCAGACTCTGTTGTGTTCACTTTGCCATTTGCCTCTTTAATGGATGCTTTAAATAAAGTGTGGACTATTTGGCAGAAATGCCTTGGTCATTTAAATAATGGAAATTTGCTTTCATTGTTTAAACTTCGTAGTTTGGAAAAATCTGTTGTTAGTACTGTCTACCTCTTTTGCACAATCAAAATGTGAGACTTGTTGCATGAGTAAAAGTCATGTGTTGCCATTTCCTATTCATCATTCACGTGCCACTGCTCCTTTTGATATTATTCACACAAATGTTTTGGGCATTGCTCCTCAATTGAGTAGATTAGGGTATAAGTATTATGTTACATTCATTGATGATCATTGTAGGTACACATGGATATACTTTTTAAAATCAAAATCTGAAGTTTCTCCATGTTTTGCAAATTCTACAATATGGTGAGCAATCAATTTCAAAAGACCATTAAGATCCCATGCTCAGATTCAAGGGGAGAATATACATCAAATGAATTCACTTCCTTTTTATCTGATAAAGGGATTATTCACTAAAAATGTTGCCCTCACACACTACAACAGAATGGAATTGCAGAAAGAAATAATCATCACCTCTTAGAAATGGTCAGAACAATCCTTGTTGAATTCTTAGTTCCACCTAAATTTTGGCATGAAGCAACCTGTGAAACATGGGTACTTCCAAAATGGAAATGTACCGGTACTAGGTATGTACTTGTACTCGTACTGGGTATGGATAGGGCAAAAAAGTACCAGGTAGGGTCAAACGTACCCCGGTACATTTTGACTTTGTGGGTATGGGATGGGTATGTTTATGGATACGGGATAGGTACGTTCCCAGTACTTTTGTAATTTTTTTTTTGTAAAAACTTTTGTAAGAGTTTAAAAGAGCTAAAAACATAATTTTAAACTTTAACCCTAACCCTTTTTGACGAACTTGAAAAGGAAAAGGCTTTAGCCCCCCTAACCTATCTTCAATTCCCTCGTTTTTAATTGGAAAAAAAATTGGAAAGGAGGAAGAAGAAAAAGAAGGAAGAAATATTGGATTATGAAATATAAAAAATAATAGTCGCTGCTTTTTTTTTTCATTAGGTTGAATTTGTAATGGTATTAAGTAATTGTTGGCTTGCATTTAAGAATTCTAACCTATTTTAATTATTAGCATATTGCATTATTAAAATTTTAAAAAATATAATTCTTTAATGGATGTATCCCAACTGTACCCATATCTGATGTTTTTTAGGATTTTGCCATATTAGAATACCCGTACCGTATCTGTATTCGTATTGGTACCCATACGGTACCCATGTTTCATAGGAAGCAGCACATATAGGTACCCATTTCATCAACAGACGTCCCTTCGTAAGGTCTCTCATTTTGAGTGTTTATTCGGTCACCCACCATTCAACTCACATTTGAGGGTAACTGGTTGTTTATGTTTTGTTTATCTCCCATCCCTTGAGCGAAACAAGTTATCCTTACAGGCTACTCATTACATGTTTATTGGTTGCAGTGATGAGCACAAAGGCTTCCTTTGTTACAATCACAAAGAACGCCGTCTATGTATCTCACAGAATGTTGTCTTCTTGGAACATATTCCGTTCTATTCGTCCAATCCTCATCCTAATATACAAGTCTCTCATCTACCTCAATTTCTAACGCCTAAATCCTCTCTAGTGATTACTCAAGTTTATAAGCGGCCCACCAAACCACCACCTCCCACTACTCTCCCTCCAAAAACACTCACCACTGATCCACCACTCAAGCCAGCTCCTCAAGTACATGACACTACTAGTGAAGGTAACGTTATTTTGCGACGCTCTAGTTGTAAGTCCATTCCCCCAGCTAGATATGGTTTTCCAGTGTTATTTATTTCTTTAGAACCAACCCCTATTCTAACTTCTTATTCTCAAGCCACTAATATTCCATGATGGCAAGATGTTATGACAAATGAATTATTAACTCTCGAGATAAATAACACCTGGGAAGTAGCGCCTCTTTCATCGAATACCTCTTTCATTGGAGCAACTGGGTTTATTCACTCAAATTCAAACTTGATGGCAGTCTTGATCGCTACAAAGCACAACTAGTTGCCCAAGGTTATAAACAGGAGTATGGCATTGACTATGAAGAAACATTTGCCCCAGTAGCTAAAATGACTATAGTGTGATGTCTTCTTGGCGTTGCAGCTACTCATAATTGGCTTTTGTGGCAAATGGATGTCAATGCCTTTTTGCATAATGATATCAATATGATTGTCTATATGCGTCCTCCACCAGGATATACATGTCCGCCATGTCATGTTTGCAAACTGAAAGTCTTTATACAAGCTCAGGTAGGCTCCCCGTGCTTGGTTTGATAAGTTCCACTCTACCATCCTTAACAACAAATTTTCATCAAAGCCCGAATAACAATTCTCTACTTATTCGAAGAACCTCCAACAAGTGCACCATTCTCTTGATTTATGTTGATGATATGATAATTAATAGCAACGATACGGCTGATATTTCCACCCTCAAAACTCATCTCATGAATATTTTCATGATGAAAGATCTGGGTCCCCTAACTTATTTTTTAAGGCTCGAAGTTTCAAGAAACAAGGATGGTATTTGGGTGGTACCAAAAAAATATAGTGATGATTTACTTCAGTCAACAAGACTTGGTGATGCCAAAACATTTGCCATACCCATTGAACTTAATGTTAAATTTAGCAAAGATGATGGGCCACCTTTTGAAGACCTGACTTTGTTTAGACGGTTAGTGGGTAGTCTACTATATCCGACTATGACATGACCAGATATCTCTCATGCAAGGGTACTCGTGATCGAGGATTGTTTTATCCAACTACTTCACTACATCTTCAAGCATATGCTGATGCTGAATGGACAGGTTGCCCTGATATTCGTAGATACAACCAGCTGGTGTATGTTCTTAGGAACCCTAATCATCTCATGGAAGAGTAAGAAACAAAGCAGCCCTTCCAAATCAACCGCTGAAGCTGAATATCAGTCTATGTCGTCTGCAAGTAGTGAAATTATCTGGTTGCGTCGTCTCCTTCGTAACTTTGGCGTCTACCTCAAAGAACCTACTCTTCATGCAGATAACACAAGTGCCATTCGAATTGCCAAGAATGGCGTTTTCCATGAGTGAACTAATCACATAGAAATTGATTGCCACTTCATTCGTCAGCATTATGTCTCTAAAAAACTGTGTCTACCTCATGTTTCTTCCAAAGATCAACTAGCTAATGTATTTACTAAAGGGCTGCCCTAAGATCGACATGATTATATCATCTCCAAATTGATGCTTTGTTCCACCTCGCATCAATTTGAGGGGGAGTGTGAAGATTCCAAGAGATCCACAAATCTATCATAACAAGCCCATAACCAAAGGCCCATCATAGTAGACCTAGTCAATATATCCCACGTGTGTATTTTTGTGGAATAGGTCAAATCCTGTATAATAATCATAGGATTGTAATTACTAAAATTATGTGTAGACTTTCGCTTTCAACTTATGATGAGATGTAACATAGCTTGTAATTAGGGCATTTGATTAGGCAATACTCACTATTAATACAGTGGTCGACCCTCATATTGGGATACAACAATATTCTACACAAACTGCCCTATTGTGCTTCTTTTTCTTCTCCAAACAAGGATCTATAGATCCTATCATTGATACCATGTTAAGAAAGATGAAATCCAAATATCTAGAGTTACATTACTCTAACATTATATGAAATCACATTAGCTCATGACTTTTAACACCAAAAATGAAAAACGAAGAAAAATCAAAAGATAAAGAGGGAATAAATTAACTTCATTATCACCATCATCATCATCATCAAAAACTTGTCCTAACTATGTTGGAGTTAATTATATGAATTCTGTTCATCCATTATGACCTATTATGAGCCAAATCATCAGATAAGTTAAACTTCTTCAAATCGATTTTATTACCTCCATCTACGTTTTCTTCAGCCTACCTGTGTGAAGAAGTTAACTTCATTAAAAGATAAAACATTCTAAGCTTGACTTGAAGTCACCATTTGCACATTAAATGGACTTCTTGTTGATGTTGCTTCATACAAATCTCTATTTTTTTAACCTAGTTAAAGGGTTAGGGCATTGAAAGACTTACAAAAGCAAGTTGATAGGAACTTGCACATGTAAGACTCTATACTTGCTCAAAGGTTTCAATGAAAATATGGTTGTGAAGAGATCATTAAATGAATATATATATATAGGTGATTGATAAAATTGCTAACATAATGAGGCGGTTGTATGAGAAAAGAAGATAATTAGCAGAGGACGGTGGGAAGATAAGAAATCATAATTAGCAGAGGACGATGGGAAGATAAGAAATCACATATTGTGAATGAGGAGATGTGGGAAATGTGACATTAGTTAAGGGAGAACTGAAAGTAATAAGGTGCATGAAAATTTAAGTTTGTATATAGGAAAAATGGATGGGTAATGGCTTAGTGAGAATAATGATGCAGCAACAATGAAGATGGAAAAGTAGTTGAGAAGAGAGAAGTTAAGAGAAAATGACATGTATGGAAGATGGAAAAGTAGTTGATAAGAGAGAAGTTAAGAGAGATTGACATGTGTCAACGACACGTGTGCAACTGGAAACCCATGTAAAATACATCAAAATACCCCCAACTCACACAATTACATAATAACCATAGTAAAACACTCAAAATCAAAAAGTAAAAAAAAAAAACCAAGAAATTAGATTACGGATTTTCTATGAAAGATGCTTTAAGACTTTATCAACATGAATCCTTCACATTAGATCATCCACTCCTAAAAATTCATTGACACATTTGACTTCAGTTTTTCTAGAAGATAATAAAAACTTCAATAATCATTTTATAAACGCTTCAGGGAGAAAATAAAGGAACCAATGCTTGATAGTTGGGATGGGCCAATCGACAATCACGAGTGGTGAGACACATTTCCACAAATTTCAAGAAAGCCATGTTTGTTAGTTCTTAAATGTAGCCCCAGTTACATAATTTTGTGATTTGCTCCCACCAAAGGGGAGCCCACCTATAAATTGCCGATTGGTCCATGTTCAACTCACACACAACGTGCGGGGAAAAAAACCAAGGTCATATATGTGATGTAGTGGGCAAATTGATCAAGGAACCAACTTGATTCTCTAAACTTAAATCAACACCAACTGACTAAACCGAAGGAGAAAAGTAGTATAATGTTTAAACCTAGTCGAAGATGCTATCCACAACACAAATCAATCTTCACTCGATGTAGGGTTCCCTGCATTAAGAAAGCACTCATTTCTTGGTCTCTTTAGTAAGAGTTCCCAGTAATTCAATAGAAAAGGAAAATAGTCATTGAAATTGATTTTAAATAAGAGGGGTCATTGCTCACATACGGTGGTGATGGTGTTTGTAGGGACATCCACTCACATAATAGCATCTAGGTCCTAGGCTCCTAGCATTGCCTTTGCATGAATTAGATGGACTTAATGAATGGGATGATGAGGTGGGCCTAGAAGTTAGCCGTACAAATCCACTGGTAGGACTTGACTCTAAAATCAGAGCCAATCAGGAAACATTCTTCATTATGTTTTAAGGTTCTGCCAAATCACAGTAACATTTGGGTTTGTTCAAAGTTATATTAATCACATTCAAAACACATGATTTGAAGCGTAAATTCACTTTCTCACATGACCAGCCCGATTTGAGGCATAAGTTCAAAACACATGATTTGAGGAATAATATATGATGGGCAAGGGGTGCTCATAGGCTGGGCCAGCCCGAGCCTAATCTAGGTTTAGCCTGCCTCGGGCCGGGCTTGGATATGTACTTGGGGCCAATTTAATAATTGGGTCGGGCTTGGATTAAGTGATAGAAAGCCCAAAGCCTAGCTCAGCCTAGCCTGTGTAAGGAAAGCACATAATTTAATTTAATTAGTACAAATAATTACTAAAATGGTCACAACATTTATAAGAAGCCCGATTTGGCCCAACCAAATTGATTAAATGGGCAGGCTTAGGCCTCACTTTAACAGCCCGTCTCTAATGTCGGGTTGGGCCGGGATATGCCTTAGCATAGCCCAACCCATGAACACCCTATGAAAGGCCCATCTCTTATTATGGAAGTGAATTTTGGCTTAGAACTTTTTTTTTTTTTTTTTGGGAAGGTTAGTGATCCCTTTATCAACCAAAAGATATGATATAGAATTTTGGCTTAGAATTGATAGACAAAGAAAGAGATTTTAATTATTTATAAGTTTATTCGATGCATGATCAAAGATGGGTTCTTGTAAATTGCTTTAATTAAAGTTTGCTTTACTTTGATGAGCTTTACTTTACTAGAGACGGAGAGAGAAGCACGCCATTTAGACATCTTTAATTCTAAATATTAGGATGTGTGGTTGTTAAATAATAATAGCAAAATATGTCCCGTGCTTTGTAAATGATGCATATAATAACTACTAATTTCATATTTCTAATTTAAAACTTTCTTCACTCAACTTAAAACATATTAACTATGGTAAAAGTTATCAATATTGAAACAAAATATAAAAATTGACAGTTATGATGCACGGATACTTCGGAATGAGCAACATATCGTATCTGATACTTTACGTATAAAATCTGTGTCCCTACCATGTTTATGGCATGTCCTGTAATCATGGTATACCTAAGCATCATAGATTGAAAGAAGTTGAAAAGTGAAAAATAAATTTAAAAATCTTGTAACTTAATAAGATAATGTTAACACGATCACGATATGGCATCTCATTGATAAACATAATATGAACCTGCAATTATTTAGTTAAAATTAAAAAAAAAGAAAAAGAAAAAAGGAAAGAGAATGTGTATCTAAATGAGAAATTAATTTATTACAAATAAGCTTCTCTTAACTTTAACAATCTAATGACAAGGTCGCAAATATCATTTAGACTTTTTCAAATAAATTTTTAGTTTATAAAAAAGCAAAAATAATTATATCGGTTGGGATGAAAGTATTAAGGTAGTGAAAATAGAGATTAACATATCATTTAAAATATTCTACTAAGCTATTGTCAACCAATATTTATAAATTGATCAATCTAGATAGTCTTCCGTGTTAGTGAAATCTCTTCAAGGACTATACAACTGAAGGACATTTATTTTTAGTGGTTTAGATTTGTTTTCTTAATGCTTCTGCATTAGTGAAATCTCTTTAGGGACTATACAATAGCAGGACATTTATTTTAATGGTTTAGGTTGTTTCTTGGCGGCTGTATATTGTATGTGATGTGAAAGTTCAATAGGCCCTGGGTATTTTGAATTTTTGATGAGTCCTTCTCAAACTAAGGCTTTAACATGCAAAAATTCGTGAGGCCGCTAAGTGTGGCACACTCAAAAAGATCTAGAACTAAAAAAAGTCTCACTATTTACAAACTTTCATAAAAATTTTACACCAATATGATCTGGCCCAATTGTTTTATTTAATCCACATTAAAACCTAGCAGTTCCCGTTGATGCCGTGATTTGGAAACATCCAACTGTGTCCCAAATGCCTATCATATGACTAAGAAATTTACATTTGCCGGCGAACTCCATTTTTTGAATAAAAGAAAACTTATAAAAGCCAACTGGTTCCCTTGGATGCCATGATTTGCATACATTCAAAAGGAACCCATAGATCCATCATGAGTAAAATAAACACGAATTACATTTTCATGCAAACCCTTTTAACGAAATAAAAACTTAAAAGAAATAAAAGCCAAGAGGTACTTTAGAAGGAAAATAAATTCCCCAAGTATGCCATTATATGCATACATCCAAGTGGGTCCCACAACCATCATGCGAAAAAAAAAGTAACATTTTTGTGTAATCTTTTAAGGTATCGAACTAGGATTCACAAATCCATTATCCTAAAGTTTGACAAGGCCTTATCATCCATGGTTAGGTTTGGCTGGTCCACAGTACTCAGCCGATGTGCTATAAATATTGAGGGTTTGATTGATCATGTATCATCTATATATGGTCAATTGAACCATATGGATATGGTCATGGATCATGAGATACCTATTAAAAATATGAGGATGGTTATGGATCATGAGATACCTATTATCAATTGAACCATATGGATAAGGTTATGGATCATGAGATTCCTATTAAAATAAAAGGATGGTCAATTGAACCATATGGATATGGTTATGGATCATGAGATACCTATTAAAAACACGGATACGGTTATGGATCATGAGATACCTATTATCATCCATGGTTAGTGTCACAACTCGAGCCTAGAAATCGGGAGTTAGCGAAAAGCCAAACCAGTGACACACGTACTCCCGTGCACGTGCATCCAAACCCAGTCCAGATGCACACACACAAGGGATCTAACACGTGCGGACTAAGCGTACGCGGAAGCTGTACATATCATAGCAGGCAACAAAGCAAATAGCGGAAGCCAAAACAATTACGGAACGAAAGACAAAGATAAATACGCTGATATAAAATCCGAATACACACCCAAAATCATGATATACAAAATATACAGAGTACAAAGTCCAAAGTCCAAAGTGCCCAAATACAAATCTCCCAAAATCCAAAAACCCAAAACAGATGGCCGCGAAAAGATATGCATATACGCACTCGGCAGAGATGATCAGGCCCACTCTGCCAAACCGGAGGGTGCCTCTAAACTCGGCCCTGCAGCCTCCTCGACCGCCGGGGAGTCGGGCAAGGGATCTGCGCCTGCAACACCACAGACAACACAGATGAATACAACGATCCAGCAAATACAAGTAACAGGGATGAAACATTCATAGTATCAAGCTGAATAATGACAGAATAGAAGTTACAGAGTTTCATCTTAGTATGCTAAGCAAATCGTGCATAGAAGTAAAGCATGATAAGTGAATCAAAACATAGAAATACTGAACTAAGTGGCTACTACGTTAACCATATTCTCTCCAATAGAGAGCAGAGCAGATGAGAACACCACTGACCGGGCCAAGGGTACAAGTGGGTCTCGGTTTCCTGGGTTCCGGGGTCCCAAGACAAAGCGACACTGCAGTAATACAGAGATCTAAGCCAGAGGTAACCCCGTCGGGCATCCTAGGGCTGAGGCTGAGTAGAGCCAGACTAATACCAATCAAATCAAATCCCAAAAGAAGGGAGATTATCCGCTTTGGACTCACCGATGGCAAAGACCGGATCTTATCCTCACGTATTAATCTCTGGGCAGAGCCACCAGGGAATACCCAAAAATAATCGGAGATATACAAAGCCAGAAATATATAGAGCATAGCATAGACTGAGTCAAAGCACCGAGCATAGATCATAGTATAATACAGAAGGAAGGCTAAACAGATGTACAAGACGAAAACAAGAGAATCTCGAAATGTATGAACATAGATTAACAGAACAGAGGACAAAACTGTAAGCAATATGTAATGCATCTTAGATTAAGACGGAACCAAGGTCAATTACAAGCCAACCCTAATCTAGTTGTTCATTGTCACTAACCGTGCATGTTGATGTAGTTTAAAGTTATTCGATGCACCGTTGCCATCCTAGTGTTGCAATGTAATCCTCACGTGCACCGAAGTCCCTTAAACCAACACCCATGGGGAGGTGCTTAACAGTAAATCAACGCTCACATGAATAAGTCACAGCCTAACAAACTATTCATGCGATCCAAAGAATCCATTGGGCTGGTTTACGTGTATGGTTCCTTGTATATAAGCCCTACAAAGTCACACCATTATCCTAAGTTTAAGTCATATTTTACAGGTCTTACGGTTTAGCCATGGGTGACCTACAGCTTAGCCGTATGCATCTTACGGCCTAGCCGTAACATGCACTACGGCTTAACCGTGGTTCCTTTCAGCAGAACACGGCTAAATTGTCATCTTCCACATCTAATCTGATACATCTCACGGCTGGGTCACGGCTAGCTTACGGCTCAGCCGTAGAACAAATTACGGTTCAGCCGTAGCCTAGCCGTAGAACAAAATCAAAATTTCAGGTCTCTGGAATGTGAGCCGTACAAGGTTACGGCTTAGCCGTACAATACAGAGAACCAATTCGGGTTGAGTACAGAAACTGGAATTTTGTACAGAATGTCTCAAAACAAGCTCATCTGATCCTAACATCTTAGAAATTGGCTGTAAAACATTTTATACAAAGAATAAGAATGAATCAAAGCAATCACACAAAACACCCATATGTGTTAAACAATCCTGTACTTATACTTGCCTCAAAACTCTGTCAATCTACTGAATCAAGCTCCAAATCAACTAAAATCAAAGCAAATCAAAGAAACAACCCATGCATGAGATGAGGACACAGCAATAGAGAAGGAGAGATACAATTGGAGAAGAAGAAGGAAGAGTTGCAGAGAACCCACTTACCAAGCCACAGACAGAGATGAGGGAAGAATCCAACCAAACGGAGAGTAGCAAAACCCAATCGCCCAATTATGCAAACTCCCAACACCCAATGATAGAAGAAGAGAAGGAAGAGAAGAGGAGACGTGGAGCTGTTGCATGCAGTCGTCGAAGGAAACTGAGCATGGGAGAGACACCTGGGCTCCTGACTTATATATAGTTTTGAGAGTTTAAATCAACAGCCAATAAGTTTTAGCTATTTACAGTTTAAGTCACACGAAGGTCCAACTTCTCCAATGTACTCCGAATAGATTTGACACAGTTACTGAAATTGACGAGCTCAACAAAATACACGTGCTGACACCAAGATGATGCAAAGATGATGTACTCAAAGCAAAAGCAAAATTACGAACAAGGGCTTAGACCCACCTATCCCAGTTCATGGGTTACTCAACTACCTATCCAAGATCCGAAACCAAGTCCAAAAGGATTAATTAACAGAAACGCACACTAATGAGCCACTAATCCGGCTCAAAGGGGATCGGAGTGTTACGTCCTCCCCCACTAGGAATCATTCCGTCCTCGGAATGACCACCTACCTGCGCAAAGAGCTGTGAGTACTGGCGCGCTAGCTGCTCCTCTAACTCCCAGGTAGCCTCATCTGGACCGTGATGCTCTCATAACACTTTAACCCATCTGATAGCCCGGGTACGGAGAATCTGTTCTCGTGTACTAACGATGCGGAGCGGACGCTCAACGTAGGTTGCATTAGGCTGAATCTGAATATCATCGTAGCGAATCACATGGCTCGGATTTGGCACATACTTACGGAGCATCGACACATGAAATACATCGTGAACACCGGAGAACTCAACTGGAAGCGTCAGACGATAGGCTAAATCTCCAACTCGGCTCTTGACTTCAAACGGTCCCACATATCTCGGAGCTAACTTACCCTTCTGACCAAACCACACAGTGCCCTTCATCGGAGAAACTTTAAGGAACACCCAATCTCCGACTTGGAATGCCAAAGGTTTTCTCCGAGTATCTGCATAGCTCTTCTGCCTGGATCGAGCAATCTTCAGATTCTCTATCACTTTCTGCACTTTCTCTGTCGTCTTAGCAATAATTGTCGGACCATGGAAACTTCTTGTTCCTATCTCTTCCCAGCACACTGGGGTTCTACACTTACGTCCATATAGAGCCTTATAGGGTGCCATACCAATGCTCTCGTGGAAGCTGTTGTTATAGGCAAACTCACACAATGCCAGATGCATATCCCATTCCTTCTCAAAGTTCAGCACACTAGCTCTGAGCATATCCTCCAACGTCTGAATGGTACGCTCCGACTGCCCATCAGTCTGGGGGTGGTATGCTGTACTAAAACTCAGCTTCGTGCCCATAGCTTCCTGAAAAGCTTTCCAGAATGAAGACACAAAACGACTGTCGCGATCAGACACAATCGATACTGGGGTGCCATGCAATCTGACTATCTCGTCAACAAACTTCCTGGCCATCTCTGTGAACGTCATCCCTTTCTTGAACGGAAGGAAATGTGCTGACTTCGTCAATCTATCCACTATTACCCAGATCGCATTGTTCTTTCTACTGGTCGGCGGAAAACCGGAGACGAAATCCATGGTAATGTGCTCCCACTTCCACTGTGGAGTGTGTAAGGGATGCAATGATCCTGGAGGTCACTGATGATCAGCTTTCACCCTCTGACAGGTCAAACATCTAGCTACGAACCCTGCGATCTCCCGCTTCATATTGTTCCACCAAAATCTATCTTTCAAGTTCCGGTACATCTTCGTACTCCCGGGGTGCATCGCATAACGGGCATCGTGCGCATCTGTCATCAACTTCTCTTTCAGCTCATCCACAGCGGGAACACACAATCTATTCCTGAAGTACAAAACTCCGTCTACCAAGCTGAAATCAGGTCGATCTGCAATCCGATCTCTGAAAGTCACCAGAAGGGGGTCCTCAAACTGGCGATCCTTGATCTGCTGAATCACCTCAGGCTGAAACACGACGGTAGTAGCTAATGTCACCAATCCACCTACCATCCGAACCTCAACAGGCTGATCATGCACAAGCATATAGAATCCTGCCAACACCTGAAGACTTTCTGCTCTCCTGCTAAGTGCATCTGCAACCACATTCCCCTTGCCTGGGTGGTACTTGATCGGAAAGTCGTAGTCCTTGATGAACTCCAACCACCTTCGCTGCCTCATATTCAAGTCATGCTGATCAAACAAATACTGCAGACTGTGATGATCGGAATGGACCTCGAACTTCACACCGTACAAGTAATGCCGCCACAACTTTAGTGCAAATACAATGGCTGCTAGCTCCAGGTCATGAGTGGCATAGTTCTTCTCATGCTTTTTCAGCTATCTGGATCCATAGGCAATCACTTTCTGATTCTGCATCAGTACACAGCCTAGTCCAACTCGAGAGGCATCGGAATAAATCACGAATCCCTCACTACCATCCGGGAGAGTCAACACTGGCGCCGTAGTGAGCTTTTCTTTCAACATCTGAAAACTACGCTCACACTTCTCTGTCCACTCATACGGGACCTTCTTCCGAGTCAACTGAGTCAGCGGGGCTGAGATCTTCGAGAAGTCCTGCACGAACCTGCGGTAATATCCCGCCAATCCCAGAAAGCTCCGAATCTCTGTCACTGATCTAGGACGGGGCCAATGGACTACTGCCTCAATCTTAGCCGGATCCACCATCAATCCCTCTCTAGAAATCTTATGACCCAGAAATGCAACTTGCTCTAGCCAGAAATCACACTTAGACAACTTTGCATACAACTTGTGATCTCTAAGCAGCTGCAATGCTTTCCTCAGATGGTCTGTATGTTCCTCAGCAGTCTTCGAATAGACCAATATATCATCTATAAATACCACAACAAACTGGTCCAAAAAGGAAGTAAACACCCTATTCATCATTGCCATGAAAGCCGCGGGTGCATTCTTCAAACCAAAAGGCATAACAAGGAACTCGTAGTGTCCATACCGAGTCCTGAAAGCTGTCTTAGGAACATCCTCATCCTTTACCCGGAGCTATGATAACCTGATCTCAAGTCGATCTTCGAAAAGTAAGCTGCACCCTGAAGCTGATCGAACAACTCATCAATCCTAGGCAATGGATATTTGTTCTTGATGGTCACTTTGTTCAACTGCCTGTAGTCAATGCACATCCGGAAACCGCCATCCTTCTTCTTAACAAACAATACAGGAGCTCCCCAAGGTGACACACTTGGGCGCATGAACCCCTTATCCAACAAATCCTGCAACTGTTTCTTCAATTCCAACAACTTTGCAGGTGCCATACGATATGGAGCTCTACTGATGGGTGCTGTACCTGGCATCAAGTCAATCGAGAACTCTACCTCTCTAGCTGGTAGCAACTCTGGCACATCCTCCGGAAAGACATCCGGAAACTCGTTGACTACTGGGATCTCACCGAGCTGTCGCTGATCCTTCTTCTCTGAAATGAATGCAAGAAATCCCTCACATCCCCTACGAAGCATCCTGTCTGCTTTACAAGCAGATATCACACGCCTTGGGCACTTCGTCTGGCTGCCCTCAAATCGAAATCCGCTGCCCAGATCAAAATAGATAGCCTTGCTGTAGCAATTGATACAAGCATGATATCTCGCAAGCCAGTCCATACCAAGAATCACATCAAAATCCAGTGTCGTGAGCAACACGAGGTCTACCGGGAGCTGATGACCAGCTATCCGCACATCACACTGAGGGTAGAAAGCACTGCACTCCACCCGTTTACCAACCGGAGTGGATACTAGCAACAAGTATGGGAGAGATGTGGGTCGCTGTCGAAGCTGCACAACAAAATGGGGTGTTACGTACAAACGCGTAGACCCGGAGTCAAATAAGGCTAAAGCTTCAGCATCAGAAATTAAAATTTTACCTTCCACGATCGTAGCCTCCTCCGCGCCCTCATGCGTAGCCGCATAAGCTCGAGCTGTCTGGCGGTTCTGCTTCTGGGCTGGGCGAGCTGTTTCGGACTTGCCCTGCGCTGTAGACCCTGCATATCTCGTCTGTGGAGAGGACTGAAACTTCTGGCATTGGGCCCGCTTGTGATCCGTAGAGCCACAACCGAAATAGGCCCCACTCTTCCTCCAACATCTGTCTGTTGGGTGATCCTTCCCACAGTGACCGCAAACCACCTGAGTACTGCTCGCACTACCCTGCTTACCCTTGAACTTCTTCTGAAACTGATTTCTGCCACTAGAACCTGCTTCTCTCTTAGCCTCAATTCGCTCCTCTTCAAACATGGCCTCTGCATCATAGGCCCTGTCAATAGCGTCATCCAAGGTAGCCGGCCACATACAAGCAACCAGGTGGCGTTTGTGTCTCGGATTCAGGCCGTTGACAAAGCGAGTCACCTTCTTATGCTCAGTGTTCACCATGTCCTCTGCGAAGTGGGACAGCTCTGTAAACTTGTGTACATAATCTGCCACCGATGTCTGTCTTGCTGAAGGTTGAAGAACTCCACTTCCTTGGCTTGCTGAACATGAAGAGGCATGAACTTTCGACGAAACTATTGCTTGAAAGTTTCCCAAACAGTAGCACTGGGCATAGTCTGGAACGAGCTCTTGACACTCCTCCACCATGTCTTGGCTACACTCCGAAGCATAGAGGCTGTGAGAACCACTTTCTGTTTGTCACTGCACACAATCGTATCAAACAGCTCCTCTGTCTGCTCCAACCATTGCTCGGCCTGCAATGCATCCTCTATCCCGTGGAATTCAGTCGCCCCTCGCTTACGGAACTTCTCAAAAAGAGCATTTGGATGGGTTTCTTTGGGCTGGAAGATCACTTGCTGTTCTACACGCTGAGAGGCTGACGCAGCCGCCTGACTCTGCCTGTCCACCATAGATGCCATCTGAGCCTGCAAGGACTGCATGGATTGCATCATCATCATCAGACGCTCTTCACTGCTCGTGGGTGGGGGTAGCGATCTACTCTCGCCGTTATGCCCCTGCTGACTCTCATCTCTAGACCCTGATCCTGATGCCATGGTGTGCTATCCTGCAAAAGGAAAATGAGCAAAATACAAGAATAAAACGTCCCAAGTTAGTCAATCCCAAAGAATCAACATATTAGACTGGGAGTCAAATAGTTGACATCGTCATCTCACCACGATCTTAGATGTCTACATGCTTATAACTAGCATGCTCTGATACCATACAATACGTATGTCACAACCCGAGCCCAGAAATCGGGGGTTAGCGAAAAGCCAAACCAGTGACACACGTACTCCCGTGCACGTGCATCCAAACCCAGTCCAGATGCACACACACAAGGGATCTAACACGTGCGGACTAAGCGTACGCGGAAGCTGTACATATCATAGCAGGCAACAAAGCAAATAGTGGAAGCCAAAACAATTACGGAACGAAAGACAAAGATAAATACGCTGATATAAAATCCGAATACACACCCAAAATCATGATATACAAAATATACAGAGTACAAAGTCCAAAGTCCAAAGTGCCCAAATACAAATCTCCCAAAATCCAAAAACCCAAAACAGATGGCCGCGAAAAGATATGCATATACGCACTCGGCAGAGATGATCAGGCCCACTCTGCCAAACCGGAGGGTGCCTCTAAACTCGGCCCTGCAGCCTCCTCGACCGCCGGGGAGTCGGGCAAGGGATCTGCGCCTGCAACACCACAGACAACACAGATGAATACAACGATCCAGCAAATATAAGTAACAGGGATGAAACATTCATAGTATCAAGCTGAATAATGACAGAATAGAAGTTACAGAGTTTCATCTTAGTATGCTAAGCAAATTGTGCATAGAAGTAAAGCATGATAAGTGAATCAAAACATAGAAATACTGAACTAAGTGGCTACTACGTTAACCATATTCTCTCCAATAGAGAGCAGAGCAGATGAGAACACCACTGACCGGGCCAAGGGTACAAGTGGGTCTCGGTTTCCTGGATTCCGGGGTCCCAAGACAAAGCGACACTGCAGTAATACAGAGATCTAAGCTAGAGGTAACCCCGTTGGGCATCCTAGGGCTGAGGCTGAGTAGAGTCAGACTAATACCAATCAAATCAAATCCCAAAAGAAGGGAGATTATCCGCTTTGGACTCACCGATGGCAAAGACCGGATCTTATCCTCACGTATTAATCTCTGGGCAGAGCCACCAGGGAATACCCAAAAATAATCGGAGATATACAAAGCCAGAAATATACAGAGCATAGCATAGACTGAGTCAAAGCACCGAGCATAGATCATAGTATAATACAGAACGAAGGCTAAACAGATGTACAAGACGAAAATAAGAGAATCTCGAAATGTATGAACATAGATTAACAGAACAGAAGACAAAACTGTAAGCAATATGCAATGCATCTTAGATTAAGACGGAACCAAGGTCAATTACAAACCAACCCTAATCTAGTTGTTCACTGTCACTAACCGTGCATGTTGATGTAGTTTTAAGTTATTTGATGCACCGTTGCCATCCTAGTGTTGCAATGTAATCCTCACGTGCACCGAAGTCCCTTAAACCAACACCCATGGGGAGGCGCTTAACAGTAAATCAACGCTCACATGAATAAGTCACAGCCTAACAAACTATTCATGCGATCCAAAGAATCCATTGGGCTGGTTTACGTGTATGGTTCCTTGTATATAAGCCCTACAAAGTCACACCATTATCCTAAGTTTAAGTCATATTTTACAGGTCTTACGGTTTAGCCATGGGTGACCTACGGCTTAGCCGTATGCATCTTACGGCCTAGCCGTAACATGCACTACGGCTTAGCCGTGGTTCCCTTCAGCAGAACACGGCTAAATTGTCATCTTCCACCTCTGATCTGATACATCTCACGGCTGGGTCACGGCTAGCTTACGGCTCAGCCGTAGAACAAATTACGGTTCGGCCGTAGCCTAGCCGTAGAACAAAATCAAAATTTTAGGTCTCTGGAATGTGAGCCGTACAAGGTTACGGCTTAGCCGTACAATACAGAGAACCAATTCGGGTTGAGTACAGAAACTGGAATTTTGTACAGAATGTCTCAAAACAAGCTCATCTGATCCTAACATCTTAGAAATTGGCTGTAAAACATTCTATACAAAGAATAAGAATGAATCAAAGCAATCAAACAAAACACCCATATGTGTTAAACAATCCTGTACTTATACTTGCCTCAAAACTCTGTCAATCCACTGAATCAAGCTCCAAATCAACTAAAATCAAAGCAAATCAAAGGAACAACCCATGCATGAGATGAGGACACAGCAACAGAGAAGGAGAGATACAATTGGAGAAGAAGAAGGAAGAGTTGCAGAGAACCCACTTACCAAGCCACAGACAGAGATGAGGGAAGAACCCAACCAAACGGAGAGTAGCAAAACCCAATCGCCCAATTATGCAAACTCCCAACACCCAAAGACAGAAGAAGAGAAGGAAGAGAAGAGGAGACGTGGAGCTGTTGCATGCAGTCGTCGAAGGAAACTGAGCATGGGAGAGACACCTGGGCTCCTGACTTATATATAGTTTTGAGAGTTTAAATCAACAGCCAATAAGTTTTAGCTATTTACAGTTTAAGTCACACGAAGGTCCAACTTCTCCAATGTACTCCAAATAGATTTGACACAGTTACTGAAATTGACGAGCTCAACAAAATACACGTGCTGACACCAAGATGATGCAAAGATGATGTACTCAAAGCAAAAGCAAAATTACGAAAAAGGGCTTAGACCCACCTATCCCAGTTCATGGGTTACTCAACTACCTATCCAAGACCCGAAACCAAGTCCAAAAGGATTAATTAACAGAAACGCACACTAATGAGCCACTAATCCGGCTCAAAGGGGATCGGAGTGTTACAGTTAGCAATGTAAGATTTGAGGAAAAGGAACTTTAAAATATACCACAATTCATTTTAGGGAAAGAAAAGTTACTGAAAATGAAAACTAAATTAGGAGGAGCAAAATAAGTTATAAATCACAAATTGAGAAAAATAAAATAGAATATAAAGTTACTTTGCAATTAAAAATCATTAAAACTATGAAACATAAGATTGGAGAAGATTGAATTTAAGAGGATACTATTTTAGTGTGTATATACATATATATATTTTGTAATGCAAAAATGTGAAAACAAAACTGTAAGATTTAATTCAAATAAAAAAAACTATAGATCAGAAAAAAGCTAGTATTCCTTAGGGCATGTTTGGTACTTTACTAGTAAAATTGAATTGAGGGGAAACCTCAAATCAAGAGAGAATAAAATTTGAAGGGGCCTAAATGTAATGACTTTTTTTTGTCTTTTAGTGACTTGAAAGGAACCTTTTTGACTTTTGCGTCAAAGTAAATGGTGTTTTTTTTTTCATTTAGCGGCTTGAGAACATTGTTTTTGACTTCTTTTTTTTTTTTTTAAGGTGGGAAATTTGAATTTTTGTACTTTTGATATGACCCACACATTAAATCATGTTGTTAAATGGAGGCTCTGCTTCACTCTACTTTAATCTAGTCAAGTGCCAAACATGCCCCTAAGGGCAGGGGCAGACCCACTCCCACTTGAAGAACACCCAAAGCAGTCACCCCATATCAGATTTAAAAATCGCACACTAGTAATGGGCCTCTGGCCCATTCCCCACTATCCTCCTTCCCCTTCAGGCTTTGCCACTCCAACATAGTTACACTCCACAGCCACAAACTCGTAGAGGTCTCTATCGATCTCTTACTGGCGTCTTTTTCTTTTTTAAGTTCTTTTGGTTTCATCATCTTACATGGGCCCTTTTGTAGTCATTTACTAGTCTTTAGAAGAACTTTTCGGGGTCGAACCAGATTGATTCTATGCTCTACCCTAAGCCTTGTCAAGTGAGCATTTGTATCCACTGCCTCATTGGAAACTTAGGTTATCACATCCAAAGTATTAGATAGCAATTCTTTGGAGAAAATATATTTATTGCAAAACAAAAATTTGATTATCATATCCATCAGCCTTGACTCCACACCGCCACAAACTTGAATATCTCTTCGCAGATTCTCACTATTAATTTGGCATAGGCAGAGTATCCACCTATAATTAAAAAGAAAAAAAGAATCAAATATGGATTTTGTTTTGTCACTATATATTGTTTCTTCACATTTATTGATGACAAATTTTTTGGACCATATAGTATTTTATCATTAGATATATGTACAAGAGTCCCATTAGAATTGAGTATCTTATTAGATTTAGAATGTTTCTTTTATTATCTTATCCGATTAAATATTTGTAGAGAGGTTTATCAATGGTGGAAAGTGATTAAAATTGGGTCCGGATATTAAAAGGAGATGGTAAATATTAAAAAGAAGTTGGGCTCACATTACCAACAACATATAAGGAGCGGTGCTAACTATTCTCTCGGATATTAATAGGAGATAGTAGAGATTAATAGGGAGTGGGGTTGACATCATCGGAAACATGGAGGAGTGGGGGCCCCCAATTTTCATTCTTTCTGGTTGTTGATTTTTATTACTATAATAGAATCTTGATAAGCATTGGAAGATATTGAGATAGAAATTCAGTTTTAGAAAGTTAGATTGTATTTTATGAGATGCCCACAAAAAGCCACATACCATTTAACATGGGTAGAGGAGAGATTTTAGGGAGTGATTAAAAAAATGGATAGGGAGAGATTTTAGGAAATTGAGAAAGAAAGCATGAAAGTTGAAAAGATTTAAATGATGATAAGATTTGAGAATCTTATAAAAAGTAAATAAATGAGATGGAACAAGAAGAATCGGTGTGTAATGACGTGGTACACCCAAGTCATATATGATTTCTGTGTATATTTTTCTCAAATAAGAACTCTTGTGCTGATGACATGGCTTCCTCTCCAACTTCCTTTTGGTTTGCTTTAATATATATAATGATTTTAGTTTTAGAGGAAAGAAGATTGATCCCATCTCCTCCTTGAACATAGCTATGAACTTAGTCAATAACTTTAAATGTTTACTTGAGGAGGCCCGCCAATGCCCTTGCTGAGCCCGGGCTAAGAAAATAAAGTATATCTCAAATATTTTAATATTGTTCAGCATAAATAATGATAGTCATAGCGACAATGGCATGGGTACATCTTTATTTGCACAAAATTATATGCGTAAACATACAAAATTGTAAATCATACTTGATTTGAGAAACACTTGAATAGTGATAGTTGATTCCTTTTCTTTTATTTTAATAGTATCATGCAATAATCATCAACACCTGATAATGATCAAATAAATTAATTAATTAACGTTCTAATCCCAGTGGATTGACCACCAGCAACATGTTGAAACACTTAAGAAAAAACATTGAAATCTAATTTTTTTTAATTTATTTTTGAATACTTTAAATTTAATGAGAATACAATGTACAGTGGTCCACTTTAATAACAAATAATTTATCAATGGAGCTGACATAGATAATAGTAGCTACATAAGAATCCTCCACTTCAATATATATATATTGAAAAAAAAAAAGCAGTACACTGGTGTTAAAAGTAATTCCTTTTTCATATTTTAAATATATGTTTTTTTTATCAAAATCTTGTTCTTTGTTTGTCACTAGAAAGGTAGGTAGTTGGCTGAGAAGGACTTTGAATTGGACTTGAGTGCTAGCTCATCATTGAAAAAATTGAGATACTATTTATTAGATTATCCTTTGTAAGCCATAGCATTTTCTTTCTTTCTTTTTGTAATAATTTCCAATGTCTATTCAAGGATTTATTTTATGATATGTTTGTAAATTGGCTAATATTACAAGGAATCCAATGGATCACAATAAATATAACATTGTTTCTGATAGAACAAAAATAGTAACAAATGCCTCTTTGCCCATGTTAATTTTTACATTTCTTTTTGGCATTGCTTATCAATTTAATTTTTTTATACTTTTTTAATATTTGGAGATCTATTGCCCATCCTAAGCATGGGTGTGTTTTGCTAGTATTTCATTAAGGTGGAATTTGGAGATTACAAGCACCAAAAGCGATACTTCATAAGCACAATTTTATGACATTCTACTAATCAAAAAGAAAACCGCAAATGCTTTGTTATCAGAAATTCCCAACACATGGTTTTAGGCATGCAGAGGAGGCCAATAAGGACTCCTACAAGACATTTTGGAAATACCACAGAAATGACAAAAAAGAGTGAAAAACCAAAAATACTTCGCATGTTCTGTTTTTTTCCCTATTCGGACAAACAAGATTTTAGCATGTTCATGAATGCTGCATCAAAATACAAAATCGAAAGAGAAGATGGAGAAGAAGCACATGACCGCAGATGCTTTGGTTCTACTACTGTAATTACATACATACATACAACAAGAAATCGATTTTACTTTGAAACTTATCTCGACGCCGTACTTGATCGCTAGGCCTGCCAGGGTATCCATCTTTGAGACCTGGTGCTCGATATAATTCACGACTGGCACCATCGCCATGAGATTTGACGTAGATTTGCGTGAATGCTCGAGGTCGATTGCGGAAATCGGTAGTTTCAACAGAAACAGTGGAAATCTGGAGAGATCTCTTTGTAGAATTGCTAGATTGGGGAACTTTTAATCACGATACCCCGATTGAGAAATGGATTTCGCTTCCATTACGTTTATGATATGTGAATGAGGTACGTATCGCCATGGATCATTTCAGGAAAGACTGAAATCTAAAAGAGCTTTTTCTGGCAGAAGAGGGGAGAGTATATCTAAAAAGTCGGACGCCCTGCGTTAGAGAGTACGCGTGGAAAGTAAAAGATCTGGTCTTTCATTAAGAGAAATCGTAAGTCAAATGGAGAGATTCAAAGGGGGGCTACATGGCGTCACAGAAAAAGGGCAAAAAAAAAAAAAAAAACTGATATGGCATCCTCTTGCTCATTCTACTAAGAAAGAATTAAAATAGAATTTTTAATTTTTAATTACCTCAACTATGCTAGAGTAGCTAATGAAATTGGAGTGATCTCTAACTGATATGACACACATTGATAAAAAAAACCCATCAAACTCACCTACATGCTTAAACATTGCATTAATAATACATTTCCAACACATGAAAAATAAGTAGAGAGAATTTTGATGAGAAAAATCACTTGTTACACATCACCCCACTTTAGGGTAATCTTGGGCTAGGCCAGCCAGCTATGATACCCGGATACTCCAAATGCCCTGTGGTATCGGTACCGATACGATACGATACGGATATGGGTATGGGATATGGCAAGATACGGCTTGGATACAGCCCCCAATTTTAGGATACGGCTATGCAATATTTTTTACTCAAAATTATGACAAATTTTGTCCATTTTGACCAATTTACTCCTAAATGAGCTCTCTCTCAATTTGATCAAAAGGAAAGCAAAAAAGGAGGAGAAGAGGAGGAGGAGAAGGTGGCAACAAGGAAAAAGATAACTAAATTGATAGAAGCTACTGCTTTCGTTTTGATGGGTTGCTTCTTCAATTAAGTGGTAGACCATTGTGTTGCTTTCTACTACTGTTGCTGCTTTGAACTTCTAACTTCAGGTGCCATGTATGCTTCCTCTTCTTCTTATTCATTCTTCTTCTTCTTTTTCGTTCAATGATGCCCTAGAGATGCAAAAGGGGCAAAAGAACCCAGCACATTTTATTAATGAAAATGGGCCTGTTGGGCTTTTTTTTATTTTTTTTAATTTTAATGTTAAGCTACTGGGCCAACCAAGACACTTGGCCCACTTCTTTTTTTTTTCTTTTCTTTTATTATATTCTATGTTAAGATACTGTCATGCCCACCTCATTGAAAATTTGATCCACACAGTAGGCCTTGTAATATTTGAGCACTACGACAAGTATTTATATATATTTTTTGAAATGTCGTACCCGTATCAGTATCCCAAAATTTTTAAGTCAATGTATCGAACCCTCGTTTTCTGTGTCTGTATCCATACCCGTGTCCATATCTGGGCATCATAACCAGCCAGAGCCCGCCTTGGGCTGGTCTTAAATTAAGTTATAGAAATCCCAAAACCCAGCTTGACTTGTGCAAGAAATGCATATAATTTAATTTAATTAGTACAAAAAATTATTTAAATGGCCATATAATTGATTAAAAAAACACCAATTCAGCTTGGCAGGCAAGGGGTTGACTCTCATAGCCTGTGTTGGGCTTGGTCCGAGCCTGGACAGTAATTCTAAAGTTGGAATGGGACTGGATATGTATTAGCTTGGTCTGGCTTGTCCCATGAATACACCTACTATCCCACTTGTCTATGGATGCAATGCATACTACATAAGTGGGCCTCACCTTTCCTTACATGTACATCTTTAAGGTGTAGTGTTCTAACCCAAGTTCTAATAACAACAACAACAACAATGATAACAATTGTACTCACATCTACAAGCCTAATTTAATTATTGGATATAGTCCGTGGTCAAATGTGTGAATTTGAATCTGATTAAGGCCCATGCAATAATTTACTTGGATTAACTAGTTGACTTGTAATTTACACAAGGTCTAACGTTTCACACCTAAGGTAACTTTAAGGTCATCATATGATGGGCCAATAAGGGCCCACTTGTTAGGGGTCTCAAACTGTCTTGGTCGCCCCTGGTTCCTCTTCACAATCTATAGCGTTGATCTTTCATCATGTGTTCCACCTGAGCCCATAGATCCATCCTACTTTTGTTAATACGAAACATTTTCAGCATCCGAATCATTCAATTATTATTTTTGTTAATACAAAGATTTTTCAGCATTCTAATCATTAAATCTTTATTTAAGTTCCTAACTAATGCAATCTGGGGTCGTAGTCACCATAGGACCCTCTCATTAGAGAAGAAAAGTTGATTGATCAGTGTGAAAAACTCAATAGAGTTGGTTAAGACCAGTTGACATAATGTGCTTCATAGAATCAAGTAACCAGTCTATACCAACATGTAAATATAATAGTTAACATGGGTTCTAATTTCTCAACCAGAATTCCTAATAATAATTTTAGAGCATTTGAGAACTTCCAAGATAAATACAATAAGTCATATTTAACAATATGGTCCTCATCATCATAACTCCAAATCTAAGTGGTTACCGAACTCATCATACACCATTACGAAACCCTTAAATATAAAGATTTATAAGATGTAGGAAAAGATAGGGTTTTGTATTCTTCAACTCCTCCTGCGGAGTTGGAACACTACCAGGTGAGTGATCTTGACGAATTATCAGGTTGATATGGACATGGTCCTATTTAATATACTTGCCAATTTGGGAATTTCAACTTTTTATCATACAACTAAGAAGTGGTAGTCTTCCCCAGATTGTAGCTCATTTAAACTCATTAAATTCCAATGCTGATACTTTTCAATTTAATTTAGAAAACGTAGATGCATATGCTGAGGCAGAAGATTTTGCTAAATGTACTGAAACCCTTGGGAGGATTTGACCAAAATTTTAGGATGATTTTTTGGGCAGCTGATATGTATGGAATTCCAATCAAATTTGACTTTTTTAAACTCAATCAATTAGGATAGAATTAGATTTATTTTAGGGATGTCATTTGTCGCTCTCTCATGCTCCCTCGCGAAAAGGGAAATTCTCTTTATAGGAAGAAGATATGTTTAGGATTCTAATGGGAAGAAGATATGTTTATGATTTTAATGACATTATGCCACGTGTCACACTCTCACGAAAAGACTACGCCACGTGTTGCTCTCCTATGAAGAATAAAACACCACGTATTGCTCTCCCACGAAAGAGGGTATTGTTATAATATATACTAGCACTTCAGGGCCTGCATTGGAAAAATAATAATTAAGTCTTATTAAAAATTATTAATAATTTAAATAAAATATTTATGAATATTATGATATAAATCATAGCAAAAATATAGTGAAAATATTGAATCTTTATTTTTTCGAAAGGAGAAAATATTTTTTTTGAATCATAGATGTACAAAAGTTGAGAGTGGAAAAAAAACTATTGATATTAAGTCATCCTTAAATGATTAAAGGAATTACATGTGGTCTAAGAAAAATAAAATGCTAATATTTGTTTATTGGTATGCATTTGTCTTAGTAGTTACACTTGGTTCATCTTCTCCGCTTATCTTGACAGTTGTGCTTGTTTTATATTGTGCAGATCTTTTAAGTCCTATACTTGTTTCAATTTGTGCGCTTATCTCAATAAAGTTATTTGTTTTCGGTATTGCAATAGAAGTACTTGGTCCAACATCTTGAAATTTTCAATTTCTGACAATAAAATGGTTAAAAAAATATAATTAAGTCTTATCAACAATATAAGGGACATGAGAATTCTATATTGTATAGAATATAATGCATGCTTAGAAGTTAAAAAGGAATACCTTAACCTATGTATCTTTCCAACGGAAGAATGAGAAAATATGCGGCCGCTCTACTTCTTCTATCGTTATGATTTATGAATGGAATAAAGAAGTCGGCAGAGAGAGAGAGTATAAATTGATGCAACTTATATATTGGATTTCTTTTTTTAAAAAGTTTTCATTATGAGATATTCGCTTGAAGTCCAAAGTCTAGGATGAAACTTATATAAATTGACACAACTTATATCTTGGGTTTCTTTTTTTAAAGAGTTTTTCTTATCATAGACGAATATATAACATGTATCTTAGGTTTTTTTTTAAGAGTTTTTCTTATCACAAATTATTTACTATTCTAAATACAATAATTGAAATAAAATAGGAAAAATTAATAACAAAAAAAAGTAAATATTTTAAAATAATTCATAAAATCCACAAAAGTTTGGGGGGGTGGAAATAGAAAGATAAATTGAAAAAAGAAATATTAATATATGTCTTTTAATTTTTTTTTACCCATGTGTATTCATTATGTATACATCCCTATTCCCTAAACTCAAAAAGGCAAAAGATAAACCAAAAATAAAAAGATTAATAGAAAAAAGGTAACGTACAATTTTTCTTAATAATATTTCAATTATGCGCAAACCTGTGGCCGTAGATCTAAATATTAAATATATACATTATACCTAGCTTAGTTGTGGTTCAAACAAATTTGGAGATGTGGTCTACATCATTAGGCCATAGTTTATCCAACTCATGATTCAGTTGATTAGTTGGAATTGAATAGAAAAGAAAATGACCCATACCAAACCTAGCCCATTTGAAAATATATATACCATATAAGTAAAATAGAAACATAGCCCAAACCGCCACGGTAAGGGCTTCGATGCTGGTCCCACGCTGAGCCCAAATATGATCATGCACTACCAATGGCTAAGACATGTTGGGCCTTGCCAAGTTCAACAAAGTCTAGGTTAATAATACCTATTGAAAAGTAATTATATTTTAAAATAAAACCATTTAAATCAATTGTAAAAATATTATGTGGTAAAAATATTATACCCATAGAGTCTCATTAGAATATTAATAAAAAAAAGTTAGATCATTTTTCCTTTCATCCAGAAGCTCAACTTAAGAGGAAAGGAGATATTATATGGTAAAAAAAAATTAGATAAAATAGTCCATTGTATAAGAATCATCAGGTTAACCAACCCTCTCACTATGAGAAAAATTGATCAGTTGGAATTAAATAGAAAAGAAAATAGACCAACGTCCAATGCTATCTATTTGATAAATATATGTAGGTGGGCGCCTTGCCTTCCCACTCCTGGCCACGGGGCCAACTTAGGAAAAAAAATCGTAAAGAGTTTAGGATGTGTAGAAAATTTTTAGTAGGGGTTTGCATGGGCCAGGCTAAGGCATATTCAAGCCTGACCCAACTTTAGAAGCATTGGCCTTGGTCTGGCTGAAGCTCGACAAGACTTGTAAAATTCAGGCTTGAGCTTGCCATTTAATTAATTGGGCTCGGTCAAATCATTAAAAAAAATAAAAAAGATTTATACATGGAAATAGAATATGTGTAGTCGGATGTCATCTATAAAGAAAAATAGAGTATTTTGGATCAAGTGAATTTTATTAAGATTTTAGGCACAGAAAACCGTGTATTAGGAAAGATTTTAGGGAGAATTAAGAAATTAAGATTAACAAGTAGTTTTTTTAAAGAATGAGTGGTCTTAAATAAATTTAAATTTCATATATATAAAGGTGATTACTCATAGGAAAAAAGAAAAAAAAGATACAAAAAAATTGGAGATATGAATGAATAGAAGAAAGAACTTTAAAAACTTGTGGCCCAATGGAAGATAAAATAGGCGAATGAAATATAAAAACATCTCAAGACCAATACAGGACCCATGCATTAAGAAATTTAATACATGTGAGGCTCAAATTTCATGAATCTCACCGACTTATATTACATTTTTTTTCATGTCATGATAAGTTATTTCAAAAAAAATTTAAAATCCAAGTTGCATGGTTATATATTGGAAAGAAGAAAATAATTGGAGAATTCAAGGAAAAATAATAATAATAAATAAATAAATAAATAGTGAGATCAAACAATAAAATAATAAAATAAAATCAATGGATTTTGACCTCATGGAAGAATGACCTGGTTGTGCAAACTCATGGCTACCTTTTGGAGGTATAACTGTTGCTCAATGCAATTTGCTTCTTACTATGAGTGATGATGCACTTTTGATCTAGGACAATCTTCTTGTTTTTTCATTTATCTTATAATTAGAGAGAGTCCATTTTGTATGCATAAAGAAAGAGAGATCAAGAGGATATTAATATGGCAACATATGGAAAGTTTGTGGTAGAATAACCTTCGTAGATTTCATATCCATCGATATTGTTGTGCCTAGACTTTGTCGCATATCTTTGTAAAATTGCGATGACCATTCACAGAGTAGATTTCACATCACATTTGTAAGAAAAATGAATTTTCAATCAAAAGTACATGAATGCAAACTCAGCACATTCCAACCATTTGCTCTTGTTTCTCTTCCTTAGGAGAGCAATGACGCAGAGCAGCAAAGAAAATAGGCACAACACAGGACTTCCATTTCACCTCTTGATTGAAAATGCAATTAAAAAGGTAGAAGGTACATTAAAATTGAAACGCATGTAGCAATCAAGCATCCCTATGACGGGAAAGAAAATGCAGCACCAATGGAGCCATCCTCATTATCACGCATAGTGATTTTCAATGGAATTCCACCACATGAGAAGATACAATAGCATGGTAAACTTTTATACTAAAGAATAGTGTTGGGACTAAGCTTAGCTCACCTTCCATGAAATACACACATGTACAATGGTTGCAGTGAGAGCAGTGAAGCCAATACCATAAGTCATTGCGAAAAAGGTGCTGAGGTGGCGAGCCCCATTATTGCTTGTAAAGCTCATTCTAGATTAGTTTGATATGACGGATTGCTTAGAAAGAGATTTTAGGAAAACATATAAGAAAGAGAGTGGATAAGATATATATAGATTTTAGGACTTTAATTAGAGTGCGCCACGTGTTGCTCTCATACGAAAAGGGATATTATTATAATATATATAATAACTAGCGCTTCAGGGCCAGTGCCCAATGCGAGCCATGAAAACATAATAATTAAGTCTTATTGAAAATTATTAATAATTTAAATAAAATATTAATGATATTATACATAAATCATAGTTAAAATATTGAATCTTTATTTTTTTGAAAGGAGAAAATATTTTCTTTGAATAATAGATGTATAAAAGTTGAAAGTGAAAAAAAAATTGTTAATATTAAGTCATCCTTGGAAACAAAGAGCCAAGAACAATCCAATTACTTCGGACATCCATATGTATATGGATTTAATCCTCTCCACAGTTCCAAGGAAAGAAGGAGAAGAAAGAAAGAAGGAAAGTGTGAGTTGATTTTTGCCATGCAATGTGTCTCAGGCCATGATCAATTGTGGTCCCAACATTATCAAATTCAAGTCAACTGAGGACTTATTCCAGGTATACAGTGAGGATAGAAATCCAAGGTGGAGCTAATTTTATGAAGATTTTCATGGTAGGAAAGAAGTCCAAAAGTGGTTGGACTTTGGATATACACTATCACCAAGCCATCATATACTTTCTATTCTAAAAGAAATCCACACCAATTGCTCTCTCCCCTTCCTATATATATATTGCAACCCAATCTTTAATTCAAGGATGAAAGCCACTATTCCAGGAAAGTTTTTCCTCACATCAGGCTTTCTCTCAAATACACCTCACAGACATCCGAACCTAGCCATCTATTAATCACTCCACAAAAATCATCCCATATCACTCACGTGCCCCACCATCTATGAATTCTATTTCATTCATGCCACTACTCTCCCTCATATCACCATTCTCCCATCATCATAAAAGGTGTCTTGATTAGCCTATCTAGGACACATTCCAAATTAAGATCAGCCCCATTCATATATATATATATATATCAGTCCATCATCATCTACTAGGAGATACATGCCCATCTCATCACATTCCAAACTGGGGTTTGGCCAAGCCCACTGTTGGGTTCATCCTCTTCCATCCATCTTCCTTCTTTCATCTAATCTTCCTTGGTGATGCATGAAGATTGAAGCCCAGATTGAGCATGAAGTCCCGTCTACTTCTTGATGTCTTGATCTAGGATAAGGATAGATTTTCTTTTTCTAGTTTTAATTATTTTTGGGGATTATTGGTTATATTGGTTCATTTTAATTTAAAAAGGCATAATTAGTGAGGTCAAAGTATCCTGCCTTGGATCGGCATCATGTGTTTGTATGTGATGACGGCACGCACTTGGTGTGGTGTTTTTGTAGATTTTTACTAATTCTGCCAATACAGGGTTCTAATTTCCCATAATAAAATAAACCAGAATTTATTTTATTTTTTTAATTCTATTATTTGTGAATGTTTTATTTCTGATTTTTAATTTAGTGCATGTTTATTTATTCCTTTACATTGGTGGTTTGATCTAGTTCATTGTCTTGAAGTTTCTAGTTCTAGGATTGTTTTAATTTAGGATTTTAAGGTTAGATTTAATTTGTGATCTTTCAAATTTGGATTTGTACTTTAAATTGAATTTTCAGAAATAGTAGTTGTGTATTTTTATAGATTTTTTTAAGGCTAGGAGTAGTTTTTCAATTTAGGACAGGTTTTCTATGAAAATTAGCTCCTTGTGGATATGATCCCGACTCACGGGGTAAAACTACAATTGAGGCCTTGCACTTGGGGTCAGCGATCAGTATAATAATTAAAGAGTGGTTCTTCAGAAGATTTGAGTCAAAATAAGATATTTGGTGTGGGCCCGAGACAGTAGATTGCACAAGTGGATCAAGGGTTGGAAAGTTTGGATAATGGGTTCAAGTAGTTTCCGAGTTGACCATACATTAGGTGGTCCATGACCATAGGTCGAGTAAATCAAGATAATAAGAAAAATGGAGAAGGAAAGGTAGGAAATCAAGAAGAAAGGAAAAGCATGGTGACAGAGTAGTAGAAAGAAAAATGGAAGAAAAACATAAACAAGAAGGATAAGAACTAAGAAGAGGAGCTGGGCTCGAGTCGGACAAGGAGAAGAACATGAACTTGGAAAAAAAAAAAAGATGAGATGCAAAAGAAGGAGGATATGCAAAGGAAGCAAGGGAAGTTTGTGAAGATGGGCATCTTGTCTTTGAAAGGGAGGAAGGAAGGAGAAATAGAAACCGAAAGAGAATTGCACCGGGTTCGGTTTCAGAGAAAGAATAGAGGAAGCAATGGGAGGGAAGGAAAGGAAAACAAGGAAGAAGATGATGAAGTGGACTGAGTTTTGGTAAGTATAGAGAAGAAGAAGAGGAGGAAGAACAAGTAAACAAGAAGAAGAAAAGATCGGTGGCTAGGATGATAAGATGAATATTGAGATGGGTCCAAGCTCAAGATTGGTTTTCTCAGCCAGAAACAAGGAGAAAAGAGAAGAAAGGAAGAAGGAAAAAAGAAGGAGAAACAGAGAACAAGAAAGGAAAAGAGAAGAAGAACCTAGGGAAGAAGATCACAGGAGGAAAGAAAAACAGAGACAAGGAGATGAATAACCAGAAGAGGGTGAAGGTGATTTGCACTGGAAGTGGGTTCTTAGCTGCAAGAGAAGGAATGCTGGAGCGAGGATAAGGAGAGATAATTTGAGTTGGGGAGGAAGAAGAAAGAAGAAGGAAACCACTATTTGGCTGGATGTAGTAACAGAGGATGGGAAGAAGAAAACAGAAGTAAGAAAAGAAGAAGCAAGGGAGGAAGAAGAACATGAAAGGTGAAGCAGAACAGAAAGAAAGAGAGAAGAAAGAGGAAGCAAGGAGGAAGAAGAAAAAAAAAAGGAGGAAACAAGAAACAGAGAAGAACAAGAGAAGGATGGCTAGGCAGTTTCTGTTTGGATGATTTTGAAGTGGAAAGAGATGGGTGTTAATGGTGGGGCTTAGAGATGGGTCGGTGATTGCAGCGGGCCAGCATATAGCTGGGTACTGAGATGGGTTAAGGGGGTTTTCAATGGGCTGGGCATGGTTTGAATGGTGCATTAGGTGGCCCATTGTAATGTGCGGCTAAGGGTGATGATGATGATAATGCTCATGATGAAGGCAAATTCAATTATGAGAGGTTTGATGCCCTGATATGAGTGGAGCAACATGATAAAAAAAAGAAATTTATGCTACCATGAGAAGCTATTAAAGAAACCTACTATTATAGTAAGTTAGTAACCAGTAAAAGAAATGGAGAGAGAAAAGAAGAACATACCTTAAAGGAAAGAAAAAATTCTAACACAAGGGAGGGATTCGTAGATATGATTCAAGGGAGAAGAAGGGTTGTCTATTTATAGGAAAATAAAACAAAAGTCCCAAAAGGAGTTTTAGTCCTAGCCAAACTTAGCCAAATAAGCTTAATTCAAATGGAACTCCATCCCCAAGTAGAGTTAGGATAGATCAATACAATTTCGAGGTTCAATCCAAATAAAAATCCAATTTAAGCACAACTCTAAGATTCCCAAACTCTAGTAATTTATGGGACCCACATAGCAACTAATTAATTATATAAATTTAAATAGCATAAAATTATGAAAATAACAGTAATCACATGCGAGGTCCATCAAGATTAAATCAAGGTCAAGATTAATTCTAATTTAAAAATCAAAATTTGGGTCGTTACAGGAACTCTAAGAGCAAAGTGCCATGTGTCGCTCTCTTGTGAAGAAAATTGCATCACGTGTCGCTCTCCCGCGAAAATGGGTATTGTTATAATATATATAATGGGAACCTAGAATTTATATGTGTGATTGAAAGAGAGTACCTTTCATTAACTTCAATTTTGTAAGAGTTGAGGAGAGAGCGGGACTTGAGAACTTGTCATGAGACTTGCAGATGAGGAAAAATCATATAGATGTCAAATTGGATGGATTGGAAATCAATGGCCAAGAAATAGAAAATGAAGAGATTTAAAGAGAGTAGTACCTTGCACTAGCTTGTAAAAGAGAAGCTTTTTATCTTGGTATGGTAACCTGCATGACATCAAAAGAGTCAGGATCTTCTACTACACTTAAATAAGTAATTTAGAGAGATGCATATCTTCTAAGAAGCAAACCATTTTTGTTTAGGATTAGAGACTGATAAATAATTTAGAGAGATACATATCTTCAAAAAAGCAAAGCATTTTTGTTTAGGAGTAGAGACTGAGGGAAGGTGAATGTCTCCATTCAATTTGGACTAGGGCCCACTTAATTACTGGATGATTCTCTTTTCACACGACAGCTTGATAAAAAAAACTTACGCATTTGATCATCTACTACCACATCACATATTGCTGAGAAGAAGTTGAGGAGCATCGTTACCTAATTTGCAATTCGATCAATTCACATTCGAGTTCGTAGTTCGTAATTTGACATATTATGTAATTCGAAAATTCGTCGGGGTAGGCTTATTTGATTCACTTTTTAATTCGCTTATTTCGTAATTTGAGTTCGATAAATTCAATATACTATTTTGAATATATAATTCAAAATGGTTGATAATGATTATAAGTCTAATTTAAGGTACATATATAATTTATTAGAATTCTTAGATGTTGCAAAAGGCATACAAGAATGATATGTTCATAAATTTTTTGCAAAATGACTATATAAATTTTAATTCAAACAAAGAATGTTCCGTCAAATCATTGTGGTTAATTTAAAACAAGCTTTGAAAAGCTAATGGTTATGATGCAAGCCAGATCCATGATTGGCCAGCCTATTGGACCCAAGATCAATAAGGCCCAGTAGAGTAGAGTGGATTATATTATTAGTAGTTGCTTTAATTACTTTCTTAATTATCTAGGATTCTTTAATATTTGGAAAGTCCAATTGTGTTTGTTTAGGACTTCTTATTTGATTTGAATTAATTTTTTCCTTACTTAAAATATCTTAGTTATAAATAAAGATATAATCCCTCTTTATGGGACACACAAACATTAATATTGAATAAAGAATTTGAGTTTAGTTCTCAATAGAGAGAATTATTATTTGTCTTTGGTGAGACACCAAGACATCCTACCCTTAAGCATTTTGGCTTGGGGATTAGCCCATTGGCTAATATTCTTCCATGCGGTGCTTCAATTGGTATCAGAGCAAAGATCCGATCTTGGATCGCCGCTTCTATCTCCGATCCGAGGTAACTTGGGAATTTTATCCCCTATTTCGTTTCTACCATCCATCTATTCCTCTACTCGTCTATCACGCATCATCCCCATCCCAGTATCATCATCAATGCCCCTCATCCTCGTCACGCCATCTCACCAAACCCATTCCTCCAACTTCCATCACTGACACCACCAACGACATTCCTAAACTCCACCTTCCTGAATCATCCAAACCCACCCCCAATCTCCATCCCGACCCAACCCAACGACACCCGAACCCTAATCAAACCAAAATCACCCCAGCTCTAAACACCATCCCAACCATTCCCCATTCCCTTCCACTATTTCCTACAACTCCCAACCGACCTATTCCTAAACCGAACCCAACCCAACCAAATCTCAGCAAATCCCGTACCCAAACCCCAAAACCCTCATCCCTTTCTTTGACATAACCATCAGCAGAAACCCAATCTCCACGCCACACTCTGCCATTCCAAAAACCCTTGCATTCGCCGAATCAACCCCTCCACTGCCCATTGAAAACTAACCGAGCAGAAAAAAAAAAGAAAAAAAGAAAAAAAAGAGAGAGAACGATAGAGATAAAATAGAGGAGAAGACGAGGAAAGGACATACCATTCACCAACCGCATGCTGCCTGATTCATTGCTGCAAGTTGTCGACATTATCTTTACCGCGAGTCGCCTTACCCAGTGCCTAAAAGCCATAAGTGGGCCCATGCAACAACCAGGGAGAGCCTCAAAAGACCACCATCCAATATTTTATTAATCTCCCCCGTTGATTCTCCCAAGGGTGATCTCTTGGTCATTTAACATCCGATCAACAATCCATCTTCATGTGCATATTTCTCTTAACCTGATCAAGCCACCAGGTAGTCAATTTTTGAGAATTTAGAGATTTCAGTTTTCTTCATCAAAGTCACTATGCAAATCTTTGGACCATCCGATGAATTTCAAAAAATGTTATATGAATTTAAATGTGGGGATTGGTATTTTGCAAATAAGGTCTACTTTGAACAATTCCTTAATCTTAGATAGGCAGATTTGACAGTCTATAAATAGTTGATTCAATTTTCAAGACTGCACTACGTTTGTGACTTGGAACAAAATGAGCTGCATGATTTGACTCGCTTTATCAGAGGTTTGAAGCCAGACATTCTTGAGAGGATGAAATCTTGCAAAAATGTTTATGAAGCATATAAGGAACCAATTCATGTTGAGCATATGTTTCAATGGTCCCACCTACAACAAGTTAAGCCTGAAAAAGAACATTCTCCACAACGAATAAGAGATCATCTAATGGAAACAAATTTTGCAGGAGAAAATAACCACACCTTTGTCATTCACAGACTTCTCACCACCAATGAAAGGTAGGACAACAAGTGGAAGCACATGATATTCCAGACGCAAGTAGGGTGTAAGGCGAGTTAGCCAATCTGGTTATTGATCATAACAATGCTATCAATTTTATAGCATAAGATGTTATTGACAAACTCAATTGGCCTACAGAGACTCTCCCAAAGTCTTACAAAGTTGCATGGTCTAATGCTTCTATCATTACTGTAACTCACAGATGTCTAGCATCCTTCAAGATTGGTATATATAAAGATAAAATTTGGTGTGATGTAACTCCCATGAATATCACTCATATTCTTTTGGGACACACATGGCTTCTTGATCGGAAAGTACAATATGACGAGGAGACGAATATCTATTCCTTCTCTTGGAAAGGACAATATGTTAACCTTATTCCATTACAACTAGCAACCTCTTCATCTACCTCATCACCATCAATCAAAGTGCCAAAGGATGAATACAGAGAAGAAACAAATTCCAATAATGATGTTGAAAAACCCATTTATGGAAAGAAAGATCTCATTACAACTTCAAGTGAGAAGCAAGAGGTATATCAAGATGACATACAAGTGGACACTGATGATCCAAGAGAATTGATTGTTCTGCCTTTTCTAGAAAATCCAATTAGGTCGACCACAGTAAAATCCATTGTTCCAGTTATCTCACAAGCAGTTCAAGTTGTTGAAATTCCCTACATTGACTTCATCTTCAGAGATCACATGGATATATGACAGTCAACACTTGAAGCATCTACTGGTCCGTTACACACATCCAAGTTCTCTACAAAGACCAACAGTCGAGAACATTCCAATCTACTATTACATAGAGGAAAAACTGCAAAAAGCTTTCAAGCTATGTCATGAAAATGTGAATCTGAAGACAAAACAAAAGTTTGTTCGAATGATTTTTGACCTAGGTGGACATTTACCGAACTCGAGAACGAGTTCTCCTCCAAGAAGGGGAGAACTGATGCAAGCCAAATCCATGATTGGCCAACCTATTAGCCCCAAGATCAATAAGGCCCAGTAGAGTAGAGTGGATTATATTATTAGTAGTTGCTTTAGTTACTTTCTTAATTATCTAGGATTCTTTAATATTTGGAAAGTCCATATGTTTGGTTTAGGACTTCTTATTTGATTTGAATTAATTATTTCCTTAGTTAGAAAATCTTAGTTATAAATAAAGATATAATCCCTTTTCATGGGATACATAGACATTGATATTGAATAAGAATTTGAGTTTGGTTCTCAGTTGAGAGAATTTTGTTTGTTTTTAGTGAGGCACCGAGACATCCTACTTTTAAGCCTTTTGGCTTGTGGATTAGCCCATTGGCTAATCTTCTTTCCTGCGCTGCTTCAGGTTATTAATGGGTCTCAAATGCTTTGAGTATCTCACCTTTTTATGTGTGTAATATAGGTAGCATATACAAATCGTGAGCCCAGATGCTCTCACCCATGCCTTTTCTAAATGAGAAAAATGAAATTTTATATTTGGGCTTATTTATAGAAATTTTGAACCACTCAATATGAATACCCTTTTTTCGTTATTAATTTTTACCACTAGAAAATGACCCCACAGTAATGTTGAGAATTTATAAAACACATTGTTTTATAAGTAGGAGAATTTCACTTCTACTATGGTTATATCCACCATTCAAATAAAGGCATATGGTTAAAACAATAAGAAAGTCGAATCACATTTTTTTTAGACATAATGATGAAAATGATCTCCTGATTTAGGGCCATTTGGAAAGTAATTTATTGGGCTCCAGGAAATATTGCCCAGAATGCGTAAGACACGAGGACATCACCGTGTAAATAAGGAGGTATCGAGTCCTCCTTTCTATTCATGCCCTTTTAAAGACCTTTCTTGTAGAAAGGAAAGAGAGAGAGATTATAGGAGGATTTTGATCGATGAGGAAAATTCAAAAAGAGATTTGGAGAGATTTTCTACTATAAACCGAAGAAGACGAAGGAAGGATGGGGAGTTGGTTTGGAACTGGGATTTTTGAGGATCCTCATTTAGAACCATCGACTTGATGTGAATAATGAATTTTAAGGTTGCTGAATGAAAACGAATCAAATAGCGATTTATTCAATCTGAATCGTTCATGATTCGGCACCCATCTAAACAAATTTGGTAACTATGTTGTGGAGTCCATATCTACTAACGCACCGAGGATCTGTTCACTCTCCATGAATTCCTTCTCCGAGTGTGGTCGATCATGTTGAAGAAGCCACCCTCCTTCGCTCTTCAATTTTCAAAGAGAAAGCGAGGATAGGTTCCATTTCCACTGCATAAACATTGAATTGAAAGGACCATGATTCTGAGTGGTTTAGATCTCTAAGGTAGGCCAATAGATTTTATATGCTATGGTGCCAACTTCAGCCGTAGAGGAATTTAAATTATCACCAACGTGTAAACACTCTGTGATTTTGATTAATCTAGAAATCTAAGATAAGTTATTGATGGATTTATAATCTTACTTGAACTTATTTTAGGATTAGCGTAAAATCAGGTAATAATGAGGCTGGCTCGGGATTGAGACTAAATTTCTTCGCCTTTTGGGCCTAGGTGGGTTCAGGGTTTTGTATTCTTCTCTAAATCTGTTCATGGACAGGCCTCTGTGTCACGCCTCCAAAACTGGGCCGAATCCAAACCCGGTTCCAGGGGTGTGAGAATTGGGGCCAATTAAAATTTTTCTAAACATAAACAACACAGGCCCCAATTCCGGGTGGATCGAAGTCCTTCGTGAGGATATGCTTGGTGAACAAGCAACCATAATCACACGCGGAACTAAAATCCATGCTCATCGCAGACGGATATTACATCACAATAAGATAATCAATCTCATTAATAATAAGACCAGAGCCAAGTGCTTTGAAGCATCACAATTAGAGTTAAAATTTCAAAACAACCAAACTTAAATTAATAAACTAATGGCTCAGACATGGCCTTATTACATAATCTAAAGTTTTCGAACTCAGCACCGCACTAGGACACCTCAGATGATGTCATCGGTACTCCACTCAACAACTCTGCCATCTGGCGGAATTTCCTGCGTCGCCTGACCCTCCGGTTCGGCACCGGCAACGAAACCTAGACACCCAAAAGTAGTGGGTCAGATTGACATAATCTGGCAAGAGGGTAAGCTACAAACAATGAATTAATCAACTGAATTAAACATAAGTATTTATTATGATCCAAATTATATCAGATGCAAACCCCAATGGCATGAATGCACAGAAACGGGTATTCTCGTGGATAAATATACAGAAACGGGTAAATCCCGCGTACAGATAACAGAAACGGGTAATCCCGTAGATAATAACAGAAACGGGTAATCCCGCAGATAATAACAGAAATAGGTAATCCCGCATATAATAACAGAAGGCACAGCTATATACTATTATCCACAGTACACGCTGACCCGATGGCATACGTCCACCTCCGAACTGCAGTCGGTCAGATATATATATACAAATATACATATTTACAAATACATACGTATACCGATGCAAAATGAACCATAATATGAAACCCTTAATCCCAATATTCAATTTAATATCATTGTGAGTATTTAGAGTACTTAAACTTGAAAGTGTATTATGAACGTGTGTCAATTCAAATTCTTTGAGGGTAAGCACTAATCCACCAACGGTCAAAGTTAGATAAATATGCATATGAGAACTAACTCTTTATCACAATGGAAATATGAGTCCACGATGCCGATATACTACTTTTGATGCCTATCATGTGGTGCATCCCGAACCTCACATTCTCATTCTGCATTTAGTCTAATTCTCATGTGAACATTCAACTAACATTCCTAAAAGACATAATTCATCTAATTATTTTATACATAATTAATGTATTTTACAAATTAGGTAAAAGATGTTCAACTTCTGAATCCAAAGTTAAATCAAGTCATGATAAAAAAAAGGGGAGGAAATAATTAATTCCTTAATATCATTGTTGTGTACAAATACACCTTATCGTTTTATACAAAACAAAAGGTACAAATTTCGGATCCCAATTTGAAATCTAACTCAATTAAGAATCCAAATTAAAATTATAAATACATTCTATTTACGGTTTAATCGCTACCAAATACCTTTTTAGTTTATTTCAAATCAACCTAAATGAACATTAGTCAAAATTTCATAATTCTCAATTAAGTTTATAAATAATCCAAGATACATTTCTAATAACATCAAATTAAAATTAATTTAATAAAACCTAATCTCCATTAAAATACTAAACCATTAATTAAAATATAACCTTTTAATTCTTTATAAGAATATCCTAACCTAATTATTTATTTAGTAATATTGTGTATAAATATATATATTAATAATATATTTTTTTTTGAAAAGAAAATGGGCTGACGGGCCCAGACCCGCCAGGCCGGGCCTAGCCAGCCAGGCCGGGCCTAGCCAGCCAGGCCGGGCCCAGACCAGCCAGGCCGGGCCAGACCCGCCAGGCCGGCCCGGATCCGCCAGGCCTGTTGCCCAGTAGTAGCTGCTGCCTGGGCGGCGGCTGCTGCCTGGCACTCCAAAAATTTTTTTTTTTTTTTTTTGAAACAAAACATAAACATAAATCATCCTTATAAGTTTGGAAGAAAATCAAAGCACACCTATTACCCCCAAGAGCCATTAATCCAAACAAGAAGAAATCATGCCAAAAAAAAAAAAAAAAAACAAAAACCATTGTTTTAGCTATTCACTTGCCTGGATCTTGAAGCCAAAATAGATCTGAAGATCAAAGCTTGGAAGAGCCCACCTTGGTTTCCCCCTTAGAGAGCCTCTAGGTTGAAGAAGAAAAGAAGAGGGTTGGAGAATGGGAAAAAAACCCTAAGAGTAGAGTTTATATAAAAGAGGGGGTTTTTCTAAATTACAAGGAAGGGCCTCCTGCTTTCTAGTGGGTTTTAAGAAATTTCAAAAAGAGTTCTCTGGCCCAAAAAGGGTCCATTAACTCAGGCCCCACTTGTGTTAAATCAATCTATCTGACCCTCTTAACCCAACTCAAACCCGACAAACGGTGTGGCCCAATATAAAAAAATTCGGAACATGACATCTCACCCCCCTTAAAGGACATTTGGTCCTCCAAATGACTAACATACCTCTGGAAGAAGGTGCGGATACTGACGCTGTACTTCGTCTCTAAGCTCCCACGTTGCTTCCTCTGGGCATTGTAACATCCTGGAGTCCCACATCGACTATAAAGATGAAAGTGAATGGGTATATATAGAGAGCTTGCACCCTTACCTTGCATGAGGCCTTTTGGTGGGTTAAGGCCCACCAGAAACAAAACCGTGAGGCCCATGGGCCAAAGCGGACAATATCATGTATGTGTGAAGGGTGGGGCGTTACAAATGGTATCAGAGCCGACTCTCGATTAGATCGAGTATGGGTCCCTGCCGTGACCTAGTGCAAGTGGGCGGGTTCATATGTGGGTGGGCCAAGAGGGCTTGCAGGCTACAGGAACTGGCAGGCTACTGCACATGGACGTACAGCCCTAAGGGGGGTGGATTGTGACATCCTGGAGTCCCACATCGACTATAAAGAGGAAAGTGAATGGGTATATATAGAGAGCTTGCACCCTTACCTTGCATGAGGCCTTTTGGTGGGTTAAGGCCCACCAGAAACAAAATCATGAGGCCCATGGGCCAAAGCGGACAATATCATGCATGTGTGAAGGGTGGGGCATTACACTCTGCTCACCATAGATCCAGCATATGCCCACCACACATATGAGACACATTCATCATGAGACTCCAGCATATCTAACTTCACCATCTCTAGGAAATGTGATTTGGTGTATAAATAAGTGGATGGAAGGAATGAGTACATGTAGAAATGGATGTTGTTGGTGACTTTATGGAGGTATATAATGGTGTGGCAAACATGGGAAGATGGAAAAATAGTTGGGTAGAGAGAGGGTAACATGTGTCATGCACAAATGTGCAAGTAGGAGTGAGCATGTGAAAAAGATCAGACTACCTCCAACTCACAAGATCAAAATAAATAAAAAAATGAAAAAAACAAGAAATTAGACTTTAAAATTTTAACAATATGAACCATTCAAATTAGTTCACCCACTACAAAAAGAAAAAAAAATTCAAGGACGTACAAGATTAACTTCGTTTGTTTTTACAAGATGAAGAATGCTTGAATAGTTGTCTTCTAAAGCACTTGAAAGAGAAAAAATAAAATGAATTGTTGGTTGGTAACTAGGGATGGGGCAATCGACCGTCGCGGTTGGTGATGATGTTAGCTACATTGCCACAAATTCCAAGAAAGATATGCTTGTTATTTCTTGAAAGTAGCCCAAATTACTTAATTTTGTGATTTGTTCCCACAAAGGGAGAGCCCACCTATAAATTGATCATTGGTTGATGTTCAACTCACACACACAACACTCACTCAAGAGGATAACATGGTCAGATGTAGTTGGCCAATTGATTGGGGTCCAACTTGATTCACTAAACTCAAATCAATACAAACTTTACTAAATTACGAACACCACTACCACCGTATCTAAACAGAATTGACCCCTCCCATTCAAGAATGAAAACACATGGCAATCAATTTATTTTTCTACAATGGAGAAGAGAAAAGCAAAAACCTGAATTCCTCTCAAATCTGAACAAAAAAAAAATGCAAATGGAAAATAGAATTTGGATATAAAACATACTCACTTGACGTTGTCGTTTGGGGGAGTGTCGCCGTCGTGAATGTCGTTCGGTGAAGAAAAGGGCATAGCGAGAAGAGAAGAAGAGAGAAAAGCATTATCCGCCGTCCGAGGAAGCTATTCGTCGTTATCTCTTACTCTAGGGTTAGATTTCCAGGCTTGCCACAACCCTATCCCACGTCACTTTGAGTCCGTAATTGGCAGCCTAGGATTTATGGGATACCCACGTCCCTTTGAGTTGGTAATTAGCTGGCTTGGATTTACCGGGTACCGGATACCCACGTCATTTTGAGGGCAGGCTTTATTTATTATTTTGACACGCTGATGCGGGCATTGGGCAGCACGTCACTTTTGAGTCAGCACTTGGGCTTATTATTTTGATACACCGGTAGATAATTCTATGCATTTTCACTCACCCTGGCGAGTTAAATACTTAAATCTATCTATATATATATATTGAGGATAATTTGGCCCGAGTCCAATTTTTAAAAGCTATTGGGCTTCTAATCCAATGTCCTTGTTTTTAATGGATTCAGTCCAGCAGTATTAACTTTTTTGGTAGTTAAAGTCCTTTTTTTGTTTTTAAATTTCTTTATTGATGAGTTTGCCCCTGTATGATATGTTTGCCCTACTTTTATTATTTCTTTTGTATTTTCGTATAGAAGACTCCAACTATCATATGTTTAGAAGTTGGGATTGTTACCATTCTTTGATCTTTTGAATGGTATTGTTAACAATCTGTTTGTGATATTGTTTAGAGAGTTTGTTTGTCATATGTTTTGAAGTTGTAATCTCTGATTTTTTATGATCTTGTAAACTTGTGTGAATTGTATAATGACTATTTTTTAATTCTAAGATGAATGCGGAATTTATGTGTTTAGGTTCATTGATTTCTTTATATTTTTTGTTTGTACATTTCTTTCTTATGGGATTTGTGGTTGTTCCTATTTGTTCTTATTTTAATATAGTAATTTAATGATTTCGTTTGTATGTTCCTGTTTTATATGTGTGAGAAACAAAAACATGTCAGATATGTTTCATATTCTTGTTATTGTGTCATAAATTAAAAAAACAGGAACATGTCAACAAAATACATATATAAACAAGAACATATATATATATTTCAATTCATTGTATAATTTGAAGAAACAGGAAGATGTCAACAAAATATATTTAAACAGGAACGTGTTTATATATGTTTCAATTCATTGTATAATTTGAAGAAACAGAAACATGTGAACAAAATACATATATAAATAGGAACATGTTTATATATATTTCAATTCCTTGTATAATTTGAAGAAAGAGGAACATGTCAACAAAATACATATATAAACAAGAACATGTTTATATATATTTTATTTCTTTATATAATTTGAAGAAACAAAAACATGTCATATGTTTTATAATACGTTGGATGTTCCTGTTTGTGTGTTATAAATTGAAAAAACAGAAATACGTCAATAATATATATACATATATAGCAAGAATGTGTTTATTTATGTTTCAATTCATTGTATAAATTGAAGAAACACGAACATGTTCCTATTTTATGATATATTTGATGTTCTTATTTGTGTCATAAATTGAAGAAATAGGAACATGTCATATAGGTTTTATAATACATTAGATATTCCTATTTGTATGATATAAATTGAAAAAATAGGAATATGTCAACAATATATACACATATATAAACAGGAATATGTTTGTTTATGTTTTAATTCATTGTATAAATTAAAGAAACACAAACATATTATTGTTTTATGATATGTTTGATGTTCCTGTTTGTGTCATAAATTGAAGAAGTAGGAGCATGTCATATATGTTTTAAAATACGTTGTATGTTCCTATTTGTGGGTTATAAATTGAAAAAAAAATAATATGTCAACAACATATATACATATATAAACAAGAATATATTTATTTATGTGTTAATTCATTGTATAAATTGAAGAAACACGAACGTATTCTTGTTTTATGATATGTTTGATTTTCCTATTTGTGTCATAAATTGAAGAAATAGAAACATATCATATATGTTTTATAATACATTGGATGTTCTTGTTTGTGTGTTTTAAATTGAAAAAACAGGAACATGTCATATATCTATTGCATGCTCCTATTTTATGATGAGTTTTGTGCTTTATTTTCTATAATGTGCTTGATGTTTTTTTTTTTTTGACACTTTGGATGTTTGTATATGTTTTCTTCATTTTTTTTGTTGTTGATTTATTTGATTGTTTACTTTGTTATTTGTTTCTTTTTATGATCTTGTTTGGTATTATTTTTCTATGTTTGTTTGATTTTGATTTGTTTTTGTTTTCTGAATGTGTAGTTATGGCTTGTCCTATAATGTTTTTGTGCCGTTATGGAAGTTGGACCAGGGTTTTGAAGATTTTATGTGATACTACTTTTGATTAACTTGTTGATGGTCTTTATTGTAGATGGAAAGATTTAACGGAAATCATTATCTATTTCATATTCTTTACTGGGTCCACTCTAGTTGCACGGTTTAGATCGTGCAAATATTGCTCATAAGAGTGCATAAAAAATGGCATGATCGAATTTTTTGTTTAGATCTCTCAAAAAAATTTGGGGATCTAAAATTTTAAAATTCTTACCCTAATTTCTTGGATATTCTAAGAATGATCAGTGGTTCAAATCTAACTACAAATCCATAACGAAGCATAAAAAAAAAAAAAGGTTCATAAAATTTATATAAGAGGGTTTTGAATTTCCTCACCACGATCACTTACGAATTGATCTTGATGTAAATAAATTGGCAAATGTTATAATACTATTGGCAGAAAAGCCCTCTCGAAAAATGGATTTTTTCATGTGGAAAGGTGTTACAGCAAATTCTAGAAATTTTGGGGGGTTCCATACCTTTTTTGCTACAAAATGTGCTCTAAAAAATCCTCATTTTTATGAAAAGCTCATGTTAAGAAGTAACTAGAATACTTATTTTAATAAAATCATAAATGATGAAGTGAAAGACCACACCTCTCTATGTTAACTCTTATTTCTAAAAGGCAAAAGTCATGCATTCAGTAAATTAATTAGTTCTTGAAAAGCCTAACTTTGCATGCACAAAGTAAAAACATCTTAACTAATCCAAGGATCTTAGCCTTCCTACCTTTGATAACATGAATTACTAGTTTCACTTTACAAGCAAAGTCGTTGGCCAAATGGAGCCTATAAACCTTTGATTGAAATTGTAGGGGCAGAACCAAGAAAGCATATGGCCCTTGTGGAAGTTTGAGAAAGCTAGTCACAGCAAAAGTGGTGTTGGGATGTGGTTGGGGGTTTGTTGTGTGTGTGTGTGTGTGGGGGGGGGGGGGGGGGGGGGGGGGGGGGGGTGGGGGGGGAACAATCAGACAACATGTATAGGCAACAGAAATTAAATCAAGCAAAACAAGCACAAACCACAAGACAACAAGCAAATTTTTAACCTGGAAAACCTTAACGAAAAAAAAATCATGAATCCAACAAGGATCAACCATCAAGTAGTAACGAACAATTATAAGATATACTCACACCCTTTTCGTAACCTAAGAATTGAGTTCTTTTTGCCCAACTCCTTTTGTCACACGACTCTTCTTCGCCGTATACTGCTCTTCGCTTGATCAACTCATACTTTGAACACTCAAGATGGCCTCAAAACTTCTACAAGAGATGTGGAAGCAATAGGTCTCTAGAATAAAGCTTCAACACTTTAACTCTCCAATGAAAGCTCTAGAGAAGAAAGGTGATCTCCAAAGAGTAATCTCCAATTATAATAATGAGATCTCTATGTGAGGGTTGAGTGAGGAGCCCTTTAAATAACCCACAATTTATGCTTTATAAGGATAATTCTTGTGGAACTCAGCTTACTAATCCTGGCACAAAGAGAAAATAATTCTACAGTGGGAAACTTTTCTTCCCCCGATTGATCGAGTAACCATCCAATCAATCGATTTGGGCTTCTATCTAAGATCCAATCATTAGTGCATACCACCGATTGATCAAGCACCCTATGTCCTATTTTTTTGATTTCTTCACTTTATCTCTTCTTGGTGACCTGATTCATAGTCCATCTAAATGAAATATAAAATACAACTTAATGGACCCAGAGTTTTCTCTAACCCATGCATTAGCCAATATACAAAAATCTATACAATCTCCTCCTTTAGCATTTCATGGACAAAAACTCACCTATATATTCAATCTAACCAAAAAATAAAACCAAAATTTCATTGAATATATTGAATTATAAAATGTTTTTTACGGTCAGCACTGTACCAATTACCAATTGTATACATTAATCTTCTGCTTCTAAATCTTTAGTTTCTTGAATCTTTATTTCTCTATATCTTCTCCTGAATTTCTTAGTTTCGCCCTTTTTTCCATAATTGACAAAGGTAATGAGGTCAACATGCATCATATCTGTCAATCAGGATCTAGCACTAACTCCCCCGTAATTATATCTTCATAATAGCACGGGAGTATGCGTTTGATCATTTGATCAGGGGCTTAGAGTCTTTAGTACCTACACTTGCAAATTAGGAACTTTCAGCACAGTGTGTATCAAGTCACTAGGCAATTCAAACTTTTTCACCCAGATGGCTTTCGTTTGGACTTTCGGTGGAGCCAAGTTCTTCCTCCACTACTTATTTTTTGGCAAAGCTACCAACTTATTTCAATAGAGACGAATGTGTCATTTAATTCCATAATAATGACATGTGGGTGTGACTTTATGACTTGACACATTCTTCTTCTTTTAGCTACTCACCACATGATTTGTGCATGTAGTATGTGGAGTAGTAGGTGCTATAGAATTTAAAGTAAAACTTTTAACACAAGCAGATTTACCTTTAACCTTTGAACCGGATGCACCTTTATCATAACCAAGGTGCGTGTGTCATTAGGACTTTTTTAATTACCCTTGATGTCTTCAAGGATTTTCGAACTAGTATTCATCTTGTTCAAATAAGCCTTTGTAGATTTTAGCTCAGACAATACAATCTTCAGTTTATAATTCTAATCTTTTTTTTTAGCTTGGAAAGTTCTCATCTTTTTTTTAAGAGACTCCAACTCTTTTGCATGTAGCTCAAAGTCATCATACAGTGAGTCATATTTTTCATTTATTGAACTTTTTTGCTCTTTCAAGAGTTTAAGCTTTGCATGTCTATCCACTAATTCAGCCTTGAGAGATACAATCTGATCTTCGGAAGCTTTCCACTTATGTGCAATTTTATTCTCAAACTTGGTCAGCATGACACACTCTTTATATAATGTTTTGTACTTCACTTCCCAATCTGCCTCTTTAGCTAACACCTCATCATTGTCACTATCAAAACCATAGTTAGAAGAACCACGTGAAGATTTAGCCATTAAAGCCATAACTTGCCATTGACCATGTTAGATTTATCAAGCCTAGGTGTTTCTTCCTCTTCAGTAAAAGAATCATCATCCCAGGTCAAATTGAAAGCCTTTTTCTTTGACTTCATTTTTAGATTTCTACAGTTGCGTGCAAGATGACCATAGCCTTGGCACTCAAAGCATTTAAATCCTTTAAAAAACTTTTTTTGAGATTTGGAATTCTTACTCCTCTTCACAAATTTTTTGAATTTCTTCATAAACAAAATATCCTCCTGGGAATCAATTTCCTTAGAATCAGAATCAAAATCTCTCTCAATTTTCTTTTCAACTTTCTTTCCTGATTCTTTGGCAACTTTCAAAGCAATACCCTTATCTAGATTTTTCCTTATTCAAATGGTTTACTTCGAATGTCTGAAGATTTCCAACCAGTTGGTTTAACTTGAGGATGTCAAGATTCTTGTTTTTTTCAATTGCATCAACCTTTGAATGAAACCTTGCAAGTAGAGACCTTATAATCTTTTTGACAACTTTATTTTCAGGATTTTATCACCCAAATTGAAAATAAAAGTGACAATATCATTTAGTTTAGCGTAAAATTCATCAAAGGTCTCATCATCTTCCATTATAAGGGTTTTTAAGTCTTTATTCAATCTTTGCAGCTTGAAAGTTTAGAATCCAAATCCTAGAGCGGCCGGGGCGGGGCGGGGCGGGGGGGGGGGGGGGGGGGGGGGGGGGGGGGGTGTGGGTGGGGGTGTGAATAGGGTGAGTCTAAAAGATTAATCCAATTATAAACAATTTTAAATTTTCTTCTTACAAATTAAGTACAAGTTATGTTTATAGAAATATAAAGGTGGAAGCATACATTTTAAACATTCACCATGAAAGAAATAGCACTCACCACAATACGACAATTTATAGTAGTTTAGCCAAAGTACTTACATCCACTCATGGCTAGTGTCTCTACGCCTCACCTGTATTTTACTAATCAAATGCTTTTCAAGGCTAAGCAATAATCTTTACAATAAATGCTTTTTTAGGTTAGGTAATAACCTTTAATTAAATACTTTTCATGGCTAAGCAGTAACCTTCAATGAAATGCTTTTTTAGGATAAGCAATAACCTTTACAATCAAATGTTTTTCAAGGCTAAGTAGTTAACCTTTAATCAAATGCTTTTATAAGCTAAGCAATAACCTTTACAATCAAATGCTTTTCAAGGTTAAGTAATAACCTTTACAATAAGTTTTTCTTTTAGAATGTGTCTAGGATACATAATAAGAGATACATTTGAACTGCATGAGTGAGCCTCTAAAATAAGCAAATAAAAAAGTTATAGTTCAATCAATAACACACAAAAAAAAAATAGATGCAAAGATTGTGGTCCAATGAGTGTGTGTATGAAAACTATCTTAAACCAAAATGAAATTGATAGCTCATGGAAAAAGAAGCCAAATAGATTGAAAATAAACTAGAGCTTGATTTGGCTTTTAAAAGATGTGAAATCAGGAAATGATGTGGTTGAGACAATATGTCAAACACATGTCATGTATAAGTGTCAACTTAATCGAAGATTAAAAATCAAAGCACTTTAAGTTTTGATCGCGCTTAAAAATGTAGGCGTAGAAATGAATTACGGAAACAAGGTCCGACATTCACGCACTTTAAGGGTTAAGAAAAATGGGAAAATAATTACAGTTCATCATTAGTTTCCCTTTTGTTTACATGGGTTCAAGTGCCCTGACTGCGGGGATGCAGGTTGTTTACATACATTTTGAAAGTTTACAACCCCTCCCTCAAGTCTCAGATGTGATCTCAATTTGGAAAATACAAGAAAATGTACATAAGGTGGAAGACAATGTGGAAAAAGGGGAAAAAATGGGGGGTGACCGTGACCCGCGGTCACTGCCCCATTCCAGTGACCGTGACTCACCCGCGGTCACTCGGGCCTTCCAGTGACCGTGACTCACCTGCGGTCACTGGGGCCTTCTAGTGACCGTGACTCACCCGCGGTCACTGGGGCCTTCCAGTGACCGTGACTCACCCGCGGTCACTGGAACCTGCCAGTGACCGGGGATCACGGTCACTGACAGACAATGGCCCTGTGCCTCCGTTTTTTTGTGCTGTTCACGCTGGTTCTTTCTTGGAACTTCTTTCAAGTGTTGGAACTCCATTCTCATGACTTTGGAGCGGTGGACAACCATCAAGAAGATCACATTTTATCATGGAATCAATTGAAACCGCTGTAACTCATCATTCGTGCTTACGGACTGCATTTTTGTTTCAAGTCCGAAACGGGCAAATTTGAAGCCGGAGTTGTGTCATTTGAACCTATCATTTTCAAGGAACAAAATGAGGCCTAGAGAGGCTTCTTTCACAACTCTTGTAATGGCTAAGAAGCCCCACGAATGAGAGAAACAGAGGTGACAATGTCATCCTCTCCAAAAATTGGCGTCGTACGAACATAGTATAGACTTTGGCCATTTCCCTTCCTTCTCTCCTTCTGAATTTTCTTGCTCACCTTAAAAACTAAGAAAAGAAGGTGGGAATGGTCGTGGAAGTGCTGATGGAGCTTGCTTCTTGTTGCCTTAGGTGGTGACTTTCTTCAATTTCATCACTTTTCTTCCTTATGTGTGTGTGTCTCCTTGTTTCTTCCAAATTCTCTCTTTTTATAGACTCCCCATCAGTTTTGTGCAGTTTTGGGGAGTTAATAGCAGTTGTGGGGAGTTGGATTTCGAAGAGGAGTGGAGGGAAACCACCCAAAATCGTGGGAAACATCCTTTGAAGGTCCGTGACCGCAGACTGGGCCACGGACGAGGCCCAATTTCAGGTTTTTCGCGTATGTGGCTCATTTTCATCTGTTTTGGGCTCAAACGAAGTCTGATTGCTACCAAACTTGGAGGGATGTTTCTTAACACTATTTTCTACATGTCATAAAAATCTCAGCCCATTTTGACTTCAGGAAGTTGGTCAACTTTTTCATTAATTGGGCCCCGGTCACGGACAAGGCCCACTTTTGGAACATTGCATATGCGGTCTATTTTCCATTGTTTGAGGCCCGAATGATGTCCAATCAACATGAAACTTGGAGAGATGTTGCTTGACACCATCTTAAGTGTTTCATAGAAATTTCAGCTCTGTTTGACCACCTGAACTTGGTCAACTCCTTTTGTTTGTGGGCCCCGGTCACTCCCAAGGCCCATTCTTGAAATTTTGCATATGTGGTTTGTTTCCGCCTGTTCGGGACCCAAACGGTGTCCAATCGCCACGAAACTTGGAGGGATGCTTCTTGACACTATTTTGACTGTGTCACAAAAGTTTCAGCTCTGTTTGACCACCTGAACTTGGTCAACTCCTTTTGTTTGTGGGCCCCGGTCACTCCCAAGGCCCATTCTTGGAATTTTGCATATGTGGCTTGTTTCCGCCTGTTCGGGGCCCAAACGGTGTCCAATCGCCACGAAACTTGGAGGGATGCTTCTTGACACTATTTTGAGTATGTCACAAAAGTTTCAGCTCTGTTTGGCCACCTGAACTTGGTCAACTCCTTTTGTTTGTGGGCCTCGGTCACTCCCAAGGCCCATTCCTGGAATTTTGCATATGTGGCTTGTTTCCGCCTGTTCGGGGCCCAAACGGTGTCCAATCGCCACGAAACTTGGAGGGATGCTTTTTGACACTATTTTGAATGTGTCACAGAAGTTTCAGCTCTGTTTGACCACCTGACCTTTGTCAACTCCTCTTGTTTGTGGGCCCCGGTCACTCCCAAGGCCCATTCTTGGAATTTTGCATATGTGGCTTGTTTCCGCCTGTTCGGGACCCAAACGGCTTCCAATCGCCACGAAACATGGATGGATGCTTCTTGACACTATTTTGACTGTGTCACAAAAGTTTCAGCTCTGTTTGATCACCTGAACTTGGTCAACTCCTTTTGTTTGTGGGCCCCGGTCACTCCCAAGGCCCATTCTTGGAATTTTGCATATGTGGCTTGTTTCCGCCTGTTCGGGGCCCAAACGGTGTCCAATCGCCACGAAACTTGGAGGGACGCTTCTTGACACTATTTTGAGTGTGTCACAAAAGTTTCAGCTCTGTTTGGCAACCTGAACTTGGTCAACTCCTTTTGTTTGTGGGCCTCGGTCACTCCCAAGGCCCATTCTTGGAATTTTGCATATGTGGCTTGTTTCCGCCTGTTCGGGGCCCAAACGGCTTCCAATCGCCACGAAACATGGAGGGATGCTTCTTGACACTATTTTGACTGTGTCACAAAAGTTTCAGCTCTGTTTGATCACCTGAACTTGGTCAACTCCTTTTGTTTGTGGGCCCCGGTCACTCCCAAGGCCCATTCTTGGAATTTTGCATATGTGGCTTGTTTCCGCCGGTTCGGGGCCCAAACGGTGTCCAATCGCCACGAAACTTGGAGGGATGCTTCTTGACACTATTTTGAGTGTGTCACAAAAGTTTCAGCTCTGTTTGATCACCTGAACTTGGTCAACTCCTTTTGTTTGTGGGCCTCGGTCACTCCCAAGGCCCATTCTTGGAATTTTGCATATGTGGCTTGTTTCCGCCTGTTCGGGGCCCAAACGGTGTCCAATCGCCACAAAACTTGGAGGGACACTTCTTGACACTACTTTGAGTGTGTCACAGAAGTTTCAGCTCTGTTTGATCACCTGAACTTGGTCAACTCCTTTTGTTTGTGGGCCCCGGTCACTCCCAAGGCCCATTCTTGGAATTTTGCATATGTGGCTTGTTTCCGCCTGTTCGGGGCCCAAACGGTGTCCAATCGCCACGAAACTTGGAGGGATGCTTCTTGACACTATTTTGAGTATGTCACAAAAGTTTCAGCTCTGTTTGGCCACCTGAACTTGGTCAACTCCTTTTGTTTGTGGGCCTCGGTCACTCCCAAGGCCCATTCCTGGAATTTTGCATATGTGGCTTGTTTCCGCCTGTTCGGGGCCCAAACGGTGTCCAATCGCCACGAAACTTGGAGGGATGCTTTTTGACACTATTTTGAATGTGTCACAGAAGTTTCAGCTCTGTTTGACCACCTGACCTTTGTCAACTCCTCTTGTTTGTGGGCCCCGGTCACTCCCAAGGCCCATTCTTGGAATTTTGCATATGTGGCTTGTTTCCGCCTGTTCGGGACCCAAACGGCTTCCAATCGCCACGAAACATGGATGGATGCTTCTTGACACTATTTTGACTGTGTCACAAAAGTTTCAGCTCTGTTTGATCACCTGAACTTGGTCAACTCCTTTTGTTTGTGGGCCCCGGTCACTCCCAAGGCCCATTCTTGGAATTTTGCATATGTGGCTTGTTTCCGCCTGTTCGGGGCCCAAACGGTGTCCAATCGCCACGAAACTTGCAGGGACGCTTCTTGACACTATTTTGAGTGTGTCACAAAAGTTTCAGCTCTGTTTGGCAACCTGAACTTGGTCAACTCCTTTTGTTTGTGGGCCTCGGTCACTCCCAAGGCCCATTCTTGGAATTTTGCATATGTGGCTTGTTTCCGCCTGTTCGGGGCCCAAACGGCTTCCAATCGCCACGAAACATGGAGGGATGCTTCTTGACACTATTTTGACTGTGTCACAAAAGTTTCAGCTCTGTTTGATCACCTGAACTTGGTCAACTCCTTTTGTTTGTGGGCCCCGGTCACTCCCAAGGCCCATTCTTGGAATTTTGCATATGTGGCTTGTTTCCGCCGGTTCGGGGCCCAAACGGTGTCCAATCGCCACGAAACTTGGAGGGATGCTTCTTGACACTATTTTGAGTGTGTCACAAAAGTTTCAGCTCTGTTTGATCACCTGAACTTGGTCAACTCCTTTTGTTTGTGGGCCTCGGTCACTCCCAAGGCCCATTCTTGGAATTTTGCATATGTGGCTTGTTTCCGCCTGTTCGGGGCCCAAACGGTGTCCAATCGCCACAAAACTTGGAGGGACACTTCTTGACACTACTTTGAGTGTGTCACAGAAGTTTCAGCTCTGTTTGATCACCTGAACTTGGTCAACTCCTTTTGTTTGTGGGCCCCGGTCACTCCCAAGGCCCATTCTTGGAATTTTGCATATGTGGCTTGTTTCCGCCTGTTCGGGGCCCAAACGGTGTCCAATCGCCACGAAACCTGAAGGGATGCTTTTTGATACTATTTTGAATGTGTCACAGAAATTTCGGCTCAGTTTGACCACCTGAACTTTGGTCAACTCCTTTTGTTTGTGGGCCCCGGTCACTCCCAAGGCCCATTCTTGGAATTTTGCATATGTGGCTTGTTTCCGCCTGTTCGGGCCCAAACGGTGTCCAATCGCCACGAAACATGTAGGGATGCTTCTTGACACTATTTTGACTGTGTCACAGAAGTTTCAGCTCTGTTTGACCACCTGAACTTGGTCAACTCCTATTGTTTGTTGGTCCCGGTCACTCCCAAGGCCCATTCTTGGAATTTTACATTTGCGGATTGTTTCCGCCTGTTCGGGGCCCAAACGGTGTCCAATCGCCACGAAACTTGGAGGGATGCTTCTTGACACTATTTTGAGTGTGTCACGGAGGTCTCCACTCTGTTTGATCACCTGAACTTGGTCAACTCTTTTTGTTTGTGGGCCCCGGTCACTCCCAAGGCCCATTCTTGGAATTTTGCATGTGTGGCTTGTTTCCGCCTGTTCGGGGCCCAAATGGTGTCCAATCGCCACGAAACTTGGAGGGTTACTTCTTGACACTATTTTGAGTGTGTCGCAGAGGTCTCAGCTCTGTTTGACCACCTGAACTTGGTCAACTCCTTTTGTTTGTGGGCCCCGGTCACTCCCAAGGCCCATTTTTGGAATTTTGCATATGTGGCTTGTTTCCGCCTGTTCGGGCCCAGACGGTGTCCAATCGCCACGAAACATATAGGGATGCTTCTTGACACTATTTTGACTGTGTCACAAAAGTTTCAGCTCTGTTTGACCACCTGAACTTGGTCAACTCCTATTGTTTGTTGGTCCCGGTCACTCCCAAGGCCCATTCTTGGAATTTTACATTTGTGGATTGTTTCCGCCTGTTCGGGGCCCAAACGGTGTCCAATCGCCACGAAACTTGGAGGGATGCTTCTTGACACTATTTTGAGTGTGTCACGGAGGTCTCCGCTCTGTTTGACCACCTGAACTTGGTCAACTGCTTTTGTTTGTGGGCCCCGGTCACTCCCAAGGGCCATTCTTGGAATTTTGCATGTGTGGCTTGTTTCCGCCTGTTCGGGGCCCAAATGGTGTCCAATCGCCACGAGACTTGGAGGGATACTTCTTGACACTATTTTGAGTGTGTCACAGAGGTTTCAGCTCTGTTTCACCACCTGAACTTGGTCAACTCCTTTTGTTTGTGGGCCCCGGTCACTCCCAAGGCCCATTCTTGGAATTTTGCATATGTGGATTGTTTCCACCTGTTCGGGGCCCAAACGGTGTGCAATCGCCACGAAACTTGGAGGGATACTTCTTGACACTATTTTAACTGTGTCACAGAAGTTTCAGCTCTGTTTGACCACCTGAACTTGGTCAACTCCTTTTGTTTGTGGGCCCCGGTCACTCCCATGGCCCATTCTTGGAATTTTGCATATGTGGCTTGTTTCCTCCTGTTCGGGGCCCAAACGGTGTCCAATCACCACGAAACTTGGAGGGATGCTTCTTGACACTATTTTAAGTGTGTCACAGAAGTTTCAGCTCTGTTTGACCACCTGAACTTGGTCAACTCCTTTTGTTTGTGGGCCTTGGTCACTCCCAAGGCCCATTCTTGGAATTTTGCATATGTGGCTTGTTTCCGCTTGTTCGGGGTCCATACGACATCCAATCACCACAAAACTTGGACGAACACTTCTTGACACTATTTTGAGTGTGTCACAGAAGTTTAAGCTTTGTTTGACCATCTGAACTTGGTCAACTCTCCAATTGACTTTTTTTTATGACAGTGGGCCCTTGTTTCAGCTGTTTGAAGCCCAAATGACCCCGGTTTGATTTGACACTTGGAGGAACTGACGTCATGAACATCTTGGAGTATTCATCCAAATTTCATGTAGTTTAGATTTGAGAAAGTAGGATTTCAAACAGTAACCTATTCATTGCATGCGTTAGGTCACTATTCACTCCACATTGAGATAGTTAGCCTGTTTTCTATCCGAACAGCCTCCCCTTGACTTGAAACTTTGGGAGAATAACTTGGGGGATTCTTTGAGCATTTGTTCCAAATTTTATCTGCTTTGGCCTTCTGGAAGTAAGATCTTAGCCGATGACCCCAAATTCGGGATTACTGTCCTCTAAGCTGACATGTAATGAAATTTAGGCCGAACAGAGTCTTTTCATCTTGAAAATTTGCAAAGTATCTTCTGAGCATGACTGAAGCTTCGCGTCTTAATTTCATTAATTTTGGACATCGGGAAGCAGAACTTTGGTCAGTGACCCCCCTGGCTTGGGGGGAACTGACCTCAGGCTGACATGCTTGTGGCTTTTGAGTTCGATGATGTCTGTTCAACCCGAAATTTGAACTTCCTCTGAGAGTTCCAGCTATCTTGATCTTCATGGAATGCCGGTTCTCACAGTGATTTCCCAAGATCTGCAAATAACGTCTGTAGCCTAAATTAAGCTGAGATGAGGTGTCTTCGCTGCAGTATTTGCAATTTTTATAGGTCAACAAGTGCCCCCTCGAGGTGCAATGATTATGGTATAATAATCATTGTGCCTCGAAATAGCCAATCTGTGGGAATGATGGATGGTTTGATGAAAAGACAGTTTGTCAAGGTAGGTTGTAGGCCTAAACTTTGGGATTTGAAAATTTTGATAAAAACCATGAAGGGTTTGATGACGGAATTTTGAAAAGACATAAGAAATCTGAATTTCTTTGCCCTATTTTTACGGATATCAAAAGTAGCATCTCCGTGGGGACTGTGGGGAACACCCACAAAGGAATCCCTTAGGTATTTAGAAAATTCAGAAGTTTATGAATTTTGTTTGGATTTTGGAAATGAATTTGATTTTCTTTTGACCTATTTTTCACAGATATCCAGAGTGGCGTCTCTGTGGGGATATGGGGAACACCCACAAAAAGAATCCTTAAGGTTTTAAGAAAATCAAAAGTTTTAGTAAAAATGGATTTGGGTTTGGATCTTCATGGATTTTTGGTTCATTTTCAAAGATCAAAGTTTGGGTTTTGACTTGGCTTGACATGATTTAAAATTAGATGCAATTTTGACAAAATGAGATGTAATTTTGAAAGAGATTGGCCTTTATGGGTTTTGATGAAAAGCAATTTGAGACATTGGTTTGAAATCAAATTTTGACTCAAAGTTGATTTGGAAAGAGACTCCGTATCTTTTTTTTTATATATATATAATTTCCCTCGAAATACCCTAAAAATAGGATTATTTCTGGTGAATTACTCCCAGTGGACCCCTCATAGGGCTTGCAAAAGATCACAGAGATCGTGGTGAAGAAGGAGGAATCCATCAAGACTTGATCTTAGACTCCACTGATTTTAATCATAACCAAATTGTATTTGTGGGAAGGACTTGAGCTCGAGGGGATTCGGCAATGGGCTCCACCAGTTCAAGTTTGCAATGACCGTGGGTAAGGAGGCCAAACAGGTTTTTTTTTTTTTTTTTACAGCCATATCCGGTTGAGAAGATCCCTTGTGTCTTAAACTCTATCAGAACTTCTTCATAATCACGGTCAATCCTGACTGTCTAATACTTGTTGCTGTTGTCACAGTGAACATCCACCTGTTTTTGAGTAGTAGCACGCACACCACTGAACACGCATCTGACTTTCTGTGATCAGAGCCTCTGTGGGAATTATAGAATGCCATTTTCGTGCTTGAACACGAACCTGTTGCTCCCTGAAAAGGTCTTAAGGTGTTTTGAACATCTGTTTGGACCGGGAGCCTCGGTTCTGAGACTTAAGTGTGCCTTTGATGCCAATTCTTGGTCTCAGAACTGAGTATTGACTTCTCCTTTTGGTCTTATACTAAGGGGAGATGCTGCCGAATTTTTTTTTTTTGAGAAGTTCCATATCATCGTTACTGATACCCATCTTTCCTTTCTTTTGATTTGTTTTGCAGATAGAAGGGGTAAAACTCCTGCAACTGCCACTGTCGGGGCACCTAAAGTCGTGCCAAGGGTAAGACCACAAGAGGGCCTGATTTGAAAGACCCAAATGAAGCATCTGATGTTAACTTGTGGCTCCAGAGAGCTAAGGCTTTGTCATCGAGAAACTGGTATTCGTATTGGTGTAAGCTGGACAAGATTGACATTAGTACTGCTATCCCAACTTATGCAAGCTACAAAGGGCGCATCCTCATGGCAGAAGTGCTAAATGCCAAAGGGCAACTGGAGAAGTTCCTGGACTGAGATTCTCTGCTGCAACTCTCATTTGATGGTTTTGCTTTTTCTGATTAGCCCTGGAGGCCATGTGTACATTGACTCTACTACTTGTATTCGAACTTTAAAATGGATATCAATGGAAAATGTTTTTCTTTCTATTTTTGTCATTGGTATGGGTGTTTGGGTTGATTTTTTGTGGAGGTTTGATATGGTTTATGTGGATGGTTTGTTTGGTTTGGTTTTCTCAGACTTGTATGAGGGTGTGATTTGTGATCTTTTGGATCCACAAATCGAAAATAAGGGAGTCATATAGGTGGATGTTATCCGGTGCCCATGTGTGAGGCTTTCTCCAGGGTCCATGACTTGATCCTTTTGGTGTCGAAAGGGGTCAAACAAAGTGGATGTTATCCGGTGCCCATGTGTGAGGATTTCCCCGGGATCCTTGACTTATTCCTTAGGACAAAGATTTGGTTTTGGTTTTTGTTTAAATTTTGGTTATACAGGGTCTGCAAAAAGACTTATTCTATATAACCGAAGGTAGTCATATAGGGTCTGCAAAAAGACCTGTTCTATACAACTAAGGATTAGCTATATGGGGTCTGCAAAAAGACTTATTCCACATAGCTGAGTTTTGCTATATAGAGTCTGCAAAAAGACTTAATCTATATAGCAGGATGTTATAAGGGGTCTTGTAAGGACATTATCCGAGTAACAAAGGTTTGACTAGAGGGGTCGAAGGACTTGATCCTCGCAGTCAATTTATACAAATCTGAGGGATTTTAGTTACGAGTCATAGGTTGTAAGGCTCGAAACCAAAGGATTGCAATTTTGGTTGGGAGTCATAGGTTGTGAGGCTCGAAACCAGAGGATTTTGATTTTGGTTGGGAGTGAGAATGTACACTGTACATAGTTTAGATACATTGTGTATGGTTTGGGTGTACCAATGACATTTAGGTATATATTTTTTGAGAAGTTTTCCATTGATAAACATCATGCATCTTTCCCCTTCAAGTGTGAGGAGCGCATAGGCGCCATTGGAGTAAACCTTGTCGACAACAAAAGGTCCTTCCCATTTAGGTTCGAACTTGCCTCTCGACAATTGCGTGGAAAACATAGGTCTTCTAACTGCAAGGACTAGATCTCCCTTCTTGTAAGCTCTATACTTGACTTTTTTTTTTTTTGAAAGATGCAGCCATACGAGCTTGATACAACTCAATACTTTGTCAAGCAGCAAGTCTTTTCTCATCAAGGCTTTCTAGCTCTTGTAATCTGAGTTTGGCATTCCTTTCTTCAGTGTATTTGTTTATCACAGCCACCCGAAAAGAGGGAAGTTGAATTTCCAAAGGTATTACAGCTTCACAACCATAGACCAAGGAGTACGGTGTTGATTTGGTAGGACCACAAACTGTAGTTCTGTAAGCCCATAATGCTTCAGGAAGCCTGGCACTCCAACCTTTTGTTGCCAGGGACCATTTTCTTCAAAATTTTGCAAATAGTCTTATTGAAAGCTGTAACAAGTCCATTGGCTGCAGTGTTCTATGCCATGGAGGGATAGCATTGGATTCTTTACAGCAGTTCATATTGAGAGAAAATAATAGATCATTTGGATAAACGATCACCCAGTGCACCAGCTTTTGTCACAAATGCCTTCAGTGGATTGGTGTTGGAAACCAAATACATTTCATTGGAAATAATATAGTGGTGTAATTTCCTCGTTTTTCTTTTGAGCTAGTAATGCCCCCAGAGAGTGATCAAGAGTTCGAATGTAGAGGATGAGAGGTTTGCCTAAAGTTGAGGCTGCAAATGTAGGCAAGTTTGCCCTGCAATCCCTTAAGTTATTTAAAAGTTCTCAGAGAAGGCATCTTCAATATAGCTTTGACTTTGACTGATCTCTTTGAGAGTTAGTTCTGCATCAGTGGCAACTTCAACCAATCGAGCCAAAGACTTAGTTTTATGACTAAGTATAATAGCCTTGATTTCTGGTCGCAAATTGGTTTTGCACATTTCGATCGTTGCCCTTTGAGATGGTTGTTCCAAGCATTTATAGGATAATGCTCTCCATCTATTGATAAAGGCCTGTGCAATTTTGTTGTCTCCCTGCCTTGTGCTGTTGAGCATAGCAAAGGTGACTGTTTGATCCTCCTCCTGAAAATGGAGTAAGAACTTCTCTTCTGTGATCAGCCATGTCATGAATGAGAGTTCTGGTAACTGCTTGTACCAATCGAAGGCGACTCCTTTCAATGTGCCGACGAATAGTCTTATTTTTAGTACATCTAACTCTGGCAGGCTTCCTAGGAGTGATTTGAAATGCACAATATGCTGATATGCCGACCCTTTCCCAAGGTATAGTTGGAAAGTCGGAAGTTTATAATCTGGTGGAAATGGAACCAGATCAAATTCCGGGGGATACTTGGGTGTAATACCTTTCTTTTTCATTCTGGTCTCCACTTTTGATTTTGTCAGTATCTCTTCAACTTCTTTGAAGGTCACATGTTTTTCAGGATTTGCATGAAGACCAAGGATTGATGAATGATCACCACCAGTAAAACCTGCAGCTATCACCTTGTCTGTTAGGGACTTGAATTGAGCTTTGAGAAGGTCAATTTTAGTGGCATTCTTCATGATCATTGCTTGTTCTCTTCTGTTGGCAAATGGAGGATTTATTTGAACTTCATCCAGACCACCTAGCTTATCTGTTAAGATTTTCACTTGGGCAATTAAGTGGTCGATCATAGCTCCTTGTTGTTTGACAACATCACTGACATTGTCATTCTCATTTTCACTAGCATCTTTTTCGTGAGCATCTTTACTGCCACTAGCATCGTCATTTCCATCCTTGTTAGTTCCATTCCCTTCAGCCATAAACACAGTGTAATGACGGGGATAGGATGATGTTAATGCCTGAGGAGTATATTGACTATCTTTTGTGTCCAAGATAGTGATAGGATCATCGTCAGAATCAGTTTCGACATGATCTTCAGAAGTGCTACTTGAATGAGAGTTTGAATCAGACTCTTGTAATTGAGTCCGAGCCATACTCTGAGTAATTCTTCGAATTGAACCTGGCCCGACCATGCAAGACGAGGTCAAGTCCGGATCATCTTCTTTAACCACCCATTTTTTAGTGATCTTGCACTGTGACAGCTTCTGAGTTTGGTCCTTGTAATGGGCTAAAGCTTTCTTCTTGAGTTGGTTAGCCATCCTGGCTGCTGAGGTTTGATCTTTAAACTTGGCAACCAACGGCCTGGAAGTGCTCGTCACTTGTTCCCAATCCATGGAATCTGAAGTGGGAAGTGAAAGGATGTCAATAGGACCCCCCTTGTTCTTTTTCTTTTGCACTTTCTTATGTTGGAGCGAATCTTTGAAATGAGCGAGATCGGTCGGATTATTGATGACCAATCGCTCAGCTAGTTTGTTGCCTTCAGCACCATATGATAAGCCTTGGGGTGAAGATAGCGGAGAAGGTGCCACTATGATAGAAGGTAGATGCCCCCTGCCAAACCTCCGTCCTTCTTTTTGAGTCAGAGGATAGAAAGTATTATCTTCAACTGAGGCCAAGAGTTTGTTCTCAGCCATATTGGATTTTGGATTGTGTGGTTGAGGCGACCATGTGCTGTATCTAGGGATGGATGCACCCTTCCGGACCTTCTTACGAGTTAGGAATTGCCGGAAGTCCTTTGGTGTTTGCTTGGTAATGACCTGCTGTTTGGGCCTAGTAAGTGTTGACTTTAAGCATTGAGCAGTCATTAAATGTGACTTGTTAAGTACCATTGATTCATGATCCGTGGACCGGACCTGCCTTGCCCCCAGACGAGGCTTGGTGATATGAAGATTACTGCGTTCTGACTTCAGTTTGTGATTTGGTTCCTTCTGAACCTTGTTGAAAACTCCAAACGGATTTTGGGCGTATTTGGAAACCCAAGATTTGGGAGTTTTAGTCTTCTTGATGAATTTAAGGGTCACTGATGACCTATTTGGATCAGCCGAAGTTATAGAGCTTGTTGGAATAGAGAGTCTCTAAAATACTGAGACTCTTGACATAGGGGCAGTAAAGTCCATTCGAGCCTTTTTTGATGCTCTTACAGTTGGTTTGTTTTGGGTCATGGATATTTTAGAGAGCCTCTCCTTGGCCTCATCAAAAGTGATGATCAGGGAACCCATGATGTCTCGACAAAAAGTAAGCCCACAGGACTATATTAGTGGTATAACCAACATGGCTGCCTCTTGGGCTAGCCGGAATGGTTTATAGATGCCATCTAGACCAACATGGTTTTGAACCGAAATGGTTAGATATAGGCATAAATCCCATCTCATTATGCTATGCTGACTATCCCTACTGTTAGAATTTCTGCAGCATTTTGGGTTTATCGAGTCAGGCTTAAAAGCATGCTATGCTGACTAGTCCTGGCTACCAAAATTTCAGCAGCATATCTGGACTATCTGTGTCAGACTTATAAGCAAGAGAGGGTTGGATCAATCAAAGGGATAGGGCCCACAGGATCAAGCCTGCACCACTATCACAATGACCACACAAGATCCATCAGTGGTTGACGTCGGACAATGCATAATTACAATGTCGTTGGTCTTATCACTGATTTAATAAACATTTTATATAGGTCAGAAGCCCTTTGAACTGAATCATCACTCTTCTAAAGTGAAAAGGGTAATGATTTGGTTCATGCACATCAAGGTGCAAATTCTTCCAATCAAATGGCAAATGTACGCATATCAAGGTGCGAATTCTTCCAATTAAATGGCAAATGTATGCACATCAAGGTGCCCAATGCTTTCATTTGTATGAACAATATGCACTTCAAAGTGCAAAAGTCATTTAATGATATTTTCAAACCCATTGCAGACATCAAAGGTCTTGTATGGGTGTAATTGGAGGTTAAATAAGCCTTTGTCATCCTAAAAATAGGTAAGTTACCGTGTGCCCCGGTCACAGGCTTTTAGCAGCAGTTTTCAGTGCAATAGCAGCAGTTACAGTGCAATAGCAGCAGTTTCAGTGAAACAGCAGCACTCTCAGTGCAACAGCAGCAGTTTCAGTGCAACAGCAGCAGTTACAGTGCAACAGCGGCAGTTTTCAGGGCAACAATGGCAGTTTTCAGGGCAGCAGCAGCACTTTTCAGCAATTTTCAGCGCTTTCATGCATTTTTCACCAAATTCGATCACAAATTAGGGCATATAATTTCCCACAGACGGCGCCAATCTTCTGATCGCGCTTAAAAATGTAGGCGTAGAAATGAATTACGGAATCAAGGTCCGACATTCACGCACTTTAAGCGTTAAGAAGAATGGGAAAATAATTACAGTTCATCATTAATTTCCCTTTTGTTTACATGGGTTCAAGTGCCCTGACCGCGGGGATGCAGGTTGTTTACATACATTTTGAAAGTTTACAACCCCTCCCTCAAGTCTCAGATGTGATCTCAATTTGGAAAATACAAGAAAATATACATAAGGTGGAAGACAATGTGGAAAAAGGGGAAAAAATGGGGGGTGACCGTGACCCGCGGTCACTGCCCCATTCCAGTGACCGTGACTCACCCGCGGTCACTCGGGCCTTCCAGTGACCGTGACTCACCTGCGGTCACTGGGGCCTTCTAGTGACCGAGACTCACCCGCGGTCACTGGGGCCTTCCAGTGACCGTGACTCACCCGCGGTCACTGGAACCTGCCAGTGACCGGGGATCACGGTCACTGACAGACAATGGCCCTGTGCCTCCGTTTTTTTGTGCTGTTCACGCTGGTTCTTTCTTGGAACTTCTTTCAAGTGTTGGAACTCCATTCTCATGACTTTGGAGCGGTGGACAACCATCAAGAAGATCACATTTTATCATGGAATCAATTGAAACCGCTGTAACTCATCATTTGTGCTTACGGACTGCATTTTTGTTTCAAGTCCGAAACGGGCAAATTTGAAGCCGGAGTTGTGTCATTTGAACCTATCATTTTCAAGGAACAAAATGAGGCCTAGAGAGGCTTCTTTCACAACTCTTGTAATGGCTAAGAAGCCCTACGAATAAGAGAAACAGAGGTGACAATGTCATCCTCTCCAAAAATTGGCGTCGTACGAACATAGTATGGACTTTGGCCATTTCCCTTCCTTCTCTCCTTCTAAATTTTCTTGCTCACCTTAAAAACTAAGAAAAGAAGGTGGGAATGGTCGTGGAAGTGCTGCTGGAGCTTGCTTCTTGTTGCCTTAGGTGGTGACTTTCTTCAATTTCATCACTTTTCTTCCTTATGTGTGTGTGTCTCCTTGTTTCTTCCAAATTCTCTCTTTTTATAGACTCCCCATCAGTTTTGTGCAGTTTTGGGGAGTTAATAGCAGTTGTGGGGAGTTGGATTTCGAAGAGGAGTGGAGGGAAACCACCCAAAATCGTGGGAAACATCCTTTGAAGGTCCGTGACCGCAGACTGGGCCACGGACGAGGCCCAATTTCAGGTTTTTCGCGTATGTGGCTCATTTTCATCTGTTTTGGGCTCAAACGAAGTCCGATTGCCACCAAACTTGGAGGGATGTTTCTTAACACTATTTTCTACATGTAATAAAAATCTCAGCCCATTTTAACTTCAGGAAGTTGGTCAACTTTTTCATTAATTGGGCCCCGGTCACGGACAAGGCCCACTTTTGGAACATTGCATATGCGGTCTATTTTCCATTGTTTGAGGCCCGAATGATGTCCAATCATCACGAAACTTGGAGATATTGCTTGACACCATCTTAAATGTTTCATAGAAATTTCAGCTCTGTTTGACCACCTGAACTTGGTCAACTCCTTTTGTTTGTGGGCCCCGGTCACTCCCAAGGCCCATTCCTGAAATTTTGCATATGTGGCTTGTTTCCGCCCGTTCGAGGCCCAAACGGTGTCCAATCGCCACGAAACTTGGAGGGATGCTTTTTGACACTATTTTGACTGTGTCATAAAAGTTTCAGCTCTGTTTGACCACCTGAACTTGGTCAACTCCTTTTGTTTCTGGGCCCCGGTCACTCCCAAGGCCCATTCTTGGAATTTTGCATATGTGGATTGTTTCGGCCTGTTCGGGGCCCAAACGGTGTCCAATCGCCACGAAACTTGGAGGGATGCTTCTTGACACTATTTTGAGTGTGTCACCAAAGTTTCAGCTCTGTTTGACCACCTGAACTTGGTCAACTCCTTTTGTTTGTGGGCCTCGGTCACTCCCAAGGACCATTCTTGGAATTTTGCATATGTGGCTTGTTTCTGCCTGTTTGGGGCCCAAACGGTGTCCAATCACCACGAAACTTGGAGGGATCCTTCTTGACACTATTTTGAATATGTCACAGAAGTTTTAGCTCTATTTGATCACCTATACTTGGTCAACTCCTTTTGTTTGTGGGCCCCGTCACTCCCAAGGCCCATTCTTGGAATTTTACATATGTGAGTTGTTTCCGCCTGTTCGGGGCCGAAACGGTGTCCAATCGCCACGAAAATTCGAGGGATGCTTCTTGACACTATTTTGAATGTGTCACAGAAGTTTCAGCTCTGTTTGACCACCTGAACTTGGTCTACTCCTTCTGTTTGTGGGCCCCGGTCACTCCCAAGGCCCATTCTTGGAATTTTGCATATGTGGCTTGTTTCCGCCTGTTCGGGGCCCAAACGGTGTCCAATCGCCACTAAACATGGAGGGATGCTTCTTGACACTATTTTGACTGTGTCACAGAATTTTTAGCTCTGTTTGATCACCTGAACTTGGTCAACTCCATTTGTTCGTGGGCCCCGGTCACTCCCGAGGCCCATTCTCGAAATTTTGCATATGTGGCTTGTTTCCGCCTGTTCGGGGCCCAAACGGTGTCCAATCACCACGAAACTTGGAGGGATACTTCTTGACACTATTTTGAGTGTGTCACAGAAGTTTCAGCTCTGTTTGATCACCTAAACTTGGTCAACTCCTTTTGTTTGTGGGCCTCGGTCACTCCCAAGGCCAATTCTTGGAATTTTGCATATGTGGCTTGTTTCCGCCTGTTCGGGGCCCAAACGGTGTCTAATCGCCACGAAACTTCGAGGGATGCTTTTTGACACTATTTTGAATGTGTAACAGAAGTTTCAGCTCTGTTTGACCACCTGAACGTGGTCAACTCCTTTTGTTTGTGGGCCCCAGTCACTCCTAAGGCCCATTCTTAGAATTTTGCATATGTGGCTTGTTTCCGCCTGTTCGGGGCGCAAACAGTGTCCAATCGCCACGAAACTTGGAGGGATGCTTCTTGACACTATTTTGACTGTGTCACAGAAGTCTCATCTCTGTTTGACCACCTGAACTTGGTCAACTTTTTTTGTTTGTGGGCCCCGGTCACTCCCAAGGCCCATTCTTGGAATTTTGCATATGTGGCTTGTTTCCGCCTGTTCGGGGCCCAAACGGTGTCCAATCACCACGAAACTTGGAGGGATGCTTCTTGACACTATTCTGAGTGTGTCACAAAAGTTTCAGCTCTGTTTGACCACCTGAACTTGGTCAACTCCTTTTGTTTGTGGGCCTCGGTCACTCCCAAGGCCCATTCTTGGAATTTTGCATATGTGGCTTGTTTCCGCCTGTTCGGGGCCCAAACGGTGTCCAATCGCCACGAAACATGGAGGGATGCTTCTTGACACTATTTTGACTGTGTCACAGAAGTTTCAGCTCTGTTTGACCACCTGAACTTGGTCAACTCCTTTTGTTTGTGGGCCCCGGTCACTCCCAAGGCCCATTCTTGGAATTTTGCATATGTGGCTTGTTTCCGCCTGTTCGGGGCCCAAACGGTGTCCAATCGCCACGAAACTTGGAGGGATGCTTTTTGACACTATTTTGAATGTGTCACAGAAGTTTCAGCTCTGTTTGACCACCTGAACTTGGTCAACTCCTTTTGTTTGTGGGCCCTGGTCACTCCCAAGGCCCATTCTTGGAATTTTGCATATGTGGCTTGTTTCCGCCTGTTCGGGGCCCAAACGGTGTCCAATCGCCACGAAACATGGAGGGATACTTCTTGACACTATTTTGAGTGTGTCACAGAAGTTTCAGCTCTGTTTGACCACCTGAACTTGGTCAACTCCTTTTATTTGTTGGCCCCGGTCACGCCCAAGGCCCATTCTTGGAATTTTAGATATGCGGTTTATTTCCGCCTGTTCGGGGCCCAAACGGTGTCCAATCGCCACGAAACTTGGAGGGATGCTTCTTGACACTATTTTGAGTGTGTCACAGAAGTTTCAGCTCTGTTTGACCACCCAAACTTGGTCAACTCCTTTTGTTTGTGGTCCCCGGTCACTCCCAAGGCCCATTCTTGGAATTTTGCATGTGTAGCTTGTTTCTGCCTGTTTGGGGCCCAAACGGTATCCAATCGCCACGAAACTCGGAGGGATACTTCTTGACACTATTTTGAGTGTGTCACAAAAGTTTCAGCTCTGTTTGACCACCTGAACTTGGTCAACTTCTTTTGTTTGTGGGCCCCGGTCACTCCCAAGGCCCATTCTTGGAATTTTGCATATGTGGATTGTTTCCGCCTGTTCGGGGCCCAAACGGTGTCCAATCTCCACGAAACTTGGAGGGATGCTTCTTGACACTATTTTCGCTGTGTCACAGAAGTTTCAGTTCTGTTTGACCACCTGAACTTGCTCAACTCCTTTTGTTTGTGGGCCCCGGTCACTCCCATGGCCCATTCTTGGAATTTTGCATATGTGGCTTGTTTCCTCCTGTTCGGGGCCCAAACGGTGTCCAATCACCACGAAACTTGGAGGGATGCTTCTTGACACTATTTTAAGTGTGTCACAGAAGTTTCAGCTCTGTTTGACCACCTGAACTTGGTCAACTCCTTTTGTTTGTGGGCCTTGGTCACTCCCAAGGCCCATTCTTGGAATTTTGCATATGTGGCTTGTTTCCGCTTGTTCGGGGTCCATACGACATCCAATCACCACGAAACTTGGAAGAACACTTCTTGACACTATTTTGAGTGTGTCACAGAAGTTTAAGCTTTGTTTGACCATCTGAACTTGGTCAACTCTCCAATTGACTTTTTTTTATGACAGTGGGCCCTTGTTTCAGCTGTTTGAAGCCCAAATGACCCCGGTTTGATTTGACACTTGGAGGAACTGACGTCATGAACATCTTGGAGTATTCATCCAAATTTCATGTAGTTTAGATTTGAGAAAGTAGGATTTCAAACAGTAACCTATTCATTGCATGCGTTAGGTCACTATTCACTCCACATTGAGATAGTTAGCCTGTTTTCTATCCGAACAGCCTCCCCTTGACTTGAAACTTTGGGAGAATAACTTGGGGCATTCTTTGAGCATTTGTTCCAAATTTTATCTGCTTTGGCCTTCTGGAAGTAAGATCTTAGCCGATGACCCCAAATTCGGGATTACTGTCCTCTAAGCTGACATGTAATGAAATTTAGGCCGAACAGAGTCTTTTCATCTTGAAAATTTGCAAAGTATCTTCTGAGCATGATTGAAGCTTCGCGTCTTAATTTCATTAATTTTGGACATCGGGAAGCAGAACTTTGGTCAGTGACCCCCCTGGCTTGGGGGGAACTGACCTCAGGCTGACATGCTTGTGGCTTTTGAGTTCGATGATGTCTGTTCAACCCGAAATTTGAACTTCCTCTGAGAGTTCCAGCTATCTTGATCTTCATGGAATGCCGGTTCTCACAGTGATTCCCCAAGATCTGCAAATAACCTCTGTAGCCTAAATTAAGCTGAGATGAGGTGTCTTCGCTGCAGTATTTGCAATTTTTATTAGTCAACAAGTTTATCAAAGTTTGAATAGCATGGCATATGTTGAAGGAGCATTGTTGAATCCAAAACATACTATAGATCAAAGATGATTTTCATGTGATGGATTCCAGAATATGAGATTTAACCAAGCAAGGAAAAATGCTATGAAATATATCAAAAGTCATATCTAAGAATTGTTGAAACCAAAACACAAATTAGATTTGAAAATGATTTTTATGTGATGGAATCAAATCAACAAAAACTCGGCCAAGCATATAAATCATGCTATGAAAGAAATCAAAAGTTATAACAAAGCATGACAACTTTAGACATGAAGATTTAAATTTAGCTTTGTGCGAATCAATTTAAAATCTTTGGTTTAGCTTTTCATCTCATTTTCTAGGCTCCTTTAGCTCAAACCCTTTCCTTTACACTTTTTCTCTACAGAAAAATCACTCTCTAAAGTCATTTGCATGAACTTGGAATATAGAAAAAGTTTCACTGGTCATCTCATTTGACTACAGGAGTTCAACTGACTTTTACAAGAGGTTAACCGAGTTTCACAGGTAATTTAACCAACAAGTGACTGCAAGGTGATTGACTTTCGTATTTCAAAAGTTGTTGGTCTTAGGAAAAGTGACTGCAAATGGGTGGTGGTTAACCAATAATTCCCATATTTCAAACTTAAATTGAGCATCAAAAAAGGACTTGAACTATATGAAAATCACACCTAGATTTATGCTTAAAGCATTTTGAAAGTTTTTTTCAAAGCATGAACCTAAGATGCTTAAAATGATATGATAATGAAATCAATCAATATGCATTGTAAATTCAAATTTGAAAGTTAAAAACATGTATGAAAATCAAGCTTAAAACATGAAAGCATATCTAATCAAAATTCAACACTACAAAATCCTTGACACAGCCTAGCTTGCTTCACAGTACCTATACCTTCATGCACAGTTTATATGATAACTTATGGTTCTTTTATAGTTTTGAATGTAGAAATCCTATGAAACTCTTTAGCAGACACTCCATTGGACAGACTATTTATTGCTTTATTATTACAATTGGAAGTATACTTCTCATTTTAGTCCATTGGGCTTTTAGTATTGGAACAAGTTGCCTATTAGCAGTAATAGTAGGTTTGGTATAACCTTCCTTAAGAGAATCCTAGACATCATCATTAATCAACTTGAGAAAGCCAATCATCCTCACTTTCCAATACGCATAATTAGTACCATCAATTATAGGAGGCTTAGTAGTCGATGTGCCTTATTGATTAAGTCCCATTCTAAAAATTACAATGGATCAAACTCAGTAACTTTGTGCAACCCGCGTTGATACCACCTGAAAGGTTTTTTTTTTTTTTTTTGTTGGGGTGGGGAGGGGGTGTTGGTTCCCAAGTATATATGTGATTTTTAAATTGCACACAAAAACTTAATCGTGAATCCCAAGCGCAGAACCGTGATGCAATAATAAAAACTGGGAAAACTAGGTCAATCCTTAGGGAGCAACGCATTTTAAGGTTTCTTTCCAAGTTGTACCTACCCTAATTAAAATCTAAAACTATCTTGATTTAAAAACTAACACATTACAACTATCCTCCTTTAATTAAAAGAATTAATTACAAACCAAATGAAGAAAACTTCCTATCTAGAAAATTTTAATCTAAAATTTCCTAAAAAAAGCTAAAGTTGCTACAAAACTAAAATACAAATTAGAACTTCCAACTATAAAAGCTTACTAAAAATAAAACTAACAACTAAATAAGACTAAGTTAGAAATAAATCAACAGTAAATCTAAGTTAAGGTCAAACAATGTTAAAAACAGTCCAAAATAATAAAAAAAAAACTAGAAACTAATTTAAACTAGAAAATTAGTAAAGTTCATAATGCAATGTATGCTAAAAAATTCTAAGTATGGAAAACTAGTATATTGTGAATTTCATGTATAATTTGATCTAATCTAATGCATCATAAATATAAGATTAATGGCTAAAATTCAAACTAAACTAATGAAGGAAACTAACAAAAAAATAGAAACAAAAATGGATTTAAAATGAAAAAGTTATAAATGCATGAACATGATAAATTTGTAAAATTCTGTGTAGAAATTTTTATCCGAGTTGACTAATTCGCAAAGTTTAAGCTTCTGGTTAACTAACTTCTCAAAATTAGTTTAACTTGAAATCCTGGGGAATAAAAGACCACATACCAAACTTTAATTTTTCCAAGTTTCAAAAAAAAAAAAGAAAAAGATTATGATTTGACTGGTCTACCCACTTTGTACTTTTTACCAAAAAACTATTTTTTGCAGTTCGTTGAAAAGTGCTGAGTCATGCTTATATGCTAAGTCTGAATTTTAGCAATGCTTTTTTAAATATTATTTTTTTTCTTCTCTTTCAATTTTGTAAATTGTTTTTTCCAGCAACTTTATCATGTATGGAACTCCACCATATGGTAATGCATGCAATGATTACCAATCCAACAATCAAACTATGCAACAAGATAACATGAAAACAATAAGAACATGACAAGAAAAATGACAAAGGTGCAGAATTTAAATGTATTGTATAAGAAAATTAATTGCGTGGATTGCATAAAAGTAAATGTATTTAAATGTAAGGAAGTTGCAATGAAAATAAATGTGTGGCAAGTATTTTCTTCGCTTTCAAAAATATTTTCTAAGCGGGTTCATAGTTTGAATTATGCTCTTAGGGCCTTTAGGTCTTCAATCCAAAAACCAACAATTAAAGAAACATAAATCAAGCACCAATCACCCAAGCACAAGAAAGAAAATTGAAAAGAGAAAGCAACACGCATACTAATATGTGATGTTCTTACATAAAAGGAGTAATGAATTAAACACAACAAACAATCAACATACTAAGATGAAAGCCTTTTCTAGATGAAAAACCCAAGGGTATTAGTGTGATTCCTAAGCCAAATCTCCTTAAAGACTTTAATAGAGAGAAAGAGATTTAAAGAAGATGAAGTGTAGTAGTAATTCTAAACAGAGGTAGTCTAACTTCCCATGAAGAATATGAGATGCCCAAGGGTCCCTTTTTATAGGGTTTTGGCCACCCTAATTCCCCCTTTTAGATCCAATTTTCTCTCCTTGGATCTAGTCTTGTAGGATTAGATCCTACTTTATAACAAAAATTTCCTATGTTTGGTAAGTCTCCTCTTTGCTTTTCTCTCATTTTATGTATCTTCATGCACTTGTCGTCTTTCCATTCTTAACAAATTCTCATTTGTCTCTTCATGGATTTTCTTTGATTTTCTTGAATTATCTTCAAAATAATCTTGAAATTTTATACAAAGAAAGTGGACCACATCATCTTTGGATGTCCAACACATGTGTGAGTACACACATGTGAATGTACGAGACCTACTTCACCAAGTTCCTACAAGAAAAAGTGAATTATCATTTATAATAATAATTTTGATCAAAGCCACAATTTCACCAATGTGGGCCCATTCCTTATGAAATGAATGCATGAATGACATCATTGTGCATGATTTTCTTAAATTAACAAGTGATGATGAAAAATTGAATCATGTCATAAGAAAACCAATTTTGTCAGAATTTTCCAAAAATAAAATTCTAAATACAACAAGTTTCATGAATGTAAGCAAAAATGATAATCTTTGAGCAAATTATACATAAATGCACTACAATGATGTATAAATGTACAAAACCATAATTTCACAATAAATGAGACTCTTTTAAAAAATAAGTCCTTAAAATGGTCTAAAATGTAGATGAAAATATGCATTTTTAAGGACTCGTCACCACTTCAAAGGTTTTTGGGAGGGGATCCTAAGTTTGGATGTGATTTCTAGATTGCAAACAATCAGACAATATGTATATGCAGCATAAATTAAATCAAGCAAACACAAGCACATATCACAAGAAGACACGCAGATTTTTAATATGAAAAACCCCAATGGGTTAAAAACATAAATCCAACAAGAATCAACTATAAAGCAATAATAAACAGTTACAAGATATACTTACTTTCTCTTCGCACCCTAAGGATTGAGTTCTTCTTGCGCAACTCCTTCTACCACATAACTCTCCTTCACCGTGTACTGCTCTTTGTTTGATTAACTCATACTTTCAAAACTCAAGATAGCCTCAAAACGCTACAAGAGATGTAAAAGCAACAGCTCTATAGAGCAAAACTTCAGCACTTCAACTCTCTAATGAAAGCTTTAGAAAAGAAAGGTGATCTACAATAAGTGATCTCCACTTAGAATAATGGGATCTATGTGCTAGGGTTGAGAGAGGAAGCTTTTAAATAACCTACAATTCGTGTCTCATAAATATAATCTTTATAGAACTCAGCTTACTAATTAATCTTGGAACAAGGTGGAAATAATTTCGCATCAGATCGGTAGGAAATTTTTTATCGCTAAATTGATCGAATATCCATCCAATCGATTGATTTGGGCTTCTATCTTAAATCCGATTAGTCAAGCACCCTATGCTTTGTTTTTCTGATTTCTTCACTTTAGCTCTTCCTGGCGTCGCGATTTATAGTCCATCTAAAAAAATATAAAATACAACTTTATGGACCCAGAGTTTTGTTATACCCATAAATTAACCAAAATACAAAAGTCTGTACAAAGGAGATGAGCAAACGAGGAGTATTGATCCTGTGGTCATTTCTTTGTATGTAAAAATGATTCACGTCTGTAACATTTGCACACCATCATATTTGCTTGCATGTGTAAAATATTTACATGCATCAATCAAGCATGGAAATGGTGCATAAATAATCCCATTTTCATACCGCAATTTTTACAACAGTGTTCTAAACAAACATTTTGACACCTCTAGGAGAAAGAGGCATACTTACTTTATTCACAGAGAGTGTAATTTTCACTCATAAGGCCCATCAAAAAGATTTTTGTAAATTCCTGTGGTCCCTTAATTTATGATATGAACCATCCATCTTCTTTAGATGGCCAAGAATGGTTAAGAGGTCAAATATCTTGTCTTGATTTTAAATTTCAAGAAACTTATTAAAAAAAGTTCCATCTGTGGGCCCAATTCACTAGTAGCTCAGTTAACGAGGCAGCTTCCTTCCACAGGAACAACTAGGAATCAATCTTCAATTGAAGTGCAAATGATAAGGGAATTGTCTATATATGGGTGTGTGAGTACTCAATTACCTTAGAAAAGACAAATAAATAATTAAATTATGAAACAATCCAAATTGTTAAATTGAGTTTTGAATTTCTATGGACCATCAATGCATGATCCAAGCTGTTCATCTTCTTTATATGGGAAAAACAACTAAGATATAAAATATCATTTCTTAACTATTTAATGATTTTGACAAATTTGTAAAAAGATTCCACCAAGTGCAAATGCATATAGAACCACTGGATGTACCAAAATTCATTTGTTTAAATGGCAATTTTGAATGTGTTTCATGTGTGAGTCATTTGAATATATAACACATTCACGTGTGTACCATTTGTTTATGTGAATCATTAATGCATACAAGCAATTGTAGCTGAAATTTACTTGATTAATGATCATTTTAAATGAACATTAAGACAACTGGTGCTAGCTTTTCCTCTTCTTCGTTTTTTTCAAAGTACCACATGATATGGTTTTAACAATCCGATCAAGATATTCTTAGGCCTTTCAGATTTCATAATATGGGGTTAAGAGAGGACCGCGAGAATGCTAATGGGGTGAATGAGAAAAATATTTTTAAGACCCTAGCTTCCTTGAGCATTGATTTGATTAAATGGGAAAAAAATGAAAAGAAAAGTGGAGCATGTTATCAGGTCTAATAAAGCTAACCTTGAATCTATTGGCCTCTGAGACAGTAGGTTCGTGTTTGCAATTCTTTCAGAAATCCATGGGTACCAAACTTAATTTTAACACAGTTTACCATCCTCAGACCGATGGACAATCGGAGCAAACGATATAAACTCTTGAAGATATGCTTCGAGCTAGAGTGTTAGACTTCAGGAAAAAGTGGGATGAACACCTATCCTTGTGTGAATTTGTGTACAACAATAGTTATCACGTGAGCATCGGAATAGCTCCATTCAAAGCTTTGTATGGCCGTAAGTGCCATACACTAGTCTGTTAGGAAGAAGTCAGAGTTAGATGCCTCCATGGACTTTCTCTTATTATAGATATGGTGGAAAAAGGTACAAAAGGTTCAAGACCAATTGAAGATTGCGCGATCTCGCCAGAAGAGTTATGCAAACAACCATCGTAGACCCCTTCATTTTAGGTGGGAGACAAGGTTTTCTTGAAAGTTTTTCCGATGAAGGATACTATCAGGTTTGGACAGAAAGGCAAGTTAACTTCGCGATTTATAAGGCCTTTTGAGATACATAGTAGAGTTGGAGATTTAGCTTATAGGTTGGAGTTACCACCTCAACTCGCGGGAGTTCATAACGTATTCTATGTATCAATGCTTAGGAAGTACCTTCCAGACCCATCGCATGTCCTTGAAATAGATGACATCCAAGTTGAGCCATATGTGAGCTATGAAGAAAGACCCCTTCGTGTCATTAACATTAAAGAGCAAGTGTTGCGTACTCGGATGATCAAATGGGTTAAGATTCTATGGGAGCATCATGGGCAAGAAGAAGCTACATGGGAGCTTGAAAAACAAATTCGGAAAAAATATCCAGAGCTCCTACTTGAAGTATGTTGCATTTGAAGGACCGAATGGTCTTAAGAGGGAGAGGATATAAGGTCCTAATCCCAACTAACCTTGATTTATCTTAACTAAGCTTATTTTATACTAATTAAAAATTTTTTTGGCTAAATTAACTCAAACACTTTAGGCTTGGGCCGTGGATAGGTAGTTGGGTCAGGTTTGAACTTTACCCAGGTAGTCAAGGGCCTTTTTGTAATTTAGAGTCTATAGTTTGCATCATATTGGCACCCCATTAGTTGCATCTTGTGTAATTTATGTGGTAAAACATCTTTCATGTTCGGTTCAACTTAATTTGGATCTATCTTAGCCCAAGTGAGGCCCACGTCATCTAAACTATAATTTTCCAGAAAAATGTGGACTTGCATGTAAAACTGTAGGAAAATTTGATTAAAAGGAGAACCAACGTCTTTCCTTGTCTTTCCTTCTGTGTTTCTCGTTGGTGCCACTTCTCTTCTTCACCCTTTTTCATCTTCACCCCAACTTGAACCTGGAAACAAGGTCTTAAAGCCTTGCACGGGAGGGATAGCTTCCATTCATCTTCTTCTTTTGCCTTTGTGCATCTCTCTCTTTGGAAGCACCTTCTTCTCTAAGCTACAGCTCCTTAAAGTGAAAACTCTACCTCCATTTTACTTCTTTGGGCTTGATAGAGTCAAGATGACTCAATTATACAACACGCATGCATTCTACATTAGATTCACAATTTGCATTCTTTTCATGTAGAGAACCCATCTTCTTATTGAGGCTTTCTCTAACTACACACCAAAGAGAAGTTGGTAAGGTCAAGCACTATATAAAAGGCATGTATTAGAGTATATATGATACTGCATGTATGTCTAAATTGTTGATTCTTAAACTGATCACTCTAATTTCAAGTTATAGCACCTTCTTTTTTTATTTAAGTATATATGTGTTGAATTGAATGAATTAGAGTATGATTATGTAATGTGGGTGTTGGGTGAGTATTAAAAACCCACATTGATATTTTGAAGTAAATAGGAACCTCATTGTAATCCTTTAAATTGAGAATTCTGCACTGAACTCGAGCTGCAAAGTTAGTCCCAAAATTTCTGAAGCTTACGGCGAAGCCACGGCTAAGCCGTAAGCATCTACAGCTCAGAATCCAGAAAGCAAAAAAACCCACATTTGAACTACAGCTAACCCTTGGCTAAGCCATAAAATCAATTACAGCTAAGCCGTAACTCTCCATGACCAAGCCGTAAGCCGTTCTATGGTGAACTTTCCAGAAAGTCTCAAAATAAAAAATTACTCTACGGCTTACCCACGGCTAATCCGCGGAGTGTACTACGGCTAAGCCGTAGCCCAGCCATATCCTAGCCGTAGGCTTAGTACGGCTAAGTTGCAAGTCAATATACAGCTTAGCCGTAAATGCGTATGAAAGTAAGAGAAAAACTAAGCCACTCGGCTAAGTTGTAATATGTACACGGCTAAGTCGTAAGAATATTATGAACTTAGGACATTAAGAATTTCTAATGATTTTGTAAGGCTTTAGATATGGCACCCTTTCCCCAATTAAATTAGCCCAATGGTGATCAAATGATAAGGAGGATGGGTGTAAAGCTATCACTTATCCCTTCGATTTTCTGGATAAATTCCCGATGTCACGTCATGGGTGTTGGCATAAGAAGAGGTGTCTCTTGCATACACATTGTAACACCGAGATATTGGTAACACAATGACACCGGACATTTTATAAATACATCATGTTTAATGCCCTTGGGATCACGGATTATCTAGCATAGGGTTGACTAGTAAATTTCCTTGGTAACTTCTCAATTTACATGCATTCATATTGTTAAGAAACCTTGCCCTCAAATGATGTAATCATTTCTCCATTCTTCTTGATGAACCTTCAGACGCCTGAGCTTCTACTGAGTGAGTTCCTGTTAGCCAAAATGAGTATAGCCAAGGTTGAGAGGGTTCGAGCTCTCTTAGCTGATTTAAGTATGTATTGTTTAATTATCAGTTACCTTGCTAATTTCAATTTCTATGACTGTATATGATCTCAAGACTGAATCTCACTTACGTATGATATGATAAGTATGATTAATATATATGAATTTGAGACAATCACTACGATTGATCATAAGTATGAAAGATATGAACTTGAGTCGGTCTTGATACATTGAGTCGGCATCATTTAGCTTCTACCCTTATTAGGTTCGGCAGGTCAGATCTGAATATCCCTTTTGTCACTGCTGCAGTAGTTTATGGAGGAGTTGTCGGTGCTCCTTGGGAAGTTAGCTTAATCCCCTAGCGTAATTCTCATATGTATCTTACACGCTCTCTTTTGGGAGAATATAGCGTTGTGGATGCTAACTAGTATGTTCGATATTCTGTTTATGATTCATTACACATGCTTACTCATGTACAATATGCCTAGATTACGGTTATTGCTTTCTTTAATCAACATGCACTCTAATTCATTTGATGCATCATGTTGGTCAAATATATATCTCGATATTTGCTTAACCGTTGTGTTAACAGTGCTACCTTTGGTGTTACAGGTACGGAATCAAATCTCAACACAAATGTTGATGTGTCCCCAGAGGGTGCCCTAACGGTACCTAAGGGTATAAAAGAGTGGAAGGATAACGGTGTCTTCTACTAGTCATCTTACGGATAGCGTCAAGTAATTTTGTTGGGTTAATAAGTCAGTGATGTTGGTCTTGTGTATGGAGATGGTTTAAATTGGACATTGTATATAAAACATGTTTAAGGATTTTTTGTGGTTGTGTATGTGATGGGAATGGTTAATTAAAAGACTTATGTTTATTTTATGATGGTATAATATTATCTTCTATGCATTGCTTATGATCATTATAGGTGTATTTCACAGGTTTCCATTTTATGTTTGAAATTAAATCTACGTATTGGTAGATATTCCTCACACGCTCTTGTGGAATCTCCTTTGTAGGAATTTGTGCATATCTGCATAACACGGGTTACTATGTGATTACGTATCTACCACCTGGGGGCCCATTCAAATCCCTAATTCCCGGGATCGGGGTGTGACAGTGAGTTTTGATTACCTTACATATGTGAGTTGTGTTTTGTTCCTTCACATGTGCTGGTCCCTATTACCCTATATGTGTGAGTTGTGTCTTGTTTCCTTACATGTGCAGGTCCCCATTACCCCACATGTGTGATTGTGTCTTGTCTCCTTACATATGTGAGTCCCCATTATCCCACATGTATGAGTTGGGTGTGTCCCCACATGTACGAGTTCCAATTACCTCATACGTGTGAGTTAAGTGAGTAGTGTGAGTGAGTGTTGAGTTGTAATGTATTCGGGTCTCAAATACCCTTTAGCTGGGTTCCAAAAATAAATAATAATACAAAACCTGCCAAGTGTCTTAATTGTCATCAAAGACCCTTCATTAGCTTGATCGATTTGTTGAATGGCTTGGATGCATTAAATCTCTTACATCTTCAAATCCTCTCACTCTCCAGCACACCCCATAACCTTAGTACATCCATGCCAAAAGTTCCATGAGAACAGAAATTAGGATGGACTTTACTTTCTTTTTCACTTGCATGTAATTCGATGACTCTTAAAAATGTAAAAGAATGACAACAAAAGTTACAATCGCACATTAAAATGGTTCAAGTGCCAAGCCCACGTAGGTGATGGAAAGCTTGGATGGACGGCCCTCAATTAGAGGTATATTAAAGGTATAAATATGGGGCGGTTGGCCAAGCCGTCATGACCCAGCCCTCAAAAAAGGGGGCTGTGGGCCTGCACGGCACTGGTCTCGGGCCGGGCCTCTGTGCCTGGGCCTTGCAAGGCCAAACATAAAATTTATATTAAAATATATTTCTTTGTTATATAAATTGCATATAAAACATTTATTCTACCAGTTTCAACGTTATTTCAAATTGAAAACTCTAAAAGCCCATCGTGTCTCCTCAAATTAATATAAAAAAATTTTAAAAAATTAAAAGGACCATGTGGGCCGGCCTGTGGGCAGCATGGCCCAGCACAGCACAACATAAGTCATGCCATGGGTCATGTTGGGCCAACCCTGGTCAAGCTTGGCATGGTATGGCGTGGCACGGCATGGCATGGCCGTCCCAGGCATGACTGCGCCGGCCTGCCAGCGGGCTGGGCCAGGCCGTGCCCCTTCAATAGATGTCTCCATCTCTTTTATATTGATCATGCAAAGAGAGGGACCATCAAAAGATGCCATCATGTCCCCTCATCTGATATATAGGCTGACGATGTATATAGTGTCAAAGGCCAAATGGATGATGGTATGGGCCTCAAGATGGCTGCATCTCCTCATTTCGATCCTGCAAATACGGACAATTAGAAAGAAGCATTATATCTGCTCCTTTAAGAAGTCTCTGTTTACAGGAGGCTGGTTCATTATGCTTAGCAAAGCTCCCATTAATCTAAAAGTGAGAGATGACCTAAAAGTATGTAGTGGGAAGCAGGTTTAGCTTGAGATAAATTAAGGCCTAAAGCAAAAATACAAAATGAAAATTTCTATTTTTTAATATTATTTTAAATATTTAATTTAAAATCTGTTTTTCTTGTTTTCTGTGATGCAAAATTACTAACTAATAAGTTTTTATATTCACATTTTGGTAACATATGTATTTCATCCATCAGTGGGATCATATGAAATTTAAAATTTTATGGTGATGGAACAGTTGGCCACATTGATGATTGAAACCAAAAAAAATTAATTAAAAAAAGAGATATCAAGATGTAAAAAGACAATAGTTTTTTTTTAATGTAACAATATGGTAATTGCTTTAATTACTATTATGAGGTTTTTGGGAAGAAATAAAAAGGATGGCAGTTGTCAGTTTTTTTGGAATTTGAAAAAACATGTCATTGTTTTAATTACCACAATGGGGCTTTATGTTTTTGAATTGAGGAAAAAATAAATAAACTCTAAAAAAAGTCCCCCTCAAAAAGGGGGATTTTACTGCTATGTCACCGTCTAATGGAAAAGGAGAAGACCAAAAGATATCATTTACGAGGAGAAGTATGTATTTATATCTTAATCTATTAGTTAAGTTGGAGAAAAAGAGAGGGAGAGTCATTTAAATCTTGATGTGCCAAGGATGAGAAGCTCTAAAGAGCGAGAGTGTTAACACCAAAACAATTACGTAATAGAAAAAATTTTGTTTTTGGAATTGGGCGCAATTACCATCGGCCAGGATCACCAAATCTTATTAAATCTACATTTTTGTCAAAAGTTAAACACACAAATGATTGTGGTGAAGTAGGGAGGTGTTGCATTTCAACTTGGAGGTCTTATGGTTGAATACCCTATAATATGCTTTTTATCCCACAAAGTCCAAAGGTAGACCCCACAAATTGATCAAACAAAACGGGTCGAAAGACCAACTCAACAGTACAGGATGTGGAAGTTTTGAAACTTCCCAAACGATTCCACCACCAACTCTACACGATCATCCTATCCCATGACCAGTTTCAAAACAATAAAAGTGGAAACTTTGCAAAGAAAGACTCTCGGTTAAATAAAGTTAATAAAAAGAAACAAAGAAAGAGAGAAAATAACAGCCTCGGAAGAAAGAAAGAAAAAGAGTCTTCTGCAACTTCTTCCTCTTGATGTCTCCGTCATCATTTTTTTTATCTTCTTCTTCTTCATTCATCATCATCTCTATTAAAATGGAAAGGAGACTCAGACCCTTATCAAAGAAGGGATTTGCCTCCAATCCACCGCATTTCCGTTAAATAGAAAGGTGATTCAGATCCTTGAAGGAATTTGGCCTCCAATCCACACCATTACATCTTGCATCTCTCTTTTTCATCTTGTCCAACATTTTTTAAAAGTAAAACGGAGATTCTGGTCCTCATTTAAAGAGGAATCTGCCCTCCAACCACTTCAGTCACCATCCTTTAAAGAAAATGGAGATGCAAAATCCCATCACAAGGGAATTCTACCCTCCCTTCTAAAAGGAATCATGGAGGCTCGGACCTCTATTCAGGGTGTCTGCCCTCCCACTGAGTTCACCGAGGCATGAATTTGCTTGAACAAACAGCCTGGTGTTGGCCTACCCAATCCCGGCCCTGCTCCATATTACATTGTGTGGAACGTGATTCCATGAAATTGTCACTCAAGTCCTAAAGAAAAGAAAATGGAAACTTAAGTTTGGAATCGAATCTGCCATATAAAAGGAAAATGAGTGTACATCAGTCTCTACGATTTTATTTATTTATTTATTATTGTTATTATTATTGGTGTCAACAATCAACTACGAAGTTTTAGAAGTCAATTCACTGGAATGATATCAGTTGGAAGGACACCGGCAAATTACTTTACAAACGATGCAACTGTGATTGACATATGAGCCTCGGGCCCACTATAGATGCAAACCTATCTTTTTGGCTATTTTAAAGCGAAACTTGAGGTCTATCAACGTGGGAACAACAGCCTGTCAAATTCTAATCTACTTAAACAAACAGTTTAGAACCACCCATATAACAGCCTGTCGAATTCTAATCTACTTAAACAAATAGTTTATAATTACCCAATTAAACCGTCTCAATCCTCAGGTTAGAATCATTCAATTAAACTGCCCCAATCCTCCTAAACAAACAATAATAGAGGAGGCTAGATTCGAGTAGAAATCTATCCAAAAAGTAAATGGCGGCAATTGGTTTTTCTTTTCTTTTTTTTTTTTTTTTTTTTTTTTAAGTTTTTGAATGGGTTTCAAAGTAGTCCAAAACAGGCTAATAGGCTGAAAATTAAAACCAGCCTAAATACTAATTGAAACTGGGCTAAACTTTAGTCCAAATCATGGTTAAAAAAAAAAAAACTCAGTGCAAACCATGGCTGGAATTGGGTTGAAATTAGTCAACCTGTATGCATATGGGTTGAAGATTTATACGAACTTATGGTTCTAAAACGATCAAATGTCAATCAGAATTATGACATGAAAATGGATTTGGGTTATAAAATCAACCCAATTATCAACAACCGATCCAAAATTAATGATAGTGGTATTAGGCCAGACCAAGCTCAGTTTCTGAATCTATTGAAAACCAGCCCAAATATTGGTGAAATCGGCCCGGATTCAGCCTAAATACTTTTTGAAATTTGGAAGAAATATAGCTCAAACAGAGTCTCAAATTGGGTTAAAAGATGGCCCAAACACTGTTGGGATTGGGCTAGAATACAGTCCAGACAAATGGCTGCAAATGGGTTGAAAACCCAGCCTGCTTTATGTTCCAAGAATGGGTTGAAACCTAACCCAAATCAACCTGATCTTTTCAAAATGGGTTGAAACCCAACTCAACCCAATTTTCCTATAAATGGGTTAAAACTTAACCCAAACTAGTTCATTTGAATAGGTTAATCCCAAACTAAAATGGTCTTCCAGAAATGGGCTCAAATTATGCCCTGGTTTACTTTAAAGAATGGTTTAAAACCCAACTTATTTCTCTAAATGGGTTAGAACTATGCTCATATTTGCTTTTATACGGGTTCAAAATCAGTCCAAACAATTACAAAAATCATGCTGATTACAATTAAAAAATTGGTTGGAATTGGCTGAGAGGTAGTTCAAATATTAGCTAAAATATAGCCCAGATATTGACTGCAAGCAGGCCTGAAAGTCGGTCTAAATCATGGCTCTAAATGGGACATGAAAAGAAAAAAAAAGGGTCCAAATTATGGTTTTTGAATGAATCAGGACTCAACTCAACTCTCACATTAACATGGGTCAAAACTCCGAAGTGACAAGAACTTGACCAAAGCAGTTAGAATATGAAACCAAAGCAGCTAGAATATGACTGTTATTTAAGTCAAATGCAGATAAGAAATGGTTGAGAATTATGCTAGAACTGGACTGTAAATTGGCCCTAACTAAGTCCATGAAAAGGGTTGAAATTCAGCCCACACTTATTTTAAATAAGTTGAAGCATCATACCACAAAAATGTTCGAAACTCAGCCCACGCTAGCCTATAAACGGGTTAAAAATACAGCCTAAGTGGGTTCACATTGGTAGGAGATTTGGTCTAATGTGTGATTCTAAAATGGCTTTAAACTTAGCCTAGACCATGGCTGAAACCGGGTCAAAATTTGGCCCAAGTATTGTTTGAATTAGGCCAGGTTCTGCCCAAATATTAATTGAAATTGGGCTCAAATATAGCCCAAATAAAAGCCAAAATTGGGCTACGTTCAGAATAAATACTGTTTGCAATTGGGGTCAAAGACAGCCCAAATAAATTTTGAAATTGAGCTCAAAATATAGGTCTAATAAAGGGTACAAATGGGCTAAGTTTGGCCCGCGCGAGTACTTGCAAAGATTGGTCTAAAAATACAACCCAAATAAAGGTTGAAATTAAACCGGGTTCAGCCCAAATTTTATTTGAATTGAGGTCAAAACGTAGCCCAAATGAAAACTAAAATTGAGTTAGGTTTGACCTAAATATTATTGGTATTGGGTTGAAATTCTCCTAAACAAACATCACAAATTATGACTTATATGGGCCAACCCATTGAGTCCAACCCATTTAAAAAGTGAGGTCTGCATTTACTACATCATTTATGGATAATGACCCACTTATAAATAAATAAATATATATATAACAAGGGATCATAAGTTGTCCAAATCAGAAAATGCAATTTTCATGAAGATTCAAGTAAAAACAAAAGACAACTTTCAACGACAAAGGCGAGGAGCAGAAGAATTTTTTTTTAAATTTTCATGTATTTTCTTTGTAAATTCTATTTGAGTTATATTTACTAGTAATTAGAGGTTTCCTTCAAGGATGTAACTAACGATTGATGAAATTTTCATGATCGGGAGTATAATGTACCCATACAAATTAAATATAAAACCTCCCATTAAATGGAGGGAAATTTGTATCCAATGAATTTAGTGCATTTATTTCGTTTATGCATTAATTTATTATGTACAAAGAGGACACAATTAAATCTATTAGTTAAGATGCTTAGTCATCTTCGAAGATTAAGAGGGCCCCATTGAATATGATTTCTCAATCATTAACTCCATTTAGATCTTTCATAAAATAGGAGGGCCCTATTTAAAAGGAGAAAAAGTTAGGAAGTATGAAATTCCTGATAGAGTTAATTGAAAGAAAGAAAAAAGATAGGAACTAATTCATTTGTCAAGAGAAATAGTAGGATTTTAACTATCCTTTTTTTTCCTAAAAATTGGTATGAAGGGTAACTATTTTTTTGGGCTTTTTTTTAGGAGGCCTAAAGCAAGGCAGTGAAACTGGGTGGGAAGATGGCGCAAGTCTACTGTAGAGAATTGATGTTGAGTGCATTAAAGTCTACTGTAGAGAAAGTGATGTTGGGTGCATTAATGTTTAGAGAACAAGCCAAACAAAGACAAGAGTAGTTATACAAGACGGGACCTCATGGTGTGCGTAAATAACTAAACAGTAACACTAATGCTAAGTAGTTTATAAACTTGAACAAACTTTGGCCTATGCGAGCCTGAACGGAAGCTCGTCCACAGCTGAAAGTAGTGAATGTAGATTTGCCAACAAGTGTAAAAATTGTAGACTGTACAATTGGTTGACATCACACATGCTAATGACTAGAATTATACTATCCTGCCCGCTTCGTCCACATTAAGCGTACTGAATTTGGCCCGGATATCCACTATATGATCAGCGTCAATTTCCCCCGACTTCAAAAGAACATAGATAACATAATCTAATTCACTGCACACAAAAATAAAAACTTTTGTTTATATATTTGCAAATATGACATTATGATACCACTATAGTAGAAAATATCATTCACATATTTTTATCTCACTGTAATAATCAATTTGATCATTTGTTCAGAATTCATGTTTGGATTGTGACAAAGTTTTACGTTGGCTGTCACCTATCTAACACAACCCTCCTCCTTTACCCGGGCTTGGGACCGGCAGCAAAACTAGCGGAGTTATACTTTAAATGAAGAATATTTGGGCGATACAAGAGTGGAGGAGGATACTTTATTACAAGAGTATACTTTTCTCCGTAGAATTAGAGGGGTGGAAGTGAAGGAAGCATTGAAGCGAATGAAAATAGGAAAGGCAACAGGCTCAGATGATATTCCGATAGAGGTATGGAAATGCTTAGGAGAGGTTGGAATAAGTTGGTTATGTAAACTATTCAATAAGATACTTGTGACAAAGAATATGCTGGATGAATGGAGAAGAAGCATTGTAGTACCTATATATAAGAATAAAGAATAAAGGAGATATACAAAATTATACCAACTATTGAGGGATTAAACTTATGAGTCACACTCTGATGTTATGGGAGAGAATAATAGAGCAAGGACTGAGAAAAAAGACTAAGATTTCGGAAAATCAATTTGGTTTTATGCGAGGGAGATCAATTATGGAAGCTATCTTTTCACTTAGGCAATTAATAGAAAAATACCGAGCAAAGAGGAAAAATCCACATATGGTTTTTATCGATTTGGAACAAGCCTATGATAGGGTACCAAGGAATTTAATTTGGTGGGTCTTAAAGAAAAGGAATGTTCCAAGAGGTTACATTGAAAATTTTAAGGATATGTACGAAGGTGCAATAACAAATGTGAGAACTACATGTGGAGAAACGGGTGGATTTTCCGTGACTATAGGTTTACATCAGGGATCAACCTTAAGCCCTTATCTCTTTGCATTAATTATGGATGAGTTAACTGTGCATATTCAAGAAGAAGTACCATGGTGTATGTTGTTCGCAGATGATATAGTATTGATAGATGAATTAAGAGAGCGTGTAAGTGCAAAGCTTGAGAGATGGCGGGGGCATTAGAATCTAGAGGCTTTAAAATAAGTCGTTTAAAGACAGAATACATGGATTGCAACTTCAGTGGACATATACAAAGTGTTGAAACCACTGTCAAAATTGAAACCCATGAGATACCACGTAAAGATTTTTTCGATACCTACGCTCGATGATTAGTAAGGATGGGGAGATTGACGAAGATGTGGAGCATAGGATAAGAGCTGGATGGCTGAAGTGGAGACTAGCTTCGGGAGTGCTTTGTGATAGACGAATGTCAACAAAATTGAAGGGAAAATTTTACAGGACAGTGGTTAGACCAGCTATGACATATGGAGCAGAATGTTGGCCAATTAAGAAAACACATATTCATAAGATGGATGTAGTAGAAATAAGAATGCTTAGGTAGATGTGTGGTAAAACTAGGAAAGATAAAATTAGAAATGAGCGTTTTCGAGAACATTTAGGGATAGCACCAATAGGAGATAAGATTAGAGAAACTCGTTTAAGATGGTTTGGGCATGTTGAGCGTAGGCCAGTAATGGTACCGGTGACAAAAAGTTTGAATATACAGGTGGAGGGCCCATCAAGAGGTAGGGTTAGGCAAAAAAAAAAACATGGATGGAAGTCATTAATTCAGATTTGAAGAAGTTTCACTTATCGAAAGATTTAGCTCAAAATAGAACGGAATGGAGAAATAGAATTCATGTAGCCGACCCCAACATGGTTAGGATAAGGTTTTGATAATGATGATGATGATGATGTAATAATCAATTTGATAACAATATAATACTATCGTAAAATTGAATCAAGGGACTGTTTGTCAAGAAAAAAATACAAATAAATTGAATGCATTGGATAATAAAAAAAATGGGAAATGAATGACAGCCATCAATTTCAATTATTCATTTTTCATCTTCCTCCAAGTCTATTTCCATCATCTTTTATGTTTATTTTTTATAAGAGTTTTTTTTACAAAAAGGTCTCTATATTTTTAAGAAACTTCAAAAAGCCCCTGCCGTTTAAGTTTTTACTATTACATTCCTTGACTAGGGGTCCATACTAGCAAAAGTAAACTATGCACTCCCACTTTTCTTTTTTTTTCTTGCCCATTTTGCCCTCACCATTTAGCCAGCTCCACTCGATATGATCACATGGTCTCGAGTCTCACCACAGCTGTACGCCCATATCCCCACTGCTCTAAACAAATCCACCCTACTGCACTATCTCCATCCCACCAACTAACGTAGCCAAGTGCAACTGCACACCCCTTCATCATGTAACCATCTCTATACATCTCTCTTCATCTCTCTCCATCTCACCCTCTCAACCAAACACTTTGTAAACCACCCTGTCCCTATCCCTGCTGCTAAACAAACACCACACATCTTCACCTGCAATAACCCAGCCAAGGCTACCATCTCACAGAAACTGAACCCACAACTGTTGGGAAAAGCGGCGCAATGGAAACAACTCGCGATCAACGGATGTACCACGATCTACGCAAGCAATCACACTATCAAGCAACCACACACATGACACAGCAGTTTTATGTGGTTCGGCAACTTGCCTTCGTCCACGGAAGGAGAGAACTCATCTATTATGATCCCATCTCAATCCCCTCAGGATCTAGGGTTACAATACATCAATATATAGTTCCCGCTTTCTTGGCCACCAAGAAAACCCATACATAACGACTAAAATACCCCTAACCCTGAGTCTCGGTTCTGGCTAAACCAGACGACCGATCCGGCTAAACCGGAATACAAGACATAACCCAACAATCTCCACCTTGGCTTGGATTCCGCAAATCCTCAGAGTCACCTTGAGATACCCGGTAATGTCTTCACGCACCTTGCTGAAGGGTACGTCTCCGCACACGCTACGACCTAGCGTGACCACATTTGCCTCCTTTGACCTCAACACCACCGTCTTGAACCTTCGAAGTGCTCTCCATTTGTTGCCACATGCATGCATCCTTGCAACACAATGAACCTAACTTCCGTCCGTCAAGATAAAACTGAAGACCTCCCCGAATCCGGATCTCACTGGTACCTTGTGAATCCTTCCTTCTGTCTCCATCCCGGTGTTCTTTCCGTCAAACCTGCAACTGTCCTATTCTAGTCTGTTCTGGTGGGTTGGGCACAGTACATGCGGGTTAGGTATGGCCCAATGCTTAAACCGGCTTACTCCGACCTGAACAAAACTACCTTTTCTTCCCCGAGAAAATCATCTCCGTTCAGGGCTTCCCGGATTTCCTCTAGATGATATCATCGAAGATCCATCAATCCATCTTCCGATGATCCGTCGCATCTAACTCCACCTGAACCACAGATTTCCTCTCCTGTTATTTGATGTCTCCTTCACTGCTCCACCTGAAAAAGCATCCCCTATCAACCTGTAGTGACCAAAACTGATTCCTTTCAACCGAATCCGAGCTTTCTTGCACACTACCTCCTTCTGATTTTGCTTTTTCCTTCCACTTTGGCATGTCACTCCTTCCCAATCCCTTCGACACGGATCTGAGCTTTCATCAAAGTTCTGGAGCAATCTACCATTCTTGACATCAAGTAACACTTTTCAATCATTGCTGTGTCATGGAGTCTAACACTCTTCCCTGCCAAACCCTGAAGTCGTTTCTCCATCAAACACTTTAATCTGACGAGTGACTCTTGAATCCATTGCTATCATCGTGAATCTGTCAGTTTCTTCAATCCCCCAATTTTCTACCCATCAAACTGCCAATATCTTTTACTAGCCTTGTAGATCTCATCACCATGAGCGCGCTGGAAGAAACGGATCTGAAATCCGACTCCGGATGGCTTCGATATCGCAGAATTAATTCTCTACACTCCAATTGGTCAAACATTCATGTTGACCGTTGAACAGCCCATCTTCTTCCATATACGCGTAGATCTGCTATTGGCAGCACAACATCAACTTCGTCATCGTCCTTCTCTCCTAAAAACACATATGCCATTACAAACCAAGCCCCACCATTCCAAAGTCCAAACCAAGATCACACTGCAAACACAAACCTCCTACAACCTAATCTTTCATATTTGGACCAGTATCAATCCATCCTTCAAGTTCTTATCCTCCCAACCAAACACTATCACCTCATCTTCCACACACCCAGTCAACGTCACCACTTCCATGTTCATCACAACCATCTCTTAACACCCTCCCTGCAAATAATCCAATAAACCCTCACAATCCAATAAACGACCCATCTTCACTGCATCAAACCCAAGTCCCTATCATCATCATTACGGTCCTCATTGTCTTCACCCATATTGAGAAACCATCTATGCATCTTCCTTATCCATCATTACCATCCTCATCATCTACACCAACATCATGATCCTCATCATCTTCACCAACATCATGACCCAATCCTAGGACCTGAGACCCCACCTGTGATCCCAAAACCATCATCCCAACCCTATCACCATTCAACATTTCAACCCAATAAACCTACTCATCAACCCAATGTCGACCCACTTGCCAACCCTGCCAAGCTCAATTTATCACTATCTGCACTCAGCCCGGACCCAGCCCCAGTCACTTCCCATATCAACCGCACGTCTGCATGACCACCACCTTCCACATATTGAACCAAATGCCCAAACTCGTGCAGCAAACCAACTCAGAAGAAAGTAAGAGTTAAGTGAATACAGTTGACATTGCACAACAGTTATAACAAGTCTTAAAGCAATCTGAGTCACAACAATGTATTGAGAAGTCAGTTGTAACTGTATTCAGTTAAGAACTGAACAAGGTTGAGTTATCAATTTATATTGGTAAGTTTGATAGCTAATGAAAGAAGTCTTCTTCCTCTCTTTCTTTCTCCTTCTACAATTCCTCTGTAACCTCATGTTCACACAACAAAAAGAGCACGTCTTAAATTACCAAACACCAAGCCATTCAACCCAAGCTTGAACCCAGCTGATCATTTGGCCCACCTATTCAGCTCAGATGCCGCACTCAACCCAGATTAGCTCTTACAAAATCAGCCAACTGTACACCTCACACCCGCCACATAGCCCACCTCACTCCATTAACCATACACAAAACACAGCCCGACCATCCTCACACACACAACCTACTCATCCCCCTCCATTTCTTCTTGGAGGATAAACATGCCCTTTCACTTTTTAACAAGCAAGGTTAAAATGGTTAAAAAGAAGAGAAAAGGTTAAGAGTGAGAATGATGAATGCCGGTTTATGTTTTCTTATTTTGACTGTTAGTCAAGAGATGGTATAGTAAGAACAAAAAATAGAGGGGCTTTCTGATGTTTCTTAGAAACAGACTGGCCTTTAAAAAAAAACTCTTTTTATAATTCAAATGTGATCTTCATTTAACCACTTTGAGACTTATGAATTCAATTTTTATGTATTATAATGCAAACAAACAGGCCTCCAAGAGAGACTCCCAATTTCGAGCCGCACTAAACAATTTTGTTGCATTTCATTACTAATTTCTCAATTAAATGGTCCTCTTGGCAGGGGTAATCATGGGCTGGGCACGATCATTAGGATTTGATACATAAGTTGGGGCTTGTACCTAGAATTTAGGCCAATTTAATATATGAGTAGAAATCATAAAGCACAGCTCAGCCCCAATAAGAGATACAATATAAGCAAAAGCAATGTTTTTATTACACTTTGGTAAATGCACACATAAGCTGATAAATGCACACCATAGCTGTCCATTCCGTTTTGGTAATATTTCAGCATTCCGGTTAATTCCAGTATTCCATTCAGGAAAAGAGGTGCTTGAAAAATGAAAAAAATAAAATAAAAGAATAACTAAGTTTGAACAAATAGTTGAATGCTAAAATAATACTAAAAATACATATTTAAATTAAACTACATTTACAATTGACCATTTTCTAGTTTTTACTACATATAAATGAAAGTATGAAACCTAGATCGGGATGGGGTAGAATTGGTCCGGAATTAGAACCCAAACGGTTGAAATGAACCGGAATGGCCGGAATGGGCCAGAGTTGGGACCAAACACTTTTATGGGGGCATTTCGTTCCGCCAAAGGCCATTCCGGAATGTTCCATTCAATTCCGGCCAAAATCAAACGAGATTGACAACTTTGATACACACACAAGCAAACCAATCTTGCAGTTTGTACACACCTGTTTTTCTTATTATAAAGACCATTATTAACCTTTCCACTGGGCTTCAGCTACTTTAAAAATTGGATCAAGCCTGAATACAGGGCCATGAACATCTACTTAGTTAAATTCAAACACAGAATCAATAAAGAAAATGAAAGAGAAGGAAGGAGAATGCAAACCTTACAAGACCATTGTGAGACATCTTTGTTACCTTCAATAGCAGGGCACGAGCATCTTCTTTAAGAATATGATTGAACCTTCTTCTCAGCCTCACCTCTGCAAATGTGGAGACTAACCGCGCAACCGGAAGAGCAGATGGCAGGATCCAAAAGATTCCAAACAGGCGGCCGTCCCTGGTATAGAAGGATTTATCACCATATCCAACTGTTGTAGAAGAGATTACAGAGAGATACAATGAATTGATGAAACTGAGCTTCTCCACCAATAATATGATCACTGTTTCAATCCCCACGAACAAGAGGACAAAGGCGAATGCAATAACCACGTTGGTGTAAGTTCTCAATCGCATTTTGCCAGACTCCATGATGAAGCCTGTGATGAGATTGTTGTTGGCATCCTCACATGCTTCTTCATTCTTGAAAGAAGCAACCCCCACACTATATTGACAACATCCGAGAGGGTCCAGTCGAGCAGCAAAATGCCAACAAAAGCAAATACCACAGTGAGAAGCTTAGAGAAGGTGGAGGTCGGGGCAATGTCACCGTATCCAACTTGTTGGAAACAAGGTGGGCACAATACACACAAAAAAAAGAAGATTGGAAGAGGAATTCACAACTCTATTTAACTTGCCATCATAGCTTGAATACATGGCTATATATAAAATGTAAAAGAAAGGTCTAGAGTCTAAATTAAAGATTTCTAATGCTGTTTAAGTCCTCTGGACGTTTTACACAACCAAATGCTCATAAAAGACACACACTTTTCATCTTCCATTACTTCTCGGTTACCACTGAATAGTTAGTAGTAAATTGGCCATAACTTTCTCAATATAAATCCAATTGATGAGAGGTTTGAAGCATTGGAAACTAGACAGACAGAGCTTTCAATTGGTATATTATAAGCTCAATTTGGATAACTGTAGCCCCTTTAACTTCTGGTTGAAAGTTACCCTTCAGTTTCAGCAATAAGTAAAGTTTAATTTTCAGTTTCAAGTTTAATTTTCAACACTCCCCCTTAAACTTGACATCTTTCCAACACCAATCATCATTCTCAACTTCTATAAAGTATCATATTTGAGAGGCTTTGTGAGAATGTCAGCAACTTGATCAAATGACTTCACATATTCTGCCTCTACGTACTTGTTCTCAATGCATTGTCGAATGAAATGATACTTTGTCTCAATATGCTTGCTTCGATCATGAAACACCGGGTTCTTTGCTAGAGCAATAGCTGACTTGTTGTCTATTATGATCTTGGTAGCTTCACTTTGCTCAAAATGGAGTTCCTTCAACAATATCTTTAACCAAATTGCATGACAAGCATAAGTAGTGGCAGCAACATACTCTGCTTCACAGGTTGAAAGAGTGACTATGGGTTGTTTTTTAGAACACCAAGAAATTGCATTATTTCCCAAAAAGAAAATAAACCCAGTAGTACTCTTCCTATCATCAATGTCTCCATCGTAGTCACTATCGCAATAGCCCATCAAATTGAACTCGTTTGAAGCTGAATAAAAAATTCCATAATCAAGAGTACCTTTAAGATAACGAAGAATTCTCTTGGCTGCCTTTATATGTGTCTTAGATGGGTTTTCCATAAATCGACTCACGAGTCCAATTGAAAATAAAATGTCAGGTTTGGTACAAGTCAAATACCTTAAGCTTCCCACAAGACTTCTGAACAATGTTGGATCAACCGCTTGTAGCCCTTCTTTTTGTATTGAAAGTTTAACTCCACACTCCATGGGCGTGTTGACGGGATTGCAATCCAACATGTTGAACTTCTTTAGCACTTCCTTTGCATATGCTTCTTGAGAGATAAAAATCCCATCCTCCATTTGCTTAACTTCAATTCCCAGATAATAGGTCATGAGTCCCATATCACGCATCTCAAACTCTTGAGCCATAGCCTTCTTAAAACCTTCAAACATCATTTGATTATTTCCTGTGAATAGAAGATCATCCACATAGACACAAACAAATAATAGATCTTCATGTTCTTTTTTCACATAGAGTGCATATTCATGAATACATCTAGTGAAACCATTCTCCTGAAAATACTTATCAAGACGGCTATTCCAAGCTCTTGGAGCTTGCTTTAACCCATATATGGCCTTCTTTAACCTTAGCACATTGTCTTCATAACCTTCAATAACAAAACCTGAAGGTTGTTCAATATAAACCTCTTCCTTAAGATGACTATTCAAGAAAGCGGACTTGACATCCATTTGATGGATCTTCCATTGGTTCTGTGCTGCAAGCGATAGTAGTAGTCGGATTGTCTCCAAATGGGCAACAGGGGCAAAAACCTCTTCATAGTCAATGCCTTGTTTTGGCTTGTAGCCCTTTGCAACGAGTCTTGCCTTGTATCTTTCTACTTCACCCTTGGAGTTTTTCTTGACTTTATACACCCATTTGACTCCAATCGCTTGATGGCCACTTGGAAGTGATGCAAGCTCCCAAGTGCTGTTCTTCTCTATGGCTTGAATTTCCTCCCTCATGGCTTATATCCATTTCTTATTTTTTATAGCTTCTTCAAAACTCAAAGGCACATCATTAGAGAGTAAGCAAAATAAATTCTCATCCTCTAACCTTTCAGTTTCTTCATAGAGATCCATGAGGCTTCGATATCTACGAGGGCCTTCACTTGAGCTAGATGAAGCAGACAATGATGATGATGCTATAGAGGACGATGTTGGTGTTGTTGGAGGTACAGTTTCACCTTGGGCTCATTGTATTGGAGTTTCTTCTTCATCAAAGTAAGGGAGAAAATCATAAACATCATCATCCTGTGTACTCCAATCCCATGTTGCATCTTCTTCAAATTCAACATCTCTGCTAATAATGACTTTTTTGTTGCTTGGATTGAGGAACTTGTAGCCTTTTAAGTTCTCATCGTAGCCAATAAACACAAACTTCTTGCTCCTATCATCAAGTTTTGATTTCTCTTGCTAAGGAACTTGAACATAGGCAATAGATCCAAAGACTCGCAAGTGTGACACATTTGGCTTCCATCCACTCCATGCTTTTTGGGACGTCACATCCTTCAAACTTTTGGTAGGTGAACGGTTGGAGAGATAAACTGCACATGAAACTGCTTCAGCCCAAAACTCTTTCGGCATCGACTTGCTTTTTAACATAGTTCTTGCCATATTGAGGATTGTTCGGTTCTTTCTTTCGGCAACTCCATTTTGTTGCAGCGATCTAGGAACGGTCAGAGGACGGCGAATTCCATGTGTCTCACAAAAGGCCTTGAATTCATTAAAGGTGAACTCACCACCTCTATCAGTTCTTAGAGATTTGATCTCATAGCCACTTTCTTTTTCAACACAAGCTTTGAACTTTTTGAACACCTCAAAAGCCTCACTTTTCTGCTTCAAGAAATAAACCCATGTTTTTTGTGAATAATCATCAATAAAAAGCAAAAAGTAAGAGCTGTTACCGAGAGATGAAGGCTTGATTGGACCACAAACATCTGCATGAATAAGTTGAAGTGGCTCGGTGACTCGTGAATTGGATTGCTTGGGAAAACTCTTTCTTGAATGCTTGCCTAGTAAGCAAGCTTCACATAATTGATCGGGGTGATCAATTGTTGGAATACCTTTCACCATCTTCTTTGCTCCCAAGTCTCTAAGCCCTCCAAAATTTAGATGTTCATATCTCATGTGCCAAATCCATGATGGATCTTTAACACAAGTCTTCAAACACATAGCTCCAATGGTCTTCATATCCAACAAGAACATGCGATTTCTTGTCATAGAAACCTTAGCAATAAGATTCCCTTCTTTATCTCTAAGCCAAAGAAAGCGATCTTCCATGTTTATTTTGCAACCATTTTCCATAAGTTGCCCAATACTCAAAATATTATTTTTCATTTTAGGAATGCAATAAACATTTGGAAGAATCTTATGGTTCCCGTTCTTTACCTCAAACAAAATTGTGCTTTGCCTTTAATCTCCACCATCGATTCATCGCCAAAGCGCACATGGCCCGTCACTTTGGTGTCAAGTTCCATGAATTTGCTTCTATCGCCTGTCATGTGGTTACTAGCTCCATTGTCTAGGTACCACGTACTCTTCTCACTGTTGGGTTCTTCTTTAAGTGTGAGGAATAATGCTGGCTCCTCCAAATCTTCCTTGTGCAAAGTGAGTTTTGTCTCCTCTTCTACTTTCTTGGTTTGACACTCCCAAGAATAGTGCCCACATTTTCCACAAGAATAACACTCAATTTGACTTTTATCATTCTTTACCTCATTGTTTCTTTCATGGTTGCCTCTTCCTCTTCCTATTCCACGACCTCTGAAAGAGTTTTGATTTCTTCCCTCTTGAGAAGAATTTTGCCCATCTCTTCCTCTTCTACGACCACGTCCTCGTCCACGGCCTTGACCTCTTCCACGTTTTTTGCCTCTTCTACCACTTTCATTAGCTTCTCCTTTGGCTTTCAATGAAAGCTTCGCTTGCAAGGCTTGCTCTACTTGCTCTTGCTTGCCTCGGTTCATTCTTTCTTCATGGGCCCGTAAGGATCCATTTAATTGGTCGATAGACATGACCTCCAAATCTTTGGATTCTTCAATAACTACTGCCACATGATTGAATTTTACATTGAGAGAGCGTAAAATCTTCTCAACAACACGAACATCTTCAATTTTTTCTCCAAGCCTCTTCATTTGGTTTACCACCGCCAAAACTTTTGTGAAGTAGTTTGATATAGACTCGCTCTCCTTCATCAAAAGTGATTCAAACTCAGCCCTTAGAGTTTGAAGACGTACTTTCTTCACCTTTTCAACTCCCATGACGGAATTTCGGAGAGTATTCCATGCTTGCTTGGAGTTGATTTCGTTGGTAACCTTCTCGAACATGTCATCATCTAAGCCTTGATGAATAACTGTAAGTGCACATTGATCTTTCTTCCTTTCTTTCTCCAAAGCTTCCTTTTGGGCTTGATTCAAAGCCTCCTCATTTTTAGGTTCAATGAAACCTTTCTCTATAATCTCCCATAATCCTTTGGAACCAAGGATAGACTTCATTCAAATTACCCAATTCTCATAATTGAGCTTGGTCAGTCGTTGGTATTGGAAAGCAAGGGTGGCTCCTTTAGAAGACATGCTCTGATACCAATTTGTTGGAAACAAGGTGGGCACAATACACACAAAAAAAAAAAAGAAGATTGGAGAGGAATTCACAACTCTATTTAACTTGCCATCATAGCTTGAATACATGGCTATATATATAATGTAAAAGAAAGGTCTAGAGTCTAAATTAAAGATATCTAATGCTGTTTACGTCCTCTGGACATTTTACACAACCAAATGCTCATAAAAGACACACACTTTTCATCTTCCATGACTTTTTGGTTACCACTGAATGGTCAGTAGTAAATTGGCCATAACTTTCTCAATATAAATCCAATTGATAAGAGGTTTGAAGCATTGGAAACTAGACAGACAGAGCTTTCAATTGGTATATTATAAGCTCAATTTGGATAACTGTAGCCCCTTCAACTTCTGGTTGAAAGTTACCCTTCAGTTTCAGCAATAAGTAAAGTTTAATTTTCAGTTTCAAGTTTAATTTTCAACACAACTGTGGACATTGTGACTACTGAAAAATAAATGGCATCAGAGAAGGAGATAGATTCGGTGTGAGAGAAAACTATCCCGCCAACCATCAAGTACAATAAGATGCATAACACAGGAAGAAGTGAGGTTGGGATTGCAAGAATGTTTGTGGGAAGAAATCGACGAAGTGGGGTTGGGATTGTAGGAATATTCATGGGAAGAAATCGAAATAGAAGATTCAGAAGGGGTGGGGTTGGGGTTACGGTACGGTTGGAGTGAGTAATGTCGTGGTCGGTGTTGCCGGAATGTTCCTCGGAAGAAATGTCTTTTCGTTCTTGAACATCAGGTGTTGAGTTTTGGGTTTTGGGAGGGAGATTGGATTTGGAGCCAAGGTTTTGTATTTAAAAGGATTGCGAGTTGCTATCCACGTTTTGTTGGAGATTGCAGTCCTCAGTTTCTTCGTGTGAGATTTCTTTTTCTTCATCAGATAACGGCTTCGGCTGCTTGGACTGGGAGGAGCTCGCATCTTTGCCTTTAACGATGTTTCCATTGGAAGCTGTGTATTGAAAGAAGAAGATGGGAGAGAAAAAAGAAATTGGGGGAGAGTACTTAAACAAGAGATAGTGACAGTGTGGAATACTACGAACTAGAGATTTTGGGAGACTACAAACTGGAGGTTTTGAGTGACTGCTGAACCCCTCTTTCTTTTATGTCGTTTCTCAGGTGGCCATTCACTTTTTTTTGTTTTTTGCATTAGCTACTTAGAAATTAGGCTATCCTTGCTAACTAACAAAACATCCCACTACACTCTTTGCAAATACACAGAAATCCAACAATTTGCACTCCACTGTAACCAATGATCACACGATTCTCAAGACCTAAATCTTAACTTTCTAGCCATTTTCACATGTTATAGATTATGAATGGTTTGGATAATGCAAATGGGCCCACAAGAATCGAAAACTTTAATTTTTAGTATCTAGACCTTTATGCAAATATCTCAAAATCCATCAGTGGATAAAGTGTGACCCAAAGATGTAGATCGATTTTCCAATGTGATTAACGTTTTGGATAAAAAAAAACATAATATTGAACGAGACTGTTTGGATGATAAAGTTACATCAATTTCAACCCATCAATCTAATGGCTTTAAGTTTTCTCACTAATTTCTCACAATCTATAATGAATCAAAATCTAAAATTGCACCCCATAACTGTGATTGTCCTTTTAAAAAGGACTAACGGTCTGAATCATACAAATGGTAATTAATGTGATTTTCAATTGGTAAAATCTTCAATTTTTAGTATCTAGACCCCACAAAAGTCAAGGGCAGATTCTAGATTATGGACTTTTTCACAAATATCTAAAAGTATAAAATGAATCAATGGATGGATTTTGAACTCCTAGCCATTTTTTGTCTTTCTAAGAGGATGAATGGTTCAAATTGTTATTTTTAAGACCCACATGGATGCAAAAAAAATGAAAAATAAACTCACCAAATCGACTGTGTAAGTCATTGTAGCAATGCAATTCTACGCTTGTGATGATTCCGTCAATCCGATGGGGGAGAGACTAATTGGCAATTCTGGACTTCTCTTTTCCTTAATCCTTGCATACACCAAGAGCATGTTTGGTACAAAGATTATCGAGGAAAAGAAACGTGATTTCTAGGGTATCTATCAAGATCCATGTTTGGTGCTAGCAAGTCTTCGATGATTTTTGCATAATTAAATCCTCATTTATTGTGATTCCCAGGTTCCACCTCCCCCTATCGGATTTCCAAATCATCTCATCCAAAACATTAATGGATATAAAAGGCTAAATCCTTACTTGAAAGAGTACATAGTTTTTCAAGGACCTAGTTGGCCTAAGCCCAAACCAGACCCTACCTGATTTGGTCGAGCTTGGGTCTTTGGTTTAAGTACTCAGGCTAGGCTCGAATGTTATATTTTGGCCCGATTAATAAATGCACAGGGCTTGGACTTAGTTGTAGAGAGCCCAAAGCGTAGCCCAACCAGATTGAAAAAGGGATAATAAGAAAAAATAGAAGAGTACACATGGGACATATTCGGCTTAGCCCGATTGATTAAATTGGCGGGCTCGAGCCAAGCTTTTACAACCTCTGTTAGGCTTGGGCTGAGCCTAGGCTAGTGTTTCTAAAGTTGGGTGGGGCCTAGATATGCCTTAGTTCGGCTCGGAGCAACCCATGAGCACCCTACATATGGGTTCTCATCGACCGGGTTGGTCGAGTCCAAACTAGGCCCAGCCCGATTTGGTTCGGGCTTCGGCTTTTGGTTTAAGTACTCAGGCTTGGCTCAGGTGTCATATTTTTGCTCAATTAATAAATGGGCCGGGCTTGGACTTCTCTGTAAAGAGCCCAAAGCCAGGTCTTGCCCGATTGAAAAGGGGATTATAAGAAAATATAGAAGAAAGGATTTAAACGTAGGTAGTTTTACATGTATAGACATGCACCAAGCTAGTTAAGCAACATTTGTAATTGTAAAATTTTACTCTCTTCGTTAATTATATATTAGACTCAGGCTTTCGAATTTCTAGACAAGCCAGGCTTGAGCCAGCTCAATGTGGCCTGATTCGGGCCTAGGCTGGGCTTGGACTTAGAATTTAGAAGTTGAGTAGGACATGTATATTCCTTAGCCCGGTTGATGAGCACCCCTCGATTTTACAGATCAGCACCAAAACTAAATCCCGAAAATCCTCGGTCATGTCATAGTTCTAACTTAATGTAGAACATGAAAAATCTTCAACTATAAAATCCTTGGTGAGGGTTTTCATTGTCTAGGGGTAGTAAGGAATTCGTGAAATTGTAGATTCCTCATCTGTTACCAAACGTGCCCTTAAAAAGAATCAATCTGATTCAGAACTGTCTTAGGTTAACTATTCCTTAATTTCCATGTTAAATTGCTGCAAAAGCATAGCATATAAACTTCATTGTCATGGAAAGTTAGACATAAACAAAACTTAAAAGAAAATTGACAATGATTTGAGAATCCTTGTTATTACCATGACTACTTCTAGTATACTAATAAAAAGGTCACTCCCAGTTCCATATTACAATTGAACTATGTGTTCTCACATTAAGATGTGCAATCATTGCAAAATAGAGGGCAACAAGTTAAAAACCATAGAGAAAGAGCAAAAGCTAGCAAGAATCAAAAGCTTTGCATTTGGTGTGGATAATTACTGCAGCCAAAGGCACTAGAAAAAGAAAAAAAAAGCATCCATCTCATTTGTATAGGGCTTTACTACATCTTGGTCAAAACAGATGGTCACTATGATTCAGATGTAAGAAAAAAGATCATTTTTGGTAAAAGAAAGACATGTTGCTTGAAACAATAGGGTCATAGTGACACTGATGTAGATTATATTAGATTTAATTACTGGGGTTATGGTTGGGTATTCATTTCCCATCTTCCTCTTGATTCAATTTTTATTGGATGGAGTGATCATTTGGTGGTCTTTTTTGGTTATTCAGTTTCTATTAGGTTGTTGAGTAGTCCAAATACGATATTTTGAACAAATGTGCAAACCCAACTCATTGTTGAATTATTTTATATTGGATTTATGACCAAAAATTAAAAAATCTTCCAGAGACAAGTTTTGAAAATCATGTGCAAACCTGACTCACAATGAAATCATTTTTTTTTAAACCCAACTCACTACAATGTCAAATATGTTAAATGTGCATTCTATTTCCAATTGCAAATAGTTTTTCCAATTCTTGTGCATGGATATCCTGATCCAAATTCCCATCACTCTACCCAATTTAATATAGTTTTTTTTGTTTTTTTCATGTTGGTATGGGAAAATTGAAATTCTAGAACTAGTTTTGTGACGACCTTGAGTCCCACATCGATTATAGGGAGGAAAGTGATTGAGCTTATACAGGGGCGGAACCATAAAAATTACCTTGGGGGGGGCACAATAGAAATAAACATTCTTGGGGGGCCAATATAGGAAAAAAACAAAAAATCTCTATAACATTTGAGTGTTTTTTCTAAAATTTTTAGAGACCAATATTAAAAGATCAAATTTTACTTAATAATAAGGGTTTTTTGAAGTTTCTAGGGGAAGCCATGGCCCCCGTCACCCATAATGTAGCTCCGCTTGTGGGCTTATATATAGTGCTTGCACCCTTACTTTGCATGAGGCTTTTTGATGGGTTAAGGCCCACTAGAAGCAAAACCGTGAGGCCCATGGGCCAAAGCAGACAATATCATGCATGTGTATGGGGTTTGGTGTGACAAATGGTATCAAAGTCGACCCTCGACTAGTTCAAGTATGGGTCCCTGCCGTGGTCTGGTGCAAGTAGGTGGGTTTTTATGTGGGCAGGCCTAGAGGGCTGACAGGCTATAAGGATTGGTAGGGCTAGTGCACAAGGACGTGTTACCCTAAAGGGGGTGGATTGTGACATCCTCGAATCCTACATCGACTATGGAGAGGAAAGTGACTGGGTATATAAATAGAGCTAGCACCTTTACCTTGCATGAAGCCTTAAGCCCACTAAAAGCAAAACTATGAGGCCCACGTGCCAAAGCGGACAATATCATGTATGTTTATGAGGTAGGGCGTGACAGGTTTTTCAAGTGAAATGCGATTTGGAGTGTGTTTGGATGTTGTTGCTATAGATAGGAAGCATAAGATCTAAAGTAACGAGGGAAAAATCATCTTTCCCTCTCCCTCTCTCTGCTCTAATTTATTCCCCTCCAGTCACAAAAAAGGTACCTTCTCTCACCCTCTGATCAGTTGCTTCTGTGTGGTTGGTTGTGGTCATTTTCTTTCTTTTTCATGTGTTGTCTGGTGCAGCAGAACACTTTCTTCATGATATCTATTGAAATGGATGATTGCCCATCTGAATTTGTAGTAGTGAGTGCTACATTGCAACTTGAGCTCCAATCTTAACTGCACTATGCTAGGAACATCAAATCTTCTTGTTCTGGAACTTCAAGTTTCTTGAAATGTGGATTTTAGGTGAGTTTGAGTATTCAGTTTCTTATGAGAGGATGTTTCCAGTCTACTAGGAATTTGGCTGTTCCCTTATCATGTTAAGAGTTTACTGTTGTTGGCGTTAGAAATGTTATTTCCTTCAAATTCCCATTGTTGACTAATTTGAAAAATATTAATGGAGTAATGAGAGGGAGAGATAAACTTGCGTTCATGGGAGGAGTCTGGGAGTGCAGTTGTGGAGTTCTTGAACTCAAATAAGGTTTTCTTATGGGCAAGTGCTTGTCTCAGAAAAGGCTTTTACCATAATTTGCGTTTTCAAAATTTTAGAGGTAGTAATCAATGTGAGGAGCTTCTGGTAAGATTTGGAAATCTGATTTGTGGGCTTGGGGATAGTATATCTGGATGAAGACTATTATTGGAGATTGTACTCTATGAATCACACTATATGTCTATCAAGCAGGGTTGCACTTTCTTAGGTTGTCAAGCAGAGTTGCACTTTGTTAGGTTGGGATAGAGGTCCATTTATGCATCCATTTTTTATTTTCTTTTTGTTGTTTTTCAGTTGAAGCATGTGATTTGTGTTTATTAATGGAATTTGGAAGGAAATTTTGCAATGATGGATGCACATGAATATTTCCCTATTTATATTTACTTCGGGTATCAGTTATGCTTATCTATCTACCACGTATAGTTGGACTATGTAAGTCTTGGTTTTGGTACAATGGCTATATTTCTTCCATTGCTTTTTTTCTTTTACCCTATTATGATTTATATTGTGGTTTGCAAGTAACTTCATCCAGGGCAGACCATTGCTGTTGATAAAACCAAGAATTTTCTATAGTCTCTTTTGATGGAATGGTTGATATACACAAACAATTACATCTGCAGCTTCTATATATATATGTATGTGCTAATTCATTTTTATCCTTTGTTCTTTTCAAGCCCAATACAATAATAATATCAGAGATGGAGAGACTTTAATTATTGGTTCTTGCTATGAAGTTGTTGTGTGCTCATTTGAAGATCACTATGACTATGAAGATTGGAGAATAGTCATAGTGGAAGTGGCAATAAGTTTGTGTCTGTGTGTTTTTTTTTTTTTTTTTGGTAATGTGTATGTGATGGGAGAGGCTGAGGGATGAGTGAATTTGTTGGTGTTTTGGGTGCTGTGATGGTGAAGATGGTGAATGGCTGGGATGGATGGGATGACTGAGATGGAGATTAGCTTGTATGCTCAGCTAATGTTTTTGCAAAGAGAAGGATCTACTATTTATATGTGAAAAGGTACCAAAGGCCTGTGTTGAGGCATGTGTTAATACATACAGCCGTGTAAGTGGGAACCCCGGTAGTGATGCATCTGCTGTTAACCCTGGTAGTTACAATAGTTCCAAGAGTGCCAAAAGTTCCAAAAGTTACAAAAGGAGTGTCTGATTGCTACATGAAGTTATATAACCAGAAGTTGTTGTTCCAAGTTAGAGTTGGGCTGCACTGGTCCCTGCACAGAGAACTCGTGTGAGTGTTGGCACCAGATATGTACATGAAGCAAAGAGCGAAAGATAATTTCCCGTCGGTGGTGTTAACTTGACAAGCTAATCAGCTACAGCATTGGCCGACCGGCGGCAGAGAGTTGCTACCCAATTGGGTATTTTTGCAAGAGTGTTGGTCGCTTAGCTAATGTTTTGAATAGAAGAAGTTTTGTTGATTTTTTTTTCCTTATTTAGGAAAACCTTAGCATGGTTTTTACAAGAAACTTGCAGAAATGATATTTGAATTATTATAATATATGAAGAAACAGAGAAATGTACATATCTCTTGTAATGTTTGGATCTTGCACTTTTTTGCTATGATCTTTGGACAACATTTGGATTAGTTTTTGTTAATTATTTTTCTTGTTTATTTCTGCATTGTTTTTTCTATTCTTCGCAAAATGTAGCTTGGATTTACATGAATTGTGGTAGTCAATGGTCTTAAAATTTACATTTTCCTTGAATTTTAGTCATTTGTTTAGATGTTGTAGGTGACATGAATTGTGGTAGTCAGTGGTGTCAACTTAAACTTCTGTTTCTTTCTTTGTTTTTATTTTTTATTTTTTTATTTTTATTTAGAGTGATTATCCTCTTGACTTGATCTTAGTGCTATAACTTTATCTTTATCTTTTTTTTTCTTTGGAATTTTTTTCTTCTCTCATTTGATTTTGAGGAAGTAGGCTATTTAAACTCATGCAACTGCACATTTTGAAATAGAAGCTCTGTCAACAGTAGTGAACTTATTTATTGTTTTTTATTTGGTATACATCTTATACTTTCCCCATGACGACTTCTGTTCTGCAGTGGCTACATTGACACACCAAGTATAAGATTCTCCAAAGCATTGAGTACCTATCATTGTGAAATACTAACAAGGGGAAAACATTACATTGTGAAATTCACCATCTTCTTTTCATTTTGGATCATCAGGGAACAATTAATTGATCTATTGGGGAATTCTGTTTTTTATTCTTGATTTCACGATGTAGAAATTACATTTGCTATTACTTAGGCATGCCTTACATAAAGATAAATTTATCATACCTTACCCACTTTCTTATTATGTTATTTCTGTGCTTTATCCTTGGAGTTGGTTCATCAATAAAAGGAATGCCTAGAATGGTGATGATTCTGTCATAGTACTGGTGTCAAGAATCAAGACACAAGAAGGAAGCTAAGGTTCTAATAAACTTGGGCATCAATCAGACGATCCATGTGTGGCAGAATGGTTTCCTTCTTGTAAGAGAGTAATGTCTTTTGCTTATATGTTAATTGTACATAGACTTTCTTTCTGGTCTTGATCATTTTGTTATGTTTTATGTTGCCATAATAGTGCATAGGCATGGTTCTATTTTACTTCTTTAGATTTCCTCTGCAAATGATCAGTTACATGGCATTTATGTGCCGTTAGTTTTTTGGTTGATTAATGCTTCTGTAATTTCAGTATCTTCTATTTGATTAGGTTGTAGTTTTTTCCTTTTGTATGTATGTATTGTTTGACTTGATTCAAGGTCATGATAGTTACAATTTCTTTAACTACCTCTATTTATTTGAAAATGTAGGCTTGATTTGGCAATAAATGTCTGTTTTTTACTTTTTTCTTTGGTTGATAAATATTTATCATATTGTTATAATGTTCTACTAAGATCTAATGTCATTTAGATTAGATTGCCAATACTAGGATTCATGTGTTACATGCTTGATATAAGTCGTGTAAAAGAAACTAAGCAAAAAATGATTAGAGAACAAGAGATCAAATGTAGCCATCAATACTCAGCTTGATACTTCTGTAGCATTAGCATCCCCCATAAGCCATCTCTGTATGTAAATTAGTTGCATGAATAAAAAATAAAAAAGAAAGAAAGAAAAGGAAACAGAGAAACAGTTACTGAGATTATGTTAGTAGGTTAGGGTTTAAAGAATTCTCTAAAATGACACTGTAAACTCATCAAAACAAAGTCGCAACCGGTTATTTGTTTTCCCACATAAGAAAGGTTACAGCCCAACCAAACTCACACCCACCTTCATATTGGTCACATCTGATTAAAATAAAAACGTCCAGAAAGAACCAACTCATGCTTTTCTACATGATTGCAGAGGTAGTTCTGATCGAAATGAATTTAGATGAATCATGAAATAAGGCAAGACAATGAGTTTGAGCATTTTAAATTTCAAAAGTGGATCCAATTGATGGATTTCTGGTATTGGCCAAGAAAAGTCTTATTGATTGGTTCCATCCTCAGAAGACCTGGAAAACATATATTAGAGAGAATTGAGATTATATGAGTGTATGCCCGACAGTCTTTTATGTAAATCCGTCTTGTGCTATTTAAGGGATTTTTGATGAATCGTGCAGCATCTGTTTTTCTTTTTTCCTTCTTTCTAGGGCTTGAATGCATCAATCTGTTTGTTCTGTGTTGTACATAACCAATTACAAGTAAATTAGATATACAGGTAAAATTAATTCATTGCTAGGCAATTAGATTTTAAAAGGATCCAATGGGGGCCCTAGGGCAAATGGTTCTTAGGTTTTCTTACATTCCATGCTTTTGTAATGCAACTGCTTCCAAGTGCAAAATTAGATTTGGGCAGTGAACTGTGAACCATGAAACTTTCTATGTTATTTTGTAATGTTTTGGCTCCAACACAATTTTGGTATTACTCTGAAATTAAATGTTTTCTCTCTTTAGGCATTTCATTTTTTTTTTCCATTTAGAATACATGTAGCTGGCAGCCTGACACCAACAAAGTTGAGATAATATTTTGATGATGGTGGTGATAATGATGGTGATGATATATAGTCAAACTCCACCGGTTTAAACTTGGTTTGTTTTATTGCAATGTCCCAAGCCTGGGTAAAAGGAGGAGGGTTGCATTAGGTAGGTGACAACCAACATATATATATATTTTTCAGAACTCATACATGAATTCTAAGGGGAATAGAGAAACAGAAGTCACGTAACCAACCCCAACAAAGTTGAGATTTTAATGCTTGGTTTCAAGCTAAATTTTTTTAATCTGTTGAATCTTTGGTGAGACCTTGTGCTTGATTTGAGTGTTCTTCCTTCTTTTTCTTTAACAATAATAGTAATTGGTCCGCTAAGCTGTTAGAATCATCATTTAACGAATATTTCTGTGTATTTCAAATTTCCAATTGATGATGACAAAAAAAATTTTTGATTCTTTCGGTCCTAGTCAAATGCTTTCTGCTTTGTTTTTGTTGTCATTCTTATGACTTTGATTGGTTATAATTCTAGAAACTGCAATAAAGTTTTTAAATAACTGAAATAAGAAATTGTTTTGCCTTCGTTGGTTGATGAACTTTACATTATCATTGTCTAGAATTAGATTCTACTTTTCATATGTTTTTCTGCTTATTCATTTGGCTTTGATTGGTTAGAGTTATAGTTTCTCCTCAATCATTTAAGCTATACATGCTTTTAGACCTGACTGGATTTTGTTCAAACTTGTCGATGAAGTGGTTGCTATTTATAGTAATTAAGGTTCTCTTAATTTCAGCTGTCTTTTTCTTTAACAAAACTTGTCTCTTATCTTTTTTTCCTGATGGATAAAGATATAATTTGTTTTGGGGTTTCTTGTGTTTGATCTTTGGACTTCGCATGTACCTTTTTAGGGCTTGCTTTCCAATCTTTGTGTTCCATGTATAAGATTTGAGGGTTTTCATTTTGGAGAGTACATTGCTGATTTGAGGTGTTTTTGGATGCTTTCGTAACTTTGGGAATCAAGGCAAGTACACCACTTATGTTTCAATACATGGAATGAGAAAATTTAGAGTTTTGCAGAAATATAGTACGGCAGGAATCCACTGTTTATCTGTGTTTATGCATCGTTTATAATTGCCTATATGATTAGTTTTCATGCCTTCTTACGAGCAGATGTATGTGTTGTTGGTGTGGTAGCACTACTAGCATGGGTTGAAGTGAGGCCTGAAGGGAAGTGCTGGAAATTGTGAGGCAAATCCAAAAGAGAATTTGTGGCATTTCTCTAAATGTAATGGCTTGAATTTTATCATTTGTACCTTATTTTTCTGGTTCTTACTTCATAGACCCTTTTCTTGTGAATAAATGGTTTGAATTTCATCATTTTGCACCCACCACCTTCTCTCTCCTTTAAATTTACTCTTTCCATTTAATGTGAGAGAAGAACAGAAGGTCCCATTGCCTCTTTTTTCCTCCCTTTTATAGTCTCTTCCACTCTCCTTTGAATGACCCTTGTATACTCTATTCAGTTTCTGGTTTCAGATTCCTGTCAGAATGCTTGTGTTCTTGCCACAATAGCCATGACTTTCAAATGGGGATTTTTTTCCTGTTCTGAAGGTTCATGGCTTCCTTCAGTTGTGTTCTTCATACAGTTGACGGTGGTAAAGTGAATCTCTCTCTCTTTCTCTCTCTTTTATTTTATTTTCTGGGTCTGTAGCTTTGGAGGAGTTCATCCTTTCTATTTCAAAATACAAGTGTCAGACCCCAAAATCCGAGGATCTTGGGACCCTCAAATCACGAGATACGACAGGCCCACAAAACCTAAAACAAAAAAAAATTTTAATTAATAAATCTCACTATACAATAATTACATAAACAAATAACTCTTACACATGCTACTAATGTTTAATGTGAAATTCTTGCAATTCATTCATCAATGCTGGTCCCGCATGCAAGCTAGGTATCCTTTATGTCCGGTTCAACTACAACATATGGAAAAAAACAAAGGGGGTGAGTATAACTTTGCAAGTAGACCTATTATGAAACCGTAGCAAACAGGTAATAATTAAGGTATTAAATTAGGAGTCATAGTTTTGAACAAATTAACAATGAGCGAAATATAGCAATCTCAAAGATGATAAAGTCAAATAATAAGTTCAAATCAAATAAAAATTTAACAAAGATGAAAATATACAATCTTTGAAGCAACAGAGGGGTCAATCAAACCATCACAATTTAGGAGCAACATCCTAAACCAATATAAAGATAAGGCATCTCTGTAGTAAATAAAATATCAAAGTAAGGTCACCAAAACGAAACTGTGCCAAGTACAAAGTACCCGCTAGGTACAAGCCATTTTTATATTCAAAACTGGCACGAGGCCTGAAATACCGGTAATCTCTAAAACAAAGTGGGTCTAACTGCAGACTAGAAATATCGTACAAAAGGGTCCCAATTCCAATGTCATACCCAAAAGGGCTAAATCCGTATGTGAGCGTCCTCATGGTGTGTTGCCTATACTTTAGAGAATGCTTTTGAGATCAATGATATACAAATAAAAAAATCCAGAAATCCATGAATTTCAGATTCACAATTTCAAGTGCACATATAGGATCACAGTTGGAAATACAAATTAATCCAATGATATCAAGTTCTCATCAAAATTCCATCATTCTCAAATCAAATAACAAATCACTGATAATAATATGTGAATCAATTTAATTTATAACAAGATGATGTCAACGGAAATAATATCAAGTCTAGCGAATATCAAACAAATCAAAGGTAGTAACAATCATCGAAAATCTTATGATTATTTTAATAAAACCCAAAATTACGATTTAAAGCATAATCGAAACACGAAATAGGAAACTCAATACTAGGGTAACATAATAAGACTACTCGTCTGGATCAATGGTGATTAGTGAACCTGACGTGGATCATCTGGAATTTCAGTGTGAGGCCCTGATCGTAATATTTAACAAATAAATTTAGCAATTGGGCCCAATGAGTAGGTTCATGCACGGGCTCTATTGAATTTGGGGCAGGCTTGATTATAGGTAAAAAATGATGAAATTGTCACATGTTGGCTTGGGCCGGGGCAGATCCAAGCAAGTGGGCCCCGATTATAATAAAGTAGTATGGTTCATGCATGGAATTGATTGAGCTTGGGTCAATTAGTTATAAAGTGGGTTTCTCTAATTGGTTGACACATATTGGTTTGGGTCCGGAACTAACAATGTAAGTGTCCTTGTATAGTATGAGTAATACAGTTTGGGCTTACAAATAATGTATGAAACCTATATGACAGGTGGGCCAAGGATAGTGAGCCAATATACCCGATTTCAAGTGGGCTCAACTACCTGAGTTGAGTGCAGGTTGCTCTCGGGTGAGCAAGTTCTTGGTTTGGTTGCGGTGACCAACTTGATAGGATGGGTTTGATTTCTTGAGAATAAGTTGAAGATGGGTCTGAGACAGCGAAGCCAGAAAAGGTTCAAAAGTGGGTTCTGAGGCTTCATTGATCGAGTTGGATCCAACCAGCTGGGAACATGATGGAGAGAGATGAATTAATGGCTGTGGGAAGAAGAATGAGAATGAAGAGGATGGAACAGTGAGGAGATGATGAAACAGAAAAGGATAAGAAAGAAGAAAAGAAAGCAAAGAAGAAGAGGAAAAGAAAAAGATGCAGGGGGAAAACAAGGAAGAGGAAGAAGAGGACGGCTGCTAGGTTCCCGTTTGGATAGAAGGAAACTAGGGAAAGAAGAAGGAAAGAAGAGACAGAAACAAGAGAGAGATAGAAAAGGAAATAAGGAAGAGGATGATGAAGTAGGTTGTCTGGCCTGCAACGGAAGAAGAAGGAAGAAGAAAGCAGAAAAGATCAAGGAGAAGACAAAGGAAGAAGATGGGTTCAGCTCGGCTCAGAAAAGAAAGGAGAGGAGGATGAGAAAAAAAAAAGAAAAGAAAAGAAAAGAAAGAAGATGAAGAAGACGATGAACAGTGGAAGAGGAAAAAGAGAGAGATAAGCTGACGGGGTGAATGACTGGAGAAGAAGAAGCGTAAGAAAAAGAAAAGAAAAACAGAGAAAAGCAGGAAAACAGAGAAATAGAAGAGACAGAAAACAAGAAAGGAAAAGAGAAGAAGAAGAGGATCAGAAACAGAGGAAGAAAGAGAAGGAAGAAGAACTACACAGAGAAGAAGGGACACTGGGACAAGAAGAAAAGAATAAGAAGGAGAAGATATAGATTGCAAAAAGGAAGCAGAGGGGAGGAAAATGGAAAACAGAAAGAAGAAAAGAATGAGAAGTGAGTACAGAGAGAAGAACGGGAAGAAGAAGATGTCCGGTGGAGACAGTTTTGCCATGGACGAAGGAAAGGAAGGAGAAGACAGAGAAGAGGAAAAGAATGGAGAAGCAGTAGCAGCAGAGAATGCAGGACCGAGGGAAAAAGAAAACAAAACGAGAAGATGGGAGAGAGACCAGAGCTTCAACCTTAGATAGATCCAAGTGCAGGCGTTCTGGTTCCGAGCATGGAGAAGAAATAAAAAGAAGAAGACAGAGGAAGAAGAAGATAATGGAAGTGGCCTCGCGAATGCTCGGGTCTGGTTGGTTGTGCGATAAAAAAAAGGAAGGAGATTGGAAAAGAAATGATGCAGCAAAAGAAAAGAGAACGATGGACAGGAAGATGCAGAGAGGTCGAAACGAAAACCAGGAGGAGGAAAGATACCGAAGGGAGGAAGAAAACAAGAATAAAGATAAGGAGGAGAAGCAGAAAAGTAGAGAAAGATGATGGTGGCCATTGGCTGGAATGGGCTGGTTTGGTTTGTGGAAGAAGAGGAAAGAAGCAAGGAGAAGAAGGAAGAAAGAAAAAAGGAAAACAGGTGATGAACTACAGCAGGAAGAGATGAAGAAGGTGATACAGGTGGGCTCGGTTCGGGTTAGGTGGGTTAGACAGGTCCAGGGTCTAAGGGCTTTCAATGGGCCGGGCCTGGTGTGAATGGTGCTCATGTGGCCAGGTTGTGATGTGTAAATGATGATGATGCCAAATTAACAATTATGTTGACATAGGTGGAATACTAAATCAAAATAGTAACCTTGGAAAAGAAAGGATTAAAGGTCTGAGAACATATACCTTTGAAGGGAGAGAGAACTCTAGAGAAGAGAGGAGAGGGCATCTAAATGTCACTAAGAACAAGAGTCTCCCAAAGAGTCTTTTTATAGGAAAAGAGTTTTCCAAAGAACAAGAGTCCTATACTAAGTTAGCTAAAGAAAACAATTAAGGTTGGACTCTAAAACACAAATTAAAATTAAACACAAATTTCAAAGTAGAGTTGAAATAGGAATACAACAATAAGAGACCTAATCAATTTGAGTGTCTTGGTTGAGCCAGACTTCCTAATAAGCCAAATTCTAACAAAACATGGTCTTACAATTAATTCCAAATTTTAAAATAAAATAACACAAATGCATGTGGGGTCTATCAGGGATAAATCAAAGGTCAAGATTAATTCTAATTTAAAATCAAAATTTGGGTCATTACAACAAGTTTTCCTTTCCTTTTTAAATCTTATTGGGTGTTGCTGATTTTTTTTACATGATATGCTGATGGGGTTATTTATGTTTCTCCTTTTATGTAAATTTTGTTTTGGAAGATGGCCCTGTTTCAACCTCCATAAGAAATGATATTATTAGCTTCTACTATTTCATTTCTTGGGTTCTTTGCCGATTCTCTTGCGGGCTATGACCCAATTTATATGATTTTCATCCCATAGCAAGAAAATGTCGAAAACCCATTGAATGCTTTGATGGGTTCCTTCTGTTATGCTTTACCTTTACTGGGTTTTCTCTTATGGCTTTCTTTTTATAGATTTTTTTTAATGATTTATGAAGTTTTTATTTGGGCAAGTTTTGGCTCTCTAGTGCAAGTTATTCCCTCTCTTCACTTTGATAACTACAATACTAATTTTTCCCTCTCTTTGCTTTTCTGTTTTCACCATACAATGACAGTGGCAGTCGCTCCTACAGTCCCACTGTTTCCACTGCAAGTACAGTGGCTCCTGCATACACCAGGGGTCATCAACAACAACACCATTAGAAGAAGTCTGCAATGCTGGAAACATCCATCACCCGACACGTCCAGATTTAATTATGGGTATACTGTCTGTGGCATACAATGTGTTTCTTTTATAGATTTAATTATGCATTACATTGTTGATGTATGATTGAGCATCGGTGGGTAATTGTGTGAATCTGCCAGGGTAACCGAATGTCAAATTTTGATATGAATTTGCAGTGAATGTGTTTTAGCCTCCCAACTCCCGAAGAAACCTATACATAAGCAGGTTAAAGCAGTAACTACACCTGCCAAAAAAGGTGCTGCAGCAGCCCAGAAGCCTTCTCCTTGTTAGAACAACAGCTCCTCAAAACCTATTAGACAGTGACATGTCAAGATCTTTGTTTCAAGGCTTATCCAACCTTTTGCATTCTTTACTATTATACCTTCGAATTCAATTGAGCACTTTACAACTTAACAATTATATTTATAGTCTTATTATGAACATGTTGGATTCTGATACTCAGCAGTGACTTCTTATGCAGTATGAAAAATTCTCTTGGAAAGAGAATTCTTTAATCCCTACCCTAGGAAGAGGACTGGGCGTCTTCTACATCATATATCAATAAGCATTGGGTCATTTCAAATTCTATTTCTAATCCAACATTGCATAACATTCCAACGGGGGCAGACTCCAATTCTTGGTCAAATCTTTTTACAACTGCTCCATGTTTTCAACAGAACTCATAAAAAATTTTTTTTCTACAAAACCATGGATATGTTATAAGAGATTATTATGCGTGGATGCCCACATTTGGAACCCACATTAAATAAAGAAAACAATTAGGGTTAGAGTCCTTTCTTATGAAGTTGCTTAGGGAGGAAGCAACCTCATTCTATGAATAAGATCTTCTTCCCCTCTTTGTGATATACACTGCTCTCAATAATAAAAAGAAGCTCTTTCTTTCTCCCTCTACTTCTTTCTCTCCTTAAACAGGATCTGAGTTTTCAGTTATAATAACAATCATTGCAGCTTACAAATAAACAGTTTGGATCTCCAAGGCGTGGGCCCCACATTCACTAACTCCAGTGAAGGTCAGGGCAAGAATAAAAAATCAGTTTTTGTTGGCTTGCACTCAAACTTCTGATGAGAGCTCCGATTAGTGTGAACTCATTTATACTCAACAGAAATTGAGAAGGCAAGCTAACGACCACTCTTGAAAATAGTACTTTTTGTATAGTCAGTTTACAAACTTCTCATCGGCTATAGATTTTATTGGAGTTTTCAATTGGGAGCGGGGGTTAGTGAGAAATTTGTCAATAGAACTCTATAAATACAACATTTCTTCATGTAAAAAACACCAAGTATGAACTATAAATCTATGTAATTTTTGCCAACCCACAAAAGTACTCAATGCGAGAGTTATACATGTTGGATTGGAAAATCATAGGTGATCATGAGTTCTAAGTGTAGAACCATGATGTAGTAATAAAAATTGATGAGACCAGATTGATCCTTAGGGAGCAATATATTTTAAAGGTTCATTTTCAACTTGTACCTGCCCAAAATAACAAATTTAAAACTAGCCTATTTAAAAGCCAACAAATACAACTATTCATATTTAATTAAAGAATTATTTACAAACCAAATAAAAGAAAACTTTTTAATCTAAAAACCTAAAATGAGAACTTCCTAAAAAGAAACTAAAGTTGCTAAAAAACTAAAACACTAGTTAGAACTTCCAATAGTGGAAAGTTACTAGAAATAAACTAAGAAACAAAGATTCGAAATTAAAATAAACTAATTAGAAACAAACCAAATTTAGCAACAACCAATAAAGAAAAGTTATTATCAATCAATCAAAGTTAGAAAACAAACCTACTTTCAAAACTAGAATCCTGAAGTTAGAAACTTTCCTAATTTATAATTTCCAAAACTAGAAAACTTTCTAATTTTTAAAATCCTCAAATAAAGCAAGTTTAGAAAGTTCTTTAATTCTAAAAATTATCTAAAACAAAAAATATAAAACAAGAAACAAATTTAAAATTATAAAGTTAGTAAAGTTAGTAATGCAATGCATGCCATGAGATGAAATCAAAGTTTGGCCTCAGCCATGGGGGCACTAAATCAAAGTTTGACCTCAGCTTAGGCAACTCATACTTCCCGATGATGAAATCAGTTGAAATTTAAAAGGAGGGCTTAAAATATGTCCTAGGACATTCCCTCAAAGTTTTGAAATTTTCAGACATCATTGGATGCAAGTTCAAATTCAAGGAGCTCCATTTAGAGGTTTGGGGACACTGTTTGAAACTCCACCTCTTGATGACCAAATTGGCTAAAACTTCTATGGAAGGGCTCAGTCATGCTTTGGAGTAGTTTTGAAAAATTTCAACTCAGTTGGACGTTGTTGACCCAAAGTCAACATACCCATTGTGCCATGAGGGCACTAAATCAAAGTCTTACCTCCCTAAGGCTAAATCACTTGAAAATTAAATGGAAACCTAAAAATGGGTTCTTCATCAAAGCCTCAAAATTTTGTGGCGATCTGATATCATTTGGGCCCTAAACAATTGAAGCATATGTCTACGTTGACCAAAAGTCAACAGTAGGTTTGACCCCCTTTTTGAAGTCAAAACCTGATGAAAATTTTACGGCATACATAAAATGATATCATAATTCATCCCTCCAAATTTCATAAGGTTCGGACATCTTTTGGGTCCAAAACCATATTCATTGGATTACTCATATGCAAATGGGTCAAGCAGGTTAGCCACAACTTAGGCCATATCCAACCCAAGCTTGTCTCAATTGTGTGGGAATAATTTTAAGCAGTTCCCACTAGTTATTAATTTGAAAATAACTGCTGCACATGTGGGTGATGGTTTGTGGCAGTCCCAGCAATTCTTGTGGCCTTTAATTTGAAAATACAATTGCCCCAGAGAGAATAAAAAACCTCTCACTAGAGTTTCCTAGAGGCAACTCCTATTTTCATCCAGGAGTTTCATAGTAATAGGGTTGTTTTTCCCATCCTCTACAAGCGCCTTTTGCAACAAATTTCTGTAAGGAAGCTCTTCCAGTTTTGGCAACCAAGACTTCTCTCCAATATTTTTGCACACTATTCCAGGCATCTCAAGGTATTCTACATAGAATATAAAGGTGTGTGTTTTGTGTGGTTCTTGGGTTTGTGCATAGGACGGCGTTGTTCACTAGTAGGATCTATAGAAAAGCATAATGCTAAGTAATATACCTTGAAACCCCTTTAATATTAAATCAAACCATCACAATTAACAAACCAGTGAAGAATATTGAATGATCTGTACATACAACCATGAAATCATGATCCATTTAACCACAAAACTCCTAATTTTCATAAACATGCTTTCATTTAGAATTAAGAGTGGTCTTCGTAAGTTAAGTGACTCAAAATCAGCAATGTGTTTGGAATGAGAAAATGAATTGCACAAAATTTGTGGCCGACACCGAGACAGTCTTCTTAATAAGTATTTTGAGACTCAAAGAGATATCCAAAAAATTGCTCCTGTTTTTTGTAAATATCTATCACAATCTTTTGTCAATAGTACCACACATCAACTTGTGTGTATTCATATCCATTTCCGGGATTTTGGATATCCGATTATAATGAAGAAGTGGTACTTGAACCATATGGGGAATACTAAAGTCTCAAATGTCCAAAAATCACGAGCCATAGTACATCTAAACATATTAGAAATCTTTGTAGTTTTTTGCTTAACTTGAAAGTGCTATATGATAAATTAAGTTTAGAATACTAATAGCTTAGTTCAAATAGTAAATAGCAACAAACATCTGGTAGACATATAAAAACATAAATAAAACCAAACCAATACTGCAAGAGTGCTAGAAAAAAAGTATTTGTTCGGACAATGCTCCCCAACTATACGTAGCCAATAGTCAATTATCTACAAATTGAGATATGCAAAGTAAGTATGAATAACAAATAAATAAAAATATTTTAGATTTTTGTCACTTACGAGGGTATCCATCGATGACTTGCTTCACGGTTTATGCATTTCTTCCTTAGGAATAGTCAAGCATATATCATCTAGGATTTTATCCCTATAGATTCGAACATATGTCTATATTAGAAATACCTACCCAATGACAAATGAAAACAATGATTGAAGCTCAAGAAGTAGAACTTACTTTGAATACAAACACATCAAGAATTCACCCAAACATATTTTCTCGGTAGGGCTAAGGCAATAGTTTGGATTTGAGTGTTTAAGCTTTTTCCTCTTATTCATTGGTAAATAGTACGAGGATGTTAGTGAAGGAATATAGCTGGCCTTCCTAGGATTAGCCTTTAGCCAACTAACAATAGATCCAACCTTATTTTTTTCCTTGTTTTGATCACTAGACCCATTTGGTCCATGCAGAACAATTAAACTTTTACTCGAACTTTAGGGTGTGCTTAAATTAATTTGGATCTTGCTCCGAGCACTTTGAGGGGTCCTAATGTGGTTTGGGGTCTTGGAAGAATGGGAAGAGTGGGATGCATGAATTGATGTCTGTGGGTCTAGTGATAATCCACAACCACCATCTTGCGATCTAACATGGGTGTTGGGTAGAGCTAGCAAAATCCAGCCCGACCTGCCAACCTAGCCCTACCTGACCCGTTTTTGACCTGCCTAACTTGCCCCATTTGAAATACGGGTCAGGTTAGGGTTAGGGTTTACCAACTCGTATAAAAATGGGTCAGGCTAGGGTTGACTCACCTAACTTGCCCTGACCCGTTTGACCCGTTTAGACTTTATTAAGTTACCATGACTTTCTAATTTTTATGTGAATTTTCTTATTCATGTCAGCCATAAACTATGTACTCCTAATATTTTATGGAGTTATGTAAAATTTTAATACTTGAAACATAAAACTTAATTTTTTATTTGACATTATGATGTTTTTGTAGTTGAAATATTGATAATGTATTTTTTATTTTTACGTTGGCATATAAATTTACCTCTATTATATAGATATGATTGAAATATAATATCGTAAATAAGTCTTAAACTCATACTTTATACTTATACTCAAACATGGAATTATAAAATTGAACAAAAATTGGAAAGGGATTATCTCAATAAATAGGCTAGAAAATATTTATAGATTCTCCATCTTTTACACCTTAAAAATTGATAAATAATAAATTCATGTTCAATGCAACATTTTAAATGAATCTAAATGTAAGGAGAGATTTACAAATGAAATTGGACCACGTAAAATAAGTTAAATCATAGACAAAATGAGAATTAAATATGTTAGGTCCTATCAACCCGACCAAACCCAATCAAATTCGGGTTAGGAGGGTCGGGTCCGGTTGACCAGCCACATGTGTTGGTTGAAGGTTTCCTACCCATTTTAAAACGGGTCAATTAAGGGTTGGAACCAACAAATTTGGATTCAGGTTGACCTGACTTGAATTCAGTTAATTCGACCTGTTTGCCAGGTCTAGTGTTGGGTAATGGACTTCTTACTTCTTATAAGAAAATCATAAACAATCTTTATCCTATAGATATTGAAATAAACGAGAACATGTTATCTATCATAATCAATCACAAACTTACTATTTTTCCTTCACCATTGGAAGTAGAGCTGATACAATCTTTAATGTTAAAGTTAACAAAACTTGATGACCATGCGTTTTAAAAATTGCAACCTTCCTTTTGCATACTCTTAATGAAGTTATTCATCTGAGGGGGGTCGGCCATCTTCACCAGCTCTTCAAATTTCTCGAGCTACTAGCCGAGAAATCTATCAACTTGTGGATACAATCAATGAATCCTATCATTAACCTAGTGTTCACCCCAATAACAACAAAAATAAAGCCCACTCATCATACCTTCTATCGGGTGGAGTGGTCATGATCCAAATGTGGTATCTTTGATGGTTGACCAATTCGATTTCACATAATTCTTTTATACCATTATAGGTACTGATCCCAATGGCAGTCGACAACTTCAACTTTTTTTACATTTACAACATTCGCAGCCCTCTCATTCTAATATGCTATTGCTTGTGAAAATTTTTTCCATAATCTCTAGCTATTTTGGATAATTTTTCATCCACCCTTATAAACGAATGAAATGGAGGCAAGAAATGGAGGCAGGACTGGTTGCTTCAATCCAAATTACTTAAGTACATGGTCAACATTGTGCCTCTCAATGATCTCATAACTGACCATTGTCACTGCAGATCTAAAGAGGGATCTATCCATATCGTTTACACAAGCTTCCAACTCATCTCCATATTGGTCATATGGCTGCCAGTCAAACTGTAAGAGATAAAGAACATCTAACGAAGATTACATAGGTTATATGTACAAGAATAAACAATGAATGATCTTCATAAATAACCAACTTACACTGTCAATCTCTTGTGAATCAAGTTGACTTTGAACCTCTCTCACATTTGTGAGAACGTGATGATGATTCAGTCTTTCTTTCCACATCTTGAACATTGGGAATTCAAATTCAATGTCCTCCATATTTGTTGATATCGATCATCCGATCGACAGTCTCGAGTATGCCCATATCTGCAATGATGGAAAGAAATAATGAAAAGGAAAGCGACAAAAACTCAAGAAAAGATACTGAAATAATGTAATAATTAATAACTCTATTTAGTTACCTATAATAGTTGAAGTGGCCTGGTGGCTATCTTTATTCAATCTCTAATTCTTGATGCTCGAGTCAAGCTTTTAAATAGATTTACTAAGCAAGCAGGCCCCCAGGCATTTGGTTTGAAACTTTCAAAAAGCTCAATCAAGTAAGCATTAGCCCTCAAGCCAGAGGTGTTCATACAAATTTGAGAGGCAACAAGATGAAACAGATATGCATGTGTGTGCCTGATCTCTACTTCTTGAGATTGGTTACTTGGTAGGTCATTGAAATTGTCATAGAACAATGTCAAGTTTATTTGTCCCCTTGGGACTCAGACGAGTCGGGGGCAACACCTAATAGTTCAATGTATTTTTCCTCCATAATCATCCAATTACACCAAATGCAGCCTGCAACAACAGGCCCATCTATAGGAAGGCCATATATGTAGGCCAAATCCTCCAATGTGGCCATAGCCTCACCCCTAAGAAAGTGGAATGTGTTCGTTTCTAGTCTCCATCTTTCAATAAGTCCACTAATTAATGAATGATCTATCTTAATTTTTTCTATCTCAGTGAAATGATGCAAACCTATTTTTCATATGTACTGTCGCATTCTTGTATTCAATGTCCAAGAATCATTCTTAGGATTTGCCGGAATGCAACGTACTATTTTGACTCCTATGAAATACAAGAAAAATAATTATGCAACAATTGAAAGCCTAAGAAATAAGATTAAACATTGGGTAATAAAAAAAAATGAGATGTTCACCTTCCCATCCATATTAGATTCAAAATGTGATTTTGCTGTTCAAATAATATAGACTTGTCGTCGAGACCCGAGATGTAATCTTGCATCTTTGTAACTTAGTATTGAACTGCACTTCACTATCATAAAATATTGATGTTGCCATCCTTGCTAGCATCCTTACAACATGATGACTTCTCACCTACATCTGGTAAAGCAAAAGTAACCCTTCTTTCGACTAAATGTTTTTTTGGCCTGTAGCATTGAGGATCTTCTGTACTTTGCCTTTAACCTGGTGTTCCTACAGTTTCAGTCCTTTGTTAATAGCCTTCTTGGAAATGTCTATTGCACCATCTTCCAATTTTCCATCTAACTCCAACTTAATTGACTTTTCCTTCTGTTTTAGATGTTGTTATGGTCCTCTATTAATGGCTTTCTTGGAAATGTCTGTTGCACCATCTTCCAACTTACCACCTAACTCCACCTCAACTGACTTTTCCTTTTTCCTTAGAGCTACTCCACCTGCACTTGTAACTGTACCCCCTGCTAACCTGTAAAGACCTTTGACCAAGTCACCCTTCATGACTACCATTGCTCCCTTAACTAGTTTCATAACTCGACTTGCTACACGACACTTGCAACACTTTGTAAATTTGGAACATGCATCACGTTTGTCAGGGCCCGTACCATCCCATCAAACATCTTGACTTTCATTGTTCCAACTCCAATGCACATGGATTGCGCATTGTTTGCCATGAAAATAGATTTACCCTCACAAGATGTATAAGTGTCAAACATATCTCTACTATAGCACATATGACAGTCACAACCAGAATCTAGAATCCAAGAACTGTTAGTGTGATCCATACCTTTGATGACCGAAGCAGATTCTACCAACCATGCTACCACTTAGCCATCTGAACTTTCTGTGACACTCGTACTATCTAAATCAGATTCTTCTTCCTTCTCTAAGTCTTTTTTCCGCTTCAGACAATCTCTCCTGATATGCCCTTCTTTATCACAGTAATAGCAAGTGATGACCTTGCCTTTCCCTTTCGACTTTGAGCAATTTTGATTTTCTGATCATCTATTCTACGAGTTAGATCTCCTCCTTCTCCGATTTGAACCTGATGCTATATTAATATTTTCTTTACTAGATTTTTTATTGTCACTCTTCATGATCTCACTTGAGATAAGAGCTGCAGTAACATCATTCATACTCAAAGTATCTTTCCTATAGATTAGCGTTGTCACCAAGTGCTTGTATGACCGAGGCAGTGAAGATAAGAACAATAGTGCTTTGTCTTTTTCCTCGAACTTAACCTTAATGCTCAATAGTTGTACACAAGCTTATTAAACTCATCGAGATGCTTCAACAATCGTGATCTTTCTACCATCTTCAGGGAATACAACTGTTTCTTCAAAAATAGTTTGTTTGTTAAGGACTTGACATGTACAGGCTCTTTAACTTAGCCCATAATTCCAGAGCAGTGGTAATCCCCATGATGTTGTAGAGAACGTCATCGTGGAGGGTAAGACGAATTGCACGCACAGCCCTTTTGTCCAAATCCTCCAAATCATCATCGAACATCTTCGCTGGCCTTTTCAACTTACCGTCTAAAGCCTTTTTAGACCCTTTGAATCAAGACATCCTTCATCCTTCATTGCCAAAGATTAAAATTGTTCAACCTGGTTAACATCTCAATCTTATACTCATTACTTGAAGTCATTGTGTATCCCACTTTGTGCTTGCTGAATTACCCCCCTTTTTTATCTGTCAAATGGTCAATCTCCTCTGTCTATCTCGTAGCTCTCATCACCATGAGCACACTGAAAGAAATGAATCTGAAATTTGAGTCCGGATGGCTTCAATATTGCAAAAACAGTCTTTTACACTCCAATTGGTCAACCATTCTCATTGACCTTAAAACTGCCAATCTTCTTCCTCAAACGCATAGATCTCCTCGAAACAAGTTCACAGAACAAAATAGGGCGCGAATTTGAATCCGGATGACCCCAAAAATCATGAAATAATTTTGGCCGTTAATCTGGTCAAACTGCCTATTTGACTGATGCTGAAGTGACTGCTGACATCAGCAAAGGATTCTACTGTCGTTGAGCTTCTCTGCAGAACAAGGTCAGGTGCAGCTAACCCGAACTGGAATTGGAACTGGTTCAAACTTGGGGTGGGCTTTGCCAAGTGTGTCAGCCTGACCTAACCAAAACCCGAGACCTGACCTAAGTTGAAACCAAGGCACGTATCTAGCCAAGTGGGTCAACCTAACCTAACCCGAACCCGAGACTTGACCTGGGCTGAAGCCAAGGCACAGATCTCCTTCCTAAAACGGTTTCTGTAACAAGAAACTGAGTCCCTCAAACCTCTTCCTCTGGCTGGAGATGGGCGGAGAAACAGCATGTTAGAAACCGAGGTGGTGGTCCACATGACCATCACTGTTTCACTATTTTGACAACTTTCCCACAGCAGTCTCATCCTGTAACGTCCCTGGTCCCACATGTGATATTGTTCGCTTTGGGTAAAGCCACTCTGGGATACCCGCACGGTTTTGTTCCTGGGCAAAGCCACTCTGGGAACACCCAAAACGAGTCACATGTGTTTAAGGGGGAACCATCCTTATAAGGTTCGGATTGGGACGCCCTCATAAGCGACGTGGGACTTTGCTCCCTGCACCACAAAGGCCATAGTAGACTCAAGAGGTCCCCCCCACCACTCAGAGGAGAGCTGTCCATGGCTCTGATATCAAATGTAACATCGCCGGTCCCACATATGATATTGTCCGCTTTGGGCAAAGCCACTTTGGGAATATCCGTACAGTTTTTTCCCTAAGCAGAGCCACTCTAGGAACACCTAAAACGTGTCACATGTGTTCAAGGGGGAACTGTCCTTATGAGGACCGGATCAGGATGCTCTCATAAGCGATGTGGGACTTTGCTCCCTGCGCCACGAAGGCCACAGCGGACTCAAGAGGTCCAAGTATGTCACAATCGAGCCCAGAAATTGGGGGTTAGTTAAAACCTAGCTAGTGACACACGTATTCCCATGCATACACACTTAGACCTCGTCTAAATGTACATGCACAAGGGACCTCTAACCATGCAAACATGATGTATGCAGAAGCGGTAAGTATCATGCATGAAACAGAAAAGGGATACAAGAATAAAAGATAGCAACAACAACAAAAGATAACTATAATTACATTATTTACACAAAATCGAAACTCTGTCTGTACAAAGGAAAATGACAGTATCTAGGGGATAATTACAAAATGGAGTAACTCCAAGTCATGAAATCCAAAAACATCCCGCAACCCAAAATGAGACCTATGTGCATGTCATATCTCCCTCCGAAGGAGTAATCACATCGACTCCTCGAGCCCAGAAGGGGCTTCTACGATCTCTAAATAAGCCTTGCCGACCGAAGAGGGGTCAGTAGGGGAATTTGAGCCTGCAACACCAAAGACAACTAGTGAATACAACGATTCAGCAAAGCATAAGCAACAATAAGTTAACACGCGTTGTGTCTAAGAGAATAAAGAACCGATATAATTGCATTGAATTTCAATTTCGTATACTAGGCAAATTGTGCATTTATGAATAAAGCATGCTATACGAATCAATACATGAGGGAACTGTACTATGTGGCCACTACATTTGTAATATCCTCCCTCTAGGGATCTATATATAATGAGATCACCATCGATTGGGCCAGGGTACGAATGGGTCTCGGGTTCCTGGGGTCTGAAAGCCCTAAAACATAAACACACTGCAGCGGTACCATATATGCTACGCCAAAGTCAACCACGCCGAGTATCCTAAGGCTGAGGCTGAGTAGTGCCTGACTATGTTGAGTCAATCATATTTTTGACCTTGAGTAAAACATGCATTATAACATACATTATCGATACGATACGATACGAAACATTACATAACGTTCACTTTAGTTCATAACATACTCGATTCAATGGTCATCTCAACATATCAAACAAATTGATTGCAATGCTATCAAAAGGACATAATGTCAACCAATACATAGGAGTGGAAGCCAATAATTGTTATCTAATATGTCATGCACATCGATTGGAAGGAATCAAGATAATTTACTAGCCAACCCTAATTCAGTTACCCAGTATTTCTAACCGTGCATGATGATGTAGTTTTAAGCTATCTGATACACAATTGTCTAGTGTTGCATCGTATCAAAGGGTGTATCGGAGTCACTTAAACCAACACGTATAGAGAGGTGCTTAACAGCTGGATAACACACTTGAATGAGTAACAGCCCTCAAGATCATTCATGCTATTACAATATTCCATTGGACAAGTTAAGGGTACCTACATTCTAACTTAAGGCCCTAGAATGTCTCTTTAATAACCCTATTCTTTTTCCATTTTTCATGGGGTTTACGGCTTAGCCGTGGGTAACTTAAGGCTTAGCTATAGACATCTTATGGCTTAGCCTTAATATGCTCTGCGGCTCAGCCGTGGTTCTCCATTACTGTTTATCCGCATTTATGGCTTAGCCCTGATTTGTTCTACGGCTCAACCCTATTTTGTTCTACTGCTTAGCCTCAGTTAGGGTACGGCTTAGCTATAACACATTACACGGCTTAGCCGTGGCTGGACTGTAGAAGGTCTTCTGAATTTTTAACTCTCTGGATATCTAGTCGTAACCTGACCTACGGTTGGGTAACGGCTAGCCTACGGCTTAGCCGTAGCCTTACCGTAGAGTAAACTCAGGTTTTTCAGCTCTCTGGAAAGTGAGCCGTAGATAGTTTATGGCTTAACCGTGATTTTCATAAAATCGCGGGTTGAACCTGTTACAGAGAAGACTGTATTGACACAAACTTGAAACCAAGAGGAACAATTGTGTATATTTGGACTCCATAGGGCTGTAATACGTGGCAAACATGCAAGATTAAGTAAGAATAAAAGCAATCATCAACTACCAACACATGTTGATCCAAATCATGTTTATACTTGCCTCAAATGAGCTTTTCCCACGTGAATAGTTGTTTTTTGGCTCAAATTTGACGCCCAAATGCAACTCTAACAGTCATGCATATAAGAAAAGAAAGAGGGAGAAAGACATTGAGTGCATGCAGTGAAAGAGTAGAAGACTACAAGAGACATAGATAAAGAGAGTGTCATGACTCAAGCCCTTACCTTCCGACTCACGAGAGACGGATTTTGATAGAATAGATGAATCCAATTCTCCCTTTCTTGACTTTGCTTAAAGAAGAAGAAAGAAAAGAAGGAACGAAGAAGAAAAGGAGACATTGAGGAGAAAGAGATTCGGTGCATGCATCTTATATGAAGATAAGGATTGACAAATTTATATAAAAGTCCAAAAGTTTATGATAATTACATTTCGGGTCAAATAACCATCCAACGAAAACAAATGAAATCGTTTGCAGGCGAGTCAGTTATGAAAGGTAACAAGCTTGACAAGATACACGTATTGGCGCCAAGATGATGCATGAATGACGAAATCACAAAAAATCTAAAATTACAAAAAAGGGCTTATATCTACCAAATCTAGGTTAAACTCAACCCAACTACCTATCTATGACCTGAAACGAAACTCAAAAGGATAAACTAACAGACAAAAAACTCATTTGCTAGCAAATTACTAAAAACACATTAATTAGTCACTAATCCAGATTAACTTGGGTCGGAGTGTTACATCCTCCCTCGCCAGGAATCATTCCGTCCTCGGAATGAACACATACTTGCGTAAAGAGATGGGGATACTATCGAGCCATCTGTTTTTCCAATTCCCAAGTGGCTTCATCAAGTCCATGGTGTTCCTAAAACACTTTGACCCATCGAATAGTTTGAGTTCACAAGATCTGCTTTCTTGTACCGACGATACGGAGCGGACGCTCGACATATGATGCATTTGCCTGGATTTGCACATCGTCGTACCGAATGGCATGCGTAGGGTCTAAACATACTTGTAAAGCATCGACACATGGAATACATCATGTACTCTGGAGAACTCAACTAGAAGTGCCAACCTATATGTTAAATCCCCGATTCGACTCTTAATCTTGAACGAGGCTATGTATCGCGGAGCTAACTTGCCTTTCTGACCGAAAAGTATTGTCCCTTTCATTGGCGAGACCTTCAGGAAAACCCAATCTCCTACTTAAAACTCCAAAGCTCTTCTACGGGTATTGCATAACTCTTCTATCTCGATCGTGCAACCTTCAAATTCTCGAGTGCTTTTTGTAGCTTCTCAGTCATTTCGACGATAATCATTGGTCCATGGAAACTTCAGGTTCCAACCTCTTCCCAGCACACAGGACTCTGGCACTTGCGTCATGCAAAGCTTTGTACGGGGCCATGCCAATACTCTCATGGAAACTGTTATTATAGGCAAATTCGTACAGCGAGCGATGTAGATCCTATTCTTTCTCAAAGCTCAAAACACTAGCCAGTAATATCTTCTAATGTCTAAATCGTCCGTTCGGATTGCCCATCCATTTATAGGTGATATGCCATACTGAAACTCAGTTTGGTACCCATGGCGTTTTGGAAACCTTTTCAGAATGATAAAACAAAACGGCTATCACGATCGGATATAATAGACACAGGTGTACCATGAAGTCTGACAATCTCATCCACTTCGCCATCTCTTAAAATGTCATGCCCTTCTTAAACGGAAGAAAATGGGCTAACTTAGTCAATCTATCCACAATCACCCAAATGACATTATTCTTCTTACTTGTTAGAGGTAAGCCGGAGACAAAATCCATTGTAATATGTTCCTATTTTTATTGAGGCAACTGTAATGGATACAAAGAATCTGGAGGTTTCTGATGATCTAATTTTACTTTCTGACAGGTTAGACATTTAGCGATAAACTCTACGATTTCTCTTTTCATGTTGTTCCACCAAAATTGATCCTTCAAGTTCCGGTACATCTTTGTACTCCCTGGGTGCATCGTATAACAAGCATAATGTGCCTCTGTCATCAAGCTCTCCTTCAAGCCATCTATTGCTGGTACACACAGCCTGTTTTGAAAATACCACACTCCATCCTCCAGTTGAAAGTCCGATCATTCTCCAATATGGTCTTTGATTCGCTTCAACGTTGAATCTTCAAATTGTAGGTCTTTAATTTGTTAAATCACTTCAGGCCGGAAAACAACATACTTGCTAGCATTGCGTAGTTCTCTACCAATCTCACTTCGACAGGCTAATCATGTATAAAGAAATGGAAATTGTCTAATGCAGTGAGAGTCTCTGACTTTCTACTCAGTCATCTGCCACCACATTTCCTTTCCTCGGATGATACTTGATAGGGAAGTCATAGTTCTTGATAAATTCAAGCCATCTGTGTTGCCTCATGTTCAAATCATGTTGCGTGACCAAGTATTGTAGACTATAATGATTTGAGTGGACCTCAAACTTCATGCCATAAAACTAATGTAGCCACAATTTCAATGCAAACATGATAGCTGTCAGTTCCAAGTCATGGGTGGCATAGTTCTTTTCATGCTCCTTGAGTTGCCTCGAGCCATACGCAATAACTTTACCATGTTGCATCAACATACATCCTAAACCAACTCTGGAAGCATCAGAATATATTACGAATCCTTCACTTCCATCAGGCAATGTCAATACAGGAGTAGTCGTTAGCTTTTCCTTCAGAGTTTGAAAACTAGCTTCACAATCACCGGACCAAGTAAAAGGTACATTCTTCCGGGTTAACTTAGTCAAAGGAGCAGAGATCTTTGTAAAGTCCTGAACAAAGCGTCGGTAATATCCTGCAAATCCAAGGAAACTCCTAATCTTTGTCACTAACTTCGGACTAGGCCAATTAACCACCTTCTCAACTTTTGCTGGATCAATTGCCAACCCGTCTCCTAAAATGATATGACCAAGAAATGCAACCTGCTCAAGCCAAAAATCACATTTTACCAACTTGGCATATAGCCGATGTTCTTTCAACAAGTGCAAGGCTTTTCTTAAATGTTCTGCATGCTCCTCAACACTTAGAGTACTTCAAAATGTCATCAATGAAAACAACTATGAACTGATCCAAGAAAGGAGCGAAAATCTTATTCATTAAAGCCATGAAGCAGCAAGTGCGTTAGTTAATCCAAAAGGCATCACAAGAAATTCATAATGACCATTCCTCATTCAGAAGGCCGTTTTAGGAATATCCTCTTCATTCACTCTCAATTGCTGATACCCAGACCTCAAATCAATATTAGAAAAATATGCTGCACCTTAAAGTTGGTCAAATAATTCTTCAATACGCAGTAGGGGGTATTTATTCTTTATGGTCACCTTATTCAACTGTGGGTAATCGATACACATCCGAAAAGTGCCATCCTTCTTCTTAACGAATAACACCGGAGCTCCCCAAGGTAACACACTTGGGTGGATAAAACCCTTTTCCAAGGGGTCATATAATTGTTTCTTCAATTCTAATAACTCCACAAGGGCCATGTGATAAGGAGATTTACTAATCAGTGCTGTGCCTGGCACAAGATCAATAGAGAATTTCACTTCTTGAATAGGGGGTAACTCTGAAACTTCGTCAGGAAATACATCTAGGAAGTCACATACCACCGGAATCTCTCCGAGTTGTTTCCGTTCTTTCTTCTTTGAGATAAAGGCAATAAAGCCTTCACACTCTTTCCATAGTAGTCGATCCGCCTTACATGTAGAGATAACACGCCTGGGGCATTTCTTCTGATTGCCCTCAAAATGAAATCCATTCCCTAAGTCGAAGTAAATCGTCCTGTTGTAACAATTCATACAGGCACGATACCTCGTGAGCCAATCCATCCCAAGGATCACGTCGAAGTCCAACATCGATAGCAAGATTAAGTTAACTGGGAGTTAACGTCCTTCGATCAGCACATCGCACAAGGGTAGTAGACACTACACTCCACTCTATTACCAACAGGAGTGGACACCACCAACACATATGGTAGCGGCTTAGGCGGCTACCGTAGCTGATTAGCAAGCTGAGGTGCTACGTGTGAACGCGTAGATCCCATTCAAATAATATTAAAGCTTCAGCCTCTGCGATTAGGATAGTACCTTCCACCACATTCATGTCCTCTGCGCTCTCATGAGTAGATGCATAAGCACAGGCGGTCTGGTGATTTGGCTTCTGGCCTTGGTGGGGTTGCTGTGGCCTGCCTTGACCTGTAGAAGCAGCTGGCCTAGATTGTTGGAGTTGGGAAGCTTTGTTCTTTGGGTATTTGGAAATTTGGTGGTCCATGGAACCGCAAATCAAGCAGGCACTTGTCTTTCACTAGCATTGCTCCGTTTTATGTGCTCTATCGCAGTGCACATATGATACACTGGCTAAACTGGAAAGTGCCTTGCTTGCCTTTCAACTTCTTATGCATTTGTCCCCTTGCACCAAAGGACGCATGCCTCTTAGAATCAGTCGTTCGTTCTTCTTGAAGATTATCTTCTGCAGCATAAGCTCAATCCACTGCAACGTCAAAGGTAACTGGTCTCTAGAAGGCTGTCACATGATTCTTATACTTGGGGTTCAGGCCATTGATGAATTGATTCACTTTCTTTTCTTCTGTATTAATCATGTCCTCTGCAAAGTGTGATAACTGTGTGAACTTATGCACATGTTCTGCCACTGTCAACTGCTGCTGTTGCAAAGCTAAGAATTTGACTTCTTTGGCCTTCTGCACATGAGCTGGAATAAACTTTCTCCAGAATTGTCTCTTAAATGTTTCCCAGACCATCGCACTCGATATATCTTTATAGGCATCTTTTACACTCTTCCACGATGTCTTCGCCGCTTTACGAAACATTGAAGCTATAAGTACTACCTTCTATTTATTGGTAGACACCACCGTGTCAAAGAGATCCTCCTCGTGCTCTAGCCACTCATTTGCCTTCAATGCGTCTTCATGTCCATAGAATTTAGTGGCTCCTCATTTTTGAAATTTATCGTAGAGAGCATTGGGATCACTCTCCTTCGGTTGGAAAACGACTTGTTGCTCTACATGAGGTGGAACGGATACTTGACTCTGCAGATCTATAATGAAGGCTACTTGTGCTTGCAGAGAATGGACTGCTTGCAACATCGCAAGGAAGTGATCGTGTGGATTAGGAGGCTTGTGGGGCTACTGAGCCACTCTCATTATCTCCGTGGTTATTATTGGTACCAGATCCAGATGCCATTTCCTGCAAAAGTCAAGAGTCAAAACCCATACACAAAGCGTCCCCGATCAAAAGTCTCCCCAAACACCTCTAATATCAGATTATACAGTCAAATATTTAAGTATCCTCACCACGTTCCTACATGCCTACATGCTTATCAACTAGAGCAACAATCCTCTGATACCATACTATACATATGTCACAACCCAAGCTCAGAAATCAAGGGTTAGTTAAAACCTAATCAGTGACACACGTATTCCTGTGCATACACACTTAAACCTCGTCTAAATGTACACACACAAGGGACCTTCACACGTGCAAACATGGTGTACTTTGAAGATAACTTTGTATAGTGCACAGAAGGTATCATGCATGAAACAGAAAAGGGATACAAGAATAAAAGACAGCAATAACAACAAAAGATAACTATAATTACATTATTTACACAAAATCGAAACTCTGTTTGTACAGAGGAAAAGGACAGTATCTAAGGGATAATTACAAAATGGAGCAACTCCAAGTCATGAAATCCAGAAACATCCCGCACCCCAAAATGAGACCTATGTGCATGTCATATCGCCCTTTGAAGGAGTAATCACATCCACTCCTCGAGCCCAGAAGGGGCTTCTACAGTCTCTGAAGAAGCCTTACCGACTGAAGAGGGGTCGGTAGGGGAATTTGAGCCTGCAACACCAAAGATAACTAGTGAATACAACGATTCAGCAAAGCATAAGCAACAATAAGTTAACACACGTTGTGTCTAAGAGAATAAAGAATAGATAGAATTGCATTGAATTTCAATTTCGTATACTAGGCAGATTGTGCATTTATGAATAAAGCATGCTATACGAATTAATACATGAGGGTACTGTACTATGTAGCTACTACATTTGCCATATCCTCCTTTTAGGGATCTATACATAATGAGGTCACCATCAATCGGGCCAGGGTACGAATGGGTCTCGGGTTCCTGGGGTCCGAAAGCCCCAAGACATAAACACACTATAGCGGTACCATATATGCTACGCCAAAGTGAACTCCGCCGGGTATCCTAAGGCTGAGGCTGAGTATTGCCTGACAATGTTGAGTCAATCATATTTTTGACCTTAAGTAAAACATGCATTATAGCATACATTATCGATACGATACGAAACATTACATAACGTTCACTGTAGTTCATAACATACTCGATTCAATGGTCATCTCAACATATCAAACAAATTGACTGCAATGCTATCGAAAGGACATAATGTCAACCAATACATAGGAGTGGAAGCCAATAATCGTTATCCAAAATGTCATGCACATCGATTGGAAAGAATCAAGATAATTTACTAGCCAACCCTAATCCAGTTACCCAGTATTTCTAACCGTGCATGATGATGTAGCTTTAAGCTATCCGATACACAATTGTCTAGTGTTGCATCGTATCAAAGGGTGTATCGGAGTCACTTAAACCAACACGTATAGAGAGGTGCTTAATAGCTGGACAACACACTTGAATGAGTCACAGCCCTCAAGATCATTCATGTTATTACAATATTCCATTGGACAAGTTAAGGGTACCTACATTCTAACTCGAGGCCCTAGAAGGTCTCTTCAATAACCCTATTCTTTTTCCATTTTTCATGGGGTTTACGACTTAGTCGTGGGTGACTTAAGCCTCAGCTATAGACATCTTATGGCTTAGCCGTAATATGCGCTACGACTCAACTGTGGTTCTCCATTACTGTTTATCCGCATTTACGGCTTAGCCCTGATCTGTTATACGGCTCAGCTTTATTTTGTTCTACGGCTTAGCCTCAGTTAGGGTACGGCTTAACTGTAACACATCACATGGCTTAGCCGTGGCTGGACTGTAGAAGGTCTTCTGAATTTTCGACTCTTTGGATATCCAGCCATAACCTGACCTGTGGCTTAGCCGTAAGATAATTTACAGCTTAACTGTAGCCTTATCGTAGAGTAAACTTAGGTTTTGCAGCTCTCTGGAAAGTGAGCCATAGATAGCTTACGGCTTAACCCTGAGCTTCAGAAAATCATGGGTTGAACCTGTTATATAGAAGACTGTATTGACACAAACTTGAAACCAAGAGGAACAATTGTGTATATTTGGACTCCATAGGGCTGTAATACGTGGCAAACATGCAAGATTAAGTAAGAATAAAAGCAATCATCAACTACCAACACATGTTCATCCAAATCATGCTTATACTTGCCTCAAATGAGCTTTTTCCACGTGAATAGTTGTCTTTTGGCTCAAATTTGATGCCCAAATGCAACTCTAACAATCATGCATTTAAGAAAAGAAAGAGGGAGAGAGACATTGAGTGCATGCAGTGAAAGAGTAGAAGACTACAAGAGACATAGATAAATAGAGTGTCATGACTCAAGCCCTTACCTTCCGACTCACGAGAGACGGATTTTGATGGAATAGATGAATCCAATTCTCCCTTTCTTGACTTTGCTTGAAGAAAAAGAAAGAGAAGAAGGAACTAAGAAAAAGAGGAGACGTTGAGGAGAAAGAGATTCGGTGCATGCATCTTATATGAAGATAAGGATTGACAAATTTATATAAAAGTCCAAAAGTTTATGATAATTACATTTCGGGTCAAATAACCATCCAACGAAAACAAATGAAATCGTTTGCAGGTGAGGCAGTTATGAAAGGTAACGAGTTTGACAAGATACACGTGTTGTGCCAAGATGATGCATGAATGACGAAATCACAAAAAATCTAAAATTACAAAAAAGGGCTCATGCCTACCTAATCCAGGTTAAACTCAACCCAACTACCTATCCATGACACGAAATGAAACTCAAAAGGATAAACCGACAAACAGAAAACTCATTTACTAGGAAATTACTCAAAACACATTAATTAGTCGCTAATCTGGATTAACATGGGTCGGAGTGTTACTCTTCCCTTATCTTTATTTTGTTTCAATTTCATTTTTTAAATGATGGGTATCCTAATCTAAAGGGATGGTTTTAGTTGAAGATAGAAATATCTTCCGTTCTCTTAGTCTTCTGATGATGGAGGAAGGCTATAAAAGTTGTTTCGGGTGACTCCTTTGGCTACAGGGCATTCCTACTTGATCTCCATCATTCATCAAGTATCAAAGTAAGGCACAGAGGAGTTATAAATCCTGTATCTACTGCCAGCCATTAGTCGTGCTTCTTTTCATTGCATATTTGAGTTAGAATTGCTATGGATCTAGGTATACCTATATCATTGGAGATTCGTTTATGATTAATCTAACTGTAGGATGCAAAATCTAATCCGTTAAAACATTGCATTTGGGGCCATTTTAGTTTACATTTGGTATCAACGCCCTTGATTGTTGTTTTCCGTGGATTAGAATTGCGCAAAACTAAAATATGATGACTGTCTCAGCTACTCTGTTTCTTAAACAGAAACATAACAGAATTGAAAAAGAAAAAAAAGGGCAGTGGGCAACGGCGGTTTTCTGGTGCTAGAGAATGCCAATACAGGCACTATGCTGCGCTATGGGGTCGGGCCGGGTTCTGCGCAGCACCCAGTTGTAAAAAAAAAAAAAAAAAAGACAGCCGTTTCCGGCTGCCGGTCTAGACAGCAAGTGAATGGCATCGCTGGCTCCGGAATGGGCAGAACCGGCCATTGGTGCCGAGGGGCAGCTGTCGTCGCTGGACAAATTTGGGAAATTTTTTCCACTTTCTTCACTGTTTTCACGGAGGAGATGATGAATAGCACCGGGCCCAGTCCAGGTCAAGCTGACCTGACCTTAGGGCCCTGCTCAACCCATTGCTGTACGGACTTGATTTTAATAAATCCGACCAGTTATTATGGGCTGCACCAAAATGTGACCTGACTGAAACCCATAACAGACCTCTATTTGAGTGGATCAAGCCTGTAGTGACGCAACAGGACTCGACTTACTCAAACTTCAGTTTGGGCCTAACAGTCTCAGGCTCTCTCTAACTTGAGTTTGACCCTAACCTGTTCTGTCTGGGTAAAATAGACGAGGCTTTGTAGTTCAGGCCGACCTAAGCCAACCTGGTCTGAAATAATTTTTTAATAAAGGTGCCTGGGTGCGGAACTGTGGGTCAGTTCTGACCCAACCAGGCCCGATAGAATCCAACCCATCTGTCTGGGTAATACAAACTCAGGTCAGTTCTCACCTGACCTAACCCGGACCCAACCTGACTTGTCCTGTCAAATAATGAATGGGCACAGTCCAGACCTGCCCTGTTACCTGGCCTGATTAGATTAAAATAATATTACATTATGGATTTAATGTTTAGATTAAATTGGGCAATTATGGGACTAATCTAGACCAATCTGAACCGTCCATCTGACATAAATAAATGAGTAGAATTGATTTACTGCATCAATCAATTATGGTTTTGAGTATATTACTGTAAATTGAATGATCAAGGCATAAAATTGAATTAATTTGTTTAATTGAGCCCTTTTATGATCGATCTAAGTCAATCAAAACCATTAATATGATACATCTAAATGTATAAAACACCTTTAAGATACTAGTAATTTTGTTTTCAACCGGATAGAAAGAAAAATATTAAATGATACCGTATTTTTACAATATTTGGCACATTTGGAATTGGATTTTTTCAATTCACATTCAAGAAAATTGACCAATGATAGAATATCATAATAAATAATGATTGGGTATCGTGCTAGAAAAATTATATTAGTGTCATGGGTTTCATTAATTTACAGTTTTTTTATTAACCTAGTTGTCACAAAAGTGATCAGGTTAAGACAGAATTTGTGATTTGAAAAATTAAAGGCATCCCTAATTGACACAAAATTGCGACTTAAATTGCATTGGTAATTGACCCAAAGGAGGTTATCCTTAATTGAAGTCAGGATAGGACATATCATAGATATAGACATAAATTTACCTTGATCTACACCCAAAGGTGGGATTTTGACATAATTTATTGTATATGTTATGATCTTATCAATAATAGACAAGTAATTAATTAACATATTGTATCTAACCCAAAGGTTGTTTACAATGATGTGAACCTCTTACTTTCATTTAGTTAAGTCCTTTAAATTCAAAGCTTATAGAATTATGAGTTTAACAGTTTTTATATATTTGTTTACAGCTACCTCCGAATCAATGTCTCTTCCCTCCTATTTGGGTTCCATTTCGTAGTTGGATGATTCAAATTATCAAGATTGGTTAGACATGTTGACCCTAACTTTAAGTTGTCTAAACCTGGACATGGCCTTAGAAGAACCTATGCCTCCTGCTCTCACTGATCAAAATTTTCAAGCAGATAAGACCCACCATGACAAATGGCATAAATGTAACAAGATTTGCCGACACATTATTTTGACCTCAATATCAAAAAGCATTAGAAGGTCTATTGATCTAAGTGGACAAGCTAAGGAACTCTTAGAATCAGTGAAGTCACAGTTTGAAGCAACTGATAAAGCACTAGGGGCCTCCTTGATGAATCGTTTGACAAACATAAAATATGATGGGACCAAAGGGGTTAGAGAGCACATTCTGCTCATGTCAAACATAGCATCCAAATTAAAGGATGTTGATATAAGCATTTCGGATGGATACTTGATCCAATTCATACTGGACTCTCTTCCTCCTGCCTTTGGCCCGTTCAAAGTGGCTTATAATCAGAATGCAAATCGGTGGACTTTAAACGAATTAATTGCACGGTGCGATCAAGAGGAAAGGAGACTTAAGGCCGAAGGACAGCTGATGGTAAACTTAGTCTCCCATTTCAAACCGTAGAAAGGTCCAAAAGGAAAGAAGAAGCCTGTCAACAATCCACTGAAAGTTGAAAAACTGGATACTAAAAAGGGAAACAAATGGAAAAAGTCTGATAAGTGTCACTTCTGTGGCAAGAAAGGCCACTTCAAGAAAGAATGCCAGAAGAGAAAGGCTTGGTTCAAAAAAAGAGGTAAGAATAGGCATTTATCTCTTATATGTGAAACCAACATTATAGATGTCCCATCTAATACTTGGTGGGTCAACCCTAGAGCAACTACTCACATATCTAGTTGCGTGCAGGGATTCCTTTCAACTCAAAGTCCAAGTGATGGTGAGAGAACTATCATTATAGGGAACCGGAAAGAAGACAGAGTGACGGCAATTGGCACCTATAGGCTAGTGTTGGACACATGATTCATCTTGGACCTCCAACATACCTTTCTTGTTCCAAACATTACAAGAAACTTAATTTCTGTTGCAAACCTATATCAGGACAGTTTTGATTTTAATTTTGGACGTGGGATGTTAAAACTTTTCTTTAATAATTTGATGATTGGAAGTGGTTTATTGTGTGATGGTTTATATAAATTAAAGTTAGATCCTTCTGATACACAATCTATAACCACACACTACATTTATGGAGTAAATGTTGGCATAAAGAGAGGGGCTTTAAAGGAGAACTCTTCTACTTTGTGGCATGAGAGGTTAGGGCATATCTCAAAAGAGAAAATGCTTAGATTAGTGAAGGATGGATTATTACCAAATCTTGACTTCACTGACTTTGAAGTTTGTGTTGATTGTATCAAAGGCAAACAAACTAGAATAGTTATGAAAACAGCCACTAGGTGTTCTGATCTTGTACAATTAATCCATATGGATATCTGTGGAAAAATAGATATACCCTATTTTACCAAAGAACAATATTTCATCACCTTCATAGATGATTATTCGTGATATGGATATCTTTATCTTATTAAAGATAAGTCTAATGCATTGAACGCCTTTAAGGTATTCAAGGCAGAAGTAGAAAAGCAATTAGATAAAATGACCAAAATCGTGAGATCAGATAGAGGTGATGAATATTATGGTCAATATACTAAAGTAGAACAAAACCGTAGTCCATTTGCACGATTCCTAGAACAAGAATGCATTGTAGCCTAATACACAATGCCTGGAACACCTCAGCAGAATGGAGTGGCTAAAAGAAGGAATAAGACTCTTATAGATATGGTTAGGAGTATGGTCAGTAACACATCATTACCCGAATCTATTTGGGGAGACGTATTAAAGATGGCAATGTATATACTAAACAGAGTTACTAGTAAAGCGGTCCCTAAAACTCCATTTGAGTTATGGACTGGTAGAAAACCAAGTCTAAACCATTTTAGAGTCTGGGGATGTCCATCTGAAGTATGGATTTATAACCCTCAAAAAGGAAATTAGACCCAAGAACTGTTAATGTAAGGACCCGAATCTCACTAATCTTGATTTACGTTAATTAAGCTCGTTCTATATTAATTGAACTCGATTAAGGCTAATTTAAACCAAAATTATCGGGTTTGGGCCTCGGATAGAGAGTTGGGCGGAGTTCGGCCCCACTTTATTAGTTAAGGGCCTTTTCGTAATTTGTCCTTGCACCTCTTGGACACCTCGTCCATTTACTTTTGTGTAACTTTTGCGTTGACCGTATTTCGTGTTGGGCTCGAGTTGATCCGGACTCATCCTGGGCCAATTGAGGTCCCTTTGGTCTAAACTGTAAATTATCTAGAACTTATGGGTTTGCATGTAACTCAAGGGAAAAGTTATGCTAAAAAGAAAGCCTAACGTGCTTTCTTCTCTTTCCCTCGTTCATCTGTAGAAGCTCGTTTTCCTCTTCAGATTTTCTTCGTTCTCCATCCCTTTTTAGGTACTAATACAGTTGAAGGGGAGTCTTTTTCTTCTTCCTCTTCCTCCTCCCTGAGCCACTTTTCTGTACTATTCTCTTCTCCAAACTAACTGTTCAAGGTAAAGATCCACCTCCATTTCATGTATTTGGAGTTATGAGAGTCATGAGGAATCAATCTACACGACATGCATGTGGATCTAAACCCCATATTCCACACTTTCATGTTGTATTGTAGAGAACCCATTCGATTTGGAGTATTCTCTCTACCCACATGACAAGAAGAGTTAGAGAGAGGCTAAACACTGGTAACAAGGCAAGTACTTGAGCTTATATGCACTGCATGTGTTATTTGTTCATTGTATGTTGAGTTAGTTCTTCCAATTTTCCCACTGCAGTCTCTTCTCAATGGGTGTGTGAATTCGGTTGTCACTTGGGTGCTAGTGGGGTATGAATCAAGTGGGAATGGTAAAAGTGGGAATAAAGGGTGTGGGAGTATAGAACACCTTAATGGGATGCTACTAGTAAGTCATATAACCCCCCTCCTAATATAGGTTCTATACTGACTGAATCGGAATTGAGCTACAGAACTGTATTCAGGTTTCTGAAGCTTACGGCGGAGCGATGGCTAAGCCATGAGCATCTACGGCTCAAAGTCCAGAGAGCAGCAGAATGGGATTTTGTACTACGGCTCACTTACTGCTACGCCGTGAATTTCACTACGGCTAAGCCGTATCCGGCCCGTACCCAAGCCGTAGGCCTTCCGACGGCGAGCATTCCAGAGAGCTCATATAACCTAGTTTCTTCTACGGTTTGCAGACGGCTGCACCGTAGAATACACTACGGCTAAACCGTGACCTCCCCGTAACCTAACCGTAGGCTTAGCACGGCTAAGCCGTAGGCCAACATATGGGTGAATCGTACATGCGCCGAAAATCCGGATGAATTCTGATACCCCCTCGGCTAAGCCGTTGCCTTGTATACGGCTAAGCCGTAAGAACCCAATGAATGTAGGATGTTAGGAACCTCAATGATTTTGTAGGACCTTATATTGGCACCCTCTTACCTCTACACGGGCCCGACGGTAAGGACACATTAAGAGGATAAATGAATTCCGGATGATTCCCCAAAGACAAGTCATGGATGTTGGCATAAGAAGGGGTGTTCTTTACGTACACAAGGCAATACCAAGAAGTGGCAACACATTGACACCAGACGTCTTATGAATACATTGTGTTGAATGTCCTTGGGGATCAGGAGATACTACTTCATCTAAATGCATTCATATTGTTATGCTATACTACCTTCGACATGATTTGTTATCGAATTCACTTCCTTTAGCAAACCCCGAGGCAATTCAGACCTGAGCTTCTAATGAGTGCGTGTCTGACAAGTCAGAGCTTTTATTGAGTGTGTGCTTACTAGCCAAGGGTATAGCCGAGGCTCGGGCCTTTGTAGCCCATATGCATGTGTTTCGTTTGATCATTCGTCGCTCTGTGATTAACTATTCCTTATGTATGTTATGACTAGTATGATTGACTCCGAGTCGGCACCACTTAGCTTGTGCCCTTTGGGTATATGTATGTCACCACTGCAGTAGGTTTACGGAGGGGTTGTCGACGCTTCTCGGGAAGCTAGCTTGATCCACTAGTGACCCATACGATATGTATGCTCCCTTTTGGGGAGAATAGAGAATCGTGGTTGCCAATCAGTATGTATGATCTTTAAATTGTAATTCCTCACTCATGCATCATGTTTAGTGATTGTTCTTGTTAATGTATTATGTTGTATTAGTTTCACATGCCTCAGTACTTGCTTAACCGTCGTGTTAACAGTGTTACCCTTGGTATTGTAGGTCCAGAATCAGAATTCAGTCCCAACGCGGACAATGACGCGCCCCCGGAGGGTACCCCAACGGTACCTCGGGGTGTAGACGAGTGGAAAGATAGCGACGTCTTTTACTAGCCATCCTACGGAGCGCGTTGCTTTTTGGGAAATATCACTACTATGCTTGGACCTTTTGTATCACTCCTTTAAGTAGTGTTTTTGGAATGTAATTTAAAGACTTTAACACTATTGTATATATATATGTTTACTTATGAAGGTTAACAGATTATGAACTTCATGTGCTCTTGATAATTACTGAGTATTTCACAGGATCTCGCTTATGATAAGTTATGTTTGTACGTGTGTCAGCATACCTCACACGTTCCTGTGGAATCTCCTTTGTAGGAATTCGTGCATAATTCTTCAGGGCACGGATTTCTACGGGATTACGTATCCACACCCTGGGGGCCCACGCAAATCCCCAAATTCCCGGGATCAGGGCGTGACAATTAATGGATATTTTATAGGATATCCGAACAGGTCTAAAGGGTATAAATTTTACTGTCCTGACCATAGTACAAGAATACTAGAGTCCAATAATGCTAAGTTTTTGGAAAATTATGACAACAGTGAGAGTAGTAAAGCCAAAAATGTTCTCTATAAAGGAATTAGAGATGAGCTTGTAATCTCTTCTCTAGGTGGTTTGGTAATCCCACTTGATATAGAGTTATTCTCAAAATAGACTGTTGAACATGTGCCCATAAATACACAACCACAACCAACTATTGATCAACCAATTGTTCAAATAGAACAATTACATCTTATGGATAATCCAGATGAATTGAGGCAATCAACTCGTGTAAGAAGACCTGCTATTACGGATGATTATATTGTGTATCTAGAAGAAGTGGACATTGGAATTAAAGAAGATCCAAAAACTTTTAAAAAAGCTGTTAATAATTTGATTATGAAAAATGGTTAGAAGCTATCAATAAAGAGGTAGAATCCATGGGAATTAATGAAGTCTGGGATCTCGTTCAATTACCTGAAGGGTCTAAGACCATTGGTTGTAAATGGGTCTACAAGACCAAAAGGGACTCTAAAGGGAAAGTTGAACGATTTAAGGCCCGACTAGTAGCTAAAGGATTCACTCAGAGAGAAGGTATTGATTATCACGAAACCTACTCTCCGGTGTCTAAGAAAGACTCGTTCAGAATTGTGATGGCACACGTAGCTCATTATGACCTAGAACTATATCAAATGGACATTAAAACGGCTTTCCTAAATGGAAATTTGGAAGAAGTAGTGTATATGGAACAACAAAAAGGATTTGTTCAATAGGGTACTAATGGAAAACAGGTATGTAAGTTAAAGAAGTCAATATATAGGCTGAAATAAGTTTTCAGACAATGGTACTTAAAGTTTAACCATATTATCACATCTTTTGGTTTCACCAAAAATATGGTAGACCATTGTATATATCTTAAGATCAGTAGGAGCAAATTTATCATCTTAGTCTTGTATGTTGATGACATTTTACTATTCAGTAATGACCTTGGTATGATTTATGAAACTAAAGTTTACCTTGAGAAAAACTTTGACATGAAAGATATGGGCAAAGCAACTTTTGTAATAGGAATTGAGATATTAAGAGATAGATCTCAAAAATTACTTGAGTTATCTCAGGAAACCTATGTCAAAAGCATTCTCAAAAGCTTTTGTATGGAAGGAAGTAAACCTCAAAGTTCACTAATTTCTAAGGGAGAAAAGTTTAGTAAGGAACAATATCCTATGACAAAATTAGAGAAACTTGAAATGACAAAATATCCTTATGTGGCAGCAGTAGGGAGTCTAATGTATTTTCAAATTTGTACAAGACTAGACATTAGTTACAATGTTGAGCAGATACCAAAGCAATACAGGGATGCCTCATTGGGTTACCTTAAAGAAGGTGATGCGTTACCGCAACGGCACTAAGAGATACATACTCACATGCTAAAGATCCAATAAATTGGAGGTTCTCACATGCTAAAGATCCAATAAATTGGAGGTTATTGGATATTCAGATTTAGACTTTGCTGGCTGTCTCGATACAAGAAAGTCCACCTCAGCTTACAGCTTTTTGTTGACGGGAGGGGCTGTCTCATGGAGGAGTGCAAAGCAATCAATAGTTACTCCATCCACCTTTGATGCAGAGTGTGTGGGATGCTTTGAAGCCATAGGTCATCCATTATGGATGCATAATTTTATTATCGGACTTAATATTATGGGCAATATGCACGAGCCAATAAAGATTCATTGCGACAATGATGCTGTAAGGAGGTTTGCGCAAATTGACAAGTCTTTCAACAAATCAAAGTATCTAGAGGTCAAGTATCTTGTACTTAAGGAAAAGGTGCGAGATCATATAGTGTTAATTGTAGGAGCTCCATCAAGACTGATGATTGCAGATCCTTTAACGAAGGCATTAGCACCAAAAAATTTTGAAAGCCATGTATTAAATATGGGCTTGTATGAGATGCCTTGTAATAGTCAATAATGTATGACACTGTTTATTGATCAATGAAAGCAAACGATTTTGCAATTTTTACTTTGTTCTGATATTACATGTGTTTTTGTGAATGAAGTGAGAATATAAAAGTAATATGACATTATAACACCCAATTAAATAGGAAGTCATATTAAAGCATCCTATTTTACCATCATTAAAGAACTTGGTTAGGAAAGAATAATTAGTGTTGTAATTGTGGAAGGAAACATGTCATCAAAGATGTATAACCGCCTTAGTTTACATTAGTAAACTAACCTAATCACAGATTAAAGGCCTTAGAATGAAAGTTTGGAGGATAACCATTTTTTTTAATGATGTGCATCGGTTAGAGTTATTTTCAAAATTCATTGTTTTATAAAATGAATTTTAATCAAGAAAATTTTTGGGATATGTGATAGCCATATGGGCCAAGTGGGTGAATGTTGGAAACCCAGGTGGTGGTCCATATGACCATCACCGTTTCACTGTTTCAACTTCTTTCCCATAACGGTCTCATCCCTTATCTTCGTTTTGTTTCAGTTTCATTTTTTAAACGATGGTTATCCTAATCTAAAGGGATGGTTTTATTTGAAGATAGAAGTATCTTCCATTCTCTTAGTCTTCTGTTGATGGAGGAAGGCTATACAAGTTGTTTCGGGTGACTCCTTTGACTACAGGGCATTCCCACTTGATCTCCATCATTCATCAAGTATCAAAGTAAAGCATAGAGGAGTTATAAATCTTATATCTACTGCCGGCCATCAGTTGTGTTTCTTTTCGTTGCATATTTGAGTTGGAATTGCTATGGATCCAGGTATGCCCATATCCTTGGAGATCCGTTTATGATTAATCTAATCGTAGGATGCAAAATCTAATCCGTTAAAACACTGCATTTGGGGCCATTTTAGCTTACACAATAATCTGCGACAACAGCAGTCACGGCAATGGCGAGTGGGCTACAATAATAGTAGCAGCGGGTGGCGATACACCTCCTCCCTCTTCTTCGGTGGCGGTGTTAACAGGCCACGACAGTAGTGCAGCGAGTGGAGGTAGTGCTGCTGATTCCTCACCATTCTCTATCCGGCGAAGGAGAATGCGAATTCGGATCCTCATCTATTTTCTCTGACCAAAATTCAACCGGTCTCAAAGCAACCAACCAGAACTCCCGAGTCCTGATTTGATCCTCTCTTTCCTCAAGCACCACCAATCCGAGCCAAGAACCTAGGCTCCACCTCTCTGCGGCCCTTCTTATTTTCTGAGAACAAGCTTGAAGCCTTTCTACCAAGGGATACTCTGCAAGACTAAGAAACTCAAGTGCTACAATAGCTCATGCACAATCCAAAACCTGGACTGTCTTCTCAAGCAGCCACGCAAGCACCAAACCCAAGGCTCTGATACCATTTGTTGGGAAATATACGAAGGATCTGCGATTAACCACGGCATGCACAATTCACACAATCTCAAACAATCAATCAAGCAACCACAAAGAAATGATACACAAGCAATTACATGGTTTGGCCAAGATGCCGACATCCACAAAGAAAAGTACACTCAATTCCTTTCTCTTCCTGCTGTACGTTCAACACAACTCCACCTCCTTAGGGTTTAGGGTTACACATCATATTAATATATAAATTCCATTCTTTTGGTGACCAAGAAAACCCATACATAATGACTAAAATACCCCTAACTCTGGTTTTGGCTAACCTAGATTACCGATCTGGTTAAACGGGAATACAAGACAAAACCCAACACTTTTAAGATTATAATGCACATAACACAACAAAGAGAAGTTTTAACTTTCATGCTTGATCAATTTGTAGTGCTATATTCTGAAAAACAAAGAGATATCAGAATTTAAAAATGAATCTGAAAATCATATCATAATTGCAATTTAGGAAGAAAAAGAATTAAGATGTACGGCAACAGATTTTAATCATCAACTCGATCTCATCACGTTAATGAGACCGTAAATTGTTAAGATACAAAGGAATAAGATGTGCTTATACATGGATGGATAGATAGAGAGAATGTAGCAGTAAATCATTAACATTAATAGCAGAATAATATTACTCAGGTATTCCATATTGCTACTCTGAACTGTAGAAGCTCAAAAGGCTGGAAAGGCCTACCACAACACAAGTATGCCTTGAACGGTATGTACTACTTCAAACACGTAAATTTTGATTTGCTAATGTGTCAACCTTTGCATATAAAGCAATTACCCAACGCAAGGCCTTGTTACAGCGTCAAGGAGAGAAAAACGCCGAGACCCATATCATCATACCGGCCCCAATGTAATGCAGTATTTGTCAAGTGATAACTGTAGAAGATTGAAAATAGTAGCCTACCGTGTTCTTCGCTTCATAAATTTTATCATTGTGAAATACCTCTAAAAAATCACGTTGGTGCAATAGTTGAAGGGACTAAGCAAATTCCACAAGTGACTCCTTTCTTGAAGGCAAATTTGTACAGGGGAAAACGTATGCACTGTCTAACCTCACTTGTATGATCAGAAAATCGTATCCAAATATCCTTACAATTTTCTTATCTTGATTTAAAATATGATGATGATGGCATAGATGAGTCTCTGCTCTCTTACAACTAAAAAATCAGCTCCTGTTTTGACTACTTAAAAGATCACTTAGAGCCCCATTATCTTTGCTAAAGCTAGATTTTCACCATTTGACTCCAACTATATTCTTTGTACTAAGATTAGATGCACTATCAATGAGTTGACCATCTGGTTCCAAATGATAGATGATCTATAGGTTGAAGCAAGGAGAAAAAAAAGAATATGTTTAATGAGCTAGACTGTCGAACTTGTGCAGAAAAAGAAGTGCAAATTCCTACAACAGGTACATAAAAGTGAATCCTAGGAAAAGAGCATGCCCCATTTGCCTCATTTAACAAAGCTTTCTTTCCAAATGGCCAAGAACAACCAAAGGAATCTCCAAAGGCACAACATCTCTGCATTATAGTGACAGAAAATTTAATAATTGACAAGCAGGCAGTAAGGATTGGACATCAAATTCTACACTTCAATTCTGGAACAAAAGTAATTTAATAATTTCATTTGCGATTGCAATTACTAAATTTCTAATCAAAAGGATTAGAAAAAAATGTATATCATTAACAAAATCAACAAAAAGTTATTTTAAGAATTATTAAAAAATTATAAATATAAAATAATAGGTGTCCGTTTAGGAAGAAAATTCTAGCTCTACCACGTGAGAGGCAAATGTTACAAGGTTTGAATTTATCAAAGGTGGCCCAAGTGGAAACCATGGAACTCTCATATAAGGAGAATATTTTTCATTATTAGGAGAGGGATTAAGAAAAATACCGTTAGAGGATGTGATAAACGTTGAGAAGGAGAAAAGTTAAGAAAGGGTAGTTTTGGAAAATGGCTAACTTAATAAACATAAAGGGTATTGTTGGAATAAAATCTAAGTTGGTTAAAAGCAAAACCTAGAACTGAATACATGGTAATGTTCCTTTAAAGTTTCTTTCACAATTTAATGACGTGGTGCTCTATCATTGGTTGGAATAGGGTTTTGCACTATACTATGGTAGAAGAACGCTGCACCCAAGCCCCTCTTAGTTTGGGGATGTTATAAGAGATTATCATTAGTGCATACCCCCCTTGGGGCTCACGTTAGATATGGAAAGTAGTTTTGGGTTAGAATTATGCTATATTGGGTTGCTTGGGGAGGAAGCAATCGTATTCTCTAAATAAGATCCCTCTCCATTTTCATTATGTACACATTTCTCATTCAATAAAAAGAGCACCTCTCTTTCTCCCTCTACTCTCTCCCCCCCTTCTTCTTAAACACGCTATTAGCATGTTGCCTCGATCTTTGTGTAGGAGAAGATAGTTGCCACGCTCTTTCTCTATTTTTTTCTTTCCTCGCGTAGGCCACGTTATCTACTCCGTGTACGATCAACGTGCAAAAAGCAATTTCATAAGAGCTTCTTCTGCCATTCTTTCTTCTTTTGTTATATTGTCCTTGTACGATCAACATGCAAAAAGCAATTTCATAAGAGCTTCTTCTGCCATTCTTTCTTCTTTTTTTATATTGTCCCTGTATGATCAAGGTGCAAAAAGCAATTTCATAAGAGCTTCTACTTCTGTATTTCACGAGAATCCACCTTATTGACTCATCTTGCGTGCAACAAAAGCCCTACAATCAGTCAAAGCTTACTTGACAAAATCAAGGTGCCAATCTCCTTTATATGATATCTTGCGCATCCATAGTCCGATCGCAGATCTGTTTGAAATTACGGCATGCTTAGGAGCAGATCTACACGGTAAAAGTGAAAGGAGGTAAATCTAACGGTAAAATAATTTCATTATTTATATTCTTTTATTAGTTTAATATTTATATATACATATGTTCCTATTCTTATTCCTTTCATTTGGATATGAATGTTTATTTATTTATTTATTTTAACAAGGGGAGATCAATAATTGATCATAAATAAGAACCTGAAGTTCTATATTAATTCGGACTTCCAGTTCCATAAGAACCAGAAGTTCTTTTTAAATCCGGACCAGAAGATCCTTGGATTATTAAAATCTGAAACCAGAAGTTCTCAGATCCACAATATGGACTTGAAAATTCATATTTCTAATCAAACCTGAAGTTTGATATTGAGATCCATAAATAAAATTAGTAGGCCATAATATCAAGCCCAAAGCTTTGATAGAACCTAAAGTTCAAAAATTAAAAAACCTGAAGTTCTAGCCATGACCCCGCAGTTCCAAATCAAGCTAGAAGTTTTGCCAAAACCTGTTGTTTTTGGATTATTAAAATTGATAACCTGATGTTATTCAATTTTAAATTGGCCAACTTGATCTGATATGGCTCACTCCTTAATTTATTCTGAATGCTTTAAAATTTTTATTATTTATCTTTTATCTTTTTTGTATATCAATGATCATGTATATTTTTTCTTTCCAGCTCTTGCATAATGTCGAATTTAACTAAACTTGAATTTAAAGCCTTTAACATTACCGGGGAAAACTACTTATTCTGGCACTTGGATGTAAAATTACACTTGCAATCTAAGAAACTTGGAGAGATGATAAAAGAAGGTAATAAAGAGTTCCCGGAAAATAGGGCATTGGCCCTTATCTTCTTACACCATCATATACATGATGACCTCAAGAATAAATACCTTATAGAGGAGGGCCCAGCAGGTCTTTGGAAATCTCTGAAAGATAGATATGATTACCAGAAGATGGTATATTACCGGCAGCTCAGAATGAATGGCTAAACCTACGATTTCAAGATTACAAATCGGTATCTGAGTATAACTCTGCTTTTTTCGACATTGTTTTCCGGTTAAGATTGTGTGGAGAAACGATTACGGAAGAGCAGATGTTAGAGAAAACGCTGTCCACTTTCCATGCATCAAATGTAATGCTGCAACAGTAGTACCGTGAACTGCATTTCTCTAAATACTCAAAACTAATTTCTTGTCTCCTTGTTGCTAAGCAGAATAGCAACGTCTTGCTAAAGAATCATAACTCCAGATCAACTGGACCTTGGCAATCCCTAAGTAAATGCCAATTTTAATTCCAACAGAGGCAAAAGAAAGGGGCATAGGAGAAACAATCCCTCCAGAAGAGGTGACAAAAGAAACTCCTCACGACGAGGATGATTTCGAGGTCCTCCCAATAAAAATTCAAAAACCACCAGGAGTGGTCTGATCCTCAGAAACAACAAAATCCAGATCAACATCAGAATCCACCGAATACTTCTGCCCACCATTCTGATGACCCTTGCTACATGTGTGGAAGAAATGGGCATTGGTCACGTTCTTGTCATGCACCAAAAGATGTGGTAGAACGATATAATGCATACAAGGCCTCTATTCATTCTGCAGAGTTAAATGATCTGGAAGATTGGAATTGAGATACAGTCCCACAAAATGACAATTACCAGTTGGATATTACAAATTTGGAGACTAGAGATTTTTTTTAAGACGACAATGGCCAATCTATAAGCAATGAGGCATTTAGTGTTAAGATCGGAACCCCTCCTGGAATGTTCTAGAAGACCAAATAAATATTTTTAGAATATCTATTTAGAATATTTTTGAGCTATTTACCTTTTCATGGATATTTTATGTTGGATGATTTATTTTTCAGTTTCTTAATTTTGATAAACCTTTTTATGGATGTTTTTGTGATGGATGACTTCTTCTAAATTTGACGAAATTGCTCTTATGTATTTTTTTAACCATGTGATTGCTTAGTTACATTTTCTTATTATCTTTTGTTTAAAGGTATGAATCACAACAATGAGGATACTTACTGTTTTGTTGATAGTGCTACAACACATACCATTCTGAAAAGCCAAAAGTTTTTCTTAGAATTGGTATTCAATCCACGAAATGTATCCACCATAGCTGGCCTTGTGCAAATAATTGAAGGCTCCGGAAGAGCTCACATAACGTTATCTAATGGTACTCATTTATTCATTAAAGATGCATTGTTCTCCAGCAGTTCCCGAAGAAACTTGCTCAGTTTCAAAGACATCAGAATAAATGGATACCATATTGAGATTGCTAATCAGGGTAACAGGGAAATGTTCTTTATCGTTACTAGTATTGGAGGCCGGAAGCAAATACTAGAGTGTACTTTCTTCTGGTTATATTATATGACAATATCAATCGTCGAATCACATTCGGTTTTAAGCAAAACCAGATAATTAAGCCTGAAGCTTAAACCAACCCCGAAGCTTAGCAACCCTCAGGCTTTATTGCTTTGGCATGTTAGGTTAGGGCACCTCGGAGTTGCCATGTTAAAGAAAATCATTGATAACTCTGTTAGGCACTCTTTAGACAACCATAGATTGACCATACCTAATGGATATCTATGTGTCCCATGTTCACAGGAAAAGCTAATCACTCGACCTTCCTTCATTAAGATTACATTAGAATCCCCATCCTTTCTCCAAAGGATACAAGGCAACATCTATGGACCGATCAATCCACCTAGTGGACCTTTTAGGTATTTCATTGTTCTGATTGATGCTTCTACCCGTTGGTCGGATGTTTCCCTACTTTTAACTAGGAATATAGCCTTTGCCCACCTATTAACATAAATCATTAAACTTAGGGCTCATTTCCCTGATAATCCTATTAAGTCTATACGACTTGATAATGCGGGCGAGTTTACATCACAAGCCTTCGATGACTACTGTTCATCTCTTGGCATTGTTGTCGAACATCCTGTCCCTCATGTCCATACCCAGAATGGTTTAGCTGAATCTCTGATTAAGCGCATTGAACTTATTTCTATGACTCTGTTGTTATAGTCCAAATTGCCAGTTAGTGCTTGAGGACATACTGTGTTACATGCATCAATGTTCATTAGACTTCGACCCATAGCCTACCATCCATATTCTCCTACACAGCTTATATCAGGACATCAACCTAATATCTCTCATTTGTGCAAGTTTGGTTGCACTGTTCTAGTCCCTATACTTCCCCCCAGTGTACTAGGATGGGACCACAATGTAGGTTGAGAATCTATATCGGCTATGACTCTCCTTCGATTATTCGATTTTTAGAACCAATAACAGGAGATGTTTTTTCTACTCGTTTTGCTGATTGTCAATTCGATGAGATAAAATTCCCACCATTAGGGGGAGATAAAGAACGTATTTCCCACCATTACAGGTTCTTTTGCAGGAACAATACGTTCCTAAAGAACGGCATGAACTAACATGGAATGCTTCCACTTTATCTCATTTAGATCCATGTACTTCACAATGTGAATATGAAGTCTGTAGAATTATGCACTTACAAGAAATTGCAAATAAATTACCCGATGTATTTAACGATGGAGCAAAGGTAACCAAGTCACATATTCTAACTATGAATCCACCTGCTAGACTTAATGTCTCTGTAGGATAAAGTCAAAAAATAGAGACAGAAGAGTTTGTAATACACCAAAACGTGGCAGACCTAAGGTTTAAAGGATATAGCTCCGCAAAAAAAGAGAAATATACAATCATCATGTCCTCCCAAAGATACACTTAACACTCCTGAAGAGGTTCATAACACTCCCGAAGAAGCTATGGAAAAATCCACTCTCTCTAGAATAACGAAAGTCCTTGATGAGACTATAAAAGCCCCCGAACAGGCATTTGTACCGGATAATGAATAGATCTCCATATTTTACAATTATTCAAGAGAGAGATGGGATAGCAAAAGAATTGTCATCGATGATGGATTTGCATATGTGGTAGCTATATAAATATCAATGGAACATGAGGATGATGATGGGGATACAGAACCACGTATTATAAATAAATGTCGACAAAGGAAAGCTTGACCAAAATGGGAAACTGTCATTACAGCAGAGTTAGAGTCTCTTAATAGACGTAATGTATTCGGACCTATAGTACAAACCCCAAAAGGTGTTAACCCTGTAGGTTATAAGTAGGTTTTTGTACGAAAAAGAAAAGAAATGAATGAAATTATTAAATACAAGGCAAGACTTGTGGCACAAGGTTTCCTGCAGAAACCTGGAATTGATTATGAGGAAACATACTCCCCTTTTATGGATATAATGACATTCATATATCTGATAAGTTTAGCAGTTTCCGAAAATTTGGATATGAGACTCATGGATGTTGTGGCCGGTTATTTGTATGGGAACTTAGACACAGAAATTCATATGAAAATCGTGGAAGGATTTACTTTGCCTAATGCAAAGCGCAAGAGTACGTACTCAATACAATTGAGACGATCATTGTATAGATTGAAGCAATTCGGAAGAATGTGGTACAATCGTTTTAGTAAATATTTGTCCAAGGAAGGATATGAGAACAATCCTATTTGCCCTTGTATCTTTACAAAGAAATCTTTAAAAGGATTTGCAATAGTGGTAGTCTATGTCGATGACATAAATTTAATTGGGACTCCAGAAGAGCTCAAAATAACTGCTAATTATTTGAAAAGGGAGTTTGAGATGAAAGACCTTAGGAAAATAAAATTTTGTCTCGGCCTACAGATAGGGAGAAGTTCTAGTGGAATGTTAGTCCATCAATCTAGCTATACCAAGAATGTACTGAAATGCTTTTGTATGGACAAAGCACATCCACTAAGCACTCCCATGGTTGTTCGGTCTTTAGATATAAACAAAGAACGATATCGTCCAATTGAAGATAATGAAAAGGTATTGGGTCCAAAAGTGCCATACCTGAGTGCCATTGGTGCTTTAATGTATTTAGCACAATGCACTGACAGGACATTTCTTTTTCAATGAATCTACTTGCTAAATACAATTCTACGCCAATGCAAAGGCATTGGACTGATATTAAATATATCATACGCTTTTTACGTAGTACAATTGATTTAGGACTCTTTTATTGTAAAGATTCCAAGTTTGTAGGATATGCGATTCAGGATATCTCTTTGATCCTCATAAGGGTCGATCACAGACAGGTTATGTATTTCTTAGTGGTAATGCTGCTATTTCTTGTCACTCTACTAAATAAACTTTGGTAGCTACTTCTTCTAATCATGCTGAGATTTTAGCCCTTTATGAAGCCAGTGGAAATGCATATGGCTAAAACATTTAATTTAGTATAGTCGTAGTTCTTGTCAATTGCCTCTTAGTACAGGTACCCCGAGCATTATCTACGAAGACAATGAGGCATGTATTCAACAAATTAAAGAAGGATACATTAAAGGTGACAAGACAAAGCACATTACACTAAAGTTCTTCTTCACACATGAGCTTCAGAAGAACAATGAGATCGAAGTCAAGCGAGTTTGTTCAAATAACAACTTGGCTGATTTGTTTACCAAGTCATTACCAAAGTCAACATTTCAAAAGCTTGTATATGAGATCAGCATACGGAGAGTTTATAATCAAACAATGTAAAGGGTATTGTTGTCAGGGGAAGTGTAACACTCCGACCCAGCTTGACCTCGTTTAGCACTTAATTAATCCTGTTTTCGTTGTTAATTGTGTTTTGCTTGTGTTTTGGGTTCGTTGCGGGTCATGGATAGGTAGTTGGGTTGAGTTTGACCTAGATTAGGCAGACCAAGCCCTTTTTCGTAATTTTAGCTTTTCTTAGACATGGTCATTTTTGCATCATCTTGATGTCAACACGTGTCTTTCGTTGAGCTCTTTAACTCTCGTAACTATGTCATTTGCAACCGATGTCGTATGATTCCATTGGACTCGGATTTGACTCGAAATGTAATTTGTCATAACCTTTGGCTCGTATGTAAACGTGCATCTTTGTTATATATATAAGGGAGATCCGGCCATTCTATAGACTCACGTTCTCTCTTTTCTCTCACTGTTCACGTGAAGTTCTCTCTCTCCCTCTCCTAAGTTCTCTCCTCCATCATCGATCAAGCCAAAAGTGAGGGTTCTCTTCATTCTCTTTCATGCTCTGACGATTGGATTGAGGTGAGTTTTGGGTTCTCTTCCATCTCCCTCATCTCATTCTTATTCTTTTCGTTCTATGGTTTCTTGATCATGCTCTTAAGGATTCCTCCTGTTTCTCATGCATGCATGTTGTAGTGGTTGACGTTTGGTTGTGTTTGAGCCCAAGGACTTCAAGTTGTGTAATTGAATTCAAATAAGGCAAGTATAACCATAATCTATGAGAACCCATGTTAGTATTTATTTGATTTTGGTTAATTCACATGAAATTGCATGGAAGACGTGTTTACAGGCCAATTTGTTAGTATTCCCTCTTTCTTTGTTGGATATTTGCACTTCTGATATCATTACAGGTTTTCTATACTTGATTCAGAATTTGACCCTGTGCATGTACGGCTAAGCAGTATGCCACTTACTGCTTAAAGTCCAGATAAGGTGAAAACCCAGTTTTCTTCTACGGCCAGGACACGGCTAAGCCGTATATTGCCTTACGACTAAGCCGTACCTCAGCCGTGACCCATCCGTAGATCAGTACAGGGTGCCTTCTTCTGGATTAACTGAAAGCAAGCAATTGACAGTTTCCTCCTACGACTCAGCCACGGCTAAGCCGTAGAACAAAATACGGGTGAACCGCACTTGCAGATGAACACTAAAGGGAACCGCGGGGAAGCCGCAGTGCATATTACGGCTACGTCGTAAGATGCCTACGGCTAAGTCGTACATTCACCTACGGTTAAGCCGTATCACCCCTGGAAAAATGAATAACAAGAATAAGCGTAAGAAAAAGACCTATATGGCCTTCACGATAGAATGTATAGACTTGCCCGATGGAATATGATAAAATGCGTGAATGATCTCGAGGGCTGCAATCATTCATGTTCGTTATCCAGCTGTTAAGCACCTCCCCATGGGTGTTGGTTCAAGGGACTTCGGTGCACCAACCGATTCAATGCAACACTAGACAACAGTGCAACAAATAACTTAAAACTACATCATCATGCACGGTTAGAAACACTGGATAATTAGATTAGACTTGGCTAGTAAATGACTTGGATTCACTATGCTAATAGTTGCATGCATGACATGTTGTTTGTCACTTATTGATCTCCACTCTATCGCATGATTACTTGTTTCAGATACTTTCACATAGTTGTTTCTTTACCTTGAGTATGCATGGATAATTCACGTATAAGACATGTTCTAAGATATGCACGTATGATATGATTGCCACATCTACTTAGGGTTTTCATGATTGACTCTATATGGTCAGGCACTACTTAGCCTCAGCCTTAGGATCCCGACGGGGTGAATTTGGTATAGTTTTCATGGCCTTGCTGCAGTAAGGAAAACTCTTAGGGAACTGGACCCCAAGAAACCGAGACCCATTGTACCCTGGCCCGGACAATGGTGTTCTTTGCACGATATAAGATCCCTCTTTTGGGAGCATATGACAATGTAGTCGCTAACTAGTTATGTACACAGCATATACACATTGATTCACATGACATGTTTACTTCTTGCATGACAACCTCAGGGTTTTCATGATTGACTCTATATGGTCAGGCACTACTTAGCCTCAGCCTTAGGATCCCGACGAGGTGAATTTGGTATAGTTTTCATGGCCTTGCTACAGTAAGGAAACGTCTTGGGGAACCGGACCCCAGGAAACCGAGACCCATTGTACCCCGGCCCGGACAATGGTGTTCTTTGCACAATATAAGATCCCTCTTTTGGGAGCATATGGCAATGTAGTCGCTAACTAGTTATGTACACAGCATATACACATTGATTCACATGACATGTTTCCTTCTTACATGATAGCCTAGTATACGATGTGCCCTATTTAATTTACATGATGGTTTTTTTATTCTATTAGACACAGCGTGCGTTAACTTATTATGGTTATACTTCGTTGAATCGTTGTATTCATAGTTGTTTTTGGTGTTGCAGGCTTAGATACCCCTGCTGACCCCTCGCCGGTTGGCTAGACTCCAGCTAAGACCCCTGAGGCCCCATCCGGCCTAGACGAGCGGATGTGATCACTCCATTGGAGAGCGTCTTGGTCATGCATGGCATAAGAGTCTTCCTTTCTTGAGGATTGTCATATTTGTATTTTTCATGACTTGTACATATTATTTTGTTCATTTTGTAAAAACCTTCAGTTATTTATATATGTCAGTTCGGTTTTCGTATTCTTTTCTTGTACTGTTAGTTTGATGTTTCTGATATTTACAGCTTCCACATACATGTTTTGCACGTGTGAATGTTCCCTTGTACGTGTGCATTTAGACCAGGTCTACGTGTACAGGCACGGAAGTACGTGTGTCATCGGTTTGGCTTTTGCTAACCCCCGTACCCTAGGCTCGGGTTGTGACAGGAAGTAACAGATAAAAGATAGGCATCTTGAAACTTACTACTGAGGACATATGTGCGCTATACTCTTTTTTCTTCTCTAGGTTTTATCCCACTGGGTTTTCTTAGTTAAGGTTTTAACAAGGCAGCATTATGCACATCCAACACCAAGTTAATGATCTTGCAAAACGTTGTACTCTTTTTCCTTCGCTTAGATTTTTATCCCATTGGGTTTTTCCTTTGTAAGGGTTTAATGAGGCAACTATCATTGAATGGTGGTCATTCAAGGGGGAGTGTTATAAGAGATTATCATTAGTGGATGCCCACATTGGGGCCCACGTTAGATATGGAAAGTAGTTTTGGATTAGAATTTTGCTATATTGGGTTGCTTAGGGAGGAAGCAATCTTATTCTATAAATAATATCCCCCTCCCCCTTCATTATGTACACATCTCTCATTCAATAAGAAGAGCACCTCTCTTTCTCCCTCTACTCTCTCCCCCCTTTCTTCTTAAACAGGGGAATATTTTTTTATTTTTACGTTGAGGGATTGGATCTGGAGACAATTTGGTGAGGTGAAGGAAATCTAAAGCCAAAGAGGAAATGACCAAAGGCATTTTGGGTATTTTGCAAAAATGAAACAACAGCTTGCCAAAAAATCCCAATTTCTAATTGGTTATCCTAATTTGAAACTTAAATGAAAACTAAAGTCCTGATTTTGAATGTAAAACTCTTTTTGTTTTGTTTTGAAATTTGGGAAAATTTTGAGTCCTATTTTAAAATTTTCCCTAATAATAATCCAAAAAAAGACAAGGTATCAAGATAGATAATATATATTTTTTATAATAGCTGTATCACAAAAAGACGTGTTTCGAGTCATGAACTTCTTTGCCAAAAATAATAATAAAAAATAGAGAGAAGTCATGCTTTCAAGTCAGTAAAACTGTTGCATTCTATTACAAGTTTCCAACAACATAGAATGCCATGACTTTTCCATAAATTTTTGAGTCTATATAAGTCAAGATGTTAAGGGCTTGTTTGACAATGGTTCATGCAGTGGATTTCCCGTTGGTTTTCCTCAAACTCGAGGAAAATCGACATTTGGGAAACACCTTAATTGTATGAAAAGCTTTCTCTTTATACATAAAATTTCTATAGAAGCACAGAAACTTTTGATCCGACCTCCTCCCATTAGACAGACACTTTCCGCGCATCAGTGGAATTGTGGGTGAACAGTAATAAAGGCAATAATATGCTATCACATTTTGGGCTTTTGGGAACATACCTTATGGGTCCAAAAATAAAAATGTAAACTGTCCATCATCTCTAGAAGGCTCAAAATGGCTAAGGTGTCAAATTTCAGCTGTTGAAATTCAATATATTTTATGATATTTACAAAAGGTCCTCAACTTTAGAAAGTATTTTTTAATTTTTGTGGGAACCACAATGAAAATCCAAACCATCCATCATCTCTAGAAGGCCCAAAACTGATAAGAGTTAAAATTTTAGTGCTTAATTCATTGTGGATTACAAAAAAACAGTAAAAACTTGTGACCTAGGTTGTAATATATGCAACTGCATGATCTATCCTTTTTACCAAATATGGATCCTTTTGTTGAGAAATCCATAGTGATGAACCTACTGTATAAGAGGAATGAAGGAATACTCGGGATAGAGAAGAACCCTCTATGTTGTGGTTGTTTTCCAAATGTGCCCTAAGTAAATTTCATAAATTGAATGATTAAGGTGGTTCTAGCTAAACTAATATATATTGGACATGGAGTTTTTTATTTTTTTTATTTTTATCTTTGTCAAATTTAGTCTTGCATAAGTGGATTCATTGTAATAGAGTTGGATTGGAATTGAATTTAGAATATAAAATGAATTGTAATATGTAATATATAATATGTAACAAAGCTTCAATTCAAAACAGGCAGTGATTTGTGGAAAGCTTCAATGTGATGCATTTGAGAATACATTGTAAACAAATCCAAATATGTAAGGCCCACATTTGTGCAATGCAGAAGTGTTCAAAAGTTTGAGGAATGCATCTCATGTTTTGATTGATTGTTTAGGGTTGCAAACGGGTCACTTCCGGTCTGAGCCAATGGTGGAACTAGACCCAAAACCCTTAATGAGAGGATGGGGTTGGACCCCAAAACCTAAATAGTTTCGGAACCAATTTCTTGAACCTACAATTGGAACCGTTAATGAGAAAATAGAACTAAAATCAAAACCAATTCAGTGTATGGGGCTAGTTTGGGTTCAAGTTTGTGTAGAAAATGACACTAAGATTAACTCATGCCCAAATTGGCTTACGCAAACAGTCAAAGAGACAGGTATGAAACAACAGCAGTCTCATGCCAATACCAATGAGAATGACTGTCAAATTCAGAGAAAAATCACTAAAATCCTTCAAATTTTACACAACTTATCCTACAAACAACATTTTCTATTTGTCGCGATCAAGAGATAACATGAAGACTTCATTCAACTAACCATGGATTTATACAAACACAAAAAATTCCAAGATTTTTTTTCGTAAGAGCTCTAGGTCAAACAACTCTTTGAAACAACGGATCAAGTTTGAAAAGTTCATGTGATGGAACCAAGAATAGCTATGACTGACGAAAACTATACTTGGGTAAAACCTAAGTGGTCAAGGCGAGTGTTGGTGCTGATGATCTTTAAAAGAAAATGTGTGTGTACAAATTACAAGATCAGATGGTTGCTTGTTTGGTCATTTACCAAAGTTAGGCTTGTACCTAAAATTTAGACCATTTAATATAGGGAGCTTTAGCCAAAGGTCCCTCGATATTTTCCCCAAATATCATAGGTCTAACAAAATATTTAATGCTACGTTAGATCCCTAAGTTAAAAAAATAAGAGTATTTTTACAAAAATGACCTCATAATTATTAAGTATGTATGTTTGAAATTCAACGTTTCAAAATCACGCTATTTTCATTTTTCTGTAACTCGAGCTTATAGACGACAAAAATCTCATCGCATCCAGCAGATTCTTCTCCATCAAACCACAAAAAATCGAGAACCTAGAGTACAAATCTAAGAATCTTCTCCATAGTCTCGTCCAAGGATTGCACTATCAAGTAAGTAAAAAACTATTCAAATCAGAGAATGATTCCTACTATTAATGTCTAAAAATAGATCAAATTAATCTGTTTGTAACTTGGATTAGTTAAGGTTTTTGGTAATTGTATTTGTTACCTGTGTATAAAACTATATCAATATATAAAATAATTATCCATGTGATTTATATTTCATTTGTTTCACACAAAAATATAATAGTAGATAGATGAAATCTCTGTTAAGACCATTGGTATTTTATAAGTTGTGTTAAATAGTATTATACCAAACAGATGAAATTGTTTTTAAATTTCATTATACTAAACAAATGAAATCTATTTTTAAACTATATGCTTAAGAAAAAAGTGAATTTATGATCTTTCCACAACCATTTGACTACAAAAAGATGTGTGGTTTTGTTTGTAACTCACACAATTAAATTCAACTCATAAACTTAACATTTATTCATGTACTTTATGAAATAATAAATAGATGCATTCATCTGTTGTAACAGATAAAATTGTGGATTTAACAATTCTATTACATAAATAGATGAATTCCTCAAGCTTAAGTAGTTTATGGTGTTTTACGATTATATTTGTTAGTATAATTGATATTTTATCTGTTCCACACAATAGTATAATAGCAGACAGATGAAATCTCTATTAAGACCATTGGTATTTTATTTGTTGTGTTAAATGGTATTATACCAAATAGATGAAATTGTTTTTGAATTTCATTATACCAAACAGATGAAATCTATTTTTAAGCCATACGCTTAAAAAAAGTGAGTTTATAATCTTTTCACGTCCATTTAGCTAGAGAAAAATGTTTGCTTTTATTTGTAACTCACACAATTAAATTCCACTCATAAACTTAACATTTATTCATGTACATCATGAAATAATAGACAAACACTACAACAACATGCACTTTTGGCAACGTTATTTACCGACGCTTTTATAATTTTGCCACTAAAGGGTATTATTTACCAATGCATATAATTTTCGTTGGTGAAAATTAGACATTTACTGACGTTTTAAATAAACATCAGTGAAAATTTGATATTTATCGACGTTAATAAATAAAATGTCGGTAAAATTGAAACTTTTACTGACGTTCATTTAAAACGTCAGCAAATGTAATTTTCACCAACGAAAATCATATCCATTGGTGAATAATAGTCCCAATTTTACCGATGTTTATTTAAAACGTCGGTAAATGTCTAATTTTCACAGATGAAAATTATATACGTCGGTAAATAATAGCCTTTATCAATGAAATTATAAAATCATCGGTAATTTACATACTTTTTTACTTATTATTAGAAAAAAGAAAAAATTTTTACCCACATATAAATTCATTGGTAAAAATTGTAAAACGTTGATAAAGGTTAATTTTATTCAGCCAAAATTATTATACGTCAATAAAGTTCTAATTATTTTTTAATAATATTTGCCGACGAAATTCATCTTTTGACGACGAAAAATTACCGTCGGTAAAAATTTTATAAAATTTCGCGCCACGCTCTTTCCTGTTTTCCAGTCCCCTGCCCCGTTTTCATTTATCTCTCTCACTCTCGATCTGATCTCTCGCTCTCTCCGATCTGGGCTCTCTCTATCTTGCTCTTTCTCTCTGATCTCTAGGTTTTCTCTTTCTCGCTTACTCTTAGCTCTCTTTGATCTCTCTGCTCTCTCTCAGTCATTCTCTCTCTGCTCTCTCTCTATCACTCTCTACTCTCTCTACTCTTTCTCTGCTCTCTCTCTCAGTCTATCTCACCCTTTCTCGATCTCTCTCTGCTCTCTGCTCTTTCTCTACTCTCTATCTCACAATCGATCTCACCCTCTCTCTGTCTTTTTCTGCTATCTGCTCTCTTTCTACTCCCTCTCTCTTCGTCAATCTCACCCTCTCTAATCTCTCCTTCTCTCGGTCTCTCTCTGCTCTCTCTTTCTCAGTCGACCTCACCCTCTCTAATCTCTCCCTTTTTCGGTCTCTCTCTGCTCTTTTTTTCTCAATCGATCTCACCCTTTCTGATCTTTCTCTCTCTCAGTCTCTCTCCACTCTCTCTCTCTCAGTCGATCTCGTCGATTTGATCTCTCCCTCTCTCAGTCTCTCTCTCTGTCGCTCTCTGCTCTTTGCTCTTTCTCAGAGTCGATCTCACCCTCTCTGATCTCTCCCTCTCTTGGTCTCTCTCTTGTTCTCTCTGATCTCTCGATCTCTCTCTGGTCTCTCTCTCTCACTCTCTCTAATCTCTCTACTCTCGCTTTCCCTGTGCTCTCCCTTTGCTGGCGAAGAGGAAGCATTAATCCGGTGTCTCCTCCGATTCAAGAGGAAGCATTATTCTGGTGTCCCCTACGATCCAAGCACCGGTGTCCAAATCCAAGCATTAATCTCGTCTATACTCTCTCCCTCTCCCCTCCCTGCTTGGACCCCTCTCTGCCATTGTTGTCAAGGTAAGTCTTTTCTAGTTTTTTTTTTTTTTTTGTCTTAAACCCTTACAATTATTGGAGTCAACATAGAAGTAATGGAACTGTGAATATGAGAATTTGCGGGAATTTCTAAGTAAGACTAAACTTTTGAGAAAAGTAGCAATTTTAATTTCAGTTCAGTACTTTTATTTTAGTTGTTTACCACTATTATTTTCAGTTATACTACTGCCTTTATGTTTCTACAATCCTACTTTTATTTTATTATTTTATTGTAGTGTCTACATTATCTGTTGTTGGAATAATTTTGCTTATTATCTTGTCTAGTTTAGATTAGGGATTTCATGGTTTTATGGGTGTCTAAGTTGAGATTCAGATATGGAAAATTTGGTTCCAAACCTCAACTTTTAAAAGTTTTTCACTGTTATGTTAAGATTCTGCACAAGTTGAAAATCTGCAACTTTTGGCAGGTTTTATCAAAAAGTTTTTGATTCAAAACCTGATCAAACAATTTTATTTTTATTTGAAATCATGAGACTTGGGAAGTATGATTTTTAAGAGCTGAAATAAAGTGGCCCAAATAAGAAAAAGTGCAGAATTCTGCAGCATATTGGTCAATAGTCTAGTTTTTAGGAGTCCATAACTTTTTTGTTTCTTAATACTTTTCAATCATTTTTTTTTAGTTTCTCATGCCTTAGGACTTTAAAATCCATAAGTTATATTTAGATTTACGGTGTCATAGGTCAGTTGAACAAAACCATTAAAAAGGGGCTGTACACTGGTTTTCATACTTAGAAAATCTTCAGCTTATGTCATAAAGTCATAGATTGTTAGGAATGTGTCTTTCATGCATTAATTCATACATATCATGCACTTTTGAATTGTTTTGAGCATTGATTTAGGTTCTGAAATAATTTTGATTTATATATTTTTATTGTTGAAATAGTACTATCGTATTTTCTTTTTGCTCTCTATGATCGATCCAGTAATCACTGGAATTTATTACTACATTGGAGATGCTAGACTTGGAGTTTCGCAAACAAATTTGTGGTGCCTTTTCCAGGGAGCGCTTAGTAAGGTCATTTTCTAACTTTCTTGGAATAGGTTAGTTTGCATTTTTTGAATTACTAGGTGTATGCATAAATGAATTACCAACCAAATTGGAATTAGGGTTTTGCATGGAAAGCTAGAAGCTCACTTGTTTTTTAATTAACTCTGAAAGGGTATTAGTTTTCCAAAATTTTCTTTTCCTTTTTCTTTGAAAATTAGTTTAGGTAAACTCTTTAAGAAAACAGTATAGCCGAGGCTAAAAACTACATTCTTTGGTTGAGCTCAATGTCCGAAGAAAAGCCTTTGTCCATGTGTAACACCCCAACCCCACTTAGCCAGGTTAGACTCTTGTGGTTAGCGTGTTTTTGGAGGTTTTTCTTGAGTCCTTGTGTTTTATTATTATTGGGTTAGGTTTGGAATCTTGGTTAGATAGTTGGGTTGAGTTTTACCTGGATTAGGTAGCTTCGATCCCTTTTCCGTAATTTCAATTGGAATTGAGTTCGTCATTCCGGCGTCATCTTGATGTCATCGTGTGTCTTTTGTAATACTTGTTCTTTTCTATAACCGGCTTGAATCCATCTAGAGTCAGTTGAAATGTGTTAGTACCCCTTTGACTCGAATTGTGAATTGTATAACTTTTAGACCTGGTTGCAAGTGGCTAAAATATATATATAAGCCACCGCCTCTGTTATTCATCCTTATCTTTTTCTTCTTTTTGTTTCTTCTACTTCATCTCTCTCTATCTTTTTTTCTTCTTCCAGCTAAGTCTTGTGGTCGGCATCAAGCTTCGATTTCTAGCGCCGAGCTTCTTCAATTTGAGTCCAGGAACATGTGTAGCTTGAGTTTTCGTCAGCAAAGGCAAGTATAAATAACTACCGGTTGAATACATGTTGGTATGCCATGATTGTTATGATTCTAGCTGTTTAGTTTGTGTGTATATGCATAACAGCCCTTTTGTAATTGTTTTCACTAATTATGAGAGAAATTGAAAGAAACTAGGAAGCTCTGGATAGTCTGTGTTTCAGAAGATTCTGATACATACAGCTAAGCTTACGGTTGAGCCGTGTGATTCACGGCTCATAGTCTAGAAGGAAGAAAAGTCCTACTGCTAGGGGTCGGCTAAGCCGTGTAAACTCCTACGGCTAAGCCGTAACCTCCCCATGACCTAGCCATAGATCAATATAGGGTTCAGGTTTGAATTTTCTGAGTTAACTGACAATTGACAATTTGTAGACCTTTTACGGGCCAGCCATGTCCACGCCGTGAAAAGTGCTACGGATAAGCCGTGCCCTAGCCATAGAACAGAACAAGGCTGAGCCGTAGAACAAAATACGGTTGAACCATAAATGCGGATGAGCAATGAGGGGAACCGCGGCTGAGCCGTAGTGAATATTACAGCTAAGCCGTAAGATGCCTATGGCTAAGTCGTACGCTCACCTACGGCTAAGCTGTACAACCTCGGAGATAAAGTAATAAAAAGGATAGGTTAAATGAAAGACCTTGTAGGACCTTCAAGGTAGAATGTAGGGAACCTGAACATGCCCAACGGAATGACCTTATCGCATAAATGAGCGTTTGGGCTGTGACTCATTCATGTGGGTTGTTCGTTTGTTAAGCACCTTCCCATGGGTGTTGGTTTAAGGGACTCCGATGCTCCGAATGATACCCTGAGACACCAAAGTAAGAACAACCGAGATCGGATAACTTAAAACTACATCATCATGCACGGTTAGTGACAATGGACAACGGAAATCAGGGTTAGCTAGTACAAGATCGTGACTCCTGCAAGATAACCTGATTTGCATTGCATTGATCGCGCTAAAAAATGACGTGGAAAATGTGTAATGGATTCGATGTCCGACATTCACGTATTTCGAGCGTTAAGAAGAATGGGAAATAATTACAGTTCATCATTAATTTCCCTTTGTTTACATGGGTTCAAGTGCCCTGACCGCAGGGATGCAGGTTGTTTACATGCATTTTGAAAATTTACAATCCCTCCCTCAAGTCTTAGATGTGATCTCAATTTGGAAAATACAAGAAAATGTACATAAGGTGGAAAAAAATGTGAAAAAGAAGAAAAAATGGGGGGTGACCGTGACCCGCGGTCACTGCCCCATTTCAGTGACCGTGACTCACCCACAGTCACTAGGGCCTTCCAGTGACCGTGACTCACCCATTGTCACTGGGGCCTTCCAGTGACCGTGACTCACCCACGGCCATTGGAACCTGTCAGTGACCGTGGGTCACGGTCACTGGCAAACAGTGGCCGTGAAGCCACTGTTTGCCTCCATTTTTTGTGCTATTTGCGCTGGTTCTTTCTTGGAATTTCTTTCAAGTGTTGGGACTCCATTTTCATGACTTTTGAGTGGTGGACAACCATCAAGAAGATCACATTTAACCATGGAATCAATCGAAATCTCTGTAACTCATCATTCGTGCTTAAGGACTGCGTTTTTGTTTCAAGTCCGAAATGGGCAAATATGAAGCAGGAGTTGTGTCATTTTGAACCTATCATTTTCAAGGAACAAAATGAGGCCTAGAGAGACTTCTTTCACAACTCTTGCAATGGCTAAGAAGCCCTACGAATAAGAGAAACAGAGGTGACAATGTCATCCTCTCAGAAATTGCCGACGTACGAATATAGCATGTACTTTGGCCATTCCACTTCCTTCTCTTCTTCTGAATTTTCTTCCTCACCTTCAAAACAAAGAAAAGAAGGTGGGAATGGTCATGGAAGTGCTACTGGAGTTTGCTTATTTGTTGCTTTAAGTGCTTCTTTCTTTGATTTCTTTTCTTTTCTTCTTTGTGTATGTGTTCGTCCCCTTTTGCTTCAAAATTTCAATCTTTTATAGACTCCCAATCAGTTTTGTGCAGTTTTGGGGAGTTAATAGCAGTTGTGGGGAGTTGGATTTTTGAAGAGGAGTGGAGGGAAACTGCCCAAAATCGTGGGAAACATCTTTTGAAGGTCCGTGATGGCAAGCCCCGGTCACGGACGAGGCCCAATTTTGGGTTTTCGCGTATGTTGCCCATTTTCATCTATTTTGGGCTCAAACGAAGTCCGATTGCCACGAAACTTTGAGGGATGCTTCTTGACACTATTTTCTGCATATCATCAAAATTTCAGCCCGTTTTGACTTCGGGAAGTTGGTCAACTTTTTCATTAATTGGGTCCCGGTCACGGACAAGGCCCACTTTTGAAACATTGCATATGCGATCTATTTTCAACTGTTTGAGGCCCAACCGATGTCCAATCACCACGAAACTTAGAGGAACACTCTTGACACTGTTTTGAATGTGTCACAGAAGTTTCAGCTCTGTTTGACCACCTGAACATGGTCAACTTCCTTTTGATTGTGGGCCTCGGTCACTCCCATGGCCCATGTTTGGATTTTTGCATATGTGGTTTGTTTCCGCCTGTTCGGGGCCCAACCGGTGTCCAATCACCACGAAACTTCGAGGAACACTTCTTGACACTATTTTGAGTGTGTCACAGAAGTTTCAGCTCTGTTTGACCACCTGAACGTGGTCAACTCCTTTTGAATGTGGGCCCCGGTCACTCCCATGGCCCATGTTTGGACTTTTGCACATGTGGCTTGTTTCCATCTATTCGGGCCCAAACGGTGCCCAATCGCCACGAAACTTGGAGCAACACTTCTTGACACTGTTTTGAATGTGTCACAGAAGTTTCAGCTCTGTTTGACCACCTGAACTTGGTCAACTCCTTTTGTTTGTGGGCCCCGGTCACTCCCAAGGCCCATTTTTGGATTTTTGCATATGTGGCTCGTTTTCATCTGTTTGGGGCCCGAACGATGTCCAATTGCCACGAAACTTGGAGGAACAGTTTTTAACACTGTTTTGAGTGTGTCACAAAAGTTTCAAATCTGTTTGACCACCTGAACTTGGTCAACTTTCCAGTTGACTTTTTATAAAAGTGGGCGCTTGTCTCAGCTGTTTGAAGCCCAAATGACCTCGGTTTGATTTGAAACTTGGAGGGATTGACGTCAAGAGCATCTTGGAGTATTCATCCAAATTTCATGCAGTTTGGATTTGAGGAAGTAGGATTTCAAACAGTGGCCTATTCATTGCATGCGTTAAGTCACTATTCACTCCACATTGAGATAGTTAGCCTGTTTTCTATCCGAACAGCCTCCACTTGACTCGAAATTTTGGGAGAATAACTTGGGGTATTCTTTGAGCATTCGTTCCAAATTTTATCTACTTTGGCTTTCTGGAAGTAAGATCTTAGCTGGTGACCCCCAAATTCAGGATTACTGTCCTCTAAGCTGACATGTAATGAAATTTAGACCAAACGGAGTCTTTTCGACTTGAAAATTTGCAAGTATCTTCTGAGCATGACTGAAGCTTCGCGCCCAAATTTCATCAATTTTGGACATCGGGAAGCAGGACTTTGGTTAGTGACTCTAAGAGACATATTCTGTGTTTTTTTCGGGTCGAATGATGCCGTTTTGTCTTGAAACTTTGCAGAGCTTCTCTCAGTCATAACTAGCTTTGTCTTCATGAGGTGTTACTCTACGTAATATATCATCACTTCGATATGTAGGAATACCGGGTCTCACAGTGATTCCCAGGATCTGGCAAATAACCTCTGAAGCCTAAATTAAGCTAAGATGAGGTGTCTTCGCTGCAGTATTTGCAATTTTTTTATGGGTCAACACATATTGACTTCGGTCTGGCCCTCTTATTCACATGGTACGCGTTCTGTGCTGGGGCAACGATTGGATACTCCCTGCAGGCTATGTCCATGGTTAATGCTGGGCGGAAACAACAGACTCCATGTTCGATACTTTCAGTTTGATTAATGTTAATTGATAAGCCTTGACCTTTGACATGTTTCATGGTACTTGTTTTATGGTACTCATTATACCTTCTAATATGGTAAGTTTAAATTGTTTGATTTGATAAGTTTGACTTGTTCGATCTAAGTGATATGTATTCCTTCACTTGAATAATGAACATATGATCTGTATGTATGATCTGCACATATATGATAAGCATGTATATGATAAGATTTGATATGATATACATGGCTTACTCAAGTTCTTGTATATGATTGACCCTCTATGGTCAGGCACTATTAAGCATAGTTTTGGCATAGTTTTCATGGCCTTGCTGCAGTGAGTATACGTTTTGAGGAATCCTGGCCCTAGGAACCCGAGATGCATCTGGCCCATGGTGTTCTCATCACGGACATAAGATCCCTTTTTGGGAGCATATGGCATATGTAGTAGCCACCTAGTATAGTAGCTCTGATTTTGATTCGTATGGGATGCTCTACTCATTGCACGATTTGCCTAGTACACGGAATTGACATCTTATATGACCACCTGTCACTGATTCTGTTAGACACAGCATGTATTACCTTTATATTGTTTATACTTTACTGAGTCGTCGTACTCACATATTGTTTTTGGTGTTTCAAGTGTGTTAAGTTCGGAGTTAGTTCCCGATCCCTCGAAGATCAACCTGACTTCAGAGGAGATCATAGCGACCCCAATGCGAAGGGGAGTGGGTGTGATTGATCCACTCCAGTGAGTGCCATGCATTCCTCTTTGCTGCATATTAGTGTCTTGTCGATTGTATATGTATGCATTGACTATTCGCTTTTGTATTTATTGAATCTTTTAATGCTCTTTTGTGCACTGATACTTTACAGCTTCCGCATACAAAGTTGCACGTATGACAAATCCCATGTATATGTGCACCTAGACCAAGTTTAGGGGTACATATACGGAAGTACGTATGTCCTTGGTTAGTTGTTTTTACTAACCCCCGATTTCTGGGTTCGGGTTGTGACACCATGGAAGGGTGACAACTTGTTTGTTCAAGGAATTGGTCCTTCAAATGGGTCGAGACTTAGCTTCATAAGTGCAAGTTGCTAGTCTAGGTGTAACGCTTAACTTCTGGTTTTGAGGAATAGACATTTCTTTCTTTTAGATTGGACTATGGTGTTGCATTCAATTAAAACATATTGCCATATATCAATCTTGTAGTTTTTTTGTCAACGATGCTAAACATTATCACACCATGGTTATTAGTACCTATTGAGAGTTTTGTTCCTAATATTTCTAATTGCTTGTGATTAGGTCAGCTATGAACAGGAGTTGGATATTAAATTATTAGAACTGATTTAGTGTAGAGTACAAGGCTGGGGTGAACTCATTTATTGATTTTGCAAAGGTGAATTCGAACGGGGCAGCGGTCACTAGGTGCCCATGTAACGATTACTGTAATCGTTGGAGGCATGATTATGGAATCATGAGAAGTCATTTGCACATTCATGGAATGATGGTGTCATACCAAAAGTGGATAGCTCATGAGGAACCTATAGTTCAACTCGATAATTCAGATGAGAGCAAGGATGAATCGGAAGAAAATCAGAACGAATACGATGAGTTGATGAGGACCATCATAGGGGAACTTACTTAGAGGAAGATACTCAAGAAAGAGATGATGTGTAGGATTTTGAAAGATTGTTGTAGGCTTCCCAACGTGGCCTGTACCCAGGATGCGAGAGCTCAGATATTCTGTCAGCTTTTGTTATCAGAATATTGCATGTGAAAGTCGAAAGTGGGTGTAGCAATAAGTCATTCGATAAGGTCCTGCAGATTTTTAAGGACTTTTTACCCAAAGGTCATGTGGTACCAGCCTTAGTTTACAAGGCGAAGAAATTATTACGTGACTTGGGCATGGGATACAAGAACATAGATACCTACAAACATGATTGTGTGTTGTATTGGAAGGAAAATGCTCAATTGGATAAATGTCCAGAATGTGAAGAGCCTAGGTACAAGGTCAATGATGGCAAGAGAAAGAAAATCCCTCATAAGGTGCTCCATTACTTCCCATTGACACCGAGGTTGCACAGATTATATATGTCAAGGAAGATAGCCATAGATATGAGATGGCACAGTGAGAAGCGCGTTTATGATGGGATAGCAAGGCATCCGGCTGACTCCGTGGAATAGAAAGAATTTGATAAGAAATATCCAGAGTTTACCCAAGAGACACATAATGTGAGGCTGGGGTTAGCCACCAATGGATTCAACCGTTTCAGTAACATGAGCACCTCCTATAGCATGCGGCCTGTCATACTTATGCCTTATAATTTGCCACCATGGACATGCATGAAGGAGCTATTTTTTATGATGTCATTACTTCTTCCTAGACCAAGCTCACTGAGAAACGAGATCGATGTATATCTATTGGTTGATGAGTTGAAGGACTTGTGGGATAATGGTATATCCACTTTTGATGCCTCCACTAAACAGACCTTTCAGATGCATGCAGCTGTGATGTGGATTATAATGTGTATGGTAACTTGTCTGGGTAGAGCACAAAAGGTTATAACGCTTGCCCCTCATGTAACGACAGCTTGTTAGGGGTAAAGTTGAAAGATAAAATTGGGTATATTGGCCATCGAAAATACTTGGAACTAAGCCACCAATGGCGTAAAAGCAAGGCCTTCAACGGTCAGCCTGAGCATGAAAAGAATTCTTTAGATTTACCTATGCAGAAGGTATTAGACCAGCTAGAAGAACTAGTGCCAGTCAAGTTTGGCAAGAATAAGAAAAGACATGTGACTTGGAGAACTGAATTGGACAAAGAAAAGCATCCTATTTGAATGGTCCTACTGGAAGTGCAAAACACTTCAACACAACCGTGATCCTATGCACATTGAGAAGAACATTTGTGTAGCTTTGGTTAGAACAATTTTGGGCATAAAGCACAAAAACAAGGACACAGAGAAAGTACGTAAGGATTTGAAAAACATGGATATCAGGCCAGAGTTGCATCTAGTGGAGAGGGGCGATGGATCCAGCTTGAAGCCACATGCCTCTTACACTTTGAGATCAAAATAAAAAGATGAGTTTTATGAATTCTTGAAGTTGATCAAATATCCATACTGCTATGCGGCAAGCCTCTTAAGGTGTGTAGTCTCGAAAAATAGTAAATTGTCTAGTTTAAAGAGCCATGATTGCCACATCCTTATCCAACGCATCATTCCTATTAGTATGCATGGCTTTCTGAATAAGGATATTTCTTCAACATTGTTTGAGTTAGGCTCTTTTTTCCAAGACCTCTGCTCGAAAACACAGAGAAACGATAATTTAAAAAAATTGGAGGAGCAGATAGTTTTAATATTGTGCAAGCTGGAGAGAATTTGCCTCCTGGTTTCTTTGATGTAATAGTTCATCTGTCAGTTCACTTACCGCGCGAGGCCATGCTTGGTGGACCGGTGCAATATTGGTGGATGTACCCAATAGAAAGGTAATAACTAATGACCATTGATAATTATTTATTTATTAGTGCAATTACCTTGCATTGAAAATCATAATTGTTATCATTGGTTGTTTAAAGGTTTCTGAAGACCCTAAAAGGGTACATTCGCAACCAAGCTTGGCCAGAAGGTTCGATCGCTGAGGCTTACATTGTCAAAGGGTGTCTTACTTTTTGTTCAATGTATTTAAGGTAGACTGATTGAGTTAAATGTTATGGTGATAGTGGCGAATGTGGCCCAGGGATGTAAGTATTTAGACAAATTGTCCGTCCAATCGGACATATTATTCCCTTGAAATTTTAACATAATAACTCATTAAGATTTATAACATTGAAAATGTAGGATTTTCAACACCTACGATTAGAGATACGGCCCTCGAAACTGATCGAAATGGGAAACACCCTCGAAACTGCATACCGGGGGGTCAAAAACGGGAAATTGCCCTAGAAAAATTGAAAATTGGCATGTGCACTTTGCTTGAGGGTAGAGTAACTTGTAGGAACTGACGGTTTGTAAATCAGACTCCCGGTTAGAAAATTGGAAGCAAAAACCTACGATTTTCAAGACTTAGACTCGAAAATTGCCCATCAAAGGGTCAAAATGGGAAATGGCACCCGAAAAATAAAAAATCAGCATAAGCACTTTGCTCGATGTTAAAGTAACTTGTAGGAACTAATGGTCTGCAAATCAAACTCTCGGTTAGAGAATTAGAAGCAAAAACCTACGATTTCCCAAGACTTAGGCTCGAAAACGGCCCAACGAGGGGTCAAAAATGGGAAACGGCCCCAGAAAAATAAAAAACTAGCACGAGCACTATGTTCAAGGGTAAAGTAACTTGTAGAAAATGACAGTCCGCAAATTGGGCTCCTGATTAGAGAATTGGAAGCAAAAACCTACGATTTCCAAGATTTAGACTCAAAAACCACCCACTGGGGAGTCAAAAATGGGAAACGGCCCTGGAAAAATCAAAAACCGGCACAAGCACTTCGCTTGAGGGTAAAGTAACTTGTAGAAATTGACAGTCCACAAATCAGACTCTCAGTTAGAGAATTGGAAGTAAAAACCTATGATTTTCAAGACTTAGGCTCGAAAACTGCCCACCGAAGGGTCAAAAACAAGAAACGGCCCAGAAAAAATAAAAAACTGGCACGAGCACTTTGCTTGAGGGTAGAGTAACTTGTAGGAACTGACGGTCCACAAATCAAACTCCCAATTAGAAAATTGGAAGTAAAAACCTACGATTTCCAGGACTTGGCTCGAAAACTACCCATCGGAGGGTCAAAATGGGAACTGGCCCCAGAAAAATGAAAAACTGACACAAGCACTTTGCTTAAGGGTAGAGTAACTTGTAGGAATTGACGATCAGTAAATCGGACTCCTGGTTAAAGAATTGGAAGCAAAAACCTATGATTTCCCAAGACTTAGGCTTGAAAATCACCCACGGAGGGGTCAGAAATGGGAAATGGCCCGGAAAAATCGAAAACTAGCACGAGCTCTTCACTCGAGAGTAGAGTAACTTGTAGGAACTGATGGTCTACAAATAAGACTTCCGGTTAGAGAATTGGAAGCAAAAACCTATGATTTCCTAAGACTTAGGCTCGAAAACCGCCCACTGGGGGGTCAAAAATAGGTAACGACCCCGGAAAAATTGGCACGAGCACTTTGTTTAAGGGTAAAGTAACTTGTAGGAACTGACAGTTTACAAATTAGACTCCCGATTAGAGAATTGAAGTAAAAACCTGCGATTTCTAAAACTTGGCTCGAAAATCGCCCACCAGGGGGTCAAAAATGGGAAATGGCCCCGGAAAAATAAAAAACTAGCACGAGCACTTCGCTCGAAGGTAGAGTAACTTATAGGAACTGAAGGTCCGCAAATCGGACTCCCAATTAGAGAATTAAAAGCAAAAAACCTGTGATTTCTAAGACTTAGGCTTGAAAACCACCCACCGAGGGGTCAAAAACCGGAAACGGCCATGGAAATATCGAAAACCGACATGAGCACTTTGTTGGATGGTAGAGTAACTTGTATGAACTGACAGTTCATAAATTGGACTCACAGTTAGGGAATTAAAACTAAAAACATTGGATTTCGAACACTTAGGCTTGAACATAGGCCGCCGGAGGTCCAAAACGGGGAACGGCCATCGGGCGGACTGGAAACAGACATGAGTACCTCACTCGAGGCAAAAGTAACTTGCATGAATTGACAGCTCATGAATCAGACTCCCGATTAACGAATTAGATGTGTTAACCGCTTAATTCTCAACACTTAGGCCAGAAAACAAACCGCCAAAAAACTTAGGAAAATATTATATATATATACATGTTTATCTTACATTTGTAATTTAATTCATTGACAATGTTATAATGTTATTTTTGTTATTATAGATTGATGGACAATTTGGGTTCGGTTGTAGACTTGGAGGGGTGTTTTATTTTCATTTTAGTTTATTTGTACTTGTATATTGGATATTTACGTGGGACTGTATCATTATAATATTTGTTAAATGAGATGAATGACTTAACGAAAAATGAAGATGGTTGTTTGTTTATCTAGCAGTTCTTGTATGAATGGATTTCTTACGTTAAATACAGGTACATGAATAGTTTTATATTTGATACAGGATATAAACAGGTTTATTGGAAGAGTGTAATGAAAAAAAATTATTATATTTTAAAAAAATAATCTTTTGCCAATGAAAAGTGATAGTTGCCGATGTTTTTTAATTTCAGCAAAAGTAAAATAAAGTTTTAAAAAAATCATTTGCCGACATTTTATAACGTCAGCAAAATGATATTGTAATTTTTTAAATAGGGATAAATCTTACCGATGTTAAAAAACGTTGGTAAAATGAGAAAAAATAAAATATAAAAATGAATGATTTTACCGATGTTATAAAATGTCAGAAAAAGTAAAGTAAAAAAATAAAAAAAAGTAGAATTAATTTCGTGACATTTTATTAATGTTGGCAAAATGGAATTTTAAAGTTTTGTGTATTTTTTTACCGACGTTTTAAAATGTTGGTAAAATGAGATTTTAAAATTTAAAAATTATGAAAATTAAAATGAAAAAATGAATGAGTTTGCCGATGTGAAGTAATCGTCGGTAAAAGTGTAAATTAAAATAGAAAATAAATGGAATGAATTTTGGCAACGTTTTTTATCATCGGTAAATATCAGATTTAAAATGTAAAAAATTGAAAAAATTTTTACCGACGTTAAAAAATCGTCGATAAAAGTAAAATTAAAATGTAAATGAATTTTACCAACGATTCTTTCGTGTCGGTAAATGTCCAATTTAAAATGCAAAAAATATAAAAAGTTTTTACCAGTGTTAAAAAATCATCGGTAAAAGTAAGATTAAATTTAAATGAATTTTATTGACAATTTCTTAGCGTCGGTAAATGTCCAATTTAAAATGTAAAAAATACAAAACATTTTTACCGATGGTAATAAATCATCGGTAAAAGCAAATTGAAATGAAATGAATTTTGCCGGCGTTTCTTAGCGTCAGTAAATGTCCAATTTCTTGTTGGTAAATATTATTTTTGCCGACGAAATTTTTTTCCGTTGGTAAAACATTTTGCTGACCTTTTTTGGGGATGTTTGGGCAACGAAAATATTTTCATTGGCAAAGTTGTATACCAACGTTTTCTTATCTTTTGGCGACACAATTCATAGCTAAAACTGTGAATTCTTGTAGTGAGATGGATCTGCTTGTTGTAATAGATGAAATGTAGATTTTACAATTCTATCACATAAATAGATGGATTCCTCAAACTCAAGTAGTTTCTTGTGTTTTACAATTGCATTTGTTAGTTGTCTTCTCTTTCTTTATGTTTCTTTCAATTACATTTGTTTGTTGCTGTATTTTCTAATTCTATCTGTTTACTACTATTTCTTCAATTCTACTTGTTTACTGTTATATTTTTCAATTCTATCCGTTTGCTGCTGTATTTTTCAATTCTATCTGTTTGCTATTTTTTCTTTTAGTTCTATCTGTTTGCTACTGTGTTTTTCAAATCTATTTGTTTGTTATTGTTTCTTTTAATTTTATTTGTTTACTGCTATATTTTTTATTTCTATCTATTTGCTACTATTTCTTTCAATTCTATTTGTCTGCTGCTGTATTTTTCAATTCTATCTGTTTGCTACTGTGTTTTTTGATTTTATCTGTTTACTGCTGTATTTTTCAAATTTATTTATTTGCTACTATGTCTTTTAAATCTATTTGTTTGCTGTTGTATTTTTCAAATCTATCTATTGGCTATTGTATTTTTTAAATCTATCTTTTTATTGTTGTTTCTTTCAATTCTATCTGTTTGCTGTTATGTTTTTCAATTTTATCTGTTTGCTGCTGTTTCTTTCAATTCTATCTGTCTGTTGCTGTATTTTTAAATTCTATCTATTTGCTACTGTGTTTTCCAATTCTATCTGTTTGCTGCTGTGTTTTTTAAATCTATTTGTTTACTACTGTGTTTTTCAAATCTATCTATTTACTGCTATTTCTTTCAAATCTATCTATTTGCTGCTGTGTTTTTCAAATCTATCTATTTGCTGCTGTTTCTTTCAATTATTTTTGTTTGCTACCATATTTTTCAATTCTATCTGTTTGTTGCTGTTTCTTTCAATTCTATTTGCTTGCTGCCTTTTTTATCAGTTCTTTATGTTTGCTACTGTGTTTTCTAATTCTTTTTGTTTGCTACTGTGTTTTTTAAAATGAAATATGTAACACGTAACAGTTAGTTTCTTCTAAATATCAAACAAATGAGATCCCATGTTTGAAATTCTATCTGTCTCAACAAACAACAATAAGTTGAAAATAAAATAGAGGTTAAACTTCAAATGTAAGTACATATCTACACAATCTACATATGTAATATACATTCAAACAAATAGAATTACAATCAATTGAAAACTGTTTGAAATTCTTGATTCTATATATCTATCTTAACTATGTTTGAAGGTGGAGTACATTTCATTACATAAAATAAACATTATTTGAAGTTCTATCTGCATCAACAATGTATGATATGTTAAAAATAAAATAGAGATCATTCAAATAGATACAATTACAAACATTTAAAATGGATTAAATCCATTTTTTAATGTAAAACAGCTTCATTTGTTTCCAAAATTGCAAACAAATTTGATATTTCATAAAAAACAAATAGATGAAATAGGTAGTAAAGCAACTTTCATTTGTTTCAAAACTCACAATTCAATCTTTTGCTATAAACTCAAAGAACAAATATTATCTTAGACATTAGATCCTCGATCTAGATCTAATTATCATCACAAACAAACTGGAATATTGAACAAAATCAAAATGCTTTTACAAACAGATAAGATATCCAAGAATATATATTATGAAACACATCAAATCAATGATCAAAACCAAATCTGCATCATCATCCACTATAAACAACAAATAAATTTGTGGTCTGTTATAATCATGAAGCTTGATCGTCATTTCATAAAGCAAAATCAAACTATAACTTAAACAGATAAGATTTCCTTGATCAAAACCAGATCTACAACATCATGAATGAAAAAAAATTCAAAAAACAAAGAACAATGAAAGAAAATCAGTCAAAACAACTCCATCAATTAACAAACAAATGAAAAGATACAAATATTATAAAGGAACAAATAAAATGACATAAACAAGAAGAAAATAAAAAAAATAAAACAAAAAAAGACATAGACGGAAGAAAAAAAAAGAAAGAAGAGAGAAGAAGAACATACATGCACTCCAAAACAAGTGAAACCAGATCGGACAATTCCAATTTGAAACTAAAATGAAAACGTGATTCTAGCACCTAAATTGAGGGAATAATGTAACAAACTAGTTCAAGGGCATTTTCGGTATAAAATATCTTTAACAGAAAGAGAAAAGGACCTCCCCTCAAAGAAAAAATCAAAATGAGGGACTTAGTGATTTAACACAAATTAATATGGATATAATGTAGTAAGAATGTGAGGAATAGGGACTGACATCTAAATATCCCTTTAATTATAAAAATATATGAGTAGAGAGCATAAAGAACAGCCCAACCTGGATAAGAGATACAACATAAGCAAAAGCAAAGTTTTTGTTAAAATGGGAGTCCCATGAACATTAGAAATCCAATTCAATTATAGTCCTTTATAAGTCATCGTTGCATTATAAATGAAGGTTTTTTTTTTGTGTGTGTGTAGTGAATCAGGTTATATCATCTATGTTCTTACGAGGTTCCAGAAAAATGATCATTATAATGTAAAAACTATCAAGCTCAAATTTAGGAAGCTTAATCCCAATGAAATTAGCACGATAGCAATTCCTGGTGATTAGCAAGTGTGATCTCAATTAATTATACAATCTACACTTCTTTCACTTGTTATACATAACTACACTTGCTATTCTTTTTAGATATTCTTCTCAAAATTTTAAGGCAATTGCTGTTTTTTTTTTACATATTCTTCTCAAAATTGTAAAGACCTTTTTGTCTAAAAACATAAATACAATGCACTCGGAAACAAGTTTCAATGTTGTGGGATTTTAGTGAAGGCTAGAGATGCAATAGCAGATTGTGAAGCCCTTGGTACTTTGGGTTTTGCGGAACTATAGATAATCCGTCTGTTTGTGGCTCATGCATATGTTCATTTTCATTGTGACAAATATCTTCTTTTTCTAATGTATTGCAGTTGTCACGATGATCCTTAAGAGTTTTTTTTATATTTGAAATTTATTTTAAGGTCGGCAGATTTCCCCTACTGTCATAAAGAAACCTCAAAAATATGGAAATTTTCCAAGATCAGAAAGTTCATTAGTAAAAAGATGTTACATTTTCTATGTCTAAAAAATGGATGACCGAACCACGGGCTTTGCAAGTATCTAATCAGTAGTGATGAAAAATCTGCATTCACTACTTCCAGCTATGGGTGAGCTTCAGTTCAAGGTCGCTGAGCTTTCCATATCTGCAAATTCTGGTCATACAGTCCCATGGTTTGTTCATTTAAACCGCTACTTAATTGTGCGTGGGAAAGCCAACCATCGAACATGATTACTTATTGTCCCAAAATGAAATATTCCATCATCGATCCATAAGCGTGTCCCAAATGAAATATTTCATCATTTATCCAAAAGCGTGTCCCATGCACAAGGTGGTAAGTGTAATATGATGGGTCCCACATTGATACGAAAAGAATGATAGAGTACATAAATTGATTGGATATTGATGATCTCTTTAAAGATACTAACGTGGAGAATGTTTAGCTAGTGACCCAATGTAGATGGGTATAAGGGTGCATTTGCATGTTTCATCACCACATACATGGTTTTTTTTCTTAAAAAAAAAACCCTAAAATATGTTGGGTGTACTAGTACGGTCATGCCTGTTCAAAAAAAATGTTTAAAAAACATAAAGATATTTAAAAAATAGATGTGTAGATGGGTATGAGGGTGGATTTACAATGTTCATCACCACTAACATGCTTTAAGAAAAAAAAAACTAAAATATGTCTGGGGAACTAGTTTGGTCACGTCGGTCCCAAACTATGTTTCACAAACCTAAAAATATTGAGGAAATAGAAAATAATAGAAAACTTGTAAAAAATCTGAATTATTTAACAGGCATCAAATCTAAATATAGTGATATTTAGAGCAGTAGAATATCACGTGGATATCGTGTCACTGATGGTGTAAAATATAACTGTTAAATTTTAAGAGGCAAATTTATATTTTTTATTTTTTTAATCCAAGGGAGAAGTCATCTTCTTAAAATAAATTGGTCAGAATAGGAAAAGAGGGTCTTATTAACTTTCACCTTATTTCATTGCTAGTTATGGTGAGATTTTAGTTAATATACAAATTAAAGGAGCCTTTTTTAAGGTCTTCTTAAAATATAAGTATGCATTTGTTGAAAAAAAGCAATAAAAAACAAAGCATAAGCTCCTATCTGTAAAAAAAAATATTAATATATATATAAACTTTTAATTTAAATTGATTTTAAATAAGAGGGGTCGTTTCTCACATACGATGGTGTCGTTTGTAAGGACATCGACTCACATAGTAACATGTGACCTATGACCTCCCGCACTTGGATGCCAATCAATGGAACCCTATTGCTCTTGGGGACCAACAAGTTTAGAGTTTGGGCTGAAATAAAGGGCCCCTGATCTGTCCTTCCTTATCAGCCTTGCAACCAATGCAGAAGTTATCAAACACATGTAGGTAAATAAAAAAATATTTGATTGAATGAATAAATTACAAAATCCTTAACAACAAAAGCTTAAAACATCCAATTAGTAGAAGGATTGACAAAATGAAACTCATGTTATTTCTCCAATGTAAATTGTCCCCACACTTGGGCCTCTGGGATGAGGCATGGACCCTGACGCCCGTACAAATCATTCTCCAACAAATATGATATGCATATCAATAAATTAAACACTTGTGAGATTTATAAAAAATTAAATAAATTTAGTTAATATATTTTTCAGCCAGAAATCCGAACATTAAAATATCAGACAAAACCGGTGTAATCCCAATACCCAGTCTCCGATGCACATTGCCCATGTAATTATCAGTTGTATAAATTATTTCCATTTAATTTTATATTAGAGGTCCTTACATGGTAATATCAAACAAGACTAGGTGTGATTCCAATCAGGCCAACTGTCGATAACCAGAGTGAAATGGAGGAGTCCCATGAAGCAGGCTTGATGCTTTTGTCTTCCATGTTGAATACCCACCAAGTATAATGAGGCCGGTCAAAGCATTGAAAGTATATCTGATTCTCTTTGCACCCAATTTCAGTTGCATTGAATGATGCAGAATAATCTCCAAAATACCAATCTCCTAAGAACAAGACACGATTCCCAATCCTTTTCATCCTCGTCCATGACGAAGTCCTCATATCCAGTTTGAAGACTGCAAATTTATTGTAACTGTAGGGATATCTTCCTTCCTCGCTTCTTATAACCAGCAATATCTCTTCACCTGATTCCACCAAGTGTGTAGAATGAATCCACGTTGGATAAGAGGGTATACGTAGAAACTCTAGTTTGAATGGTGTAGCAGTATTAGCAGCCGCAATAGTAGCCTCAGTGTGTGACAAATAAAATCCTGGCTTGCACAAAAGATAAAGTTTCCTCCTTTTGAACAAAAGGGCATTCATTGGAATTGCCGGGGAAAACGTTTCGAGCTGCCATTCATCATCACCAACCCTACAAAATCTAAAACCCGAAAATGCCTCTGCGAATATGATTACAGTACAGTTGGGGTCTGTAGGAGCTGAAGAAAGCTGAATCGATGGATGAATCTATCGCACCGTGGAAGGTCAACTCGGGCGCCTGTAAAAGGATTAAGGAGAAAGATTTCGTCTTTTGAACGCCGCTTGACCATGAACAACCAACCATGTGATGAATTACGGCACAAATACTTTTTATAACATCCAGGTAAATTGAACTCGTAACGTCTACCATGAAATGGACATATAACAGAACAATTATTGTTGTCAAAATGGAGATCACGAAGAATAAATGGAGAACACTGGTCGAATCGCTTCACTGATGCTGCCGCTCTCCAAGTAACACAAACACCTTGGAAATTGATGTGATCACAAAGATGCAATCGGACTGATACCAAATGGAGAAGATCCGCTGGAAGAACTGACCAAGATATCAGACTGTTTTGGCTTTTGATATTCGTGTTTTTTGAGTTGATTATTTCCTAAAATAGAAGTGGGTAGATAGAATTAAAATTAAAAAAAGAATAAATATATATATATATATATATATATGTATACATGGGTAAAGAATTCCTTAGTTTGAACAAGTGGAAGTACACAACGGAGCCTTCCTGTTGAAAATTCAAGCCACTCAAAATAAAGCCCACCTAGTATGTAAGATATACCCAAATTTACCAAATAAGAGTGGTTTCCACCATAAGATTCACCACTTGAATAAAAATGGAATTAACACAATTTTATGCATTAGACATCATGACTTGATCAAATGTTCATTCATGCGATGAGACCAAATTCTATTGGAGTAAAATTTGGGTATATCCTACATTATGATAAAACACTCATTTGAGTGGCTTGGTTTCCAAAGGTGGGGCGTATGTATAGTTCCATTGTTCAACTTAGTAGTTCTTTAAATTCAAGCCTTAAAGGATCCAAGCTCATATATATGGAATGTCCCTAGTCAGTTTTAGAATTTCCTTCAAGATATTCTCTTGAGCTTGAAAACACCAGGATAAATCACTCTATTGCAATTTGTTTTGGTTCTATTTCATTTGCCTCAAAATAATTAATATATGAATGTAAATAGTGCCTTTTCAATTGGTAATCTATGTACTGTTGCCCTCTAATTAATAAAATTTATTGTTAATTCAAAAACAAAAGAACATAAATGTAGGGCAAAGTTCTCCTACGAGCGAACTGCAAAATTCTCTTTTGTAATCAAGATCGTGGGCCCCACTTACATCATCATCATCATTAGAGCCTTTGTCCCAACTCCCAACTATGTTGAGGCTACATGAATTCTATTTCCCATGGGACCCACTTACATATCAACTTATAAATGCAGGGTGGCAGTTGCATGAAAAGGTCTCTTATAGGTAAGGGTCAACCCAAAAAAAAAACAAAAAATTGTCCCATGAAATCATCCTAGCCCTTGATTTAAGGGCCATGAAGTCTAGTGGCCTTTTTATCATTTTTTTTTTAAATTCAGCCCAACGGTTTTTGTTAAATTCAGCCCAACAGTGAATAAAGGTTTAATGAGAGTGAAATTGGGAACGTGCCTCATTATGGCCAAAATAATGTGAAAGCATCAACACTAATCAAAGTGGGCCAAAATGGGCCCAACATTGTTGGACTGCACATTTAGTTGCTTGTAGAACATTTTTTTTGTATACAATAATAATAATAATAATAATAATGATAATTTTCTCACCTGGTTGACTCTCTTTACTTGCAAGAGTTCTTCTGCCATCAAAGAGAACCTCTGAGCTAGTCTCTCCAACTTTAATAGAATGATCTGGAATAAAGCACTACAGTTCATTTTGATACTTGTTTCGTGATCTTTGCCACCTTTTATATTTTCTTAATTAAATGCCCTTCAAAAAAACAAAAAGAGTTGTGAGTAACAAGAACAAAAGGCATCCTAAAGAAGTACAGCACAGTTGCCTGGGGATCGATTCTGGAGGTTGTCTTATAGTTGTGTATCCACTTACCTATCTATCTAGAAATAAAAAAGTATAAAAGTCCATGTATTAGCCAATCACTAGAAATTTTAATGAGTTTAGGATTCTCCAAACTTGAAAAAAACTCATATTTCCAACCCCAAGAGGAAGACAGTTACAATTCTTCTAAAAGTATGACCGGGGAAATAGACCCCAGCTAAAAAAGTTGTTTTAAATTGCAATAATTTTTAAAAATGTTTTAGTGGCTTTACAATTAGTTTAAAAATGGGAAGGCGCTCAAACGAATTCTACAAAAATAATTAAAAAAAAAAAGGAAATCCCAAAGCCCACTAAAATCTAGATGTCCAATTGTTTCTAAAATAGAAAAAGAATTCAAATAAATTATAAGGAAAACATCATCAAAAAACAACAAAAAAAACAACATATAAAATCATAAAACTTTAAAAAAAATCTTAAAAACAACAGGTCCCGTTTAATTTATTTCTACAAATAAAAATTCTTTGGCTCCAAAAGATTTTTAAGAAAAAAAACATATTGAGTTCATAAAAAGTCTAAAGGCTATAGTAGCAAAAAATAACTCATCTGAGTCGATGGTTGCGGCTCAAATTGTAGTATTTATTGGTATGTAAGTTCAAAGTGTTTGCAAAGCAAAGAGGAAAAAAATATCATTTGAACTCAACCTCCAATTGATTATCATAACCTAAAAAGGGACATTCATATCTTGCATTAGCACAATAAAAGGAAGAAACACTATAATTCCCAAAAATAAAATATTGAAATAAAAGAAAAAGTAAGGGACAAAATTCATTGCACTAACTAAAGCATATGTGTACTTGACTGAATAAAATTGTTAGGAGTTTCAAGGGTTTGAATAAATAATAATAATCATCATCATCATCAAAGTCTTATCTCAACCATGTTGGAGTCAGCTATATGAATTCTGTTTCAAGGGTTTGAATGGAGAATAATATGGCATTACATTGAATATGCTACAGAGAAAAGTCTTAAATACTCGACATGAACAAAAGCACAAATAAATAAAATACAAGAATACAAGACACGGTCTAATTTTTGTTGTACACATATTTCTTTAATAAAGGATCCTATTTCCATGATACAACAAATCCATAGTAAAGTATCATAATATCTTCCAAGATATATAATACCCCTCCGCTTTCACAGTTGGAAAGATCAAACAAAGCATACTGAAAGGGCACTCAGGAAAGCTATGGCAAGAAGATTATTGATCAAAGAAGAAAATACATTAATTAAACTATTATTGAAAAACATATATATGGTGATGCGTGCCTTAACCCAAGACCATAGTGATTATAGTTAAGGACCTGTGCACTGTATGAGTGGATGTATGAATAGTACAGAAAGGGGGAAAACAATATCATTTAGGTAATCAAAGCAATAACAAATCCAGCTATCAAAATAGAAATTACGTTAGATTTGAGCAGGGAATACAATTTACATTCAAAATGCCCATGTTCCCTTCACCCTTTTGCTACAATTTACTAAAAATAAAAAAGTAGGAAATGAACAAACTTAAAATATGCATAAACTTTATGTTCAAATATATAATTACCTACAAACCCACTTACCATCCCAAATAAGTGTCATCAAATGTTAAAATTTTGGCTTGGGTTGGATGCTGTAATAATATATAGCTTTCTTTGATATCCTATCTTAGTGATACTCATCAATTAAATGAAAGTTCAAATATACAAATGACACTAAGCTAGTAAATGCTATCGTAATAGAGCATTGTCTTGAGTACCACAAACATACCAAACAGTACTCTAATATTAGTAGATGTTCATCAATGTTTTCATTTCTTTCTAATTTTTTATTTATGCTACAATATTAGCATCAAAATTCATGAATATCTTTTTTCTTTCTTTCTTTCTTTTTTTGGTCCCTTCTAATTCATGATTGGGCTAAAAGAAACAAGATTACATTACTCATAAATTAAACATTAAATCAAGAAAGAGAAATCTAACTACCCACTTAAAGAAGAACGAATATACTGAAGATAAGAGAAAGATGTCATTCTTAAATAGAGAGCTTAGAGTAAAAAATGTAGAAAAAAGCTTTCAAGAAGACTGCAATAAAGAAGTGCCACACACTTATCCTCTGTTCTCAGATCAGATTGAGATTTTTAATGTGCACCTGTCAGACTCCATTAAAATCAATATCATAGCAACCCCACAGTGGATGCGTCAAGGCTTGATATTTACTAAAATCGTCCCTCTATGCCTGAAGCTTTGTAGCTCTATTGGCCAGATTCCTAACATTTTACTATATATGCAATTATCATAAACTCCGCCAGTTTTGCTGCCGGTCCCAAGCCCGGGTAAAGGAGGAGGGTTGCGTTAGGTAGGTGACAGCCAGCGTAAAACTTTGTCACAACCCAAACATGAATTCTGAACAAATGATATTTCACGATAAGGCTAGGGCGTTTCCCGCTTTAAGCGACGCATTGCAGCATCACCCGGCTGCAGTGAAAAGTGTGCAAGGGCTACTACATGACTTTGGGCTAATGCGGTTAAAGAAGTTAGTCCATGAGAAGAAGAGGAGGAATAGGAAAATTAGACTTGCTACTTGGAATATAGGAACCTTGACAGGCAAGAGCATGGAGTTGGTTAAGGTAATGAAAAGAAGAAGAATTAGTGTGGCTTGTATACAGGAGACAAGGTGGAAAGGGAATAAAGCTAAGGAGCTCATGGATGGGTATAAGCTTTTCTATGCAGGAAAGAGTAATACAAGAAATGGAGTGGGTATAATTATAGATAAGGATTTAAAAGAGAAAATTATGGGGATAAAGAGGTTTGGTGATAGAATTATAGCAATTAAACTAGTACTAGAGGAAGACATAATTCATATCATTAGTGCATATGCTCCCCAAGTAGGACTAGAAGAAAGTGTGAAACGACAATTTTGGGAGGAGATGGATGATTTAATGCGAGAAATCCCAAATAGTGATAAAATTTTCCTTGGAGGGGATTTAAACGGGCATATAGGAAGAGATAATAGAGGATATAAGAGAGTGCATGGAAGGCATGGATTTGGAGAAAAGAATGAATTCGGAAACACTATATTGGACTTTGCAGTGGCATTTGATCTTATAGTAGCAAATACTTACTTTAAAAAAAGAGATGAGCATTTAATTACATATAAAAGTGGGAGTAATAAGAGTCAGATAGACTTTTTCTAGTTAGAAAACAGGACCGATTGGCTTGTAAAGATTGTAAGATTATCCCAGGAGAGAGTTTGACTACGCAACATAGGCTTGGAGTTTTAGATATTTGCATTAGAAGTAAAAAGAGAGCAGTAGTAAACAAAATGGACCCTAAAACAAGGTGGAGAGATTTGAAGGGGGAAAGAGCAAATATATTTAAGGACAAAATGATTGAGAAAGGAGAATGGAATATTGAAGGAGAAACTACAGTAATGTGGAATCAAATGGCTAATTGCATTAGGAATGTTGCAAAGGAGGTACTTGGAGAATCAAAAGGGAAGAGATATATTAATAAAGAAATATGGTGGTGGAATATGGAGGTTCAAGAAGTTATTCGACAAAAAAAACATTGCTACAAAGTTTGGCAGGGGACTAAGAGTATAGAAAATTTTGAGTTGTATAAGAAGGCAAAGAAAGAAGCTAAGAAAGTAGTAAGTAACGCAAAGTTCAAAGCATACGATGACCTTTATAATAGGTTGGGAACAAAAGAAGGAGAAAAGGATATTTTTAAGCTTGCAAAAATAAGAGAAAAGAAAAGTAGGGACTTAGATCATGTCAAATGTATCAAGGACAATGAGGAAAATATTTTGGTGAAGGACAACGATATTATAGAAAGGTGGAAAGAATATTTTAGTAAACTTTTAAATGAACAATATTTGGGCGATACAAGAGTGGAGGAGGACACTTCATTACAAGAGTATACTTTTCTCCGTAGAATTAGAGGGGTGGAAGTGAAGGAAGCATTAAAGCGAATGAAGACAGGAAAGGCAACAAGCCCAGATGGTATTCCGATAGAGGTATGGAAATGCTTAGGAGAGGTTGGAGTAAGCTGGTTATGTAGACTATTCAATAAGATACTTGTGACAAAGAAAATGCCGGATGAATGGAGAAGAAGCATTGTAGTACCTATATATAAGAATAAAGGAGACATACAAAATTGTACCAACTATCGAGGGATTAAACTTATGAGTCACACTATGAAGTTATGGGAGAGAATAATAGAGCAAAGACTGAGAAAAAAGACTACGATTTCGGAAAATCAATTTGGTTTTATGCCAGGGAGATCAACTATGGAAGCTATCTTTTCACTTAGGCAATTAATGGAAAAATACCGAGCAAAGAGGAAAAATCTACATATGGTCTTTATCGATTTGGAAAAAGCCTATGATAGGGTACCGAGGAATTTAATTTGGTGGGTCTTAAAGAAAAGGAATGTCCCAAGAGGTTACATTGAAATTTTAAAGGATATGTACGAAGGTGCAATAACAAATGTGAAAACCACATATGGAGAAACGGACGGATTTCCCGTGACTATAGGCTTACATCAGGGATCATCATTAAGCCCTTATCTCTTTACATTAATTATGGATGAGTTAACTGTGCATATTCAAGAAGAAGTACCATGGTGTATGTTGTTCGCAGATGATATAGTATTGGTGGATGAATCAAGAGAGGGTGTAAATGCAAAGCTTGAGAGATGACGGAGGGCATTAGAATCTAGAGGCTTTAAAATAAGTCGTACAAAGACAGAATATATGGATTGCAATTTCAGTGGACATATACAAAGTGTTGAAACCACTGTCAAAATTGAAACCCATGAGATACCACGTAAAGATTCTTTTCGGTACCTAGGCTCGATGATTAGTAAGGATGGGGAGATAGACGAAGATGTGAAGCATAGGATAAGAACTGGATGGCTGAAGTGGAGACTAGCTTCGGGAGTACTTTGTGATAAACAAATGCCAACAAAATTGAAGGGAAAATTTTACAGAACAGTGGTTAGACCAGCTATGACATATGGAGCAGAATGTTGGCCAATTAAGAAGACACATATTCATAAGATGGATGTAGCGGAAATGAGAATGCTTAGGTGGATGTGTGGTAAAACTAGGAAAGATAAAATTAGAAATGAGCGCTTTTGAGAACATTTAGGGGTAGCACCAATAGGAGATAAGATTAGAGAAACTCGTTTAAGATGGTTTGGGCATGTTGAGCGTAGGCCAGTAATGGCACCGGTGAGAAAAAGTTTGGATATACAGGTGAATGATCCATCAAGAGGTAGGGGTAGGCCGAAGAAAACATGGATGAAAGTCATTAATTCAGATTTGAAAAAGTTGCACTTATCGAAAGATTTAGCTCAAAATAGAACAGAATGGAGAAATAGAATTCATGTAGCCGACCCCAACATGGTTGGGATAAGGCTTTGATGATGATGATGATGATGATGCAATTATCATAGTACCTAGTTTTGTGAATTCTGCAGTGCATATAACATATCTTTTACAACCAAATTGTCAATTTCAATAAATAAGATCAAAGAAAACAAACATTGATTTCTTTCAAAACAAATCAGAATGAAGTCACAATATTTATACTTGAATATCCAAGGAAGTGATAACATTAAAACCATCTGATATTGCATCCGAAAAAAAAAAAAAAAGAATGAACATCTAACAACTTTGCTTCAAATAAAACACTCAACTTCCAATATGTTCTCTAACCATATATACAACTAAATAAGTTCCATTATGACCCTAGAATACCTTGAAAACCACAGAGACTGGAACTACTGGTAAAGTATCTAAGTATATTCACTATGAATGAAAGAGGTAATTGCTACGGGGGAAACCATACATTAAGGAACATACATAAGTAAAAGGAGAGGATAAATGGATCTTTCTTCTAGTAAAAGGAGAGGATAAATGGATCGTTCTTCTATTATAAATTCATTGAATCCTTTTCTTTAATAATATGACAGCAACACACAGGGTCTATTTTGAAGTTTTCCCAAAATTTTGAAGTTTTTCAAATGGAATCCAGTAGTTTTCAACTTCTTTTGTAGAGCTCCTTATTAATTTTTATGGCAATGCATATATTGATAGTGTGAAGATAAAAAGACCCATATTGCAAGCAAATATGCATCAACATGCCAGGGGCTTACCACTGCAAATGCAGAAAGGGTTACCATGATGATGGTTGGAATAATGGAACAAGTTGTACTGCATATGCCAAAGAATTTCTGCTGCTCAATGTCATTTTGGGTAATACCGTCTCCATATAGCACTAGTAGGAGTGTTTTGAATTTTGATGGAGGGGCCATTGATCTAGCATGCCTTTGGTCCCCAAAAGTTAGGCCTTTGCCTACCCCAGTACAAAATGATTATGTCCCTTTTGCCAAATTCATTGGGCCGAGGTTGGCCAATATTTGAAATGTTAAGTATTGTATTCCTAGCTTGTTTAGCTATGGGGCTCTAAAATCTAATCTGGTTCACGCCCATGAATATAAAAAGCATGCGTTAAAACTAGGTTGATCCAACACCACAATCCACAATGGGATCCAACGACCTATTCACGATTTCAAAGGATATTGTACAATCAATAAAGTATCCAAGAAAATAAAATTTATTTAATGTTTTTATAATATTAAAAATAAATATATATTATTTAGGAAAAAGGCCCCCGTTAAGCTAGGGCTTGCAAAATAAGCTAATTTATTTATATAACACTTAGATTGAAACACTAAAGTTTGTTAGCTTTGAAATTAGTATACAAGAATTATGAAATAGACAATAATGATGATTATAAAATAATATATAAATCAAGTTAATATATAAATATGAAGTAAGAAAGAGAGATGAACATCCACCATGCATATTGCAATATCTGAGAAGCATAACATCAAGATTTCTTTCCCCCTTCAACCTTCATATGATATAAAGCTTATTTCACAAATCAGTCAATAATGTTCTTAGACAATCCAGATTTTGAGAGCACGCAAACAAATATAAGATTTAGAGAGCACTCAAATGAAAATCTCATAATACCTATCAAATTCCATCAAGGAAAAGAGAAGCATAAATATAGAGAAATTGATTTTATGGACAGTTTCCTCATCCAAGCAAACCCATTTTCAGATTTTGAGATGCCTAAAAAAAATCTCCCAGAACCAATTAAATTCCATTGAAGAAAAGAAAAGAAGAGAAATCCAGATCAACATACTTGGAATGGAAATCCACTAAAAATAAAAAAAAATAGTACCCCTGATAAGAATCTCCCAAAATCCATCAATTCTCATCAAAGAAAAGAAGAAGGAAAAAACTCAGATTGTGAGAGCAGTCAAATGAAAATCACTTAATGCCCCATCAAATTCCCCCAATGAAGAGAGAAACAGAAATGTATAGAACTTCGTTTGTGGACATTTTTCTCATCCAAGGAGACCCATTGTCAGATTTTGAGATACCCTAATAAAAATCTCCCAAAACAGATTAAATTCCATTGAAGAAGAGGAGAACAGAAAACCAAATCAACATTCTTGGAATGGAGATCCACCTAAAATCAGATTTTTGAGTATCCCTGATAAAAAAAACTCCTAAAACCCATCAATTTTCATCAAGGAAAAGAAAAAAAAGGAAATAGTAAAAATTCAAATAAACATGCCAGTTTTGGAGATTTCGTATTGAAGCTACATTTTAAGGCATTGCAGAGCACAAGCGCAGGCAAGGTCTTGCAAAGATCATCAATGATTATGATGTTAATGGATTTCAGGCACTTGGAAAAATGCATATTTTACTTGACTTATTTAATGGGATGAGAATTAAGTGAACTTAATGGGATGAGAATAAATGGAAATGTTAGTTGAATGAAAGAGAGAAAAATAAAATGATGGACTGGAGAGAGAGTAGAGGGTGGAATGGACAATGGGGAGGTGGGAGAGTAGATTCTCATTCCACTTATGTCTCACTACTATTAACAATTGCTTTGTAACTTCAGTCGTGTTGTATGTCCAACTCGTACTTTTGTTTTGAGCTAGTGCATCCTGCATCACTGTATTGGTGATTCAAGATGTCAATCTGCATCCTTGAAATCACTCAATACTTTAACCAATCACTTGGTTTTGCACAAACACCAAAGGTCCACCTTATACCATTTTGCACTGGTCCAACTAGATCATGAGCCATCCAATGGGCTTCCCTTCAACTTGAACACCTCGTAGAAGGTACCCATACTGACAACATGAATATTTTCAATGATTTGATTCACAAAGAAGATGATCTGCCTATCTTTAGTGGTGCCACTTGTTCAGTTATTGTTTTGTATTTTGCTTTAGCCAAGTCGGTTCGTCTATGTTAGCCAGGACTTAGGTTTAGTGTCAAGGGTATTTTAGTAATTATGTATGGGTTTTCTTGGGGCCATGAAAGCAGGAACTATATGTATTGATGCATTATAGCCGTAACTCTCAAGGATTGAGATGGGAAAATGATAAATGACTTTCTCTTCCTAATGGATGTAGGCAATCTTGCCAAACCACATTAAAATTGTTGTGCTGATATCTGTAATTGCTTGATGGTGAGATTGAGTTTGTTCATCGTGGATGATATGTAGATAGCGGGGTTTTTTTTTTTTTTGTTGCTTTTCCCAATAAGTGGTATCAGAACGAGGTTGAGATTGCTTGCGCTATGCGAATGACTAGATTTAGTCAGATTGGACAGGAAGAAGAAAATCATGAAGGTCTTTTCCTCGATATATTTTCCAAAAGCATATCTAGAGAGCTTGAGCACAAAAGTGGGCCACTGTTGATCATTGTGGAGTAGATCTCTATTTCAAACTTTAGGGAGGAAACTAGTCGTTGTGGTTTGTTGTTCCGAGAGAGCAACTAGAAGAAGAGGGGCTTGGATAGCTGATCTAGTTGGCCACGCATCGAGGCCCTCATTATTGCCATTCGACCTGCCAATCGCTGCAGTTAGAGTTGAGAGAGGCAGAGATCTGATCTAGGGTGCAGACCAAGAGGTAGGATCGAAATAGTCTTCCAGTCTCAAAAGGGTTTCAAAACGGAGAGAATTCGGGCTCACCATAGTTGGAGGAGAAAAGGCTCCGAACTCATCCAGACTTATTGTTGACGGTCATTCACAAGTTGAAATGATAAAACCTCACTGAGTTTTTTCTTTTTTGATGGTAGTATTATATTTTTGCTAATGTGGATGCCTCGGGTTATCTGATCTTGAAGAACATGAAAATTATCAGCACAGTTGTGTTATATAATATCGTTTTGAAGAAAAATTTAGTCCATTATTTTGTTGTGCATCAAGTAATCTAAGGTTTGATTTTGGATGGATTAGATGTTGCATTACTTTCTATTGTACAACAAATGTTAATTTGAGATGTTACAACTGCCAATTTCTCGTTTTTGTCAAAGAAGAGTCTACTTTTGCATGTAAGAGGTTTTATAACATCCAACATGAAGTATATCAAATAATGATGTTAAAGCTACCAAGGTTACACAATGTGCTGGAAGCCATTATCTACTTAACTCAATCTTCTAGATCATTCTGACTTGAAGCATGAGTTCATTTTTCTATTATTGAATGTCAGTGTACTAGATTGATCTCACCCAAAGTATGAAAACATCGACATTTTTGGTTTCATCAAACTTTTCCATGTAGGAAAAAAAAAAACTATGACTACTCAAAACAAAGATCATTCATAATAACGCATTTCATAGAAATCAAACTTATTCACCCACTATTTATGAGCTTTATTATTGAATACGTCTATAAATAACATCTGATTCTCCATAAGCTATCCTATTTGATAGTTTTGTCTAGAAAAATTTATGTTTACTTTATCATCAGTTTTAACTTTAATATTATTTTTATAACAAAGTTCCAAGGAACAAAGGCAATGAAAAAAAAAATACAGTTTTCAGCCTCATCAAGGCATGGACATGCACATTTACCAAACTAGCTCTAAACCAACTAGTTTGTTCCTAATAATAAAGTTAAAACAATCAACACCAAATTATTTTCAGTACATTCTTAAGTGTTTTTTTGTCTGCCGTGAATCTTGAGAAGCTTTAAACTTGAAAGGTTATATTTGCATTCTTTAGAGGAAAACTTTTTAACAAAAATACTGGAAGACAAAAATTCCTCTTCCATTGAATTAAGGAAATGAGCATTGTTGCATCCAACCTCTTGCTTTTCCCTCAGATGTAAAATACTTTTATCAATAATCATTGCTAAATCTGACACATGCATTTATTTGTGCAATTTGTCTGTAGCAAGGCACATAATCGAATACTTTTATTGAAATGTAGGGGACATAAACAAAAACCTTGTTATAAAAAAAGGTGTTGGACAAAAACTCGAGACCCTTGTACTAGAATTACTTGGCCACTCCCCACATTATTCTTTCCATTAGGAAAAGAAAAATGTAACATGCTCATTGATGCTAAATAAGTTTTCATGTTAGGTGACCAACAATTTCATCCTTTTAATGTTATACGCAACTATTAGAACAAGTTAAACTGAATGTGTTCCCGATGCGTGCTATCGTTTGCAATTCAGTTTGTTGAATATCGTTTTCAAGTATTCAAGGCAATCAAATATTCAAATGTTGAAAGATAGAATGATTTTACCTTAAAAAATTTTTAAACTTTTTTATATTAATACAAGTTTTTAGCATTTTTATTTTCATCGAGGGATGAAAATACTTATGATTCTATCTCTATAAAACAATCTTACAACACCACCACCTACATTTTCCTTCATATATTTGTTTGAACATTTCACAAGCCACGTACGTGTGGGGCTTCACTACTATTCTAAAAAAGTGTAAAAGAGTTCCTACAAGGTTCACAACTTTCTAATAAACGCATACGGCTTCATCTCAACCATCAATGGTATGGGGTAAAATTATAGATTGACCTTCATTCATTTTCAACAAATTAGTTGAAAAATAGAAGTAGTCATTTCTTATATATTTCTTTATTCTTGGTGCAGTGCTCTTGTATCTCGTAAAACACTTAGCCCCAAGAATAAAGAAATATTTGAAAAATGACAACTTTTGTTTTCCATTTAATTTGTTGAAAATAGATGGAGGTCCATTTATAATTTACCCCATACTATTGATGGTTGAAATGAAGTCATATGTACTCATTAGAAAGATGTGAACCTTCTAGTAACTCCTTTACACTTTTATAGAATACTAGTTAAGCCCAACACGTTCTTCCACATGAAATGTTCAAACAAATATATGAAGGAAAATGTAGGATGTGGTTGTGTTAAAATGTTTTAGAGAAAAAGAGAACCATATTGATACAATATTTTTCTATTTGGTGAGTAAAATTTGTATGCCAAAACAACTAATGCATCACTCAATGAAAATAAATATGCTTAAACTTGTATTCCAAAATGTTTTAAAATCTTCTAAGGCAAAATCATTTATCATTCAACATTTGAATATTTGATTGCATAAATACTTGAAAAACATATTCAACAAACTGAATTGCAGACGACCGCATGCATCGGGAACAAATTCAATCAAAAATTTCTAATAGTTGCATGTAACATGAAATGGGTGAGATGGTTGGTCACCTAAAATGAAACACTTATTTAGCATCAATAAACAAGTTACCTTTCTTTCTAAATCAAAAGTCTTTTGTGGAAGGTGGCCAAGCAACTCTGGTACAAGTGTCTCCAGTTTTTGTGTAACACTCTTTTCATAACAAGCAAAAACCAAGATTTTAATACAAGTATTCAATTATGAGACATGCTATCGACAAATTTCACAAAGAAATACAAGCTTCAGTTTTAGCAACCATTACTCCTAAAAGTATTTTACATTTGAGGGAAAAGCAAGAGGTTGGTTGCAACAATGCTCATTTCCTTCATTTAAGAGGAATTTTTGTTTGCCAATCTTTCAATTCATAAATCTTCCTCTCAAGAATGCAAATACAACCTTCCTAGTTTAAAGCTTCTCAATATTGTACAACTACATGCAAAATAACACTACAATAATGTACAAAGAATAACTTAATGTTTATTGTTTTTAACCTAAATATTAGGAACAAAACAGTTGACTCAGAGTTTGGTGAATGTGCATGTCCATGGATAGACGAGCCTGAAAACTGTATCTTTTTTCATTGCCTTTATTCACTGGAACTCAGTTAGAAAAGTAATATTAAAGTTCAAATTGATTTCAAAGTGAACATAAATTTTTCTGGACAAAACCGTCAAATAGTATAGTCGATGGAGAATCAAACGTTAAATAGACGTATTCAAGAATAAAGCTCAAAAATAGTGGGGGAATAAGTTTAGTTTCTATGAAATAGAGTAGTTTTAGTTTTTTTTTTTTTTTACATGGAAAAGTTCGATGAAACAAAAAAAATGTTGATGCTTTAATACTTTGGATTAGATCAATCTAGTATAATACACCAACAATCATACTGCGTAGCCTTAGTAGCTTTAACATCATTAATGTTGGATGCTATAAAACCTCTTACATACAAAATTAGACTCTTCTTTATTCTAATAGAAAAGAGAAACTGGCAGTCGTAACATCTCAAATTAACATTTATTGTATAGCGGAAAGTAATGCAACACCCAATTCAACATTAAACCTTAGATTCCTTGATGCACAACAAAATAATGGTCTAACTTTTCCTTCAAAATAATATGAGGATTTTACCAAAAAAACCCCTTAGATGTACACTAATCACGATCAAGTCCAATTTTTTAACGTGCACTGATCGGGTCCATGGGGCCTGATCGTAGGCAAATATATATATATATTGTATGTGGCATCACTCAGCCCTACATACAAAAAAAAAAAACCGCAGAGAAGAAAAGAAGAAGGAGAAAAAAGAAAGGAAGGAATAAAGGAAGAAAAAGACAGGAAGAAAGAAAGAAAAAGAGAAGAAGAAAGGAAGGGATTAAGTTTTTTCTTTTTCTCCTTTCTTTTCTTCTTTTTCCTCTCTTCTTCTCTTCTTTCTCCACTCTTCTTCCTTTCTTCCTCTTTTCTTCTTTTATTCCTTCCTTTCTTCCTCCCCCTCTCTCTCTTATTCTCTTATTTCTCCTCCTTTCTTCTTCCTTTCTTCCTCTCTTCTTCATCCTTTCTTTTTTGCCCTCTCTTCTTCCTTCCTTCTCTGCAATTTTTTTTTCCATATGCATGGCTGAGCAACAACATACAAAAAAAAAAAAAAAAAAAATTTGCACACGATCAAGCCCCATGGACCCGATTAGTGCACATTAAAAATTCGGGTCTAATTGTGATTAGGGTACATCTAAGAGGTTTTTTTGGGTAAAATACTTAAATACTATTGTCTAACACATCAGTGCTGATGGAATTCAAGTTCTTCAAGATCAAAGAACCTGGTGCATCCACATAGGCAAAGATATAATACTACAACCAAATAAGGATAAACTATAATGCCGTCAAGGTTTTATCATTTCAACTTGGGAGTTAAAAATCCTTATTATACAAGATAATGCTGAAAATGGCTACCTGCAATAATTTTTTCACAAGGTAAAGAACAACAAGGATAGGATAGACGAAAGAACCGAATTTAAAAAAAAAAGGCAGTTTAACAAATACAAAGAAAAAAGATTGTGTATTTTGGATCATATGACCATCAACCACAACGTGCACAATTTCTCAGTAAATCCATTAGTCAGTCAAAGTTATGTATGTATAGAAGGGTCAATGGTTTGGCATTCCAGAACATTGATTTGATGGACCCATGGTGAACAGTAACAAATAACATCCACGACGAGATTTTCATAATTCATAACCTGAACAGCAGTATCAAATAACATCCATAATGAGATTCTCACAATTCATAACCCTTCAATTGACTGCTTGCAAACATACTGATAGAAAATGCATCAAGAATCCATGATCAACAAAAAGAAGACCAAATATTGGATGGTTAGATGTTCCATTCTGACTAGGCTTTGGGAAATTTTTTTTCTACACTATAGGCTAAGAGGCATGGATAGGGACACAGGACATAGATACGACACGACATGGATACAACAAATCCCAAAAAAGTAGGATACGGACATAACTAGGACACCACAAATAATAAATATATATTTTTTATATATAATCATAAAATTAAATACATATTGGTTGTTGAATTTATTTAAAGCCAACAACGTTTTTCCGTTTTCTATCCAACCAACATTATAAAAGGTTCCGTTGACCAACAAAGACTTTGAAACGTTTTCAAAAATATAAAAATGGAGTGATCGGAGACAGAAATAATATTAAAAAATTAAACAGATGAGAGAGAGACATTTGTTCTGAAAAAAAAAAAAGCAGAAGCAACATGGAAGAACAACACAGCAGTTCTGAAAAAAAAAAAAAGCAGCAGCAGTAGTTCTGAAAACAAGGAAAAAACAACAACAGTAACATGCAAGAACATCACAGCAGTTTTGGAAAAAAAAAAAGCAACAACAGAAAAAAAAAAAAAAAAAAAACAGCAGCAGCAGCAATCAAGAAAAAAAAAAAACAAACAATACCTTTTCTTCTTCCTCTTCCTCTTCCTCTTCCTTTTCCTTTTCTTCTTCTTCTTCTTACCATGCTTATTATATTTTAGCACCAACTTGTCCACCCCGTGTCCTAGCCACGTCTAGAATTAAAAGATTAAAACGCATGTGGAATTAAAAAATTTTAAAAAAAAAAGGACAAGACACGTTTTTGGCATGTTGGACGTGTTCGACCGTGTCTGTGTCCATCTGGCCGTGCCCGTGTCCACGTCCGCGTCCGTGTCGTACACAGACACGAAGACCCTATGCAAGTGTTCGGGCTTCATAGACTATAGGAATAGCTTATTCATTGTAGAATCTAACAGATTGACATCTTGAATCACCAATACAGGGATATAGGACGCACAGCTCAATCCAAAAGTTCAAGATGGACATACAACACAACCGAAGTTGCAAAGCAATTGTTAATGGGTGTATATTGAAAAGCAAAACTAGGTAATGTCATATGTCGCTTGTATTAATTACTGACAAAGACGCATCATATTTGACAAAAGGGAACAAAATTAGAAATATTTCATGGGGCACAAACTATAGAATAGAGTACAATAGGACAAGGGATATAAAAACAATGATATGAAGAACGAATGAGGAACAAAGTGCATGCAGCAGAGTACAACACGACAAGGAATATATTTATATACTAAAATAATGATATAAAGAAGAAAGGTCAGTCACTGAGTAGTGCATTTGTACTATTGCCCATGAGCATTGAGGATCTCTTTATAGGAAGGTTATGATTGTTTACTCATGCCACAATGTCTGATTTAATTGACAGAAAGAGAAAGAAACAGTTTGATTCATAGAAAGAGAGAGTGTATAGGTCAGTTATTGTGTCACTATTATTGCATAGATTCTGCAAGCAATGCAACTGAACCCTTGTGATTAATACTTTCAAATTTTTAAGAAAGATTTAAGAGTTTAAGATAGGAGGCAATATGAATGGACGTCCCACCACACCTTCACATTGCAACAATGAAATTTACATAAATAACCACTCCTTCATATTGCAACAATGGACCCCACATACTGAACTTTCCATAAATTTGGCAACCTGCATCATGTTAAGAGGCCTCACACTATGTAAACACCTCACGAATCCATCCTACATGGATTGATTGATCTTCTTCACCAAAGAAGTCAATATAAAATTATCACCTCCCTAGAGGCTTTGATTGTGAAGCTTCCAAGAGATCAACAGGTCTATCCTGACAGGCCCATAATCAAAGACCCATCATAGTAGACCCAGTCAATATATCCCACGTGTGTAACATTGTGGATTTGATTGAATCCTATACAATAATCATAGGATTGTAATTACTCAAATTATGTGTGGACTTTCCCTTTCAGCTTATAATGAGATGTAACATAGCTTGTAATTAGGGCCTTTGATTAGGCAATACTCAATATTAATACAGTGCTCAACCCTCATACTGGGATACAACAATATTACCACACAAACTGTCCTATGGTGTTTCTTCTTCTTCTCCAAAAAAAGGATCTACAGATCCTATCATGGAATAAGAGCCTCAGCAACTCTGAGATACTCTTTTTGTGTAGAAGAACAGCATCTAAAACAGGAAGACTGTACTGCATCTTGCTCCTTTTGTCGTTTAGTATTCTGCAAAAACCAAGCTCACTACAATACTTCCCATCAAATCGGATCTGATCACCACAATTGAAGAACCCTCAGATCAAATCTCAGTCATCAGAATCAACTCTCTGTGGAAGAGGGACATTTTCAATCTCACTCTGATTCTATTAATTGCTCTAGCCATCTAATCAAGAAGTGGGACCCACCTCAGATTGTGCAACTGTCGCAACTATATGCACCAAGCTGGTCAACACTTTTCTTTGGGAATCCTACCTATTTTTCTAGATTTTTATCTCTTTAGAAGGTCAGTGATTTACCCACTTCTTTGATTTGCTAGTTTTCAAGACTGTTTTAGTCTTAAGGCTGTAATAGTCGGTCAGATCATTAGAAATTGTTGGTTCTTCTTCCAAGGGTTGCAAAAATAGACCAGCAACATAACCTGGAAGTCTAATCGGGGAAAACAATCCTCTAAAGAGCACCATTCTTTAGTCTGTTGCAGATTTTTTGGACACCCAACCCATTATTTATTGCTGTTTTTTCTGCATTTAAGCAACTTGCTCCAGTTCTGTCCAATTCATAGCATATTTATGGTTATAAGAATGGATAAATTCAAGGTCATCTCCGTTAAATTTAATGGCACCAATTACACATCTTGCGCTTTTCATCTTAAAAATTATATTGAACAACAAGGGATGCTGGGGTATTTGGATGGAACCACTCCAAAACCAGCTACAAATCTTACATCCAAAACCTATGAAGCACGGACACTCCAAAATGGCCCCCGTATCAGTGTCGGACACGTGTCGGACACGGACACGGCTCGGACACGCCGGGACACGTGTCCGACACGCCCAAAACGTGTCCTGGTTTTTTTTTTAATTTTTTAAATTTCGGACACGGCGGGACACGGCATGGACACGGCGGGCCTAAAATGTAATTAAAATATGCTTAAGTTGGGTTAAAATTAGAAAAGAAAAAACGTGGAAGGGGGGTAAATGCAATTTTTTATAACTTATAACCCTAATCGCTTCTGTCGCTCTTCATTTCTGAAATCAAATCGAAAGGGGAAACGAAAGGGGGAAGCGCTGGAGACAGAGAAAAAGAGGAGGAAGACGCCTGCGCGTGGAATCGCTGCCAACAGTGAAACAAAGAAGAAGAAGAAGAAGAAGACAGCGTGCCGACGCCTGCACGTGGAAGATTTGAACTTGAGGAAGACGCATGGAAGATCGAAGCTTGATGAAGATCTGAGCGTGGAAGAAGTGTGAGGAAGATCGGTGTCTGCGCATGGAAAAAGAACAAGAAGGAGGAGGAGAAAGAACAGGTACTGTTTTTTTTTTTTTTCGGTTGCTGCTGTCTTTTTTTTTTTTTTTCCTCCACTGTTGCTGTGCTATGTTGTGCTGCTATGCTACTGCTGCTTTCTTTCTTTTTTGTTTTTAGAAGTACTGCTGTGCTGCTACTGCTTTCTTTCTTCTTTTTTTTTTTTCGAGCTGCTATTTTCTTTTTTACTTTTTTCTTCCATCTGTTTTCTTTTTTACTGTTTTCAAACTGCTTGAGGTACTGCTATTTTCTGATCTATTATTTTTTTTCGAACTGCTATTTTCTGATCTAATTTTTTTTTGAAGTACTGCTGCTGTTTTTCTTCAGTACTACTGCTGTTTTTTTTTATATATACTACTGTTTCTTTCGTTTTTTTTTTTTTTTTGTTTTTCCATGGGATGCCTATGCTGTTGTTGTTTTCTTTCTTTATTTTTTTTCTTTCAGTGCTGTTATTTTTTTTTTCCATGGGACAGATTTGCTGCTATTTTTTTTTCCCATGCGACAGCTTTGCTGCTACTGTTGTGCTGCTACTGGTGCCGTTTTCTTTCTCTTTTTTTTTTTTTTTTCGAATTGCTGCTACTGTTATGGGACTGCTGTGCTGTTGCTGTTTTTTTTTTAATGGGACTGCTGTGCTGTTTTTCCCACGGGACTTTGCTGCTGCTGTTATGCTGCTACTGTTGCTGTTTTCTTTCTTTTTTTTTTTTTCGAATTGCTGCTGCTGTTATGGGACTGCTGTGCTGTTGCTGTTTTTCTTTTTTTTTTTAAATGGGACTGTTGTGCTATTTTTCCCACGGGACTTTGCTGCTGCTGTTATGCTGCTACTGTTGCTGTTTTCTTTCTTTCTTTTTTTTTTTTTTTTGAATTGCTGCTGCTGTTATGGGACTGCTGTTCTGTTGCTATTTATTTTTTAAATGGGACTGCTGTGTTGCTGCTGTTATGGGACTGTTGTGCTGCTGTTGTTTTTTTTTTTCCATGGGACTATTGTGCTACTGCTGCTGTTTTCTTTTTTTTTTTGTTTTGTTTTTCTTTTTTTTAAGAACTGTTGTTGCTGCATTTTATTTTCCAGAACTGCTGTATTTTTTCCTAGTTTATTTTTCAATGTGATTGTTTATTTTTCAATGTGATACGAAATTGATTTGAGAATATGTCATTCTCTTCTACGGGAGCTAGCAGCCCTGTACCGGCGGAGGGCTCAGAACAAGATGAAAATAAGCCCCTCTGGAACTATACAACGAAGTTGGAGAAAATTGGAGGAGGAGGAGGGAATTTTCATTTCCAATGTAAATTTTGCCACAAAGCTTTTAAGGGCTCATATACTAGGGTAAAGGCACATTTGCTAAAAACTAGTGATCAAGGGATTCAAATATGTTCTAAAGTCACTCCTAAAGATATGGCCGAAATGCAAAAAGCTGTCGAGGAAGCTGAAGCTAAATTGCAAAGCCTTAAACCAAAAAAAGTTCCTTTGCCCCCTCCTAGAGCATCTTTGGGTGGCATGATTGCTAGTCAAGGGCTGACCCTCTTTGAATCAAACAAGCGGTTGAGGAGTGGTAGTGGAAGTGGAAGTGGAAGTGGAAGTGGAAATGCCATTAAGAAGGCATTTAACATTGGGGCACGGGACCAATTACATTCTGAAATAGCTAGGATGTTTTATTCTGCGGGCTTGCCCTTTCACTTGGCTAGGAACCCTTATTATGTTAGTTCCTATAACTTTGCTACCAATAATCAAATTTCGGGTTATTTGCCTCCTGGTTATAATTTGTTGAAAACCACTTTGCTTAAAAAAGAAAGAGCAAACATTGACAGATTATTGCAACCAATTAGAGGCACATGGAACGAAAAGGGGGTTAGCATTGTTAGTGATGGTTGGAGTGATTCACAAAGAAGGCCATTAATTAATTTTATGGCAGTGACAGAAGGGGGGCCTATGTTTTTAAAAGCAGTTGATTGTTCAGGTGAAGTCAAGGATAAATTTTTCATTGCTAACTTAATGAAGGAAGTCATCTTTCAAGTTAGACCCCAAAATGTTGTTCAAGTGATTACGGATAATGCCAAAAACTACCAAGGAGCGGGGCAACTTATTGAAGGGATATTTTCTCATATTTTTTGGACACCATGTGTAGTACACACATTGAATCTTGCCCTAAAAAACATTGGTGCAGCAAAAAATGTGGAAGCAAATGAAATAACTTATGCAGAGTGCAGTTGGATTACCGATGTTGTTGGGGACGTCATGGTGATAAAACATTTTATCATGAATCATTCAATGAGATTGTCTATGTTCAATGACTTTGTTAGTTTGAAATTGCTTTCAGTTGCGGAGACACGCTTTGCTTCGATGATTGTGATGCTTAAAAGATTCAAATTGATAAAGGGTGGTCTTCAAGCTATGGTAATTTGTAACAACTGGTCTACTTATAGGGATAATGACGTTGAAAAAGTCAAGTTTGTGAAGGAAAAGGTGTTAGATGATATTTGGTGGGATAAGATTGATTACATTCTTGCTTTTACCTTGCCTATTTATGACATGCTTCGGGCTTGTGATACAGATAAGCCTTGTCTTCACTTAGTTTATGATATGTGGGATACAATGATGGAGAAAGTGAAGTTGGCAATATATAGGCATGAAAGGAAGCGGCAAGATGAGACATCAACCTTCTATGATGTGGTGCATCAGATTCTAGTTGACCGTTGGAATAAGAACAACACTCCGCTTCATTGCTTAGCACATTCATTAAACCCAAGGTGACCTCTAAGCTTTAGCATATTTTTTTTTAGAAAAACTATTAATTAAAAAAATATAAACTAATCATATAATTTTCATTCCTGTATTTAAGGTACTATAGCGATGCATGGCTTCATGAGGATCCAAATCGAATTCCTCCACATAAAGATTTGGAGGTTTCAAGAGAAAGAACAAAGTGCTTGAAAAGATATTATGTTGATCTAGAAGAGAGACAAAAAGTTCAATTGGAGTATACAGCTTTCTCAACTAATTCCGGAGGATTTTCAGAGGTTGATTCTATTCATGATAGATCAACCATGGATCCAAAAAGTTGGTGGGTTATTTATGGTGCATTTTCTCCCTCGCTTCAGACCTTAGCTTTAAAGCAGCTTGTGCAACCTTCTTCCTCATATTGTTCTGAGAGGAATTGGAGTACTTACTCCTTTATTCACTCGCTGAAAAGGAACAAAATATTACCAAACCGTGCTGAAGATCTGGTATTCATTCATAGTAATCTCCGTCTTCTATCAAGGAGAACCCCACAGTACATACAAGGACAAACTAAGATGTGGGATATTGCAGGAGATGCATTTGAATCCCTAGAGGATGTTGGAGTACTTGAGGTTGCAAATCTCTCACTTGATGAGCCGAAATTAGAGGCTGTGCTATTTACTGATGATGGGAGTGTTGGTGGGGATGATGATGCCATTGAAGATGTCTCCAATGATGAATCATGAATGAAGCGAGGATTATTATTGTTTTTTTCTTTTATGGAGTGGGTGGAGGGACGTTTTTTTGTTATTTTGATTATGATGTGATCGTGACATGTAATGTTGGTGATGATTGATGTACTAAGGGCCTATGGCCTACTATTACATTATATTATGCATTATGGATTTTATTTTTGATTTTTCTAGTGTTAGTTATGTTGTTTCCTTATTAATTGTGACATTATGCATTTTAATTTGGCTAAAAATATAACTATTCTTTAATTTTATGATTATATATAAAAATATATATTTATTATTTGCCGTGTCCTAGCCGTGTCCGTATCCTATTTTTTTAGGATTTGCCGTATCGCCGTGTCCGTGTCGTATCGTATCCGTGTCCGTCTCCGTGCTTCATTGTCCAAAACGGATGATAATACCATTGCCTCGTGGAACCAACGTAATGCTAAAGTTGTTACTTGGATCCTCAACTCAATGGATCCTTCCTTCTCGATGGTCCTCCAAGCTTTTACGAAAGCTTCTGCCACGAGGGCTCACATGAAGAAAATTTATCATAAAGACATCAACAAAACAAAGCTCGATGATTTCACCTAGATACTAAGTTAGCAAGATATTGTCAGAATGATAAATCCGTCTAGGAACACTACAATGGATTTCTAGCCCCGTGGACAGAGTCGGATCAAATGCTTCTTCAATCTGTTACAGTAGATTTTCCAAATCAAATGCTTCTTCAATCTGTTATGGTAGATTTTCTTCCTTAGGCCCTCAAATTACAGGAGGAATAACATGTTAGTCATTTCCTTATGAATCTAAGAGCTGAATTTGAACCGGTATACGCTGCCCTTATGAATAAGGAGCTCCCACCTAATCTAGATATATGTGTCCAAGAGTTTCTCCAAGAAGAAACTCACTTATTATCTACTCACTCTCTTAATGAGGAACCAAAGGCACTTCTGACACCACCTACCACATCATAAGGTGATGAGACTGCTTTACTACTCGTGATAAGAAACTGCACAGTTTTGAGTGTAAGAAGTATGGCCATGTGGCTCGCGACTGCCGGAAGAAATTGTTTTGCAACTACTGCAAGCAAAATGGGCATGTTATTTCTAATTGTACACAATAGCCTAAAAGGAAACAAGATCATTCTCGAAAGCGCAACTCAATTGCTCTTCAGGCTCAACAAAGCACCCCACCTAACTTACCACCCTCAAATACTAGCTTAGTCACTCTAACCACTACTTGGATTCAAGAGCTGATAAATTCTTCTGTGGCATATGCATTTACCTCTATGGGCAGTGGTTTGTCTTTATCCTCTACCATTTTTTCTACATTTCACTCGTCTACTTCCCAGTCTACCCAAATTATGCCCTCAACATGGTTTCTAGACTATGGTGCTTCCAATCATATGACCTCAATAGCACAAAACTTGCACAATACGTAATCATATATGGGCCGTGATTCAATCACCACAGCCAATGGTCAACAATTGCCCATCTCTTGCCTAGGAACCATATCTATGGGAACCCTTAATTTATCTGATGTTTATTTTGCTCCAAACTTAGTTGCTAATCTAATTTCCATTGGCCAACTTGTTGATTGTGGGTATCTTGTTCACTTCTCTCCCTCTAGTTGTGTTATACAAGAACGACAAACTGGGGGGGTGATCGAGAAGGGGAGTAAGCATGGCCCACTCTTTCTGTTGGATGTGGGACAACCTTGTTTGCCTCTTCAATGGATGCTTCAAATAAAGTGTGGACCATTTGGAATAAACGCCTTGGTCATTTAAATAATGGAAATTTGCTTTCATTGTTTAAACTTTGTAGTTTGGAAAAATCTGTTGCTAGTACTATGTCTAACTCTTTTGCACAATCAAAATGTGAGACTTGTTGCATGAGTAAAAGTCATGTGTTGCCATTTCCTATTCATCATTCATGTGCCACTACTCCTTTTGATATTATTCACACAGATGTTTTGGGTATTGCTCCTCAATTGAGTAGACTAGGGTACAAATATTATGTTACATTCGTTGATGATCATTGTAGGTATACATGGATATACTTTTTATAATCAAAATATGAAGTTTTTTCCTTTTTCTACAAATTCTACAATATAGTGAGCAATCAATTTCAAAGGACCATTAAGATCTTATGCTCAGATTAAGGGGAAGAATACACATCAAATGAATTCACTTTCTTTTTATCTAATAAAGGGATCATTCACTAAAAATGTTGCCCTCACACACCACAACAGAATGGAACCGCAGACAGAAATAATCGTCACCTCTTAGAAACGGTCAGAACACTCCTTGTTGAATTCCTAGTTCCACCTAAATTTTGGTGTGAAGCAGCCTATGAAGCACGGGTACTTCCAAAATGGACACAAACCAATACAGAGTACGTACCTATACCCGTACCAGGTATGGATAGGGTAAAAAAATGCACCGGGTACAGTCAAATGTACCCGCTACATTTTGACTTTGTGGGTACAAAATGGGTACGTTTATGGATACGAGATGGGTACATTCCCAGTACTTCTGTTTTTTTTTTTTTTTTTTTTTTTGTAAAAACTTTTGTAAGAGTTTGAAAGAGCTAAAAATATAATTCTTAACTTTAGCCCTAACCCTTCTCGATGAACTTGAAAGGGAAAAGGCTTTAGCCCTAACCCATCTCCAATCCCCTCGTATCCAATCGGAAAAAAGGAAAATGGAAAAGAGGAATAAGAAAAAGAAGGAAAAAATATTGGATTATGAAATATAAAAAATAATATTGTTGTCGCTTTTTTTTCATTAGATTGAATTTGTAATGGTATAAAGTAATTGTTGGCTTATTGCATTTAAGAATTCTAACTTATTTTAATTATTAGCATATTACATTATTAAATTTTTAAAAAATATAATTCTTTAATGGATGTACTCCAACCGTACCCATGTCTTGTTTTTTTAGGATTTTGCCGTATCAACATATCCATACCGTATCCGTATCGGTAACCACACCGGTACCCGTGCTTCATAGGAAGCATCACATATAGCTACCCATTTCATCAACAGGCCTCCCTTGGTAAAGGTCTCCCCTTTTGAGTGTTTATTTGGTCACCCACCATCCTACTCACATTTGAGGGTATCCAATTGTTTATGCTTTGTTCATCTCCCATCCCTTGAGCGAAACAAGTTATCCCCACAGGCTGCTCATTACACGTTTGCTGGTTACAGTGATGAGCACAAAGGCTTCCTTTGTTATGATCACAAGAAATGTTGTCTACGTATCTCATAGAATGTTGTCTTCTTGGAACATATTCCATTCTATTCGTCCAATCCTCATCCTAATATACAAGTCTCTCATCTGCCTCAATTTCCAACGCCTAACTCCTCTCTAGTGATTACTCAAGTTTACAAGTGGCGCACCAAACCACCACCTCCCACTACTCTCCCTCCGGATACTCTCAGCACTAATCCACCACCCAGGCCAGCTCCTCAAGTACATGAAACTACTAGTGAAGGTAACGTTATTTTGCGATGCTCTAATTATAAGTCCATTCCCCTAGCTAGATATTGTTTTCTAGTGTTGTTTATTTCTTTAGAACCAACCCCTATTCCAACTTCTTATTCTCAAGCTACTAATATTCCATATTGGTAAGATGTCTGACAGATGAATTATTAACTCTCGAGATAAACAACACCTAGGAAGTAGCGCCTCTTCCATCGAACACCTCTTTCATTGGTAACCTCTTTCATTTGTAGCAAGTGGGTCTATTCACTCAAATTCAAACCAGATGGCAGTCTTGATCACTACAAAGCACAACTAGTTGCCCAAGGTTATAAACAAGAGTATGTCATTAACTATGAAGAAACATTTGCCCCAGTAACCAAAATGACTATGGTGTGATGTCTTCTTGGCGTTGCAGCTACTCGTAATTGGCTTCTGTGGCAAATGGATGTCAATGCCTTTTTGCATGACAACGTCAAGAAGATTGTCTATATGCTTCCTCCACCAGGATATACATGTCCGCCACGTCATGTTTGCAAACTGAAAATCTTTATACAGGCTCAAGTAGGCTCCTCGTGCTTGGTTTGATAAGTTCTACTCTACCATCCTTACAGCAAATTTTCATCAAAGCCCGAATGACAATTCTCTATTTATTCTAAGAACCTCCTACGGGTGTACCATTCTCTTGATTTATGTTGATGATATGATAATTAGTGGCAACGATACAGCTAACATTTCCACCCTCAAAACTCATCTCATGAATATTTTCATGATGAAAGATCTGGGTCCCCTAACTTATTTTTTTGGGCTCGAAGTTTCAAGAAACAAGGATGGTATTCGGGTGGTACCAAACAAATATGGTGATGATTTACTTCAGTTGGCAAGACTTGGTGATGCCAAAACATTTGCCATACCCATTGAACTCAATGTTAAATTTAGCAAAGATGATGGGCCACCTCTTACAGACCCGACTTTGTTTAAACGATTAGTTGATAGCCTACTATATCTATGACATAACTAGATATATGTCATGCAAGGATACCCCTGATCGAGGATCGTTTTATCCGACTACATCTTCACTACATCTTCAAGCATATGCTGATGCTGATTGGACAAGCTGCCCTAATACTAGTAGATACAACTGGCTTGTGTATGTTCTTAGGAACTGTACTCATCTCATGGAAGAGTAAGAAACAAAGCACCCTTTCTAAATCAACCGCTGAAGCTGAATATCGGTCTATGTCATCTGCGAGTAGTGAAATTGTCTAGTTGTGTCGTCTCCTTCGTAAGTTTGGCGTCTTCCTAAAACAACCTACTCCTCTTTATGCAGATAACATAAGTGCCAATTGAATTACCAAGAATGTCGTTTTCCATGAGCGAACTAATCACAGAAATTGACTGCCACTTCATTCGTCCGCATTATGTCTCTAAAAAATTGTGTCTACCTCATGTTTCTTTCAAAGATCAACTAGCTTATGTATTTACTAAAGGCCTGCCCCAAGATCGACATGATTATATCATCTCCAAATTGATGCTTTGTTCCACCCCACATCAATTTGATGGGGAGTATGAAGATTCCAAGAGATCCACAAACTTATCATGACACGCCCATAACCAAAGGCCCATCATAGTAGATCTAGTCAATATATCCCACGTGCGTATCTTTGTAGAATAGGTCAAATCCTATATAATAATCATAAGACTGTAATTACTCAAATTACGTGCAGACTTTTGCTTTTAGCTTATGATGAGATGTAACATAGCTTGTAATTAGGGCATTTGATTAGACAATACTCACTATTAATACAGTGGTCGACCCTCATATTAGGAAACGACAATATTCCACACAAACTGCCCTATTGTGCTTCCTCTTCTTCTCAAAACAAGGATCTACAGATCCTATCATTGATTTCATCTTAAGAAAGGCGAAATCCAAATATCTGTAGTTACATTACTCTAACATTACATGAAGTCGCATTAGCTCATGACTTTTAACACCAAAAATGAAAAACGAAAAAAAATCAAAAGATAAAGAGCGAATAAATAAACTTCATCATCACCATCATCATCATCATCAAAACCTTGTCCTAACTATATTAGAGTTAACTACATGAATTATGTTCATCCATTATGACTTATTATGAGCCAAATCATCAGATAAGTTAAACTTCTTTAGATCAATTTTATTACCTCCATCTACGTATTCTTCGGCCTACCCGTGTGAAGAAGTTAACTTCATTAAAAGATAAAACATTCTAAGCTTCACTTAAAGTCACCATTTGCACATTAAATGGACTTCTTGTTGATGTTACTTCATACAAATCTCTTTTTCTTTTAACCCAGTTAAAGGGTTAGGGCACTAAAAGACTTACACAAGCAAGTTGATGGGAACTTGCACATGTAAGACTCTCTACTTGCTCAAAGGTTTCAATGACAATATGGTTGTGAAAAGATCATTAAATGAATATATATATATAGGTGATTGATAGAATTGCTAACATAATGAGGCAGTTGTATGAGAAAAGAAGATAATTAGCAGAGGACGATGGGAAGATAAGAAATCATAATTAGCAGAGGACGATGGGAAGATAAGAAATCACATACTGTGAATGAGATGTGGGAAGTGTGACAATAGTTTAGGGAGAACTGAGAGTAATAAGGTGCATGAAAATGTAAGTTTTTATATAGGAAAAGTGGATGTTGGTAATGGCCTAGTGAGAATAATGATGCGGCAACAATGAAGATGGAAAAGTAGTTGAGAAGAGAGAAGTTAAGAGAGAATGACGTGTATGGAAGATGGGAAAGTAGTTAAGAAGAGAAAAGTTAAGAGAGATTGACATGTGTCAACCACACGTGTGCAACTGGAAACCCATGTAAAATACATCAAAATAACCCCAACTCGCACAATTACATAAAAACCATAGTACAACACTCAAAATCAAAAAGTAATTAAAAAAAAGGAAATTAGATGACGGATTTTCTATGAAAGACACTTTAAGACTCTAACAACATGAATCCTTCACATTAGTTCATCCACTCCTAAAAATTCCTTGACATGATTGACTTCAATTTTTCTAGAAGAGAACAAAAACTTCAATAATCGTCAAGGAGAAAATAAAGGAACCAATGGTTGATAATTGGGATGGGCCAACAGAAAATCAAGAGTGGTGAGACACATTGCCACAAATTTCAAGAAAGCCATGTTTGTTAGTTCTTAAATGTAGCCCCAGTCACATAATTTTGTGATTTGCTCCCACAAAAAGAGGGCTTACCTATAAATTGCCGATTGTTTCATGTTCAACTCACACACGACACGTGGGGAAAAAGACAAGGTCATATATGTGATGCAATGGGCAAATTGATCAAGGAACCAACTTGATTCTCTAAACTTAAATCAACACCAACTAAACAGAAGGAGAAAAGTAGTATAATATTTAAGCCTAGTCGAAGATGCTATCCACAACACAAATCAATCTTCACCTCTATAGTGTGAGTTCCTAGTAATTCAATAGAAAAGGAAAATAGTCATTGAAATTGATTTTAAACAAGAGGGGTCATTGCTCACATACGGTGGTGGTGGTGCTTATAGGGACATCCACTCACATAACAACATCTAGGTCCTAGGCTCCTAGCGTTGCCTATGACCCTCCTACATGAATTGGATGATGGACTTAATGAATGGGATTATGAGGAGGGCCTAGAAGTTAGCCGTACAAATCTACTAGTAGGGCTTGACTCTAAAATCAGAGCCAACCAGGAAACATTCTTCATTATGTTTTGAGGTTCAGCCAAATCACAGTAACATTTGGGTTTGTTCTAAAGTTATATTGATCACATTCAAAACACATGATTTGAAGCGTAAGTTCACTTTCTCACATGACCAGCCTAATTTGAGGTGTAAGTTCAAAACACAGGATTTGAGGAATAATATATGATAGGCAAGGGGTGCCCCTAGGTGGGCTAGCCCAAGCCTAATCTAGGCTTAGCCTGCCTCAAGCCGGGCTTGGATATGATCTTAGGGCCAATTTAATAATTGGGTCGGGCTTGGATTAAGTGATAGAAAGCCCAATGATTAGCTCAGCCTAGCCTGTGTAAGGAATTTAATTTAATTTAATTAGTACAAATAATTAGTCAAATGGTCACAAATTGTATAAGAAGTCCGATTTGGCCTAGCCAAATTGATTGAATGGGCGGGCTCAGGCTTCACTTTAACAGCCCGTGTCGGACTTGGGCTAGGTCCAAGCTAGTGTTTCTAATGTCAGGTTGGGCCTAGATATGCTTAGCTCGGCCCAGCCCATGAACACCCTATGATAGGCCCATCTCTTATTATGGAAGTGAATTTTGGCTTAGAACTTTTTTTTTTTTTCGGAAGGTTAGTAATCCCTTTATCAACCAAAAAATATGATATAGGATTTTGTCTTAGAACTAATAGACAAAGAAAGAGATTTTAATTATTTATAAGTTTATTCAATGCATGATCAAAGATGGGTACCCGTAAATTGCTTTAATTAAAGTTTGCTTTACTTTGATGAGCTTTACTTTATTAGAGACGGAGAGAGAAGCATGACATTTAGAGATCTTTAATTCTAAATATTAGGATGTGTGGTTGTTAAATAATAATTGCAAAATGTGCCCCATGCTCCGTAAATGATGCATATAATAACCAATAATTTCATATTTCTAATTTAAAACTTTCTCCACTCAACTTAAAACATATTAACTATGGTAAAACTTATCAATATTGGAACAAAATATAAAAATTGACAGTCATGATACACAGATACTTCAGAATGAGCAACGTATCGTATCTGATACTTTACTTTTTATGTGTAAAATCCATGTCCCTACCATGCCTATTGCATGTCCTGTATTCATGGTATACCTGAGCATCATAGATTGAAAGAAGTTGAAAAGTGAAAAATAAATTTAAAAATCTTGTAACTTAATAAGATAATGTTAACATGATCACGATATGGCATCTCATTGATAAACATAATATGAACCTGCAATTATTTAGTTAAAATTAAAAAAAAGAAAAAGAAAAAAGGAAAGAGAATGTGTATCTAAATGAGAAATTAATTTATTACAAATAAGCTTCTCTTAACTTTAACAATCTAATGACAAGGTCACAAATATCATTTAGACTTTTTCAAATAAATTTTTAGTTTATAAAAAAGCAAAAATAATTATATCGGTTGGGATGAAAGTATTAAGGTAGTGAAAATAGCAATTAACATATCATTTATAATATTCTACTAACCTATTGTCAACCAATATTTATAAATTGATCAATCTAGATCTAGGAAGCACGGACACCTCTCCGGGGCCGGCGTGTCCGTGTCCGTGTCCGACACGTCTGGGACACGGACACGCTCCGGACACGCTCGGACACGTCTGGGACACGCAAAAAGTATCCTAATTTTCAAAATTTATTTTTTTAAATTTCGGACACGGATCGGACACGGCCCGACACGGATCGGACACGGCGGCCCAACAGGAATCCCACGCCTTTTGCATTAAAATTAAAAAAAAATGAAAAAGGGGCTAAATGAAATTTTAAAGTCATTTAACCCATTCCTTTTAGCATTAGAATTAAAAAGCAAGAAATGAAGAGGGCTTAAATGAAATTTCAACCTAAGATAACCCCAAGCCTTCGATTGAAACTCGAAACCCTCTGCTTCTGCCTCTGAAGTTTTCCCCCAAATCCTCTTCTAAAACCCTCACAGCGAAACCCTCTGCCTCTGCCTCTGCCTCCCGCTCGGCGAAACCCTCGCAGCGAAAACTAGCGGTGAGATCGCAGATCCCATCGAAGCTCCATCGAATCTGCGAAAGCCAGGAACCGTGGGCGAAACGCCATCACCGTCCGAGGCTATCGACGAACAGAGGGAAGAGATCGTGGCTGTTGACGAGCAGAGGGAATAGATCGTGGCTGTCGGCGGTGGATCTGAGCAGGGAAGGAAAAAAAGAAGAAGAAGCAGCAGCGGCAGAAGAGAAAGACCCACAGTCTGCAGAGAAACACGCACCGTCTATAGAGAAAAACTCAACGTCTGCGGGAAAGAGAAGAAGAAGGAGAAGGAGAAGAAGAAGAAGAAGAAGAAGAAGAGAGGGAAAGGAAAACCCACCGTCTGCAGAAAACCCACCGGCTCACTGCAGAGAAGCCCACCTGTTTTCTTGCTCACTGCAGAGAAAACCCACCGGCTCCAGGTATTTATTTTTGCAGGTGTGTGTGTGTGTGTGTTTTTTTTTTTTATATATCTCCTGCTCGGTACTGCTTCCGCTGATTTTCTTTTTTTTAATATCTCCTGCTCAATAGATTTTTTTTTTTACTTCTCCTCGGTGCTCCTGTCTATGAAATCATTACCTTTCATTTTTTATTTTGCTGCTGCCATCATTTTTTTATTTTGCTGCTGCCATCACTTTTTATTTTGTTGTGCAATACCATTTTATTTTGCTGTGCAATATCATTCTTGTTTGCTGTGCAATATCATTTTATTTTGCTGCCATCATTTTTTCTATGAAATGGTGTTGAAAGGCTTACCTGCCTTTACCTTTGCATTGCCTGCCTTTTGCTTGTACGTGGCTTTTTTCTTCCTGCTGTGCACTGTACGTTTTTTTTTTTTTTGTTAATGCTGGAAGCTTTCTTCCGGCGCTTGCCTTTTTTTTTTTTTTTTTGGCTGTTGTCTGTTGTTAATTGATACTATGGGACATGTCCTATTAATTTGTTAATGCTGGTGCCTAGTGCTAATTTGCTGTTATATTATATAGATTTGGAATTTGGCAATATGAGTTCCATTGGTGGCTCTGGCTCACACCACACCCCCCCCCCCCCCCCCCCCCCCCCAATGAAGAAGATATAAACAAGCCTCTGTGGAGATATGTAACCAAGTTTGATAAACTTAGTGATGGAGGGGAAAATATTACTTGGCAATGCAAATTTTTGCAATCAAATAAAAAAGAGTTCATACACAAGGGTTAAGGCTCACTTGTTAAAATTGCCTAGTTGTGGGATTGTTGCATGTTCGAAAGTTACATCAAAAGATATTTCTGAAATGCAAAAATTAGAAGAAGAAGTAAAATTGAGGAGGACGGCCAATGCACCAAAAAAAGTACCTTTACCTGTGCCTAGTGTTTCATCTAGTTCTAATTCTATGACTATGATGAGTATGATGCAAGGAGGGTTTGACCGAAAGAAAAGAAAGATAAGTGGTGGGAGTGGAAGTGGAAGTGCAAGTCCCATTAAGAAGGCATTTAATTTAGCAGCTCGTGATCAATTACATGCTGAGATTGCTAGGATGTTTTATTCGGCGAGTTTACCATTTCACTTAACAAGAAACCCATATTTTGTAAATGCCTTCACTTTTTCCGCCAACAATCCACTTGTCGGTTATGTGCCTCCGGGGTACAATTTGTTGAGGACCAGTTTGCTCCAAAGAGAGAAGGCAAATATTGAAAGATTGTTGCAACCTATCAAAAGCACGTGGAAAGAAAAGGGTGTAAGCATTGTGAGTGATGGGTGGAGTGACTCACAAAGGAGGCCATTGATCAATTTCATGGCTGTGTCGAAAGGTGGGCCTATGTTTCTTAAAGCTGTTGATTGTTCAGGTAAAACAAAAGACAAGTATTTCATTGCTAATTTGATGAAGGAGGTCATTAAGGATGTTGGGCATGAGAATGTGGTTCAAATAATTACTGACAATGCTCCAAACTGTAAGGGTGCGGGACATATCATTGAAACATAATTTCCTAACATTATTTGGACACCATGTGTGGTCCACACCCTCAATCTTGCATTGAAGAACATTTGTGCAGCAAAAAATGTTGAAAACAATCAATTGACATATCATGAATGTAGTTGGATATTGGAGATTGTTGGTGATGTTATGCACATAAAGCATTTTATCATGAATCACTCTATGAGGTTGGCCATGTTCAATGAGTTTGTTCCTTTGAAATTACTTTCTGTGGCTGACACACGCTTTGCTTCAGCAATTGTCATGCTTAAGAGATTCAAACTTATAAAGCGTGGTCTCCAAAGTATGGTTATAAGTGACAAATAGTCTCATTATCGAGAAGATGATACAGGGACAGCAAAATTTGTAAAGGACAGGTTGTTAGATGACATCTGGTGGGATAAAGTTAATTACATTCTTTCCTTCACAACACCCATTTATGATATGCTTAGACTTTGTGATACGGATAAGCCTTGTCTTCATTTGGTATATGACGTGTGGGATACAATGACTGCAAAAGTGAAGACCACAATATATAGGCATGAAGGGAAGCGGCCTGATGAGTCATCCTTATTTTATGATGTGGTACACCAAATACTTGTTGATCGTTGGAACAAGAACAATACTCCACTCCATTGCTTGGCACATTCTCTGAATCCTAGGTGAATTCTAGTCCTCAGCTTTTCACTTTTCAGCCATTTCCTCTTAGATAAGTTATAAGTATTTCTTAACATATTACACTTTTTCATCATATAGTAATTTTGAAATCCTTCTCTCTTTTATTGAAGGTATTATAGCGACGAATGGCTTCAAGAGGACCCGAGTCGAGTTCCTCCACATCAAGATGTGGAGGTTTCTAGAGAGAGAAAGAAATGTCTTGTCAAATACTTCCCCACTTCCGAGGAGCGCACAATGGTTAATATGGAGTTTGCCAATTTCTCACTCAGGACGGGGGAATTTGGGGAGTATGATTCTTTACATGATCGATATCATATGGACCCAACAAGTTGGTGGGCCATCCATGGAGCATGTGCACCTATGCTTCAACGCTTGGCTTTCAAGCTACTTATGCAGCCTTCTTCTTCATCTTGTTGCGAGAGGAATTGGAGTATATACTCCTTTGTGCACTCCGTGAGAAGGAACAAGATGACGCCAAAACGTGCCGAAGACTTGGTTTTTATTCATAGCAATTTACGTCTTCTGTCAAGAAGAACCCCACAATATATGCAAGGGGAGACTAAGATGTGGGATATTGCTGGGGATTCATTTGATTCCTTAGAAGATGTTGGGGTGCTTGAGGTTGCTAATCTTTCAGCCAGAGTTGGAGACCATGGTCTTTACAGATGATGTTGATTGTGATGAAGTTGTTGGTGATGATGAGGCAGTTGAAGTTGCATCAAATGACTGAAATTAGCATTGAATTAGCTTCTTTTTTGTTTTTTGTTTTGTTTTGTTTTGTTTTATTTGGAGGAAAAAGGGAAAATCTTCCCTTTTCTTTGTAAGGATTTTATGGTAATATGGATATTTTATGTTTAACGATTATGAATTATGTTTTACTGTTGTATTCAATGTATTGAATGTTGATTTTTTTTATTCATTATATATATTAATAAATATATATTATTAATTTATTAACGTGTCCCCGACGTGTCCGTGTCCTACTTTTTTGAAAAATGCCGTGTCGGCGTGTCCGTGTCGTGTCGTATCCGTGTCCCGTGTCCGTGTCCGTGCTTCTTAGATCTAGATAGTCTTGCATGTTAGTGAAATCTCTTCAAGGACTATACAACTAGAGGATATTTATTTTTAGTGGTTTAGATTTTTTTTCTTAAGGCTTCTACATTAGTGAAATCTCTTTAGGGACTATACAATAGCAGGACATTTATTTTAATGGTTTAGGTTGTTTCTTGGTGGCTGTATATTGTATGTGATGTGAAAGTTCAATAGACCCTGGGTATTTTGAGTTTTTGATTAGTCCTTCTCAAACTAAGGCTTTAACATGCAAAAGTTCGCAAGGATCTGCCTCAATTGTTTTATTTAATCCACATTAAAACCTAGTACTTCCCGTTGATGCCATGATTTGCAAGCATCTGCATCCCAAATGCCTAGCTTATGATTAAGAAATTTACATTTGCGGGTAAACTGCTTTTTTTAAATAAAAAAAAACTTATAAAAGCCAAGTAGTTCCCCTGGATGCCACGATTTGCATACATTCAAAAGGGACCCATAGATCCATCATGAGTAAAACAAACGCGAATTACATTTTCATGCAAACCCTTTTAACGAAATTAAAACTTAAAAGAAATAAAAGCCAAGAGGTACTTTAGAAGGAAGATAAATTCCCCAAGTATGCCATTATATGCATACATCCAAGTGGGTCCCACACCCATCATGCGAAAAAAAAAGTAAAATTTTCATGTAAATCTTTTAAAGTATCCAATTAGGATTCACAAATCCATTTATCCTAAAGTTTGACCGGCCCTTATCATCCATGGTTAGGTTTGGCCGGTCCACAGTACTCAGCCTATGTGCTATAAATATTGAGGGTTTGATTGATCATGTATCATCTGTATATGGTCCATTGAACCATATGGATATGGTCATGGATCATGAGAAACCTATTAAAAATATGAGGATGGTTATGGATCATGAGATATCTATTATTAGTTGAACTGAATGGATATGGTTATGGATCATGAGATTCCCATTAAAATAAGAGGATGGTCAATTGAACCAAATGGATATGGTTATGGATCGTGGGATACCTACTAAAAATATGGATAAGGTTATGGATCATGAGATACCTATTATCATCCATGGTTAGCAACATAAGATTGAGGAAAAGGAACTTAAAAATATACCACAATTCATTTTAGAGAAAGAAAAGTTTCTGAAAATGAAAACTAAATTAGGAGGAGAAAAAGAAGTTATAAATCACAATTTGAGAAAAATAAAATAGAATATAAAGTTACTTTGCCATAAAAAATCATTAAAACTATGAAACATAAGATTGGAGAAGATTGAATTTAAGACAATACTATTATAGTGCGTATAAAGAAAAAAGGGTGGCCCAGTGTACGAGGCTTCCGATAGCGAGGTCAGGGGAGGGCAAGATGTGTATATATATATATATATATATATTTTGTAATGCAAAAATGTGAAAACAAAAGTATAAGATTTAATTCAAATAAAAAAACCATAGATCAGAAAAAAAAAAAAAACTAGCATTCCTTAGGGCATGTTTGGCACTTTACTAGTAAAATTAAAGTGGGGAAACCTCAAATCAAAAGAGAATAAAATATGAAGGGGCCTAAATGTAATATAACTTTTTTTTGTCTTTTAGTAACTTGAAAGGAACCTTTTTGACTTTTGCATAAAACTAAATGGTGCTTTTTTTTTTGTTTCATTTAGTGGCTTGAGAACATTGTTTTTGACTTCTTTTTTTTTTAAAGGTGGGAAATTTGAATTTTGTACTTTTGATATGATCCACACATCAAATCATGTCTATTAAATGGAGGCTCCACTTCACTCTACTTTAATCTAGTAAAGTGCCAAACATGCCCCTAAGGGCAGGGGCAAACCCACTCCCACTTGAAGAACATCCAAAGCAGTCACCCCAGATCAGATTTAAAAATTGCACACTAGTAATGGGCCTCTGGCCCATTCCCCACTATCCTCCTTCCCCTTCAGGCTTTGCCACTCTAGCATAGTTGCACTCTACAGCCACAAACTCACAGAGGTCTCTATCGATCTCTATTTCTAGCGTCTTTTTCTTTTTTAAGTTCTCTCAGTTTCATCATCTTACATAGCTCTTTTTGTAGTCATTTAATAGTCTTTAGAAGAACTTTTCGGGGTCGAACCAGATTGATTCTATGGTCTACCCTAAGCCTTGTCAAGTGATCATTTGTATCCACTGCCTCATTGAAAATTTTGTTTATCACATCCAAAGCATTAGATAGCAATCCTTTGGAGAAAATATATTTATTGCAAAATAGAAATTTAATTATTTTATCTATTAGCCTTAACTCCACACTACCACAAACTTGATCTCTTTGCAGATTCTCACTATTAATTTTGCACAAGCAGAGTATCCACCCATAATCAAAAAGAAAAAAAAATCAAACATGGGTTTTGTTTTGTCACTGTATATTGTTTCTTCAAATCTATTGATGATAAATTGTTTGGACCAAATAGTATTTTATCATTAGATATATGTACAAGAGTCCCATTAGAATTGAGTATCTTACTAGATTTAGAATGTTTCTTTTATTATCTTATTTGATTAAATATTTGTAGAGAGGTTTATCAATGGTTGAAAGTGATTAAAATTGGGTCCAGATATTAAGAGGAGATGGTAAATATTAAAAAAAAGTTGGGCTCACATTACCAACAACATATAAGGAGCGGTGCTAACAATTCTCTCGGATATTAATAGGAGGTGGAAGAGATTAATAGGGAGTGGGGTTCACATCATCGGAAGCATGGAGGAGTGAGGCCCCCAATTTTCATTCCTTCCGGTTGTTGATTTTTATTGTTCTAATAGAATCTTCATAAGCATCGGAAGATATTGAGATAGAAATTCAGTTTTAGAAAGTTAGATTGTATTTTGTGAGGTGGCCACAAAAAGCCACATACCATTTAACATGGGTAGAGGACAGATTTTAGGGAGTGATTGAGAAAATGGATAGGGAGAGATTTTAGGAAATTGAGAAAGAAAGTATTAAAGTTGAAAATATTTAAATGATGATAAGATTTGAGAATCTTATAAAAAGTAAATAAATGAGATGGTACAAGAAGAATCGGTGTGTAATGATGTGGTACACCCAAGTCATATATGATTTTTGTGTATATTTTTCTCAAATAAGAACTCTTGTGCTGATGACATGGCTTCCTCTCCAACTTCCTTTTGGTTTGCTTTAATATATATAATGATTTTAGTTTTAGAGGAAAGAAGATTGATCCCATCTCCTCTTGAACATAGCTATGAACTTAATTAAAAACTTTAAATGTTTACCTGAGAAGGCCCACCAATGCCCGTGCTGAGCCTAAGCCAAGAGAATCAAGTATATCTCAAATGTTTTAATATTGTTCAACATAAATAATGATATTCATAATGACAATGGAATGGGTACATCTTTCTTTGCACAAAATTGTATGCGTAAAAATACAAAATTGTAAATCATACCTAATTTGAGAAACACTTGAATCGTAATAGCTGATTCCTTTTCTTTTATTTTAATAGTATCATGCAATAATCATCAACACTTGATAATAATCAAATAAAAAAATAAATTAACATTTTAATCCCAGTGGATTGACCACCAGCAACACGTTGAAACACTTAAGAAAAAACATTGAAATCTAATATTTTTTTAAATTTTATTTTTGAATACTTTAAATTTAATGAGAATATAATGTCTAGTGGTCCACTTTAATAACAAATAACTTATCAATGGAGCCGACATAAATAATAGTAGCTACATAAGAATCCTCCACTTCAATATATATATATATATTGAAAAAAAAAAAAGCAACACACTGGTGTTAAAGGTAATTCCTTTTTCATATTTTAAATATTTTTTTTATCACAATCTTGTTCTTTGTTTGTCACTAGAAAGGTAGGTGGTTTGTTGAGAAGGACTTTGAATTGGTCTTGAGTGCTAGTTCATCATTGAAAAAATTGAGATACTATTTTATTAGATTTCCTTTGTAAGCCATATCATTTTCTTTTTTTTTTGTAATAATTTCCAATGTCTATTCAAGGATTTATTTTATGATGTGTTTGTAAATTAGCTAATATTACAAGGAATCCAATGGGTCACAATAAATATGACATTGTTTCTTATAGAACAAAAATAGTAACAAATGTCTCTTCGCCCATGTTAATTTTTACATTTCTTTTTGCATTATATATCAATTTAATTTTTGTATACTTTTGTAATATTTGGAGTTCTATTGCCGGTGCTAAGCATGGGTGTGTTTTGCTAATATTTCAATAAGGTGGAATTTGGAGATTACAAGCACCAAAAGCGATACTTCATAAGCAAAATTTTATGACATTCTACTAATCAAAAAGAAAACTGCAAATGCTTTGTTATCAGAAATTCCCAACACATGGTTTTAGGCATGCAGAGGAGGCCAATAAGGACTCCTACAAGACGTTTTGGAAATACCACAGAAATTACAAAAAAGTGTTAAAAACCAAAAATCCTTCGCATGTTCTGTTTTTTTCCCTATTCGGACAAACAAGATTTTAGCATGTTCATGAATGCCGCATCACAATACAAAACCAAAAGAGAAGATGGAGAAGAAGCACATGACCGCAGATGCTTTGGATCTACTACTGTAATTACATACATACATACAACAAGAAATCGATTTTACTTTGAGACTTATCTCGACGCCGTACTTGATCGCCAGGCCTACCAGGGTATCCATCTTCGAGACCTGGTGCTCGATATAATTCACGCCTGGCACCATCGCCCTGAGATTTGACGCATATTTGCGTGAATGATCGAGATCGATTGCGGAAATCAGTAGTTTCAACAGAAAAAGTGGAAATCTGGAGAGATCTCTTCGTAGAATCGCTAGATTGCGGAACTTTTAATCACGATACCTCGATTGAGAAATGGATTTCACTTCCATTCCGTTTATGATAGGTGAATCAGGTACAGATCGCCATCGATCATTACAGGAAAGATTGAAATCTAAAAGAGCTTTTTCTGGCAGAAGAGGGGAGAGAGTATATCTAAAAAGTCAGACGCCCCGCGTTAGAGAGTACAGATGGAAAGTAAAAGATTCGGTCTTTCATTAAGAGAAATCTTAAGTCAAATGGAGAGATTCGAAGGGGGCCTACGTGGCATCCCAGAAAAATGAAAAAAAAAATGATATGGCATCCTCTTGCTTATACTACTAACAAAGAATTAAAATAGAAATTTTAATTTTTAACAAACAACAAAGGCCCGTGCTAAGCCCAAGCCTAAAATAAAAATAATAATAATAAATATTGTTTATATCAAAGTCCATTGCAGTTTTTCTCTTTCTAATAACTTTTTGATATTTAGAGATGTTAGTATCTGTCTTTTGCTACTTTATTGATGAAGAAATAAAATAGTTGGACCTGTGATACTTGTTTCGAAAAAAAATAATAGGATCTACATTTATTTAGCTATATTCCTAAAAATAAAGATTATTATTGTTATTTAGTGGCCTTTTCTATTGAAGAGTAAATTAAAAGACCCAATTGATGCTACAGTGGGCATTTTTGGTAGGTTTATCAAATTATATAAGAAAGGATAAAGGAAACGAAGAAAAAAAAACATAGATTTTGTTAACTAAAAAAGCACAATGAAATTATATATATTATATGTATATATAACTTATATGGGCTCTCCTTCCCATGACTTTCTCTTTGTGTGAGCTCTTTTGGGTCCACAGCCTACTAGGGTAGGGTATAAAAATGATCATATAAATGGGCAGAGATGAAAAAAAATAATAAAATTAGATATCTTTTATTTCATCTTGATATAAAAACTATAATAAATCACCTATGAAAGCTTTGTAAATAGAAAAAATGTATGGGTTGAAATCACCAATAAAAAAGAAAGAAAATTAGATGGAAGCAAAAGGTTAAAAACTATAGCATTTAAAGATGAAAAAAGAAAAAGGAAAAAGGAAAAGAAAAAAAAACTATATTCTATTGGAGCTCAATCTATTAGGGACATAATGTGGGGCATTAGTATAAATTGAATTGATGTGGGTGAGATTTTAGGGGTATTTTGAATTTTAAATAAAAAACTGTGGGTGCATTAATATTGTCAATTACTTGTAGAGAAGGGAAATAAATTGAAGTAGAGATTTTAGTGATTTCTACTATGTGCCATTGTGTAGAAGTTGACATGACACTCTAAAAAAAATCAACAAATGATTCTAAACTGGGGGCCAAAATTGAAATTTTAAGAATTAGAATTATAATAAATAAAAAATAAAGATACTATAAAGGGAAATGAAAGGAATTAAATTAGTATGGATTATGAGTTGAGGAACGGATGAGATTTAGGAATTGTTTTAAAAAAATAGATAGAGGGAGAGATTTTAGGGATGAGGAAGAGAGATTTTAGGGGATGAGAAAGAGGTTTTGAAATTGTGGAGGAGAGATTTTAGGGTGGCTTCAATTAATGAAGGAGAGATTTTAGGGAAGCCACGCCACAAGTAATTTCAGTGGAGATTGGAAGACACAAAGGAAAACATTGAAGCATGAGGTGCGGCGATTGGAAGAAATTATTTTGTACCTCAATTGATCCTTATGGCAAGTGGGCCCAGGGTGTGTAGAGAAAGGGAAGCAGCTGAAATAAGCATGTCATCACTTTCTCCTCTTTCATTAGATGCATGGCTCTAAGTCAGCCATACAGATGTCCCTTATTGGATGAACAATTGCATGCAAGTGGCCCACCTGAGATGTGTAGAGATTTTGAAAGCATGCAGTTGAAAGAAGCATGTCAATTTGTTCTCTTCTAGGTTATAGATATCTAGCCTTAATCAATACGTACACCATTTAGCAACCCACTGTTATATTTAAAAATTTTATTTTGAACTGCTTTTTATTAAGTTAAAGTAACCCAAACCGAATCTGTTTTTTAAAGTTGGCGTTGGATCTTGATACAACACATAGGTTTCGTATTGGATCCTCATTACAATCTAAAATTGAGTCTATAAATAGAAATCTTAGTCCAAATCTAGCATGATTCTACTTCTACTTCTGCCCAAGATATGCTTGTAGAACCAAATTCTCCTTGAAAGAAGGGTTAGGATGGTTGACCAATATTATCAGTGGACTCACATATGAAAATCTAAACCATTTAAAAATAGCACCGTCCCTTGGAGTCTACATGAAACTTTCTTTATATGGTTCAATCAAAGGGATAATGTTTAGATCAATTAGATTAAAAAAATTGGTTGGTTGACATGTGGTGGGTGAGGTGCTACCAGTGGAATAAAAGGTTCTTCCGCTTTGAAGGACACAAAAAAATCAATAGACACTGAGAATGGAAAGGGGGAGAGGGAAAGATTACCTTAGCAGATCTGCTCCGAGTCAATGCTGCGCCTCCCGTTTACAGAGTCCGAGATCACAACAGATCTGCTGTAAGCGAGCGTTCTTCTTCCGCTTCGAATCTGGTTTGAGAGTTCGTAGCAGAAACCCCAGAACCAAAAAAGGCCAACGACTAAGAAGTAGCCCTAGCGAAATAGAACTGAGCGAGTTTAGATGCTAATGTGCCGTGGGAGTCGAGCCCGAGAGGAACGCCAGTGTTGACGATGGTCTTGAGGCAGAGTTCACAGATCTGATCTTCGTCGGTTCCAGGGCCGCAAGAACGCCATGGCTGATGATGGTCTTGAGGTAGTCGGTTCCCCCATCTTCTTCTTCTTCTTGAGATCTGATTTGAGCCGAGTCGAGTCGAAACGCCGGTGTGATCTGAGGGCGTTTGAAAGATTCGTACGACGATCTTAAGGTAGTCGGCTGATGACGGTCTTAAGGCAGTTGGTTCCCCTGTTCTTCTTCTTCTTTGAGCGATGATCTAAGCGATCTTCGTTGGTTCCGCAAATACGTGTGATAAAAATGGAGTTCGTTCCGCAGATCCGTGTGATAAAAATAGAGTTTGAAAAAGATGGCGTTTGAAAGATTCATAGGAAGATTTAGAGGATATGTGATAAAAATAGAGTTCTAAAAATATGGAAAGTTGCTTTCAACTGAGAGACTTGACATGCCAACGTGGCGCTCTAGGAAAAAAGATAAATAGGGGGTGCTTATGTGGCTCAAATGCCCATGCTAGCCCAAGCTCAAAAGTTACAATATATTAAATTTTTATACATATTATTGAGAAGGATAATATAAAATCTAAGTCTCCTTACAATAACCGACTTGCACTTTGGAATGAGATGAAGTTTTCTTATATTCCAATATCTAATAATATATCTATGCAACAAATACTGGAGCAATTCCAAGCAAATAAGAAACTTAAAAACCAAAAAAGAAACCTGAAACAAAAACAAACAAAAACAACATCAAAACAGATTCAAAGCCTCTTCTAACTTGAAATTCACACCAAATTGAAAACCAAGCCGAGCTACAATCACAACCATTCATCCAAATCTCCCAAGAAAGCCCAAAACCCAAGTCTAGTCAAATCCAAAGAAGGTGAAAAGGCACCAAACTTAACCTGGCATGACTGGTCCTGAGGCCACCATTTATTCTCTAAAATCAAAGAAAAAAAGAATAAACAAATGGAAAAGAAACTCGTACACAACGAAAAAAAGATCACATGAAAGAAGAGGTAGCATTCCTAAAGCCCTAGGCGTCAAGGTAAGAACACGCCTCTTACCATTGGGCAAGAGGTCGTTCTTAATGGAGAGCTGGATGCCTCTTATTATTAAGAGAGTATATGTTAATGTATAAAAGTAAAAAATCAAAATACTTTTTTGTAAATATTAAGAAAGACATAAATGGTTATACATAAAGTTTCCAATTTAAAACATTCAAGAAAGGCTAGCCATTATGGCCCACTCCGTAAGCTAATATGTAATTTTCTTTAGTAAATTCATTGTCAGCTTTTTTTGAGTTATAAAAATCATATGTAACTTCTTCTTGTTCTTCTTCTTCTCTCTCTCTCTCTCTCTCTCTCTCTCTCTCTCTCTCTCTCTCTATTCTTAATATGAAAAAGACTTTTGAGGTAACCTTACCTTCATAAACCCAAGTTGATTTCCCTGCATATCAGTTGATGCTTGTTACAATTATTACTCTATTATTTACTAATGTGGCTTCTAGCCTAATCATTTCTGTAGTTCTCAATCTCTCCTTCGCTCTTGTAAAATGGGTCAAGCGTGCTCTATCTCTATTTATTGGGCACTTTTCTTGCACTTCGTCTATCAAAAACTCAAACTTTCTTCGGTAATTAGTTATCTAATCACTATACTTCACTTTGCCAACAAAGTGGGAGAAAAAAAGAGAGTAGAAATAAAAAGATAAATCAAAATAGAAAGATTAATATCTTTCTTTTATTTTTCTACTCTTTTGTATTTAGCATGTATACACATCTAGCTCCTAAACTGAAAATATAAAGATTAATAGAATTCAATTTTTTTCTTATTAATGTTTCAATCAATCTTATATTTAAATATATTCGCATTTTTTGAGCCCGGATCTAAACCGGGCCTTACTATTCTTATATAATATCCTTCCTACCTCTTTCCATATGTCTCTACTCTCACATATCTTCCATTTCTTTATTAACAACACAACTGTACTCAGCATCTTAAACTCCCTCCCTTCCCTTATAAAAATCCTTCTCTAACACCCACATTAAAACAAACCAAAACCACCCTTCTTTGTCCTCTCTGTTTGTCAACCATGGCTTCACCATCTACCTCAATCTCACCACGCAAACTCTGCTCTGAACTCTACTGCCTCTCTTATCAAAGATGAATTCACAACCCCATCAGTTCTCTCTGTTCTTTCTTCCCTCATAGAAAGAATCATTGCTCGACATGAGCGAATTGATCGAAAATGCCAGCGGGGCATCACCCAAGATTGGCCAAGTTCATGTTTTCGATTGCCTTCATACTCCAAAAATCACAATTCAGTCATTTCTGGAGAGAATTTGCCGCTATGCGCATGTTGCACCGCCTGTTTATGTTGTGGCCTACATTTTCATTGATCGGCTGTGCCAGATCAACTCTGATTTCCGGATTTCAACTTTCAATGTTCATAGGCTCCTCATCACCTCAATTATGGTGGCTTCTAAGTTTGTGGAGGACATGTGAGTAGATAATTCAGACATTGTTTCTAATGGTGCCACATTTAGTCATGGGGCAGTTGTAGCAACCAACGTATATGTTCTAAATTCTTTTTGTATTTTTATACAGGAATTATCAGAATTCGTATTTTGCGAAGCTGGGAGGGTGGAGATGAACGGATTGGAGGTGGATTTTCTGTTCTTGATGGGTTTTAAGTTGCACGTGAATGTGAGTGTGTTTGAGAGCTACTGTTACCAAATGGAGAGAGAGGTGAGGGGAGGATATCAAATAGAGAGGACTTTAATATTAATGTGTGGAGGAGAAATCAGACCCTAGCTTCACTGCTTCCATGCCTTAACCAGAGAAACCCCAAACCATCATTGGTGCCAGGGTTCAATTTGGATTCCCCCAAATCCGAAAACCCCACAACCAGTCAAGCGCGCGAAACACCGAAAAACCCCAATCACATAAAACCTAAAATCATGGACACAGGAAATTCCCAAAAGGTGAAAGAGAGGAAAGGTTCAAAAAACCTGACATTCCACCAATACCTGACGACGGTCTTGAGGCAGAGATCGGAGATCTGATCTTCGTCGGTTCCGGGAGCAGAGGCCGCGAGGAACGCCGATGCTGACGACGACTTGAGACAGAGTTCGCACATCTGATCTTCGTGGGTTCCGGGAGGTCGTGACTTCCGGGAGTCGAGGCCACGAGGAACGCCGGTGCTGACGGTGGTCTTGAGGCAGTCGGTTCCTTCAGATCTGATTTGAGCGAGCGATCGCTGCTTCTTCTTCTTGAGATCTGATGGTTCTTCTTCTTCTTCAGATCGCAGATTCGTGGCCGAGTCGAGTCGAAAAGCCGGTGCGATCTTCGTGGGTTCTGGGAGTCGAGGCCGCGAGGAACGCCGGTGCTGACGACGGTCTTGATCGGTTTCCCCCGTTCTTCTTCTTCTCAGCTGCTCCTTCCGTGGGAAGATTGAGAAAAGATGGCGTTCTTCTTCGTCTTCATGTGATAAAAAGATTTGATCAGATCGCAGTTCGCAGAGCAGATCGGGTTAAAAAAGATTTGATGCGTTGAAAATACGGAAAATCGGGTTAAAAAAGATTTGATGCGTTAAAAACTACGGAAAGTGGGGTGGATAAATATTACAGAGCTGTGGAAGATTGGATACGTTTAACATATGGAAAGATGGGAGAAATAGAAATTTTATATGGCGCTCTAAAAAAAAAAAACTAAGGGGTGCCAAAAACTTTTAAGACATTGGCTCCTGAGGCGAATGGTCATATGGGCCGCCAACCGAGGAGATCCAGGAGTGGCATCTCGATGAATTTTAGTATAATGAAATGAGATGCTGATATGGACTTAGTGCAAGGATGTGGTTCAAAAATATATCGTAATATGAGTTCTATTCATTGATTTATTTAATTGATTTAAATCATTTAGGGTCTATATTCACTTATGCTGTTGATATCACTATGTTAATTGTGTACATATGTTAGAGTAGAAGATTCATTCACCAGTTTATACGATGTAGTTTATCCCCTTTAGGTAACAAAGTTGCGGTGGGATCGGAAACTGGTGAAGATCAACCCGTAGTATTTGGCATGTGTGGTTGAGGAGAGCAATACTTCCATATTCATTAGTTTAGGGAAATTTTAGCCTTGACATTTAATTATTATTCGATTGTTTTTATTTTGGAATTTTAGACATTGATAACCTCATTGGTTGATTTATATGAAAGGATTTATTTTGATAAATGATACTTATGCCTTATATGCTTACTTGATTTATGTGTGTAAATTGTATGCCAACGAGTCATAACTCAGATTTCGACAGGGCCTCGGCATTTGGGGCGTAACAACAATCTCTAAATATATCATACAAATTTGACCTCAATGAAATTGTCATTGTCGAAGATTGTGAAGAAGTTGAGGGAGCAATGGAAGACATAATTCTGGGAAGCACAACGTCATTCAAAGAAAAAACATGTGTCCGGCATGAATTTGAATCTACCAATGCAGCACTAGAGTTTTATAATCCCCTTGCTATGATTAGAGAATTTAGTGTACAAAAAGGACAAGTATGTAAATCCAAATGAGATGAAATGATTCAAAGGGTTACTTATGTATGTTGGAAAGAAGCCTTTCATCGACAAAAATGTAATGAAATAGATGATAGAAAAAGAAAGAATGGGCATCGACTAGAACTGGATATAAGGCATTGATTGAAGATATAGTTTGACGATAATATTGGCCAAACTTTTTTGACTTTATGACACATCATGAAAATTGACAAACAAGATTGACTAGACTTTGTTATTTTGTTTTACTCTTTTTATTGCAATTAAACTCTAAATGATCCTTACGCGCTTTAGAATATAACTAGCAACCAAGGCCCGTGCTAAGCCGGGGCCAAAAATAAATTATGGTAAAAATTGAAATTTGCTCAAAAAAACATATTAAAAAACCTATAGAAATGCAAGTAACATTTCTGACCTATAATCTAATTTTAGTTTATTCTTAAAATTAAAAAATCGATTAAGAGTTTACCGAAATAGTTCTACATATGAAAGAATCATGAAAATCACATCCAAAGCATTAGATAGCAATTCTTTGGAGAAAACATATTTATTGCAAAAAAAAAAATTAATTATTATATCCATAAATTGATCCTATCTCCACCTTGAATACAGCTATAAACTTAATTAATAACTGTAAATATTTACCTAAAGAGGCCCACCACTAATGCCCATGCTGAGCCCGGGCCAAGAAAATCAAATACATGTTAAAGGTTTTAATATTGTTCAGCATAAATAATGATATGCATAAGAATAATGACATAAGGACATCTTTACTTACACAAAATTGTCTATGTAAAAATACAAAATTGTAAATCATACCTTATTTGAGAAATACTTGAATAGTAATGGCTAATTTCTTTTCTTTTAATTTAATAGTATCATGCAATAATCATCAACACTTGATAATAATCAAATAAATGAATAAATTAACGTTCTAATCCCAATGCACTGACCACCAGCAATACATTAAAATACTTAATAAAAAAACATTAAATTGTATGTGTAAAAATACAAAATTGTAAATCATACCTAATTTGAGAAATACTTGAATAGTAATAACTGATTTCTTTTCTTTCAATTTAATAGTATCATGCAATAATCATCAACACCTGATAATAATCAAATAAATGAATAAATTAGCATTCTAATCCCAATAGACTGACCACCAACAATGCATTAAAACACTTAATAAAAAACATTGAAGCAAATGTTTTTTTAAAATTTATTTTTGAATACTTTAAATTTAATGAGAATACAATGTACAATGGTCCACTTTAATAATAAACAATTTATCAATGGAGTCGGCACCGATAATAGTAGCTACATGAGAATCTTCTTGATTTTAAATTCTATTAATAGAAACATATTTTTGAAATGATGAATAGAGTTATTGGATATTAAGAGGGAAAATCAAATGGGAATTTTAGAAGATAAAAAGAGAGATTTTAGGAGATCCAAGTTTAAAAAAAATTAATTACCTAAAAGATAAGAGGGAGGGAGAGAGATTATACGAGGAGAGATTGTAGCATTTTAGGATCCTGATGTGGTGCTCTATAAAAAAAAAAAAAAAAGAGGTGTTATGTGGCACCCTCCAGAGGCCTCCATTCTTAGAGCTTTAATATATATAATATGTTAAAACTTCATCTTGCCATTTTTTAGGAGGTATCTCCGTTTTTAAAGATTTTATGATCGTACATTCAGGTGTTCCTTTTGTGTAATTATTGAATGTGGATCATTATTTCCTTTTTTGAGGGCATCTAAGTGTGTTGGCTATCAGTTGGCAGATTCATTTTTCTTTATCCTCTGTAAAGCCCATGCCCAATAGTAATCAACTAGTAGACTATCTAAACGTTGGCCATACTTGCACAGATTGGAGTGGGATCCACATTTTTATTGATGGGACCCACATATTTGATGAATTTGATTAAGATTTCAAAGGTGTTGGGAGATTCAGATTTTTATGAAGATTTCAGGTGATGTTAATGAATTTGCAGGCTTGAAAAATTATTTAAAAATGTGGACATGCCCAGGTTTATTGATATTTCATTTTTTTATAACAATAAATTTTATTTCTTTAATCATGAATTATGAGATTATGCCAAACCTTTTTGTCTCCAAGATAAAAAAAACTGGACCCAGAGATTGGCTTAATTTTTGGAAATAACAAGGAGGATATTCATGTTGCTGACGAGAACAAGACCACCTATAAATAACTTGATAGGATAAAAGAAACAGAGCAATTTTATGCTGAATATGTGCTCCTCTTTATCTGTTGTTTTGTTGATTAACACATCGAATCACTGCAAAATTGCAGAACATTAGCCAGAGAGTGCACGCCTCGATCAATTTCATCCTATTTTCAGGGTGATTATCACAGACTCCGACATGCATAGCGTAACATAAACCCCATCCTTTGTGTACTAATTTCTCCTGCGAGTTAGGCTTGTGCCAAGGAAAAGTCGACCCGACTTGTGATGAGTGGTTTGTGTGAGTCTTGTAGTTACTCCTTTGACTGAGACCTTAGCCACGAGTGGGGCTTGTCTCACTCATCTGGAGACGGAAGCCAATATAATGATCCGAAACTGAAGTGGGTTGACGACCGGGAAGGTTGCAATCATCTCTTTTTCAAACGAGTATGTCGATCAGAGGACGAGCACCTGCATCACCAGCCGCACAGACCATTGCAGCGCTGTTTAGTCCATCACTGGGCCCATGACAAACATTGTGCCACCTGGTACAAGAAGGCCCCTCAAAAATGCCACTCAGTCAACACAAAAGTCCAGCCTGCCTGTCACAATGCCAAACACACACATGGAATGGACCCCCCGCAGGTTACACACATGCAAGTTGAAGACATTCCCACGGCTGCAGCATCTCTGGTTTGGAACTCTCCACGAGAACAGAATGAGGTGCCACTCGCTGGCAGACAAATGCAGAGAAGCCCAAGTGATGCGGTGGAATCTACTGGGTTGGTGGAAGAGGGAAGAAGGAAGAAGAAAGATTAAAAATGGTTGCAAATTTAAAAGTGAAGGGTATTTTGGAGTTTTTGAAAAAATAAGGGTAAAAATTCGCCAGAAAATGTCCAATCCAACTATTTGTCCTAGTCTGAAATAAATGTAGAAAACTTAAGTCCTGATTTGAAATGTAATTTTTTTATTGTCCTGATTTGAAATGTGATAAAAAATTAGGCCCTATTTTGAAAATTTCCTAATGTTAACTTTGTTAATAAAAATTCAAGATGGGAGGAATAAACTGTAACAACATACTGGCAACAAAAATACAAGCCCAAATATGAGTGCTGCATTCATAGGTGTAACTATAGAAAAAGATGTTGGCCAAAGGTCCAAGTGTACAAATAAAATCAAAGGATACTATAACATCTTATTATGATTTGATAACTTAAGGATGTGGCACTGATAGTACAAATATTAACAATTTGAACACGAATTCAAGCAAATATATATATATAATATTATTGATAGCCGCACAAGAAATCTTTGCAAGAAATGTCTGCCTACATGGAAAATCCATTTTTTAATTTAAAGTTATTAATGAAAAATCAATATATGATGAATAAATCGTTACAACATATCAACAACAAACATAGAAACTCAGAACAAAGAAAACAACATAAGAAGACACTGTGTAACCAAGCAGTCCCTGTTTCTCTTCTTCTTGTCCACAATTTGATGTTGAACCTCTACCTAAGATCTATGACACACAAAGATTTTTAATTCCATGCTCACAAAGTTCACATCAATATTGTGTATCAAACATAAGAAGAAACTGTGTAACCAGGCAGTCCCTGTTTCCTTGGTCATTAAAACTATCGCTGTGCGGTTTAATATACTATTATTATGTGAAGAATCTTCCAATCCATGACCTTAGTGTTGAACAATTCGAAACCACATGTATTCTTCAATCAACATTTTAACAATTTACTTTCAAACATGTTATACACTGTGAAGAGAGTAGTACCATTTTTTCAATCCATGACATTTTCATATACCCTTCAACAGTTCAACCAGTCTAAAGAGTTCATTTCAAAACATGATTAACCAAACTGGGGTGATTTGGAAGAGGTGGCCACCACCTACCCATGTAGAACACATGATTTACCCACAGTTGCAAATGGCCTGAATGTCATACAATTTTAAAAATGTACTACAACATCAGAGATGGAAATGAGAACAGAGCTAAGCTATGTTAAAAAAAAACCATGCAAGTGAGAGGGAATGGAGCTTCAACAGAAGACAACATATATGAGACCCAGTTTTCTGCAAAACCTAATTCCAAACCTATAATCAATTTCTGCAATATCACCATAAGAAAATCAACTCAATAGTTCAAACAAGTCCAACCCCAAAACAGCTAATTTCATGTATCATTCTAAAGTTTTAGCACATGAGGATAAATCTTCACTGCTGGGGGGGTGGGGGTGTGTTTTACTGAAGAAGGGATTATGGCTTCAGGTTTCAGTATGGGCCACGCACAGGCTACAGAATGTCTAGAACTACATGACTATGCCAGCTGGATTCCAGATTTGGTTAGACCTCAATGAAATTCACTATATGTCAAGAGAATAAAAATAGAAAGGCACAGATCTGAAGGGCTTTTCCGATTTTGCAAGAGGCTTAAATGGGCGTATCATGGACTGTTGATGGTTCAATAATCACCCACATAGCACGATAATGGACATCAATTTTGGCCAGTCAAAATAAAGTTTAGAACAATGATGCAGGCCATCATCATAATGGGCCCCGATTGAAAGTCTACGCCCGCAGGCCCAAAACATAGTAGAATTGTAGTAGGATTATATTAATAGTAATTGCTTGATATTTGGCAAGTCCAGTTGGATTTGATTCCAGTTGGATTTGATTTAGGATTTCTTATCTGTTTAGAATTAGGTATTTCCTTTCTTAGAGAATTTTATAGTTATAAATAAGGTTGTAATCTCTTCAAGAGATATAGATTTTGATTTTGAATAAAGTTTTGGGCATTGATTCTTAGTTGAGAGAGTTATTTGTCTTTGGTGAGACACCTAGACAATTTATCCCTAAGCCTTTTGGCTTGGAGATTAGCCCGTTGGCTAATCTTCTTCCCCTGCGCTGCTTCAATCAATTTGCTCCAAATTCCAATTTTGCAAGCCTTACCTCATCCAATCTGGGTGAACCATTTTCCCAAATTGATGATAGTAAATTTGATTAACAAGGTAGCTATGCAACTGAGAGAAGCAACAGAATCAGTGTAAGAGCTCAATACTGACACTCTTTAACCGAATATACTTATACACACACACACACACACACAGGAAGGGAATAGCGATGGAAAAGGGGAAAGACTACATCACAGAACCAAGGAATATAGAATTCTGAAAACCCCTTGCTCCTACAGAATCGACCATGTCATACCATGTCAGTTGTCCCTGCACCCCTGGTGGGTTAAACAAAGTGACTCTTACCTTATTGTATGTAGGCCAACTCTTATTACACACCAGTGCAACCTAATCAACACAAATTGACATTGTTTGTAGTTATAATAACCAAGTGCTATCCAAATTTCAAGTGCAGATTAGAAGTCTTATGGGGACAAAATTGGAGTGACTATATTATATAGTGCAGGCATTTAACACTGGTGATCTGGTTCATTGCCAAGAACTATGCCTTGTCCACAACCTGCATTAGCGGAAAATGAGAGTTCCTGCTTTTTCACCAGCAGAAATCCCAATCCCAACCCGTTAAAACTCTCGTTCAAACAAAACCACAAAGAAAGCGGTATGGGAGCTGCGGCCGAAATGACCTGAAAAGAGAGATGAAATTGAAATATTGAATACATACGTTTCCACAGCAAAACAGTCACCAAAAGAATTAGAGAATTCAAAAGACAGATTTTCTAAACGAACAAATGACCAAATCATTTTGAGAATTTATGCTTGCTTAATCTTTAAGCCTTCTAAAATTCAGAAATTAACAAAAAAAAATTAAAATGAACCTATAAATTCAGAATTCAACGAGAGAGAGAGAGAGAGAGAGAGAGAGAGAGAGAGAGAGAGAGAGAATTACCAGAATCGAGCCTTATGGAAGGGTGTTCTTGAATCTGCCATTCATTTGGCAAACATGCACTGGATGATGAATCTAAGTGGGCCAAAATTGTAGAGAAATAAGCAGATGAGCAGCTTAAAACAAGCAGCACACATTCTCCCTTTTAGTTTACTAATGAAGCCCTGCACATGCACGGCACATGCAATGTCCAAATAATTATATGTAGGTTCCAACTACATGTAAGCACATATATAAGCTATGAAAAGTAAAATATATATGCTAATGAAAGATTAAAATTAAGTAATCTTACCCATCACTACTTTGCGACCAACTACAAGTAAACACAGATAAACTACAAAAAAATAAAATCTTCGTGCCAATGGCAGATTAAAATTAATTAATATTACCCTATGAGAAATCCAAACAAAAATGACTACTTTGCGACATATAGATCATAATTCATATCATTAACTAATCCTCGTTTTCGATTCGCAATTCAATTCGATTCGACCCCTTGAATGATTCACGATACGATTTGCGATTTGACTATGTTACAAACCTGAGTATAAATAAGAAAATATGAAGGAGGAAAAAAAAAGATGGGAAAAAATTATGAGAAGTGTATGATATTTTAATGAAATAAGTGCCCATAACAGCATCCACAGGCCTTGGTTCACATCATGATACAGTGAATAAAATGAAATAGCAAAAAGTTCAGAGGGAGCAACTACATGTATATATATCCACAGCTTGAAAATAGAAACACAACCACAGAAGTGGATATATAGATGTTGGCATGTCTGAAGTTGAATGTTGTCAGGCTTAACATCATGGTTTATGGATCGATCACCACCTTTCATTTAACACTCTAGATGGGATCCATTCCACGATAATGCTTATATCTTCTAGAAAATTAAGAAAAAAAAATGCAGAATGTGAATCAGAACAAGAGTGCAATTTGCATTATTACTACCACCTTTGTTATCCGTTGGGAAGCAACCATAGGAGGTATTTGAACTGCTGACATATATTGAGCACCATCTGATGCGGAGATTAGATACACCTAGTAGAAAGAATTCAAGAAACACCAATTACTAACAGATTTATGAAGCAGTGCAATTCCAGATTGTCTAACCCGTTGTCCCCAAAGAAAATGTATTACAGCCAAAAAGATTTACCAACGCAACTCAACTCGAGATAGTGTGGTCTACCAAGACCAAGTTGGCATAAAATCTAAAAAAAAAAAAAAAAGTCTAATCAAGCAGAGCCATATCTTGCTTACAAAATAATACATCCAAATTGTGTAAAAGTAGAGAAAATACAGAAATTCTGTTTATAACTATTGCCCTTTGTGGATACCTCTTGTCGTAGAAGAAGTCTAAGTTCCCTCTAAATTCTAAACCTATAATTTGGAGAATTTTGAAGAAAAAAAATGTTATTGTAATTGTCCAAGTTTTAGAATTCCACTAATTATAGATATAGAATTCTAATAATTAAAAAGGAGAACTAAGCTTCCTAAATGGCTGCCTTTATGTAGAATTCTTGAAAAAAACAATTCATCCAAATTTCCTAGTAGGCTCCTAAAAATCCAAATTTGAATCATCCTATAATTTATTTTAGCCACTTTATAGTATCCGGGCTTGGAGAATTTAAGGAAACAATGAATAGCAAGTATTCAAAATTCTAAAACATGGTGCATTCCAAATTCATAATAAGCCCATTAGAATGTGCAATGACACATTCAAACTATTGAATTTAGATCCTTAAAAAGTGCACAAACGCTTCACAAAACCTTGGCAGAGCTAAAACTCAGTATTGAAAACTGTTTTATAAGGAAAAGGAGAACTCGTAAATCTAACTACAATGAAGCATGTACATTTACAAAAACTTATCTCGCACAGTAGCTCCAATTGACAACCCCCAACTCCAAAGTCTCTTATTGTCCTCTCCAAGATCACTTGCTCCCGCAAAAAAATGAATAGATCACCATAAGCGAATGCATGTACAGGAATATCAAGTGTAAAGCAATTGGACTCATCAATTAAAAAAAAAGAACATACTTCTAGCATTGTATGTTTTTTCATAGATAATTTTTCACAATCTGCCTCGAGTTCCATAGACATCTAAGTAAAGCTTTTTTTCATGGGTTTGATAGTAACAAAATCAAAACATATCGGCAAACTTATCATAAAGTAGCACCCAAGCAAAGATTTATATCCTAAGTCTGTTCTTCAACTCATGGATACGAGGGGACTAACAGTTTCGCATGTCAATAGCCACCTTCAGGTTTATATTTATTTTTTTATTTTCTAATTATGAAATATTTTATGAGGTTGAATATTTTGTATTTGTAATGCCTCACTAGGTTTGACATTTATGATTCCTACAGATATTCTGAAATATAAAGAATGACAATAAAAGACAAAGAATTCTATTCCCTTTCTTGATTTTAGGTAAAAACCAATACCGGGCCCAAAAAGCCAAAATACCTGATGATATAACAAATAAAGCAAATATAAAAAATATAGATATATTATTTAACATTTTGAAATTCACTATGTCAAATTCTATTAAAAAAAAAGGTGCAATGAATTCACATAAATTACAAATCAATCATGTAAGTTTCTTAGTTGAAGTTGTTGATGTATAAGAGTATAAATCTTAAACCAATAACAAATCTCTATATCCTATATTAATTTGGGATACTAATGAAATAATATAAAATGAAGCGATATATGAACTCAAGATAAATCTTAAATCTTATATAAAAGATATAAGTATTTGAAACAAATGATCAATACGAAAGCAAAATACTTAAGCCATGAATGTAGCTGGTAATGAGAGATAGAAAACAGAATGCCAAACGAATAGAGCCCACAAAAATGGCATGCACAAGTGTAGGTAGCTATAGGAACTAAACTTCTGACATGGGTTTATTAAAAAAATGTCAAAAGTCTATCAATGATTAAATCATGTTGGATTAGGTGCGATCATCTCCCTCAATAACTCAACCACCTAATATGAAGAAAAAACTGTATGCCTTTCCTTATATAAGTTGAATGGGCAAGGTTTAAAAATTTTTGAGCTTTATGGTAATGTCAAAAGGAAGATTTGGATTTCAAGTGGTATTAAAGTAAAAAAGATTATTTGTAAGAGGGAATTTAGGAGTCGAATGTTTTTCTTTTTAAATTATTATATAAAAAGGAATAGAGTCCTATATAAAAAAAAAGGTAGGAAATAGAAATCTTCATAGCAGGATTTAAGTAGGAAACATGTAGATGGATTATTGAGTAGATATTTTGCACACAGCACACTGTAGATCTCTCGGGTTGTAAATGATTCTGCTGCCATAGGGCTATAGGGGTCTCTTTACCAACTTAATTTTTAATGCAAGTGGTTAAGTATGTGATCTTACAGCATGACAGCAACTAAGGGATATCACACAACTAAGAGAAGATTGTGACATGTCCAACGCTTCCAGCTAAATCACAATAAATTCAATATCCAATTCTCCACTCCATTTGTGGAAGATTTGATAATATCTTACTTTTCTACTATTTTTAACTATTTTGGACTCGTGTTGGTGTGTTCTCTCTTGGATATGAATGATGCACTCCTTATCTTAAAAAATTTCGTTCTTAGCAAAATCCTTTGAGATAAATTTCTCGAAAATTAAGAGATTTTAGAGAGGTTGTATGGATAGAGTTTAGCTAATATGGATAAAATCCTTAGATTGCACAACGTGTTGCTCTCTTATAAAAGAGGGGTATTGTTATAATATATATAATAATAATAATAATAATAGTTGGGTTTTTAGTTTCCACAACATAAATTAAAGTGGATTCAAGATTTCAATCCCATGCACCATATAAATTTTCAAACAATAGTGAAATGATGTGATTTGTAATGGTAATTAGGAATCAACAATCAAACTCTAATCATACAAAAATTTGGCAAGCCTCCAATTATGCAACAGATGCAGATCTTCAAACCCAAAAAAAAAAAAAAAAATCTCTGCCTTGATTCAAGGGATCCGGATTCATAGAGAAGGCAAGATCATCTAAAATAAAGCAAGTGGTCCCGGTTCTTGGATTGTTGGAAGTGGGCCCCATTTTCAAAATTTCACAATCTTGTATGTCTCGCATCACGTGCCCGTGGTTACGCTTGTCAGCTACTTCATATTTAGTATGTGATGATGGCCTCAACTCTCTTGCTAGATTATATATATTTAAAAAGAGTAGAGATTGATAAACTCCAACTACAGGATCCTCTGAACTTCAAAATGTAGAAGCCTAATACTCATACTTTTTACGAAGAGAGGAAAAGCAAAAGATCCATACCTGAATAGGAAATCTGATGGATGGTGCTTCTTCTCGATGGAAGCATCTCCATTTCCTCTTCTGCCCAAAAGTTCCAACTTCCTCTAATTCCTTTCTTCAATAGCCCAAAGAAACCCAGATTTCACCTTCACAAATGCAAACAACCGATTTCAATAGTTCTTCTCTCTCCTTCATTTCCTTTGACTCTACCAAACCCCTTGATTTTATCTTCTCTCCTTCAAAGGGGGAAAAGGAAAAGAAAATCATAGTCCATTCGTACAAGGAAACACATCTCCGAAACCCTAGAGAAAAGAAAGCCATTTTCAGCAGCCATTCGCCGTTAGGAACTGAGGAAGTATCTCGAATCGAAGTCAATACCGATTTGGGGTTAGGGTTTGAAAAGGAGTTGAAAGAAAGTGAAATAAGTGTTATAATATGCACCATCAAGACGTTGACGCCCACATTCAGACTATTGCCACCAAGAAATCATCAAAAAATCAGTGGGAATTGGTAGAGATAAAGAATGGTAAATATTTTATATTGGAAAGATATTTTAGATTTTAAGGAGAAGATTTCTAGAATATTTAGGATTTTCTTAAAAATAGGAGAAATTTAAAATTTTAAGGAGAGTTATTTTAGGGAGAAGATTTCTATTTATAATATTTAGGATTTTAATGAGAGTGTGCCATGTGTCGCTTTTTCACAAAGAGGAAGCGCCACGTGTCGTCGTCCCACAAAAGGGGGGATTGCTTTAATATATATAACTAGCGCTACACAACCTGCGCCCAACGCAGGCCTTATAATAAAATTATTGTATTGGTAAATAGGATTGTTAGCGCAAAAAGATTTACAGAGGAAGTAAGATGAGGAAAGGAGTAAGAGAAAGATATTCATTTAGATTGGTTACGTGGGCCTATAATGATATAATGCTTTGAACTAAGCTATAATGATAATAATAATAATAATTATTATTATTATGGTGCTCTCACTCTACCAAGGATACTCGATATTCTCTTTGGTTGGAAATTCTTTATGGCTGGAAAGATCTCGCTAATTCAAATTCAATAAGTAGATCTCTTCCTTTTTTTTAATTAAGTTTGCATGGGATCTATTAGGTAATACATTCCTAAGATTTCATGAGCACACTTACATATCTTTGTAAAAAAATTATTATTTTTTATTTATTCTTTTCTTTATATATATTTTTAATAAATTTAAAAGGATTTTACAAAAAAGAAAATCCCTTAGGTGTTCGTTGCACGAAAAAAGGATCTCATAGTTTTAATTACAGCACAAGAAAGGCCCTCCTACCCATTTTAACTTAGTGAGCAACGAAAACCTTTCCTGAGTAATTACTATTATGAAGTCCATTTTCATACAACGGACATCTAAGAGCGTTTTCCATAAAATATTCTAAATTTAATCTTTCTTTTAAACTTTTGCATTCTTTTGTCTTACATTTCTAAACCTCAAATATTTTGTTGTTATTTTAAAATATCAATATAGCATTTTTATTTTGTTATGGCCTTAGTTGGGCCCATGCACAGGCCAAAAAGAAAATATATATATTTCAAAATAAAAGAAATATCAGTGCATATTAAAGAAAATATAAACAAAAAAATAGAAATGTAAGTAAATAAAGATTTATAGAGGAAGTAAGATGAGGATAGGAGTAAGAGAAATATATAAATTTGGATTGGCTAGGTGGGCCCATAATGATACAATACTCTAAACCAAGATAAAATAATAATAATAATAATAATAATAATAATTACTATTATTATTATGTGCATTTCATGCATGGAGTAAGGTAGTTAATTTTATGAATCCTAGCTTGATGATGTCCTCCTATCATTCTTAACTCATTGGGCCCAACTTGCAAGGTTGAAATGCGAACTGTATTCGATGGGTACGACAAACAACCTGGCCCCATGGTGAGATTGGACACTGGGTTCAATTTTTACACGGTGACCTATAAGGATTTATAGTCTCTTTGCCAGATAAGAGATAGATTCGGTTATTTAAATCCATATGGAACAAAATCCCATTGCTTTATTTGCTACCTATGTATATATATATTTATATAACGTAATCATAGAGGATATACATATATAACTATATGAATTACAATAAAATGTTTAAATTTTAAGTATTATAATGTCTTTATACTTTTAGGTTGTATATGATAAGTATATTAGTTGTAGATTATAATAAGGATTAAATGAGGAAATAAAATACCTACTAAATAAGAAAGTGAAATTTTTAGGAGATTAAATAGTAAAGAGAGATTTTAGGGAAGTGAAATGGAAGAGAATCTTAAAACCTTAATTGGAGTGTACCACGTGTCGCTCTCTCGTAAATAAGAAGCACCACGTGTCACCCTCGCGCCAAAAAAGCTAAAATACCTGATAGTATAACAAATGAAGCAAATATAAAATATATAGATATATTATTTAACATTTTGAAATTCATTATGTCAAATACTATAAAAAAGAAAAAGGAAAAAAAAAACGGTATAATGAGCTAATGTAAATTACAAATCAATCATGGAAGTTTTTTAGTTGAAGTTGTTGATGTATAAAAGTATAAATCTTAAACCAATAATAAATCTCTATACCCTATATTGATTTGGTATACTAATGAAATAATATAAAATGAAGCGATATATGAACTCAAGATAAATCTTAAATCTTAAATAAAATATATAAATATTTGAAACAAATGGTTAATAGGAAAGCAAAATACCAAAACCATAATTGTAGCTAGTAATGAGAGGAAAAAAAAAAGAACATTGCAGTCATTATAATGATATTTAAATAATAATAACAATGATAATAATAATAATAATAATACTAATAATAATAATAATTATTATTATTATTATCTAATCGTAAGAGAAAATAAATAAAATTTAAGTACGTTTTAAGAGTCTGAATGAGGTAAAAACCAAATGAAAAAAGTAAATTTAGTAAAACTTCCTCCTTAAATTTTCTATTACTAAACTATACAAAAAAAAAAAAAAAGGTAAGAGAGACAAATCTAGTGGCAGAAACTTTGGCCACTTAATTTTGGTTGACTCTTCTCTCATTATATAGTAGTGTTGTTACTTATTCAACTAAGAAAGAATTAAAATAAAAATTTTAATATCTAATTACCTCAACTATACTACAGTAGCTAATGAAATGGAAGTGATCTCCAACTTATATGACACATGCTGATAAAAAAAATGTCCATTAAACTCACCCACATACTTGAATATTGCATTAATGATACATTTTGAATAAATGAAAAATAAGTAAAGAGAGGATTTTGATGAGAAAATCACTTGTTACACACCACCCCATTTAAGAGTAATCCTGGGCTAGGCCAACCCGACCTCGGCGGGCTTGGATATGTAATTAGAGCCTTTTTAATAATTGGACTGATAGAAAGCCTAAAACTCGACTGACCTGTGTAATGAATGCATATAATTTATTTTAATTAATACAAATAATTACTCAAATAGCCACATAATTGATTAAAAAACCCAATTTAGCTTGGCGTGCTCGAGCCTAATTCTTATAGCCAATGTTGGGCTTAACCCAGGCCTGGGTTAATACTTCTAATATATTATTTAACATTTTAAAATTCACTATGTCAAATTCTATAGACAAGAAAAAGGAAAAAAAAAAGGTGCAATGAATTAACATAAATCACAAATCAATCATGTAAGTTTTTTAGTTGAAGTTGTTGATGTATAAAAGTATAAATCTTAAACTAATAACAAATCTCTATACTCTATATTGATTTAGGATACTAATGAAATAATATAAAATGAAGCGATATATGAACTTAAGATAAATCTTAAATCTTAAATAAAAGATAAAAGTATTTAAAACAAATGGTTAATAGGAAAGCAAAATACCTAAGCCATGATTGTAGTTAGCAATGAGAGGAAAAAAAAAGAACATTGTAGTTATTATAATGATATTTAAATAATAATAACAACAACAACAATAACAACAATAATAATAATAATAATTATTATATAATCGTTAGAGAAAATAAATAAACTTTAAGTAGGTTTTAAGAGTCTGAATGCGGTAAAAACCAAATGAAGAAATAAATTTAGCAAAACTTCTTCCTTAAATTTTCTATTACTAAATTATAAAAAAAAAAGGTAAGAGAGACAAATCTAGTGGCACAAACCCTGGCCACTTAATTTTGGTTGACTCTTCTCTCCTTATATAGTAGTGTTGTTGCTTATTCAACTAAGAAAGAATTAAAATAGAAATTTCAATATCTAATTACCTCAACTATGCTATGAAATGGAAATGATCCCCAACTTATATGACACATGCTGATAAAAAAATGGCCATCAAACTTACCCACATACTTGAACATTGCATTGATAATACATTGCTATTACATGAAAAATAAGTAAAGAGAGGATTTTGATGAGAAAAATCACTTGCTACACACCACCCCACTTAGGGGTGATCCTGGGCTAGGCCAACCCGACCTCGGCGGGCTTGGATATGTATTTAGAGCCCTTTTAATAATTGTACTGATCTTAAATTAAGTGATAGAAAGCCCAAAACTTGGCCCAACATGTGTAATGAATGCATATAATTTAATTTAATTAATATAAACGATTACTCAAATAGCCACCTAATTGATTAAAAAGCCCAATTTAGCTTGGTGGGCATGGGCCTGACTCTTACAGTCAATGTTGGGCTTAACTCAGGCCTGAGCTTGTAATTCTAAAGTTGGACTGGAATTGGATATGCATTAGCCTGGCCCAGCCCATCCCATGAACACCCCTACTACCCCACTTGTTCATGGATGCAATGCATACTACATTAGTGGGCTTGACCCTTCCTTATATATGTTGTAGAGGGATAAAAGAGAGAGAAATTAGGAAGGGAGAGATTTTATAGAAAACAAAGGAGAGATTTTAGGAAAATTGAGAGATTTTAGGGATTTGTTATAGATAGAGTTTAGCTAATATAGATGGAGTTCTTAAACTGTATCACTTGTCGTCCTCCCATAAAGAGGGCTGTGCCATGTGTCGCGCTCTCACAAAAACAATGCGCCACATGTCGTCCTCCCGCGAAAGGGGGGATTGCTTTAATATATAATAATAATTACCGCAACTATGCTATGGTAACTAATGAAATTGAAGTGATCTCTAACTAATATGACACACATTAATAAAAAAAAATGCCTATCAAACTCACCCACATGCTTAAACACTGCATTAATGATACATTTCCAACACATGAAAAATAAGTAAAGAGAGAATTTTGATGAGAAAAATCACTTGCTACACACCACCCCACTTTAGGGTAATCTTGGGTTGGGCCAGCCAGAGCCCGCCTTTTGCTGGTCTTAAATTAAGTTATAGAAAGCCCAAAAGCTAACTTGACTTGTGTAAGAAATGCATATAATTTAATTTAATTAGCACAAAAAATTATTTAAATGGCCATATAATTGATTAAAAAAATCTTAATTCAGCCTAGCGAGCAAGGGGCTAACTCTTATAGCTTGTGTTGGGTGTCACGCCCCGATCTCCGAAATTAGGGATTAAAGTGGGCACCCAAGGTGTGAATACATAAACCCGTAGTAATCCGTGCCATGAAAGGATTATGCACGAACTCCTACAAGGGAGATTTCACAGGAGCGTGAGAGGTCCACCCAAACACGTAGATTCAGAATTCAGCATAAAACGGGCACCTTTAAAATATCTCTGTAATGATCACAAGCAAGACATAAAAAAGCATATCTCACAACATACATATATATATGCCTAAGGCTTTTAATAAACATTTTCATATAAACAAAACCACAATTTAAACACGTTGGTACATAAAGTCCAATTATACATCACTAGGTAAAAGACTATAGTCACAAACTATTTCACAGCCAAAACACTAGACGCGCACTGTAGGACGACTAATAAAAGACATCGTCATCCTTCCATTTTTCTATACCCCGAGGTACTGTTGGGGCATCCTCCGAGGACGCGTCAACAACTAAGTTGGGGTTTGATTCCGTACCTGTAACACCAAGAGTAGCACTGTTAACACGACTGTTAAGCAAGTATAGAGGTATATAAAATTAGCGTAATGTATCAATTGAACTTAATAACGTATACTGATTAAAGAAGGCAATAACAGTCTACTAGGCATATTGTGCATGAGTAATAATGAACGATGAATCATAAACCAGATATCACATGCACTAACTGGCAACCACGAAGCTTTATTCTCACAAAAGGGAGCATACATATGGGGTCGCTAGGGGATTAAGCTAACATCCCGAGGAGGGTCAACAACTCCTCCATAAACTACTGTAATAGTAACATAAGGATACCCAAAGGGCACAAGCTAAGTGGCGCCGACTCGGACTCACAACTTTCATAATTTCAATCATACTCATGATATCGTACATAGAGAAATATCGGTCTTAAATGCATATTCAATCATGAAAAACAGAGATAGCAAAGTAACTAATAATTAAACTATGCATACTTATATGAGCTAAGAAGGCTCAAACCATTTCAACCTCTGTTATACGCGTTTGACTAGCATGCACACACTTAGTAGAAGCCCTGGCTCGTTAGAAACGCACTCATTAGAAGCTTAGATCTAATTTGTCTAAGGGTTTGGCCTGGGAGAGTGGGTACATAAATAAATTATGTTGAGGGCAAGGTATTTTAACAATATGAATGCATTCGAATTGAGTAAGTGTCAAAGGAAATTACTAGCTAACCCTATACTAGATAATTTATGATCCCAAGGTCATTCAACACGATGTACTCATAAAACGTTGGATGTCATTTTGTTACCATATCTTGGTATTACATTGTGTACATAAATGATGCCTCTTTTTATGTCAACACCCATGACATGACAATGGAAATTCATCCGGAAAATCGAAGGGGGTGAGTGACAGCTCGACACTCATCCTCCTTAACATCTATTTACCATTGGGCTAATGTGGTTGTAAAGGATGTGCCATCACTAAGGCCCTACAAGGTCATTGAAAATTCCTAATATCCTAAGTTCACAGTGTTCTTATGGCTTAGCCGTGTACATGTTAAGGCTTAGCCGAATGGCTCAAGTTTCCTCCTTAATTTCAGGCATATTTACGGCTCAGCCGTAAGTTAGCCTATGACTTAGCCGTGCTAAGCCTACGGCTAGGGTTACGGCTTAGCCGTAAGGCATTACACGGTGTAGCCATGTGTAGGCCGTAGAAGAAAGTATGTTTTCAAGCTCTCGAGAAAGTTCGCCATAAAAAGGCTTACGGCTTGGTCATAGGATGGGCACGGCGTAGCCATAGTTCATTTCACGGTGTAGCTGTGGGTAAGCTGTAGTTCAAAAGCAGATTATGTTGCTCTAGGGATTTTGAGCCGTAAACACCTACGGCTTAGCCGTAGCTTCGCCGTATGCTTCAGAATCTTGAAGTTAGTTCTGTAACTCAATTTCCATACAAGATGCTGAATTGAGGAGATTATATGGAGTTCCTATGGCTTCATCAGAGTGTCCCTGAAAGGTATTCAATACTCACACACTCTCCTATTCCATATTTACGTTCTAGCTCATCCAACACCCTATATATAGATATGCATTTAACAAGCGTAAGAGCTGTAAATTGAAATTGAAAGAACAAGTCTAAGAATCAACAACTTGAATACATATGCAGCATATATGCACTATAATACTTGCCTTTTAACAGTGTTTGCCCTCACTAATCCTTCCTTGATATGCAATTAGGGAAAACTTCCAATGAAAAGTGGGTTCTCTACAAGTAGGACATGCAAATGATAAATGGGATGTAGAATTGCATGGATGTCATGAAATTGAGTCTTTTTTACTCTAACAACCCAAAGATGTGAGAAGGAAGTAGGTTCTTTACCTTAATAAATTGTAGCTTGTAGAAAGAGATACTCTAAGAGAGAGATGTACAGGGAAGGAGAAGAAGAGGATGAGTGGAAATTTTCACCATTGCATGCAAGGGCTCCCAAGCTCTGTTTCAACACCGACTTGGGGTGAAGATGAAGGAGGAAGAGAAGAAGAGCTCCAGCAACATGAGAGCAAAACAAAAGGACATTAAGCCTCTACCCTTTTTAAATGAAATTTTCCTACCCTTGCATGTAAGCCCGTTCCTTTGGGATATTTACAATTAAGGTCGCATGACCTCAATTGGGCTAAATTACAAATTACAAAAGAGTCCTTAACCACCTAGGTAAGGTTCGAACTCAACCCAACTACCTATCCAAGACCGAAGCCCAAAGGGTTTTGAATTAAATTAGCTTTACAAGGTTTAATTAATATAAAACGAGATTAATTAGTGTAGAGCAAGATTAGTGGGGATCAGGACCTTACATCCTCTCCCACTTAAAATCATTCGGTCCTCCAAATGCAACGTACCTCAGGTAGGAGTTTTGGGTATTTTGCCCCAATTTGATCTTTTAAGCTCCTAAGTAGCTTTTTCCTGCCCATGATGCTCCCATAAAACCTTAACCTATTTGATCGTTCGGGTACGCAGTACTTGTTCTTTATATGAAGGGGTCTTTCTTCATAGCTCATATCAAGCTTAACTTGTATGTCATGCAGTTCAAGAACATGTGTAGGATCTGGAAGATATTTCCTAAGCATCGATACATGGAATACATTATGCACTCCTGCAAGCGAGGGCGGTAGCTCCAACCTATAAGCCAAATCTCCAATGCTACTCTGTACCTCAAAAGGTCCTATAAATTGCAGAGCTAACTTGCCCTTCTGTCCAAACTTGATAGTACCTTTCATTGGAGAAACCTTCAAGAAAACCTTGTCCCTGACTTGGAACTCAAGGGGTCTACGACAGTTGTCTGCATAACTATTCTCGTGAGATCGCGCTATTTTCAATCTGTGTTGCACTTTTCGCACTTTTTCCATTGTGTCTGCGACTAAAGAGGGTCTATGAATATTTCTAACTCCAACTTCTTCCCAACGGACTGGTGTACGGTACTTACGTCCATACAAAGTTTCGAATGGAGCCATTCCAAAGCTTCAAATGGAGCCATTCCGATCTCGCGTGATAACTATTATTGTACGCAAATTCACATAAGGAGAGGTGTTCATCTCACTCCTTCTAGAAGTCCAAGAGGCTAACTCGTAGCATATTTCCAAGAGTTTGTATCGTTCACTCCGATTGCCCATCAGTCTACGGATGATAAGCTGTGCTAAAATGGAGTTTAGTACCCAAGGATTTCTGGAAGGACTGCCAAAAGGAAGACACAAACCTACTGTCTTAGTCAGATATAATGGAAAATGGAGTGCCGTATAACGGCACAATCTCATTAATGAAGATCTTGGCTATTTCATGAAATTTCATTCCCTTCCTAATGGTAAAAAAGTGGGCTGACTTCGTTAGTCGATCGACAATCACCCATACAACATCATAATGTTTGCTCATCCGGGGCAACCCTGAAACAAAATTCATCGTTAGATTCTCCCATTTCTACTTTGGAGTCTGTAAAAGGTGCAGCAAACCGGGAGGTTTTCTATATTCAGCCTTTATGCGTTGGCAGGTAAGGCATCTTGCTACAAAGCCTGCAATATCTCGCTTTATGTTATTTCACCAAAACCTGCCATGTAAATTTCTGTACATTTTGGTACTCCCAGGGTGCATGGAATATCTAGCGTGATGTGCTTCAATCATGATTGCTTCATTTAGATTTTGATTTTGAACCGCTGATACACATAGCTGATCTCTGAAGTGCAACACACCATCTACAATCCTGAAGTCCGGTCTCTTGGATATATGGTTACGAATCTTAACAAATTCTAGGTCTTCAAACTGCCTTTTTTTAATTTGTTGAATTAAGGTGGGTTTGAAGACTGACATAACTACTAACATGACCTTATCGTTTACGAATTTGACTTCCATATCCAGATCTCGGAATTTTTCTACTAGAGACCATTCTCCACACATGGCTGCCATCTCAATGGTTGATTTCCTGCTCAAAGCATCAGCCACTATATTTCCTTTTCCGGGAAAATATTTGATCGGAAAATCACAATCCTTTATGAATTCTAGCCATCTACGTTGTCTTATGTTAAGATCATGCTGGGAGAATAAATGCTGAAGACTGCGATGATCATTATGGACTTCAAATCTCTCTCCATACAAGTAGTGTCGCCACATCTTCAAGGCAAAGATAACAGCAGCCAATTCTAAATCATGTGTAGCATAATTCTTCTCGTGTTCTTTCAATTGTCGAGATCTATAAGCTATAACCTTCCTATTCTTCATTAATACACAACCAACCCAATCCTGGAAGCATCGGTATAAATAACAAATCCACCACTACCTTCCGGTAGGGATAAAATTGGGGCTGGGGTTAATTTCTCCTTAAGGAGTTGGAAACTCGACTCATATTCAGCTGACCAAACAAATGGTTCATTTTTCCGAGTCAATTTTTCAAAGGTGCAACTATTTTAGAAAAGTCCTTCACAAACCTTTTATAGTAACCTACTGTCACAACCCGAGCCCAGGAGTTCGGAGGTTAGCAAAAGCCAAACCGATGACACACGTACTCCCGTGCCTGTACACGTAGACCTGGTCCAAATGCGCACGCACAAGGAAAGGTTCACACGTGCCAAACAAGTACATGGAAGCTGTAGATATCAAAACATCACACTAAACAATACAAGAAGACAATACGAAACACAGAACTGACATATATAGCAACGTTTTTACAAAAGTGATACCATACAATACGTATGTCACAACCCGAGCCCAAGAGTTCGAGGGTTAGCAAAAGCCAAACCGATGATACGTGTACTCCCGTGCTTGTACACGTAGACCTGGTCCAAATGCACACACACAAGGGAAGGTTCACACGTGCCAAATAAGTACGCGGAAGCTGTAGATATCAAAACATCACACCGAACAATACAAGAAGAGAATACGAAACATAGAACTGATATATATAGCAACGTTTTTACAAAATGAAACAAAATAAATATATACAAATCATGCTAGGATTAAATCGTAACAAAGCTCAAAATGAAAAAGACTCATATGCAATGAATGTCCATGGGGCTCTCCGATGGAGTGACTACATCCACTATTCTAGGCCTGATGGGACCTCGGGGGCCTCACTTGGAGTCTGGCCGACTGACGAAGGGTCGGCTTGGGTATCTGAGCCTGCAACACCAAAGACAACTCATGAATACAATGATTCAGCAAAGTATAAGCCATAACAAGTTAACACATGCTGTGTCTAATAGCTTAAAAAACATCATGTTAATCATAACAGGTCACATTCGTATACTAAGTTGTCATGCAAGAAAGAAACGTGCCATGTGAATCAATGTATATATGCTATGTACATAACTAGTTGGCGACTACATTGCCATATGCTCCCAAAAGAGGGATCTTATATCCGTGCAGAGAACACCATTGACCGGGCCAGGTACGAATGGGTCTCGGGTTCTGGGGATCCGGATTCCCCAAGACGTTTCTTTACTGCAATAAGGCCATGAAAACTACACCAAATTCACCCCGTCGGGATCCTAAGGCTGAGGCTAAGTAATGCTTAACCATACAAAGTCAATCATGAAAATCCTGAGTAGATTGTGACAAGCATATCATGCATGCATATTGAGAACATGTCTTATACGTGTAACATACAGGCATACTCAAGGTACAGAAAACATAGTAGCATAGTCTACAATGCGAAAGTAGCTGAATTAAGTAATCAAGCTAAAGAGTGGAGATCAATGATCGAAATACAACATGTTATGCAAACAAATCTTAACATATCGAATCACTTTCATTTACTAGCCAACTCTAATCTAATAATCCAGTGTTTTTAACCGTGCATGATGATGTAGTTTTAAGGTATCCGCTGCACCGTTGTCTCGTGTTGCATTATATCATATGGTGCACTGAAGTCCTTTAAACCAACACCCATGGGGAGGTGCTTAACAACTGGATAACGAACATGAATGATTCGCAGCCCTCGCGATCATTCACGCATTTTATCATGTTCCGTTGAGTAAGTCGAAGTTGCCTACCTTCTACTTTAAAGGTCCTACAGGTCTCGTTCTTTTTCCATCTTTCTTACTATTCATGTCAGTCAGCTCAGCCGTAGGTAACCCTACGACTTAGCTGAAGAAACCTTACTGCTTAGCGATAGAAGGCTGCACGGCTTAGCCGTGGCTGAGACGTAGAGGAGTCACAGAATTGCATACTCTCAGTTATTTTCAAGGGTCACCCTGTATTGATCTACGGCTGGGTTCACGGTTAGGTCACGGCTTAGCCGTAGTGTCTTTTACGGCTTAGCCGTAGCACATTTCACGGCTTAACCATGAAAGCACTGGGTTGATTTCTGAATCGATTACAGGAGAACGGGAAAGTCACCAAATTATCAAAAACACATCTAAAAGAAGGAAATGAGCTCAAATTGGGCTGTAAACATGGTTTCCCTGCAAACTCATGAGAAGTAACTAAAATCAATCAAATACCAACATGGGTTCATACATATGATGCTTATACTTGCCTAAATTGAGTTCAATTACACCAATTGTTGTCCTTGCGGTTCAATTCACGTCGAAACACCACTCACAGCTATCATGCATGAGAAAAAGAGGGAGAACTCGTGAGTACAGTCATGGAGAATGAGAAATAGAAGGAGAGAAGAAAACCGACACCCCTGCATACCTTAAATCACATGAGAAAAGAGAGAAGACAAGGGGATCTCCAAATCTCCTTCTAGCTTAACTGAAGAAAAGAAAGAGGAAAATCGAGAAAGAGAGCCAAACGTGAAAGAAGAAAAGAGAGTGAGAGAGTGTGAGTCGGTGGAAAGATAAGTTAAGGTCCAAATTGCAAGAAAGCCCAATTCATAAAATAATTGCCAGTTTGAGTCATATCCGAGTCCAACAGAACCATACGACATCTTTTGCAAATGATGAAGTTGCGGAAGTTAACGAGCTCGACAAAAGACACGTGTTGAAACCAAGATGATACAAAAATGACCATGTCTTATAAAAGCTAAAATTATGAAAAAGGGCTTGGTTTACCTAGTCCAGGTCAAACTCAACCCAACTACCTATCCATGACCCGCAATGAAATCAAAACAAAAGCAAAACACAATTTACAATTAAAGCAATATTAATTAGTCGCTAAACGAGATCAGACTGGGTCAGAGTGTTACAACTGCCAAGCCAACGAAACTTCTAATTTCTGCAACTGTTTTGGCGCTTTGCCAACTGGTTATAACCTCAATCTTAGCTGGATCTAATGCAAGCCCATCTTTTGAAATTATATGCCCCAAGAAGGTAACTTGTTCTAACTAGAATTCACACTTGTCCAGTTTAGCATACAGTCAGTGATCCCTCAACATTTGCAGAGAAATCCTCAAATGTTCAGCATGTTTGTCTCGAGTCTTGGAATACACCAATACATCATCAATGAAAATTACTATGAACCGATCAAGGTAAGGTGAAAAGATCTTGTTCATCAAGGCTATAAATATAGCTGGGGTATTCGTTAACCCAAAAGGCATAACTAAAAATTCATAATGCTCATATCTTGTTTTGAAAGCTGCTTTTGATGTATCTTGAGTTCTAACTCGCAACTGGTGATATCCAGACCTTAGATTAATCTTTGAAAAGTGGGTTGCACCCTGTAATTTATCAAACAATTCATCATTTCTAGGCAGTGGATATTTGTTTTTTATTGTCACTTGATTCAACTGCCTATAATTAATACAGATTCTAAGGGTGCCATCCTTTTTCTTCACAAATAAAACTGGGGCTCCCCATGGTGATGTGCTAGGACGAATAAACCCTTTATCCAATAAGTCTTGTAACCGTACGTTTAGCTCATGTAACTCTACTGGTGCCATTCTATATGGAGCCTTAGAAATGGTAGCTGTATCGGGTACTAACTCTATAGTAAAGTCTACTCCCCTAATCGGAGGAAGACTAGGTACTTCATCAGGAAACACATCCGGAAACTCACAAACCACGGGTATCTCCTCTAACTTCTTAGGTGGTTTCTTCTCAACAATGAAGGCGATGTCCCCCTCACAACCACTATGAATTAGTCTTTCTGCTCGAAGTGCTGAAATTAATTTAGCGTTCAAACTCTTCTTTTCACCTTGGAATACAACACGTGGGCCATCTTCGTTCACCTTTACGTTGACGGTCTTACCAAAACAATCTAAACAAGCTATATACTTGGTCAACCAATCCATGCCTAAAATTACATCAAAGCTTGCATCGGTAATACGATGAGTTCCGCTGGAAAAAGGATCTTTACAATTAGAACGCGACAATCTGGGTAATAGTCATCACAAGTCACCCTTTTGCCGACAGGAGTGATAACACTCAACACATAAGGTAGCTGTATTGGCGGCTTTCGTTTCTTACTAGAAAATTGGGGTGAAACAAAGGAGTACAAAGATCCCAAATCAAATAACACTTTAGCTTCCATATCACAAACAGAAACCTTACCTACAACCACATGCTTTGCCGTTTCTGCCTCCTCATGAGTCAATTCATAAGTGCGGCCTTGCTTTTGGGGTCGGTTCTGCTATCCCTATTTTTGCTGTCCTTGTTTCGGTTGTCCTTAACCCTGCCATGACTGGCCTTGGCCTTGCCTCACTTGCTGTTGTTGACGTATAGGCGCTGGCGGTGTTACTTTAAAAGACTGTTGATATTGCTACTGTGGTGGGGCTTGATTAGAATCCTTCCTTCTTAGGCATTCTGACAAATGATGGTTCATCGAGCCACAGCCAAAACAGGCTCCTGTAAACCTCCAGTATTTACTGGTCTCATGGCCCTTTCCGCACACACCACAAACTGGTCATGATGTCCCACTAACAACCCCTTTTTGTTTCTTGGTATGTTGTTGATCCTTCCCAGAAGGTGGGGCACTCTTCCTAGACTCTCCTAAAAATAAGCTTTTCTTGATTTCTTCAGCCGCGTAGGCTCTCGCTACAGCATCATCATATTGAGCTGGACGTTAAAAAGCCGTAGTGTATCCCTTAATAGCAGGTCTCAACCCTTCAAGAAATCTTTCCACTCTTTTCTCCTCAGTATCAATCAAGTCTAAAGCAAACTGAGAGAGTTGGCTGAATGTGTGCACGTACTCCGTAATTGCCATGGAGTTCTGCTGTAGGGCGAGGAACTTTGCCTTCTTTTTTCGGGCCACATGTTTGGGAATAAACTTCTTCCTAAACTGCCCCTTAAAGGCTTCCCATACAGTAGCATCTGGCATAGCCCTAATATGATCCCGGATACTCTTCCACCATGCATCAACGATATCCCTGAACACAGATGTTGTGAGGACTACCTGCTGCCTTGGCGTACAAGTCAGCGTATCAAAGACGTTCTTAGTGTGGACGAGCCATTCGTCAGCTTACAATGAATCCTCTTATCTCGTAAACTCTGTTGCTCCCCTTTTCGGAACTTGTCATATAAAGAATTAGGATCTCAGGGTTGATTTTGTTTGTCCAGTAGGGCGGCCAACTGCATTTGCGTGGCAGCTTGATTGGCATTACTAGCAGCTAACTGATGCATCAACCTCATGAATTGTTCCTCCGTGTTGTATGTAGGGTGAGGAGGAGGTGGCGGTGGAGGGTCCGCACCTTCCAATTCGACATTGTTACAGTCATTATCACCTGAACTATTGTTCGTATCGGACTCAGATGCCATTGATCTGCAATTATAATGGTTGTTAGCCATATATATATACTGTAACTTACAAGAAGGTTATAATCTTAATACAAAATTCAACCCCCAATCGGCCTATCGAAACCTCACCATGTTTCCTAATGTTGCTAAGTCTTTTAATTAACTTCTTAGTGGCTCTAATACCATTACTTACGTATGTCACGCCCCGATCTCGGGAATTGGGGATTAAAGTAGGCCCCCAGGGTGTGAATACATAATCTCGTAATAATCCGTGCCATGAAGGATTATGTACGAACTCCTACAAAGGAGATTTCACAGGAACGTGTAAGGTACATCCAAACACATAGATTTAGAATTCAGCATAAAACGGGCACCTGTGAAATATCTCTGTAATGATCACAAGCAAGACATAGAAAAGCATATCTCACAACATACATATATATATACCTAAGGCTTTTAATTAACATTCTCATATAAACAAAACCACAATTTAAACACGTTGGTACATAAAGTCCAATTATACATCTCTAGGTGAAAGACCATAGTCACAAAATATTTCACAGCCAAAACACTGGACGTGCTCTGTAGGACGACTAATAAAAGACATCGTCATCCTTCATTCTTCTATACCCCAAGGTACCATTAGGGCATCCTCCGAGGACACATCAACAACTGAGTTGGGGTTTGAATCCGTACCTGTAACATCAAGAGTAGCACTGTTAACACGACTATTAAGCAAGTACAGAGGTATATAAAACTAGCGTAATGTATCAACTGAACTTAATAACGTATACTGATTAAAGAAGGCAATAACAGTCTACTAGGCATATTGTGCATGAGTAACAATGAACGATGAATCATAAATCATATATCACATGCACTAATTGGCAACCACGAGGCTTTATTCTCCCAAAAGGGAGCATACATATGGGTCGTTGGGGATCAAGCTAACATCCCGAGGAGGGTCGATAACTCCTCCATAAACTACTGTAGTAGTAACATAAGGATACCCAAAGAGCACAAACTAAGTGGCGCCGACTCGGACTCACATCTTTCATAATTTCAATCATACTCATCATATCGTACATAGAGAAATATCGGTCTTAAAGGCATATTCAATCATGAAAAACAGAGATAGCAAAGTAACTAATAATTAAACTATGCATACTTATATGAGCTAAGAAGGCTCAAACCCTTTCAACCTCGGTTATATGCGTTTGACTAGCAAGCACACACTTAGTAGAAGCCCTGGCTCGTTAGAAACGCACTCATTAGAAGCTCAGATCTGATTTGTCTAAGGGTTTGGCCTGGGAGAGTGGGTACATAAATAAATTATGTTAAGGGCAAGGTATTTTAACAATATGAATGCATTCGAATTGAGTAAGTGTCAAAGGAAATTACTAGCTAACCCTATACTAGATAATTCAAGATCCCAAGGTCATTCAACACGATGTACTCATAAAACATCGGATGTCATTTTGTTACCATATCTTGGTATTACATTGTATACATAAATGATGCCCCTTCTTACGTCAACACCCATGACATGACAATGGAAATTCATCCGGAAAATCAAGGGGGGTGAGTGACAGCTCGACACTCATCCTCCTTAACATCTAATTACCATTGGGCTAATGTGGTTGTAAAGGATGTGCCATCACTAAGGCCCTACAAGGCCATTGAAAATTCCTAATATCCTAAGTTCACAGTGTTCTTAAGGCTCAGCCGTGTACATGTTACGGCTTAGGTGAATGGCTCAAGTTTCCTCCTTAATTTCAGGCGCATTTATGGCTCAGCCGTATGTTAGCCTACGGCTTAGCCGTGATAAGCCTATGGCTGGGGTTACGGCTTAGCCATAAGGCATTACACGATGTAGCCATGTGTAAGCCGTAGAAGAAAGTATGTTTTCAAGCTCTCGAGAAAGTTCGCCATAAAAAGGCTTACGGCTTGGTCATAGGATGGGCACGGCTTAGCCATGGTTCATTTCACGGTGTAGCCGTGGGTAAGCTGTAGTTCAAAAGTGGATTATGTTGCTTTCAGGATTTTGAGCCGTAAACACTTACGGCTTAGCCGTAGCTTCGTCGTACGCTACAGAATCTTGAAGTCGGTTCTGTAAGTCAATTTCCATACAGGATGCTGAATTGAGGAGATTGTATGGAATTCCTATGGCTTCATTAGAGTGTCCCTGAAAGGTATTCAATACTCACACACTCTCCTATTCCATATTTACGTTCTAGCTCATCCAACACCCCATATATAGATATGCATTTAACAAGCGTAAGAGCTGTAAATTGAAATTGAAAGAACAAGTCTAAGAATCAACAACTTGAATACATATGCAGCATATATGCACTCTAATACTTGCCTTTTAACAGTGTTTGCCCTCACTAATCCTTCCTTGATGTGCAGTTAGGGAAAACTTCCAATGAAAAGTGGGTTCTCTACAAGTAGGACATGCAAATGATAAATGTGATGTAGAATTGCATGCATGTCATGAAATTGAGTCTTTTTTACTCTAACAACCCAAAGATGTGAGAAGGAAGTAGGTTCTTCACCTTAATAAATTGTAGCTTGTAGAAAGAGATACTCTAAGAGAAAGATGTACAAGGAAGGAGAAGAAGAGGATGAGTGGAAACTTTCACCATTGCATGTAAGGGCTCCCAAGCTCTGTTTCAATGCCGAATTAGGGTGAAGTTGAAGAAGGAAAAAGAGAAGCAGAGCTCCAGCAACATGAGAGCAAAACAAAAGGACATTGAGCCTTTACCCTTTTTAAATGAAAATTTCCTGCCCTTGCATGCAAGCCCATTCCTTTGGGATATTTACGGTTAAGGTCACATGGCCTCAATTCGGCCAAGATGAGTCTGAATTGATCGCGCTTATAAATGTAGGCGTGGAAATGAATTACGGAATCAAGGTCCGACATTCACGCACTTTAAGCGTTAAGAAGAATGGGAAAATAATTACAGTTCATCATTAATTTCCCTTTTGTTTACATGGGTTCAAGTGCCCTGACCGCGGGGATGCAGGTTGTTTACATACATTTTGAAAGTTTATAACCCCTCCCTCAAGTCTCAGATGTGATCTCGATTTGGAAAATACAAGAAAATGTACATAAGGTGGAAGAAAATGTGGAAAAAGGGGAAAAAATGGGGGTGACCGTGACCCGCGGTCACTGCCCCGTTCCAGTGACCGTGACTCACCCGCGGTCACTGGGGCCTTCCAGTGACCGTGACTCACCCGCGGTCACTGGGGCTTTCCAGTGACCGTGACTCACCCGCGGTCACTGGAACCTGTCAGTGACCGGGGGTCACGGTCACTGACAAACAATGGCCCTGTGCCTCCGTTTTTTTGTGCTGTTCACGCTGGTTCTTTCTTGGAACTTCTTTCAAGTGTTGGAACTCCATTCTCATGACTTTGGAGCGGTGGACAACCATCAAGAAGATCACATTTTATCATGGAATCAATTGAAACCGCTGTAACTCATCATTCGTGCTTACGGACTGCATTTTTGTTTCAAGTCCGAAATGGGCAAATTTGAGGCCGGAGTTGTGTCATTTGAACCTATCATTTTCAAGGAACAAAATGAGGCCTAGAGAGGCTTCTTTCACAACTCTTGTAATGGCTAAGAAGCCCTACGAATGAGAGAAACAGAGGTGACAATGTCATCCTCTCAAAAATTGGCGTCGTATGAACATGGTATGGATTTTGGCCATTTCCCTTCCTTCTCTCCTTCTAAATTTTCTTGCTCACCTTTAGAACTAAGAAAAGAAGGTGGGAATGGTCATGGAAGTGCTGCTGGAGCTTGCTTCTTGTTGCCTTAGGTGGTGACTTTCTTCAATTTCTTCACTTTTCTTCCTTATGTGTGTGTATGTGTCCTGTTTCTTCCAAATTTCCTCTTTTTATAGACTCCCAATCAGTTTTGTGCAGTTTTGGGGAGTTAATAACAGTTGTGGGGAGTTGGATTTCGAAGAGGAGTGGAGGGAAACCACCCAAAATTGTGGGAAACCTCCTTTGAAGGTCCGTGACCGCAGACTGGGCCACGGACGAGGCCCAATTTCAGGTTTTTCGCGTATGTGGCCCATTTTCATCTGTTTTGGGCTCAAAAGAAGTCCGATTGCCACCAAACTTGGAGGGATGCCTCTTAATACTATTCTCTACATGTCATAAAAATTTCAGCCCATTTTGACTTCAGGAAGTTGGTCAACTTTTTCATTAATTGGGCCCCGGTCACGGACAAGGCCCACTTTTGGAATATTGCATATGCGGTCTATTTTCCATTGTTTGAGGCCCGAATGATGTCCAATCATCACGAAACTTGGAGAGATGTTGCTTGACACCATATTAAGTGTTTCATAGAAATTTCAGCTCTGTTTGACCACCTGAACATGGTCAACTCCTTTTGTTTGTGGGCCCCCGGTCACTCCCAAGGCCCATTTTTGGAATTTTGCATATGTGGCTTGTTTCCGCCTGTTCGGGGCCCAAACGGTGTCCAATCGCCACGAAACTTGAAGGGATGCTTCTTGACACTATTTTGAGTGTGTCACAGAAGTTTCAGCTCTGTTTGACCACCTGAACTTGGTCAACTCCGTTTGTTTGTGGGCCCCCGGTCACTCCCAAGGCTCATTCTTGGAATTTTGCATATGTGGCTTGTTTCCACCTGTTCGGGGTCCAAACGGTGTCCAATCGCCACGAAACTTGGAGGGATGCTTCTTGACACTATTTTGAGTGTGTCACAGAAGTTTCAGCTCTGTTTGACCACCTGAAGAAGGTCAACTCCTTTTGTTTGTGGGCCCCCGGTCACTCCCAAGGCCCATTTTTGGAATTTTGCATATGTGGCTTGTTTCCTCCTGTTCGGGGCCAAACGGTGTCCAATCGCCACGAAACTTGGAGGGATGCTTCTTGACACTATTTTGAGTGTGTCACAGAAGTTTCAGCTCTGTTTGACCACCTGAACATGGTCAACTCCTTTTGTTTGTGGGCTCCCGGTCACTCCCAAGGCCCATTCTTGGAATTTTGCATATGTGGCTTGTTTCCGCCTGTTCGGGGCCCAAACGGTGTCCAATCGCCACGAAACTTGGAGGGATGCTTCTTGACACTATTTTGAGTGTGTCACAGAAGTGTCAGCTCTCCTTGACCACCTGAAGATGGTCAACTCCTTTTGTTTGTGGGCCCCCGGTCACTCCCAAGGCCCATTCTTGGAATTTTGCATATGTGGCTTGTTTCCGCCTGTTCGGGGCCCAAACGGTGTCCAATCGCCACGAAACTTGGAGGGATGCTTCTTGACACTATTTTGAGTGTGTCACAGAAGTTTCAGCTCTGTTTGACCACCTGAAGATGGTCAACTCCTTTTGTTTGTGGGCCCCCGGTCACTCCCAAGGCCCATTCTTGGAATTTTGCATATGTGGCTTGTTTCTGCCTGTTCGGGGCCCAGACGGTGTCCAATCACCACGAAACTTGGAGGGATGCTTCTTGACACTATTTTGAGTGTGTCACAGAAGTTTCAGCTCTGTTTGACCACCTGAAGATGGTCAACTCCTTTTGTTTGTGGGCCCCCGGTCACTCCCAAGGCCCATTCTTGGAATTTTGCATATGTGGCTTGTTTCCGCCTGTTCGGGGCCCAAACGGTGTCCAATCGCCACGAAACTTGGAGGGATGCTTCTTGACACTATTTTGAGTGTGTCACAGAAGTCTCAGCTCTGTTTGACCACCTGAACTTGGTCAACTCCTTTTGTTTGTGGGCCCTCGGTCACTCCCAAGGCCCATTCTTGGAATTTTGCATATGTGGCTTGTTTCCGCCTGTTCGGGGCCCAAACGGTGTCCAATCGCCACGACACTTGGAGGGTTACTTCTTGACACTATTTTGAGTGTGTCGCAGAAGTTTCAGCTCTGTTTGACCTCCTGAACATGGTCAACTCCTTTTGTTTGTGGGCTCCCGGTCACTCCCAAGGCCCATTCTTGGAATTTTGCATGTGGCTTGTTTCCGCCTGTTCGGGGCCCAAACGGTGTCCAATTGCCACGAAAATTGGAGAGATACTTCTTGACACTATTTTTAGTGTGTCACAGAAGTTTCAGCTCTGTTTGACCATCTGAACTTGGTCAACTCTCCAGTTGACTTTTTATGACAGTGGGCCCTTGTTTCAGCTGTTTGAAGCCCAAATGACCCCGGTTTGATTTGAAACTTGGAGGGACTGACGTCAAGAGCATCTTGGAGTATTCATCCAAATTTCATGCAGTTTAGATTTGAGGAAGTAGGATTTCGAATAGTAACCTATTCATTGCATGCGTTAGGTCACTATTCACTCCACATTGAGATAGGTAGCCTGTTTTCTATCCGAATAGTCTCCCCTTGACTTGAAACTTTGGGAGAATAACTTGGAGCATTCTTTGAGCATTTGTTCCAAATTTTATCTGCTTTGGCCTTCTGGAAGTAAGATCTTAGCCGATGACCCCCAAATTCGGGATTACTGTCCTCTAAGCTGACATGTAATGAAATTTAGGCCAAACAGAGTCTTTTCATCTTGAAAATTTGCAAAGTATCTTCTGAGCATGACTGAAGCTTCGCGTCTAAATTTCATTAATTTTGGACATCGGGAAGCAGGACTTTGGTCAGTGACCCCCTGGCTTGGGGTGGAGTTGACTTCAGGCTGACATGCTTGTGGCTTTTGAGTTTGATGATCTCTGTTCAACCCGAAATTTGAACTTCCTCTGAGAGTTCCAGCTATTTTGATCTTCATGGAATGCCGGTTCTCACAGTGATTCCCCAGGATCTGCAAATAACCTCTGTAGCCTAAATTAAGCTGAGATGAGGTGTCTTCGCTGCAGTATTTGCAATTTTTATGGGTCAACATGAATCAAGTCAGGCCTAACACGAATAACGATCTACACAGAGAATTACACAATATGCCACTAATGAGGTGTCCATATGACGCAATTACAAATTACAAAAGAGTCCTTAACCACTTAGGTAAGGTTTGAACTCAACTCAACTACTTATCCAAGACCGAAGCCCAAAGGGTTTTGAATTAAATTAGCCTTAACAAGGTTTAATTAATATAAAATGAGATTAATTAGTGTAGAGCGAGATTAATGGGAGTTAGGACCTTACATTGAGCTTGGTCTGAGCCCGGGCAGTAATTCTAAAGTTGGATTGGGACTGGATATGCATTAACCTGGTTCGGCTTGTCCCATGGATACCCTTAATATCCCACTTGTCTATGGATGCAAGCATACTACATAAGTAGGCCTCACCCTTCCTTACATGTACATCTTTAAGGTATAGTTTTCTAACCCAAGTTCTAATAACAACAACAACAATGATACTAATTGTACTCACGTCTACATGCCTAATTTAATTATTGGGTATGGTCCATGGTCAAATGTGTGAATTTGAATCTGATTAAGGCCCATGCAATAATTCACTTGGATTACCTGGTTGGCTTGTAATTTACACAAAAGGTTTCACGTATCACGCCTAGGGTAATTTTGAGATCATCAAATGATGGGCCACTAAGGGCCCACTCATCAAGGGTCTCAAACAGTCTTGGTCGCCCCTGGTTCCTTTTCAAGATCTATAGTGTTAATCTTTCATCATGTCTTCCACCTGAGCCCACATATCCATTCTACTTTTGTTAATACGAAAAATTTTCAGCATCCTAATCATTAAATCATTATTTTTGTTAATAAAAAGATTTTTCAGCATCCTAGTCATTAAATCTTTATTTAAGTTCCTAACTAATGCAATATGGGGTCGTAGTCACTATAAAAACCTTTCATTAGAGAAGAAAAATAGATTGATCAGTGTGAAAAACTCGTTAGAGCCGGAGAAGACCAATTGACATAACATGCTTCATAGAATCAAGTGATCAGTCTATATTGACATGTAAATATAATAGTTAACATGGGTTCTAATTTCTCAATCATAATTCCTAATAATAATTTTAGAGCATTTGAGAACTTCCAAGATGAATACAATAAGTAGTTTTGGCCTCTCTCATATTTAACAATATTGTCCTCATCATCAAAACTCCAAATCTAAGTGGGTACCGAACTCATCATACACCCTCAAATATAATCAAGATTTAAAAGAGATAGGCAAAGGTAGGGTTTTTTTTTCTTCAACTCCTTGTGCAGAGTTGGAACACTACTGGGTGAGTGATCTTGATGAATTACCAGGTTGATATGGACATGTTCCTATTTAATATACCTGCCAAATTAGGAATTTCAACTTTTTATCATACAGTTAAGAAGTGGTAGTCTTCCCTAGATTATAGCTCATTTAAACTCGTTAAACTCGTTAAATTCCAATGCCAATACTTTCCAATTTAATTTAAAAAACGTAGATGCATATGCTAAGGTGAAAGATTTTTTTAAATGTACTGAAGCCCTTGGGAGGATTTGACCAAAATTTTAGGATGATTTTCTAGGCAGCTGATATGTATAGAATTCCAATCAGATTTGACTTTTTTTAAACTCAATCAATTGGGATAGAATTAGATTTATTTTAGGGATGCCACTTGTCGGCCTCTCAGGCCCTCACAAAAAGGGAAATTCTCTTTATAGGAAGAAGATATGTTTAGGATTCTAATGGGAAAAAGATATGTTTATGATTTTAATGACATTAAGCCATGTGTCACACTTTCATGAAAAGGCTATGCCACGTGTTGCTCTCCTACAAAGAATGAAGCGCCACGTGTCTCTCTCCCACAAAAGAGGGCATTGTTATAATATATACTGGCAACATAGGGCCCGTGTTAAAAGTAGCTAAATTTGAAAATCAGAAAATTAAATTGAATTGTGAAAAGATAATAGCTTATACAAAGAATATTATAAAGCTCAGTAAGCTTCATATGTACAACTGCATTAAGAAAATAAGCTTAAAACTTCACTTGTCTGAGGCTCATGCCAAACAAGGGCACTGTAATTATAAAAGATGAAGACAAATCTTACAATGTATATGAATATTCCATCATATATTTTATTATAAATATAGTAAAATTAATTTTCTATTTTTTTAATTTGAAATAATAGTATGTTAGAAAAATTTAATGTAATACAAATCATTCTAGTAAAATTTAATGTTACTTTAAATTTACGTCATCCCATGGTCCCCAATATATCATGGGTATTTTCTGTTTCAAACTATTCTGTGATTAAAAAAAAAGTTAAATATCAATCACGAGGGTAAGACTATCTTTTCTCTTGCCTTCCATATTATCTTTCTCTAAACTCCCTCTCTTCATCCCTGTAGCTTGAGCCCACTGAGTCATGGTTAGATCAAGGTTTCTCATTTCCCTAATTCTTTTCTGAACTGCCTCACGCCTCACTGCTTCCTGTTGTTGAATGAGACATGCCAAACTAAACATAGAAAAATTCTATCTAAATCAAAGGCAGTGGAAAAATACTAAAGCACTACAATCATAGAAATAAGAGCATAGGACTCTGAAAAGTGATACTTGTTTCAGAGCCCAATCTTACCCCTATTTTAATAAGGCATGAGTATTTTGAATTCTAAGAAGTTGTACTACATTCCTTTGGAGTTCTATCTTATTACCATGGCATTCCACCCATAGATGTATGAGAAAGAGTAGATGAGACTGATAATACCTTCAGATAGACGGTAAAGTCAGCCTCTTCTTTAGGTCCTACATACCTTCAATTACCAGAACTTGATGAGGAGCAGAGGGTGGAAGAGTTACTTAGGTCCACACCAATTGACTTCGATAGTCTTCTCCGCTTCTTTCTTTTATTTCTTGCCATGGTAGAGTTTTTGGATTGCCATTTGGCTTTGCTAAAAAATAGAAAAAAATTAGAAATTCAATTATGTATTGGAGAACATTATGAATTAGATTAGGAGATGACCTTTAAAAGAAACCTCACGCTCACAAAGTAGGTAACATTATATGAAGGACCCATCTAGATGATAGGAAGGAAATGGAAGATTTTATCATTGTAATCCAAATAAGAGCTCCAGCATTTTACAACCGTATAGGCACTCATCAAACTACTAAACTTTGTGGTTGTTAATTTAATAGTCCTAATCATCTGGTGGTGCCCATGGTCCATTCACTAATGTATTAGAAGGGGCCCCACTGATGTAATTAACATCCCTATGTCGGTAGTCACGACTCTTGCAACTAATAAAGAAGATACATAAAACATCAAACCAACACAATAAAAAAAATAGCTATATATGAAATATGGACTAAGTGAGCCAGATCGTTATTCTCATAATTAGGCACCCCGTGTTGAAGGAGGAGATATGGGTATTGATTATCTGAGCATAGTAATCTTTCCAGATCTTTCAAGGGCCACCAAGATCAAAGGGCTTGAATCAAATCTTGTCGATGCTGACGTCGGATGCTACATTGGTTAATGCTACCGTAATCACTGCACAAATCAAACCAAATCATGTCATAATCAATTGAATTTGTTGACCCGAGTAAAAGTAATTGGATACTGATAGATAGATACCTTTCCAGCATTGTTTAGGCCTAGGAAGTGGGTTTTAGCCTCTTTCATGGCTAGCACCAACATTGCCAGAGTCCCAAAGAACCATTCCATCAAAAACATCTTCTACTTCTCAGCCTCTTTTGAGTAGAATTTGAAAATTTTAAGGTATTTTATTCTTTTAATAAGAAAGATTTAGGTTGATTTTAGAAAGAGAGAGATAATGATGGGGATAAGGATTATGCTGATTTTTAGGAGATTAAATAGTAGAGAGAGATTTCAGGGGAGGAAAATGGGAGAAAATCTTAGGACTTTAATTAGAGTGTACCACATGTTGCTAACCTGAAAAGAAAAAGCGCCACATGTAGCTCTCTCACGACAAGGGGTATTATTAGAATATACAGAATAGCACTACAGGGCCCACGCCCAACGCGGACCATGAAAATAATAATAATTAAGTCTTATTAAAAATCATTAATAATTTAAATAAAATGTTAATGAATATTATGACATAAATCATAGCGAAAACATAGTTAAAATATTAAATCTTTATTTTTTTGAAAGGGGAAAATATTTTCTTTGAATTATAGATGTATAAAAGTTGAGAGTGAAAAAAAAACCATTGATATTAAGTCATCCTTGAATGATTAGAGGAATTACATGTGGTCTAAGGGAAAAAAAAACCATTGATATTTGTTTATTGGCGTGTACTTATTTCAGTAGTTGCACTTAGTTCATCTTTTCTGCTTATCTCGATAGTTGTGCTTGTTTTATCTTGTGCAAGTCTTTTAGCTCCTGCACTTGTTTTAATTTGTGTGCTTGTCTCAATAAAGTTATTTGTTTTTTATATTGCAATGGAGTACTTAGTCCAACATTTTGAAATTTCACAGTTTCTTTATAATTTGAGACTGAATAGTAAACATTCAAATAAATTAGTGAAAGAAACTGATATGAAAGAAATTGTGTTGATGGCATTAAAATAAAACTTATAATTTTCAATTTCTAATAATAGAATGGTTGATTCTTGAGTGTAGCTAATTTCTTCAATTTTCTTCAATGGGTACTACTTTCTGACGTTAGTTATTCATCGTTGAGTCTATCTATCTCTCTATCTCTCTATGCTCGTCTCTCTATCTCTCTCTAATATCCTTGTAGAACACAAGATAATAGAAGAAAGATGTGAATATTTTATATGTACTTGTGAGTACAATAGGGAAGGATGGGTGTAGAATTGCTCAAGAAAAAGGAGAATGAGACTCATCGGAATTCTTTTTCATTAGAAAGTCTTATGAAAATGAAGTCTCGTCAGAACCAAGAGTCCGATTAAAGAGTTTCATGTAAACCAAGAGTCCAGTTAAAGAGTCCAGACATGGCCAATAGCCATCTATGTGATTTATTTGAACCATGGGCCCAATGACCTATTCTATGGATTACTATGGAGTATTATGATGTCCAATGCAAGACGTATGACTTGGTGTCACACTTGTGTCCCAATGATGAACAGCTAGGATTAGTCTAAGACTTTGAATTAATGAGGCCCAACACTTTTATCATATGGGATCCTTTTGATTTTGGCCTGGATACACAGAAGACCCGGAACTAGAATCATGAAAAAGAAGCCAATCTAAATAGTTATTTTCATTAAAAACTATCAAAAGGGTGATGCCATGTTGTTCTAAAAAAGGCTCAAAAAATTGAGAGATTTTAGAGAGGTGGTATGGATATATGAAATAAGAGTCCTTTAGAGAATAGATATGGATGAAGTTGTAGAGGGATGAGAGAGAGAAATTAGAGAGGGAGAGATTTCACAGAAAAATAAGGATAGATTTTAGAAAAATTGAGAGATTTTAGGGATGTGGTATGGATAGCGTTTAGCTAATATGGATGGAATCCTTAGATTACACCACGTGTCGCTCTTTCATGAAGACAATTGTACACGTGTCGCCCTCCCATAAAAAGTGGTATTGTTATAATATACATTAGCGCTTTAGGGCCCGCGTTATATTATTTGTAAATAAAAATATTTATAAGTATTTAAATAAATTATAAAATATATTAATATAAAATTCATTACATAATCATAATTTTAAATAGTTTAGTGCACTCTTAAAAAACTAAATATCATATTAGTGAAACGACATAAAAAAATAATAATTTACACAGAATCTCATTAGAATATTAATAAAAAAAAGTTGGATCATTTTTTCTGGTAAAAAAAATAGATGGAATAGTCCAATGTTCAAAGAATCATTAGGTCAACCAACCCGTTTACTTTGAAAAAATTGATTAGGAATTATATACAAAAGAAATGGACCCGTGCACAATGTTATTGCTATATAATAATAATAATAATGATGATGATGATAATTGGAGAAATGAGGTCAATAAAACAGCAACATACCTACAAGAGGCTCCACCAATAGGTGACACCAATTAAATTTGATAGCTCTAGTGGGCATAATTCTAAAAAAATGAGGAAATTAGTATGTGATACACCCATCTAATCATGCAATCAAGGTCGGCCTCCTTGAAGATATGTTGTATTCTAGGTGACCTCAATTGCCAAAGTTGGTCTTTTATCATTTCAGTGGTCAAGCTACCATGATTAAACATGAGATAGGCATGTTGGCTACATAGATCTAAATGATGATTTTAGCTGAGTTTATCTTCTCCCAATTTAGCTGCTATGTAATTACGAGTTCAAACTGCATATACTTTCATATTTGTGCCAAAGCTCTATGCAAGTTTTAGGGTGCAAAAATCATTGTTGGCATGCCATTTTTTGAGACAACATTGATTAGATGATCTCCTAACCCTTAGAGATGATAGGATCAATTGTATTATAATTTCCAGCCATGCTATCTTCATCCTGGTTGCAATAAAAAAGCTAATGAGCCATTTTACTTATAAGACAACTCACCTGAAGCAAAGTAGCCATAGGACACAGCAACCATGAACAGAGTCTCATTCTTTCGCATCATCATCTTTGCTAGTCTGAAATCCGCGATCCTTGCTTCTAGATTCTCATCTAATAGTCTAGTGGCATAACAAAATTGTAGTAGAATATCACCAGAACATAGGTATTAGGCACAGTAATAGAACATAATTGTAAAATAGTAAAAAAAAACAAAAACAAAACAAAATGAACAAAATTACAGCAGAGATAGAACACTAGTAATAAAAGAAATAGAAGAAAATAAAAGGGAAAAGGGAAAAATGATAAAAGTAGAAGTATTTGGTTGTCTTTGATGGAGGAAATTGCTTAAAACAAGGCCAAAATCACAAGACTTGAGATGGACTGGATTGCCAAAATCATAGGACTTGAGAATTCAATGAAGCAAGAAACTTGATCTAAATGGTAATGAGTTAGCATTGATCTTTCTGCATGTTAGAGATTTCAGGGGATTAGCATTGATCTGAATGAGAGACTTTTAATGTACTTTGTGCCAATGGATGGTGAGCAAAGGTTGCATGAAAAATAAGGGATCAAATTGAACATAGGGCCCCTTGTTAGGTGGCCCCCACTGGCTATATCACATGTTGTGGGGACATCTAACTTGGACCCTTCTGTACATCATAATGGTAATACCAAACTATTCATGCGGATTGATATGGAGTCCATTTGGATGTCTCATAATGTGGCCCAGTGGGTGATGCTACATTCTCACACGCCATCAATGGGTTTGCGTGATAAATAGATGGGAGTGTCTGATCAGGGACATGAATGGCTCCTTACAATTTGCTCAGGTAAATTAAATGAGGGCTTAAAGTCTGCGATTATTATTTGATTTTGAACTATAATAACTTCCAGTGGAGATATGGGTCATTGGAGAGGTTTAGTCTTCTTAGGATTAGGAAGGATATTTGGTTTTGGATGGAGAGATGTAAGGAATGTTCAAAATTAAGAAAGGATAAAAAAGGTAGGAGACGTCTAGAAATATGAGAGCGCCACTTGTCACACTCTCATGCAAGGACTATGATAGAAAATTTAATTAAAATTAATTCCTTTTTGAAGTTGACATAGGAGATACTGATTGAGAGATTTTAGGATCATAAGAACTCTTGTGAATCAAAAGCTATGCATGGAGGGAGAGATAAAAGATATTCTAGATTTTAGGATTTTAATCAGAGCATGCCATGTGTTGCACTCTAGCAAAAAGAATGCACCACGTGTGGCTCTCCCCTAAAGGGCGTATTATTAAAATATATATAATAATAACTAGCGCTTTAGGTCTAGTGCCCAACGGGGACCATGAAGAAATAATAATTAAGTCTTATTAAAAATTTTTAATAATTTAAATAAAAATATTAAATAATATTATAACATAAATCATAGTTAAAATATTGAATTTTTATTTTTTTGAAAGGAGAAAATATTTTCTTTGAATAATAGATGTATAAAATATGAGAGTGAAAAAAAATGTTAATATTAAGTTATCCTTGAATGATTAAAGGAATTACATGTGGTTAAGGAAAAAAAACGTTGATATTTGTTTATTGGCATGCACTTGTTTCAGTAGTTGCATTTAGTTCATCTTCTCCATTTTTCTCGATAGTTGCGCTTGTTTCATCTTATGCAGATCTTTTAACTCCTTCACTTGTTTCAATTTGTGGGCTTGTCTCAGTAAAGTTATTTGTAATGGAAGTATTTGGTCTAACATCTTGAAATTTCACATTTTCTTTATAATTGATACAACATAGTAAAGATTCAAATAAATTAGTAAAATAAATTGATATGAAAGAGATTGTGTTGATGGCATTAAAGTAAAACTTATAATTTTCAATTTCTAACAATAGAATGGTTGATTCTTAAGTGTAGCTAATTTTTGACGTGTAGAATGGGATACTATTTTCTAATGTTATTTTGTTCATCGTTGAGTCTAGTTTTATATGAAATAAATATTGCTTCCATAATACTTTTTTTATTTTATTTGCCAATAGTTCATACCAATTAACTAGCAAAATAATTAAATATTTAAATTTATATATATAAATGATGATAGTTAAAATCAAGGAGTAACTTTGTGTAAATAAAAATAAATGTAAAATACCTTATTTGCACATTCTTAAAATTATTCTTCTGTTGCATTTATAAAATTTTAAGTATTTCATCGTGCAATAAGAATGATGTTTGCTTGGTGTGATTTACAACTGTTGTAATTGCAATATATCTAACAATAAAAAAAATTTAAAAACGATTGTTTCATAATATGTGCAATTGATAAATATGTTAACTTGATTAACATAATAGTTAGATGATATGCAACTTTGGTTGGATTGAGGTTAACATGATTCCTAGAACTCCTATTTTTTCAACAATCTTAAAAATCCTAAGAACGCCACTATTGACAGCAATGACTCATGATTAAATAATCAAGATTTTTGGGCTACAAATTACCATGAACAGTGTAGAGTTTAGGGATTTAATTCTTTATTTAAATGTGTCAGTCAAAGGGCTATAGATTACTATAAACAATTTAAGAATTTAACAATTACCTTTGTAAGTAGTAAATCTAAATAGTATCAGTCAAAGGGTTATAGATTATCATGAAACAGTTTAAGAATATAATAATTAGCTCTGTAAGTACCCAAATCAAATAGAAGGAATCCAAAATAAGATGTAGTTAGGAGCATGACATACATATCTCGTCAAGTTTGATAGATTCACATGGACCATTTTGGGCACTGAGATGGGATTTGAAAAATTAGTGCTTGGGCACGGGCCACGAAAAAAGATAATTAAGTCTTATCAACAATATAAAGGACATGAGAATTTTGTGTTGTATAAAATATAATACATGCTTTGAAGCGAGAGAGGAATACCTTAATCTATATATCTTTCCAACGGAGGAATGAGAAAGTATGCGACCGTTTTACTTCTTCTATCGTTATGATTTATGAATGAAATAGAGAAGTTGGAAGAGAAAGAGTATAAATTAATGCAACTTATATCTTAGGTTTTTTTTTTTTAAAGAGTTTTCATGATGAGATATTCACTTGAAGTCCAAAGTCTAGGATGAAACTTATATAAATTGACGCAACTTTTATCTTAGGTTTCTTTTTTTAAAGAGTTTTTCTTATCACAAATGAATATATAATATATATCTTAGGTTTCTTTTTTTAAAAGAGTTTTTCTTATCAAAAATTATTTACTATTCTAAATACAATAATTGAAATAAAATAGGAAAAATTAATAACAAACAAAGTAAATATTTTCAAATAATTTATAAAACCCAGAAAAGTTTTAGGGGGGGTGGAAGTGGAAATAGAAAGATAAATTGAAAAAAGAAATATTAATATATGTCTTTTCATTTTTTTTTTACCTATTTGTATTCATTATGTATACGTTCCCATCCCCTAAATCCAAAAGGCAAAAGAGAAACAAAAAATAAAAAGATTAATAAAAAAAGGTAACGTATAATTTTTTCTTAATAATGTTTCAATAAATCTTATATTTAAATATATTCTCATCTTTTGGGCCTAAGTTTAGCATGAGCCTTTGTATAAACCTATGGGTTCAATTATGTGCAAGCTTGTGTCTTAGATCTAAGTATTAAATATATACATTATGCCTAGCTTAGTTGTGGTTCAAACAAATTTGGAGACGTGGTCCACATCATTAGGCCATAGGTTATCATACCCATGATTTAGTCTGTATATTTTCATTCACTATGATCACCCATCTAAATTTTCTTTCACCGACCCATATCTTGTTCAAAACTCAAATTTTTGACTTAATCACATCATGTATTTGCATATGAACCCGAGACACATTTGAAAAACTCAATCTTGTGTTGGTAGGCCACAGGGTAGTGGCTTTGTTATAGCACAGATAACAACACTTTTTGCTTAATCAGTTGAAGAAAAGAAGAATATATTTTTTTAAATAAGTTCAATAAGAAAGTAATCTAAATTGTTATTTTCATTAAAAAAGGATTAAAAGGGTGATGACATAGTGCTCTAAAAAAGGCTGAAAGGAAAATATCTCAATATATATAGCATAGAATGTACGGCTAGAGCTAGCAAATCCAGTCAACATGAATAAATATAAGAACCGAAAGAGTAACTACATAATATGTACATACATGGTGATCTAAGCTTGTTTCTCTATCTTTGTCAAATATCCTTTTAGAGCACAGGAGAATAGAAGAAAGATGCGAATATTTCATATGTGCTTGTAAGTAAATAAGAGAAGGATGGGTGTAGAGGTGCTTAAGAAAAAGAAAAATGAGACCACCAGAACTCTTGTTCATTAGAAAGTCTCATGAAAATGAAGTTCTGTCAGAACCAAGAGTTCGATTAAAACGTCTCATGTAAACCAAGAGTTTAGCTAAATAGTTCGGGCATGCCAATAGCCATCTATGTGATTCATCTGAACCATGGGCCCACTTGCTTATTCTATGGATTACTATAGAGTATTATGATATCCAGTGCAAGACATATGACTTAGTGTCACACTTGTGTCCTGAAGATGAACAACTAGGATTAGTCTAAGACTTTGAATTAATGAGGCCCAAAGCTTTGAACATATGGAATCCTTTTGATTTTGGTTCGGGTACATAGAGGACCCGAAACTAGAATCATGAAAAAGAAGCTAATCAAAATAGCTATTTTCATTAAAAAAATATTAAAAAGGTGATGACATGGTGTTCCAAAAAAGGCTCAAAAAAATTGAGAGATTTTAGTGGTATGAATATATGAGATAAGAGTCCTTTAGAGAAGATAGGGATGAAGTTGTAGAGGGATGAGAGAGAGAAATTAAGGAGGGAGAGATTTCATAAAAAAAAATAAGGAGAGATTTTAGAAAAATTGAGAGATTTTAGGAATGTGGTATAGATAGAGTTTAGCTAATATGGATGGAATTCTTAGATTATGCCACATGTCCGTATCTCATGAAGAGAATTGCGCCGCGTGTTGTCCTTCTATGAAAAGGTGTATTGTTATAATATAAATAACTAACGCTTCAGGGCTCGCACCCAACGTGAGCCTTATTTAATAATTATATTATTTGTAAATACAAATATTTATAAATATTTAAATGATTTTTAATTTAATATTAACATTAAATTCATTTTACAATCATAATCTTAAATATTTTGGTGCACTCTTAAAAAGTAAATATCATATTAGTAAAACTAAATAAAAATGAAAATAATGTACTTGTGGAATTTCATTAGAATATTAATAAAAAAATAATTTTTCCGTAAATCTGTAAAATCAAGTCAAGAGAAAAAAAATATTATATGGTAATATAAATTAGATGGAATACTCCACTATGCAAAAAATCATCAGTTCAACTAATCCTATCACTATAAAAATTTTGAATTAAGTGAAAAGGAGCTGGTAATCAAGATTATCACAAAATTTAGGCTTCTCACATGTTCATTTGCGCATAACTCAAAGAAAGAAAAAGAATAAAAAATAGAAAGAAATTTCGACTAAATGTAACAAAACATAAGATAATTAACTGGTGAATATTAAAATATGGGATACACTTTCATTCTCTACATCGGTAGAAAAAAACTTACATTAGTCCGATACTAAGCATAAAATACTATTTGCATTACCATAAACTATCTAACATGAAAGACACGCTTAGTTAATATGTATTAGCATATTAAAATTGATACCTATAAAAAATGTAATGATCATAGCCTTGAAAAATATAAAGAGAAAAGAGAAATTAAATAATTAACAAGAAAAAAATAGCATAACTATCTTCTTAACATTTCATTATCATCATCATCATTATCATCAAAGCCTTATTCCAACCATGTTAGGGTTAGCTATATGAATTTATCTCTCCATTTTGTTCTATTTTGAGCTAAATCCTTAGATAAGTTAAACTTCTTCAAATCTGATTCAATAACTTCCATCAATATTTTCTTCTGGCCTACCCTTCCCTCTTGATGGGCCATCCAATTGTATAGCCAAAGTTTTTCTCATTGGTGCTATTACCGGCTTATGCTCAATATGCTCAAACCATCCTAAGCGGGTTTCTTTAATCTTATCCCCTATTGGTGTTACTCCTAAATGCTCTCGAAAATGTTCATTTCTAATTTTATCTTTCTTAGATTTACCACACATCCACCTAAGCATTCTCATCTTCGCCACATCCATCTTATGTAAATGTGTCTTCTTAATTGGCCAACATTCGACTCCATATGTCATAGCTGGTTTAACCACTGTCCTGTAAAACTCACCCTTTAATTTTGTTGGCATTTGTCTATCATAAAGCACTCCAGAAGTTATTCTGCATTTCAGCCATCTAGCTTTTATCCTATGCTCCACATCTTCGTCAATCTCTCCATCTTTACTAATTATTAAGCTTAAATGCTGAAAAGAATCTCTACGTGAATCTTATGGGTTTCAATTTTTATAGTAGTTTCAACACTTTGTATATGTCCACTGAAGTTGCAATTCATATATTCTATCTTTGTGTGACTTATTTTAAAACCTTTAGATTTTAATGCCCCCAGCTATCTTTCAAGTTTTGCATTTACACCATCTCTTAATTCATTCACTAATACTATATCATCTGCAAATAATATACACCATGGTATTTCTTCTTGAATATACATAGTTAACTCATCTATAATTAATGCAAATAGATAAGGGTTTGAGGCTAATCCCTGATGTAAACCTATAGTCACAGGGAATCCACATGTGATTCTCACATTTGTTACTGCTCCTTCATACATATCCTTAAAGATTTCAATAAACCTCTGAGGACATTTCTGTTCTTCAAAACCTGTCAAATTAAATCTCTTGGTATCCTATCATAAGCTTTTTCTAAATCAATAAAGACTATGTGTGGATTTTTCCTCTTTGCTCGATGTTTTTCTATTAATTGCTTAAGTGAAAAAAGAGCTTCCGTAGTTGACCTCCCTAACATAAAACCATATTGATTTTCAGAGATCTTGGTTTTTCGTCTAAGTCCTTGCTCCATTATTCTCTTCCATAATTTCATAGTATGACTTATAAGTTTAATCCCTCAATAGTTGACACAATTTTGTATATCTCCCTTATTCTTATATATAGGTACTATAGTGCTTCTTCTCTATTCATCTGGCATTTTTTTTGTCACAAGTTCTAATGTCAAAAAGCCCTATCTTCTTAACATTTAAAACAAATATATATAAACCATTAAAACTTTTGGTGTTTAAAGAGAGCAGAACTGCACTTACTGTTAGTGGTGAGTTGTTTGATGATGACTCCATGCATATACCATACTTCATATTCTCATGTAAAACCTATAGGCCATTGAATTGGTCGTTCTCTCTTTGTTTTTTTTCTCCTCCCATTGTTACATGGAAAAATCAAATTTCAACACCCACCCATTCGTGGCGGGTGGAGTTAAAATAAAAATGAATATGATTATCCACCTTTTAAAGGTTCTATCAATCTAACCACAAGAGATGTTATGTATAAAATTGAAAGATTTTAGGATAAGAGATAAAGATTGATTAGTTTATGTAAAATTTAAAATTGAATGAGAGTATTTATCCAAATTTAAAATTGTTATGCTAGGGCTAATCCAAATTATTGATTGTTTTGGGTTTTAAAGGACATGATTTAGAATGAGAGAGATTTTAGAAATCTTACCTCTTGGTAGTGTCATCCTTAGTGATTAATTTGGAGAAGATCTAGTAATTTTAGGCCTTGAGCATTAACTTACTCAAGCAGGGCCCAGAAATAAACTTTGAATTGGCTTGAGATTTAGTAGTAGAAAGCCCAACCTTGATACGGTCCAAGTGAGAGATACTAAGAAATCTCTCATATAGAAATAAATATCCTAACCAACAAATATTTTCATTTTTTAAATATAATATAGTATGGCTTAAGTTTAAACTATTTTAGGTAGGTTGGGCTTAGGGTAGGTACTTATGACCTGAATTAGGCTCTCTCCAGGTTCGGGCCTGTTGTTCAAAATCTGGGCTAGGCCTGGATATTATTTGGCCCAGCCCGGCCCAGCCTGTCTTGGCACTTGGATAATGGGATTTAATAGCATGTAAAATGAGATAAAGGTAATTTGTCTTATTAATATGATGAATGGTATGAAAATTCATTTGAGATGTATAAGAGCCCCTCCTTTTGACTATGTGGCATTCTTTAATATTAAATATGATATGGATATCAATTTATTATATTATGGTCGATTTAGAAGGAAAGAAATGACCGGATCTTTAAAGGCTCTTCATCTACTACAATGAATTTGATTTCCAAAGTAGCCTTAAGAATAGGGATATAGGTTTTGATAAGGAAGGAGTTTTCAAAGAGCAACTTACATGACTTGTTTTGTAATTGGGAAGCTTGTATGAGATGTAGTCTTTTTAAGGAGAGGAGACCCGTCCCTTGGGCTCACCCTCCGTCTAGAGTTCTAAAGTTACAATGCTGATGGAGCATCGAGGATAAGCTAGAGCCACTGGCGGGAATTGGATGGGTGCTTGAAATTATAAAGGTGAGGTGTTATTTATGTTTTACAAGAATGTAGTAATGTGCAACTCTAATGAAATAGAGGTGTTGGCTATTTTGGAAGGTCTCAGGTTATTTTACAGAAGCTAAACTGAAATTCTTGTGGTGGAAAGTGATTCTTCTAATGTGGTTACATAGGTCTCAAATAAGAAGGCAATGTTATGAAGTTTCAATTCCATTTCAATGAAATTAAGAACTTATCAGCTGAAATTAATGTGTCATTCCATCATAAGAATAGATCCGCCAATTCTTTGGCAGATGGGTTAGTGAAGCAAGGAGTTGAGAGACCGTCTCCTCGGGTGGGTGTGCTTATGTAATTAGAATGAGGTGTGATATAATGCTTTTATACTATCACCTTGCTCCTTTCTATTTTTGCTTTTGATAGTTGTTTCTTGATTTTTTTTCTTAATAAAGCTTTTGTTACTGTTTAAATTTAAAAAAAAACTATGTTGGTTTTTTTTTAAAGTTTACTAATGTTAATTTTATGGCAAGTATGTTTCTATTACTTATATTTTATCTATTTTCATTATATGACAACTTTATTCATTTAAACTTTATTTTTACTATACCAACTGTGTGAGGTATTCTCTTTTTCTCTTTACAATTAAAAAAAGACACGTTTGCCCCTGCAGCTACTACATCATTTGACAAATTTATTTATTTATTTATTTTGGTAGAAGACAAATGTATTTGAAATGAAACCAATTCAAAACATTTTTTCATGAGATGAGAGCGAACAAAAATCTTAATATAAAGTAAAATCGCTAACACCCAATCCGATTTACAAAGGACACACAGCGAAAATAAATAAATAAATAGAGGACCGTAAGGATAAAGAACTCCCAAAAAGCAAAGAGGTAAAGATTACATGCACACATGAAGACGTTACAATGGTAGATGGAGTAGCTTGCGAACTCATGACCGGGGAGGAATCAATTCGGTGTGATACTATAATTATTTAATCTCTTGCCAATGTAGTGTTTGAAAACCAAGGTTTTAAAGTTAAATTTTTTTAGTGTATGATAATGTGATACTGTTGTACAAATTGAATCTATTGCGACAATATCGAAATAAGATATGTTTTTGAGAAACAGAGTGATATTCTATATGCAACATCAGCATATACATATATTCATATTAAGTATAAGAGGGCCTGATTACCGAAAAAAGATAAAAAGTATAAAAAGGTCTACTAAGAGCCAAATACAGTTTGACCCAAGGCCTAAATTCGACCCATCAAGGGCTACAGACCTAAAACACATGTTTGACACCGAAATGTTTGCCATCACCCAACCATTATCCACCGTTGGATTTAACCACTATAGAAGGAGCATTTATAAAGCACTTGGGTCTCAAACAAATGGTGGTGCACTTTTAGGGGAGTTATATTTTGTTTGAAAGTCTCTCTCTAACCTATTTTAGAAATTAGTGGGAATTGGTAGAGATAAGAATGGTAAAGATTTTATATAGAAAAGATATTTTAAATTTTAAGGAGAAGATTCGTGTAATATTTAGAACTTTATTAGAGATGAGGGAAATTTAAAATTTTAAAGAGAGTTATTTTAGGGAGAAGATTTCTATCTATAATATTTAGGATTTTAATGAGAGTGTGCCACGTGTCGCCCTCTCATGAAGAGAATTGCACTACGTGTCGCCCTCCTGTGAAAAGGGGTATTGTCATAATATATATAATAATATATAATAATAACTAGTGCTTCAGTGCTTGCGCCCAATGCGGGCATGAAGAAAAAATTGTTAAAATTAAATTTACGAAACCAAAAATTTTAAGAAAGAATCTTATATTAAACATAATGAAATTCAATTAAATGCACACTTTATCGTGGCTGAAATTATCATATCTACTAGTTGAGAGTAAAAAAAAGTGTTGAGATTAAGTCATCCTTCACGATTGAAGGAATTACATGTGGGCTGAATTAAACTACCTACACATTTGTATTGGATTATAATTAAAACAAACTATATTGGCCTTAACGTAAAAATAGAGATTCAAAAATTAAATGAAATAATTGAAAGTTTAGGCTTATGTTATTGAGATGAGTCAATTTTATAAATTGGGTTTACATGAGGCCAATTCAATCTGTACTTATGGATAACAATATTAGTACTAATATAGGCTCGTAAAACCTTATGGTTCTCAGATATGAAATGAATGTGGAGGTGACAGTCATTGACAGACCATGCATACTAAAAGAATACAAATCTCTCATAGCATAATCAAGTGTCACATATAAAAACTACATGAACCCTTTTGTTTGTTAGTATCTAGATGTTATAGGCAAAGTCCTGGCCCAAGGGCATCAAGTGAGTAGACATGAGGATGATTTTGGAGATTGATCTCTGTGCACCTTACCATGCTATCTTCGTCCTCATGTATAATCTAGACCATAAGCTTATCATAAATAAAAAAAAAAAATATATATATATATATAAAAAGAAAAACCCAACAACAACAACAACAACAACAACAGAACTCAAGCAAGAAATAAAATAGCCAAAAGTGCCATATTGACCATAGGATGCTCTTCTTCATTTTCATGTGTAACCCAGAGCATTGTCTTTTTGTACATAGAACATGAAAACAAAACTAAGATGCGAAGTAAAATAGAAAAAGAAGCCAAACTACCACCATGCTCACTTAGATGATATGAAGTCTATTGACAGTAAATTACAATTAAGAGCTACATATAGCATCTGCATACCCAATAACAACAACAGTAGCTAGGCCTTGGCCTTGTAAGCCGCCACACCTTTTGCAAGAAGATTGCTGCAAAGCCCATGTGTAGCAAACCTCTTCAATTTGAGATAGTAAATGATTCCTTTGCTATAGATTTTTGAATTTTATATTTAAAGAAAAATTAGCATGAAACTGCACAACAATATACTACATCAGTAATAAAGTTACAATTTCATCAATAATTACCAAAGAATTACTGCCATCTTCATTCCAGATTTTAACAAAAGAATAACTACATGGCACTGAAAAACGAAACAATCATTCATGATACTAGAATTCCTTATCTTATATTGGTAATCCAAAAAGAACCCATAATTAAATTTATATATATACACACGCTAGCACTTCATGGCACGCGCTTATTTGAAAACTAATTATATTTTAAAATAGAAACATTTTTATATACTTAAATAAATCTTAAATGAATGTTATCACAAAGTTCATTACACAATCATATTTTAACATTGGATGATTAGGACTATTAAATTAATAGCCACAAAGTTTAGGACTATTAAATTAATAGCCACAAAGTTTAGTGGTTTGATGAGTGTCTACAGGGTTGTAAAATTTAGAAGCTCTTATTTCCATAGCCATGATAAAATCTTTCATTTCCTTCCTACCATCTAAATGGGTCCTTCATACAATCTTGCCTACTTTATGAATGAGAGTTTTTTCTCAGAGGTCTTTTACAAAGGTCATCTTCTTATTTAACTTATAATGTTTTCCAGAGATAATTGGGTTTCTAATTTTTTTCCTTTTTATGGCAAAAAAATTCTATCACTATAAAATCTCATTCTCACATATATCATCTCCCAAAATCTGGACTAATCTTCATGACGGTATCATATTAATGGTATGTGTGCCCCACATACTTCTAACTTGGGAAAACGAAAGTTCTTTTTTTTTTTTTTTTTTGAGATTTGTGTGGCTGTTGTAAATGCTTTCTTTAAATTTTATTAGATTGTGGTTGCATTCTTTCGCCTTTTGTTTTCTCCCCTTAGGGAATGATCCTTGCTCATTAGAATTGGGTAAACCTTGGGCCAAATGCCAAAGGTCTGAAATTGGACTGGCAAGAGATACATTGGGTCATCAATATATATATTTAATTACTTTTTACTAGGTATTGACCTAGACGTTGATGCACCCTAGCCAAACATGGCCCAACCACTGGCAGTGCAATGTCAGGTGAGACCTAATCAGTTTAGGATCTAGACATTCAAAAAAAAAAAAAAAAAGAAAAGAAAAAAAAGAAAAGAAAAGGAAAGCATCAGCCGAAGGTGTCTAAACCCAAATAGAAAATGGGAAATACATATAATATGACAAATTTGAGAAATCTTAATCTATCTTTTATTAAATAACTCAAATTTTACTCGAAGTTTCATTGATCCTCTAAGAAATATAGAATCCAACTAAATTGGACACTAACAATTTATTGAGATTAGAAAGATAGAACATGAAGAGTTAATAAAAATATTAAAAAATAATTATTTATAAATAAAAAATTAATAATTAAATCTTATATGCATCCTTGGACAAAAAGATGTAGTTCGAGTTTATGAATGACAACTTTTGGTAACAAAAAAAATCAATTGATGACATGTCATATAAAATTAAAAAGATTTGTTGTAGATCGAATCTAATGAAAAATTAATTCGAATACTCTGTTGGATTAGATAGAGCCCACAAAAATGACATGCACAAGTGTTGGTAGCTATAGGAACTGAATTTTTGACATGGGTCTATTAAAAAAATCTCAAAAGTCTATCAATGATCCAATCATGTTGGATTAGGTGCAATTATCTCCCTCGATGACTCGACCACCTAAAACGAAGAAAAAACTGTACGCCTTTCCTTCCATAAGCCGAATGAGCAAGGTTTAAATATTTTTGAGGTTTATGGTAATGTCGAAAGGAAGATTTGAATTTCAAGTGGTATTAAAGTAAAAAAGATTATTTGTAAGAGGGAATTTAGGAATTGAGTGTTTTTCTTTTGAAATTGCTATATGAAAAAGAATAGAGTCCTACATGCAAAAATATCGGAAAGAGAAATCTTCATAGCAGGATTAAGTAGGAAACATGTAGATGGATTATTGATTAGATATTTTGCACATAGCACACCGTAGATCTCTTGGGTTGTAAATGATTATGTTGCCATAGGGCCATAGGGGTCTCTTTACCAACTTAATTCTTAATGCAAGTGGTTAAGTTTGTGATCTTACAGCATGACAGCAACCAAGGGATATCGCACAACTAAAAGAAGATTGTGATATGTCCGACGCTTCCAGTTAAATCACAATAAATTCAATATCCAATTCTCCACTCCATTTGTGGAAGATTTGATAATATTTTACTTTTCTACTATTTCTACCTATTTTGGACTCATGTTGGTGTGTTCTCTCTGGGATCTGGATGATGGACTCCTTATCTTAAGGAATTTCGTTCTCAGCAAAATCCTTTGAGAGAGATTTTAGGAAAATTGAGAGATTTTAGAGAGGTGGTATGGATGGAGTCTAGCTAATATGGATAGAATTCTTAGATTGCACCATGTGTCACATTCTCATAAAGAGAATTGCACCATGTTTAAAGATTCTAGATATGTAGGGATATCTTTTAGTAGACTTCTATCTAAATCGAACTCTATAGATGTGTCAAAAAAATCGAATTGGCCAAAATCAATTTCTCAATTTAACACAGGCAGTAAAATTTATACTATAAATTCAACAAATTTAAAAAGAATTATTAAAAAATGAAAATATATAATATCACATTTATGATATTAAAAGATATAAATTAATAGGTAATCTTTAATTTAAAATTGATTTAAAAAAAGAATGATTTCACGCCTTTCACACACATGGGTGTATTTGCTAGCACCTGCATCAGTATGGATTGTCTGGGGATTAGGATTATGCTGAGTTTTAGAAGATTAAATAGCAAAGAGAGATTTCGGGGGAGGTCAATGGGAGAGAATCTCAGAACTTTAATTGGAGTGTACCACGTGTTGCTCTCCCGTAAGAAGAAGCGCCATATGTTGCCCTCCCATGAAAAGGGGTATTGTTATAATATATATAATAACTAGCGCTTTAGAGCCCGCGTCATGAAAAAATAATAATTAAGTCTTATTAAAAATTATTAATAATTTAAATAAAATATTAATGAAATTATGACATAAATCTTAGTTAAGATTTTAATAGAAAACCATGTGGGCCTACAAATTACCACTTGGATAGTGGGATTTAATGTCATGTGAAATGAGATAAAGATAATTTGCCTAATTAATGTGATAAGTGGTATGAAAATTCGTTTGAATGTATGAGAACCCCTCCTTTGGACTATATGGCATTCTTTAAGATTAAATATGATATGGATAAACTAGCATTAAACACACAAAACTAACTGACAAAAAAAAAATATACACACGCTCACCAGGATAAATTCATTCCAGCAATAGCAACAAAATTTGCGAATATCTTAAATTCCATGAGGCTGAAATGCTATGGTTTCTTGATAAGTTTCCTCTTAGGACAAATAAATCAATCTCAAAAGTAGTTGTAACATGTTCGTCTCAAACTTATGGACTGTAATAGGCTGCCCACTTTACACTGACCTTACTTTATCCTCTCCTACTTCCCACTTGTTATGGCATTCTTTTAGTATCTGCATAATTTAATTACAAACAGGGTTTGGCGGGGGGGGTGGTTTGTGTTGGTTCAGTACTAAATTGAAAAAGATGATTACGGCACTGAGCGAACCATTCCAGAGAGAGTGTGTTTGTTGTTCAACCAGATAAAAGGTAAGCACTGACCTAATGACCGACAGACAAACATAAATGGGTTAGTAATCAACCACAGCAATCAATGTCGAATAAAAGTAACCAATCCAAAGACCTCAGCGAGAAAAAAAACGAAAAGGAAGAAAAAAAAATAAAAGAAGTCACATACTACGTAGTTGCTCTATAGGCAATGTAGAAACATTAGAAGATATCTTTTACCAATTGAATTTGCTTTTGGCTCCATGCTTGACATAGGAGATTCGTACAAAATTTTAAAATTCAAACTTTTTAAAAATATGGAAACGTTGAGAGGAGACCAGAGTTTCCAATCCAAAAAGGTCTCTTTTACTTTGATCACTTTGAGTTGGATATATTAAGATTGAGGAATAATTTAAAAATTCTAGATATGTGGGGATATCTTTTAGCAGATTTCAAAACAAATCGGACTCTATAGATGTGTTAAAAAAATCGAATTGGACAAAATCAATTTCTAAATTTAGCGCAGGCAGTAAAATTTATACTATAAATTCAACAAATTTAAAAAAAATTATTAAAAAATGAAACTATATAATATCACATTTATGATATTAAAAGATATAAATTAATAGGAAATCTTTAAATTAAAATTGATTAAAAAGAAAAATGATTTCACGCCTTTCACACACATGGGTGTATCCCCCAGTACATGCATCAGTTGTCTAACTTAATAGATTGTCTAGCGATAAGGATTATGTTGAGTTTTAAAAGATTAAATAGCAAAGAGAGATTTCAAAGGAGGTCAATGGAGAGAATCTCAGGACTTTAATTAGAGTGTGCCAAGTGTCGCTCTCCTATAAAGAAGAAGCGCCACATGTTGCCCTCCCATGAAAAGGCGTATTGTTATAATATATATATAATAATAACTAGCGCTTTAGGGCGCGGGCCTTATTTAATAATTATATTCTTTGTAAATAAGAATACTTATAAATATTTAAATGATTTTTAACTTAATATTAACATTAAATTCATTTTAAAATCATAATCTTAAATATTTTAGTGCACTCTTAAAAAGCAAATATCATATTAGTAAAACTAAATAAAATTGAAAACAATGTATTTGTGGAATTTCATTAGAATATTAATAAAAAAATAATTCTCCTTTAATTTGTAAAATCAAGTCCAGATGAAAAAATATTATATGGTAATATAAATTAGATGAAATACTCCACTATGCAAAGATCATTAGTTCAAACAATCTTATCACTATGAAAATTTTGAATTAGGTGAAAAGAAGCTGGTAATCAAGATTATTACAAAATTTAGGCTTCTCACTTGTTCATTTGTGCATAACTCAAAGAAAGAAAAAGAAATAGAAAGAGAAAGAGAAAGAGAAATTTTGACTAAATGCAACAAAACTTAAGATGATCTCCAATTGAGTGGTGGACATTCAAATATTGGATACACTTTCAATCTCTACATCAATAAAAGAAAATTGTATTAGTCTTACACTAAGCATAAAATACCATTTGCATTACCGTATACATTCTAACATGAAAGACACAGTTAATATGTATTAGCATATTAAAATTGATAGCTATAAAAAATATAATGGTCATGGCCTTGAGAGATATAGAGATAAAAGAGAAATTAAATAATTAAGAAGAAAAAATTAGCATAACTATCTTCTTAACATTTAAAACAAATATATATAAACCATAAGAACTTTTGGTGTTTAAAGAGAGTAGAACTGCACTTACATTCAGTGGTGAGTAGTTTGATGGTATCTCTATGCATATATCATACTTCATATTCTTATATAAAACCTATAAGCTGATGAACTAGTTGTTCTCTGTTTTTTTTTTCCTCCCATTGTTACATGGAAAAATTGAATTTTAACACCCACCCATTCATGGCGAGTGGAGTCAAAATAAAAGTGAATATGATTGTCCACCTTCCAAAGGTTCTATCAATCTAACCACAAGAGATGTTGTATATAAAATTGAAAGATTTTAGGATAAGAGATAAAGATTGATTAGTTTATGTAAAATTTAAAATTGAGTGAGAGTATTAATCCAAATTTAAAATTGTTATGCGAGGACTAATCCAAATTATTGGTTGTTCCAGGTTTTAAGGGACATGATTTAGAATGAGAGAGATTTTAAAAATCTTGCCTTCTAGTAGTGTCATTCTAAGTAATTAATTTAGGGAAGATTAAGCAATTTTAGGGCTTGAGCATTAATTTACTCGAGCGGAGCCCAAATATAAACTTTGAATTGGGTTTAGATTTAGTAGTGGAAAGGCCATGTCCGATCCAGTCCAAGTGAGAGACACAAAGAAATCTTTCATATAGAAACAAACATCCTAACTAACAAATATTTTCATTTTTTAAATATAATACAGTATGACTCAAGCTTAAACTATTCTAGGTGGGCTAAGCTCAGGGTAGGTACTTATGGCCCAAGTTAGGCTTTCTCCAGGCTCAGGCCTGTTGTTCACAATCTAGGCTAGGCCTAGACATTACTTGGCCTGGCCTGGTCCCGCCCCATGAGAACACCCATGGCCAATTTAGACTCTATTGTGATTTTAATAGGAAATCATGTGGACCCATGTCCAACGCGAGTCTTATTTAAGAAATAATTATATTTTTAAATAGAGAAAATTTGAAAGGTAAGACTAATAAAAGAAGAGGATTTTTCCAAGGGAAAAAAAACATGTAAGGCATCCCCAAAACCATACACCTTTTGCACTTAATTGGAGAGTGGCGAATTCGTTGCAGATTTTTTACACTAGCGACAAATTCGCTACTCCCTAGTCTCCTTTATAACACAAAGAAACTATAGTATCATGATAAATATTATCGTGAGGTAAATATTATAATAAATATTTCATTGGAGAATGTATAAAAATTTATCAATTAAAATAAGTTAGAGGAAGTGTGTGGATCAAATATAAAAAAAGTCCAAATTAGCGAAGTCGTGGCTTGGGTCTTACTCATTGAGTACAAATCACAACTCACAACTTATTACGTGACCTTATGGTCATAAAGTATTACATAAACTTAAAAAAAAATGCGTTCTCATGGCAATACTTGCCCTTTTTTTGCTATTATTAGTCTCTTGAAATTATGTTTTTTTTTTACAGGTTGATCATTAGGCATGGAGAAAATAGGTGGAGGTAAGAAGCATAGAAACTACCATAATACAGACTTGAATAGTAGAAAGCATTCCCACATTTCATTAGCTAGACGTTTACATATTCTGATTAAAATGCAAAGATTGGAATTATCATGCATGACCCTTCTGAATATGAATAAAGTAGAAACATATGACTGATTATAAATCACCTAACAATAGGCCTCGCATAGGCAAGTGCCAATACAAAGAGCAATACGCATGAACAATATGGAATTGAGGTAGTGGACCCTTCTTATTAGTTGAGAGGGAAGTAAACCCTGTAATACCATATTGAAGAAAACACTACTAGACTGGAACCAATCCAGCCCCATAACACTATGTGTGCATGGTTACCATACTCATTTTAAATATACAAACAACAATTTAAGATATTGTATAAAACACTTTGTTAACAGCCATCGTAAAACTATGTCACAACCCAAACATAAATTCTGAGGTGATGATGATGATGATGTATAAAACACCCACCAACCCTTTGCAGGTTAATTTTTGAAAATAGGGCTGCCTTTGTATTCACATATTCATTAGTTAACAAAAAGTGAGAAAATTAGATAGATTTTAGGAGTTGGATACTAATTACCAAAAGTGTACTAATTCCTATATGAAAATAGTAAGAGATATATTTACTTGAAAAGAAAGTGGGCTGCAAAAAGTGATTACTATGAAAAATTAGCTAGATTTTAGGTGTTGGATACTATTTCTTAAAGGTATACTAATTCCTAAAGAAAATAGTAAGAGGTATATTTCCCTGAAAAGAAAGTGGGTTGCCTTAGTGAGAGATTTTAGGAGTACAGTGAGAGGTTGGGTGAAGTTACCGTAATAAAGTTTATAAGATAAGAGTCTAGAGACATAAGCAGTAGAAGGATGAGAGAGAGAAATTAGGGAGGGAGAGATTCTATAGAAAATTAATGAGAGATGTTAGGGAAATTGAGAGATTTTAAAAAGGTAGTATGTATAGCGTCTAGCTAATAAGGATAGAATCTTTATTAGACCCAAACTGTGTATCTCTCAAGTGGAGGACCCAGTCTGCATGCTTTTCAATTTGGCCTAAATCTAGGGTTTTATGTGAGCCATTATATTATTAGGTCAACTTTAACAAATTACATATATACCTTAATAAGTAGGAATTGTGACCCAAATTGAAAAATCAACATGAAATTGCATGTGTCTAGTAATAACTAAGTGGAACCCCTTTGTAGGGCCTATTATCAAAAAAGAACTTAGTCCATGTAGAACATTTTTTTTACTCTCTTTAACTGCTGATGGCCATTATCAATGGAACCCACTTTGATAATAATAGCTATATTTGAATCTTGTATTATGAGATGTAAGAGGAAAGAAAAACACTTGCATATACATTGCCCACCTAATATATCCATTAATTTCAAATTTGATAATTGAAGTCACCGACTTTGATCGGAAGCTACTATCAATGGACCCCATTTGATAGTCTTTAAATGCTGATGACCATTATTAGTGGAACTTAGTTTGATAATAATAGTTATATTCGAATCTTGTATTATGAGATGTAAGAAGGAAGAACAACACTTGCATACACATTGCTTACCTAACATATCCATTAATTTTAAAATTTGGTCATTGAAGTCGCCAACTTTGATTGGAAGCCATTATCAATAGACCACATTTGATAATCTTTAACCACTTAAGGCCATTATTAGTGGAATCCACTTTAATAATAATCATGATATTAGATTAAATTATGAAAAAATGAAGGAAGAATTTGAATTATGAGTTTCCCTTGACAGAGTTTGAGTTTATAGTAAAGTGCCATTGAAGAGAGAGATTTTAGAAAAATGATAAAGAGAGGTATGAGATAGATTTTATATTATAGAGATTTTAGGAGAGAGGAGAGATATTTCAGATTTTAGGGTTGTGAGGCCTTTAGAGAATAGATAGGGATGAGGTTGTAGAGGGATGAGAGAGAGAAATTAGGGAGGGAGAGATTTTATAGAAAATCAGAGAGATTTTAGGAAAATTGAGAGATTTTAGAGACTTAGTATGGATAGTTTACCTAATATGGATGGAATCCTTAGATTGCGCAACATGTCGCTCTCTCATGAAGAGAATTGTGCTACTTGTCGCCTTCCCACGAAAAGGGGTATTGTTATAATTTATAATAATAACTAGAGCTGCAAGCCCTCCCCCAAAGCTAGCCTTGTTTAAAAAAATATAATATTTGTAAATAGAAATATTTATATAAATTATAAATGAATATTAACATAAAATTAATTACAAAATCATAATTTAAATAGAATTCTTAAAACCAAATATTATATATATATTTTAGGTTTGGGATTTTTAAGATTACTTGAGAAAATTGGTATCAGCTGCAAGAGAGATGGAGATGAGATTGTAAGAGAGAAAAAGGAATGATAAAAAGACATAACGCCTGGCTTTGCTTCCCATGCTCATTCAAAACCACCCTATATTTGTCAGATGTGTGTTTGTATGTGTTTAGTGGCCACCACCTGGGGGCCATTAATGTTGTGATGTCAAAGATCTCATAGGTACCTACGCAATTAAAAAAGACAAAAAGCTAAAGACAAAAAAAAATGTTACTCAAATTGGGAATAGAATTCTACATGATTGCACTTTCTCATATTATCTTGCTCGTCTTCCTGACATTGTTTCTATTCATCAAACATAAAGGTGGAATAACTTATATATGAATATATGTATAACAAACAAATTAAAATAAATGCAAATAACAAAAGATCTACAGTAAATTATTTTTTAATGCATAGTGTTGGAAGAATGACTTAATACATGGGATAATTGGCTAAATTATAATAAAAAAAATGAAAAAGGGCACAGAAACAAAATACCCTATCCAAGTTCAAGTTTGATTCCATGCATGTCTAAAGTATAAGGCCAGGAAGTAGCTGCTAAAATTTAAAAGCTTAATTATGACCCTATTCATATTATTGGCCAGTATACCTTGTATGAAGTATCCATATTCTCTCTCCTCTTATCTGTTTTAGGATATTTTACAACTACAACACTGTACATTTCTTCCCGATTTTTGAATTACAATAAAATCATAGAACTAATGATCATTGGTGATTTAGTGGTTGAGATCTCGTGATAGGTCCACCAAAGACAACTCTGCTTGATGGGGTTACATTATATCATTATACTAAGAGACAAGGCATCTTTTGTTGATGGTGTGTGAGAGCAACTTTTTTCTTACAATCACATGAAACCCTATGATAATCCAATTTCCTTACCCTAGCAAGTTCGGATAGGATTGCACCTAGAAGAGGTTGGATTTTAGTGAGATTGGTGAGGTCGTAGATGGAGTAAATAAAGGGTAGGAGCAAAGAATAAAATTTTGGAGGGCAAGATGTTGGAAGTCTAATTTAATTTCTCGTTTGCAACTCTGGGTAACCTTTAAATTTGATTATAAACAGTTCAACCAAACAGATGCACATCAATTTAAATTCCCAATCAAATTAATACACAAGATAGAGAGCGATATTCTTCCATCAAAATAAAAATTAAAAATTTAATTTTCTCGAATACCAATTTTTCAACCTATTTGTTACTCAACTTCATTGAATTTACTTGAGGTCACATCAATACCAATGATCCTTGAAGCACTCGCAATTCTTACTTCTTCTGTAGCCTAGTGCCATAAAAGACCAAAAAACCAACATTTTATGTGTTAGAAGAAACAAAACCAAATATCTTAATAACAACAAAGATGCACAATGTGATGTTGATAACAATAGCCAAAGAGACTCACGGCAAGGCCAACTACTCCAAGTCCAGATATAGCAACCGTTGAACCCTGGCTTTAGATCTGTCTCGCCTTTTCCCACGCTCTCTACAATCTTGAAATCACCACAGTGAATAACATAAAGTTTCACCCAAATTAAGGACAACATTGATATATGCCAAAAACATCAGGACAACATTGATATATCCCAAAAACATCAGGCAATCCACAATTTATTATAATATGAAAACGTAGATGGCATCATTGATGGGTTGATAATACTAAGAACAATACCAACAAAAGCCAATGCAAAGAAGCTGAGCATGGAAAGAAATATAAATAGAGAATGGGAATAATAAATACTAACAACATAGCCTCCAACCTGGTTTAAACATACAAAGAAAAACGGGAGTTTGGCCCTGTTTTAATCCATAATACTTTTTTCATATCATTTGATTAATTTATGATGACAAAGCAATGCAAAAACAAGGACTCCTTTAAATTGATAAATGAGCTGAGATATAATTGGTCTCACGGGTCTTTTTAAGGGACAATAAGGAGAGGGAGAGATTTTTGGGGGTGATTGAGAAACAATGGGTAGAGGGAGGGATTTTAGGATATAGATCATACTGTCATTCAAATAAAGAACAAATTAATAAAAAAGAAAATGGAGAGATTACATTGGGAGAGATTTTTGGGGAATAAATGGAATAGATAAATTGAAAAAGAGAAAACGGAGAGATATGATGAGATTAGGATCAAGAGATGATAAGGATGAAAACGTTTGATATGATGGAACTATCACACCCTGAAATCCGAGGTCCTTGGGACCCTCAAATCACAAGACTTGACGGGTTCACAACAACTAAATTAAAAAAATCCAAACTTTATTAAATAATCTAAATAGAATATCATGATTAACATCTCAATCTAAACAAATAAAATCAATACACTTGAACTAAATAAATAAATTTGAAGTAAGAATGACTTTCATGAATTTCTCAAAATCTAATAAAGTCCTAAATCAATCCTCAAATCTAAGGCTGAAGTTTTTGCAGCTCATCCCTCAGTCTTGATTCCGCAAAACAAACTAGGTTTCCTTGGTTCCAGCTCAACCTCAAAATTTGTGGGGGGAAAAACACGAGTGAGTAAAATTCAATAAGTAATACGAACCATAAAACCTAGCAAACAATTAACAATCGAAGAAATCAAATTTAGAGTCATGGTTTGTATTTACAAGGTATATCAAAGGAGGTAAGTGCAATAAAAACAAAAAGATAATGTGGCCAAAATTCAAGGTATTTTCAAATAACCAAATCAATAACTAAAAAAGAAAGGCATCTCCACAGTAAAGAAAATATTGAAAGGCATCTCCACAGTAAAGAAAATATTAAAGTGTGCTCGCCAGAATTAAGCTTGAACCAAGCACAAAGTACCCACCAGGTACAAGCCATTTTCATATCCAAAGTTGGCACAAGGCCTGAGAATGCCAGTAATCTCCAAAACAAAGTGGGAGTTAGTTGCAGACTAATAATATCGCACAGAGGGGTCTTAATCCCAATGTAATACAAAAAAAAAGGGCTAACATTTGCTAGTGGGTATACAGCAGTGCGTTGCCCATACTTTAGAGAATGTCTTACAATACAAAGAGCACGATAGCAATTATGACAAATTCCAAATTTGTCAATCACCAAAGAAGCCAGGATTGAGATCACAAATCAAATCCTATATTATCACAATTTTCACAATTTATATCAAATGACAATTAGATCAATACTTCACAAATAGTCCTTTTTATAACTTGATAATACGAGACCGAGTATATCAAAATCATGGTATTCCAAACAAGTCAAAGGTAACAAAATATCCTAATATTCTAGGATTATTTTAACAATTTGCAAAATTTCACATTTTAGATCAAATTGAGACAAGGACATGAAAACTGTAATACTATGGAGTCATGGTAGGATTACTTGCCTCCACCAGTGATGATCAAAGGATCTTGACCTGTGTGCCCAAGTGTCTTGATGTGGGGTCCTATCAATGATAAGTAACCAACAGTGAGGGTTTGGATGCAATTAATTCGTCAAGCTTGGATACAGGTATTGGTGTGATGGACCGGCACATATGGGTTTGGGCTGAGATGACTAGGCAATGCAAGTGGACCTATGACATGTAGGTTAAGTATGCATGTAAACTAATGTGTTCGACTTGGGTCAATCAACTATGTAGCAGTTAAAATGGGTTCGGTCCTTTGACCTGGAATAAAGAAGAGAGTGGTTGGGATCATTCATTGGACTCAAACAGTACGAATGGAAGCTCACATGATGTAAGGGCTAGGGACAGTGGGTCTTCAAAAGGTCCTATTACGCTACACTTGAATTGCTAACTTGGTGTTTGATAAGTCCTTAAAAATGTATTATTTTATATTTATTTTCAGGAAATTTAAGGACTTATTCACTATAAATCTCTTCATTGGATTGGAAATCATATTTTATGATTTTAGAAATCACTATTCAGTTTTCTTACAAAATTCATTGAAAATCATTAATTTTTCAAAAACTCATAGAACTTGCCATTTTTAGAAAGCTTTTCAAATTCATGATTTTAAATAAAAAAATGACAAAGGTTTTTATCATCATTAGTTATTTAAAGATAAATGATAATCAATGATGTGAACTCATTGTGTCATTTTATGTAAACTGGGCCCACATTAGTGCAATTGTGACTTTACAATAAAATTATTATTTCTAATGAAAGATCACTTTTATGTGTAGGAAAATTCAAGAAAAAGGACCTGCAGTCAAGATTTAGAGTGGAGGAATTAGTGGTGAAGAAATCCAAGAAAGAATTGAAGTGGATTTAAAGAGATGGAAACTAAAGCACAAGGGGATTTGGTGGGGTCCACACCCTTCAAATTCAAGATGGAAACAAAGAGCCAAGAACAATCTAATTACTTTGGACATCCACATCCATATGGATTTAATCCTCACCACAATTCCAAGTAAAGAAGGAGAAGAAAGAAAGAAGGAAAGTGTGAGTTGATTTTTGCCATGCAACGTGTCTCGGGCCATGATCAAATTGTGGTCCTTGCATTATCAAATTCAAGTCAACTGAGGACTTATTCCAGGTATACAGTGAGGATAGAAATACAAGGTAGAGCCAATTTTATGAAGATTTCATGGTAGGAAAGAAGTCCAACAGTGGTTGGACTTTGGATATATATTATCACCATTCCATCATATACTTTCCATTTTAAAAAAATCCAAACCAATTGCTCTCTCTCCTTCCTCTATATAGTGCAACCCAATCTTTAATTCAAGGAGGATAGCCACCATTCTAAGAAAGTTTTTCCTCACATCAACCATTCTCTAAAATACACTCACGTACATCACAACCCAGCCATCTATTAATCACTCCACAAAAATCGTCCCATATCAATCACGTGCCCCACCATCTATGAATTCTATTTCATTCACGCCACTACTCTCCCTCGCCACTACTCTCCCTCGTATCACCATTCTCCCGTCATCATAAAAGGCGTCTTGATCAGCCTATCTAGGACTCGTTCCAAATTAAGATCAGCCCCATTCATATATATATATATATTTATATATCAGTCCATCATCAGGAGATACACGCCCATCTCATCACATTCCAAAGTGGGGTTTGGCCAAGCCCACTATTGGGTTCATCCTCTTCCATCCATCTTCCTTCTTTCATCTAATCCTCCTTGGTGATGCATGAAGATTAAAGCCTGGATTGCGCGTGAAGTCCTATCTACTTCTTGATGTCTTGATCTATGATAAGGATAGATTTTCTTTTTCTAGTTTTAAATATTTTTGTGGATTATTGGTTGTATTGGTTCGTTTTAATTTAAAAAGGCACAATTATTGTGGTCAAGTTGTCCTGCCTTGGATCAGCATCGTGTGTTTGTGTGTGGTGACAGTATGCACTTGTTGCAGTGTTTTTCTGGAGTTTTATTAATTCTGCCAATACAGTGTTCAAATTTCCCAAAATATAAAAAACTAGAATTCTTTTTATTTTTTTTCTTTCATTATTTGTGAATGGTTTATTTTTTATTTTTAATTTAGTGCATGTTTATTTATTCCTTTACATTGGTGGTTTGATCTAGTTTATTGTCTTGTAGTTTCTAATTCTAGGATTGTTTTAGTTTAGGATTTTAAGGTTAGATTTAATTTGCGATTTTTCAGATATGGATTTGTACTTTAAAATTAATTTTTAGAAGTAGTAGTTATGTATTTTTATAGATTTTTTTAGGCTAGAAGTAGGTTTTTAATTAGGACAAGTTTTCTATGAAAATTAGCTCCCTGCGGATATATACGATCTCGACTCACTGGGTTAAACGGCAATTGAGGCTTTGCACTTGGGGTCAGCGATAAGATAATAATCAAAGAGTGGTTCTTCAGAAGATTTGAGTCAAAATAAGACATTAGGTGTGGGCCTGAGACAGTAGATTGCACAAGTGGGTCAAGGGTTGGAAAGTTTGGATAATGGGTTCATTTAGTTTCCAAGCAGACCATACCTTAGGTGGTCCATGACCATGGGTGGAGTAAATCAAGATAATAAGAAAAACGGTGAAGGGAAGGAGGGAAATCAAGAAAAAAGGAAAAGCACGGTGACAAAGGAGTAGAAAGAAAAATGGAAGAAGGAAAACAAGAAGGACAAGAACTAAGACGAGGAGCTGGGCTCGGGTTGGACGAGGAGGAGAACATGAACTTGGAAAAAGAAGATGAGATACAGAAGAAAAAGGAGGATATGCAAAGGAAGCAGGGGAAGTTTGTGAAGATGGGCATTATGTCTTTGAGGGGAAGGAAGAAGAAATAGAAACCAGAAGAGCATTGCACGGGGTTCGGTTTCAGAGAAAGAACAGAGGAAGCAAAGGGAGGGAAGGAAAAGAAAACAAGGAAGAAGATGATGAAGTGGGCTGAGTTCTGGTAGGTACAGAGAAGAAGAAGAGAAGGAGGAAGAACAAGTAAACAAGAAGAAGAAAGGATGGGTGGCTGGGACGATGAAGATGAATACTGAGATGGGTCCAGGCTCAGGACTGGTTTTCTCGGTCAAAAACAAGGAGAGAAAAGAGAAGAAGAAAGGAAGAAGGAAAAAGAAGGAGAAACAGAGAACAAGAAAGGAAAAGAGAAGAAGAACCTAGGGAAGAAGATCAGAGGTTGAAAGAAAAACAGAGACAAGGAGATGAATAACCAGAAGAGGGTGAAGGTGATTTGCACCGGAAGTGGGTTCTCAGTTGTAGGAGAAAGAATGATGAAGCGAGTATAAGGAGAGATAGTCTGAGTTGGGGAGGAAGAAGAAAGAAGAAGGAAACCGCTGTTTGGCTGGATGTTGTAGCAGAGGAAGGGAAGAAGAAAACGGAAGTAAGAAGAGAGGAAACAAGGGAGGAACAAGGACAGGAAAGGTGAAGCAGAACAGGAAGAAAGAGAGAAGAAAGAGGAACCAAGGAGGATGAAGAAAGAAAAGAAAAAGGTGGAGGAAACAAGAAACAGAGAAGAACAAGAGAAGGATCGCTGGGCAGTTTCTGTTTGGATGATTTTGAAGTGGAAAGAGATGGAGAGATGGATGTTAAGGTGGGGCTAAGAGATGGGTCGGTGATTACAGCGGGCCAGCATATGGCTTCGTACTGAGATGGGTCAAGGGGTTTTCAATGGGCTGGGCATGGTTTGAATGATGCATTAGGTGGCCCATTGTAATGTGCGGCTAAGGGTGACGATGATGATAATGCTCATGATCAAGGCAAATTTAATGATGAGAGGTTTGATACCTTGATATGAATGGAGCAACATCATAAAAAGAGAAGTTTATGCTAAAATGAGAGGCTATTAAAGTAACCTACTATTATAATAACCAGTAAAGGAAGAGAGAGAAAGAAGGACATATCTCAAGAAAAAACAAGAAACTTTAACACAGGGATTCAAGGGAGAAGGAGGGTTGTCTATTTATAGGAAACTAAAGTAAAAGTCACCAAAAGGAGTTTTAGTCCTAGCTAAACTTAGCCAAAGAAGCTTAATTTAAATGGAAGTCAATCCCAGGATAGATCAAAACAATTTAGAGGTTTAATCCAAATAAAATTTCAATTTGAGCACAACTCTAAAATTCCCAAACTCTAGTAATTTATGGGACCCATATAGTAATTAATTAATTATCCAAATTTAAATAGGGTAAAATTATAAAAATAACAATAATCACATGCAGGGTCCATCAAGATTAAATCAAGGGTCAAGATTTATTCTAATTAAAAAATCAAAATTCAGGTCGTTACAAGAACTCTAAGGGTAAAGTGCCATGTGTTGCTCTCTTGTGAAGAAAATTGTGCAACATGTCTCTCTCCCACCAAAAAAAAAAAAAATTTTGTTATGATATATATAATGGGAACCTAGAACTTATATGTGTGATTGAAAGAGAGTATCTTGCATTAACTTCAATTTTGTAAGAGTTGAGGAGAGAGCGGGACTTGAGAACTTGCCATGAGACTTGCAGATGAGGAAAAATCATATAGATGTCAAATTGGATGGATTGGAATGTGTGATTGAAAGAGAGTACCTTGCATTAACTTCAATTTTGTAAGAGTTGAGGAGAGAGCGGGACTTGAGAACTTGTCATGAGACTTGCAGATGAGGAAAATTCATATAGATGTCAAATTGGATGGATTGGAAACCAATGGCCAAGAAATAGAAAAAGAACAGATATAAAGAGAGTAGTACCTTGCACCAGATTATAAAAGAGATGCTTTTTATCTTGGTACGGGAACCTGCGTGACATCAAAAGAGTCAGGATCTTCTACTACACTTAAATAAATAATTTAGAGAGATACAAATCTTCTAAGAAGCAAACCATTTTTGTTTAGGAGTAGAGACAGATAAATAATTTCGAGAGATACATATCTTCTAAGAAGCAAACCATTTTTGTTTAAGAGCAGAGACTGAGGGAAGGTGAATGTCTCCATTCAATTTTGACTAGGGCCCACTTAATTAATGAATGATTCTCTTTCACACGACAGCCTGATAAAAAAAATTTGCGCATTTGATCATCTACTTCCACATCACATATTGCAGAGAAGAAGCTGAGGAGCATAGTTACCTAATTCGCAATTCGATCATTTGCATTCAAATTCGTTGTTTATAATTTGACATATTATGTAATTCGAACATTCGTCAGGGTAGGCTTATTTGATTCGCTTTTTAATTCACTTAATTCGTAATTCAAGTTTAATAAATCCAATACACTATTTCGAATAAATAATTCAAAATGGTTGATAATGATTATAAGTCTAATTTAAGATACATATATAATTTATTAGAGTTCTTAGATGTTGCAAAAGGCATACAAGAATGACATGTTCATAAATTTTTTGCAAAATGACTGAATAAATTTTAACTCAAACAAAGAATGTTCCATCGAATCATTGTGGTTAATTTAAAACAAGCTTTGATAAACTAATGGTTATTAATGGGTCACAGATGCTTTGAGTATCTCACCTTTTTATGTGTGTAATCTTGGTAGCATACGCAAACCGTGAGCCTAGATGCTCTCACTCATGCTTTTTCTAAATAAGAAAAATCAAAATTTATATTTAGGTTTATTTATAGAAAATTTGAACCACTCAATATGAATACCCTTTTTTCTTTATTAATTTTTACCACCAGAAAATGACCCCACAGTAATGTTGAGAATTTATGAAACACATTGTTTTAAAAGTAGGAGAATTTCACTTCTACCATGGTTATATCCACCATTCAAATAAAGGCATATGGTTAAAACAATAAGAAAGTCAAATCACATTTTTTTAGATATGATGATAAAAATGATCTCCTAATTTAGGGCCATTTGTAAAGTAATTTATTGGGCTCCAGGAGATATTGCCTAGAATGCGCCAGACACGAGGACAGCACCACGTAAATAAGAAGGTATCAAGTCCTCCTTTCTATTCATGCCCTTTTAAAGACCTTTCTTGCATAAAGGAAAGAGAGAGAGATTATAGGAGGATTTTGATCGATGAGGAAAATTCAAAAAGAGATTTGGAGAGATTTTCTACTATAAACCAAAGAAGACGAAGGAAGGACAGGGAGTTGGTTTGGAACTGTGATTTTTGAGGATCCTCATTTACAACTATTGACTTGACGTGAATAATGAATTTTAAGGTTGCCGAATGATAATGAATCGAATAGCGATTTATTCGATCAGAGTCGTTAATGATTCGGCACCCATCTAAATGAATTTGGTAACTATGCTAAGGAGTCCATATCTACTAACACACCAAGGATCTGTTCGCTCTCATTGAATTCCTTTTCCAAGTGTGGTCGATCATGTTGAAGAAGCCACCCTCCTTGGCTCATCAATTTTCAAAGAGAAAGCGAGGATAGGTTCTATTTCCATTGCATAAACATTGAATCGAAAAGACCATGATTCTGGGTGGTTTAGATCTCTAATGTAGGCCAATAGATTTTATATGCTATGGTGCCAACTTCAGCTGTAGAGAAATTTAAATTATCACCAACATATAAAGTCTCTGTGATTTTGAGTAATTTAGAAATCTATGATAAGTTATTGATGGATTTATAATCTCACTTGAACTTATTTTAGGATCAGCGTAAAATCAGGCAATAATGAGGCTGACTCGGGATTGAGACTAAATTTCTTCGCCTTTTGGGCTTAGGTGGGTTCAGGGTTTTGTATTCTTCTCCAAATCTGTTCGTGGACAGGCCTCTGCTCACCATAGATCCAGCGTATGCCCACAACACGTATGAGACACATTCATCATGAGACTCCAGCATATCTAACTTCACCATCTCTAGGAAATGTGATTTGGTGTATAAATAAGTGGATGGAAGGAATGGGGTGCATGAAAATTGTCAGTTTGGTACATGTAGAAATGGATGTTGTTGGTGACTTCATGGAGGTATATAATGGTGTGGCAAACGTGAAGATGGAAAAATAGTTGGGTAGAGAGAGGGTAACATGTGTCATGCACACATGTGCAAGTAGGAGTGACCATGTGAAAAAGATCAAACTACCTCTAACTCACAAGATCAAAATAAATAAAAAAAATGAAAAAAAAAGAAATTAGACTTTAAAATTTTAACAATATGAACGATTCACATTAGTTCATCCACTACAAAAAGGGAAAAAAAAAATCAAGGATGTACAGGATTAACTTCGTTTGTTTTAAGAAGATGAAGAAAACTGGAATAGTTGTTTTCTAAAGCACTTGAAATATAAAAAATAAAATGAATTGTTGGTTGGTAACTAGGGATGGGCCAATCGGCCATCATGGTTGGTGATCATGTGGGCTACATTGCTACAAATTCGAAGAAAGATATGCTTGTTATTTCTTGACAGTAGCCCAAATTACTTAATTTTGTGATTTGTTCCCACAAAGGTGGGGCCGACCTATAAATTGATCATTGGTTGATGTTCAACTCACACACAACACTCACTCAAGAGGATAACATGGTCAGATGTAGTTGGCCAATTGATTGGGGTCCAACTTGATTCACTAAACTTAAATCAATACAAACATTACTAAATTACGGACACCACTACCAACGCATGTAAATAGTATTGACCGCTCCCCTACATGAATGAAAACACATGGCAATCAATTTCTTTTTCCACAATGAATAAGAGAAAAGCAAAAACCTGAATTTCTCTCAAATCTGAACCGAAAAAAAAAAACGCAAATGGAAAATAGAATTTAGATATAAAACATACTCACTTGTCATTGTCGTGTCGGGGAAAGTCCGTCGTGAATGCCGTTCGGTGAAGAAAAGGTGAAAGCCGAGAAGAGAAGAAAAGAGAAAAGCATTATCCGCCGTCCTAGGAAGCTATTTGTCGTTGTCTCTTACTCCATGGTAGGTAGATAATATTGGGAAAGCTATGGATAGATATCTAGGCTTGACCACAACCCTATCGTACGTCACTTTGAGTCCGTAATTGGCCGGCTAGGATTTGCGGGATACCCACGTCACTTTGAGTCAGTAATTAACTGGCTTGTATTTACCGTGTACCAGATACCCATGTCATTTTGAGTCAGGGGGCAGGCTTGATTTGTTATTTTGACATGCTGATACGGGCACTGGATAGCATGTTACTTTTGAGTCAGCACTTGGGCTTATTATTTTGAAACATCGGTAGATAAATCTATGTATTTTGATTCACCCTAGTTAGTTAAATACTTAAATCTATATATATATATATTTTAGGATAATTTAGGCTCAAGTCCAGTTTTTAAGAGTTATTGAGCTTCTAGTCCAGTGTCTTTGTTTTTTATGGATTCGGTCCAGCAGTGTTAACTTTTTTGGTGGTTGAAGTCCATTTTTTTGTTTTTTAAATTTCTTCATTGACAAGTTGCCCCTGCATGATATGTTTACCCTACTTTTATTATTTCTTATGTATTTTCATATGGAAGACTCTCGCCGTCATGTGTTTTGAAGTTGGGATCGCTACTCTTCTTTGATCTTTCGAATGGTATTGTCAACAATCTATTCATGATATTGTCTATGATCGAGAGTCTGTTCGTCATTTGTTTTGAAGTTGTAATCTCTGCTTTTCTATGATCTCATGACTTGTGCGAATTGTATAATGACTATTTTTTAGTTCTAAGATGAATGTGGAATTTATGTGTTTGGGTTCATTGATTTCTTTATGTTTTTTGTTTGTACATTTCTTTTTTTTGGGATTTGTTGTTGTTCCTATTTGTTCTCATTTTAATATTGTAATTTGATGATTTCGTTTGTATGTCCCTGTTTTATATCATTCAGAAATAGAAACATGTCATATATGTTTCATGTTCTTATTTTTGTGTCGTAAATTAAAGAAATAGGAACATGTCAACAAAATACATATATAAACATGTTCATGTTTATATATGTTTCAATTCATTATATAATTTGAAAAAAACAAGAACATGTCAATAAAAAAAATATATATGAGAACATGTTTATATATGTTTCAATTCATTGTGTAATTTGAAGAGACAGGAACATTCCAACAAAATACATATATAAACAAGAACATGTTTATATATATTTCAATTCATTGAATAATTTGAAGAAACAGGAACATGTCAACAAAATACATATATAAACAAGAACATGTTTATATATGTTTTAATTCATTATATAATTTGAAGAAACAGAAACATCTCTTATATGTTTTATAATATGTTGGATGTTCCTGTCTATGTACTATAAATTGAAAAAACAAGAATACGTCAACAATATACATACATATATGAACAGGAATATGTTTATTTTTGTTTCAATTCATTATATAAATTGAAGAAACACGAATATGTTCTTATTTTATGATATGTTTGATGTTCCTGTTTGTGTCATAAATTAAAGAAATAGGAACATGTTATATATGTTTTATAATATGTTGGATGTTCTTGTTTGTGTGTTATAAATTGAAAAAACAGGAATATGTCAACAATTTATATACATATATAAACAGGAATATGTTTATTTTTTTTTCAATTCATTGAATAAATTGAAGAAACACAAACATGTTCCTGTTTTATGTTATGTTTGATATTCATGTTTGTGTCATAAATTGAAGAAATAGGAACATGTCATATACGTTTTATAATACGTTGGATGTTCCTGTTTGTGTGTTATAAATTGAAAAAATAGCAATATGTCAACAATATATATACATATATAAACAAGAATATGTTTATTTTTATTTCAATTCACTGTAAAAATTGAAGAAACATGAACATATTCCTGTTTTATGATACATTTGATGTCCCTGTTTGTGTCATAAATTGAAGAAATAAAACATATCATATATGTTTTATAATACGTGGATGTTTCTATTTGTGTGCTATAAATTGAAAAAACAGGAATATGTCATATATCTGTTTCATGCTCCTGTTTTATGATGATTTTATGTGCTTTATTTTCTATAATGTGATTTTTTTTTGTTGACATTTTGGATGTTTGTATATGTTTTCTTCATGTTTTTTATTGTTCATTTATTTGATTGTTTACTTTGTTATTTGTTTCTTTTATGATCCCGTTTGGAATTATTATTTTTAATGTTCTTTTGATTTTGATTTGTTTTTCTTTTTTGAATCTGCAGTTATGGCTCGTCCTCTGATGTTTTTGTGCCGTTATGGGAGTTGGACCAAGGTTTTGAAGATTTCATGTGATACTAATTTTGATCAACTTGTTGATGATCTTTGTTGTAGATGGAAAGATTTGAAACGGGATTCATTATCTGTTTCATATTCTTTATCGGGCCACTCTAGTTGTATTCTTGATAATAATTCAGAAATGGCAAATATGCTTGTTCTTATTGATTCTTTTATGCTTAAGCATGTGGATATAGTTGTTTTGGATGAAAGTATTGTTGATGATGATTCCATTAAGAGTGTTGGTAGTGATGGTGGTTTGGTAGTAGAAGGATGTGTAGATGTTAAGGTTGAATATAACCTATTGCCATCATTTTGTGTTTATGATAGAAAGGTTTTGCTATCTGCTAGTTGGGTTGATTGTATTAAGAGTGTTGGGCAGATTATTTTAAAGTGGTGTGAAGGAGTTTCGTAATAAATTGTGTCACAACCCGAGCCCAAGGTTCAACCTAACCTATGACACACGTACACATGTGCATGTACACTTAGATCCAGTCTAAATGCACATGCACAAGGGAATTCACACGTGCCATAAAATGTACACGGAAGCTATAGGTATCATTGCACAATAAGGGAAGAAATACTATCAAAAAATAATATATATGTACGAAAGATTACATGACATTTAGAGTTATACAAAGGTGAGCTAAAAATACAAATCATAGAGGTCATTAACAGAACAAAACAATTAGGTCCCAACAAAAGAAGACCTATATGCATGCATGTCAATGTCGCGCTCCTGCGGAGTGATTTACATCCACTCCTCTAACCCTAACGGGGCATCTGGGGTCTCCCCTGAAGTCTAGTTGATCGACGAGGGGTCGGTTGAGGGATTTGAGCCTGCACCACTAAGGACAACTCATAAATACAACGATTCAGCAAAGCATAAGCAACAATAAGTTAACGCATATTGCATCTAGCTGAATAAGGAACAACTGATAATTCATAGAATTCCAAATTTGTATACTAGGTAATTTGTGCAATTGAATAAAGCATGCTAAAGAATCAAGATATCCATGTCATGTACTTTACTAGGTGGCTACTACATGTGCCATATGCTCCCTAAGTGGGATCTTATATACTGAAAACACCATCGATCGGGCTAGGGTATGAATGGGTCTTGGGTTCCTGGGGTCCGGAAGCCTCAAGACATAAACTCACTGTAGCGGTGCCATACATACTATGCCAAATTCAACCCCGTCGGGTATCCTAAAGTTGAGGCTGAGTAGTGCCTGACCATATGGAGTCAATCATATATAAGAACTTGAGTAAACCATACATATCATATTGAGCATATATCATACGTTCCAATTATACGTTCAACTCATACAGACAGAAAATACTCAAGTTAATGGAACATATTGAACATATCAAACAAATCGAACTTAATAGATCAAAAGGGCATAACGAAGACTATGCAAACTAGATAGAAGAGTGGAGGTCAATAATCGTGCATACAAGATGTCATATAACTCACTTTGCTCAAATCAGGATCATTTACTAGCCAACCCTAATCTAGTATCTAGTGTTTCAACTGTGCATGATGATGTAGTTTTAAGTTATCTGATACACAGTTGTCTAGTGTTGTATTGTATCGTGAGGGTGTATCGGAGTCCCTTAAACCAACACCCATGGGGAGGTGCTTAACAGCTGAATAATGTACATTAATAAGTCGTAGCCCTCGATATCGTTCATGCCATTCTGTCATATTCCATTGGGCAAGTCAAGGTCACTTACATTCTAATTCAAAGGCCCTACAAGGTCTCTTCAACACCTACCTTTCTTATTTTTCACTGATCTTACGGCTTAGCCGTGGGTGACCTACGGCTTAGCCGTAGACATCTTACGGCTTAACCGTAATATGTACTGTGGCTCAGCCGTGGTCCCCTTTATTGTTCATCCACATTCACGGCTTAGCCCAGTTTTTGTTCTACGGCTCAGCCATGGTGAGGGTACGACTTAGCCGTAGCACACTTTATGGCTTAGCTGTGGCTAGACCGTATAAGGTTCTCTAAATTTTCTGCTATCTGGAAATCAAACCATAGCTTGACCTACGGTTGGGTCATGGATAGCCTATGGCTTAGCCGTAGTGTATTCTACGGTGTAGCTGTAGCCTTACCGTAGAAGAAATTCGGGTTTTGCAGCTCTCTAGAATTTGAGCTGTAGGCAATTACAGCTTAACCGTAAACTACACGGGGTCATTTTATGAATCTATTATAGAACAAATTGTATATGTACAAAGATGAAACAACAATATCAAAGACATGGAATTTGATACAATTGGGCTGTAAAACACACTTAACATGTAAGAATAAGAAGTTCTTCACAATCACACATATACTAACATGGGTTCATCCAAATCATGCATATACTTGCCTCAAATGATTTCTAACACGTGAATCGTTGTCCCTTAGCTCAAATTCGACGTCTACCCACTGTTCTAACACCCATGCGTGCAAAAGAAGAAAGAAAGAAAGAGAAAGATGTTGAGCATGTGCAGTAGTTGACAAGAAGAAGAAGGAGAAGAAGAAGAGTCAAGAACCCAAAGCTTACCTTAAACCACACAAGCAAGAGTTTGCAAACTGGGTACACAAAATCCCCCTTTTTCCTCTTGATCGTGTCAAAAGAGAAAAAACCGAAAAGAAGAAACAAAGAAGGACAAAAAGACTTTGAAGTTAAAGGAAGTCGGTGCATGCACTCTTATATAATGATAAGGATTAAACCAAGTATAAGAAAGTCCAATAGTTTATACTAATTATAGTTCGAGTCAAATAAAGGTCCAACGGAAACAAACGATGTCGTTAGCATACGAGTCAGTTACGGAAATTAACGAGCTTGATGAAAGACACGTGTTGACACCAAGATGATACATGAATGACAACGTCTTACAAAATCTAAAATTATGAAAAAGGGCTCATGTCTACCTGGAACGAAACCGAAATAAAGGCAAAACACAATTAACAACTAATTCATCATTAATTAGTCGCTAAACCCAATTAAGTTGGGTCGGAGTGTTACAAATTGTGTAAGTATGTTGTTAAGGTAGGCTTTGAGTTTGCTTCTGTGAGGAATAATGATACTAATGTTGTTGCTATTTGGTCATTACGGGAGGTGTTTAATTGCTTGTGGTGTGTTCATACTACAAAGGATATTGCAAATGGTTCTTTTTTTATAGAGTCATTGTACAACGTGCAAAGTTGTGGTTTTTGTGTGCGAATTGAGAAGAACAAGCATATGAATTCTGATTTGTTTTGTAGCTTGATACTTGATTAGTTGCATGAGAAGCCCTTGACATGGCCTATTGATGTTATGAGTGAATTGAAGTTGAATTATAGTTTGGTTATTAGTTATTGTTAAGCTTAGTTGGTTGTTAAAAAAGGATGGGATGAGTTATTTGGTGATGTTGCTGCATCTTTTGATTAACTTCGTTAGTACGTGAATGCTGTTAGAGTGTCTAATCCTAGTAGTCATGTTGTGCTTGAGGTGGATGCAAGTAGTAGGCGTTTTAAGAGGCTATTTGTTGCATTTCATGCTTGTATACAGGAGTTCAACTACTACTGTGCTATATTATTCCTTCATGGAACAATTCTAAAGGCGAGGTACAAAGGTCATTTTCTTAGAGCCACGGGGAAATATGAAAATCAAAGTGTGGGATTATTATTTTTGAAAATTTTTTGGCTGTTTTAATGTTTCTGTTTTTTTCATCATTAAATTTGATTTATTAATTGATGTTCATGTTCCTTTTTATTTTCCCTTTTTTATAGTGTGTGTTTTCTTGTTTCTAGTTTTGTTATTGTACAATTGATATGCTCCTATTTGCGTGCTGTTTGTTTGTATCTATATGTTTATTTATTGTAGGTTTTCTCAGTGTTTTTTTGTAGAATGAACAAAATGAGTTTGATTTGTTCAACTAATGTTCCTCTTCATTATTCTAGAATTGACATGTTTCTATTTGTGTGTTGTGTATTTGTGTTTGCAGGCTTGTTTCCTCTAGCTTTTGCTACTGCTAATTTGGAGAACAAGGAAAATTGGATATGGTTTTTATCATAACTATCTATGATCTTGTCACCTGAGCAGAGTATTAGTTTTATATCAAATAGAAATAAGAGGTTGTTGGAGGTTGCTTTGAAAGTTTTCCCAAATTCATTTCATGCATTTTATCTTATTCATTTGAAGATAGTTTCAGGAAAAAAATTGAGTGGGTGACTGAAGAGCTGTATGGAAAATATTGTGAATAAATTCCGTTTATGTGCTTATGCTCCTACGGTGTCCTTTTTCCATGAGAATGTAGAGACACTAAAGCATGATGGTGGCAGCCATGTGCATAGTTTTTTGGAGATTTTGCCATATGAGAATTAGACTAAAGCTTATTTTGGTGGGATGCGATATTGTGAGATGCAGTCTAATGTTTCTGAGTTTTTCAACTCTTGGATTCGTGATGCTCGTTACTTGTGTAACACTCTGATCTAGCATAACCCCAATTAGTGACTAATTAATGTTGCCTTAGTTGTTAATTGTGTTTTGCTTTTATTTTGGGTTTTGTTACGAGTCATGGATAGGTAGTTGGGTTGACTTTGACCTGGGTTAGGTAGATTAAGCCCTTTTTCGTAATTTTAGCTTTATAAGAATTCGTCATTCGCACATCATCTTGGTGTCAACACATGTCTTTCGTTGAGCTCATTAACGTCTGTAACTACGTCATTTGCAAAGATGTCTTATGTTTTCATTGGACTCGGACTTGGCTTGAACTGTATATTGTTTTATGTTTTGGACTTTTTTGTATTTTTGCCTTTAAATCTTATCTAATATAAAAGAAGCCACTGATTCTTCTCTCTGTCTCTCTCTATCTCTCTATGTTTTTTCCCTTTTTCCCTTCTCCTTGAATAAGCCAAGCTAGAAGGAGGAAATTTGTGCACTTCTACCTTTCTATTCTTCTTGTGGGTGGAGATAAGGTAAGCTTTGAGTTGGGTCTTCATCGTTATCTTCTTTTTCTCGACACTCACTATGTGCACGCTCTCATGTTTCTTTCTTTCTTCCTTTCTCGACATGCATGGGGGATTAGGTTTGTGTTTGGACATGAATTGAGCCCAAGGACAACAATTGTTAGAACTCAATTGAGGCAAGTAAAAGCATAATTTGTATGAACCCATGTTGATATATGCTTGAGTTTGAATGATTCTCATGATCTGGCATGAAAAGTTTATTTACAGCCCACTTTGAGCTTATTTTTCTCTCTTAGATGTGTTTTTGCGGTTTTGATCCATTTTCAGTTCTTTTGTATCAGATTCAGAAATCGACCCAGTGCATGCACGGCTAAGCCGTGAAATATGCTACGGCTGAGACGTAAAGAGCACTATGGCTAAGCCGTAAACCAAGCTGAGACCCAACTATAGATCAATACAGGGTGTGTCCGAAAATAATTGAGAGTATGCAAATCTGCAACTCTTTTTTCGGCCCAGCCACTGCTAAGCCGTGAAGCCTTCTACGGCTAAGCCGTAGGGTCACCCACGGCTGAGCTGGAAGACTTGAACAGTAAGAAAGCTAGCAAAGAAATGAGATTTGTAAGGCCTTTGAAGTAGAAGGTAGGCAACCTCAATTTGCCCAACGGAGCATGATAATATGCGTGAATGATCTCGAAGGCTGTGAATCATTTATGTTCGTTATCTAGTTGTTAAGCACCTCTCCATGGGTGTTGGTTTAAGGGACTTCGGTGCACCCGATGATGTAATGCAACACTAAACAACGGTGCATTGGATAACTTAAAACTACATCATCATGCACGGTTAGAAACACTGGATAATTAGATTATGATTGGATAGTAAAAAAACTTGATTCGATGTAATAAGTATTGCTTGCATGGCATCTTGTATTACAATCATTGATCTCTACTCTTAAGCATGATTGATTTGTTTCATGTAACATTGAATTGTTGGTTTCCTTACTATGTTCTAGCACCTTGAGTATGCACGTATGTTCTTAAGCTTGTACGTATAAGATATGTTCTTGAGTATGCACGTATGATATGCTTGTCACGATCTACTTAAGGTTTAGTACATGATTGATTCTGTATGGTTAGGCACTACTTAGCCTCAGCCTTAGGATCCCAATGGGGTGAATTTGGTGTAGTTTATATGGCCTTGCTGCAGTAAGTACACGTCTTGGGGAATCCGGACTCTAGGAACCCAAGACCCATTTATACCCTGGCCCGGTCAATTGTGTTCTCAACACGTATATAAGATCCCTATTTTGGGAGCATATGGCAAATGTAGTAGCCAACTAGTTATGTAGAACATAGCACATATACCTTGATTCAAAATGGCGTACTGTAATGATTGCAGAACTGTTTAGTATACGAACATGAACTGCTATGATTTATTTTATGTTTCTTATTCTATTAGAGACAACATGTGTCAACTTGTTATTGCTTATATTTTGCTAAATCATTGTATTCACTAATTGTCTTTGATGTTGTAGGCTCAGATACCCAGACGACCCCTTGTCGATCGACCAGACTCCTAGGGAGGCCCCCGATGTCCCATCTGGACTAGAGGAGTGGATGTAGTCACTCCATCGGAGAGCGTCATGGACACATTTGCATATGAGTCTTTTTCATTTTGAGATTTGTCACGATTGGATCTAGTCATGATTTTTATATGTATAGTTTGCTTCATTTTGTAAAACCTTTATCTATATATGTCATCCTTTGTCTATATACTTGGTTTTCATATTTCTTGTGTTGTGTTTGATACCTACAGCTTCCGCATATATGTTTGGCACGTGTGAATCTTCCCTTGTGCGGGTGCATTTAGACCGGGTCTAAGTGTACAAGCACAGGAGTACGTGTGTCATCGGTTAGGCTTTTATTAACCCCCTGATCTCCTAGGCTCGGGTTGTGACATACGTATTGTATGGTATTAGAGCATCTTTGCTCTAGATGATAAGCATGTAGGCATGTAGGAACGTGGTGAGGATATGACGATCTCTATGTGCCTTTTTAGCTTGTGGGAAATAGTGTAGTTGGGAATGCTTTGTGTTTGCGTATTAATCTCTCTCATTTTGCATGATATGGCTTCTGGTTCAGGTGCCAATAACAACCCTGGAAATAATGAAAGCAGGTCAGCACCGTCACCACAGGCCATGAGCATAGACGAACGCATCCCCATGTTATTCCAGTGCATACAGGCTTAGTCACAATCGATGCAGAATTTGCAGGCCCAAGTAGCAACTATACTCGACAAACAAAGCCAAGCACCAGCCTAGGCTCATGTGGACTAGCAGGTGGTCTTCCAACCGAAATAGAATAACCCGAATGCACTCTATGATAAATTTTGTAAAGAAGGAGCCACAGAATTCTATGGGACAGAAGAGCCACTTAAGGCGGAGTAGTGGTTAGAGCAGATAGAGGATCTGTTTGAGATTGTAGTGTGTACGAACAGGCAGAGGGTCGGATTGGCAGCCTCAATGTTCAGAGATGTCGCGAAGACCTGGTGGAAAAGTGTGAAGGACTCGTACAGAGACGTACTGAGTGCTACTGTGTGGGAGACGCTTAAGAGACAGTTTCGGAGAAAGTTTATTACGGCTCATGTGCATAAAGCCAAGAAGTCGAGTTCTTAGCCCTACGCTAGCAGCAGATGATAGTGGTAGAGTATGTGCACAAGTTTACTCAGTTGTCGCATTTTGCTCTAGATATGATTAATACTGATGAGAAGAAGGTGAATCGGTTCATTGAGGGCTTGAATCCCCAGTACATGCACCATGTGACAGCTTTCCAGCGACCGGCCACATTTGATGATGCAGTGGACAGGGCCTATTTTGCTGAGGCCATCCACCAAGTCGAGAGAGCCATTGATCCTAAGAGGCATCCTTCATTTAGTGCACGGGGGCACGCATAGAAAAAGTTGAAAGGCCAGCAGGGCACTTCTAATTCTGCCAGTACGACATACGAGCACTGTGGCAAGGGCCACAAGTCTGAAGTATGTTGGAGGAAGACAGGAGCTTGCTTTATTTGCGGTTCCAAGGATCATTTGATGGTTAGTTGCCCTAGATACAAGTCATCCCAGCCTCCACCATCCAGTGCTACAGCTGTTGCAGCTTCTGGCAGATCTAGTGTGTCCATAGCCTGTAACACTCCGACCCAGCTTGACCCCGTTTAGCGACTAATTAATCTTGTTTTCGTTGCTAATCGCGTTTTGTTTGTGTTTTGATTTTCGTTGCGGGTCATGGATAGGTAGTTGGGTTGAGTTTGACCTGGATTAAGTAGACCAAGCCCTTTTTCGTAATTTTAGCTTTTCTAAGACATGGTCATTTTTGCATCATCTTGATGTCAACACGTGTCTTTCGTTGAGCTCGTTAACTTTTGTAACTACGTCATTTGCAACCGATGTCGTGTGATTCCATTGGACCCAGATTTGACTCAAACTGAAAATACATTTCTAACTTGGCCTTCATTGTAATTTGGACTTAACCATTAGTTTATATACTTCATCCATCGACACCAACACTCACGTTCTCTCTCTCATTTTCTTCCTCAACTGTGCACGTGGAATTCCTCTCTCTCTCTCTTGAATTCTCTCCTCCGAATTCTCTTCTCCATCGATTTAGCTCAATTGAGGAACGTTGGTTCTTGCATGTGAGGTGAGTTGGAAATCTTTCCATCCCTCTCATCTCTTTCCTCTATTTCTTCTCCTTCTTGTTTCTTATTGCATGGTGTGTCTGTGTTTTGGATTTCCTTCCATTCCTCATGCATGCATGTTGTCTGATTTGTGTTAGGTTGTGTTTGGATCCAAGGACATCAGTTGTGCAATTGAATTCCAATTGAGGCAAGTATAACCATAACTTGTAAGAACCCATGTTGGTATGCATTTGATTTTGGTTAATTCACATGAGTCTGTATGGAAACATGTGTGTCCAGCCCATTTGGTTAGTATTCTATCCCTTTCTATTGGAAATTTGCAATTCTGATGACTTCCCAGACTTTCTGTATGTGCTTCAGAAATTTGACTTCGTGCACGTACGGTTAAGCCGTATGCCACTTACGGCTCAAAGTCCAGAGAGGATAAAACTCCAGTTTTCCTCTACGGCTAGGGCACGGCTAAGTCGTATCTTGCCCTACGGCTAAGCCGAAGCTCAGCCGTGGCCCAGCCGTAGAACAGTACAGGGTGCCTTTTCTGGATTTAACTGAGAGCAGGCAAATTGACAGACCTTCACGGCCCAGCCACGGCTAAGCCGTAGAACACACACGGCTAAGCCATACACTCATCTACGGCTAAGCCGTATCCACACTAGGATAATGAAAAACAAGGATAGGTGTAAGGGAAAGACCGATATGGCCTTCATGATAGAATGTAGAGCACCTAGACCTGCCCAACGGAATGTGATACAACGCGTGAATGATCTCGAGGGCTGCGAATCATTCATGTTCGTTATCGGGATGTTAAGCACCTCCCCATGGGTGTTGGTTTAAGGGACTTCGTGCACCGCCCGATTCAAAGCAACACTAGACAACAGTGCATCGAATAACTTAAAACTACATCATCATGCACGGTTAGAAACATCGGATAATTAGATTAGAATTGGTTTGTAAATAAAGATGATCCGACGCATGATTTGTTGCACAACATATTGCATTCGAGTATTGACCTCCACTCTCTGACATGATTACTTGTGTTCCGTTACTTTCACATTGTGGTTCTTTACCTTGAGTATGCATGTATGATATGTTCACTCACAGATATGCACGTATGATATGTTGTCACGATCTACTCAGGGTTTTCATGATTGACTCTGTATGGTCAGGCACTACTTAGCCTTAGCCTTAGGATCCCGACGGGGTGAATTTGGTATAGTTATATGGCCTTGCTGCAGTAAGGATATGTCTTGGGGAACCGGACCCCAGGAAACCGAGACCCATTGTACCCTGGCCCAGACAATGGTGTTCTTTGCATGTTATAAGATCCCTCTTTTGGGAGCATATGGTAATGTAGTAGCCACTAGTATGTACACCGCATGTATCCATTGCTTCGCATAGCATATTTCTTTCTTGCATGACAGCCTAGTATACGAAATTGCCTTATCTAATTTACATGATGTTCTTTATTCTATTAGACACAGCATGTGTTAACTTGCTATGGGTTATACTTTGTTGAATCGTCGTATTCACAGTTGTTTTTGGTGTTGCAGGCCCAGATACCCCTGCCGAACCCTCGCCAGTCGGCCAGACTCCAGATGAGACCCCCGAGGCCCCATCAGGCCTAGAGGAGTGGATGTGATCACTCCATGGGAGAGCGTTCTTGGCATACATAGCATTGGGGTCTTGCTTCTTGTTTCTTGTTTCTTGTTTTAGGGATTCTCATACTTGTATTTGGCACGATATGTCATGATTGTATATATTCTTTTGTTCTTTTTGTAAGACCTTCGCATGTAATTATGTCAGTTCTTTCTCGGTATTCTCTTCTTGCACTGTTAGTTTGATGTTTCTGATATTTACAGCTTCCGCGTACATGTTTGGCACGTGTGAATGTTCCCTTGTGCGTGTGCATTTAGACTCGGTCTACGTGTACAGGCACGGGAGTACGTGTGTCATTAGGTTTGGCTTTTGCTAACCCCCGAACCCTGGGCTTGGGTTGTGACATAGCCCCAAGCAAGTCTCAGTCAGCTCGTCCAGCCCAAAACAGCCACGTCAGACGGCTCGTGCTTATACTGCGACCCACGAGAGTGCCAAGGATCCACAGGTGGTCGAAGGTACTATCCTGATTTCGTAAGTTGTAGTGTTAGCATTGTTTGATTCGAGGTCTACGTGGTCATACGTAGCACCTCATTTTACTGAGCGGTTACAGCAGCCGCCTAAGCCATTGCCATATGTGTTGGTTGTGTCCACTCTAGTTGAAAAGAGAGTTGAGTGTAGTGTATACTACCCCAATGCGACGTGCGGATTGCAGGTCATCAGTTGCCCGTTGATTTGATTCTACTATCGAGCTAGACTTCGACATGATCCTTGGAATGGATTGGCTTGCTCGATATCGTGCCTGTGTTAACTATTACAACAGGACGATCTTCTTTGACTTAGGTAAGGGCTTCCGTTTCGAGGGCAATCAGAAAAAATGCCCAAGGCGTGTGATTTCTGTGTGCAAAATAGACCCCTTGATACGCAAAGGGTGTGAAGGCTTCATTGCCTTTATCTTGGAGAAGGGAGATGCGAAGTAGCTAGGAGATCTTCCAGTGGTATGTGATTTCTCGGATGTCTTTCCGAATGAGGTACCAGAATTACCTCCAGTGCGAGATGTAGAGTTTGCTATTGACCTTGCTCCAGGCACGGCACCGATCAGTAAAGCTCCATATCGTATGGCCTCGGTCGAATTATCAGAATTGAAAAAGCAATTGCAGAAGCTTTTAGACAAGGGTTTTATTCGCCTGAGCATCTCACCTTGGGGAGCGCCGGTATTATTTGTTAAGAAGAAGGACGGTACCTTTCGAATGTGCATAGACTATTGGCAGCTGAACAAAGTGACAATAAAGAATAAATATCCCCTACCTCAGATTGATGAGTTGTTTGATCAACTTCAGGGTGCAACTTACTTCTCTAAGATTGATATGAGATCTGGATATCACTAGTTGAGGGTGAAGGAAGATGACATCCTTAAAATTGCCTTTGGGACATGGTATGGACACAATGAATTCCTCGTGATGCCATTTGGATTAACAAATGCACCTGTAGCGTTTATGGCTTTGATGAATCAAATTTTTACTCCTTTCTTGGACCAATTTATAGTTGTGTTCATTGATGATATTTTGATCTACTCTAAGTCAATGGAGGAGCATAGGGAGCACTTAAGGAAAGCCTTGACTTTGCTGAGAGAACATCGCTTGTTTGCCAAGTTGTCGAAATGTGATTTTTGGCTTGAGCAGGTGGTATTTTTAAGTTATATCATTTCACGAGAAAGATTGGCAATTGATTCATCGAAAGTAGAGGCAGTTGTGAACTAGCCTAGCCCTAAGACAGTGATAGAAGTTCGGAGTTTCCTTGGACTAGCGAGTTACTATCGTCGATTTGTTGTGGATTTTGCTAAGATCTCCTCTCCTTTGACGACTCGGAAGAATGTGCTTTTTGACTGGACTGAGGAGTGTGAAGCCAATTTCCGGACCTTGAAAGATAAGTTAACTACAGCTCTGGTGTTAGCATTGCCAGATGGTAGTGAAGGGTTCGTGATATATGCAGATGCTTCTCGAGTTGGTCTAGGCTGTGTGTTGATGTAGCACGGTAAGGTAATTGCCTATGGATCGAGGCAACTTCAGGAGCATGAGAAGAATTATGCCACCCATGATTTCGAACTAGCAACCATCGTGTCTGCGTTGAAGCTTTGGAGACATTATTTGTATGGCATGAAATTCGAGGTACATTCAGATCATCACAGTTTGCAGTACTTATTCACACAGCAGGAGTTGAATATGAGAAAACACCGATGGCTTGAGCTTATCAAGGATTATAACTTTCTGATCAAATATTAGCCAGGAAAGGGGAATGTAGTGGCAGACGCACTCAGCATGAAAGTAGATTCTGTACACATGTTGAGCAGTTTTCTTTTGATGATGCAGGATCAAACTGTTAAGGTGAGACTAGTGGATGAGTATGTGACATTGGCTAGTGCGCTAGTTTTTCAGCCTGAGATGATTCAGCAAATGAAAGACAGGCAATTTGAAGATCTCACCTTGAAGTGTATTCGTGATCATATCGGAGATAGACTCAATTTCATACTGGAGGATGGTGTTCTCTATTTTAGAAGCAGATTGTGCATCCCTGTAGTTGAAGATTTTAAAGAGAAATTGATGAACAAAGCACACTATGCTAGATATGCGATGCACCCAGGAGTACGAAGATGTATCAGAATCTGAAAGATCACTTCTGGTGGAACAATATGAAGAGGGAAGTAGCAAGGTTTGTTGCTCGATGCTTAACATGTCAGAAAGTGAAAGTAGATAATCAGAGACCTCCAGGCTCATTGCATCCCTTGCATATACCGCAGTGGAAGTGGGAACACATCACCATGGACTTCGTTTCGGGATTACCTCCGACAAGCCGAAAGAATAACGCCATTGGGGTAATTGTAGATCGATTGACGAAGTCAGCTCATTTCATCCCATTCAGAAGGGTATGACGTTTTCAGAAATGGCGAGGAAGTTTGTAGATGAGATCATCAGGCTCCATGGTACGTCCGGATCGATTGTATCCAATTGTGACAGCCGCTTTGTTTTGTCGTTCTGAAGAGCATTCTAAGAGGCTATGGGTACACAATTAAGCTTCAGTACAGCATATCACTCGCAGACGGACAGACAATCAGAATGGACGATTCAAACCTTGGAGGACATGTTACGGGCCAGTGTATTGAGTTATGAGAAAGAATGGGACACCCATCTCTCGTTGTGTGAATTCACCTACAATAACAGCGTCCAAGAGAGTATTGGGATGGCGCCATATGAAGATTTGTATGGACGCAAGTGCAGAAGCCCGGTATGTTGGGAAGAAGTTGGAACTCGAAGTTTTCACGGACCGACAATAATCCCAGAAACTACAGAAAAAGTACAGAAAGCAATTGAGAATCTCAAAGTTGCTTGGTTGAGACAGAAGAGTTATGCGAATACTCGCAGGAGACCATTGGAGTTTCAAGTTGGTGAGTAGGTTTTTCTGAAGGTTTCGCCGATGAAAGGTACAATCCGTTTCGGCCAAAAAGGCAAGTTAGCTCCAAGATATATCGAACCGTTCGAGATTAAGAGCAGGATTGGTGATCTGGCATACCGACTAACTCTTCCAGTGGAGTTTTCAGGAGTACATGATGTTTTCCATGTCTCGATGCTTCAGAAGTATGTTCATGACCCTTCCCACGTCATTCGTTACGATGATGTGCAGATCCAGCCAAATGAAACATATGTTAAGCGACTGCTCCGTATCGTGGGAACCCGATAGTAGATACTATGCACCAGGATAATTCGATGGGTCAAAGTGCTATGGGAGCATCATAGTCTAGATGAAGCTACCTGGGACTTAGAAGAGCAGATGGCGCGACAGTATCCCGATCTTTTTACTCAGGTATGTGTATTTATTCCAAGGGCAGAATGATTCCTAAGTAGGGAAGGATGTAACACTCCGATCCAGCTTAACCCCGATTAGCGACTAATTAATGTTGCCTTAGTTGTTAATTGTGTTTTGCTTTTATTTTGGGTTTTGTTGCGGGTTATGGATAGCTAGTTGGGTTGAGTTTGACTTGGGTTAGGTAGACCAAGCCCTTTTTCGTAATTTTAGCTTTATAAGACTTCATCATTCGCACATCATCTTGGTGTCAACACGTGTCTTTCGTTGAGCTCGTTAACGTCTGTAACTACGTCATTTGCAAAGATGTCATACATTTCCGTTGGACCCGGATTTGACTTGAACTGTATATTGTTTTATGTTTTGGGCTTTTTTGTAAATTTGCCTTTAAATCTAATCGAATATAAGAGAAGCCACCGACTCTTCTCTTTGCCTTTCTCTCTTTCTCAATGTTTTTTTCCTCTTTCCCTTCTCCTTGAATAAGCCAAGCTAGAAGGAGAAAATTTGTGCACTTCTACCTTTCAATTCTTCTTATGGGTGGAGATAAAGTAAGCTTTGAGTTGGGTCTTCATCATTATCTTCTTCTTTTCATCACTCACTATGTGCATGCTCTCACGTTTTTTTCTTTCTTCCTTTCTCTACATGCATGGGGGATTAGGTTTGTGTTTGGACATGAATTGAGCCCAAGGACAATAATTGGTGTGTTAGAACTCAATTGAGGCAAGTATAAGCATACTTTGTATGAACCCATGTTGATATATGCTTAAGTTTGAATGATTCTCATGGTTTGGCATGCAAAGTTTGTTTACAGCCCACTTTGAGCTTATTTTCCTCTCTTAGATGTGTTTTTGTGGTTTTGATGCATTTTCAGTTCTTCTATATCAGATTTAGAAATCGACCCAATGCATTCACGGCTAAGCCATGAAATATGCTACGGCTGAGCCGTAAAGAGCACTACGGCTAAGCCGTAAACCTAGCCGAGACTAGCCGTAGATCAATACAGGGTGTGTTTGAAAATAACTGAGGGTATGTAAATTTGCAACGCTTCTACGGCCCAGCCTCAGCTAGGCTGTGAAGCCTTCTACGGCTAAGCCGTAAGTGCCTTCGGCTTAGCCGTAAGGTCACCCACGGCTGAGCTGGAAGACTTGAACAGTAAGAAAGCTAGCAAAGAAATGAAACTTGTAGGGCCTCTGAAGTAGAAGGTAGGCAACCTCGACTTGCCTAATAGAGCATGATAATATATGTGAATGATCTCGAGGGATGCGAATCATTCATGTTCCTTATCAGTTGTTAAGCACCTCCCCATGGGTGTTGGTTTAAGCGACTTCGGTGCACCCGATGATGCAATGCGACACTAGACAACGGTGCATCGGATAACTTAAAACTACATCATTATGCACCGTTAGAAACACTGGATAATTAGATTAGGATTGGATAGTAAATAAACTTGATTCGATGTAATAAGTATTACTTGCATGGCATCTTGTATTACAATCATTGATCTCTACTCTTAAGCATGATTGATTTGGTTCATGTAATATTGAATTGTTGGTTTCCTTACTATGTTCTAGTACCTTGAGTATGCACGTATGTTCTTAAGCTTGCACGTATAAATATGTTCTTGAGTATACATGTATGATATGCTTGTCACAATTTACTCCAGGTTTAGTACATGATTGATTCTGTATGATCAGGCACTATTTAGCCTCAGCCTTAGGATCCCGACAGGGTGAATTTGGTGTAGTTTATATGGCCTTGCTGCAGTAAGTACACGTCTTGGGGAATTTAGACCTTAGGAACCCGAGACCCATTTGTACCCTAGCCCGGTCAATGGTGTTCTCAACACGGATATAAGATCCCTATTTTGGGAGCATATGTCAAATGTAGTAGCCAACTAGTTATGTAGCACATAGCACGTATACCTTGATTCAAAATGGCATACTGTAATGATTGCACAACTGCTTAGTATACGAACGTGAACTGCTATGATTTATCTTAGGTTCCTTATTTTATTAGAGACAACATGTGTTAACTTGTTATTGCTTATACTTTGCTGAATCATTGTATTCACGAGTTGGCTTTGATGTTGCAGGCTCAGATACCCCAACTGACCCCTTGTCGGTAGACCAGACTCCTAGGGAGCCCCTGATGTCCCATCCGGACTAGAGCAGTGGATGTAATCACCTTATCGGAGAGCGTCATGGACATATTTGCATATGAGTCTTCTTCATTTTGAGATTTGTCACGATTGGATCCAGCCATGATTTGTATATGTATGGTTTGCTTCATTTTGTAAAACCTTTATCTATATATGTCATCCTTTGTCTATATACTTGGTTTTCATATTTCTTGTGTTGTGTTTGATACCTACAGCTTCCGCGTACATGTTTGGCACGTGTGAATCTTCCCTTGTGCCGGTGCATTTAGACCGGGTCTAAGTGTACAAGCATGGGAGTACGTGTGTCATCGGTTAGGCTTTTACTAACCCCCCCACCTCCTGGGCTCGGGTTGTGACAACTTGCCAATTACAAAGTTGATTGACGAGATAAAAGTTCAGATTATAAAGATGATGATAGAGAGGAGAACAGCTTCAAGGAAGTGGAATTGGGTTCTGTGTCCATTGATGGAAAAGAGGTTTCAAATGTCGTTGAATGAGTTGAGGTCATGGACTGTAGCTCGTTCAAGTGATTTTATTTTTGAGGTAAACTCAATGCCATCTGTTTGTGTGGATATCAAGAAGCGTTCCTGCAGTTATTTTAAGTGGCAATTGAATGATTTTCCTTGTTCACATGCAGCTTTTGCAATAATGACGAGTTGTATGGATCTATTTTTGTGTATGGATCTTTTTTTTTTCTATGTAAGTGTTTTCTGTGATTTATTTTTTCAATCAATCAATCCTATCCCAACACTTGATATGTCAGAATGTAGTATTGCAAATGCTTTTATTCTACCTCCTTTGTCAAAAAGACCTTCCGGCAGGCCAAAGAAGAAAAAAATTCCTTCTAGGGGTGAAGAAGTTAGTCAAATTAAGTGTGGTAGGTGTAGACATTTTGGTCACCACAATAGGAGGAGTTGTAAAGAACCTTTGTAATTTTTTTCTCTTTGTGTTGGATTGTGGTTCTTTTTCGTTATAAAAGTTGTAAATGAATTCTATTGATCTTTTAAGTGGACATATTGTCTATCTTAGAATGCTTTTGATGTTTCTAATTTTTTTGTTAGAGAATATGGTTGTTTTACTGTTATGATGTTTTTGTTACATGGTTATGATATTCTTTTTTCACTGTTATTATGTTCCTATTTTGTTGTTATGATGAGAGTAAAGTTGTGTGAATTTCAAACAGAAACATCAAAACATGAAGAAATATTCATTTCATTAATAGGAAAATTTTTATCAAAACAGGAACATGGAGAAGATATATAAGAATATCTAAGAATGTGGATGTAGTTTATGAATTTGAAACATGAACATTATAAAGGGATCAATATTCAGTGCAATTAAAATCTATTAAAAAATAGATTAATATCGATGTTCCTATTTTACTGTTGTAATGAGAATAAAGTTGTGTGAATTTCAAACAGGAACATCAAAACATGGAGAAATATTATGCTATTATGCTGAGATGTGTCTATTTCCACGAGATATTTTATTTGGATTTTTTACTGCTATTTTTTTGTCACTTAGGAAGTCATTTAGATTTTGATCTAATGAATCTTTGTCTCCTCAACTGTTTCAAAAAGACAAGTATATGCTGCAAGATAGGGGGAAGGATGTAGCACTAAATGCCCATGTCAGTATATTTATATGCACATACTATCTTGGCTCCATTTCACACCATAAATCTTGTCTATTTACAAATCTGGATCCTCCAAGAGAATTTTACAAGTCCTACCTTGTAATTCCATTAGTAGTGGGGCGCACCGATGATATCTAGAGCTTCAAATGGAAGTTCGAAAGATGGGGTCCATTAACATAGACTAGTTTCTTGAGTTTCAGTCTTATGTGTAATTAAGGAATATCCTAGAAAAAAACACTTGTTAGAATCAAAATCACATTGATTGATAATCATAGCCAATGAATCAACATTCTTGACTATGCTGCAGTTAGGTAGGCCCACTTGGTGCATCTTAATCATTGGTGAATGTGGGAAGGAAGGTCTTCACTGTTATGTTGTCCCTGTCTCAACTACTATGATGTTCCTATTTCAAGTTTCACTAATTTTCTATTTTTGTGGATTTGGTGATATTATATCACTTGCAAGAAATCGTAAACAGCAAGGACATAAAAAGGTATTGCTTGGAATACGTTACACAAAATAGAATCCATGATGTGAACATTATAAGAAAGTAACCATTGTTTTTTCTGTTTGACAAAAGCCAGAGTATCAATAAAAGGCAAAAAAGGTATTGATAAGCCACAATATCAACAAAAGGCACCAACTTATGTTGTTATGTCATTGAACTAGGATATCTTATTTTTACATATAAATTAAAGTATTTGTATTTACAATTTGATTTATATTCATTTGCTATTACAAAGTAAAAAATAATAACAGTCTTTATCTTTTCTTTAGATTTTTTGGTTCCTTCTATTATATGAATCTTTTGTCCATAACTTGCCCTTGTGATTGAGAAACTTGTGTATCATATTAGCTTTAAGTTTGTAAAGTTCTTCTATTGTTATTTGCTTAAAATTTGTTCTCCATTGGCTACCTTCTTCATTATATAACATATTATGGGCCCACAGTCAAGTTTGCATTGAAAAAAAAGAAAGAAAAATTAGTCAATGTAAGTGATAAATAGGAACATTATGAAACAGATGAAGAGCATAATACACATGAACAACCCAACATGTTATAGGTCAGCTGGAAAAATAATATTAAGGCCAAGAAAGATGTTGGAATTGATGTTGCAAGATTTAAAACGGGAACATTTATTGGTTTTATATCAAAGATTTGTAGTTAAAAGCACTTATGATTGTGATTTTTGTTGTGGAGCATTCTTGAAAGAAATCAATGGGCCATGTCCTCTTGTGATGTAGTTGAGATGTAAGCTTTGTCTTTTGTGCATACTTTCTTTTTTGTGTCTCTAATATAATTTTCATAATATTCCTCCTTTTGATTTAAAATGAAAATGAAATTGTATATATGTAAAACAGGAATATGGTGGACAACGAATAGGAACATACAAACAAGAACATGGAGAATATTAAATAGGAACATAGAGTATATATATAGTGGCACTTTAAAATGAGAATGAAATTATATGAATATGAAATAGGAATATGAAGGACATCAAAAAAGAATATATAAATATGAACATGGAGAACATCAAATAGAAACATGGAGCATATATACAAGGATAATTTAAAATGAGAACAAGATTGTGTGAATGTAAAATAGGAGCATGGAGAACATTAAACAGGAACATTCAAACATTAACATAGAAAATATCAAATAGGAACATAGAGCATATATATAGGGACACTTTAAAATTAGAATGAAATTGTGTGAATGCGAAACAAAAGCGTAGAGAACATCAAACAAGAACATGGAAATAGGAAATGGGGATTATCAAATAGGAACATGGAGCATATATACAGCGATACTTTAAAATGAGAATGAAATTGTGTAAAAATGAAATAAGAACATGGAAAACATCAAATAGGAACATAAAAATATGAACATGGAGAATATCAAACAAGAACACGAAACATACATAACATGAAAAAGTTAATATTAAGACTTTTTTTCTCACAATTATTTGAGTAGCTTTAACATATGGGTCCTCTCTATCATCTCCTCTAGGCCTCATTGAATTATAGTATTTTCATTCTGGCTCATCCTTGTCGAAAACTAATAATGTCCAGTGGAATGGGTTTCCAATCCTTGATACATGTTGAGTTGAGTTTATTAGGAAAATAAGATATTTGCTTGATTTTATGGCTTTGGGGATGTTGTTTTCAATTTTGCTCACATCTGTGACATATCACTATATTCAAAAAGTAGTTAGTTTTTGTGATGAAGACTACCATATGTTGTAATTTTTAATTTAAATGCGGCGCAATTAACTTACTAGACAATTGGAGGTAAAGATAAATGTTATTTGAGGCTGACTTGATGGGATTTAACCTTGATCTTCTGTTAAAATTAATTTCTGAACATGAATCTATTACCTGTTGGACAGTGAACAGGAACGTAAATAGTTAATATGAGACAAGAACAGGAACACAAATGGGAATAGAAATATTAAGTATGAGACAAGAACAATTACAAGAGTAGTAAATAGGAGATATTTCCAAAGGACCAGTAAAGAGTAGAGAGCAAAGAAGAAGAAAGAAAACTTGTATCTTACATCGTTAACAATCTTGCCATCTGTCATGATTTCCAGTACGTCCTCTAATGTCACAGTGCTTGTAATTTCTTCTCCGTTATATATAGATGCTTTGTAAAATACAATTTAGCAATTTAGTATGAGTTATTGTAGAGTCATCTTTATGTTTTTGAGTTGTAGAGATAAGACTAAGTAAATCTGACCTTGTTGATTCAAGATTATAAATGAGTTTCAATTTCTATTTTTCTTGCTCTGATACATATTTTCTGATTTTAAACTTTTTGGGGAACTATAGTTTCTTCTTTGTTTGTTTTTATTGCTTTGGTAAGACAATTTGTTCTGTATCCACCACTTTAGTTTCTTGTTTGTCTTCTTTTTCTTTTATGGCTCTATGTCTTTTTGCTTGATGTGTTTTCCTGTAAGTGTATTTTGGATCTTCTTTTGTGGTTTTCTTTTTGTCCTTAATGTTTATTAGCATGACCAAACTGGCTTCTGTTTTTCCGAGTTCTCTTCTTTTTCTTTCTCAATCTTCTTTTCTTCTTGTGTTGTCTTTTCTTTTGAGCTTCTTCTTGTGTGATCTTGTGCATAACCAGGTCTTACAATTGATCTGTTAAGTCACTTTTTTCATTTCCTATTGTGCGATCTGTTCTTTTAGTGCCTTGTTGTCATTTTGAAGAACATTGAGTTGATTTGCTAGCTGTTTTTTTTTTTTTGTTAGTGTTGTTCTTGAGTTGTTAATGAAGCTTCAAATTTTCTTTCTCTAATTTCTTTCTCAATCTGTTGAAGTGCTTCTTTGAGTTTATTGTTTGTTGTTTGTGTAACTTTTTCTGAATCAGAAATTCCCTTGTACATTGTATGAATGTCTTATTGTGTTATTTGCATTGTTGTTTCAGCACTTGAATACAAATTTTCTTCAATAGCTGCCTTCATTTTCTCTGGTTTTGGTGTCTTGTAAATCTCTGTGGAGCTCATGTTTTTATCATAAATCATCATGTCTCCCAGCCTTTCCAGTGATAAATATTAATCAGATTTTTCTATTCCTATTTCCTACTCATCATCACAATATTTTTTTACTTTTTCCAAGTTCTGTTGCTCAATCGTTTCTTCATTCTTTTATCCTTTTTCTTGTTCTTTTGTTGATGCTTGTTTTCTTTTCTTTTTTTTTTTTTGGTACTTGGAGTTGATTTTTCTTGTCTTTCTTGTTTCTTGTTCCCTTTCTTGTAGAACATATTTTTTCTTCTATCATATCAAAACTTTCGATGACTTGTTTCTTTTGCAATGTGTTCAATTTTGTTTTCTTAAGCTTGTTAAAAAGCTTTAGAAGGTTCCATTTGGGGAATCTAGGGAACATTGCCATTTCATCTTCTCCAATAAGGTTTGTGTGCTCACATAACCAAAACTATTGAAGAATAAGAAGGTTTAGTTATGCAACATGTATAAAATCAGGTAATAAAGAGTAGCAGGCATGTTAAACAAGGGAATTATCGGTAAAGTTTGTTTGAAGCAGGAACATCAATCACATTTGTGAGAAATAAGAACATGTTTTAAGTATAGTGGATAAATTGAATAAAATGATCATGCATTAGTATACATGATAAATAGGAACATCAATCATATGTTTTAGAAACAGGAACATGTCATAAATAGAAAAATTCAATTAGATGTGTTAGAAACAGGAACACGTTTGTACAATTGAAAATTTAATTGAGTTGTGGAATATACTAGAAGTGTTACTACATAGCCAGTCACTCTGAATGGTGTTTTGTAGTTGTTGTTCAGAGATATAATCAAGATGTGGCGTGCTATTGTTGCCCATGAATAGGATCTCATTTGGTTTAAATCCTCTATATACTTGATGTACATCCACCCAAGTGTGTGTCCTGTTGTGGGGAAGAGGACTGTGGCATAGATGAAGAGGACAACAAGTCTAGCAACATCATGATATTCCTCTTCTGTGTGCCTTTAATTGATTTATTCAGTGCATCCTTGATGTTCGAAGCATTTAATTGGCTGACATTTTTGAAGAATCTTTAAACAAATGTACTTCCCTTTTCAGGCTTGGCAAGAGGTTCATTTTTAATCTCTTTTTTTCCTTGTGGCATCCCAAATATTGTTTCTATATCCTTTGTAGTGAATGAGACAACTATACTGCCAAGTTTGAAACCTTTTTGAACCGGGTAAAAGTGTTGTATGATTTTAACCAAGTCCTTGTCATTCTTTTTCCAAGGACTGGAATTGGTTTTTCTCTTTATGACAAATGGCTCTATCATTGACCAAAATGGAATTTTCTTTAGCTCTCTTAGTTGCTCTTTAGTGAAATTGATTGTTGTGAGCAACTTGATAAATTCTGGAATATTTGATCGAAATTGTGGTATTGTAATTCTTTGCTTTTTTGGCTCCTTCAGTTTTTTTGTTGATTGTGTAGGATGTGTTTGTGATTCTTCAATCAGAATGTTTCCTCTTCATTGTTTTGAGCCCAAACTTGTATTTTGCTCTTACGATGACAACTATATTTTCTTCCCATAGTTTTTTACCTGTGTCAAAAACACAAAGACACTTCAGTTTAGGAGAAACAATAACAACAAGGAATGAGTTTGATGTTGTGTGAATATGAAACAAGAACATAAGAATGAATCAATATTCTGTCCAATTAATAGGAAACTATTATAGCAAAATAGTAGCATGGAGAATATATGCAAGGACATTTAAAAGTTTGAATGAAATTGTATGAATTTGAATATGAAAATTAAAAATGGACCAATATTTGGTTTAATAAACAAGAAAAAAAATATTACATGTAAACAGGAACATGGATCATGTTAAAGGGACATTTTAAAATGAGAATGACTTTGTGTGAATGTGAAACTAGAACATGGAGCATGTTAAAGGGACACTTAAAATGAGAATGACCATGTGTGAACGTAAAATAAGAACATGGAGAACATTAAACAGGAACATGCAAATAGGAACATGGGAAGCATCAAATGGGAACATGGAGCATAAATACAGAGGCAATTTAAAGTGAGAATGAGCTTGAGTAACTGTGAAACAAGAGCATAGAGAATATCAGACAGGAACATGGGGAGCATCAAACAGGAGCATGGAGCATATATATAGTGACACTTTAAAATTAAAATGAAATTATGTGAATGTGAAATAGGAATATGGAAAACATCAAAAAAGAACATGGAGCATATATATGGGACACTTTAAAATGAGAATGACGTTGTGTAAATGTGAAATAGGAATATGAAAACATCAAACAAGAACATGCAAATACGAGTATCAAATAGGAACATGGAGCATATATACATGGACAATTTAAAATGAAAACAAACTTATGTGAATACGAAATAGGAACATGGAGAACATCAAACAAGAGCATTGAGCATATATATAAGGATAATTTAAAATAAGAATGAGCTTGTGTGAATGTGAAACAAAAACATGGACAACATCAAACAGGAACATGGAATATATATACAGGGACACTTTAAAATTAAAATGAAATTGTGTGAATGTGAAATAGGATCATGGAGAACATCAAACAAGTACATGGAGCATATATATAGGGACACTTTAAAATGAGAATGAGCTTTTGTGAATGTGAAACAGGAACATGGAATACATCAAACAGGAACAAGTGAATAGGAACATAGAGAACATCAAATAGGAACATAGAGCATATATACAGGGACACTTTTAAATGGAAATGAGCTTATGTGAATGTAAAACAGGAACATGGAGTACGTCAAAAAGGAACATGCAGACATGAACATGGAAAACATCAAGCATGAATATGCATACATGAACATGCAAATCATAATAGTTTTATTGTTTTAGAAAGTTAAATACAAACTCGAGGTTCAACATTTACTCAAACCCAAAACTGTAGTTACTCCAATGCTAGTTTCTAAACTTTTCTTGATGCAATTTTCTTCAAATTTATTCTTGAAACCCTACTTTTTAGCAAAAAGAAGAGATGGAAGAGAGTTCGCTTCGCAAGAAGAAGAGATGGAATAGAAACTATTTTGTTTCTAATTTCTTACTTCGCTAGAAGAAAAAATGGAAGAGAAATTGCTTGGTGCCTAGTTTTTCACTGCGGAAGAAAAGAGATGGAAGAGAAATTTTTTCAAGGGTTGCTTCATTTGCAAGAAAATGCAGTGAAAGTGAGTTGAAAGAGTTCATGTGCTTTTTATTATATGAAGGGCACAATTGTCTTTCATGTCGAATTGGACTAGTTGTCACAACCCGAGCTCAGGAGATCGGGGGTTAGCACAAATCTAACCAGTGACACACGTACTCCCGTGCATATATATGCACTTAGACCTCGTCTAGATGCACACGCATAAGGGAAGATCACACGTGCAAACATGTATGCGGAAGCTGTAGGTATCAACTCGTAACACGAAACATACAGGAAAATCAAATGAATGATATCCAATTGGTTACATAAAGGCCGGAAATATACAAACTGAATCCAATCACAAATATATAGAACATGAAGATGAGCAATGATATAACAAGAAGACAATATGCAAATATGTTAATGTCGCACTCCGATGGAGTGATTCCACACACTCCGCGAACCTGAAGAGACAACTAGAGTCTCCCCTGTAATCTGCAGAACCGACGAGAACTCGGTCATCGGGTCTGAGCCTGCAACACCAATGACAACTCATGAATACAACAATTCAGCAAAGTATAAGCAATAAAAAGTTAACACATGTGGTATCTATTAGAATAGAGACATTAGATAAATCATAGCATTTCCATTTTGTATTCTAGGTAGTTGTGCATTCAAATGAAAACATGCTCTCAGAATCACTGTATACATAACATGTACATACTATGTGGTTACTACATATGCCATATGCTCCCACAAAGGGATCTTATATCCGTGCAGAGAATACCATGGCCCAGATGGGTTTCGGTTTCCTGGGGTCCGGATTCCCCAAGACGTTTCCTTACTGCAGCAAGTTCATGAAAACTACACTAAATTCACCCCGTCGGGATCCTAAGGCTGAGGCTTAGTAGAGTCAGACCATATAGAGTCAACAAACAGAAGAACATGCAGAACTTATCATAACGTGCATATCATGCATATCAAATATAATAACGTGCATATCATAACGTGTGCAGAGCATAACATGTATATCTTATCAGAACGTGACGTGCCTGTCTTGTTAGGCATATATCAGATAGATCAAGAGGTTATAAAATCAAACTTATCAGTTCAAACGATACAATGGATGCCAACAGAGTATAAAGAACTAAGATACCAAAAGGTGTAGGCATCTCAACTCATATGTATCAAACGGTAGGATCGAACACACAAGACCGCTGTTCCACCTGAGATTAACCATGGACAGAGCCAGGACATATCCAATCATTTGCCCCAGTGCAGAACGCGGATAAGAGGGCAAAGACTAAAGCCAAGATGCAATGCAAATCAAATTATCTTGCAGGATTCACGATCTTTGATTAGCCAATCCTATTCTAGTTATCCAGTGTTTCTAACCATGCATGATGATGTAGTTTTAAGTTGTCCAATGCACCGTTGTCTAGTGTTGCATTGTATCTGGAATGTGCACCGAAGTCCCTTAAACCAACACCATGGGAAGGTGTTAAGAAACCGGATAACGTACATGAATGAGTCACAGCCCTCAAGATCATTCATGTCATTCATACATTCAATTGGGCAAGTTCGGGTTATCTACATTCTAGCATGAGGGCCATATCAGGTTTCTTCCTTAATCCTAGCCTTTTATTCATTTCTCAAGGGTGGTACGGCTTAGCCGTAGGTGAACATACAGCTTAGCCGTAGGCATCTTAAAGTTTAGTCGTAATCTGCACTGCGGCTCAGCCGCGGTTCCCCTTACTGTTCATCTGCAGTTACAGTTCACCCATATTTTGTTCTACGGCTTATCCATATTCTGTTTTATGGCTTAACCATAGCATGTTTAACGGCTTAGACACGGTTGGGCTGTAGAAGGCCTGTCAAATGCTTACTCCCAGTTGCTCCAGAAAAGCCACCCTGTACTGATTTATGGCTGGGTCACGGCTGAGCTACAGCTCAGCCGTAGTCCATTACATGGCTTAGCCATGACTTGGCCGTAGAAGAAATCTGGGTTTTTAACTCTCTGGACTATGAGCTGTAGGCAGTTTTATGGCTTAGCCGTAGACTGCTCGGGGTTACGTTCTGAACCTGAACCTATTACGGAGACAACTGCATGTGTGCCAAATGGCAAAATCACGTGAAATAGATAGAAACTCACACAAGATGGGCTGTAACTATACTTCACATGCAAGATTACGTGAATCAATCACAGTCAAACATCTACCCACATGGTTCATACAAATTATGCTTATACTTGCCTCAAATGAGTTCTAACACACTCTTTGTTGTCCTTGGGCTCATTACACACTTCTTAACAATGCTCTAATAACCATGCATGCAAGGAAGAAGAAACGAGAAACGTGAGTGCATGAAACAATAGCTGATATGAAGAAAAAAAGAGAAGAAGAAGATGCCCTTAGCTAAACCCAACTCATACCTTAGCTCCAACAAGAGAGAAGTCAAGACTTGAGTACATGTAATCCCCTTCCCTGACTTGGTCGTTGGAGAAGAAAGGAGAAAAGAAGAGAAAACAAAGAAGTGTACAGGGGAAGGAAGAAGGTCAGTGGTTTATAAAGATAAGGATTAAGGCAATTTGCAAGAAGGTCCAAGTCATATTGCTAATTACAGTTCAAGTCATTTGCGGGTCTAACGGAAACAAACGGCATATTTTGCGAACGGCACAGTTACAAGAATCAATGAACTCAACAAAAGACACACGTTGACGTCAAGATGATGCATGAATGACCACGTTAAATAAAATCTAAAATTACGAAAAAGGGCTTATGACTACTGAAACCAAGTCAAACTCAACCCAACTACCTATCCAGAACCAGAACAAAGCAAAAACAAAGACAAAACACAATTAACAACCAACTCAGCAACCATTAGTTGATAAACCAGATTAAGTTGGGTGGGAGTGTTACACTAGTACAATCAAAATGTTGGTGCCTAGACTTATATCGATATAGACTTCAAAAATTGGAGTTCTACATAAACACCCCTTTAAATTTCTTTTTTTAATCAATATTTATATATATATTTTAAAAGTTCCTAAAAGTAAGAATTATAACCCTTTACCTTAGCGGTAAGAGGTGCGTGTTCTTACCCCCGGATTTGAATTCTAAGTATGTTACATCTTCTCGTGTGTGCGGGCTTCCCACTTTTATGGATTTTCTTCCTATGTGTACAGGCTCTCCGTTTGGATCCTAGCCCTCTTTGTTAGGTTAAAGAAAAAAAATTCAAAGTTGGATGTTAGAAGAAAATCTTTGATAGGGACCCAAAATGTAATATTATCGAAGGGATTTGAATTGGTTGTATGTGATGCATCCTAAAAATTGATGGACAGAAAAATTGATGAACAGATTCTAAATTGACAGACAGAAAACTTGATGAACATATTAAGAATAATTACATACAACTAGGGATGGTAATGTATTGGGTTTAAACAGTGACCTGATCCAGCCTGCTCCCATCAGGGGCGGGTTTGGTAGTATATTGGTAGAGTTAGGGTTGGATATAATTTTTCATACACTAACTCAAGTCGGGCTCGAGGTGGGTATGAGTTTTTTAGTGCATCAACCTCACCCACTCTGTATTTCTTTACTTCATATATTACTAAGTGGATTTGTTATTATCTCTGACCAAAAAATGAATTTTGTTATTATCAAGAGCTTAATAGTATATGTGGCAATGACAGGTTATTTTCCTATAGAGGTCACAGCTTCAAATCCTCTTAGAAACAATTGATTTTATAATTTTAAGAACACAAAATAAACTACAATCAAACCCAACCGGTATTTATCATGCGGAAGATTTAGTATGACAACCATCCAGCCCATCATGGTTCGGGTCAGGTATGGTATTGCAAAGATGCCAAAACAGGTCGAGTCCCGATTGTGATCCCTACATGCAAACATAAAGGGTCTTTTTACCTCTCCTGTTTTGGTCCATTAGATTTCCTAAACAAATTGATAAACTTTTTTCTTTTCAAAATTTATGAAATGGATGAATAGGTGAAAGTGAAAGTCAAAATACAAATTGATAAAAAATTACAAAGAGAGGATTTATATGGTTAACAACTGATGATAAAAGGAAAACAGATCTTAAATTATAATAAAAATGAATAAATTATCATACTTTCTATTCCTGTCTTGGATCAACAAGTCCCTCATGTAAGTCTACATGGACCTTAACTTCTAATTCATCATAAGGAAAACTGTATTTCACATACATGACTAAAATTATGAATAGATTCAAAGACAACCAAGATTTCTTATTTATTGTAAATATATAATAGAGATCCATTCCCTATCCATTTCCATAGATCCCAAGTTAATCAATGCATTATTGAATCTATTATCATTAACTCTGCCCACCTCACTTAAAGCAACATCCTGAGATTTTAGGGCTTAGCATAGGTTTATGGATCACCTTTTATATTATACACAATTAAATCTACATGCTTTTTCTTTTTTTTACTAGTTCATACCAATAGAAAAATATGGAAATAAGAACCAAAGTTATAGATTGAATTTTCAATACCTTTTATTCCTCTAAGTTCACTTAGTCTGACCAATACAGCAACAGAGTTTTCATGTTCATCTCTCATACAGACAATTGAAGCGTAGGAAATTCATCTTAGGAATGAGGGAAAAGGGATTTTGAAGAATTCAGCATCACAAAATTCAAAATTATGTTGTCATTTACAAAACCACTGGACTAAAAAAGACGCATTAAAACCTATTTGACCCAATTATGATCTCTTAAGGGCCCGGGAGCCAAACTATATCCCTACACCCCACGTTTTAAGGCAAATAATGTTAAATTCTATGCCCATCCCAAGTATGTAGGGTGTAATATAATTTTTCTTATTCAAAATCCTATATATATATAGAATAGCTGATGGTCAAAATGGCTACACCACATAGGCCAGCCCTAAGAAATTATTTACATGATATTAGTCATAATCCAGATCAAATAACATAGGGGGACCACATTAAGCATCATCGCCATCATCATCATTATGAACCATATAAATAAAAAATATTGATGATAAAACAAATATGCTATGGTTATGTGACAACCAAAATCATGGTTTACCCATAAGAATAAAGATGGTGATGGGTCTTTCAGAATTTTATGTAATCAATATAAAATTGCATATATTACATAATGAAAATTGCATTAATGTACGATCACAAATTTTATCATATCATGGCCAAAGAGTTGAACTCTAAATCAATGGATATGATATCATTATTATGCATTGCCAATAAAAAAACTTTGAAAAGCTCATATATATGTAAGATTCATGATTTTATGGCACCTAACAACTAAAAAATAAATAATAATGCAATGTCTAACATAGAATGAGAAAAACTTTACATGAAAGCCACCTTAAGAAATGATCATAACATGGTTATAACGGGCCCAATACTTCCTTACCTATCATGGCACATTTGAAAAGCCCATATGTGATAAAAAAAAATATGCTAAAATATTGCATAAAAAAGAAATATCCAAGCAACAGTTTTTTTTCAAGTAACAAGGATTATATATATTTAAAAACAATAATACATCCATAGAACAAAAAATAAAAAAAAAAACAGAATCAATAATATGTTAGCCAAAATGGGCCATTCTAGGAACTTTGAACGGATTAGATTTGCACACCAATGGTATGATTAAACGTAAATGGATCTCCAAAATTTTAGGGCATACTTGAATCCATCGCTAAAGGAGATGGAACAGGTGCCAAAATGGGTCTTACAACTCCTTCAGCCTTCTCTTGATGCCAGCAACTCTATGGTAATGCCAAGCTCTATCCTTTGAGTCAGTATGTGTGTATATAAGTGAAGATGAGGGAGTTCCTCGGCTTTTATAGCCATCTGACTATCACTGATGACTGCAACGCTCTTCTGTCATTATGCAGCGTTGCTGCAATGCATTCATGGACATTCATCATGGGAGAAACTGAAAAACGTTATGCATGGCAGTGAATGGCAATGAAGGGGAGAAGAGAACCGTTACAGCGATGGGCAGTGGTCATTTGGACCACCACCCTCGTCCTCCAACAATCTCCCACTTGGTCCATATGACCACCATACATCCACTTAGTATTATAGTATATAGAAAATACTTTATTTTGCAAACGACTTTAACTGATGCGCATCATTTGAAAACACCGATCATCCATGAAAACTGTAATGCTAAGGTCTTTAATCTGAGATTAGATTAGTTTACTAATGTGAACTGTGGTGGTTACACATCTTGACGATATATTTCCTTCCACAATCATAACACCAGTATTTTTTCCTAATCAAGAACTTAAGTAGAATCTTTTATATGACTTTTTTAATGGGAACTATAATGTCCTAACACTTTTATATTCTCACTTCATTGCACAATTATCACATGTGAATATAAAACAAAGTAAGAATTGCAAAATCATTTCTTTAATTGATCAATGAATAGTGTTATACATCATTGATTCCTACAAGGCATATCTTTCAAGCCCATACTCATTACATGGTCTTTAAAATCATTTGGCGCCATTGCCTTTGTCAATGGATCAGCAACCATGAGCTTCGATGGAGCTCCAACAATTGACACTAAACGATCTCACACTTTTTCTTTCAAAACAAGGTACTTTACTTCTAGAAACTTTGATTTACTGGAACACTTGTCAGCCTGCGCAAAAAGTCGAGCAGCATTGTTATCGCAGTAAAGTTTTAGCAGTTCAGAAACACTGCCCATAATTTTAAGTCCCTTGATGAAGTTACGCATCCATAATGCGTGACCTGTGGCTTCAAAGCATGCCACATATTCTGTATCAAATGTGGATGGAGTGACTAGCGATTGCTTTGCACTCCTCCACGATACTACCCTGCCAGCCAACAGAAGGATATAACCTGATGTTGACCTTCTTGTATCGAGACAACCCGCAAAGTCAGAATCTGAATATCCAATGACCTCCAGTGAATTAGATCTCTGATATGTGAGCATATATCTTCTAGTGCTGTTGAGATAACGCATCACTTTCTTGACAGCTACCCAGTAAGGTATGCCAGGATTACTTTGATATCTGCTTAACTTCCCAACTGCAAAACTAATGTTTGGCCTCGTGCATGTCTGTAGGTACATTAGACTTCCTACTGCTGCCGCATAGGGATATTTATTCATTTCTAACTTTTCTATATCAGTCATGGGGCATTGATCTTTACTAAACCTATCTCCCTTAGACATTGGGGCATTTTGTAGTTTATTCCTTTCCAGTCGGAAACGTTTGAAAATACTTTGCACATAGGCTTCTTGACACAACCCGAGTAATCCTCGAGATTGATCTCTGAATATCTCGATTCCTGATCGTGAGTTCCAAGTGCAGAACCGCGATGTAGTAATAAAACTGGTGAGACCAGGTCGATCCTCAGGGAGCAATGTGTTTAAGGTATTTTTTTTTCAACTTGACTTGCCTTAAAATAAAAATCTAAAACTAACCTAATTAAAATCTAACAAATACAAGTGTCCTACTTACCAAAATTAAATTAATTACAAACCAATGAAAGAAACTTTCCTAAATCTAAAAACCTAAAATAAAACTAAAGTTGCTGCAAAACTAAAACACAAGTTAGAACTTCCAAAAATAAAAACTAAAATTAGAAACTAACTAAACTAAACAATGTTAGAAACAAAATAAAAAAATTAGAAACTTTCCTAGGTTAGAATTTCCAAAATTAGTAAACTTTTCAATTAAAACAAGTTTAGAAAGATATTTAATTCTGGAAATTAACTAAAACAATCAAAAACATAAAACTAGAAACAAATTTAAAATTAGAAAGTTAGTAAAATTAGTAATGCAATGCATGCCATGAGATGCTGAAAAATTCTAAGTCTAAAAAACTAGTATGCTGATGCAAATTTTATGCATGATTTGAATTATTCTAATGCATCCTAAATTTAAATTTAATGGCTGGAATTCATGATCTACTGATGCAAGAAACCAACAAAAAAAATGGAAGTGAAAAAAGATTTAAAACGAAAAAGTTATGAATGCATAAACATGACAACTTTGCAAAATTCTGTGCAGGAATTCTGATTCGGGTTGACTGATTGGCAAAGTTTAAGCCTCTAGTTCATAAACCTTCCGAAATTGTTTTGATCGGAAATTTTGGGAAATGAAAGACCACATCCTAAACTTTAATTTTGCCAAGTTTCAAAGAAAAATATTCTGATTTGATTGGTCTGCCCACTTCAAACTTTTTGTCAAAAACTGTTTTTACAGTTTGCTGAAACTATTTTAAGTTGTGCTGTTTATAAATTGAGTCCGAATTTAATCATTAGATTCAGATCTGAAGGCTTAATTTTCATCAACTTAAGTATGCACAAAATCTTATGATAAGAAAATAAATGCAATGATTCTTAATCCAACCATCAAACTATGCAAAAACAAAACTTAAAATCAATGTGAATGTAACAAGAAAAATAACAAAAGTGCAGAAAATAAAATAGAAGTGCAGGAAAATAAAATTGTAGAAATTTAAAATTAAAAGTGCAATGAAAGAAAATAAAAATTGCAGGAAGACAAAGGCGGTATAACTGAAGTTAAAGGCGGTATATTCACTCAAATTCTCCCTTAGTCTAGGCCTAATAATTTCTTAAAGTATGCTCTTCTATTTGGGTCGTCAATCCAAACAAGAAAAAAAACACAAATCAAGCAATCATACAACCATAAGAATAAGAAGAATAAGAAGATGAATATTATTGAACTAGTATGACAATCCTTTACATAAGATGAAAAAAAAATTAAACCAAAAGATTATACATACTAGGATGGAAAAGAATTCCTCCTTCTAGTTGATCTTCAAGGTTGGTGGTGTGGCTTTAGGGCTAAGCCTCCTTGATGACTTGAGATGGAGAGACAAGAGAGGGAAAGATGGAGTGTAGAAATCTAGAGGTGGGAGGTGGGTAATTCTTCCATGAAGAATATGGGAGAAGGGTGCCCTATTTATACTTTTTCAAGTCCTACTCCTTCTCAAACTTTAAAATCTTAAAAATAATAAAAAATAAAATAAAAAAGGGCTCCAACCAATGCTTTGGACGTGCAATATCCTTGGGGATTTTTTTCTTTTTATTTTTCTCTTCTTTCCTTGCTTGTTTTGTCCAGAAATCCCTCTTGGATGCTCCTTTCCTTCTTTGTCTTTGCCACCTTGCATTAAGATCTTTTGAGAGATGAAATAGGGATAAGAATCCTCTCTTAGAATCAAACTTGGCCCACATGAGGTGTAGAACTTCCCCTTTTATCTCTTTGCATCGTCAACTTTCCTTTTTTGGAAAGTTCTCCTTGTTGGCTCCTAACTTGAAGAGATCTTCTAGATAATTCTCCCTTGATTTTTTTCCTTTACTTTTTCAATCAAAATCTGGTCCAAAATCTCTTTTGGACGTGGAATAGCTTGCTTATATATTTTTTTTGCATTTTTTTTTCAATTAAATCTTCTCCTTCTCAAAAAAGAACACCTATGTGGCTTTCCTTGTCCATCTTTAATGAGATATTCTTCAAATTCTCTTCAAAATCTCTTGAAAATGTGCAACAAATAAATGGACCCCATCTTGGATGTTTTACAAGTGTGCCCCACACATGTGCATGTGTGTGTGGGACCATGAAGCCGACTTTTTGCAATTTTCTTCCAATTTCTTTTTCTCTTCAATTCTGCTCTCATTTCTCTTGAAAATCAATTCCTTGCCTCAATTCTTTACAAATGGGACCCATATAATCAATTTCCTACAAAACAAATGTGAATTCATGTGAAAAGACAATTTTACCCCTAACATCACATATGTATGACTGTGGGCCCATTTCTCATGAAATGATAATAAAAATGTACATCATTCTTCATAATTTTGTATGAATGAGCTAATGATGAAGAGAATTCAATTTATTTCATGAAAAAAATTATTTTCACAAAACTTTCCAAAAATAGACTTTCTAAAAATAGCAGGTTTCATGAATTTATGCAAAAAGTGTGATTTTTAAGCAATTTATGCAGAAAAATATAAAAATGAATTTGAAATGAATTAAATCATGATATCACACTAAATGAGGCTCTTTCAAGTTAATAAGTCCTTAAAATGGGTCAAATTGTGTATGAAAACATGCATTTTTAAAGACTCATCACACCCCCCAACCAGCGTTTTGCTAGTCCCTAGCAAAAAAATGCGATAAAATATGAGGAATTCATCCTAACCTAATCTTATCTTTAACTAATGCAATGCAATAAAATTAAACATGAATGCAACGCCACTTTTGCTGACACTCTTGACTGCATTTAGCGTATGCAGCAAGCCCTTAAACCCCTAGGTTCCCCCTAGTGGACGAGTTGTGCCTCGTGAGGGTTTGCAGTGAATATACCCACAAAATTCTCTTCTCTTTTTGTTTTTTTGAAAAAAATAAACAAATGAACAAAAGAGAAAAGAAATTCCTCAAAAGAAAATTCACTCATATCAGATATTTTCGAAATCTGGAATAATTACACTTTCAGACTTTTCAAAGTCCAGTCCACAATTCTATTCTCAAAAACTTTCTCAATTTCAAACCAACTTGCGTGCATTGTGCGAAATTGTATACATCAAAAACCTATTTCGGATATTCTACAATAATGCTGCAAAAACAGAATTTTTCCTTCAAATAGTCTGATCCCCTGAAATTTAGCAAAAAGAAATTTCCTCTCAAAGTTACTAAGATAGTTGTCACTTTACTATTTACTTCGATTGGCCTCTTTTTCTCTCACTATCTTTTTCCGACGCAAGAGTTCCCAAGTTCATATGATATAAGAAAAGTTAGAATCCAGAGAGCAAATCTGGTCCTTGTCCTTCCCCGCACATACTCCCTTGCAAACTCTTACGGACACTCTTCACTCTCTTACTTTTTCCAACGTAGAATTTTCCAAGTTCATATGATATAGCAAAAGTTAGGATCTAAGGAGCAAACTTAGTCCTTATGCTTTTCCGCACATATCCCTTGAAAATTTCTACGGACACTCGTTGGGCCATAATTCATCTTTATTTTCTCTTTTTTTTTCTTTTCTGTGACTGTGCAATGTTTAAGTCCTTTAAGCTTTCTAATTAACCCATGTAGCGAGCGTTTGGCCAATGACTCCCAAACCAGATGGCTTTAGGGCATTAGATATGGAAATATCCCTCCGGGCTTACTAGCTCGAGTTAAAAAGGCTATGAACCCAAACTAGTCACAAATTGCTCATTATATGCACTTTTTTTTCACTCTTGTTTTTTTTAAAACCAAAGTAAACACTAGGTGGCAATTCTCATTTCACTCGAATTAATTCATTTTGGTTCCAAAAATGAACTAGAAAACAAAAATATTCTACAAACTAAATTTCAAGTTCACATTGTATTCTCCAAAAAAAATTCCAAAAACAAACAGCATCAAAGCTTCATATCCAAAATTTCGAAAAATGTATACGTGTGTGTATGTGAAGAGCAAGTTTTGGTTATCTTTTGATAGGTTTTCTCCTTCAGAAAATGCAAACTTTCTTTTTGCTTCCTTCCAAAAGTATGAAAATTCCAGATTTCTATATATCTTCAAATCGCTTCAATTCTTTTGAAAAATTTATTTTCCAAAATGAAAAATAAATACCAACGAAAAAAAAAATTTCCTGTCCTAATTTTTTTGTTTTTTTTTTTTAAAAAAATCATTAAAAACTGACTAAAATGATAAAAGTGATAGAAAAATCAAAAAAAAATTTTTTGTCTAAAATTGGACAAGCGTGCTTGTTCCCACCCCCCATCCTAAGATGAACATCGTCCTCGATGTTCATGCATGCAACGCAGAACTGTAAAAATAACATGAGGAAATATAAACGTAAATGAGAGTAGAGAGAAAAAGTCACCTGAAGATGTGTTCAAGCTGCTCCCTGTCCAAGGTTAGACAAAACAGAAAAACAAAAACAAAAAGGCAAGAAGCTATTCTAAAAGGAAATATCTAAAAAGAAAAGGGAAAAAAAACTACACTACTGGATTCGAAATCATGAGTCCACCCCGATCCCAAATGAAATTGTCCTCCACACAGTTTATAAGAAGCACGGAAAGAGATGAAACCATGAGGACTGCATATTTCTGTAGACTGTGTGAAAAAGGGACCACAAAGAAAATTCCTTCCTCCTCCCTTAAAAATGGATCTTTGAAAAACAGGAGAGGATGCAATGAGCAATTGCGTGACCCTAGGTCCTCCCGTGCCACCAATTCTTTTAAATTGATTTCCACAGTTTGTTTAGGCACGAGCTCAAAGGATTCCAAATTGTCGGACTTGGGTGTTGGAATGGGATTTTTATTCTCCAATTCTGCAAGTTTCTTTGAATAACATTGAGGGCCAAGAAATGCGAGGGCAATTTCTCTAAGGGTTGGATCATCAGATTTCATGAAGAAGTCAGTACATGATTCCAAAGATTCCAGATTATCCGACTCAGAAATCTGAAAAATGGGGTCATCCTCCCAATTGTAATCTTCCTTTTGAGGCTCAGTAGGTTCATTTGCAGTTTCCTCAATTGTAGGAACATCAAATTTGTGAAAGACTGCAATGCCAAATTCATCAGAGGAATCAGAATCATAGAAAGGATTTATGTACAAGGGCATAGATTCCTCTTTAATGAAATGGAATGGCCGGTACTGAGGAAAAGTGGGGCACATAGGCTCATGTGATTCATCAATTGGTTCATGCATCACACCACCATCCATGTACTCATGTACACCCTTGGATATCCACTGTGTGTTTGTGTGATCCATAACTATGAGATCTTCAATGAATGTAGAATCATCTTCAATTCCAAGAGTGGCATGTTGTTTTCTCATTTCAAGCCCGGTTTGATTAATCGAAGTCATTAGGCTTTTCATGTGTTGTTCATTTTGTTGTATGGTTTGCATGGCATTGTGTGTGAACTCAACCAATTTGGCTAAAGTATCCTCCAAAGAATTCTTCAGGGGTGGTGGTGGTTCATATGACCACTCAGGCGGAGAGGGATTATGAGGTGCATATGACCAGGGAGACGAAGGGGGTACATATGATGTATCCTGCGAGGGATAGTCATACGACCCAGCCTGAGTAAATTCTTGGGAATAAGAGACATGATCCATATTGGGCCCATTACGCCAATTGTTTAGTGAGTGATCATCCCAATTTGGACTACACATGTTACCCATTTCATTATGGTAATGCCATTGATTTGATTCAGCCCACCATGGAAATCCCACATCCATATTATAATGAGTGAATGATTGTGTGGGGTGTGGGTAATCATGTGGGACCCTTATTGGTTGATCATATAAACTAACTATTCCATTAAAATCCTCAAATTCCTCATTGTAACAATGATCATAGTGATTGGCCCATTCCCATTCATAAGATCCAGCTGAACAATTTCTTTGATGTAATTTTTCAATTCTTTCTTGTTCACATAAGGCACGCCAAGACTTTAGTGGGCCATCAGTATTGATTCCATTCCCATTAGTTTGCCCATTATTAAGTCTCCTCATGTTTGTGGATTCCCACCAATCCATTTTTTTTTTTGGAATCACTTGTTTTTTTTTTTTTTTGAATTTTGAGATTTTGAAAAAAAAAAAAACCTAAGTTAGACAATAAACATCAAAGCAACTCCTTAAGGTTGAAAAGTTTCCTCTAGTTCTCCAATCTGGTCCTATGAAACCAACTCGGCCAGTTAGCCACCAGGAAGTGGTAGAGTCACAGATGGACCCGTTTGAAGGACCAGTTTCTTGAACAGACAAGCTGTCGCGCACTACAGGGGCAAAGGCTTTCTTAGACACCGAGAAGATTAAGGACAATGATTAGATCACTTTTGGTATACTTTCTTCCCAAAAAAAAAGTTGAGACAAGTTCAAAAACAGTAACTTTTCTTGATTTTAGAAAGTTTCTAAAAATAACAATGATGTGTATTTTCTAGCATTCCATGCACATTCCTATTCCAAATTAGGGTGGCCTATCATTCCCTGCATGTCCTCCTATTTCTAGAAAGATGCCAAAATTAAACCACACCCACAAAGCAATGTAAATAAGGAAAGTTAGATAAGTTACCTTAAATGGCGCTCCCCGGCAACGGCGCCAAAAACTTGATCGTGAGTTCCAAGTGCAGAACCGCGATGTAGTAATAAAACTGGTGAGACCAGGTCGATCCTCAGGGAGCAATGTGTTTAAGGTATTTTTTTTTCAACTTGACTTGCCTTAAAATAAAAATCTAAAACTAACCTAATTAAAATCTAACAAATACAAGTGTCCTACTTACCAAAATTAAATTAATTACAAACCAATGAAAGAAACTTTCCTAAATCTAAAAACCTAAAATAAAACTAAAGTTGCTGCAAAACTAAAACACAAGTTAGAACTTCCAAAAATAAAAACTAAAATTAGAAACTAACTAAACTAAACAATGTTAGAAACAAAATAAAAAAATTAGAAACTTTCCTAGGTTAGAATTTCCAAAATTAGTAAACTTTTCAATTAAAACAAGTTTAGAAAGATATTTAATTCTGGAAATTAACTAAAACAATCAAAAACATAAAACTAGAAACAAATTTAAAATTAGAAAGTTAGTAAAATTAGTAATGCAATGCATGCCATGAGATGCTGAAAAATTCTAAGTCTAAAAAACTAGTATGCTGATGCAAATTTTATGCATGATTTGAATTATTCTAATGCATCCTAAATTTAAATTTAATGGCTGGAATTCATGATCTACTGATGCAAGAAACCAACAAAAAAAATGGAAGTGAAAAAAGATTTAAAACGAAAAAGTTATGAATGCATAAACATGACAACTTTGCAAAATTCTGTGCAGGAATTCTGATTCGGGTTGACTGATTGGCAAAGTTTAAGCCTCTAGTTCATAAACCTTCCGAAATTGTTTTGATCTGAAATTTTGGGAAATGAAAGACCACATCCTAAACTTTAATTTTGCCAAGTTTCAAAGAAAAATATTCTGATTTGATTGGTCTGCCCACTTCAAACTTTTTGTCAAAAACTGTTTTTACAGTTTGCTGAAACTATTTTAAGTTGTGCTGTTTATAAATTGAGTCCGAATTTAATCATTAGATTCAGATCTGAAGGCTTAATTTTCATCAACTTAAGTATGCACAAAATCTTATGATAAGAAAATAAATGCAATGATTCTTAATCCAACCATCAAACTATGCAAAAACAAAACTTAAAATCAATGTGAATGTAACAAGAAAAATAACAAAAGTGCAGAAAATAAAATAGAAGTGCAGGAAAATAAAATTGTAGAAATTTAAAATTAAAAGTGCAATGAAAGAAAATAAAAATTACAGGAAGTCAAAGGCGGTATAACTGAAGTTAAAGGCGGTATATTCACTCAAATTCTCCCTTAGTCTAGGCCTAATAATTTCTTAAAGTATGCTCTTCTATTTGGGTCGTCAATCCAAACAAGAAAAAAAACACAAATCAAGCAATCATACAACCATAAGAATAAGAAGAATAAGAAGATGAATATTATTGAACTAGTATGACAATCCTTTACATAAGATGAAAAAAAAATTAAACCAAAAGATTATACATACTAGGATGGAAAAGAATTCCTCCTTCTAGTTGATCTTCAAGGTTGGTGGTGTGGCTTTAGGGCTAAGCCTCCTTGATGACTTGAGATGGAGAGACAAGAGAGGGAAAGATGGAGTGTAGAAATCTAGAGGTGGGAGGTGGGTAATTCTTCCATGAAGAATATGGGAGAAGGGTGCCCTATTTATACTTTTTCAAGTCCTACTCCTTCTCAAACTTTAAAATCTTAAAAATAATAAAAACTAAAATAAAAAAGGGCTCCAACCAATGCTTTGGACGTGCAATATCCTTGGGGATTTTTTTCTTTTTATTTTTCTCTTCTTTCCTTGCTTGTTTTGTCCAGAAATCCCTCTTGGATGCTCCTTTCCTTCTTTGTCTTTGCCACCTTGCATTAAGATCTTTTGAGAGATGAAATAGGGATAAGAATCCTCTCTTAGAATCAAACTTGGCCCACATGAGGTGTAGAACTTCCCCTTTTATCTCTTTGCATCGTCAACTTTCCTTTTTTGGAAAGTTCTCCTTGTTGGCTCCTAACTTGAAGAGATCTTCTAGATAATTCTCCCTTGATTTTTTCCTTTACTTTTTCAATCAAAATCTGATCCAAAATCTCTTTCGGACGTGGAATAGCTTGCTTATATATTTTTTTTGCATTTTTTTCAATTAAATCTTCTCCTTCTCAAAAAAGAACACCTATGTGGCTTTCCTTGTCCATCTTTAATGAGATATTCTTCAAATTCTCTTCAAAATCTCTTGAAAATGTGCAACAAATAAATGGACCCCATCTTGGATGTTTTACAAGTGTGCCCCACACATGTGCATGTGTGTGTGGGACCATGAAGCCGACTTTTTGCAATTTTCTTCCAATTTCTTTTTCTCTTCAATTCTGCTCTCATTTCTCTTGAAAATCAATTCCTTGCCTCAATTCTTTACAAATGGGACCCATATAATCAATTTCCTACAAAACAAATGTGAATTCATGTGAAAAGACAATTTTACCCCTAACATCACATATGTATGACTGTGGGCCCATTTCTCATGAAATGATAATAAAAATGTACATCATTCTTCATAATTTTGTATGAATGAGCTAATGATGAAGAGAATTCAATTTATTTCATGAAAAAAATTATTTTCACAAAACTTTCCAAAAATAGACTTTCTAAAAATAGCAGGTTTCATGAATTTATGCAAAAAGTGTGATTTTTAAGCAATTTATGCAGAAAAATATAAAAATGAATTTGAGATGAATTAAATCATGATATCACACTAAATGAGGCTCTTTCAAGTTAATAAGTCCTTAAAATGGGTCAAATTGTGTATGAAAACATGCATTTTTAAAGACTCATCAATTCCTATTACAAAGGTTGCTTCACCCATATCTTTCATGTCAAAATTATTCTCAAGGTATACCTTAGTTTCTCGGATCATACTACGGTCATTGTTGGCTAGTAAAATGTCATCTACATACAGGACTAAAATGATAAACTTGCTCCCACTGATCTTAAGGTAAATACAATGGTCAATTGGATTTTCGGTAAAACCAAAAGATGTAATAATATGATTAAATTTTAAGTACCATTGTCTGGAAGCTTGTTTCAGCCCGTATATCAACTTCTTTAACTTACAGACCAGTCTTCGATCATGACCTAGTTGAACAAACCCTTCAGGTTGTTCCATGTACACTTCTTCATCAAGATTCCCATTCAAGAAAGTTGTTTTAACATCCATCTGATATAGCTCTAAGTCATAATGAGCTACTAGGGCCATCACAATTCTAAATGAGTCTTTCTTAGATACCGGAGAGTAAGTTTCGTGAAAATCGAGACCTTCTCTCTGAGTGAATCCCTTAGCCACTAGTCGGGCTTTAAATCATTCAACTTTACCTTTAGAGTCCTTTTTGGTCTTAAAGACCCATTTACAACCGACGGTCTTGGACCCTTCAGGTAGTTCAACGAGATCCCAAACGTCATTTACAACCATGGATTCTAATTCTTCTTTCATAGCATCTAACCATTTATCAAAATTGTCACTGTGTACAGCTTCATTAAAAGTTTTTGGATCTTCTTTAATTTCAATATCTGATTCTTCTAGATACATAGCATAATCATCCGAAACAGCAGGCCTTCTCATACGAGTCGACCTTCTCAATACTTCCGGATTTTCTTCAGGAATGATTAGTTGTATTGAAGGAGTTGGTTGTGTATCTTGAGGAAGTGGATCAACAGGTCGTTCTGGGAATGCCCCTATATCAAGTGGAATCATTAATCCATATTGAGTAGAGGACTGAGGCTCATCTCTAATCTCCTTATATATAATGTTTCTAGCCTCGCTACTCCCATTGTTGTCATGATTCTCCAAAAACTTAGCATTATGGGACTCAACTATTCTTAGTGAATGATTAGGACAGTAAAATCGATACCTTTTAGACCTCTCTAGATAACCAATAAAATATCCGCTCACAGTTCTAGGGTTTAATTTCTTTTCATGTGGATTATAAACTTGCACTTCAGATGGACATCCCCAAACTCTGAAATGGTTTAAGATGGGTTTCCTTCCAGTCCACAACTCGAAAGGAGTTTTGGGAACTGTTTTACTAGGAACCCTATTTAAAATATACATGGCCATCTTCAGTGCTTCACGCCACATAGACTCGGGTAACGAAGTATTACTAACCATACTCCTAACCATATCTAAAAGAGTTCTATTCCTTCTTTCAGCAATTCTATTCTGCTGAGAAGTTCCAGGCATTGTGTATTGGGCAACAATACCTTCGGATTCTAGGAATCTTGCAAACGGACCAGGGTTACGGCCCGCTTCAGTGTACCTACCATAGTATTCACCACCACGATCCGATCTCACAATTTTGATCTTCCTATCTAATTGCTTTTCTACTTCTGTCTTGAATATTTTGAACATAGTCAAAGCATCAGACTTTTCTTTAATGAGATAGACATAACTAAAACGTGAGTAGTCATCTATAAATGTGATGAAATATTGTTCTCCTGTAAAACAAGGTATATCTATTTTTCCACAAACATCCGTATGGATTAACTGCAGGAGTTCAGAACTTCGTGTGGCAGTTTTCTTGACTATTTGTGTCTGTTTTCCTTTAATACAGTCAATACAGACATCGAAATTAATGAAATTAAGGGTTGGTAATAACCCATCCTTCACTAACCTCAACATCCTCTCTTTCGAGATGTGTTCTAACCATTTATGCCACAACATAGAGGAGTTCTCTTTTATCAGTCCTCTTTTCATGCCAACATTCATTCCACAAGAAACATAGTGTGTAGTCAGTGATTGTGTATATAAAGTATCTAACTGTAACTTATATAAACCATCACACAATAAACCACTACCAATCATTATATTATTGAAAAATAGTTTCAAAGATCCTTTAACAAAATTAAAGACATATCAATTCACGCCCAATTTGGAAATAGAAACCCATTTTCAGGAAATCTCCAGAACATAGAAGGTATTCGGCAGATCTAGAACAAATCCGGTATTTAGCACCAGCCTATATGTGCCTACTGCCTCGACTCTTGACTCCTTCCGGTTCCCCATAACGATGGTTTGTTCCCCATCACTTGGCATTCGGGTTGAAAGGAATCCCTGTATACAACCAGAAATGTGAACAGTTGCACCAGAGTTTACCCACCATGTATTAGATGGGACATTAATAATATTGGTTTCACATACAAAAGATAAATTTCTTTGCTTACCTCTTTTCTCAAAGCAATTTTTCCTTTTGAAGCAGTCTTTCTTGAAATGTCCTTTTTTGCCACAAAAGTGACATTTTTCAGACCCTTTCTTCCCCTTTCTCTTCATCGGTTTCTGACCTTTCGGATCTACCTTGAGCGTGTTGGCATTATTCTTGAGGTTTCTAAAAACTTTCCTGCCCTTAACATGGGAGACTAAGTTTACTTGAAGTTGCCCCTCAGCCTTAAGCCTCCTCTCTTCTTGATCACATCTAGCGATCAACTCAGTTATGGTCCACCGACTAGAGCTCTGATTGTATGTTACCTTAAACGGGCCAAATGCAGGGGGAAGGGAATTCAGAATGAATTGGATCAAATATCCATCTGAGATGCTCATGTCTATATCCTTTAACTTGGATGCTAGGTTAGACATGAGTAGGATATGTTTCTTAACTCCCTTCGTCCCATCGTACTGCATGTTAGTTAATTTGTTCATTAATGTGGCACCTAATGCCTTGTCAGTCACTTTAAATTGTGACTTAATCTGTTCTAAGAGTTCCTTGGCATGTTTTCTTGGATCAAGTGATTCCCTTATACTCTTAGAAACCGAAGTCATAATAATCTTTTGGCATTTCTTGTCACATTTGTGCCACTGTTCATGTTTGGCCTTTTCAGGTGTAGAACTCTGTTCGGTGAGGGCAGGAGGCATGGGCTCATCTAAGGCCATTTCTAAGTCAAGAAAAGTTATAGTCAATGCCAACATGTCTAACCATTCAGGATAATTTGGTCCATGTGACGATGGAATAGTTCCTAAGCACGAGGGAAGAGTTAATGATCTGGAGGAAGAAGCTGTAAAAGAAAGAAGATATAAACTATTACTCTCACAATTCTATAATGCTTTGAATTAAAAAAGGAATCTTACAACAGAAATAATAATTTTACATTATTACAAATAACCTTTGGGTCAAATGCAACATGTTAATTTTATTATTCTCGGTTAATTTTATTATTCTCGGTTACTTGATAAAATCACAATTTATTAAGTGAATAAGTGAGATCCCACCTTTGGGTATAGATCAGCACGTATTCACAAAACATCTTTAATGTGTTTTATCCAATCTTCAAATAATCGAAAGATAAACTCCTTTGGGTCGATTATCTATCCTTTAAGTGAAGTTGCAATTTAAGTGTCATTTATGGTATCTCTAATTCAATATTTAAGATATGAGTGTCATCATAACTGGGCCACTTTGGTGACAACCTAGTTAACTCATATTTCAAATTGAAATCTATGACACTAATTTATTCATCAAACATTCATGCATGTAACAAATTATAACTCAAACAACATTAATCATGTAAACAATAAGCAGAAAATATGAATTTAAATGAGTTAAACATGCATAAAACCTTATGATATTATCATTGAACCATTGGATAGGGAATTAAATTAAAAAATATGGTAGATCTCATTAAAAGGAACATAACAAAAGAAACGGATCGAAAATATGATATCATGTGCGTCCGTAATGATCAAAATAAGATTTCCATCGTTCATTTTTCTTTGATCTGGCCTTGATCTGATCATAATTAAATGATCCAGTTCTATCAGAATGATTATTGCATTTTTGATATATCAAATGGACGGTTCTGATCGGAACGGATCAATTTTATAATGACCAAATTATTCAGAAAACATATAATTATCAACATAATAATACTTTATTCAAATCAGGCTAAGCCAGTGGGTCGGATCAGACCCAGGTCATAAATCGACCTGTTCAGTCCAGTCAGGTTTGACAGGTTGGGCTGGGTCGGAACCGACCTATTAGATAACTGGAAGCCCAACTCTGCTAGGTTCAGATTAGGTCGGGTCAAGTCACGTCGGACTTGACCTGCCATTAATATATTCAGTTATGTTGGGCTGGGCCAGGTCAGTTTACTCGGGTCAGGCTGAAACTTGAATCCGAGGCCCAATCTACTTTAATTCTAGTTGAACCGAGTCAGTTGGGTCGGGCCTGACCGGCAAACCGAAACTGCAAGTCTGACCTGCAAGTCGGGTCGGATCCAAATCAGGTTTGCAATATCTGGCCTGCATAAGGTCCGGGTCGTTAACAGCGGGTCTTGCCTACACTGGGTTGACCCATCTTAAAACCCACACCTGTATATAATTTGGGTTAGTCTTCCAGGTCATCAACCTGACCCGAAACCGGCCCGGGATTATTCATCGTCTCCTTCAACAGAGACGGTGAATAGTCAGGGTCCACAGACACGCCGGCAGGGTGGCGGACGGCGGCTGGGGTCCGGCGCGAGGCCGGCGACGGCAGCGGCAGGGACTGCCGGCCCTTTCCCGTCGCCGGCCGGTGACCACAAAATTTTTTTCTTTTTCTGCAGCGCTGTGCAGGCTGCCTATAGCGCTACGTAGCTGCGTAGCCTGCGCAGCGACTGCACGCCGCTGCAGCCAGTAATGGCTGTCGTCTCAGGCGACGTCAACCTCTTTTTTTTTTTATGTCACTACTTTGTTTTGTCTGTTCTGAAAACCGAAAACAGAGGTTCCATTTTTCTTCACTTTTAATCCGTCCAACACAAATACCAGAAGCTCTGATACCAATTGTTAGCCAAAATGGCCCATTCTAGGAACTTTGAACGAATTAGATTTGCACACCAATGGTATAATTAAACGTAAATGGGTCTCCAAAATTTTAGGGCATACCTGAATCCATCACTAAAGGAGACGGAACGGGTGTCAAAATGGGTCTTACAACTCCCTCAGCCTTCTCTTGATATCAGCAACTCGATGGTAATGCCAAGCTCTATCTTTTGAGTCAGTATGTGTGTATATAAGTGAAGATGAGGGAGTTCCCTGGCTTTTATAGCCATCTGACCATCACCGATGACTGCAACGCTCCTCTGTCATTATGGAGCATTGCTGCAATGCATTCATGGACATTCATCATGGGAAAAACTAAAAAACGTTATGCATGGCAGTGAATGGCAATGAAGGGGAGAAGAGAATCGTTACAGCAATAGGCGGTGGTCATTTGGACCACCACCCTCATCTTCCAACACAATATCCAAGAAACACTAGGGACCTCCATTTTTTAAGCTGTGACACCAAGAATATGGTCATATGTGCCAAACAAGTCAAGCGCAAAATGACCAACAATGAACCATGTGTATGGCATTCCAATAGCAACAAGCCCAACTCTATGAAAGAGTTTTTTTTTTTTTTTAAATATCCATTGAATCTAATAGTTCTCAAAGAAAAAATGGCAAGTCTTTGGCATAATGTACTATTTAGATCATGCAAATATTGCTTATAAGAGTGCATAAAAAATGGCGTGATTGAATTTTTTGTTTAGATCTCTCAAAAAAATTGGGGATCTAAAATTTTGAAATTCTCACCCTAATATCTTGGGTGTTCTAAGAATGATCAGTGGTTCAAATCTAACTGCAGATCCATAAAGAAACATTAAAAAAAAAAGGTTCATAAAATTTATATAAGAGGGTTTTGAATTTCCTCACCACAATCACTTACGAATTGATCTCGATGTAAATAAAGCTGCAAATGTTATAATACTGTTGGTGGAAAAGCTCTCTCGAAAACCGTATGTTTTTGTGTGGAAAGGTGTTACACCAAATGCTAGAAAATTTGGGGCTTGCATACCTTCTTTGCTACAAAATGTGCTCTGAAGGATCCTCATTTTTATGAGAAGCCCATTTTAAGAAGTAACTAGAGTACTTATCTTAATAGAATCGTCAATGATGAAGTGAAAGACCACACCTCTCTATTTTCACTCTCATTTCCAAAAGGCAAAATTCATGCATTCAGTAAATTAATTAGTTCTTGAAAAGCATAACTATGCATGCGCAAAGTAAAAACATCTAAACTAATCAAAGGATCATAGCCTTCCTACCTTTGATAAAATGAATTAGTTGTTTCACTTTACAAGCAAAGTCTTTGGCCAAAATGGAGCCTATAAACCTTTGATTGAAATCATAGGGGCAGAACTAAGAAGGCATATGGCCCTTGTGGAAGTTTGAGAAAGTCACAGCAAAAGTTGTGTTCGGCGGGGGGGGGGGGGGGGGGGGGGGGGGGGGGGGTTCGCGTGGGGCAGAGGGAGGGTGTCCCAAGTATGTATGTGATTTCTAAATTGCAAATAATCACACAATATGTATATGCAACGGAAATTAAATTAAGCAAAACAAGCATAAACCACAAGATGAAACACAAATTTTTAACGTAGAAAGCCCCAATGGAAAAAAAATCATGAATCCAACAAGGATCAACCATCAAGTAATAACAAACAGTTATAAGATATACTCACACCCTTTTTGTAGCCTAAAGATTGAGTTCTTCTTGCCTAACTATTTCTGTCACATGACTCTCCTTCGCCATGTACTGCTCTCCACTTGATCAACTCATACTTTAAACACTCAATGTCACACCCCTATTCCGGGAATTAGGGATTAGAGTGGGCCCTCAGGGTGTGAATATGTAATCCTGTAGTAATACATGCCATGTGAAGATATGCACAAATTACTACAAGGGAGATTCCACAAGAATGTGTGAGGTAAGACTAACAACACTAGATTAAATTTAACATAAAGCGAACACCTGTGAAATGCATTTATAATGATTACAAGCAAAACATAGAAGAGTGTATCATACCATCATATATAATAACTTAAGTCTTGTAGTTAAACATTTCTCATCACCAACATAAACACAAAATTCTTAACAAGTCTTAGATACAACATATAATTCAAGCATCTCCATACACAAAACCAACATAGCTAGCCCAACATAACTACTTGACGCATTCCGGAAGATGACTAGTAGAATAAGTCGTCATCATTCCACGCTTCATACCCCTAGGTACCGTTAGGGCACTGTCACGCCCCGATCTCGGGAATTTGGGGATTTGAGTGGGCCCCCAGAGCATGGATACGTAATCCCATATAAATCCGTGTGCTGAAGAGTTGTTCACGAATTCCTACAAGGGAGATTTCATAGGAACGTGTGAGGTATGCCAACACACGTAGGAATGTAACTCATCATAAGCGAATTCCTGTGAAATACTCAATAATAATCAAGAGCAAGTCAAAAGAACATATCCGTTGTCATTCATAGATAAACATATAGATATATGTATATAGCAGCGCTCAAAGTTCCAATTATATTTCGTACAATTCGACATTTACTTAAAGGAGTTAAGTACATAAGGACCAAAAAGTGACCGTAACATCTCCAAACTGACGCACTCCATAGGATGACTAATAAAAGACATCGTCATCCTTCCATTCATCTATACCCCGAGGTACCGTTGGGGCACTCTCCTGGGGCACGTCAACACCCGAGTTGGGACCGGGTTCTGTACCTGCAATACCAAGGGTAACACTGTTAACACGATAGTTAAGCAATTACTGAGGCATATGAAGCAAGTAATACAATACGTATCAATTGAACTTAACAGTATACACTGATTTAAAGAGAGCAATGGTAAATTAATAGACATATAGTGCATTAGTGGCAATGAATGAGGTATTATGATCAAAACATACTACGTACTGATTGGCAACCACGATACTCTATTCTCCCAAAAGGGAGCATACATATGGGTCGCTAGGGGATCAAGCTAGCTTCCCGAGAAGCGTCGACAACTCCTCCATAAACTACTACAGTAGTGACATACATATACCCAAAGGGCACGAGCTAAGTGGTGCCGACTCGGAATCAATCATACTAGTCATAACATGCATAAGGAATAGTCAAACATGGAAGCAACGAATAATTAAATGAAACACATGTATATGGGCTATAAAAGCCCGAACCTCGGCTATACCCATGGCTAGCAAGCATACACTCAGTAGAGGCTCTGGCTTGTTAGACACGCACTCATTAAAAGCTCAAGTCTGAATTGACTCAGGGCTTGCTAGAGAAAGTGAATCCGATAACGAGTCATGTCAAGGTAATATATCATAGCAATATGAATGCATTCAGATTAAGTATCCCAGAACCACTATCCACCCTATATTATGTAACCCATGATCCCCAAGGACATTCAACACAATGCACTCATAAGACGTCCAGTGTTATTGTGTTACCGCATCTTGGTATCACCTCATATGCATACAAGACACCCCTTTCTTATGCCAACATCCATGACTTGCCATTAGGAGACCATCCAGAAATATTTCCTTCTCTCCAACATGTAATTATCATTAGTCCAATGTAGTGGTATGGAAGGTGCCAACGCTAAGGCCATACAAAATCATCGAAGGTTCTTAACACCCGATATTTACTGGGTTCTTACGGCTTAGCCATGTACAATGCTACGGCTTAGCCAAGTGGTTCATGGCCCTTTTTAAATTTCAGGCGCATTTACGACTTAACTGTATATTGGCCTACAGCTTAGCCGTGCTAAGCCTACGGCTAAGTTATTGTGAGGTTACGGCTTAGCCGTAGTAGGTTTCATGGTGCAGCCATGGGTAAGCCGCAAAAGGAGTTGGGTTTCTCGAGCTCTCTGGAAAGCTCGCCGTAGGAAGACCTACGACTCAGGTACGGGCTGGCCACGGCTTAGCCGTAGTGAAATTCATGGTGTAGCTGTGGATAAGCTGTAGTACAAAACCGAGTTTTGTTGCTTTCTAGACTTTGAGCCGTAAACACTCACGGCTTAGCTGTAGCTTCACCGTAAACTTCAGAAACTAAAGTCAGTCTGTAGCTTAGTTTCAGTACGTGCTCCATACAGAACTAACTTGCAGGACAATTCTATGGCTCAATTGGAGGGTCCTTGAGAGTGTTCTATACTCACACACCCTCCTATTTCCTTCTCGTCATTCTAACTCAATTCATATCCCATGTGCGCACAAGTAACAGTGGAAATGGACTACAATTAAGGAATTACAGAAACTAACTCGATGGTCACTGACTTCATCACACATGCAATGCATATGAACTCAAGTACTTGCCTTTTACTAGTGTTAGCCTCTCAAACTCTTTCCTTGCTGTGTGCTCAGAGGAAAATCTCTAAATTGGAATGGGCTCTTTACAAGTAAAACATGCAATGGAGAATGAGGCTTAAATTCACATGCATGTCATGTAGTTGAGTCCTTATGACTTTAATTAATCCAAAATGGATGAAATAAAGGTAGACCTTCACCTTATACAACTGTAGCTTGGAAAATGAAATACTCTCAGAGAGAAATGTACAGGGAAAAGGGAAGGGAATGAAGGAGAAAGAGAAGAAAAGTTCCCACCCTTGCATGCAAGACCTTCCCAAGCCTAGGTGCTCTCCAGACGTTGAAGGGAAGATGGAAAGGCTAAGAAGAGAGAATAGCTTTAGTAACAAGGAAGGGAACAAAGGAAGAGACGTTGAGCCTCTTTTAAACATAATTTTCCTATAGTTGGCATGCAAGCCCGAGCTTTCTATAAAATTACAATTTAGGCCAAATGGACCTCAATCAGCCCAGGACGAGTTCGGCTCGAATCGAGCCCAACATGAATGATTATCTACATGAGAATGTGCACGCGATGCAACTATGGAGGCGCCCATATGGTGCAGGAACAATTTACAAGGCCCGCAACTACGTAAGTGGTGTTCCACTCTACCCGATTACCTCCCCACGACCCAAACCTTAATAGTTTTGTGTTGGATTATCCGTAAGAAGACTGAAATTAATATAAACAAGATTAATTAACGTAGATTAAGATTAGTGGGATTCGGGATCTTATAGGCACCCTCTGGGGACGCGTCAACCTTCATGTTGGGATTTGATTCTGTGCCTGTAACACCAAGGGTATCACTGTTAACACCACGGTTAAGCAAATGTAGAGATATAGAAAACTAGCATACTATATCAAATGAATTAAGACATATATATAGATTAAAGAATGCAATAACGTAAACTAGGCATATTGTGCATCAGTAATCATAAGTAACGAATCATAAATAAGATATCATACATACTAGTTGGCAACCACGAAGCTCTATTCTCCCAAAAGAGAACATATCATTTAGAGAAAGCGTGCATATGGGTCGCTAGGGGATCAGACTAGCTTCCCGAGGAGCGCCCACAACTCCTCCGTAGACTACTGTAACAGTGAAATAAAGATACCCAAACTGGTCCCGTCAAACCTAATAAGGACACAAGCTAAGTAGTGCCGACAATGTATCAAGACTGACTCGAATTCACATCTTTCCTACATTACAGTTGTACTTATCACATCATATATATGGGAGTTTGGTCTTGAGATAACATTCATTCGTAGAAATCGGAATTTAACAATTAATGCATACTGAATTGAGCAACATCATGTTGAGGGCATGGTTTTCTAACAATATGAATGCATTTAAATTGAGAAGGTATCAAGGAAATTTACATACCAACCCTATCTACTAGATGATCCATGAACCCAATGTCATTCAACACGATGTATCCATAAGACGTCCGGTGTCGTTGTGCTACCAATTTTTGGCGTTACATTGTGTACGTAAAAGACACCTCTTCTTATGCCAACACCCATGACGTGACATCGAGAATTCATTCGAAAATCGAATGGGATAAGTGATAGCTCTATACTCGTCCTCTTTAACATTTGATCACCATTAGGCTCATTTAATTGGAGAGAATGTGCCATCACTAAGGCCCTACAAGGTCATTGGGAATCCCTCATATCCTAAGTTCACAGTGTTCTTACTACTTAGCCATATACATGTTACGGCTTAGCCAAGTGACTCAGGTTTTCTCCCTAATTTCATACCCATTTATGGTTCAACTATATGTTGACCTACGGCTTAGCCGTGCTAAGCCTACGACTAGGGTTACAGCTTGGTATGGCTTAGTTGTAGTACATTCCATGGTGTAGCCGTGGGTAAGCTGTAGAAGGAAGTGGGAATTTCAGGCTCTCGGGAAAGCTTGTCATAAAAATGGCTTACGGCTTGGTCATGGGAGGGGTACAGCTTAGCCGTAGTTCATTCCACTATGCAGCCGTGGGTAAGCCGTAGTACGAAATTGGGTTTTAGTACTCTCAGGACTTTGAGCCGTATACACTTACGGCTTAGTTGTAGCTTCGCCGTAAGCTTCAAAAATTCTAAAATTGACTCTAAAACTCAATTTCAGTACAGAATTCTGAATATAGAGGGTCGTAGTAAGTTCTTATGGATTCAAAATATCCCTAAGAGTTATTCAATATTAACACAACACTGCCATTTCACATTCATACCCTAATTCATTCAATTCTACATATGTATACACTTAAAACAAAAAGGAAGGAGCTTTAACTTGAGATTAGAATGATAAATTGTAAACACACATGCAGCATCATATGTACTCTACTACTTGCTTTTTTCACAGTGCTTGCCCCTACTAACTGTTCCTTGATGTGTGGTTAAGGAAAGCTTCAACAAGAGAATGGGTTCTCTACATAAAAGACATGCAAAAGGATAAATCTAAAGTGGAATGCATGCATGATGTATGATTGAGTCTCCTTGACTCTATTGAATCCAAATAAGTGAAATGGGGGTAGAGTTTTACCTTAAGGAGGTTATAGCTTGAAGAAGAAGATGCTTCCAAGGAGAAAGATGCATGAGGGAGGAAGAAGATGAGGAATGGAGGCTCCTACTAATGCATGCAAGGCTTCAAATCCTTGTTTGCAGCTTCACAAGTAGAGGGAGGTGAAGAATAGTAGAGAGGAGCAGTGGTTTCAACGTACATAGATGGAGAATGAGAAGGAACATTGAGTTTCATTCTTTTAAATGGAATTTCCTGCTGTTACATACAAGTCCAAGTTTTTGGGATATTTACAATCTAGGTCACATGGCCTCAATTGGGCCAAGATGAGTCTGAATCAAGTCGGGCCAACATAAAAGATGATCTACATGAAAAATTACACGAGTTGCAACTAATGAGGTGTCCATATGATGCAAAAGCAAATTACAAAAGGGTCCTTAACTACCTAGGTAAGGTTCGAACCCGACCCAACTACCTATCCATGACCCAAGCTTAAAGGGGTTGAGTTAAATTAGTCTAAATTCATTTTAATTAATGTAAAACAAGATTAATTAATATAAATCAAGGTTAGTAAGGATCAGGACCTTACATCTTTCCGTATTACAGATCATTCGGTCCTCCGAATGCAACGTTCCTCAGGTAGGAGCTCTGGATATTTTTTCCAAATTTGATCTTTAAGCTCCCAAGTAGCATCTTCTTGTCTATGATGCTCCCATAGAACCTTAACCCATTTGATCGTCTGAGTACGTAGTACTTGATCTTTAGTGTCAATGACATGAAGGGGTCTTTCTTCATAGCTCGCATCAGCTTAACTTCAATGTCATTTAATTCAGAAACATGTGAAGGATCTGGGAGGTACTTCCTAAGCATCGATACATGGAATACGTTATGAGCTTCCATGAGTTGAGGTGGTAGCTCCAACCTATAAGTGATGAGTCTTTAGAAATGCATATTTTCATGTACATTTTGACCCATTTTAAGGACTTATTGACTTAGAAGAGCCTCATTTAGTGTGATATTATGGTTTCAAGCATTTTAAATTCATTATAGTGCATTTCTGCATAAATTGCTTAAAAATCACACTTTTTGCATAAATTCATGAAACCTGTTATTTTTGGAGAGTCTATTTTTGGAAAGTTTTGTGAAAATATTTTTTCTCATGAAATAAATTGAGTTTTCATCATCATTAGTTCATTCACATAAAATCATGAAAAATGGTGTGCATTTTCATTGTCATTTTATAAGAAATGGGCCTGCATTCATGCATTTGTGATGTTAGGGGTAAATTTGTCTTTTCACATGAATTCACATTTGTTTTGTAGGAAATTCATTATATGGGTCCCATTTTTAAAGAATTGATGCAAGGAATTGATTTTCAAGAGAAAGGAGAGAAGAATTGAAGAGAAAAAAAAAGTGGAAGAAAATTGCAAAAAGTCAGCTTCATGGTCCCACACATATATGCACATGTGTGAGGTACACTTGTAAAACATCCAAGATGGGGTCCATTTATTTGTTGCACATTTTGAAGAGATTTTAAAGAGAATTTGAAGAATATCTCATCAAAGACGGACAAGGAAAGCCACATAAGAGTTCTTCTTGGAGAAAGAGAAGATTTAATTGAAAAAAAAATTGAAAAAATATCCAAGCAAGTATTCCACGTCCAAAAAAGGATTTTGGATCAGATATTGGTTGAGAAACTAAAGGAAAAAATCAAGGGAGAATTATCTAGAAGATCTTTTCAAGTTTAGAGCCAACAAGGAGAACTTTTCAAAAAAAGAAAGTTGACAATACAAAGAGATAAAAGGGGAAGTTATACACCTCATGTGGGCCAAGTTTGATTCCAAGAGAGGATTCTTATTCTTAAATTATCTCTCAAAAGATCTCAATGCAAGGTGGTACATACAAAAAAAGAAAGAAGCATCCAAAAGGGACGTCCAAACAAGCAAGCAAGGAAAGAAAAGAAAAAAAATAGAAAAAAAATCCCAAAAGATATCTCACGCCCAAGATATTATTTGGCACCCTTTTTTTCTTTTTTTTATTATTTTTAAGATTTTAGAGTTTGAGAAGGAGTAGGACTTGAAAAATTATAAATAGAACACCCCTCTCTCATATTTTTCATGGAAGAATTACCCACCTCCGACCTCTAGATTTCTACACTCCACCTCTCCCTTTCTTGTTCTCTACATCTCAAGTCATCAAAGAGGCTTAACCCTAAAGCCACACCACCAACCTTGAGGTGTCAACTAGAAGGAGGAATTCTCATCTATTTTAGTATGTAATTATTTGCTTTTTATTTTCAATCTTTTGTAAAACAATTTCATGCTAGTAAAATTTGTTTCTTTTCAATTTTTCTTGTCTTTGATTTTGTGTTGTTCATAATTTTAGTCTTGTTTGTAATTGGGTTAATTTTCATTCTTGTTTAAATATTGGAATAGAATTGGAATCACAACTAGTAATCCGTCTTAGTAACATTTTTATTATACTTTGTCTCTTTGGATACATTATATGTTTAGAGGCAATGCAAGATAGAGTTAAAGAAGTTTGAGTGAAAAAATATTAGAGGTCAATTCTGAAATTTATTTCTACATTGAATGAAAATTTGTTATTCTCACTTGGATTGACGACCCAAGATGAAGAATAAGACCCTAAGATAACACTTCTAATCTTTTTTAGCGCAAATTGAGGTAAGAAATTGAAAGAGCAATCTACCTCCTTTGACTTCCTATTATTACTGTCTTTGATTTCAGTTGTTTACTACCTTTGACTTCCTGTTATTACCGCTTTTGACTTCCTGCACTTTTATTTTATTTTCTCTACTTTTGTTATTTTTCTTGTTATGTTCATGTTGTTTTTAAGTTTTGTTTTTGCATAGTTTGATGGTTGGATTAGAATTCATTGCATATATTTTCATATCGTAAGAATTTTTTGAATATTTAAGTTGATGAAAAATAAGCCTTCAGATCTGAATTGAATGAAGAAATTTGGACTTAATACACAGACAGCATAACTTAAAACAGTTTCAGCAAACTGCAGAAATAGTTTTTGACAAAAAAGTTCAAAGTGGGTAGACCAGTCAAATCATAATATTTTTCTTTGAAACTTGGGAAAATTAAAGTTTAGTATGTGGTCTTCCATTCCGCAGAATTTCAGATCAAAATAATTTCAGAAGGTTTGTGAACCAGAGGCTTAAACTTTGCCAATCAGTCAACTTGGATTAGAATTTTTGCACAAAATTTTGCAAAGTTATCATGTTCACGCATTCGTAACTTTTTCGTTTTAGATCCTTTTTCATTTCCATTTTTTTTTGTTAGTTTCTTGCATTAGTAGAGCATAATTTCCAGCCATCAAACTTAGATTTAAGATGCATTAGAATAGTTCAAATCATGCATAAAATTTGCATCAGCATACTAGTTTTTCATACTTAGAAATTTTCAGCAGCTCATGGCATGCGTTGCATTAGTAATTTTACTAACTTTCTAATTTTAAATTTGTTTCTAGTTTTATGTTTTTGATTTTTTTAGTTAATCTCCAAAATTAAAGATCTTTCTAAACTTATTTTAATTGAAGATTTTAAATTGGAAAGTTTACTAGTTTTGGAAATTCTAACTTATGAAAGCTTTTAACTTTTGTTTATTTAGTTTCTAACATTGTTTAGTTTAGTTAGTTTCTAATTTAGTTTTTATTTTTGGAATTTCTAACATGTGTTTTGTTTTGCAGTGATTTTAGTTTTATTTAGGATTTTTAGATTTAGGCTTTTAGTTTTAGGAAAGTTTCATTTTATTTTATTGTAATTAATTTAATTTTGTAAAGTAGGAATGATGGTTGTAATTTTTAGCTTTTAGCCTAGTTTTAGATTTTTAATTATGACAGATACAAGTTGAAAAAGGAACCTTAAAATACATAGCTTCCTGTGGATTTGACCCTGTACTTAGCTTCCTGTGGATTTGACCCTGTACTTATCAGGATATTACTACATCGATGTTCTACACTTGGAACTCACGATCAATAAGCCAAATCTCCAACTTTGCTCTGTATCTCAGAAGGCCCTACAAACGCGGAGCTAACTTGCCCTTCTGTCCAAACCTGATAATACCTATCATTAGAAAAACCTTCAAGAAGACCTTGTCTCCTACTTGGAATTCAAGGGGTCTATGGCAGTTGTCTACATAACTCTTCTGGCAAGATTGCGCAACCTTCAATCTGTCTTGCACCTTGCGCACCTTTTCTGCCGTATCCGCAATTAGAGAAGGTCCATGAAAACTTCTAATTCCTACTTCTTCTCAACATACCGGTGTACGGCACTTACAACCATGCAGAGCTTCAAATGGAGCCATCCCGATGCTCGTGTGATAACTATTGTTGTACACAAATTCACATAAGGAGAAGTGTTCATCCCACTCCTTCCTAAAGTCCAACACACTAGCTCATAGCATATCTTCCAGAGTTGTATCATCCGTTCCGATTGCCATCGGTCTGTGGATGATAAGCAGTGCTAAAATTAAGTTTGGTACCCATGGATTTCTAGAAAGACTATTAAAAAGAAGACACAAACCTACTATCTCAGTCAGATACAACTGAAACTGAAGTACCGTGTAGCCGCACAATCTCATCAATGAAGATTTTAGCCATCTCATGAAATTTCATCCCTTTCCTAATGGGAATAAAGTGGGCTGACTTCGTTAATCGATCGACAATCACCCATACAACATCATGATGTTTGTTTGTCCAGGGCAGCCCTGAAACAAAATCCATCATTAGATTCTCCCATTTCCACTTTAGAATCTGTAAGGGATGTAGCAAACCAGGAGGCTTTCTATATTCAGCCCTTATGTGTTGACAAGTAAGACACCTTGCTATAAAGCTTGCAATGTCTTGCTACATGTTATTTCAATAAAACCTGCCATGTAAATTTTGGTACTCCCACGGTGCATGAAATATTTAGCGTGATGTGCTTCGGTCATAATTGCTTCCTTCAAATTTTGATTTTGGACCGCTAGAATACACAGCCTGTCTCTAAAGTATAATACACCATCCATTATCCTAAAATTTGGCTAATGTGATATGTGTCGCGAATTTTAACAAATTCTGGGTTTCAAACTATCTCTCTTTAATTTGCGATATTAAGGTGGGCTCAGAGATGGACATAGCCACAACATGACCTTGTCATCCACAAATTTGACTTCTATAACCAGATCCTGGAATTCTTCTACTAGAGTCCATTCACCACGCATGGCTGCCATCTTAACAATTGATTTCCTACTTAGAGCATCAGCCACTACGTTTCCCTTTCCTGGAAAATATTTGATTAGAAAATCATAGTCCTTAATAAATTCTAGCCATCTACGCTGTCTCATGTTAAGATCATACTGAGAGAATAAATACTAGAGACTAAGATGATCACTATGGACTTTAAATCTCTCCCTATACAAATAGTGTCCCATAACTTCAAGCCGATGACAACAGTAGCCAACTCTAAGTCATGTGTGGCATAATTCTTTTCATGTTCCCTTAATTGACGATATCCATATGCTATCACCTTTCTGTTCTACATTAATACACAACCCAACCCAATTCTTGAAGCATCAGTATATATAACAAATCCATCACTACTTTCCAGTAGAGATAAGATTGGGGCTAAGGCTAGTTTCTCCTTAAGGAGTTGGAAACTCGACTCACATTCAGCCGACCAAACAAAATGTTCGTTCTTTCGAGTCAATTTTGTGAAGGATGCAACTATTCTAGAAAAGTCCTTTACAAAGCTTCGGTAGTATCCCGCCAAACCGACAAAACTTCTAACCTCTGTTACGGTTTTAGGACTCTACCAACTAGTTATTGCCTCGATCTTAGCTGGGTCTACCACGAGCCCATCTTTCGAAATTATATGTCCCAGGAAAGCAACTTGTTCTAACCAAAATTTGCACTTGTCCAGTTTAGCATATGGTCGGTGCTCCCTCAACAATTGCAAGGAAATCCTCAAATGTTTAGCATATTCTGCTCAAGTCTTGGAATACACCAATACATCATCAATAAAAATTACTACAAACCAATCAAGATAGGGTGAAAAGTTCTTGTTCATCAAAGCCATAAATACAGCTAGTCATTAGTTAACGCAAAAGGCATCACTAAGAATTCATAGTGCCCATATCTTGTCTTGAAAGTGGTTTTAGATGTATCTTGATCTCTAACCTGCAACTGATGATATCCAAACCTCAGATTGATCTTTGAGAAGTGCATTGCACCCTGTAATTGATCAAACAATTCATCAATTCTAGGCAGTGGATACTTGTTTTTTATTATCACCTGACTCAACTACCTGTAATCAATACACATTCTGCGGGTGCCATCCTTCTTCTTCACAAATAAAATTGGGGCTCCCCATGGTGATTTGCTAGGACGAATAAACCCCTTATCCAATAACTCACGTAACTCTGCGGATGTCATTCTATACGGAGCCTTAGAAATTGGGGCTTTACCGGGTACTAGTTCTATAGTAAAGTCTACTTCCCTAATCAGAGGAAGACCAGGCATTTCGTCGGTGAATACATCTAGAAACTCACAAACCACTGGTATCTCATCTAGCTTCTTAGGTGGTTTCTTCTCAACAATGAAGGCAATATACCCCATTAATCTTCAACTTCTGAACCTTCAGTTTCTTAATCTTCATATCTTTATATCTTCTCCTGAATTGCTTATTTTCGCCTTTTTTTCCATAATTGACAAAGGTAATAATGTCAACATACAACATATCATCAATCAAGATCCAGCAATAACTCTCCCGTAATTATATCTTCGTAATAGCACTAGGGGCATGCATGTAATCTTCTTGATCAGGGGCTTAGAGTCTTTAGTACCAACACTTGCAAATTAGGAACTTTCAACACAATGTGTACCAAATCAGTAGGCAATTCAAACTTTTTCACCCAGATGGCTCTCGTTTTGACTTTCGGTGGAGCTAAGTTCTTCCTCCACTACTTATTTTTTGGTAAAGCTATTAGCTTATTGCAATGGGGACACATGTGCCCTTTAATTCCACAATGATAACATGTGGGTGTGACTTTATGACATGACACATTCTTCTTCTTTTAGCTACTCACCACATGATTTGTGCATGTAGTATGTGGAGTAGTAGGTGCCATAGAATTTAAAGTAAAACTTTTAACACAAACAGACTTACCTTTAGCCTTTCAAGCAGATGCACCTTTATCATAACCTACATGCATGAGTCATTAGGACTTTTCTTATTACTCCAGACGTCTTCAAAAATTAAAGAACCAATTTTTATCTTGTTCAAACAAGCCTTTATAGATTTTAACTCAGACAATACAATCTTCAATTTACAATTCAAATCTTTTTTTTTTTTTCAGCTTAGCAAGATCTAATCTCTTTTTTAAGAGACTCCAACTCTTTTACATGAAGCTCAAAGTCATCATACAAGGAGTCATATTTTGCATTTATTGAACTTTTTTGCTCTTCAGGAGTTTAAGCTTTGCATGTATATCCATTAATTCAACCTTGAAAGATATAATCTGATCTTCGAAAGCCTTCCACTTGTGTGCAATCTTATTCCCAAACTTGGTTAGCGTGACACACTCTTCATATAATGTTTTGTACTTCACCTTCCAATCTGCCTCTTTTTTAAACACCTTATCATTGTCACTATCAAAACCATAGTCAGAAGAACCATGTGAAGATCTAGCCATGAAAGCCATAACTTGCCATTGACTATGTTAGACTTATCAGGCCTAGGCATTTCTTCCTCTTTAACAAAAGAATCATCATCCGAGGTCAAATCAAAAGCTTTTTTCTTTGACTTCATTTTTAGATTTCCACAGTTACGTGCGAGATGACCATAGCCTTGGCACTCAAGGCATTTAAATCCTTTTAAATCTTTTTCTCAGATTTGGAGTTCTTACTCCCCTTCACAAATCTTTTGATTTTCTTCATAAACAAAACAACCACTTGGGGATCAATTTCCTTAGAATCAGAATCCAAATCTCTCTCAAATTTCTTTCTTGATTCTTTGGCAACTTTCAAAGAAATACCCTTATTTAGAATTTTCCTTATTCAAATGGTCTACTTCGAATGTCTGAAGATTTCCAACCAGTTGGTTTACCTTGAGGGTGTCAAGATTCTTGTCTTCTTCAATTGCATTAACCTTTAAATGAAACGTTGCAATTAGATACCTCATAATCTTTTTGACAACTTTAGTTTCTAAGATTTTATCACCCAAATTGAAAATAGAATTGACAATATCATTTAGTTTAGTGTAAAATTCATCAAAGGTCTCATCATCTTCCATTATAAGGGTTTCAAAGTCTTTATTCAATCTTTGTAGCTTGAAAGTTTAGGATTCAAACCCTAGTGGGGGCGGGGGGTGAATAGGGCGAGTCTAAAAGATTAATCCAATTATAACCAATCTTAAATTTTCTTCTTACAAATTAAGCACAAGTTATGTTTATAGAAATATAAAGGTGGAAGCATACATTTTAAACATTCACCATGAAAGAAATAGCACTCACCACAATATGATAATTTATAGTGGTTCAGCCAAAGTACTTACATCCACTTATGGCTAGTGTCTCTACACACCACCAGCATTTTACTAATCAAATGCTTTTCAAGGCTAAGCAATAACCTTTACAATAAATGCGTTTTTAGGATAGACAATAACCTTTAATCAAATACTTTTCAAGGCTGAGCAATAAGCTTCAATGAAATGCTTTTTTAGGTTGAGCAATAACCCTTACAATCAAATGTTTTTCAAGGCTAAGTAGTAACCTTTAATCAAATGCTTTTATAGGCTAAGCAATAACCTTTACAATCACACGCTTTTGAAGGTTAAGGAATAACCTTTACAATAAGTTTTCTTTTTAGAATGTGTCTAAGATACACAATAAAAGATACATTTGAAGTGCATGAGTGAGCCTCTAAAATAGGCAAATATAAAAGTTATAGTTCAATCAATAACACACCAAAAACATAGATGCAAAGATTGTGGTCCAATGAGTGTGTGTATGAAAACTATCTTAAACCAATATGAAATTGATAGCTCATGTAAAAATAGGCCAAAAAGATTGAAAATAAACTAGAGCTTGATCTGGCTTTCAAAATATGTGAAATCAAGAAATCATGTGGTTGAGACAATATGTCAAACACATGGCCTATATAAGTGTCAACTTAATTGAAGATTAAAAAACAAAGCACTTTAAGTTTTTCAAAGTTTGAAAAGCATGGCATATGTTAAAGGAGCATTGTTGAATACAAAACATACTACAGATCAAAGATGATTTTCATGTGATGGATTCAAGAATATGAGATTTAATAAGCAAGGAAAAATGCTATGAAAGATATCAAAAGTTATATCTAAGAATTATTGAAACCAAAACACAAATTAGATTTGAAAATGACTTTTATGTGATGGAATCAAATCAACAAAAACTCAACCAAGCATATAAATCATGCTATGAAAGAAATCAAAAGTTATAACAAAGCATGACAACTTCATAAATGAAGATTTAAATTTAGCTTCGTGCGAATCAATTTAAAATCCTTGGTTTAGCTTTTCATCTCATTCTCTAGGCTCCTTTAGCTCAAACCATCTTCTTTACACTTTTTCTCCACAAAAAAATCACTCTCTAAAGTCATTTGCATGAACGTGGAATATATAGAAAAAGTTTCAATGGTCATCTCAATGGCTAGTTTGACTACAGGAAGTTAATCAACTTTTACAAGAGGTTAACTAACTTTCACAGGTAATTTAACCAACAAGTGACCACTAGGTGACCGACATTCATATTTCGAAAGTTGTTGCCCTCGGGAAAAGTGACTACAAATGGGTGGCAGTTAACCGATAATTCCCATATGTCAAACTTAAATTGGGCATCAAAAAAGGAATTGAACTTTATGAAAATCACACCTAGATTTATGCTTAAAGTATTTTGAAAGTTCTTTTTCAAAGCATGAACCTAAGATGCGTAAAAGGATATGATAATGAAATCAACCAATATGCATGGTAAATTCAAATTTGAAAGTTAAAAACATGCATGAAAATCAAGCTTAAAGCATGAAAGCATATATAATCAAATTGCAACACTACAAAATCCTTAACACAACCTAGCTTGCTTCACAGTACCTATACCGTCATGCACAGTTTATAAGATAACGTATGCTTCTTTTATAATTTTGAGTGTAGAAATCCTACAAAACTTTTTAGCAAACACTCCATTGTAAAGACTATTTATAGCCTTATTATTGCAATTGGAGGTATACTTCTCATCTTTAGTCCATTGAGCTTTTGGTATTGGAACAATTTGCCTATTAGCAGTAATAGTGGGTTTGATATAACCTTCCTCAATGAAATCCTAGACATCATCATCAATCAACTTAAGAAAGCCAATCATCCTCATTTTCCAATATGCATAATTAGTACCATTAAGTAGAGGAGGCCTAGTAGTTAATGTGCCTTATTGATTAAGTCCCATTCTAGAAATTACAATGGATCAAACTCAGTAACTTTGTGCAACCCGCTCTGATACCACTTGAAAGGTTTTTTTTTTTTTTTTTTGAGTGTGTGGGTTGGGGGGGGGGGGGGGGGGGGGTGTTCCCAAGTATATATGTGACTTTTAGATTACAAACAAAAACTTAATCGTGAATCCCAAAAGCAAAACCACAATGTAGTAATAAAAACTAGGGAGACCAGGTCGATCCTTAGGGAGCAATGTATTTTAAGGTTTCTTTCCAAGTTGTACCTACCCTAATTAAAACTAAAACTATCCTAATTCAAAAAATAACAAATTACAACCATCCTACTTTAATTAAAAGAATTAATTGCAAACCAAATGAAGAAAACTTCCTAATCTAGAAAATTTTAATCTAGAATTTCCCAAAAAAAACTAAAGTTGCTACAAAACTGAAATACAAATTAGAACTTCCAATTATAATAGCTTACTAAAAATAAAACTAATGACTAAATAAGATTAAGTTAGAAACAAATCACCAGTAAATCTAAGTTAAGGTCAAACAATGTTAGAAACAATCTAAAACAATAAAAAAAAACTAGAAACTAATTTAAACTAGAAAGTTAGTAAAGTTCATAATGCAATGTATGCCATGATATGTTGAAAAATTCCCATGAAATGTTGAAAAATTCTAAGTATGGAAAACTAGTATGTTGTGAAATTTTCGTGCATGATTTGACCTAATCTAATGCATCCTAAATCTAAGATTAATGACTAAAATTCAAACTAAACTAATGTAGGAAACTAACAAAAAATAGAAACAAAAATGGATTTAAAATAAAAAAGTTATGTGTCACGCCCTAAAATCTGAGATTCTTGGGATCCTCAAATCCCGAGGCATGACAGGTCCACAACAACTAAATTAAATAATTTCTAAACTTTATTAATTAAATCCAAACGAGTTCATATAACCAATATCCTACATCAATCCATAGAACAAATTCAAAGTGAATGAAACTATTAATAATAATAATAAACATCCTAAAGGTAAATAAATCCCTAATCAAATCTTCAAATATGTAGTTCCGCAGCTCTTCACACAATCCCGATTCCCACAAAGCAAGTTAGATTTCCTTGGGTTCTGGCTCAACCTCGAGACCTGTGGGTGAAAAATATGAGTGAGTAAAACTCAACAAGTAATATAAACCATAGAACCTAACAAAACAGATAACAATCAAAGAAATCAAATCTAAAGCCACGGTTTTTGAACAAATTTTCAAAGAGCGAAATATAACAATCTCAAAAGTAATAGTATCGATAGTAAGATTAGATTAGATACAAATTCACAAAAATTGGATTTAAGTAGAATTTATACAAAATGGAGGAAATAAGCAAGATAATCCAACCATTAATCAAAACATCACAAATTAGGAGCAACATCCTAAAACCAAACTGAGATAAGGCATCTCCACAATAAACAAAATAACAAAGTGTGCTCGCCAAAGTTAAGCCTGCGCCAAGCACAAGGTACTCACCAGGTACAAGCCATTTCATATCCAAAGTAGCACGAAGCCTGAGATTTCGGTAATCTCCAAAATAAAGTGGGCTAGCTGCAGACTAGAAATATTGCACAAAAGGGTCCCAATCCCAATCTCATACCCAAAAGGGGCTAAAATCCGCGTGTGAGCGTCCCCACGGTGCGTTGCCTATACTTTAGAGAATGCCTTAAGAATACATGTATCAAATTTGAAATTCAAAGCCTTTTCAATCACAAGATAGCAAATGGTCGAAATTATACTTGAATATCATATTACCAAGGTCTCTCACATTTTTCAACATTTCAGATTCACTGATAACTAATAATCAACAATAAATGTTTTTCAAAAATCCATTGAGCATAATGGTGGCAAGGAAACAAGATCAAGTTTGATGTAAGTAATATATATAAGCATATCAAAGGAATAACATATTTTAAGAATCTAGGATTATTTCAGTAGTTTACAATCTCATGCAATTAAATAAAAAAGAGGCAAGGCTTGAAAACTCTATGGCTAAGGAACCATGGTAAGACTACTTGCCTTGATTGTCAGCGATCGAAGAATTTGGCTTAACCTATTCTGGAAGTTCGGTGTAAGTTCCTGTTAAGATAGGAGATTATAGATTCATATGCAAACGACCAAATCAGATTAAATAATCCCTAGGAAAATAAATGGGTTTGAGTCGTGTCAATGAACGGGGTTGATGGTTTCAATTCGGCCATGGAACATTAGTGTATGGGTTGTGATTCAGGTTCATATGCAAATAATAGACTGAATTTAGGTGCGAGTTGTGTATAGTGGGTCTAGACATATGACATGGGCTAGATTATTTAGTCATGCAGGTGGGTTAAGTACATGTGGATTGCATAAGTAGGCTATGTGATGAGTCAACACATGTTGATTTGGGCCCAATTATAAAACTAAATCAAGTGGGCCTGAGTGTTTTGAATAATGTATGTGTATTAAGTGGGCCAGGGACAATGGGTCAAATAGGTTGTATCTTTGGGCCTGGGCCTAGGCCTGAGTTTTGGGAAGGACCTGTTTCAATGTATTTCTAAGTTGGGCCCAGGTTACTAAGTCATACCAGCGGCCCAAATGACTTAACTTAGTCATAAATGTGAGGATGGTGGTTAACTAAATGGGTTGGCTCGGTTCAGTTCCATAGTTAAGTTGGGCTCGGTTTGGCAAATGAGTCCCACGTTAGATAGCGTAATTAGTTGGGTTGACAGAGAAAACAGGAGAAACAGAAGAAGAAGAAAGAAAGGGAGTAGAAAATGGGTGCAGAGAGTGCAGGTGGATTCGGCCATGAGCAGGTAAAGAAGAAAAAGGAAAGCAATAAGAAAGGGAAACAGAAGACCGGAGTGAAGAGAAGTGGACCAGTTGACGGAAGAGGGAGAAGAAAGAAGATGGAACAATGAAGAAGAAAAGAAAATGGGAAGTCCATGGTGCAGTTCATTATCTTGGCAACGATGGAGGTGCTGTATATTCCAAGAGAGAAGAGAAACAGCAAGGGGAAGAAGAAAGAAGAAGGAGATGCAATGCTGGAAAGGAGAAAAGAAAAACAAGGAAAAGAAGGGAAGAAGACAAGTTGCATAGAAAGAAAGAAAAACTGAAGGAGAAGAAGAAGGACAGGGAAGGAAGGAAAGGAAGCAGAATAAAGGAAAATAAAGATGATGTAGATGAACCAGGTTCAGTTGCAAAGAAGAAGAAAGAAAAGAAAAATGGAGGAGAAGAAGAAGTCAGCAGAGGAGGAAGAAAGAAAGAAAGAAAAGGAAACAGAAAGAACAGAAACGAAAAGAAGAAAATACAGGGAAGAAAGAGAGAAGAGGGGAGGAACGGCCAAGAGAGAAAGAAGAAGAAACAAGAAGAAAAGGGAAATGGGTTCACCGGTTTCTGGACTGGGCTCTCAGTCAGGAAAAGAGAGAGGAAAAGAAGAAAAAAAAATAAAACAGAGAAAGAAACAAGGAGAAGAAGATGCAGTGCCGCACTGGGTTCAGTTCCAGAGAAAGAATAGAGGGAGCAGAACGGGAAGAAAGAGAGAAGCAAAGAGAGAGAAAACGAAGACGGAGATGGGCTGCAAACAGAGAACAGAGGAAGAAAACAGAAAAGAAAAGAAAATTGCATGGAGAAGAAACGATGCAGTGAAGAAAGAGAAGAAACGAAAAGGAAAAAAAAAGCAGAGGAAGAAGAAAAAAACAGGAACTGGAGTACTTGTTCCTACGTGGGCTTTAGGTTGCAGAGAACAGAGAAGGAGAAAGAGACGAAAACTGGAAGAGAGAAGATGAAGATGGGTCGAGTTCAGTCAGTTAGAAACAGAGAGAGAGAGAGGAGAAGAAAAGCGTGAAATAGGAAGAAGAAGAAGATGCCCGGTGGAGACGGTGCTGCCATAGACGAAGGGAAGGAAGGAGAAGACAAAGAAGAAGAAAAGATGAGAAGCAATAGCCGCAGAGAATGTAGGACCGAGGGAAGCAGAACACAGAATGGGAAGATAAGAGAGAGAGAAAGTAAAGAAAACAAGGGAGGAGATGAAGAAACGGCCCAGAATGGAAAAAGAAAACGATGCAGAAGAAAGGAGAAAAAGAGAAGAGGGTAATGCGTGGAGGTGATGATGAAGTGGATCTGGTCAGATGGGCTAGTGGTCGATGGGTTGGGCATGTTTCGGTGTGGGCAAGGTCCATGATGATGATAATGGCAGATGAAGATGATGAGTTCTAATCCAGCCATGCAATATGAAGAATATGGGACTAACCTATTATAGTTACTTGCAAAAGGAAGAGAAAAAAAAGATGAGAGAGCCTTACCTTATGTGGAAGGAGAAACTCTTCACGGGGGGGGGGGGGGGGGGGGGGTGGGGAGCCTTTTACGTAGGTAGGTTTTAAGGGAGGGAGAGTAGTTTTATTTATAGGAAGAAGTAATCAAAGTTTCAAGTTTCAAAAGAAGTTCAGTCAAGACAATCTAGAGGTTTAATTCAAATAAAGTTTCAAATGTTTAAACACATCTCTAAAATTTTTTAACTCTAGTGACTTAAGGGACCCATAGAGTAACTAATAACTTAAAATCTTAAAAAAAATAATAATAACAATCACTCGTGGGGCTCATCATAGAATAAATCAAGGGTTAGAATTAATTCTATTTAAAAATAAAAATCTGGGTCACTACATTATGGATGCATGTACATGACAAATTTGTAAACTTTTGCGCAGAAATTCTGATCCGAGTTGACTGATTGGCAAGTTTAAGCCTTTGGTTAACCAACTTCTTGAAATTATTTAACCTGAAATCCTGGAGAATGAAAGACTATATACTAAACTTTAATTTTTCCAAGTTTCAAAAAAAAATTATGATTTAACTGGTCTACCCACTTTGTACTTTTTACCAAAAAACTATTTTTGCAATTCACTGAAAAGCGCTGAGTCGTGCTTATATGCTAAGTCTGAATTTTAGCAATGCTTTTTTAAATCTTAATCTTTTTTCTTCTCTTTCAATTTTGTAAATTGGATTTTCCAGCAACATTATCATGTAAGGAACTCCGCCATATGGTAATACATGCAATGATTACTAATCCAACAATCAAACTATGCAAAAAGATAACATGAAAATAATAAAAACATGACAAGAAAAATAATAAAGGTGCAAGAATTTAAATGCATTGTATAAGAAAATTAAATGCGTGGACTGCATAAAAGTAAATGTATCTAAATGTATGGAAATTGAAATGAAAATAAATGTGTGGCAAGTGTTTTCTTTTCTTTCAAAAATATTTTCTAAGCAGGTTCATAATTTGAATTGTGCTCTTAGGGCCTTTGGGTCATCAATCTAAACATTAACAAGTAACAAAACATAAATCAAGCACCAATCACCCAAGCACAAGAAAGAAAATTGAAAAGAGAAAGCAACACGCTTACTAATATATAATGTTCTTATATAAAAGAAGTAATGAATTAAACACAACAAACAATTAACATACTAAAATGAAAGCCTCTTCTAGATGAAAAACCCAAGGGTGTAGTGTGATTTCTGAGCCAAATCTTCTTAAGGACATTAATGGAGAAAAAGAGATTTGAAGAAGATGAATTGTAGTAGTAATTCTAAAGAAAGGTAGTCTAACTTCCCATGAAGAGTATGAGATACCTAAGGGTGTCTTTTTATAGGATTCTGGCCACCCTAATTCTCCTTTTAAATTTGATTTTCTCTCATTGGATCCAATTTTGTAGGATTAGACCCTAATTTGTTTGGTTAGTCTCCTCTTTGCTTTTCTCTCATTTATTTATCTTTAGGCACTTGTCATCTTTCCATTCTTAACAAATTCTCATTTGGCTCTTCATGGAGGCTCTTCATGGATTTTCTTTGATTTTTTTGAATTATCTTTAAAATAATCTTGGAACTTTGTGCAAAGAAAGTGAACCACATCATCTTTGGATGTCCAACACATGTATGAGTACACACATATAAATGTGTGAGACCTAGTTTACTAAGTTTCTACAAGAAAAAGTGAATTATCATTTATAATAATAATTTTGATCAAAGCCACAATCTCACCAATATAGGCCCATTCCTTATGAAATGAATGCATGAATGACATCATTGTGCATGATTTTCTTGAATTAACAAATATCATCATCATCGTTATGATCAGAGTTTTATCCCAACTATGTTGGGGACGGCTACATAAATTTTGTTTCTCCATTCCATTCTGTTTTGAGCCAAGTCCTTTGATAAGTTAAACTTCTTCAAATCTAAATCAATGACCTCCATCAATGTTTTTTTCGGCCTACCCCTACCTCTTGATGGGCCATCCACCAGTATAGCTAAAATTTTTCTCACTGGTGCCAGTACTGGCTTACGCTCAACATGCCTAAACCATCTTAAATGGGTTTCTCTAATTTTATCCCCTATTGGTGCTACCCCTAAATGCTCTCGAAAGTGCTCATTTCTAATTTTATCTTTTCTAGTTTTACCATACATCCACCTAAGCATTCTCATTTCCGCTACAACCATCTTATGAACATGTATCTTCTTAATTGGTCAACATTCTGTGCCATATGTCATAGCTAGTCTAACAACTGTCCTGTAAAACTTTCCTTTCAATTTCATTGGCATTCGTCTGTCACAAAGCATTACAAAAGCTAGTATCTACTTCAGTCATCTACCTTTTATCCTATGCTCTACATCTTCGTCAATCTCCCAATCCTTACTAATCATCGAGCCTAGGTACCGAAAAAAATCTCTACGTGGTATCTCACGGGTTTTAATTTTGACAATGGTTTTAACACTTTGTATATGTTTATTGAAGTTGCAATCCATATATTCTGTCTTTGTACGACTTATTTTAAAGCCTTTAAATTCTAATGCCCCCCGCCATCACTTAAGTTTTGCATTTACACCATCTCTTGATTCATCCACCAATACTATATCATTAGCAAATAACATACACCATGGTACTTCTTCTTGAACATGTATAGTTAACTCATCCATAACTAATGCAAAGAGATAAAGGCTTAAGGTCAGTCCCTGATGTAAACCTATAGTCATGAGGAATCCACCTGTTTCTCCACCTGTGGTTCTCATATTTGTTACTGCTCCTTCATATACATCCTTAAGATTTTCAATGTAACCTCTAGAGATATTCCTTTTTTTTTTAAAACCCACCAAATTAAATTCCTCGGTACCTTATCATAGGCTTTTTCCAAACCAATAAAGACCATGTGTAGATTTTTCCTCTTTGCTCTATATTTTTTCATTAATTGCCTAAATGAAAAGATAGCTTCCATAATTGATCTCCATAGCATAAAACCAAATTGATTTTCAGAGATCTTGGTCTTCCGTCTCAGTCTTTGCTCCATTATTCTCTCCCATAACTTCATAGTAGGACTCATAAGTTTAATCTCTCGATAGTTGGTACAATTTTGTATATTTCCCTCATTCTTATAAATAGGTACTACAATGCTTCTTCTCCATTCATTCGGCATTTTCTTTGTCATAAGTATCTTATTGAATAGTCAACATAACCAAATTACGCCAACCTCTTCTAAGCATTTTCATACCTCTATCAGAATACCATCTGAGCCTGTTGCATTTCCTATCTTCATTCGCTTCAATGCTTCCTTCACTTTCATCCCTCTAATTCTACGGAGAAAAGTATGCTCTAGTGATGAAGTATCCTCCTTAACTCTTGTATCACCCAAATGTTCTTCATTTAAAAGTTTGCTAAAATATTCCTTCCACCTTTATTTAATATTGTTGTCTTTCACCAGAATATTTTGCTCATTGTCCTTGATACATTTGACATGATATAAATCCCTACTTTTCTTTTCTTTTATTTTTGCAAGCTTAAAAATATCCTTTTCTCCTTCTCTTGTTCCCAACCTATTATAGAGGTCATCGTATGTTTTGAACTTTGCATTACTTACTACTTTCTTAGCTTCTTTCTTTGTCTTCTTATATAGCTCAAAATTTTTCATACTCTTATTCTCTTGCCAAACTTTGTAGTAATATCTTTTATGTCGAATAACTTTCTGAACCTCCACACTTCACCACCATGTTTCTTTATTAATATGTCGGTTTCCTTTTGATTCTCCAGGTACCTCCTTTACAATATTCCTAATACAATTAGCTATTTGATTCTATATTACTGTAGTTTCTCCTTCAATATTCAATTTTTCCTTCTTAATCAATTTATCCTTAAATATATTTGCTCTTTCCCCCTTCAAAACTCTCCACCTTTTTTAGGGTCCATTTTGTTTACTACCGCTCTCTTTTTACTTCTAATGCAAATATCTAAACTTCCGAGCTTATGTTGTGTAGTCAAACTCTTTCCTGAGATAACCTTGCAATCTTTTCAAGCCAATCGATCCTATTTTTTAACTAGGAAAAAGTCTATCTGACTCCTATTACTCCCACTTTTATAGGTAATTAAATGCTTATCTCTCTTTTTAAAGTAAGTATTTGCTACTACAAGATCAAATGCCACTACAAAGTCTAATATAGTATTTCCGAATTCATTTTTTCTCCAAATCCTAGCCCCCCATGCACTCTCTCATATCCTTTATTATCTCTTCCTATATGTCCCTTTAAATCTCCTCCAAGGAAAATCTTATCACTATTTGGGATTTCTCGCATTAAATCATCCATCTCCTCCCAAAATTGTCTTTTCACACTTTCCTCTAGTCCTACTTAGGGAGCATATGCACTAATGATATGAATTATGTCTTTCTCTAGTACTAGTTTAATTGCTATAATTCTATCACCAAACCTCTTTACCCTCATAATTTTCTCTTTCAAATCCTTATCTACAACTATACCCACTCCATTTCTTGTATTACTCTTTCCTATAGAGAAAATCTTATACCCATCTGTGAGCTCCTTAGCTTCATTCCCTTTCTACCTTTCTCCGGTATACAAGCCACACTAATTCTTCTTTTTTTTCATTACCTCAACCAACTCCATACTCTTACCTGTCAAGGTTTCTATATTCCAAGTAGCAAGTCCAATTTTTCTATTCTTCCTCTTCTTCTCATGGACTAACTTCTTTAATCGCACTAGCCCAGAGTCATGCAGTACCCTTTGTACACTTTTACTGCAGCTAGGAAACGCTGCAATGCGTTGCTTAAAGCAGGGAATGCCCTAACCTTATTGCGAAATATTATTATCTCAGAATTTATATTTGGGTTTGTGACAAAGTTTTACGCTGGGTGTCAACCTACTTAACGCAACCCTCTTCCTTTACCCGGGCTTGGGACCAGCAGCAAAAACTAGTGGAGTTTTTCTTGAATTAACAAATGATGATGAAAAATTGAATCATTTCATAAGAAAACCAATTTTGCTAAAACTTTTCAAAATAAAATTCTAAATATAGCAAGTTTCATGAATGTAAGCAAAAATGATAATCTTTGAGCAAATTATGCATAAATGCACTACAATGATGTATAAATACACAAAACCATAATTTCATAATAAATGAGGCTCTTTTAAATAAATAAGTTCTTCAAATGGTTAAAAATGTACATGAAAATATGCATTTTTAAGGACTTATCACCACTTCAAAGGTTTTTGGAAGGGGATCCCAAGTATGTATGTGATTTCTAAATTGCAAACAATCAAACAATATGTATATATAGTGGAAATTAAATCAAGCAAACACAAGCATACACACCACAAGAAGACACACAAATTTTTAACATAAAAAACCCCAACGAGTTAAAGACATAAATCCAACAAGAATCAACTATCAAGCAATAACAAATAGTTACACTATATACTTACACCCTTTTGCACCCTAAGGATTGAGTTCTTCTTGTGCAACTCCTTCTGCCACACAATTCTCCTTCGTCGCATATTGCTCTCTGCTTGATCAACTTATACTTTCAACACTCAAGATTGCCTCAAAACGTCTATAAAAGATGTAAAAGCAACAGCTCTATAAAACAAAGCTTCAGCGCTTCAACTCTCCAATAAAAGGTTTAGAGAAGAAAGGTAATCTCCAATGAGTGATCTCCACTTAGAATAATGAGTTCTGTTTGTTAGGGTTGAAAGATGAACGTTTTAAATAACCCATAATTCATGCCTCATAAGTATAACCCTTGTCAGCTTACTAATTAATCCTGGAATAAGGTGGAAATAATTCCGCATCAGATCAATAGGAATTTTTTTATCGCTCAATCGATCGAAAATCAATTGAATGACCATCCGATTGATTGATTTGTGCTTCTGTCTTAAATCTGGTCAATCGAGCACCCTTTTCTTTGTTTTTCTGATTTCTTCACTTCAGCTTTTCCTGGCATCACGATTTATAGTCCATCTAAAAGAAATATAAAAACAAATTAATGGACCCAAAGTTTTGTTTAACCCATAAACTAACCAAAATACAAAAGTCCGAACAAAGGAGACCAGCAAAAAAGGAGTGTTGATCTTGGGGTCAGTTGTTCGTATATATCCACCATGGAAATGGTGCATAAATAATCCCATTTTCATACCTCAATTTTCACAATAGTGTTTTGAAAAAACATTTTTACACCTCTAGAAGAAAGAGGCGTACTTACTTTTTTCACAGAGAGTGTAATTTTCACTCATAAGGCCCATCAAAAAGATTTTTGTAAAGTCCTATGGTCCCTTAATTTATGATCTGAACCATCCATCTTCTTTCGATGGCCAAGAATGGTTAAGAGGCCAAATATCTTGTCTTGATTCCTCATAAATTTCAAGAGACTTATTAACAAAAGTTCCATCTGTGGGCCCAATTCACTAGTAGCTCAATCAACGAGGCACCTGCCTTTCACAGGAACAACCAGGATTCAATCTTCAACTAAAGTGCAAATGATAAGGGAATTGTCTATATATGGGTGTGTGAGTACTCAATTACCTTAAAAAAGATAAATAAATAAATAAATTATGAAACAATCCAAATTGTTGAATTGAGTTTTTGCATTTCTATGGACCATCAATTCATGATTCAAACTGTTCATCTTCTATATATGGTAAAAACAACTAAGAAAGAAAATATAATTTCTTAACTCTTTAACGATTTTGACAAATTTATAAAAAGATTCCACCAAGTGCAAATGCATATAGAACCACTGGATGTACCAAAATTCATATGTTAAAATGGCGATTATGAATGTGTTTCATGTGTGACTCATTTGAATATAAAACACATTCAGTATACCATTTATTTATGTGAATCATTAATGCGAATCATTAATGCATACAAGCAATTGTAGCTGGAATTTACTTGATTAATGATCATGTAAAATGAACATTAAGACAACTGGTGCTAGCTTTAGCTCTTCTTCGTTTTTTCAAAGCACCGCATGATACGGTTTTAACAATCCGGTCAAGATATTCTTAGGACTTTCAGATTCCATAACATGCGGTTAAGAGTGGACTGTGAGAACGCTAATGGGGTGAATGAGAAAAATATTGTTAAGACCCTAGCTTCCTTGAGCATTGATCTGATTATATGGAAAAAAAATGATAAGAAAAGTGGAGCATGTTATCAGGTCTAATAAAGCTGACCTGGAATCTACTAGATCCTAAATCCCCTCAGAGAATAGTATTATTCAAGAATTGGAACTAAGCACTAAACTTGTTGAATACTTAGCCAAAGAGGAAGATCTTTGGGGACAGAAATCTAGTAAGTTATGCACTCTAGTGCTGTCAATAGAAAGAGAAGGAACAAAATTGTCAAAATAAAATATAATGCTGGGAATTGGTTGAATAATAGGGAAGATATGGGTTCTGAAATCTGCAATTACTTAAAGGCATCATGTCATCAGCTGGCCCGATGGATTTGAGCTTTATTAAAGAACTGATAAGGCCGGTTGTATCGCATGATGAGAATACCAATTTGATAGCTGTCCCTTCTGAAAGATGAACTCAGAGGTGTGGTGCTTAACTCAGCCTCTTTAAAATGCCCGGGCCGTGATGGGTGTCCAGCTAAATTCTGTCACCATATGTGGGATGTTGTAGGTGGTGACATTATTAATATTTTCATTAAAAACAAATTTGTCTCGGGTAAACTTAACAGAACATTCATAGTGCTGATACCAAAGAAAAGCCAAGTCACCAATGTGAACAATTTCAGACCAATAAGCTTATGCAATGTTGTATCAAGATTATCTCTAAGATCATTGCTAATAGGTTCAAAGATGTTCTTCCTAATATTATTATAAGTCCCTCACAAAGTGATTTCTTAAAAGGAAGACTGATTAGCGACAATTATGTTGTAGCTCACAAGGTAATCCACTCTTTCAAAGCCAAGAAAGAAGGTAAATCTATGGGTCTTAAACTTGATATGACTAAAGCGTATGACTGAATGGATTGAGACTTTTTAATTGAGACCCGCGATGCATTTGGTTTTAACAATAAGTTTATTTAGCTTAGTAAGGAATTCATTTCTTCTATCTCCTACTCTAATTTGTTGAATGGGTCCCTTTGGAAATTTCCACACTTCTAAAGGGTTTAGACAAGGTGACCCACTTTCCCCATACCTATTTATCTTGGGGGCTGCAATTTTAGCTCATATGCTCAATAAAACTGAAGCGGTGGGCGTTATTCAGTGTGCTAGAGTTGCTAGAAATGTCTCAAGTATTTCATTTTTTTTTATTGCAGATGACAATTTCGTCTTTGTAATGCTAGAATCAAAGAAGCTAGGAAAGTAAAAAGCTTATTGGAGGATTACTGTGATATCTCAGGCCAACTTGTTAATTTTCAAAATTTTGCAGTCTATTTTAGCAGAGGAGCTTGCCATAAAATAGTTAAATATATTACTTCTATCCTAGTTATGAAAATTAAAGAGTGAGGGATAAAGAAAATTTCATACTATAAAATGGGAAGAATTATGCTTGCCTATTTTCAAAGGGGGATTAGAACTAAGAGATACCAGAAGTAATAATCTAACCCTTCTAGCTAAAACTTGTTGGAGATTTTGCGCAATGAGGACATGCTATGCTCAAGAATTCTTGGGGCTAAATATTGTGCCAGAGGTGACCTTTGGAAAGCAAGATTCAGAAAAGGCAACTCCTGGATTTGGAAGAGGTTTGTTGAGCGAGTTGAGTTCATAAATGAAAAGGTTGGATGGATAATTAAAAATATATATATCTGTATGGAAGTGTAATTGGATCCCTTACAAAAGTGGTTTAAGAAAGCCTTTTTCTTCTATGAATAACCCTAACCTCAAAGTTAAAGATCTTTGGAGTATGGATAAAAAATGGAATACTAATGCTCTACAATATTATTTTAACAACCCTGATGATGCTAAAGATTTTGGTAAAATTTTTATTTCTAGATTCTTTGCTAAGGATGAAAGAGCTTGTCCTTTTTCAAAAAATGGCCAACTGACAACAAAATTAGCTTATAGATTGATTTGCACAAGATATGATACTAACCATTCCTCAATGGTAAATTAGGAAGCCTCATGGAGATTTCCTCTTCCTCGAAAAAATTTATTGTTTGGGTAGAAATGCCTTAGAAATGCTATTCTAGTAAAAGCTATTATTAAATATAAGATTAACTATGTAAATGTTAAATGATATCCCTTATGTGAAAAGGAGGAGGGCACAGTTGTGCATGCTTTCATGCATAGTGACTTTGCTAAAATGTGTTGGTTTGGTTCAAAATGGGGACTTTGCTTTGATTCATTGCATTCTATGGATCTAATTGAATGGTGGAAGGATTCTTGTGAGCATGGCTACATGCTCCCTCTCCCTTTAGGGAATTGTCACTAAAAAATATGGATATAAAAGAATGTCCCAGGTTTGGATTTCTAGATTGCAGTTCAAAATATATGCAGCAGAAAAATAAAAGAACTAGCAAATAAATCAATTACACCATAAGAAAAAGGCACACAGGTTTTTACGTGGAAAACCCAATTTGGGAAAAAGCACGAGTCATCCTCGAACTAACAAAAACGAAGCACTAATGATAAGCAATTACAAGATATACTCACAGATCGTTTCCTAGTTGCAACTCAACCTAAGGACTTGAGTTCTTCTTATCGACTACTCGCCGCTCACTCCTCTCTGCACTTGAAACAACTACCTTGAATTTGCAAGGTGAATGAACTTTCTACAAGAAAAGTCAAACTTCTGCAAAGAAGTAGAAGCAAAAATCTCTAGAACTCAAAGTTTGAGCACAATCTCTCCAATGGCTACTCTAAAGACTCTTCAATAGCTGTTCTAAAGAAGAAAGATATCTCTAATGTGTATTCTCAACTTAGAATAGAGAGATAGATGTCTTAAAGTTGAGAGAAACACCCTTTTTATAACCCACAATTCGTGCCATAGGGTTATAATCCTTGCAAAATAGAAACTGGTAATTTTGGCACAAACAGGAAATAATTCCATATGTGAAAGTGGGTTTCTACTCATTGGGTGCTCCAGCCAGCTGAATGAGCACTTGAGTGCACTAGTTTTTACCTGGAAACTTTGCTTTGGGTGCTCAAGCACAGGTGCATGGGTGCTCAAGCGCGTATGTAAATTATGCACTTTTCTGCGAATTTCCCATGGCCGTAACTTTTTCATTTTAGCTCCGATTGACACAATTTTGAAACCTACGGATATCTACTCGAAAAGAGTTTTCCAATGATAGGTAGCTTGCTCCAATCCGAAACTTAATTTATGAGATATGACCTTTTTAATCCATATTAACCTTAGAAAATCTCTTCAAAATACTCTTATTTGTGTTCTTTCTTCAAGTTTTTTTACTTTAGTGCATCCAGTGACTTATACTATAGTTCATTCTAAAAGGAATGAAAAATTACAACTCATTGGATCCAAAGTTTTGTCCAACCCATAAATTAGCCAACACACAAATATCCCAACAGGATTATTTCCACGTAGTGGACTATATGAAAAGCTAGGAATGACTTTATTCATAGAGGTCATTCTCTAGATCTATCAAAGATCACTGGACTTGTCCATAAGACTATTGAGGATTCTACATGTTATCCTAAGGACCTCCCCTTAAGGGAATGTGGAAAACGTTCCATAGTCCCTTATGTGATTTCTATCAAAGAAGATATTGTAATCTTCTCTAATGCAGCCTATTAAGGCTAATGTTGAGTATACCTCCTTTGGTTTTTTGATGATGTTAAATATGGTTATTGTTGATGCAAATGTTGTTGAGGGGCCTAAAATCGTCTCTTCGACAGAGGCCGAAGTGTGGGCGGTTTTAACAATGTTGTAGAAATCAAGAAAGAATGGTTTTATCGGGATTCATGTTTTGTCAGATTCTCATGAAGTTGTGAAAGCATTGAAGGGAGACTATAAGTAGGCTACATATTGTATTATTTTAGATAGTAAAGCTTTATCTACTTTTTTTAGTTTTGTAGACTATGTATGTTCCAAGGACCCTAAATGGCCAAGCTCATAGACTTGCCAAGTTTAATTTGTTTCTTTGTTGGGTAGGATTTAGGTTGGGATTGGCCTCTTCTATCCTTTTGGTGGGGGCATTAAGTTGTTTTGTCTCCCTTATTTCTTTTTGGTTGTTAGTTTGTTTTAATGAAATTTCTTTTCTAAAAAAAAATCCAACGAAGGTGATACTTGAGTCATGCATTATCATCAGTCATAACGCTTTCATATCTCTATGCACCATTGTGTCAAGCGGGTAGGGCCTGTTGTAATGGTCCAAACCATGACTAAAATGGTTAGGCTCCACTTGGATCCGAAGCATGTGGGCCAGATTTGGACAACCTTTGGCTTGCCTTACCTCAATTTATTGCTGAATTAGTTCATTGGGTTGGTCAATATTTAGATTTAGGATAAAGGTATTTTGGTAACAATACTGGGGCTTTCTTGGAGTATATGTAAATTTTTTGTTGAAATAATTTGTAACCTTAAACACAGAGAGATAATGGAGAACATGAGGAAAGTCTTTTTTCTTTTTTATGAACATAGGCAATCTTGCTGAATTACGTAAATCTTTATATATGATTTTCTTCTTCTTATGTGATTTGTTTGATTGTCACTATCTTTTACTCTTACTCACACGCACACAATATCTACCCTAGTTATAATTGTTGCTAAAGATAGAGAGGGATGAGGACACCCTAAAATTTGCTTCTTGGTCATTTCGCCATGGTACAAAGACAATGGTGGGAAGTGTAAAATGACACCCAAATCGCTAGATAAAAGCAATTTCAATACATTAGACCATCCCTATATTAAAATCAAGGGAAAACCTCTTATAAGCACTCAGTGCTCATGATAAGATAAGCATCATGTGTCAAAACACTAGTAAGGCTCAACTTATAAACCATCCAAGTGGACCATAATACAAGTACCCTCCATGATAGTTACCAATACCAAGTTTGGCACCTATCTAAATTGATTGGACCGTTGGATTGGATTGCACTTATTTTGGATGGTGAAAACTTGTTGGCCATTGATCAAGTGCTTATGATGATGATTTGAGCCTCCATCACCATGGAAGGATTCATGTTGGGGAGATCTTTCAATCCCCCTCGGCTCCCCCCAGTCTTATCCCCAAGTGGACTAGAAAGTGGTGCTCACCTCGGTATAGGGCAAAGGGTTGTAAATGGGTCGGTTCCAGTCCAAGTCTATGATGGACCTAGAATCGGAACTGTTAGTGAGATGATGGACCCAAAACCAGATTTGGTTCAAAACCAGTTTCCTAGATCATCATCATCAAAGCCTTATCCCAATCATGTTGGGGTCGGCTACATGAATTCTATTTCTCCATTCCGTTTTATTTTGAGCTAAATCTTTCGATAAGTGCAACTTCTTTAAATCTGAATTAATGACTTCCATCCATGTTTTCTTCGGCCTACCCCTACCTCTTGATGGACCCTCCACCTGTATATCCAAACTTTTTCTCACTGGTGCCATTACTGGCCTACGCTCAACATGCCCAAACCATCTTAAACGAGTTTCTTTAATCTTATCTCCTATTGGTGCTACCTCTAAATGTTCTCTAAAGCGCTCATTTCTAATTTTATCTTTCCTAGTTTTACCACACATCCACCTAAGCATTCTCATTTCCGCTACATCCATCTTATGAATATGTGTCTCCTTAATTGGCCAATATTCTGCTCCATATGTCATAGCTGGTCTAACCACTGTCCTGTAAAATTTTCCCTTCAACTTTGTTGGCATTTGTTTATCACAAAGTACTCCCGAAGCTAGTCTCCACTTCAGCCATCCAGTTCTTATCCTATGCTCCACATCTTCGTCAATCTCCCCATCCTTACTAATCATCGAGCCTAGGTACCGAAAAGAATCTTTACGTGGTATCTCATGGGTTTCAATTTTGACAGTGGTTTCAACACTTTGTATATGTCCACTGAAATTGCAATCTATATATTCTGTCTTTGTACGACTTATTTTAAAGCCTCTAGATTCTAATGTCCTCTGTCATCTCTCAAGCTTTGCATTTACACCCTCTTTTAATTCATCCACCAATACTATATCATCTGCGAACAACATACACTATGGTACTTCTTCTTGAATATGCACAATTAACTCATCCATAATTAATGCAAAGAGATAAGGGCTTAAGGATGATCCCTGATGTAAGCCTATAGTCACGGGAAATCCGTCCGTTTCTCCACATATGGTTTTCACATTTGTTATTGCACCTTCGTACATATCCTTCAAAATTTCAATGTAACCTCTTGGGACATTCCTTTTCTTTAAAACCCACCAAATTAAATTCCTCGGTACCCTATCATAGGCTTTTTCCAAATTGATAAAGACCATATGTAGATTTTTCCTCTTTGCTCGGTATTTTTCCATTAATTGCCTAAGTGAAAAGATAGCTTCCATAGTTGATCTCCCTGGCATAAAACCAAATTGATTTTCTGAAATCTTAGTATTTTTTCTTAGTCTTTGCTCTATTATTCTCTCCTATAACTTCATAATATGACTCATAAGTTTAATCCCTCGATAGTTGGTACAATTTTGTATATCTTCTTTATTCTTATATATAGGTACTACAATGCTTCTTCTCTATTCATCCGGCATTTTCTTTAACCAGTTTCTTAGATCTAGAACCAAAATCGTTAAGGAGATGATGGACCCAAAACCGGAACTAGAATCATGTATGAGGCGGGTCCAAGTTTGGGTCTAGTATATAGAGAATGACTTAGAGAAAAGCTAACTCTAAAGAAAACTTTTTAAAAATTGCGGTAATATGTCAAGTCTTGGATCCACAAGTCAGAACCAAGGTGGTACCAAACTCAGAATTGTTTAGGTTACAGGTCTAAAAATAGGATTCATACCCAAATCCATTTACTTATCAAGACATAAATAAGGACCCAAATCTAATTATTAACAGGTCAAGACCTTCAAGTAATCAAAGAATTGGAGACACATTTACAAGCCTAGCAAAGGAGCTCCCCAAAATAAAAGCATGATATGACAATATATTAACTGATAAAAAAAACTTAGAAGGGAAAAAGGGTAAGAAATGCTTAGCAAGAGGGATTGTGGTGCTTTGGCACAACTCCTTACCCTAGTGGAAAGGAGTTCATGTCCTCATTGGGAGCTCAAGGGTTCAATCCTTGCCTCTTCCCCTCCTTTGGATATGTGAGTTTTGATTATCTCACATGTATGAGTTGTATTTTATTCCCTCACATGTGCTGGTCCCTATTACCTGATATATGTGAGTTGTGTCTTGTCCCAAGTGTAGGTCCCCATTACCCCACATGTGTGATTATGTCTTGTCTCCTCACATGTATGGGCCCCCATTATCCCACATGTGTGAGTTGGGTGTGTCCTCACATGTATGAGTTCCAATTACCTCATACATGTGAGTTGAGTGAGTAGTGTGAGTGTTGAATTATAATGCATCTGGTCTCAAGTACCCTTCAGCTGAGTTACAAAAATAAAAAATAAAGAACCTGCCGAGTGTCTTAATTGTCATCAAAGACCCCTTCATCAGCTTGATCGATTTGTTGGATGGCTTGGATGCAATAAATCTCTTACATTTGCAAACCCTCTCACTCTCCAGCACGCCCCATAACCTTAGTACATTCATGCCAAAAGTTCCATGAGAAGAGAAATTAGGATGGACTTTTCTTTTTTTTTTTTAATACTTGCATGTAATTCGATGGCTCTGAAAAAAGTAAAAAGAATGACAATAAAAGTTACAATAGCACATTAAAATGGTTCAAGTGCCAAGCCCACTTGGGTGACGGAGAGCTTGGATAGACGGCCCTCAATTATAGGTATATTAAAGGAATAAATATGGGCAGGTCAGCCAAGCCTGGCACGACCCAGCCCTCAAAAACGTGGGCCATGGACCTGCATGGCACTGGCCTCGGGCCAGGCCTCTGTGCCTGGGCCTTGGCAACCCAACACAAAATTTATATTAAAATATATTTATTTGTTATATAAATTAAATATAAAGCATTGATTCTGCCAGTTTCAACGTTATTTCAAATTGAAAACTCCAAAAGCTCATCGTGTCTCCTTAAATTAATATAAAAAAATTTTAAAAAACATTAAGAGGGGCATGTGTGCTGGCTGTGGGCAGCAAAGCCCAGCACAGCACAACATAAGTTGTGCCATGGGCCATGTTGGGCCAATCCCAGTCAAGCTAGGCATGGCATGCCATGGCATGGCATGGCCGTCCCAGGCACGACTGGGCCGGCCAGTCAGCGGGCCAGGCCGTGCCCCTTCAATAGATGTCTCCATCTCCTTCATATTGATCCTGCAAAAAGAAGGACCATCAAAAAGATGCCATCATGTCCCCTCATCTGATGTATAGGCTGCTATGTATATAGTGCCAAAGGCCAAATGGACGATGGTATGGGCCACAAGATCGCTGCATCTCCTCATTTCGATCCTGCAAATATGGACAATTAGAAAGAAGCATTACGTCTGCTCCTACGAAGTCTCTGTTTACGCGAGGCTGGTTCATTATGCTTAGCAAAGCTCCCATTAATCTGAAAGTGAGGGATGACATAAAAGTATGTAGTGGGAAGCAGGTCCAGCTTGAGATAAATTGAGGCTTAAAGCAAAAATATTAAATGAAGATTTCTATTTCTTAATATTATTTTAAATATTTAATTTCAAATCTGTTTTTCTTGTTTTTTTGTGATACAAAATTGCTAACTAATAAGTTTTTTAAATTCACATTTTTCTAAAATATTTATTTCTTCTATCAGTGGGACCATATGAAATTTAAAATTTTATGGTGATGGGACAGTTGGCCCCATTGATGATTGAAAACAAAAAAAATTAATAAAACAGAAATAAGATATGAAGATGTGAAAAGATAATAGTTTTTTTTAATTGAAAAGATGGTAATTGCTTTAATTACTATTATAAAGTCTTTGGGAAGAAATAAAAAGGATGGCAGCTGTCAGTTTTTTTGGAATTTAGAAAAGATGTCATTTTTATTAATTACCACTATGGGGCTTTATGTTTTTGAATTGAAGAAAAAAATAAACAAACTCTAAAAAACGTCCCCTTCAAAAAGGGGGATTCTACTGCTATCTAACTATCTAATGGAAAAGGAGAAGACCAAAAGATATCATTTATGAGGAGAAGTGTGTATTTAAATTTTAATCTATTAGTTAAGTTGGTAAAAAATAGAACGGAATGGATAAATAGAATTCATGTAGCCGACCCGAACATGGTTAGGATAAGGCTTTGATGATGATGATAATGAGTTAAGTTGGTAAAAAAGAGAGGGAGAGTCATTTAAATCTTGATGTGCCTCTAAAGAGAGAGAGAGTGTGTTGACAGTAAAAAAATCACCTAATAGAAAAAATTTTGTTTCTAGAATTGGGCACAATTATTACTGTCCAGATCACCAAATCTTGTTAAATCTACATTTTTGTCAAAAGTTAAACTCACAAATGAGTGTGGTAAAGTGGAGAGGCGTTGCATTTCAACTTGGAGGTCTTATGGTTGAATACCCTATAATATGCTTTTTATTCCACAAAGTCCAGAGGTAGACCCCACAAATTGATCAAACAAAAAGGGTCACAAGTCCAACTCAACAATATACAGGATGTGGAAGTTTTGAACTTCCCAAACGACTTCTCCACTAACTCTACACGATCATCCCATCCCATGAGCAGTTTCAAAAAAATTTGCTATAAAAGTGGAAACTTTGCAAAGAAATACCCTCAGTTAAGAGAGAGAGAGAGAGAGAGAGAGAGAGAGAGAGAGAAAACAACAGTCTCGGAAGAAAGAAAGAAAAAGAGTCTTTTGCAACTTTTCCTCTTGATGCCTCCATCATCATTTGTTTTCCTTCTTTATTCATCATCATCTCTATTAAAATGAAATGTAGACTCAGACCCTTATCAAAGAAGGAATCTGCCCTCCAATCCACTACATTTTCATTAAATGAAAAGGAGATTTGGATCGTCATTTAAAGGAATCTGGCCTCCAATCCACACCATTACATCTTGCATCTCTCTTCTTCATCTTCTCTTACATTTTTTTTAAATTAAAACAGAGATTTTAGTCCTCATTTAAAGAGGAATCTGCACTCCAACCACTCAGCCACCATCCTTTAAAAAAGGGAGATGCAAAATCCCATCACAAGGGAATTCTACCCTCCCTTCTAAAAGAAATCATGGAGACTCAGACCTTTATTCAGGGTGTCTGCCCTCCCACTGAGTTCGCTAAGCTATGAATTTGCATGGACAAACAGCCTGGTGTTGCACTACCCAATCCCGGCCCTGCTCCATATTACATTGTGACAGAGAACTGGAACGTGATTCCATGAAATTGTCACTTATGTCCTAAAGAAAAGAAAATGGGATTCTATTACAGAAGGAATCGAATGTGCCATAAAAAAGAAAATGAGTATGCATCAGTCTCTACGATTTTATTTATTTATTTATCATTATTATTATTGATGTCAACAATCAACTACAAAGTTTCAGAAGTCAATTCACTAGAATGATATCAGTTGGATTGACACCAGCAAATTACTTTACAAACGATGCAATTATGATTGACAAATGAGCCTGGGCCCACTATAGATGCAAACCTAATCTTTTTTGCTATTTTTAAGCGAAACATGAGGTCTACGTATAACAGCTTGTCAAATTCTAATCTACTTAAACAAACAGTTTAGAATTACCCATATGACAGCCTGTCAAATTCTAATCTACTTAAACAAACAGTTTCAAATTACCCAATTAAACTGTCAATTTTTATTATTTATGATATATATTATAACAATACCCCCTTTCGCGGGAGAGTGACATGTGGCACTTTACTCTTAAAGTTCCAACACTCCTAAAATTTCTCTCATTACCAATCAACTCTTCTCCCCTAAAATTTAGTCCTAAAAAATAGTTTCCTTAAAAATAGCTTTTCTACTTCATTATAAATTAATACTTTCCAATTTGCATGATTAGCAAATACATTAAAAATGGAATCGTACACTTTCAGCTCTACTATTTCAAATTAGCAGTATTATTCCCTCGGGTATACGTTCAGCAAGCTCTCTCATGAATTTTATTCTCTCCTATTTCTCTTCTCCTTCAACTTATCTCCACTTCAGGTATGCTTCATCTTCCCTCTCTCTCTTTCTTTTATATTATCCTTATATTTCCCTATACAGTAGCATGTTTATCTTTTTTCTTCAATGAAGATTTATTTATTTATTTTAATTTGTCTTTACCATTGTCACGATGAAACCCTCTGCAACTGCCTTATCTTCTTCCTTTCTTTTTCTTATTTCTTTTTTTCTTTCTTTTCTCTCTGTTTTCTTTCCTTTCCTTCTTCGACTTCTTCTTTCATATGTTCAATCGTCCCTCCCAACCAGCCATCGACCCATCTATAACATCATGCAGTACATCCACTCTCCCGTCACCACCCTCTATGACACCATGCAAAGTCGATGATGGGTGCTGGCCAGTAATAAATCCACTTGCATGGGAAAAAACCAAAAAGCCCATCTTCTCCTCCCTCCTAATGAATCCAATCTCTCCACTTTCAACCACCATCACAACCTCCTACAGCCCCATCCCCATAGTCATCGACAACAACTCCCGCGGCATCGAGAGCGCCTACGACATCATCTCCCGCCTCGTCAAGAAGCGAGTCGCCTGCATCAATGGCCCCATCTTCGACAAAACCGCCTCTATCATCATCACCGAGCTCCTCTTCCTTGAGTCCGACAACCCCACCAAGCCCATCCATGTCTACATCAACTCCCACGGCGGCTCCGTATCGCTGGACTGTATGCGAAGCACACCGAGCAAAGCATTGAAAAGATAGGGAAGTGCAAGGAAAGGGATGTGTTCATGTCACCAAAGAAGGCTGCAAGTATCCCCTCTTGCACCTCGTAATTTCTTTTACATATATATATCATCAACTTTTGAGAAGCACCCTTCTTCATTCAACCCAGAATTCCATCTTGCTTCTTCTTCTTCATACTTTTCACTTCCTTCTCTTCTTCCTTTCTTTTTCTTCTTTCTTTTTTTCTTTCTTTTCTTCTTTGTTTTCTTCCCCTACCTTCTTCACCTTCTTCCTCCATGTGCTCAATTGTCCCTCCCAACCAACCATCGACCCATCTCATCTCCCTTCTTTCTTGTTTTTTTTGCCAAACAACAACCTAAGATGATGGGTACTGAGAAGCAACGTTCTCCCTTTTTCTTCTTTCTTCTTTCTTTCTTTTCTTCTCTGTTTTCTTTCCCTTCCTTCATCTCCAGCTGCAACTGTCTACAACTAGCCATCGATCGTCCTTCCCAACCGGCCATCGACCCATCTCAACTTTTAAGAAGCAACATTCTTCTCTTCCTTTCTTTTTCTTCTTTCTTCTTTTCTTTCTTTTCTTCTTTGTTTTCTTCCCCTTCCTTCATCTCTAACTGCAACTCTCTGCAGCCAGCCATCGATAATATATATATATCATCACATGGGTAAAGCTTTTGTTTCCCATCATCCCAACTGTCAAATCTTATCAAGAAAGATGCCCGGCCCATGTTCATGGAGGGTCACAATCTTCCAATGTGCAATCCTAGAGACAAGGCCAACCAGACCCAAAATCTCAAATCAAGCAATGTGGCCATGAATCAATGTCAGCCGCATGGCAGATTGTAAATAAGGGAGTGGGCCAGTGGGGTATCTGCAACTGGGCTGTTGAGTCATCTATCTGGATGTTATTGAGATGATATGGATGATAGGATTGACTATGGTGATCATGCTGCTGTCGAAGATATCTACGAAGAATGGCCCACTTTAGTAAATGCAACAATGACACAATCGATCAGTGTGGAAGAAGCGGTGATGATTAGCCCAATTGTAGAAGAGGCGCCCCGCTTTCGCAGATGCAATGATGACAAAATCGTTTGGTGTGGAAGAGACGGTGATGATTAGTCCAATTGTAGAAGAGGCACCCCGCTTTCGCAAATGCAACGATGACAAAATCGATAAGTGTGGAAAAAACGGTGATGATTAGTCCAATTGTAGAAGAGACGCTTGATTTCACAGATGCAACAACAACAAAATCGATCTATGTGGAAGAGATGGTGATGATTAGTCAAATTGTACTAGAGACAATGAAGATTAGCCCAAACAATGGTCATGATGGTGATGATGCTGATGAAGATACCAACGGAGAACGGTCCACGTTTGATGATGCAAAATCGATTGGTGTAGAAGAGACAGTGAGGATTAGCCCAAGTGAGATCGAAACTGATGATGATTACGATAAAGATTTTGATGGTGTTGGTTCTTATGGGAGGAATGAGGTCGAGGATGAGGATTGGTGCCTTGTGGGAGATAAGTGATCCAGGTTGTTCATTATATTGAAAACAAAGCTAGTTATTTTAGTTGTTTCAAAATAACTTCTTTGGTTTATACATTGCCCATCTCTTCATCCATCTCCTCTTCCTCGCTTGGTTATGAGCGGGTGTGAGATGGTGTCATGGTGGATGAGGAGTTGTAAATGCAGAGGCGATGATATTTGCTGGCCATTAATGGATTGGAGAGATGAGATCGGTTAAAGGTGATGAAGTAGAGATTGGAGAGATGGGCCAGATATGGAATAGCAAAGAAAGAAGAACATAATAGCAACTTGAGGCAGGAGAAGGAGATGACACATATGATTTTTTGGATGTTGCGTCATCACCTTATACCCAATTGGTGATGGAGGTTATATTGCTTGCCGTGAAGATATCGGATACAAATACAAGGATGGCGAGGGACCCTGAGCCAATGCTTCGGTTTCTAGAGTTATGGGGGAAATTGCTGCTGCCTCTAGTTCTATAGAGCATTTTGGAGAGTGTGGTGATGTGCAACACTCTGATCCCACTTAACCCCATTTAGCGCCTAATTAATGATGCCTTAGTTGTTAATTGTGTTTTGCTTTTGTTTTGGTTTTGTTGCGGGTCATGGATAGGTAATTGGGTTGAGTTTGACCTGGCTTAGGTAGACTAAGCCCTTTTTCGTAATTTTAGATCTTATAAGACATCGTCATTTACGTATCATCTTGGTATCAACACATGTCTTTCGTTGAGCTCGTTGACTTTCGTAACTACGTCATTTGTAAAAGAAGTCGTTTGTTTCAGTTAGATCGTCAAATGACTTGAACTGTTAAATGTCTAATTCATTGGACTTTCTTGTAATTTTTCTTTAATGTTGTCTTATAAGGCAAGCTTCCACCAACTTTCTCTCCCTCTCACGCTCGTTTCTCTCTTCTCTTTCGTTTCTTGCTTTCTTTCTTTCTTCCCTTCCAACGATCAAGCCAAGGAATAGGATTTGTGCCATTGACTCTTGATATCCTCTTTTATGGTGAGTTAAGGTAAGCTTTGGATTGGTTATCATATTTTTCTTCTTGTTAATCACTGTGTACATGCTCTTACGTTCTCCTCTCTTTTTCTTTCACTACATGCATGGTAATTAAGATTGCGTGGGACATTGGATTTGAGCCTAAGGACAACTATCCGTGTGTTTGAACCTACTTGAGACAAGTATAAGCATAATTTGCATAAACCCATGTTGATATATGCTTGATTTTAACTAATTTTCATGATCTTGCATGTGAAACACGTTTACAGCCCAATTTGTGTTCATTTCTATCGTTTTGATATGGTTTTTGTTACCTTTGCGTCTTTCTAGTTGTTCTTAATTGATATAGGAAATTGACCCAGTGCAGTCACGGCTAAGTCGTAAACTGTGCTATGGTTGAGCCGTAAAAAGCTTTTACGGCCATAGAAGAGCTGCAGATTGCATACTCTCAGTTATTTCAAAATTTCACCCTATATTGATCTACGGTTGGGTTTACGGCTTAACCGTAGAAGGCTTTTACAGCTTAGCCGAAGTACAATTTATGGCTTAGCCGTGACTGCATTGGGTCGATTTCCTGTATCAGTTATAAAACAACTAGAAAGACGCAAAGGTAACAAAAACCATATCAAAACGATAGAAATAAACACAAATTGGGTTGTAAACGTATTTCACATGCAAGATCATGAAAATTAGTTAAAATCAAGCATATATCAACATGGGTTCATGCAAATTATGCTTATATTTATCTCAAGTGGGTTTAAACACATGAATAGCTGTCCTTAGGCTCAAATCCAACGTCCCACACAATCCTAATTACCATGCATGCAGTGAAAGAAGTAGAAAGGAGAATGTAAGAGCATGCACATAGTGATTAACAAGAAGAGGAAGATGATAACCAATCCAAAGCTTACCTTAACTCACCACAAGAGAGGATATGAAGAGTAAAGAGCACAAATCCTATTCCTTGGCTTGATCGTTGGAAGGGAAGAAAGAAAGAAAGCAAGAAATGAAAAAGAAAAGAGAAACAAATGTGAGAGGGAGAGAAAGTCGGCGGAAGTTTGCCTTATAAGACAAGATTAAAGAAAAATTACAAGAAAGTCCAATGAATTAGATATTTAACAGTTCAAGTCATTTGACGATCCAACTAAAACAAACGACTTCTTTTACAAACGACGTAGTTACGAAAGTCAACGAGCTCAACGAAAGACATGTGTTGATACCAAGATGATGCGTGAATGACGATGTCTTATAAAATCTAAAATTATGAAAAAGGGCTTGGTCTACCTAAACCAGGTCAAACTCAACTCAACTATCTATCCATGACCCGCAACAAAACCAAAACAAAAGCAAAACACAATTGACAACTAAAGCATCGTTAATTAGGTGCTAAACGGGGTTAAGTGGGATCGGAGTGTTATATGATGCCAAAGCTTTCAGAACCTGTAGAATCATGAAACCAACTGACAGAACCAATCCCAATTCATGTCTGGGTTGGCACACTCCAATTAAAGTTCTAAAAATTTCTCTCATTGCTCTTCCTCTCTCTCTAATCTTCTAAAATCTAATCTTCCCCTAAAATCTCTCTTATTATCAATCAACCTAATCTCCTTCCTTAAAATTTAGTCCTAAAAGATAGTTTCCTCTTCTATCACCATAGTTTCCTCTTCTATCACCATTTAAGTCTTAAATATTAACCATAAATCATGGGGCCCACTTGTAAATAATGGTCACTAAAATATTATGCATGTCCACGCTATTAGTTTTCATGCAATCTTTATTATAAGCGGTGGATAAAATCTTTAAATTAGATACCCTAACCATCATAAGAGTATTTTATACTTTATTATTATTATTGTTGTTGTTGTTGTTGTTGTTGTTGTTGTTGTTGTTGTTATTGTTTTACATTTTTTAATAATGTGGTGGGTCCCACTTTGATTGACCCTTGCGCCATCAAAACCAGAACACATCAGAGATTGGTCCACTATGATTAGTCACATGACAAAATCACTTGGTTCCATTTTTATGGTCGACCCAAAACTAGCCTTTTTAAAAGGATTGGTCCACTATATTTTTGCAATGATTTATGTGTTAATATTTATTAATATTTTATTTAAAACATTAGTAATTTTTAATTAGACTTAATTTTTATTTTTTTCGTGGGCCCTCAAACGCTAGTATATATTTAACAATATCCCTTTTGTGAGAGGGCAATACGTGGCGTAATTCTCTTTATGAGAGAGCGACACGTGGCGCATTCTAAGGATTCCATCCATATTATCTAAACTCTATTCATACCAAATTTCTAAAATTTATCAATTTTTCTAAAATCTCTCCTTATTTTTCTATAAAATCTCTCCCTCCCTAATTTCTCTTTCATCCCTCTACAACTTCATCCTTATCTATTCTATAAAGGACTCTTATCTCATATATCAATATCACCTCTCTAAAATCTCTTAATTTTTTTCAGCCTTTTTTGGAACACCATGTCATTATCTTTTTAATATTTTTAATGAAAATAGGGGGAGTGATAAGGTATGATATTTTAATTAAAGACCTACGAATCCATAATTTGGCATCCGTGAGACACTAAGACTATGTGTGGCAACACCACTTGACCACCAGTGTGTTGACCGGTAAATTCCACAGTTGACCCATCATCATAATAGGATTTAGTATTATGCAAACAAGTAGGCCCAGAGCATTTGCTCCAAAAAGGATCCGGACATCTTTATACGGGAATGTCAGTGTCTGGAGAGAGAGTCTGTGTGAGTGGTAGACACGTGCAAAGAGCAACCGCGTGTCGGGTTGCATGCGGGTGGGGTCCATGTGTCACGTGAAGGCTTGAGCCGTGTGGCCGACTCTCCCGACTTACGAATCTTCTCATCTCCTCTCCTCAAAACAACTCTCATTTAATTTTTAACTTTTTTTATTTATCCCTTCCCCCTAAAATCTTTCAAATTTAAATAGAATGCCTAAAATATTTCATGGATACCCACAAATGCTTTCTTTGATGTCTGTCAAAGAAAAGTTGTTGTCCTTGAAATCAAATAGTAGTTGAAAAGACAATGGGTCCGCAACTTCGGCTGGGATTAGATTCAAAAACTAAATTAAATGTCATGGTTTTCTCTACATATAACGTTAGAAATATTGTTATGGTGAATAAAGTAATCCCTTCTAAGGAAAAAATATCATGGGGTAATTTATACAAATGGGGAATAAAGCCACACCTTTTCAGGAAAAAAAAGTTATGGGGTAATTTATACTTACTGTTTTTATTGCTTTTTATAAAAATACTGTTGAAATAATAATTTAACTTCAAATTAAAATAAATATAATCAAAATATTATATTTATGATTAATATGTTGAGGAGGAAAAAGAAACAAAAAACAAAAAAGTTAGCATTTGTAGTTCTCTCGGCTGGTAAGTATTGCACTACTCCTTTTAAGTTATTATGACTTTTCAACAAAAAAAAATATCGTATAAAATTGATAATAATTGAATTTGTTGTGACAATATTTTGATGAAGCATTCTTTAAAAATACAATATATATATATATAAAAATCTCTGCCGACTACCGGGTGCTCACGATAGTTCTAATAAGATAAGAATCAATGTTTAGGGGTGTTCATGGGCCAGGCTTGGCTGGGCAACGGCGTATCTAGGCCCAGCCCAGATTTTAGAAGCCATGGCCTACACCCAATCCAAGATCGACACGGACAGTAAAAGCTAGGTCTAAGCCTGTCTATTTAATCAATCAAGCTAGTCCGAATGGTAGGTTATGAGCATTTATATATTTGAACATAATTAATTAATAGACAAAGTTTTAGAGATTTGTATTTATCTTTCACAGTATAGGTTATAGAGATTTCTTAGATAGATTAAAAGATTTGAGTCCAAATTCACATATGAGCCTTAGGTACTCTATCTGTGCAAGTAGATGGACCAAAACATTACACATGAAGACGCAAATTGTATCTCTCGATCCCTGTTAAACATGAAGGACCCAAATGACACCAATATCTGATCACTAAAGTAATTATTTATGAATGGTGTTGCTGATTTTGTTCACACCATCCATCTTATAGTCCCATGATTAAAAAAAAACTTAGCATCCTTAAAACATTTTCATTTATAATTTATTTAATTATTTCTATTTAAAAATATATGTGTTTTCTTATAAGGTTGGACATGGGCCCCTTTGTGAGAAAACAACTCATGGTGCTCTATTTATTTATTAGGAATTTTGTTTCCTTCTTTAATACCGATCATAAATTTTTGTAGACTAGAGAGAGCATGATTAAGTTGGTTGGTTGTGGTGTTGTCACGTGTTATTCATGCACATCCTCTTAAGATGGAAAGGACTCATTTCCATTTGATTATTTATTGAAGCATTACACTGGTTTTTCCTTTTTTTTTTTTGAGAATTTAAAAATTTTAGGATGAATCCTTATCTTACTTCCCCCTTATCTCATTAGAGTTAGGCTTGAATATGCCTTAGCTTGGCCTACCTAATGAAGACCCCTACTAAAAATTCTCGACACATCATAATACTCTCTATGATTTAGTTTTTTTTTTTTCCTAAGCTGCCCCAGTGGCCATAAGTGGGAACGCAAGGCGCCCACCTACATATATTTATCAAAAAAACATCATTGGACGTTGGTTTATTTTCTTTTCTATTCAATTTCAACTTATCAATTTTTTTCATAGAGAGAGGGTTGGTTGACCTAATGATTCTTGTACATTTGACTATTTTATCTAATTCTTTTTTACCATATAAAATTTCTTTTCCTCTTAAGTTGAGCTTCTGGATTAAAGGAAAAATGATCTAATTTTTTTATTAATATTCTAATAAGACTCTATGGCATAGTATTTTTACCATATAATATTTTTACAATTGATTTAAGTGGTTTTATTTTAAAATATAATTGCTTTTTAATAACTATTGAACTGGACTTTGTTGAACTTGGCATGGCTTAACATGGCCTAGCCATTGGTCGTGCATGATCATATATGGGCTTTGCCTGAGCCCAGCATTGAAGCCCTCACTGTAGTGGTTTGGGCTATGTTTTTATTTTACTTATATGGTATATATATTTTCAAATGGGCCGCGTTTGGTATGGGTCATTTTCTTTTCTATTCAACTCCAATTAATTAATATTTTTATAGTAAGTGGGTTGATTGACCTAATGATTATTTGTATATTGGACTATTCTATTTAAATTTTTTTACCATTTAATATTTTTTTCTCTTGAGTTGAGTTTACCAATTTAAGGAAAAATTATCTAAGTTTTTTTAACAATTTTATGATAAAACTCTACGTTACATTATTTTTCTTTTTTTATTTATTTTTACTAATATGATATTTAATTTTTAAGTGTGCACTAAAATACTTAAAATTATGATTGTGTAATGAATTTGATGTTAATATTAATTTACAAATCATTTAAATATTTCTATTTACAAATAATATAATTATTAAACAAGGCCTGTGCCAGAATCAAATTATAAAGAAAATGTGAAATTTCAAGATGTTGGACCAAGTACTTCCATTGCAATACCAAAAATAAATAACTTTATTGAGATAAGCGCACAAATTGAAATAAGTGCATGAGTTAAAATATCTGCACAAGATGAAACAAGTGCAACTATCGAGATAAACAGAGAAGATGAACCAAGTACAACTACTGAAACAAGTGCATGCCAATAAACAAATATCAATGGTTGTTTTTTCCTTAGACCAAATGTAATTCCTTTAATCATTCAAGGATAACTTAATATCAATGGTTTTTTTCCTTAGACCACAAATAATTCCTTTAATCATTCAAGGATCACTTAATATCAATGGTTTTTTTTTTCATTCTCAACTTTTTATCTATGATTCAAAAAAAAATTTCTCCTTTTAGAAAAACAAAGATTCAAAATTTTAACTATGTTTTCACTATGATTTATGTCAAAGTATTCATTAATATTTTGTTTAACTTAATAATAATTTTTAATAAGACTTAATTATTATTTTTTCATGGCCCGTGTTGGACACAAGCTCGAAAGCGCTAGTATATATATTATAACAATACCTTTTTTCACGGGAGGGCAACACATGGTGCTTCTTCTTCATGGGAGAGCAATACATGGCACGCTCTCATTAAAGTTATCAAATTCTCTTCTTTTTGAAATCTACGAATACAATCTAATCCAAATAAATAAATACATTATTACATGACATGGCATCAGTCCGACCTTCACAAATGGGACCAAGTTTATCAGCCAAGAAGATTGGATCATGCACTTTTTTACACATGAGTGGGATCCAGTTTATCAGCCTGTCTTTGTTCAATCATAGAAAGCAGGCCCAATCCATGTGTTGCTTCTATCCAATATCAAATACAAGATCTCTTAATTCTTGGAATTTCATAGCATCCTTGGCCCCACATTTATAGATTAAGTACGCATGTTTGAGCTTCCGTAAAACCGTTTACATAGGATTTGATCATGCACTTTTATAAGTAGCGGGTCTCAATTATGAGCTTATTCTTCCTTAGGTATTTATAAAGTGGACCCAGCTCACATTTGTATGCATCCAAATTTTTATTTCAAAATTAAATAAGATCTCATGGTTTTTTTTTCCTCTAATTTCTATGACAAACTTCAATAACTACTAATATCAATTTTGGATACCCTGTTGCCCACTATGTGATCAATTATATACAAAAACAAAAAATGTAACATCTAATTAAAATGGGCCCACTGTTAGATTCAATCCAATATTAAATACAAGATCTCTTAATTTTTGGAATTTCATAGCATCATTGGCCCCACATTTATAGATCAAGTGCGCATGTTTGGGCTTTCGTAAAATCGTTTACATAGGATTTGATCATGCACTTTTACAAGTAGGGGGTCTCAATTTGAGCCTGTCCTTCCTTGGGTATTTATAAAGTGGACCCAGCTCACATTTGTATGCACCCAAATTTTTATTTCAAAATTAAATAGGATCTCAAGGGTTTTTTTTCTTTAATTTCTATAACAAACTTTAATAACTACTAATATTAATTTTGCATACCACGTTGCCCACTATGTGATCAATTATGTAAAAAAACAAATAATGTAACATCTAATTAAAATGGGCCCACTATTAGATTGATCATGTTGAAACAATTTGCATCTTGAAAAATGAATATAATGCTTAAAAGTTTCTTACATATAGTATACATGCACTTATATATATATATATATGTGTTTATACAAGTTTAATTTCACAGGGTACTACTTCATCATGAAATAACACTTGGCCAAAATCCTATACAAGAGGATTTCAATTGGTGAGGTGGGCCCATTATTATAAGATTTGCTGGAAGGAGAGAGAAAGAGAGAGAAAAAAAAGATAATATATGAAAAGAGAGTAAAAGCCCATTATAATTAGATCTGACATTTGCCTCAAACAATCAAAAATTTTTACCCAGGCCCATAACAAATTGATCAACATTTTCTTAATGATGAACTTCTTGATCGATCAAGGGACATGACCAAAAAACTCTGCATCGAGACATTATAAAAATGTGCCTCAGTGTGCAATTATGACACGATTATTGAGACATGTAACTTTTATATTTGCTCATTACCACCTCTTATAATTGTAGCAATTTTATAGTTTTTAAAACAGAGATGGTGCACAAGTATAAACTTCTCAATTATTTGTAACCATGCATGTGACTGTGTACTTTGTGGTGCACAAAGTAATAATAATAGTAATGTGTTGTTACTTAATTCGTTTTTAGAAATTCTTTACACATGCGTAAGATAATAATTCTAATACTCTCTACGACTTTTAGAACCCAATCCAAAAATGAATTTTATCTATAGTTTTTAATTAATTTAAGCTTTCTTTAAATTTTTTTAATTCTTTTAGTCATTTTCTCTTTCTGAATTTCATATATTTATTTTTTATATTTTCGTAGGCATTTTATTTCCTCTTTAATCTTTATCATAAATTTTGATTTTCTTAAAATTCTCAAAGCAATCCCTTTCATGTAATCTCAGCATAATCTATAATCCATATCCTTATTATAGATAATCTCAAATTATCAAATAATCCTTAAAATATAAACTTCCTATTTTAATTGATATATGTATATAAGTATATACAATAATGCACATAGGAAATAGGTCGTCAGGTCAGAAAGGTGGGGTCCACAATTTGGATTCTAACCCAAATCTAACCTTTATTTAAAAGGAGTTGGATTCTTCCAAGCCATAACATGGCTAGTCAACCTTACTTGACCCAGATGACATTATAATACTTTTTTTAGACATCCATTTTGGGTTGTTGTGTGCGGGAAAGTGGAATTTGAGTTGGATATCAAGGTGGCGGAAATTGGAATTTGAGTGTGATGGGCTGAATTGGGCTATGGGTTGGCGTGAGTTTGATGAATTGATATGAACTTAGGGAGGCATGAATGAACTGGATAGGTTAGATTAGGTAAGACTAAGTTGGATATGACCAAGCTATTTGGGGATCGATCCCACACTACTTTCCTCTCAATTTAGCTTTGTGAGTAGGCTTCATTGATAGGGTACATGTCTGCTTTCTTTAAACACCAAAAGTTCTGATGGTTTATATATATATATATATTTGTTTTAAATGTTAAGAAGATAGTTATGCTATTTTTTCCTATTAATTATTTAATTTCTCTTTTCTCTCTATATCTTTCGACGCCATGATCATTATATTTTATAGGTATCAGTTTTAATATGCTAATACATATTAACTAAGTATACAAATTGTTTTCTACCAATGTAGAGATTGAAAGTGTATCCCATATTTTAATGTCCACCACTTAATTGGAGATCATCTTAGGTTTTGTTACATTTAATCGAAATTTTTCTTTCTATTTTTATTTCTTTTTTCTTTCTTTGAGTTATGCGCAAATAAACAAGTGAGAAGCCAAAATTTTGTGATGATCTTGATTACCGGCTTCTTTTCACCTAATTGAAAATTTTCATAATGATTGGATTCGTTGAACTGATGATTTGTTGCATAGTGGAGTATTCCATCTAATTTATATTACCATATAATATTTTTTTCTCTTGACTTGATTTTACAGATTAAAGGAAAAATTATTTTTTTTATTAATATTCTAATGAAATTCCACAAGTACATTATTTTCATTTTTATTTAGTTTTACTAATATGTTATTTACTTTTTAAAAGTGCACTAAAATATTTAAGATTATGATTGTAAAACGAATTTAATGTTAATATTAAATTAAAAATCATTTAAATATTTATAAATATCCTTATTTACAAATAATTTAATTATTAAATATGGCACACGTTGGGCGTGGGCCCTGAAGCGCTAGTTATATATATTATGACAATACCCCCTTTCGCGGGAGGGGGGGTGGGGGGGCGACACGTGGCATACCCTCTTCGCGAAAGGGCGACACGTGGCACATTCCGATACTCCTAAATCTTCTACAAATCTAAGAGAGAAGGATTTAAACTTTCCTAATCTTCAATTGATAGAAATCTTAAATATAGAAACCAAATCTGTGATTTGGATGAGGATACCCCTATTCAGCATCAATCTCTCACATGAACAAATCCAAATCTTCACCTCTCTCAATAGAAATCTTAAACATAGAAACCGGATCTTTGATTTGGATGACGATACGATGAATGATATGTTACATATGTTACATACAGAGTTCTATATAAAGTCACCCAGGTTATACTTATGTTACATATGTTACATACAGAGTTCTATATAAAGGCACCCAGGTTATACGGCAACTTTGCATAGCAGAAGTTCTCATATTTAGCGTCAATCTCTCACATGAACAAATAATGAAAACAAGGTATGCTCTCTCCTTCTCTCTATTATTTCAATCAAGTTATATAGTTTTCTTCTCTGTTTTTTTATGCCTTTACCATTGTCACAATGAAACCATCTCCCACTGCAACTCTCACAAGAACAAATAATGAAAACAAGGTATGCTCTTTCCTTCTCTCAATTATTTCAACGTTCTGTCTTTAATGCATGCAGATGCTTTCTTCTTCCTTCCTTTTTCTTCTTTCTTCTTTTCTTTCTTTCCTTCTCTGTATGCAGTTTTTTTCTTTTCTTCTTGAAAACCAACGTCTCTTCTTCCTTCCTTTTTCTTCTTTCTTATTTTCTTCCTTTCTTTCTCTGTATGCTGTTTTTCTTCTTTTTTTCCTTCTCTGTATGCTTATGTTAGTGTCATTGTAAGAATGCGTTGTCAATTGCGTGACCCTAGTCTAGTCTTGCTCTATGGAAGATCAAGTTTCGCCAATGAAGATCAAGCTAGATCAAGGAAGCTCAAGGAAGATCAAGCGAGTTCAAGGAAGATCAAGATCAATCTAGAAAAACATCTATGAGTGCCAAGGGATAAGGTAACATTGACGTTATTTGTCCGTAGAAATAAAATAGGAAATTAGGGTTTTCAAACACCCAGTCTTTGTTCTACGGCTTGGACCACGGCTAAGCCGTAGATCCTACGGCTCACTCTCCAGAGAGTATATTTTGAATCATTTTGTTCTACGGCTGACCCTACGGTTGCACCGAAAAAGGGTTACAGCTAAGCCGTAGTGTGTTTCACGGCTAAGCCGTAAAATCTACGGGCCACAGTCCAGAGAGTGCTCTTGGCCATATAATGCCTACGGTTGACCTTGCGGGCAAGCCGAATGGCCTTCACGGCTAAGCCGTAGTGTGATTCACGGCTAAGCCGTAAAGTTTACTGGCCACTTTCCAGAGAGCAGTTTTTGGGAGATTTCAGCTTATGGCTGACCCACGGCTAGGCCGAAAGGTGCTCACGGCTAAGCCGTATAAGGATTTATGGCTAAGCCATAAGCTTAACCGTAAGAAGGAATTTTGTTGAATCTGGTCAAACTAGCAGTTGGATGTTGTCAGAGCATACGGCTAAGCCGTAGACCATTCTGTTCTTAGTTGTAAATCTATCCGTTGGAGTTTATCTGTATTTAAAGAGGACCTCTCCTTTGCTCCAACCACTGACTTTATTACTGAGAAAATCACCAGTATAGCTGAGCCTTTGCACCTCCATTAAAATCATCTTTAAAGCTCCCACAACCGCCTACTCTTCAACACAAAAAGTGCCATTATTGTTTCAAGAAGAGTAGTTGGTCATTTAGGAAAAGCTCCATTAAATCTGAGAGAATATCTTGGCCTTCCAAACCCTCTTAAAACCTCTTCCCTTGGCTGAGCACTCATCTGAAGATCTTCATCACCAAGGAGCAAGAACAAGAGGTCAAAGCTTGGAGGTAGCCTTTTAAGCATCAAGAGCACCATTCAAAGCTAAGGTATACAATTCCTTGTTTAGGTGTTCTTTAATATTTCAATTCTCTTTGCTGTATTGGTGGAAGACAAACCACCGCATCAAAAATTGTTGTAGTTGGTGGACTAGATCAAGGATCAACCACCTGATCAAAAAACCCTAGCTGGTGGAAGACAAACCACCGAGTCAAAAACTGTTGCAAGAGGTGTATGTTATGTAAGTACCTCATATTTAGTGGAACCAAGAGAGATTGCTCTTGAGAGTGGATGTAGGTCTAGGACCGAACCACTATAAATCATTATGTTTATCGCTTGTTGTGTGTGAATGTTGCCTTGTATTCTTGTCACTTGTGTTGATCATCATTCTTAAGCTACATCTTCGTTATTCTAGTTGCATTTCTACACACTGCCAGCACTCACAACTCTGAACATCTCTCTTAATCTTCTTGGGGACTCTCAATCTTAATTAATCCTTCAGATTGCACTCTAATAAAACCTAATTCTTGGAAAGAAATTTTTAATAGTCCTATTCACCCCCCTCTAGGACTTGGTGAGATCTAGCTATTGCACTTTCAATTGGTATCAGAGAGGGTTACTTTGTAAGGGTGTAATAACCTGAAGTAGATCCATCTTTTGCTAGATTCACCATGAATCCTGAAGGAAGCTCTATCACCTGGCCACCTTTCTTTGATGGAACAAATTATGCCTTCTGGAAAGCCCGAATGACAGCGTTTTTGAAATCTATGGACTGGGCTGTTTGGGAGGCTATAGAGAAAGGCTGGACGGAACCCACTGAAGAAGTAAACACAAATGGTGTCATAACCACTAGACCATTGGATCCAGCAAAATGGTCTGCTGCTCAGCTACTTCTTAGACAAAATAATGCTAGAGCTTACAATACTACAGTGTGTGCCATGAATCAAGAAGAGTTTAAAAAGATCATGACAACCACTAATGCAAAACAGGCCTGGAGAATCCTTGAAGTTACTTATGAGGGTACCTCAGTTGTCAAAAGATCTAAACTTTAGATGCTAACGAGTCAGTTCGAAAACATTCGCATGGAAGAAAATGAAATGTTTACTAACTTCCATACTAAGCTCATGAAAATTGTAAATGAAATGTGGGCTCTTGGGGAAACTCTTCCGGAAGGTAAAATTTGTAGTAAAATCTTGAGATCACTTCCGGAAAGATTCCATCCTAAGGTAACTTCCATAGAAGAACACAAGGATTCGGAACAAATGAAAATTGAAGATTTAGTGGGATCCCTCAAACCTTTGAACTCAAATTTAACAATGACAAAAAGAAATCAATTGCTCTAATCACCTCTCATAACACATCTTCCTCTAAAGATGACATAGGAATAACTAGTAATGACGAGGATGAAGATGTGGCCCTTTTGGCTAAAAGATTTTTAAAACAATTTAAGAAAAAGAGGGTGAAAGATTATAAAAATGAAAACACTAATGATAAATATAAAGGTCGGTCAAGTTCCCTCTCTAGAAGTAAGCATAAGGAGCCTATGTGTTACAGATGGAAGAAATTTGGACACATATCCACCGATTGTCCACTAAAAGGAAAATTCAAAAAGAAGAATCTTGTAGCCACTTGGGACGATTCATCTGAATCAGATTCTGACTCAGATGAATCACATCAAAATGAATCAAACAAATATACGGTTCTGATGGCTACCACTGCAACATTTAATCTCTCTGAGGAAATGATTAAAATATCGAATGGAGAAATATCAGGAAGTGAGTCAGAGAGTGAATATGAAAATTCAGATGATGAGGATAATGACAACACCACGGATTCCTATGAACTACTTTATGAGGGAACCTGTAGGCTCGTTGAAACTGTAAGCAATCAACAAAACAAAATTAAGAATTTAAAAGAAAAGGTTGATAGTATTAATGCTGAAAAGGAAGAATTAATCAAAGAACTCGAAAGTGTAAAAACCCAATTATCAACAGAAAGAGAAAATGTAATCAAATTAAGAGAAAATGAAAAATCCCTTTTAAAAATAAAAGATGAAAATAATGCTCTCCACAACGAAGTGACTATTCTGAAACGGTATAAAGAAAAGTATGAGTACAGATTTACCCAAAATGATGAGAAATACATTAGACTATTCAAAATTGGGAAAGCTTATAAAGATATGACCGGTCTTAGATATGACAAAAATGCTAATCAGTCTCCAAGTTCCGGAACTGTTTTTGTCAAAAGTGCTTTAAAGGAAGATACTAGTGTTAAAAACACTTTGGATAAGGCATCTACTAGTACTCATACTGTTTCATCAAATGTCTTCTGTCATTATTGTGGAAAAAGAGGTCACTTCAAAATGGAGTGCAAGTTAAGAAAAATTCATTTTAACATTAGTCAAAAAATTGAGAAAAACACCTCTAAGAGAGTGGAACTTGAAAACAAAAAGCAGAAGTCTCAAACAAACAAGTTCCCCTTAAACCAAAAGATGGATAATTTGTTAAAAGAAGTCTAAAAGTTAAGAAAACAATTTGAAATATACAAAAAGGATGGAGCAAACATTCTTATTCCCCAATATAAAACTTTTCAAGTGAAACACCAAAAACCAATTGTGATCCCCACCACTAGTACACTTAAATGGATACTTAAAAACAAGAATCTAGTGGTCCACACAACTTTTAAAGCTACAGAACAATCAAGATGGTATCTAGATAGTGGATGCTCAAAACATATGACTGGTGATAAATCTTATTTGTCTAAAATGATTGAACTCGATGGAAGCACGGTTACTTTTGGTGATGGCAGTACTGCAATAATCATTGGGAAAGGAACTTTAAATGTTCCAAACCTGCCACCTTTTGAGAATGTTTTGTGCGTTGATGGATTAAAACATAATTTACTTAGCATATGTCACGACCCGAGCCCAGAATTCGGGGGTTAGCGAAAAGCTAAACCGGTGACACACGTACTCCCGTGCACGTGCACCCAAACCCAGTCCAGATGCACGCACACAAGGGATCTAACACGTGCGAACTAAGCGTACGCGGAAGCTGTACATATCATAGCAAGCAACAAAGAAAAATAAAATAGCGGAAGCTAAAACAAATACGAAACGGAAAAGACAAAGACAAATACACTGAGATAAAACCGAATACACACCAAAATCAATATACACAAAATATACAGAATACAAGTCCAAAGTCCAAAGTCCAAATACAAGCTCTCAAAAACCAAAATGCAAAATAAAAGCCACTGGTATGCATGCACGCACTTGGCAGAAGTGATCAGGCCCACTCTGCCAGACCGGAGGGTGCCTCTACACTCGCCCCTGCAGCCTCCTCGACCGCCGGGGAGCTGGGCAAGGTATCTGTGCCTGCAACACCACAGACAACACGAATGAATACAACGATCCAGCAAATATAAGTAACAGGGGTGAAACACGCATAGTATCAAAGAGGATATAATAATGACAGGAGATTAAATACAGAGTTCCATATTAGGAATCTAAGCAAATCGTGCATAGAAGTAAAACATGATATGTGAATCAAAACATAGAATACTGAACTAGTTGGCTACTACGTTAACCATGTTCTCTCCAAAAGAGAGCAGAGCAGAGCAGAGCAGAGAACACCGCTGTCCAGGCCAAAGGTACAAGCGGGTCTCGGTTTCCTGGGTTCCGGGGTCCCAAGACAAAGCAACACTGCAGTTAGAACAGAGATACAGAGATCTACGCCAGAGGTAACCCCGTCGGGTATCCTAGGGCTGAGGCTGAGTAGAGCCAGACTAATACCAATCAAATCAAATCCATAGAAAGGGGAGATTATCCGCTTTGGACTCACCGATGACAAAGACCGGATCTTATCCTCACGTATTAACCTCTGGGCAGAGCCACCAGGGAATACCCAAAAATCAGAGATATACAAAGCCAGAGAATATACAAAGCATAGCATAGATCAAAACAGAGTACAGAGCGAAGAATAATACAGATATACAGAACGAAAGCAAAATGACTGAGGAAATGCGTACATAGATTAACAGAGCAGAGGGCAAAACTATAAACAATATGAAATGCATCTCAGATTAATACGGAATCAAGGTTAATTACAAGCCAAGCCTAATCTAGTTGCACCACTATCACTAACCGTGCATGTTGATGTAGTTTTAAGTTATTCGATGCACCGTTGCCATCCTAGTGTTGCAATATAATCCTTATGTGCATCGAAGTCCCTTAAACCAACACCCATGGGGAGGTGCTTAACAATGAGCAACACTCACATGAATAAGTCACAGCCTAACAGACTATTCATGCGCTCCAAAGAATCCATTTGGGCCGGTTTACGGGTATGGTTAACCTGTATTTGAGCCCTACAAGGTCACACCATTAGCCTAAGTTTAACTGATATTTACCAGGTCTTACGGTTTAGCCATGGGTGACCTACGGCTTAGCCGTGGCATCCTACGGCGTAGCCGCAATATGCACTACGGCTTAGCCGTGGTTCCCTTCAGAACACGGCTAAACTGTCAGCTTTTCCACCTCTGATCTGATACATCTCACGGCTGAGCTACGGTGGAGTCCACGGCTTAGCCGTAAACCATCACGGCTTAGCCGTAGCCTCACCGTAAGAACACTGATATCAGAAAAGTTTCGACTGATCAGAGATTAAATCCACGGCTTAGATACGGTTTGGTTCACGGCTAGCTTACGGCTCAGCCGTAGGACAAATTGCGGCTTAGCCGTAGCCTAGCCGTAGAACAAACTCGAATTTGTCACTCTCTGGAATCTAAGCCGTACAGGGTTACGGCTTAGCCGTACAATACAGAATACGAGTTCGGGAAGATTACAGAAACGAAATTTTGGTACAGAAACTGAATAAAACAAGCTCAACTGATTCTCATAGCTTAGAAAATGGCTGTAACACATGCTAAACAAAGAATAAGAGTGAATCAAAGCCATCAAACAAACACCCATATGTGTTATCAAAGCCTGTACTTATACTTGCCTCAAATCTGACAAAATCCTCTGAAATCAAGCTCCAAGCAACTAAAATCAAAACAAATCAAAGCAATCACACATGCATGAGATGAAGACAAAGCAACAGAGAATGGGAGAAGCAATTGGAGAAGAAGAAGAAGAAAGAATTGGAAAGAACCCACTTACCAAATCACAAAACATAACCAGAGAGAAGAGAAGAACCCAAATCCACGAAAGGACCCAATCTACAATCGATCAAGAGAAGTGAAGAGAAGAGAGAGAGAGAGAACGAACGTGGCTTCTGAATTCTCCTTGCATGCAGTCGATCAAATGAAATGAGCAAGAGAGAGACATCTGTAAGATGACTCACTTATATATGGGTTTTGAAAGTTAAGTCAAAGTCCTGAGAGTTAAGACTAATTGCAGTTCAAGTCACACGAAGGTCCATCTTCCCCAATTGACTCCAAACGGATCTGACACAGTTACGGAATTTGTCGAGCTCAACGAAATACGCGTGCTGACACTAAGATGATGCAAAGATGAGATGAGCAAAGCCAAAGCAAAATTACGAAAAAGGGCTTAGAACTACCTATTCCAGGTCAAAGGTCACTCAACTACCTATCCATGACCCAAAACAAGTCCAAAAGAAATAAACAAAACAAAACACACACTAATGAGCCACTAATCCGGCTCAAAGGGGATCGGAGTGTTACATCCTCCCCCACTAGGAATCATTCCGTCCTCGGAATGACTACCTACCTGCGCAAAGAGATGGGGGTACTGGCGCGCTAGCTGCTCCTCTAGCTCCCAAGTAGCCTCATCCGGACCGTGATGCTCCCACAACACTTTAACCCATCTGATAGTCCTGGTACGGAGAATCTGCTCTCGTGTCCCAACGATGCGAAGCGGACGCTCAACGTAAGTTGCATTAGGCTGAATCTGAATATCATCGTAACGAATCACATGGCTCGGATCTGGCACATACTTACGGAGCATCGACACATGGAACACATCGTGAACACCGGAGAACTCAACTGGAAGTGTCAACCGATAGGCTAAATCTCCAACTCGGCTCCTGACTTCGAACGGTCCTACATATCTCGGAGCTAACTTGCCCTTCTGACCAAATCGAACTGTGCCCTTCATCGGAGAAACTTTAAGAAATACCCAGTCTCCGACTTGGAATGCCAAAGGTCTCCTCCGAGTATCAGCATAGCTCTTCTGCCTGGACCGAGCAATCTTCAGATTCTCTATCACTTTCTGCACTTTCTCTGTCGTCTCAGCAATGATTGTCGGACCATGGAAACTTCTAGTTCCAACTTCTTCCCAGCACACTGGGGTCCTGCACTTGCGTCCGTATAGAGCCTCATAAGGTGCCATACCAATACTCTCATGGAAGCTGTTGTTGTAAGCAAACTCACACAATGCTAGATGTGTATCCCATTCCTTCTCAAAGTTCAGCACGCTAGCTCGGAGCATATCCTCCAACGTCTGAATGGTACGCTCCGACTGTCCATCAGTCTGGGGGTGGTATGCCGTACTAAAACTCAACTTCGTGCCCATAGCTTCCTGAAATGCTCTCCAGAATGAAGATACAAAACGACTGTCTCGATCTGACACAATCGATACTGGGGTGCCATGCAATCTGACTATCTCGTCAACAAACTTCCTGGCCATCTCCGTGAATGTCATCCCTTTCTTGAACGGAAGGAAATGTGCTGACTTAGTCAATCTGTCCACTATGACCCAGATCGCATTATTCTTCCTACTGGTCGGCGGAAAACCGGAGACGAAATCCATCGTAATGTGCTCCCACTTCCACTGCGGAGTGTGCAATGGATGCAATGATCCTGGAGGTCGCTGATGATCAGCTTTTACCCTCTGACAGGTCAAACATCTAGCCACGAACCCTGCGATCTCCCGCTTCATATTGTTCCACCAGAATCTATCTTTCAAATTCCTGTACATCTTCGTACTACCGGGGTGCATCGCATATCGGGCATCGTGCGCATCTGTCATCAACTTATCTTTCAACTCATCCACAGCGGGAACACACAATCTGTTCCTGAAGTACAAAACTCCATCTACTAGGCTAAAATCCGGTCGATCTGAAATCCGATCTCTGAACTTCACCAGGAGGGGGTCCTCAAACTGGCGATCCTTGATCTGCTGAATCACCTCAGGCTGAAACACGACGGTAGTAGCTAATGTCACCGAGTCTCCTACCATCTGAACCTCTACAGGCTGATCATGCACAAGCATATAGAATCCTGCTAACACCTGAAGACTGTCTGTCCTCCTGCTGAGTGCATCTGCAACTACATTGCCTTTGCCTGGGTGGTACTTGATCGGAAAGTCGTAATCTTTGATGAACTCCAACCACCTTCGCTGCCTCATATTCAAGTCATGCTGATCAAACAAGTACTGCAGACTGTGATGATCGGAATGGACCTCAAACTTCACACCGTACAGGTAATGTCGCCACAACTTCAATGCAAATACAATGGCTGCTAACTCCAAGTCATGTGTGGCATAGTTCTTCTCATGTTCTTTCAACTGTCTGGATCCATAGGCAATCACCTTCTGATTCTGCATCAGTACACAGCCTAGTCCAACTCTAGAGGCATCTGAGTAAATCATGAATCCCTCACTATCATTCGGAAGAGTCAACACTGGCGCCGTAGTGAGCTTTTCCTTCAGCAACTGAAAACTACGCTCACATTTCTCTGTCCACTCATACGGGACCTTCTTCCGAGTCAACTGAGTCAGCGGAGCTGAAATCTTCGAGAAATCCTGTACAAACCTGCGGTAATATCCCGCCAAACCCAGAAAACTCCGAATCTCTGTCACTGATCTAGGACGGGGCCAATGGACTACTGCCTCAATCTTAGCCGGATCCACCATCAATCCATCTCTAGAAATCACATGTCCCAAAAATGCAACTTGTTCTAGCCAGAAATCACACTTAGCCAACTTTGCATACAACTTGTGATCTTGAAGCAGCTGCAATGCCTTCCTCAGATGGTCTGTATGTTCCTCAGCAGTCTTCGAATAGACCAATATGTCATCTATAAAAACCACAACGAACTGGTCCAAGAAGGAAGTAAACACCCTGTTCATCAACGCCATAAAAGCTGCGGGTGCGTTCGTCAAACCAAACGGCATGACAAGGAACTCGTAGTGTCCATACCGAGTCCTGAAAGCTGTCTTAGGAACATCCTCATCCTTCACCCTGAGCTGGTGATATCCTGACCTCAAGTCAATCTTAGAGAAGTAAGCTGCACCCTGAAGTTGATCGAACAACTCATCAATCCTAGGCAATGGATATTTGTTCTTGATGGTCACTTTGTTCAATTGCCTATAATCAATGCACATCCGGAAACTGCCATCCTTCTTCTTGACGAACAAAACAGGAGCTCCCCAAGGTGAAACACTGGGGCGTATGAACCCTTTATCCAACAGATCCTGCAACTGTTTCTTCAATTCCAACAACTCTGCAGGTGCCATACGATATGGAGCTCTACTGATAGGTGCTGTACCTGGTACCACGTCAATAGCAAATTCTACCTCCCGAACTGGTGGCAACTCTGGCACATCCTCCGGAAAGACATCCGGAAACTCGCTGACTACTGGAATCTCACTGAGCTGTCGCCGATCTTTCTTCTCTGAAATGAATGCAAGAAATCCTTCACATCCCCTACGAAGCATCCTGTCTGCCTTACAAGCAGATATCACACGCCTGGGGCACTTCGTCTGGCTGCCCTCAAATCGGAATCCGCTGCCCAAATCGAAGTAGATAGCCTTACTGTAGCAATTGATACACGCATGATATCTCGCAAGCCAGTCCATACCAAGGATCACATCAAAATCCAGTGTCGTGAGCAACACGAGGTCTACTGGGAGCTGATGACCAGCTATCCGCACAGCGCACTGAGGGTAGAAAACACTGCACTCCACCCGTTTACCAACCGGAGTGGATACCAACAACAAGTATGGAAGTGGTGTGGGTCGCTGTCGAAGCTGCACAGCAAAATGGGGTGCTACGTACGAACGCGTAGACCCGGAGTCAAATAAAGCTAAAGCTTCTGCATCGGAAATTAAAATTTTACCTTCCACTACCGTGGCCTCCTCCGCGCCCTCATGCGTAGCAGCATAGGCTCGGGCTGTCTGGCGATTCGGCTTCTGACCTGGGCGAGCTGGCTGAGATCTGCCCTGTGCTGTAGGTCCTGTCTGTCTCGTCTGTGGAGAGGACTGAAACTTCGGGCATTGGGCCCGCCTGTGGTCCGTAGAGCCACACCCGAAACAAGCCCCACTCTTCCTCCAACATCTGTCGGTGGGGTGATCCTTCCCACAGTGACTGCAAACTATCTGAGGACTGCTCGAACTGCCCTGCTTACCCTTGAACTTCTTCTGGAACTGACTTCTACCACTGAAACCTGCTGCCCTCTTAGCCTCTGTTCGCTCCTCCTCAAAGATGGCCTCTGCATCATAAGCCCTGTCAATAGCGTCATCCAATGTAGCCGGCCACATACAAGCAACCACGTGGCGTTTGTGTCTCGGATTCAGGCCGTTGACGAAGCGAGTCACCTTCTTATGCTCCGTGTTCACCATATCCTCTGCGAAGTGGGACAACTCTGTAAACTTGTGTACATAATCCGCAACTGGCATCTGTCTCTGCTGAAGGTTGAAGAATTCCACTTCCTTGGCTCGCTGAATATGGAGAGGCATGAACTTACGACGGAATTGCTGCTTGAAGGTCTCCCAAACTGTGGCACTGGGCATAGTCTGAAATGAGGTCTTAACACTCCTCCACCATGTCTTGGCTACACTCCGAAGCATAGAGGCTGTGAGAACTACCTTCTGCTTGTTACTGCACACGATCGTATCAAAAAGCTCTTCAGTCTGCTCCAACCATTGCTCAGCCTGCAATGCATCTTCTATCCCATGAAACTCAGTCGCCCCTCGCTTACGGAACTTGTCGAAAAGAGCATTTGGATCTGATTCCTTAGGCTGGAAAATCACCTGCTGATCTACATGAGGTGATGCTACTGCAGCAGCCTGACTCTGCCTATCTACCATGGATGCCATCTGCGCCTGTAATGACTGCATAGACTGCATCATCATCATCAAGCGCTCCTCACTGCTGATATGTGGGGGTACCGATCCACTATCACCGTTATGGCCCTGTTGATTCTCATCCCTAGATCCTGATCCTGATGCCATCCTGTAAAAGGAAAAGAAACACAACACACAAATATAACAGGCCCTGAGTTAGTCCGATCCCAAATCAACCTATGAGACTTCGAGTCAAATAGTTGATATCGTTATCTCACCACGATCTTAGATGCCTACATGCTTATAACTAGCATGCTCTGATACCATACAATACGTATGTCACGACCCGAGCCCAGAATTCGGGGGTTAGCGAAAAGCTAAACCGGTGACACACGTACTCCCGTGCACGTGCACCCAAACCCAGTCCAGATGCACGCACACAAGGGATCTAACACGTGCGAACTAAGCGTACGCGGAAGCTGTACATATCATAGCAAGCAACAAAGAAAAATAAAATAGCGGAAGCTAAAACAAATACGAAACGGAAAAGACAAAGACAAATACACTGAGATAAAACCGAATACACACCAAAATCAATATACACAAAATATACAGAATACAAGTCCAAAGTCCAAAGTCCAAATACAAGCTCTCAAAAACCAAAATGCAAAATAAAAGCCACTGGTATGCATGCACGCACTTGGCAGAAGTGATCAGGCCCACTCTGCCAGACCGGAGGGTGCCTCTACACTCGCCCCTGCAGCCTCCTCGACCGCCGGGGAGCTGGGCAAGGTATCTGTGCCTGCAACACCACAGACAACACGAATGAATACAACGATCCAGCAAATATAAGTAACAGGGGTGAAACACGCATAGTATCAAAGAGGATATAATAATGACAGGAGATTAAATACAGAGTTCCATATTAGGAATCTAAGCAAATCGTGCATAGAAGTAAAACATGATATGTGAATCAAAACATAGAATACTGAACTAGTTGGCTACTACGTTAACCATGTTCTCTCCAAAAGAGAGCAGAGCAGAGCAGAGCAGAGAACACCGCTGTCCAGGCCAAAGGTACAAGCGGGTCTCGGTTTCCTGGGTTCCGGGGTCCCAAGACAAAGCAACACTGCAGTTAGAACAGAGATACAGAGATCTACGCCAGAGGTAACCCCGTCGGGTATCCTAGGGCTGAGGCTGAGTAGAGCCAGACTAATACCAATCAAATCAAATCCATAGAAAGGGGAGATTATCCGCTTTGGACTCACCGATGACAAAGACCGGATCTTATCCTCACGTATTAACCTCTGGGCAGAGCCACCAGGGAATACCCAAAAATCAGAGATATACAAAGCCAGAGAATATACAAAGCATAGCATAGATCAAAACAGAGTACAGAGCGAAGAATAATACAGATATACAGAACGAAAGCAAAATGACTGAGGAAATGCGTACATAGATTAACAGAGCAGAGGGCAAAACTATAAACAATATGAAATGCATCTCAGATTAATACGGAATCAAGGTTAATTACAAGCCAAGCCTAATCTAGTTGCACCACTATCACTAACCGTGCATGTTGATGTAGTTTTAAGTTATTCGATGCACCGTTGCCATCCTAGTGTTGCAATATAATCCTTATGTGCATCGAAGTCCCTTAAACCAACACCCATGGGGAGGTGCTTAACAATGAGCAACACTCACATGAATAAGTCACAGCCTAACAGACTATTCATGCGCTCCAAAGAATCCATTTGGGCCGGTTTACGGGTATGGTTAACCTGTATTTGAGCCCTACAAGGTCACACCATTAGCCTAAGTTTAACTGATATTTACCAGGTCTTACGGTTTAGCCATGGGTGACCTACGGCTTAGCCGTGGCATCCTACGGCGTAGCCGCAATATGCACTACGGCTTAGCTGTGGTTCCCTTCAGAACACGGCTAAACTGTCAGCTTTTCCACCTCTGATCTGATACATCTCACGGCTGAGCTACGGTGGAGTCCACGGCTTAGCCGTAAACCATCACGGCTTAGCCGTAGCCTCACCGTAAGAACACTGATATCAGAAAAGTTTCGACTGATCAGAGATTAAATCCACGGCTTAGATACGGTTTGGTTCACGGCTAGCTTACGGCTCAGCCGTAGGACAAATTGCGGCTTAGCCGTAGCCTAGCCGTAGAACAAACTCGAATTTGTCACTCTCTGGAATCTAAGCCGTACAGGGTTACGGCTTAGCCGTACAATACAGAATACGAGTTCGGGAAGATTACAGAAACGAAATTTTGGTACAGAAACTGAATAAAACAAGCTCAACTGATTCTCATAGCTTAGAAAATGGCTGTAACACATGCTAAACAAAGAATAAGAGTGAATCAAAGCCATCAAACAAACACCCATATGTGTTATCAAAGCCTGTACTTATACTTGCCTCAAATCTGACAAAATCCTCTGAAATCAAGCTCCAAGCAACTAAAATCAAAACAAATCAAAGCAATCACACATGCATGAGATGAAGACAAAGCAACAGAGAATGGGAGAAGCAATTGGAGAAGAAGAAGAAGAAAGAATTGGAAAGAACCCACTTACCAAATCACAAAACATAACCAGAGAGAAGAGAAGAACCCAAATCCACGAAAGGACCCAATCTACAATCGATCAAGAGAAGTGAAGAGAAGAGAGAGAGAGAGAACGAACGTGGCTTCTGAATTCTCCTTGCATGCAGTCGATCAAATGAAATGAGCAAGAGAGAGACATCTGTAAGATGACTCACTTATATATGGGTTTTGAAAGTTAAGTCAAAGTCCTGAGAGTTAAGACTAATTGCAGTTCAAGTCACACGAAGGTCCATCTTCCCCAATTGACTCCAAACGGATCTGACACAGTTACGGAATTTGTCGAGCTCAACGAAATACGCGTGCTGACACCAAGATGATGCAAAGATGAGATGAGCAAAGCCAAAGCAAAATTACGAAAAAGGGCTTAGAACTACCTATTCCAGGTCAAAGGTCACTCAACTACCTATCCATGACCCAAAACAAGTCCAAAAGAAATAAACAAAACAAAACACACACTAATGAGCCACTAATCCGGCTCAAAGGGGATCGGAGTGTTACAGCATATCTCAAATCTGTGATAAAGATTATGCTGTAAACTTTAGTAGTCATAGTTGTGAGATCTCAAAGATAATATTGAGAGGTCTTAGAACTACCGATAACTGTTATGTGGTGGGAAAAACAAATACTTCATCCTCTGCTTCTTGCCTATTAACTAGTATTGATGAAGCTAAATTGTAGCATCAAAGACTTGGGCATGTTAACTACAGGGACTTATCCCATCTAAACAAATATATTGAAGGACTGCCCAAGATCAATAGTCAAGAAAAGATGATCTGTGGAGAGTGCCTTCAAGGAAAACAAATTAGAAGTGCCCATAAAATGGTAAATGCTATGAAAACTTCTCGACCTCTAGAACTTATTCATATGGACTTGGTTGGATCAACTAAAAGAGAGAGTCGAGGTAAGAAAATGTACTTTCTTGTCATGGTAGATGATTACTCTAGATTTACTTGGGTTGCATTCTTGAAAGAAAAATCTAAAGCCTTTGGAGAATTTAAAAGGATTGTAAAACAAATTCAAATTGAAAAAGGGACTTCAGTAGCCCAAATTAGAAGTGATCATGGTGGAGAATTTGAAAATAATCAATTTGACAAATTCTGTGAGAAATATGGGATTCATCATGAATATTCAGCACCCAAAACTCCACAATAAAATGGGGTAGCTGAAAGGAAAAATCAAGTTCTCCAAGACATGGCCACAGTTATGCTTCATAGTAAGAATCTTCCTAGAGACTTGTGGGCTGAAGCTGTTAATACCAGCTGCTATATCATCAACCGAGTTTATCTTAGGACTGGTACAAATCAAACAGCTTATGAATTGTGGCATGAGAAAAAACCAAATGTGAAATATTTTAAGGTCTTTGGAAGTAAATGTTACATTTTAAAGGATAGAGAACAACTGAGTAAATTTGACTCAAAAAGTGATGAAGGTATATTCTTAGGCTATTCAACACGGAGTCGAGCCTATCGTGTTCTAAATATGAGAACGGGAGTCATCCAAGAGTCAATAAATGTTATTATAGATGATGAATCCACAATTTTTGTTGATGTTGATGAAGTGGATGTTCCCTCAATGACTGAACCCACACGATCCACAGTAAAAACTGATGTACCTATTTCCACTGAAAATTTGGTGAATGTAAAAGATCATCCTATAGATCAGATTATTGGTGACCCCCTAACAGGTGTAAAAACTAGAAAACAATTGGAGAACATTATGAGTTACCTGTGCTTTACTTCTGTTTTAGAACCTACCTGCGTTGATGAAGCCTTTTCAGACAATGATTGATAAAAGCTATGCAAGAAGAATTGAATCAATTTACAAGAAGTGATGTTTGGTACCTAGTTCCAAGACCAAAGGATAAAAATGTGATAGGCACTAAATGGATCTTCAAAAATAAACTTGATGAAAATGGCGTTATTGTTAGGAACAAAGCTAGGTTGGTAGCACAGGGATATTCTCAAATTGAAGGTATTGACTTTGATGAGACCTTTGCTCCAGTTGCTCGTTTAGAATCAATTAGAATTTTATTATCTCTAGCGTGTTTTTTAAAGTTCAAATTGTATCAAATGGATGTTAAGAGTGCTTTTCTAAATGGAATTTTGAATGAGGAAGTGTATGTTGAACAACCTAAAGGTTTTATAGACACAAAATTCCCTAATCATGTGTTTAGATTGAAGAAAGCTCTGTATGGTCTTAAGCAAGCTCTACGTGCTTGGTATGAAAGGTTGACAAAATTCTTGTTAGACAATAATTTTCAAAGAGGCAATGTTGATAAAACTCTTTTTATCCAAAAGACAAGAAAGTCAGTTTTAATAGCGCAAATATATGTAGATGATATCATCTTTGGCTCCACGTCTAATGAATTGACTGCTCAGTTCGCTAATCTAATGCAATTTGAATTCGAAATGAGTATGGTTGGTGAATTGAATTTCTTCCTAGGTTTACAAGTCAAACAATTACGTGATGGTATCTTCATTTCCCAATCCAAGTATGCCAAAGAATTGGTAAAACGATTTGGTCTGATGACTGGGAAACATGTCAAAACCCCCATGAGTACAACCATCAAACTTACTAAAGATGCTAATGGTAAAGGGGTTGACTCTAGCCTATATAGAAGTATGATCGGTAGCCTATTATACCTCACTACTAGTAGGCCAGACATAGCATTTAGTGTGGGAGCATGTGCACGATATCAAGCAGATCTGAAAAAATCCCATCAGACTGCTGTCAAAAGAATCATTAAGTACATTGCAGATACAACTGAATATGGTCTGTGGTATCCTCATGACTCATCATCTTCCATTGTTGGATACTCAGATGCTGATTGGGTAGGAAACTTAGATGATAGAAAATCAACAAGTGGCGGATGTTTTTATATGGGAAACTGTCTAGTAGCTTGGCATAGTAAAAAGCAAAATTCTATATCTCTTTCCACTGCCGAGGCTGAATATATAGCTGCCGGAAACTGCTGTTCTCAACTCTTGTGGATGAAGCAGATGCTTATAGACTATGGCATTAAACAAGAAATAATGAGCTTGTATTGTGATAACAAGAGTGCCATACACATTTCTAAAAATCCAGTCCAGCACTCTCGCACTAAACACATTGATATCCGACATCATTTCATTAGAGAATTGGTCAAAGAAGGAATCATTGAGCTCGAATATATTCAAACTGAAAAACAACTTGCAGACATCTTGACTAAACCTCTTGATGTGTTAAAATTTGAAAATTTGAGGAAATCAGTTGGTGTTTGCTGTTTGGATTAATTTGTGTTTTTGCCCAGGGCCTACGGCTAAGCCGTAAGCAATTTCACGGCTAAGCTGTAATCTCCTTACGGTTAACCCGTACTTACACAAACATTTACCCTAGGGTTCAACCGTCAGGGTTTACGGCTTAGCCATAAAATACTCTACGGCTAAGCCGTACATGTTATTTCCGTCCTCGTTCTACGCGCCGATCAGTACTTAACTCCATCTCTTCATTTCCTTTTTACTCTGCGTCTGCACGGGATTTCTGCCCTAGGTCTCTGTTCTTTCTTCCTTCGTCTTTCTTCCTCTTCCAGCCTTCTCCTTTCAGGTATTTTTGGCGTCTTCCTTTTCTGGCCTTCTCCCTCCTCTGTACTGTTCTCCTCTCTCTCTCTCTTCTTGGTTACTCACCACTGTTTCATTTGCTTTACTGTGCTCGATTCCTCTGTGTGCCTTTTCCTCCTGTTTTTGGGTGTTTGGCTTTCCCTCTGTTTTGTGGATTGGGTTTACTCTGTTTATCACTATGCCTCCATGCACCAAAAACGCTTACCCCGCCGGTAAGAGGCCTCGGGCCTCGAGTAGCTCCTCCCGGCCTCGACAGCACTCTCCACCCTCTCCACCAGTTTTGGTTCCACGGGAACCCACTCGCGATCGGTCCTTCTTTTCCCATCCAATTACTGTGAAACGCGATGTCAATATTCTCGCTGTTGAAACATATGGAGTCCATACCCTCCTCACCAACATTGGGTGGGAAAATATTCTAAAATGGGGTGGTCCTGGCTTCCCCTTGATTGTGCGAACCATGTATGCATCCATCAAGGGAGCATCGTTAGACTCTATGTCCTTTGAAATTGATTTCACTGATGGCACCAATACCATCACCCCTGCCATCATTTCTGCCCTTTCGTGTATTCCTCTCTACGATACCCCCCCCTCAGTCATCAAGGACTCTCTATCCGAGGAAGAAAAACAAACTGCCACCTTTGCTTATGTGGAGCGACCATCCCTTGGAAGGACAAGGGCTTCCTCCCTGCTGCTTCTTTGCCTCCTCATTACCGAATCTTGCATGCCATATTCACCTGTAATATCTATCCTCGGAGGGGCAATTTCTCTGACCTAACCCCTTTCATGGTTAATCTTCTCTATTCTGTTCATATGGGGGTCAGGGTGTGTCTTCCCTCTTTGATTTGTGCTACCATCATTCGGTTTTGGCTTTGCCAGGGTAGAGGCACCAATGCCTGCGTTTTTAGTTATCTGATGACTCGCCTTGCCTCTCAGTGTGGGGTCAATTTACCTTCTAATGAAGCTCCTGAGTCTCACCCCACCTTTGGCACAGTAAATATTCAGAACATGCGATTCTCCAAGCAACAGGCAGCTGGTCCCCGCTTTCATGACTCTGGGGATGAAGAAGACTCACCGGATGGGCCTTCTCCTGTAGCACCCTCTAATGCTTCCCCGGTTCCGGTTCCTCCCCCGGCTTCTTCCTCTTCCTCGTTTGAAGCTCGGTTGGCAGCGCTGGAACAACGGCAAACCAAGATGGAGAAGCTCTTGAAGAAATCATTTCAATACCTGTCAAAGATCTCCAAAAGCTGCCAGAGAGACGATGTGGCGATTCCTTCCCCCTCTCCTCCTTCTGATTGATGCTCTGAGATGCATTAGCACTGAATTTTCTATGTATTTTTTATTTTGACTGTGCTTCACTTTTTGGATCTGTTATTAGTTTCATCTTTTGTCTTTGTGGTTATGCGTTCTTTATGTGTTTTGGACATTGTTATGTGTACTGCTCCTAACTTCTAATATAATATGGCCATTCCTTCGAAGTTGCTTATCTTTGTGTGCACTTATTTGTCTTCATGCCCTTCTTTATGGCTTTATGGCTGTGGTACTTCTTGTATATCTCTTTGTTAATATTGTGCCAAAAAGGGAGAGAATTCTATGCATGTCTTCAGGGGGAGCTTTCTAACCTCCCACCTTTCTAGTAGATTGTGTTTGCAGACTTTTGCATGTTAAGCATCTTCAAAGGGGGAGCTTCAATGTGTTGAACTTTCAGACTTATGTAGATCTGTTAGGTTAAGGTGTATTCGGTATTATAATACTTGTTGAATCGTGTTTGTTGAGTTAAAATGTTGTATCCTCTTCATTATATGTAATTTTGTCACGAAATTGACAAAGGGGGAGATTGTTAGTGTCATTGTAAGAATGCATTGTCAATTGCGTGACCCTAGTCTAGTCTTGCTCTATGGAAGATCAAGTTTCGTCAATGAAGATCAAGCTAGATCAAAGAAGCTCAAGGAAGATCAAGCGAGTTCAAGGACGATCAAGATCAATCTAGAAAAACATCTATGAGTGCCAAGGGATAAGGTAACATTGACCTTATTTGTCCGTAAAAATAAAATAGGAAATTAGGGTTTTCAAACACCCAGTCTTTGTTCTATGGCTTGGACTACGGCTAAGCCGTAGATCCTACGGCTCACTCTCCAGAGAGTATATTTTGAATCATTTTGTTCTACGGCTGACCCTACGGTTGCACCGAAAAAGGGTTACAGCTAAGCCGTAGTGTGTTTCACGGCTAAGCCGTAAAATCTACGGGCCACAGTCCAGAGAGTGCTCTTGGCCATATAATGCCTACGGTTGACCTTGCGGGCAAGCCGAATGGCCTTCACGGCTAAGCCGTAGTGTGATTCACGGCTAAGCCGTAAAGTTTACTGGCCACTTTCCAGAGAGCAGTTTTTGGGAGATTTCAGCTTATGGCTGACCCACGGCTAGGCCGAAAGGTGCTCACGGCTAAGCCGTATAAGGATTTATGGCTAAGCCATAAGCTTAACCGTAAGAAGGAATTTTGTTGAATCTGGTCAAACTAGCAGTTGGATGTTGTCAGAGCATACGGCTAAGCCGTAGACCATTCTGTTCTTAGTTGTAGATCTATCCGTTGGAGTTTATCTGTATTTAAAGAGGACCTCTCCTTTGCTCCAACCACTGACTTTATTACTGAGAAAATCACCAGTATAGCTGAGCCTTTGCACATCCATTAAAATCATCTTTAAAGCTCCCACAACCGCCTACTCTTCAACACAAAAAGTGCCATTATTGTTTCAAGAAAAGTAGTTGGTCATTTAGGGAAGGCTCCATTAAATCTGAGAGAATATCTTGGCCTTCCAAACCCTCTTAAAACCTCTTCCCTTGGCTGAGCACTCATCTGAAGATCTTCATCACCAAGGAGCAAGAACAAGAGTTCAAAGCTTGGAGGTAGTCTTTCAAGCATCAAGAGCACCACTCAAAGCTAAGGTATACAATTCCTTGTTTAGGTGTTCTTTAATATTTCAATTCTCTTTACTGTATTGGTGGAAGACAAACCACCGCATCAAAAATTGTTGTAGTTGGTGGACTAGATCAAGGATCAACCACCTGATAAAAAAACCCCAGTTGGTGGAAGACAAACCACCAAATCAAAAACTGTTGCAAGAGGTGTATGTTATATAAGTACCTCATATTTAGTGGAACCAAGAGAGATTGCTCTTGAGAGTGGATGTAGGTCTAGGACTAAACCACTATAAATCACTGTGTTTATTGCTTGTTGTGTGTGGATGTTGCCTTGTATTCTTGTCACTTGTGTTGATCATCATTCTTAAGCTACATCTTCGTTATTCTAGTTGCATTTCTACACACTGTCGGCACTCACAACTCTGAACATCTCTCTTAATCTTCTTGGGGACTCTCAATCTTCATTAATCCTTCAGATTGCACTCTAATAAAACCTAATTCTTGGAAAGAAATTTTTAATAGTCCTATTTACCCCCCCTCTAGGACTTGGTGAGATCTAGCTATTGCACTTTCAGCTTAGGCAACCCATCTCAACTTTTGAAAACCAACATGAAACCATCTCCCACTGCAACTCCCTAAAACTCTTTTTCTTCTTTCTTTTTTTCTTTCTTTTCTTCTCTGTATGCAGTTCCTTTCAAGAACAAGTGAAGAAAAGAAAGGAGAAGAGGAGGAGAAGTCTAAGTTGGGGAAGAAGAAAAGAAAACCAAAGAAGGAATGAAATAGAGAAGGAGAAAAGCGTGAATAAAGAAAACGAGAAGGGAGGATGGAAGGAAGAGGAAGAAGAAGACTGTGTTTAGTAACAGAAGAAGGAGTAAGGAAGAAGAAAAAAAGAAAGTAGAAGAGAGAAAGGAGGGACAGAAGCCCAGGTCTCCACGGGTTCGGTCTCGACGAGGAGGAGAAAACACAGAAGATGGAGAAGAAGAAAGCAGAAAACAGGAAGAAGAAGAAAAAAGGAAAAAAAAAATAGAGATGGGTTCCGGCTCCTGGTTCATCTTGTAGGAATGGAGAAGAGAAAAAGAGCAGAGGTTATTTTGAATTTGGTTGCAAAGAGAGAGGTCAGCAGAAAAGATGAAGTGATAGAGAAGAAAATCACAAGAAAGGAGATGATGAACAGTGTGGGCTTGGAGTACAGGTGGGTTCGGGTCAAGCCTAGATCGGCTAGGTGGGTGATGGAGTCTGGATTCACCAGGATGATCTTGATGATGGGTCCAATGGAGGTTGGGTTCTGTGGTTGTAGAAATTAAACTAGAAAAAGAAAGAAGAAGGGGGTAGTAAAGGAGAACACCAATGGAAGTTTGGTTCGTAAGAGGGCGACACGTGGCGTAATCTAAGGATTCTATCTATATTAGCTAGATTCTATCCACACCACCTCTTTAAAATCTCTCAATTTTCCTAAAATCTCTCTTAAAATCTAAAAAAATCCAAGGCAAACCCAATGCATTATAAAATAAATAATTATGACGATCACCATTCTTAAAATTATTTTTTAATTTTAACAATGTAAATATTAGCGTTTCATGGCCCGTGCCCAACGTGGGCCTTAATTAATAATTATGTTATTTGTAAATAAGAATATTTATATATATTTACATGATTTCTAATTTAATATTAACATTAAATTCATTTTACAATCATAATCTTAAATGTTTTAAATATTATTTGCAACCTTTTTTTTCTTTTAAGTCTTGGGATGGGCATGAGCTTCCTTTGTTATTTGCAGCCCATATGCGACCAACCTCTGATTGATATCATCCCTTTTTTTTTCTTTTCTACTTTTTTCTCAAAACAATCTTAAATGTTCTCTAGCCCACATTGGGCATGGAGCCTATTTTCAGAGATTGATGCTAACTAGAAAGGAATACCTTCTCTCGATATCTTTCTATGTGTGTATTATATGATTATATAACATTGAGTCCAACTCCATTATGGCGCGCACTTAGTGGAATTTTGTGAGGCTAGACAATGCATGTTTACAATGGTGACAGAGCATTTAATAATTATGTTAATATAGCCTAGGGTTGGTAATATCTAAATGCATTATAACATTGGCTTCTCTCATTCCAAGGTTTAAAGGGATCTTTAATTTTCGTTTGAGATTTTTAATTCTTTGCTTATTCTTTGGTATTGATTTAAAATAAAACTAATATTGTATTGTTGAAGATCTTTGTTTACATTTATAATCAATGTTGGTGTAGATTGTCAATTAGATATGGATAGAAAGGGGAAAAAAAGCCATGCATACGAAACCTATGTCAAATCCTCTAAATTTCTAACTCCGTATTAATGGATTTGAGTTGTAGTTGATTGTCTTGACAAGATGGACCCATACTCATTTTTTAAAAAAATGTCATATAAGCAGTGAGATTCATAAAATATGAGCCTCACATGCATAAAATTTCTTAAAGCATGGGTCCATGTATTGGCCTTGACCTTGAGATGTTTTTATACTCATCCGCCTATTTTATCTTCCATTGGGCCACAAGTTTTTTAAAGTTCTTTCTTTTATTCATTCATATCTCCAAGTTTTTTATATCTTTTTTTCTACTTTTTTTCCCATGAGTAATCACCTTTATATATTTGAAATATAAATTTATTCAAGACCACTCATTCCTTAAAGCACTACTTGCTAATCTAATCTTGATTTCTTAGTTCTCCCTAAAATCTTTCCTAATACATGGTTTTCAGTGCCTAAAATCATAATAAAATTCACTTGGTCCAAACTACTCTATTTTTCTCTAGAGATGACACCTAACTACACCTATTCTATTTCCACATATGAATCTTTTTAATTTTTTTAATGACTTGACTAGGCCCGATAAATTAAATGGTGGGCCTAGTCCTGAATTTTACAGGTTGTGTCGAGCTTCTGCCAAGCCTAAGCCAATGCTTCTAAAGTTGGGTCAGGCTTGAATATGCCTTAACTGGCTCGGCCTGGCTTGTCCCATGCAAACCCATACTAAAAATTTTCTACACATCTTAACACTCTTTATGATTTAGGTTTTTTTTTTTTCCTATGTTGGCCCAATGGCCATGAGTGGGAAGGCAAGGTGTCCACCTACATATATTTATCAAATGGACAACATTGGATGTTGGTCTATTTTCCTTTCTATTCAATTCTAGCTAATCAATTTTTTTCATAGTGAGAGGGTTGGTTGACAAAATAATTCTTGTACATTGAACTATTTTATCTATTTTTTTACCATATAATATTTTTTTTACTCTTAAGTTGAGCTTCTGGATTAAAAGAAAAATGATTTAACTTTTTTTATTAATATTCTAATTAGACTTTATGGTAGCGTTTGATTCGCTGGAATGATTTTTGGCAGGAATGGAATGGAGACTGGAATGAGTCTGCAATGGAATGAGGCAGGAATAGTAATTTCCATTCCAACGTTTGGTTGGACAGAGGAATCAATCCAGTAATAGGATTCTCATTCCAGTTCCTGTGTTTGGCATGCGTGAATGATGCCAGGAATGTAATAAAAATTACATAAAATTGATAAAAATACCCTTGTGATTTTTTTTCGCCAAAATCTCCCTCTCTCGCCAAGCCCTCTCTCTATTCCCAGCCCTCTCTCCCTCTCTCTCTCCGTCCCAACCCTCTCTCTCCATCCCAACCCTCTCCCTTTGCTTGATGAAAGGGGCTTTTTGGACTCAAGGGAAAATTACAAAGGAATGGAATGGCCATTCCTCTACCCCCCCCCCCCCCCCCCCCAAAAGGAATGGTGATTCTCCTGTATAAAGGAATGGTGATTGCTGAAGTAATGGTCATTCCGCCACTTTTTCACGAACCAAACGTGGGAATGGTCACTCCAACGGAATGACCATTCTATTCCGACCTTCATTCCAGCGAACCAAACGCTACCTATGAGTATAATATTTTTACCACATAATATTTTTACAATTGATTTAATGATTTTATTTTAAAATATAATTATTTTTTAATAGGTATTGACCTGGACTTTGTTGAACTTAGCAGGGACTAACATATCCTAGCCATTGGTAGTGCATGATCATATATGGGCTTAGCTTGACCCCAAAATCGAAGCCCTTATCGTGGTGATTTGGGCTATGTTTCCATTTTACTTATATAGTACATATATTTTCAAATGGGCCGAGTTTGGCATGGGTCATTTTCTTTTTTATTCAATTCTAACTCATCAATTTTTCCATAGTGAGAAGCTTGATTGACCTAATGATTCTTTGTAAATTGAACTATCATGCCCCACCCTTCACACATGCATGATATTGTCTGCTTTGGCCCATGGGCCTCACGGTTTTGTTTCTAGTGGGCCTCAACCCACCAAAAGGCCTCATGCAAGGTAAGGGTGCAAGCTCGATATATATATATATACCCATTCACTTTCCTCTCTATAGTCAATGTGGGACTCCAGGATGTCACAATCCACCCCCCTTAGGGCTGCACGTCCCTGTACAGTAGCCTGCCAGCTCCTGTAGCCTGCCGGCCCTCTTGGCCCGCCCACATATAAACCCGCCCACTTGCACTAGACCACGGCAGGGACCCACACTCGATCTAATTGAGAGTTGGCTCTGATACCATTTGTAACGCCCCACCCTTCACGCACGCATGATATTGTCCACTTTGGCCCATGGGCCTCACGGTTTTGTTTCTGGTGGGCCTTAACCCACCAAAAGGCCTCATGCAAGGTAAAGGTGCAAGCTCTATATATAAACCCATTTACTTTTCCTCTCTATAGTCGATGTGGGACTCCAAATTCGACTTGTCTGGCTCTTGTGGTGGAAAGAGATGAGGGTACCTTCCTTTGACAACATCTTCGGGTTCCCAAGTTGCCTCTTTGGAAGAATGATATCTCCACAGAACCTTAACCATAGGAATAGTTCGTCGTTTCAAAACTTTGTCAGCTCGATCAAGTATCTCGACGGTTCTTCAATAAAAGACCAATCATCTTGAATCTGAAGTGGTTCAAAGTCAATCACATGAGATGGGTCCGAAGTATACTTCTTGAGCATCAAAACATGGAAGACATTATGTACATTGGCAAACTAAGGTGGCAAAGCAAGACGATAGGCGACTTCCTCAATTCTCTCAAGTATTTCAAATGGTCCCACATATCGAGAATTTAGTTTTCCCTTTTTACCGAATCGGATGACTCCTTTTGAGGGGGAAACTTTCAAAAAAACATTATCACCTTCTTGGAATTCGAGAGGTCTTCTTCGTTTGTTTGCATAACTCTTTTGCCTATCCTGTGTAATTCGGAGTCTCTCGCGAATAGTCTGGATCTTATCTGTCATATCTTTAACCTAATCATGATCATACAATCGCTTTTCACCGACCTCATCCCAACATATTGGAGAGCGGCAGTTTCTTCCATATAGAGCTTCAAATGGTGCCATTTTGATGCTAGACTGATAGCTATTGTTATAGGCAAATTCAATCAATGGTATGTATTTTTCCCAATCTCCTTTGAAGTCTAAGACACAAGCTCGCAACATATCCTCCAAAATCTGATTTGTCCGCTCAGTTTGGCCGTCTGTCTGCGGATGAAATGCCGTACTAAAATTCAATTTAGTCCCCAAAGCTTCTTGCATGCCTCTCCATAAACTTGAAGTGTATCTGGGGTCTTTGTCAGAAACAATTGATGATGGCACTCCATGCAATCTTACTATCTCATTCACATAAAGACGTGGCATGTAGTCAAATGAAGCTTCCGTTTTGTACGGTAAGAAATGAGATGATTTGGTGAGTCGGTCTACAATGACCCATATAGCATTTTTCCCGGAACTAGCTCTTGGTAATCCAACTATAAAATCCATAGCCACGTGCTCCCATTTCCATTCAGGTATTGCTAAGGGCTGCAAATTTCCTCCGGGTCTCTGGTGTTCTGCTTTAACCTTCTGGCAAGTGAGACATTTAGAGACATACTTAGTTATCTCCCGCTTCATATCATTCCACCAATATCTAGCCTTTAAATCATGGTACATTTTGGTACTACCAGGGTGGATTGTATACTGAGTGTGGTGTGCTTCCTTTAAAATAATATTTTTCAACTCTAGAGAATTTGGAACACATAATCTCCCTTTGAAATACAACACACCATCTAGAAGAGAAAAGTCTAGCCTTTCATCAAATTTCCTAACCTGCTTAACCAATTCTGGATCATCCACCTGTTTGTCCTTTATTTGCTGAATCAAAGTTGGCTTGATTGACATGTTAGCAAGGCGGATCTTGTCATTGGAAACCGAAACATTCAAGTCCAAGTCCTTGAAGTCCTCAATTAGCTGCCATTCTTGATACATCAAACTTGCTACTAATCCAGAGAATTTTCTGCTTAAGGCATCAGCCACAACATTGGCTTTCCCTGGGTGGTACAAGACTTCAAAGTCATAATCCTTGATGAATTCCAACCACCGTCTCTGTCTCATATTTAGCTCATGTTGTGACATCAGATACTTCAGGCTCTTATGATCAATAAAAGCTTCAAATTTCACACCATAAAGATAATGCCGCCAAATCTTTAATGCAAAGACAATAGCTGCAAGTTCTAGATCATGTGTGGCATATCCTTTTTCATGATTCTTTAATTGCCTCGATCCATAGGCGATAACCTTCCCATGTTGCATTAATATGCACCCTAGCCCTGTATGGGATGCATCACTATACACAACAAATCCATCGTCACCTGATGGTAAGGCCAAAATAGGGGCTGAAGTAAGTTGATTCTTCAGTTCCTGAAAACTCTTTTCACATTCTTCTGACCACACAAAGGGTTCATTCTTCCTGGTCAGCTTAGTCAAAGGTGGTCAACTTAGTCAAAGGTGCAGTTATCGAAGAAAATCCCTGAACAAAACGTCAGTAATATCCTGCCAAACCCAAAAAGCTCCGAATATCTGATGCTGACTTCGGTGTCTCCCAACTAAGGACAGTTTCTATCTTGGCCGGGTCTACTGAAATGCCATCTTTAGAGTTAACATGCCCCAAAAATACTACTTTGTCCATCCAGAAATCACATTTACTGAGTTTAGCATAAAGTTGATGTTCCCTTAACAATTGTAAGGCAATCCTCAAGTGTTGCTCATGTTCCTCCTTGGTCCGGGAATAGATCAAAATATCATCTATAAATATCACAATGAACTGGTCCAGATATTGCTTGAACACCCAATTCATCATATCCATAAAAAACTGCTGGAGCGTTAGTCAGACCAAATGACATCACTAGAAACTCATAGTGCCCGTATCCAGTCCGGAAAGTAGTCTTGGGAATATCCTCATCCCGAACTCTAAGCTGATGATATCCAGATATCAAATCGATCTTAGAGAAATGCTGAGCCCCTCGAAGTTGATCGAAAAGATCATCGATCTTAGGCAATGGATACTTATTCTTAATGGTGACCTTGTTAAGCTGCCGATAGTCTAGGCAATCCACCCCCCTTAGGGCTGTACATCCCTGTGCAGTAGCTTACCAGTTCCTGTAGTCTACCAGCCCTCTTGGCCCGCCCACATATGAACCCACCCACTTGCACCAAACCATGGCAGGGGCCCACACTCGATCTAATCGAGAGTCGGCTCTGATACCATTTTTTGTAACGCCCCACCCTTCACGCATGCATGATATTGTCCGCTTTGGCCCATGGGCCTCACAGTTTTGTTTCTGGTGGGCCTCAACCCACCAAAAGGCCTTATGCAAGGTAAAGGTGTAAGCTCTATATATAAACTCATTCACTTTCCTCTCTATAGTCGATGTGGGACTCTAGGATATTACAATCCACCCCCCTTAGGGCTGCACGTCCCTGTGCAGTAGCTTGCCAGTTCCTATAGCCTGCCAGCCCTCTTGGCCCGCCCACATATGAACCCGCCCACTTGCACCAGACCACGGCAGGAGCCCACACTCGATCTAATCGAGAGTCTGCTCTGATACCATTTGTAACGCCCCACCCTTTACGCATGCATGATATTGTCCGCTTTGGCCCGTGGGCCTCACGGTTTTGTTTCTGGTGGGCCTCAACCCACCAAAAGGCCTCATGTAAGGTAAGGGTGCAAGCTCGATATATAAACCCATTCACTTTCCTCTCTATAGTCGATGTGGGACTCCAGGATGTCACAATCCACCCCCCTTAGGGCTGCACGTCCTCGTGCAGTAGCCTGCCAGTTCCTGTAGCCTACCAGCTCTCTTGGCCTGCCCACATATGAACCCGCCCACTGCACCAGGCCATGGCAGGGACCCACACTCGATCTAATCGAGAGTCGGCTCTGATACCAAACTGTCATGCCCCCAAATCTGAGATTGTTGGGACCCTCAAATCCCTAGGCATAACGGGTCCACAATAGATAAATTGAATAATTTCTAAATTTTATTAACGAAATTCAAATGATCTCACATAATCAATATCCTAAATCAAACCTCTGAAAAGTAATCAAACCTCTGAAAAGTTTAAAATAAGAGTAATCCTCCAAAGCATAAAAATAAACATTCCATAATTATAAATTCTTAATTAAATCTGTTGAAATCTAATATAATTCCGTAGCTCTTCTCACAACCCCGATTCCCGCAAAGCAAGCTAGTTTTCCTCGGGTTCTGGCTCAACCTCAAGATCTGTGAGGTAAAAACATATGTGAGTAAAACTCAACAAGTAATGCAAACCATAAAACCTAGCAAAAACAGGTAACAATCAAGGAAATCAAATCTAGAGCCACGGTTTTTTGAACAAATTAACAAAAGCGGAATATAGCAATCTCAAGGGTGACAAAGTAGGCTAATGAGAGCAGATCAAGTACAAATTGGCACCAAAATCAAATTTCACAAGATGAGGAAATAAACAAGATAATCCAATCAAAATATCACAAATTCAAAGCAACATACTAAAACCAAACTAAGATAAGGCATCTCCGCAGCAAACAAAATAACAAAGTGTGCTCGCCAAAGTTAAGCCTGAACCAAGCACGAGGTATCCGCTAAGTACAAATCATTTCATACCCAAAGTGGCACGAAGCCTGAGATTTCAGAAATCTCCAAAACAAAGTGGGCTAGCTGCAGACTAGAAATATCGCACAAAGGGGTCTCAATCCCAATCTCATACCCAAAATGGCTAAAATCCGCGTGTGAGCGTCCCTACGGTGCGTTGCCCATACTTTAGAAAATGCCTTGAGGTCAAAGATGTACGAGCAACAAATTCCAGTAATTTGCGAATTTTCAATTTACAAGCAAAGGTCAGGTTGGAAACACAAATCAAGTCATACATCATCAAATCTTTGAACAAATCCAACCTCCTAAATCAAGTATCAATAATTTACTGAGAAATTTTATTCATGACAAAATGGTGTCCAAAGATCAATATCAAATCTAACAATAAGTAAATGACAGCACGATAATATTAATACGAAAATATCAAATCTGATGATCAACAAATCAAAGATAACAAAATATCCTAAGAATCTAGGATTATTTCAATAGCTCACAATCTCACGTAACTAAATCAAAAAGAGACAAGGCTTAAAAACTCTATGGCTAAGGAATCATGTTAAGACTAATTGCCTGGATCAACGGTGATCAACGGATCTGACCTGGATCTTGATGTCCAAATGCCTCATAGTAGGTTCCTGATAATTATATTTCATAAATAGATTAGCAATGGGGTCCAATGATTTCAGGTTCATGCACGGGCTCTGTTGAATTTGGGTCGAGCTTGATTACGGGTCAAAAAAGATGAGATTGTCACATATTGACATGGGCTAGGGGAGGTCCAAGCCAGTGGGCCCTGATTAAATAAAGTAATATGGTTCATGCATGCACATGGGTAGAATTCATTGAGCTTGGGTCAAATAGAGTGAACCTGAGTCAATGAGTGACGTGGAAAAAAATAATAAGTGGGCTCAAGAGTCTGGAGGTCTAAAGGACAACACAAGTGGGGCCTGAGGTTGATAAGTCTTGTTTGCATTCAACTGAGCATGGGTTCAATGAGTTCAAGTGGGTTGGGCTGGGTTTATTAATGTTGACGTAATGGGCCTAAGAACCTTGAGTTATATTAACATACCAAGTGGGCCAAAAAAGTTAGAAGTCATGTACGCTGCTAATAAATAACATGCATTCAGAGATGGTGCAGAACAGTTGCTGGATGGCTACAAATTGCCTACTAGCTCTGCTACAGATCTTAACAAGTGGAAAAACACAGAGAACAGAACGGAGGGGGATGATTTGCAGTGGGGGTCTTACCTTGGATCATGAGAGAGGAGATAACAAGAAGAAGTTGCAGTTGACTTCCAGTTTGGCGCTTGTAGGAAGAAGAAGAAGAAAGATGCAAAGAGGGAGAAGAAAAAGATCAGGGTGAAACAGAAAAACAAAAGAAGAAACAGAAAACAAAAGGAAAAAGATGAAGAAGAAAGTGGAAGAACAGGAGCAGAAGAGAATGAAGAAAACAGAGAAGAAAAAGAGAAGCTGGGCTTGAGTTACAGAGAAGACAACACAGGGAAAAGAAGTGAAACAGGAACAAGAATAGAAGGAATGGGTTGAGTTCGGTCAGTTAGAAACAGAGAGAGAGAAGAAGAAAACGGGAAACAGAGGAAGGAAAGAAACGAGAGCCAGGAGAGAGATGAAGGTCAGATGAAGAAGAAGGAGCAAACAAGATGAAGAGAAGACGCTGGCTGCTGGGTTGTCTGGGCAGAAACGGAAGAAAGAGGAGAAAGAAAATGGTAACAGGAAAGGAAGACAACCCATAAAGTAGGGCTGGGTCGAGTTCGGAAAGATGGGTTCGGAGGCAGAGGAGCAGAAAAGAAGGAAAAGAAAGCAAGAGGAAAGGAAAGAAAAAGGCAGGGCTGAAGATATACGACTGTATCTTGGTCGGAGAAGAGTGGCTGGGCGGAGTTACAGGGTGACAATGAAGGAAACAGAGGGGAAGAAAGAAAAGAAGGAAGGCAAGAAGGTGAAGGCAGGTTCTGCAACAGGTGGTGAAGGAAGGAGAAGCATCAAAAGGAGTAGGGGAACATGAAGAACTGGGTTGATCTAACAGCAGAGAAGAAACCGGCTGCAGTTGGAGAAGATGATGAAGATGGGCTCTGTTTGGATGGAAGGAAACCAGAGAAGAAGAAGATGAAAGGTGCAGTTCAATGGGTCGAGATGCTGAGAACAGAGAGAGTGTGTGTACGGTCCATCGGGAAAGATAGAAAGAAACAAAAAGACAAGAAGGGAAGAAGAGAGAAACGAGAAAAGAATAAGAAGATGATGGGAGGAAAAGAGAAAGCGGAGGGTGGTCCATCACGGGGGAAGTTGCAGAAGAAAACATGATGGAGAAGGAGCCTGAGACATGCAGGTGAGATGGGGTACTGATTGGGGTGATCAATGGACTGATGAGTCCAGTCCGAACCAGTTGTGGTGGGTAAAGTCTTGATGGGTTGATGGGTTCTCCATGTTTGGATGCTTGATGGTAGACGGTGGCTGAGGGCCAAGGGGTTGACTTGAGTGTGATAACTTGAGGCACGATGGAAGATAGATGAAAACAATATGATAGTACTGTCCATGATGATGATGATGGTAGATGAAGATGGTGAATTCTAACCCAATGAAGAGCCATGCCTCACGTGCAAGGTAACAAGGGAATTAACTATGATAGTAACATGAAAAGAAAGAAAGAAAGACAAAGAAGAGAGGAGACTTACCAAAATAGAGCACTTCTAAGAGAGGAGGGAGTATTAGAATGTATATGAGGGGAGAGGGATTATAACCTTTTATAGGAAAAGAAGGGAGAGTTTCCAAGGAAATAAGAGTCCTATACTAAGTTAGCCAAGGAGAATAATTTTTTAGTGGGACTCTAGAATACAAGATAGAATTGAACACTAATTTTAAGATGGAGTTGAGATGGGATTGACATCAACAAAAAGCCTAATTAACTTGAATATCTTGGTTGAGCCAGACTCCTAAATATGCCAAATTCTAACAAAACATGGTCCCACAGATAAATCCAAATTTTAAATAATACAAATGCATGTGGGGCCCAACACAGATCAAATCAAAGGTTGGGAATAATTTTAATTAAAAATAAAAATTCGGGTCATCACACTTCCACTCATAGTTTGAATGTTGTAGCATGAGTAAGCCATCAGGAGTATCTTGGCTCATCTTATAATTTTTTATTACATGTTGTCTTCAAGTGATGAAATTTTGACAGTAATAATTACATAATGATATAATCTTCCATTATAATATGAAATCTTTCTCGAAAAAATTAAAAAATTCATTAAATAATTTCAGTCACAATTATTGATAGACAGTAATTACAATAGTAGTTTAAAGTAATTATTTAATTCACATGGGAGAACCTGTGTGCAGCACGAGATTTGATAACCTGTTTGCCGCACGAGATTTAAAGCTAGTATGTTTTGAAGCATCCCATAATTTTTTGGCACTCCCTAATTTCTTTTTCATTTCTCCATAATTTTTCCTAACCAATTTTTCTCTCCTATCTCTAAGAATCCTTTTCCCAACCCTTCTCACCCCTATCTCTTAAAACACTTCTCCTCCTCTACAACATCTCCCAACCGGTCTCCCTTCTCTCTGCACATGTTTGTAAAGAGATAAATTCTCTCCCCACTTTGTCCCATACAGCTATCTTTGGCAGCCAGTGCATTAACAGTTGGATTTGGGTGTGCATTAAAGCATAAATCCCCCCTTTTAAGCATGGAGTTTCCTTCCCATTTACTCCTCTTTAATAGTTTTTGTCCCAAATCGGTTATTTACTAGTTCTCTTGAGTGGTTTATTAATGTTTTCCTCCTAGCTTATGGTGTTAAGCTTTCCAGTGGGTTTCGTAGTGGTTACCACACGCGCGCGCACTGGCAAAGGTAGCCGAATTACATCTTTGGAGATGCTTTTTGTTAAGCATATTTCACGTCTGCCCTAGGATAAGACAAATTTCCAAAGGAAACTCCAACGTCTGCCCCACGAATTAGGAGGAAAAAATAGATCTCAAGTGTCTCGCAGACAACAAATCACAAATCTATTCTCATACAATTGTCGTCAAGTGCCTGACAACATTTCATAAGTTTTTGCTTACCTTGGAACTTAGCTATTATTAGTAATCCGCATACTTTGGAATCCAACAATTTAGGCAAATCTCAGTTTATATATATCTAACAACCTTTTAGCCCCTTTGCTTTCACCAAAAGTCCTATATAGAGCCTATTTTGGTTGGACTGGAAGCCTCATCTCTAATTTTAATGCGAGCGGTTTACTGCTTTGCCTTCTCTTAGCCTTTTAGGCCTCATTCCATACTAAGGGGAAATGTTGCCAAAATTTCAGTAGAACTTTTTTGTTTTGTAGATTATTAAAAATGACTACTAGAGATTATTACTCTAAGGTTTTCAACTTTGAGGGTTAGCATTTTAAAATGTGGAAAATGAAAATAGAATCTCTTCTGAAAGTCTTGAAGATCCTCTATGTGTTAACCAAAGTGTGCCCTAAACCATATAGAGATGAGCTTGTTGGTACCTATGAAAAAGATCAGTGGAAATATGATTATTTTGATTATAGAAATGAGAGTCTTAATTATTTAGATAATTTTGTATATGGCGTGTTCTCAAAATATAAATTGCCAAGGAATTATGAGATGCTTTGATCAAGGAATATGCCATTGAGGATGCTGGTACCAAGAAATATGCAACAGAGCAATTTCTGAACTTCCAAATGGAAGAAGGAAAATCAGTGGTTGCACAAATAAGAGATTTTTAAAAGATTATCTATGAAGTTCGTGAGTCCATCTGCATCTGTATGGGGGCAAAATCTACTAAAAGAATGCGTTTCCAAAGATGTAATTCGGTTACCAATCATTTTGTTAACTCCTAACCTTTTTCTCATTTATTTGTTTTTACAACTATTATCAGTAATCTGCATACTTTGGAATCCAACATTAACTTCTCCCAAACTGTGCATTAGTTTTGCAAGAGGTAACTTTCGCTTATTATTTTTCTTTTCTTTTTTTCTTTTTGTTAATACAGAAATATAGCATTGGTACTTTAATCTGTGATACTAGTCTATATGCACACGCATAAGGGAAGATCACACGTGAAAATATGTACGTGGAAACTGTAGGTATTAAACCGTAACACGAAACATATAGGAAAATCAAATGAATGATATCCAACTGGTTACATACGGGTCGGAAATATACAAACTGAATCCAATCACAAATATACAAAACATGGATAACATCAATGACAGAAAAAGAAGGCAATATGCAAATATGATAATGTCGCACTCTGATAGAGTGATTACATACAGTCCGCAAACCCTAAAGAGACCGCTAAAGTCTTCCTAGCAAATTGAATGACTGACAAGAACTCGGTCGGGGTACCTGAGCCTGAACACCAAGGACAATTTGTGAATACAACAATTCAGCGAAGTATAAGCAGTAACAAGTTAACACGTGTGGTCTCTAATAGAATAAAAGACATGAATAATCATAAAATTTCAATTTAGTAGTCTAGGCAGTTGTGCATTCAAATTAACATATGCTTTTTGAATCAATGTGTACGTAACATAACATGTACAAACTAGGTGGTCACTACGTGCACTATATGCTCCCAAAGTAGGGATCTTATATCTGTGCAGAGAACACCATGGGCCAGATGGGTCTCGGTTTCCTGGGGTCCGGATTCCCCAAGACGTTTCCTTACTGTAGCAAGGCCATGAAAACTATACCAAAGTTACCCCGTCGGGATCTTAAGGCTGAGGCTCAGTAGTATCGGACCATATAGAGTCACACAAACATAAGAATATGCATATTTGATCATAACGTGCATATCATAATTTGCATAGCTTAAAATGTATATCTTATCAGAACGTGACGTGCATGTCTTGTTAGGCTTATAGCAAACAGATCAAGAGGTCATACAAGTTACACTAGCATACATATCGAATCGAACAACCAGATCAACTTATTCGATCAAACAATATAATGGATGGATGCCAACAGAGTAGAAAGCATTAGGTAACCAAAGATGAAGGCATCTCAACTCATATGCATCAAACGGTAATATCAAACATGCAAGACCACTGTTCCACCCGGGATTAACCATGGACAGAGTTAGGAATATCCAATCGTTTGCCCCAGCGTAGAACGCGTATAAGAGGGCAAAGACCGAAGCCAAGATGCAATGCAAATCAGATTATCTTCCAGGAATCACGATCTTTTACTAGCCAATCCTATTCTAGTTATCCAGTGTTTCTAACCGTGTATGATGATGTAGTTTTAAGTTGTCTGATGCACCATTGTTGAGTGTTGTAGTGTATCTGAAATGTGCACCAAAGTTCCTTAAACTAACACCCATGAGGAGGTGCTAAACAACCGAATAACGTACATGAATGAATCGCAGCCCTCGCGATCATTCATGTCATACGTTCCTACCATTGGGCAAGTCTAGGCGATCTACATTCTATCATGAAGCCCATATCAGTCTCTTCCTTAGTCCTATCCAGTTGTAGTCATTGCTTAGGGGCGGTACGGCTTAACGTAGAAGAGCATACGGCTTAGCCGTAGGCATCTTACGGCCTAGCTGTAATATACACTGCGGCTCAGCCGCGGTTCCCCTTACTGTTCATCCGTAGTTACGGTTCACTAGTATTTTGTTCTACGGCATAGCCGTATTCTGTTCTACGGCTTAGCCGTAGCACATTTGTCGGCTTAGACATAGCCGGGCCGTAGAAGGTCTGTCAATTGCTTACTTTCAGTTGATCCAGAAAAAGCCACCCTGTACTGATCTACGGCTGGGTCACAGTTGAGCTATGGCTCAGCCGTAGTTCATTACACGGCTTAGCCGTGACTTGGTCGTAGAAGAAATCTGAGTTTTTTTTAACTTTTTGGACTATGAGCCGTAGGCGGGTTACAGCTTAGCCGTAAATTGCTCGGGGTTCTATTCTGAACCTGTTACAGAAACAATTGCATGTGTAACACAATAGCAAAATCACGTGAACGAGATGGAAACTCACACAAGATGGGCTATAACTATACTTCACATGCAAGCTTACGACTCAATCATAGTCAAACATCTACCCACATGTGTAACACTCCGATCCCCTTTGAGCGGGATTAGTGGCTCATTAGCGTGTTTTCTGTTGTTTTATTCTTTCGGACTTGGTTTTGGGCCTTGGATAGGTAGTTGAGCAACCTCTGACCTGAAATAAGTAGTTCTAAGCCCTTTTTCGTAATTTTGCTTTTGCTTTGCTCGCATCATCTTTGCATCATATTGGTGTCAGCACGTGTATTTTATTGAGCTCGTCAATTGCTGTAACTGTGTCAGACCCATTTGGAGTCAATTGGAGAAGATGGACCTTCGTGTGACTTAAACTGTAAATAGCTTAAACTCATTGGCTCTTGGTTTAAACTTCCAAACTATATATATATGAGTCATTCCAGGTGTCTCCCTCTCTTGCTCATTCACTTGATCGTTGCATGCAAGAGAGATCTCCAGGAGAAGCTCCACGTTCCATCTCTCTCTTCTTCTTACTTCTTTCTCTTCCTCACGTCTGGTTGGTGTGAGTGTGACTTGGGTTTCTTCTCTCTCATCTCTGTCTATTGCTTGAGGTAAGTGGGTTCTTTGTGTTTCTTCTCCAAATTTGATCTCCCATCTCTTCCTCTCTCTGTGCATGCTCATGGATTTGTCATTTGCTTTGCTTTGTTTTGATTTTAGTTGATTTGGAGCTTGAGTCAGTGGATTGATAGAGCTTTGAGGCAAGTATAAGTACAGGATTTGACAACACATATGGGTGTTTTGTTTGATTGCTTTGATTCCTTCTTATTCCTTGTATAGAATGTTTTACAGCCAATTTCTAAGATGTAGAGATCAGTTGAGCTTGTTTTGTTCAGCTTCTGTACCAAAATTTCAGTTTCTGTAACTATCCCGAATTCGTGTTCTGTATTGTACGGCTAAGCCGTAAGTTTCTACGGCTCATGTTCCAGAGACTTGAAATTTCGATTTTGTTCTACGGCTAGGCTACGGCTGAGCCGTAAATTGTCCTACGGCTGAGCCGTAAGCTAGCCGTGACCCAACCGTAACCCAGCCGTGAATTAAATCTCTGATCAGTCGAAACTTTTCCAATACAGTACTCCTACGGTGTGGCTACGGCTAAGCCGTGGAATGCTACGGCTAAGCCGTGGATTGGTCTACGGCTAAGCCGTATACTGACTGTAGCCCAGCCGAAAAAGGTATCAGATCAGAGGTGGAAGATGACCAGTTTAGCTGTGTCTTGAATGGAACCAAGGTGAAGCCGTAGTGCATATTACGACGAGCGCGTAAGATGTCTTCGGCTCAACCATAGGTCCCTCATGGCTAAACCGTTAGGCATGGCAATTCTGAAATATAACTTAGGAAAATGGGAGAGACTTGTAGGGCTCAAATACAGGTTAACCACCCGTGTAAACAGGCCCAATGGATTCTTTGGATCGCATGAAGAGTCTGTTAGGCTGTGACTTTTTCATGTGAGCGTTGATCACTGTTAAGCACCTCCCCATGGGTGTTGGTTTAAGGGACTTCGGTGCACGTGAGGATTTCATTGCAACACTTTGATGGCAACGGTGCATTGAATAACTTAAAACTACATCAACATGCACGGTTAGTGACAGTGAACAACTAGATTAGTATTGGTTTGTAATAAACCTTGACTCCGTACTAATTTGAGATGCATTGCATATTGTTTATAGTTTTGCCCTCTGTTCTGCCAACCTATGTATATGCATTCCGCAGTCATTTTGCTTTCGTTCTGTATATCTGTTTTATTCTTCGTTCGGCCCTAAGTTCTGATCTATGCTGTGCTTTGGCTTAATATATATGCTTGTTGGCTTTGTCTATCTCTGATTTTGGGTATTCCCTGGTGGCTCTACCCGGAGGTTAATACGTGAGGATAAGATCCGGTCTTTGTCATCGGTGAGTCCAAAGCGGATAATCTCCCTTTCTGTGGGTTTGATTTGATTGATATTAGTCTGGCTCTACTCAGCCTCAGCCCTAGGATACCCGACGGGGATCTCTGTATCTCTGTAACTGCAGTGTCGCTTTGTCTTGGGACCCCGGAACCCAGGAAACTGAGACCCACTTGTACCCTGGCCCGGTCAGTGGTGTTCTCCTCTGCTCTGCTTTGCTCTGCTCTCTATGGGAGAGAATATGGTTAACGTAGTAGCCACTTAGTTCAGTATTTCTATGTTTGATTCCCATATCATGCTTTATTCCTATGCACGATTTGCTTAGCATACTAAGATGAAACTCTGAATTTACTATTCTGTCCTTATTCTATTTGATACTATGAGTGTTTCATCCCTGTTACTGGTATTTGCTGGATCGTTGTATTCATTTGTGTTGTCTGTGGTGTTGCAGGCACAGATACCTTGCCCAGCTCCCCGGCGGTCGAGGAGGCTGCAGGGCCGAGTGTAGAGGCACCCTCCGGTTTGGCAGAGTGGGCCTGATCATCTCTGCCGAGTGCGCACATGCATATTTTCTATTGGCCTTCTGTTTTGAGATTTTGTATTTTGGCATTTTGGCACTTTGGACCTTGTACTTTGTATATTTGTACATCTTTATTTTGTCGTGTACTCAGACTTGTATTTGGTTTTCCAGTATTGTATTTATCTTTGTCTTTTCCGTTCCGCATTTGTTTTGGCTTCCGCTATTTTCCTTTGTTGCTTGCTATGATATGTACAGTTTCCGCGTACGCTTAGTTCGCACGTGTTAGATCCCTTGTGTGCGCGCATCTGGACTGGGTTTGGATGCACGTGCACGGGAGTACGTGTGTCACCGGTTTAGCTTTTCGCTAACCCTCGAATTCTGGGCCCGGGTCGTGACATACGTATTGTATGGTATCAGAGCATGCTAGTTATAAGCATGTAGGCATTTAAGATCGTGGTGAGATAACGCTATCAACTATTGGACTCGAAGTCTAATATGTTGACTTTTGGGATTTGACTAACTCAGGGCATTTTATATTTGTGTGTTGTGTTTCTTTTTCTTTTGCAGGATGGCATCAGGATCAGGATCTCGGGATGAGAATCAACAGGGACATAACGGTGATAGTGGATCGTTACCCCCGAATATCAGTAGTGAGGAACGTTTGATGATGATGATGCAGTCTATGCAGTCATTACAGGCACAGATTGCATCCATGGTGGATAGGCAAAGTCAGGCTGCTGCGTCAGTATCACCTCGTATAGACCAGCAAGTGATCTTCCAACCCAAGGAATCAGATCCAAATGCTCTTTTTGACAAGTTCCGTAAGCGAGGGGCGACTGAGTTCCATGGGATAGAGGATGCATTGCAGGCTGAGCAATGGTTGGAGCAAACTGAAGAGCTATTTGATACGATTGTGTGCAGCAACAAACAGAAGGTAGTTCTCACAGCTTCTATGCTTCGGAGTGTAGCCAAGACATGGTGGAGGAGTGTTAAGAGCTCATTCCAGACTATGCCCAGTGCCACAGTTTGGGAGACCTTCAAGCAGCAATTCCGTCGGAAGTTCATGCCTCTCCATATTCAGCGAGCTAAGGAAGTGGAATTCTTCAACCTTCAGCAGAGACAGATGACGGTTGCAGATTATGTACACAAGTTTACAGAGTTGTCTCACTTTGTAGAGGACATGGTAAACACTGAGCAGAAGAAGGTGACTCGCTTCGTCAACGGTCTGAACCCGAGGTATAAACGCCACGTAGTTGCATGTATGTGGCCGGCTACATTGGATGACGCTATTAACAGGGCCTATGATGCAGAGGCCATATTTGAGGAGGAGCGAACAGAGGCTAAGAGGGCAGCAGGTTCCAGTGGTAGAAGTCAGTTCCAGAAGAAGTTCAAGGGTAAGCAGGGTAGTTCGAGCAGTTCTCAGGTGGTTTGTGGTCACTGTGGGAAGGATCACCCCACCGACAGATGTTGGAGGAAGAGTGGAGCTTGCTTCGGTTGTGGTTCTACGGATCACAAGTGGGCCCAATGCCCGAAATTTCAGTCCTCTCCACAGACGAGATCGGCAGGACCCACAGCGCAGGGCAAATCTCAGCCAATTCGCCCAGCCCAGAAGCAGAACCGTCAGACAGCACGAGCCTATGCTACTACGCATGAGGGCGCGGAGGAAGCTACTGTCGTGGAAGGTAAAATTTTAATTTCTGATGCTGAAGCTTTAGCCTTATTTGACTCCGGGTCTACGCGTTCGTACGTAGCACCCCATTTTGCTGTGCAGCTTCGACAGCGACCCACACCGCTCCCATACTTGTTGTTAGTATCCACTCCGATTGGTAAGCGGGTGGAGTGCAGTGTCTTCTACCCTCAGTGTGATGTGCGGATAGCTGGTCATCAGCTCCCAGTAGACCTCGTGTTGCTCACGACACTGGATTTTGATGTGATTCTTGGTATGGACTGGCTTGCGAGATATCATGCGTGTATCAATTGCTACAGCAAGGCTATCTATTTTGATCTGGGCAGCGGATTTCGATTTGAGGGCAGCCAGACGAAGTGCCCAAGGCGTGTGATATCTGCTTGTAAAGCAGACAGGATGCTTCGTAGAGGATGTGAAGGATTTCTCGCATTCATTTCAGAGAAGAAAGATCAGCGACAGCTCAGTGAGATTCCAGTAGTCAGCGAGTTTCCGGATGTTTTTCCCGAGGATGTGCCAGAGTTACCACCAGTTCGAGAGGTAGAGTTCTCGATCGACGTGATGCCGGTACAGCACCCATCAGTAGAGCTCCATATCGTATGGCACCTGCAGAATTGTTGGAATTGAAGAAATAGTTGCAAGATCTGTTGGATAAAGGGTTCATACGCCCAAGTGTTTCACCTTGGGGAGCTCCTGTATTGTTTGTTAAGAAGAAGGATGGCAGTTTCCGGATGTGCATTGACTACAGGCAGTTGAACAAAGTGACTATCAAGAACAAATATCCATTGCCTAGGGTCGATGAGTTGTTCGATCAACTTCAGGGTGCAGCTTACTTCTCGAAGATCAACTTGAGGTCAGGATATCACCAGCTCAGGGTGAAAGATGAGGATGTTCCTAAGACAGCTTTCAGGACTCGGTATGGACACTACGAGTTCCTTATCATGCCATTTGGTTTGACGAATGCACCCGCAGCTTTTATGGCATTGATGAATAGGGTGTTTACTTCCTTCTTGGACCAGTTCGTTGTGGTTTTCATAGATAATATATTGGTCTATTCGAAGACTGCTGAGGAACATTCAGAACATCTGCGGGAAGCATTGCAGCTGCTTAAGGATCACAAGTTGTATGCAAAGTTGTCTAAGTGTGATTTTTGGCTCGAGCAAGTTACATTTCTGGGTCATAAGATTTCTAGAGATGGATTGATGGTGGATCCGGCTAAGATTGAGGCAGTAGTCCATTGGCCCCGTCCTAGATCAGTGACAGAGATTCGGAGTTTTCTGGGTTTGGTGGGATACTACCGCAGGTTTGTGCAGGACTTCTCGAAGATCTCAGCCCCGCTGACTCAGTTGACTCGGAAGAAGGTCCCATATGAGTGGACAGAGAAGTGTGAGCGTAGTTTCAGATGTTGAAAGAAAAGCTCACCACGGCGCCAGTATTGACTCTCCCGGATGGTAGTGAGGGATTCGTGATTTATTCCGATGCTTCTCGAGTGGGACTAGGTTGTGTACTGATGCAGAATCAGAAAGTAATTGCCTATGGATCCAGACAGCTGAAAGAACACGAGAAGAACTATGCCACACATGACTTGGAGCTAGCAGCCATTGTATTTGCACTGAAGTTGTGGCAACATTACCTGTACGGTGTGAAGTTCGAGGTTCATTCCGATCATCACAGTCTCCAGTATTTGTTCGATCAGCATGACTTAAATATGAGACAACGAAGGTGGTTGGAGTTCATCAAGGACTACGACTTCCCGATCAAGTACCACCCAGGCAAAGGGAATGTAGTTGCAGATGCACTTAGCAGGAGGACAGACAGTCTTCAGGTGTTGGCAGGATTCTATATGCTTGTGCATGATCAGCCCGTAGAGGTTCGGATGGTAGGCGAATTGGTGACATTGGCTACTACCGTCGTGTTTCAGCCTGAGGTGATTCAGCAGATCAAGGATCGCCAGTTTGAGGACCCCCTCCTGGTGAAGTTCAGAGATCGGATTGCAGATCGACCTGATTTCAGCCTGGTAGATGGAGTTTTGTACTTCAGGAATCGATTGTGTGTTCCCGCTGTGGATGAGCTGAAAGATAAGTTAATGACAGATGCGCACGATGCCCGATATGCGATGCACCCAGGGAGTACGAAGATGTACCGGAACTTGAAGGATAGATTTTGGTGGAATAATATGAAGCGGGAGATCGCAGGGTTCGTAGCTCGATGTTTGACCTGTCAGAGGGTGAAAGCTGATCATCAGCGACCTCCAGGATCGTTGCATCCATTACACACTCCGCAGTGGAAGTGGGAGCACATTACCATGGATTTCGTCTCCGGTTTTCCGCCGACCAGTAGAAAGAACAATGCGATCTGGGTAATAGTGGACAGATTGACGAAGTCAGCACATTTCCTTCTGTTCAAGAAAGGGATAACATTCACAGAGATGGCCAGGAAGTTTGTTGACGAGATAGTCAGATTGCATGGCACCCCTGTATCGATTGTGTCGGATCGTGATAGTCGTTTTGTGTCTTCATTCTGGAGAGCATTTCAGGAAGCTATGGGCACGAAGTTGAGTTTTAGTACGGCATACCACCCCCAGACTGATGGACAGTCGGAGCGTACTATTCAGACGTTGGAGGATATGCTCAGAGCTAGTGTGCTGAGCTTTGAGAAGGAATGGGATACGCATCTGGCATTGTGTGAGTTTGCCTACAACAACAGCTTCCACGAGAGTATTGGTATGGCACCATATGAAGCTCTCTACGGACGCAAGTGCAGGACACCAGTGTGCTGGGAGGAGGTAGGAACAAGAAGTTTCCATGGTCCGACAATCATTGCTGAGACGACAGAGAAAGTGCAGAAAGTGATAGAGAATCTGAAGATTGCTCGATCCAGACAGAAGAGCTATGCGGATACTCGGAGGAGACCTTTGGTATTCCAAGTCGGAGATTGGGTGTTCCTTAAAGTTTCTCCGATGAAGGGCACGGTACGGTTTGGTCAGAAGGGCAAGTTAGCTCCGAGATATGTAGGACCGTTCGAAGTCAAGAGCCGAATTGGAGATTTAGCCTATCGTTTGACGCTTCCAGTCGAGTTCTCCGGTGTTCACGATGTATTCCATGTGTCGATGCTCCGTAAGTATGCGCCAGATTCGAGCCATGTGATTCGCTACGATGATATTCAGATTCAGCCTAATGCCACTTACGTTGAGCGTCCGCTTCGCATCGTTGGGACACGAGAGCAGATTCTTCGTACCAGGACCATCAGATGGGTTAAAGTGTTGTGGGAACATCATGGTCCAGATGAGGCTACATGGGAGCTAGAGGAGCAGCTAGCGCGCCAGTACCCACAGCTCTTTGCACAGGTAGGCAGTCATTCCGAGGACGGAATGATTCCTAGTGGGGGAGGATGTAACACTCCGATCCCCTTTGAGCCGGATTAGTGGCTCATTAGCGTGTTTTCTGTTGTTTTATTCTTTCGGACTTGGTTTTGGGCCTTGGATAGGTAGTTGAGCAACCTCTGACCTGAAATAGGTAGTTCTAAGCCCTTTTTCGTAATTTTGCTTTTGCTTTGCTCGCATCATCTTTGCATCATCTTGGTGTCAGCACGTGTATTTTATTGAGCTCGTCAATTGCTGTAACTGTGTCAGACCCATTTGGAGTCAATTGGAGAAGATGGACCTTCGTGTGACTTAAACTGTAAATAGCTTAAACTCATTGGCTCTTGGTTTAAACTTCCAAACTATATATATATGAGTCATTCCAGGTGTCTCCCTCTCTTGCTCATTCACTTGATCGTTGCATGCAAGAGAGATCTCCAGGAGAAGCTCCACGTTCCATCTCTCTCTTCTTCTTACTTCTTTCTCTTCCTCACGTCTGGTTGGTGTGAGTGTGACTTGGGTTTCTTCTCTCTCATCTCTGTCTATTGCTTGAGGTAAGTGGGTTCTTTGTGTTTCTTCTCCAAATTTGATCTCCCATCTCTTCCTCTCTCTGTGCATGCTCATGGATTTGTCATTTGCTTTGCTTTGTTTTGATTTTAGTTGATTTGGAGCTTGAGTCAGTGGATTGATAGAGCTTTGAGGCAAGTATAAGTACAGGATTTGACAACACATATGGGTGTTTTGTTTGATTGCTTTGATTCCTTCTTATTCCTTGTATAGAATGTTTTACAGCCAATTTCTAAGATGTAGAGATCAGTTGAGCTTGTTTTGTTCAGCTTCTGTACCAAAATTTCAGTTTCTGTAACTATCCCGAATTCGTGTTCTGTATTGTACGGCTAAGCCGTAAGTTTCTACGGCTCATGTTCCAGAGACTTGAAATTTCGATTTTGTTCTACGGCTAGGCTACGGCTGAGCCGTAAATTGTCCTACGGCTGAGCCGTAAGCTAGCCGTGACCCAACCGTAACCCAGCCGTGAATTAAATCTCTGATCAGTCGAAACTTTTCCAATACAGTACTCCTACGGTGTGGCTACGGCTAAGCCGTGGAATGCTACGGCTAAGCCGTGGATTGGTCTACGGCTAAGCCGTATACTGACTGTAGCCCAGCCGAAAAAGGTATCAGATCAGAGGTGGAAGATGACCAGTTTAGCTGTGTCTTGAATGGAACCAAGGTGAAGCCGTAGTGCATATTACGACGAGCGCGTAAGATGTCTTCGGCTCAACCATAGGTCCCTCATGGCTAAACCGTTAGGCATGGCAATTCTGAAATATAACTTAGGAAAATGGGAGAGACTTGTAGGGCTCAAATACAGGTTAACCACCCGTGTAAACAGGCCCAATGGATTCTTTGGATCGCATGAAGAGTCTGTTAGGCTGTGACTTTTTCATGTGAGCGTTGATCACTGTTAAGCACCTCCCCATGGGTGTTGGTTTAAGGGACTTCGGTGCACGTGAGGATTTCATTGCAACACTTTGATGGCAACGGTGCATTGAATAACTTAAAACTACATCAACATGCACGGTTAGTGACAGTGAACAACTAGATTAGTATTGGTTTGTAATAAACCTTGACTCCGTACTAATTTGAGATGCATTGCATATTGTTTATAGTTTTGCCCTCTGTTCTGCCAACCTATGTATATGCATTCCGCAGTCATTTTGCTTTCGTTCTGTATATCTGTTTTATTCTTCGTTCGGCCCTAAGTTCTGATCTATGCTGTGCTTTGGCTTAATATATATGCTTGTTGGCTTTGTCTATCTCTGATTTTGGGTATTCCCTGGTGGCTCTACCCGGAGGTTAATACGTGAGGATAAGATCCGGTCTTTGTCATCGGTGAGTCCAAAGCGGATAATCTCACTTTCTGTGGGTTTGATTTGATTGATATTAGTCTGGCTCTACTCAGCCTCAGCCCTAGGATACCCGACGGGGATCTCTGTATCTCTGTAACTGCAGTGTCGCTTTGTCTTGGGACCCCGGAACCCAGGAAACTGAGACCCACTTGTACCCTGGCCCGGTCAGTGGTGTTCTCCTCTGCTCTACTTTGCTCTGCTCTCTATGGGAGAGAATATGGTTAACGTAGTAGCCACTTAGTTCAGTATTTCTATGTTTGATTCCCATATCATGCTTTATTCCTATGCACGATTTGCTTAGCATACTAAGATGAAACTCTGAATTTACTATTCTGTCCTTATTCTATTTGATACTATGAGTGTTTCATCCCTGTTACTGGTATTTGCTGGATCGTTGTATTCATTTGTGTTGTCTGTGGTGTTGCAGGCACAGATACCTTGCCCAGCTCCCCGGCGGTCGAGGAGGCTGCAGGGCCGAGTGTAGAGGCACCCTCCGGTTTGGCAGAGTGGGCCTGATCATCTCTGCCGAGTGCGCACATGCATATTTTCTATTGGCCTTCTGTTTTGAGATTTTGTATTTTGGCATTTTGGCACTTTGGACCTTGTACTTTGTATATTTGTACATCTTTATTTTGTCGTGTACTCAGACTTGTATTTGGTTTTCCAGTATTATATTTATCTTTGTCTTTTCCGTTCCGCATTTGTTTTGGCTTCCACTATTTTCCTTTGTTGCTTGCTATGATATGTACAGTTTTCGCGTACGCTTAGTTCGCACGTGTTAGATCCCTTGTGTGCGCGCATCTGGACTGGGTTTGGATGCACGTGCACGGGAGTACGTGTGTCACCGGTTTAGCTTTTCGCTAACCCCCGAATTCTGGGCTCGGGTCGTGACAACATGGTTCATACAAATTATGCTTATACTTGCCTCAAATGGGGTCTAACACACTCTCTGTTGTCCTTGGGCTCAATTCACGTTCTAGCATGCTTCTAGACACCATGCATGAAAAAGGGGAAGAAACGAAAGAAAGACATGAGTGCATGAAACAATGGCTGCTTGGAAAGCGAATGAGAAGAAGATGAGGTGCGAGGAAGACTAGAGCTCACCTTCAACCACACATGACTGAGGGACCAACTTGGACATGAACAGATGCTCTCCCTGACTTAATTGACAGAAAGAAAGGAGGAACGAGAAGAAGAAGCCTCGAGGGAGGGAAACAGAATAGTGAGAGAAGGAGAAGGTCAGTGGAACTTATAAAGATAAACATAAAGACAAATTTGCAAGAAAGTCCAAGCATGAAGACTATTTCCAGTTTGAGTCATTGGCGGGTCTAACGGAAACAATTGACATATTTAACTAACGATGTAGTTACGAAAATCAACGAACAGAATAAAAGACATGCCTTACTCCCAAGATGATGCATGAAAGATAACCTCTAACAAAATCTAAAATTACGAAAAAAGGGCTTAGGTCTACCTAAACTAGGTCAAACTCAACCCAACCACCTATCCAGAACCCGAAACCAAATAAAAACAAGAGCAAAACACAATTAGCAACCAATTCATCGGGAATTAGCCACTAATCCAGATAAAATTGGGTCGGAGTATTACAAATGGGAGCGTATTACGATGGATTTTGTTTCAGGCTTACCCTTGACAAGTAAGAGGAATAATGCCATTTGGGTAATAGTGGACAGATTGATGAAGATAGCCCATTTTCTTCCATTCAAGAAGGGCATGACATTTTTCGAAATGGCAAAGAAGTTTATTGATGAGAATGTCAGACTGCATGGTACACCTGTATCGATTGTGTCTAATCGGGATAGCCTTTTTGTTTCTTCTTTCTGGAAGGCATTCCAAGAAGCCATGGGCACTAAGTTGAGTTTTAGCACGACTTATCACCTGTAGACTGATGGACAGTCGGAGCGAACGATTCAGACACTTGAAGATATGCTACGAGCCAGTGTGCTCAATTTTGAGAAAGAGTGGGATCTGCATCTCTCGTTGTGTGAGTTTCCTTATAATAATAGCTTTCACGAGAGTATTGGTATGGCACCTTTTGAAGCTCTGTATGGACAAAAATGTAGGATTCCTGTTTGTTGGGAAGAAGTGGGAACAAGGAGTTTTCACGGACCAACAATTATTGTTGAGATGACAGAGAAAGTTCAAAAGGCCATCGACAACTTGAAGGTTGCTTGGTCGAGACAGAAAAGCTATGCAGATACGTGAAGAAGAGCTCTAGAGTTCCAGGTAGGCGATTGGGTTCTTCTGAAGGTCTCACCGATGAGAGGTACCATACGTTTCCGTCAGAAAGGCAAGCTAGCTCCAAGGTATGTGGGTCCGTTTGAGATCAAGAGTAGAATCGGAGACTTAGCATACAGACTTGCCTTTCAAGTGGAGTTCTTTGGAGTACATGATGTATTCCACGTGTCGATGCTTCACAAGTATGTTCGAGACCCAACGCATGTCATTCGCTACGATGATGTACAGATTCAACCAAATGCGTCATCTGTTGAGCGTCTGCTCTGTATCGTTGGAACCAGAGAACAGATCTTGCGCACCAAAACCATCGATGGGTCAAGGTACTTTGGGTTGGAGCAAATGGCGCGATAGTACCCTCATTTGTTCATGCATGTATGCATTCATTCCGAGGACGGACTGCTTCTTAGTGGGGAGGATGTAACGCTCTGACCCAATTTGACCTAGATTAGTGTTTTATTAGTTGTGGATTAGTAATTAAGTGGGTTTTGGTTTTGCTTCTGGGTTGGTTTTGAGCAAGGAATAGGTAGTTGGGTCGAGTTTGACTTAGTTTTGGTAGGTTCGAGCCCTTTTTCGTAAGTTTCGCTTTTGTTGGCCCTTGTCAGCGTTGCATTAATTTGACATCAACACGTGTAATTCGTTGAGCTTGCCAACCTTCATAACTAACTTGGATGCAAATGACCTTGTTTGCTCTCGTCGGATTGTTACTTGACTCGAACTGTAAATAGAGGCAACTTGTGGACTTGTTTGCATATTTGACTCATTCTTATCTTATAAAATATCTCAACTACCGCCTCTTCCTTCCTCCAACGATTTTTCTCTCCTGTTCTCTCCTCTCTCTCGTTCTTCCTTCTTTCTGCTGGTTTTCTCCTTGAGTCAGTTAGAGAAGGAACTTGTGCACTCATCACCAACACGTGAAATCGACGATATGTTGTATATTTTCGATGTGTTCCTCTTGTTTCTCCATCTTCTCTCGCCAACTACTATACCTATCCTCATGTCTCGTTCCTTTCCTCTGTGTTAGATGAGTAGAGTTGTGTCCGGACAATGGATTGAGCCTACCAGTAATGTTGTGTGTGTGCACCTACTTAAGGCAAGTATAAGCTCAATTTGATTGAATACATATTGGTATGACTTGTATTATGCTGATTCTTGTGCTTCTTGCATGAATGTAGATGTTACAGCCCTGGTATATAAACTTGCAACCATTTATCTCTTATTCTCACATTCTTTGTGCTTCTTCAGTTTTCTGTAATAAAACAGGGAAATCGACTCAGCGCATTCACGGCTAAACCGTGAATTGTGCTACAGTCAAGCCGTAACTTGCACTACGGCTAAGCCGTGAACCCAGCCGTGACCTCGCCATAGATCAATACAGGGTGACACCTGAAATAACTGAGAGTTGGCAATTTTGCTGCTCTTCTACGGCTAAGCCGTGAATTGACCTACGGCTAAGCCAACACCTCATCGTGGCCAAGCCGTAGTTCAAAATAAGGCTAAGCCGTACACCCAGTGTAAAATGACTGAATTGGATAAGATAATTGTGAGACTTTGTAGGACCTTCAAGATAGAATGTAGGCAACTGGACTTGCCCGGGCTGTGATTCATTCATGTGTATTGTCCAATGGTTAAGCACCTCCCCATGGGTGTTGGCTTAAGGGACTTCGGTATACCTCATACTACAACGCAACTCTCCTAGTGAGAACAACAATGTATCGAACCCCCTAAACTACATTAACATGTGTGGTGAGGAACACTGGACAACTAGGGTAAGGTGGGCTAGTAAATAACCATGATTCCTCAATGGAAATCTGATCTGCACTGCATATTGAAATCGGTTTGCCTTCTTTATCTCGTTTCTGTGCTGGACCTCTCGAATCTATGGGAAATATAGCAACAGCCCTAGAACGAAGCCCAGGTAGGAACAGACTCATTATAGTATGGTTATCCTTGAAGTAATCGATTCTTCGTATGAGTGATTGTATTCGTTATGTACATTGATTATTCAGATTCATCTTGATTATCCGTACTGGTTAAGTGTATTGTTAAGATGGGATGCACTTACTACGGTCTCATCTGTTATGCTCTGTGATATACGGCACTACTTAGCCTCAGCCTCAGGATACCCGACGGGGTTGACTTTCACTTAGTTTGTGACCGCCTCTGCAGAGTGCTCTTGTCCTGGGATTCCGAACCTCGGGAACTAGAGACCCATTCGTATGCTGGCCCGGTTGGTGGTGTTCTTGTCTTGATTGCTCCTGAAAGGGAGAACATGGCAAATGTAGTAGCCAGCTTGACTGTATCTCCATTGATGATTCTGATAGCATGCTTATTCATATGCATACCTTGCATGGCATACGAACATGAGTCCTGTAATCTTTATGTGTTCACTATTCGACTACTTGATAGACAATGCGTGTTAACTTGTTGATACTTATACTTTGCTAAGTCGTTGTACGTATAATTGTTCTTGGTGTTGCAGGCTCAAATCCCTCTCCCGAGCCTTCGTCGGTCAACCTGACTTCAGGAGAGGCACTCGGGGTCCCATCCGGGCTAGAGGAGTGGACTTGATCCATTCTTCTGACAGCGCTTTGCATCATTTTGTCCTTTTCCCTTTAGTTTGTATCTGAGTTTGGGAACATAGCAATAGTGTTGTATTTATGATTTTGATTTACCCATGTATGGGGCCTTGAGACTGGTATCCCCCTATTTTTGCTGCACATTGTAAATCTCTCTAATCTGTTGTAATCACTACTATTGTGTATATCTTGTACCTCTTGTGTAGCATGCAATGATACTTGCAGCTTTCGCATACAGTTGTCTACACGCGTGAATGATCCCTTGTGCACGTATACTTGGACTAGGTTTAAGTGTGCGTGCACGGGAGTACGTGTGTCACTGGTTAGGATTTCACTAACCCCGATTTCTGGGCTCAGGTTGTGATATATAACACGTGGTGCTTCACTCCTCGTGAGAGAGCGACACGTGGCGTAATCTAAAAATGCTATCCCAATTAATTGAGTTAAAAAAAAGTCATATCTAATTGGGATTCTATACATATCAACTGCCCAGAAAATCATCCTAAAATTTTGGTCAAATCCTCCCAAGGGCTTCAATACATGTAGCAACATCTTCCGTCTCAGCATATGCACCTCCGTTTTCTAAATTAAGTTCGAAAGTAATTGGCATTGTAATTTAACGAGTTTAAATGAACTACAATTTAGAGAAGACGACTACTTCTTAACTGTATGATAAAAAGTTGAAATTCCTAAATTGGCAGGTATATTAAATGGGACCATGTCCATATCGACCTAGTAATTCATCAAGATCACTCACTAGGTAGTGTTCCAACTCCGCATGAGAAGTTGAAAAAAAACCAAAAAAAAACCCTATCTTTTCCTATATCTTTTAAATCTTGATTATGTTTAAGGGTTCTTAATGGTGTATGATGAGTTGGGTACCCACTTAGATTTGGAGTTATGATGATGAGGACATATTGTTAAATATGAGAGAGGCCAAAACCACTTATTGGAAGTTCTCAAATGCTCTAAAATTATTATTAGGAATTCTGATTGAGAAATTAGAACCCATGTTAACTATTACATTTACATGTCGGTATAGACTGGTTGCTTGATTCTATGAAGCACGTTATGTCAACTGGTCTTACCAACTCTATCAAGTTTTTCACACTGATCAATCTATTTTTCTTCTCTAATGAGAGGGTCCTACAATGACTACGACCCCTTATTGCATTAGTTAGGAACATAAATAATGATTTAATGATTAGGATGCTGAAGAATATTTGTATTAACAAAAATAATGATTTAATGATTAGGATGCTGAAAATTTTTCATATTAACAAAAATAGAATGGATATGTGGGCTCAGGTGGAACACATGATGAAAGATCAACACTATAGATCTTAAAGAGAAGCCATGGGCGACCAAGATAGTTTGAGACCCCTAATGAGTGGGCCCTTATTGGCCCATCATATGATGATCTCAAAATTACCTTAGGCATGAAACATGAGACCTTGTGTAAATTACAAGTCAACCAGTTAATCCAAGTAAATTATTGCATGAGCCTTAATCAGATTCAAATTCACACATTTGACCATTGACCATACCCAATAATTAAATTAGGCATATAGACGTGAATACAATTATTATTATTGTTGTTGTTATTGTTGTTAGAACTTGGGTTAGAACACTATACATTAACGATGTACATGCAAGGAAGGGTGAGGCCCACTTATGTAGTATGCATTGCATTCATGGACAAGTGGGATAGTAGAGGTATTCATGGGATAGGCCGAGCTAGGCTAACGCATATCCAGTCCCAATTTAACTTTAGAATTACTGCCTAGGCCCGAACCAAGCCTAACACAGGTTGTAAGAGTAAACCCCATGCTCGCTAGGTTGAATTGGGATTTCTTTTTAATCAATTATGTGGCCACTAAAGTAATTTTTTGTAATAATTAAATTAAATTATATGCATTCCTTGCACAAGTCAGGCCGGGCTTTTGGCTTTCTATCACTTAATTCAAGACTATCCCAAGGCAGGCTCCGGCTAGCCCAACCCAAGATTACCCCAAAGTGGGGTGGGGTGGTGTGTAGCAAGTGATTTTTTCTCATCAAAATCCTCTTTTTATTTATTTTTCATATGTTGAAAATGTATCATTAATGGGCTTGATTAATGTATCATTAATGCGCAGTGTTCAAGTATGTGGGTGAATTTGATGGGCTTTTTTTTTTTTAATCAATGGGTATCATATCAGTTGGAGATCACTTCCATTTCATTTTCTACTGTAGCATAGTTGCGGTAATTAAAAATTGAAATTTCTATTTTAATTCTTTCTTAGTTGAATAAGCAACAACGCTACTATATGAGCAAAGAAGTCAACCAAAATCAAGTGGCCTAGGTTTGTGCCACTAGATTTGTGTTTCTTACATTTTTTTTCTTTTCTTTTCTTTTTTTCTTTTTTTTTTTTTTTTGGAGTATGGTTTAGTAATAGAAATCTTAAAGAAGCTCTACCGAATTTATTTTTTTGTTTGATTTTTAGCGCATTCAAAATCTTAAAACCCACATAAAATTTATTTATTTTCTCTTACAATTGTTATAATAATAATAATTATTATGAGTCTTACTATTATTATTTAAATATCATTATAATGACTACAATGTTTTTTTTTTCTCTCATTCCCAGCAATAGTCATGGCTTAAGTATTTTGCTTCCCTATTGACCATTGTTTAAAACACTTTTATCATTTATTTAAGATTTGAGATTTATTTTGAGTTCATATATCGCTTCATTTTATATCATTTCATTAGTATCCCAAATTAATACAGGATATAGTGATTTATTATTGGTTTAAGATTTATACCATACTGTTATAGCTCATCAACTCTGACTAAGAAACTTATACGATTGATTTGTAATTTACGTTAATTCATTGCACCTTTTTTCTGTTTTTATAGAATTTAATATGGAGAATTTTAAAATGTTAAATAATAAATCTATATATTTTATATTTGCTTTATATGTTATATAATCAGGTATTTATTATTTCTCCAAATTTATATATTTCTCTTACTCCTATCATCATCTTACTTCCTCTATAAATCTTTATTTACTTACATTTCTATTTTTTGTTTATATTTTCTTTAATATGCACTGATATTTCTTTTATTTTGAAATATATATATTTTTTTTTTGGCCTGTGCATGGGCCCAACTAAGGCCATAACAAAATAAAAATGCTATATTGATATTTTAAAATAACAACAAAATATTTGAGGTTTAGAAACGTAAGACAAACGAATTCAAAAGTTTAAAAGAAAGATTAAATTTAGAATATTTTACGGAAAACCCTCTTAGATGTCAGTTGTATGAAAATGGACTTCATAATAGTAATTGCTCAAGAAATGTTTTCGTTGCTCACTAAGTTAAAATGGGTAGGAGGGCCTTTCTTGTGCTGTAATTAAAACTATGATATCCTTTTTCATGCAACGAACATCTAAGGGATTTTCTTTTTTTGTAAAATCCTCTTAAATTTATTAAAAATATATATAAAGAAAAGAATAAATAAAAATAATAATTTTTTTACAAAGATATGTAAGTGTGCTCATTAAATCTTAGGAATGTATTACCTAATAGATCCCATGCAAACTTAATTAAAAACAAAAAAAAAGGGAAGAGATCTACTTGTTGAATCTAAATTAGGGAGATCTTTCCAACCATAAAGAATTTCCAACCAAAGAGAATATCGAATATTCTGGGTAGAGTGAAAGCACCATAATAATAATAATAATAATAATTATTATTATTATTATTATAGCTTAGTTTAAAGCATTATATCATTATGGGCTCACCTAACCAATCTAAATGTATATCTTTCTCTTACTCCTTTCCTCATCTTACTTCCTCTGTAAATCTTTTTGCGCTAACATTTCTATTTACTAATACAATAATTTTATTATAAGCGCAGGCCCTGTAGCGCTAGTTATATATATTATAACAATACCTCTTTCGTGAAAAAGCACGGGAGAGCAACAAGTGGAGCTCTCTTTAAGAGACATGTAGCATCTCCTGTACTAAAATTTATTCCCCTCCCCAAAAACCTCTCTTATCTCTTACTTATAATGAAATTTCTTATCATTATCTCTCTCTTTTTAGATTCAATCTAAATCTCTTTAAGAGACACATGGCATCTCCTATGCTAAAATTTATTCCCCTCCCCAAAACCCTCTCTTATCTCTTACTTATAATGAAATTTCCTATAATTATCTCCCTCTTTTTAGATTCAATCTAAATCTCTCTCTCTCTCTCTCTCTCTCTCTCTCTCTCTCATGCCCTAGTGTAATAGCCAATAGAAATAGAACCATTCCATAATTTTAGGAAAACTAAAGGACCCTTTACAACTAAAAAGCAACAAAATTCATAACTATAAAAAAAGTAACAAAATTCATAAGTATAAAATAAAAAGAAGTAAAAATCCATAGATAGTCCAATAATAAAAAAAAATTAAGAAGAAACAAAGGAACCTAGCGAACACAATACCCAAAAACAAAAAATTGAAGCCAAAATGGAAATGAATGAAAATACAATCCATTAAAAACCATCATCAAGAAAACTAAAAGAACCCATTGAAAAAAAAAGAATTAATAAAGAAAATAAAAATCCATTAAAACCTATCATCAAGAGAACCAAAAAAACCTGTTGAAAATAAAAGAATTAATGATTAATAATTAAATTCACTAACTATGTAAATCAACAAAGACCATACAAAATATACAACATAGATATGGAAATACATGGAAAAACAAAAAATAAAATCAGTTTAAAGTAAACAAATTCATCCATACGATCACCAACGACCAAATAGAGAATGCAATACATAATCTCTTATCTATAGGATCAGGATTGTAAATTTTGTAAGTGTATCCTAAATAAAGAATACAAACACAAGAAACAACAAAGCAAGGCAACAACAAAGAGACATAGGGAGAAACAACAAAGCAAGGCAACAACAAAGAGACATAGGGTCCCAACACTCCCTATCCCACAAGTTATAAGGTACTTTTGGCAAAGTTATGAGCTAAGAAATTCGGTTTTCAATATTATCAAGTATGAACATTTATAAGTTAAAGCGTCATCAGTGTGCCAGCTCACCAACCAATTGGATTGAGTTGAATGCTTACCTTCACTTCTTAGTCCTTGCCTACGGAGGAAGTGTCTTTGATAGTACACAAAATGTGTATACACCACATGCCATGTTGAAACTTTCCTTTTCTCATGCCTATCCAGGACATGCCATGATGAAACTTTCCTTTCTCCTTTCCTTGTGTGTTAAAAAAAACGCTTGTCTGTGAAACGTGCCGCCTAAGAGCTACTTATTACTGTTGAAAATGACTTGCAGCAGTTGACTTCCGGTGAACAAAACCCAAATCCGCAAAGCTGATCACATAGAAAGTGGATTTTAGCTAGTATTGAAGATCAACTCAAGCAACTGCCTGTTGCACTTCTTAAATCCATCTATTCAGATCTTTATTGTCAAATCTTCTTAAATCCATCCAATCAAATCTTGATTGTCTATCAAGCATTTTGATCTAAGCATTAGAAGATCAGATTTATTAAATCATGGGATTTGGTTTTAAAGTTATATATAATATATTAACAATCAATCAAAAAATCAGCTAGAGATTTTTCCTCCATTTTCCAGCACTAAAGTAAACTTGAATTCTGATGTGAATTTTTATCGTTGATTGTCTGCGCAATAGGAGGTGTCTCTTTCTCTCTCTCAAATAGATTTCTTATCTGTTACCTTTTGTTTCTACTTACAGAGGAAGGCAGTCACACAACCTACAATAGATGTCACGCCCCCAAAACTGGGCCGGATCCAAACCCGGTTCCAGGGGTGTGAGAATTGGGGCTAAAAAAATTTTTTTAACATAATCAATACGAGCCCCAATTCCGGGTGGATCGAAGTCCTTCGTGAGGCTATGCTTGGTGATCAAGCAACCATAATCACACGCGGAACTAAAATCCATACTCATAGCAGACGGATATCACATAACATCCATATAACAAATCTCATTAATAATAAAATCAGGGTCAAGTGCTTCAAAGCATAACAATTAAAGTTGTAATTTCAAAACAAATAAATTTAATTAAATAAACTAATGGCCCAAAAATAGCCTTATGACATAACCTAAAGTTTTTCGAACTCTGCAGCGCACTAGGACACATCAGATGATGTCATCGGTGCTCCACTCAACAACTCCGCCATCCGGCGGAATTTCCTGCGTAGCCTGACCCTCCGGTTCGGCACCGGTAACGGAACCTAGACACCAAAAGTAGTGGGTCAGATTGACATAATCTGACAAGAGGGTAAGCTGCAAGCAATGGATTAATCAACTGAATTAGACAGAACTATTTATTATGACAAAAAAAATATATCAAATGCAAATCCCAATGGCATGAATGCACAGAAACGGGTATTCCCGCGGATAAATATACAGAAACGGGTAATCCCGCATACAAATAACAGAAACGGGTAGTCCCGCAGATAATAACAGAAACGGGTAGTCCCGCAGATAATAACAGAAATGGGTAATCCCGCAGATAGTAACAGAAACGAGTAGTAATCCCGCAGATAGTAATAGAAACGGGTAATCCCGCAGATAATAACAGAAAGCACAGCTGTGTACTATGATCCACAGTACATGCTGACCCGATGGCGTACGTCCACCTCCGAATTGCAGTCGGTCAGATACATATATACAAATATACTTATTTACAAATACATACGTATATCGATGCAGAATTAACCATGATATGAAACCCTCAATCCTAATATTCAATCCAATACCATTTTGAGTATTTAGAGTACTTAAATTTGAAAGTGTATTATGAACGTGTTTCAATTCAAATTATTGAAGGTAAGCACTAATCCACCAACGGTCAAGTTAGATAAATATGCACATGAGAACTAACTCTCTATCATAATGGAAATATGAGTCCACGATGCCGATATACTACTTTTGGTGCCTATCATGTGGTGCATCCCGAACCTCACATTCCCATTTGCATTTAGTCTAATCCTCATGTGAACATTCAGCCAACATTCCTAAAAGACATAATTCATCTAATCCAATTATTTATAATTAGTGTATTTTACAAATTAGGTGAAAGATGTTCAACTTTCAAATCCAAAGTTAAATCAAGTTATAATCAAAAGGGGAAAGGGAATAATTAATTCCTTAATATCATTTTCGTATATAAACACACCTTATTAATTTATACAAAACTAAAGGTACAAATCTTGGGCCCCAGTTTGAAATCAAACTCAAATTAAAAATCCAAATTAGGATCATAATTACAATCTTGGTAAGATTTATTAATTACCACATACATCTTAATTAATCTCAAATTATTCTAAATAAACATTAATCAAAATTATATAATTCTCAATTAAATTTATAAATAATCCAAACTAAATTTCAAATAACATCGAAATAAAAAGTAATTTAATGAAATCATATCTTTATTAGCATAATAGAACCATTAACCAAACTATAACCCTCTAAATATTATAATTAATATTCAAAAACTCTAATAATTTCTATTTATATAAATCTACATGTATTTATCTATTTTTATTTTTTTGAAAAGAAAAAAACCGGACGGATGGGCCAGACCGGCACCCGGGCCCGCCAGGCAGCCGGCCCAGCCCATCCAGGCTGGGCCGCTGCCCAGCCGGCCCAGGCCCGGCCTGCTACCCAGCAGCAGCAGCTGCCAGGCGGCAGGCAGCGCCGCTGCCTGGGCAGTGTGGCTGCCTGGGCGGCAGCGTGGCACGCGTCCATTTTTTTTTTTTTTGTAAAGATAATCAAATGCTACATTCATGAAAGAAGAAGAGATCAAATCTCTGAGATTAACCGCTAAATCAAGTATAAAATCTGAGCAAAGAAATCACACAAAAGGTTTAAACCCAAGTGAAGAAATCCTACAAAAGAGCATGTTAACAAGAAGCAACTAAAACATATTGCAAGAATAAAAAACCATGGTTGCAGCTATCCACTTGCCTGGATCTTGAAGCCAAAGTAGATCTGAATATCAAAGCTTGGAAGAGCCCACCTTGGTTTCCCCCTTAGAGAGCCTCTAGCCTCTAGGGTTTTGGTTGAAGAAGAAAAGAAAAGGGTTGGAGAATGAGGAAAAACCCTAAGAGTAGAGTTTATATAAAAGAGGGGGTTTTTCTAAATTACAAAGAAGGGCCTCCTGCTTTCTAGTGGGTTTTAAGAAATTTCAAAAAGAGTCTTTTGGCCCAAAAAGGGTCCATTAACTCAGGCCGAATTGTGTTAAACCGATCTATTTGACCCTCTTAACCCAACTCAAACCTGACAAACCGGTATGACCCAATATAAAAATTCAGGACTTGACATCTCATCCCCCTTAAAGGACATTTGGTCCTCCAAATGACTAACATACCTCAGGAAAAAAAAAGTGCGGATACTGACATTGCACTTGCAACGGCTCATATTGCAACACGTGCGAAGGGTCTGCTGCATACTTTCTCAACATAAAACCATGGAAGACATCATGAACACCTGACAGCTCCGGTGGCAATGCTATCTGATAAGCTACATCGTTGACCTTGCTGATAATCTGGAATGGTCCCAAATATCTTCGGGAAAGTTTCCTTTGCTGCTCAAACCGCAAAGTACCACACGTAGGTGATACCTTCAAAAATACATGGTCACCAACCTCAAACTTCAACTCTATCCTCCATTTATCTGCATAACCCTTTTGGCGACTACGGGTAACCTTCAACCTTTCCCAAATCTGTCTTATCTTGTCACTGGACTCTCCAATGGTCCATGAAAACCATGAGCTCCAAAATTCGACCGACATACAGGGGTTTAATATTTTCTCCCGTCCAAAGCTTCAAAAGGTGACATGGCAATACTAGAATGGTAACTGTTGTTGTACACGAATTCACATAGAGCCAAGCTTTCATCCCAACTAATCTTGAAATCCAAGACACATGCCCCTAGCATATCCTCCAGTGTTTGGTTTGTCCGCTCTGTTTGTCCGTCTGTTTAGGGATGATAGGCTGTACTTAAACTCAGTTTGGTTCCTAAGGCTTCCTGTAGTGATACCTAAAACCTAGATACGAACTTACTATCTCGGTCGAAGACTACAGAAACTGGCACTCCATGTAATCTCACCACATCCTTAACGTAGAGGTTTGCCATTATCTCCATTCCTTGACCAGTCTTAAATGGTACAAAGTGGGCTGACTTAGTCAAATGGTCCACTATCACCCAAATAGCATCAAATCCCTTTCTAATATGAGGCTATCCAGACACAAAGTCCATAGTAACGTGCTCCCACTTCCATTGAGGAATCTCCAACTGATGCAAAAGACCCGGGGGTCTCCTATAATCTGCTTTAATCTGCTGGTAGACCAAACATTTTCCAACAAATTCTGCAATATCCTTTTTCATATTCTTCCACCAATAGTGATCCTTCAGATCGTGATACATTTTGGTACTGCCTGGATGAATAGTATACCGAGTATAGTGTGCCTCGACCATGATTTCATCCTTCAATTCTGGAAAATCAGGCACACAAATTCTTCCTTTATAATGTAAAATATTATCTTCCAACTTAAAATAGGGCCTCTCCTCCATGTAATCTTTGATTCTTGTAATCTCTGGGTCTAGTAGCTGGTATTCTCTGATCCTTGGAAGTAATTCGGGTTCCCACAAGAATATACTAGCCAACACTACTTGCTCACTGATAGGCCGGAAATAAACATCCATATGTTCCAAACAACGAATCCAAAAGCATTCTGCAATTAATCCTCCAGTGAACGCTGCTTTTCTACTTAGAGCATCTGCCACTACATTAGCTTTTCCTAGATGGTACTTCAACCCAAAATCAGAATTCCTAATATACTCCATCCATCTCCTCTGTCTCATGTTCAAATCACCTTGTGTAAAGAGATACTAAAGGCTTTTATGGTATGAATGTACTTCAAAAGTGGCTCCGTAAAGATAATGTCTCCACATTTTCAAAGCAAAGACTACTGCAGCAAGCTCCAAGTCATGGGTTGCATACTTTCGTTCATGATCCTTCAATTGTCTAGACCCGTAAGCCACCACCTTCCCATGTTGCATGAGAACACAACCAAGTCCAACTCCAGATGCATCGGTGTAAATCACAAAACCATCATCACCAGCAGGTAAGGTCAAAACAGGGGCTGTGGTCAACCTTCTTTTCAACTCCTGGAAACTTTGTTCACAATCCTCATTCCACACAAAAGGAACTCCCTTACGAGTCAATCTCGATAGTGGGGTTGCTATTGAGGAAAATCCTTCCACGAATTTGCGGTAAGAACCTGCAAGGCCTAGGAAACTTTAGATTTTCGACACTATTTTCGGTCTATCCCACTTTACGACTACTTCAATCTTTGCTGGGTCCACCGCTAAACCTTCCCTGGAGATGATGTAACTAACGAATCCCATCTGTTCCCAACCAAAATTCACTTTTACTTGCCTTAGCACACAATTGATATTTCCTTCAACAGTTGCAATGACGTACGAAGATGCTAAGCATGCTCTTCCCGACTCTTTGAATACACAAGTATGTCGTTGATAAATACCACCACAAGCTTGTCCAAGTACTGTGCAAAAAAACCCTATTCATCATAGCCATAAAAGCTGCTGGCGCATTTGTCAACCCAAACGACATCACCAAAAATTCGTAGTGACCATATCTAGTTAAGAATGCAGTTTTTGGAATATCTTGATCTCGTACACTCAACTGGTGATATCCTGACCTTAGATCAATTTTAGAAAAATATTGAGCACCTTACAATTGATCAAACAATTCATCGATTCGCGGTAAAGGATACTTATTCTTGATGGTCACTTGATTTAGTTGTCTATAATCAATGCACATTCTCATAGAACCATCCTTTCTTCACAAATAACACTGGAGCTCCCCCAAGGAGAGATACTCGATCTAATATGACCCTTGTTCAAAAGCTCTTACAATTGCTCCTTGAGTTCTCTCCACTCCACTGGGGCCATTCTATAAGGGGCTTTTGAGATCGGAGTTATGCCTGGAACAAGCTCAATTGAAAAAATCAATTTCACGGACCAGCTGTAATTTAGGAATATCATCGGGAAGAACATCAAGAAACTGAGATACCACTGGTATCTCCTCCACCACTTTAGTCCGTTTATCCTCCGTGATAAACGCTATATACCCCTCAAAACCTTTCATCAACAACTTTATAGCCTTAATAATTGAAATCATACGAATAACATCCTTCTTCTTTGATCTCACAATTGCACCTTGTGTTATCATCAACTATAACTTAACTGTCTTCTGTCTCCAACACTTAGTTGTAGGGTGATTATTGCCACAAATACCAGAAGACTCCCTCTTTTGCTTATTAAATTGGTACCGTGAAACCGGAGACGAAGTAACTTTCTGCTTAATTTGGCTGTAGGGGCCATGCGTCCAATCACCTCCTTGGCCCAATATGCCTTATCCGAAAAATGCCTGGTAAGTATTTAGAACTTGTGACTTGGCATGAAGTAGTATATCTGGTCGATGGCCATCGGGAAATCGTCGAATCCTCTTGCTTTCTAGAGTGATGAAGGTTGGTGCGAAACGAGAGAGACGAATAAACTGCAGCTCATACTCCCGAACAGACGGATTCCCTTGCTTCAATCTATCAAACTCTATTCGCTTCTAAATGCGAACATGCTCTGGTACGTACTTCTTGGGAAACAGATTACGAAAAGTAATCTAGGCCACCTTTTTGGTAATCCCCTATATATTAGCGACTAAACGACCAAAAATGCGGAAAGTAACGAACTCCTATAACTTATAAACATTTGCCAAAGTTCGAATACGATTATGAATGCCAAAAACCCCCAACGTTCCCACTTAACGTTTTTAATCCTCACATAGGACCTACGTTCTAGCATCTTTTAGAACTTCTAGAACTTGACCGGCTCTGATACCATCTGTCACGCCCCCAAAACTGGGCCGGATCCAAACCCGGTTCCAGGGGTGTGAGAATTGGGGCTAAAAGATTTTTTTTAACATAATCAACACGAGCCCCAATTCCGGGTGGATCGAAGTCCTTCGTGAGGCTATGCTTGGTGATCAAGCAACCATAATCACACGCGGAACTAAAATCCATACTCATCGCAGACGGATATCACATAACATCCATATAACAAATCTAATTAATAATAAAATCAAGGTCAAGTGCTTCGAAGCATAACAATTAAAGTTGTAATTTCAAAACAAATAAATTTAATTAAATAAACTAATGGCCCAAAAATAGCCTTATGACATAACCTAAAGTTTTTCGAACTCTGTAGCGCACTAGGACACATCAGATGATGTCATCGGTGCTCCACTCAACAACTCCGCCATCCGGCGGAATTTCCTGCGTAACCTGACCCTCCGGTTCGGCACCGGTAACGGAACCTAGACACCAAAAGTAGTGGGTCAGATTGACATAATCTGGCAAGAGGGTAAGCTGCAAGCAATGGATTAATCAACTGAATTAGACAGAAGTATTTATTATGACAAAAAAAATATATCAAATGCAAATCCCAATGGCATGAATGCACAGAAACGAGTATTCCCGCGGATAAATATACAGAAACGGGTAATCCCGCATATAAATAACAGAAACGGGTAGTCCCGCAGATAATAACAGAAATGGGTAATCCCGCAGATAATAACAGAAACGGGTAGTAATCCCGCTGATAGTAACAGAAACGGGTAATCCCGCAGATAATAACAGAAAGCACAGCTGTGTACTATGATCCACAGTACACGCTGACCCGATGGCGTACGTCCACCTCCGAATTGCAGTCGGTCAGATACATATATACAAATATACTTATTTACAAATACATACGTATATCGATGCAGAATTAACCATGATATGAAACCCTCAATCCTAATATTCAATCCAATACCATTTTGAGTATTTAGAGTACTTAAATTTGAAAGTGTATTATGAACGTGTTTCAATTCAAATTATTGAAGGTAAGCACTAATCCACCAACGGTCAAGTTAGATAAATATGCACATGAGAACTAACTCTCTATCATAATGGAAATATGAGTCCACGATGCCGATATACTACTTTTGGTGCCTATCATGTGGTGCATCCCGAACCTCACATTCCCATTCTGCATTTAGTCTAATCCTCATGTGAACATTCAGCTAACATTCCTAAAAGACATAATTCATCTAATCCAATTATATATAATTAGTGTATTTTACAAATTAGGTGAAAGATGTTCAACTTTTAAATCCAAAGTTAAATCAAGTTATAATCAAAAGGGGAAAGGGAATAATTAATTCCTTAATATCATTTTCGTATATAAACACACCTTATTAATTTATACAAAACTAAAGGTACAAATCTTGGGCCCCAGTTTGAAATCAAACTCAAATTAAAAATCCAAATTAGGATCATAATTACAATCTTGGTAAGATTTATTAATTACCACATACATCTTAATTAATCTCGAATTATTCTAAATAAACATTAATCAAAATTATATAATTCTCAATTAAATTTATAAATAATCCAAGCTAAATTTCAAATAACATCGAAATAAAAATTAATTTAATGAAATCATATCTTTATTAGCATAATAAAACCATTAACCAGACTATAACCCTCTAAATATTATAATTAATATTCAAAAACTCTAATAATTTCTATTTATATAAATCTATATGTATTTATTTATTTTTATTTTTTTGAAAAGAAAAAAACCGGACGGATGGGCCAGACCCACACCCGGGCCCTCCAGGCAGCCGGCCCAGCCCATCCAGGCTGGGCCGCTGCCCAGCCGGCCCAGGCCCGGCCTGCTGCCCAGCAGCAGCAGCTGCCAGGCGGCAGGCGGCGTGGTTGCCTGGGCGGCAGCGTGGCACGCGTCCAATTTTTTTTTTTTTTTTTGTAAATATAATCAAACGCTACATTCATGAAAGAAGAAGAGATCAAATCTCTGAGATTAACCGCTAAATCAAGTATAAAATATGAGCAAAGAAATCACACAAAAGGTTTAAACCCAAGTGAAGAAATCCTACAAAAGAGCATGTTAACAAGAAGCAACTAAAACATATTGCAAGAACCAAAAACCATGGTTGCAGCTGTCCACTTGCCTGAATCTTGAAGCCAAAGTAGATCTGAATATCAAAGCTTGGAAGAGCCCACCTTGGTTTCCCCCTTAGAGAGCCTCTAGAGTTTTGGTTGAAGAAGAAAAGAAGAGGGTTGGAGAATGAGGAAAAACCCTAAGAGTAGAGTTTATATAAAAGAGGGGGTTTTTCTAAATTACAAAGAAGGGCCTCCTGCTTTCTAGTGGGTTTTAAGAAATTTCAAAAAGAGTCTTCTGGCCCAAAAAGGGTCCATTAACTCAGGCTCAATTGTGTTAAACCGATCTAGTTGACCCTCTTAACCCAACTGAAACCCGACAAACCGGTATGACCCAATATAAAAATTCAGGACTTGACATCTCATCCCCCTTAAAGGACATTTGGTCCTTCAAATGACTAACATACCTCAGGAAAAAAAAAATGCGGATACTGACATTGCACTTGCAATGGCTCATATTGCAACACGTGCGAAGGGTCTGCTGCATACTTTCTCAACAGAAAACCATGGAAGACATCATGAACACCTGACAGCTCCGGTGGCAATGCTATCTGATAAGCTACATCGTTGACCATGCTGATAATCTGGAATGGTCCCAAATATCTTCGGGAAAGTTTCCCTTGCTACTCAAACCGCAAAGTACCACACGTAGGTGATACCTTCAACCCCAACAAAGTTGAGATTTTAATGCTTGGTTTCAAGCTAAATTTTTTTTTGTCTATTGAATCTTTGGGGAGTCCTTGTGCTTGATTTGAGTGTTTTTCCTTCTTTTTCTTTAACAATAGTAGTAATTGCTCCTTTAAGCTGTTAGAATCATCATTTAACGAATATTTCTGTGTATTTCAAATGTCCAATTGATGATGACAAAAAATTTTTTTGATTATTTCGGTCCTGGTCAAATGCTTTCTGCTTCGTTTTTATCGTCATTCTTATGACTTTGATTGGTTATAATTCTAGAAACTGCAATAAAGGTTTTAAATAAGTGAAATAAGAAATTTTTTTGCCTTTGTTGGTTGATGAACTTTACATTATCATTGTCTAGACTTAGATTCTACTTTTCATATGTTTTTCTGCCTATTCATTTGGCTTTGATTGGTTATAGTTTCTCCTCATTCATTTAAGCTATACATGCTTTTAGACCTGACTGAATTTTGTTCACACTTGTAGATGAAGTGGTTGCTATTTATAGTAATTAAGGTTCTCTTAATTTCAGCTGTCTTTTTCTTTATCAAAACTTGTCTCTTCTCCTTCTTTTCCTGATGGATAAAGATATAATTTGTTTTGGGGTTTCTTGTGTTTGATCTTTGGACTTCGTGAGTACCGTTTTAGAGCTTGCTTTCCAATCTTTGTGTTAAAGGTATAAGATTTGAGGGTTTTCATTTTGACGAGTACATTGCTGATTTGAGGTGTTTTTGGATGCTTTTGTAACTTTGGGAATCAAGGCAAGTACACAACTTATGTTTCAATTCATGGAATGAGATAATTTAGAGTTTTGTAGAAATATAGTATGGCAGGAATCCACACTATCTGTTTTTATGCATCGTTTATAATTGCCTATATGATTAGTTTTCATGCCTTCTTACTAGCAGATGTATGTGTTGTTGGTGTGGTAGCACTACTAGCATGGGTTGACGTGAGGCCTGAAGGGAAGTGCTGGAAATTGTGAGGCAAATCCAAAATAGTATTTGTGGCATTTCTCTAAATGTAATGGCTTGAATTTTATCATTTCTACCTAATTTTTCTGGTTCTTACTTCATAGACCCTTTTCCTGTGAATAAATGGTTTGAATTTCATCATTTTGCACCCACCACCTTCTCTCTCTTTTAAATTTAGTCTTTCCATTTAATGTGAGAGAAGAAGAGAAGGTCCCATTGCCTCTTTTTATCTTCCTTTTATATTCTCTTCCTCTCTCCTTTCAATGACCCTTTTATACTCTATTCAGTTTCTGGTTTCAGATTTCTGTCAGAATGCTTGTGTTCTTGCCACAATAGCCATGACTTTCAAATGGGGATTTTTTCCTGTTCTGAAGGTTAATGGCTTCTCTCAGTTGTGTTCTTCATACAGCTGACGGTGGTAAGTGAATCTCTCTCTCTCTGTTTTTTTTTTTTTAATTTTCTGGGTCTGTAGCTTTGGAGGAGTTCATCCTTCCTGTTTCATAATACAAGTTTTCCTTTCCTTTTTAAATCTTTTTTGGTGTTGCTGATTTGTTTTATATGATATGCTGATGTGGTTATTTATGTTCCTCCTTTTATGTAAATTTTGTTTTGGAAGATGGCCCTGTTTCAACCTCAAGAAGAAATGATATTATTAGCTTCTACTAATACATTTCTTGGGTTCTTTACTGATTATCTTGTGGGCTATAACCCAATTTATAAGATTTTCATCCTATAGCAAGAAAATGTTGAAAATCCATTGAATGCTTTGATGGGTTCTTTCTGTTATGCTTTACCTTTACTGGGTTTTCTCTTATGGCTTTCTTCTAATAGATTTTTTTTTATGATTTACCAAGTTTTTATTTGGGCGAGTTCTGGCTCTCTAGTGCAAGTTATTCCCTCTCTTCACTTTGATAACTACAATGCTAATTTTTCCCTCTCCTTCCCTGTTTTCACCATACAATGACAGTGGCAGTCGCTCCTACAGTCCCACTGTTTCCATTGCAAGTAAAGTGGCTCCTGCATATACCAGGGGCCATCAACAACACCACCGTTAGAAGAAATCTGCAATGTTGGAAACATCCATCACCCGACATGTCCAGATTTAATTGTGGGTATACTGTCTGTGGCATGCAATGTGTTTCTTTTATAGATTAAATTATGCATTACATTGTTGATGTATGATTGAGCATCGGTGGGTTATTGTGTGAATCTGCCAGGGTAACCGAATGTCTAATTTTGATGACTTTGCAGTGAATGTGTTTTAGCCTCCCAACTCCTGAAGAAACCTTTACATAAGCATGTTAAAGCAGTAACTACACCTGCCAAAAAAGGTGCTGCAGCAGCCCAGAAGCCTTCTTCTTGTTAGAACAACACAACAGGTCCTCAAAACCTATTAGACGGTGACATCTTGTCAAGATCTTTGTTTCAATGCTTATCCAACCTTGTGCATTCTTGTACTATTATACCTTTGAATTCAATTGAGCACTTTACAATTTAACAATTACATTTATAGTCTTATTATGAACATGTTGGATTCTGATACTCAGCAGTGACTTCTTATGCAGTATGAAAAATTCTCTTGGAAAGAGGATTCTTTAATCCCTACCACTTGGAAGAGGACTGGGCGTCTTCTACTTCATATATCAATAAGCATTGGATCATTTCAAATTCTATTTCTAATCCAACATTGCATAACATTCCAACGGCCAACGGGAGCAGATTCCAATTCTAGGTCAAATCTTTTTACAACTGCTCCATGTTTTCAACAAAACTCATAAAAAGTTTTTTCTCTACAACACCATGGATCTGAGTTTTCACTTATAATACAATCATTGCAGCTTATAGATAAACAGTTTGGATCTCCAAGGCATTGGCCCCACATTCACTAACTCCAGTGAAGGTCAGGGCAAGAACAAAAAAATCAGTTTTTGTTGGCTTGCACTCAAACTTCTGATGAGAGCTCCTATTAGTGTGAACTCATTTATACTCAACAGAAGTTGAGAAGGTAAGCTTACGACCACTCTTGAAAACAGTACTTTTTGTACAGTCAGTTTACAAACTTCTCATCGGCTGTAGATTTTACTGGAGTTTTCAATTAGAAGATGGGGTCAGTGAGAAATTTGTCAATAGAACTCTATAAATACAACATTTTTTCATGCAGAAAACACCAAGTATGAACTATAAATCTATCCGACCCATAAAAGTACTCAATGCGAGAGTAATGCATGTTGGATTGGAAAATCATAGGTGATCATGAGTTCTAAGTGCAAAACCGCGATGTAGTAATAAAAACTGGTGAGACCAGGTTGATCCTCAGGAAGTAATGTATTTTAAAGGTTCCTTTTCAACTTGTACCTGCCCAAAATAAAAAATTTAAAACTAGCCCAATTTAAAAACCAACAAATACAACCATTCCTACTTTAATTAAAAGAATTAATTACAAACCAAATAAAAGAAAACTTCCTGAAAAGAAACTAAAGTTGCTGCAAAACTAAAACACTAGTTAGAACTTTCAATTGTAGAAAGTTATTGAAAATAAACTAAGAAACAAAGATTCGAAACTAAAATAAACTAATTAGAAACAAACCAAATTTAGCAACAACCAATAAAGCAAAGTTTGTATCAATCAATCAAAGTTAGAAATCAAACTTACTTTCAACATTAGAATCCTGAAGTTAGAAACTTTCCTAAGTTATAATTTCCAAAATTAGAAAACTTTCGAATTTTTAAAAACCTCAAATAAAGCAAGTTTAGAAAGTTCTTTAATTCTGGAAATTATCTTTAAAAAATATATAAAAGAGGAAACAAATTTAAAATTATAAAGTTAGTAAAGTCAGTAATGCAATGCAAGCCATGAGATGAAATCAAAGTCTAAGCTCTGCCATGGGGGCACTGAATCAAAGTTTGATCTCGGCTCAAGCAACTCATACTTTCCGATGATGAAATCAGCTGAAATTTAAAAGGAGGGCTTAAAATATGTCCTAGGACATTCCCTCAATGTTTCGAAATTTTCAGACACCACTGAATGCAAGTTCAAATTCAAGGAGCTCATTCTAAAGGTTCGGGGACACTGTTTGAAACTCCACCTCCTGATGACCAAATTGGCTGAAACTTCTATGGATGGCTGCAATCAAGCTCTGGAGTAGTTCTGCAAATTTTTGGGTCTGTTGGACGTTGTCGACCCAAAGTCAACATACCCATAGGGCCAAGGGGGGCACTGAATTAAAGTTTGAACTTGGCTCAGGCAACTCATACTTTTCGACAATGAAATCAACTGAAATTAAAAAGGAGGCTTAAAATATGTTTTAGGTCATTCCCTCAAAGTTTCGGAATTTTTAGACACATGGGATGCAAGTTCAAGTTCAAGGGGCTCCATTCTAGCGTTTCGGTGTTTGAAACTCCACCTCCTGAAGACCAAATTGGCTGAAATCTCTATAGAAGGCCTCAGTCATGCTCTAGAGTAGTGTTGCAAAATTTCAAGTCAGTTGGACATTGTTGGCCCAAAGTTAACATACCCACTGGGCTATGGGGGCACAAAATCAAAATCTGACCTCGGCTCGGGCAACTCATACTTTCCAATGATAAAACCAGTTGAAACTAATAAGGAAGGCTTAAAATATGACCTATGTCATTCCTGCAACGTTTTAGAATTTACAGACACCATGGGAAGCAAGTTCAAATTCAAAAAGCTCCATTCTAAAGTCTCAGGAGCACTGTTTGAAACTCCACTCCCTAAAGACCAAATTGGCTAAAATTTTTATGGAGGGCCTTAGTCATACTCTAGAGTAGTTCTACAAAATTTTGGGTCAATTGGATGTTGTAGATCCAAAGTCAACATACCCACTGGGCCATGGGGGTATTGAATCAAAGTTTGACCTCGGCTAGGGCAACTCATACTTTCCGATGGTGAAATCAGCTAAAATTAACAAGGACGGCTTAAAATGTGTCCTAGGTCATTCCCTCAAAGTTTCAAAGTTTTTAGACACCATTGGATGCAAGTTCAAATTCAAGGAGCTCTCCTTTCTAGAGTTTCAGGGACATTGTTTGAAACTTCACCGCCTGAAGACCAAATTAACTGAAATTTCTATGGAAGGCCTCAGTCATGCTCTAGAGTAGTTCTGCAAAATTTTGGGTCAGTTGGACATTGTCAACCCAAAGTCAAAATACCCAATGGGCCATGAGGGCAATGAATCAAAGTCTAACATTGGCTCGAGCAACTCATACTTACCGATGATGAAATCAGTTGAAATTCACAAAGAGGGCTTAAAATATGTCCTAGGTCATTCCCTCAAAGATTCAAAATTTTCATACACCATTGGATGCAAGCTTAAATTCAAAGAGCTCCATTTTAGAGTTTCGGGGACACTATTTCAGACTCCACCTCCTGAAGACCAAATTAGTTGAGATTTCTATAGAAGACCTCAGTTATGATCTGGAAGAGTTCTGCAAAATTTTGGGTCAAGTAAATGCTGTCGACCCAAAGTCAACAAAACCCATTAGGCCATGGGGGCACTAAATTAAAGCCTGACCTCGGCTTGGGCAACTCGTACTTCTTAATGATGAAATCGGCTGAAATTCACAAGGAGGGCTTAAAATATGTCCTAGGTCATTCCCTCAAAGTTTCAGAATTTTCAAACAGCACTGGATGCAAGTTCAAATTCAAGGAGCTCCATTATAGAGTTTTGGGGATACTGCTTGAAATTGCACCTTTTTAAATACCAAATTGACTGAAATTTCTATGAAAGACCTCAGTCATGCTCTGGAGTAGTTCTGCAAAGTTTCGGGTCAGCTGGATGTTGTTGGCCCAAAGTCAACATACCCACTAGGCCATGAGGGCACTGAATCAAAGTCTGACCTTAGCTAGGGCAACTCATACTTCCCGATGATGAAATCAGCTGAAATTAACAAGGAAGGCTTAAAAATGTGTCCTAGGTTCCCTCAAAGTTTCGGAATTTTTAGACACCATTGGATGCAAGTTCAAATTCAAGGAGCGCCATTATAGAGTTTCAGGGACATTGTTTGAAACTCCACTCTCAAAAGACCAGATCGGCTGAAATTTCTACAAAGGGCTTCAGTCATACTCTGGAGTGGTTCTGCAAAATTTTGGGTCGGTTGGACGTTTTCGACCCAAAGTCAACATACCCACAGGGCCATGGGAGCGCTGAATTAGAGTCTTACCTCGACTCAAGCAACTCATTTTTCCTGATGATGAAATCAGTTAAAATTAATAAGGAGGTCTTAAAATATGTCCGAGGTTAGTCCCTCAAAGTTTTAGAATGTTCAGATACCACTGGATGCAAGTTCAAATTCAAAGAGCTTCATTCTAGAATTTCGGGGATACTGTTTGAAACTCCACCTGTTGAAGACCAAATTAGCTGAAATTTCTATGGAGGGCTATAACACTCCTACCCTAATTATGTATGTTTAGCCACTAATTGATTTCATTATTAACGTTTTTCTAGAGAAGTAGTCTACTTAAGCATGTTTTGTCTTAATGAATCACGTTTTGGGTCATGGATAGGTAGTTAAGTTGAGTTTAACCTGATTAGGTAAATACGAGTCCTTTTTCGTAATTCTTGACTTTCGAAGAATGCATCATTCATGCATCATATTGGCATTAGCACATGTATTTTGTCAAGCTTGATAACTTCCGTAATTGACTTGGATGCAACTGAAGTTGTTTGAAGTCATTGGTCGTTCATTTGACTTAAATTGAAATTATCCTAAAGAATGTGGACTTTCTTATAAACCTAAAAAACTATATATCATATAAAATGGCTTACCTACCCAGTTGATCTTATGTTCTGCATGCAAGTTGTCTCTAACATCGTCTTCTTTTTCTTCTTTTTCTTTTTCTCTTTTTCCAACCAACAGCTTTGAGCACTCCTTTGCAACTCTTTCTTCTTAATCCATCTATATGGTAAGCATTTGTTTTCCCTTACAGCTTCCTTGAGTCTAGAGGCTTCTTATTTCACTAACTGCATGCACTCATTTCTTTCCTCAATTCTTACATGCATGGCAGGTAGGTCTAAAACTACCCAAATTGATCCAAAGGAAGGATTGAAAGCTTGAAAAGATTAATTGAGGCAAGTATAAACAAAGTTTGGTTGAATACATGTTGGTATATCTTGATGTTTATGATTCTACAAAGTTTGGTTAAAGACATGTGTGTTATAGCCCTAGTATTGTCTTTCTATCCCCTAGTATTTTCTTTCTATCTTCCTAATTTAATTGGCATATACTTCTCAAGTTCTGTAATGAAATTCAAGTTCTGTAACGAAAGTACACTACTCTAGGAAATCTAAAGCTTATGGCTACGTCATAGGTTTTCCATCGCTCAAACTCTAAACAGCAGAAAAATTGGAATTTACACATGGCTAAGCTATAGCGACGCCGTAGGATGTACTATGGCTAAATCCTAACCTAGCCGTGGTCCAGCTATAAGAAATTTTACGGTTTGAAAACCCGAGAACATAAAAAATTAAAATCCTTCTACGGTTAAGCCACGGTCAAACCGTGTGCTAGGTTACGATGTAGCCAAACCATGGCTCACTCGTAAAGCAAATACAGCTAAACTGTTAAATGAATCACGGTTCAACCATAAATGCGAGGGAATCAGGGTAACTACGGCTAAGTTGTAGTGCATATTAAAGCTGAGCCGTAAGACGCCTACGACTAAGCCATAAGTCACCCACAGTTGAGCTGTGAGGCCCCTAAAAACCAAAGTTAAACTAGCACTGTTAGGGCCTTAGTTTTGGAACCTTTTCCTCATAAACTGGTCCTATAGAATAATTAAATATCATGAAGGGTCTTGAGGGCTGAGACTCATTCAAGTGTGTTGTCCATTTGTTAAGCACCTCCCCATAAGTGTTGGTTTAAGGGACTTCGATACACATCCCCGATGCAAGGTAACACCAAAAGAAAAACGATTATGTATCAGATACCTTAAAACTACATCAACATGCACAGTTAGAAACAATGGATGACTAGACTAAAGTTGGCTAGTAAACCACCTTGATTCCATGAAACTAAATTGAATTGCATAGCTTACTGAATGACGATTCTTGTCCTCTATTCTTCCAATGATGATTTGAATTGATTGATCATTTCTTAATTGATTCTAATTGTGTTATTTTTTATGTACGTTCCTATGAACTTTGATGTTGAATTAACTACGAACCAGTTGAGCATGAACATATTGTATGCCTGATATTCATATATACAATGTATGCCATTGTCCTTCTTCAACAAATGAATTGTATGATTTACTCAAGTTCACTTATATGTATGAATCGTACTGTTCTGGCTTTACTCAGCCTCAGCTTTATGATACGCGGCGGGGTTGACTTTGATGTAGTATGAATGTTGCCACTGCAATGTGCTTTTCTTGGGGCTTCCGGTCTCCAGGAACTAGAGACCGATTCATACCTTGGCCCAATCAATGGTGTTCTCAACGTATAGATCCCTAAAGGGAGGATATGGTAAACGTAGTAGCCACATAGTAAAGTATTTTATTATTTGAATCTTATCATATGCTCTATTCAAATGCATAACATGCCTAGTATACTAAATTGCAATTCTATGTATAATCACTTGTTCATGATTCTTGTAGATACAATATGTGTTACCTTAAGTTTGCTTATGCTTAGCTAAATAGTCTTATTCACTCGTTGTTTATTGGTGTTTCAAGCTCAGGTCCCTCTTCCTATCCCTCGAAGGTCGACGAGACCTTAGAGGAGATCCCTGAGACCCCATCGGGCTTAGACGAGTGGGCAACAGTTAATATCTGACTGATCCACCTCGGAGTGTGACTTGGTTTAGTATAGACCATATTTTGAGTTGTGGCTGCATTTAGCCCATTTTGCTATGTGTTGGCCATGACTGTATAAATGATCCATCTTTTTAGTCGCTTTTTCCCCCTTTTGTAAAGACATGTTTCCTTTTTCACTCTGTACATATAAATGTGTTTCTCGTTATTATGTACTATGTATGTATCTTCTTGTTCTTTTTTTATACTAATATCTTCTGCGTATGAATACTTGGGCAAAAGTCCACTAATAGCAATCACACGTGTGTCTTTCCCTTGCGTGTATGCACTTAGACTTAGATTTATGTGTGTATACATGGGAGTACACGTGTCACTATTTTAGGTTTAATCCTAATACCCGAATTCTTTAGCTCGAAATGTGACAAGGGCCTCAGTCATGCTCTGGACTAAGTTTGCAAAATTTTGGGTCGGTTGGACTTTGTCAACCCAAAGTTAACATACCCACTAGGCCTTAAGGGCTGTGAATCAAAGTCTAACCTCGGCTCAGGCAACTGATCTTCCCGATGATGAAATTAGCTAAAATTAACAATGAGAACTAAAATGTGTCCTAGCTCCTTCCCTCAAAGTTTTGGAACTTTTAGACACCATTGGATGCAAGTTCAAATTCAAGGAGCTCCATTCTAGAGTTTCGGGAACACTGTTTGAAACTCCACCTCCTGAAAACCAAATTGGTTGAAATTGCTATGGAAGGCCTCGGTCATGCACTGGAGTAGTTCTGCAAAATTTTGGGTCAATTGGACATTATTGACCCAAAGACAACATACCCACTGGGCCATGGTGGCAATAAATCAAAGTCTGACCTTGGCTCGAACAACTCATACTTCCCGATGATAAAATCAACTGGAATTCACAATGAGGGCTTAAAATATCTCCTAGGTCATTCCTCAAAGTTTCGGAATTTTCAAACACCATTGGATGCAAGTTAAAATTCAAGGAGCTCCATTCTAGTGTTTCGGGGACACTGTTTCAAATTCCACCTCCTGAAGACTAAATTGGCCAAGATTTCTATGAAAGACCTTAGTCATGCTCTGGAGTAGTTTTGCAAAATTTCGGGTTGGTTGGATGCTGTCAACCCAAGGTCAACAACACCCACTGGGCCATGGGGACACTGAATCAAAGTCCGACCTCGGCGCAGGCAACTCATACTTCCTGATGATGAAAACAGCTGAAATTCACAAGGAGGGCTTAAAGTATGTCTTAGGTCATTCCCTCAAAGTTTCGAAATTTTCAGATAGCACTAGATGTAAGTTCAGATTCAAGGAGCTCCATTTTAGAGTTTTGGGGACATTATTTTAAAACTCCATATGTTGAAGACCAAATTGGCTAAAATTTCTATGGAGGGCCTCAGTCATGCTCTGAAGTAGTTCTGCAAAATTTCAGGTGGGTTGGGCGTTGTTGACCCATTGTCAACATAGCCACTGGGCCAGGGGGGCACTAAATCAAAGTGTGACCTCGGCTTGGGCAACTCATACTTCTTGATGATGAAATCATTTGAAATTAACAGGACTTAAAATATGTCCTAGCTCATTCCCTCAAAGTTTTGAAATTTTCAGTCATCATTGGATGCATGTTCAAATTCAAGGAGCTCCATTCTAGAATTTCGGAGACACTGTTTGAAACTCCACCTCCTTAGGACGTAATTGGATGAAATTTTTATGGAAGGCCTCAGTCATCCTCTAAAGTAGATCTGCAAAATTTCAGATCAGTTGGACATTGTTGAGCCAAAGTCAACATACCCACTAGGCCGTGGAGCACTGAATCAAAGTCTGACCTTGGCTCGGGTAACTCATACTTCCCAATGATGGAATTAGCTAAAATTCACAAGAACAACTTAAAATATATCCTAGGTCATTCCCTTAAAGTTCTGAAATGTTCGGATACCATTGGATGCATGTTCAAATTCAAGGAGCTCCATTCTAAAGTTCCGGAGTCACTGTTTTTTTGAACTCCACCTCATGAAGGCCAAATTGGATGAAATTTCTGTGAAAGGCCTCAGTCATGCTCTAAAGTAGTTCTGTAAAATTTCGGATTGGTTGGACATTGTTGACTTGAAGTCAACATACCCATTGGGCCATGGGGGTACTAAATCAAAGTCTAACCTCAGCTCAGGCAACTCATATTTCCTGATGATGAAATCAGCTGAAATTCACAAGGAGGGCTTAAAATATGTCTTAGGTCATTCCCGCAAAGTTTTGAAATTTTTAGAAAATACTAGGTGAAAGTACAAATTCAAGGAGCTCCATTATAGGGTTTCGGGGACACTATTTGAAACTGCACCTCTTGAAGACCAAATTTGCTGAAATTTATATGGAAGACCTCAGTCATGCTTGGGAGTAGTTCTGCAAAATTTCGAGTTGGTTGGCCGGTATCGACCGAAAGTCAACATACCCACAAGGCCATGGGGGCACTGAATCAAAGTATGACATCGACTCGAGCAACTCATACTTATCGATGATGAAATCTGCTGAAATTAATAAGGAGGGCTTAAAATATGTCCTAGGTCATTCCCTCAAACTTTCAGAATTTTCAAACACCACTAGATGCAAGTTCAAATTCAAGAGCTCCATTATAGAGGTTAGGGGACACTATTTGAAATTCCACCTCCTAAAGATCAAATTGGTTGAAATTTCCATAGAAGGGCTCAGTCATGCTCTGGAGTAGTTCTGAAAAATTTTGGGTCGGCTGGACGTTGTTGACCCAAAGTCAACATACACATTATGCCAGGGGGCACTGAATCAAAGTATTATGTCTCTAAGGCTAAATCAATTGAAAATTGGATGGAAACCTAAAAATGGGTTCCTCGTCATAGCCTCAAAATTTTGTGGCGATCTAATATCATTTGGGCCCTAAACAATTGAAGCATGTATCTACTTTGACCAAAAGTCAACAGATGGTTTGACCCTCTTTTTGAAGTCAAAACCTGATGAAAATTTTACGGCATGCCTAAAATGATGTCATAATTCATCCCACCAAATTTCATAAGGTTTGGACACCTTTTGGGCCCAAAACCATATTCATTGGATTACTAATATGTAAATGGGTCAAGTGGGTCGGCCACAACCTAGGCCTTATTTGACACAAGCTTGTCTCAATTGTGTGGGAATAGTTTTAAGTAGTTCCCACTAGTTATTAATTTGAAAATAACTGCTACACATCTAGGTGACAGTTTGTAGCAGTCCCAGCTCCTATGGCCTTTAATTTGAAAATACAACTGCAACCCCCCCCCCCTACCAAAAGAGAATAAAAAACCTCTCACTAGAGTTTCCTGGAGGCATCTCTTTTTTTCATCTGGGAGCTTCATAGTAATAGGGCTGTTTTTCCCATCTTCTACAAGTGTCTTCTGCAACAAATTTCTGTAAGGAAGCTCTTCCATTTTGGCAACCAAGACTTCTCCCCAGTATTTTTGCACACCATTCCAGGCAACTCAAGGTATTCTCTAAAGAATATAGAGGTGTGGTTTTTGTAGTTTTTGGGTCTGTACATAGCATGGGGTTGTTCACAAGTAGGATCTATAGAAAAGCATAATGCTAAGTAGTATACCTTGAAATCCCTTTAATATTAAATCAAACCATCACAATTAACAAACTAGTGAAGAACATTAATTGATCTATACATACAACCATGAAATCATGATCCATTTAACCACAAAATTTCTAATCTTCAGAAACATGCTTTCTTTTAGAATTAACAGTGGTCTTCGTCGGTTAAGTGACCCAAAATCAGCAATGTATTTGGAATGAGAGAATGAATTGCACAAAATTTATGGCCAACACCAAGATAGTCTTTTTAATAAGTATTTTGAGACTCGAAGAGATATCCAAAAAACTGCTTCTGTTTTTTGTAAATGTCTGTCACAATCTTTTGTCAATAGTACCACACATCAGCTTGTGTGTATTTAATGGCTCACAGATATGCTAAATGTTTCGTATTAGCCATTGTAAAAATGGCGCAATCACAGCTGCATAACCAAATAATAATATTTACATTACAAAAAAGGATGATCATAATGAATATCTATGACTAAAATTAAGATAGAATTTAACATATTTGTTTGTTGAGGATTTGGATTTCCTATCGCGATTGGCCAATTCATGGGATCATACCATCCCACATCACCAAACCTATTCTTGACAAATTCAACCTAAAAAAAGAAAGAATATTATGTAGATATAGGAGTAATGTGATAGAAATATTAGAGATAGTTATAAAATGCAAGCTTAATGTTAGAGGCATCTTACAAAATGATGTGCATAATTCAAGTCGTCTTGACGTCTCATCATGCTATTGAAGTATACCCATTTCCGTTATTTTGGATATCCGATTATAATGAAGAAGTGGTACTCGAACCATATGGGGAATACTAAGTCTCAAATGTCCAAAAATCACGAGCCAAGGTACATCTAAACATATTGGCAATCTATGTAGTTTTTTGCTCAACTTCAAAGTGCTATATCATAAATTAAGTTTAGAATAGTAATAGATTAGTTCAAATAGTAAATAGCAGCAAACATATGGTAGACATATAAAAACATAAATAAAACCAAACCAATACTGCAAGAGTGCTAGAAAAAAAGTATGTGTTCGTACAATGCTCCGTGACTATACCTAGCCAATGGTCAATGATCTACAAAATGAGATATACAAAGTAAGTATGAATATCAAATGAATAAAAAATATTTTAGATTTTTGTCACTTACGAGGCTATCCATCGATGACTTGCTTAACGTTTTATGCATTTCTTCCTTAGGAATAGTCAAGCATATATCATCTAGGATTTTATTCCTATAGATTCGAACGTATGTCTATATTGGAAATACCTGCCCAATGACAAATGATAACAGTGATTGAAGCTTAAGAAGTAGAACCTACTTTGAATACAAACGCATCCAGAATTCATCCAAACATGATTTCTTTGTAGGGCTAAGGCAATAGTTTGGATTTGGGCATTTAAGCTTTTTCCTATTATTCATTGGTACATAGTATGGGGATGTCAGTGGAGGAATATAGTTGGCCTTCCTAGAATTAGCCTCTAACTGACTAACAATAGATCCAACCTTATATTTTTTTCTTGTTTGGATCACTAAACTCATCTGGCCCACCTAGAACAATTAAACTTTTACTCGAACTTTGGGGTTTGCTTAAATTAATTTGGATCTCGCTCTGAGCACTTTGGGGGGTCCTAATGTGATTTAGGATCTTGGAAGAATAGGAAGAGTGGGATGCATGAATTGATGTCGGTGGGTCTAATGATAATCCCCAACCACCATCTTGCGATCTAACATGGGTGTTGGGTAAAGTTAGCAAAATCCAGCCCGACCTGCCAACCCAGCCTGACCCGACCCGTTTTGACCCGCCTAACTTGCCCTCACCCGTTTGACCCATTTAGATTTTATTAAGTTACCACGACTTTTCAATTCTCATGTGAATTTTCTTATTCATGTGGGCCATAACCTATGTACTCCTAATCTTTTGTGGAGGAGTTATATAAAATTTTAATACATAAAATATAAAATTTAATTTTTTTATTTGACAATATGATGTTTTTGTAGTTGAAATATTGATATGTATTTTTTATTTTTATGTTGGCATATAAATTTACCTCTAATATATACATATGAATGAAATATAATATCATGAATGAGTTTGATACTCATACTCAAACTTAGAATTATAAAATTGAACAAAAATTGAAAAGGGATTATCTCAATAAATAGGCTAGAAAATATTTATAGATTCCCCATCTTTTACACCTTGAAAATTGATAAATTATAAATTCATGTTCAATGCAACATTTTAAATGAATCTAGATGTAAGGGGAGATTTATAAATGAAATTTGGCCATGTAAAATAAGTTAAGTCATATACAAAATGGGAATTAAATATGTTAAGTCGTGTCTACCCAACCCAACGCCATCAAATTCCAGTTAGGAGGATTGGGTCGGGTTGACCCGCCATGGGTGCGGGTTGAAGGTTTCCTACCCGTTTTTAAAATAGGTTGGGTTAAGGTTGGAACCAACAAATTTGGATTCAGGTTGACCCGATCCGTTTCCCAGGTCTACTGTTGGGTGGTGGACTTCTCACTTCCTATAAGAAAATCATAAACAATCTTTATTCTATAGATATTGAAATAAATGAAAACATGTCATCTATCATAATCAATCACAAACTTATTACTTTTCCTTCACTATTAGAAGTAGAGTTGATACAATTTTCAATGTTAAAGTTAACAAAACTTGATGACCATGCATTTTTAAAAATTACAACCTTCCTTTGCATACTCTTATTGAATTTATTCATCTGAGGGGGGTTGGCCATCTTCATCAGCTCTTCAAATTTCTCAAGTTACTAGCCGAAAAATCTATCAACCTGTGGATACAATCAATGAATCTTATCATTAACCTAGTGTTCACCCTAATAACAACAAAAATAAAGCCCACTCATCATACCTTCTGTCGGGTGGAGTGGTCATAATTCAAATGTGGTATTTTTGATGGCTGACCAATTCGATTTTGCATAATTCTTTTATACCATTGTAGGCACTAATCCTGATGGCAGTCGACAACTTCATCTTTTTTTGCATTTACAACATTCGCAGCCTTCTCGTTCCAATATGCTATTGATTGTGCAAATATTTTTCCATAATCTCTAGCTATTTTGGATAATTTTTCGTCCACCCTTATAGACAAATAAAATGGAAGCAGGAAATGGAGGCAAGACTGGTTGCTTTAATCCAAATTGCTTAAGTACATGGTCAACATTGTGTCTCTCAATAATCGCATACTTGACCATTATCACTGCAGATCTAAAGAAGGATCTATCCATATCATTTACACAAGCTTCCAACACATCTCCATATTGGTCATACAGTTGCCAGTCAAATTGTAAGAGATAAAGAACATCTAACGAAGATTTCATAGGTTATATGTACAAGAATAAACATTGAACGATCTTTAAAAATAACCAACTTAAACTATCAACCTCTTGTAAATCAAGTTGACTCTAAACCTCTCTCACATTTGTGAGAACGTGATGATGCTTCAGTCTTTCTTTCTACATCTTGAACATTGAGAATTCAAATTCAATGTCCTCCATATTTTTTAATATCGATCATCTAATCGACATCCTCGAGTATGCCCATATCTGCAATGATGGAAAGAAATAATTAAAAGTGTAACACTCCGACCCTAATTAAACCAGTTAAGTGACTAATTAATGCTCTTTTTTGTCATTTTCTAGTGAATTAGTTTGGTGAATGTTGTTTTGTCCTTTTGAGTTATATTTCAGGTCATGGATAGGTAGTTGAGTTGAGTTTAACCTAGATTAGGTAGACACGAGCCCTTTTTCATAATTTTAGACTTTGTAAGACTTCATCATTCATGCATCATCTTCGTGTCATCATGTGCATCTCATCAAGCTTGTTGATTTCCATAATTGACTCGCATGCAAACGACTTTGTTTGTCTTTGTTGGACATTTATTTGACTCAAATTGAAATTTCCTTGAAACACTTGAACTTTCTTATAAATTTATAACAATGGCCTTATATAAGGAGAGCACTGACCTATTGACTCTCCAATAACTTCTCCTTCTTCGTTCTTGTCTTCTTTTTCTTTTCTTCTTTCATTGTTTTCTCCTCATTGAAAGAGAGAGACGTTGCTCGTGTGACCCGTCTACTCCCTTTTCGTCATCTTGAGCTCTCCTCTAACTCGTGAACCAGGTATGAAGTTGTTTGGCTTACAGCTCCCTGGACTCTTAATTCACTCCATGCACTCATGCTTGGCTTAATTCTTGCATGCATCGCTTTTAGGTCTATTTTTAACCAAACCGAGCCAAAGAATGAAGTAAAGCTTGAAAAACTTCCTTAAAGGCAAGTATAAGTAAATTTTAGATGAACACATGTTGGTATACGATGATTGTTATTATTCTTCTAAATCTTTCAAGTTTCCTATGTTTTATAGCCCCTCTGTATATGTATTATGCTCTTATTTCCACTTGTATAGAATTCATGCAATTCTGAACTGTATGTGAAACCCTTGAATCTCAGAGTTTCTGAAGCTTACGGCTAAGCTGTAGGATTTTCACAGCTCAAACTGCCGATAAGAGCCAAACTGCCAATTCCACTACAGCCGAGCTACGGCAAAGCCGTAGGATGTACTACGGCTAAGACATAAGCTAGCCGTAACCTAACCGTAAGTCAAGTTACAGCTTGATGTCCAAAGAGTAGGAAAACGAGAGACTCTTCTACGGTCAAGCTACGATGAAGCCATATGATGTGCTACGGCTAAGCCGTATCAACCTGTGGCTCAATCGTAGAACAATCACGGTCCAGCCATAAGAGGAAGCACGATTCAACTGTGGCTCGCTGTATTTGCGAGAGTACTTCTGGGGAACTATGGCTAAACCGTAAGATGCCTACGGCTAAGCCGTGAGGCCACTGAAAACTAAGGAAAAGGGTAAGTATATTAAGAGAATTTATAGGGCCTTCGTGTTCGACTCCTTTATCCCTTAACTTGTCCAATGGAATACATAAATATCATGAATGGTCTTAGGGGCTATGACTCATTCATGTGTGTTGTCCAATTGTTAAGCACCTTCCCATGGGTGTTGGGTTAAGGGACTTCGATACACCTTCCTGATACAATGTGACACCAAAAGACGGACAACTGTGTGTTGAATAACTTGAAACCATATCATCATGCACGATTAGAAACAATGGACAACTAAATAAGGGTTGGCTAGTAAACTATCGTGATTTCATGAAAATGAATTGAATTGCATAGCATGTTGGTTCCAGTTATTGCCTTCCATTCTTTTACTATTGATCTGACTTGCATGGCTATTAATCTGAGTTGAATGAGTATGTTATTCGTAATTACGCCTATTGTGGTACTTCTTGAGATACATGTTTGACTTTGACTTGAATTGAATTGCATACGATTGCATTACTCAAGTTCATTTATATGAGATGATTGACACGGTTTGGCTCTATTCAGCCTCAGCCTTATGATACCCGGTGGGGTTGACTTTGGCATAGTATGTTTGTTACTGCTACAGTATGCTCTTGTTTTGAGACTTTCGGACCCCAAGAACTAGAGACCCATTCGTACTTGGCCCGGTCGACGGTGTTCTCAACACATAGATCCCTAAAGGGAGGATATGGCAAATGTAATAGCCACATAGTAAAGTTTATCTATTCATTGATTCTTATATCATGCTTTATTCAAATGCACGATTTGCTTAGTATATTAAATTGAAATGCTATATAATTGCCTGTTAATGATTCTTGTAGACACAACGCGTGTTACTTTAATGTTGCTTATGCTTTGTTGAATAATCTTATTCATTGGTTGTCCTTGGTGTTACAAGCTCAAATCTCACTCCTGATCCCTCAACTATCAGTAAGACTTCAGATATAATCATAGATGCCCCATCAGGGCTAGATGAGTGGACATGATCAATCCACCCCGGAGAGCGGCATGGCTTAGACTAGGCCTCATCTTGATATGTTGGTTACATTTCATTTGTATTGGAGCATACCTCCCTATATTTTGTGTAAAGAAATTTTCTTCAAACTCGGTTTCCTTGTACATATTAACAATGTTCTTAGTTTTGATGTATCTTCTTTTTATGTGATGATACTAATAGCTTCTGCGTACATTGGTCTTGCACGTGTGTTTTCCCTTGTGTGTGAGCAGTTGGACTGGGTCGAGGTGTATGTGCATGGGAGTACATGTGTCACTAATTGAGTTTAATCTTAATCCCCGATTTCTTGGGCTCGGGTTGTGACAAAAAGGAAAGCGACAACAACTCAAGAAAAGATATCGAAATAATGTAATAATTAATAAATCTATTTAGTTACCTATAATAGTTGAAGTGGCCAGGTGACTATCTTCATTCGATCTCTAATTCTTGATACCCATATCAAGCTTTTATATAGATTTGCTAGGCAAGCAGGCCCCTAGGCATTTGGTTTGAAACTTTCAAAAAGTTCGATCAAGTAAGCATTAGCCCTCATGCCAGAGGTGTTCATACAAATTTGAGAGGCAACAAGAAGAAACAGACATGCATGTGTGCGCCTAATCTCAACTTCTTAAAACTGGTTACTTAGTAGGTCTTTGAAATTGTCATAGAACCATGTCAAGTTTATTTGTCCCCTTCGGACTCAGGCGAGTCGAGGGCAACACCTAATAGGTTAATGTATTTTTCCTCCATAATCATCCAATTACACCAAACATAGCCTGTAACAGTAGGCCCATCTATGGGAAAGCCATATATGCAGGCCAAATCCTCTAATGTGACTGTAGCATCACCCCTAAGAAAGTGGAATGTGTTCGTTTCTAGTCTCCATCTTTCAATGAGTCCACTGATTAATGAATGATCTATCTTAATTTTTTCTATCTCAAAGAAATGATGCAAACCTATCTTTATTATGTACTGTCGCATTCTTGTATTCAATGTCCAAGAATCATTCTTAGGATCCGCAAGAATGCAACATACTATTTCTGACTCCTATGAAATGCAAGAAAAATAATTATGCAATAATTGAAAGTCTAAGAAATAGGATTAAACATTGGGTAATCAAATAAAATGAGATGTTCACCTTCCCATCCCATATTTGATTCAAAATGTGGTTTTGCTGTTCAAATAATATAGACTTGTCTTCGGGACACGGGATGAAATCTTGCATCTTTATAACTTATTTTTGAACTGCACTTCACTATCTAAAAATATTGATGTTGCCATCCTTGTTAGCATCCTTGCAACACGATGACTTCTCACTTTCATCTAGTAAAGCAAAAGTAACCCTCCTTTCGACTACACGTTTTTTTGGGCTCACAACATTTAGGATCTTCAATACTTTGCCTTTAACCTGGTGTTCCTACAATTTTGGTCCTTTGTTAATAGCCTTGTTGGAAATGTCTATTGCACTAACTTCCAATTTTCCATCTAACTCCACTTTAATTGACTTTTCCTTCTGTTTCAGATGCAGTTGTGGTCTTCTGTTAATGGCCTTTTTAGAAATATTTGTTGCACCATCTTCCAAGTTACCACCTAACTCCACCTCAACTGACTTTTCCTTTTTCCTTAGAGCTGCTCCACTTGCACCTGTAACTGTACCCCCTGCTAACCTGCAAAGACCTTTGACTAAGTCACCCTTCATGATGACCATTGCTCCCTTAATCACTTTCATAACTCCACCTGCTACACAACAATTACAGCCCTTGGAGTCTAAGGCCCCCCAGAAAATAAAATTTCTTCGTAAATTCGGAACATGCATCACGTTTGTCAGGGTCCATACCATCCTATCAAACATCTTGACTTTCATTGTTCCAACTCCAATGCACATGGATTGCACATTGTTTGCCATGACAATAAATTTATCCTCACAAGATGTATAGGTGTCAAACATATCTCTACTATAGCACATATGACAGTTACAACCAGAATCGAAAATCTAAAAACCATCAGTGTAATCTATACCTTTGATGACCGAGGCAGATTCTACCAAACATGATGTCTCTTAGCCATTTGAACTTTCTTTAACACTCATACTATTTGAATCAGATCCTTTTTCCTTTTCTAAGTCCTTTTCCTGCTTCAGACAATCTCTCCTGATATGGATTTCTTTATCATAGTAATAGTAAGTGATGACCTTGCGTTTCCCTTTCGACTTCGAGTGATTCTGATCCTCTAATCCTCTATTCTTTGAACTAGATCTCCTCCTTCTCCAGTTTGAACCTGATGCTACATTAATACTTTCTTTGCTAGATATTTCACTATCACTCTTCATGATTTCACTCAAGACAAGAGCTGCAGTACCATCATTCATGCTTAAGGTATCTTTCCCGTAGATCAGCGTTGTCACCAAGTGCTCGTATGACCAAGGCAATGAAGACAAGAACAATAATACTTTGTTTTTTTCCTTGAACTTTACCTTAATGCTCAATAATTGTACACAAGCTTATTGAACTTGTTGAGAGGCTTCGACAACCATGATCCTTCTACCATCTTCAGAGAATACAACTGTTTCTTCAAAAACAATTTGTTTGTCAAGGACTTAGACATGTACAGGCTCTCTAACTTAGCCCATAATTCTAGAGCAGTGTTAATCCCCATGACGTTGTGAGGAATGTCATCGTGGACAATAAGACAAATTGCACTGACAACCCTTTCGTCTAAATCCTCCTAATCATCATTGAACATCTTTGCCGGCTTCTTTGGCTTATTGTCTAAAGCTTTTTTCAGATCATTTTGAATTAAGACATCCTTCATCCTTCGTTGCCAAAGAATAAAATTGTTCAACCTAGTAAATATCTCAATCTTATACTCATTACTTGAAGTGTTGTGTATCCCACTTTGTGCCCCCTGAATTACCCCCTTCTGTCTGTCAAATGGTCAATCTCTTCTGTCTATCTCATAAATCTCGTCACCACGAGCACACAGGAAGAAACAGATCTAAAATTCGAGTCCGAATGGCTCTGATATCGCCGAAACAGTTTTTTACACTCTAATTGGTCAACCGTCCTCGTTGACCTTCAAACTGCCAATTTTTTTCCATAAACACATAGATCTCCTCGAAATGAGTTCACGAACAAAACCGGGCATGAATTTGAGTCCGAATGACCCCAAAAATCATGAAACAAATTTGGCCGTTAATCTGATCAAACTTTCTGTTTGACTGATGGTGACGTCACTACTGACATCAGCAGAGGATTCTGTTGTGCTAAGCTTCTCTATAGAACCAGGTCGGGTCCACGGTCCACCTGACCTAAACTGGAACTAGACTTGATTCAAACCTGGGGTGGGCTTTGCCAAGTGGGTCAGCCTGACCTAACCTGGGCTAAAACCAAGGCATGGATTTAGCTAAGTGGGTCAGCCTGACCTAACCCGAACTCGAGACCTGACCTGGGCTACAACCAAGGTACAGATCTCCTTCCTAGAACAGTTTCTGCAACAAGAAACCGAGTCCCTCAAACCTCTTCCTCTGGCCGGAGATGCGCAGAGAAACAGCAATTTGCGACAGCGGCAATCATGGCAACGGCGAGCGGGTTGTGATAACAGTAGCAGTTGGCGGCGATACATCTCCTCCCTCTTTTTTGGTGGCAGTGTAAACAGACTACGACAGTAGGGTAGTGAGTGGGGGCAGTGCTGCTGATTCTTCACCATTCTCTATCCGGCGACGTAGAATGCGAGTTTAGATCGTCATCTGTTTTCTCCAGCCAAAATTCAACCGATCTTTGTAGCAACAAACCAAAGCTCCCAAGTTTTGATTTGATCCCCTCTTTCCTCAAACACCACCAATCGGAGCCAAGAACCTAGGCTCCACCTCTTTGTGGCCCTTCTTATTTTCTGAGAACAAGCCCGAAGCCTTTTTGCCAAGAGATCGTTTGCAAGACTAAGAAACTCAAGCACTACAACAGCCCACGCATGATCCAAACCCAGGACTGTCTTTTCAAGCAGCCGTGCAAGCACCAAACCCAAGGCTCTAATACCACTTGTTAGGAAATATACTAAAGATTTACAATCAACCACGACATGCACAAATCACACAATCTTAAGCAATCAATAAGCACCACAAAAAAGATGACACACAAGCAATTACGTGGTTCGGCCAAGATGCCTACGCCCACGAAGAAAATCACACTCGATTCCTTTCTCTTCCTGCTGTATTCAACACAACTCCACCTCCTTAGGGTTTAAGGTTGTCACAACTTGAGCCCAAGAGATCGAGGGTCAAGTTTAAACCTAACCAGTGACACACGTACTCCCGTACATATACACTTAGACCCCGTCTAACTGCACACGCACAAGGAAAAGTTCAAATGTGCTAATACATGTACGCGGAAACTGTAGGTATCATTGCATAACCAAAGAAGACATACAAGAACAAAATAATGTATATATACAAAAGATTACATGAAGTTTAGAGTAATACAAAATGAACCACAATACAACTTATAAGGGACTCCGGTATACCCTCACGATTAGGGCTGTCAAAGGGCCGGGCCCGGGCCGAGCTTAGGTAAGCCCTTATCCTACCCTCACATGTGCGGGCCGGGCCTAACTGAGCAAAAGCCCTCGACTTTTACAGCGGGCCTATAATTTTTAGGCCCTTACCCAACCCTCAAGGGCTAGGGCCGGGCCAGGGCCGAGCCAGGGCCAAAAGAAAGGGAAATTCTTTTTCTTTAATGGAAATAAATCTTTTATATGCAACAACCTATGCCACCATCACTAACCAACTTTATACAAACCCTCCTCCTTTGCCCGAGCTAGGGATCGGGAATGTAATGCAAAAGGCAGTATGGCGGAGTTAAAAACTTTTTTTTTAAGGCATTGGTGGTGGGATAAAATCATTTTTACAATATAAAACATAAGGTGGATAATAATAATTCTATAAATGATAATAAATATATAACAAATAACAATAATTCTTTATTTAATTATTTAATCTACTTTTAGAATATCTAAAAGACCATCGAATGTATTACATCATTGTGTTGCTGCGTACGTATCCAATCTTATGTGCAAATTAAGACTTTTACAGTGTCAGATTTTAAACAACTCCTATATTGATCAAATACTCTTCCTCCCGTACTAAATGTTGATTCAGAAGTAACTGTAGAAATAGGAATTGCGAAAATGTCACAAGCTATTCTAGAGATAACTGGATATTTTGTTAAATTAACTTTCCACCAATCTAATATATTGAAAATTTCAAATTTATCCCTTGGCTCCTCCAAATAACAATCTAATTCCGATTTTTCCTCTACAACTATCTGAGTCATTTGTTCCTTAAAAGCTAAAAAATCATCTTCAAACTCATTAGATTTCTTTACCAAATCAACTTTATCCATATTTGACAATGTTTTAGTAGGTGCATCATAAACCAAATCATCTTCAAAGTCATTGTGGATATTATATATTTTATATTAAAATTTAATAAACAACGGGCCGGGCCGGGCCCCCTCGGGCCTAATTAGTCAAGCCTAAGCTCAGCCCTCTAGATGCGGGCTTTTAAAAATAAAGCCCTACCCTACCCTCGGGCTTTAAATGAAAAAAATAAGCCCTCGTTTTGAGGGCTTTTGCGGGCCGGGCCGAGCCGGGCCCCCTCTTTAAAGGGCCGGATTGACAGCCCTACTCACGATACAAGGCAACACTAGACAACTGTGTATCGGCTACCTTAAAAATACATCATCATGCACAGTTAGAAACACTAGATAACTAGATTAGAACTGACTAGTAAATGATCTTTATTCTAGCAAAGTAAGTTGCATGACATCTTGTATGAACGTTTATTGACCTCCATTCTTCTGTCAGTTTGCATACTCTTTGTATGCCCTTTTGATATAGTGAGTTCGATTTGTTTGATTTGTTCGATATCTTTCCATTGACTTGAGTATTGTATGTATGAGTTGAACGCATGATTTGAACGTTTGATATATGCACGATATGATATGCATTGTTTACTCAAGTTCTTGTATATGATTGACTCTATATGGTCAGGCACTACTCAGCCTCAGCCTTAGGATACCCGACAGGGTTGAATTTAGTGTAATATGTATGGCACTGTTGCACTTAGTTTATGTCTTGGGGCTTCTGGACCCCAGGAACCCTAGACCCATTCGTACCCTAGCTCGGTCGATGGTGTTCTCAGTATGTATGTAAGATCTCTTTTTGGGAGCATATGGCAAATGTAGTAGCTGCCTAGTTATGTATACATCATGTATACATTGATTCTGATAGCATATTTTATTGGAATGCACAACTGCCTAGTACACAAAATTGAAACTCTATTATTTATCAATTATTACTTATTCTGTTAGATACAACATGCGAACTTATTGTTGCTTATACTTTGCTGAACCTATCTTGAGTTTCACTGGTCTTACAGCTCAGCCGTGGGTGACCTACGGCTTAGCTGTAGACATCTTACGGCTGAGCCGTAATATGTACTACAGTTCAGCCATGGTTCCCCTTACTGTTCATCCGCATTCACGGCTTAACCCTGTTTTTGTTCTACGGCTCGGCCATGGTGAGAGTACGGCTTAGCGTAGCACACTTCACGGCTTAACCGTAGCTGGGCCATAGAAGGTTCTCTTAAAGTTCAACTATCTAGAAATCAAGTCATAGTTTGACTTACGGTTGAGTCGTGGCTAGCCTACGGCTTAGCAGTAGTGCATTCTACAGCTTAGCCGTAGCCTGACCGTAGAAGAAATTTGAGTTTTGTAGATTTCTGGATTCTGAGCCATAGGCAGTTACGGCTTAGCCGTATACTGCACAAAATCATATTTATGAACCTATTACAGGACCAACTGTATGTGCACAGAATTGAAACAACGACATCTAACAGATGGAATTCAACACAATTGGGCTGTAAAACACATTCCACTTACAAGATTAAGAAATTCTTTCAATCATACATATACCAACATGGGTTCATCCAAATCATGCTTCTACTTGCCTCAAATGAGTTCTAACACGTGAATATTTATCCCTTGGCTCAAATTCGACAAAACGCGACCCTAATGATCGTGCATGCAAGAAGAAGAGAAAGAAAGAGAGACGTTCAGTGCATGTTGTAGAGAATCGAGACTCATGGAGATGAATATGAACCCAAATCATACCTTAGAACACACCAAGAGGTGACGTGTAGACTCGATGCACAAGAATTTTCCTCCTTTCTTAGCTTGATCAAAAAGAAGAAAACAAGGAAGGAAGAAGAAGAAACCAATGTGAAGATGAAGAATGAGAGAGTCGGTGCATGCACTTGACTTATATAAGGATAAGGATAATAAAATTTAGAAGAAAGTTCAGCAGTTAACACTATTTAAAGTTTGAGTCAAATACGGTTCCAACGAAAACAAATGACGTTGTTCACATACGAGTCAGTTACGGAAGTTGACGAGCTCGACCAAAGACACGTGTTGACTCCAAGATGATGCATGAATGACAACGTCTTACCAAAATCTAAAATTACGAAAAAGGGCTCATGTCTACCTAATCCAAGTTCAACTCAACCCAACTACCTATTCATGACCTGGAACAAAACCAAAACAAGGCCAAAACACACTTAACAACTAATTCTTCATTAATTAGTTGCTAAACCGGATTAAGTTGGGTCGGAGTATTACATCGGTTATACATCACATTAATATATAAATCCTGTTCTCTTGGCGACCAATAAAACCCATACATAATGACTAAAATCCCTAACTCCGGTTCTGGCTAATCCAGATTACTGATCTAGCTCTACCGGAATACAAAACTAAACCCAACACTTTTAAGATTATAATGCATAGAACACAACAAAGAGAAGTTTTAACTTTCATGCTTGATCAATTTGTAGTGCCATATTTTGAAAAACAAAGTGATATCAGAATTTGAAAATGAATCTGAAAATCATTTCATACTTGCAATATAGGAAGAATAAGAATTAAGATGTACGGCAACAGATTTTAATCATCACTTCAATCTCATCACGTTAATGAGACCGTAAATTGTTAAGATACAAAGGAATAAGATGTGGTTATACATGGATGGATAGATAGAGAGAATGTAGCAATAAATCATTAACATGAATAGAAGAATAATATTACTCAGGTACTCCATATTGCTACTCTGGAACTGTAGAAGCTCAAAAGGCTGGAAAGGCCTATCACAACACAAGTATGCCTTGCACGGTATGCACAACTTCAAACATGTAAATTTTGATTTGCTAATGTGCCAACCTTTGCATATAAAGCAATTGCCCAACTCAAGGCCTTGTTACAGCATCGAGGAGAGAAAAACGCCGAGATCCATATCATCATACCGCCCCCAACGTAATGCAGTACTTGTCAAGTGATAACTGTAGAAGATTGAAAAATAGTAGCCTACAGTGTTCTTCGCTTCATAAATTTTATCATTGTGAAATTCCTCTAAAAAAATCACGTTGGTGCAACAGTTGAAGGGACTAAGCGAATTCCACAAGTGATTCCTTTCTTGAAGGCAAATTTGTACTGAGAAAAACGTATGCACTGTCTAACCTCACTTGTATGATCAGAAAATCGTATCCAAATCTCTGTACAATTTTCTTATCTTGATTTAAAATATGATGATGATGTCATAGATGAGCCTCTGCTTCTCTTACAACTAAAAAATCAGCTCCTGTTTTGACTACTTGAAAGATCACTTAGAGCCCCATTATCTTTGCTAAAGCTAAATTTTCACCATTTAACTCCAACTATATTCTTTGTACTAAGATTAGATGCACTATTAATGAGTTGATCATCTGGTTCCAAATGATAGATGATCTATAGGTTGAAGCAAGCAAAAAAAAAAAAAAAAAAAAAAAGAATATGTTTAATGAGCTAGACTGTCGAGCTAGTGCAGAAAAAGAAGTGCAAATTCCTACAACAGGTACATAAAAGTGGATCCTAGGAAAAGAACATACCCCATTTGCCTCATTTAACAAAAGCTTTCTTTCCAAATGGCCATGAACAACCAAAGGAATCTCCAAATGCACAACATCTCTGCATTATAGTGACAGAAAATTTAATAATTGATAAGCAGGCAGTAAGAATTGGACATCAGATTCTACACTTCAACTCTGGAACAAAAGTAATTTAATAATTTCATTTGCGAGTGCAATTACTAAATTCTAATCAAAAGGATTAGAAAAAATTGTATATCATTAACAAAATCAACAAAAAGTTATTTTAAGAATTATTATAAAAATTAAATATAAATAATAGGTGTCCATTTGGGAAGAAAATTTTAGCTCTACCACGTGAGAGGCTAATGTGAAAAGGTTTTAACTTATCAAAGGTAGGACCAAGTGGAAACCATGGAACTCTCATATAAGGAGAATATTTTTCATTATTAGGAGAGGGATTAAGAAAAATACCGTTGGAGGATGTGATGAACGTTGAGAAGGGGAAAAGTTAAGAAAGGGTAGTTTTGGAAAATGGCTAACTTAATAAATATAAAGGGTATTGTTGGAACAAAATCTAAGTTGGTTAATGCAAAACCTTAGCACTGAATACATGGTAATGTTCCTTCAAAGTTTCTTTCACAATTTAATGACGTGGTGATCTATCATTGGTTGGAATAGGGTGTTGCACTACGCTTTGGTAGAACAACGCTGCACCCAAGCCCCTCCCAGTTTGGGGAATGTTTTTTTCTTTTTATGTCAAGGGATTGGATCTGGAGACAATTGGTGAGGGAAGGAAATCTGAAGCCGAAGAGGAAATGACCAAAGGCATTTTGGGTATTTTGAAAAAATGAAGCAACAGCTTGCCGAAAAATCCCAATTTCTAATTGGTTGTCCTAATTTGAAACTAAAATGAAAACTAAAGTCCTGATTTTGAATGTAAAATTCTTTTTGTTTTGTTTTGAAATCTGGGAAAAATTTGAGCCCTGTTTTAAAATTTTCACTAATAATAATTCAAAAAAAGACAAGGTATCAAGATAGATAATACACATTTTTTATAATAACTGTATCACAAAAAGACAATGTTTCGAGTCATGACCTTCTTCACCAAAAACAAAAATAAAAAATAGAGAGAAGTCATGCTTCCAAGTCAGTAAAACTGTTGCGTTCTATTACGAGTTTCCAACAACATAGAACGCCATGACTTTCCCATAAATTTGTGAGTCTATATAAGTCGAGATGTTAAGGGCTTGTTTGGCAATGGTTCATGCAGTGGATTTCCCGCTGGTGTTCCTTGAACTCGAGGAAAATTGACATTTGGGAAACACCTTAACCGTATGAAAGGCTTTCTCTTTATACATAAAATTTTTGCAGAAGCACAGAAACTTCCAATCCAACCTCCTCCCAATCAGACGGACACTTTTCGCACATTAGTGGAATTGTGGGTGAACAGTAATACTGGCAGTAATATGCTATCACATTTTGGGCTTTCGGGAACATACCTTATGGGTCCGAAAATAAAAATGTAAACCGTCCATCATCTCTAGAAGGCCCAAAACGGCTAAGGTGTCAAATTTCAATTGTTGACATTCAATATATTTTGAGATATTTACAAAAGGTACTCAACTTTAAAAAGTATTTTTTAATTTTTGTGGGACCCACAATGAAAATCCAAACCATCCCTCACCTCTAGAAGGCCCAAAACTGATAAGAGTTCAAATTTTAGTGCTTAATTCATTGTGGATTATGAAAAAACAGAAAAAACTTGTGACCTAGGGTTATTATATATGCAAATGCATGATGGATCCTTTTTGCCAAATATGGATCCTTTTGTTGAGAAATCCATAGTGATGAACCTACCATATAACAAGAATGAAGGAATCCACAGGGTAGAGAGGAATCCTCTGTTTTGTGGTTGTTTGCCAAACATGCCCTGAGCAAATTTCATAAATCTAATGATTGAGCTGGATCTAGCTAAACTAATATATATTGGACTTGGAGTTTTTTATTTTTTTAATTTTTATTTTTGTCAAATTTAGTCTTGCTTAAATGGGTTCATTGTAATAGAGTTGTATTGGAATTGAATTTAGAATATAAAATGAATTGTAATATGTAATATGTAACAAAGCTTCAATTCAATACAGGCACTGATTTGTGGAAAGCTTCAATGTGATGCATATGAGAATACATTGTAAACAAATCCAAATATGTAAGGTCCACCTTTGTGCAATGCAAAATTGTTCGAAAATTTAAGGAATGCATCTCATGTTTTGATTGATTGTTTAGGGTTGCAAATGGGTCACTTCCGATCTGGGCTAATGGTGCACATGGACCCGAAACCCTTAATGAGAGGATGGGGTCGGACCCCAAAACCTAAACAGTTTTGGAACCAATTTCCTAGACCTACTATTGGAATTGTTAATGAGAATATAGAACTAGAATCAGAACCAATTCAGCGTATAAGGCGAGTTTGGGTCCAGGTTTATGTAGAAAACCACACTGAGATTAACTCATGCCCAAATTGGCTTACGCACACAGTCAAAGAGACAGCTACGAAACAACAGCAGTCTCATACCAATACCGATGAAAATGACAATCAAATTCAGGGAAAAATTACTGAAATCCTTCAAATTTTACACAACTTACCCTACAAACAACATTTTCTATTCATCGTGATCAAGAGATAACACCAAGATTTCATTCAACTAACCATGGATTTATACCAACACAAAAATTCCAGGATTTTTTTTTCGTAAGAACACCAAATCAAAAAATTCTTTAAGAAACAATGGATCAAGTTCAAAAATTTCATGTGATGGAATCAAGAATAGCTAGGACTAACAAAAACTATACCTAGCTAAAACCTAAGTGGTCAAGGCAAGCGTTGGTACTATTGATCTTAAAAAAAAATTTGTGTGATGGTTGCTCGTTGGCCATTTACCAAAGTTAGGCTTGTACCCAAAATTTAGACCATTTAATATAGGGAGTTTTAGCCAAAGGTCCCTTGATATTTTCCCAAAATATCATAGGTCTAGTGAAATATTTAATGCTACGTTAGATCCATAAGTTAAAAAAATAAGAGTATTTTTACAAAAATGATCCTCATAATTATTAAGTATGTATGTTTGAAATTTAACGTTTCAAAACCATGCCATTTTCATTTCTCTGTAACTCGAGCTTATAGACGACAAAAATCACATTGCATCCAGCAAATTCTTCTCCATCAAACCACAAAAAATCGAGAACCTAGAATATAAATCTAAGAATCTTCTCCATCATCCCGTCCGAAGACTGCACTATCAAGTAAGTAAAAAACTACTCAAATTCGAGAATGATTCCCACTATTATTGTCTCAAATAGATCAAATTGATCTGTTTGTAACTTGGATTAGCTAGAGTTTTTTGCAATTGTATATGTTGCTTGTGTAGAAGATTATACCAAATATATAAAATGATTATCTATGTGGTTGATGTTTCATCTGTTTCATGCAAGAATATAATAGTAGAAAGATGAAATCTCTGTTAAGACCATTGGCATTTTATATGTTGCATTAAATAGTATTATAACAAATAGATAAAATTGTTTTTAAATTTCATTTCACCAAACAAATGAAATCTACTTTTAAACTATACGCTTAAGAAAAAAGTGAGTTTATGATCTTTCCACGTCTATTTCGCTAGAAAAAGATGTTTGGTTTTGTTTGTAACTCACACAATTAAATTCAACTCATTAACTTAACATTTATTCATGTACATCATAAAATAATAAATAGATGGATTCATCTGTTGTAACGGATAAAATTGTGGATTTAACAATTCTATTACATAAACAGATAAATTCCTCAAGCTCAAGTAGTTTATGGTGTTTTATGATTGTATCTGTTAGTATAATTGATATTTCATCTATTTCATGCAATAGTTTGATAGCAGATAGTTGAAATCTTTATTAAGACCATCGGTATTTCATATGTTGCATTAAATGGTATTATACCAAATAGATAAAATTGTTTTTAAATTTCATTATACCAAATAGATGAAATCTATTTTTAAACCATACGTTTAAAAAATTGAGTTTATAATCTTTTCACGTCCATTTAGCTAAAGAAAAATGTCTACTTTTATTTGTAACTCTTACAATTAAATTCAACTTATAAACTTAATATTTATTCATGTACATCACAAAATAATAGACAGATGGATTCGTTTATTGTAATAGATAAATTGTGGATTTTACAATTATATCACATAAATAGATGAATTCCTCAAACTCAAGAAGTTTCTAGTGTTTTACAATTGTATTTGTTAGTTGTTTGACATTTTTTATGTTTCTTTTGAATTTGATCTGTTTGTTTATGCTATGTTCCAATTATATTTGTTAGTTGTCTTTTCTTTCTTTATGTTTCTTTCAATTCTATTTGTTTGTTGCTGTATTTTTTAATTCTATCTGTTTACTGTTATTTCTTTCATTTCTATCTGTTTACTACTACATTTTTTCAAATCTGTCTGTTTGCTGCTGTATTTTTCAATTTTATCTGTTTACTATTATTTCTTTCAGTTTTATCTGTTTGCTGCAATGTTTTTTAAATCTATCTGTTTGCTGCTATGTTTTTCAAATCTATCTATTTGTTATTGTTTCTTTCAATTCTATTTGTTTGCTGCTGTTTCTTTCAATTCTATTGGTCTGCTGCTATATTTTTCAATTCTATTTGTTAGCTACTGTGTTTTCCAATTCTATCTATTTGCTGTTGTGTTTTTCAAATCTATCTGTTTTCTGCTGTGTTTTTCAAATCTATTTGTTTGCTATTGTGTTTTTCAAATCTATCTGTTTGCTGCTGTTTGTTTCAATTCTCTCTGTTTGCTGCTGTGTTTTTTAATTTTATCTGTTTGCTGCTGTTTCTTACAATTCTATTTGTTTGCTGCCTTTTTTTTATCAATTCTATATGTTTGCTACTCTGTTTTCTAATTCTTTTTGTTTGCTATTGTGTTTTTTAAAATGAGATCTGTAACACATAAGAGTCAATTTGTTCTAAATATCAAACAAATGGGATCCATGTTTGAAATTCTATCTATCTCAACAAACAACAATAAGTCAAAAATAAAATAGGGATCAAGCTTCAAACGTAAGGATATATCTACACAATCTGCATATATAACATATATTCAAACAAATAGAATTACAATCAACTGAAAACTGTTTGAAATTCTTATATCTATCTCAACTATGTTTGAAAGTGGAGTACATTTCATTACATAAAACAAACATTGTTTGAAGTTCTATCTGCATCTACAATGTATGATATGTTAAAAATAAAATGGAGATCATTCCAACAGATACAATTACAAATATCTAAAACATATTAAATTCATTTTCTAATGTGAAACAGTTTCATTTGTTTCCCAAATCACAAACAAATCTGATATTACATATAAAAACAAACGGATGAAATGGGTAGTAAAACAACTTTCATTTGTTTCAAAATTCATAATTCAATCTGTTTGCTATAAACTCAAAGAACAGATATTATCTTAGACATCATATCCATGATCTAGATCTAATTATCAAAACAAACAAACTGGAATATTAATGAACAAAATCAAGATGCTTTTACAAACATATAAGATATCCAAGAATATATATTATGAAACACATCAAATCAATGATCAAAACCAAATCTGCATCATCATCCACTATAAACAACAAATAAATTTGTGGTCTGTTATAATCATGAAACTTGATTGTCATTTCATAAAGCAAAATCAAACTATAACTTAAACAGATAAGATTTCTTTGATCAAAACCAGATCTACAACATCATGAATGAAAAAAAATTCAAAAAACAAAGAACAATGAAAGAAAATCAGTCAAAACAACTCCATCAATTAACAAACAAATGAAAAGGAACAAATATTATAAAGGAACAAATGAAATGATATAAACAAGAAGAAAATAAAAAAAATAAAACAAAAAAAGACATAGACGGAAGAAGAAAAAAGAAAGAAGAGAGAAGAAGAACATACATGCACTCCAAAAAAAAGTGAAACCAGATCAGACGATTCCAATTTGAAACTAAAATGAAAACGTGATTCTAGCACCTAAATTGAGGGAATAATGTAACAAACCAGTTCAAGGGCATTTTCAATATAAAATATCTTTAACAGAAAGAGAAAAGGACCTCCCCTCAAAGAAAAAATCAAAATGAGGGACTTAGTGATTTAACACAAATTAATATGGATATAATGTAGTAAGAATGTGAGGAATAGGGACCGACATCTAAATATCCCTTTAATTATAAAAATATATGAGTAGAGAGCATAAAGAACAGCCCAGCCTAGATAAGAGATACAACATAAGCAAAAGCAAAGTTTTTGTTAAAATGGGAGTCCCATGAACATTAGAAATCCAATTCAATTATAGTCCTTCATAAGTCATAGTTGCATTATAAATGAAGGTTTTTTTTTTTGTGTGTGCAGTGAATTAGGTTATATCATCTATGTTCTTACGAGGTTCCAGAAAAATGATCATTATAATGTAAAAACTATCAAGCTCAAATTTAGGAAGCTTAATCCCGATGAAATTAGCACGATAGCAATTCCTGGTGATCAGCAAGTGTGATCTCAATTAATTATACAATCTACACTTCTTTCACTTGTTATACATAACTACACTTGCTATTCTTTTTAGATATTCTTCTCAAAATTGTAAGGCAATTGCTGTTTTTTTTTACATATTCTTCTCAAAATTGAAGCTCAGCGACCCTGAACTGAGCTTTCCATATCTGCAAATTCTGGTCATACAGTCCCATGGTTTGTTCATTTAAACCGCTACTTAATTGTGTGTGGGAAAGCCAACCATCGAACATGATTACTTATTGTCCCAAAATGAAATATTCCATCATCTATCCATAAGCGTGTCCCAAATGAAATATTTCATCATTTATCCAAAAGCATGTCCCGTGCACAAGGTGATAAGTCTAAAATGATGGGTCCCACATTGATACGAAAAGAATGATAGAGCACATAAATTGATTGGATATTGATGATCTCTTTAAAGATACTAATGTGGAGAATGTTTAGCTAGTGACCCAATGTAGATGGGTATAAGGGTGCATTTGCATGTTTCATCACCACATACATGATTTTTTTCTAAAAAAAAAAACCCTAAAATATGTTGGGTGTACTAGTACGGTCATGCCGGTTCAAAAAAATGTTTAAAAAACATAAAGATATTTAAAAAATAGATGTGTAGATGGGTATGAGGGTGGATTTACAATGTTCATCACCACCAACATGCTTTTTTTTTTATAAAAAAAAACTAAAATATGTCTGGGGAACTAGTTTGGTCACGTCGGTCCAAAAATATGTTTCAAAAACCTAAAAATATTCAGGAAATAGAACATAATAGAAAACTTGTAAAAAATCTGAATTGAATTATTTAACAGGCATCAAATCTAAATATAGTGATATTTAGAGCAGTTGAATATCACATGGATATCGTGTCGCTGATGGTGTAAAATATAACTGTTAAATTTTAAGAGGCAAATTTATATTTTTTATTTTTTTAATCCAAGGGAGAAGTCATCTTCTTAAAATAAATTGGTCAGAATAGGAAAAGAGGGTCTTATTAACTTTCACCTTATTTCATTGCTAGTTATGGTGATATTTTAGTTAATATACAAATTAAAGGAGCCTTTTTTAAGGTCTTCTTAAAATATAAGTATGCGTTTGTTGAAAAAAAGCAATAAAAAACAAAGCATAAGCTCCTATTTGTAAAAAAAAATATTAACATATATAAACTTTTCATTTAAATTGATTTTAAATAAGAGGGGTCGTTTCTCACATACGATGGTGGCGTTTGTAAGGACATCGACTCACATAGTAACATGTGACCTATGACCTCCCGCACTTGGATGCCAATCAATGGAACCCTATTGCTCTTGGGGACTAACAAGTTTAGAGTTTGGGCTGAAATAAAGGGCTCCTGATCTGTCCTTCCTTATCAGCCTTGCAACCAATGCAGAAGTTACCAAACACATATAGGTAAATAAAAAAATATTTGATTGAATGAATAAATTACAAAATCCTTAACAACAAAAGCTTAAAACATCCAATTAGTAGAAGGATTGACAAAATGAAACTCATGCGATTTCTCCAATGTAAATTGTCCCCACACTTGGGACTCTGGGATGAGGCATGGACCCTGACGCCCGTACAAATCATTCTCCAACAAATATGATATGCATATCAATAAATTAAACACTTGTGAGCTTTATAAAAAAATTAAATAAATTTAGTTAATATATTTTTCAGCCAGAAATCCGAACATAAAAATATCAGACAAAACCGGTGTAATCCCAATACCCAGTCTCCGATGCACATTGCCCATGTAATTATCAGTTGTATAAATTATTTCCATTTAATTTTACATTAGAGGTCCTCACATGGTAATATCAAACAAGACTAGGTGTGATCCCAATCAGGCCAACTGTCGATAACCAGAGTGAAAAGGAGGAGTCCGATGAAGCAGGCTTGATGCTTTTGTCTTCCATGTTGAATACCCACCAAGTATGATGAGGCCGCTCAAAGCATTGAAAGTATATCTGATTCTCTTTGCACCCAATTTCAGTTGCATTGAATGATGCAGAATAATCTCCAAAATACCAATGTCCTAAGAACAAGACACGATTCCCAATCCTTTTCATCCTCGTCCATGACGAAGTCCTCATATCCAGTTTGAAGACAGAAATGTCAGAACACCAGTAGGGAAAACCTATGTGATTGCTTCTTATAACCAGCAATATCTCTTCACCAGATTCCACCAAGCGTTTAGAGTTAGTCCAGCTTGGATAATAGGGTATACGTAGAAACTCTAGTTTGAATGGTGTAGCAGTATTAGCAGCCGCAATAGTAGCCTCAGCGTGTGACAAATAAAATCCTGGCTTGCACAAAAGATAGAGTTTCCTCCTTTTGAACAAAAGGGCATTCATTAGAATTGCCGGGGAAAACGTTTCGAGCTGCCATTCATCATCACCAACCCTACAAAATCTAAAACCCGAAAATGCCTGTTCGAATATGATTACAGTACAGTTGGGGTCTGTAGGAGCTGAAGAAAGCAGAACTCGATGGATGAATCTATCGCACCGTGGAAGGTCAACTCGGGCGCCTGTAAAAGGATTAAGGAGAAAGATTTCGTCTTTTGGACACCGCTTGACCATGAACAACCAACCATGTGATGAATTAAGGCACCGGTACTTTTTATAACATCCAGGTAAATTGAACTCGTAACGTCTACCATGAAATGGACATATAACAGAACAATTATTGTTGTCAAAATGGAGATCATGAAGAATAAATAGAGAACACTGGTCGAATCGGTCGAATCGCTTCACTGATGCTGCCGCTCTCCAAGTAACACAAACACCTTGGAAATTGATGTGATCACAAAGATGCAATCGGACTGATACCAAATGGAGAAGATCCGCTGGAAGAACTGACCAAGATATCAGACTATTTTGGCTTTTGATATTCGTGTTTTTTGAGTTGATTATTTCCTGAAATAGAAGTGGGTAGATAAAATTAAAATTAAAAAAAGAATAAATATATATATATATGTATACATGGGTAAAGAATTCCTTAGTTTGAACAAGTGGAAGTACACAACGGAGCCTTCCTGTTGAAAATTCAAGCCACTCAAAATAAAGCCCACCTAGTATGTAAGATATACCCAAATTTACCAAATAAGAGTGGTTTCCACCATAAGATTCCCCACCTGAATAAAAATGGAATTAACACAATTTTATGCATTAGACATCATGACTTGATCAAATGTTCATTCGTGCGATGAGACCAAATTCTATTGGAGTAAAATTTGGGTATATCCTACATTATGACAAAACAATCATTTCAGTGGCTTGGATTTCCAAAGGTGGGGCGTATGTATAGTTCCATTGTTCAACTTAGTAGTTCTCTAAATTCAAGCCTTAAAGGATCCAAGCTCATATATATGGAATGTCCCTAGTCAGTTTTAGAATTTCCTTCAAGATATTCTCTTGAGCTTGAAAAAACCAGGATAAATCACTCTATTGCAATTTGTTTTGGTTCTATTTCATTTGCCTCAAAATAATTAATATATGAATGTAAATAGTGCCTTTTCAGTTGGTAATCTATGTACTGTTGCCCTCTAATTAATAAAATTTATTGTTAATTCAAAAACAAAAGAACATAAATGTAGGGCAAAGTTCTCCTACGAGCGAACTGCAAAATTCTCTTTTGTAATCAAGATCGTGGGCCCCACTTACATCATTATCATCATTAGAGCCTTTGTCCCAACTCCCAACTATGTTGAGGCTACATGAATTCTATTTCCCATGGGACCGACTTACATATCAACTTATAAATGCAGGGTGGCAGTTGCATAAAAAGGTCTCTTATGGGTAAGGGTCAACCCAAAAAAAAAAAACAAAAAATTGTCCCATGAAATCATCCTAGCCCTTGATTTAAGGGTCATGAAGTCTAGTGGCCTTTTTATCATTTTTTTTTTTAAATTCAGCCCAACGGTGAATAAAGGTTTGATGAGAGTGAAATTGGGAACATGCCTCATTATGGCCAAAATAATGTGAAAGCATCAACACTAATCAAAGTGGGCCAAAATGGGCCCAACATTGTTGGACTGCACATTTAGTTGCTTGTAGAACATTGTTTTGTATACAATAATAATAATAATAATAATAATAATAATAATAATAATGATAATTTTCTCACCTGGTCGACTCTCTTTACTTGTAAGAGTTCTTCTGCCATCAAAGAGACCCTCTGAGCTAGTCTCTCCAACTTTAATAGAATGATCTGGAATAAAGCACTACAATTCATTTTGATACTTGTTTCGTGATCTTTGCCACCTTTTATATTTTCTTAATTAAATACCCTTCAAAAAAACAAAAAGAGTTGTGAGTAACAAGAACAAAAGGCATCCTAAAGAAGTACAGCACAGTTGCCCGGGGATCGATTCTGGAGGTTGTCTTATAGTTGTGCATCCACTTACCTATCTATCTAGAAATAAAAAAGTATAAAAGTCCATGTATTAGCCAATCACTAGAAATTTTAATGAGTTTAGGATTCTCCAAACTTGAAAAAAACTCATATTTCCAACCCCAAGAGGAAGACAGTTACAATTCTTCTAAAAGTATGACCAGGGAAATAGACCCCAGCTAAAAAAGTTGTTTTAAATTGCAATTATTTTTAAAAATGTTTTAGTGGCTTTACAATTAGTTTAAAAATGGGAAGGCGCTCAAACGAATTCTACAAAAATAATTAAAAAAAAAAAAGGAAATCCCAAAGCCCACTAAAATCTAGATGTCCAATTGTTTCTAAAATAGAAAAAGAATTCAAATAAATTATAAGGAAAACATCATCAAAAAACAACAAAAAAACAACATATAAAATCATAAAACTTTAAAAAAAATCTTAAAAACAACAGCTCCCGTTTAATTTATTTCTACAAATAAAAATTCTTTGGCTCCAAAAGATTTTTAAGAAAAAAAACATATTGAGTTCATAAAAAGTCTAAAGGCTATAGTAGCAAAAAATAACTCATCTGAGTCGATGGTTGTGGCTCAAATTGTAGTATTTATTGGTATGTAAGTTCAAAGTGTTTGCAAAGCAAAGAGGAAAAAAATATCATTTGAACTCAACCTCCAATTGATTATCATAACCTAAAAAGGGACATTCATATCTTGCATTAGCACAATAAAAGGAAGAAACACTATAATTCCCAAAAATAAAATATTGAAATAAAAGAAAAAGTTAAGGGACAAAATTCATTGCACTAACTAAAGCATATGTGTACTTGACTGAATAAAATTGTTAGGATTTTCAAAGGTTTGAATAGATAATAATAATAATCATCATCATCAAAGCCTTATCTCAACCATGTTGGAGTCAGCTATATGAATTCTGTTTCAAGGGTTTGAATGGAGAATAATATGGCATTAAATTTAATATGCTACAAAGAAAAGTCTTAAATACTCGACATGAACAAAAGCACAAATAAATAAAATACAAGAATACAAGACACGGTCTAATTTTTGTTGTACACATATTTCTTTAATAAAGGATCCTATTTCCATGATACAACAAATCCATAGTAAAGTATCATAATATCTTCCAAGATATATAATACCCCTCCGCTTTCACAGTTGGAAACATCAAACAAAGCATACTGAAAGGGCACTCAGGAAAGCTATAGCAAGAAGATTATTGATCAAAGAAGAAAATACATTAATTAAACTATTATTGAAAAAAATATATATGGTGATGCGTGCCTTAACCCAAGACCATAGTGATTATAGTTAAGGACCTGTGCACTGTATGAGTGGATGTATGAATAGTACAGAAAGGGGGAAAACAATATCATTTAGGTAATCAAAGCAATAACAAATCCAGCTATCAAAATAGAAATTACGTTAGATTTGAGCAGGGAATACAATTTACATTCAAAATGCCCATGTTCCCTTCACCCTTTTGCTACAATTTACTAAAAATAAAAAAGTAGGAAATGAACAAACTTAAAATATGCATAAACTTTATGTTCAAATATATAATTACCTACAAACCCACTTACCATGCCAATTAAGTGTCATCAAATGTTAAAATTTTGGCTTGGGTTGGATGCTGTAATAATATATAGCTTTCTTTGATATCCTATCTTGGTGATACTCATCAATTAAATGAAAGTTCAAATATACAAATGACACTAAGCTAGTAAATGCTATCGTAATAGAGCATTGTCTTGAGTACCACAAACATACCAAACAGTACTCTAATATTAGTAGATGTTCATCAATGTTTTCATTTCTTTCTAATTTTTTATTTATGCTACAATATTAGCATCAAAATTCATGAATATCTTTTTTCTTTCTTTCTTTCTTTTTTTGGTCCCTTCTAATTCATGATTGGGCTAAAAGAAACAAGATTACATTACTCATAAATTAAACATTAAATCAAGAAAGAGAAATCTAACTACCCACTTAAAGAAGAACAAATATACTGAAGATAAGAGAAAGATGTCATTCTTAAATAGAGAGCTTAGAGTAAAAAATGTAGAAAAAAGCTTTCAAGAAGACTGCAATAAAGAAGTGCCACACACTTATCCTCTGTTCTCAGATCAGATTGAGATTTTTAATGTGCACCTGTCAGACTCCCTTAAAATCAATATCATAGCAACCCCACAGTGGATGCGTCAAGGCTTGATATTTACTAAACTCGTCCCTCTATGCCTGAAGCTTTGTAGCTCTATTGGCCAGATTCCTAACATTTTACTATATATGCAATTATCATAGTACCTAGTTTTGTGAATTCTGCAGTGCATATAACATATCTTTCACAACCAGATTGTCAATTTCAATAAATAAGATCAAAGAAAACAAACATTGATTTCTTTCAAAACAAATCAGAATGAAGTCACAATATTTATACTTGAATATCCAAGGAAGTGATAACATTAAAACCATCTGATATTGCATCTGAAAAAAAAAAAAAAAAGAATGAACATCTAACAACTTTGCTTCAAATAAAACACTCAACTTCCAATATGTTCACTAACCATATATACAACTAAATAAGTTCCATTATGACCCTAGAATACCCTGAAAACCACGTAGATTGGAACTACTGGTAAAGTATCTAAGTATATTCACTATGAATGAAAGAGGTGATTGCTACGGGGGAAACCATACATTAAGGAACATACATAAGTAAAAGGAGAGGATAAATGGATCTTTCTCCTATTATAAATTCATTGAATCCTTTTCTTTAATAATATTACAGCAACACACAGGGTCTATTTTGAAGTTTTCCAAAAATTTTGAAGTTTTTCAAATGGAATCCAGTAGTTTTCAACTTCTTTTGTAGAGCTCCTTATTAATTACTATTTTTTATGGCAATGCATATATTGATAGTGTGAAGATAAAAAGACCCATATTGCAAGCAAATGTGCATCAACATGCCAGGGGGTTACCACTGCAAATGGAGAAAGGGTTACCATGATGATGGTTGGAATAATGGAACAAGTTGTATTGCATATGCCAAAGAATTTCCGCTGCTCAATGTCATTTTGGGTAATACCGTCTCCATATAGCACTAGTAGGAGTGTTTTGAATTTTGATGGAGGGGCCATTGATCTAGCATGCCTTTGGTCCCCAAAAGTTAGGCCTTTGCCTACCCCAGTACGAAATGATTATGTCCCTTTTGCCAAATTCATTGGGCCGAGGTTGGCCAATATTTGAAATGTTAAGTATTGTATTCCTAGCTTGTTTAGCTATGGGGCTCTCAAATCTAATCTGGTTCACGCCCATGAATATAAAAAGCATGCGTTAAAACTAGGTTGATCCAACACCACAATACACAATGGGATCCAACGACCTATTCATGATTTCAAAGGATATTGTACAATCAATAAAGTATTCAAGAAAATAAAATTTATTTAATGTTTTTATAATATTAAAAATAAATATATATTATTTAGGAAAAAGGCCCCCGTTAAGCTAGGGCTTGCAAAATAAGCTAATTTACTTATATAACACTTAGATTGAAACACTAAAGTTTGTTAGCTTTGAAATTAGTATACAAGAATTATGAAATAGACAATAATGATGATTATAAAATAATATATAAATCAAGTTAATATATAAATATGAAGCAAGAAAGAGAGATGAACATCCACCATGCATATTGCAATATCTGAGAAGCATAACATCAAGATTTGTTTCCCCCTTCAACCTTCATATGATATAAAGCTTATTTCACAAATCAGTCAATAATGTTCTTAGACAATCCAGATTTTGAGAGCACGCAAACAAACATAAGATTTAGAGAGCACTCAAATGAAAATTTCATAATACCTATCAAATTCCATCAAGGAAAAGAGAAGCATAAATATAGAGAAATTGATTTTATGAACAGTTTCCTCATCCAAGCAAACCCATTTTCAGATTTTGAGATGCCTAAAAAAAATTTCCCAGAACCAATTAAATTCCATTGAAGAAAAGAAAAGAAGAGAAATCCAGATCAACATACTTGGAATGGAAATCCACTAAAAATAAAAAAAAAATAGTACCCCTGATAAGAATCTCCCAAAATCCATCAATTTTCATCAAAGAAAAGAAGAAGGAAAAAACTCAGATTGTGAGAGCAGTCAAATGAAAATCACTTAATACCCCATCAAATTCCCCAAATGAAGAGAGAAACAGAAATGTATAGAACTTCGTTTGTGGACATTTTTCTCATCCAAGGAGACCCATTGTCAGATTTTGAGATACCCTAATAAAAATCTCCCAAAACAGATTAAATTCCATTGAAGAAGAGAAGAGAACAGAAAACCAAATCAACATTCTTGGAATGGAGATCCACCTAAAATCAGATTTTTGAGTATCCCTGATAAAAAAACTCCTAAAACCCATCAATTTTCATCAAGGAAAAGAAAAAAAAAGGAAATAGTAAAAATTCGAATAAACATGCCAGTTTTGGAGATTTCGTATTGAAGTTACATTTTAAGGCATTGCAGAGCACAAGCGCAGGCAAGGTCTTGCAAAGATCGTCAATGATTATGATGTTAATGGATTTGAGGCACTTGGAAAAATGCATATTTTACTTGACTTATTTAATGGGATGAGAATTAAGTGAACTTAATGGGATGAGAATAAATGGAAATGTTAGTTGAATGAAAGAGATAGAAAAATAAATGAATGGACTGGAGAGGGAGTAGAGGGTGGAATGGACGATGGGGAGGTGGGAGAGTAGATTCTCATTCCACTTATGTCTCACTACTATTAACAATTGCTTTGTAACTTCAGTCGTGTTGTATGTCCAACTCGTACTTTTGTTTTGAGCTAGTGCATCCTGCATCACTGTATTGGTGATTCAAGATGTCAATCTGCATCCTTGAAATCACTCAATACTTTAACCAATCACTTGGTTTTGCACAAACACCAAAGGTCCACCTTATAACATTTTGCACTGGTCCAACTAGATCATGAGCCATCCAATGGGCTTCCCTTCAACTTGAACACCTCGTACAAGGTACCCATACTGACAACATGAATATTTTCAATGATTTGATTCACAAAGAAGATGATCTACCTATCTTTAGTGGTGCCACTTGTTCGGTTATTGTTTTGTATTCTGCTTTAGCCAAGTCGGTTCGTCTAGGTTAGCCAGGACTTAGGTTTAGTGTCAAGGGTATTTTAGTAATTATGTATGGGTTTTCTTGGGGCCATGAAAGCAGGAACTATATGTATTGATGCATTATAGCCGTAACTCTCAGGGATTGAGATGGGAAAATGATAGATGACTTTCTCTTCCTAATGGATGTAGGCAATCTTGCCAAACCACATTAAAATTGTTGTGTTGATATCTGTAATTGCTTGATGGTGAGATTGAGTTTGTTCATCGTGGATGATATGTAGATAGTGGGGCTTTTTTTTTGTCGCTTTTCCCAACAAGTGGTATCAGAACGAGGTTGAGATTGCTTGCGCTATGCGAATGACTAGATTTAGTCAGATTGGACAGGAAGAAGAAAATCATGAAGGTCTTTTCCTCTATATATCTTCCAAAAGCATATCTAGAGAGATTGAGCACAAAAGTGGGCCACTGTTGATCATTGTGGAGTAGATCTCTATTTCGAACTTTAGGGAGGAAACTAGTCGTTGTGGTTTGTTGTTCCGAGAGAGCAACTAGAAGAAGAGGGGCTTGGAAAGCTTATCTAGTTGGCCACGCGTTGAGGCCCTCATTATTGCCATTCGACGTGCCAATCGCTGCAGTTGGAGTTGAGAGAGGCAGAGATCCGATCTAGGGTGCAGACCAAGAGGTAGGATCGAAATAGTCTTCCAGTCTCAAAAGGGTTGCAAAACGGAGAGAATTCGGGCTCACCATAGTTGGAGGAGAAAAGGCTCCGAACTCATCCAGACTTATTGTTGACGGTCATTCACAAGTTGAAATGATAAAACCTCACTGAGTTTTTTATTTTTTGATGGTAGTATTATATTTTTGCTAATGTGGATGCCTCGGGTTATCTGATCTTGAAGAACATGAAAATTATCAGCACAGGTGTGTTATATAATATCGTTTTGAAGAAAAATTTAGTCCATTATTTTGTTGTGCATCAAGTAATCTGAGGTTTGATTTTGGATGGATTAGATGTTGCATTACTTTCTATTGTACAACAAATGTTAATTTGAGATGTTACAACTGCCAATTTCTCGTTTTTGTCAAAGAAGAGTCTACTTTTGCATGTAAGAGGTTTTATAACATCCAACATGAAGTATATCAAATAATGATGTTAAAGCTACCAAGGTTACACAGTGTGCTGGAAGCCATTATCTACTTAACTCAATCTTCTAGATCATTCTGACTTGAAGCATGAGTTCATTTTTCTATTATTGAATGTCAGTGTACTAGATTGATCTCACCCAAAGTATGAAAACATCGACATTTTTGGTTTCATCAAACTTTTCCATGTAGGAAAAAAAAAACTATGACTACTCAAAACAAAGATCATTCAAAATAACGCATTTCATAGAAATCAAACTTATTCACCCACTATTTATGAGCTTTATTATTGAATACGTCTATAAATAACATCTGATTCTCCATAAGCTATCCTATTTGATAGTTTTGTCTAGAAAAATTTATGTTTACTTTATCATCAGTTTTAACTTTAATATTATTTTTATAACAGAGTTCCAAGGAACAAAGGCAATGAAAAAAAAAATACAGTTTTTAGCCTCGTCAAGGCATGGACATGCACATGTACCAAACTAGCTCTAAACCAACTAGTTTGTTCCTAATAATAAAGTTAAAACAATCAACACCAAATTATTTTTGGTACATTCTTAAGTGTTTTTTTGTCTGCCGTGGTGCAATCTTGAGAAGCTTTAAACTTGAAAGGTTATATTTGCATTCTTTAGAGGAAAATTTTTAACAAAAATACTGGAAGAAAAAAATTCCTCTTCCATTGAATTAAGGAAATGAGCATTGTTGCATCCAACCTCTTGCTTTTCCCTCAGATGTAAAATACTTTTATCAATAATCATTGCTAAATCTGACACATGCATTTCTTTGTGCAATTTGTCTGTAGCAAGGTGCATAATCGAATACTTTTATTGAAATGTAGGGGACATAAACAAAAACCTTGTTATAAAAAAAGGTGTTGGACAAAAACTCGAGACCCTTGTACTAGAATTGCTTGGTCACTCCCCACATTATTCTTTCCATTAGGAAAAGGAAAATGTAACATGCTCATTGATGCTAAATAAGTTTTCATGTTAGGTGACCAACAATTTCATCCTTTTAATGTTATACGCAACTATTAGAATAAGTTAAAATGAAAGTGTTCCCGATGTGTGCTATCGTTTGCAATTCAGTTTGTTGAATATCGTTTTCAAGTATTCAAGGCAATCAAATATTCAAATGTTGAAAGATAGAATGATTTTACCTTAAAAAATTTTTAAACTTTTTTATATTAATACAAGTTTTTAGCATGTTTATTTTCATCGAGGGATGAAAATACTAATGATTCTATCTCTATAAAACAATCTTACAACACCACCACCTACATTTTTCTTCATATATTTGTTTGAACATTTCACAAGCCACGTACGTGTGGGGCTTCACTACTATTCTAAAAAAGTGTAAAAGAGTTCCTACAAGGTTCACAACTTTCTAATAAACGCATACGGCTTCATCTCAACCATCAATGGTATGGGGTAAAATTATAGATTGACCTTCATTCATTTTCAACAAATTAGTTGAAAAATAGAAGTGGTCATTTCTTATATATTCCTTTATTCTTGGTGCAGTGCTCTTATATCTCGTAAAACAGTTAGCCCCAAGAATAAAGAAATATTTGAAAAATGACAACTTTTGTTTTCCATTTAATTTGTTGAAAATAGATGGAGGTCCATTTATAATTTACCCCATACTATTGATGGTTGAAATGAAGTCATATGTACTCATTAGAAAGATGTGAACCTTCTAGTAACTCCTTTACACTTTTATAGAATACTAGTGAAGCCCAACACGTTCTTCCACATGAGCTGTTCAAACAAATATATGAAGGAAAATGTAGGATGTGGTTGTGTTAAAATGTTTTAGAGAAAGAGAGAACCATATTGATACAATATTTTTCTATTTGGTGAGTAAAATTTGTATGCCAAAACAACTAATGCATCACTCAATGAAAATAAATATGCTTAAACTTGTATTCCAAAATGTTTTAAAATCTTCTAAGGCAAAATCAATTATCATTCGACATTTGAATATTTGATTGCATAAATACTTGAAAAACATATTCAACAAACTGAATTGCAGACGACCGCATGCTTCGGGAACAAATTCAATCAAAATTTTATAATAGTTGCATGTAACATGAAATGGGTGAGATGGTTGGTCACCTAAAATGAAACACTTATTTAGCATCAATAAACAAGTTACCTTTTTTTCTAAATGGAAAGTCTTTTGTGGAAGGTGGCCAAGCAACTCTGGTACAAGTGTCTCCAGTTTTTGTGTAACACTCTTTTCATAACAAGCAAAAACCAAGATTTTAATACAAGTATTCAATTATGAGACATGCTATCGACAAATTTCACAAAGAAATACAAGCTTCAGTTTTAGCAACCATTACTCCTAAAAGTATTTTACATTTGAGGGAAAAGCAAGAGTTTGGTTGCAACAATGCTCATTTCCTTCATTTAAGAGGAATTTTTGTTTGCCAATCTTTCAATTCATAAATCTTCCTCTCAAGAATGCAAATACAACATTCCTAGTTTAAAGCTTCTCAATATTGTACAACTACATGCAAAATAACACTATAATAATGTACAAAGAATAACTTAATGTTTATTGTTTTTAACCTAAATATCAGGAACAAAACAGTTGACTCAGAGTTTGGTGAATGTGCATGTCCATGGATAGACGAGCCTGAAAACTGTATCTTTTTTCATTGCCTTTATTCACTGGAACTCAGTTTGAAAAGTAATATTAAAGTTCAAATTGATTTCAAAGTGAACATAAATTTTTCTGGACAAAACTGTCAAATAGTATAGTCGATGGAGAATCAAACGTTAAATAGACGTATTCAAGAATAAAGCTCAAAAATAGTGGGGGAATAAGTTTAGTTTCTATGAAATAGAGTAGTTTTAGTTTTTTTTTTTTTACATGGAAAAGTTCGATGAAACAAAAAAAATGTTGATGCTTTAATACTTTGGATTAGATCAATCTAGTATAATACACCAACAATCATACTGCGTAGCCTTAGTAGCTTTAACATCATTAATGTTGGATGCCATAAAACCTCTTACATACAAAATTAGACTCTTCTTTATTCTAATAGAAAAGAGAAATTGGCAATCGTAACATCTCAAATTAACATTTATTGTATAGCAGAAAGTAATGCAACACCCAATTCAACATTAAACCTTAGATTCCTTGATGCACACCAAAATAATGGTCTAACTTTTCCTTCAAAATAATATGAGGATTTTACCAAAAAAACCCCTTAGATGTACACTAATCACGATCAAGACCAATTTTTTAACGTGCACTGATCGGGTCCATGGGCCCTGATCGTAGGCAAATATATATATATATATATATTGTATGTGGCATCACTCAGCCCTACATACAAAAAAAAAAAAACCACAGAGAAGAAAAGAAGAAGAAGGAAAAAAAAGAAAGGAAGGAATAAAGGAAGAAAAAGGCAGGAAGAAAAAAAGAAAAAGAGAAGAAGAAAGGAAGGGATTAAGTTTTTTTTTTCTCCTTTCTTTTCTTCTTTCTCCTCTCTTCTTCTCTTCTTTCTCCACGCTTCTTCCTTTCTTCCTCTTTTCTTCTTTTATTCCTTCCTTTCTTCCTCCCCCTCTCTCTCTTATTCTCTTATTTCTCCTCCCTTCTTCTTCCTTTCTTCCTCTCTTCTTCATCCTTTCTTTTTTGCCCTCTCTTCTTCCTTCCTTCTCTGCAATTTTTTTTTCCATATGCATGGCTGAGCAACAACATACAAAAAAAAAAAAAAAAAAAAAAAAAATTGCACACGATCAAGCCCCATGGACCCGATTAGTGCACATTAAAAATTCGGGTCTAATTGTGATTAGGGTACATCTAAGAGGTTTTTTCGGCTAAAATCCTCAAATACTATTGTATAACACATCAGTGCTGATGGAATTCAAGTTCTTCAAGATCAAAGAACCTGGTGCATCCACATAGGCAAAGATATGATACTACAACCAAATAAGGATAAACTATAATGCCGTCAAGGTTTTATCATTTCAACTTGGGAGTTAAAAATCCTTATTATACAAGATAATGCTGAAAATGGCTACCTGCAATAATTTTTTCACAAGGTAAAGTGCAACAAGGATAGGATAGACGAAAGAACCGAATTTAAAAAAAAATGCAGTTTAACAAAATACAAAGAAAAAAGATTGTGTATTTTGGATCATATGACCATCAACCACAACGTGCACAATTTCTCAGTAAATCCATTAGTCAGTCAAAGTTATGTATGTATAGAAAGGTCAATGGTTTGGCATTCCAGAACATTGATTTGATGGACCCATGGTGAACAGTAACAAATAACATCCACAACGAGATTTTCATAATTCATAACCTGAACAGCAGTATCAAATAACATCCATAATGAGATTCTCACAATTCATAACCCTTCAATTGACTGCTTGCAAACATACTGATAGAAAATGCATCAAGAATCCATGATCAACAAAAAGAAGACCAAATATTGGATGGTTAGATGTTCCATTCTGACTAGGCTTTGGGAAATTTTTTTTCTACACTATAGGCTAAGAGGCATGGATAGGGACACAGGACATAGATACGACACGACATGGACACGACAAATCCCAAAAAAGTAGGATACGGACATAGCTAGGACACAACAAATAATAAATATATATTTTATATATAATCATAAAATTAAATACATATTGGTTGTTGAATTTATTTAAAGCCAACAACGTTTTTCCATTTTCAATCCAACCAACATTATAAAAGGTTCCGTTGACCAACAAAGACTTTGAAACGTTTTCAAAAATATAAAAATAATATAAAAATGGAGTGATTGGAGACAGAAATAATATAAAAAAATTAAACAGATGAGAGAGAGACATTTGTTCTGAAAAAAAAAAAAGCAGAAGCAACATGGAAGAAGAACACAGCAGTTCTGAAAAAAAAAAAAGCAGCAGCAGTAGTTCTGAAAACAAGGAAAAAACAACAGTAACATGCAAGAACATCACAGCAGTTTTGGAAAAAAAAAAAGCAACAACAGAAAAAAAAAAAAAAAAAAAAACAGCAGCAGCAGCAATCAAGAAAAAAAAAAACAAACAATACCTTTTCTTCTTCCTCTTCCTCTTCCTTTTCTTCTTCTTCTTCTTACCATGCTTATTATATTTTAGCGCCAACTTGTCCACCCCGTGTCCTAGCCACGTCTAGAATTAAAAGATTAAAACGCATGTGGAATTAAAAAATTTTTTGAAAAAAGGACAAGACACGTTTTTGGCATGTCGGACATGTTCGGCCGTGTCTGTGTCCATCTGGCCATGCCCGTGTCCACGTCCGCGTCCGTGTCGAACACGGACACGAAGACCCTATGCAAGTGTTCGGGCTTCATAGACTATAGGAATAGCTTATTCATTGTAGAATCTAACAGATTGACATCTTGAATCACCAATACGGGGATATAGGACGCACAGCTCAATCCAAAAGTTCAAGTTGGACATACAACACAACCGAAGTTGCAAAGCAATTGTTAATGGGTGTATATTGAAAAGCAAAACTAGGTGATTTCATATGTCGCTTGCATTAATTACTGACAAAGACGCATCATATTTGACAAAAGGGAACAAAATTAGAAATATTTCATGGGGCGCAAACTATAGAATAGAGTACAATAGGACAAGGGATATAGAAACAATGATATGAAGAACGAATGAGGAACAAAGTGCATGGAGCAGAGTACAACAGGACAAGGAATATATTTATATACTAAACTAATGATATAAAGAAGAAAGGTCAGTCACTGAGTACTGCATTTGTACTATTGCCCATGAGCATTGAGGATCTCTTTATAGGAAGGTCATGATTGTTTACTCATGCCACAATGTCTGATTTGATTGACAGAAAGAGAAAGAAACAGTTTGATTGATAGAAAGAGAGAGTGTATAGGTCAGTTATTGTGTCACTATTATTGCATAGATTCTGCCAGTAATGCAACTTAACCCTTGTGATTAATACTTTCAAATTTTTAAGAACGATTTAAGAGTTTAAGATAGGAGGCAATATGAATGGACGTCCCACCACTCCTTCACATTGCAACAATGAAATTTACATAAATAACCACTCCTTCATATTGCAACAATGGACCCCACATACTGAACTTTCCATAAATTTGGCAACCTGCATCATGTAAGAGGCCTCACACTATGTAAACACCTCACGAATCCATCCTACATGGACTGATTGATCTTCTTCACCAAAGAAGTCAATATAAAACTATCACCTCCCTAGAGGCTTTGATTGTGAAGATTCCAAGAGATCAACAGGTCTATCCTGACAGGCCCATAATCAAAGACCCATCATAGTAGACCCAGTCAATATATCCCACGTGTGTAACTTTGTGGATTTGATTGAATCCTATACAATAATCATAGGATTGTAATTACTCAAATTATGTGTAAACTTACCCTTTCAGCTTATAATGAGATGTAACATAGCTTGTAATTAGGGCCTTTGATTAGGCAATACTCAATATTAATACAGTGCTCAACCCTCATACTGGGATACAACAATATTACCACACAAACTGTCCTATGGTGTTTCTTCTTCTTCTCCAAAAAAAAGGATCTACAGATCCTATCATGGAATAAGAGCCTCAGCAACTCTGAAATACTCTTTTTGTGTAGAAGAACAGCATCTAAAACAGGAAGACTGTACTGCATCTTGCTCCTTTTGTCGTCTAGTATTCTGCAAAAACCAAGCTCACTACAATACTTCCCATCAAATCGGATCTGATCACCACAATTGAAGAACCCTCAGATTACATCTCAGTCATCAGAATCAACTTTCTGTGGAAGAGGGACATTTTCAATCTCACTCTGATTCTATTAATTGCTCTAGCCATCTAATCAAGAAGTGGGACCCACCTCAGATTGTGCAACTGTCGCAACTATATGCACCAAGCTGGTCAACACTTTTCTTTGGGAATCCTACCTATTTTTCTTGATTTTTATCTCTTTAGAAGGTCAGTGATTTACCCACTTCTTTGATTTGCTAGTTTTCAAGACTGTTTTAGTCTGAAGGCTGTAATAGTCGGTCAGATCATTAGAAATTGTTGGTTCTGCTTCCAAGGGTTGCAAAAATAGACCAGCAACATAACCTGGAAGTCTAATCGGGGAAAACAATCCTCTAAAGAGCACCATTCTTTAGTCTGTTGCAGATTTTTTGGACACCCAACCCATTATTTATTGCTGTTTTTTCTGCATTTAAGCAACTTGCTCCAGTTCTGTCCAATTCATAGCATATTTATGGTTATAAGAATGGATAAATTCAAGGTCATCTCCGTTAAATTTAATGGCACCAATTACACATCTTGGGCTTTTCATCTTAAAAATTATATTGAACAACAAGGGATGCTGGGGTATTTGGATGGAACCACTCCAAAACCAGCTACAAATCTTACATCCAAAACGGATGATAATACCATTGCCTCGTGGAACCAACGTAATGCTAAAGTTGTTACTTGGATCCTCAACTCAATGGATCCCTCCTTCTCGATGGTCCTCCAAGCTTTTACGAAAGCTTCTGACACGAGGGCTCACATGAAGAAAATTTATCATAAAGACATCAACAAAACAAAGCTCGATGATTCCACCTAGATACTAAGTTAGCAAGATATTGTCAGAATGATAAATCCATCTAGGAACACTACAATGGATTTCTAGCCCCGTCGACAGAGTCGGATCAAATGCTTCTTCAATCTGTTACAGTAGATTTTCCAAATCAGATGCTTCTTCAATCTGTTATGGTAGATTTTCTTCCTTAGGCCCTCAAATTACAGGAGGAATAACATGTTAGTCATTTCCTTATGAATCTAAGATCTGAATTTGAACCGGTATACGCTGCCCTTATGAATAAAGAGCTCCCACCTAATCTAGATATATGTGTCCAAGAGTTTCTCCAAGAAGAAACTCACTTATTATCTACTCACTCTCTTAATGAGGAACCAAAGGCACTTCTGACACCACCTACCACATCATAAGGTGATGAGACTGCTTTACTACTCGTGATAAGAAACCGCACAGTTTTGAGTGTAAGAAGTATGGCCATGTGGCTCACGACTGCCGGAAGAAATTGTTTTGCAACTACTGCAAGCAAAATGGGCATGTTATTTCTAATTGTACACAGCAGCCTAAAAGGAAACAAGATCATTCTCGAAAGCGCAGCTCAATTGCTCTTCAGGCTCAACAAAGCACCCCGCCTAACTTACCACCCTCAAATACTGGCTTAGTCACTCTAACCACTACTTGGATTCAAGAGCTGATAAATTCTTCTTTGGCATATGCATTTACCTCTATGGGCAGTGGTTTGTCTTTATCCTCTACCATTTTTTCTACATTTCACTCGTCTACTTCCCAGTCTACCCAAATTATGCCCTCAACATGGTTTCTAGACTCTGGTGCTTCCAATCATATGACCTCAATAGCACAAAACTTGCACAATACGTAATCATATATGGGCCGTGATTCAATCACCACAGCCAATGGTCAACAATTGCCCATCTCTTGCCTAGGAACCATATCTATGGGAACCCTTAATTTATCTGATGTTTATTTTGCTCCAAACTTAGTTGCTAATCTAATTTCCATTGGCCAACTTGTTGATTGTGGGTATCTTGTTCACTTCTCTCCCTCGAGTTGTGTTATACAAGAACGACAAACTGAAGGGGGGGGGGGGGGGGGGGGGGGTGGTGATCGAGAAGGGGAGTAAGCATGGCACACTCTTTCTGTTGGATGTGGGACAACCTTGTTTGCCTCGAGTAGACTAGGGTACAAATATTATGTTACATTCGTTGATGATCATTGTAGGTATACATGGATATACTTTTTATAATCAAAATATGAAGTTTTTTCCTTGTTCTACAAATTCTAAAATATAGTGAGCAATCAATTTCAAAGGACCATTAAGATCTTATGCTCAGATTAAGGGCAAGAATACACATCAAATGAATTCACTTCCTTTTTATCTAATAAAGGGATCATTCACTAAAAATGTTGCCCTCACACACCACAACAGAATGGAACCGGAGACAGAAATAATCGTCACCTCTTAGAAACGGTCAGAACACTCCTTATTGAATTCCTAGTTCCACCTAAATTTTGGTGTGAAGCAGCCTGTGAAGCACGGGTACTTCCAAAATGGACACGAACCAGTACTGAGTACGAACCTGTACCCATACCAGGTATGGATAGGGTAAAAAAATTTACCGGGTACAGTCAAATGTACCCGCTACATTTTGACTTTGTGGGTACAAAATGGGTACGTTTATGGATACGAGATGGGTACGTTCCCAGTACTTCTGTTTTTTTTTTTTTTTTTTTTTTTTTGTAAAAACTTTTGTAAGAGTTTGAAAGAGCTAAAAATATAATTCTTAACTTTAGCCCTAACCCTTCTCGATGAACTTGAAAAGGAAAAGGCTTTAGCCCTAACCCATCTCCAATCCCCTCGTATCCAATCGGAAAAAAGGAAAATGGAAAGGAGGAATAAGAAAAAGAAGGAAAAAATATTGGATTATGAAATATAAAAAATAATATTGTTGTCGCTTTTTTTTCATTAGATTGAATTTGTAATGGTATAAAGTAATTGTTGGCTTATTGCATTTAAGAATTCTAACCTATTTTAATTATTAGCATATTGCATTATTAAAATTTTAAAAAATATAATTCTTTAATAGATGTACTCCAACCGTACCCATGTCTTGTTTTTTTAAGATTTTGGTGTATCAGCATATCCATACCGTATCCGTATCGGTAACCACACCGGTACCCGTGCTTCATAGGAAGCAACACATATAGCTACCCATTTCATCAACAGGCCTCCCTTGGTAAAGGTCTCCCCTTTTGAGTGTTTATTTGGTCACCCACCATCCTACTCACATTTGAGGGTATCCAGTTGTTTATGCTTTGTTCATCTCCCATCCCTTCAGCGAAACAAGTTATCCCCACAGGCTGCTCATTACACGTTTGCTAGTTACAGTGATGAGCACAAAGGCTTCCTTTGTTATGATCACAAGAAATGCTATCTATGTATCTTATAGAATGTTGCCTTCTTGGAACATATTCCATTCTATTCGTCCAATCCTCATCCTAATATACAAGTCTCTCATCTGCCTCAATTTCCAACACCTAACTCCTCTCCAGTGATTACTCAAGTTTACAAGTGGCGCACCAAACCACCACCTCCCACTACTCTCCCTCCAGATACTCTCAGCACTAATCCACCACCCAGGCCAGCTCCTCAAGTACATGAAACTACTAGTGAAGGTAACGTTATTTTGCGACGCTCTAATTGTAAGTCCATTCCCCTAGCTAGATATTGTTTTCTAGTGTTGTTTATTTCTTCAGAACCAACCCCTATTCCAACTTCTTATTCTCAAGCTACTAATATTCCATATTGGTAAGATGTTCTGACAGATGAATTATTAACTCTCGAGATAAACAACACCTAGGAAGTAGCGCCTCTTCCATCGAACACCTCTTTCATTGGTAACCTCTTTCATTTGTAGCAAGTGGGTCTATTCACTCAAATTCAAACCGGATGGCAGTCTTGATCGCTACAAAGCACAACTAGTTGCCCAAGGTTATAAACAAGAGTATGTCATTAACTATGAAGAAACATTTGCCCCAGTAACCAAAATGACTATGGTGTGATGTCTTCTTGGCGTTGCAGCTACTCGTAATTGGCCTCTGTGGCAAATGGATGTCAATGCCTTTTTGCATGACGACGTCAAGAAGATTGTCTATATGCGTCCTCCACCAGGATATACATGTCCGCCACATCATGTTTGCAAACTAAAAGTCTTTATACAGGCTCAAGTAGGCTCCTCGTGCTTGGTTTGATAAGTTCTACTCTACCATCCTTACAGCAAATTTTCATCAAAGCCCGAATGACAATTCTCTATTTATTCTAAGAACCTCCTACGGGTGTACCATTCTCTTGATTTATTTTGATGATATGATAATTAGTGGCAACGATATAGCTAACATTTCCACCCTCAAAACTCATCCCATGAATATTTTCATGATGAAAGATCTGGGTCCCCTAACTTATTTTTTAGGGCTCGAAGTTTCAAGAAACAAGGATGGTATTCGGGTGGTACCAAACAAATATGGTGACGATTTACTTCAGTTGGCAAGACTTGGTGATGCCAAAACATTTGCCATACCCATTGAACTCAATGTTAAATTTAGCAAAGATGATGGGCCACCTCTTACAGACCCGACTTTGTTTAAACGATTAGTTGATAGCCTATTATATCTATGACATGACTAGATATCTGTCATGCAAGGATACCCCTGATCGAGGATCGTTTTATCCGACTACTTCTTCACTACATCTTCAAGCATATGCTGATGCTGATTGGACAAGCTACCCTAATACTAGTAGATACAACTGGCTTGTGTATGTTCTTAGGAACCGTACTCATCTCATGGAAGAGTAAGAAACAAAGCACCCCTTCTAAATCAACCGCTGAAGCTGAATATCAGTCTATGTCATCTGCGAGTAGTGAAATTGTCTAGTTGTGTCATCTCCTTCGTAAGTTTGGCGTCTTCCTCAAAGAACCTACTCCTCTTTATGCAGATAACATAAGTGCCAATCGAATTACCAAGAATGTCGTTTTCCATGAGCAAACTAATCACATAGAAATTGACTGCCACTTCATTTGTCCGCATTATGTCTCTAAAAAATTGTGTCTACCTCATGTTTCTTTCAAAGATCAACTAGCTTATGTATTTACTAAAGGCCTGCCCCAAGATCGACATGATTATATCATCTCCAAATTGACGCTTTGTTCCACCCCACATCAATTTGATAGGGAGTGTGAAGATTCCAAGAGATCCACAAACCTATCATGACAGGCCCATAACCAAAGGCCCATCACAGTAGATCCAGTCAATATATCCCACGTGCGTATCTTTGTAGAATAGGTCAAATCCTATATAATAATCATAAGACTGTAATTACTCAAATTATGTGCAGACTTTTGCTTTTAGCTTATGATGAGATGTAACATAGCTTGTAATTAGGGCATTTGATTAGGCAATACTCACTATTAATATAGTGGTCGACCCTCATATTAGGAAACGACAATATTCCACACAAACTGCCCTATTGTGCTTCCTCTTCTTCTCAAAACAAGGATCTACAGATCCTATCATTGATTTCATGTTAAGAAAGGCGAAATCCAAATATATGTAGTTACATTACTCTAACATTAAATGAAATCGCATTAGTTCATGACTTTTAACACCAAAAATGAAAAACGAAAAAAAATCAAAAGATAAAGAGGGAATAAATAAACTTCATCATCACCATCATCATCATCATCAAAACCTTGTCCTAACTGTGTTGGAGTTAACTACATGAATTATGTTCATCCATTATGACTTATTATGAGCCAAATCATCAGATAAGTTAAACTTCTTTAGATCAATTTTATTACCTCCATCTACGTATTCTTCGGCCTACCCGTGTGAAGAAGTTAACTTCATTAAAAGATAAAACATTCTAAGCTTCACTTGAAGTCACCATTTGCACATTAAATGGACTTCTTGTTGATGTTACTTCATACAAATCTCTTTTTTTTTTAACCCCGTTAAAGGGTTAGGGCACTAAAAGACTTACGCAAGCAAGTTGATAGGAACTTGCACATGTAAGACTCTCTACTTGCTCAAAGGTTTCAATGACAATATGGTTGTGAAAAGATCATTAAATGAATATATATATATAGGTGATTGATAGAATTGCTAACATAATGAGGCGGTTGTATGAGAAAAGAAGATAATTAGCAGAGGACGATGGGAAGATAAGAAAACATAATTAGCAAAGGATGATGGGAAGCTAAGAAATCACATACTGTGAATGAGATGTGGGAAGTGTGACAATAGTTTAGGGAGAACTGAGAGTAATAAGGTGCATGAAAATGTAAGTTTGTATATAGGAAAAGTGGATGTTGGTAATGGCCTAGTGAGAATAATGATGCGGCAACAATGAAGATGGAAAAGTAGTTGAGAAGAGAGAAGTTAAGAGAGAATGACGTGTATGGAAGATGGGAAAGTAGTTAAGAAGAGAGAAGTTAAGAGAGATTGACATGTGTCAACCACAGGTGTGCAACTAGAAACCCATGTAAAATGCATCAAAATAACCCCAACTCGCACAATTACATAAAAACCATAGTACAACACTCAAAATCAAAAAGTAATAAAAAAAAAAAAAAAAGGAAATTAGATGACGGATTTTCTATGAAAGACACTTTAAGACTCTAACAACATGAATCCTTCACATTAGTTCATCCACTCCTAAAATTTCCTTGACATGATTGACTTCAATTTTTCTAGAAGAGAACAAAAACTTCAATAATCGTCAAGGAGAAAATAAAGGAACCAATGGTTGATAATTGGGATGGGCCAATAGACAATCAAGAGTGGTGAGACACATTGCCACAAATTTCAAGAAAGCCATGTTTGTTAGTTCTTAAATGTAGCCCCAGTCACATAATTTTGTGATTTGCTCCCACAAAACGAGGGCTTACCTATAAATTGCCGATTGTTTCATGTTCAACTCACACACGACACGTGGGGAAAAAGACAAGGTCATATATGTGATGCAATGGGCAAATTGATCAAGGAACCAACTTGATTCTCTAAACTTAAATCAACACCAACTAAACAGAAGGAGAAAAGTAGTATAATATTTAAGCCCAGTCGAAGATGCTATCCACAACACAAATCAATCTTCACTCGATGTAAGGCTCCCTGAATTAAGAAAGCACTCATTTCTTGGTCTCTATAGTGTGAGTTCCTAGTAATTCAATAGAAAAGGAAAATAGTCATTGAAATTGATTTTAAACAAGAGGGGTCATTGCTCACATACGGTGGTGGTGGTGCTTATAGGGACATCCACTCACATAATAGCATCTAGGTCCTAGGCTCCTAGCGTTGCCTATGACCCTCCTACATGAATTGGATGATGGACTTAATGAATGGGATTATGAGGAGGGCCTAGAAGTTAGCCGTACAAATCTACTGGTAGGGCTTGACTCTAAAATCAGAGCCAACCAGGAAACATTCTTCATTATGTTTTGAGGTTCAGCCAAATCACAGTAACATTTGGGTTTGTTCTAAAGTTATATTGATCACATTCAAAACACATGATTTGAAGCGTAAGTTCACTTTCTCACATGACCAGCCTAATTTGAGGCGTAAGTTCAAAACACATGATTTGAGGAATAATATATGATAAGCAAGGGGTGCCCCTAGGCTGGGCTAGCCCGAGCCTAATCTAGGCTTAGATTGCCTCAAGCCGGGCTTGGATATGATCTTAGGGCCAATTTAATAATTGGGTCGGGCTTGGATTAAGTGATAGAAAGCCCAATGCTTAGCTCAGCCTAGCCTGTGTAAGGAATGCACATAATTTAATTTAATTTAATTAGTACAAATAATTAGTCAAATGGTCACAAAATGTATAAGAAGCCCGATTTGGCCTAGCCAAATTGATTGAATGGGCGGGCTCAGGCTTCACTTTAACAGCCCGTGTCGGACTTGGACTAGGTCCAAGCTAGTGTTTCTAATGTCAGGTTGGGCCTAGATATGCCTTAGCTCGGCCCAACCCATAAACACCCTATGATAGGCCCATCTCTTATTATGGAAGTGAATTTTGGCTTAGAACTTTTTTTTTTTTCGGAAGGTTAGTAATCCCTTTATCAACCAAAAAATATGATATAGGATTTTGTCTTAGAACTAATAGACAAAGAAAGAGATTTTAATTATTTATAAGTTTATTCAATGCATGATCAAAGATGGGTACCCGTAAATTGCTTTAATTAAAGTTAGCTTTACTTTGATGAGCTTTACTTTATTAGAGACGAAGAGAGAAGCATGACATTTAGAGATCTTTAATTCTAAATATTAGGATGTGTGGTTGTTAAATAATAATTGCAAAATGTGCCCCGTGCTCCGTAAATGATGCATATAATAACCAATAATTTCATATTTCTAATTTAAAACTTTCTCCACTCAACTTAAAACATATTAACTATGGTAAAACTTATCAATATTGGAACAAAATATAAAATTTGACAGTCATGATGCACAGATACTTCAGAATAAGCAACGTATCGTATCTGATACTTTACTTTGTATGTGTAAAATCCATGTCCCTACCATGTCTATTGCATGTCCTGTATTCATGGTATACCTGAGCATCATAGATTGAAAGAAGTTGAAAAGTGAAAAAAAAATTTAAAAATCTTGTAACTTAATAAGATAATGTTAACATGATCACGATATGGCATCTCATTGATAAACATAATATGAACCTGCAATTATTTAGTTAAAATTAAAAAAAAGAAAAAGAAAAAAGGAAAGAGAATGTGTATCTAAATGAGAAATTAATTTATTACAAATAAGCTTCTCTTAACTTTAACAATCTAATGACAAGGTCACAAATATCATTTAGACTTTTTCAAATAAATTTTTAGTTTATAAAAAAGCAAAAATAATTATATCGGTTGGGATGAAAGTATTAAGGTAGTGAAAATAGCAATTAACATATCATTTATAATATTCTACTAACCTATTGTCAACCAATATTTATAAATTGATCAATCTAGATAGTCTTGCATGTTAGTGAAATCTCTTCAAGGACTATACAACTAGAGGATATTTATTTTTAGTGGTTTAGATTTTTTTTCTTAAGGCTTCTAAATTAGTGAAATCTCTTTAGGGACTATACAATAGCAGGACATTTATTTTAATGGTTTAGGTTGTTTCTTGGTGGCTGTATATTGTATGTGATGTGAAAGTTCAATAGACCCTGGGTATTTTGAGTTTTTGATTAGTCCTTCTCAAACTAAGGCTTTAACATGCAAAAGTTCGCAAGGCTACTAAGTGTGGCCCACTTAAAAAGATCTAGAACTAAAAAAAGTCTCTCTTTACAAACTTTCACAAAAATTTTACACCAATACGATCTGCCCCAATTGTTTTATTTAATCCACATTAAAACCTAGTAGTTCCCGTTGATGCCATGATTTGCAAGCATCTGCATCCCAAATGCCTAGCTGATGATTAAGAAATTTACATTTGCGGGTAAACTGCTTTTTTTAAATAAAAAAAACTTATAAAAGCCAAGTAGTTCCCCTGGATGCCATGATTTGCATACATTCAAAAGGGACCCATAGATCCATCATGATTCATGAGTAAAACAAACACGAATTACATTTTCATGCAAACCCTTTTAACGAAATAAAAACTTAAAAGAAATAAAAGCCAAGAGGTACTTTAGAAGGAAAATAAATTCCCCAAGTATGCCATTATATGCATACATCCAAGTGGGTCCCACACCCATCATGCGAAAAAAAAAGTAAAATTTTCATGTAAATCTTTTAAAGTATCCAATTAGGATTCACAAATCCATTTATCCTAAAGTTTGACTGGCCCTTATCATCCATGGTTAGGTTTGGCCGGTCCACAGTACTCAGCCTATGTGCTATAAATATTGAGGGTTTGATTGATCATGTATCATCTGTATATGGTCCATTGAACCATATGGATATGGTCATGGATCATGAGATACCTATTAAAAATATGAGGATGGTTATGCCGTTATGGATCATGAGATATCTATTATTAGTTGAACTGAATGGATATGGTTATGGATCATGAGATTCCCATTAAAATAAGAGGATGGTCAATTGAACCAAATGGATATGGTTATGGATCGTGGGATACCTACTAAAAATATGGATAAGGTTATGGATCATGAGATACCTATTATCATCCATGGTTAGCAACATAAGATTTGAGGAAAAGGAACTTAAAAATATACCACAATTCATTTTAGAGAAAGAAAAGTTTCTGAAAATGAAAACTAAATTAGGAGGAGAAAAAGAAGTTATAAATCACAATTTGAGAAAAATAAAATAGAATATAAAGTTACTTTGCCATAAAAAATCATTAAAACTATGAAACATAAGATTGGAGAAGATTGAATTTAAGACAATACTATTATAGTGCGTATAAAGAAAAAAGGGCGGCCCAGTGTACGAGGCTTCCGCATAGCGAGGTCAGGGGAGGGCAAGATGTGTATATATATAAATATATTTTGTAATGCAAAAATGTGAAAAAAAAAGTATAAGATTTAATTCAAATAAAATAACCATAGATCAGCAAAAAAAAAAAAAAAAACTAGCATTCCTTAGGGCATGTTTGGCACTTTACTAGTAAAATTAAAGAGGGGAAACCTCAAATCAAAAGAGAATAAAATATGAAGGGGCCTAAATGTAATATAACTTTTTTTTGTCTTTTAGTAACTTGAAAGGAACCTTTTTGACTTTTGCATAAAACTAAATGGTGCTTTTTTTTTGTTTCATTTAGTGGGCTTGAGAACATTGTTTTTGACTACTTTTTTTTTAAAGGTGGGAAATTTGAATTTTTGTACTTTTGATATGATCCACACATCAAATCATGTCTATTAAATGGAGGCTCCACTTCACTCTACTTTAATCTAGTGAAGTGCCAAACATGCCCCTAAGGGCAGGGGCAAACCCACTCCCACTTGAAGAACATCCAAAGCAGTCACCCCAGATCAGATTTAAAAATTGCACACTAGTAATGGGCCTCTGGCCCATTCCCCACTATCCTCCTTCCCCTTCAGGCTTTGCCACTCTAGCATAGTTGCACTCCACAGCCACAAACTCACAGAGGTCTCTATCGATCTCTATTTCTAGCATCTTTTTCTTTTTTAAGTTCTCTCAATTTCATCATCTTACATGGCTCTTTTTGTAGTCATTTAATAGTCTTTAGAAGAACTTTTCGAGGTCGAACCAAATTGATTCTATGGTCTACCCTAAGCCTTGTCAAGTGATCATTTGTATCCACTGCCTCATTGAAAATTTTGTTTATCACATCCAAAGCATTAGATAGCAATTCTTTGGAGAAAATATATTTATTGCAAAATAGAAATTTAATTATTATATCTATTAGCCTTAACTCAACACTGCCACAAACTTGAATATCTCTTTGTAACTCAACACTGCCACAAACTTGAATATCTCTTTGCAGATTCTCACTATTAATTTTGCACAAGCAGAGTACCCACCTATAATTAAAAAGAAAAAAAAATCAAACATGGGTTTTGTTTTGTCACTGTATATTGTTTCTTCAAATCTATTGATGATAAGTTGTTTGGACCATATAGTATTTTATCATCAGATATATGTACAAAAGTCCCATTCGAATTGAGTATCTTACTAGATTTAGAATGTTTCTTTTATTATCTTATTTGATTAAATATTTGTAGAGAGGTTTATCAATGGTTGAAAGTGATTAAAATTGGGTCCAGATATTAAGAGGAGATGGTAAATATTAAAAAGAAGTTGGGCTCACATTACCAACAACATATAAGGAGCGGTGCTAACAATTCTCTTGGATATTAATAGGAGGTGGAAGAGATTAATAGGGAGTGGGGTTCACATCATCGGAAACATGGAGGAGTGAGGCCCCCAATTTTCATTCCTTCGGGTTGTTGATTTTTATTGTTCTAATAGAATCTTCATAAGCATCGGAAGATATTGAGATAGAAATTCAGTTTTAGAAAGTTAGATTGTATTTTGTGAGGTGGCCACAAAAAGCCACATACCATTTAACATGGGTAGAGGACAGATTTTAGGGAGTGATTGAGAAAATGGATAGGGAGAGATTTTAGGAAATTGAGAAAGAAAGCATTAAAGTTGAAAATATTTAAATGATGATAAGATTTGAGAATCTTATAAAAAGTAAATAAATGAGATGGTACAAGAAGAATCGGTGTGTAATGATGTGGTACACCCAAGTCATATATGATTTTTGTGTATATTTTTCTCAAATAAGAACTCTTGTGCTTATGACATGGCCTCCTGATGGGGACATCTTACCAAATTCCCCAAAACCATACAAAGTTTATCAGAGAAGAAAGCGCAGGGCAGCCGATCAAGCTCTAATTTGGTTGGATAATCAATACTATGGCATTGAACGCGAGGAAAATACAAATCCACCGTTGGATTATCTTTCGGAGGAGATCCGACGGTTGGATTTCGTTTGATCGCGATGGCGAAGCATCGACGGCCCATGTGCACAATTACAGTGAAGGCCCCACATAGGGAAGTGGCACATGGATTGAAGTGGCACATGGATTGGAGAAGTGAAAGGGGTCCTTGGCTTTGTTTTGTTTGGAGGGCCCATGGTTTGATTTGTTAATGTATTGGGTCCCATGTTTAAATTTATTTCTTTCCTTAAGTTATTTGTTTGGTCCCATAGTCTAATTGTTTAATTAGTTTGGTTCCAATTAAGTTTTTATTAGAGTCTGTAGAGGGACCCGTTTCGTTTTGTCTATGTAATAAGTAAGGGAGTACAAGGGGGACCACCATTTAAGTGAAAAAAAAAAAAAAAAAGAGGATGTGCGCAAGAAAGACTTGCGCACGAATCCCAATGTGCGCAAGTCTCTCTTGCGCAAGATCCTAAATTCCCTCCTTTGTTCTCTTCCTTCCTTTCTTATCTTTCCTTTCTTCTTTTCCTTTTTTGGTTGGAGAATCCTATAAGTCTAGGGTTAGGTCTTCTCCAACATTATGATGCATGTAAGAAAATTCTGGAATAAGAAAAGAGCTTCTTCTTCTTCTTCTTCTCCACTTGGTTGCAAGCCACCTTCTTGCCAACCACTTCTAACGCCTCCTGTGATTGGAGTTTGGTGAGAGCCCAACAACGGTATTCCCTATCTCTTCTACTCTTCTCTTCTTGAGCAACTTCTAGCCACCACAAGAGCCCAGATCTGATCTTGAACAACTGAACCACAACAAGCCCTAAGTGTTGGAAGTTCTACCTTCCATTAAGATCCGCTATTAAATCTGGGGAACTATTACTGCGGGATCTGTGCTAAGGGTCTAGATCTGTTGTTGACCCACCCCTTGGAATTGATAGACGGTTTGTACTGATCCAGATCTGAACATTATACAATTTTCAGATCTAGATCTGAACTTTCTGCACTTTTCTGATTTCAGCACTTTTACTACATTGCAATAGATTAAGTTTGCATCGTCCTGCATCAATCTTGGTATCAAAGCCATAGGTTCACTTAGGGTTCTGCAATTATTTTCAGTTCTGGAACTTCTTTTCAAATCTGAAAATTACTTACAGCAGTGTATTTTCAGTTCTGGAACTTCTTGTCAAATCTGAAAATTACTTGCAGCAGTGTATTTTCAGTTCTGGTTCATCATATCACATCTGCAATTTACAGATCTGAAATCTATTCAGCAGTGCACATCTGCAATTGAGTTTCAGTTCTGAAATTTTTCTCTGCAGAGCATACACAGCATCGCAACACAACTGCAGTTGCTTTTCAATTCTGGAAAATATTTTCAGCAGTGCATAAAGTAACATTGCGTCACATCTGAAACTGATTTTCAATTCTGAAATTAATTTCAACAGTGCATAACACATCATTGCATCATATTTCAGTTCTGAAATTATTTTCAGCAGTGCATAAAGTAACATTGCGTCACATCTGAAACTGATTTTCAATTCTGAAATTAATTTCAGCAGTGCATAACACATCATTGCATCATATTTCAGTTCTGAAATTATTTTCAGCAGTGCATAAAGTAACATTGCGTCACATCTGAAACTGATTTTCAATTCTGAAATTAATTTCAGCAGTGCATAACACATCATTGCATCATATTTCAGTTCTGAAATTATTTTCAGCAGTGCATAAAACATCATTGCAACGCATCTGAATCTGATCTCAGGTCTGAAATTAATTTCAGCAGTGCACAACACATCATTGCATCATATTTCAGTCCCGCAATTATTTTCAGCAGTGCATAATACATTTAGGATAGTCATCTTAGCATCCATCTTGTATGCCCACTAGGAGTGGTAGGGATTTCCAACCCGAACACCTTACAATGGATTCATCCCAAATTTCCAAGTTGATGGATGAGGCTCTGGCCAAGAACAATGTCATTATGAATGAGAGGTTGGCTGCCATGCAGGCGCAATCTGACATCCGCCTTCATGAGGCCACAACTCGTCTCGAGGCCCGCCTCGAACAGATTGAAAGGTCCCAACGTGATGATGACGGGCATGTTCGGAATCGCCCACAAGGGAGACATAGGGGTAGAGAGCGAGATAATGAGACCGACCTCGAATCTGAGGCGGGTGACGACCGTAGGCCCCAAGGCAGGAGACAGAATCCTGATGAGTGGGCCCTGAGAAGTGTAAAGGTTGAAGCCCCAACCTTTGATGGTCGCATTGATCCTAGGGTCTACTCTGATTGGGAATCTGACATGGACCATTATTTTGATTGGTTTGATATGTCTGAAGAAAGAAAGGTCCGATTCGCCAAAATGAAATTGGTGAGTCAAGCCCGTTTGTACTGGGTTGATCTTGAGCGGGGTTTACAGCGTCGCCATGAGGCACCTATTGATACTTAGGATGAAATGAAGGAACACTTACGGGTCAAGTATCAGCCCCAATCTTACAGGGATAGACTTTTGGATCAAAAGTCTAACCTTAGGCAGGGTAGCATGTCCGTGACCGAATACATCAATAAGTTCGAAGAACTTACTTTAAGATGTAATACCCAAGAAGACCTTCCTGAGCGAATTTCAAAATTTAGAACAGGTCTTCGTCCCAAATTTCAAAGGAAACTAATCACTGTAAAAACGGCTAGCTTAGAAGACATTTACGAGGTAACCCTTAACCTCGAGATAGCCATGAAAAACAAGCAAGCTAAACGCAGTGATTATCGGGGAACAGATTCCAAGCCTTATTCCTCGGGTAACAAATCTAATTCAAATTCCCAATTTACCCGTAATCCCACAAATGGACCACATACATTTAGGGATAACAAAGGCAAAGGAATCGTTAGTAGCAGTTCTAAATCTCTCACCTGCCATAAATGTCACGGTTATGGACACTACGCCAGTGAATGTCCTACCCGCAACATCAATCTCTGCGTAGAAGACGTAGAAGATGAGAATGATCCTACGGTAGATACCTATATCCCGGATTTTGTGCCTAGCGATGAGGATTGTGAAAATCCGGAAGATCGGGTATCCTTTCTTCGATTTACACCCTCCTATCCTCAACATGGAAATGCACAATCTTTAACAAAAGATGATCCACCAAAATTAATGGTTGTAAGATGTGCATTGACCATTCAAGAAAATGAGGATTGGCGTAGAACTTCCATCTTTCATACCTACGTTAAGTGTAATGAGAAGAGCTGCAAGATCATTATTGATAGCGGGAGCTGTACCAATGTGGTGTCAGCCAATAATTTGTCTAGACTAGGCTTGACCCCTGTTCCACACCCTAAGCCATACCGCGTCTCTTGGGTGGATTCTACATCCATTCCCGTGACCCAACGGTGCTTGGTCCCAATTAGTATGTCCACCTATCAGGACCAGCTTTGGTGTGACGTGGTTCCCATGGACGTGGGACATATCATTTTAGGGAGACCCTGGCTTTATGATATGGATGTTACCAACTTTGGACGTACAAACATTTGTGCCTTTCAAATCAAAGACAAGAAGGTAAAATTACATCCATTACCCCCTAAAGGCAAGGATAACCCTAAAGACAGTGCTAAACCCAGTACTAGTGCTTCCACTCCTACAACCAAGGGTTTACACATCTTAAGTGCAAGCGAGTTCCAGGCTGAGTTAGATGAGAGGACTCATAAGGGCTCTAAGGAGGATCCTATTGTTTATGCCGTAGTTTCTACGGATGTTGGTAAGGAGTCCACTATTGATGTTCCACGTGCTGTGGAACCTGTTTTTCATGAGTTTAGGGATGTTTTTCCTGATGACTTACCGAACGAGCTCCCACCCATGCGTGATATTCAGCATGCAATTGACCTCGTTCCAAGAGCGACCCTACCTAACTTGCCCCATTATCGCTTGAATCCTACAGAACATGCAGAACTAAAACGGCAGGTAGAGGAGCTTCTTGCCAAGGGTTTCCTTAGGGAGAGCTTAAGCCCTTGCGCTGTTCCCGCACTGTTGACTCCAAAGAAAGATGGAACGTGGAGGATGTGCGTGGATAGTCGAGCTATCAATAAGATTACCGTTAAGTATCGATTTCCGATACCTCGGTTAGATGATATGCTTGACATGATGGCTGGTGCTACTATCTTTTCCAAGATAGATCTTAAGAGTGGCTACCATCAGATTCGTATTCGTCCTGGCGACGAATGGAAGACTGCTTTCAAAACGAAGGATGGGCTATATGAATGGCTTGTCATGCCATTTGGGTTGTCAAACGCACCAAGTACTTTTATGCGGGTCATGACACAAGTGTTGAGGCCATTTATTGGTAAGTTCTTGGTAGTCTATTTTGATGATATTCTTATCTACAGCACTACTACAGAACAACATCTTAAACACTTGTGGCAAGTTTGTAGTACTTTGCGGAAAGAACAACTATACGCAAACCTTAAGAAATGCACATTCATGGCGGATAATTTGGTTTTCTTAGGTTTCGTAATATCTGCTGTGGGCATGGCTGTTGATCCTGAGAAGATTAGAGCTATTGTTGAATGGAAAATTCCATCCAATATTCATGAGGTTCGTAGCTTTCATGGTCTGGCCACATTTTACCGTCGATTCATTAAAGGCTTTAGTACCATCATGGCTCCTATCACAGATTGCATGAAAAAGGGTGAGTTTCGTTGGAGCCCAGCTGCTACTGCCGCTTTTCAGGAGATTAAAGTCAAAATGACAGAGGCCCCTGTCATGCGATTGCCCGATTTTTCTAAAGTTTTTGAAGTGGCTTGTGACGCGTCAGGTGTGGGAATAGGAGGTGTCTTGAGCCAAGAAGGACACCCAGTCGCTTACTTCAGCGAAAAGCTGAATGATGCTAAGCGACGGAAGTATTTCAATTACGAAAGGGAATTCTACGCATTAGTGCAAACCCTTAAACATTAGCGACATTATCTTTTGCCGCAAGAATTTGTCCTGTTCTCTGATCATGACGCTTTAAAATACTTAAATTCCCAATCTAAGTTGAAAGGAGAACATGCCAAATGGGTTGAACTTTTGCAAGAATACACTTTCGTGTTAAAACACAAGGCGGGAGTGGATAATAAACCAGCTGATGCGTTAAGTCGCAGGATCCATTTAATTCACTCCATGAATGTCGAAGTCACAGGGTTTGATCGTCTTCGAGATGATTACCCTACTTGTCCTGATTTTAGGGATATGTTTGCTTCACTTTCTGACAATCCTCTAAGAAGCATTGATCGATTTACGTTGAAAGACGGTTATATCTATAGAGGTAATCAGATCTGCATTCCCCGGACTTCCATGAGAGAGTTTTTAATTTGGGAACTCCACGCGGGAGGCGTGGGAGGTCACTTTGGTCGGGATAAGACCATCCTTCTCGTGGAAGATCGTTTTTACTGGCCAAGTCTCAAGCGAGATGTTGCGCACACGATTGCGCGTTGCCGTACTTGCCAATTAGCAAAGCAACGCAAACAGAATACCGGCCTGTATACTCCTTTGCCCGTGCCTCACGCACTGTGGCAAGATCTTAGCATGGACTTCGTGCTTGGGCTTCCTAAGACATCCAAGCAGCACGATTCCATCTTTGTCGTTGTGGACCGTTTTTCCAAAATGGCCCATTTTGTTCCATGCTCAAAAACTTCTGATGCTTCGCATATCGCGAAGATCTTTTTCGAGCGTATTGTCAGCCTTCATGGTGTCCCAAAGACCATTGTGTCTGACAGGGATGTGAAGTTCACTAGCTATTTTTGGAAAACACTGTGGAAACTCTTAGGCACTAAATTGCAATTTTCTTCTGCCTATCATCCACAGACTGATGGACAAACTGAGGTAGTGAACAGAAGTTTGGGAAATCTGTTGAGGTGTCTTGTGGGTGAACATGTGCGAACATGGGAATCTGTTTTACCAATAGCTGAATTTGCATACAATAGTTCAGTCAATAGGTCCATAGGCATGAGTCCAATTGAAGCTGTCACTGGTTACAAACCTAGAATGCCTATAGATCTCATTCCCAGATCTCATTCCCATCTCATCCATTCATCGTCCTTCTGAGTCTGCTGATGCATTCATTCAACGCATACATGCATTACATGCTGAAATCAGGAAACAAATTAATTTACATAATGCACAGTACAAATCATCTGCTGATTCACATCGCAGATTCACAAAATTCCAGGTGGGTGATGATGTTATGGTTCGCATAAGGCCTGAGCGATTCCCGCAGGGAATTGCCAAGAAATTACAGGCTCGCAGTATGGGTCCATACAAGATTTTGAACAGGTTGGGTCCTAATGCGTATGTGCTGGACATTCCTTCTGATATGGGTATTAGTTCCACTTTCAACATTGAAGACCTTGTTCCTTTTCATGGCCCCACACCATCCCCCATTGAGCCATCTGGTGTTTCTTCTCCGTTACCTAATTTTGAGCCAGCATCCTTCTCTCACCTACCCCAGCCGACCCCCCCTCCTAAAACTAAAGCTCAGTTGAAGGATGTAATAGAAGACATATTGGATGACCAATTGGTCTCCACCAGACACGGGGGCATTCAAAAATTTCTTGTCAAATGGAAGGATCGACCTCAGCATGACAGCACCTGGATCACAAGGACTGAATTGCAGCGCCTTGATCCCGATCTCTTGGAACGCTTTGATAGTTTCATCTCACCAGAGGTGAGATTTTCGCAGCCACGGGGCAATGATGGGGACATCTTACCAAATTCCCCAAAACCATACAAAGTTTATCAAAGAAGAAAGCGCAGGGCAGCCGATCAAGCTCTAATTTGGTTGGATGATCAATACTATGGCATTGAACGCGAAGAAAATACAAATCCACCGTTGGATTATCTTTCGGAGGAGATCCGACGGTTGGATTTCGTTTGATCGCGATGGCGGAGCATCGACGGCCCATGTGCACAATTACAGTGAAGGCCCCACATAGGGAAGTGGCACATGGATTGAAGTGGCACATGGATTGGAGAAGTGAAAGGGGTCCTTGGCTTTGTTTTGTTTGGAGGGCCCATGGTTTGATTTGTTAATGTATTGGGTCCCATGTTTAAATTTATTTCTTTCCTTAAGTTATTTGTTTGGTCCCATAGTCTAATTGTTTAATTAGTTTGGTTCCAATTAAGTTTTTATTAGAGTCTGTAGAGGGACCCGTTTCGTTTTGTCTATGTAATAAGTAAGGGAGTACAAGGGGGACCACCATTTAAGTGAAAAAAAAAAAAAAAGAAAAGAGGATGTGCGCAAGAAAGACTTGCGCACGAATCCCAATGTGCGCAAGTCTCTCTTGCGCAAGATCCTAAATTCCCTCCTTTGTTCTCTTCCTTCCTTTCTTATCTTTCCTTTCTTCTTTTCCTTTTTTGGTTGGAGAATCCTATAAGTCTAGGGTTAGGTCTTCTCCAACATTATGATGCATGTAAGAAAATTTTGGAATAAGAAAAGAGCTTCTTCTTCTTCTTCTTCTCCACTTGGTTGCAAGCCACCTTCTTGCCAACCACTTCTAACGCCTCCTGTGATTGGAGTTTGGTGAGAGCCCAACAAAGGTATTCCCTATCTCTTCTACTCTTCTCTTCTTGAGCAACTTCTAGCCACCACAAGAGCCCAAATCTGATCTTGAACAATTGAACCACAACAAGCCCTAAGTGTTGGAAGTTCTGCCTTCCATTAAGATCCGCTATTAAATCTGGGGAACTATTACTGCGGGATCTGTGCTAAGGGTCTAGATCTGTTGTTGACCCACCCCTTGGAATTGATAGACGGTTTGTACTGATCCAGATCTGAACATTATACAATTTTCAGATCCAGATCTGAACTTTCTGCACTTTTCTGATTTCAGCACTTTTACTACATTGCAATAGATTAAGTTTGCATCGTCCTGCATCACTTCCTCTCCAACTTCCTTTTGGTTTGCTTTAATATATATAATGATTTTAGTTTTAGAGGAAAGAAGATTGATCCCATCTCCTCTTGAACATAGCTATGAACTTAATTAATAACTTTAAATGTCTACCTGAGGAGGCCCACCAATGCCCGTGCTGAGCCCAGGCCAAGAGAATCAAGTATGTCTCAAATGTTTTAATATTGTTCAACATAAATAATAATATTCATAATGACAATGGAATGGGTACATCTTTATTTGCACAAAATTGAATGCGTAAAAATACAAAATTGTAAATCATACCTGATTTGAGAAACACTTGAATCGTAATAGCTGATTCCTTTTCTTTTATTTTAATAGTATCATGCAATAATCATCAACACCTGATAATAATCAAATAAATTAATTAATTAACGTTTTAATCCCAGTGGATTGACCACCAGCAACACGTTGAAACACTTAAGAAAAAACATTGAAATCTAATATTTTTTTAAAATTTATTTTTGAATACTTTAAATTTAATGAGAATACAATGTCTAGTGGTCCACTTTAATAACAAATAACTTATCAAAGGAGCCGACATAGATAATAGTAGCTACATAAGAATCCTCCACTTCAATATATATATATTGAAAAAAAAAAGCAACACACTGGTGTTAAAGGTAATTCCTTTTTCATATTTTAAATATTTTTTTATCACAATCTTGTTCTTTGTTTGTTACTAGAAAGGTAGGTAATTCGTTGAGAAAGACTTTGAATTGGACTTGAGTGCTAGCTCATCATTGAAAAAATTGAGATACTATTTTATTAGATTATCCTTTGTAAGCCATATCATTTTCTTTTTTTTTTTTAATAATTTCCAATGTCTATTCAAGGATTTATTTTATGATATGTTTGTAAATTAGCTAATATTACAAGGAATCCAATGGGTCACAATAAATATGACATTGTTTCTGATAGAACAAAAATAGTAACAAATGTCTCTTCGCCCATGTTAATTTTTACATTTCTTTTTGCATTATATATCAATTTAATTTTTGTATACTTTTGTAATATTTGGAGTTCTATTGCCGGTGCTAAGCATGGGTGTGTTTTGCTAATATTTCAATAAGGTGGAATTTGGAGATTACAAGCACCAAAAGCGATACTTCATAAGCAAAATTTTATGACATTCTACTAATCAAAAAGAAAATTGCAAATGCTTTGTTATCAGAAATTCCCAACACATGGTTTTAGGCATGCAGAGGAGGCCAATAAGGACTCCTACAAGACATTTTGGAAATACCACAGGAATTACAAAAAAGTGTTAAAAACAAAAAATCCTTTGCATGTTCTATTTTTTTCCCTATTTGGACAAACAAGATTTTAGCATGTTCATGAATGCCACATCACAATACAAAACCGAGAGAGAAGATGGAGAAGAAGCACATGACCGCAGATGCTTTGGATCTACTACTGTAATTACATACATACATACAACAAGAAATCAATTTTACTTTGAGACTTATCTCGACGTCGTACTTGATCACCAGGCCTGCTAGGGTATCCATCTTCGAGACCTGGTGCTCGATATAATTCACGCCTGGCACCATCGCCCTGAGATTTGACGCAGATTTGCGTGAATGATCGGATCGATTGCGGAAATCGGTAGTTTCAACAGAAAAAGTGGAAATCTGGAGAGATCTCTTCGTAGAATCGCTAGATTGGGGAACTTTTAATCACGATACCTCGATTGAGAAATGGATTTCACTTCCACTTCGTTTATGATAGGTGAATGAGGTACGGATCGCCATCGATCATTTCAGGAAAGATTGAAATCTAAAAGATCTTTTTCTGGCAGAAGAGGGGAGAGAGTATATCTAAAAAGTCGGACGCCACGCGTTAGAGAGTACGGATGGAAAGTAAAAGATTCGGTCCTTCATTAAGAGAAATCTTAAGTCAAATGGAGAGATTCGAAGGGGGCCAACGTGGCATCCCAGAAAAATGAAAAAAAAAAAAAAAGATATGGCATCCTCTTGCTTATACTACTAACAAAGAATTAAAATAGAAATTTTATTTTTATTTTAAAAAACAACAAAGGCCCGTGCTAAGCCCAAGCCTAAAATAAAAATAATAATAATAAATATTGTTTATATCAAAGTCCATTGCAGTTTTTCTCTTTCTAATAACTTTTTGATATTTAGAGATGTTAGTGTCTGTCTTTTGCTACTTTATTGATGAAGAAATAAAATAGTTGGACCTGTGATACTTGTTTCGAAAAAAAATAATAGGATCTACATTTATTTAGCTATAGTCCTAAAAATAAAGATTATTATTGTTATTTAGTGGCCTTTTCTATTGAAGAGTAAATTAAAAGACCCTATTGATGCTCCAGTGGGCTTTTTTGGTAGTTTTATCAAATTATATAAGAGAGGATAAAGGAAACGAAGAAAAAAAAATAGATTTTGTTAACTAAAAAAGCACGATGAAATTATATATATTATATGTATATATAACTTATATGGGCTCTCCTTCCCATGACTTTCTCTTTGTGTGAGCTCTTTTGGGTCCACAGCCTCCTAGGGTAGGGTATAAAAATGATCATATAAATGGGCAGAGATGAAAAAAAAATAATAAAATTAGATATCTTTTATTTCATCTTGATATAAAAACTATAATAAATCACCTATGAAAGCTTTGTAAATAGAAAAAATGTATGGGTTGAAATCACCAATAAAAAAGAAAGAAAATTAGATGGAAGCAAAAGGTTAAAAACTATAGCATTTAAAGATGAAAAAAGAAAAGAAAAAGGAAAAAGGAAAAGAAAAAAAAAACTATATTCTGTTGGAGCTCAATCTATTAGGGACATAATGTGGGGCATTAGTATAAATTGAATTGATGTGGGTGAGATTTTAGGAGTATTTTGAATTTTAAATAAAAAACTGTGGGTGCATTAATATTGTCAATTACTTGTAGAGAAGGGAAATAAATTGAAGTAGAGATTTTAGTGATTTCTACTATGTGCCATTGTGTAGAAGTTGACATGACACTCCAAAAAAAAAAATCAACAAATGATTCTAAACTGGGGGCCAAAATTGAAATTTTAAGAATTACAATTATAATAAATAAAAAATAAAGATACTATAAAGGGAAATGAAAGGAATTAAATTAGTATGGATTATGAGTTGAGGAACGGATGAGATTTAGGAATTGTTTTAAAAAAATAGATAGAGAGAGAGATTTTAGGGATGAGGAAGAGAGATTTTAGGGGATGAGAAAGAGGTTTTGAAATTGTGGAGGAGAGATTTTAGGGTGGCTTCAATTAATGAAGGAGAGATTTTAGGGAAGCCACGCCACATGTAATTTCAGTGGAGATTGGAAGACACAAAGGAAAACATTGAAGCATGAGGTGCGGAGATTGGAAGAAATTATTTTGTACCTCAATTGATCCTTATGGCAAGTGGGCCCAGGGTGTGTAGAGAAAGGGAAGCAGCTGAAGTAAGCATGTCATCACTTTCTCCTCTTTCATTAGATGCATGGCTCTAAGTCAGCCATACAGATGTCCCTTATTGGATGAACAATTGCATGCATGTGGCCCACCTGAGATGTGTAGAGATTTTGAAAGCATGCAGTTGAAAGAAGCATGTCAATTTGTTCTCTTCTAGGTTATAGATATCTAGCTTTAATCAATACGTACACCATTTAGCAACCCACTGTTATATTTAAAAATTTTATTTTGAACTGCTTTTTATTAAGTTAAAGTAACCCAAACCGAATCTGTTTTTTAAAGTTGGCGTTGGATCTTGATACAACACATAGGTTTAGTATTGGATCCTCATTACAATCTAAAATTAAGTCTATAAATAGAAATCTTAGTCCAAATCTAGCATGATTCTACTTCTACTTCTACCCAAGATATGCTTGTAGAACCAGATTCTCCTTGAAAGAAGGGTTAGGATGGTTGACCAATATTATCAGTGGACTCACATATGAAAATCTAAACCATTTAAAAATAGCACCGTCCCTTGGAGTCTACATTAAACTTTCTTTATATGGTTCAATCAAAGGGATAATGTTTAGATCAATTAGATTAAAAAAATTGGTTGGTTGACATGTGGTGGGTGAGGTGCTACCAGTGGAATAAAAGGTTCTTCCACTTTGAAGGAAACAAAAAAATCAATAGACACTGAGAATGGAAAGGGGGAGAGGGAAAGATTACCTTAGCAGATTTGCTCCGAGTCAATGCTACGCCTCCCGTTTACAGAGTCCGAGATCACAACAGATCTGCTGTAAGCAAGCGTTCTTCTTCCGCTTCGAATCTGGTTTGAGAGTTCGTAGCAGAAACCCCAGAACCAAAGAAGGCCAACAACTAAGAAGTAGCCCTAGCGAAATAGAACTGAGCGAGTTTAGATGCTAATGTGCCGTGGGAGTCGAGGCCGAGAGGAGCGCCAGTGTTGACGATGGTCTTGAGGCAGAGTTCATAGATCTGATCTTCGTCAGTTCCGGGGCCACAAGAACGCCATGGCTGATGATGGTCTTGAGGTAGTCGGTTCCCCTATCTTCTTCTTCTTCTTGAGATCTGATTTGAGCCGAGTCAAGTTGAAATGCCGGTGTGATCTAAGGGCGTTTGAAAGATTCGTACGACGATCTTGAGGTAGTCGGCTGATGACGGTCTTAAGGCAGTTGGTTCCCTTGTTCTTCTTCTTCTTTGAGCGATGATCTGAGCGATCTTCGTTGGTTCCGCAGATACGTGTGATAAAAATGGAGTTCGTTCTGCAGATCCGTGTGATAAAAATAGAGTTTGAAAAAGATGGCGTTTGAAAGATTCGTAGGAAGATTTAGAGGATATGTGATAAAAATAGAGTTCTAAAAATATGGAAAGTTGCTTTCAACCGAGAGACTTGACATGCCTACGTGGCGCTCTAGGAAAAAAGAAAAATAGGGGGTGCTTATGTGGCTCAAATGCCCGTGCTAGCCCGAGCTCAAAAGTTACAATATATTAAATTTTTATACATATTATTGAGAAGGATAATATAAAATCTAAGTCTCCTTACAATAACCGACTTGCACTTTGGAATGAGATGAAGTCTTCTTATATTCCAATATCTCATAATATATCTATGCAACAAATACTGGAGCAATTCCAAGCAAATAAGAAACTTAAAAACCAAAAAAGAAACCTGAAACAAAAACAAACAAAAAAAACATCAAAACAGATTCAAAGCCTCTTCTAACTTGAAATTCACACCAAATTGAAAACCAAGCCGAGCTACAATCACAACCATTCATCCAAATCTTCCAAGAAAGCCCAAAACCCAAGTCTAGTCAAATCCAAAGAAGGTGAAAAGGCACCAAACTTAACCTGGCATGACTGGTCCTGAGGCCACCATTTATTCTCTAAAATCAAAGAAAAAAAGAATAAACAAATGGAAAAGGAACTCATACACAACGAAAAAAAGATCACATGAAAGAAGAGGTAGCATTCCTAAAGCCCTAGGCGTCAAGGTAAGAACACGCCTCTTACCACTGGGCAAGAGGTCGTTCTTAATAGAGAGCTGGATGCCTCTTATTATTAAGAGAGTATATGTTAATGTATAAAAGTAAAAAATCAAGATACTTTTTTGTAAATATTAAGAAAGACATAAATGGTTATACATAAAGTTTCCAATTTAAAGCATTCAAGAAAGGCTAGCCATTATGGCCCACTCCGTAAGCTAATATGTAATTTTCTTTAGTAAATTCATTGTCAGCTTTTTTTGAGTTATAAAAATCATATGTAACTTCTTCTCTCTCTCTCTCTCTCTCTCTCTCTCTCTCTCTCTTTCTCTCTATTCTTAATATGAAAAAGACTTTTGAGGTAACCTTACCTTCATAAACCCAAGTTGATTTCCCTGCATATCAGTTGATGCTTGTTACAATTATTACTCTATTATTTACTAATGTGGCTTCTAGCCTAGTCATTTCTGTAGTTCTCAATCTCTCCTTCGCTCTTGTAAAATGGGTCAAGCGTGCTCTAGCTCCATTTATTGGGCACTTTTCTTGCACTTCGTCTATAAAAAACTCAAACTTTCTTCGATAATTAGTTATCTAATCGCTATACTTCACTTTGCCAACAAAGTGGGAGAGAAAAAGAGAGAGTAGAAATAAAAAGATAAATCAAAAATAGAAAGATTAATATCTTTCTTTTATTTTTCTACTCTTTTGTATTTAGCATGTATACACATCTAGCTCCTAAACTGAAAATATAAAGATTAATAGAATTCAATTTTTTTCTTATTAATGTTTCAATCAATCTTATATTTAAATATATTCGCATTTTTTGAGCCCGGATCTAAACCGGGCCTTACTATTCTTATATAATATCCTTCCTACCTCTTTCCATATGTCTCTACTCTCACATATCTTCCATTTCTTTATTAACAACACAACTGTACTCAGCATCTTAAACTCCCTCCCTTCCCTTATAAAAATCCTTCTCTAACACCCACATTAAAACAAACCAAAACCACCCTTCTTTGTCCTCTCTGTTTGTCAACCATGGCTTCACCATCTACCTCAATCTCACCACGCAAACTCTGCTCTGAACTCTAGTGCCTCTCTTATCAAAGATGAATTCACAACCCCATCAGTTCTCTCTGTTCTTTCTTCCCTCATTGAAAGAATCATTGCTCGACATGAGCGAATTGATCGAAAATGCCAACGGGGCATCACCCAAGATTGGCCAAGTTCATGTTTTCGATTGCCTTCATACTCCAAAAATCACAATTCAGTCATTTCAGGAGAGAATTTGCCGCTATGCGCATGTTGCACCGCCTGTTTATGTTGTGGCCTACATTTTCATTGATCGGCTGTGCCAGATCAACTCTGATTTCCGGATTTCAACTTTCAATGTTCATAGGCTCCTCATCACCTCAATTATGGTGGCTTCTAAGTTTGTGGAGGACATGTGAGTTGATAATTCAGACATTGTTTCTAATGGTGCCACATTTAGTCATGGGGCAGTTGTAGCAACTAACGGATATGTTCTAAATTCTTTTTGTATTTTTATACAGGAATTATCAGAATTCGTATTTTGCGAAGCTGGGAGGGTGGAGATGAACGGATTGGAGGTGGATTTTCTGTTCTTGATGGGTTTTAAGTTGCACGTGAATGTGAGTGTGTTTGAGAGCTACTGTTACCAAATGGAGAGAGAGGTGAAGGGAGGATATCAAATAGAGAGGACTTTAAGATTAATGTGTGGAGGAGAAATCAGACCCTAGCTTCACTGCTTCCATGCCTTAACCAGAGAAACCCCAAACCATCATTGGTGCCAGGGTTCAATTTGGATTCCCCCAAATCCGAAAACCCCACAACCAGTCAAGCGCGCGAAACACCGAAAAACCCCAATCACATAAAACCTAAAATCATGGACACAGGAAATTCCCAAAAGGTGAAAGAGAGGAAAGGTTCAAAAAACCTGACATTCCACCAATACCTGACGACGGTCTTGAGGCAGAGATCGGAGATCTGATCTTCGTCGGTTCCGGGAGCAGAGGCCGCGAGGAACGCCGATGCTGACGACGACTTGAGACAGAGTTCGCACATCTGATCTTCGTGGGTTCCGGGAGTTCGTGACTTCCGGGAGTCGAGGCCACGAGGAACGCCGGTGCTGACGGTGGTCTTGAGGCAGTCGGTTCCTTCAGATCTGATTTGAGCGAGCGATCGCTGCTTCTTCTTCTTGAGATCTGATGGTTCTTCTTCTTCTTCAGATCGCAGATTCGTGGCCGAGTCGAGTCGAAACGCCGGTGCGATCTTCGTGGGTTCTGGGAGTCGAGGCCGCGAGGAACGCCGGTGCTGACGACGGTCTTGATCGGTTTCCCCCGTTCTTCTTCTTCTCAGCTGCTCCTTCCGTGGGAAGATTGAGAAAAGATGGCGTTCTTCTTCGTCTTCATGTGATAAAAAGATTTGATCAGATCGCAGTTCGCAGAGCAGATCGGGTTAAAAAAGATTTGATGCGTTGAAAATACGGAAAATCGGGTTAAAAAAGATTTGATGCGTTAAAAACTACGGAAAGTGGGGTGGATAAATATTACAGAGCTGTGGAAGATTGGATACGTTAAACATATAGAAAGATGGGAGAAATAGAAATTTTATATGGCGCTCTAAAAAAAAAAAGAAAACTAAGGGGTGCCAAAAACTTTTAAGAGATTGGGTCCTGAGGCGAATGGTCATATGGGCCGCTAGCTGAGGAGATGCAGGAGTGGCATCTCGATGAATTTTAGTATAATGAAATGATATGCTGATATGGACTTAATGCAAGGATGTGGTTCAAAAATATATCGTAATATGAGTTCTATTCATTGATTTATTTAATTGATTTAAATCATTTAGGGTCTATATTCACTTATGCTGTTGATATCACTATGTTAATTGTGTACATATGTTAGAGTAGAAGATTCATTCACCAGTTTATACGATGTAGTTTATCCCCTTTAGGTAACAAAGTTGCGGTGGGATCGGAAACTGGTGAAGATCAACCCGTAGTGTTTGGCATGTGTGGTTAAGGAAAGCGATACTTCCATATTCATTAGTTTAGGGAAATTTTAGCCTTGACATTTAATTATTATTCGATTGTTTTTATTTTGGAATTTTAGACATTGATAACCTCATTGGTTGATTTATATGAAAGGATTTATTTTGATAAATGATACTTATGCCTCATATGCTTATTTGATTTATGTGTATAAATTGTATGCCAACGAGTCATAACTCAGATTCCGACAGGGCCTCGGCATTTGGGGCGTGACAACAATCTCTAAATATACCATACAAATTTGACCTCAATGAAATTGTCATTGTCGAAGATTGTGAAGAAATTGAGGGAGCAATGGAAGACATAATTCTGCGAAGCACAACGTCATTCAAAGAAAAAACATGTGTCCGGCATGAATTTGAATCTACCAATGCAGCACTAGAGTTTTATAATCCCCTTGCTATGATTAGAGGATTTAGTGTACAAAAAGGACAAGTATATATGTAAATCCAAATGAGATGAAATGATTCAAAGGGTTACTTATGTATGTTGGAAAGAAGCCTTTCATCGACAAAAATGTAATGAAATAGATGATAGAAAAAGAAAGAATGGGCATTGACTAGAACTAGATATAAGGCATTGATTGAAGATATAGTTTGACGATAATATTGGCCAAACTTTTTTGACTTTATGACACATCATGAAAATTGACAAACAAGATTGACTAGACTTTGTTATTTTGTTTTACTCTTTTTATTGCAATTAAACTCTAAATGATCCTTACGCGCTTTAGAATATAACTAGTAACCAAGGCCCGTGCTAAGCCCGGGCCAAAAATAAATTATGGTAAAAATTGAAATTTGCTCAAAAAAACATATTAAAAAACCTATAGAAATGCAAGTAACATTTCTGACCAATAGTTTAATTTTAGTTTATTCTTAAAATTAAAAAATCGATTAAGAGTTTACCGAAAATAGTTCTACATATGAAAGAATCATAAAAATCACATCCAAAGCATTAAATAGCAATTATTTGGAGAAAATATATTTATTGCAAAATAGAAAATTGATTATTATATCCATAAATTGATCCTATCTCCACCTTGAATACAGCTATAAACTTAATCAATAACTTTAAATATTTACCTAAAGAGGCCCACCACTAATGCCCATGCTGAGCCCGGGCCAAGAAAATCAAATACATGTTAAAGGTTTTAATATTGTTCAGCATAAATAATGATATGCATAAGAATAATGACATAAGGACATCTTTATTTACACAAAATTGTCTGTGTAAAAATATAAAATTGTAAATCATACCTTATTTGAGAAATACTTGAATAGTAATGGCTGATTTCTTTTCTTTTAATTTAATAGTATCATGCAATAATCATCAACACTTGATAATAATCAAATAAATGAATAAATTAACGTTCTAATCCCAATGCACTGACCACTAGCAATACATTAAAATACTTAATAAAAAAACATTAAATTGTATGTGTAAAAATATAAAATTGTAAATCATACCTGATTTGAGAAATACTTGAATAGTAATAACTGATTTCTTTTCTTTCAATTTAATAGTATCATGCAATAATCATCAACACCTGATAATAATCAAATAAATGAATAAATTAGCGTTCTAATCCCAATAGACTGACCACCAACAATGCATTAAAACACTTAATAAAAAACATTGAAATCAAATGTTTTTTTAAAATTCATTTTTGAATACTTTAAATTTAATGAGAATACAATGTACAATGGTCCACTTTAATAATAAACAATTTATCAATGGAGTCGACATCGATAATAGTAGCTACATGAGAATCTTCTTGATTTTAAATTCTATCAATAGAAACATATTTTTGGAATGATGAATAGAGTGATTGGATATTAAGAGGGAAAATCAAATGGAAATTTTAGAAGATAAAAAGAGAGATTTTAGGAGATCTAAGTTTAAAAAATATTAATTACCTAAAAGATAAGAGGGAGGGAGAGAAATTATACGAGGAGAGATTGTAGCATTTTAGGATGCTGATGTGGTGCTCTATAAAAAAAAATAAGAGGTGTTGATGTGGCACCCTCCAGAGGCCTCCATTCTTAGAGCTTTAAATTCTTAGAGCTTTAATATATATAATATGTTAAAACTTCATCTTGCCATTTTTTAGGAGGTATCTCCGTTTTTAAAGATTTTATGATCGTACATTCAGGTGTTCCTTTTGTGTAATTATTGAATGTGGATCATTATTTCCTTTTTTGAGGCCATCTAAGTGTGTTGGCTACCAGTTGGAAGATTCATTTTTCTTTATCCTCTGTAAAGCCCATGCCCAATAGTAATCAACTAGTAGACTATCTAAACGTTGGCCATACTTGCACAGATTGGAGTGGGATCCACATTTTTATTGATGGGACCCACATATTTGATGAATTTGATTAAGATTTCAAAGGTGTTGGGAGATTCAGATTTTTATGAAGATTTCAGGTGATGTTAATGAATTTGCAGGCTTGAAAAATTATTTAAAAATGTCGACATGCCCAGGTTTATCGATATTTCATTTTTTTATAACAATAAATTTTATTTCTTTAATCATGAATTATGAGATTATGCCAAACCTTTTTGTCTCCAAGATAAAAAAACTGGACCCAGAGATTGGCTTAATTTTTGGAAATAACAAGGAGGATATTCATGTTGCTGACGAGAACAAGACCACTTATAAATAACTTGATAGGATAAAAGAAACAGAGCAATTTTATGCTGAGTATGTGCTCCTCTTTATCTGTTGTTTTGCTGATTAACACATCGAATCACTGCAAAATTGCAGAACATTAGCCAGAGAGTGCACGCCTCGATCAATTTCATCCTATTTTCAGGGTGATTATCACAGATTCCAACATGCATAGCGTAACATAAACCCCATCCTTTGTGTACTAATTTCTCCTGCGAGTTAGGCTTGTGCCAAGGAAAAGTCGACCCGACTTGTGATGAGTGGTTTGTGTGAGTCTTGTAGTTACTCCTTTGACTGAGACCTTAGCCACGAGTGGGGCTTGTCTCACTCATCTGGAGACGGAAGCCAATATAATGATCCGAAACTGAAGTGGGTTGACGACCGGGAAGGTTGCAATCATCTCTTTTTCAAACGAGTATGTTGATCAGAGGACGAGCACCTGCATCACCAGCCGCACAGACCATTGCAGCGCTGTTTAGTCCATGACAAACATTGTGCGACCTGGTACAAGGAGGCCCCTCAAAAATGCCACTCAGTCAACACAAAAGTCCAGTCTGCCTGTCTCAATGCCAAACACACACATGGAATGGACCCCCCGCAGGTTACACACATGCAAGTTGAAGACATTCCCACGGCTGCAGCATCTCTGGTTTGGAACTCTCCACGAGAACAGAATGAGGTGCCACTCGCTGGCAGACAAATGCAGAGAAGCCCAAGTGATGCGGTGGAATCTACTGGGTTGGTGGAAGAGGGAAGAAGGAAGAAGAAAGATTAAAAATGGTTGCAAATTTAAAAGTGAAGGGTATTTTGGAGTTTTTGAAAAAATAAGGGTAAAAATTCGCCAGAAAATGTCCAATCCAACTATTTGTCCTAGTCTAAAATAAATGTAGAAAACTTAAGTCCTGATTTGAAATGTAATTTTTTTATTGTCCTGATTTGAAATGTGATAAAAAATTAGGCCCTATTTTGAAAATTTCCTAATGTTAACTTTGTTAATAAAAATTCAAGATGGGAGGAATAAACTGTAACAACATACTGGCAACAAAAATACAAGCCCAAATATGAGTGCTGCATTCATAGGTGTAACTATAGAAAAAGATGTTGGCCAAAGGTCCAAGTGTACAAATAAAATCAAAGGATACTATAACATATTATTATGATTTGATAACTTAAGGATGTGGCACTGATAGTACAAATATTAACAATTTGAACACGAATTCAAGCAAATATATATATATAATATTATTGATAGCCGCACAAGAAATCTTTATGCAAGAAATGTCTGCCTACATGGAAAATCCATTTTTTAATTTAAAGTTATTAATGAAAAATCAATATATGATGAATAAATCGTTACAACATATCAACAACAAACATAGAAACTCAGAACAAAGAAAACAACATAAGAAGACACTGTGTAACCAAGCAGTCCCTGTTTCTCTTCTTCTTGTCCACAATTTGATGTTGAACCTCTACCTAAGATCTATGACACAAAGATTTTTAATTCCATGCTCACAAAGTTCACATCAATATTGTGTATCAAACATAAGAAGAAACTGTGTAACCAAGCAGTCCCTGTTTCCTTGGTCATTAAAACTATCGCTGTGCGGTTTAATATACTATTATTATGTGAAGAATCTTCCAATCCATGACCTTAGTGTTGAACAATTCGAAACCACATGTATTCTTCAATCAACATTTTAACAATTTACTTTCAAACATGTTATACACTGTGAAGAGAGTAGTACCATTTTTTCAATCCATGACATTTTCATATACCCTTCAACAGTTCAACCAGTCTAAAGAGTTCATTTCAAAACATGATTAACCAAACTGGGGTGATTTGGAAGAGGTGGCCACCACCTACCCATGTAGAACACATGATTTACCCACAGTTGCAAATGGCCTGAATGTCATACAATTTTAAAAATGTACTACAACATCAGAGATGGAAATGAGAACAGAGCTAAGCTATGTTAAAAAAAAAACCATGCAAGTGAGAGGGAATGGAGCTTCAACAGAAGACAACATATATGAGACCCAGTTTTCTGCAAAACCTAATTCCAAACCTATAATCAATTTCTGCAATATCACCATAAGAAAATCAACTCAATAGTTCAAACAAGTCCAACCCCAAAACAGCTAATTTCATGTATCATTCTAAAGTTTTAGCACATGAGGATAAATCTTCACTGCTGGGGGGGTGGGGGTGTGTTTTACTGAAGAAGGGATTATGGCTTCAGGTTTCAGTATGGGCCACGCACAGGCTACAGAATGTCTAGAACTACATGACTATGCCAGCTGGATTCCAGATTTGGTTAGACCTCAATGAAATTCACTATATGTCAAGAGAATAAAAATAGAAAGGCACAGATCTGAAGGGCTTTTCCGATTTTGCAAGAGGCTTAAATGGGCGTATCATGGACTGTTGATGGTTCAATAATCACCCACATAGCACGATAATGGACATCAATTTTGGCCAGTCAAAATAAAGTTTAGAACAATGATGCAGGCCATCATCATAATGGGCCCCGATTGAAAGTCTACGCCCGCAGGCCCAAAACATAGTAGAATTGTAGTAGGATTATATTAATAGTAATTGCTTGATATTTGGCAAGTCCAGTTGGATTTGATTCCAGTTGGATTTGATTTAGGATTTCTTATCTGTTTAGAATTAGGTATTTCCTTTCTTAGAGAATTTTATAGTTATAAATAAGGTTGTAATCTCTTCAAGAGATATAGATTTTGATTTTAAATAAAGTTTTGGGCATTGGTTCTTAGTTGAGAGAGTTATTTGTCTTTGGTGAGACACCTAGACAATTTATCCTTAAGCCTTTTGGCTTGGAGATTAGCCCGTTGGCTAATCTTCTTCCCCTGCGCTGCTTCAATCAATTTGCTCCAAATTCCAATTTTGCAAGCCTTACCTCATCCAATCTGGGTGAACCATTTTCCCAAATTGATGATAGTAAATTTGATTAACAAGGTAGCTATGCAACTGAGAGAAGCAACAGAATCAGTGTAACACACACACACAGGAAGGGAATAGCGATGGAAAAGGGGAAAGACTACATCACAGAACCAAGGAATATAGAATTCTGAAAACCCCTTGCTCCTACAGAATCGACCATGTCATACCATGTCAGTTGTCCCTGCACCCCTGGTGGGTTAAACAAAGTGACTCTTACCTTATTGTATGTAGGCCAACTCTTATTACACACCAGTGCAACCTAATCAACACAAATTGACATTGTTTGTAGTTATAATAACCAAGTGCTATCCAAATTTCAAGTGCAGATTAGAAGTCTTATGGGGACAAAATTGGAGTGACTATATTATATAGTGCAGGCATTTAACACTGGTGATCTGGTTCGTTGCCAAGAACTATGCCTTGTCCACAACCTGCATTAGCGGAAAATGAGAGTTCCTGCTTTTTCACCAGCAGAAATCCCAATCCCAACCCGTTAAAACTCTCGTTCAAACAAAACCACAAAGAAAGCGGTATGGGAGCTGCGGCCGAAATGACCTGAAAAGAGAGATGAAATTGAAATATTGAATACATACGTTTCCACAGCAAAACAGTCACCAAAAGAATTAGAGAATTCAAAAGACAGATTTTCTAAACGAACAAATGACCAAATCATTTTGAGAATTTATGCTTGCTTAATCTTTAAGCCTTCTAAAATTCAGAAATTAACAAAAAAAATTAAAATGAACCTATAAATTCAGAATTCAACGAGAGAGAGAGAGAGAGAGAGAGAGAATTACCAGAATCGAGCCTTATGGAAGGGTGTTCTTGAATCTGCCATTCATTTGGCAAACATGCACTGGATGATGAATCTAAGTGGGCCAAAATTGTAGAGAAATAAGCAGATGAGCAGCTTAAAACAAGCAGCACACATTCTCCCTTTTAGTTTACTAATGAAGCCCTGCACATGCACGGCACGTGCAATGTCCAAATAATTATATGTAGGTTCCAACTACATGTAAGCACATATATATGCTATGAAAAGTAAAATATATATGCTAATGAAAGATTAAAATTAAGTAATCTTACCCATCACTACTTTGCGACCAACTACAAGTAAACACAGATAAACTATAAAAAAATAAAATCTTCGTGCCAATGGCAGATTAAAATTAATTAATATTACCCTATGAGAAATCCAAACAAAAATGACTACTTTGCGACATATAGATCATAATTCATATCATTAACTAATCCTTGTTTTCGATTCGCAATTCAATTCGATTCGACCCCTTGAATGATTCACGATACGATTTGCGATTTGACTATGTTACAAACCTGAGTATAAATAAGAAAATATGAAGGAGGAAAAAAAAAGATGGGAAAAAATTATGAGAAGTGTATGATATTTTAATGAAATAAGTGCCCATAACAGCATCCACAGGCCTTGGTTCACATCATGATACAGTGAATAAAATGAAATAGCAAAAAGTTCAGAGGGAGCAACTACATGTATATATATCCACAGCTTGAAAATAGAAACACAACCACAGAAGTGGATATATAGATGTTGGCATGTCTGAAGTTGAATGTTGTCAGGCTTAACATCATGGTTTATGGATCGATCACCACCTTTCATTTAACACTCTAGATGGGATCCATTCCACGATAATGCTTATATCTTCTAGAAAATTAAGAAAAAAAAATGCAGAATGTGAATCAGAACAAGAGTGCAATTTGCATTATTACTACCACCTTTGTTATCCGTTGGGAAGCAACCATAGGAGGTATTTGAACTGCTGACATATATTGAGCACCATCTGATGCGGAGATTAGATACACCTAGTAGAAAGAATTCAAGAAACACCAATTACTAACAGATTTATGAAGCAGTGCAATTCCAGATTGTCTAACCCGTCGTCCCCAAAGAAAATGTATTACAGCCAAAAAGATTTACCAACGCAACCCAACTCGAGATAGTGTGGTCTACCAAGACCAAGTTGGCATAAAATCTAAAAAAAAAAAAAAAAGTCTAATCAAGCAGAGCCATATCTTGCTTACAAAATAATACATCCAAATTGTGTAAAAGTAGAGAAAATACAGAAATTCTGTTTATAACTATTGCCCTTTGTGGATACCTCTTGTCGTAGAAGAAGTCTAAGTTCCCTCTAAATTCTAAACCTATAATTTGGAGAATTTTGAAGAAAAAAAATGTTATTGTAATTGTCCAAGTTTTAGAATTCCACTAATTATAGATATAGAATTCTAATAATTAAAAAGGAGAACTAAGCTTCCTAAATGGCTGCCTTTATGTAGAATTCTTGAAAAAAACAATTCATCCAAATTTCCTAGTAGGCTCCTAAAAATCCAAATTTGAATCATCCTATAATTTATTTTAGCCACTTTATAGTATCCGGGCTTGGAGAATTTAAGGAAACAATGAATAGCAAGTATTCAAAATTCTAAAACATGGTGCATTCCAAATTCATAATAAGCCCATTAGAATGTGCAATGACACATTCAAACTATTGAATTTAGAGGCTTAAAAAGTGCACAAACGCTTCACAAAACCTTGCCAGAGCTAAAACTCAGTATTGAAAACTGTTTTATAAGGAAAAGGAGAACTCGTAAATCTAACTACAATGAAGCATGTACATTTACAAAAACTTATCTCGCACAGTAGCTCCAATTGACAACCCCCAACTCCAAAGTCTCTTATTGTCCTCTCCAAGATCACTTGCTCCCGCAAAAAAATGAATAGATCACCATAAGCGAATGCATGTACAGGAATATCAAGTGTAAAGCAATTGGACTCATCAATTAAAAAAAAAGTACATACTTCTAGCATTGTATTTTTTTTCATAGATAATTTTTCACAATCTGCCTTGAGTTCCATAGACATCTAAGTAAAGCTTTTTTTCATGGGTTTGATAGTAACAAAATCAAAACATATCGGCAAACTTATCATAAAGTAGCACCCAAGCAAAGATTTATATCCTGAGTCTGTTCTTCAACTCATGGATACGAGGGGACTAACAGTTTCGCATGTCAATAGCCACCTTCAGGTTTATATTTATTTTTTTATTTTCTAATTATGAAATATTTTATGAGGTTGAATATTTTGTATTTGTAATGCCTCACTAGGTTTGACATTTATGATTCCTACAGATATTCTGAAATATAAAGAATGACAATAAAAGACAAAGAATTCTATTCCCTTTCTTGATTTTAGGTAAAAACCAATACCGGGCCAAAAAAGCCAAAATACCTAATGATATAACAAATAAAGCATATATAAAAAATATAGATATATTATTTAACATTTTGAAATTCACTATGTCAAATTCTATTAAAAAAAAAGGTGCAATGAATTCACATAAATTACAAATCAATCATGTAAGTTTCTTAGTTGAAGTTGTTGATGTATAACAGTATAAATCTTAAACCAATAACAAATCTCTATATCCTATATTAATTTGGAATACTAATGAAATAATATAAAATGAAGCGATATATGAACTCAAGATAAATCTTAAATCTTATATAAAAGATATAAGTATTTGAAACAAATGATCAATACGAAAGCAAAATACTTAAGCCATGAATGTAGCTGGTAATGAGAGATAGAAAACAGAATGCCAAACGAATAGAGCCCACAAAAATGGCATGCACAAGTGTAGGTAGCTATAGGAACTAAACTTCTGACATGGGTTTATTAAAAAAATGTCAAAAGTCTATCAATGATTAAATCATGTTGGATTAGGTGCGATCATCTCCCTCAATAACTCAACCACCTAATATGAAGAAAAAACTATATGCCTTTCCTTATATAAGCTGAATGGGCAAGCTTTAAAAATTTTTGAGCTTTATGGTAATGTCAAAAGGAAGATTTGGATTTCAAGTGGTATTAAAGTAAAAAAGATTATTTGTAAGAGGGAATTTAGGAGTCGAATGTTTTTCTTTTTAAATTACTATATAAAAAGGAATAGAGTCCTATATCAAAAAAAAGGTAGGAAATAGAAATCTTCATAGCAGGATTTAAGTAGGAAACATGTAGATGGATTATTGAGTAGATATTTTGCACACATCACACTGTAGATCTCTCGGGTTGTAAATGATTCTGCTGCCATAGGGCTATAGGGGTCTCTTTACCAACTTAATTTTTAATGCAAGTGGTTAAGTATGTGATCTTACAGCATGACAGCAACTAAGGGATATCACACAACTAAGAGAAGATTGTGACATGTCCAACGCTTCCAGCTAAATCACAATAAATTCAATATCCAATTCTCCACTCCATTTGTGGAAGATTTGATAATATCTTACTTTTCTACTATTTTTAACTATTTTGGACTCGTGTTGGTGTGTTCTCTCTTGGATATGAATGATGCACTCCTTATCTTAAAAAATTTCGTTCTTAGCAAAATCCTTTGAGATAAATTTCTCGAAAATTAAGAGATTTTAGAGAGGTTGTATGGATAGAGTTTAGCTAATATGGATAAAATCCTTAGATTGCACAACGTGTTGCTCTCTTATGAAAGAGGGGTATTGTTATAATATATATATATATAATAATAATAATAGTTGGGTTTTTAGTTTCCACAACATAAATTAAAGTGGATTCAAGATTTCAATCCCATGCACCATATAAATTTTCAAACAATAGTGAAATGATGTGATTTGTAATGGTAATTAGAAATCAACAATCAAACTCTAATCATACAAAAATTTGGCAAGCCTCCAATTATGCAACAGATGCAGATCTTCAAACCCAAAAAAAAAAAAATCTCTGCCTTGATTCAAGGGATCCGGATTCATAGAGAAGGCAAGATCATCTAAAATAAAGCAAGTGGTCCCGGTTCTTGGATTGTTGGAAGTGGGCCCCATTTTCAAAATTTCACAATCTTGTATGTCTCGCATCACGTGCCCGTGGTTACGCTTGTCAGCTACTTCATATTTAGTATGTGATGATGGCCTCAACTCTCTTGCTAGATTATATATATTTAAAAAGAGTAGAGATTGATAAACTCCAACTACAGGATCCTCTGAACTTCAAAATGTAGAAGCCTAATACTCATACTTTTTACGAAGAGAGGAAAAGCAAAAGATCCATACCTGAATAGGAAATCTGATGGATGGTGCTTCTTCTCGATGGAAGCATCTCCATTTCCTCTTCTGCCCAAAAGTTCCAACTTCCTCTAATTCCTTTCTTCAATAGCCCAAAGAAACCCAGATTTCACCTTCACAAATGCAAACAACCGATTTCAATAGTTCTTCTCTCTCCTTCATTTCCTTTGACTCTACCAAACCCCTTGATTTTATCTTCTCTCCTTCAAAGGGGGAAAAGGAAAAGAAAATCATAGTCCATTCGTACAAGGAAACACATCTCCGAAACCCTAGAGAAAAGAAAGCCATTTTCAGCAGCCATTCGCCGTTAGGAACTGAGGAAGTATCTCGAATCGAAGTCAATACCGATTTGGGGTTAGGGTTTGAAAAGGAGTTGAAAGAAAGTGAAATAAGTGTTATAATATGCACCATCAAGACGTTGACGCCCACATTCAGACTATTGCCACCAAGAAATCATCAAAAAATCAGTGGGAATTGGTAGAGATAAAGAATGGTAAATATTTTATATAGGAAAGATATTTTAGATTTTAAGGAGAAGATTTCTAGAATATTTAGGATTTTCTTAAAAATAGGAGAAATTTAAAATTTTAAGGAGAGTTATTTTAGGGAGAAGATTTCTATTTATAATATTTAGGACTTTAATGAGAGTGTGCCATGTGTCGCTTTTTCACAAAGAGGAAGCGCCACGTGTCGTCGTCCCACAAAAGGGGGGATTGCTTTAATATATATAACTAGCGCTACACAACCTGCGCCCAACGCAGGCCTTATAATAAAATTATTGTATTGGTAAATAGGATTGTTAGCGCAAAAAGATTTACAGAGGAAGTAAGATGAGGAAAGGAGTAAGAGAAAGATATTCATTTAGATTGGTTACGTGGGCCTATAATGATATAATGCTTTGAACTAAGCTATAATGATAATAATAATAATTATTATTATTATTATGGTGCTCTCACTCTACCAAGGATACTCGATATTCTCTTTGGTTGGAAATTCTTTATGGCTGGAAAGATCTCGCTAATTCAAATTCAATAAGTAGATCTCTTCCTTTTTTTTAATTAAGTTTGCATGGGATCTATTAGGTAATACATTCCTAAGATTTCATGAGCACACTTACATATCTTTGTAAAAAAATTATTATTTTTTATTTATTCTTTTCTTTATATATATTTTTAATAAATTTAAAAGGATTTTACAAAAAAAGAAAATCCCTTAGGTGTTCGTTGCACGAAAAAGGATCTCATAGTTTTAATTACAGCACAAGAAAGGCCCTCCTACCCATTTTAACTTAGTGAGCAACGAAAACCTTTCCTGAGTAATTACTATTATGAAGTCCATTTTCATACAACGGACATCTAAGAGGGTTTTCCATAAAATATTCTAAATTTAATCTTTCTTTTAAACTTTTACATTCTTTTGTCTTACATTTCTAAACCTCAAATATTTTGTTGTTATTTTAAAATATCAATATAGCATTTTTATTTTGTTATGGCCTTAGTTGGGCCCATGCACAGGCCAAAAAGAAAAAATATATATTTCAAAATAAAAGAAATATCAGTGCATATTAAAGAAAATATAAACAAAAAAATAGAAATGTAAGTAAATAAAGATTTATAGAGGAAGTAAGATGAGGATAGGAGTAAGAGAAATATATAAATTTGGATTGGCTAGGTGGGCCCACAATGATACAATACTCTAAACCAAGATAAAATAATAATAATAATAATAATAATAATAATAATTACTATTATTATTATGTGCATTTCATGCATGGAGTAAGGTAGTTAATTTTATGAATCCTAGCTTGATGATGTCCTCCTATCATTCTTAAATCATTGGGCCCAACTTGCAAGGTTGAAATGCGAACTGTATTCGATGGGTACGACAAACAACCTGGCCCCATGGTGAGATTGGACACTGGGTTCAATTTTTACACGGTGACCTATAAGGATTTATAGTCTCTTTGCCAGATAAGAGATAGATTTGGTTATTTAAATCCATATGGAACAAAATTCCATTGCTTTATTTGCTACCTATGTATATATATATTTATATAACGTAATCATAGAGGATATACATATATAACTATATGAATTACAATAAAATCTTAAATTTTAAGTATTATAATGTCTTTATACTTTTAGGTTGTATATGATAAGTATATTAGTTGTAGATTATAATAAGGATTAAATGAGGAAATAAAATACCTACTAAATAAGAAAGTGAGATTTTTAGGAGATTAAATAGTAAAGAGAGATTTTAGGGAAGTGAAATGGAAGAGAATCTTAAAACTTTAATTGGAGTGTACCACGTGTCGCTCTCTCGTAAATAAGAAGCACCACGTGTCACCCTCGCGCCAAAAAAGCTAAAATACCTGATAATATAACAAATGAAGCAAATATAAAATATATAGATATATTATTTAACATTTTGAAATTCATTATGTCAAATACTATAAAAAAGAAAAAGGAAAAAAAACGGTATAATGAGCTAATGTAAATTACAAATCAATCATGGAAGTTTTTTAGTTGAAGTTGTTGATGTATAAAAGTATAAATCTTAAACCAATAATAAATCTCTATACCCTATATTGATTTGGTATACTAATGAAAGAATATAAAATGAAGCGATATATGAACTCAAGATAAATCTTAAATCTTAAATAAAATATATAAATATTTGAAACAAATGGTTAATAGGAAAGCAAAATACCAAAACCATAGTTGTAGCTAGTAATGAGAGGAAAAAAAAAAGAACATTGCAGTCATTATAATGATATTTAAATAATAATAACAATGATAATAATAATAATAATAATAATAATTATTATTATTATTATTATTATCTAATCGTAAGAGAAAATAAATAAAATTTAAGTAGGTTTTAAGAGTCTGAATGAGGTAAAAACCAAATGAAAAAAAATAAATTTAGTAAAACTTCCTCCTTAAATTTTCTATTACTAAACTATACAAAAAAAAAAAAAAGGTAAGAGAGACAAATCTAGTGGCAGAAACTTTGGCCACTTAATTTTGGTTGACTCTTCTCTCATTATATAGTAGTGTTGTTACTTATTCAACTAAGAAAGAATTAAAATAAAAATTTTAATATCTAATTACCTCAACTACACTACAGTAGCTAATGAAATGGAAGTGATCTCCAACTTATATGACACATGCTGATAAAAAAAATGTCCATTAAACTCACCCACATACTTGAATATTGCATTAATGATACATTTTGAATAAATGAAAAATAAGTAAAGAGAGGATTTTGATGAGAAAATCACTTGTTACACACTACCCCATTTAAGAGTAATCCTGGGCTAGGCCAACCCGACCTCGGCGGGGTTGGATATGTAATTAGAGCCTTTTTAATAATTGGACTGATAGAAAGCCTAAAACTCGACTGACCTGTGTAATGAATGCATATAATTTATTTTAATTAATACAAATAATTACTCAAATAGCCACATAATTGATTAAAAAACCCAATTTAGCTTGGCGTGCTCGAGCCTAATTCTTATAGCCAATGTTGGGCTTAACCCAGGCCTGGGTTAATACTTCTAATATATTATTTAACATTTTAAAATTCACTATGTCAAATTCTATAGACAAGAAAAAGGAAAAAAAAAGGTGCAATGAATTAACATAAATCACAAATCAATCATGTAAGTTTTTTAGTTGAAGTTGTTGATGTATAAAAGTATAAATCTTAAACTAATAACAAATCTCTATACTCTATATTGATTTAGGATACTAATGAAATAATATAAAATGAAGCTATATATGAACTTAAGATAAATCTTAAATCTTAAATAAAAGATAAAAGTATTTAAAACAAATGGTTAATAGGAAAGCAAAATACCTAAGCCATGATTGTAGCTAGCAATGAGAGGAAAAAAAAAGAACATTGTAGTTATTATAATGATATTTAAATAATAATAACAACAACAACAATAACAACAATAATAATAATAATTATTATTATATAATCGTTAGAGAAAATAAATAAACTTTAAGTAGGTTTTAAGAGTCTGAATGCGGTAAAAACCAAATGAAGAAATAAATTTAGCAAAACTTCTTCCTTAAATTTTCTATTACTAAATTATAAAAAAAAAAAAGGTAAGAGAGACAAATCTAGTGGCACAAACCCTGGCCACTTAATTTTGGTTGACTCTTCTCTCCTTATATAGTAGTGTTGTTGCTTATTCAACTAAGAAAGAATTAAAATAGAAATTTCAATATCTAATTACCTCAACTATGCTATGAAATGGAAATGATCCCCAACTTATATGACACATGCTGATAAAAAAATGGTCATCAAACTTACCCACATACTTGAACATTGCATTGATAATACATTGCTATTACATGAAAAATAAGTAAAGAGAGGATTTTGATGAGAAAAATCACTTGCTACACACCACCCCACTTAGGGGTGATCCTGGGCTAGGCCAACCCGACCTCGGCGGGCTTGGATATGTATTTAGAGCCCTTTTAATAATTGTACTGATCTTAAATTAAGTGATAGAAAGCCCAAAACTTGGCCCAACATGTGTAATGAATGCATATAATTTAATTTAATTAATATAAACGATTACTCAAATAGCCACCTAATTGATTAAAAAGCCCAATTTAGCTTGGCGGGCATGGGCCTGACTCTTACAGTCAATGTTGGGCTTAACTCAGGCCTGGGCTTGTAATTCTAAAGTTGGACTGGAATTGGATATGCATTAGCCTGCCCCAGCCCATCCCATGAACACCCCTACTACCCCACTTGTTCATGGATGCAATGCATACTACATTAGTGGGCTTGACCCTTCCTTACATATGTTGTAGAGGGATAAAAGAGAGAGAAATTAGGAAGGGAGAGATTTTATAGAAAACAAAGGAGAGATTTTAGGAAAATTGAGAGATTTTAGGGATTTGTTATAGATAGAGTTTAGCTAATATAGATGGAGTTCTTAAACTGCATCACGTGTCGTCCTCCCATAAAGAGGGCTGTGCCATGTGTCGCGCTCTCACAAAAACAATGCGCCACATGTCGTCCTCCCGCGAAAGGGGGGATTGCTTTAATATATAATAATAATTACCGCAACTATGCTATGGTAACTAATGAAATTGAAGTGATCTCTAACTAATATGACACACATTAATAAAAAAAAATGCCTATCAAACTCACCCACATGCTTAAACACTGCATTAATGATACATTTCCAACACATGAAAAATAAGTAAAGAGAGAATTTTGATGAGAAAAATCACTTGCTACACACCACCCCACTTTAGGGTAATCTTGGGTTGGGCCAGCCAGAGCCCGCCTTTTGCTGGTCTTAAATTAAGTTATAGAAAGCCCAAAAGCTAACTTGACTTGTGTAAGAAATGCATATAATTTAATTTAATTAGCACAAAAAATTATTTAAATGGCCATATAATTGATTAAAAAAATCTTAATTCAGCCTAGCGAGCAAGGGGCTAACTCTTATAGCTTGTGTTGGGTGTCATGCCCCGATCTCCGGAATTAGGGATTAAAGTGGGCACCCAAGGTGTGAATACATAAACCCATAGTAATCCGTGCCATGAAAGGATTATGCACGAACTCCTACAAGGGAGATTTCACAGGAGCGTGAGAGGTACACCCAAACACGTAGATTCAGAATTCAGCATAAAACGGGCACCTTTAAAATATCTCTGTAATGATCACAAGCAAGACATAAAAAAGCATATCTCACAACATACATATATATATGCCTAAGGCTTTTAATAAACATTTTCATATAAACAAAACCACAATTTAAACACGTTGGTACATAAAGTCCAATTATACATCACTAGGTAAAAGACTATAGTCACAAACTATTTCACAGCCAAAACACTAGACGCGCACTGTAGGACGACTAATAAAAGACATCGTCATCCTTTCATTCTTCTATACCCCGAGGTACTGTTGGGGCATCCTCCGAGGACGCGTCAACAACTGAGTTGGGGTTTGATTCCGTACCTGTAACACCAAGAGTAGCACTGTTAACACGACTGTTAAGCAAGTATAGAGGTATATAAAATTAGCGTAATGTATCAACTGAACTTAATAACGTATACTGATTAAAGAAGGCAATAACAGTCTACTAGGCATATTGTGCATGAGTAATAATGAACGATGAATCATAAACCAGATATCACATGCACTAACTGGCAACCACGAAGCTTTATTCTCACAAAAGGGAGCATACATATGGGTCGCTAGGGGATTAAGCTAACATCCCGAGGAGGGTCAACAACTCCTCCATAAACTACTGTAATAGTAACATAAGGATACCCAAAGGGCACAAGCTAAGTGGCGCCGACTCGGACTCACAACTTTCATAATTTCAATCATACTCATGATATCGTACATAGAGAAATATCGGTCTTAAATGCATATTCAATCATGAAAAACAGAGATAGCAAAGTAACTAATAATTAAACTATGCATACTTATATGAGCTAAGAAGGCTCAAACCATTTCAACCTCTGTTATACGCGTTTGACTAGCATGCACACACTTAGTAGAAGCCCTGGCTCGTTAGAAACGCACTCATTAGAAGCTTAGATCTAATTTGTCTAAGGGTTTGGCCTGGGAGAGTGGGTACATAAATAAATTATGTTGAGGGCAAGGTATTTTAACAATATGAATGCATTCGAATTGAGTAAGTGTCAAAGGAAATTACTAGCTAACCCTATACTAGATAATTTATGATCCCAAGGTCATTCAACACGATGTACTCATAAAACGTTGGATGTCATTTTGTTACCATATCTTGGTATTACATTGTGTACATAAATGATGCCCCTTTTTATGTCAACACCCATGACATGACAATGGAAATTCATCCGGAAAATCGAAGGGGGTGAGTGACAGCTCGACACTCATCCTCCTTAACATCTAATTACCATTGGGCTAATGTGGTTGTAAAGGATGTGCCATCACTAAGGCCCTACAAGGTCATTGAAAATTCCTAATATCCTAAGTTCACAGTGTTCTTATGGCTTAGCCGTGTACATGTTACGGCTTAGCCGAATGGCTCAAGTTTCCTCCTTAATTTCAGGCATATTTACGGCTCAACCGTAAGTTAGCCTATGACTTAGCCGTGCTAAGCCTACGGCTAGGGTTACGGCTTAGCCGTAAGGCATTACACGGTGTAGCCATGTGTAGGCCGTAGAAGAAAGTATGTTTTCAAGCTCTCGAGAAAGTTCGCCATAAAAAGGCTTACGGCTTGGTCATAGGATGGGCACGGCGTAGCCATAGTTCATTTCACGGTGTAGCTGTGGGTAAGCTGTAGTTCAAAAGCAGATTATGTTGCTCTAGGGATTTTGAGCTGTAAACACCTACGGCTTAGCCGTAGCTTCGCCGTATGCTTCAGAATCTTGAAGTTAGTTCTGTAACTCAATTTCCATACAAGATGCTGAATTGAGGAGATTATATGGAGTTCCTATGGCTTCATCAGAGTGTCCCTGAAAGGTATTCAATACTCACACACTCTCCTATTCCATATTTACGTTCTAGCTCATCCAACACCCTATATATAGATATGCATTTAACAAGCGTAAGAGCTGTAAATTGAAATTGAAAGAACAAGTCTAAGAATCAACAACTTGAACACATATGCAGCATATATGCACTATAATACTTGCCTTTTAACAGTGTTTGCCCTCACTAATCCTTCCTTGATATGCAATTAGGGAAAACTTCCAATGAAAAGTGGGTTCTCTACAAGTAGGACATGCAAATGATAAATGGGATGTAGAATTGCATGGATGTCATGAAATTGAGTCTTTTTTACTCTAACAACCCAAAGATGTGAGAAGGAAGTAGGTTCTTTACCTTAATAAATTGTAGCTTGTAGAAAGAGATACTCTAAGAGAGAGATGTACAGGGAAGGAGAAGAAGAGGATGAGTGGAAATTTTCACCATTGCATGCAAGGGCTCCCAAGCTCTGTTTCAACACCGACTTGGGGTGAAGATGAAGAAGGAGGAAGAGAAGAAGAGCTCCAGCAACATGAGAGCAAAACAAAAGGACATTAAGCCTCTACCCTTTTTAAATGAAATTTTCCTACCCTTGCATGTAAGCCCGTTCCTTTGGGATATTTACAATTAAGGTCGCATGACCTCAATTGGGCTAAATTACAAATTACAAAAGAGTCCTTAACCACCTAGGTAAGGTTCGAACTCAACCCAACTACCTATCCAAGACCAAAGCCCAAAGGGTTTTGAATTAAATTAGCTTTACAAGGTTTAATTAATATAAAACGAGATTAATTAGTGTAGAGCAAGATTAGTGGGGATCAGGACCTTACATCCTCTCCCACTTAAAATCATTCGGTCCTCCGAATGCAACGTACCTCAGGTAGGAGTTTTGGGTATTTTGCCCCAATTTGATCTTTTAAGCTCCTAAGTAGCTTTTTCCTGCCCATGATGCTCCCATAAAACCTTAACCTATTTGATCGTTCGGGTACGCAGTACTTGTTCTTTAGTGTCAATGATATGAAGGGGTCTTTCTTCATAGCTCATATCAAGCTTAACTTGTATGTCATGCAGTTCAAGAACATGTGTAGGATCTGGAAGATATTTCCTAAGCATCGATACATGGAATACATTATGCACTCCTGCAAGCGGGGGTGGTAGCTCCAACCTATAAGCCAAATCTCCAATGCTACTCTGTACCTCAAAAGGTCCTATAAATTGCAGAGCTAACTTGCCCTTCTGTCCAAACTTGATAGTACCTTTCATTGGAGAAACCTTCAAGAAAACCTTGTCCCTGACTTGGAACTCAAGGAGTCTACGACAGTTGTCTGCATAACTATTCTCGTGAGATCGCGCTATTTTCAATCTGTGTTGCACTTTTCGCACTTTTTCCATTGTGTCTGCGACTAAAGAGGGTCTATGAATATTTCTAACTCCAACTTCTTCCCAACGGACTGGTGTACGGTACTTACGTCCATACAAAGTTTCGAATGGAGCCATTCCAAAGCTTCAAATGGAGCCATTCCGATCTAGCGTGATAACTATTATTGTACGCAAATTCACATAAGGAGAGGTGTTCATCTCACTCCTTCTAGAAGTCCAAGAGGCTAACTCGTAGCATATTTTCAAGAGTTTGTATCGTTCACTCCGATTGCCCATCAGTCTATGGATGATAAGCTGTGCTAAAATGGAGTTTAGTACCCAAGGATTTCTGGAAGGACTGCCAAAAGGAAGACACAAACCTACTGTCTTAGTCAGATATAATGGAAAATGGAGTGCCGTATAACGGCACAATCTCATCAATGAAGATCTTGGCTATTTCATGAAATTTCATTCCCTTCCTAATGGGAATAAAGTGGGCTGACTTCGTTAGTCGATCGACAATCACCCATACAACATCATAATGTTTGCTCATCCGGGGCAACCCTGAAACAAAATTCATCGTTAGATTCTCCCATTTCTACTTTGGAATCTGTAAAAGGTGCAGCAAACCGGGAGGTTTTCTATATTCAGCCTTTATGCGTTGGCAGGTAAGGCATCTTGCTACAAAGCCTGCAATATCTCGCTTTATGTTATTTCACCAAAACCTGCCATGTAAATTTCTGTACATTTTGGTACCCCCAGGGTGCATGGAATATCTAGTGTGATGTGCTTCAATCATGATTGCTTCATTTAGATTTTGATTTTGAACCGCTGATACACATAGCTGATCTCTGAAGTACAACACACCATCTACAATCCTGAAGTCCAGTCTCTTGGATATATGGTTACGAATCTTAACAAATTCTAGGTCTTCAAACTGCCTTTTTTTAATTTGCTGAATTAAGGTGGGTTTGAAGACTGACATAACTACTAACATGACCTTATCGTTTACGAATTTGACTTCCATATCCAGATCCCGGAATTTTTCTACTAGAGACCATTCTCCACACATGGCTGCCATCTCAATGGTTGATTTCCTGCTCAAAGCATCAGCCACTATATTTCCTTTTCCGGGAAAATATTTGATCGAAAAATCACAATCCTTTATGAATTCTAGCCATCTACGTTGTCTTATGTTAAGATCATGCTGGGAGAATAAATGCTGAAGACTGCAATGATCATTATGGACTTCAAATCTCTCTCCATACAAGTAGTGTCGCCACATCTTCAAGGCAAAGATAACAGCAGCCAATTCTAAATCATGTGTAGCATAATTCTTCTCGTGTTCTTTCAATTGTCGAGATCTATAAGCTATAACCTTCCCGTTCTTCATTAATACACAACCAACCCAATCCTGGAAGCATCGGTATAAATAACAAATCCATCACTACCTTCCGGTAGGGATAAAATTGGGGCTGGGGTTAATTTCTCCTTAAGGAGTTGGAAACTCGACTCATATTCAGCTGACCAAACAAATGGTTCATTTTTCCGAGTCAATTTTTCAAAGGTGCAACTATTTTAGAAAAGTCCTTCACAAACCTTTTATAGTAACCTACTGTCACAACCCGAGCCCAGGAGTTCGGAGGTTAGCAAAAGCCAAACCGATGACACACGTACTCCCGTGCCTGTACACGTAGACCTGGTCCAAATGCGCACGCACAAGGAAAGGTTCACACGTGCCAAACAAGTACATGGAAGCTGTAGATATCAAAACATCACACTAAACAATACAAGAAGACAATACGAAACACAGAATTGACATATATAGCAACGTTTTTACAAAAGTGATACCATACAATACGTATGTCACAACCCGAGCCTAAGAGTTCGAGGGTTAGCAAAAGCCAAACCGATGATACGTGTACTCCCGTGCTTGTACACGTAGACCTGGTCCAAATGCACACACACAAGGGAAGGTTCACACGTGCCAAATAAGTACGCGGAAGCTGTAGATATCAAAACATCACACCGAACAATACAAGAAGAGAATACGAAACATAGAACTGATATATATAGCAACATTTTTACAAAATGAAACAAAATAAATATATACAAATCATGCTAGGATTAAATCGTAACAAAGCTCAAAATGAAAAAGACTCATATGCAATGAATGTCCATGGGGCTCTCCGATGGAGTGACTACATCCACTCTTCTAGGCCTGATGGGACCTCGGGGGCCTCACTTGGAGTCTGGCCGACTGACGAAGGGTCGGCTTGGGTATCTGAGCCTGCAACACCAAAGACAACTCATGAATACAATGATTCAGCAAAGTATAAGCCATAACAAGTTAACACATGCTGTGTCTAATAGCTTAAAAAACATCATGTTAATCATAACAGGTCACATTCGTATACTAAGTTGTCATGCAAGAAAGAAACGTGCCATGTGAATCAATGTATATATGCTATGTACATAACTAGTTGGCGAGTACATTGCCATATGCTCCCAAAAGAGGGATCTTATATCCGTGCAGAGAACACCATTGACCGGGCCAGGTACGAATGGGTCTCGGGTTCTGGGGATCCTGATTCCCCAAGACGTTTCCTTACTGCAGTAAGGCCATGAAAACTACACCAAATTCACCCCGTCGGGATCCTAAGGCTGAGGCTAAGTAATGCCTAACCATACAAAGTCAATCATGAAAATCCTGAGTAGATTGTGACAAGCATATCATGCATGCATATTGAGAACATGTCTTATACGTGTAACATACAGGCATACTCAAGTTACGGAAAACATAGTAGCATAGTCTACAATGCGAAAGTAGCTGAATTAAGTAATCAAGCTAAAGAGTGGAGATCAATGATCGAAATACAACATGTTATGCAAACAAATCTTAACATATCGAATCACTTTCATTTACTAGCCAACTCTAATCTAATAATCCAGTGTTTTTAACCGTGCATGATGATGTAGTTTTAAGGTATCCGCTGCACCGTTGTCTCGTGTTGCATTATATCATATGGTGCACTGAAGTCCTTTAAACCAACACCCATGGGGAGGTGCTTAACAACTGGATAACGAACATGAATGATTCGCAGCCCTCGCGATCATTCACGCATTTTATCATGTTCCGTTGAGTAAGTCGAAGTTGCCTACCTTCTACTTTAAAGGTCCTACAGGTCTCGTTCTTTTTCCATCTTTCTTACTATTCATGTCAGTCAGCTCAGCCGTAGGTAACCCTACGACTTAGCTGAAGAAACCTTACTGCTTAGCGATAGAAGGCTGCACGGCTTAGCCATGGCTGAGACGTAGAGGAGTTACAGAATTGCATACTCTCAGTTATTTTCAAGGGTCACCCTGTATTGATCTACGGCTGGGTTCACGGTTAGGTCACGGCTTAGCCGTAGTGTCTTTTACGGCTTAGCCGTAGCACATTTTACGGCTTAACCATGAAAGCACTGGGTTGATTTCTGAATCAATTACAGGAGAACGGGAAAGTCACCAAATTATCAAAAACACATCTAAAAGAAGGAAATGAGCTCAAATTGGGCTGTAAACATGGTTTCCCTGCAAACTCATGAGAAGTAACTAAAATCAATCAAATACCAACATGGGTTCATACATATGATGCTTATACTTGCCTAAATTGAGTTCAATTACACCAATTGCTGTCCTTGGGGTTCAATTCACGTCGAAACACCACTCACAGCTATCATGCATGAGAAAAAGAGGGAGAACTCGTGAGTACAGTCATGGAGAATGAGAAATGGAAGGAGAGAAGAAAACCGACACCCCTGCATACCTTAAATCACATGAGAAAAGAGAGAAGACAAGGGGATCTCCAAATCTCCTTCTAGCTTAACTGAAGAAAAGAAAGAGGAAAATCGAGAAAGAGAGCCAAACGTGAAAGAAGAAAAGAGAGTGAGAGAGTGTGAGTCGGTGGAAAGATAAGTTAAGGTCCAAATTGCAAGAAAGTCCAATTCATAAAACAATTGCCAGTTTGAGTCATATTCGAGTCCAACAGAACCATACGACATCTTTTGCAAATGATGAAGTTGCGGAAGTTAACGAGCTCGACAAAAGACACGTGTTGAAACCAAGATGATACAAAAATGACCATGTCTTATAAAAGCTAAAATTATGAAAAAGGGCTTGGTCTACCTAGTCCAGGTCAAACTCAACCCAACTACCTATCCATGACCCGCAATGAAATCAAAACAAAAGCAAAACACAATTTACAATTAAAGCAATATTAATTAGTCGCTAAGCGAGATCAGGCTGGGTCAGAGTGTTACAACTGCCAAGCCAACGAAACTTCTAATTTCTGCAACTGTTTTGGGGCTTTGCCAACTGGTTATAACCTCAATCTTAGCTGGATCTAATGCAAGCCCATCTTTTGAAATTATATGCCCCAAGAAGGTAACTTGTTCTAACTAGAATTCACACTTGTCCAGTTTAGCATACAGTCAGTGATCCCTCAACATTTGCAGAGAAATCCTCAGATGTTCAGCATGTTTGTCTCGAGTCTTGGAATACACCAATACATCATCAATGAAAATTACTATGAACCGATCAAGGTAAGGTGAAAAGATCTTGTTCATCAAGGCTATAAATATAGCTGGGGTATTCGTTAACCCAAAAGGCATAACTAAAAATTCATAATGCTCATATCTTGTTCTGAAAGCTGCTTTTGATGTATCTTGAGCTCTAACTCGCAACTGGTGATATCCAGACCTTAGATTAATCTTTGAAAAGTGGGTTGCACCCTGTAATTTATCAAACAATTCATCATTTCTAGGCAGTGGATATTTGTTTTTTATTGTCACTTGATTCAACTGCCTATAATTAATACAGATTCTAAGGGTGCCATCCTTTTTCTTCACAAATAAAACTGGGGCTCCCCATGGTGATGTGCTAGGACAAATAAACCCTTTATCCAATAAGTCTTGTAACCGTACGTTTAGCTCATGTAACTCTACTGGTGCCATTCTATATGGAGCCTTAGAAATGGTAGCTGTATCGGGTACTAACTCTATAGTAAAGTCTACTCCCCTAATCGGAGGAAGACTAGGTACTTCGTCAGGAAACACATCCGGAAACTCACAAACCACGGGTATCTCCTCTAACTTCTTAGGTGGGCGATGTCCCCCTCACAACCACTATGAATTAGTCTTTCTGCTCGAAGTGCTGAAATTAATTTAGCGTTCAAACTCTTCTTTTCACCTTGGAATACAACACGTGGGCCATCTTCGTTCACCTTTACGTTGACGGTCTTACCAAAACAATCTAAACAAGCTATATACTTGGTCAACCAATCCATGCCTAAAATTACATCAAAGCTTGCATCGGTAATACGATGAGTTCCGCTGGAAAAAGGATCTTTATAATTAGAACGCGACAATCTGGGTAATAGTCATCACAAGTCACCCTTTTGCCGACAGGAGTGATAACACTCAACACATAAGGTAGCTGTATTGGCGGCTTTCGTTTCTTACTAGAAAATTGGGGTGAAACAAAGGAGTACAAAGATCCCAAATCAAATAACATTTTAGCTTCCATATCACAAACAGAAACCTTACCTACAACCACATGCTTTGCCGTTTCTGCCTCCTCATGAGTCAATTCATAAGTGCGGCCTTGCTTTTGGGGTCGGTTTTGCTATCCCTATTTTTGCTGTCCTTGTTTCGGTTGTCCTTAACCCTGCCATGACTGGCCTTGGCCTTGCCTCACTTGCTGTTGTTGACGTATAGGCGCTGCCGGTGTTACTTTAAAAGACTGTTGATATTGCTACTGTGGTGGGGCTTGATTAGAATCCTTCCTTCTTAGGCATTCTGACAAACGATGGTTCATCGAGCCACAGCCAAAACAGGCTCCTGTAGACCTCCAGTATTTACTGGTCTCATGGCCCTTTCCGCACACAGCACAAACTGGTCATGATGTCCCACTAACAACCCCTTTTTGTTTCTTGGTATGTTGTTGATCCTTCCCAGAAGGTGGGGCACTCTTCCTAGACTCTCCTAAAAATAAGCTTTTCTTGATTTCTTCAGCCGCGTAGGCTCTCGCTACAGTATCATCATATTGAGCTGGACGTTAAAAAGCCGTAGTGTATCCCTTAATAGCAGGTCTCAACCCTTCAAGAAATCTTTCCACTCTTTTCTCCTCAGTATCAATCAAGTCTAAAGCAAACTGAGAGAGTTGGCTGAATGTGTGCACGTACTCCGTAATTGCCATGGAGTTCTACTGTAGGGCGAGGAACTCTGCCTTCTTTTTTCGGGCCACATGTTTGGGAATAAACTTCTTCCTAAACTGCCCCTTAAAGGCTTCCCATACAGTAGCATCTGGCATAGCCCTAATATGATCCCGGATACTCTTCCACCATGCATCAACGATATCCCTGAACACAGATGTTGTGAGGACTACCTGCTGCCTTGGCGTACAAGTCAGCGTATCAAAGACGTTCTCAGTGTGGACGAGCCATTCGTCAGCTTACAATGAATCCTCTTATCTCGTAAACTCTGTTGCTCCCCTTTTTCGGAACTTGTCATATAAAGAATTAGGATCTCAGGGTTGATTTTGTTTGTCCAGTAGGGCGGCCAACTGCATTTGCGTGGCGGCTTGATTGGCATTACTAGCAGCAAACTGATGCATCAACCTCATGAATTGTTCCTCCGTGTTGTATGTAGGGTGAGGAGGAGGTGGCGGTGGAGGGTCCGCACCTTCCAATTCGACATTGTTACAGTCATTATCACCTGAACTATTGTTCGTATCGGACTCAGATGCCATTGATCTGCAATTATAATGGTTGTTAGCCATATATATATACTGTAACTTACAAGAAGGCTATAATCTTAATACAAAATTCAACCCCCAATCGGCCTATCGAAACCTCACCATGTTTCCTAATGTTGCTAAGTCTTTTAATTAACTTCTTAGTGGCTCTAATACCATTACTTACGTATGTCACGCCCCGATCTCGGGAATTGGGGATTAAAGTAGGCCCCCAGGGTGTGAATACATAATCTCGTAATAATCCGTGCCATGGAGGATTATGTACGAACTCCTACAAAGGAGATTTCACAGGAACGTGTAAGGTACATCCAAACACATAGATTTAGAATTCAGCATAAAACGGGCACCTGTGAAATATCTCTGTAATGATCACAAGCAAGACATAGAAAAGCATATCTCACAACATACATATATATATATATATACCTAAGGCTTTTAATTAACATTCTCATATAAACAAAACCACAATTTAAACACGTTGGTACATAAAGTCCAATTATACATCTCTAGGTGAAAGACCATAGTCACAAATATTTCACAGCCAAAACATTGGACGTGCTCTGTAGGACGACTAATAAAAGACATCGTCATCCTTCATTCTTCTATACCCCAAGGTACCATTAGGGCATCCTCCGAGGACACATCAACAACTGAGTTGGGGTTTGAATCCGTACCTGTAACACCAAGAGTAGCACTGTTAACACGACTATTAAGCAAGTACAGAGGTATATAAAACTAGCGTAATGTATCAACTGAACTTAATAACGTATACTAATTAAAGAAGGCAATAACAGTCTACTAGGCATATTGTGCATGAGTAACAATGAACGATGAATCATAAATCATATATCACATGCACTAATTGGCAACCACGAGGCTTTATTCTCCCAAAAGGGAGCACACATATGGGTCGTTGGGGATCAAGCTAACATCCCGAGGAGGGTCGATAACTCCTCCATAAACTACTGTAGTAGTAACATAAGGATACCCAAAGAGCACAAACTAAGTGGCGCCGACTCGGACTCACATCTTTCATAATTTCAATCATACTCATCATATCGTACATAGAGAAATATCGGTCTTAAAGGCATATTCAATCATGAAAAATAGAGATAGCAAAGTAACTAATAATTAAACTATGCATACTTATATGAGCTAAGAAGGCTCAAACCCATTCAACCTCGGTTATATGCGTTTGACTAGCAAGCACACACTTAGTAGAAGCCCTGGCTCGTTAGAAACGCACTCATTAGAAGCTCAGATCTGATTTGTCTAAGGGTTTGGCCTGGGAGAGTGGGTACATAAATAAATTATGTTGAGGGCAAGGTATTTTAACAATATGAATGCATTCGAATTGAGTAAGTGTCAAAGGAAATTACTAGCTAACCCTATACTAGATAATTCAAGATCCCAAGGTCATTCAACACGATGTACTCATAAAACATCGGATGTCATTTTGTTACCATATCTTGGTATTACATTGTATACATAAATGATGCCCCTTCTTATGTCAACACCCATGACATGACAATGGAAATTCATCCGGAAAATCAAGGGGGGTGAGTGACAGCTCGACACTCATCCTCCTTAACATCTAATTACCATTGGGCTAATGTGGTTGTAAAGGATGTGCCATCACTAAGGCCCTACAAGGCCATTGAAAATTCCTAATATCCTAAGTTCACAGTGTTCTTACGGCTCAGCCGTGTACATGTTACGGCTTAGGTGAATGGCTCAAGTTTCCTCCTTAATTTCAGGCTCATTTATGGCTCAGCCGTATGTTAGCCTATGGCTTAGCCGTGATAAGCCTATGGCTGGGGTTACGGCTTAGCCATAAGGCATTACACGATGTAGCCATGTGTAAGCCGTAGAAGAAAGTATGTTTTCAAGCTCTCGAGAAAGTTCGCCATAAAAAGGCTTACGGCTTGGTCATAGGATGGGCACGGCTTAGCCATGGTTCATTTCACGGTGTAGCCGTGGGTAAGCTGTAGTTCAAAAGTGGATTATGTTGCTTTCAAGATTTTGAGCCGTAAACACTTACGGCTTAGCCGTAGCTTCGTCGTACGCTACAGAATCTTGAAGTCAGTTCTGTAACTCAATTTCCATACAGGATGCTGAATTGAGGAGATTGTATGGAATTCTTATGGCTTCATCAGAGTGTCCCTGAAAGGTATTCAATACTCACACACTCTCCTATTCCATATTTACGTTCTAGCTCATCCAACACCCCATATATAGATATGCATTTAACAAGCGTAAGAGCTGTAAATTGAAATTGAAAGAACAAGTCTAAGAATCAACAACTTGAATACATATGCAGCATATATGCACTCTAATACTTGCCTTTTAACAGTGTTTCCCTCACTAATCCTTCCTTGATGTGCAGTTAGGGAAAACTTCCAATGAAAAGTGGGTTCTCTACAAGTAGGACATGCAAATGATAAATGTGATGTAGAATTGCATGCATGTCATGAAATTGAGTCTTTTTTACTCTAACAACCCAAAGATGTGAGAAGGAAGTAGGTTCTTCACCTTAATAAATTGTAGCTTGTAGAAAGAGATACTCTAAGAGAAAGATGTACAAGGAAGGAGAAGAAGAGGATGAGTGGAAACTTTCACCATTGCATGTAAGGGCTCCCAAGCTCTGTTTCAATGCCGAATTAGGGTGAAGTTGAAGAAGGAAAAAGAGAAGCAGAGCTCCAGCAACATGAGAGCAAAACAAAAGGACATTGAGCCTTTACCCTTTTTAAATGAAAATTTCCTGCCCTTGCAATGAAGCCCATTCCTTTGGGATATTTACGGTTAAGGTCACATGGCCTCAATTCGGCCAAGATGAGTCTGAATCAAGTCAGGCCTAACACGAACAACGATCTACACAGAGAATTACACAATATGCCACTAATGAGGTGTCCATATGACGCAATTACAGATTACAAAAGAGTCCTTAACCACTTAGGTAAGGTTTGAACTCAACTCAACTACTTATCCAAGACCGAAGCCCAAAGGGTTTTGAATTAAATTAGCCTTAACAAGGTTTAATTAATATAAAATGAGATTAATTAGTGTAGAGCGAGATTAATGGGAATTAGGACCTTACATTGAGCTTGGTCTGAGCCCGGGCAGTAATTCTAAAGTTGGATTGGGACTGGATATGCATTAACCTGGTTCGGCTTGTCCCATGGATACCCTTAATATCCCACTTGTCTATGGATGCAAGCATACTACATAAGTAGGCCTCACCCTTCCTTACATGTACATCTTTAAGGTATAGTTTTCTAACCCAAGTTCTAATAACAACAATAACAATGATACTAATTGTACTCACGTCTACATGCCTAATTTAATTATTGGGTATGGTCCATGGTCAAATGTGTGAATTTGAATCTGATTAAGGCCCATGCAATAATTCACTTGGATTAACTGGTTGGCTTGTAATTTACACAAAAGGTTTCACGTTTCACGCCTAGGGTAATTTTGAGATCATCAAATGATGGGCCACTAAGGGCCCACTCATCAAGGGTCTCAAACAGTCTTGGTCGCCCCTGGTTCCTTTTCAAGATCTATAGTGTTAATCTTTCATCATGTCTTCCACCTGAGCCCACATATCCATTCTACTTTTGTTAATACGAAAAATTTTCAGCATCCTAATCATTAAATCATTATTTTTGTTAATAAAAAGATTTTTCAGCATCCTAGTCATTAAATCTTTATTTAAGTTCCTAACTAATGCAATATGGGGTCGTAGTCACTATAGAAACCTTTCATTAGAGAAGAAAAATAGATTGATCAGTGTGAAAAACTCGTTAGAGCCGGAGAAGACCAATTGACATAACATGCTTCATAGAATCAAGTGACCAGTCTATATTGACATGTAAATATAATAGTTAACATGGGTTCTAATTTCTCAATCATAATTCCTAATAATAATTTTAGAGCATTTGAGAACTTCCAAGATGAATACAATAAGTAGTTTTGGCCTCTCTCATATTTAACAATATTGTCCTCATCATCAAAACTCCAAATCTAAGTGGGTACTGAACTCATCATACACCCTCAAATATAATCAAGATTTAAAAGAGATAGGCAAAGGTAGGGTTTTTTTTTTCTTCAACTCCTTGTGCGGAGTTGGAACACTACTGGGTGAGTGATCTTGATGAATTACCAGGTTGATATGGACATGTTCCTATTTAATATACCTGCCAAATTAGGAATTTCAACTTTTTATCATACAGTTAAGAAGTGGTAGTCTTCCCTAGATTATAGCTCATTTAAACTTGTTAAACTCGTTAAATTCCAATGCCAATACTTTCCAACTTAATTTAAAAAACGTAGATGCATATGCTAAGGCGAAAGATTTTTTTAAATGTACTGAAGCCCTTGGGAGGATTTGACCAAAATTTTAGGATGATTTTCTAGGCAGCTGATATGTATAGAATTCCAATCAGATTTGACTTTTTTTAAACTCAATCAATTGGGATAGAATTAGATTTATTTTAGGGATGCCACTTGTCGGCCTCTCAGGCTCCCTCACAAAAAGGGAAATTCTCTTTATAGGAAGAAGATATGTTTAGGATTCTAATGGGAAAAAGATATGTTTATGATTTTAATGACATTAAGCCATGTGTCACACTTTCATGAAAAGGCTATGCCACGTGTTGCTCTCCTACAAAGAATGAAGCACCACGTGTCTCCCTCCCACAAAAGAGGGCATTGTTATAATATATACTGGCAACATAGGGCCCGTGTTAAAAGTAGCTAAATTTGAAAATCAGAAAATTAAATTGAATTGTGAAAAAATAATAGCTTATACAAAGATTATTATAAAGCTCAGTAAACTTCATATGTACAACTGCATTAAGAAAATAAGCTTAAAACTTCACTTGTCTGAGGCTCATGCCAAACAAGGGCACTGTAATTATAAAAGATGAAGACAAATCTTACAATGTATATGAATATTCCATCATATACTTTATTATAAATATAGTAAAATTAATTTTCTATTTTTTTAATTTGAAATAATAGTATGTTAGAAAAATTTAATGTAATACAAATCATTCTAGTAAAATTTAATGTTACTTTAAATTTACGTCATCCCATGGTCCCCAATATATCATGGGTATTTTCTGTTTCAAACTATTCTGTGATTAAAAAAAAGTTAAATATCAATCACGAGGGTAAGACTATCTTTTCTCTTGCCTTCCATATTATCTTTCTCTAAACTCCCTCTCTTCATCCCTGTAGCTTGAGCCCACTGAGTCATGGTTAGATCAAGGTTTCTCATTTCCCTAATTCTTTTCTGAACTGCCTCACGCCTCACTGCTTCCTGTTGTTGAATGAGACATGCCAAACTAAACATAGAAAAATTCTATCTAAATCAAAGGCAGTGGAAAAATACTAAAGCACTACAATCATAGAAATAAGAGCATAGGACTCTGAAAAGTGATACTTGTTTCAGAGCCCAATCTTACCCCTATTTTAATAAGGCATGAGTATTTTGAATTCTAAGAAGTTGTACTACATTCCTTTGGAGTTCTATCTTATTACCATGACATTCCACCCATAGATGTATGAGAAAGAGTAGATGAGACTGACAATACCTTCAGATAGACGGTAAAGTCAGCCTCTTCTTTAGGTCCTACATACCTTCAATTACCAGAACTTGATGAGGAGCAGAGGGTGGAAGAGTTACTTAGGTCCACACCAATTGACTTCGATAGTCTTCTCCGCTTCTTTCTTTTATTTCTTGCCATGGTAGAGTTTTTGGATTGCCATTTGGCTTTGCTAAAAAATAGAAAAAAATTAGAAATTCAATTATGTATTGGAGAACATTATGAATTAGATTAGGAGATGACCTTTAAAAGAAACCTCACGCTCACAAAGTAGGTAACATTATATGAAGGACCCATCTAGATGATAGGAAGGAAATGGAAGATTTTATCATTGTAATCCAAATAAGAGCTCCAGCATTTTACAACCGTATAGGCACTCATCAAACTACTAAACTTTGTGGTTGTTAATTTAATAGTCCTAATCATTTGGTGGTGCCCATGGTCCATTCACTAATGTATTAGAAGGGGCCCCACTGATGTAATTAACATCCCTATGTCGGTAGTCACGACTCTTGCAACTAATAAAGAAGATACATAAAACATCAAACCAACACAATAAAAAAAATAGCTATATATGAAATATGGACTAAGTGAGCCAGATCGTTATTCTCATAATTAGGCACCCCGTGTTGAAGGAGGAGATATGGGTATTGATTATCTGAGCATAGTAATCTTTCCAGATCTTTCAAGGGCCACCAAGATCAAAGGGCTTGAATCAAATCTTGTCGATGCTGACGTTGGATGCTACATTGGTTAATGCTACCGTAATCACTGCACAAATCAAACTAAATCATGTCATAATCAATTGAATTTGTTGACCCAAGTAAAAGTAATTGGATACTGATAGATAGATACCTTTCCAGCATTGTTTAGGCCTAGGAAGTGGGTTTTAGCCTCTTTCATGGCTAGCACCAACATTGCCAGAGTCCCATAGAACCATTCCATCAAAAACATCTTCTACTTCTCAGCCTCTTTTGAGTAGAATTTGAAAATTTTAAGGTATTTTATTCTTTTAATAAGAAAGATTTAGGTTGATTTTAGAAAGAGAGAGATAATTATGGGGATAAGGATTATGCTGATTTTTAGGAGATTAAATAGTAGAGAGAGATTTCAGGGGAGGAAAATGGGAGAAAATCTTAGGACTTTAATTAGAGTGTACCACATGTTGCTAACCTGAAAAGAAAAAGCGCCACATGTAGCTCTCTCACGACAAGGGATATTATTAGAATATACAGAATAGCGCTACAGGGCCCACGCCCAACGCGGACCATGAAAATAATAATAATTAAGTCTTATTAAAAATCATTAATAATTTAAATAAAATGTTAATGAATATTATGACATAAATCATAGCGAAAACATAGTTAAAATATTAAATCTTTATTTTTTTGAAAGGGGAAAATATTTTCTTTGAATTATAGATGTATAAAAGTTGAGAGTGAAAAAAAAACCATTGATATTAAGTCATCCTTGAATGATTAGAGGAATTACATGTGGTCTAAGGGAAAAAAAAAACCATTGATATTTGTTTATTGGCGTGTACTTATTTCAGTAGTTGCACTTAGTTCATCTTTTCTGCTTATCTCGATAGTTGTGCTTGTTTTATCTTGTGCAAGTCTTTTAGCTCCTGCACTTGTTTTAATTTGTGTGCTTGTCTCAATAAAGTTATTTGTTTTTTATATTGCAATGGAGTACTTAGTCCAACATTTTGAAATTTCACAGTTTCTTTATAATTTGAGACTGAATAGTAAACATTCAAATAAATTAGTGAAAGAAACTGATATGAAAGAAATTGTGTTGATGGCATTAAAATAAAACTTATAATTTTCAATTTCTAATAATAGAATGGTTGATTCTTGAGTGTAGCTAATTTCTTCAATTTTCTTCAATGGGTACTACTTTCTGACGTTAGTTATTCATCGTTGAGTCTATCTATCTCTCTATCTCTCTATGCTCGTCTCTCTATCTCTCTCTAATATCCTTGTAGAACACAAGATAATAGAAGAAAGATGTGAATATTTTATATGTACTTGTGAGTACAATAGGGAAGGATGGGTGTAGAATTGCTCAAGAAAAAGGAGAATGAGACTCATCGGAATTCTTTTTCATTAGAAAGTCTTATGAAAATGAAGTCTCGTCAGAACCAAGAGTCCGATTAAAGAGTTTCATGTAAACCAAGAGTCCAGTTAAAGAGTCCAGACATGGCCAATAGCCATCTATGTGATTTATTTGAACCATGGGCCCAATGACCTATTCTATGGATTACTATGGAGTATTATGATGTCCAATGCAAGACGTATGACTTGGTGTCACACTTGTGTCCCAATGATGAACTGCTAGGATTAGTCTAAGACTTTGAATTAATGAGGCCCAACACTTTTATCATATGGGATCCTTTTGATTTTGGCCTGGATACACAGAAGACCCGGAACTAGAATCATGAAAAAGAAGCCAATCTAAATAGTTATTTTCATTAAAAACTATCAAAAGGGTGATGCCATGTTGTTCTAAAAAAGGCTCAAAAAATTGAGAGATTTTAGAGAGGTGGTATGGATATATGAAATAAGAGTCCTTTAGAGAATAGATATGGATGAAGTTGTAGAGGGATGAGAGAGAGAAATTAGAGAGGGAGAGATTTCACAGAAAAATAAGGATAGATTTTAGAAAAATTGAGAGATTTTAGGGATGTGGTATGGATAGCGTTTAGCTAATATGGATGGAATCCTTAGATTACACCACGTGTCGCTCTTTCATGAAGACAATTGTACACGTGTCGCCCTCCCATAAAAAGTGGTATTGTTATAATATACATTAGCGCTTTAGGGCCCGCGTTATATTATTTGTAAATAAAAATATTTATAAGTATTTAAATAAATTATAAAATATATTAATATAAAATTCATTACATAATCATAATTTTAAATAGTTTAGTGCACTCTTAAAAAACTAAATATCATATTAGTGAAACGACATAAAAAAATAATAATTTACACATAGAATCTCATTAGAATATTAATAAAAAAAAGTTGGATCATTTTTTCTGGTAAAAAAAATAGATGGAATAGTCCAATGTTCAAAGAATCATTAGGTCAACCAACCCGTTTACTTTGAAAAAATTGATTAGGAATTATATACAAAAGAAATGGACCCGTGCACAATGTTATTGCTATATAATAATAATAATAATGATGATGATGATAATTTGAGAAATGAGGTCAATAAAACAGCAACATACCTACAAGAGGCTCCACCAATAGGTGACACCAATTAAATTTGATAGCTCTAGTGGGCATAATTCTAAAAAATGAGGAAATTAGTATGTGATACACCCATCTAATCATGCAATCAAGGTTGGCCTCCTTGAAGATATGTTGTGTTCTAGGTGACCTCAATTGCCAAAGTTGGTCTTTTATCATTTCAGTGGTCAAGCTACCATGATTAAACATGAGATAGGCATGTTGGCTACATAGATCTAAATGATGATTTTATCTGAGTTTATCTTCTCCCAATTTAGCTGCTATGTAATTACGAGTTCAAACTGCATATACTTTCATATTTGTGCCAAAGCTCTATGCAAGTTTTAGGGTGCAAAAATCATTGTTGGCATGCCATTTTTTGAGACAACATTGATTAGATGATCTCCTAACCCTTAGAGATGATAGGATCAATTGTATTATAATTTCCAGCCATGCTATCTTCATCCTGGTTGCAATAAAAAAGCTAATGAGCCATTTTACTTATAAGACAACTCACCTGAAGCAAAGTAGCCATAGGACACAGCAACCATGAACAGAGTCTCATTCTTTCGCATCATCATCTTTGCCAGTCTGAAATCCGCGATCCTTGCTTCTAGATTCTCATCTAATAGTCTAGTGGCATAACAAAATTGTAGTAGAATATCACCAGAACATAGGTATTAGGCACAGTAATAGAACATAATTGTAAAATAGTAAAAAAAAACAAAAACAAAACAAAATGAACAAAATTACAGCAGAGATAGAACACTAGTAATAAAAGAAATAGAAGAAAATAAAAGGGAAAAGGGAAAAATGATAAAAGTAGAAGTATTTGGTTGTCTTTGATGGAGGAAATTGCTTAAAACAAGGCCAAAATCACAAGACTTGAGATGGACTGGATTGCCAAAATCATAGGACTTGAGAATTCAATGAAGCAAGAAACTTGATCTAAATGGTAATGAGTTAGCATTGATCTTTCTGCATGTTAGAGATTTCAGGGGATTAGCATTGATCTGAATGAGAGACTTTTAATGTACTTTGTGCCAATGGATGGTGAGCAAAGGTTGCATGAAAAATAAGGGATCAAATTGAACATAGGGCCCCTTGTTAGGTGGCCCCCACTGGCTATATCACATGTTGTGGGGACATCTAACTTGGACCCTTCTGTACATCATAATGGTAATACCAAACTATTCATGCGGATTGATATGGAGTCCATTTGGATGTCTCATAATGTGGCCCAGTGGGTGATGCTACATTCTCACACGCCATCAATGGGTTTGCGTGATAAATAGATGGGAGTGTCTGATCAGGGACATGAATGGCTCCTTACAATTTGCTCAGGTAAATTAAATGAGGGCTTAAAGTGTGCGATTATTATTTGATTTTGAACTATAATAACTTCCAGTGGAGATATGGGTCATTGGAGAGGTTTAGTCTTCTTAGGATTAGGAAGGATATTTGGTTTTGGATGGAGAGATGTTAGGAATGTTCAAAATTAAGAAAGGATAAAAAAGGTAGGAGACGTCTAGAAATATGAGAGCGCCACTTGTCACACTCTCATGCAAGGACTATGATAGAAAATTTAATTAAAATTAATTCCTTTTTGAAGTTGACATAGGAGATACTGATTGAGAGATTTTAGGAATCATAAGAACTCTTGTGAATCAAAAGCTATGCATGGAGGGAGAGATAAGAGATATTCTAGATTTTAGGATTTTAATCAGAGCATGCCATGTGTTGCACTCTAGCAAAAAGAATGCACCACGTGTGGCTCTCCCCTAAAGGGCGTATTATTAAAATATATATAATAATAACTAGCGCTTTAGGTCTAGTGCCCAACGGGGACCATGAAGAAATAATAATTAAGTCTTATTAAAAATTTTTAATAATTTAAATAAAAATATTAAATAATATTATAACATAAATCATAGTTAAAATATTGAATTTTTATTTTTTTGAAAGGAGAAAATATTTTCTTTGAATAATAGATGTATAAAATATGAGAGTGAAAAAAAATGTTAATATTAAGTTATCCTTGAATGATTAAAGGAATTACATGTGGTTAAGGAAAAAAAACGTTGATATTTGTTTATTGGCATGCACTTGTTTCAGTAGTTGCATTTAGTTCATCTTCTCCATTTTTCTCGATAGTTGCGCTTGTTTCATCTTATGCAGATCTTTTAACTCCTTCACTTGTTTCAATTTGTGGGCTTGTCTCAGTAAAGTTATTTGTAATGGAAGTATTTGGTCTAACATCTTGAAATTTCACATTTTCTTTATAATTGATACAACATAGTAAAGATTCAAATAAATTAGTAAAATAAATTGATATGAAAGAGATTGTGTTGATGGCATTAAAGTAAAACTTATAATTTTCAATTTCTAACAATAGAATGGTTGATTCTTAAGTGTAGCTAATTTTTGACGTGTAGAATGGGATACTATTTTCTAATGTTATTTTGTTCATCGTTGAGTCTAGTTTTATATGAAATAAATATTGCTTCCATAATACTTTTTTTATTTTATTTGCCAATAGTTCATACCAATTAACTAGCAAAATAATTAAATATTTAAATTTATATATATAAATGATGATAGTTAAAATCAAGGAGTAACTTTGTGTAAATAAAAATAAATGTAAAATACCTTATTTGCACATTCTTAAAATTATTCTTCTGTTGCATTTATAAAATTTTAAGTATTTCATCGTGCAATAAGAATGATGTTTGCTTGGTGTGATTTACAACTGTTGTAATTGCAATATATCTAACAATAAAAAAAATTTAAAAACGATTGTTTCATAATATGTGCAATTGATAAATATGTTAACTTGATTAACATAATAGTTAGATGATATGCAACTTTGGTTGGATTGAGGTTAACATGATTCCTAGAACTCCTATTTTTTCAACAATCTTAAGAATCCTAAGAACGCCACTGTTGACAGCAATGACTCATGATTAAATAATCAAGATTTTTGGGCTACAAATTACCATGAACAGTGTAGAGTTTAAGGATTTAATTCTTTATTTAAATGTGTCAGTCAAAGGGCTATAGATTACTATAAACAATTTAAGAATTTAACAATTACCTTTGTAAGTAGTAAATCTAAATAGTATCAGTCAAAGGGTTATAGATTATCATGAAACAGTTTAAGAATATAATAATTAGCTCTGTAAGTACACAAATCAAATAGAAGGAATCCAAAATAAGATGTAGTTAGGAGCATGACATACATATCTCGTCAAGTTTGATAGATTCACATGGACCATTTTGGGCACTGAGATGGGATTTGAAAAATTAGTGCTTGGGCACGGGCCACGAAAAAAGATAATTAAGTCTTATCAACAATATAAAGGACATGAGAATTTTGTGTTGTATAAAATATAATACATGCTTTGAAGTGAGAGAGGAATACCTTAATCTATATATCTTTCCAACGGAGGAATGAGAAAGTATGCGACCGTTTTACTTCTTCTATCGTTATGATTTATGAATGAAATAGAGAAGTTGGAAGAGAAAGAGTATAAATTAATGCAACTTATATCTTAGGTTTTTTTTTTTTAAAGAGTTTTCATGATGAGATATTCACTTGAAGTCCAAAGTCTAGGATGAAACTTATATAAATTGACGCAACTTTTATCTTAGGTTTCTTTTTTTAAAGAGTTTTTCTTATCACAAATGAATATATAACATATATCTTAGGTTTCTTTTTTTAAAAGAGTTTTTCTTATCAAAAATTATTTACTATTCTAAATACAATAATTGAAATAAAATAGGAAAAATTAATTACAAACAAAGTAAATATTTTCAAATAATTTATAAAACCCAGCAAAGTTTTAGGGGGGGTGGAAGTGGAAATAGAAAGATAAATTGAAAAAAGAAATATTAATATATGTCTTTTAATTTTTTTTTACCTCTTTGTATTCATTATGTATACGTTCCCATCCCCTAAATCCAAAAGGCAAAAGAGAAACAAAAAATAAAAAGATTAATAAAAAAAGGTAACGTATATTTTTTTCTTAATAATGTTTCAATAAATCTTATATTTAAATATATTCTCATCTTTTGGGCCTAATTTTAGCATGAGCCTTTGTATAAACCTATGGGTTCAATTATGTGCAAGCTTGTGTCTTAGATCTAAGTATTAAATATATACATTATGCCTAGCTTAGTTGTGGTTCAAACAAATTTGGAGACGTGGTCCACATCATTAGGCCATAGTTTATCATACCCATGATTTAGTCTGTATATTTTCATTCACTATGATCACCCATCTAAATTTTCTTTCACCGACCCATATCTTGTTCAAAACTCAAATTTTTGACTTAATCACATCATGTATTTGCATATGAACCCGAGACACATTTGAAAAACTCAATCTTGTGTTGGTAGGCCACAGGGTAGTGGCTTTGTTATAGCACAGATAACAACACTTTTTGCTTAATCAGTTGAAGAAAAGAAGAATATATTTTTTTAAATAAGTTCAATAAGAAACTAATCTAAATTGTTATTTTCATTAAAAAAGGATTAAAAGGGTGATGACATAGTGCTCTAAAAAAGGCTGAAAGGAAAATATCTCAATATATATAGCATAGAATGTACGGCTAGAGCTAGCAAATCCAGTCAACATGAATAAATATAAGAACCGAAAGAGTAACTACATAATATGTACATACATAGTGATCTAAGCTTGTTTCTCTATCTTTGTCAAATATCCTTTTAGAGCACAGGAGAATAGAAGAAAGATGCGAATATTTCATATGTGCTTGTAAGTAAATAAGAGAAGGATGGGTGTAGAGGTGCTTAAGAAAAAGAAGAATGAGACCACCAGAACTCTTGTTCATTAGAAAGTCTCATGAAAATGAAGTTCTGTCAGAACTAAGAGTTCGATTAAAACGTCTCATGTAAACCAAGAGTTTAGCTAAATAGTTCGGGCATGCCAATAGCCATCTATGTGATTCATCTGAACCATGGGCCCACTTGCTTATTCTATGGATTACTATAGAGTATTATGATATCCAGTGCAAGACATATGACTTAGTGTCACACTTGTGTCCTGAAGATGAACGACTAGGATTAGTCTAAGACTTTGAATTAATGAGCCCAAAGCTTTGAACATATGGAATCCTTTTGATTTTGGTTCGGGTACATAGAGGACCCGAAACTAGAATCATGAAAAAGAAGCCAATCAAAATAGCTATTTTCATTAAAAAAATATTAAAAAGGTGATGACATGGTGTTCCAAAAAAGGCTCAAAAAAATTGAGAGATTTTAGTGGTATGAATATATAAGATAAGAGTCCTTTAGAGAAGATAGGGATGAAGTTGTAGAGGGATGAGAGAGAGAAATTAAGGAGGGAGAGATTTCATAAAAAAAAATAAGGAGAGATTTTAGAAAAATTGAGAGATTTTAGGAATGTGGTATAGATAGAGTTTAGCTAATATGGATGGAATTCTTAGATTATGCCACATGTCGGTATCTCATGAAGAGAATTGCGCCGCGTGTTGTCCATCTATGAAAAGGTGTATTGTTATAATATAAATAACTAACGCTTCAGGGCTTGCACCCAACGTGAGCCTTATTTAATAATTATATTATTTGTAAATACAAATATTTATAAATATTTAAATGATTTTTAATTTAATATTAACATTAAATTCATTTTACAATCATAATCTTAAATATTTTGGTGCACTCTTAAAAAGTAAATATCATATTAGTAAAACTAAATAAAAATGAAAATAATGTACTTGTGGAATTTCATTAGAATATTAATAAAAAAATAATTTTTCCGTAAATCTGTAAAATCAAGTCAAGAGAAAAAAAATATTATATGGTAATATAAATTAGATGGAATACTCCACTATGCAAAAAATCATCAGTTCAACTAATCCTATCACTATAAAAATTTTGAATTAAGTGAAAAGGAGCTGGTAATCAAGATTATCACAAAATTTAGGCTTCTCACATGTTCATTTGCGCATAACTCAAAGAAAGAAAAAGAATAAAAAATAGAAAGAAATTTCGACTAAATGTAACAAAACATAAGACAATTAACTGGTGAATATTAAAATATGGGATACACTTTCATTCTCTACATCGGTAGAAAAAAACTTACATTAGTCCGATACTAAGCATAAAATACTATTTGCATTACCATAAACTATCTAACATGAAAGACACGCTTAGTTAATATGTATTAGCATATTAAAATTGATATCTATAAAAAATGTAATGATCATAGCCTTGAAAGATATAAAGAGAAAAGAGAAATTAAATAATTAACAAGAAAAAAATAGCATAACTATCTTCTTAACATTTCATTATCATCATCATCATCATCATCAAAGCCTTATTCCAACCATGTTAGGGTTAGCTATATGAATTTACCTCTCCATTTTGTTCTATTTTGAGCTAAATCCTTAGATAAGTTAAACTTCTTCAAATCTGATTCAATAACTTCCATCAATATTTTCTTCTGGCCTACCCTTACCTCTTGATGGGCCATCCAATTGTATAGCCAAAGTTTTTCTCATTGGTGCTATTACCGGCTTATGCTCAATATGCTCAAACCATCCTAAGCGGGTTTCTTTAATCTTATCCCCTATTGGTGTTACTCCTAAATGCTCTCGAAAATGTTCATTTCTAATTTTATCTTTCTTAGATTTACCACACATCCACCTAAGCATTCTCATCTTCGCCACATCCATCTTATGTAAATGTGTCTTCTTAATTGGCCAACATTCGACTTCATATGTCATAGCTGGTTTAACCACTGTCCTGTAAAACTCACCCTTTAATTTTGTTGGCATTTGTCTATCATAAAGCACTCCAGAAGTTATTCTGCATTTCAGCCATCTAGCTTTTATCCTATGCTCCACATCTTCGTCAATCTCCCCATCTTTACTAATTATTAAGCTTAAATGCTGAAAAGAATCTCTACGTGAATCTTATGGGTTTCAATTTTTATAGTGGTTTCAACACTTTGTATATGTCCACTGAAGTTGCAATTCATATATTCTATCTTTGTGTGACTTATTTTAAAACCTTTAGATTTTAATGCCCCCAGCTATCTTTCAAGTTTTGCATTTACACCATCTCTTAATTCATTCACTAATACTATATCATCTGCAAATAATATACACCATGGTATTTCTTCTTGAATATACATAGTTAACTCATCTATAATTAATGCAAATAGATAAGGGTTTGAGGCTAATCCCTGATGTAAACCTATAGTCACAGGGAATCCACATGTGATTCTCACATTTGTTACTGCTCCTTCATACATATCCTTAAAGATTTCAATAAACCTCTGAGGACATTTCTGTTCTTCAAAACCTGTCAAATTAAATCTCTTGGTATCATATCATAAGCTTTTTCTAAATCAATAAAGACTATGTGTGGATTTTTCCTCTTTGCTCGATATTTTTCTATTAATTGCTTAAGTGAAAAAAGAGCTTCTGTAGTTGACCTCCCTAACATAAAACCATATTGATTTTCAGAGATCTTGGTTTTTCATCTAAGTCCTTGCTCCATTATTCTCTTCCATAATTTCATAGTATGGCTTATAAGTTTAATCCCTCAATAGTTGACACAATTTTATATATCTTCCTTATTCTTATATGTAGGTACTACAGTGCTTCTTCTCTATTCATCTGGCATTTTTTTTGTCACAAGTTCTAATGTTAAAAAGCCCTATCTTCTTAACATTTAAAACAAATATATATAAACCATTAAAACTTTTGGTGTTTAAAGAGAGCAGAACTGCACTTACTGTTAGTAGTGAGTTGTTTGATGATGACTCCATGCATATACCATACTTCATATTCTCATGTAAAACCTATAGGCCATTGAATTGGTCGTTCTCTCTTTGTTTTTTTTCTCCTCCCATTGTTACATGGAAAAATCAAATTTCAACACCCACCCATTCGTGGCGGGTGGAGTTAAAATAAAAATGAATATGATTATCCACCTTTCAAAGGTTCTATCAATCTAACCACAAGAGATGTTATGTATAAAATTGAAAGATTTTAGGATAAGAGATAAAGATTGATTAGTTTATGTAAAATTTAAAATTGAATGAGAGTATTTATCCAAATTTAAAATTGTTATGCTAGGGCTAATCCAAATTATTGATTGTTTTGGGTTTTAAAGGACATGATTTAGAATGAGAGAGATTTTAGAAATCTTACCTCTTGGTAGTGTCATCCTTAGTGATTAATTTGGAGAAGATCTAGTAATTTTAGGCCTTGAGCATTAACTTACTCAAGCAGGGTCCAGAAATAAACTTTGAATTGGCTTGAGATTTAGTAGTAGAAAGCCCAACCTTGATACGGTCCAAGTGAGAGATACTAAGAAATCTCTCATATAGAAATAAATATCCTAACCAACAAATATTTTCATTTTTTAAATATAATATAGTATGGCTTAAGTTTAAACTATTTTAGGTAGGTTGGGCTCAGGGTAGGTACTTATGACCTGAATTAGGCTCTCTCCAGGTTCGGGCCTGTTGTTCAAAATCTGGGCTAGGCCTGGATATTATTTGGCCCAGCCCGGCCCAGCCTGTCTTGGCACTTGGATAATGGGATTTAATAGCATGTAAAATGAGATAAAGGTAATTTGTCTTATTAATATGATGAATGGTATGAAAATTCATTTGAGATGTATAAGAGCCCCTCCTTTTGACTATATGGCATTCTTTAATATTAAATATGATATGGATATCAATTTATTATATTATGGTCGATTTAGAAGGAAAGAAATGATCGGATCTTTAAAGGCTCTTCATCTACTACAATGAATTTGATTTCCAAAGTAGCCTTAAGAATAGGGATATAGATTTTGATAAGGAAGGAGTTTTCAAAAAGCAACTTAGATGACTTGCTTTGTAATTGGGAAGCTTGTATGAGATGTAGTCTTTTTAAGGAGAGGAGACCCGTCCCTTGGGCTCACCCTCCGTCTAGAGTTCTAAAGTTACAATGCTGATGGAGCATCGAGGATAAGCTAGAGCCACTGGCGGGAATTGGATGGGTGCTTCAAATTATAAAGGTGAGGTGTTATTTATGTTTTACAAGAATGTAGTAATGTGCAACTCTAATGAAATAGAGGTGTTGGCTATTTTGGAAGGTCTCAGGTTATTTTACAGAAGCTAAACTGAAATTCTTGTGGTGGAAAGTGATTCTTCTAATGTGGTTACATAGGTCTCAAATAAGAAGGCAATGTTATGAAGTTTCAATTCCATTTCAATGAAATTAAGAACTTATCAGCTGGAATTAATGTGTCATTCCATCATAAGAATAGATCCGCCAATTCTTTGGCAGATGGGTTAGTGAAGCAAGGAGTTGAGAGACCGTCTCCTCGGGTGGGTGTGCTTATGTAATTAGAATGAGGTGTGATATAATGCTTTTATACTATCACCCTGCTCCTTTCTATTTTTGCTTTTGATAGTTGTTTCTTGATTTTTTTTCTTAATAAAGCTTTTGTTACTGTTTAAATTTAAAAAAAAAACTATGTTGGTTTTTTTTTAAAGTTTACTAATGTTAATTTTATGGCAAGTATGTTTCTATTACTTATATTTTATCTATTTTCATTATATGACAACTTTATTCATTTAAACTTTATTTTTACTATACCAACTGTGTGAGGTATTCTCTTTTTCTCTTTACAATTAAAAAAAGACACGTTTGCCCCTGCAGCTACTACATCATTTGACAAATTTATTTATTTATTTTTTTTGGTAGAAGACAAATGTATTTGAAATGAAACCAATTCAAAACATTTTTTCATGAGATGAGAGCGAACAAAAATCTTAATATAAAGTAAAATCGCTAACACCCAATCCGATTTACAAAGGACACACAGCGAAAATAAATAAATAAATAGAGGACCGTAAGGATAAAGAACTCCCAAAAAGCAAAGAGGTAAAGATTACATGCACACATGAAGACGTTACAATGGTAGATGGAGTAGCTTGCGAACTCATGACCGGGGAGGAATCAATTCGGTGTGATACTATAATTATTTAATCTCTTGCCAATGTAGTGTTTGAAAACCAAGGTTTTAAAGTTAAATTTTTTTAGTGTATGATAATGTGATACTGTTGTACAAATTGAATCTATTGCGACAATATCGAAATAAGATATGTTTTTGAGAAACAGAGTGATATTCTATATGCAACATCAGCATATACATATATTCATATTAAGTATAAGAGGGCCTGATTACCGAAAAAAGATAAAAAGTATAAAAAGGTCTACTAAGAGCCAAATACAGTTTGACCCAAGGCCTAAATTCGACCCATCAAGGGCTACAGACCTAAAACACATGTTTGACACCGAAATGTTTGCCATCACCCAACCATTATCCACCGTTGGATTTAACTACTATAGAAGGAGCATTTATAAAGCACTTGGGTCTCAAACAAATGGTGGTGCACTTTTAGGGGAGTTATATTTTGCTTGAAAGTCTCTCTCTAACCTATTTTACTTCCTTAGTCAATTACGTCACTTTGTATTGCCATTAGGAAATTAGTGGGAATTGGTAGAGATAAGAATGGTTAAGATTTTATATAGAAAAGATATTTTAAATTTTAAGGAGAAGATTCGGGTAATATTTAGAACTTTATTAGAGATAAGGGAAATTTAAAATTTTAAAGAGAGTTATTTTAGGGAGAAGATTTCTATCTATAATATTTAGGATTTTAATGAGAGTGTGCCACGTGTCGCCCTCTCATGAAGAGAATTGCACTACGTGTCGCCCTCCTGTGAAAAGGGGTATTGTCATAATATATATAATAATATATAATAATAACTAGTGCTTCAGTGCTTGCGCCCAATGCGGGCATGAAGAAAAAATTGTTAAAATTAAATTTACGAAACCAAAAATTTTAAGAAAGAATCTTATATTAAACATAATGAAATTCAATTAAATGCACACTTTATCGTGGCTGAAATTATCATATCTACTAGTTGAGAGTAAAAAAAAGTGTTGAGATTAAGCCATCCTTCACGATTGAAGGAATTACATGTGGGCTGAATTAAACTACCTACACATTTGTATTGGATTATAATTAAAACAAACTATATTGGCCTTAACGTAAAAATAGAGATTCAAAAATTAAATGAAATAATTGAAAGTTTAGGCTTATGTTATTGAGATGAGTCAATTTTATAAGTTGGGTTTACATGAGGCCAATTCAATCTGTACTTATGGATAACAATATTAGTACTAATATAGGCTCGTAAAACCTTATGGTTCTCAGATATGAAATGAATGTGGAGGTGACAGTCATTGACAGACCATGCATACTAAAAGAATACAAATCTCTTATAGCATAATCAAGTGTCACATATAAAAACTACATGAACCCTTTTGTTTGTTAGTATCTAGATGTTATAGGCAAAGTCCTGGCCCAAGGGCATCAAGTGAGTAGACATGAGGATGATTTTGGAGATTGATCTCTGTGCACCTTACCATGCTATCTTCGTCCTCATGTATAATCTAGACCATAAGCTTATCATAAATAAAAAATATATATATATATATATATATAAAGAAAAACCCAACAACAACAACAACAACAACAACAGAACTCAAGCAAGAAATAAAATAGCCAAAAGTGCCATATTGACCATAGGATGCTCTTCTTCATTTTCATGTGTAACCCAGAGCATTGTCTTTTTGTACATAGAACATGAAAACAAAACTAAGATGCGAAGTAAAATAGAAAAAGAAGCCAAACTACCACTATGCTCACTTAGATGATATGAAGTCTATTGACAGTAAATTACAATTAAGAGCTACATATAGCATCTGCATACCCAATAACAACAACAGTAGCTAGGCCTTGGCCTTGTAAGCCGCCACACCTTTTGCAAGAAGACTGCTGCAAAGCCCATGTGTAGCAAACATCTTCAATTTGAGATAGTAAATGATTCCTTTGCTATAGATTTTTGAATTTTATATTTAAAGAAAAATTAGCATGAAACTGCACAACAATATACTACATCAGTAATAAAGTTACAATTTCATCAATAATTACCAAAGAATTACTGCCATCTTCATTCCAGATTTTAACAAAAGAATAACTACATGGCACTGAAAAACAAAACAATCATTCATGATACTAGAATTCCTTATCTTATATTGGTAATCCAAAAAGAACCCATAATTAAATTTATATATATACACACGCTAGCACTTCATGGCACGCGCTTATTTGAAAACTAATTATATTTTAAAATAGAAACATTTTTATATACTTAAATAAATCTTAAATGAATGTTATCACAAAGTTCATTACACAATCATATTTTAACATTGGATGATTAAGACTATTAAATTAATAGCCACAAAGTTTAGGACTATTAAATTAATAGCCACAAAGTTTAGTGGTTTGATGAGTGTCTACAGGGTTGTAAAATTTAGAAGCTCTTATTTCCATAGCCATGATAAAATCTTTCATTTCCTTCCTACCATCTAAATGGGTCCTTCATACAATCTTGCCTACTTTATGAATGAGAGTTTTTTCTCAGAGGTCTTTTACAAAGGTCATCTTCTTATTTAACTTATAATGTTTTCCAGAGATAATTGGGTTTCTAATTTTTTTCCTTTTTATGGCAAAAAAATTCTATCACTATAAAATCTCATTCTCACGTATATCATCTCCCAAAATCTGGACTAATCTTCATGACGGTATCATATTAATGGTATGTGTGCCCCACATACTTCTAACTTGGGAAAACGAAAGTTCTTTTTTTTTTTTTTTTTGAGATTTGTGTGGCTGTTGTAAATGCTTTCTTTAAATTTTATTAGATTGTGGTTGCATTCTTTCGCCTTTTGTTTTCTCCCCTTAGGGAATGATCCTTGCTCATTAGAATTAGGTAAACCTTGGGCCAAATGCCAAAGGTCTGAAATTGGACTGGCAAGAGATACATTGGGTCATCAATATATATATTTAATTACTTTTTACTAGGTATTGACCTAGACGTTGATGCACCCTAGCCAAACATGGCCCAACCACTGGCAGTGCAATGTCAGGTGAGACCTAATCAGTTTAGGATCTAGACATTCAAAAAAAAAAAAGAAAAGAAAAAAAAGAAAAGAAAAGGAAAGCATCAGCCGAAGGTGTCTAAACCCAAATAGAAAATGGGAAATACATATAATATGACAAATTTGAGAAATCTTAATCTATCTTTTATTAAATAACTCAAATTTTACACGAAGTTTCATTGATCCTCTAAGAAATATAGAATCCAACTAAATTGGACACTAACAATTTATTGAGATTAGAAAGATAGAACATGAAGAGTTAATAAAAATATTAAAAAATAATTATTTATAAATAAAAAATTAATAATTAAATCTTATATGCATCCTTGGACAAAAAGATGTAGTTCGAGTTTATGAATGACAACTTTTGGTAACAAAAAAATCAATTGATGACATGTCATATAAAATTAAAAAGATTTGTTGTAGATCGAATCTAATGAAAAATTAATTCGAATACTCTGTTGGATTAGATAGAGCCCACAAAAATGACATGCACAAGTGTTGGTAGCTATAGGAACTGAATTTTTGACATGGGTCTATTAAAAAAATCTCAAAAGTCTATCAATGATCCAATCACGTTGGATTAGGTGCAATTATCTCCCTCGATGACTCGACCACCTAAAACGAAGAAAAAACTGTACGCCTTTCCTTCCATAAGCCGAATGAGCAAGGTTTAAATATTTTTGAGGTTTATGGTAATGTCGAAAGGAAGATTTGAATTTCAAGTGGTATTAAAGTAAAAAAGATTATTTGTAAGAGGGAATTTAGGAATTGAGTGTTTTTCTTTTGAAATTGCTATATGAAAAAGAATAGAGTCCTACATGCAAAAATATCGGAAAGAGAAATCTTCATAGCAGGATTAAGTAGGAAACATGTAGATGGATTATTGATTAGATATTTTGCACATAGCACACCGTAGATCTCTTGGGTTGTAAATGATTATGTTGCCATAGGGCCATAGGGGTCTCTATACCAACTTAATTCTTAATGCAAGTGGTTAAGTTTGTGATCTTACAGCATGACAACAACCAAGGGATATCGCACAACTAAAAGAAGATTGTGATATGTCCGACGCTTCCAGTTAAATCACAATAAATTCAATATCCAATTCTCCACTCCATTTGTGGAAGATTTGATAATATTTTACTTTTCTACTATTTCTACCTATTTTGGACTCATGTTGGTGTGTTCTCTCTGGGATCTGGATGATGGACTCCTTATCTTAAGGAATTTCGTTCTCAGCAAAATCCTTTGAGAGAGATTTTAGGAAAATTAAGAGATTTTAGAGAGGTGGTATGGATGGAGTCTAGCTAATATGGATAGAATTCTTAGATTGCACCATGTGTCACATTCTCATAAAGAGAATTGCACCATGTTTAAAGATTCTAGATATGTGGGGATATCTTTTAGTAGACTTCTATCTAAATCGAACTCTATAGATGTGTCAAAAAAATCGAATTGGCCAAAATCAATTTCTCAATTTAGCACAGGCAGTAAAATTTATACTATAAATTCAACAAATTTAAAAAGAATTATTAAAAAATGAAAATATATAATATCACATTTATGATATTAAAAGATATAAATTAATAGGTAATCTTTAATTTAAAATTGATTTAAAAAAAGAATGATTTCACGCCTTTCACACACATGGGTGTATTTGCTAGCACCTGCATCAGTATGGATTGTCTGGGGATTAGGATTATGCTGAGTTTTAGAAGATTAAATAGCAAAGAGAGATTTCGGGGGAGGTCAATGGGAGAGAATCTCAGAACTTTAATTGGAGTATACCACGTGTTGCTCTCCCGTAAGAAGAAGCGCCATATGTTGCCCTCTCATGAAAAGGGGTATTGTTATAATATATATAATAACTAGCGCTTTAGAGCCCGCGTCATGAAAAAATAATAATTAAGTCTTATTAAAAATTATTAATAATTTAAATAAAATATTAATGAAATTATGACATAAATCTTAGTTAAGATTTTAATAGAAAACCATGTGGGCCTACAAATTACCACTTGGATAGTGGGATTTAATGTCATGTGAAATGAGATAAAGATAATTTGCCTAATTAATGTGATGAGTGGTATGAAAATTCGTTTGAATGTATGAGAACCCCTCCTTTGGACTATATGGCATTCTTTAAGATTAAATATGATATGGATAAACTAGCATTAAACACACAAAACTATCTGACAAAAAAAAAATATACACACGCTCACCAGGATAAATTCATTCCAGCAATAGCAACAAAATTTGCGAATATCTTAAATTCCATGAGGCTGAAATGCTATGGTTTCTTGATAAGTTTCCTCTTAGGACAAATAAATCAATCTCAAAAGTAGTTGTAACATGTTCGTCTCAAACTTATGGACTGTAATAGGCTGCCCACTTTACACTGACCTTACTTTATCTCTCCTACTTCCCACTTGTTATGGCATTCTTTTAGTATCTGCATAATTTAATTACAAACAGGGTTTGGCGGGGGGGGTGGTTTGTGTTTGTTCAGTACTAAATTGAAAAAGATGATTACGGCACTGAGCGAACCATTCCAGAGAGAGTGTGTTTGTTGTTCAACCAGATAAAAGGTAAGCACTGACCTAATTACCGACAGACAAACATAAATGGGTTAGTAATCAACCACAGCAATCAATGTCGAATAAAAGTAACCAATCCAAAGACCTCAGCGAGAAAAAAAACGAAAAGGAAGAAAAAAAAATAAAAGAAGTCACATACTACGTAGTTGCTCTATAGGCAATGTAGAAACATTAGAAGATATCTTTTACCAATTGAATTTGCTTTTGGCTCCATGCTTGACATAGGAGATTCGTACAAAATTTTAAAATTCAAACTTTTTAAAAATATGGAAACGTTGAGAGGAGACCAGAGTTTCCAATCCAAAAAGGTCTCTTTTACTCTGATCACTTTGAGTTGGATATATTAAGATTGAGGAATAATTTAAAAATTCTAGATATGTGGGGATATCTTTTAGCAGATTTCAAAACAAATCGGACTCTATAGATGTGTTAAAAAAATCGAATTGGACAAAATCAATTTCTAAATTTAGCGCAGGCAGTAAAATTTATACTATAAATTCAACAAATTTAAAAAAAATTATTAAAAAATGAAACTATATAATATCACATTTATGATATTAAAAGATATAAATTAATAGGAAATCTTTAAATTAAAATTGATTAAAAAGAAAAATGATTTCACGCCTTTCACACACATGGGTGTATCCCCCAGCACATGCATCAGTTGTCTAACTTAATAGATTGTCTAGCGATAAGGATTATGTTGAGTTTTAAAAGATTAAATAGCAAAGAGAGATTTCAGAGGAGGTCAATGGAGAGAATCTCAGGACTTTAATTAGAGTGTGCCAAGTGTCGCTCTCCTGTAAAGAAGAAGCGCCACATGTTGCCCTCCCATGAAAAGGCGTATTGTTATAATATATATATAATAATAACTAGCGCTTTAGGGCGCGGGCCTTATTTAATAATTATATTCTTTGTAAATAAGAATACTTATAAATATTTAAATGATTTTTAACTTAATATTAACATTAAATTCATTTTAAAATCATAATCTTAAATATTTTAGTGCACTCTTAAAAAGCAAATATCATATTAGTAAAACTAAATAAAATTGAAAACAATGTATTTGTGGAATTTCATTAGAATATTAATAAAAAAATAATTCTCCTTTAATTTGTAAAATCAAGTCCAGATGAAAAAATATTATATGGTAATATAAATTAGATGAAATACTCCACTATGCAAAGATCATTAGTTCAAACAATCTTATTACTATGAAAATTTTGAATTAGGTGAAAAGAAGCTGGTAATCAAGATTATTACAAAATTTAGGCTTCTCACTTGTTCATTTGTGCATAACTCAAAGAAAGAAAAAGAAATAGAAAGAGAAAGAGAAATTTTGACTAAATGCAACAAAACTTAAGATGATCTCCAATTGAGTGGTGGACATTAAAATATTGGATACACTTTCAATCTCTACATCAATAGAAGAAAATTGTATTAGTCTTACACTAAGCATAAAATACCATTTGCATTACCATATACATTCTAACATGAAAGACACAGTTAATATGTATTAGCATATTAAAATTGAGAGCTATAAAAAATATAATGGTCATGGCCTTGAGAGATATAGAGATAAAAGAGAAATTAAATAATTAAGAAGAAAAAATTAGCATAACTATCTTCTTAACATTTAAAACAAATATATATAAACCATAAGAACTTTTGGTGTTTAAAGAGAGTAGAACTGCACTTACATTCAGTGGTGAGTAGTTTGATGGTATCTCTATGCATATATCATACTTCATATTCTTATATAAAACCTATAAGCTGATGAACTAGTTGTTCTCTGTTTTTTTTTCCTTCCATTGTTACATGGAAAAATTGAATTTTAACACCCACCCATTCATGGCGAGTGGAGTCAAAATAAAAGTGAATATGATTGTCCACCTTCCAAAGGTTCTATCAATCTAACCACAAGAGATGTTGTGTATAAAATTGAAAGATTTTAGGATAAGAGATAAAGATTGATTAGTTTATGTAAAATTTAAAATTGAGTGAGAGTATTAATCCAAATTTAAAATTGTTATGCGAGGACTAATCCAAATTATTGGTTGTTCCAGGTTTTAAGGGACATGATTTAGAATGAGAGAGATTTTAAAAATCTTGCCTCCTAGTAGTGTCATTCTAAGTAATTAATTTAGGGAAGATTAAGCAATTTTAGGGCTTGAGCATTAATTTACTCGAGCGGAGCCCAAATATAAACTTTGAATTGGGTTTAGATTTAGTAGTGGAAAGGCCAAGTCCGATCCAGTCCAAGTGAGAGACACAAAGAAATCTTTCACATAGAAACAAACATCCTAACTAACAAATATTTTCATTTTTTAAATATAATACAGTATGACTCAAGCTTAAACTATTCTAGGTGGGCTAAGCTCAAGGTAGGTACTTATGGCCCAAGTTAGGCTTTCTCCAGGCTCAGGCCTGTTGTTCACAATCTAGGCTAGGCCTAGACATTACTTGGCCCGGCCTGGTCCCGCCCCATGAGAACACCCATGGCCAATTTTGACTCTATTGTGATTTTAATAGGAAATCATGTGGACCCATGTCCAACGCGAGTCTTATTTAAGAAATAATTATATTTTTAAATAGAGAAAATTTGAAAGGTAAGACTAATAAAAGAAGAGGATTTTTCCAAGGGAAAAAAAACATGTAAGGCATCCCCAAAACCATACACCTTTTGCACTTAATTGGAGAGTGGCGAATTCGTTGCAGATTTTTTACACTAGCGACAAATTCGCTACTCCCTAGTCTCCTTTATAACACAAAGAAACTATAGTATCATGATAAATATTATCGTGAGGTAAATATTATAATAAATATTTCATTGGAGAATGTATAAAAATTTATCAATTAAAATAAGTTAGAGGAAGTGTGTGGATCAAATATAAAAAAAGTCCAAATTAGCGAAGTCGTGGCTTGGGTCTTACTCATTGAGTACAAATCACAACTCACAACTTATTACGTGACCTTATGGTCATAAAGTATTACATAAACTTAAAAAAAAAATGCGTTCTCATGGCAATACTTGCCCTTTTTTTGCTATTATTAGTCTCTTGAAATTATGTTTTTTTTTACAGGTTGATCATTAGGCATGGAGAAAATAGGTGGAGGTAAGAAGCATAGAAACTACCATAATACAGACTTGAATAGTAGAAAGCATTCCCACATTTCATTAGCTAGACGTTTACATATTCTGATTAAAATGCAAAGATTGGAATTATCATGCATGACCCTTCTGAATATGAATAAAGTAGAAACATATGACTGATTATAAATCACCTAACAAGAGGCCTCGCATAGGCAAGTGCCAATACAAAGAGCAATACGCATGAACAATATGGAATTGAGGTAGTGGACCCTTCTTATTAGTTGAGAGGGAAGTAAACCCTGTAATACCATATTGAAGAAAACACTACTAGACTGGAACCAATCCAGCCCCATAACACTATGTGTGCATGGTTACCATACTCATTTTAAATATACAAACAACAATTTAAGATATTGTATAAAACACTTTGTTAACAGCCATCGTAAAACTATGTCACAACCCAAACATAAATTCTGAGGTGATGATGATGATGATGTATAAAACACCCACCAACCCTTTGCAGGTTAATTTTTGAAAATAGGGCTGCCTTTGTATTCACATATTCATTAGTTAACAAAAAGTGAGAAAATTAGATAGATTTTAGGAGTTGGATACTAATTACCAAAAGTGTACTAATTCCTATATGAAAATAGTAAGAGACATATTTACTTGAAAAGAAAGTGGGCTGCAAAAAGTGATTACTATGAAAAATTAGCTAGATTTTAGGTGTTGGATACTATTTCTTAAAGGTATACTAATTCCTAAAGAAAATAGTAAGAGGTATATTTCCCTGAAAAGAAAGTGGGTTGCCTTAGTGAGAGATTTTAGGAGTACAGTGAGAGGTTGGGTGAAGTTACCGTAATAAAGTTTATAAGATAAGAGTCTAGAGACATAAGCAGTAGAAGGATGAGAGAGAGAAATTAGGGAGGGAGAGATTCTATAGAAAATTAATGAGATATGTTAGGGAAATTGAGAGATTTTAAAAAGGTAGTATGTATAGCGTCTAGCTAATAAGGATAGAATCTTTATTAGACCCAAACTGTGTATCTCTCAAGTGGAGGACCCAGCCTGCATGCTTTTCAATTTGGCCTAAATCTAGGGTTTTATGTGAGCCATTATATTATTAGGTCAACTTTAACAAATTACATATATACCTTAATAAGTAGGAATTGTGACCCAAATTGAAAAATCAACATGAAATTGCATGTGTCTAGTAATAACTAAGTGGAACCCCTTTGTAGGGCCTATTATCAAAAAAGAACTTAGTCCATGTAGAACATTTTTTTTACTCTCTTTAACTGCTGATGGCCATTATCAATGGAACCCACTTTGATAATAATAGCTATATTCGAATCTTGTATTATGAGATGTAAGAGGAAAGAAAAACACTTGCATATACATTGCCCACCTAATATATCCATTAATTTCAAATTTGATAATTGAAGTCACCGACTTTGATCGGAAGCTGCTATCAATGGACCCCATTTGATAGTCTTTAAATGCTGATGACCATTATTAGTGGAACTTAGTTTGATAATAATAGTTATATTCGAATCTTGTATTATGAGATGTAAGAAGGAAGAACAACACTTGCATACACATTGCTTACCTAACATATCCATTAATTTTAAAATTTGGTCATTGAAGTCGCCAACTTTGATTGGAAGCCATTATCAATAGACCACATTTGATAATCTTTAACCACTTAAGGCCATTATTAGTGGAATCCACTTTAATAATAATCATGATATTAGATTAAATTATGAAAAAATGAAGGAAGAATTTGAATTATGAGTTTCCCTTGACAGAGTTTGAGTTTATAGTAAAGTGCCATTGAAGAGAGAGATTTTAGAAAAATGATAAAGAGAGGTATGAGATAGATTTTATATTATAGAGATTTTAGGAGAGAGGAGAGATATTTCAGATTTTAGGGTTGCGAGGCCTTTAGAGAATAGATAGGGATGAAGTTGTAGAGGGATGAGAGAGAGAGAAATTAGGGAGGGAGAGATTTTATAGAAAATCAGAGAGATTTTAGGAAAATTGAGAGATTTTAGAGACTTAGTATGGATAGTTTACCTAATATGGATGGAATCTTTAGATTGCGCAATATGTCACTCTCTCATGAAGAGAATTGTGCTACTTGTCGCCTTCCCACGAAAAGGGGTATTGTTATAATTTATAATAATAACTAGAGCTGCAAGCCCTCCCCCAAAGCTAGCCTTGTTTAAAAAAATATAATATTTGTAAATAGAAATATTATATAAATTATAAATGAATATTAACATAAAATTAATTACAAAATCATAATTTAAATAGAATTCTTAAAACCAAATATTATATATATATTTTAGGTTTGGGATTTTTAAGATTACTTGAGAAAATTGGTATCAGCTGCAAGAGAGATGGAGATGAGATTGTAAGAGAGAAAAAGGAATGATAAAAAGACATAACGCCTGGCTTTGCTTCCCATGCTCATTCAAAACCACCCTATATTTGTCAGATGTGTGTTTGTATGTGTTTAGTGGCCACCACCTGGGGGCCATTAATGTTGTGATGTCAAAGATCTCATAGGTACCTACGCAATTAAAAAAGACAAAAAGCTAAAGACAAAAAAAAATGTTACTCAAATTGGGAATAGAATTCTACATGATTGCACTTTCTCATATTATCTTGCTCGTCTTCCTGACATTGTTTCTATTCATCAAACATAAAGGTGGAATAACTTATATATGAATATATGTATAACAAACAAATTAAAATAAATGCAAATAACAAAAGATCTACAGTAAATTATTTTTTAATGCATAGTGTCGGAAGAATGACTTAATACATGGGATAATTGGCTAAATTATAATAAAAAAAATGAAAAAGGGCACAGAAACAAAATACCCTATCCAAGTTCAAGTTTGATTCCATGCATGTCTAAAGTATAAGGCCAGGAAGTAGCTGCTAAAATTTAAAAGCTTAATTATGACCCTATTCATATTATTGGCCAGTATACCTTGTATGAAGTATCCATATTCTCTCTCCTCTTATCTGTTTTAGGATATTTTACAACTACAACACTGTACATTTCTTCCCGATTTTTGAATTACAATAAAATCATAGAACTAATGATCATTGGTAATTTAGTGGTTGAGATCTCGTGATAGGTCCACCAAAGACAACTCTGCTTGATGGGGTTACATTATACCATTATACTAAGAGACAAGGCATCTTTTGTTGATGGTGTGTGAGAGCAACTTTTTTCTTACAATCACATGAAACCCTATGATAATCCAATTTCCTTACCCTAGCAAGTTCGGATAGGATTGCACCTAGAAGAGGTTGGATTTTAGTGAGATTGGTGAGGTCGTAGATGGAGTAAATAAAGGGTAGGAGCAAAGAATAAAATTTTGGAGGGCAAGATGTTGGAAGTCTAATTTAATTTCTCGTTTGCAACTCTGGGTAACCTTTAAATTTGATTATAAACAGTTCAACCAAACAGATGCACATCAATTTAAATTCCCAATCAAATTAATGCACAAGATAGAGTGCGATATTCTTCCATCAAAATAAAAATTAAAAATTTAATTTTCTCGAATACCAATTTTTCAACCTATTTGTTACTCAACTTCATTGAATTTACTTGAGGTCACATCAATACCAATGATCCTTGAAGCACTCGCAATTCTTACTTCTTCTGTAGCCTAGTGCCATAAAAGACCAAAAAACCAACATTTTATGTGTTAGAAGAAACAAAACCAAATATCTTAATAACAACAAAGATGCACAATGTGATGTTGATAACAATAGCCAAAGAGACTCACGGCAAGGCCAACTACTCCAAGTCCAAATATAGCAACCGTTGAACCCTGGCTTTAGATCTGTCTCGCCTTTTCCCACGCTCTCTACAATCTTGAAATCACCACAGTGAATAACATAAAGTTTCACCCAAATTAAGGACAACATTGATATATCCCAAAAACATCAGGCAATCCACAATTTATTATAATATGAAAACGTAGATGGCATCATTGATGGGTTGATAATACTAAGAACAATACCAACAAAAGCCAATGCAAAGAAGCTGAGCATGGAAAGAAATATAAATAGAGAATGGGAATAATAAATACTAACAACATAGCCTCCAACCTGGTTTAAACATACAAAGAAAAACGGGAGTTTGGCCCTGTTTTAATCCATAATACTTTTTTCATATCATTTAATTAATTTATGATGACAAAGCAATGCAAAAACAAGGACTCCTTTAAATTGATAAATGAGCTGAGATATAATTGGTCTCACGGGTCTTTTTAAGGGACAATAAGGAGAGGGAGAGATTTTTGGGGGTGATTGAGAAACAATGGGTAGAGGGAGGGATTTTAGGATATAGATCATACTGTCATTCAAATAAAGAACAAATTAATAAAAAAGAAAATGGAGAGATTACATTGGGAGAGATTTTTGGGGAATAAATGGAATAGATAAATTGAAAAAGAGAAAATGGAGAGATATGATGAGATTAGGATCAAGAGATGATAAGGATGAAAACGTTTGATATGATGGAACTATCACACCCTGAAATCCGAGGTCCTTGGGACCCTCAAATCACAAGACATGACGGGTTCACAACAACTAAATTAAAAAAATCCAAACTTTATTAAATAATCTAAATGGAATATCATGATTAACATCTCAATCTAAACAAATAAAATCAATACACTTGAACTAAATAAATAAATTTGAAGTAAGAATGACTTTCATGAATTTCTCAAAATCTAATAAAGTCCTAAATCAATCCTCAAATCTAAGGCTGAAGTTTTTGCAGCTCATCCCTCAGTCTTGATTCCGCAAAACAAACTAGGTTTCCTTGGTTCCAGCTCAACCTCAAAATTTGTGGGGGGAAAAACACGAGTGAGTAAAACTCAATAAGTAATACGAACCATAAAACCTAGCAAACAATTAACAATCGAAGAAATCAAATTTAGAGTCATGGTTTGTATTTACAAGGTATATCAAAGGAGGTAAGTGCAATAAAAACAAAAAGATAATGTGGCCAAAATTCAAGGTATTTTCAAATAACCAAATCAATAACTAAAAAAGAAAGGCATCTCCACAGTAAAGAAAATATTGAAAGGCATCTCCACAGTAAAGAAAATATTAAAGTGTGCTCGCCAGAATTAAGCTTGAACCAAGCACAAAGTACCCACCAGGTACAAGCCATTTTCATATCCAAAGTTGGCACAAGGCCTGAGAATGCCAGTAATCTCCAAAACAAAGTGGGAGCTAGTTGCAGACTAATAATATCGCACAGAGGGGTCTTAATCCCAATGTAATAGAAAAAAAAAGGGCTAACATTTGCTAGTGGGTATACCGCAGTGCGTTGCCCATACTTTAGAGAATGTCTTACAATACAAAGAGCACGATAGCAATTATGACAAATTCCAAATTTGTCAATCACCAAAGAAGCCAGGATTGAGATCACAAATCAAATCCTATATTATCACAATTTTCACAATTTATATCAAATGACAATTAGATCAATACTTCACAAATAGTCCTTTTTATAACTTGATAATACAAGACCGTGTATATCAAAATCATGGTATTCCAAACAAGTCAAAGGTAACAAAATATCCTAATATTCTAGGATTATTTTAACAATTTGCAAAATTTCACATTTTAGATCAAATTGAGACAAGGACATGAAAACTCTAATACTATGGAGTCATGGTAGGATTACTTGCCTCCACCAGTGATGATCAAAGGATCTTGACCTGTGTGCCCAAGTGTCTTGATGTGGGGTCCTATCAATGATAAGTAACCAACAGTGAGGGTTTGGATGCAATTAATTCGTCAAGCTTGGATACAGGTATTGGTGTGATGGACCGGCACATATGGGTTTGCGCTGAGATGACTAGGCAATGCAAGTGGACCTATGACATGTAGGTTAAGTATGCATGTAAACTAATGTGTTCGACTTGGGTCAATCAACTATGTAGCAGTTAAAATGGGTTCGGTCCTTTGACCTGGAATAAAGAAGAGAGTGGTTGGGATCATTCATTGGACTCAAACAGTACGAATGGAAGCTCACATGATGTAAGGGCTAGGGACAGTGGGGCTTCAAAAGGTCCTATTACGTTACACTTGAATTGCTAACTTGGTGTATGATAAGTCCTTAAAAATGTATTATTTTATATTTATTTTCAGGAAATTTAAGGACTTATTCACTATAAATCTCTTCATTGGATTGGAAATCATATTTTATGATTTTAGAAATCACTATTCAGTTTTCTTACAAAATTCATTGAAAATCATTAATTTTTCAAAAACTCATAGAACTTTCCATTTTTAGAAGGCTTTTCAAATTCATGATTTTAAATAAAAAAATGACAAAGGTTTTTATCATCATTAGTTATTTAAAGATAAATGATAATCAATGATGTGAACTCATTGTGTCATTTTATGTAAACTGGGCCCATATTAGTGCAATTGTGACTTTACAATAAAATTATTATTTCTAATGAAAGATCACTTTTATGTGTAGGAAAATTCAAGAAAAAGGACCTGCAGTCAAGATTTAGAGTGGAGGAATTAGTGGTGAAGAAATCCAAGAAAGAATTGAAGTGGATTTAAAGAGATGGAAACTAAAGCACAAGGGGATTTGGTGGGGTCCACACCCTTCAAATTCAAGATGGAAACAAAGAGCCAAGAACAATCTAATTACTTTGGACATCCACATCCATATGGATTTAATCCTCTCCACAATTCCAAGTAAAGAAGGAGAAGAAAGAAAGAAGGAAAGTGTGAGTTGATTTTTGCCATGCAACGTGTCTCAGGCCATGATCAAATTGTGGTCCTTGCATTATCAAATTCAAGTCAACTGAGGACTTATTCCAGGTATACAGTGAGGATAGAAATCCAAGGTAGAGCCAATTTTATGAAGATTTCATGGTAGGAAAGAAGTCCAACAGTGGTTGGACTTTGGATATATATTATCACCATTCCATCATATACTTTCCATTTTAAAAAAATCCAAACCAATTGCTCTCTCTCCTTCCTCTATATAGTGCAACCCAATCTTTAATTCAAGGAGGATAGCCACCATTCTAAGAAAGTTTTTCCTCACATCAACCATTCTCTGAAATACACTCACGTACATCACAACCCAGCCATCTATTAATCACTCCACAAAAATCGTCCCATATCAATCACGTGCCCCCACCATCTATGAATTCTATTTCATTCACGCCACTACTCTCCCTCGTATCACCATTCTCCCGTCATCATAAAAGGCGTCTTGATCAGCCTATCTAGGACTCGTTCCAAATTAAGATCAACCCCATTCATATATATAAATATATATATATATTTATATATCAGTCCATCATCTGGAGATACACGCCCATCTCATCACATTCCAAAGTGGGGTTTGGCCAAGCCCACTATTGGGTTCATCCTCTTCCATCCATCTTCCTTCTTTCATCTAATCCTCCTTGGTGATGCATGAAGATTAAAGCCCGGATTGCATGTGAAGTCCTATCTACTTCTTGATGTCTTGATCTATGATAAGGATAGATTTTCTTTTTCTAGTTTTAAATATTTTTGTGGATTATTGGTTGTATTGGTTCGTTTTAATTTAAAAAGGCACAATTATTGTGGTCAAGTTGTCCTACCTTGGATCAGCATCGTGTGTTTGTGTGTGGTGACAGTATGCACTTGTTGCAGTGTTTTTCTGGAGTTTTATTAATTCTGCCAATACAGTGTTCAAATTTCCCAAAATATAAAAAACTAGAATTCTTTTTATTTTTTTTCTTTCATTATTTGTGAATGGTTTATTTTTTATTTTTAATTTAGTGCATGTTTATTTTTTTTTTTTACATTGGTGGTTTGATCTAGTTTATTGTCCTGTAGTTTCTAATTCTAGGATTGTTTTAGTTTAGGATTTTAAGGTTAGATTTAATTTGCGATTTTTCAGATATGGATTTGTACTTTAAAATTAATTTTTAGAAGTAGTAGTTATGTATTTTTATAGATTTTTTAGGCTAGAAGTAGGTTTTTAATTAGGACAAGTTTTCTATGAAAATTAGCTCCCTGCGGATGTATACGATCTCGACTCACTGGGTTAAACGGCAATTGAGGCTTTGCACTTGGGGTCAGCGATCAGATAATAATCAAAGAGTGGTTCTTCAGAAGATTTGAGTCAAAATAAGACATTAGGTGTGGGCCTGAGACAGTAGATTGCACAAGTGGGTCAAGGGTTGGAAAGTTTGGATAATGGGTTCATTTAGTTTCCAAGCAGACCATACCTTAGGTGGTCCATGACCATGGGTGGAGTAAATCAAGATAATAAGAAAAACGGTGAAGGGAAGGAGGGAAATCAAGAAAAAAGGAAAAGCACGGTGACAAAGGAGTAGAAAGAAAAATGGAAGAAGGAAAACAAGAAGGACAAGAACTAAGACGAGGAGCTGGGCTCGGGTTGGACGAGGAGGAGAACATGAACTTGGAAAAAGAAGATGAGATACAGAAGAAAAAGGAGGATATGCAAAGGAAGCAGGGGAAGTTTGTGAAGATGGGCATTATGTCTTTGAGGGGAAGGAAGAAGAAATAGAAACCAGAAGAGCATTGCACGGGGTTCGGTTTCAGAGAAAGAACAGAGGAAGCAAAGGGAGGGAAGGAAAAGAAAACAAGGAAGAAGATGATGAAGTGGGCTGAGTTCTGGTAGGTACAGAGAAGAAGAAGAGAAGGAGGAAGAACAAGTAAACAAGAAGAAGAAAGGATGGGTGGCTGGGACGATGAAGATGAATACTGAGATGGGTCCAGGCTCAGGACTGGTTTTCTCGGTCAAAAACAAGGAGAGAAAAGAGAAGAAGAAAGGAAGAAGGAAAAAGAAGGAGAAACAGAGAACAAGAAAGGAAAAGAGAAGAAGAACCTAGGGAAGAAGATCAGAGGTTGAAAGAAAAACAGAGACAAGGAGATGAATAACCAGAAGAGGGTGAAGGTGATTTGCACCGGAAGTGGGTTCTCAGTTGTAGGAGAAAGAATGATGAAGCGAGTATAAGGAGAGATAGTCTGAGTTGGGGAGGAAGAAGAAAGAAGAAGGAAACCGCTGTTTGGCTGGATGTTGTAGCAGAGGAAGGGAAGAAGAAAACGGAAGTAAGAAGAGAGGAAACAAGGGAGGAAGAAGGACAGGAAAGGTGAAGCAGAACAGGAAGAAAGAGAGAAGAAAGAGGAACCAAGGAGGATGAAGAAAGAAAAGAAAAAGGTGGAGGAAACAAGAAACAGAGAAGAACAAGAGAAGGATCGCTGGGCAGTTTCTGTTTGGATGATTTTGAAGTGGAAAGAGATGGAGAGATGGATGTTAAGGTGGGGCTAAGAGATGGGTCGGTGATTACAGCGGGCCAGCATATGGCTTCGTACTGAGATGGGTCAAGGGGTTTTCAATGGGCTGGGCATGGTTTGAATGATGCATTAGGTGGCCCATTGTAATGTGCGGCTAAGGGTGACGATGATGATAATGCTCATGATCAAGGCAAATTTAATGATGAGAGGTTTGATACCTTGATATGAATGGAGCAACATCATAAAAAGAGAAGTTTATGCTAAAATGAGAGGCTATTAAAGTAACCTACTATTATAATAACCAGTAAAGGAAGAGAGAGAAAGAAGAACATATCTCAAGAAAAAACAAGAAACTTTAACACAGGGATTCAAGGGAGAAGGAGAGTTGTCTATTTATAGGAAACTAAAATAAAAGTCACCAAAAGGAGTTTTAGTCCTAGCTAAACTTAGCCAAAGAAGCTTAATTTAAATGGAAGTCAATCCCAGGATCGATCAAAACAATTTAGAGGTTTAATCCAAATAAAATTTCAATTTGAGCACAACTCTAAAATTCCCAAACTCTAGTAATTTATGGGACCCATATAGTAATTAATTAATTATCCAAATTTAAATAGGGTAAAATTATAAAAATAACAATAATCACATGCAGGTCCATCAAGATTAAATCAAGGGTCAAGATTTATTCTAATTAAAAAATCAAAATTCGGGTCGTTACAAGAACTCTAAGGGTAAAGTGCCATGTGTTGCTCTCTTGTGAAGAAAATTGTGCAACATGTCTCTCTCCCACCAAAAAAAAAAAAAATTTTGTTATGATATATATAATGGGAACCTAGAACTTATATGTGTGATTGAAAGAGAGTATCTTGCATTAACTTCAATTTTGTAAGAGTTGAGGAGAGAGCGGGACTTGAGAACTTGCCATGAGACTTGCAGATGAGGAAAAATCATATAGATGTCAAATTGGATGGATTGGAATGTGTGATTGAAAGAGAGTACCTTGCATTAACTTCAATTTTGTAAGAGTTGAGGAGAGAGCGGGACTTGAGAACTTGTCATGAGACTTGCAGATGAGGAAAATTCATATAGATGTCAAATTGGATGGATTGGAAACCAATGGCCAAGAAATAGAAAAAGAACAGATATAAAGAGAGTAGTACCTTGCACCAGATTATAAAAGAGATGCTTTTTATCTTGGTACGGGAACCTGCGTGACATCAAAAGAGTCAGGATCTTCTACTACACTTAAATAAATAATTTAGAGAGATACAAATCTTCTAAGAAGCAAACCATTTTTGTTTAGGAGTAGAGACAGATAAATAATTTCGAGAGATACATATCTTCTAAGAAGCAAACCATTTTTGTTTAAGAGCAGAGACTGAGGGAAGGTGAATGTCTCCATTCAATTTTGACTAGGGCCCACTTAATTAATGAATGATTCTCTTTCACACGACAGCCTGATAAAAAAAATTTGCGCATTTGATCATCTACTTCCACATCACATATTGCAGAGAAGAAGCTGAGGAGCATAGTTACCTAATTCACAATTCGATCATTTGCATTCAAATTCGTTGTTCATAATTTGACATATTATGTAATTCGAACATTCGTCAGGGTAGGCTTATTTGATTCGCTTTTTAATTCACTTAATTCGTAATTCAAGTTTAATAAATCCAATACACTATTTCGAATAAATAATTCAAAATGGTTGATAATGATTATAAGTCTAATTTAAGATACATATATAATTTATTAGAGTTCTTAGATGTTGCAAAAGGCATACAAGAATGACATGTTCATAAATTTTTTGCAAAATGACTGAATAAATTTTAACTCAAACAAAGAATGTTCCATCGAATCATTGTGGTTAATTTAAAACAAGCTTTGATAAACTAATGGTTATTAATGGGTCACAGATGCTTTGAGTATCTCACCTTTTTATGTGTGTAATCTTGGTAGCATACGCAAACCGTGAGCCTAGATGCTCTCACTCATGCTTTTTCTAAATAAGAAAAATCAAAATTTATATTTAGGTTTATTTATAGAAAATTTGAACCACTCAATATGAATACCCTTTTTTCTTTATTAATTTTTACCACCAGAAAATGACCCCACAGTAATGTTGAGAATTTATGAAACACATTGTTTTAAAAGTAGGAGAATTTCACTTCTACCATGGTTATATCCACCATTCAAATAAAGGCATATGGTTAAAACAATAAGAAAGTCAAATCACATTTTTTTAGATATGATGATAAAAATGATCTCCTAATTTAGGGCCATTTGTAAAGTAATTTATTGGGATCCAGGAGATATTGCCTAGAATGCGCCAGACACGAGGACAGCACCACGTAAATAAGAAGGTATCAAATCCTCCTTTCTATTCATGCCCTTTTAAAGACCTTTCTTGCATAAAGGAAAGAGAGAGAGATTATAGGAGGATTTTGATCGATGAGGAAAATTCAAAAAGAGATTTGGAGAGATTTTCTACTATAAACCAAAGAAGACGAAGGAAGGACAGGGAGTTGGTTTGGAACTGTGATTTTTGAGGATCCTCATTTACAACTATTGACTTGACGTGAATAATGAATTTTAAGGTTGCCGAATGATAATGAATCGAATAGCGATTTATTCGATCAGAGTCGTTAATGATTCGGCACCCATCTAAATGAATTTGGTAACTATGCTAAGGAGTCCATATCTACTAACACACCAAGGATCTGTTCGCTCTCATTGAATTCCTTTTCCAAGTGTGGTCGATCATGTTGAAGAAGCCACCCTCCTTGGCTCATCAATTTTCAAAGAGAAAGCGAGGATAGGTTCTATTTCCATTGCATAAACATTGAATCGAAAAGACCATGATTCTGGGTGGTTTAGATCTCTAATGTAGGCCAATAGATTTTATATGCTATGGTGCCAACTTCAGCTGTAGAGAAATTTAAATTATCACCAACATATAAAGGCTCTGTGATTTTGAGTAATTTAGAAATCTATGATAAGTTATTGATGGATTTATAATCTCACTTGAACTTATTTTAGGATCAGCGTAAAATCAGGCAATAATGAGGCTGACTCGGGATTGAGACTAAATTTCTTCGCCTTTTGGGCTTAGGTGGGTTCAGGGTTTTGTATTCTTCTCCAAATCTGTTCGTGGACAGGCCTCTGCTCACCATAGATCCAGCGTATGCCCACAACACGTATGAGACACATTCATCATGAGACTCCAGCATATCTAACTTCACCATCTCTAGGAAATGTGATTTGGTGTATAAATAAGTGGATGGAAGGAATGGGGTGCATGAAAATTGTTAGTTTGGTACATGTAGAAATGGATGTTGTTGGTGACTTCATGGAGGTATATAATGGTGTGGCAAACGTGAAGATGGAAAAATAGTTGGGTAGAGAGAGGGTAACATGTGTCATGCACACATGTGCAAGTAGGAGTGACCATGTGAAAAAGATCAAACTACCTCTAACTCACAAGATCAAAATAAATAAAAAAAATGAAAAAAAAAAGAAATTAGACTTTAAAATTTTAACAATATGAACGATTCACATTAGTTCATCCACTACAAAAAGGGAAAAAAAAAATCAAGGATGTACAGGATTAACTTCGTTTGTTTTAAGAAGATGAAGAAAACTGGAATAGTTGTTTTCTAAAGCACTTGAAATATAAAAAATAAAATGAATTGTTGGTTGGTAACTAGGGATGGGCCAATCGGCCATCATGGTTGGTGATCATGTGGGCTACATTGCTACAAATTCGAAGAAAGATATGCTTGTTATTTCTTGACAGTAGCCCAAATTACTTAATTTTGTGATTTGTTCCCACAAAGGTGGGGCCGACCTATAAATTGATCATTGGTTGATGTTCAACTCACACACAACACTCACTCAAGAGGATAACATGGTCAGATGTAGTTGGCCAATTGATTGGGGTCCAACTTGATTCACTAAACTTAAATCAATACAAACATTACTAAATTACGGACACCACTACCAACGCATGTAAATAGTATTGACCGCTCCCATACATGAATGAAAACACATGGCAATCAATTTCTTTTTCCACAATGAAGAAGAGAAAAGCAAAAACCTGAATTTCTCTCAAATCTGAACCGAAAAAAAAAAACGCAAATGGAAAATAGAATTTAGATATAAAACATACTCACTTGTCATTGTCGTGTCGGGGAAAGTCCGTCGTGAATGCCGTTCGGTGAAGAAAAGGTGAAAGCCGAGAAGAGAAGAAAAGAGAAAAGCATTATCCGCCGTCCTAGGAAGCTATTTGTCGTTGTCTCTTACTCCATGGTAGGTAGATAATATTGGGAAAGCTATGGATAGATATCTAGGCTTGACCACAACCCTATCGTACGTCACTTTGAGTCCGTAATTGGCCGGCTAGGATTTGCGGGATACCCACGTCACTTTGAGTCAGTAATTAACTGGCTTGTATTTACCGTGTACCAGATACCCATGTCATTTTGAGTCAGGGGGCAGGCTTGATTTGTTATTTTGACATGCTGATACGGGCACTGGATAGCATGTTACTTTTGAGTCAGCACTTGGGCTTATTATTTTGAAACATCGGTAGATAAATCTATGTATTTTGATTCACCCTAGTTAGTTAAATACTTAAATCTATATATATATATATTTTAGGATAATTTAGGCTCAAGTCCAGTTTTTAAGAGTTATTGAGCTTCTAGTCCAGAGTCTTTGTTTTTTATGGATTCGGTCCAGCAGTGTTAACTTTTTTGGTGGTTGAAGTCCATTTTTTTGTTTTTTAAATTTCTTCATTGACAAGTTGCCCCTGCATGATATGTTTACCCTACTTTTATTATTTCTTATGTATTTTCATATGGAAGACTCTCGCCGTCATGTGTTTTGAAGTTGGGATCGCTACTCTTCTTTGATCTTTCGAATGGTATTGTCAACAATCTATTCATGATATTGTCTATGATCGAGAGTCTGTTCGTCATTTGTTTTGAAGTTGTAATCTCTGCTTTTCTATGATCTCATGACTTGTGCGAATTGTATAATGACTATTTTTTAGTTCTAAGATGAATGTGGAATTTATGTGTTTGGGTTCATTGATTTCTTTATGTTTTTTGTTTGTACATTTCTTTTTTTTGGGATTTGTTGTTGTTCCTATTTGTTCTCATTTTAATATTGTAATTTGATGATTTCGTTTGTATGTCCCTGTTTTATATCTTTCAGAAATAGAAACATGTCATATATGTTTCATGTTCTTATTTTTGTGTCGTAAATTAAAGAAATAGGAACATGTCAACAAAATACATATATAAACATGTTCATGTTTATATATGTTTCAATTCATTATATAATTTGAAAAAAACAAGAACATGTCAATAAAAAAAATATATATGAGAACATGTTTATATATGTTTCAATTCATTGTATAATTTGAAGAGACAGGAACATTCCAACAAAATACATATATAAACAAGAACATGTTTATATATATTTCAATTCATTGAATAATTTGAAGAAACAGGAACATGTCAACAAAATACATATATAAACAAGAACATGTTTATATATGTTTTAATTCATTATATAATTTGAAGAAACAGAAACATCTCTTATATGTTTTATAATATGTTGGATGTTCCTGTCTATGTACTATAAATTGAAAAAACAAGAATACGTCAACAATATACATACATATATGAACAGGAATATGTTTATTTTTGTTTCAATTCATTATATAAATTGAAGAAACACGAATATGTTCTTATTTTATGATATGTTTGATGTTCCTGTTTGTGTCATAAATTAAAGAAATAGGAACATGTCATATATGTTTTATAATATGTTGGATGTTCTTGTTTGTGTGTTATAAATTGAAAAAACAGGAATATGTCAACAATTTATATACATATATAAACAGGAATATGTTTATTTTTTTTTCAATTCATTGAATAAATTGAAGAAACACAAACATGTTCCTGTTTTATGTTATGTTTGATATTCATGTTTGTGTCATAAATTGAAGAAATAGGAACATGTCATATACATTTTATAATACGTTGGATGTTCCTGTTTGTGTGTTATAAATTGAAAAAATAGCAATATGTCAACAATATATATACATATATAAACAAGAATATGTTTATTTTTATTTCAATTCACTGTAAAAATTGAAGAAACACGAACATATTCCTGTTTTATGATACGTTTGATGTCCCTGTTTGTGTCATAAATTGAAGAAATAAAACATATCATATATGTTTTATAATACGTGGATGTTTCTATTTGTGTGCTATAAATTGAAAAAACAGGAATATGTCATATATCTGTTTCATGCTCCTGTTTTATGATGATTTTATGTGCTTTATTTTCTATAATGTGATTTTTTTTTGTTGACATTTTGGATGTTTGTATATGTTTTCTTCATGTTTTTTATTGTTCATTTATTTGATTGTTTACTTTGTTATTTGTTTCTTTTATGATCCCGTTTGGTATTATTATTTTTAATGTTCTTTTGATTTTGATTTGTTTTTCTTTTCTGAATCTGCAGTTATGGCTCGTCCTCTGATGTTTTTGTGCCGTTATGGGAGTTGGACCAAGGTTTTGAAGATTTCATGTGATACTAATTTTGATCAACTTGTTGATGATCTTTGTTGTAGATGGAAAGATTTGAAACGGGATTCATTATCTGTTTCATATTCTTTATCGGGCCACTCTAGTTGTATTCTTGATAATAATTCAGAAATGGCAAATATGCTTGTTCTTATTGATTCTTTTATGCTTAAGCATGTGGATATAGTTGTTTTGGATGAAAGTATTGTTGATGATGATTCCATTAAAAGTGTTGGTAGTGATGGTGGTTTGGTAGTGAAGGATGTGTAGATGTTAAGGTTGAATATAACCTATTGCCATCATTTTGTGTTTATGATAGAAAGGTTTTGCTATCTGCTAGTTGGGTTGATTGTATTAAGAGTGTTGGGCAGATTATTTTAAAGTGGTGTGAAGGAGTTTCGTAATAAATTGTGTCACAACCAGAGCCCAAGGTTCAACCTAACCTATGACACACGTACACATGTGCATGTACACTTAGATCCAGTCTAAATGCACATGCACAAGGGAATTCACACGTGCCATAAAATGTACACGGAAGCTATAGGTATCATTGCACAATAAGGGAAGAAATACTATCAAAAAATAATATATATGTACGAAAGATTACATGACATTTAGAGTTATACAAAGGTGAGCTAAAAATACAAATCATAGAGGTCATTAACAGAGCAAAACAATTAGGTCCCAACAAAAGAAGACCTATATGCATGCATGTCAATGTCGCGCTCCTGCGGAGTGATTTACATCCACTCCTCTAACCCTAACGGGGCATCTGGGGTCTCCCCTGAAGTCTAGTTGATCGACGAGGGGTCGGTTGAGGGATTTGAGCCTGCACCACTAAGGACAACTCATAAATACAACGATTCAGCAAAGCATAAGCAACAATAAGTTAACGCATATTGCATCTAGCTGAATAAGGAACAACTGATAATTCATAGAATTCCAAATTTGTATACTAGGTAATTTGTGCAATTGAATAAAGCATGCTAAAGAATCAAGATATCCATGTCATGTACTTTACTAGGTGGCTACTACATGTGCCATATGCTCCCTAAGTGGGATCTTATATACTGAAAATACCATCGATCGGGCTAGGGTATGAATGGGTCTTGGGTTCCTGGGGTCCGGAAGCCTCAAGACATAAACTCACTGTAGCGGTGCCATACATACTATGCCAAATTCAACCCCGTCGGGTATCCTAAAGTTGAGGCTGAGTAGTGCCTGACCATATGGAGTCAATCATATATAAGAACTTGAGTAAACCATACATATCATATTGAGCATATATCATACGTTCCAATTATACGTTCAACTCATACAGACAGAAAATACTCAAGTTAATGGAACATATTGAACATATCAAACAAATCGAACTTAATAGATCAAAAGGGCATAACGAAGACTATGCAAACTAGATAGAAGAGTGGAGGTCAATAATCGTGCATACAAGATGTCATATAACTCACTTTGCTCAAATCAGGATCATTTACTAGCCAACCCTAATCTAGTATCTAGTGTTTCAACTGTGCATGATGATGTAGTTTTAAGTTATCTGATACACAGTTGTCTAGTGTTGTATTGTATCGTGAGGGTGTATCGGAGTCCCTTAAACCAACACCCATGGGGAGGTGCTTAACAGCTGAATAATGTACATTAATAAGTCGTAGCCCTCGATATCATTCATGCCATTCTGTCATATTCCATTGGGCAAGTCAAGGTCACTTACATTCTAATTCAAAGGCCCTACAAGGTCTCTTCAACACCTACCTTTCTTATTTTTCATTGATCTTACGGCTTAGCCGTGGGTGACCTACGGCTTAGCCGTAGACATCTTACGGCTTAACCGTAATATGTACTGTGGCTCAGCCGTGGTCCCCTTTATTGTTCATCCACATTCACGGCTTAGCCCAGTTTTTGTTCTACGGCTCAGCCATGGTGAGGGTACGACTTAGCCGTAGCACACTTTATGGCTTAGCTGTGGCTAGACCGTATAAGGTTCTCTAAATTTTCTGCTATCTGGAAATCAAACCATAGCTTGACCTACGGTTGGGTCATGGATAGCCTATGGCTTAGCCGTAGTGTATTCTATGGTGTAGCTGTAGCCTTACCGTAGAAGAAATTCGGGTTTTGCAGCTCTCTAGAATTTGAGCTGTAGGCAGTTACAGCTTAGCCGTAAACTACACGGGGTCATTTTATGAACCTATTATAGAACAAATTGTATATGTACAAAGATGAAACAACAATATCAAAGACATGGAATTTGATACAATTGGGCTGTAAAACACACTTAACATGTAAGAATAAGAAGTTCTTCACAATCACACATATACTAACATGGGTTCATCCAAATCATGCATATACTTGCCTCAAATGAGTTCAAACACGTGAATCGTTGTCCCTTAGCTCAAATTCGACGTCTACCCACTGTTCTAACACCCATGCGTGCAAAAGAAGAAAGAAAGAAAGAGAAAGATGTTGAGCATGTGCAGTAGCTGACAAGAAGAAGAAGGAGAAGAAGAAGAGTCAAGAACCCAAAGCTTACCTTAAACCACACAAGCAAGAGTTTGCAAACTTGGTACACAAAATCCCCCTTTTTCCTCTTGATCGTGTCAAAAGAGAAGAAGCCGAAAAGAAGAAACAAAGAAGGACAAAAAGACTTTGAAGTTAAAGGAAGTCGGTGCATGCACTCTTATATAATGATAAGGATTAAACCAAGTATAAGAAAGTCCAATAGTTTATACTAATTATAGTTCGAGTCAAATAAAGGTCCAACGGAAACAAACGACGTCGTTAGCATACGAGTCAGTTACGGAAATTAACGAGCTTGATGAAAGACACGTGTTGACACCAAGATGATACATGAATGACAACGTCTTACAAAATCTAAAATTATGAAAAAGGGCTCATGTCTACCTGGAACGAAACCGAAATAAAGGCAAAACACAATTAACAACTAATTCATCATTAATTAGTCGCTAAACCCAATTAAGTTGGGTCGGAGTGTTACAAATTGTGTAAGTATGTTGTTAAGGTAGGCTTTGAGTTTGCTTCTGTGAGGAATAATGATACTAATGTTGTTGCTATTTGGTCATTACGGGAGGTGTTTAATTGCTTGTGGTGTGTTCATACTACAAAGGATATTGCAAATGGTTCTTTTTTTATAGAGTCATTGTACAACGTGCAAAGTTGTGGTTTTTGTGTGCGAATTGAGAAGAACAAGCATATGAATTCTGATTTGGTTTGTAGCTTGATACTTGATTAGTTGCATGAGAAGCCCTTGACATGGCCTATTGATGTTGTGAGTGAATTGAAGTTGAATTATAGTTTGGTTATTAGTTATTGTTAAGCTTAGTTGGTTGTTAAAAAAGGATGGGATGAGTTATTTGGTGATGTTGCTGCATCTTTTGATTAACTTCGTTAGTACGTGAATGCTGTTAGAGTGTCTAATCCTAGTAGTCATGTTGTGCTTGAGGTGGATGCAAGTAGTAGGCGTTTTAAGAGGCTATTTGTTGCATTTCATGCTTGTATACAGGAGTTCAACTACTACTGTGCTATATTATTCCTTCATGGAACAATTCTAAAGGCGAGGTACAAAGGTCATTTTCTTAGAGCCACGGGGAAATATGAAAATCAAAGTGTGGGATTATTATTTTTGAAAATTTTTTGGCTGTTTTAATGTTTCTGTTTTTTTCATCATTAAATTTGATTTATTAATTGATGTTCATGTTCCTTTTTATTTTCCCTTTTTTATAGTGTGTGTTTTCTTGTTTCTAGTTTTGTTATTGTACAATTGATATGCTCCTATTTGCGTGCTGTTTGTTTGTATCTATATGTTTATTTATTGTAGGTTTTCTCAGTGTTTTTTTGTAGAATGAACAAAATGAGTTTGATTTGTTCAACTAATGTTCCTCTTCATTATTCTAGAATTGACATGTTTCTATTTGTGTGTTGTGTATTTGTGTTTGCAGGCTTGTTTCCTCTAGCTTTTGCTACTGCTGATTTGGAGAACAAGGAAAATTGGATATGGTTTTTATCATAACTATCTATGATCTTGTCACCTGAGCAGAGTATTAGTTTTATATTAAATAGAAATAAGAGGTTGTTGGAGGTTGCTCTGAAAGTTTTCCCAAATTCATTTCATGCATTCTATCTTATTCATTTGAAGATAATTTCAGGAAAAAATTGAGTGGGTGACTGAAGAGCTGTATGGAAAATATTGTGAATAAATTCCGTTTATGTGCTTATGCTCCTACGGTGTCCTTTTTCCATGAGAATGTAGAGACACTAAAGCATGATGGTGGCAGCCATGTGCATAGTTTTTTGGAGATTTTGCCATATGAGAATTAGACTAAAGCTTATTTTGGTGGGATGCGATATTGTGAGATGCAGTCTAATGTTTCTGAGTTTTTCAACTCTTGGATTCGTGATGCTCGTTACTTGTGTAACACTCTGATCTAGCATAACCCCAATTAGTGACTAATTAATGTTGCCTTAGTTGTTAATTGTGTTTTGCTTTTATTTTGGGTTTTGTTACGAGTCATGGATAGGTAGTTGGGTTGACTTTGACCTAGGTTAGGTAGATTAAGCCCTTTTTCGTAATTTTAGCTTTATAAGAATTCGTCATTCGCACATCATCTTGGTGTCAACACATGTCTTTCGTTGAGCTCATTAACGTCTGTAACTACGTCATTTGCAAAGATGTCTTATGTTTTCATTGGACTCGGACTTGGCTTGAACTGTATATTGTTTTATGTTTTGGACTTTTTTGTATTTTTGCCTTTAAATCTTATCTAATATAAAAGAAGCCACCGATTCTTCTCTCTGTCTCTCTCTATCTCTCTATGTTTTTTCCCTTTTTCCCTTCTCCTTGAATAAGCCAAGCTAGAAGGAGGAAATTTGTGCACTTCTACCTTTCTATTCTTCTTGTGGGTGGAGATAAGGTAAGCTTTGAGTTGGGTCTTCATCGTTATCTTCTTTTTCTCGACACTCACTATGTGCACGCTCTCATGTTTCTTTCTTTCTTCCTTTCTCGACATGCATGGGGGATTAGGTTTGTGTTTGGACATGAATTGAGCCCAAGGACAACAATTGTTAGAACTCAATTGAGGCAAGTAAAAGCATAATTTGTATGAACCCATGTTGATATATGCTTGAGTTTGAATGATTCTCATGATCTGGCATGAAAAGTTTATTTACAGCCCACTTTGAGCTTATTTTTCTCTCTTAGATGTGTTTTTGCGGTTTTGATCCATTTTCAGTTCTTTTGTATCAGATTCAGAAATCGACCCAGTGCATGCACGGCTAAGCCGTGAAATATGCTACGGCTGAGACGTAAAGAGCACTATGGCTAAGCCGTAAACCAAGCTGAGACCCAACTGTAGATCAATACAGGGTGTGTCCGAAAATAATTGAGAATATGCAAATCTGCAACTCTTTTACGGCCCAGCCACTGCTAAGCCGTGAAGCCTTCTACGGCTAAGCCGTAGGGTCACCCACGGCTGAGCTGGAAGACTTGAACAGTAAGAAAGCTAGGAAAGAAATGAGATTTGTAAGGCCTTTGAAGTAGAAGGTAGGCAACCTCAACTTGCCCAACGGAGCATGATAATATGCGTGAATGATCTCGAAGGCTGTGAATCATTCATGTTCGTTATCCAGTTGTTAAGCACCTCTCCATGGGTGTTGGTTTAAGGGACTTCGGTGCACCCGATGATGTAATGCAACACTAAACAACGGTGCATTGGATAACTTAAAACTACATCATCATGCACGGTTAGAAACACTGGATAATTAGATTATGATTGGATAGTAAAAAAACTTGATTCGATGTAATAAGTATTGCTTGCATGGCATCTTGTATTACAATCATTGATCTCCACTCTTAAGCATGATTGATTTGTTTCATGTAACATTGAATTGTTGGTTTCCTTACTATGTTCTAGCACCTTGAGTATGCACGTATGTTCTTAAGCTTGCACGTATAAAATATGTTCTTGAGTATGCACGTATGATATGCTTGTCACGATCTACTCAAGGTTTAGTACATGATTGATTCTGTATGGTTAGGCACTACTTAGCCTCAGCCTTAGGATCCCAATGGGGTGAATTTGGTGTAGTTTATATGGCCTTGCTGCAGTAAGTACACGTCTTGGGGAATCCGGACTCTAGGAACCCAAGACCCATTTATACCCTGGCCCAAGACCCATTTATACCCTGGCCCGGTCAATTGTGTTCTCAACACGTATATAAGATCCCTATTTTGGGAGCATATGGCAAATGTAGTAACCAACTAGTTATGTAGAACATAGCACATATACCTTGATTCAAAATGGCGTACTGTAATGATTGCAGAACTGTTTAGTATACGAACATGAACTGCTATGATTTATTTTATGTTTTTTATTCTATTAGAGACAACATGTGTCAACTTGTTATTGCTTATATTTTGCTAAATCATTGTATTCACTAATTGTCTTTGATGTTGTAGGCTCAGATACCCAGACGACCCCTTGTCGATCGACCAGACTCCTAGGGAGGCCCCCGATGTCCCATCTGGACTAGAGGAGTGGATGTAGTCACTCTATCGGAGAGCGTCATGGACACATTTGCATATGAGTCTTTTTCATTTTGAGATTTGTCACGATTGGATCTAGTCATGATTTTTATATGTATAGTTTGCTTCATTTTGTAAAACCTTTATCTATATATGTCATCCTTTGTCTATATACTTGGTTTTCATATTTCTTGTGTTGTGTTTGATACCTACAGCTTCCGCATATATGTTTGGCACGTGTGAATCTTCCCTTGTGCGGGTGCATTTAGACCGGGTCTAAGTGTACAAGCACAGGAGTACGTGTGTCATCGGTTAGGCTTTTATTAACCCCCTGATCTCCTAGGCTCGGGTTGTGACATACGTATTGTATGGTATTAGAGCATCTTTGCTCTAGATGATAAGCATGTAGGCATGTAGGAACGTGGTGAGGATATGACGATCTCTATGTGCCTTTTTAGCTTGTGGGAAATAGTGTAGTTGGGAATGCTTTGTGTTTGTGTATTAATCTCTCTCATTTTGCATGATATGGCTTCTGGTTCAGGTGCCAATAACAACCCTGGAAATAATGAAAGCAGGTCAGCACCGTCACCACAGGCCATGAGCATAGACGAACGCATCCCCATGTTATTCCAGTGCATACAGGCTTAGTCACAATCGATGTAGAATTTGCAGGCCCAAGTAGCAACTATACTCGACAAACAAAGCCAAGCACCAGCCTAGGCTCATGTGGACTAGCAGGTGGTCTTCCAACCGAAATAGAATAACCCGAATGCACTCTATGATAAATTTTGTAAACAAGGAGCCACAGAATTCTATGGGACGGAAGAGCCACTTAAGGCGGAGTAGTGGTTAGAGCAGATAGAGGATCTGTTTGAGATTGTAGTGTGTACGAACAAGCAGAGGGTCGGATTGGCAGCATCAATGTTCAGAGATGTCGCGAAGACCTGGTGGAAAAGTGTGAAGGACTCGTACAGAGACGTACTGAGTGCTACTGTGTGGGAGACGCTTAAGAGACAGTTTCGGAGAAAGTTTATTACGGCTCATGTGCATAAAGCCAAGAAGTCGAGTTCTTAGCCCTATGCTAGCAGCAGATGATAGTGGTAGAGTATGTGCACAAGTTTACTCAGTTGTCGCATTTTGCTCTAGATATGATTAATACTGATGAGAAGAAGGTGAATCGGTTCATTGAGGGCTTGAATCCCCAGTACATGCACCATGTGACAGCTTTCCAGCGACCGGCCACATTTGATGATGCAGTGGACAGGGCCTATTTTGCTGAGGCCATCCACCAAGCCGAGAGATCCATTGATCCTAAGAGGCATCCTTCATTCAGTGCACGGGGGCACGCATAGAAAAAGTTGAAAGGCCAGCAGGGCACTTCTAATTCTGCCAGTACGACATACGAGCACTGTGGCAAGGGCCACAAGTCTGAAGTATGTTGGAGGAAGACAGGAGCTTGCTTTATTTGCGGTTCCAAGGATCATTTGATGGTTAGTTGCCCTAGATACAAGTCATCCCAGCCTCCACCATCCAGTGCTACAGCTGTTGCAGCTTCTGGCAGATCTAGTGTGTCCATAGCCTGTAACACTCCGACCCAGCTTGACCCCGTTTAGCGACTAATTAATCTTGTTTTCGTTGCTCATCGCGTTTTGTTTGTGTTTTGATTTTCGTTGCGGGTCATGGATAGGTAGTTGGGTTGAGTTTGACCTGGATTAAGTAGACCAAGCCCTTTTTCGTAATTTTAGCTTTTCTAAGACATGGTCATTTTTGCATCATCTTGATGTCAACACGTGTCTTTCGTTGAGCTCGTTAACTTTCGTAACTACGTCATTTGCAACCGATGTCGTGTGATTCCATTAGACCCAGATTTGACTCAAACTGAAAATACATTTCTAACTTGGCCTTCATTGTAATTTGGACTTAACCATTAGTTTATATACTTCATCCATCGACACCAACACTCACGTTCTCTCTCTCATTTTCTTCCTCAACTGTGCACGTGGAATTCCTCTCTCTCTCTCTTGAATTCTCTCCTCCGAATTCTCTTCTCCATAGATTTAGCTCAATTGAGGAACGTTGGTTCTTGCATGTGAGGTGAGTTGGAAATCTTTCCATCCCTCTCATCTCTTTCCTCTATTTCTTCTCCTTCTTGTTTCTTATTGCATGGTGTGTCTGTGTTTTGGATTTCCTTCCATTCCTCATGCATGCATGTTGTCTGATTTGTGTTAGGTTGTGTTTGGATCCAAGGACATCAGTTGTGCAATTGAATTCCAATTGAGGCAAGTATAACCATAACTTGTAAGAACCCATGTTGGTATGCATTTGATTTTGGTTAATTCACATGAGTCTGTATGGAAACATGTGTGTCCAGCCCATTTGGTTAGTATTCTATCCCTTTCTATTGGAAATTTACAATTCTGATGACTTCCCAGACTTTCTGTATGTGCTTCAGAAATTTGACTTCGTGCACGTACGGCTAAGCCGTATGCCACTTACGGCTCAAAGTCCAGAGAGGATAAAACTCCAGTTTTCCTCTACGGCTAGGGCACGGCTAAGCTGTATCTTATCCTACGGCTAAGCCGAAGCTCAGCCGTGGCCCAGCCGTAGAACAGTACAGGGTGCCTTTTCTGGATTTAACTGAGAGCACACAAATTGACAGACCTTCTATGGCCCAGCCACGGCTAAGCCGTAGAACACACACGGCTAAGCCGTACACTCATCTACGGCTAAGCCGTATCCACACTAGGATAATGAAAAACAAGGATAGGTGTAAGGGAAAGACCGATATGGCCTTCATGATAGAATGTAGAGCACCTAGACCTGCCCAACGGAATGTGATACAACGCGTGAATGATCTCGAGGGCTGCGAATCATTCATGTTCGTTATCGGGATGTTAAGCACCTCCCCATGGGTGTTGGTTTAAGGGACTTCGTGCACCGCCCGATTCAAAGCAACACTAGACAACGGTGCATCGAATAACTTAAAATTACATCATCATGCACGGTTAGAAACATCGGATAATTAGATTAGAATTGGTTTGTAAATAAAGATGATCCAACGCATGATTTGTTGCACAACATATTGCATTCGAGTATTGACCTCCACTCTCTGACATGATTACTTGTGTTCCGTTACTTTCACATTGTGGTTCTTTACCTTGAGTATGCATGTATGATATGTTCACTCACAGATATGCACGTATGATATGTTGTCACGATCTACTCAGGGTTTTCATGATTGACTCTGTATGGTCAGGCACTACTTAGCCTCAGCCTTAGGATCCCGACGGGGTGAATTTGGTATAGTTATATGGCCTTGCTGCAGTAAGGATACGTCTTGGGGAACCGGACCCCAGGAAACCGAGACCCATTGTACCCTGGCCCAGACAATGGTGTTCTTTGCATGTTATAAGATCCCTCTTTTGGGAGCATATGGTAATGTAGTAGCCACTAGTATGTACACCGCATGTATCCATTGCTTCGCATAGCATATTTCTTTCTTGCATGACAGCCTAGTATACGAAATTGCCTTATCTAATTTACATGATGTTCTTTATTCTATTAGACACAGCATGTGTTAACTTGCTATGGGTTATACTTTGTTGAATCGTCGTATTCACAGTTGTTTTTGGTGTTGCAGGCCCAGATACCCCTGCCGAACCGTCGCCGGTCGGCCAGACTCCAGATGAGACCCCCGAGGCCCCATCAGGCCTAGAGGAGTGGATGTGATCACTCCATGGGAGAGCGTTCTTGGCATACATAGCATTGGGGTCTTGTTTCTTGTTTCTTGTTTCTTGTTTTAGGGATTCTCATACTTGTATTTGGCACGATATGTCATGATTGTATATATTCTTTTGTTCTTTTTGTAAGACCTTCGCATGTAATTATGTCAGTTCTTTCTCGGTATTCTCTTCTTGCACTGTTAGTTTGATGTTTCTGATATTTACAGATTCCGCGTACATGTTTGGCACGTGTGAATGTTCCCTTGTGCGTGTGCATTTAGACTCGGTCTACGTGTACAGGCACGAGAGTACGTGTGTCATTAGGTTTGGCTTTTGCTAACCCCCGAACCCTGGGCTTGGGTTGTGACATAGCCCCAAGCAAGTCTCAGTCAGCTCGTCCAGCCCAAAACAGCCACGTCAGACCGCTCGTGCTTATACTGCGACCCACGAGAGTGCCAAGGATCCACAGGTGGTCGAAGGTACTATCCTGATTTCGTAAGTTGTAGTGTTAGCATTGTTTGATTCGAGGTCTACGTGGTCATACGTAGCACCTCATTTTACTGAGCGGTTACAACAGCCGCCTAAGCTATTGCCATATGTGTTGGTTGTGTCCACTCTAGTTGAAAAGAGAGTTGAGTGTAGTGTATACTACCCCAATGCGACGTGCGGATTGCAGGTCATCAGTTGCCCGTTGATTTGATTCTACTATCGAGCTAGACTTCGACATGATCCTTGGAATGGATTGGCTTGCTCGATATCGTGCCTGTGTTAACTATTACAACAGGACGATCTTCTTTGACTTAGGCAAGGGCTTCCGTTTCGAGGGCAATCAGAAAAAATGCCCAAGGCGTGTGATTTCTGTGTGCAAAACAGACCCCTTGATACGTAAAGGTTGTGAAGGCTTCATTGCCTTTATCTTGGAGAAGGGAGATGCGAAGTAGCTAGGAGATCTTCCAGTGGTATGTGATTTCTTGGATGTCTTTCTGAATGAGGTACCAGAATTACCTCCAGTGCGAGATGTAGAGTTTGCTATTGACCTTGCTCCAGGCACGGCACCGATCAGTAAAGCTCCATATCGTATGGCCTCGGTCGAATTATCAGAATTGAAAAAGCAATTGCAGAAGCTTTTAGACAAGGGTTTTATTCGCCTGAGCATCTCACCTTGGGGAGCGCCGGTATTATTTGTTAAGAAGAAGGACGGTACCTTTCGAATGTGCATAGACTATTGGCAGCTGAACAAAGTGACAATAAAGAATAAATATCCCCTACCTCAGATTGATGAGTTGTTTGATCAACTTCAGGGTGCAACTTACTTCTCTAAGATTGATCTGAGATCTGGATATCACTAGTTGAGGGTGAAGGAAGATGACATCCTTAAAATTGCCTTTGGGACATGGTATGGACACAATGAATTCCTCGTGATTCCATTTGGATTAACAAATGCACCTGTAGCGTTTATGGCTTTGATGAATCAGATTTTTACTCCTTTCTTGGACCAATTTATAGTTGTGTTCATTGATGATATTTTGATCTACTCTAAGTCAATGGAGGAGCATAGGGAGCACTTGAGGAAAGCCTTGACTTTGCTGAGAGAACATCGCTTGTTTGCCAAGTTGTCGAAATGTGATTTTTGGCTTGAGCAGGTGGTATTTTTAAGTCATATCATTTCACGAGAAGGATTGGCAATTGATTCATCGAAAGTAGAGGCAGTTGTGAACTAGCCTAGCCCTAAGACAGTGATAGAAGTTCGGAGTTTCCTTGGACTAGCGAGTTACTATCGTCGATTTGTTGTGGATTTTGCTAAGATCTCCTCTCCTTTGACGACTCGGAAGAATGTGCTTTTTGACTGGACTGAGGAGTGTGAAGCCAATTTCCGGACCTTGAAAGATAAGTTAACTATAGCTCTGGTGTTAGCATTGCCAGATGGTAGTGAAGGGTTCGTGATACATGCAGATGCTTCTCAAGTTGGTCTAGGCTGTGTGTTGATGAAGCACGGGAAGGTAATTGCCTATGGATCGAGGCAACTTCAGGAGCATGAGAAGAATTATGCCACCCATGATTTCGAACTAGCAACCATCGTGTCTGCGTTGAAGCTTTGGAGACATTATTTGTATGGCATGAAATTCGAGGTACATTCAGATCATCACAGTTTGCAGTACTTATTCACACAGCAGGAGTTAAATATGAGAAAACACCGATGGCTTGAGCTTATCAAGGATTATAACTTTCTGATCAAATATTAGCCAGGAAAGGGGAATGTAGTGGCAGACGCACTCAGCATGAAAGTAGATTCTGTACACATGTTGAGCAGTTTTCTTTTGATGATGCAGGATCAAACTGTTAAGGTGAGACTAGTGGATGAGTATGTGACATTGGCTAGTGCGCTAGTTTTTCAGCTTGAGATGATTCAGCAAATGAAAGACAGGCAATTTGAAGATCTCACCTTGAAGTGTATTCGTGATCATATCAGAGATAGACTCAATTTCATACTGGAGGATGGTGTTCTCTATTTTAGAAGCAGATTGTGCATCCCTGTAGTTGAAGATTTTAAAGAGAAATTGATGAACAAAGCACACTATGCTAGATATGCGATGCACCCAGGAGTACGAAGATGTATCGGAATCTGAAAGATCGCTTCTGGTGGAACAATATGAAGAGGGAAGTAGCAAGGTTTGTTGCTCGATGCTTAACATGTCAGAAAGTGAAAGTAGATAATCAGAGACCTCCAGGCTCATTGCATCCCTTGCATATACCGCAGTGGAAGTGGGAACACATCACCATGGACTTCGTTTCGGGATTACCTCCGACAAGCCGAAAGAATAACGCCATTGGGGTAATTATAGATCGATTGACGAAGTCAGCTCATTTCATCCCATTTCAGAAGGGTATGACGTTTTCAGAAATGGCGAGGAAGTTTGTAGATGAGATCATCAGGCTCCATGGTACGTCCGGATCGATTGTATCCAATTGTGACAGCCGCTTTGTTTTGTCGTTCTGAAGAGCATTCTAAGAGGCTATGGGTACACAATTAAGCTTCAGTACAGCATATCACTCGCAGACGGACAGACAATCAGAATGGACGATTCAAACCTTGGAGGACATGTTACGGGCCACTGTATTGAGTTATGAGAAAGAATGGGACACCCATCTCTCGTTGTGTGAATTCACCTACAATAACAGCGTCCACGAGAGTATTGGGATGGCGCCATATGAAGCTTTGTATGGACGCAAGTGCAGAAACCCGGTATGTTGGGAAGAAGTTGGAACTCGAAGTTTTCACGGACCGACAATAATCCCAGAAACTACAGAAAAAGTACAAAAAGCAATTGAGAATCTCAAAGTTGCTTGGTCGAGACAGAAGAGTTATGCGAATACTCGCAGGAGACCATTGGAGTTTCAAGTTGGTGAGTAGGTTTTTCTGAAGGTCTCGCCGATGAAAGGTACAATCCGTTTCGGCCAAAAAGGCAAGTTAGCTCCAAGATATATCGAACCGTTCGAGATTAAGAGCAGGATTGGTGATCTGGCATACCGACTAACTCTTCCATTGGAGTTTTCAGGAGTACATGATGTTTTCCATGCCTCGATGCTTCAGAAGTATGTTCATGACCCTTCCCACGTCATTCGTTACGATGATGTGCAGATCCAGCCAAATGAAACATATGTTAAGCGACCGCTCCGTATCGTGGGAACCCGATAATAGATACTATGCACCAGGATAATTCGATGGGTCAAAGTGCTATGGGAGCATCATAGTCTAGATGAAGCTACCTGGGACTTAGAAGAGTAGATGGCGCGACAGTATCCTGATCTTTTTACTCAGGTATGTGTATTTATTCCAAGGGCAGAATGATTCCTAAGTAGGGAAGGATGTAACACTCCGATCCAGCTTAACCCCGATTAGCGACTAATTAATGTTGCCTTAGTTGTTAATTGTGTTTTGCTTTTATTTTGGGTTTTGTTGCGGGTTATGGATAGCTAGTTGGGTTGAGTTTGACCTGGGTTAGGTAGACCAAGCCCTTTTTCGTAATTTTAGCTTTATAAGACTTCATCATTCGCACATCATCTTGGTGTCAACACGTGTCTTTCGTTGAGCTCGTTAACGTCTGTAACTACGTCATTTGCAAAGATGTCATACATTTCCGTTGGACCTGGATTTGACTTGAACTGTATATTGTTTTATGTTTTGGGCTTTTTTGTAATTTTGCCTTTAAATCTTATCGAATATAAGAGAAGCCACCGACTCTTCTCTTTGCCTTTCTCTCTTTCTCAATGTTTTTTTCCTCTTTCCCTTCTCCTTGAATAAGCCAAGCTAGAAGGAGAAAATTTGTGCACTTCTACCTTTCAATTCTTCTTATGGGTGGAGATAAAGTAAGCTTTGAGTTGGGTCTTCATCGTTATCTTCTTCTTTTCATCACTCACTATGTGCATGCTCTCACGTTTTTTTCTTTCTTCCTTTCTCTACATGCATGGGGGATTAGGTTTGTGTTTGGACATGAATTGAGCCCAAGGACAATAATTGGTGTGTTAGAACTCAATTGAGGCAAGTATAAGCATACTTTGTATGAACCCATGTTGATATATGCTTAAGTTTGAATGATTCTCATGGTTTGGCATGCAAAGTTTGTTTACAGCCCACTTTGAGCTTATTTTCCTCTCTTAGATGTGTTTTTGTGGTTTTGATGCATTTTTAGTTCTTCTATATCAGATTTAGAAATCGACCCAATGCATTCACGGCTAAGCCATGAAATATGCTACGGCTGAGCCGTAAAGAGCACTACGGCTAAGCCGTAAACCTAGCCGAGACTAGCCGTAGATCAATACAGGGTGTGTTTGAAAATAACTGAGGGTATGTAAATTTGCAACGCTTCTACGGCCCAGCCTCAGCTAGGCTGTGAAGCCTTTTACGGCTAAGCCGTAAGTGCCTTCGGCTTAGCCGTAAGGTCACCCACGGCTGAGCTGGAAGACTTGAACAGTAAGAAAGCTAGCAAAGAAATGAAACTTGTAGGGCCTCTGAAGTAGAAGGTAGGCAACCTCGACTTGCCTAATAGAGCATGATAATATATGTGAATGATCTCGAGGGATGCGAATCATTCATGTTCCTTATCAGTTGTTAAGCACCTCCCCATGGGTGTTGGTTTAAGCGACTTCGGTGCACCCGATGATGCAATGCGACACTAGACAACGGTGCATCGGATAACTTAAAACTACATCATTATGCACCGTTAGAAACACTGGATAATTAGATTAGGATTGGATAGTAAATAAACTTGATTCGATGTAATAAGTATTACTTGCATGGCATCTTGTATTACAATCATTGATCTCTACTCTTAAGCATGATTGATTTGGTTCATGTAATATTGAATTGTTGGTTTCCTTACTATGTTCTAGTACCTTGAGTATGCACGTATGTTCTTAAGCTTGCACGTATAAATATGTTTTTGAGTATACATGTATGATATGCTTGTCACAATTTACTCCAGGTTTAGTACATGATTGATTCTGTATGATCAGGCACTACTTAGCCTCAGCCTTAGGATCCCGACGGGGTGAATTTGGTGTAGTTTATATGGCCTTGCTGCAGTAAGTACACGTCTTGGGGAATTCGGACCTTAGGAACCCGAGACCCATTTGTACCCTAGCCCGGTCAATGGTGTTCTCAACACGGATATAAGATCCCTATTTTGGGAGCATATGGCAAATGTAGTAGCCAACTAGTTATGTAGCACATAGCACGTATACCTTGATTCAAAATGGCATACTGTAATGATTGCACAACTGCTTAGTATACGAACGTGAACTGCTATGATTTATCTTAGGTTCCTTATTCTATTAGAGACAACATGTGTTAACTTGTTATTGCTTATACTTTGCTGAATCATTGTATTCACGAGTTGGTTTTGATGTTGCAGGCTCAGATACCCAAACTGACCCCTTGTCGGTAGACCAGACTCCTAGGGAGCCCCCGATGTCCCATCCGGACTAGAGCAGTGGATGTAATCACCTCATCGGAGAGCGTCATGGACATATTTGCATATGAGTCTTCTTCATTTTGAGATTTGTCACGATTGGACCCAGCCATGATTTGTATATGTATGGTTTGCTTCATTTTGTAAAACCTTTATCTATATATGTCATCCTTTGTCTATATACTTGGTTTTCGTATTTCTTGTGTTGTGTTTGATACCTACAGCTTCCGCATACATGTTTGGCACGTGTGAATCTTCCCTTGTGCCGGTGCATTTAGACCGGGTCTAAGTGTACAAGCATGGGAGTACGTGTGTCATCGGTTAGGCTTTTACTAACCCCCCCACCTCCTGGGCTCGGGTTGTGACAACTTGCCAATTACAAAGTTGGTTGACGAGATAAAAGTTCAGATTATAAAGATGATGATAGAGAGGAGAACAGCTTCAAGGAAGTGGAATTGGGTTCTGTGTCCATTGATGGAAAAGAGGTTTCAAATGTCGTTGAATGAGTTGAGGTCATGGATTGTAGCTCGTTCAAGTGATTTTATTTTTGAGGTAAACTCAATGCCATCTGTTTGTGTGGATATCAAGAAGCGTTCCTGCAGTTATTTTAAGTGGCAATTGAATGATTTTCCTTGTTCACATGCAGCTTTTGCAATAATGACAAGTTGTATGGATCTATTTTTGTGTATGGATCTTTTTTTTTTCTATGTAAGTGTTTTCTGTGATTTATTTTTTCAATCAATCAATCCTATCCCAACACTTGATATGTCAGAATGTAGTATTGCAAATGCTTTTATTCTACCTCCTTTGTCAAAAAGACCTTCCGGCAGGCCAAAGAAGAAAAAAATTCCTTCTAGGGGTGAAGAAGTTAGTCAAATTAAGTGTGGTAGGTGTAGACATTTTGGTCACCACAATAGGAGGAGTTGTAAAGAACCTTTGTAATTTTTTTCTCTTTGTGTTGGATTGTGGTTCTTTTTCGTTATAAAAGTTGTAAATGAATTCTATTGATCTTTTAAGTGGACATATTGTCTATCTTAGAATGCTTTTGATGTTTCTAATTTTTTTGTTAGAGAATATGGTTGTTTTACTGTTATGATGTTTTTGTTACATTGTTATGATATTCTTTTTTCACTGTTATTATGTTCCTATTTTGTTGTTATGATGAGAGTAAAGTTGTGTGAATTTCAAACAGAAACATCAAAACATGAAGAAATATTCATTTCATTAATAGGAAAATTTTTATCAAAACAGGAACATGGAGAAGATATATAAGAATATCTAAGAATGAGGATGTAGTTTATGAATTTGAAACATGAACATTATAAAGGGATCAATATTCAGTGCAATTAAAATCTATTAAAAAATAGATTAATATCGATGTTCCTATTTTACTGTTGTAATGAGAATAAAGTTGTGTGAATTTCAAACAGGAACATCAAAACATGGAGAAATATTATGCTATTAGGCTGAGATGTGTCTATTTCCACGAGATATTTTATTTGGATTTTTTACTGCTATTTTTTTGTCACTTAGGAAGTCATTTAGATTTTGATCTAATGAATCTTTTTCTCCTCAACTGTTTCAAAAAGACAAGTATATGCTGCAAGATAGGGGGAAGGATGTAGCACTAAATGCCCATGTCAGTATATTTATATGCACATACTATCTTGGCTCCATTTCACACCATAAATCTTGTCTATTTACAAATCTGGATCCTCCAAGAGAATTTTACAAGTCCTACCTTGTAATTCCATTAGTAGTGGGGCGCACCGATGATATCTAGAGCTTCAAATGGAAGTTCGAAAGATGGGGTCCATTAACATAGACTAGTTTCTTGAGTTTCAGTCTTATGTGTAATTAAGGAATATCCTAGAAAAAAACACTTGTTAGAATCAAAATCACATTGATTGATAATCATAGCCAATGAATCAACATTCTTGACTATGCTGCAGTTAGGTAGGCCCACTTGGTGCATCTTAATCATTGGTGAATGTGGGAAGGAAGGTCTTCACTGTTATGTTGTCCCCGTCTCAACTACTATGATGTTCCTATTTCAAGTTTCACTAATTTTCTATTTTTGTGGATTTGGTGATATTATATCACTTGCAAGAAATCGTAAACAGCAAGGACATAAAAAGGTATTGCTTGGAATACGTTACACAAAATAGAATCCATGATGTGAACATTATAAGAAAGTAACCATTGTTTTTTCTGTTTGACAAAAGCCAGAGTATCAATAAAAGGCAAAAAAGGTATTGATAAGCCACAATATCAACAAAAGGCACCAACTTATGTTGTTATGTCATTGAACTAGGATATCTTATTTTTACATATAAATTAAAGTATTTGTATTTACAATTTGATTTATATTCATTTGCTATTACAAAGTAAAAAATAATAACAGTCTTTATCTTTTCTTTAGATTTTTTGGTTCCTTCTATTATATGAATCTTTTGTCCATAACTTGCCCTTGTGATTGAGAAACTTGTGTATCATATTAGCTTTAAGTTTGTAAAGTTCTTCTATTGTTATTTGCTTAAAATTTGTTCTCCATTGGCTACCTTCTTCATTATATAACATATTATGGGCCCACAGTCAAGTTTGCATTGAAAAAAAAAAAGAAAAATTAGTCAATGTAAGTGATAAATAGGAACATTATGAAACAGATGAAGAGCATAATACACATGAACAACCCAACATGTTATAGGTCAGCTGGAAAAATAATATTAAGGCCAAGAAAGATGTTGGAATTGATGTTGCAAGATTTAAAACGGGAACATTTATTGGTTTTATATCAAAGATTTGTAGTTAAAAGCACTTATGATTGTGATTTTTGTTGTGGAGCATTCTTGAAAGAAATCAATGGGCCATGTCCTCTTGTGATGTAATTGAGATGTAAGCTTTGTCTTTTGTGCATACTTTCTTTTTTGTGTCTCTAATATAATTTTCATAATATTCCTCCTTTTGATTTAAAATGAAAATGAAATTGTATATATGTAAAACAGGAATATGGTGGACAACGAATAGGAACATACAAACAAGAACATGGAGAATATTAAATAGGAACATAGAGTATATATATAGTGGCACTTTAAAATGAGAATGAAATTATATGAATATGAAATAGGAATATGAAGGACATCAAAAAAGAATATATAAATATGAACATGAAGAACATCAAATAGAAACATGGAGCATATATACAAGGATAATTTAAAATGAGAACAAGATTGTGTGAATGTAAAATAGGAGCATGGAGAACATTAAACAGGAACATTCAAACATTAACATAGAAAATATCAAATAGGAACACAGAGCATATATATAGGGACACTTTAAAATTAGAATGAAATTGTGTGAATGCGAAACAAAAGCGTAGAGAACATCAAACAAGAACATGGAAATAGGAACATGGGGATTATCAAATAGGAACATGGAGCATATATACAGCGATACTTTAAAATGAGAATGAAATTGTGTAAAAATGAAATAAGAACATGGAAAACATCAAATAGGAACATAAAAATATAAACATGGAGAATATCAAACAAGAACACGAAACATACATAACATGAAAAAGTTAATATTAAGACTTTTTTTCTCACAATTATTGAGTAGCTTTAACATATGGGTCCTCTCTATCATCTCCTCTAGGCCTCATTGAATTATAGTATTTTCATTCTGGCTCATCCTTGTCGAAAACTAATAACGTCCAGTGGAATGGGTTTCCAATCCTTGATACATGTTGAGTTGAGTTTATTAGGAAAATAAGATATTTGCTTGATTTTATGGCTTTGGGGATGTTGTTTTCAATTTTGCTCACATCTGTGACATATCACTATATTCAAAAAGTAGTTAGTTTTTGTGATGAAGACTACCATATGTTGTAATTTTTAATTTAAATGCGGCGCAATTAACTTACTAGACAATTGGAGGTAAAGATAAATGTTATTTGAGGCTGACTTGATGGGATTTAACCTTGATCTTCTGTTAAAATTAATTTCTGAACATGAATCTATTACCTGTTGGACAGTGAACAGGAACATAAATAGTTAATATGAGACAAGAACAGGAACACAAATGGGAATAGAAATATTAAGTATGAGACAAGAACAATTACAAGAGTAGTAAATAGGAGATATTTCCAAAGGACCAGTAAAGAGTAGAGAGCAAAGAAGAAGAAAGAAAACTTGTATCTTACATCGTTAACAATCTTGCCATCTGTCATGATTTCCAGTACGTCCTCTAATGTCACATTGCTTGTAATTTCTTCTCCGTTATATATAGATGCTTTGTAAAATACAATTTAGCAATTTAGTATGAGTTATTGTAGAGTCATCTTTATGTTTTTGAGTTGTAGAGATAAGACTAAGTAAATCTGACCTTGTTGATTCAAGATTATAAATGAGTTTCAATTTCTATTTTTCTTGCTCCGATACATATTTTCTGATTTTAAACTTTTTGGGGAACTGTAGTTTCTTCTTTGTTTGCTTTTATTGCTTTGGTAAGACAATTTGTTCTGTATCCACCACTTTAGTTTCTTGTTTGTCTTCTTTTTCTTTTATGGCTCTGTGTCTTTTTGCTTGATGTGTTTTCCTGTAAGTGTATTTTGGATCTTCTTTTGTGGTTTTCTTTTTGTCCTTAATGTTTATTAGCATGACCAAACTGGCTTCTGTTTTTCCGAGTTCTCTTCTTTTTCTTTCTCAATCTTCTTTTCTTCTTGTGTTGTCTTTTCTTTTGAGCTTCTTCTTGTGTGATCTTGTGCATAACCAGGTCTTACAATTGATCTGTTAAGTCACTTTTTTCATTTCCTATTATGCGATCTGTTCTTTTAGTGCCTTGTTGTCATTTTGAAGAACATTGAGTTGATTTGCTAGCTGTTTTTTTTTTTTTTTGTTAGTGTTGTTCTTGAGTTGTTAATGAAGCTTCAAATTTTCTTTCTCTAATTTCTTTCTCAATCTGTTGAAGTGCTTCTTTGAGTTTATTGTTTGTTGTTTGTGTAACTTTTTCTGAATTAGAAATTCCCTTGTACATTGTATGAATGTCTTATTGTGTTATTTGCATTGTTGTTTCAGCACTTTGAATACAAATTTTCTTCAATAGCTGCCTTCATTTTCTCTGGTTTTGGTGTCTTGTAAATCTCTGTGGAGCTCATGTTTTTATCATAAATCATCATGTCTCCCAGCCTTTCCAGTGATAAATATTAATCAGATTTTTCTATTCCTGTTTCCTACTCATCATCACAATATTTTTTTACTTTTTCCAAGTTCTGTTGCTCAATCGTTTCTTCATTCTTTTATCCTTTTTCTTGTTCTTTTGTTGATGCTTGTTTTCTTTTTCTTTTTTTTTTTTTGTACTTGGAGTTGATTTTTCTTGTCTTTCTTGTTTCTTGTTCCCTTTCTTGTAGAACATATTTTTTCTTCTATCATATCAAAACTTTCGATGACTTGTTTCTTTTGCAATGTGTTCAATTTTGTTTTCTTAAGCTTGTTAAAAAGCTTTAGAAGGTTCCATTTGGGGAATCTAGGGAACATTGCCATTTCATCTTCTCCAATAAGGGTTGTGTGCTCACATAACCAAAACTATTGAAGAATAAGAAGGTTTAGTTATGCAACATGTATAAAATCAGGTAATAAAGAGTAGCAGGCATGTTAAACAAGGGAATTATCGGTAAAGTTTGTTTGAAGCAGGAACATTAATCACATTTGTGAGAAATAAGAACATGTTTTAAGTATAGTGGATAAATTGAATAAAATGATCATGCATTAGTATACATGATAAATAGGAACATCAATCATATGTTTTAGAAACAGGAACATGTCATAAATAGAAAAATTCAATTAGATGTGTTAGAAACAGGAACACGTTTGTACAATTGAAAATTCAATTGAGTTGTGGAATATACTAGAAGTGTTACTACATAGCCAGTCACTCTGAATGGTGTTTTGTAGTTGTTGTTCAGAGATATAATCAAGATGTGGCGTGCTATTGTTGCCCATGAATAGGATCTCATTTGGTTTAAATCCTCTATATACTTGATGTACATCCACCCAAGTGTGTGTCCTGTTGTGGGGAAGAGGACTGTGGCATAGATGAAGAGGATAACAAGTCTAGCAACATCATGATATTCCTCTTCTGTGTGCCTTTAATTGATTTATTCAGTGCATCCTTGATGTTCGAAGCATTTAATTGGCTGACATTTTTGAAGAATCTTTAAACAAATGTACTTCCCTTTTCAGGCTTGGCAAGAGGTTCATTTTTTATCTCTTTTTTTCCTTGTGGCATCCCAAATATTGTTTCTATATCCTTTGTAGTGAATGAGACAACTATACTGCCAAGTTTGAAACCTTTTTGAACCAGGTAAAAGTGTTGTATGATTTTAACCAAGTCCTTGTCATTCTTTTTCCAAGGACTGGAATTGGTTTTTCTCTTTATGACAAATGGCTCTATCATTGACCAAAATGGAATTTTCTTTAGCTCTCTTAGTTGCTCTTTAGTGAAATTGATTGTTGTGAGCAACTTGATAAATTCTGGAATATTTGATCGAAATTGTGGTATTGTAATTCTTTGCTTTTTTGGCTCCTTCAGTTTTTTTGTTGATTGTGTAGGATGTGTTTGTGATTCTTCAATCAGAATGTTTCCTCTTCATTGTTTTGAGCCCAAACTTGTATTTTGCTCTTACGATGGCAACTATATTTTCTTCCCATAGTTTTTTACCTGTGTCAAAAACACAAAGACACTTCAGTTTAGGAGAAACAATAACAACAAGGAATGAGTTTGATGTTGTGTGAATATGAAACAGGAACATAAGAATGAATCAATATTCTGTCCAATTAATAGGAAACTATTATAGCAAAATAGTAGCATGGAGAATATATGCAAGGACATTTAAAAGTTTGAATGAAATTGTATGAATTTGAATATGAAAATTAAAAATGGACCAATATTTGGTTTAATAAACAAGAAAAAAATATTACATGTAAACAGGAACATGGATCATGTTAAAGGGACATTTTAAAATGAGAATGACTTTGTGTGAATGTGAAACTAGAACATGGAGCATGTTAAAGGGACACTTTAAAATGAGAATGACCATGTGTGAACGTAAAATAAAAACATGGAGAACATTAAACAGGAACATGCAAATAGGAACATGGGAAGCATCAAATGGGAACATGGAGCATAAATACAGAGGCAATTTAAAGTGAGAATGAGCTTGAGTAACTGTGAAACAAGAGCATAGAGAATATCAGACAGGAACATGGGGAGCATCAAACAGGAGCATGGAGCATATATATAGTGACACTTTAAAATTAAAATGAAATTATGTGAATGTGAAATAGGAATATGGAAAACATCAAAAAAGAACATGGAGCATATATATGGGACACTTTAAAATGAGAATGACGTTGTGTAAATGTGAAATAGGAATATGAAAACATCAAACAAGAACATGCAAATACGAGTATCAAATAGGAACATGGAGCATATATACATGGACAATTTAAAATGAAAACAAACTTATGTGAATATGAAATAGGAACATGGAGAACATCAAACAAGAGCATTGAGCATATATATAAGGATAATTTAAAATAAGAATGAGCTTGTGTGAATGTGAAACAAAAACATGGATAACATCAAACAGGAACATGGAATATATATACAGGGACGCTTTAAAATTAAAATGAAATTGTGTGAATGTGAAATAGGATCATGGAGAACATCAAACAAGTACATGGAGCATATATATAGGGACACTTTAAAATGAGAATGAGCTTTTGTGAATGTGAAACAGGAACATGGAATACATCAAACAGGAACAAGTGAATAGGAACATAGAGAACATCAAATAGGAACATGGAGCATATATACAGGAACACTTTTAAATGGAAATGAGCTTATGTGAATGTAAAACAGGAACATGGAGTACGTCAAAAAGGAACATGCAGACATGAACATGGAAAACATCAAGCATGAATATGCATACATGAACATGCAAATCATAATAGTTTTATTGTTTTAGAAAGTTAAATACAAACTCGAGGTTCAACATTTACTCAAACCCAAAACTGTAGTTACTCCAATGCTAGTTTCTAAACTTTTCTTGATGCAATTTTCTTCAAATTTATTCTTGAAACCCTACTTTTTAGCAAAAAGAAGAGATGGAAGAGAGTTCGCTTCGCAAGAAGAAGAGATGGAATAGAAACTATTTTGTTTCTAATTTCTTACTTCGCTAGAAGAAAAAATGGAAGAGAAATTGCTTGGTGCCTAGTTTTTCACTGCGGAAGAAAAGAGATGGAAGAGAAATTTTTTCAAGGGTTGCTTCATTTGCAAGAAAATGCAGTGAAAGTGAGTTGAAAGAGTTCATGTGCTTTTTATTATATGAAGGGCACAATTGTCTTTCATGTCGAATTGGACTAGTTGTCACAACCCGAGCTCAGGAGATCGGGGGTTAGCACAAATCTAACCAGTGACACACGTACTCTCGTGCATATATATTGTCACGCCCCAATCCCGGGAATTTGGGGATTTGAGTGGGCCCCCGGGGCATGGATACGTAATCCCGTAGAAATCCGTGCCCTGAAGAATTTTACACGAATTCCTACAAGGGAGATTCCACAGGAACGTGTGAGGTAAGCTGACACACGTACAACATAAACTATCATAATCGAGAACCTGTGAAATACTCAATAATCATCAAGAGCACATAAAGTTCATAGTCTATTAAAGCATAATTACATACAATAGTGTTATAGTCCTTAAAAATACGTTCCCAAAATCAGTCCTTAAGGTGATACACAAGTCTTCAACATAATATTCCCCGAAGAGACGCTCTCCGTAGGATGGCTAGTAGTAAACGTCTCCATCCATCCATTCACCTACACCCCGAGGTACCGTTGGGGTATCTTTCGGGGCCGCGTCAGTATTCGTGTCGGGAGCGGGTGCTGAATCTGCAATACCGAGGGTAACACTGTTAACACGACGGTTAAGCAAGTACTAAGCATAGGAAACTAATATAACATAATACATTAGCAAGAACAATCACTAAACATGATGCATGAGTAAAACTTAATGCTATACATACTGATTGGCAACCACGATGCTCTATTCTCCCAAAGGGAGCATACATAACGTATGGGTCGCTAGGGGATCAAGCTAGCTTCCCGAGGAGCGTCGACAACCCCTCCGTAAACCTACTGCAGTGGTGACATATAATACCCAAAGGGCAGAAGCCAAGTGGTGCCGACTCGGAGTCAATCATACAAATCATAACATACATAAGGAATAGATAATCATGAAACAACGAATACTTAAACGAAGCACATGCAGGTAGCCTACACGGCCCGAGCCTCAGCTACACCCTTGGCTAGCAAGCACACACTCAATAGAAGCTCTGGCTTGTCAGACACGCACTCATTAGAAGCTCAGGTCTGAATTGCTTCGGGTTTTACTGGGGAAAGTAACATTCGATATCAGTCATGCCGAAGGTAGTGTAATGTATCAATATGAATGCATTTCGATAAAGCAGTCTCCTGATTCCCCAAGGACATTCAGCACGAGGTACACATGAGATGTTCGGTGTCGTTGTGTTACCGCGTCTGGGTATTACATTGTGTATACGGAACACCCTTCTCATGCCAACATCCATGACTTGCCATTGGGGAATCCTTCATTCATTTCAACGTATAATTACCAATGGCCAAAGTGGAGGTATAGAGGGTACCATGACTAAAGCCCTACAACATCATTGAGATTCCTAACATCTTACGTTCACTAGGTTCTTACGGCTTAGCCGTGTACAGGGTTACGGCTTAGCCGAGAGGGGTCACAGTTCATCAGGAAATTCGGGGTGGTTACGGTTCAACCGTATATTGGCCTACGGCTTAGCCGTGCTAAGCCTACGGCTGGGTCACGGGGAGGTCACGGCGTAGCCGTAGGGTATTTCACGGTGCAGCCGTATGCAAGCCGTAGAAGGAACTGGGTCCTGTGAGCTCTCTGGAAAGTTCGCCGTAGAAAGACCTACGGCTAGGCTACGGGCTGGGTACGGCTCAGCCGTAGTAGATTTCACGGCTTAGCCGTAAGTGAGCCGTAGTACAAAATCTCATTTTACTGCTCTCTGGACATTGAGCCGTAAGAGCTCACGGCTTAGCCGTAGCTTCGCCGTAAGCTTCAGAAAATCTAAATACAGTTCTGTAGCTCGATTTTCTGTGCGGGATCACTACAGAACTATCTTATAAGGGGGTTCTGTAGCTCAATTGAAGTGTCTTGAGAGTATCCCATACTCACACACCTCCTAATCCCTTCTTATCATTCCATTCTACTCACATCACATTTGCATCAATTAACAATGACAGAGAATGATGGGAAGGTTGAAATGCACTACTTAGCTCATATTATCCACACTCCACCATGCATGCAATACATATAACTTAGTACTTGCCTTGTTACCGTGTTTGGCCCTTCCTAGATCTTTCTTGCTGTATGCTCAGATGAAAGCTCTCTGTACTGTAATGGGTTCTCTAATGGGTTCTCTACACATAAGCCCAAAATGTGGAAGAATCCACATGCAAGTCAATAACGAAGTCTTTATGATTCCAACAAACCCAAGAAGACAAGATGGAACCTATTCCTTACCTTGTATCGCTGTAACTTGGAGGAGAGATCACTCTTGGAGGAGAGATCACTCTACACCAGCATATAGTGGAAGAAAAAGGGATCAAGGAAGAAGAAGAATGTGGGTGGATTCCATCCCTCGTGCATGCACACTCCCAAAAGCCCACAATACTTTGATTGAAATCAAGGTGAGAAGAAGAAACCCAGAAAACAGAAACTCCAGCCAAGAGAACGACAGAAAGAAGGAGATGGACGTTAGTTTCTCCTTTTTAAACATGTTTTCCTGAATTTGCACACAAGCCCACTTGTTTCTAGAAATTTCAGTTTAGTCCAGAAGGGCCCCCAATTGGCTTAAGATGAGTCCGGATTAACTCGGGCCCAACACAAAAGGTGATCTACACGATAAATCACACGTAAGGAGATGGACGAGGTAACCTAGAGGTATAAGGACAATTTACGTAAAAGCCCTTAGCTATTTAATTGGGGGTCCAAACCCAATAATTCACACTAAATTGACCCTCAACAAGTCTTAATCAATAGGAAACATGATTAATTAACATAATTAAGATTAGTGGGGGTTCGGGTCCTTACATCCTCCCCCACTTAAGATCATTCGGTCCTCCGAATGCACGTACCTTAGGTAGTAGCTCTGGATATTTCACCCGAATTTGATCTTCGAGTTCCCAAGTGGCCTCTTCTTGTCCATGGTGATTCCATAACACCTTGACCCATTTGATCGTTCGTGTACGTAGCACCTGTTCCTTCGTGTCAATGATACGAAGGGGTCTCTCTTCATAGCTCACATTAGGCCTTACCTGTATATCATCCAACTCAAGAACATGTGAAGGATCTGGGAGGTATTTCCGGAGCATTGATACATGGAACACATTATGAACTCCTGCAAGCGAGGGTGGCAACTCCAACCGATAAGCTAAGTCTCCCACTCTACTCTGTATCTCAAAAGGCCCTACGAACCGAGGAGCAAGTTTACCCTTCTGGCCAAACCTGATAGTACCCTTCATTGGGGAAACTTTTAGGAAAACTCTGTCCCCCACTTGGAACTCAAGGGGCCGGCGGCGATTATCTGCATAACTTTTCTGGCGCGATCGTGCAGTTCTCAGCCTATCTTGCACTTTTTGTACTTTCTCCGCTGTATCCGCTACCAGAGTGGGTCCATGGAAACTCCTAACTCCAACTTCTTCCCAACAGACTGGCGTACGGCACTTCCGTCCATACAAGGCTTCAAATGGGGCCATACCGATGCTCGCGTGAAAGCTGTTATTATATGCAAACTCGCACAAGGAGAGGTGCTCATCCCACTCCTTTCCGAAATCCATTACGCTAGCTCGTAGCATATCTTCCAGGGTCTGTATCGTTCGTTCCGATTGCCCATCTGTTTGAGGATGGTAAGCCGTGCTAAAACTGAGTTTGGTGCCTAAAGACGTCTGGAAAGACTGCCAAAAGGAGGACACGAACCTACTATCTCGGTCGGACACAATTGAGACCGGGGTACCATGTAGCCGTAAAATCTCATCAATGAAGATCTTGGCCATTTCCTGAAATTTCATCCCTTTCTTGATGGGAATAAAGTGGGCTGATTTTGTTAGTCGGTCGACAATCACCCACACTACATCATGATGTCTACTTGTTCGAGGTAGTCCGGAAACGAAATCCATCGTCAGATTCTCCCATTTCCATTTAGGAATCTGTAGAGGGTGTAACAAACCGGGAGGCTTCCTGTGCTCAGCCTTCACTCGTTGGCAGGTAAGGCATTTGGCCACAAAGCCCGCTATGTCCCTCTTCATGTTATTCCACCAAAACCTGCCATGTAGATTCCGGTACATTTTTGTACTCCCTGGGTGCATGGAATACCGAGCATGGTGTGCTTCAGTCATAATTGCCCTCTTTAGGTTATGATTTTGAACTCCTGGAATACAAAGCCGATCTCGAAAGTACAACACACCGTCCACAATCCTGAAATCCGGTTTCTCAGAAATATGATCACGAATCTTGACAAACTCCGGGTCTTCAAACTGTCTCTCCTTGATCTGCTGAATCAAGGTGGGTTCGAAGACTGACATAGCCACTAACATGACCTTATCGTCTACAAATTCAACTTCCGCGTCCAGATCTCGGAATTCCTCCACTAGGGACCATTCACCGCACAAGGCTGCCAACTCGGTGGTGGATTTCCTGCTTAAAGCATCAGCTACTACATTCCCCTTTCCAGGGAAGTATCTAATCGGAAAGTCATAATCCTTTATGAATTCCAACCACCTGCGCTGTCTCATGTTAAGATCATGCTGCGAAAACAGATACTGGAGACTGCGATGATCACTATGGACTTCAAATTTCTCTCCGTATAAATAATGTCTCCACATCTTCAGCGCGAAAATTACTGCAGCCAATTCCAAGTCATGCACGGCATAGTTTTTCTCATGTTCCTTCAATTGGCGAGATCCATATGCTATTACCTTTCCATTCTGCATGAGTACACACCCTAGCCCAATCCCTGAAGCATCTGTATAGATAACAAATCCGCCACTCCCTTCTGGCAGGGATAAGATCGGGGCTGAGGTTAACTTCTCCTTAAGCAGTTGGAAACTCGATTCACACTCTGCGGACCACACAAATGGTTCGTTCTTTCGTGTCAACTTAGTCAAAGGGGCGACTATTTTGGAAAAGTCCTTCACGAACCTTCTATAATAACCGGCCAAGCCAACAAAACTTCTAATTTCTGCAACGGTTTTGGGACTCTGCCAAGTAGTTATAGCCTCAATCTTAGCTGGATCTACTGCAAGCCCATCCTTAGAAATTATATGCCCTAAAAAGGCAACTTGTTCCAGCCAAAATTCACATTTGTCCAGTTTGGCATACAATCGGTGGTCCCTTAGCAATTGTAGAGAGGTCCTCAGATGCTCCACATGCTCGTCTTTGGTCTTGGAATACACCAGAACATCATCAATGAAAATTACCACGAACTGATCAAGATAGGATGAGAAGATCTTGTTCATTAAGGCCATAAACACTGCAGGGGCATTTGTCAATCCAAAAGGCATAACCAAGAATTCGTAATGCCCATATCTTGTCCTGAAAGCGGTCTTCGATGCATCCTGGTCCCTAACTCGCAGTTGATGATATCCAGACCTAAGATCGATCTTCGAAAAATGAGTTGCACCCTGTAGCTGATCAAACAACTCATCAATTCTAGGCAGTGGATATTTGTTTTTAATTGTCACCTGATTCAACTGCCGGTAATCAATACACATTCTAAGGGTGCCATCCTTCTTCTTCACAAATAAAACCGGGGCTCCCCATGGGGATGTGCTAGGGCGAATGAATCCTTTATCCAATAATTCTTGTAACTGTAGTTTCAGTTCACGCAGCTCTGCTGGGGCCATTCTATATGGAGCCTTAGAGATGGGAGCGGTACCGGGTACTAGCTCTATAGTAAAATCCACTTCCCTGATTGGTGGAAGGCCGGGTACTTCATCCGGGAATACATCCGGAAATTCGCAAACCACAGGTATTTCTTCTAACTTCTTAGGTGATTTCTTTTCTACGATGAAGGCAATATAGCCCTCACAACCACTATGTATTAATCGTTCCGCTCGAAGTGCTGAAATCAATCTGGTGTTCGAACTCTTCTTGTCACCTTGGAACACCGCACTTGGACCATCTTCACTCACCTTTACGGTGACGGTCTTACGGTAGCAATCCAAACAGGCCATATATTTGGTCAGCCAGTCCATGCCTAGGATTACATCGAAGTCGTGCATGGGTAGCACAATAAGTTCCGCTGGGAGAAGAACTTCTCCGATGAGAACTCGACAACCAGGGTAATAGTCATCACAGGTTACCCGTTTACCAACCGGAGTGATAACGCTCAGCACATATGGCAACTGTGCTGGCGATTCCTGTATCCTACTAGAGAACCGAGGTGAGATGAAGGAGTGTGAAGATCCCGAATCAAACAACACTTTAGCTTCAATACCACAAACAGAAACCTTACCTACGACCGCATGTTCTGCCGCTTCTGCCTCTTCTTGTGTCAATGCATAAGCGCGGCCTTGCCTTTGGGGTCGGTGTTGCTGTCCTTGTCTCTGTTGTCCCTGGCCTTGTCGTGTCTGCCCTTGGCCTTGTCGTGTCTGCCCTTGGCCTTGTCTCACTTGCTGTTGCTGTCGGTTAGGCGCAGGAGGGGGCTGCTGATACTGCTGCTGTTGATAGCCTTGGCTAAATTCCTTCCTTCTCGGGCACTCGGACAAGCGATGGTCCAGGGAGCCACAGCCAAAACAGGCTCCCATAGCCCTCCAACACTTACTAGTCTCGTGACCCTTCCCACATGCACCACAAACTGGTCGGGACGTGCTGCTAGCAACTCCCTTCTGTTTCTTAGAGTACTGCTGACCTTTCCCCGAAGGTGGAGCACTCTTCTTAGACTCCCCCAAGAATAGGCTCTTCTCAATTTCTTCCGCTGCATAAGCCCTAGCTACTGCATCATCATATTGAACGGGACGCTGAAAGGCAGTGGCATGTCCCTTGATAGCAGGCCTTAACCCTTCCAGAAATCTTTCCACCCTCTTCTCCTCAGTATCAATTAAGTCTAGAGCAAACCGAGAAAGCTGACTGAATACATGCACGTATTCTGCAACGGTCATGAGGTTCTGCTGCAGGGAAAGGAACTCTGCCTTCTTTTTGCGAGTAACGTGGTCAGGGATGAACTTCTTTCGAAACTGCCTTTTAAAGGCTTCCCAAACAGTAGCGTCCGGCATAGTCCTCATGTGGTCCCGGATACTCTTCCACCATGTATCCGCGACGTCTCTAAACATGGATGCTGCGAGGACCACTTGCTGTCTAGATGTGCAAGTCAAGGTATCGAAAACATTTTCCGTGTGGACAAACCATTCATCTGCTTGTAATGGATCCTCATGTCCAGTAAACTCTGTTGCTCCCCTTTTTCGAAACTTCTCATACAAGGAGTTGGGATCTCCTGGCTGATCCTGTCGGTTCAACATGGCGGCCATCTGCAACTGCATGGCGGCCTGATTGGCGTTACTAGCTGCCAATTGATGCATTAACATCATAAACCGTTCCTCTGTATTGTAGGTGGGTTGAGGAGGAGGTTGTGGTGGAGGATCAGCGCCGTCCAACTCAATATTATTACGGTTATTATCACCGGAGCTGTTGTTCGTACCGGATCCAGACGCCATGGTTCTGCAGTCACAATGGTCATTAATCATATATGTTTAATAAATGAACATACATACATACTACAGTCATACCATAGTTATCATTTATAATAGAAACCCACTTAAACGGATCTATCGGAACCTCACCACGCTTCCTAATGTTGCTAAGTCTTTTAAGTGACTTCTTGAAATGGCTTTGATACCATTACTTACGTATGTCACGCCCCAATCCCGGGAATTTGGGGATTTGAGTGGGCCCCCGGGGCATGGATACGTAATCCCGTAGAAATCCGTGCCCTGAAGAATTTTACACGAATTCCTACAAGGGAGATTCCACAGGAACGTGTGAGGTAAGCTGACACACGTACAACATAAACTATCATAATCGAGAACCTGTGAAATACTCAATAATCATCAAGAGCACATAAAGTTCATAGTCTATTAAAGCATAATTACATACAATAGTGTTATAGTCCTTAAAAATACGTTCCCAAAATCAGTCCTTAAGGTGATACACAAGTCTTCAACATAATATTCCCCGAAGAGACGCTCTCCGTAGGATGGCTAGTAGTAAACGTCTCCATCCATCCATTCACCTACACCCCGAGGTACCGTTGGGGTATCTTTCGGGGCCGCGTCAGTATTCGTGTCGGGAGCGGGTGCTGAATCTGCAATACCGAGGGTAACACTGTTAACACGACGGTTAAGCAAGTACTAAGCATAGGAAACTAATATAACATAATACATTAGCAAGAACAATCACTAAACATGATGCATGAGTAAAACTTAATGCTATACATACTGATTGGCAACCACGATGCTCTATTCTCCCAAAGGGAGCATACATAACGTATGGGTCGCTAGGGGATCAAGCTAGCTTCCCGAGGAGCGTCGACAACCCCTCCGTAAACCTACTGCAGTGGTGACATATAATACCCAAAGGGCAGAAGCCAAGTGGTGCCGACTCGGAGTCAATCATACAAATCATAACATACATAAGGAATAGATAATCATGAAACAACGAATACTTAAACGAAGCACATGCAGGTAGCCTACACGGCCCGAGCCTCAGCTACACCCTTGGCTAGCAAGCACACACTCAATAGAAGCTCTGGCTTGTCAGACACGCACTCATTAGAAGCTCAGGTCTGAATTGCTTCGGGTTTTACTGGGGAAAGTAACATTCGATATCAGTCATGCCGAAGGTAGTGTAATGTATCAATATGAATGCATTTCGATAAAGCAGTCTCCTGATTCCCCAAGGACATTCAGCACGAGGTACACATGAGATGTTCGGTGTCGTTGTGTTACCGCGTCTGGGTATTACATTGTGTATACGGAACACCCTTCTCATGCCAACATCCATGACTTGCCATTGGGGAATCCTTCATTCATTTCAACGTATAATTACCAATGGCCAAAGTGGAGGTATAGAGGGTACCATGACTAAAGCCCTACAACATCATTGAGATTCCTAACATCTTACGTTCACTAGGTTCTTACGGCTTAGCCGTGTACAGGGTTACGGCTTAGCCGAGAGGGGTCACAGTTCATCAGGAAATTCGGGGTGGTTACGGTTCAACCGTATATTGGCCTACGGCTTAGCCGTGCTAAGCCTACGGCTGGGTCACGGGGAGGTCACGGCGTAGCCGTAGGGTATTTCACGGTGCAGCCGTATGCAAGCCGTAGAAGGAACTGGGTCCTGTGAGCTCTCTGGAAAGTTCGCCGTAGAAAGACCTACGGCTAGGCTACGGGCTGGGTACGGCTCAGCCGTAGTAGATTTCACGGCTTAGCCGTAAGTGAGCCGTAGTACAAAATCTCATTTTACTGCTCTCTGGACATTGAGCCGTAAGAGCTCACGGCTTAGCCGTAGCTTCGCCGTAAGCTTCAGAAAATCTAAATACAGTTCTGTAGCTCGATTTTCTGTGCGGGATCACTACAGAACTATCTTATAAGGGGGTTCTGTAGCTCAATTGAAGTGTCTTGAGAGTATCCCATACTCACACACCTCCTAATCCCTTCTTATCATTCCATTCTACTCACATCACATTTGCATCAATTAACAATGACAGAGAATGATGGGAAGGTTGAAATGCACTACTTAGCTCATATTATCCACACTCCACCATGCATGCAATACATATAACTTAGTACTTGCCTTGTTACCGTGTTTGGCCCTTCCTAGATCTTTCTTGCTGTATGCTCAGATGAAAGCTCTCTGTACTGTAATGGGTTCTCTAATGGGTTCTCTACACATAAGCCCAAAATGTGGAAGAATCCACATGCAAGTCAATAACGAAGTCTTTATGATTCCAACAAACCCAAGAAGACAAGATGGAACCTATTCCTTACCTTGTATCGCTGTAACTTGGAGGAGAGATCACTCTTGGAGGAGAGATCACTCTACACCAGCATATAGTGGAAGAAAAAGGGATCAAGGAAGAAGAAGAATGTGGGTGGATTCCATCCCTCGTGCATGCACACTCCCAAAAGCCCACAATACTTTGATTGAAATCAAGGTGAGAAGAAGAAACCCAGAAAACAGAAACTCCAGCCAAGAGAACGACAGAAAGAAGGAGATGGACGTTAGTTTCTCCTTTTTAAACATGTTTTCCTGAATTTGCACACAAGCCCACTTGTTTCTAGAAATTTCAGTTTAGTCCAGAAGGGCCCCCAATTGGCTTAAGATGAGTCCGGATTAACTCGGGCCCAACACAAAAGGTGATCTACACGATAAATCACACGTAAGGAGATGGACGAGGTAACCTAGAGGTATAAGGACAATTTACGTAAAAGCCCTTAGCTATTTAATTGGGGGTCCAAACCCAATAATTCACACTAAATTGACCCTCAACAAGTCTTAATCAATAGGAAACATGATTAATTAACATAATTAAGATTAGTGGGGGTTCGGGTCCTTACATATATGCACTTAGACCTCGTCTAGATGCACACGCACAAGGGAAGATCACACGTGCAAACATGTACGCGGAAGCTGTAGGTATCAACTCGTAACATGAAACATACAGGAAAATCAAATGAATGATATCCAATTGGTTACATAAAGGCCGGAAATATACAAACTGAATCCAATCACAAATATATAGAACATGAAGATGAGCAATGATATAACAAGAAGACAATATGCAAATATGTTAATGTCGCACTCCGATGGAGTGATTCCACACACTCCGCGAACCTGAAGAGACAACTAGAGTCTCCCCTGTAATCTGCAGAACCGACGAGAACTCGGTCATCGGGTCTGAGTCTGCAACACCAATGACAACTCATGAATACAACAATTCAGCAAAGTATAAGCAATAAAAAGTTAACACATGTGGTATCTATTAGAATAGAGACATTAGATAAATCATAGCATTTCCATTTTGTATTCTAGGTAGTTGTGCATTCAAATGAAAACATGCTCTCAGAATCACTGTATACATAACATGTACAAACGATGTGGTTACTACATATGCCATATGCTCCCACAAAGGGATCTTATATCCGTGCAGATAATACCATGGCCCAGATGGGTTTCGGTTTCCTGGGGTCCGGATTCCCCAAGACGTTTCCTTACTGCAGCAAGGCCATGAAAACTACACTAAATTCACCTCGTCGGGATCCTAAGGCTGAGGCTTAGTAGAGTCAGACCATATAGAGTCAACAAACAGAAGAACATGCAGAACTTACCATAACGTGCATATCATGCATATCATATATCATAACGTGCATATCATAACGTGTGCAGAGCATAACATGTATATCTTATCAGAACGTGACGTGCCTGTCTTGTTAGGCATATATCAGATAGATCAAGAGGTTATAAAATCAAACTTATCAGTTCAAACGATACAATGGATGCCAACAGAGTATAAAGAACTAAGATACCAAAAGGTGTAGGCATCTCAACTCATATGTATCAAACGGTAGGATCGAACACACAAGACCGCTGTTCCACCTGAGATTAACCATGGACAGAGCCAGGACATATCCAATCATTTGCCCCAGTGCAGAACGCGGATAAGAGGGCAAAGACTAAAGCCAAGATGCAATGCAAATCAAATTATCTTGCAGGATTCACGATCTTTGATTAGCCAATCCTATTCTAGTTATCCAGTGTTTCTAACCATGCATGATGATGTAGTTTTAAGTTGTCCAATGCACCGTTGTCTAGTGTTGCATTGTATCTGGAATGTGCACCGAAGTCCCTTAAACCAACACCATGGGAAGGTGTTAAGAAACCGGATAACGTACATGAATGAGTCATAGCCCTCAAGATCATTCATGTCATTCATACATTCAATTGGGCAAGTTCGGGTTATCTACATTCTAGCATGAGGGCCATATCAGGTCTCTTCCTTAATCCTAGCCTTTTATTCATTTCTCAAGGGTGGTACGGCTTAGCCGTAGGTGAACATACGGCTTAGCCGTAGGCATCTTAAAGTTTAGTCGTAATCTGCACTGCGGCTCAGCCGCGGTTCCCCTTACTGTTCATCTGCAGTTACAATTCACCCATATTTTGTTCTACGGCTTATCCGTATTCTGTTTTATGGCTTAACCATAGCATGTTTAACGGCTTAGACACGGTTGGGCTATAGAAGGCCTGTCAAATGCTTACTCCCAGTTGCTCCAGAAAAGCCACCCTGTACTGATTTACGGCTGGGTCACGGCTGAGCTACAGCTCAGCCGTAGTCCATTACATGGCTTAGCCATGACTTGGCCGTAGAAGAAATCTGGGTTTTTAACTCTCTGGACTATGAGCTGTAGGCAGTTTTATGACTTAGCCGTAGACTGTTCGGGGTTACGTTCTGAACCTGAACCTATTACGGAGACAACTGCATGTGTGCCAAATGGCAAAATCACGTGAAATAGATAGAAACTCACACAAGATGGGCTGTAACTATACTTCACATGCAAGATTACGTGAATCAATCACAGTCAAACATCTACCCACATGGTTCATACAAATTATGCTTATACTTGCCTCAAATGAGTTCTAACACACTCTTTGTTGTCCTTGGGCTCATTACACACTTCTTAACAATGCTCTAATAACCATGCATGCAAGGAAGAAGAAACGAGAAACGTGAGTGCATGAAACAATAGCTGATATGAAGAAAAAAAGAGAAGAAGAAGATGCCCTTAGCTAAACCCAACTCATACCTTAGCTCCAACAAGAGAGAAGTCAAGACTTGAGTACATGTAATCCCCTTCCCTGACTTGGTCGTTGGAGAAGAAAGGAGAAAAGAAGAGAAAACAAAGAAGTGTACAGGGGAAGGAAGAAGGTCAGTGGTTTATAAAGATAAGGATTAAAGCAATTTGCAAGAAGGTCCAAGTCATATTGCTAATTACAGTTCAAGTCATTTGCGGGTCTAACAGAAACAAACGGCATATTTTGCGAACGGCACAGTTACAAGAATCAATGAACTCAACAAAAGACACACGTTGACGTCAAGATGATACATGAATGACCACGTTAAATAAAATCTAAAATTACGAAAAAGGGCTTATGACTACTGAAACCAAGTCAAACTCAACCCAACTACCTATCCAGAACCAGAACAAAGCAAAAACAAAGACAAAACACAATTAACAACCAACTCAGCAACCATTAGTTGCTAAACCAGATTAAGTTGGGTGGGAGTGTTACACTAGTACAGTCAAAATGTTGGTGCCTAGACTTATATCGATATAGACTTCAAAAATTAGAGTTCTACATAAACACCCCTTTAAATTTCTTTTTTTAATCAATATATATATATTTTAAAAGTTCCTAAAAGTAAGAATTATAACCCTTTACCCTAGCGGTAAGAGGTGCGTGTTCTTACCCCCGGATTTGAATTCTAAGTATGTTACATCTTCCCGTGTGTGCGGGCTTCCCACTTTTATGGATTTTCTTCCTATGTGTACAGGCTCTCCGTTTGGATCCTAGCCCTCTTTGTTAGGTTAAAGAAAAAAAATTCAAAGTTGGATGTTAGAAGAAAATCTTTGATAGGGACCCAAAATGTAATATTATCGAAGGGATTTGAATTGGTTGTATGTGATGCATCCTAAAAATTGATGGACAGAAAAATTGATGAACAGATTCTAAATTGACAGACAGAAAACTTGATGAACATATTAAGAATAATTACATACAACTAGGGATGGTAATGTATTGGGTCTAAACAGTGACCTGATCCAACCTGCTCCCATCAGGGGCGGGTTTGGTCGTATGTTGGTAGAGTTAGGGTTGGATATAATTTTTCATACACTAACTCAAGTCGGGCTCGAGGTGGGTATGAGTTTTTTAGTGCATCAACCTCACCCACTCTGTATTTCTTTACTTCATATATTACTAAGTGGATTTGTTATTATCTCTGACCAAAAAATGAATTTTGTTATTATCAAGAGCTTAATAGTATATGTGGCAATGACAGGTTATTTTCCTATAGAGGTCACAGCTTCAAATCCTCTTAGAAACAATTGATTTTATAATTTTAAGAACACAAAATAAACTACAATCAAACCCAACCGGTATTTATCATGCAGAAGATTTAGTATGACAACCATCCAGCCCATCATGGTTCGGGTCAGGTATGGTATTGCAAAGATGCCAAAATAGGTCGAGTCCCGATTGTGATCCCTACATGCAAACATAAAGGGTCTTTTTACCTCTCCTGTTTTGGTCCATTAGATTTCCTAAACAAATTGATAAACTTTTCTTTTCAAAATTTATGAAATGGATGAATAGGTGAAAGTGAAAGTCAAAATACAAATTGATAAAAAATTACAAAGAGAGGATTTATATGGTTAACAACTGATGATAAAAGGAAAATAGATCTTAAATTATAATAAAAATGAATAAATTATCATACTTTCTATTCCTGTCTTGGATCAACAAGTCCCTCATGTAAGTCTACATGGACCTTAACTTCTAATTCATCATAAGGAAAACTGTATTTCACATACATGACTAAAATTATGAATAGATTCAAAGACAACCAAGATTTCTTATTTGTTGTAAATATATAATAGAGATCCATTCCCTATCCATTTCCATAGATCCCAAGTTAATCAATGCATTATTGAATCTATTATCATTAACTCTGCCCACCTCACTTAAAGCAACATCCTGAGATTTTAGGGCTTAGCATAGGTTTATGGATCACCTTTTATATTATACACAATTAAATCTACATGTTTTTTCTTTTTTTTACTAGTTCATACCAATAGAAAAATATGGAAATAAGAACCAAAGTTATAGATTGAATTTTCAATACCTTTTATTCCTCTAAGTTCACTTAGTCTGACCAATACAGCAACAGAGTTTTCATGTTCATCTCTCATACATACAATTGAAGCGTAGGAAATTCATCTTAGGAATGAGGGAAAAGGGATTTTGAAGAATTCAGCATCACAAAATTCAAAATTATGCTGTCATTTACAAAACCACTGGACTAAAAAAGACGCATTAAAACCTATTTGACCCAATTATGATCTCTTAAGGGCCCGGGAGCCAAACTATATCCCTACACCCCACGTTTTAAGGCAAATAATGTTAAATTCTATGCCCATCCCAAGTATGTAGGGTGTAATATAATTTTTCTTATTCAAAATCCTATATATATATATATATAGAATAGCTGATGGTCAAAATGGCTACACCACATAGGCCAGCCCTAAGAAATGATTTACATGATATTAGTCATAATCCAGATCAAATAACATAGGGGGACCACATTAAACATCATCGCCATCATCATCATTATGAACCATATAAATAAAAAATATTGATGATAAAACAAATATGCTATGGTTATGTGACAACTGATCGTGAGTTCCAAGTGCAGAACCGCGATGTAGTAATAAAACTGGTGAGACCAGGTCGATTCTCAGGGAGCAATGTGTTTAAGGTATTTTCAACTTGTAACCTGTCTTAAATAAAAATCTAAAACTAGCCTAATTTAAAATCTAACAAATACAAGTGTCATACTTACCAAAATTAAATTAATTACAAACCAATGAAAGAAACTTTTCTAAATCTAAAAACCTGAAATAAAACTAAAATTACTGCAAAACTAAAACACAAGTTAGAACTTCCAAAAATAAAAACAAAAATTAGAAACTAACTAAACTAAACAATGTTAGAAACAAAATAAAAAAAATTAGAAACTTCCTAAGTTAGAATTTCCAAAACTAGTAAACTTTCCAATTTAAAATCTTCAATTAAAACAAGTTTAGAAAGATATTTAATTCTGGAAATTAACTATAACAATCAAAAACATAAAACTAGAAACAAAATTAAAATTAGAAAGTTAGTAAAATTAGTAATGCAATGCATGCCATGAGATGCTGAAAAATTCTAAGTATGAAAAACTAGTATGTTGATGCAAATTTTATGCATGATTTGAACTATTCTAATGCATCCTAAATTTAAATTTAATGGCTGGAATTCATGCTCTACTGATGCAAGAAACCAACAAAAAAAAATGGAAGTGAAAAAGGATTTAAAACAAAAAAGTTATGAATGCATGAACATGACAACTTTGCAAAATTCTGTGCAGGAATTCTGATTCGGGTTGACTGATTGGCAAAGTTTAAGCCTCTGGTTCACAAACCTTCCGAAATTATTTTGATCTGAAATTTTGGGGAATGAAAGACCACATCCTAAAATTTAATATTGCCAAGTTTCAAAGAAAAATATTGTGATTTGACTGGTCTACCCACTTCGAACTTTTTTCCCAAAACTGTTTCTACAGTTTGCTGAAACTATTAAGTTATGCTGTTTATAAATTAAGTCCGAATTTAATCATTAGATTCAGATTTGAAGGCTTAATTTTCATCAACTTAAGTATGCACAAAATCTTATGATAAGAAAATAGATGCAATGATTCCTATTCCAACCATCAAACTATGCAAAAACAAAACTTAAAATCCATGTGAATATAACAAGAAAATAACAAAAGTGCAGAAAATAAAATAGAAGTGCAGGAAAATAAAAATGTAGAAATTTAAAATTAAAAGTGCAATGAAAGAAAAAAAAAATTGCAGGAAGTCAAAGGCGGTATAACTGAAGTTAAAGGCGGTAAACAATAGAAGTTAAAGGCGGTAGATTCACTCAAATTCTCCCTTAGTCTAGGCCTAATAATTTCTTAAAGTATGCTCTTTATTTGGGTCATCAATCTAAACAAGAAAAAACACAAATCAAGCAATCATACAACCATAAGAATAAGAAGAATAAGAAGATGAATATTATTGAACTAGTATGACAATCCTTTACATAAGATGAAAAAAATTAAACCAAAAGATTATACATACTAGGATGGAAAATAATTCCTCCTTCTAGTTGATCTTCAAGGCTAGTGGTGTGGCTTTAGGGCTAAGCCTCCTTGATGACTTGAGATGGAGAGAAGAAGAGAGGGAGAGATGGAGTGTAGAAATCTAGAGGTGGGAGGTGGGTAATTCTTCCATGAAGAATATGGGAGAAGGGTACCCTATTTATACTTTTTCAAGTCCAACTCCTTCTCAAACTTTAAAATCTTAAAAATAATTAAAAAATTGAAAGAAAAAGGGCTCCAACCAATGCTTTGGACGTGCAATATCCTTGGGGATTTTTTTTCTTTTTATTTTTCTCTTCTTTCCTTGCTTGTTTTGTCTAGAAATCCCTCTTGGATGCTTCTTTCCTTCTTTGTCTTTGCCACCTTGCATTGAGATCTTTTGAGAGATGAAATAGGGATAAGAATCCTCTCTTAGAATCAAACTTGGCCCACATGAGGTGTAGAACTTCCCCTTTTATCTCTTTGCATCGTCAACTTTCCTTTTTTGGAAAGTTCTCCTTGTTGGCTCCAAACTTGAAGAGATCTTTTAGATAATTCTCCCTTGATTTTTTTCTTTACTTTTTCAATCAAAATCTGATCCAAAATCTCTTTTGGACGTGGAATAGCTTGCTTGGATATTTTTTTGCATTTTTTTTCAATTAAATCTTCTCCTTCTCAAAAAAGAACTCCTATGTGGTTTTCCTTGTCCATCTTTAATGAGATATTCTTCAAATTCTCTTCAAAATCTCTTGAAAATGTGCAATAAATAAATGGACCCCATCTTGGATGTTTTACAAGTGTGCCCCACACATGTGCATGTGTGTGTGGGACCATGAAGCCGACTTTTTGCAATTTTCTTCCAATTTCCTTTTCTCTTTAATTCTGCTCTCCTTTCTCTTGAAAATCAATTCCTTGCCTCAATTCTTTACAAATGGGACCCACATAATCAATTTCCTACAAAACATATGTGAATTCATGTGAAAAAACAATTTTACCCCTAACATCACATATGCATGACTGTGGGCCCATTTCTCACGAAATGATAATAAAAATATACATCATTCTTCATGATTTTATATGAATGAACTAATAATGAAGAGAATTCAATTTATTTCATGAGAAAAATTATTTTCACAAAACTTTCCAAAGATAGACTTTCTAAAAATAGCAGGTTTCATGAATTTATGCAAAAAGTGTGATTTTTAAGCAATTTATGCAGAAAAATATAAAAATGAATTTAAAATGAATTAACCCATGATATCACACTAAATGAGGCTCTTTCAAGTTAATAAGTCCTTAAAATGGGTTAAAATGTGTATGAAAATATGCATTTTTAAAGACTCATCAACAACCAAAATCATGGTTTACCCATAAGAATAAAGATGGTGATGGGTCTTTCAGAATTTTATGTAATCAATATAAAATTGCATATATTACATAATGAAAATTGTATTAATGTACGATCACAAATTTTATCATATCATGGCCAAAGAGTTGAACTCTAAATCAATGGATATGATATCATTATTATGCATTGCCAATAAAAAAACTTTGAAAAGCTCATATATATGTAAGATTCATGATTTTATGGCACCTAACAACTAAAAAATAAATAATAATGCAATGTCTAACATAGAATGAGAAAAACTTTACATGAAAGCCACCTTAAGAAATGATCATAACATGGTTATAACGGGCCCAATACTTCCTTACCTATCATGGCACATTTGAAAAGCCCATATGTGATAAAAAAATATGCTAAAATATTGCATAAAAAAGAAATATCCAAGCAACAGTTTTTTTTCAAGTAACAAGGATTATATATATTTAAAAACAATAATACATCCATAGAACAAAAAATAAAAAAAAACAGAATCAATAATATGTTAGCCAAAATGGGCCATTCTAGGAACTTTGAACGGATTAGATTCGCACACCAATGGTATGATTAAACGTAAATGGATCTCCAGAATTTTAGGGCATACTTGAATCCATCGCTAAAGGAGACGGAACGGGTGCCAAAATGGGTCTTACAACTCCTTCAGCCTTCTCTTGATGCCAGCAACTCTATGGTAATGCCAAGCTCTATCCTTTGAGTCAGTATGTGTGTATATAAGTGAAGATGAGGGAGTTCCTCGGCTTTTATAGCCATCTGACTATCACCGATGACTGCAACGCTCTTCTGTCATTATACAGCGTTGCTGCAATGCATTCATGGACATTCATCATGGGAGAAACTGAAAAACGTTATGCATGGCAGTGAATGGCAATGAAGGGGAGAAGAGAACCGTTACAGCAATGGGCAGCGGTCATTTGGACCACCACCCTCGTCTTCCAACAATCTCCCACTTGGTCCATATGACCACCATACATCCACTTAGTATTATAGTATATAGAAAATACTTTATTTTGCAAACGACTTTAACTGATGCGCATCATTTGAAAACACCGATCATCCATGAAAACTGTAATGCTAAGGTCTTTAATCTGAGATTAGATTAGTTTACTAATGTGAACTGTGGCGGTTACACATCTTGACGATATATTTCCTTCCACAATCATAACACCAGTATTCTTTCCTAATCAAGAACTTAAGTAGAATCTTTTATATGACTTTTTTAATGGGAACTATAATGTCCTAACACTTTTATATTCTCACTTCATTGCACAATTATCACATGTGAATATAAAACAAAGTAAGAATTGCAAAATCATTTCTCTAATTGATCAATGACTAGTGTTATACATCATTGATTCCTACAAGGCATATCTTTCAAGCCCATACTCATTACATGGTCTTTAAAATCATTTGGCGCCATTGCCTTTGTCAATGAATCAGCAACCATGAGCTTCGATGGAGCTCCAACAATTGACACTAAACGATCTCACACTTTTTCTTTCAAAACAAGGTACTTTACTTCCAGAAACTTTGATTTACTGGAACACTTGTCAGCCTGCGCAAAAAGTCGAGCAGCATTGTTATCGCAGTAAAGTTTTAGCAGTTCAGAAACACTGCCCATAATTTTAAGTCCCTTGATGAAGTTACGCATCCATAATGCGTGACCTGTGGCTTCAAAGCATGCCACATATTCTGTATCAAATGTGGATGGAGTGACTAGCAATTGCTTTGCACTTCTCCACGATACTACCCTGCCAGCCAACAGAAGGATATAACCTGATGTTGACCTTCTTGTATCGAGACAACCCGCAAAGTCAGAATCTGAATATCCAATGACCTCCAGTGAATTAGATCTCTGATATGTGAGCATATATCTTCTAGTGCTGTTGAGATAACGCATCACTTTCTTGACAGCTACCCAGTGAGGTATGCCAGGATTACTTTGATATCTGCTTAACTTCCCAACTGCAAAACTAATGTTTGGCCTCGTGCATGTCTGTAGGTACATTAGACTTCCTACTGCTGCCTCATAGGGATATTTATTCATTTCTAACTTTTCTATATCAGTCATGGGGCATTGATCTTTACTAAACCTATCTCCCTTAGACATTGGGGCATTTTGTAGTTTATTCCTTTCCAGTTGGAAACGTTTGAAAATACTTTGCACATAGGCTTCTTGACACAACCCGAGTAATCCTCGAGATTGATCTCTGAATATCTCGATTCCTATTACAAAGGTTGCTTCACCCATATCTTTCATGTCAAAATTATTCTCAAGGTATACCTTAGTTTCTCGGATCATACTAAGGTCATTGTTGGCTAGTAAAATGTCATCTACATACAAGACTAAAATGATAAACTTGCTCCCACTGATCTTAAGGTAAATACAATGGTCAATTGGATTTTCGGTAAAACCAAAAGATGTAATAATATGATTAAACTTTAAGTACCATTGTCTGGAAGCTTGTTTCAGCCCGTATATCAACTTCTTTAACTTACAGACCAGTCTTCGATCATGACCTAGTTGAACAAACCCTTCAGGTTGTTCCATGTACACTTCTTCATCAAGATTCCCATTCAAGAAAGTTGTTTTAACATCCATCTGATATAACTCTAAGTCATAATGAGCTACTAGGGCCATTACAATTCTAAATGAGTCTTTCTTAGATACCGGAGAGTAAGTTTCGTGAAAATTGAGACCTTCTCTCTGAGTGAATCCCTTAGCCACTAGTCGGGCTTTAAATCATTCAATTTTACCTTTAGAGTCCTTTTTGGTCTTAAAGACCCATTTACAACCGACGGTCTTGGACCCTTCAGGTAGTTCAACGAGATCCCAAACGTCATTTACAACCATGGATTCTAATTCTTCTTTCATAGCATCTAACCATTTATCAGAATTGTCACTGTGTACAGCTTCATTAAAAGTTTTTGGATCTTCTTTAATTTCAATATCTGATTCTTCTAGATACATAGCATAATCATCCGAAACAGCAGGCCTTCTCATACGAGTCGACCTTCTCAATACTTCCGGATTTTCTTCAGGAATGATTAGTTGTATTGGAGGAGTTGGTTGTGTATCTTGAGGAAGTGGATCAACAGGTTGTTCTGGGAATGCCCCTATATCAAGTGGAATCATTAATCCATATTGAGTAGAGGACTGAGGCTCATCTCTAATCTCCTTATATATAATGTTTCTAGCCTCGCTACTCCCATTGTTGTCATGATTCTCCGAAAACTTAACATTATGGGACTCAACTATTCTTAGTGAATGATTAGGACAGTAAAATCGATACCCTTTAGACCTCTCTGGATAACCAATAAAATATCCGCTCACAGTTCTAGGGTCTAATTTCTTTTCATGTGGATTATAAACTTGCACTTCAGATGGACATCCCCAGACTCTGAAATGGTTTAAGATGGATTTCCTTCCAGTCCACAACTCGAAAGGAGTTTTGGGAACTGTTTTACTAGGAACCCTATTTAAAATATACATGGCCATCTTCAGTGCTTCACGCCACATAGACTCGGGTAACGAAGTATTACTAACCATACTCTTAACCATATCTAAAAGAGTTCTATTCCTTCTTTCAGCAATTCTATTCTGCTGAGAAGTTCCAGGCATTGTGTATTGGGCAACAATACCTTCGGATTCTAGGAATCTTGCAAACGGACCAGGGTTACGGCCCGCTTCAGTGTACCTACCATAGTATTCACCACCACGATCCGTTCTCACAATTTTGATCTTCCTATCTAATTGCTTTTCTACTTCTGTCTTGAATATTTTGAACATAGTCAAAGCATCAGACTTTTCTTTAATGAGATAGACATAACTAAAACGTGAGTAGTCATCTATAAATGTGATGAAATATTGTTCTCCTGTAAAACAAGGTATATCTATTTTTCCACAAACATCCGTATGGATTAACTGCAGGAGTTCAGAACTTCGTGTGGCAGTTTTCTTGACTATTTGTGTCTGTTTTCCTTTAATACAGTCAATACAGACATCGAAATTAATGAAATTAAGGGTTGGTAATAACCCATCCTTCACTAACCTCAACATCCTCTCTTTCGAGATGTGTTCTAACCGTTTATGCCACAACATAGAGGAGTTCTCTTTTATCAGTCCTCTTTTCATGCCAACATTCATTCCACAAGAAACATAGTGTGTAGTCAGTGATTGTGTATATAAAGTATCTAACTGTAACTTATATAAACCATCACACAATAAACCACTACCAATCATTATATTATTGAAAAATAGTTTCAAAGATCCTTTAACAAAATTAAAGACATATCAATTCACGCCCAATTTGGAAATAGAAACCAAATTTCAGGAAATCTCCGGAACATAAAAGGTATTCGGCAGATCTAGAACAAATCCGGTATTTAGCACCAGCCTATATGTGCCTACTGCCTCGACTCTTGACTCCTTCCGGTTCCCCATAACGATGGTTTGTTCCCCATCACTTGGCATTCGGGTTGAAAGGAATCCCTGTATACAACCAGAAATGTGAACAGTTGCACTAGAGTTTACCCACCATGTATTAGATGGGACATTAATAATATTGGTTTCACATACAAAAGATAAATTTCTTTGCTTACCTCTTTTCTCAAAGCAATTTTTCCTTTTGAAGCAGTCCTTCTTGAAATGTCCTTTTTTGCCACAAAAGTGACATTTTTCAGACCCTTTCTTCCCCTTTTTCTTCATCGGTTTCTGACCTTTCGGATCTACCTTGAGCGTGTTGGCATTATTCTTGAGGTTTCTAAAAACTTTCCTGCCCTTAACATGGGAGACTAAGTTTACTTGAAGTTGCCCCTCAGCCTTAAGCCTCCTCTCTTCTTGATCACATCTAGCGATCAACTCAGTTATGGTCCACCGACTAGAGCTCTGATTGTATGTTACCTTAAACGGGCCAAATGCAGGGGGAAGGGAATTCAGAATGAATTGGATCAAATATCCATCTGAGATGCTCATGTCTATATCCTTTAACTTGGATGCTAGGTTAGACATGAGTAGGATATGTTTCCTAACTCCCTTCGTCCCATCGTACTGCATGTTAGTTAATTTGTTCATTAATGTGGCACCTAATGCCTTGTCAGTCACTTTAAATTGTGACTTAATCTGTTCTAAGAGTTCCTTGGCATGTTTTCTTGGATCAAGTGATTCCCTTATACTCTTAGAAACCGAAGTCATAATAATCTTTTGACATTTCTTGTCACATTTGTGCCACTGTTCATGTTTGGCCTTTTCAGGTGTAGAACTCTGTTCGGTGAGGGCAGGAGGCATGGGCTCATCTAAGGCCATTTCTAAGTCAAGAAAAGTTATGGTCAATGCCAACATGTCTAACCATTCAGGATAATTTGATCCATGTGACGATGGAATAGTTCCTAAGCACGAGGGAAGAGTTAATGATCTGGAGGAAGAAGCTGTAAAAGAAAGAAGATATAAACTATTACTCTCACAATTCTATAATGCTTTGAATTAAAAAAGGAATCTTACAATAGAAATAATAATTTTACATTATTACAAATAACCTTTGGGTCAAATGCAACATGTTAATTTTATTATTCTTGGTTACTTGATAAAATCACAATTTATTAAGTGAATAAGTGAGATCCCACCTTTGGCCATAGATCAGCACGAATTCACAAAATATCTTTAATGTGTTTTATCCAATCTTCAAATAATAGAAAGATAAACTCCTTTGGGTCGATTATCTATCCTTTAAGTGAAGTTGCAATTTAAGTGTCATTTATGGTATCTCTAATTCAATATTTAAGATATGAGTGTCATCATAACTGGGCCACTTTGGTGACAACCTAGTTAACTCATATTTCAAATTGAAATCTATGACACTAATTTATTCATCAAACATTCATGCATGTAACAAATTATAACTCAAACAACATTAATCATGTAAACAATAAGCAGAAAATATGAATTTAAATGAGTTAAACATGCATAAAACCTTATGATATTATCATTGAACCATTGGATAGGGAATTAAATTAAAAAATATGGTAGATCTTATTAAAAGGAACATAACAAAAGAAACAGATCGAAAATCTGATATCATGTGCGTCCGTAATGATCAAAATAAGATTTCCATCGTTCATTTTTCTTTGATCTGGCCTTGATCTGATCATAATTAAATGATCCAGTTCTATCAGAATGATTATTGCATTTTTGATATATCAAATGGACGGTTCTGATCGGAACGGATCAATTTTATAATGACCCAATTATTCAGAAAACATATAATTATCAACATAATAATACTTTATTCAAATCAGGCTAAGCCAGTGGGTCGGATCAGACCCAGGTCATAAATCGACCTGTTCAGTCCAGTCAGGTTTGACAGGTTGGGCTGGGTCGGAACCGACCTATTAGATAACTGGAAGCCCAACTCTGTTAGGTTCAGATTAGGTCGGGTCAGGTCACGTCGGACTTGACCTGCCATTAATATATTCAGTTATGTTGGGCTGGGCCAGGTCAGTTTACTCGGGTCAGGCTGAAACTTGAATCTGAGGCCCAATCTACTTTAATTCTAGTTGAACCGAGTCAGTTGGGTCGGGCCTGACCGGCAAACCGAAACTGCAAGCCTGACCTGCAAGTCGGGTCGGATCCAAATCAGGTTTGCAATATCTGGCCTGCATAAGGTCCGGGTCGTTAACAGCGGGTCTTGCCTACACTGGGTTGACCCATCTTAAAACCCACACCTGTATATAATTTGGGTTAGTCTTCCAGGTCATCAGCCTGACCCGAAACCGACCCGGGATTATTCATCGTCTCCTTCAACAGAGACGGTGAATAGTCAGGGTCCACAGACACGCCGGCAGGGTGGCGGACAGCGGCTGGGGTCCGGCGCGAGGCCGGCGACGGCAGCAGCAGGGACTGCCGGCCCTTTCCCGTCGCCGGCCGGTGACCACAAAATTTTTTTCTTTTTCTGCAGCGCTGTGCAGGCTGCCTATAGCGCTACGTAGCTGCGTAGCCTGCGCATCGACTGCACGCCGCTGCAGCCAGTAATGGCTGTCGTCTCAGGCGACGTCAACCTCCTTTTTTTTTTATGTCACTACTTTGTTTTGTCTGTTCTGAAAACCGAAAACAGAGGTTCCATTTTTTTTCACTTTTAATCCGTCCAACACAAATACCAGAAGCTCTGATACCAATTGTTAGCCAAAATGGCCCATTCTAGGAACTTTGAACGAATTAGATTTGCACACCAATGGTATAATTAAACGTAAATGGATCTCCAAAATTTTAGGGCATACCTGAATCCATCACTAAAGGAGACGGAACGGGTGTCAAAATGGGTCTTACAACTCCCTCAGCCTTCTCTTGATATCAGCAACTCGATGGTAATGCCAAGCTCTATCTTTTGAGTCAGTATGTGTGTATATAAGTGAAGATGAGGGAGTTCCCTGGCTTTTATAGCCATCTGACCATCACCGATGACTGCAACGCTCCTCTGTCATTATGGAGCGTTGCTGCAATGCATTCATGGACATTCATCATGGGAAAAACTAAAAAACGTTATGCATGGCAGTGAATGGCAATGAAGGGGAGAAGAGAATCGTTACAGCAATAGGCGGTGGTCATTTGGACCACCACCCTCATCTTCCAACACAATATCCAAGAAACACTAGGGACCTCCATTTTTTAAGCTGTGACACCAAGAATATGGTCATATGTGCCAAACAAGTCAAGTGCAAAATGACCAACAATGAACCATGTGTATGGCATTCCAATAGCAACAAGCCCAACTCTATAAAAGAGTTTTTTTTTTTTAAATATCCATTGAATTTAATAGTTCTCAAAGAAAAAATGGCAAGTCTTTGGCATAATGTACTATTTAGATCATGCAAATATTGCTTATAAGAGTGCATAAAAAATGGCGTGATTGAATTTTTTGTTTAGATCTCTCAAAAAAATTGGGGATCTAAAATTTTGAAATTCTCACCCTAATATCTTGGGTGTTCTAAGAATGATCAGTGGTTCAAATCTAACTGCAGATCCATAAAGAAACATTAAAAAAAAAGGTTCATAAAATTTATATAAGAGGGTTTTGAATTTCCTCACCACAATCACTTACGAATTGATCTCGATGTAAATAAAGCTGCAAATGTTATAATACTGTTGGTGGAAAAGCTCTCTCGAAAACCGGATGTTTTTGTGTGGAAAGGTGTTACACCAAATGCTAGAAAATTTGGGGCTTGCATACCTTCTTTGCTACAAAATGTGCTCTGAAGGATCCTCATTTTTATGAGAAGCCCATTTTAAGAAGTAACTAGAGTACTTATCTTAATAGAATCGTCAATGATGAAGTGAAAGACCACACCTCTCTATTTTCACTCTCATTTCCAAAAGGCAAAATTCATGCATTCAGTAAATTAATTAGTTCTTGAAAAGCATAACTATGCATGCGCAAAGTAAAAACATCTAAACTAATCAAAGGATCATAGCCTTCCTACCTTTGATAAAATGAATTAGTTGTTTCACTTTACAACCAAAGTCTTTGGCCAAAATGGAGCCTATAAACCTTTGATTGAAATCATAGGGGCAGAACTAAGAAGGCATATGGCCCTTGTGGAAGTTTGAGAAAGTCACAGCAAAAGTTGTGTTCGGCGGGGGGGGGGGGGGGGGGGGGGGGGGGGGGGGGGGTTCGCGTGGGGCGGAGGGAGGGTGTCCCAAGTATGTATGTGATTTCTAAATTGCAAATAATCACACAATATGTGTATGCAACGGAAATTAAATTAAGCAAAACAAGCATAAACCACAAGATGAAACACAAATTTTTAACGTAGAAAGCCCCAATGGAAAAAAAATCACGAATCCAACAAGGATCAACCATCAAGTAATAACAAACAGTTATAAGATATACTCACACCCTTTTTGTAGCCTAAAGATTGAGTTCTTCTTGCCTAACTATTTCTGTCACACGACTCTCCTTCGCCATGTACTGCTCTCCACTTGATCAACTCATACTTTAAACACTCAATGTCACACCCCTATCCCGGGAATTAGGGATTAGAGTGGGCCCTCAGGGTGTGAATATGTAATCCTGTAGTAATACATGCCATGTGAAGATATGCACAAATTACAACAAGGGAGATTCCACAAGAATGTGTGAGGTAAGACTAACAACACTAGATTAAATTTAACATAAAGCGAACACCTGTGAAATGCATCTATAATGATTACAAGCAAAACATAGAAGAGTGTATCATACCATCATATATAATAACTTAAGTCTTGTAGTTAAACATTTCTCATCACCAACATAAACACAAAATTCTTAACAAGTCTTAGATACAACATATAATTCAAGCATCTCCATACACAAAACCAACATAGCTAGCCCAACATAACTACTTGACGCATTCCGGAAGATGACTAGTAGAATAAGTCGTCATCATTCCACGCTTCATACCCCTAGGTACCGTTAGGGCACTGTCACGCCCCGATCTCGGGAATTTGGGGATTTGAGTGGGCCCCCAGAGCATGGATACGTAATCCCATATAAATCCGTGTGCTGAAGAGTTGTTCACGAATTCCTATAAGGGAGATTCATAGGAACGTGTGAGGTATGCCAACACACGTAGGAATGTAACTCATCATAAGCGAATTCCTGTGAAATACTCAATAATAATCAAGAGCAAGTCAAAAGAACATATCCGTTGTCATTCATAGATAAACATATAGATATATGTATTTAGCAGCGCTCAAAGTTCCAATTATATTTCGTACAATTCGACATTTACTTAAAGGAGTTAAGTACATAAGGACCAAAAAGTGACCGTAACATCTCCAAACTGACGCACTCCATAGGATGACTAATAAAAGACATCGTCATCCTTCCATTCATCTATACCCCGAGGTACCGTTGGGGCACTCTCCTGGGGCACGTCAACACCCGAGTTGGGACTGGGTTCTATACCTGCAATACCAAGGGTAACACTGTTAACACGATAGTTAAGCAATTACTGAGGCATATGAAGCAAGTAATACAATACGTATCAATTGAACTTAACAGTATACACTGATTTAAAGAGAGCAATGGTAAATTAATAGACATATAGTGCATTAGTGGCAATGAATGAGGTATTATGATCAAAACATACTACGTACTGATTGGCAACCACGATACTCTATTCTCCCAAAAGGGAGCATACATATGGGTCACTAGGGGATCAAGCTAGCTTCCCGAGAAGCGTCGACAACTCCTCCATAAACTACTACAGTAGTGACATACATATACCCAAAGGGCACGAGCTAAGTGGTGCCGACTCGGAATCAATCATACTAGTCATAACATGCATAAGGAATAGTCAAACATGGAAGCAACGAATAATTAAATGAAACACATGTATATGGGCTATAAAAGCCCGAACCTCGGCTATACCCATGGCTAGCAAGCATACACTCAGTAGAGGCTCTGGCTTGTTAGACACGCACTCATTAAAAGCTCAAGTCTGAATTGACTCAGGGCTTGCTAGAGAAAGTGAATCCGATAACGAGTCATGTCAAGGTAATATATCATAGCAATATGAATGCATTCAGATTAAGTATCCCAGAACCACTATCCACCCTATATTATGTAACCCATGATCCCCAAGGACATTCAACACAATGCACTCATAAGACGTCCAGTGTCATTGTGTTACCGCATCTTGGTATCACCTCATATGCATACAAGACACCCCTTTCTTATGCCAACATCCATGACTTGCCATTAGGAGACCATCCAGAAATAATTCCTTCTCTCCAACATGTAATTATCATTAGTCCAATGTAGTGGTATGGAAGGTGCCAACGCTAAGGCCATACAAAATCATCGAAGGTTCTTAACACCCGATATTTACTGGGTTCTTACGGCTTAGCCATGTACAATGCTACGGCTTAGCCAAGTGGTTCATGGCCCTTTTTAAATTTCAGGCGCATTTACGACTTAACTGTATATTGGCCTACAGCTTAGCCGTGCTAAGCCTACGGCTAAGTTATTGTGAGGTTACGGCTTAGCCGTAGTAGGTTTCATGGTGCAGCCATGGGTAAGCCGCAGAAGGAGTTGGGTTTCTCGAGCTCTCTGGAAAGCTTGCCGTAGGAAGACCTATGACTCAGGTACGGGCTGGCCACGGCTTAGCCGTAGTGAAATTCATGGTGTAGCTGTGGATAAGCTGTAGTACAAAACCGATTTTTGTTGCTTTCTAGACTTTGAGCCGTAAACACTCACGGCTTAGCTGTAGCTTCACCGTAAACTTCAGAAACTGAAGTCAGTCTGTAGCTTAGTTTCAGTACGTGCTCCATACAGAACTAACTTGTAGGACAATTCTATGGCTCAATTGGAGGGTCCTTGAGAGTGTTCTATACTCACACACCCTCCTATTTCCTTCTCGTCATTCTAACTCAATTCATATCCCATGTGCGCACAAGTAACAGTGGAAATGGACTACAATTAAGGAATTACAGAAACTAACTCGATGGTCACTGACTTCATCACACATGCAATGCATATGAACTCAAGTACTTGCCTTTTACCAGTGTTAGCCTCTCAAACTCTTTCCTTGCTGTGTGCTCAGAGGAAAATCTCTAAATTGGAATGGGCTCTTTACAAGTAAAACATGCAATGGAGAATGAGGCTTAAATTCACATGCATGTCATGTAGTTGAGTCCTTATGACTTTAATTAATCCAAAATGGATGAAATAAAGGTAGACCTTCACCTTATACAACTGTAGCTTGGAAAATGAAATACTCTCAGAGAGAAATGTACAGGGAAAAGGGAAGGGAATGAAGGAGAAAGAGAAGAAAAGTTCCCACCCTTGCATGCAAGACCTTCCCAAGCCTAGGTGCTCTCCAGACGTTGAAGGGAAGATGGAAAAGCTAAGAAGAGAGAATAGCTTTAGTAACCAGGAAGGGAACAAAGGAAGAGACGTTGAGCCTCTTTTAAACATAATTTTCCTATAGTTGGCATGCAAGCCCGAGCTTTCTATAAAATTACAATTTAGGCCAAATGGACCTCAATCGGCCCAGGACGAGTTCGGCTCGAATCGAGCCCAACATGAATGATTATCTACATGAGAATGTGCACGCGATGCAACTATGGAGGCGCCCATATGGTGCAGGAACAATTTACAAAAAGGCCCGCAACTACGTAAGTGGTGTTCCACTCTACCCGATTACCTCCCCACGACCCAAACCTTAATAGTTTTGTGTTGGATTATCCGTAAGAAGACTGAAATTAATATAAACAAGATTAATTAACGTAGATTAAGATTAGTGGGATTCGGGATCTTATAGGTACCCTCTGGGGACGCGTCAACCTTCATGTTGGGATTTGATTCTGTGCCTGTAACACCAAGGGTAGCACTGTTAACACCACGGTTAAGCAAATGTAGAGATATAGAAAACTAGCATACTATATCAAATGAATTAAGACATATATATATAGATTAAAGAATGCAATAACGTAAACTAGGCATATTGTGCATCAGTAATCATAAGTAACGAATCATAAATAAGATATCATACATACTAGTTGGCAACCACGAAGCTCTATTCTCCCAAAAGAGAACATATCATCTAGAGAAAGCGTGCATATGGGTCGCTAGGGGATCAGACTAGCTTCCCGAGGAGCGCCCACAACTCCTCCGTGGACTACTGTAACAGTGAAATAAAGATACCCAAACTGGTCCCGTCAAACCTAATAAGGACACAAGCTAAGTAGTGCCAACAATGTATCAAGACTGACTCGAATTCACATCTTTCCTACATTACAGTTGTACTTATCACATCATATATAAGGGAGTTTGGTCTTGAGATAACATTCATTCGTAGAAATCGGAATTTAACAATTAATGCATACTGAATTGAGCAACATCATGTTGAGGGCATGGTTTTCTAACAATATGAATGCGTTTAAATTGAGAAGGTATCAAGGAAATTTACATACCAACCCTATCTACTAGATGATCCATGAACCCAATGTCATTCAACACGATGTATCCATAAGACGTCCGGTGTCGTTGTGCTACCAATTTTTGGCGTTACATTGTGTACGTAAAAGACACCTCTTCTTATGCCAACACCCATGACGTGACATCGAGAATTCATTCGAAAATCGAATGGGATAAGTGATAGCTCTATACTCGTCCTCTTTATCATTTGATCACCATTAGGCTCATTTAATTGGAGAGAATGTGCCATCACTAAGGCCCTACAAGGTCATTGGGAATCCCTCATATCCTAAGTTCACAGTGTTCTTACTACTTAGCCATGTACATGTTACGGCTTAGCCGAGTGACTCAGGTTTTCTCCCTAATTTCATACCCATTTATGGTTCAACTATATGTTGACCTACGGCTTAGCCGTGCTAAGCCTACGACTAGGGTTACAGCTTGGTATGGCTTAGTTGTAGTACATTCCATGGTGTAGCCGTGGGTAAGCTGTAGAAGGAAGTGGGAATTTCAGGCTCTCGGGAAAGCTTGTCGTAAAAATGGCTTACGGCTTGGTCATGGGAGGGGTACAGCTTAGCCGTAGTTCATTCCACTATGCAGCCGTGGGTAAGCCGTAGTACAAAATTGGGTTTTAGTACTTTCAGGACTTTGAGCCGTATACACTTACGGCTTAGTTGTAGCTTCGCCGTAAGCTTCAAAAATTGTAAAATTGACTCTAAAACTCAATTTCAGTACAGAATTCTGAATATAGAGGGTCGTAGTAAGTTCTTATGGATTCAAAATATCCCTAAGAGTTATTCAATATTAACACAACACTGCCATTTCACATTCATACCCTAATTCATTCAATTCTACATATGTATACACTTAAAACAAAAAGGAAGGAGCTTTAACTTGAGATTAGGATGATAAATTGTAAACACACATGCAGCATCATATGTACTCTACTACTTGCTTTTTTCACAGTGATTGCCCCTACTAACTGTTCCTTGATGTGTGGTTAAGGAAAGCTTCAACAAGAGAATGGGTTCTCTACATAAAAGACATGCAAAAGGATAAATCTAAAGTGGAATGCATGCATGATGTATGATTGAGTCTCCTTGACTCTATTGAATCCAAATAAGTGAAATGGGGGTAGAGTTTTACCTTAAGGAGGTTATAGCTTGAAGAAGAAAATGCTTCCAAGGAGAAAGATGCATGAGGGAGGAAGAAGATGAGGAATGGAGGCTCCTACTAATGCATGCAAGGCTTCAAATCCTTGTTTGCAGCTTCACAAGTAGAGGGAGGTGAAGAATAGTAGAGAGGAGCAGTGGTTTCAACGTACATAGATGGAGAATGAGAAGGAACATTGAGTTTCATTCTTTTGAAATGGAATTTCCTGCTGTTACATACAAGTCCAAGTTTTTGGGATATTTACAATCTAGGTCACATGGCCTCAATTGGGCCAAGATGAGTCTGAATCAAGTCTGGCCAACATAAAAGATGATCTACACGAAAAATTACACGAGTTGCAACTAATGAGGTGTCCATATGATGCAAAAACAAATTACAAAAGGGTCCTTAACTACCTAGGTAAGGTTCGAACCCGACCCAACTACCTATCCATGACCCAAGCTTAAAGGGGTTGAGTTAAATTAGTCTAAATTCATTTTAATTAATGTAAAACAAGATTAATTAATATAAATCAAGGTTAGTAAGGATCAGGACCTTACATCTTTCCGTATTACAGATCATTCGGTCCTCCGAATGCAACGTTCCTCAGGTAGGAGCTCTGGATATTTTTTCCAAATTTGATCTTTAAGCTCCCAAGTAGCATCTTCTTGTCTATGATGCTCCCATAGAACCTTAACCCATTTGATCGTCTGAGTACGTAGTACTTGATCTTTAGTGTCAATGACATGAAGGGGTCTTTCTTCATAGCTCGCATCAGCTTAACTTCAATGTCATTTAATTCAGAAACATGTGAAGGATCTGGGAGGTACTTCCTAAGCATCGATACATGGAATACGTTATGAGCTTCCATGAGTTGAGGTGGTAGCTCCAACCTATAAGTGATGAGTCTTTAGAAATGCATATTTTCATGTACATTTTGACCCATTTTAAGGACTTATTGACTTAGAAGAGCCTCATTTAGTGTGATATTATGGTTTCAAGCATTTTAAATTCATTATAGTGCATTTCTGCATAAATTGCTTAAAAATCACACTTTTTGCATAAATTCATAAAACCTGTTATTTTTGGAGAGTCTATTTTTGGAAAGTTTTGTGAAAATATTTTTTCTCATGAAATAAATTGAGTTTTCATCATCATTAGTTCATTCACGTAAAATCATGAAAAATGGTGTGCATTTTCATTGTCATTTTATAAGAAATGGGCCTGCATTCATGCATTTGTGATGTTAGGGGTAAATTTGTCTTTTCACATGAATTCACATTTGTTTTGTAGGAAATTCATTATATGGGTCCCATTTGTAAAGAATTGATGCAAGGAATTGATTTTCAAGAGAAAGGAGAGAAGAATTGAAGAGAAAAAAAAAGTGGAAGAAAATTGCAAAAAGTCAGCTTCATGGTCCCACACATATATGCACATGTGTGAGGTACACTTGTAAAACATCCAAGATGGGGTCCATTTATTTGTTGCACATTTTGAAGAGATTTTAAAGAGAATTTGAAGAATATCTCATCAAAGACGGACAAGGAAAGCCACATAAGAGTTCTTCTTGGAGAAAGAGAAGATTTAATTGAAAAAAAAATTGAAAAAATATCCAAGCAGGTATTCCACGTCCAAAAAAGGATTTTGGATCAGATATTGGTTGAGAAACTAAAGGAAAAAAATCAAGGGAGAATTATCTAGAAGATCTTTTCAAGTTTAGAGCCAACAAGGAGAACTTTTCAAAAAAAGAAAGTTGACAATACAAAGAGATAAAAGGGGAAGTTATACACCTCATGTGGGCCAAGTTTGATTCCAAGAGAGGATTCTTATTCTTAAATTATCTCTCAAAAGATCTCAATGCAAGGTGGTACATACAAAAAAAGAAAGAAGCATCCAAAAGGGACGTCCAAACAAAGCAAGCAAGGAAAGAAAAGAAAAAAAATAGAAAAAAAATCCCAAAAGATATCTCACGCCCAAGATATTATTTGGCACCCTTTTTTTCTTTTTTTTATTATTTTTAAGATTTTAGAGTTTGAGAAGGAGTAAGACTTGAAAAATTATAAATAGAACACCCCTTTCTCATATTTTTCATGGAAGAATTACCCACCTCCGACCTCTAGATTTCTACACTCCACCTCTCCCTTTCTTGTTCTCTACATCTCAAGTCATCAAAGAGGCTTAGCCCTAAAGCCACACCACCAACCTTGAGGTGTCAACTAGAAGGAGGAATTCTCATCTATTTTAGTATGTAATTATTTGCTTTTTATTTTCAATCTTTTGTAAAACAATTTCATGCTAGTAAAATTTGTTTCTTTTCAATTTTTCTTGTCTTTGATTTTGTGTTGTTCATAATTTTAGTCTTGTTTGTGATTGGGTTAATTTTCATTCTTGTTTAAATATTGGAATAGAATTGGAATCACAACTAGTAACCCGTCTTAGTAACCTTTTTATTATACTTTGTCTCTTTGGATACATTATATGTTTGGAGGCAATGCAAGATAGAGTTAAAGAAGTTTGAGTGAAAAAATATTAGAGGCCAATTCTGAAATTTATTTCTACATTGAATGAAAATTTGTTATTCTCACTTGGATTGACGACCCAAGATGAAGAATAAGACCCTAAGATAACACTTCTAATCTTTTTTAGCGCAAATTGAGGTAAGAAATTGAAAGAGCAATCTACCTCCTTTGACTTCCTATTATTACTGTCTTTGATTTCAGTTGTTTACTACCTTTGACTTCCTGTTATTACCGCTTTTGACTTCCTGCACTTTTATTTTATTTTCTCTACTTTTGTTATTTTTCTTGTTATGTTCATGTTGTTTTTAAGTTTTGTTTTTGCATAGTTTGATGGTTAGATTAGAATTCATTGCATATATTTTCATATCGTAAGAATTTTTTGAATATTTAAGTTGATGAAAAATAAGCCTTCAAATCTGAATTGAATGAAGAAATTTGGACTTAATACACAGACAGCATAACTTAAAACAGTTTCAGCAAACTGCAAAAATAGTTTTTGACAAAAAAGTTCAAAGTGGGTAGACCAGTCAAATCATAATATTTTTCTTTGAAACTTGGGAAAATTAAAGTTTAGTATGTGGTCTTCCATTCCGCAGAATTTCAGATCAAAATAATTTCAGAAGGTTTGTGAACCAGAGGCTTAAACTTTGCCAATCAGTCAACTTGGATTAGAATTTTTGCACAAAATTTTGCAAAGTTATCATGTTCACGCATTTGTAACTTTTTCGTTTTAGATCCTTTTTCATTTCCATTTTTTTTTGTTAGTTTCTTGCATTAGTAGAGCATAATTTCCAGCCATCAAACTTAGATTTACGATGCATTAGAATAGTTCAAATCATGCATAAAATTTGCATCAGCATACTAGTTTTTCATACTTAGAAATTTTCAGCAGCTCATGGCATGCGTTGCAATAGTAATTTTACTAACTTTCTAATTTTAAATTTGTTTCTAGTTTTATGTTTTTGATTGTTTTAGTTAATCTCCAAAATTAAAGATCTTTCTAAACTTATTTTAATTGAAGATTTTAAATTGGAAAGTTTACTAGTTTTGGAAATTCTAACTTATGAAAGCTTTTAACTTTTGTTTATTTAGTTTCTAACATTGTTTAGTTTAGTTAGTTTCTAATTTAGTTTTTATTTTTGGAATTTCTAACATGTGTTTTGTTTTGCAGTGATTTTAGTTTTATTTAGGATTTTTAGATTTAGGTTTTTAGTTTTAGGAAAGTTTCATTTTATTTTATTGTAATTAATTTAATTTTGTAAAGTAGGAATGATGGTTGTAATTTTTAGCTTTTAGCCTAGTTTTAGATTTTTAATTATGACAGATACAAGTTGAAAAAGGAACCTTAAAATACATAGCTTCCTGTGGATTTGACCCTGTACTTAGCTTCCTGTGGATTTGACCCTGTACTTATCAGGATATTACTACATCGCTGTTCTACACTTGGAACTCACGATCAATAAGCCAAATCTCCAACTTTGCTCTGTATCTCAGAAGGCCCTACAAACGCGGAGCTAACTTGCCCTTCTGTCCAAACCTGATAGTACCTATCATTAGAAAAACCTTTAAGAAGACCTTGTCTCCTACTTGGAATTCAAGGGGTCTATGGCAGTTGTCTGCATAACTCTTCTGGCAAGATTGCGCAACCTTCAATCTGTCTTGCACCTTGCGCACCTTTTCCGCCGTATCCGCAATTAGAGAAGGTCCATGAAAACTTCTAATTCCTACTTCTTCTCAACATACCGGTGTACGGCACTTACAACCATGCAGAGCTTCAAATGGAGCCATCCCGATGCTCGTGTGATAACTATTGTTGTACACAAATTCACATAAGGAGAGGTGTTCATCCCACTCCTTCCTAAAGTCCAACACACTAGCTCATAGCATATCTTCCAGAGTTGTATCATCCGTTCCGATTGCCATCGGTCTGTGGATGATAAGCAGTGCTAAAATTAAGTTTGGTACCCATGGATTTCTAGAAAGACTATTAAAAAGAAGACACAAACCTACTATCTCAGTCAGATACAACTGAAACTGAAGTACCGTGTAGCCGCACAATCTCATCAATGAAGATTTTAGCCATCTCATGAAATTTCATCCCTTTCCTAATGGGAATAAAGTGGGCTGACTTCGTTAATCAATCGACAATCACCCATACAACATCATGATGTTTGTTTGTCCAGGGCAGCCCTGAAACAAAATCCATCATTAGATTCTCCCATTTCCACTTTAGAATCTGTAAGGGATGTAGCAAACCAGGAGGCTTTCTATATTCAGCCCTTATGTGTTGACAAGTAAGACACCTTGCTATAAAGCTTGCAATGTCTTGCTACATGTTATTTCAATAAAACCTGCCATGTAAATTTTGGTACTCCCACGGTGCATGAAATATCTAGCGTGATGTGCTTCGGTCATAATTGCTTTCTTCAAATTTTGATTTTGGACCGCTAGAATACACAGCCTGTCTCTAAAGTATAATACACCATCCATTATCCTAAAATTTGGCTGATGTGATATGTGTCGCGAATTTTAACAAATTCTGGGTTTCAAACTATCTCTCTTTAATTTGCGCTATTAAGGTGGGCTCAGAGATGGACATAGCCACAACATGACCTTGTCATCCACAAATTTGACTTCTATAACCAGATCCTGGAATTCTTCTACTAGAGTCCATTCACCACGCATGGCTGCCATCTTAACAATTGATTTCCTACTTAGAGCATCAGCCACTACGTTTCCCTTTCCTGGAAAATATTTGATTAGAAAATCATAGTCCTTAATAAATTCTAGCCATCTACGCTGTCTCATGTTAAGATCATACTGAGAGAATAAATACTAGAGACTGCGATGATCACTATGGACTTTAAATCTCTCCCTATACAAATAGTGTCCCATAACTTCAAGCCGATGACAACAGTAGCCAACTCTAAGTCATGTGTGGCATAATTCTTTTCATGTTCCCTTAATTGACGATATCCATATGCTATCACCTTTCTGTTCTACATTAATACACAACCCAACCCAATTCTTGAAGCATCAGTATATATAAAAAATCCATCACTACTTTCCAGTAGAGATAAGATTGGGGCTAAGGCTAGTTTCTCCTTAAGGAGTTGGAAACTCGACTCACATTCAGCCGACCAAACAAAATGTTCATTCTTTCGAGTCAATTTTGTGAAGGATGCAACTATTCTAGAAAAGTCCTTTACAAAGCTTCGGTAGTATCCCGCCAAACCGACAAAACTTCTAACCTCTGTTACGGTTTTAAGACTCTACCAACTAGTTATTGCCTCGATCTTAGCTGGGTCTACCACGAGCCCATCTTTCGAAATTATATGTCCCAGGAAAGCAACTTGTTCTAACCAAAATTTGCACTTGTCTAGTTTAGCATATGGTCGGTGCTCCCTCAACAATTGCAAGGAAATCCTCAAATGTTTAGCATATTCTGCTCAAGTCTTGGAATACACCAATACATCATCAATAAAAATTACTACAAACCAATCAAGATAGGGTGAAAAGTTCTTGTTCATCAAAGCCATAAATACAGCTAGTCATTAGTTAACCCAAAAGGCATCACTAAGAATTCATAGTGCCCATATCTTGTCTTGAAAGTGGTTTTAGATGTATCTTGATCTCTAACCTGCAACTGATGATATCCAAACCTCAGATTGATCTTTGAGAAGTGCATTGCACCCTGTAATTGATCAAACAATTCATCAATTCTAGGCAGTGGATACTTGTTTTTTATTATCACCTGACTCAACTACCTGTAATCAATACACATTCTGAGGGTGCCATCCTTCTTCTTCACAAATAAAATTGGGGCTCCCCATGGTGATTTGCTAGGACGAATAAACCCCTTATCCAATAACTCACGTAACTCTGCGGATGTCATTCTATACGGAGCCTTAGAAATTGGGGCTTTACCGGGTACTAGTTCTATAGTAAAGTCTACTTCCCTAATCAGAGGAAGACCAGGCATTTCGTCGGTGAATACATCTAGAAACTCACAAACCACTGGTATCTCATCTAGCTTCTTAGGTGGTTTCTTCTCAACAATGAAGGCAATATACCCCATTAATCTTCAACTTCTGAATCTTCAGTTTCTTAATCTTCATATCTTTATATCTTCTCCTAAATTGCTTATTTTCGCCTTTTTTTCCATAATTGACAAAGGTAATAATGTCAACATACAACATATCATCAATCAAGATCCAGCAATAACTCTCCCGTAATTATATCTTCGTAATAGCACTGGGGGCATGCATGTGATCTTCTTGATCAGGGGCTTAGAGTCTTTAGTACCAACACTTGCAAATTAGGAACTTTCAACACAGTGTGTACCAAATCAGTAGGCAATTCAAACTTTTTCACCCAGATGGCTCTCATTTTGACTTTCGGTGGAGCTAAGTTCTTCCTCCACTACTTATTTTTTGGTAAAGCTATTAGCTTATTGCAATGGGGACACATGTGCCCTTTAATTCCACAATGATAACATGTGGGTGTGACTTTATGACATGACACATTCTTCTTCTTTTAGCTACTCACCACATGATTTGTGCATATAGTATGTGGAGTAGTAGGTGCACCTTTAGCCTTTCAAGCAGATGCACCTTTATCATAACCTGGATGCATGAGTCATTAAGACTTTTCTTATTACTCCAGACGTCTTCAAAAATTAAAGAACCAGTTTTTATCTTGTTCAAACAAGCCTTTATAGATTTTAACTCAGACAATACAATCTTCAATTTACAATTCAAATCTTTTTTTTTCCAGCTTAGCAAGATCTAATCTCTTTTTTAAGAGACTCCAACTCTTTTGCATGAAGCTCAAAGTCATCATACAAGGAGTCATATTTTGCATTTATTGAACTTTTTTGCTCTTCAGGAGTTTAAGCTTTGCATGTATATCCACTAATTCAACCTTGAAAGATATAATCTGATCTTCGAAAGCCTTCCACTTGTGTGCAATCTTATTCCCAAACTTGGTTAGCGTGACACACTCTTCATATAATGTTTTGTACTTCACCTTCCAATCTGCCTCTTTTTTAAACACCTTATCATTGTCACTATCAAAACCATAGTCAGAAGAACCATGTGAAGATCTAGCCATGAAAGCCATAACTTGCCATTGACTATGTTAGACTTATCAGGCCTAGGCATTTCTTCCTCTTCAACAAAAGAATCATCATCCGAGGTCAAATCAAAAGCTTTTTTCTTTGACTTCATTTTTAGATTTCCACAGTTACGTGCGAGATGACCATAGCCTTGGCACTCAAGGCATTTAAATCCTTTTAAATCTTTTTCTCAGATTTGGAGTTCTTACTCCCCTTCACAAATCTTTTGATTTTCTTCATAAACAAAACAACCACTTGGGGATCAATTTCCTTAGAATCAGAATCCAAATCTCTCTCAAATCTCTTTCTTGATTCTTTGGCAACTTTCAAAGAAATACCCTTATTTAGAATTTTCCTTATTCAAATGGTCTACTTCGAATGTCTGAAGATTTCCAACCAGTTGGTTTACCTTGAGGGTGTCAAGATTCTTGTCTTCTTCAATTGCATCAACCTTTAAATGAAACGTTGCAATTAGATACCTCATAATCTTTTTGACAACTTTAGTTTCTAAGATTTTATCACCCAAATTGAAAATAGAATTGACAATATCATTTAGTTTAGTGTAAAATTCATCAAAGGTCTCATTATCTTCCATTATAAGGGTTTCAAAGTCTTTATTCAATCTTTGTAGCTTGAAAGTCTAGGATTCAAACCCTAGTGGGGGCGGGGGGTGAATAGGGCGAGTCTAAAAGATTAATCCAATTATAACCAATCTTAGATTTTCTTCTTACAAATTAAGCACAAGTTATGTTTATAGAAATATAAAGGTGGAAGCATACATTTTAAACATTCACCATGAAAGAAATAGCACTCACCACAATATGATAATTTATAGTGGTTCAGCCAAAGTACTTACATCCACTTATGGCTAGTGTCTCTACACACCACCAGCATTTTACTAATCAAATGCTTTTCAAGGCTAAGCAATAACCTTTACAATAAATGCGTTTTTAGGATAGACAATAACCTTTAATCAAATACTTTTCAAGGCTGAGCAATAAGCTTCAATGAAATGCTTTTTTAGGCTGAGCAATAATCCTTACAATCAAATGTTTTTCAAGGCTAAGTAGTAACCTTTAATCAAATGCTTTTATAGGCTAAGCAATAACCTTTACAATCACACGCTTTTGAAGGTTAAGGAATAACCTTTACAATAAGTTTTCTTTTTAGAATGTGTCTAAGATACACAATAAAAGATACATTTGAAGTGCATGAGTGAGCCTCTAAAATAGGCAAATATAAAAGTTATAGTTCAATCAATAACACACCAAAAACATAGATGCAAAGATTGTGGTCCAATGAGTGTGTGTATGAAAACTATCTTAAACCAATATGAAATTGATAGCTCATGTAAAAATAGGCCAAAAAGATTGAAAATAAACTAGAGCTTGATATGGCTTTCAAAATATGTGAAATCAAGAAATCATGTGGTTGAGACAATATGTCAAACACATGGCCTATATAAGTGTCAACTTAATTGAAGATTAAAAAACAAAGCACTTTAAGTTTTTCAAAGTTTGAAAAGCATGGCATATGTTAAAGGAGCATTGTTGAATACAAAACATACTACAGATCAAAGATGATTTTCATGTGATGGATTCAAGAATATGAGATTTAATGAGCAAGGAAAAATGCTATGAAAGATATCAAAAGTTATATCTAAGAATTATTGAAACCAAAACACAAATTAGATTTGAAAATGATTTTTATGTGATGGAATCAAATCAACAAAAACTCAACCAAGCATATAAATCATGCTATGAAAGAAATCAAAAGTTATAACAAAGCATGACAACTTCATAAATGAAGATTTAAATTTAGCTTCGTGCGAATCAATTTAAAATCCTTGGTTTAGCTTTTCATCTCATTCTCTAGGCTCCTTTAGCTCAAACCATCTTCTTTACACTTTTTCTCCACAAAAAAAATCACTCTCTAAAGTCATTTGCATGAACGTGGAATATATAGAAAAAGTTTCAATGGTCATCTCAATGGCTAGTTTGACTACAGGAAGTTAATCAACTTTTACAAGAGGTTAACTAACTTTCATAGGTAATTTAACCAACAAGTGACCACTAGGTGACCGACATTCATATTTCGAAAGTTGTTGCTCTCGGGAAAAGTGACTACAAATGGGTGGCAGTTAACCGATAATTCCCATATGTCAAACTTAAATTGGGCATCAAAAAAGGAATTGAACTTTATGAAAATCACACCTAGATTTATGCTTAAAGTATTTTGAAAGTTCTTTTTCAAAGCATGAACCTAAGATGCGTAAAAGGATATGATAATGAAATCAACCAATATGCATGGTAAATTCAAATTTGAAAGTTAAAAACATGCATGAAAATCAAGCTTAAAGCATGAAAGCATATATAATCAAATTGCAACACTACAAAATCCTTAACACAACCTAGCTTGCTTCACAGTACCTATTCCGTCATGCACAGTTTATAAGATAACGTATGCTTCTTTTATAATTTTGAGTGTAGAAATCCTACAAAACTTTTTAGCAAACACTCCATTGTAAAGACTATTTATAGCCTTATTATTGCAATTGGAGGTATACTTCTCATCTTTAGTCCATTGGGCTTTTGGTATTGGAACAATTTGCCTATTAGCAGTAATAGTGGGTTTGATATAACCTTCCTCAATGAAATCCTAGACATCATCATCAATCAACTTAAGAAAGCCAATCATCCTCATTTTCCAATATGCATAATTAGTACCATTAAGTAGAGGAGGCCTAGTAGTTAATGTGCCTTATTGATTAAGTCCCATTCTAGAAATTACAATGGATCAAACTCAGTAACTTTGTGCAACCCGATCTGATACCACTTGAAAGGTTTTTTTTTTTTTTTTTTTGAGTGTGTGGGTTGTGGGGGGGGGGGGGGGGGGGGTGGGGGGGGTGTTCCCAAGTATATATGTGACTTTTAGATTACAAACAAAAACTTAATCGTGAATCCCAAAAGCAAAACCACAATGTAGTAATAAAAACTAGGGAGACCAGGTCGATCTTTAGGGAGCAATGTATTTTAAGGTTTCTTTCCAAGTTGTACCTACCCTAATTAAAACTAAAACTATCCTAATTCAAAAAATAACAAATTACAACCATCCTACTTTAATTAAAAGAATTAATTGCAAACCAAATGAAGAAAACTTCCTAATCTAGAAAATTTTAATCTAGAATTTCCCAAAAAAAACTAAAGTCGCTACAAAACTGAAATACAAATTAGAACTTCCAATTATAATAGCTTACTAAAAATAAAACTAATGACTAAATAAGATTAAGTTAGAAACAAATCACCAGTAAATCTAAGTTAAGGTCAAACAATGTTAGAAACAATCTAAAACAATAAAAAAAAACTAGAAACTAATTTAAACTAGAAAGTTAGTAAAGTTCATAATGCAATGTATGCCATGATATGTTGAAAAATTCTAAGTATGGAAAACTAGTATGTTGTGAAATTTTCGTGCATGATTTGACCTAATCTAATGCATCCTAAATCTAAGATTAATGACTAAAATTCAAACTAAACTAATGTAGGAAACTAACAAAAAATAGAAACAAAAATGGATTTAAAATAAAAAAGTTATGTGTCACGCCCTAAAATCTGAGATTCTTGGGATCCTCAAATCCCGAGGCATGACAGGTCCACAACAACTAAATTAAATAATTTCTAAACTTTATTAATTAAATCCAAACGAGTTCATATAACCAATATCCTACATCAATCCATAGAACAAACTCAAAGTGAATGAAACTATTAATAATAATAATAAACATCCTAAAGGTAAATAAATCCCTAATCAAATCTTCAAATATGTAGTTCCGCAGCTCTTCACACAATCCCGATTCCCACAAAGCAAGTTAGATTTCCTTGGGTTCTGGCTCAACCTCGAGACTTGTGGGTGAAAAATATGAGTGAGTAAAACTCAACAAATAATATAAACCATAGAACCTAACAAAACAGATAACAATCAAAGAAATCAAATCTAAAGCCACGGTTTTTGAACAAATTTTCAAAGAGCGAAATATAACAATCTCAAAAGTAATAGTATCGATAGTAAGATTAGATTAGATACAAATTCACAAAAATTGGATTTAAGTAGAATTTATACAAAATGGAGGAAATAAGCAAGATAATCCAACCATTAATCAAAACATAACAAATTAGGAGCAACATCTTAAAACCAAACTGAGATAAGGCATCTCCACAATAAACAAAATAACAAAGTGTGCTCGCCAAAGTTAAGCCTGCGCCAAGCACAAGGTACTCACCAGGTACAAGCCATTTCATATCCAAAGTAGCACGAAGCCTGAGATTTCGGTAATCTCCAAAATAAAGTGGGCTAGTTGCAGACTAGAAATATTGCACAAAAGGGTCCCAATCCCAATCTCATACCCAAAAGGGGCTAAAATCCGCGTGTGAGCGTCCCCACGGTGCGTTGCCTATACTTTAGAGAATGCCTTAAGAATACATGTATCAAATTTGAAATTCAAAGCCTTTTCAATCACAAGATAGCAAATGGTCGAAATTATACTTGAATATCATATTACCAAGGTCTCTCACATTTTTCAACATTTCAGATTCACTGATAACTAATAATCAACAATAAATGTTTTTCAAAAATCCATTGAGCATAATGGTGGCAAGGAAACAAGATCAAGTTTGATGTAAGCAATATATATAAGCATATCAAAGGAATAACATATTTTAAGAATCTAGGATTATTTCAGTAGTTTACAATCTCATGCAATTAAATAAAAAAGAGGCAAGGCTTGAAAACTCTATGGCTAAGGAACCATGGTAAGACTACTTGCCTTGATTGTCAGCGATCGAAGAATTTGGCTTAACCTATTCTGGAAGTTCGGTGTAAGTTCCTGTTAAGATAGGAGATTATAGATTCATATGCAAACGACCAAATCAGATTAAATAATCCCTAGGAAAATAAATGGGTTTGAGTCGTGTCAATGAACGGGGTTGATGGTTTCAATTCAGCCATGGAACATTACTGTATGGGTTGTGATTCAGGTTCATATGCAAATAATAGACTGAATTTAGGTGTGAGTTGTGTATAATGGGTCTAGACATATGACATGGGCTAGATTATTTAGTCATGCAGGTGGGTTAAGTACATGTGGATTGCATAAGTAGGCTATGTGATGAGTCAACACATGTTGATTTGGGCCCAATTATAAAACTAAATCAAGTGGGCCTGAGTGTTTTGAATAATGTATGTGTATTAAGTGGGCCAGGGACAATGGGTCAAATAGGTTGTATCTTTGGGCCTGGGCCTAGGCCTGAGTTTTGGGAAGGACCTGTTTCAATGTATTTCTAAGTTGGGCCCAGGTTACTAAGTCATACCAGCGGCCCAAATGACTTAACTTAGTCATAAATGTGAGGATGGTGGTTAACTAAATGGGTTGGCTCGGTTCAGTTCCATAGTTAAGTTGGGCTGGGTTTGGCAAATGAGTCCCACGTTAGATAGCGTAATTAGTTGGGTTGACAGAGAAAAGAGGAGAAACAGAAGAAGAAGAAAGAAAGGGAGTAGAAAATGGGTGCAGAGAGTGCAGGTGGATTCGGCCATGAGCAGGTAAAGAAGAAAAAGGAAAGCAATAAGAAAGGGAAACAGAAGACCGGAGTGAAGAGAAGTGGACCAGTTGACGGAAGAGGGAGAAGAAAGAAGATGGAACAATGAAGAAGAAAAGAAAATGGGAAGTCCATGGTGCAGTTCATTATCTTGGCAACGATGGAGGTGCTGTATATTCCAAGAGAGAAGAGAAACAGCAAGGGGAAGAAGAAAGAAGAAGGAGATGCAATGCTGGAAAGGAGAAAAGAAAAACAAGGAAAAGAAGGGAAGAAGACAAGTTGCATAGAAAGAAAGAAAAACTGAAGGAGAAGAAGAAGGACAGGGAAGGAAGGAAAGGAAGCAGAAGAAAGGAAAATAAAGATGATGTAGATGAACCAGGTTCAGTTGCAAAGAAGAAGAAAGAAAAGAAAAATGGAGGAGAAGAAGAAGTCAGCAGAGGAGGAAGAAAGATAGAAAGAAAAGGAAACAGAAAGAACAGAAACGAAAAGAAGAAAATACAGGGAAGAAAGAGAGAAGAGGGGAGGAACGGCCAAGAGAGAAAGAAGAAGAAACAAGAAGAAAAGGGAAATGGGTTCACCGGTTTCTGGACTGGGCTCTCAGTCAGGAAAAGAGAGAGGAAAAGAAGAAAAAAAAATAAAACAGAGAAAGAAACAAGGAGAAGAAGATGCAGTGCCGCACTGGGTTCAGTTCCAGAGAAAGAATAGAGGGAGCAGAACGGGAAGAAAGAGAGAAGCAAAGAGAGAGAAAACGAAGACGGAGATGGGCTGCAAACAGAGAACAGAGGAAGAAAACAGAAAAGAAAAGAAAATTGCATGGAGAAGAAACGATGCAGTGAAGAAAGAGAAGAAACGAAAAGGAAAAAAAAAGCAGAGGAAGAAGAAAAAAACAGGAACTGGAGTACTTGTTCCTACGTGGGCTTTAGGTTGCAGAGAACAGAGAAGGAGAAAGAGACGAAAACTGGAAGAGAGAAGATGAAGATGGGTCGAGTTCAGTCAGTTAGAAACAGAGAGAGAGAGGAGAAGAAAAGCGTGAAATAGGAAGAAGAAGAAGATGCCCGGTGGAGACGGTGCTGCCATAGACGAAGGGAAGGAAGGAGAAGACAAAGAAGAAGAAAAGATGAGAAGCAATAGCCGCAGAGAATGTAGGACCGAGGGAAGCAGAACACAGAATGGGAAGATAAGAGAGAGAGAAAGTAAAGAAAACAAGGGAGGAGATGAAGAAACGGCCCAGAATGGAAAAAGAAAACGATGCAGAAGAAAGGAGAAAAAGAGAAGAGGGTAATGCGTGGAGGTGATGATGAAGTGGATCTGGTCAGATGGGCTAGTGGTCGATGGGTTGGGCATGTTTCGGTGTGGGCAAGGTCCATGATGATGATAATGGCAGATGAAGATGATGAGTTCTAATCCAGCCATGCAATATGAAGAATATGGGACTAACCTATTATAGTTACTTGCAAAAGGAAGAGAAAAAAAAGATGAGAGAGCCTTACCTTATGTGGAAGGAGAAACTCTTCACCGGGCGGGGGGGGGGGGGGGGGGGAGCCTTTTAGGTAGATAGGTTTTAAGGGAGGGAGAGTAGTTTTATTTATAGGAAGAAGTAATCAAAGTTTCAAAAGAAGTTCAGTCAAGACAATCTAGAGGTTTAATTCAAATAAAGTTTCAAATGTTTAAACACATCTCTAAAATTTTTTAACTCTAGTGACTTAAGGGACCCATAGAGTAACTAATAACTTAAAATCTTAAAAAAAATAATAATAACAATCACTCGTGGGGCTCATCATAGAATAAATCAAGGGTTAGAATTAATTCTATTTAAAAATAAAAATCTGGGTCACTACATTATGGATGCATGTACATGACAAAGTTGTAAACTTTTGCGCAGAAATTCTGATCCTAGTTGACTGATTGGCAAGTTTAAGCCTTTGGTTAACCAACTTCCTGAAATTATTTAACCTGAAATCTTGGAGAATGAAAGACTATATACTAAACTTTAATTTTTCCAAGTTTCAAAAAAAAATTATGATTTAACTGGTCTACCCGCTTTGTACTTTTTACCAAAAAACTATTTTTGCAATTCACTGAAAAGCGCTGAGTCGTGCTTATATGCTAAGTCTGAATTTTAGCAATGCTTTTTTAAATCTTAATCTTTTTTCTTCTCTTTCAATTTTGTAAATTGGATTTTCCAGCAACATTATCATGTAAGGAACTCCGCCATATGGTAATACATGCAATGATTACTAATCCAACAATCAAACTATGCAAAAAGATAACATGAAAATAATAAAAACATGACAAGAAAAATAATAAAGGTGCAAGAATTTAAATGCATTGTATAAGAAAATTAAATGCGTGGACTGCATAAAAGTAAATGTATCTAAATGTATGGAAATTGAAATGAAAATAAATGTGTGGCAAGTGTTTTCTTTTCTTTCAAAAATATTTTCTAAGCAGGTTCATAATTTGAATTGTGCTCTTAGGGCCTTTGGGTCATCAATCTAAACATTAACAAGTAACAAAACATAAATCAAGCACCAATTACCCAAGCACAAGAAAGAAAATTGAAAAGAGAAAGCAACACGCTTACTAATATATAATGTTCTTATATAAAAGAAGTAATGAATTAAACACAACAAACAATTAACATACTAAAATGAAAGCCCCTTCTAGATGAAAAACCCAAGGGTGTAGTGTGATTTCTGAGCCAAATCTTCTTAAGGACATTAATGGAGAAAAAGAGATTTGAAGAAGATGAATTGTAGTAGTAATTCTAAAGAAAGGTAGTCTAACTTCCCATGAAGAGTATGAGATACCTAAGGGTGTCTTTTTATAGGATTCTAGCCGCCCTAATTCTCCTTTTAAATTTGATTTTCTCTCATTGGATCCAATTTTGTAGGATTAGACCCTAATTTGTTTGGTTAGTCTCCTCTTTGCTTTTCTCTCATTTATTTATCTTTAGGCACTTGTCGTCTTTCCATTCTTAACAAATTCTCATTTGGCTCTTCATGGAGGCTCTTCATGGATTTTCTTTGATTTTTTTGAATTATCTTTAAAATAATCTTGGAACTTTGTGCAAAGAAAGTGAACCACATCATCTTTGGATGTCCAACACATGTATGAGTACACACATATAAATGTGTGAGACCTAGTTTACTAAGTTTCTACAAGAAAAAGTGAATTATCATTTATAATAATAATTTTGATCAAAGCCACAATCTCACCAATATAGGCCCATTCCTTATGAAATGAATGCATGAATGACATCATTGTGCATGATTTTCTTGAATTAACAAATATCATCATCATCGTTATGATCAGAGTTTTATCCCAACTATGTTGGGGTCGGCTACATAAATTTTGTTTCTCCATTCCATTCTGTTTTGAGCCAAGTCCTTTGATAAGTTAAACTTCTTCAAATCTAAATTAATGACCTCCATCAATGTTTTTTTCGGCCTACCCCTACCTCTTGATGGGCCATCCACCAATATAGCTAAAATTTTTCTCACTGGTGCCAGTACTGGCCTACGCTCAACATGCCTAAACCATCTTAAATGAGTTTCTCTAATTTTATCCCCTATTGGTGCTACCCCTAAATGCTCTCGAAAGTGCTCATTTCTAATTTTATCTTTTCTAGTTTTACCATACATCCACCTAAGCATTCTCATTTCCGCTACAACCATCTTATGAACATGTATCTTCTTAATTGGTCAACATTCTGTGCCATATGTCATAGCTAGTCTAACAACTGTCCTGTAAAACTTTCCTTTCAATTTCATTGGCATTCGTCTGTTACAAAGCATTACAAAAGCTAGTATCTACTTCAGTCATCTAGCTTTTATCCTATGCTCTACATCTTCGTCAATCTCCCAATCCTTACTAATCATCGAGAGCCTAGGTACCGAAAAAAATCTCTACGTGGTATCTCACGGGTTTTAATTTTGACAATGGTTTTAACACTTTGTATATGTTTATTGAAGTTGCAATCCATATATTCTGTCTTTGTACGACTTATTTTAAAGCCTTTAAATTCTAATGCCCCCCGCCATCGCTTAAGTTTTGCATTTACACCATCTCTTGATTCATCCACCAATACTATATCATTAGCAAATAACATACACCATGGTACTTCTTCTTGAACATGTATAGTTAACTCATCCATAACTACTGCAAAGAGATAAAGGCTTAAGGTCAGTCCCTGATGTAAACCTATAGTCATGAGGAATCCACCTGTTTCTCCACCTGTGGTTCTCATATTTGTTACTGCTCCTTCATATACATCCTTAAGATTTTCAATGTAACCTCTAGAGATATTCCTTTTTTTTTTTAAAACCCACCAAATTAAATTCCTTGGTACCTTATCATAGGCTTTTTCCAAACCAATAAAGACCATGTGTAGATTTTTCCTCTTTGCTCTATATTTTTTCATTAATTGCCTAAATGAAAAGATAGCTTCCATAATTGATCTCCATAGCATAAAACCAAATTGATTTTCAGAGATCTTGGTCTTCCGTCTCAGTCTTTGCTCCATTATTCTCTCCCATAACTTCATAGTAGGACTCATAAGTTTAATCTCTCGATAGTTGGTACAATTTTGTATATTTCCCTCATTCTTATAAATAGGTACTACAATGCTTCTTCTCCATTCATTCGGCATTTTCTTTGTCACAAGTATCTTATTGAATAGTCTACATAACCAAATTACCCCAACCTCTTCTAAGCATTTCCATACCTTTATCAGAATACCATCTGAGCCTGTTGCCTTTCCTATCTTCATTCGCTTCAATGCTTCCTTCACTTTCATCCCTCTAATTCTACGGAGAAAAGTATGCTCTAGTGATGAAGTATCCTCCTTAACTCTTGTATCGCCCAAATGTTCTTCATTTAAAAGTTTGCTAAAATATTCCTTCCACCTTTATTTAATATTGTTGTCTTTCACCAGAATATTTTGCTCATTATCCTTGATACATTTGACATGATATAAATCCCTACTTTTCTTTTCTTTTATTTTTGCAAGCTTAAAAATATCCTTTTCTCCTTCTCTTGTTCCTAACCTATTATAGAGGTCATCGTATGTTTTGAACTTTGCATTACTTACTACTTTCTTAGCTTCTTTCTTTGTCTTCTTATATAGCTCAAAATTTTTCATACTCTTATTCTCTTGCCAAACTTTGTAGTAATATCTTTTATGTCGAATAACTTTCTGAACCTTCACACTCCACCACCATGTTTCTTTATTAATATGTCGGTTTCCTTTTGATTCTCCAGGTACCTCCTTTACAACATTCCTAATACAATTAGCTATTTGATTCTATATTACTGTAGTTTCTCCTTCAATATTCAATTTTCCCTTCTTAATCAATTTATCCTTAAATATATTTGCTCTTTCCCCCTTCAAAACTCTCCACCTTTTTTAGGGTCCATTTTGTTTACTACCGCTCTCTTTTTACTTCTAATGCAAATATCTAAACTTCCGAGGTTATGTTGTGTAGTCAAACTCTTTCCTGAGATAACCTTGCAATCTTTACAAGCCAATCGATCCTATTTTTTAACTAGGAAAAAGTCTATTTGACTCCTATTACTCCCACTTTCATAGGTAATTAAATGCTTATCTCTCTTTTTAAAGTAAGTATTTGCTACTACAAGATCAAATGCCACTACAAAGTCTAATATAGTGTTTCCGAATTCATTTTTTCTCCAAATCCTAGCCCCCCATGCACTCTCTCATATCCTTTATTATCTTTTCCTATATGTCCCTTTAAATCTCATCCAAGGAAAATCTTATCACTATTTGGGATTTCTAGCATTAAATCATCCATCTCCTCCCAAAATTGTCTTTTCACACTTTCCTCTAGTCCTACTTAGGGAGCATATGCACTAATGATATGAATTATATTTTTCTCTAGTACTAGTTTAATTGCTATAATTCTATCACCAAACCTCTTTACCCTCATAATTTTCTCTTTCAAATCCTTATCTACAACTATACCCACTCCATTTCTTGTATTACTCTTTCCTATAGAGAAAATCTTATACCCATCTGTGAGCTCCTTAGCTTTATTCCCTTTCTACCTTTCTCCGGTATACAAGCCACACTAATTCTTTTTTTTTTTCATTATCTCAACCAACTCCATACTCTTACTTGTCAAGGTTTCTATATTCCAAGTAGCAAGTCCAATTTTTTTATTCTTCCTCTTCTTCTCATGGACTAACTTCTTTAATCGCATTAGCCCAGAGTCATGCAGTACCCTTTGTACACTTTTACTGCAGCTGGGAAACGCTGCAATGCGTTGCTTAAAGCAGGGAATGCCCTAACCTTATTACGAAATATTATTATCTCAGAATTTATATTTGGGTTTGTGACAAAGTTTTACGCTGGGTGTCAACCTACTTAACGCAACCCTCTTCCTTTACCCGGGCTTGGGACCAGCAGCAAAAACTAGTGGAGTTTTTCTTGAATTAACAAATGATGATGAAAAATTGAATCATTTCATAAGAAAACTAATTTTGCTAAAACTTTTCAAAATAAAATTCTAAATATAGCAAGTTTCATGAATGTAAGCAAATATGATAATCTTTGAGCAAATTATGCATAAATGCACTACAATGATGTATAAATACACAAAACCATAATTTCATAATAAATGAGGCTCTTTTAAATAAATAAGTTCTTCAAATGGTTAAAAATGTACATGAAAATATGCATTTTTAAGGACTTATCACCACTTCAAAGGTTTTTGGGAGGGGATCCCAAGTATGTATGTGATTTTTAAATTGCAAACAATCAAACAATATGTATATATAGTGGAAATTAAATCAAGCAAACACAAGCATACACACCACAAGAAGACACACAGATTTTTAACATAAAAAACCCCAACAAGTTAAAGACATAAATCCAACAAGAATCAACTATCAAGCAATAACAAATAGTTACACTATATACTTACACCCTTTTGCACCCTAAGGATTGAGTTCTTCTTGTGCAACTCCTTCTGCCACACAATTCTCCTTCGTCGCATATTGCTCTCTGCTTGATCAACTTATACTTTCAACACTCAAGATTGCCTCAAAACGTCTATAAAAGATGTAAAAGCAACAGCTCTATAAAACAAAGCTTCAGCGCTTCAACTCTCCAATAAAAGGTTTAGAGAAGAAAGGTGATCTCCAATGAGTGATCTCCACTTAGAATAATGAGTTCTGTTTGTTAGGGTTGAAAGATGAACGTTTTAAATAACCCATAATTCATGCCTCATAAGTATAACCCTTGTCAGCTTACTAATTAATCCTGGAATAAGGTGGAAATAATTCCGCATCAGATCAGTAGGAATTTTTTTATCGCTCAATCGATCGAAAATCAATTGAATGACCATCCGATTGATTGATTGTGCTTCTGTCTTAAATCTGGTCAATCGAGCACCCTTTTCTTTGTTTTTCTGATTTCTTCACTTCAGCTTTTCCTGGCATCACGATTTATAGTCCATCTAAAAGAAATATAAAAACAAATTAATGGACCCAAAGTTTTGTTTAACCCATAAACTAACCAAAATACAAAAGTCCGAACAAAGGAGACCAGCAAACAAGGAGTGTTGATCTTGGGGTCAGTTGTTCGTATATATCCACCATGGAAATGGTGCATAAATAATCCCATTTTCATACCTCAATTTTCACAATAGTGTTTTGAAAAAACATTTTTACACCTCTAGAAGAAAGAGGCGTACTTACTTTTTTCACAGAGAGTGTAATTTTCACTCATAAGGCCCATCAAAAAGATTTTTGTAAAGTCCTATGGTCCCTTAATTTATGATCTGAACCATCCATCTTCTTTCGATGGCCAAGAATGGTTAAGAGGCCAAATATCTTGTCTTGATTCCTCATAAATTTCAAGAGACTTATTAATAAAAGTTCCATCTGTGGGCCCAATTCACTAGTAGCTCAATCAACGAGGCACCTGCCTTTCACAGGAACAACCAGGATTCAATCTTCAACTAAAGTGCAAATGATAAGGGAATTGTCTATATATGGGTGTGTGAGTACTCAATTACCTTAAAAAAGATAAATAAATAAATAAATTATGAAACAATCCAAATTGTTGAATTGAGTTTTTGCATTTCTATGGACCATCAATTCATGATTCAAACTGTTCATCTTCTATATATGGTAAAAACAACTAAGAAAGAAAATATAATTTCTTAACTCTTTAACGATTTTGACAAATTTATAAAAAGATTCCACCAAGTGCAAATGCATATAGAACCACTGGATGTACCAAAATTCATATGTTAAAATGGCGATTATGAATGTGTTTCATGTGTGACTCATTTGAATATAAAACACATTCAGTATACCATTTATTTATGTGAATCATTAATGCGAATCATTAATGCATACAAGCAATTGTAGCTGGAATTTACTTGATTAATGATCATGTAAAATGAACATTAAGACAACTGGTGCTAGCTTTAGCTCTTCTTCGTTTTTTCAAAGCACCGCATGATACGGTTTTAACAATCCGGTCAAGATATTCTTAGGACTTTCAGATTCCATAACATGCGGTTAAGAGTGGACTGTGAGAACGCTAATGGGGTGAATGAGAAAAATATTGTTAAGACCCTAGCTTCCTTGAGCATTGATCTGATTATATGGAAAAAAAATGATAAGAAAAGTGGAGCATGTTATCAGGTCTAATAAAGCTGACCTGGAATCTACTAGATCCTAAATCCCCTCAGAGAATAGTATTATTCAAGAATTGGAACTAAGCACTAAACTTGTTGAATACTTAGCCAAAGAGGAAGATCTTTGGGGACAGAAATCTAGTAAGTTATGCACTCTAGTGCTGTCAATAGAAAGAGAAGGAACAAAATTGTCAAAATAAAATATAATGCTGGGAATTGGTTGAATAATAGGGAAGATATGGGTTCTGAAATCTGCAATTACTTAAAGGCATCATGTCATCAGCTGGCCCGATGGATTTGAGCTTTATTAAAGAACTGATAAGGCCGGTTGTATCGCATGATGAGAATACCAATTTGATAGCTGTCCCTTCTGAAAGATGAACTCAGAGGTGTGGTGCTTAACTCAGCCTCTTTAAAATGCCCGGGCCGTGATGGGTGTCCAGCTAAATTCTGTCACCATATGTGGGATGTTGTAGGTGGTGACATTATTAATATTTTCATTAAAAACAAATTTGTCTCGGGTAAACTTAACAGAACATTCATAGTGCTGATACCAAAGAAAAGCCAAGTCACCAATGTGAACAATTTCAGACCAATAAGCTTATGCAATGTTGTATCAAGATTATCTCTAAGATCATTGCTAATAGGTTCAAAGATGTTCTTCCTAATATTATTATAAGTCCCTCACAAAGTGATTTCTTAAAAGGAAGACTGATTAGCGACAATTATGTTGTAGCTCACAAGGTAATCCACTCTTTCAAAGCCAAGAAAGAAGGTAAATCTATGGGTCTTAAACTTGATATGACTAAAGCGTATGACTGAATGGATTGAGACTTTTTAATTGAGACCCGCGATGCATTTGGTTTTAACAATAAGTTTATTTAGCTTAGTAAGGAATTCATTTCTTCTATCTCCTACTCTAATTTGTTGAATGGGTCCCTTTGGAAATTTCCACACTTCTAAAGGGTTTAGACAAGGTGACCCACTTTCCCCATACCTATTTATCTTGGGGGCTGCAATTTTAGCTCATATGCTCAATAAAACTGAAGCGGTGGGCGTTATTCAGTGTGCTAGAGTTGCTAGAAATGTCTCAAGTATTTCATTTTTTTTTATTGCAGATGACAATTTCGTCTTTGTAATGCTAGAATCAAAGAAGCTAGGAAAGTAAAAAGCTTATTGGAGGATTACTGTGATATCTCAGGCCAACTTGTTAATTTTCAAAATTTTGCAGTCTATTTTAGCAGAGGAGCTTGCCATAAAATAGTTAAATATATTACTTCTATCCTAGTTATGAAAATTAAAGAGTGAGGGATAAAGAAAATTTCATACTATAAAATGGGAAGAATTATGCTTGCCTATTTTCAAAGGGGGATTAGAACTAAGAGATACCAGAAGTAATAATCTAACCCTTCTAGCTAAAACTTGTTGGAGATTTTGCGCAATGAGGACATGCTATGCTCAAGAATTCTTGGGGCTAAATATTGTGCCAGAGGTGACCTTTGGAAAGCAAGATTCAGAAAAGGCAACTCCTGGATTTGGAAGAGGTTTGTTGAGCGAGTTGAGTTCATAAATGAAAAGGTTGGATGGATAATTAAAAATATATATATCTGTATGGAAGTGTAATTGGATCCCTTACAAAAGTGGTTTAAGAAAGCCTTTTTCTTCTATGAATAACCCTAACCTCAAAGTTAAAGATCTTTGGAGTATGGATAAAAAATGGAATACTAATGCTCTACAATATTATTTTAACAACCCTGATGATGCTAAAGATTTTGGTAAAATTTTTATTTCTAGATTCTTTGCTAAGGATGAAAGAGCTTGTCCTTTTTCAAAAAATGGCCAACTGGCAACAAAATTAGCTTATAGATTGATTTGCACAAGATATGATACTAACCATTCCTCAATGGTAAATTAGGAAGCCTCATGGAGATTTCCTCTTCCTCGAAAAAATTTATTGTTTGGGTAGAAATGCCTTAGAAATGCTATTCTAGTAAAAGCTATTATTAAATATAAGATTAACTATGTAAATGTTAAATGATATCCCTTATGTGAAAAGGAGGAGGGCACAGTTGTGCATGCTTTCATGCATAGTGACTTTGCTAAAATGTGTTGGTTTGGTTCAAAATGGGGACTTTGCTTTGATTCAATGCATTCTATGGATCTAATTGAATGGTGGAAGGATTCTTGTGAGCATGGCTACATGCTCCCTCTCCCTTTAGGGAATTGTCACTAAAAAATATGGATATAAAAGAATGTCCCAGATTTGGATTTCTAGATTGCAGTTCAAAATATATGCAGCAGAAAAATAAAAGAACTAGCAAATAAATCAATTACACAATAAGAAAAAGGCACACAGGTTTTTACGTGGAAAACCCAATTTGGGAAAAAGCACGAGTCATCCTCGAACTAACAAAAACCAAGCACTAATGATAAGCAATTACAAGATATACTCACAGATCGTTTCCTAGTTGCAACTCAACCTAAGGACTTGAGTTCTTCTTATCGACTACTCGCCGCTCACTCCTCTCTGCACTTGAAACAACTACCTTGAATTTGCAAGGTGAACGAACTTTCTACAAGAAAAGTCAATCTTCTGCAAAGAAGTAGAAGCAAAAATCTCTAGAACTCAAAGTTTGAGCACAATCTCTCCAATGGCTACTCTAAAGACTCTTCAATGGCTGTTCTAAAGAAGAAAGATATCTCTAATGTGTATTCTCAACTTAGAATAGAGAGATAGATGTCTTAAAGTTGAGAGAAACACCCTTTTTATAACCCACAATTCGTGCCATAGGGTTATAATCCTTGCAAAATAGAAACTGGTAATTTTGGCACAAACAGGAAATAATTCCGTATGTGAAAGTGGGTTTCTACTCATTGGGTGCTCCAGCCAGCTGAATGAGCACTTGAGTGCACTAGTTTTTACCTGGAAACTTTGCTTTGGGTGCTCAAGCACAGGTGCATGGGTGCTCAAGCGCGTATGTAAATTATGCACTTTTCTGCGAATTTCCCATGGCCGTAACTTTTTCATTTTTGCTCCAATTGACACAATTTTGAAACCTACGAATATCTACTCGAAAAGAGTTTTCCAATGATAGGTAGCTTGCTCCAATCCGAAACTTAATTTATGAGATATGACCTTTTTAATCCATATTAACCTTAGAAAATCTCTTCAAAATACTCTTATTTGTGTTCTTTCTTCAAGTTTTTTTACTTTAGTGCATCCAGTGACTTATACTATAGTTCATTCTAAAAGGAATGAAAAATTACAACTCATTGGATCCAAAGTTTTGTCCAACCCATGAATTAGCCAACACACAAATATCCCAACAGGATTATTTCCACGTAGTGGACTATATGAAAAGCTAGGAATGACTTTATTCATAGAGGTCATTCTCTAAATCTATCAAAGATCACTGGACTTGTCCATAAGACTATTGAGGATTCTACATGTTATCCTAAGGACCTCCCCTTAAGGGAATGTGGAAAACGTTCCATAGTCCCTTATGTGATTTCTATCAAAGAAGATATTATAATCTTCTCTAATGCAGCCTATTAAGGCTAATGTTGAGTATACCTCCTTTGGTTTTTTGATGATGTTAAATATGGTTATTGTTGATGCAAATGTTGTTGAGGGGCCTAAAATCGTCTCTTCGACAGAGGCCGAAGTGTGGGCGGTTTTAACAATGTTGTAGAAATCAAGAAAGAATGGTTTTATCGGGATTCATGTTTTGTCAGATTCTCATGAAGTTGTGAAAGCATTGAAGGGAGACTATAAGTAGGCTACATATTGTATTATTTTAGATAGTAAAGCTTTATCTACTTTTTTTAGTTTTGTAGACTATGTATGTTCCAAGGACCCTAAATGGCCAAGCTCATAGACTTGCCAAGTTTAATTTGTTTCTTTGTTGGGTAGGATTTAGGTTGGGATTGGCCTCTTCTATCCTTTTGGTGGGGGCATTAAGTTGTTTTGTCTCCCTTATTTCTTTTTTGTTGTTAGTTTGTTTTAATGAAATTTCTTTTCTAAAAAAAAATCCAACGAAGGTGATACTTGAGTCATGCATTATCATCAGTCATAACGCTTTCATATCTCTATGCACCATTGTGTTAAGCGGGTAGGGCCTGTTGTAATGGTCCAAACCATGACTAAAATGGTTAGGCTCCACTTGGATCCGAAGCATGTGGGCCAGATTTGGACAACCTTTGGCTTGCCTTACCACAATTTATTGCTGAATTAGTTCATTGGGTTGGTCAATATTTAGATTTAGGATAAAGGTATTTTGGTAACAATACTGGGGCTTTCTTGGAGTATATGTAAATTTTTTGTTGAAATAATTTGTAACCTTAAACACAGAGAGATAATGGAGAACATGAGGAAAGTCTTTTTTCGTTTTTATGAACATAGGCAATCTTGCTGAATTACGTAAATCTTTATATATGATTTTCTTCTTCTTATGTGATTTGTTTGATTGTCACTATCTTTTACTCTTACTCACACGCACACAATATCTACCCTAGTTATAATTGTTGCTAAAGATAGAGAGGGATGAGGACACCCTAAAATTTGCTTCTTGGTCATTTCGCCATGGTACAAAGACAATGGTGGGAAGTGTAAAATGACACCCAAATCGCTAGATAAAAGCAATTTCAATACATTAGACCATCCCTATATTAAAATCAAGGGAAAACCTCTTATGAGCACTCAGTGCTCATGATAAGATAAGCATCATGTGTCAAAACACTAGTAAGGCTCAACTTATAATCCATCTAAGTGGACCATAATACAAGTACCCTCCATGATAGTTACCAATACCAAGTTTGGCACCTATCTAAATTGATTGGACCATTGGATTGGATTGCACTTATTTTGGATGGTGAAAACTTGTTGGCCATTGATCAAGTGCTTATGATGATGATTTGAGCCTCCATCACCATGGAAGGATTCATGTTGGGGAGATCTTTCAATCCCCCTCGGCTCCCCCCAGTCTTATCCCCAAGTGGACTAGAAAGTGGTGCTCACCTCGGTATAGGGCAAAGGGTTGTAAATGGGTCGGTTCCAGTCCAAGTCTATGATGGACCTAGAATCGGAACTGTTAGTGAGATGATGGACCCAAAACCAGATTTGGTTCAAAACCAGTTTCCTAGATCATCATCATCATCATCATCAAAGCCTTATCCCAACCATGTTGGGGTCGGCTACATGAATTCTATTTCTCCATTCCATTTTATTTTGACCTAAATCTTTCGATAAGTGCAACTTCTTCAAATCTGAATTAATGACTTCCATCCATGTTTTCTTCGGCCTACCCCTACCTCTTGATGGACCCTCCACCTGTATATCCAAACTTTTTCTCACTGGTGCCATTACTGGCCTACGCTCAACATGCCCAAACCATCTTAAACGAGTTTTTTTAATCTTATCTCCTATTGGTGCTACCCCTAAATGTTCTCTAAAGCGCTCATTTCTAATTTTATCTTTCCTAGTTTTACCACACATCCACCTAAGCATTCTCATTTCTGCTACATCCATCTTACCAATATTCTGCTCCATATGTCATAGCTGGTCTAACCACTGTCCTGTAAAATTTTCCCTTCAATTTTGTTGGCATTTGTTTATCACAAAGTACTCCCGAAGCTAGTCTCCACTTCAGCCATCCAGTTCTTATCCTATGCTCCACATCTTCGTCAATCTCCCCATCCTTACTAATCATCGAGCCTAAGTACCGAAAAGAATCTTTACGTGGTATCTCATGGGTTTCAATTTTGACAGTGGTTTCAACACTTTGTATATGTCCACTGAAATTGCAATCTATATATTCTGTCTTTGTACGACTTATTTTAAAGCCTCTAGATTCTAATGCCCTCCGTCATCTCTCAAGCTTTGCATTTACACCCTCTTTTGATTCATCCACCAATACTATATCATCTGCGAACAACATACACTATGGTACTTCTTCTTGAATATGCACAGTTAACTCATCCATAATTAATGCAAAGAGATAAGGGCTTAAGGATGATCCCTGATGTAAGCCTATAGTCACGGGAAATCCGTCCGTTTCTCCACATGTGGTTTTCACATTTGTTATTGCACCTTCGTACATATCCTTTAAAATTTCAATGTAACCTCTTGGGACATTCCTTTTCTTTAAAACCCACCAAATTAAATTCCTCGGTACCCTATCATAGGCTTTTTCCAAATTGATAAAGACCATATGTAGATTTTTCCTCTTTGCTCGGTATTTTTCCATTAATTGCCTAAGTGAAAAGATAGCTTCCATAGTTGATCTCCCTGGCATAAAACCAAATTGATTTTCTGAAATCTTAGTATTTTTTCTTAGTCTTTGCTCTATTATTCTCTCCTATAACTTCATAGTATGACTCATAAGTTTAATCCCTCGATAGTTGGTACAATTTTGTATATCTCCTTTATTCTTATATATAGGTACTACAATGCTTCTTCTCTATTCATCCGGCATTTTCTTTAACCAGTTTTTTAGATCTAGAACCAAAATCGTTAAGGAGATGATGGATCCAAAACCGGAACTAGAATCATGTATGAGGCGGGTCTGAGTTTGGGTCTAGTATATAGAGAATGACTTAGAGAAAAGCTAACTGTAAAGAAAACTTTTTAAAAATTGCGGTAATATGTCAAGTCTTAGATCCACAAGTCAGAACCAAGGTGGTACCAAACTCAGAATTGTTTAGGTTACAGGTCTAAAAATAGGATTCATACCCAAATCCGTTTACTTATCAAGACATAAATAAGGACCCAAATCTAATTATTAACAGGTCAAGACCTTCAAGTAATCGAAGAATTGGAGACACATTTACAAGCCTAGCAAAGGAGCTCCCCAAAATAAAAGCATGATATGACAATATATTAACTGATAAAAAAAACTTAGAAGGGAAAAAGGGTAAGAAATGCTTAGCAAGAGGGATTGTGGTGCTTTGGCACAACTCCTTACCCTAGTGGAAAGGAGTTCATGTCCTCATTGGGAGCTCAAGGGTTCAATCCTTGCCTCTTCCCCTCCTTTGGATATGTGAGTTTTGATTATCTCACATGTATGAGTTGTATTTTATTCCCTCACATGTGCTGGTCCCTACTACCTGATATGTGTGAGTTGTGTCTTGTCCCAAGTGTAGGTCCCCATTACCCCACATGTGTGATTATGTCTTGTCTCCTCACATGTATGGGCCCCCATTATCCCACATGTGTGAGTTGGGTGTGTCCTCACATGTATGAGTTCCAATTACCTCATACATGTGAGTTGAGTGAGTAGTGTGAGTGTTGAATTATAATGTATCTGGTCTCAAGTACCCTTCAGCTGAGTTACAAAAATAAAAAATAAAAAACCTGCCGAGTGTTATAAGATATATTATCATATGTGGATGCCCACATTGGGACCCACATGAGATAAAGGAATTACTAAGGGTTAGGGTTTTTCCCTATTGGGTTGCTTGAGGAGGAAGCAATCTTATTCTATAAATAAGATCCTCCTCTCCCCATTATGTACACACACATCTAATCAATAAGAGCTCTCTCTCTCCCTCCCTCTACTCTTCATATTTCTATTCTAACACGTTATCAGCACGATTTCTCTGAAAGAGATGATCCGGATTTCGTTGGTGATTCTGGATATTTGGTTACTATGAAGAAGGGAATTGCCCCGTCGTCACCAGAGAAGCTTCTTGGCCTGATCAGTGAAGCAGAGGATTTGGTATCTCTGGCTTGTCATTAAAGATGGGCCACCTTGTGATTAGACATGAAATGGAAGAGGCACTCGCTCATTACCATTGTGCGGAGAAAGATCAAAACCGAAAGATGTCACCAGATTGCTTCTGGCCATGGATTAAGAGGAAGAGAGAAAATTGTAAGCAAAGCAAAGCGATCCTCTGCTCCACGGTGAAGAGCTGCTGCTTGCAGAGCACGTGCGGGCCGGTGGAGATGACCTCGTCGTAGTTGCAGTACCAGCCATGGTGCGGACTGGACCCGTTCGAGGTCAGGTTCATGGCGCAGATGGGTGCGCCTATGCAGGGGCCACGGCCGCTAAAAATGTCCAGATTTGCCGCTCTCAAAGTAGTCACGGCGCGAGCGGCATTTTTTTTCTGTCAAATCTTTTCCTGATCTTTGGGGTTTGAGGAGAAGAGACGGTCTAGGGTTTGGGGAAAAAAAAAGGAATGGAAAAAGAAGAGGAAGAAGAGAGCCTCTACTGTGCCAACGTTGGATCTGAAGCTTTGAGCCCTGTGATGCCGATCAGATCCTTCTATTGCCGGTATTCGTCGTCCTCTGCCGCCATCGTCATCGGACCTCCAACCATCGCCGAACGTTGCCACAGAAACTACTCCGCTGGTCCGTGATCAATCGTTGCTGAAGAAGGAATGCAGAGTTCTACAGGGTTTGGTTGTAGGAACCAGACCCAGAAAGAGGAAGAGGAAGTCAACCTCAACTTGGGTTGGCCAGGTCGGACCCTGGTTGAGTTTGGGTCAGTTCAAAACTGACCCACTTTGCAGAACCCAGCAGTACAAGCAGTGTAGTTCAGGTCGGGTTAGGTCGACCTGAACCCGTTTGCAGCAATCCAGCCCATGAATCTGTTGCTGACGTCAGCATACGTCAGCAAATCGTACGGTCAAAGGCCGATTTGACCTGATCAATGGCAGAAACTTCTGCGATATCTTGACGATCTGGAGTCCGATTTGAGATCTGTTTGTACCTACGGAAAGCTCGCGAGCAGATCTACACATTGGCACAAAAAAAAGGATGATTCAAAGGTTACGTAATTTCTCCTTATTTTATTATTTTTTATTAGTTTAATAATTCTATACTTGCATTTATTTTTATTCTTTTTCGATATGCAAGTATTTATATTTTTAATTCGGGCGATGAATTGTAATTTATTATTTCTTATCGAAAGGAGATTATGATAAAATTGAAAATCATGGATCATAAATAGAACCAGAAGTTCTATGCAAGAAATTGGAACCAGAAGTTCCATACGATATTTAGAACCAAAAGTTCTATATGGAATCAACAACTCGGACTCGAGATTCCATAAATTCTTTTAGCCTATGAACCAGAAGTTCATTTGAATCCGGACCAGAAGATCCGTCGATTCCGGACCAGAAGATCCGTTGGTTATTTTACTCTGAAACCAGAAGTTTTCAGATCTACAATACGTACTCAAAGTTTCGTCTAATACTTAGAACTAGAAGTTCTATATCGAATAAATAATCTGAACATGCAGTTATGTATGTTATTCTAATTTAGAACCAGAAGTTCTAACTCGGACCTGAAGATCCATGAATTATCCTAATCTAGAACCTGAAGTTCTAATTTGTACTGAAAGATTTATGAACCACTCTAATTCAGAACCAGAAGTTCTGATTCTTAAGTTGAGAACCTAATGTTCTAAACTTCAAATTTCTCAATTCTTCATCACATTTTTATTATTATCTTTGATTGGATGTTAAGAACCTGAAGTTCTACATTTTATTTCTATTTCTCATATACATTTATTTTTATATTCTATAACATTATACTGCATGCTTGATATAATTACTTCGGTATAATTATCACTAATGATTATCTGAAACTTTAGTTTTGATGAATTTATTATTGCCAGAAGCAGTAGTTCCAAATAATAGAACCTGAAGTTCTATATCTAATGAATAATCTGGACCCGAAGATCCATACATTATCTAGAACCAGAAGTTCTAAGATTTAGAATATGAACCCGAAGATTCATATTCATAATCAAACTTAGAGCATTGATTTCTAAAGATTCAAAGTAGTGTAGATCGATACGAAGGCCATGAAATCAAACCTGAAGTTTTGATTGAACCAGAAGTTGTGATTCAAACCTGAAGTTTTGATAGAACCAGTAGTTCTAAGAACCTGAAGTTCTATCACTAGCCTGAAGTATTGACAGAACTAAAAGTTCTGATTCATCAGTTCAGAACCCGAAGTTCTAACTTTCTGATTGGCCAATTCTTCATTATATTTTGTCATCAGATATTGAGAACCCGAAGTTCTATTTTTGTTTGATTGTTATCGATCTTTACACACTCTAAAAGGCTTGGTGATACTATCAAAGTCGGAAATAAAATATCCCTGAAGGATATGGCATATGCTCTTATTTTCCGCGCCATTATATCCCCATTAGATAGGGATGATCACCAGCAGATGGTCATACACCCAATGCTTGAAATAAATGTCAGATTAGTCAATTAAAATCCCTCCAGAAGAGGTAGATATAATATGTTCTCCCGTAGAGATGAAATAAACCACCCCAGGAGAGGTGATTGAAAAGGCATTTTGTTTGGAAATTGGGCGAACCACCAAGCATGGTCTGGAAGACCTACAACTACTTTTATGCGTTTGAGCATTGAGTTCAGTTTTTAGATATTTTGTTGAATGGTAGGACTTATTTTTAATCCCCCGTATATTATGTTATATTTGCTTTGAATGCTGAATTGTTTAGTTGTTCTTACTTTTATTTTTGCAATGCGATTACCTAGTTATGTGAATTTATTATTATTTGCTCTATGGCTTATGGAATGCATGAAGCTGAGGATAATATTTGTCCAGTAGACAGTGCAACAATACACACTACATTGAAAAAACCAGAAGTTTTTCTCTGAATTAGTGTTTCATTCGTGCACGGCATCGATCATAGCTGTATCCGTTCAAATACTTGAATGCTCCGGAAGAGTCTACATAATGGTATTTGTACATCATTACTAGTATTGACAGCCAGAAGCTGATACTAGAAAAGCTAAGTGCATTCTCCTTATATTTCAAGGCTATATTACAAGACAATCTTTAAAAATCGAATCATATTCGATTATGAGCAAAACGACAAAGTTAAGCCAGAAGCTTGTTATTCTAGGGGTCCTATGCTCTGGTAAATTATTGATACTTCTGTTACGTACTCTTTAGAGTACCATCTATTGACCATCCTTTTTCGCAAAGGGTATAGTGTGACATTAGTGAACTCATCAAATCCTGCCTATTAGCACAAATTATTACACTTAGGGTACACTTCCTTAGGCATATTTTTTTTATAATTTTATAAGACTTGATATCGTAGGTTTGTGACTTGCATGAGCCTACAACGTAGACTCTATGTTAGTTATACTTCACCCCAATTATTGGATATCTAGACCGAATGACAGGAGATATATTCATTGTTCGTTTTTGCTGATTGTCATCTTGATGAGACAGTCTTCTCGCCGTTAGGGGGAGATAAGAGAGTTCCTGAAGAACACCTTGTTCCTGAAGAACAATCCGTTCCTGAAGAACGACGAGAATTAATATGGAATACTTCCACTCAATCTCATCTAGATTTATGTACTTCACAATGTGAGAATGAAGTACGGAGAATGGTGCACTTAATTACAAATGAATTCCCTGATGCTTTTAATGATGCAGCAAAAGTGACTAGGTCACATGTATCGGCTATGAACACACAAGCACGAATTAATGTCCCTGTAGGACAAGTACGAATTAGTGTTCCTGAAGAACAAAGTCCAAATATGGCAACAAATGAATCTACACATGCCAGAAGCATGGTAGACTTATAGGTTTCAAGGACTCAACTCTCCAGAAGAAGAGAAATGAGCAATTATATCCCAATCATACTCCAGAAGAGGTATACTCCCGAAGAGTTTATGATAAAATCCACTCTCTCCAAATTTCCTGAAGAAATTAATGTCCCGGAAGAGACACGAGTCCCAGAAGAGACTCTAGAAGCCCCTGAAGAGGCAATGGGTACCCAATAAATAAAGAGATCTCTATACTTTATAATTATTCAAGAGATAGATGGGATAGAAATGAAATTATCATCGATGACGCATTTGTATATGCGGTAGCTACTCAAATATCAATGGAAATTAAGAATGTTGTTTGGGATATAAAACCACGTTCTATAAATGAATGTCGACAAAGAATATATTGGCCAAAATAAAGAGATACCATTAAGGAATTACAATCTCTAAATAGACGTGGTATATATGAACCTATAGTACAAACCCCAGATGGTGTTAACCCTGCAGGTTACAAATGGGTGTTTGTAAGGAAAATGAATGAAAGGCAAACTTGTGATATAAGGTTTCCTGTAGAAACTTGGGATTGAAAACATACACAGTTATATATATGAAAATCCCAGAAGGATTTGCTTTGCCTGAAGCAAAGTAAGAGAGTACGTATTCAATGTAAGTAAGATGTTTATTGTACAGCCTGAGCATTCCAGAAGAATATGGTACAATCGTCTTAGTGAATGTCTATATAAGGAAGAGTATGAAAACAATCCCATTTGCCTATTCCTGTTTATATAATCCTTAAATGGATTTATAATAGTAGAAGTTTATATATCTAATCGAGACTCCAGAAGAGCTCGAGAAAACTATTGACTATTTTATCTCGACCCGCAGATCGAGAGAAGTTCTAATGAGATTTTTATTCTTTATAAATATGCTTCCCATATATAGTTTTGTACCAAGGCTTTGGATTGGTATTAAACAAATGCTATGATATCTATGTCTGTTTTATGGTTGAAGTCAAATTTTGTAGGATATACAGATTCAGGATATATCCCTGATCCTCATAAGGATCGATCATAGACATGTTATATATTTCTTCATATCAATATCATTATTTTTGATATTCTACTAAATTGATTATTGATAGCTATTTATTCTAACCATGCTGAGATTTTTAAGCCAGTGGGGAATGTGTATGGCGAAAATCTTTAACTCAGCATATATGTAGTTCTTGTCAATTACCTCTTAGTACAGGTACTCCGAGCATTATTTGCGAAGACAATGGGGCATGTATTCAACAGATTCAAGAATGATACATTAAAGATGACAAGACGAAACACATTATGCCAAAGTTCTTCTTCACTCATGAGCTTCAAAAGAATAACAAGATTAAAGTCAAGCAAGTTCGTTCAAGGAACAACCTGGTTGATCAGTTTACGAAGTTCTTGTCAAAATCAATATTCTAAAGATTTGTATATGAGATGGACATGCCTAACCGTGTACAAGGTTGTTATCATCAGGGGGAGTAGTCATCAGGGGGAGGCATCCTGAAGTATGCTACCCAGGACATATGTGCGTGTACTCTTTTTCCTTCTCTAGGTTTTGTCCCACTGGGTTTTCCTAGTTAAGGTTTTAACGAGGCAGCATTATGCACGTCCAACACCAAGTCAATGATCCTGTAGAACGTTGTACTCTTTTTCCTTCGCTTTGGTTTTATCCCACTGGGTTTTTCCTTTGCAAGGTTTTAATGAGGCAACTGTCATTGAATGGTGGTCATCCAAGGGGGAGTGTTATAAGATATATTATCATATGTGGATGCCCACGTTGGGACTCACATGAGATAAAGGAATTACTAAGGGTTAGGGTTTTTCCCTATTGGGTTGCTTGAGGAGGAAGCAATCTTATTCTATAAATAAGATCCTCCTCCCCCCATTATGTACACACACATCTAATCAATAAGAGCTCTCTCTCTCCCTCCCTCTACTCTTCATATTTCTATTCTAACACCGAGTGTCTTAATTGTCATCAAAGACCCCTTCATCAGCTTGATCGATTTGTTGGATGGCTTGGATGCAATAAATCTCTTACATTTGCAAACCCTCTCACTCTCCAGCACGCCCCATAACCTTAGTACATTCATGCCAAAAGTTCCATGAGAAGAGAAATTAGGATGGACTTTTCTTTTTTTTTTTTAATACTTGCATGTAATTCGATGGCTCTGAAAAAAGTAAAAAGAATGACAATAAAAGTTACAATAGCACATTAACATGGTTCAAGTGCCAAGCCCACTTGGGTGACGGAGAGCTTGGATAGACGGCCCTCAATTATAGGTATATTAAAGGAATAAATATGGGCAGGTCAGCCAAGCCTGGCACGACCCAGCCCTCAAAAACGCGGGCCATGGACCTGCATGGCACTGGCCTCGGGCCAGGCCTCTGTGCCGGGCCTTGGCAAGGCCCAACACAAAATTTATATTAAAATATATTTATTTGTTATATAAATTAAATATAAAACATTGATTCTGCCAGTTTCAACGTTATTTCAAATTGAAAACTCCAAAAGCTCATCGTGTCTCCTTAAATTAATATAAAAAAATTTTAAAAAACATTAAGAGGGGCATGTGTGCTGGCTGTGGGCAGCAAAGCCCAGCACAGCACAACATAAGTTGTGCCATGGGCCATGTTGGGCCAATCCCAGTCAAGCTAGGCATGGCATGCCATGGCATGGCATGGCCGTCCCAGGCACGACTGGGCCGGCCAGTCAGCGGGCCAGGCCGTGCCCCTTCAATAGATGTCTCCATCTCCTTCATATTGATCCTGCAAAAAGAAGGACCATCAAAAAGATGCCATCATGTCCCCTCATCTGATGTATAGGCTGCTATGTATATAGTGCCAAAGGCCAAATGGACGATGGTATGGGCCACAAGATCGCTGCATCTCCTCATTTCGATCCTGCAAATATGGACAATTAGAAAGAAGCATTACGTCTGCTCCTACGAAGTCTCTGTTTACGCGAGGCTGGTTCATTATGCTTAGCAACGCTCCCATTAATCTGAAAGTGAGGGATGACGTAAAAGTATGTAGTGGGCAGCAGGTCCAGCTTGAGATAAATTGAGGCTTAAAGCAAAAATATTAAATGAAGATTTCTATTTCTTAATATTATTTTAAATATTTAATTTCAAATCTGTTTTTCTTGTTTTTTTGTGATACAAAATTGCTAACTAATAAGTTTTTTAAATTCACATTTTTCTAAAATATTTATTTCTTCCATCAGTGGGACCATATGAAATTTAAAATTTTATGGTGATGGGACAGTTGGCCCCATTGATGATTGAAAACAAAAAAAATTAATAAAACAGAAATAAGATATGAAGATGTGAAAAGATAATAGTTTTTTTTAAGTGAAAAGCTGGTAATTGCTTTAATTACTATTATAAAGTCTTTGGGAAGAAATAAAAAGGATGGCAGCTGTCAGTTTTTTTGGAATTTAGAAAAGATGTCATTTTTATTAATTACCACTATGGGGCTTTATGTTTTTGAATTGAAGAAAAAAATAAACAAACTCTAAAAAACGTCCCCTTCAAAAAGGGGGATTCTACTGCTATCTAACTATCTAATGGAAAAGGAGAAGACCAAAAGATATCATTTATGAGGAGAAGTGTGTATTTAAATTTTAATCTATTAGTTAAGTTGGTAAAAAATAGAACGGAATGGATAAATAGAATTCATATAGCCGACCCCAACATGGTTGGGATAAGGCTTTGATGATGATGATAATGAGTTAAGTTGGTAAAAAAGAGAGGGAGAGTCATTTAAATCTTGATGTGCCTCCAAAGAGAGAGAGTGTGTTGACAGTAAAAAAAATTACCTAATAGAAAAAATTTTGTTTCTAGAATTGGGCACAATTATTACTGTCCAGATCACCAAATCTTGTTAAATCTACATTTTTGTCAAAAGTTAAACTCACAAATGAGTGTGGTAAACTGGAGAGGCGTTGCATTTCAACTTGGAGGTCTTATGGTTGAATACCCTATAATATGCTTTTTATTCCACAAAGTCCAGAGGTAGACCCCACAAATTGATCAAACAAAAAGGGTCACAAGTCCAACTCAACAACATACAGGATGTGGAAGTTTTGAACTTCCCAAACGACTTCTCCACTAACTCTACACGATCATCCCATCCCATGAGCAGTTTCAAAAAAATTTGCTATAAAAGTGGAAACTTTGCAAAGAAATACCCTCAGTTAAAAGAGAGAGAGAGAGAGAGAGAGAGAGAGAGAGAGAGAGAAAAAACAACAGTCTCGGAAGAAAGAAAGAAAAAGAGTCTTTTGCAACTTTTCCTCTTGATGCCTCCATCATCATTTGTTTTCCTTCTTTATTCATCATCATCTCTATTAAAATGAAATGTAGACTCAGACCCTTATCAAAGAAGGAATCTGCCCTCCAAGCCACTACATTTTCATTAAATGAAAAGGAGATTTGGATCCTCATTTAAAGGAATCTGGCCTCCAATCCACACCATTACATCTTGCATCTCTCTTCTTCATCTTCTCTTACATTTTTTTTAAATTAAAACAGAGATTTTAGTCCTCATTTAAAGAGGAATCTGCACTCCAACCACTCAGCCACCATCCTTTAAAAAAGGGAGATGCAAAATCCCATCACAAGGGAATTCTACCCTCCCTTCTAAAAGAAATCATGGAGACTCAGACCTTTATTCAGGGTGTCTGCCCTCCCACTGAGTTCGCTAAGCTATGAATTTGCATGGACAAACAGCCTGGTGTTGCACTACCCAATCCCGGCCCTGCTCCATATTACATTGTGACAGAGAACTGGAACGTGATTCCATGAAATTGTCACTTATGTCCTAAAGAAAAGAAAATGGGATTCTATTACAGAAGGAATCGAATGTGCCATATAAAAGAAAATGAGTATGCATCAGTCTCTACGATTTTATTTATCTATTTATCATTATTATTATTGATGTCAACAATCAACTACAAAGTTTCAGAAGTCAATTCACTAGAATGATATCAGTTGGATTGACACCAGCAAATTACTTTACAAACGATGCAATTATGATTGACAAATGAGCCTGGGCCCACTATAGATGCAAACCTAATCTTTTTTGCTATTTTTAAGCGAAACATGAGGTCTACGTATAACAGCTTGTCAAATTCTAATCTACTTAAACAAACAGTTTAGAATTACCCATATGACAGCCTGTCAAATTCTAATCTACTTAAACAAACAGTTTCAAATTACCCAATTAAACTGTCAATTATTATTATTTATGATATATATTATAACAATACCCCCTTTCGCGGGAGAGTGACATGTGGCACTTTACTCTTAAAGTTCCAACACTCCTAAAATTTCTCTCATTACCAATCAACTCTTCTCCCCTAAAATTTAGTCCTAAAAAATAGTTTCCTTAAAAATAGCTTTTCTACTTCATTATAAATTAATACTTTCCAATTTGCATGATTAGCAAATACATTAAAAATGGAATCGTACACTTTCAGCTCTACTATTTCAAATTAGCAGTATTATTCCCTCGGGTATACGTTCAGCAAGCTCTCTCATGAATTTTATTCTCTCCTATTTCTCTTCTCCTTCAACTTATCTCCACTTCAGGTATGCTTCATCTTCCCTCTCTCTCTTTCTTTTATATTATCCTTATATTTCCCTATACAGTAGCATGTTTATCTTTTTTCTTCAATGAAGATTTATTTATTTATTTTAATTTGTCTTTACCATTGTCACGATGAAACCCTCTGCAACTGCCTTATCTTCTTCCTTTCTTTTTCTTGTTTCTTTTTTTCTTTCTTTTCTCTCTGTTTTCTTTCCTTTCCTTCTTCGACTTCTTCTTTCATATGTTCAATCGTCCCTCCCAACCAGCCATCGACCCATCTATAACATCATGCAGTACATCCACTCTCCCGTCACCACCCTCTATGACACCATGCAAAGTCGATGATGGGTGCTGGCCATTAATAAATCCACTTGCATGGGAAAAAACCAAAAAGCCCATCTTCTCCTCCCTCCTAATGAATCCAATCTCTCCACTTTCAACCACCATCACAACCTCCTACAGCCCCATCCCCATAGTCATCGACAACAACTCCCGCGGCATCGAGAGCGCCTACGACATCATCTCCTGCCTCGTCAAGAAGCGAATCGCCTGCATCAATGGCCCCATCTTCGACAAAACCGCCTCTATCATCATCACCGAGCTCCTCTTCCTTGAGTCCGACAACCCCACCAAGCCCATCCATGTCTACATCAACTCCCACGGCGGCTCCGTATCGCCGGACTGTATGCGAAGCACACCGAGCAAAGCATTGAAAAGATAGGGAAGTGCAAGGAAAGGGATGTGTTCATGTCACCAAAGAAGGCTGCAAGTATCCCCTCTTGCACCTCGTAATTTCTTTTACATATATATATCATCAACTTTTGAGAAGCACCCTTCTTCATTCAACCCAGAATTCCATCTTGCTTCTTCTTCTTCATACTTTTCACTTCCTTCTCTTCTTCCTTTCTTTTTCTTCTTTCTTTTTTTCTTTCTTTTCTTCTTTGTTTTCTTCCCCTACCTTCTTCACCTTCTTCCTCCATGTGCTCAATTGTCCCTCCCAACCAACCATCGACCCATCTCATCTCCCTTCTTTCTTGTTTTTTTTGCCAAACAACAACCTAAGATGATGGGTACTGAGAAGCAACGTTCTCCCTTTTTCTTCTTTCTTCTTTCTTTCTTTTCTTCTCTGTTTTCTTTCCCTTCCTTCATCTCCAGCTGCAACTATCTACAACTAGCCATCGATCGTCCTTCCCAACCGGCCATCAACCCATCTCAACTTTTAAGAAGCAACATTCTTCTCTTCCTTTCTTTTTCTTCTTTCTTCTTTTCTTTCTTTTCTTCTTTGTTTTCTTCCCCTTCCTTCATCTCTAACTGCAACTCTCTGCAGCCAGCCATCGATAATATATATATATCATCACATGGGTAAAGCTTTTGTTTCCCATCATCCCAACTGTCAAATCTAATCAAGAAAGATGCCCAGCCCATGTTCATGGAGGGTCACAATCTTCCAATGTGCAATCCTAGAGACAAGGCCAAGCAGACCCAAAATCTCAAATCAAGCAATGTGGCCATGAATCAATGTCAGCCGCATGGCAGATTGTAAATAAGGGAGTGGGCCAGCACTTTAATGGGGTATCTGCAACTGGGCTATTGAGTCATCTATCTGGATGTTATTGAGATGATATGGATGATGGGATTGACTATGGTGATCATGCTGCTGTCGAAGATATCTACGAAGAATGGCCCACTTTAGTAAATGCAACAATGACACAATCGATCAGTGTGGAAGAAGCGGTGATGATTAGTCCAATTGTAGAAGAGGCGCCCCGCTTTCGCAGATGCAATGATGACAAAATCATTTGGTGTGGAAGAGACGGTGATGATTAGTCCAATTGTAGAAGAGGCACCCCGCTTTCGCAAATGCAACGATGACAAAATCGATAAGTGTGGAAAAAACGGTGATGATTAGTCCAATTGTAGAAGAGACGCTTGATTTCACAGATGCAACGACAACAAAATCGATCTATGTGGAAGAGATGGTGATGATTAGTCAAATTGTACTAGAGACAATGAAGATTAGCCCAAACAATGGTCATGATGGTGATGATGCTGATTAAGATACCAACGGAGAACGGTCCACGTTTGATGATGCAAAATCGATTGGTGTAGAAGAGACAGTGAGGATTAGCCCAAGTGAGATCGAAACTGATGATGACTACGATAAAGATTTTGATGGTGTTGGTTCTTATGGGAGGAATGAGGTCGAGGATGAGGATTGGTGCCTTGTGGGAGATAAGTGATCCAGGTTGTTCATTATATTGAAAACAAAGCTAGTTATTTTAGTTGTTTCAAAATAACTTCTTTGGTTTATACATTGCCCATCTCTTCATCCATCTCCTCTTCCTCGCTTGGTTATGAGCGGGTGTGAGATGGTGTCATGGTGGATGAGGAGTTGTAAATGCAGAGGCGATGATATTTGCTGGCCATTAATGGATTGGAGAGATGAGATCGGTTAAAGGTGATGAAGTAGAGATTGGAGAGATGGGCCAGATATGGAATAGCAAAGAAAGAAGAACATAATAGCAACTTGAGGCAGGAGAAGGAGATGACACATATGATTTTTTGGATGTTGCGTCATCACCTTATACCCAATTGGTGATGGAGGTTATATTGCTTGCCGTGAAGATATCGGATACAAATACAAGGATGGCGAGGGACCCTGAGCCAATGCTTCGGTTTCTAGAGTTATGGGGGAAATTGCTGCTGCCTCTAGTTCTATAGAGCATTTTGGAGAGTGTGGTGATGTGCAACACTCTGATCCCACTTAACCCCATTTAGCGCCTAATTAATGATGCCTTAGTTGTTAATTGTGTTTTGCTTTTGTTTTGGTTTTGTTGCGGGTCATGGATAGGTAGTTGGGTTGAGTTTGACCTGGCTTAGGTAGATTAAGCCCTTTTTCGTAATTTTAGATCTTATAAGACATCGTCATTTACGTATCATCTTGGTGTCAACACATGTCTTTCGTTGAGCTCGTTGACTTTCGTAACTACGTCATTTGTAAAAGAAGTCGTTTGTTTCAGTTAGATCGTCAAATGACTTGAACTGTTAAATGTCTAATTCATTGGACTTTCTTGTAATTTTTCTTTAGTGTTGTCTTATAAGGTAAGCTTCCACCAACTTTCTCTCCCTCTCACGCTCGTTTCTCTCTTCTCTTTCGTTTCTTGCTTTCTTTCTTTCTTCCCTTCCAACGATCAAGCCAAGGAATAGGATTTGTTCCCTTGACTCTTGATATCCTCTTTTATGGTGAGTTAAGGTAAGCTTTGGATTGGTTATCATATTTTTCTTCTTGTTAACCACTGTGTACATGCTCTTACGTTCTCCTCTCTTCTTCTTTCACTACATGCATGGTAATTAAGATTGCGTGGGACATTGGATTTGAGCCTAAGGACAACTATCCGTGTGTTTGAACCTACTTGAGACAAGTATAAGCATAATTTGCATAAACCCATGTTGATATATGCTTGATTTTAACTAATTTTCATGATCTTGCATGTGAAACACGTTTACAGCCCAATTTGTGTTCATTTCTATCGTTTTGATATGGTTTTTGTTACCTTTGCGTCTTTCCAGTTGTTCTTAATTGATACAGGAAATTGACCCAGTGCAGTCACGACTAAGTCGTAAACTGTGCTATGGTTGAGCCGTAAAAAGCTTTTACGGCCATAGAAAAGCTGCAGATTGCATACTCTCAGTTATTTCAAAATTTCACCCTATATTGATCTACGGTTGGGTTTACGGCTTAGCCGTAGAAGGCTTTTACAGCTTAGCCGTAGTACAATTTACGGCTTAGCCGTGACTGCATTGGGTCGATTTCCTGTATCAGTTATAAAACAACTAGAAAGACGCAAAGGTAACAAAAACCATATCAAAACGATAGAAATAAACACAAATTGGGCTGTAAACGTATTTCACATGCAAGATCATGAAAATCAGTTAAAATCAAGCATATATCAACATGGGTTCATGCAAATTATGCTTATATTTACCTCAAGTGGGTTTAAACACATGAATAGCTGTCCTTAGGCTCAAATCCAACGTCCCACACAATCCTAATTACCATGCATGCAGTGAAAGAAGTAAAAAGGAGAATGTAAGAGCATGCACATAGTGATTAACAAGAAGAGGAAGATGATAACCAATCCAAAGCTTACCTTAACTCACCACAAGAGAGGATATGAAGAGTCAAGAGCACAAATCCTATTCCTTGGCTTGATCGTTGGAAGGGAAGAAAGAAAGAAAGCAAGAAATGAAAAAGAAAAGAGAAACAAATGTGAGAGGGAGAGAAAGTCGGTGGAAGTTTGCCTTATAAGACAAGATTAAAGAAAAATTACAAGAAAGTCCAATGAATTAGATATTTAACAGTTCAAGTCATTTGACGATCCAACTAAAACAAACGACTTCTTTTACAAACGACGTAGTTACGAAAGTCAACGAGCTCAACGAAAGACATGTGTTGATACCAAGATGATGCGTGAATGACGATGTCTTATAAAATCTAAAATTACGAAAAAGGGCTTGGTCTACCTAAACCAGGTCAAACTCAACTCAACTATCTATCCATGACCCGCAACAAAACCAAAACAAAAGCAAAACACAATTGACAACTAAAGCATCGTTAATTAGGTGCTAAACGGGGTTAAGTGGGATCGGAGTGTTATATGATGCCAAAGCTTTCAGAACCTGTAGAATCATGAAACCAACTGACGGAACCAATCCCAATTCATGTCTGGGTTGGCACACTCCAATTAAAGTTCTAAAATTTTCTCTCATTGCTCTTCCTCTCTCTCTAATCTTCTAAAATCTAATCTTCCCCTAAAATCTCTCTTATTATCAATCAACCTAATCTCCTTCCCTAAAATTTAGTCCTAAAAGATAGTTTCCTCTTCTATCACCACAGTTTCCTCTTCTATCACCATTTAAGTCTTAAATATTAACCATAAATCATGGGGCCCACTTGTAAATAATGGTCACTAAAATATTATGCATGTCCACGCTATTAGTTTTCATGCAATCTTTATTATCAGCGGTGGATAAAATCTTTAAATTAGATACCCTAACCATCATAAGAGTATTTTATACTTTATTATTATTATTATTGTTGTTGTTGTTGTTGTTGTTGTTGTTGTTATTGTTTTACATTTTTTAATAATGTGGTGGGTCCCACTTTGATTGACCCTTGCGCCATCAAAACCAGAACACATCAAAGATTGGTCCACTATGATTAGTCACATGACAAAATCACTTGGTTCCATTTTTATGGTCGACCCAAAACTAGCCTTTTTAAAAGGATTGGTCCACTATATTTTTGCAATGATTTATGTGTTAATATTTATTAATATTTTATTTAAAACATTAGTAATTTTTAATTAGACTTAATTTTTATTTTTTTCGTGGGCCCTCAAACGCTAGTATATATTTAACAATATCCCTTTTGTGAGAGGGCAATACGTGGCGTAATTCTCTTTATGAGAGAGCGACATGTGGCGCATTCTAAGGATTCCATCCATATTATCTAAACTCTATTCATACCAAATTTCTAAAATTTATCAATTTTTCTAAAATCTCTCCTTATTTTTCTATAAAATCTCTCCCTCCCTAATTTCTCTTTCATCCCTCTACAACTTCATCCTTATCTATTCTATAAAGGACTCTTATCTCATATATCAATATCACCTTTCTAAAATCTCTTAATTTTTTTCAGCCTTTTTTGGAACACCATGTCATTATCTTTTTAATATTTTTAATGAAAATAGGGGGAGTGATAAGGTATGATATTTTAATTAAAGACCTACGAATCCATAATTTGGCATCCGTGAGACACTAAGACTATGTGTGGCAACACCACTTAACCACCAGTGTGTTGACCGGTAAATTCCACAGTTGACCCATCATCATAATAGGATTTAGTATTATGCAAACAAGTAGGCCCAGAGCATTTGCTCCAAAAAGGATCCGGACATCTTTATACGGGAATGTCAGTGTTTGGAGAGAGAGTCTGTGTGAGTGGTAGACACGTGCAAAGAGCAACCGCGTGTCGGGCTGCATGCGGGTGTGGTCCATGTGTCACGTGAAGGCTTGAGCCATGTGGCCGACTCTCCCGACTTACGAATCTTCTCATCTCCTCTCCTCAAAACAACTCTCATTTAATTTTTAACTTTTTTTATTTATCACTTCCCCCTAAAATCTTTCAAATTTAAATAGAATGCCTAAAATATTTCATGGATACCCACAAATGCTTTCTTTGATGTCTGTCAAAGAAAAGTTGTTGTCCTTGAAATCAAATAGTAGTTGAAAAGACAATGGGTCCGCAACTTCGGCTGGGATTAGATTCAAAAACTAAATTAAATGTCATGGTTTTCTCTACATATAACGTTAGAAATATTGTTATGGTGAATAAAGTAATCCCTTCTAAGGAAAAAATATCATGGGGTAATTTATACAAATGGGGAATAAAGCCACACCTTTTCAGGAAAAAAAAGTTATGGGGTAATTTATACTTACTGTTTTTATTGCTTTTTATAAAAATACTGTTGAAATAATAATTTAACTTCAAATTAAAATAAATATAATCAAAATATTACATTTATGATTAATATGTTGAGGAGGAAAAGAAACAAAAAACAAAAAAGTTAGCATTTGTAGTTCTCTCGGCTGGTAAGTATTGCACTACTCCTTTTAAGTTATTATGACTTTTCAACAAAAAAAAATATCGTATAAAATTGATAATAATTGAATTTGTTGTGACAATATTTTGATGAAGCATTCTTTAAAAATACAATATATATATATAAATCTCTGCCGACTACCGGGTGCTCACGATAGTTCTAATAAGATAAGAATCAATGTTTAGGGGTGTTCATGGGCCAGGCTTGGCTGGGCAACGACGTATCTAGGCCCAGCCCAGATTTTAGAAGCCATGGCCTACACCCAACCCAAGATCGACACGGACAGTAAAAGCTAGGTCTAAGCCTGTCTATTTAATCAATCAAGCTAGTCCGAATGGTAGGTTATGAGCATTTATATATTTGAACATAATTAATTAATAGACATAAAGTTTTAGAGATTTGTATTTATCTTTCACAATATAGGTTATAGAGATTTCTTAGATAGATTAAAAGATTTGAGTCCAAATTCACATATGAGCCTTAGGTACTCTATCTGTGCAAGTAGATGGACCAAAACATTACACATGAAGACGCAAATTGTATCTCTCGATCCCTGTTAAACATGAAGGACCCAAATGACACCAATATCTGATCACTAAAGTAATTATTTATGAATGGTGCTGCTGATTTTGTTCACACCATCCATCTTATAGTCCCATGATTAAAAAAAAACTTAGCATCCTTAAAACATTTTCATTTATAATTTATTTAATTATTTCTATTTAAAAATATATGTGTTTTCTTATAAGGTTGGACATGGGCCCCTTTGTGAGAAAACAACTCATGGTGCTCTATTTATTTATTAGGAATTTTGTTTCCTTCTTTAATACCGATCATAAATTTTTGTAGACTAGAGAGAGCATGATTCAGTTGGTTGGTTGTGGTGTTGTCACGTGTTATTCATGCACATCCTCTTAAGATGGAAAGGACTCATTTCCATTTGATTATTTATTGAAGCATTACACTGGTTTTTCCTTTTTTTTTTTTTTTTTTGAGAATTTAAAAATTTTAGGATGAATCCTTATCTTACTTCCCCCTTATCTCATTATAGTTAGGCTTGAATATGCCTTAGCTTGGCCTACCTAATGAAGACCCCTACTAAAAATTCTCGACACATCATAATACTCTCTATGATTTAGTTTTTTTTTTTTTCCTAAGCTGCCCCAGTGGCCATAAGTGGGAACGCAAGGCGCCCACCTACATATATTTATCAAAAAAACATCATTGGACGTTGGTTTATTTTCTTTTCTATTCAATTTCAACTTATCAATTTTTTTCATAGAGAGAGGGTTGGTTGACCTAATGATTCTTGTACATTTGACTATTTTATCTAATTCTTTTTTACCATATAAAATTTCTTTTCCTCTTAAGTTGAGCTTCTGGATTAAAGGAAAAATGATCTAATTTTTTTATTAATATTCTAATAAGACTCTATGGCATAGTATTTTTACCATATAATATTTTTACAATTGATTTAAGTGGTTTTATTTTAAAATATAATTGCTTTTTAATAACTATTGAACTGGACTTTGTTGAACTTGGCATGGCTTAACATGGCCTAGCCATTGGTAGTGCATGATCATATATGGGCTTTGCCTGAGCCCAGCATTGAAGCCCTCACTGTAGTGGTTTGGGCTATGTTTTTATTTTACTTATATGGTATATATATTTTCAAATGGGCCGCGTTTGGTATGTGTCATTTTCTTTTCTATTCAACTCCGATTAATTAATATTTTTATAGTAAGTGGGTTGATTGACCTAATGATTATTTGTATATTGGACTATTCCATTTAAATTTTTTTACCATTTAATATTTTTTTCTCTTGAGTTGAGTTTACCAATTTAAGGAAAAATTATCTAAATTTTTTTAACAATTTTATGATAAAACTCTACGTTACATTATTTTTCTTTTTTTATTTATTTTTACTAATATGATATTTAATTTTTAAGTGTGCACTAAAATACTTAAAATTATGATTGTGTAATGAATTTGATGTTAATATTAATTTACAAATCATTTAAATATTTCTATTTACAAATAATATAATTATTAAACAAGGCCTGTGCTAGAATCAAATTATAAAGAAAATGTGAAATTTCAAGATGTTGGACCAAGTACTTCCATTGCAATACCAAAAATAAATAACTTTATTGAGATAAGCGCACAAATTGAAATAAGTGCATGAGTTAAAATATCTGCACAAGATGAAACAAGTGCAACTATCGAGACAAACAGAGAAGATGAACCAAGTACAACTATTGAAACAAGTGCATGCCAATAAACAAATATCAATGGTTGTTTTTTCCTTAGACCAAATGTAATTCCTTTAATCATTCAAGGATAACTTAATATCAATGGTTTTTTTCCTTAGACCACAAATAATTCCTTTAATCATTCAAGGATCACTTAATATCAATGGTTTTTTTTTTCATTCTCAACTTTTTATCTATGATTCAAAAAAAAATTTCTCCTTTTAGAAAAACAAAGATTCAAAATTTTAACTATGTTTTCACTATGATTTATATCAAAGTATTCATTAATATTTTGTTTAACTTAATAATAATTTTTAATAAGACTTAATTATTATTTTTTCATGGCCCGCGTTGGACACAAGCTCGAAAGCGCTAGTATATATATTCTAACAATACCTTTTTTCACGGGAGGGCAACACATGGTGCTTCTTCTTCATGGGAGAGCAATACATGGCACGCTCTCATTAAAGTTCTCAGATTCTCTTCTTTTTGAAATCTACGAATACAATCTAATCCAAATAAATAAATACATTATTACATGACATGGCATCAGTCCGACCTTCACAAATGGGACCAAGTTTATCAGCCAAGAAGATTGGATCATGCACTTTTTTACACATGAGTGGGATCCAGTTTATCAGCCTGTCTTTGTTCAATCATAGAAAGCAGGCCCAATCCATGTGTTGCTTCTATCCAATATCAAATACAAGATCTCTTAATTCTTGGAATTTCATAGCATCCTTGGCCCCACATTTATAGATTAAGTACGCATGTTTGAGCTTCCGTAAAACCGTTTACATAGGATTTGATCATGCACTTTTATAAGTAGCGGGTCTCAATTATGAGCTTATTCTTCCTTAGGTATTTATAAAGTGGACCCAGCTCACATTTGTATGCATCCAAATTTTTATTTCAAAATTAAATAAGATCTCATGGTTTTTTTTTCCTCTAATTTTTATGACAAACTTCAATAACTACTAATATCAATTTTGGATACCCTGTTGCCCACTATGTGATCGATTATATACAAAAACAAAAAATGTAACATCTAATTAAAATGGGTCCACTGTTAGATTCAATCCAATATTAAATACAAGATCTCTTAATTTTTGGAATTTCATAGCATCATTGGCCCCACATTTATAGATCAAGTGCGCATGTTTGGGCTTTCGTAAAATCGTTTACATAGGATTTGATCATGCACTTTTACAAGTAGGGGGTCTCAATTTGAGCCTGTCCTTCCTTGGGTATTTATAAAGTGGACCCAGCTCACATTTGTATGCACCCAAATTTTTATTTCAAAATTAAATAGGATCTCAAGGGTTTTTTTTCTTTAATTTCTATAACAAACTTTAATAACTACTAATATTAATTTTGCATACCACGTTGCCCACTATGTGATCAATTATGTAAAAAAACAAATAATGTAACATCTAATTAAAATGGGCCCACTATTAGATTGATCATGTTGAAACAATTTGCATCTTGAAAAATGAATATAATGCTTAAAAGTTTCTTACATATAGTATACATGCACTTATATATATATATGTGTTTATACAAGTTTAATTTCACAGGGTACTACTTCATCATGAAATAACACTTGGCCAAAATCCTATATAAGAGGATTTCAATTGGTGAGGTGGGCCCATTATTATAAGATTTGCTGGAAGGAGAGAGAAAGAGAGAGAAAAAAAAAAGATAATATATGAAAAGAGAGTAAAAGCCCATTATAATTAGATCTGACATTTGCCTCAAACAATCAAAAATTTTTACCCAGGCCCATAACAAATTGATCAACATTTTCTTAATGATGAACTTCTTGATCGATCAAGGGACATGACCAAAAAACTCTGCATCGAGACATTATAAAAATGCGCCTCAGTGTGCAATTATGACACGATTATTGAGACATGTAACTTTTATATTTGCTCATTACCACCTCTTATAATTGTAGCAATTTTATAGTTTTTAAAACAGAGATGGTGCACAAGTATAAACTTCTCAATTATTTGTAACCATGCATGTGACTGTGTACTTTGTGGTGCACAAAGTAATAATAATAGTAATGTGTTGTTACTTAATTCGTTTTTAGAAATTCTTTGCACATGCGTAAGATAATAATTCTAATACTCTCTACGACTTTTAGAACCCAATCCAAAAATGAATTTTATCTATAGTTTTTAATTAATTTAAGCTTTCTTTAAATTTTTTTAATTCTTTTAGTCATTTTCACTTTCTGAATTTCATATATTTATTTTTTATATTTTCGTAGGCATTTTATTTCCTCTTTAATCTTTATCATAAATTTTGATTTTCTTAAAATTCTCAAAGCAATCCCTTTCATGTAATCTCAGCATAATCTACAATCCATATCCTTATTATAGATAATCTCAAATTATCAAATAATCCTTAAAATATAAACTTCCTATTTTAATTGATATATGTATATAAGTATATACAATAATGCACATAGGAAATAGGTCGTCAGGTCAGAAAGGTGGGGTCCACAATTTGGATTCTAACCCAAATCTAACCTTTATTTAAAAGGAGTTGGATTCTTCCAAGCCATAACATGGCTAGTCAACCTTACTTGACCCAGATGACATTATAATACTTTTTTTAGACATCCATTTTGGGTTGTTGTGTGCGGGAAAGTGGAATTTGAGTTGGATATCAAGGTGGCGGAAATTGGAATTTGAGTATGATGGGCTGAATTGGGCTATGGGTTGGCGTGAGTTTGATGAATTGATATGAACTTAGGGAGGCATGAATGAACTGGATAGGTTAGATTAGGTAAGACTAAGTTGGATATGACCAAGCTATTTGGGGATCGATCCCACACTACTTTCCTCTCAATTTAGCTTTGTGAGTAGGCTTCATTGATAGGGTACATGTCTGCTTTCTTTAAACACCAAAAGTTCTGATGGTTTATATATATATATATATATTTGTTTTAAATGTTAAGAAGATAGTTATGCTATTTTTTCCTATTAATTATTTAATTTCTCTTTTCTCTCTATATCTCTCGAGGCCATGATCATTATATTTTATAGGTATCAGTTTTAATATGCTAATACATATTAACTAAGTATATCTTTCATGTTAGAATGTCCATGGTAATACAAATGGTATTTTTTAGTTAGTGTAGGACTAATACAAATTGTTTTCTACCAATGTAGAGATTGAAAGTGTATCCCATATTTTAATGTCCACCACTTAATTGGAGATCATCTTAGGTTTTGTTACATTTAATCGAAATTTTCCTTTCTATTTTTATTTTTTTTTTCTTTCTTTGAGTTATGCGCAAATAAACAAGTGAGAAGCCAAAATTTTGTGATGATCTTGATTACCGGCTTCTTTTCACCTAATTGAAAATTTTCATAATGATAGGATTCGTTGAACTGATGATTCGTTGCATAGTGGAGTATTCCATCTAATTTATATTACCATATAATATTTTTTTCTCTTGACTTGATTTTACAGATTAAAGGAAAAATTATTTTTTTAATTAATATTCTAATGAAATTCCACAAGTACATTATTTTCATTTTTATTTAGTTTTACTAATATGTTATTTACTTTTTAAAAGTGCACTAAAATATTTAAGATTATGATTGTAAAACGAATTTAATGTTAATATTAAATTAAAAATCATTTAAATATTTATAAATATTCTTATTTACAAATAATTTAATTATTAAATATGGCACACGTTGGGCGTGGGCCCTGAAGCGCAAGTTATATATATTATGACAATACCCCCTTTCGCGGGAGGGGGGTGGGGGGGCGACACGTGGCATACCCTCTTCGCGAAAGGGTGACACGTGGCACATTCCGATACTCCTAAATCTTCTACAAATCTAAGAGAGAAGGATTTAAACTTTCCTAATCTTCAATTGATAGAAATCTTAAATATAGAAACCAAATCTGTGATTTGGATGAGGATACCCCTATTCAGCATCAATCTCTCACATGAACAAATCCAAATCTTCACCTCTCTCAATAGAAATCTTAAACATAGAAACTGGATCTTTGATTTGGATGACGATACGATGAATGATATGTTACATATGTTACATACAGAGTTCTATATAAAGTCACCCAGGTTATACTTATGTTACATATGTTACATACAGAGTTCTATATAAAGGCACCCAGGTTATACAGCAACTTTGCATAGCAGAAGTTCTCATATTTAGCGTCAATCTCTCACATGAACAAATAATGAAAACAAGGTATGCTCTCTCCTTCTCTCTATTATTTCAATCAAGTTATATAGTTTTCTTCTCTGTTTTTTTATGCCTTTACCATTGTCACAATGAAACCATCTCCCACTGCAACTCTCACAAGAACAAATAATGAAAACAAGGTATGCTCTTTCCTTCTCTCAATTATTTCAACGTTCTGTCTTTAATGCATGCAGATGCTTTCTTCTTCCTTCCTTTTTCTTCTTTCTTCTTTTCTTTCTTTCCTTCTCTGTATGCAGTTTTTTTCTTTTCTTCTTGAAAACCAACGTCTCTTCTTCCTTCCTTTTTCTTCTTTCTTATTTTCTTCCTTTCTTTCTCTGTATGCTGTTTTTCTTCTTTCTTTCCTTCTCTGTATGCTTATGTTAGTGTCATTGTAAGAATGCGTTGTCAATTGCGTGACCCTAGTCTAGTCTTGCTCTATGGAAGATCAAGTTTCGCCAATGAAGATCAAGCTAGATCAAGGAAGCTCAAGGAAGATCAAGCGAGTTCAAGGAAGATCAAGATCAATCTAGAAAAACATCTATGAGTGCCACGGGATAAGGTAATATTGACCTTATTTGTACGTAGAAATAAAATAGGAAATTAGGGTTTTCAAACACCAAGTCTTTGTTCTACGGCTTGGACCACGGCTAAGCCGTAGATCCTACGGCTCACTCTCCAGAGAGTATATTTTGAATCATTTTGTTCTACGGCTGACCCTACGGCTGCACCGAAAAAGGGTTACAGCTAAGCCGTAGTGTGTTTCACGGCTAAGCCGTAAAATCTACGGGGTACAGTCCAGAGAGTGCTCTTGGCCATATAATGCCTATGGTTGACCTTGCAGCCAAGCCGAAAGGCGTTCACGGCTAAGCCGTAGTGTGATTCACGGCTAAGTCATAAAGTTTACGGGCCACTTTCCAGAGAGCAGTTTTTGGGAGATTTCAGCTTACGGCTGATCCACGGCTAGGCCGAAAGGTGCTCACTGTTAAGCGGTATAAGGATTTACGGCTAAGCCGTAAGCTTAACTGGAAAAAGGAATTTTGTTGAATCTGGTCAAACTAGCCGTTGGATGTTGTCAGAGCATACGGCTAAGCCGTAGACCATTCTGTTCTTAGCCGTAGATCTATCCGTTGGAGCTTATCTGTATTTAAAGAGGACCTCTCCTTTGCTCCAACCACTGACTTTATTACTGAGAAAATCACCAGTATAACTGAGCCTTTGCACCTCCATTAAAATCATCTTTAAAGCTCCCACAACCGCCTACTCTTCAACACAAAAAGTGCCATTATTGTTTCAAGAAGAGTAGTTGGTCATTTAGGAAAGGCTCCATTAAATCTGAGAGAATATCTTGGCCTTCCAAACCCTCTTAAAACCTCTTCCCTTGGCTGAGCACTCATCTGAAGATCTTCATCACCAAGGAGCAAGAACAAGAGGTCAAAGCTTGGAGGTAGCCTTTTAAGCATCAAGAGCACCATTCAAAGATAAGGTATACAATTCCTTGTTTAGGTGTTCTTTAATATTTCAATTCTCTTTGCTGTATTGGTGGAAGACAAACCACCGCATCAAAAATTGTTGTAGTTGGTGGACTAGATCAAGGATCAACCACCTGATCAAAAAACCCCAGCTGGTGGAAAACAAACCACCGAGTCAAAAACTGTTGCAAGAGGTGTATGTTATGTAAGTACCTCATATTTAGTGGAACCAAGAGAGATTGCTCTTGAGAGTGGATGTAGGTCTAGGACCGAACCACTATAAATCACTATGTTTATCGCTTGTTGTGTGTGAATGTTGCCTTGTATTCTTGTCACTTGTGTTGATCATCATTCTTAAGCTACATCTTCGTTATTCTAGTTGCATTTCTACACACTGCCAGCACTCACAACTCTGAACATCTCTCTTAATCTTCTTGGGGACTCTCAATCTTAATTAATCCTTCAGATTGCACTCTAATAAAACCTAATTCTTGGAAAGAAATTTTTAATAGTCCTATTCACCCCCCTCTAGGACTTGGTGAGATCTAGCTATTGCACTTTCAATTGGTATCAGAGAGGGTTACTTTGTAAGGGTGTAATAACCTGAAGTAGATCCATCTTTTGCTAGATTCACCATGAATCCTGAAGGAAGCTCTATCACCCGGCCACCTTTCTTTGATGGAACAAATTATGCCTTCTGGAAAGCCCGAATGACAGCGTTTCTGAAATCTATGGACTGGGCTGTTTGGGAGGCTATAGAGAAAGGCTGGACGGAACCCACTGAAGAAGTAAACACAAATGGTGTCATAACCACTAGACCATTGGATCCAGCAAAATGGTCTGCTGCTCAGCTACTTCTTAGACAAAATAATGCTAGAGCTTACAATACTATAGTGTGTGCCATGAATCAAGAAGAGTTTAAAAAGATCATGACAACCACTAATGCAAAACAGGCCTGGAGAATCCTTGAAGTTACTTATGAGGGTACCTCAGTTGTCAAAAGATCTAAACTTTAGATGCTAACGAGTCAGTTCGAAAACATTCGTATGGAAGAAAATGAAATGTTTACTGACTTCCATACTAAGCTCATGAAAATTGTAAATGAAATGTGGGCTCTTGGGGAAACTCTTCCGGAAGGTAAAATTTGTAGTAAAATCTTGAGATCACTTCCGGAATGATTCCATCCTAAGGTAACTTCCATAGAAGAACACAAGGATTCGGAACAAATGAAAATTGAAGATTTAGTGGGATCCCTTCAAACCTTTGAACTCAAATTTAACAATGACGAAAAGAAATCAATTGCTCTAATCACCTCTCATAACACATCTTCCTCTAAAGATGACATAGGAATAACTAGTAATGACGAGGATGAAGATGTGGCCCTTTTGGCTAAAATATTTTTGAAACAATTTAAGAAAAAGAGGGTGAAAGATTATAAAAATGAAAACACTAATGATAAATATAAAGGTCGGTCAAGTTCCCTCTCTAGAAGTAAGCATAAGGAGCCTATGTGTTACAGATGTAAGAAATTTGGACACATATCCACCGATTGTCCACTAAAAGGAAAATTCAAAAAGAAGAATCTTGTAGCCACTTGGGACGATTCATCTGAATCAGATTCTAACTCAGATGAATCACATCAAAATGAATCAAACAAATATACAGTTCTGATGGCTACCACTGCAACATTTAATCTCTCTGAGGAAATGATTAAAATATCGAATGGAGAAATCTCAGGAAGTGAGTCAGAGAGTGAATATGAAAATTCAGATGATGAGGATAATGACAACACCACGGATTCCTATGAACTACTTTATGAGGGAACCTGTAGGCTCGTTGAAACTGTAAGCAATCAACAAAACAAAATTAAGAATTTAAAAGAAAAGGTTGATAGTATTAATGCTGAAAAGGAAGAATTAATCAAAGAACTCGAAAGTGTAAAAACCCAATTATCAACAGAAAGAGAAAATGTAATCAAATTAAGAGAAAATGAAAAATCCCTTTTAAAAATAAAAGATGAAAATAATGCTCTCCACAACGAAGTGACTATTCTGAAACGGTATAAAGAAAAGTATGAGTACAGATTTACCCAAAATGATGAGAAATACATTAGACTATTCAAAATTGGGAAAGCTTATAAAGATATGACCGGTCTTGGATATGACAAAAATGCTAATCAGTCTCCAAGTTCCGGAACTGTTTTTGTCAAAAGTGCTTTAAAGGAAGATACTAGTGTTAAAAACACTTTGGATAAGGCATCTACTAGTACTCATACTGTTTCATCAAATGTCTTCTGTCATTATTGTGGAAAAAGAGGTCACTTCAAAATGGAGTGCAAGTTAAGAAAAATTCATTATAACATTAGTCAAAAAATTGAGAAAAACACCTCTAAGAGAGTGGAACTTGAAAACAAAAAGCAGAAGTCTCAAACAAATAAGTTCCCCTTAAACCAAAAGATGGATAATCTGTTAAAAGAAGTCTAAAAGTTAAGAAAACAATTTGAAATATACAAAAAGGATGGAGCAAACATTCTTATTCCCCAATATAAAACTTTTCAAGTGAAACACCAAAAACCAATTGTGATCCCCACCACTAGTACACTTAAATGGATACCTAAAAACAAGAATCTAGTGGTCCACACAACTTTTAAAGCTACAGAACAATCAAGATGGTATCTAGATAGTGGATGCTCAAAACATATGACTGGTGATAAATCTTATTTGTCTAAAATGATTGAACTCGATGGAAGCACGGTTACTTTTGATGATGGCAGTACTGCAAAAATCATTGGGAAAGGAACTTTAAATGTTCCAAACTTGCCACCTTTTGAGAATGTTTTGTGCGTTGATGGATTAAAACATAATTTACTTAGCATATCTCAAATCTGTGATAAAGATTATGCTGTAAACTTTAGTAGTCATAGTTGTGAGATCTCAAGGAATGGAAAGATAATATTGAGAGGTCTTAGAACTATCGATAACTGTTATGTGGTGGGAAAAACAAATACTTCATCCTCTGCTTCTTGCCTATTAACTAGTATTGATGAAGCTAAATTGTAGCATCAAAGACTTGGGCATGTTAACTACAGGGACTTATCCCATCTAAACAAATATGTTGAAGGACTGCCCAAGATCAATAGTCAAGAAAAGATGATCTGTGGAGAGTGCCTTCAAGGAAAACAAATTAGAAGTGCCCATAAAATGGTAAATGCTATGAAAACTTCTCGACCTCTAGAACTTATTCATATGGACTTGGTTGGATCAACTAAAAGAGAGAGTCGAGGTAAGAAAATGTACTTTCTTGTCATGGTAAATGATTACTCTAGATTTACTTGGGTTGCATTCTTGAAAGAAAAATCTAAAGCCTTTGGAGAATTTAAAAGGATTGTAAAACAAATTCAAATTGAAAAAGGGACTTCAGTAGCCCGAATTAGAAGTGATCATGGTGGAGAATTTGAAAATAATCAATTTGACAAATTCTGTGAGAAATATGGGATTCATCATGAATATTCAGCACCCAAAACTCCACAACAAAATGGGGTAGCTGAAAGGAAAAATCAAGTTCTCCAAGACATGGCCACAGTTATGCTTCATAGTAAGAATCTTCCTAGAGACTTGTGGGCTGAAGCTGTTAATACCAGCTGCTATATCATCAACCGAGTTTATCTTAGGACTGGTACAAATCAAACAGCTTATGAATTGTGGCATGAGAAAAAACCAAATGTGAAATATTTTAAGGTCTTTGGAAGTAAATGTTACATTTTAAAGGATAGAGAACAACTGAGTAAATTTGACTCAAAAAGTGATGAAGGTATATTCTTAGGCTATTCAACACGGAGTCGAGCCTATCGTGTTCTAAATATGAGAACGGGAGTCATCCAAGAGTCAATAAATGTTATTATAGATGATGAATCCACAATTTTTGTTGATGTTGATGAAGTGGATGTTCCCTCAATGACTGAACCCACACGATCCACAGTAAAAACTGATGTACCTATTTCCACTGAAAATTTGGTGAATGTAAAAGATCATCCTATAGATCAGATTATTGGTGACCCCCTAACAGGTGTAAAAACTAGAAAACAATTAGAGAACATTATGAGTTACCTGTGCTTTACTTCTGTTTTAGAACCTACTTGCGTTGATGAAGCCTTTTCATACAATGATTGAATAAAAGCTATGCAAGAAGAATTGAATCAATTTACAAGAAGTAATGTTTGGTACCTAGTTCCAAGACCAAAGGATAAAAATGTGATAGGCACTAAATGGATCTTCAAAAATAAACTTGATGAAAATGGCGTTATTGTTAGGAACAAAGCTAGGTTGGTAGCACAGGGATATTCTCAAATTGAAGGTATTGACTTTGATGAGACCTTTGTTCCAGTTGCTCGTTTAGAATCAATTAGAATTTTATTATCTCTAGCGTGTTTTTTAAAGTTCAAATTGTATCAAATGGATGTTAAGAGTGCTTTTCTAAATGGAATTTTGAATGAGGAAGTGTATGTTGAACAACCTAAAGGTTTTATAGACACAAAATTCCCTAACCATGTGTTTAGATTGAAGAAAGCTCTGTATGGTCTTAAGCAAGCTCTACGTGCTTGGTATGAAAGGTTGACAAAATTCTTGTTAGACAATAATTTTCAAAGAGGCAATGTTGATAAAACTCTTTTTATCCAAAAGACAAGAAAGTCAGTTTTAATAGCGCAAATATATGTAGATGATATCATCTTTGGCTCCACGTCTAATGAATTGACTGCTCAGTTCGCTAATCTAATGCAATCTGAATTCGAAATGAGTATGGTTGGTGAATTGAATTTCTTCCTAGGTTTACAAGTCAAACAATTACGTGATGGTATCTTCATTTCCCAATCCAAGTATGCCAAAGAATTGGTAAAACGATTTGGTCTGATGACTGGGAAACATGTCAAAACCCCCATGAATACAACCATCAAACTTACTAAAGATGCTAATGGTAAAGGGGTTGACTCTAGCCTATATAGAAGTATGATAGGTAGCCTATTATACCTCACTACTAGTAGGCCAGACATAGCATTTAGTGTGGGAGCATGTGCACGATATCAAGCAGATCCGAAAAAATTCCATCAGACTGCTGTCAAAAGAATCATTAAGTACATTGCAGATACAACTGAATATGGTCTGTGGTATCCTCATGACTCATCATCTTCCATTGCTGGATACTCAGATGCTGATTGGGTAGGAAACTTAGATGATAGAAAATCAACAAGTGGCGGATGTTTTTATATGGGAAACTGTCTAGTAGCTTGGCATAGTAAAAAGCAAAATTCTATATCTCTTTCCACTGCCGAGGCTGAATATATAGCTGCCGGAAACTACTGTTCTCAACTCTTGTGGATGAAGCAGATGCTTATAGACTATGGCATTAAACAAGAAATAATGAGCTTGTATTGTGATAACACGAGTGCCATACACATTTCTAAAAATCCGGTCCAGCACTCTCGCACTAAACACATTGATATCCGACATCATTTCATTAGAGAATTGGTCAAAGAAGGAATCATTGAGCTCGAATATATTCAGACTGAAAAACAACTTGCAGACATCTTGACTAAACCTCTTGATGTGTTAAAATTTGAAAATTTGAGGAAATCAGTTGGTGTTTGCTGTTTGGATTAATTTGTGTTTTTGCCCAGGGCCTACGGCTAAGCCGTAAGCAATTTCACGGCTAAGCCGTAATCTCCTTACGGTTAACCCGTACTTACACAAACATTTACCCTAGGGTTCAACCGTCAGGGCTTACGGCTCAGCCGTAAAATACTCTACGGCTAAGCCGTACATGTTATTTCCGTCCTCGTTCTACGCGCCGATCAGTACTTAACTCCATCTCTTCATTTCCTTTTTACTCTGCGTCTGCACGGGATTTCTGCCCTAGGTCTCTGTTCTTTCTTCCTTCGTCTTTCTTCCTCTTCCAGCCTTCTCCTTTCAGGTATTTTTGGCGTCTTCCTCTTCTGGCCTTCTCCCTCCTCTGTACTGTTCTCCTCTCTCTCTCTCTTCTTGGTTACTCACCACTGTTTCATTTGCTTTACTGTGCTCGATTCCTCTGTGTGCCTTTTCCTCCTGTTTTTGGGTGTTTGGCTTTCCCTCTGTTTTGTGGATTGGGTTTACTCTGTTTATCACTATGCCTCCATGCACCAAAAACGCTTACCCCGCCGGTAAGAGGCCTCGGGCCTCGAGTAGCTCCTCCCGGCCTCAACAGCACTCTCCACCCTCTCCACGAGTTTTGGTTCCATGGGAACCCACTCGCGATCGGTCCTTCTTTTCCCATCCAATTACTGTGAAACGCGATGTCAATATTCTCGCTGTTGAAACATATGGAGTCCATACCCTCCTCACCAACATTGGGTGGGAAAATATTCTAAAATGGGGTGGTCCTGGCTTCCCCTTGATTGTGCGAACCATGTATGCATCCATCAAGGGAGCATCGTTAGACTCTATGTCCTTTGAAATTGATTTCACTGATGGCACCAATACCATCATCCCTGCCATCATTTCTGCCCTTTCGTGTGTTCCTCTCTACGATACCCCCCCCTCGGTCATCAAGGACTCTCTATCCGAGGAAGAAAAACAAACTGCCACCTTCGCTTATGTGGAGCGACCATCCCTTGGAAGGACAAGGGCTTCCTCCCTGCTGCTTCTTTGCTTCCTCATTACCGAATCTTGCATGCCATATTCACCTGTAATATCTATCCTCGGAGGGGCAATTTCTCTGACCTAACCCCTTTCATGGTTAATCTTCTCTATTCTGTTCATATGGGGGTCAGGGTGTGTCTTCCCTCTTTGATTTGTGCTACCATCATTCGGTTTTGGCTTTGCCCGGGTAGAGGCACCAATGCCTGCGTTTTTAGTTATCTGATGACTCGCCTTGCCTCTCAGTGTGGGGTCAATTTACCTTCTGATGAAGCTCCTGAGTCTCACCCCACCTTTGGCACAGTAAATATTCAGAACATGCGATTCTCCAAGCAACAGGCAGCTGGTCCCCGCTTTCATGACTCTGGGGATGAAGAAGACTCACCGGATGGGCCTCCTCCTGTAGCACCCTCTAATGCTTCCCCGGTTCCGGTTCCTCCCCCGGCTTCTTCTTCTTCCTCGTTTGAAGCTCGGTTGGCAGCGCTGGAACAACGGCAAACCAAGATGGAGAAACTCTTGAAGAAATCATTTCAATACCTGTCAAAGATCTCCAAAAGCTGCCAGAGAGACGATGTGGCGATTCCTTCCCCCTCTCCTCCTTCTGATTGATGCTCTGAGATGCATTAGCACTGAATTTTCTATGTATTTTTTACTTTGACTGTGCTTCACTTTTTGGATCTGTTATTAGTTTCATCTTTTGTCTTTGTGGTGATGCGTTCTTTATGTGTTTTGGACATTGTTATGTGTACTGCTCCTAACTTCTAATATAATATGGCCATTCCTTCGAAGTTGCTTATCTTTGTGTGCACTTATTTGTCTTCATGCCCTTCTTTATGGCTTTATGGCTGTGGTACTTCTTGTATATCTCTTTGTCAATATTGTGCCAAAAAGGGAGAGAATTCTATGCATGTCTTCAGGGGGAGCTTTCTAACCTCCCACCTTTCTAGTAGATTGTGTTTGCAGACTTTTGCAGATTAAGCATCTTCAAAGGGGGAGCTTCAATGTGTTGAACTTTCAGACTTATGTAGATCTGTTAGGTTAAGGTGTATTCAGTATTATAATACTTTTTGAATCGTGTTTGTTGAGCTAAAATGTTGTATCTTCTTCATTATATGTAATTTTGTCACGAAATTGACAAAGGGGGAGATTGTTAGTGTCATTGTAAGAATGCATTGTCAATTGCGTGACCCTAGTCTAGTCTTGCTCTATGGAAGATCAAGTTTCGTCAATGAAGATCAAGCTAGATCAAAGAAGCTCAAGGAAGATCAAGCGAGTTCAAGGAAGATCAAGATCAATCTAGAAAAACATCTATGAGTGCCAAGGGATAAGGTAACATTGACCTTATTTGTCCGTAAAAATAAAATAGGAAATTAGGGTTTTCAAACACCCAGTCTTTGTTCTATGGCTTGGACTACGGCTAAGCCGTAGATCCTACGGCTCACTCTCTAGAGAGTATATTTTGAATCATTTTGTTCTACGGCTGACCTTACGGCTGCACCGAAAAAGGGTTACAGCTAAGCCGTAGTGTCTTTCACGGCTAAGCCGTAAAATCTATGGGCCACAGTCCAGAGAGTGCTCTTGGCCATATAATGCCTACGGTTGACCTTGCGGGCAAGCCGAATGGCCTTCACGGCTAAGCCGTAGTGTGATTCACGGCTAAGCCGTAAAGTTTACTGGCCACTTTCCAGAGAGCAGTTTTTGGGAGATTTCAGCTTATGGCTGACCCACGGCTAGGCCGAAAGGTGCTCACGGCTAAGCCGTATAAGGATTTATGGCTAAGCCATAAGCTTAACCGTAAGAAGGAATTTTGTTGAATCTGGTCAAACTAGCCGTTGGATGTTGTCAGAGCATACGGCTAAGCCGTAGACCATTCTGTTCTTAGTTGTAGATCTATCCGTTGGAGCTTATCTGTATTTAAAGAGGACCTCTCCTTTGCTCCAACCACTGACTTTATTACTGAGAAAATCACCAGTATAACTGAGCCTTTGCACCTCCATTAAAATCATCTTTAAAGCTCCCACAACCGCCTACTCTTCAACACAAAAAGTGCCATTATTGTTTCAAGAAGAGTAGTTGGTCATTTAGGAAAGGCTCCATTAAATCTGAGAGAATATCTTGGCCTTCCAAACCCTCTTAAAACCTCTTCCCTTGGCTGAGCACTCATCTGAAGATCTTCATCACCAAGGAGCAAGAACAAGAGGTCAAAGCTTGGAGGTAGTCTTTCAAGCATCAAGAGCACCACTCAAAGCTAAGGTATACAATTCCTTGTTTAGGTGTTCTTTAATATTTCAATTCTCTTTGCTGTATTGGTGGAAGACAAACCACCGCATCAAAAATTGTTGTAGTTGGTGGACTAGATCAAGGATCAACCACCTGATAAGAAAACCCCAGTTGGTGGAAGACAAACCACCAAATCAAAAACTGTTGCATGAGGTGTATGTTATGTAAGTACCTCATATTTAGTGGAACCAAGAGAGATTGCTCTTGAGAGTGGATGTAGGTCTAGGACTGAACCACTATAAATCACTGTGTTTATTGCTTGTTGTGTGTGGATGTTGCCTTGTATTCTTGTCACTTGTGTTGATCATCATTCTTAAGCTACATCTTCGTTATTCTAGTTGCATTTCTACACATTGTCGGCACTCACAACTCTGAACATCTCTCTTAATCTTCTTGGGGACTCTCAATCTTCATTAATCCTTCAGATTGCACTCTAATAAAACCTAATTCTTGGAAAGAAATTTTTAATAGTCCTATTTACCCCCCCTCTAGGACTTGGTGAGATCTAGCTATTGCACTTTCAGCTTAGGCAACCCATCTCAACTTTCGAAAACCAACATGAAACCATCTCCCACTGCAACTCCCTAAAACTCTTTTTCTTCTTTCTTTTTTTCTTTCTTTTCTTCTCTGTATACAGTTCCTTTCAAGAACAAGTGAAGAAAAGAAAGGAGAAGAGGAGGAGAAGTCTAAGTTGGGGAAGAAGAAAAGAAAACCAAAGAAGGAATGAAATAGAGAAGGAGAAAAGCGTGAATAAAGAAAACGAGAAGGGAGGATGGAAGGAAGAGGAAGAAGAAGACTGTGTTTAGTAACAGAAGAAGGAGTAAGGAAGAAGAAAAAAAGAAAGTAGAAGAGAGAAAGGAGGGACAGAAGCCCAGGTCTCCACGGGTTTGGTCTCGACGAGGAGGAGAAAACACAGAAGATGGAGAAGAAGAAAGCAGAAAACAGGAAGAAGAAGAAAAAAGGAAAAAGAAAATAGAGATGGGTTCCGGCTCCTGGTTCATCTTGTAGGAATGGAGAAGAGAAAAAGAGCAGAGGTTATTTTGAATTTGGTTGCAGAGAGAGAGGTCAGCAGAAAAGATGAAGTGATAGAGAAGAAAATCACAAGAAAGGAGATGATGAATAGTGTGGGCTTGGAGTACAGGTGGGTTCGGGTCAAGCCTAGATCGGCTAGGTGGGTGATGGAGTCTGGATTCACCAGGATGATCTTGATGATGGGTCCAATGGAGGTTGGGTTCTGTGGTTGTAGAAATTAAACTAGAAAAAGAAAGAAGAAGGGGGTAGTAAAGGAGAACACCAATGGAAGTTTGGTTCGTAAGAGGGCGACACGTGGCGTAATCTAAGGATTCTATCTATATTAGCTAGATTCTATCCACACCACCTCTTTAAAATCTCTCAATTTTCCTAAAATCTCTCTTAAAATATAAAAAAAATCCAAGGCAAACCCAATGCATTATAAAATAAATAATTATGACGATCACCATTCTTAAAATTATTTTTTAATTTTAACAATGTAAATATTAGCGTTTCATGGCCCGTGCCCAACGTGGGCCTTAATTAATAATTATGTTATTTGTAAATAAGAATATTTATATATATTTACATGATTTCTAATTTAATATTAACATTAAATTCATTTTACAATCATAATCTTAAATGTTTTAAATATTATTTGCAACCTTTTTTTTCTTTTAAGTCTTGGGATGGGCATGAGCTTCCTTTGTTATTTGCAGCCCATATGCGGCCAACCTCTGATTGATATCATCCCTTTTTTTTTCTTTTCTACTTTTTTCTTAAAACAATCTTAAATGTTCTCTAGCCCACATTGGGCATGGAGCCTATTTTCAGAGATTGATGCTAACTAGAAAGGAATACCTTCTCTCGATATCTTTCTATGTGTGTATTATATGATTATATAACATTGAGTCCAACTCCATTATGGCGCGCACTTAGTGGAATTTTGTGAGGCTGGACAATGCATGTTTACAATGGTGACAGAGCATTTAATAATTATGTTAATATAGCCTAGGGTTGGTAATATCTAAATGCATTATAACATTGGCTTCTCTCATTCCAAGGTTTAAAGGGATCTTTAATTTTCGTTTGAGATTTTTAATTCTTTGCTTATTCTTTGGTATTGATTTAAAATAAAACTAATACTGTATTGTTGAAGATCTTTGTTTACATTTATAATCAATGTTGGTGTAGATTGTCAATTAGATATGGATAGAAAGGGGAAAAAAAGCCATGCATACGAAACCTATGTCAAATCATCTAAATTTCTAACTCCGTATTAATGTATTTGAGTTGTAGTTGATTGTCTTGACAGGATGGACCCATACTCATTTTTTAAAAAAATGTCATATCAGCAGTGAGATTCATAAAATATGAGCCTCACATGCATAAAATTTCTTAAAGCATGGGTCCATGTATTGGCCTTGAGATGTTTTTATACTCATCCGCCTATTTTATCTTCCATTGGGCCATAAGTTTTTTAAAGTTCTTCCTTTTATTCATTCATATCTCCAAGTTTTTTATATCTTTTTTTCTACTTTTTTTCCCATGAGTAATCACCTTTATATATTTGAAATATAAATTTATTCAAGACCACTCATTCCTTAAAGCACTACTTGCTAATCTAATCTTGATTTCTTAGTTCTCCCTAAAATCTTTCCTAATACATGGTTTTCAGTGCCTAAAATCATAATAAAATTCACTTGGTCCAAACTACTCTATTTTTCTCTAGAGATGACACCTAACTACACCTATTCTATTTCCACATATGAATCTTTTTAATTTTTTTAATGACTTGACTAGGCCCGATAAATTAAATGGTGGGCCTAGTCCTGAATTTTACAGGTTGTGTCGAGCTTCTGCCAAGCCTAAGCCAATGCTTCTAAAGTTGGGTCAGGCTTGAATATGCCTTAACTGGCTCGGCCTGGCTTGTCCCATGCAAACCCATACTAAAAATTTTCTACACATCTTAACACTTTTTATGATTTAGGTTTTTTTTTTTCCTATGTTGGCCCAATGGCCATGAGTGGGAAGGCAAGGTGTCCACCTACATATATTTATCAAATGGACAACATTGGATGTTGGTCTATTTTCCTTTCTATTCAATTCTAGCTAATCAATTTTTTTCATAGTGAGAGGGTTGGTTGACAAAATAATTCTTGTACATTGAACTATTTTATCTATTTTTTTACCATATAATATTTTTTTTCCTCTTAAGTTGAGCTTCTGGATTAAAAGAAAAATGATTTAACTTTTTTTATTAATATTCTAATTAGACTTTATGGTAGCGTTTGATTCGCTGGAATGATTTTTGGCAGGAATGGAATGGAGACTGGAATGAGTCTGGAATGGAATGAGGCAGGAATAGTAATATCCATTCCAACGTTTGGTTGGACAGAGGAATCAATCCAGTAATAGGATTCTCATTCCAGTTCCTGTGTTTGGCATGCGTGAATGATGCCAGGAATGTAATAAAAATTACATAAAATTGACAAAAATACCCTTGTGATTTTTTTTGCCAAAATCTCCCTCTCTCGCCAAGCCCTCTCTCTATTCCCAGCCCTCTCTCCCTCTCTCTCTCCGTCCCAACCCTCTCTCGCCATCCCAACCCTCTCCCTTTGCTTGATGAAAGGGGCTTTTTGGACTCAAGGGAAAATTACAAAGGAATGGAATGGCCATTCCTCTCCCCCCCCCCCCCCCCCCCCAAAGAATGGTGATTCCCCTGTATAAAGGAATGGTGATTGCTGAAGTAATGGTCATTCCGCCACTTTTTCACGAACCAAACGTGGGAATGGTCACTCCAACGGAATGACCATTCCATTCTGACCTTCATTCCAGCGAACCAAACGCTACCTATGAGTATAATATTTTTACCACATAATATTTTTACAATTGATTTAATGATTTTATTTTAAAATATAATTATTTTTTAATAGGTATTGACCTGGACTTTGTTGAACTTAGCAGGGACTAACATATCCTAGCCATTGGTAGTGCATGATCATATATGGGCTTAGCTTGACCCCAAAATCGAAGCCCTTATCGTGGTGATTTGGGCTATGTTTCCATTTTACTTATATAGTACATATATTTTCAAATGGGCCGAGTTTGGCATGGGTCATTTTCTTTTTTATTCAATTCTAACTAATCAATTTTTCCATAGTGAGAAGCTTGATTGACCTAATGATTCTTTGTAAATTGAACTATCATGCCCCACCCTTCACACATGCATGATATTGTCTGCTTTGGCCCATGGGCCTCACGGTTTTGTTTCTAGTGGGCCTCAACCCACCAAAAGGCCTCATGCAAGGTAAGGGTGCAAGCTCGATATATATATATATACCCATTCACTTTCCTCTCTATAGTCAATGTGGGACTCCAGGATGTCACAATCCACCCCCTTTAGGGCTGCACGTCCCTGTGCAGTAGCCTGCACAGTTCCTGTGGCCTGCCGGCCCTCTTGGCCCGCCCATATATGAACCCGCCCACTTGCACTAGACCACGGCAGGGACCCACACTCGATCTAATTGAGCCCACACTCGATCTAATTGAGAGTTGGCTCTGATACCATTTGTAACGCCCCACCCTTCACGCACGCATGATATTGTCCACTTTGGCCCATGGGCCTCACGGTTTTGTTTCTGGTTGGCCTTAACCCACCAAAAGGCCTCATACAAGGTAAAGGTGCAAGCTCTATATATAAACCCATTTACTTTTCCTCTCTATAGTCGATGTGGGACTCCAAATTCGACTTGTCTGGCTCTTGTGGTGGAAAGAGATGAGGGTACCTTCCTTTGACAACATCTTCGGGTTCCCAAGTTGCCTCTTTGGAAGAATGATATCTCCACAGAACCTTAACCATAGGAATAGTTCGTCGTTTCAAAACTTTGTCAGCTCGATCAAGTATCTCGACGGTTCTTCAATAAAAGACCAATCATCTTGAATCTGAAGTGGTTCAAAGTCAATCACATGAGATGGGTCCGAAGTATACTTCTTGAGCATCAAAACATGGAAGACATTATGTACATTGGCAAACTAAGGTGGCAAAGCAAGACGATAGGCGACTTCCTCAATTCTCTCAAGTATTTCAAATGGTCCCACATATCGAGGATTTAGTTTTCCCTTTTTACCGAATCGGATGACTCCTTTTGAGGGGGAAACTTTCAAAAAAACATTATCACCTTCTTGGAATTCGAGAGGTCTTCTTCGTTTGTTTGCATAACTCTTTTGCCTATCCTGTGTAATTCGGAGTCTCTCGCGAATAGTCTGGATCTTATCTGTCATATCTTTAACCTGATCATGATCATACAATCGCTTTTCACCAACCTCATCCCAACATATTGGAGAGCGGCAGTTTCTTCCATATAGAGCTTCAAATGGTGCCATTTTGATGCTAGACTGATAGCTATTGTTATAGGCAAATTCAATCAATGGTATGTATTTTTCCCAATCTCCTTTGAAGTCTAAGACACAAGCTCGCAACATATCCTCCAAAATCTGATTTGTCCGCTCAGTTTGGCCGTCTGTCTGCGGATGAAATGCCGTACTAAAATTCAATTTAGTCCCCAAAGCTTCTTGCATGCCTCTCCATAAACTTGAAGTGTATCTGGGGTCTTTGTTAGAAACAATTGATGATGGCACTCCATGCAATCTTACTATCTCATTCACATAAAGACGTGCCATGTAGTCAAATGAAGCTTCCGTTTTGTACGGTAAGAAATGAGATGATTTGGTGAGTCGGTCTACAATGACCCATATAGCATTTTTCCCGGAAATAGCTCTTGGTAATCCAACTATAAAATCCATAGCCACGTGCTCCCATTTCCATTCAGGTATTGCTAAGGGCTGCAAATTTCCTCCGGGTCTCTGGTGTTCTGCTTTAACCTTCTGGCAAGTGAGACATTTAGAGACATACTTAGTTATCTCCCGCTTCATATCATTCCACCAATATCTAGCCTTTAAATCATGGTACATTTTGGTACTACCAGGGTGGATTGTATACTGAGTGTGGTGTGCTTCCTTTAAAATAATATTTTTCAACTCTAGAGAATTTGGAACACATAATCTTCCTTTGAAATACAACACACCATCTAGAAGAGAAAAGTCTGGCCTTTCATCAAATTTCCTAACCTGCTTAACCAATTCTGGATCATCCACCTGTTTGTCCTTTATTTGCTGAATCAAAGTTGGCTTGATTGACATGTTAGCAAGGCGGATCTTGTCATTGGAAACCGAAACATTCAAGTCCAAGTCCTTGAAGTCCTCAATTAGCTGCCATTCTTGATACATCAAACTTGCTACTAATCCAGAGAATTTTCTGCTTAAGGCATCAGCCACAACATTGGCTTTCCCTGGGTGGTACAAGACTTCAAAGTCATAATCCTTGATGAATTCCAACCACCGTCTCTGTCTCATATTTAGCTCATGTTGTGACATTAGATACTTCAGGCTCTTATGATCAATAAAAGCTTCAAATTTCACACCATAAAGATAATGCCGCCAAATCTTTAATGCAAAGACAATAGCTGCAAGTTCTAGATCATGTGTGGCATATCCTTTTTCATGATTCTTTAATTGCCTCGATCCATAGGCGATAACCTTCCCATGTTGCATTAATATGCACCCTAGCCCTGTATGGGATGCATCACTATACACAACAAATCCATCGTCACCTGATGGTAAGGCCAAAATAGGGGTTGAAGTAAGTCGATTCTTCAGTTCCTGAAAACTCTTTTCACATTCTTCTGACCATACAAAGGGTTCATTCTTCCTGGTCAACTTAGTCAAAGGTGCAGTTATCGAAGAAAATCCCTGAACAAAACGTCAGTAATATCCTGCCAAACCCAAAAAGCTCCGAATATCTGATGCTGACTTCGGTGTCTCCCAACTAAGGACAGTTTCTATCTTGGCCGGGTCTACTGAAATGCCATCTTTAGAGTTAACATGCCCCAAAAATACTACTTTGTCCATCCAGAAATCACATTTACTGAGTTTAGCATAAAGTTGATGTTCCCTTAACAATTGTAAGGCAATCCTCAAGTGTTGCTCATGTTCCTCCTTGGTCCGGGAATAGATCAAAATATCATCTATAAATATCACAATGAACTGGTCCAGATATTGCTTGAACACCCAATTCATCATATCCATAAAAAACTGCTGGAGCGTTAGTCAGACCAAATGACATCACTAGAAACTCATAGTGCCCGTATCTAGTCCGGAAAGTAGTCTTGGGAATATCCTCATCCCGAACTCTGAGCTGATGATATCCAGATCTCAAATCGATCTTAGAGAAATGCTGAGCCCCTCGAAGTTGATCGAAAAGATCATCAATCTTAGGCAATGGATACTTATTCTTAATGGTGACCTTGTTAAGCTGCCGATAGTCTAGGCAATCCACCCCCCTTAGGGCTGTACATCCCTGTGCAGTAGCTTGCCAGTTCCTGTAGTCTACCAGCCCTCTTGGCCCGCCCACATATGAACCCACCCACTTGCACCAGACCACGGCAGGGGCCCACACTCGATCTAATCGAGAGTCGGCTCTGATACCATTTTTTGTAACGCCCCACCCTTCACGCATGCATGATATTATCCGCTTTGGTCTATGGGCCTCACAGTTTTGTTTCTGGTGGGCCTCAACCCACCAAAAGGCCTTATGCAAGGTAAGGGTGTAAGCTCTATATATAAACCCATTCACTTTCCTCTCTATAGTCGATGTGGGACTCTAGGATATTACAATCCACCCCCCTTAGGGCTGCACGTCCCTGTGCAGTAGCTTGCCAGTTCCTATAACCTGCCAGCCCTCTTGGCCCGCCCACATATGAACCCACCCACTTGCACCAGACCACGGCAGGAGCCCACACTCGATCTAATCGAGAGTCTGCTCTGATACCATTTGTAACACCCCACCCTTTACGCATGCATGATATTGTCCGCTTTGGCCCGTGGGCCTCACGGTTTTGTTTCTGGTGGGCCTCAACCCACCAAAAGGCCTCATGTAAGGTAAGGGTGCAAGCTCAATATATAAACCCATTCACTTTCCTCTCTATAGTCGATGTGGGACTCCAGGATGTCACAATCCACCCCCCTTAGGGCTGCACGTCCTCGTGCAGTAGCCTGCACGTTCCTGTAGCCTGCCAGCTCTCTTGGCCTGCCCACATATGAACCCGCCCACTGCACCAGGCCATGGCAGGGACCCACACTCGATCTAATCGAGAGTCGGCTCTGATACCAAACTGTCATGCCCCGAAATCTGAGATCGTTGGGACCCTCAAATCCCTAGGCATAACGGGTCCACAATAGATAAATTGAATAATTTCTAAATTTTATTAACGAAATTCAAATGATCTCACATAATCAATATCCTAAATCAAACCTCTGAAAAGTAATCAAACCTCTGAAAAGTTTAAAATAAGAGTAATCCTCTAAAGCATAAAAATAAACATTCCATAATTATAAATTCTTAATTAAATCTGTTGAAATCTAATATAATTCCGTAGCTCTTCTCACAACCCCGATTCCCGCAAAAGCAAGCTAGTTTTCCTCAGGTTCTGGCTCAACCTCAAGATTTGTGAGGTAAAAACATATGTGAGTAAAACTCAACAAGTAATGCAAACCATAAAACCTAGCAAAAACAGGTAACAATCAAGGAAATCAAATCTAGAGCCACGGTTTTTTGAACAAATTAACAAAAGCGGAATATAGCAATCTCAAGGGTGACAAAGTAGGCTAATGAGAGCAGATCAAGTACAAATTGGCACCAAAATCAAATTTCACAAGATGAGGAAATAAACAAGATAATCCAATCAAAATATCACAAATTCAAAGCAACATACTAAAACCAAACTAAGATAAGGCATCTCCGCAGCAAACAAAATAACAAAGTGTGCTCGCCAAAGTTAAGCCTGAACCAAGCACGAGGTACCCGCTAGGTATAAATCATTTCATACCCAAAGTGGCACGAAGCCTGAGATTTCAGAAATCTCCAAAACAAAGCGGGCTAGCTGCAGACTAGAAATATCGCACAAAGGGGTCCCAATCCTAATGTCATACCCAAAATGGCTAAAATCCGCGTGTGAGCGTCGCTACGGTGCGTTGCCCATACTTTAGAGAATGCCTTGAGGTCAAAGATGTACGAGCAACAAATTCCAGTAATTTGCGAATTTTCAATTTACAAGCAAAGGTCAGGTTGGAAACACAAATCAAGTCATACATCATCAAATCTTTGAACAAATCCAACCTCCTAAATCAAGTATCAATAATTTACTGAGAAATTTTATTCATGACAAGATGGTGTCCAAAGATCAATATCAAATCTAACAATAAGTAAATGACAGCACGATAATATTAATACGAAAATATCAAATCTGATGATCAACAAATCAAAGATAACAAAATATCCTAAGAATCTAGGATTATTTCAATAGCTCACAATCTCACGTAACTAAATCAAAAAGAGACAAGGCTTAAAAACTCTATGGCTAAGGAATCATGGTAAGACTACTTGCCTGGATCAATGGTGATCAACGGATCTGACCTGGATCTTGATGTCCAAATGCCTCATAGTAGGTTCCTGATAATTATATTTCATAAATAGATTAGCAATGGGGTCCAATGATTTCAGGTTCATGCACGGGCTCTGTTGAATTTGGGTCGAGCTTGATTATGGGTCAAAAAAGATGAGATTGTCACATGTTGACATGGGCTAGGGGAGGTCCAAGCCAGTGGGCCCTGATTAAATAAAGTAATATGGTTCATGCATGCACATGGGTAGAATTCATTGAGCTTGGGTCAAATAGAGTGAACCTGAGTCAATGAGTGACGTGGAAAAAAATAATAAGTGGGCTCAAGAGTCTGGAGGTCTAAAGGACAACACAAGTGGGGCCTGAGGTTGATAAGTCTTGTTTGCATTCAACTGAGCATGGGTTCAATGAGTTCAAGTGGGTTGGGCTGGGTTTATTAATGTTGACGTAATGGGCCTAAGAACCTTGAGTTATATTAACATACCAAGTGGGCCAAAAAAGTTAAAAGTCATGTACGCTGCTAATAAATAACATGCATTCAGAGATGGTGCAGAACAGTTGCTGGATGGCTACAAATTGCCTACTAGCTCTGCTACAGATCTTAACAAGTGGAAAAACACAGAGAACAGAACGGAGGGGGATGATTTGCAGTGGGGGTCTTACCTTGGATCATGAGAGAGGAGATAACAAGAAGAAGTTGCAGTTGACTTCCAGTTTGGCGCTTGTAGGAAGAAGAAGAAGAAAGATGCAAAGAGGGAGAAGAAAAAGATCAGGGTGAAACAGAAAAACAAAAGAAGAAACAGAAAACAAAAGGAAAAAGATGAAGAAGAAAGTGGAAGAACAGGAGCAGAAGAGAATGAAGAAAACAGAGAAGAAAAAGAGAAGCTGGGCTTGAGTTACAGAGAAGACAACACAGGGAAAAGAAGTGAAACAGGAACAAGAATAGAAGGAATGGGTTGAGTTTGGTCAGTTAGAAACAGAGAGAGAGAAGAAGAAAACGGGAAACAGAGGAAGGAAAGAAACGAGAGCCAGGAGAGAGATGAAGGTCAGATGAAGAAGAAGGAGCAAACAAGATGAAGAGAAGACGCTGGCTGCTGGGTTGTCTGGGTAGAAACGGAAGAAAGAGGAGAAAGAAAATGGTAACAGGAAAGGAAGACAACCCATAAAGTAGGGCTGGGTCGAGTTCGGAAAGATGGGTTCGGAGGCAGAGGAGCAGAAAAGAAGGAAAAGAAAGCAAGAGGAAAGGAAAGAAAAAGGCAGGGCTGAAGATATACGACTGTATCTTGGTCGGAGAAGAGTGGCTGGGCGGAGTTACAGGGTGACAATGAAGGAAACAGAGGGGAAGAAAGAAAAGAAGAAAGGCAAGAAGGTGAAGGCAGGTTCTGCAACAGGTGGTGAAGGAAGGAGAAGCATCAAAAGGAGTAGGGGAACATGAAGAACTGGGTTGATCTAACAGCAGAGAAGAAACCGGCTGCAGTTGGAGAAGATGATGAAGATGGGCTCTGTTTGGATGGAAGGAAACCAGAGAAGAAGAAGATGAAAGGTGCAGTTCAATGGGTCGAGATGCTGAGAATAGAGAGAGTGTGTGTTCGGTCCATCGGGAAAGATAGAACGAAACAAAAAGACAAGAGAGGAAGAAGAGAGAAACGAGAAAAGAATAAGAAGATGATGGGAGGAAAAGAGAAAGCGGAGGGTGGTCCATGACGGGGGAAGTTGCAGAAGAAAACATGATGGAGAAGGAGCCTGAGACATGCAGGTGAGATGGGGTACTGATTGGGGTGATCAATGGACTGATGAGTCCAGTCCGAACCAGTTGTGGTGGGTAAAGTCTTGATGGGTTGATGGGTTCTCCATGTTTGGATGCTTGATGGTAGACGGTGGCTGAGGGCCAAGGGGTTGACTTGAGTGTGATAACTTGAGGCACGATGGAAGATAGATGAAAACAATATGATAGTACTGTCCATGATGATGATGATGGTAGATGAAGATGGTGAATTCTAACCCAATGAAGAGCCATGCCTCACGTGCAAGGTAACAAGGGAATTAACTATGATAGTAACATGAAAAGAAAGAAAGAAAGACAAAGAAGAGAGGAGACTTACCAAAATAGAGCACTTCTAAGAGAGGAGGGAGTATTAGAATGTATATGAGGGGAGAGGGATTATATCCTTTTATAGGAAAAGAAGGGAGAGTTTCCAAGGAAATAAGAGTCCTATACTAAGTTAGCCAAGGAGAATAATTTTTTAGTGGGACTCTAGAATACAAGATAGAATTGAACACTAATTTTAAGATGGAGTTGAGATGGGATTGACATCAACAAAAAGCCTAATCAACTTGAATATCTTGGTTGAGCCAGACTCCTAAATATGCCAAATTCTAACAAAACATGGTCCCACAGATAAATCCAAATTTTAAATAATACAAATGCATGTGGGGCCCAACACAGATCAAATCAAAGGTTGGGATTAATTTTAATTAAAAATAAAAATTCGGGTCATCACACTTCCACTCATAGTTTGAATGTTGTAGCATGAGTAAGCCATCAGGAGTATCTTGGCTCATCTTATAATTTTTTATTACATGTTGTCTTCAAGTGATGAAATTTTGACAGTAATAATTACATAATGATATAATCTTCCATTATAATATGAAATCTTTCTCGAAAAAATTAAAAAATTCATTAAATAATTTCAGTCACAATTATTGATAGACAGTAATTACAATAGTAGTTTAAAGTAATTATTTAATTCACATGGGAGAACTTGTGTGCAGCACGAGATTTGATAACCTGTTTGCAGCACGAGATTTAAAGCTAGTATGTTTTGAAGCATCCCATAATTTTTTGGCACTCCCTAATTTCTTTTTCATTTCTCCATAATTTTTCCTAACCAATTTTTCTCTCCTATCTCTAAGAATCCTTTTCCCAACCCTTCTCACCCCCTATCTCTTAAAACACTTCTCCTCCTCTACAACATCTCCCAACCGGTCTCCCTTCTCTCTGCACATGTTTGTAAAGAGATAAATTCTCTCCCCACTTTGTCCCATACAGCTATCTTTGGCAGCCAGTGCATTAACAGTTGGATTTGGGTGTGCATTAAAGCATAAATCCCCCCTTTTAAGCATGGAGTTTCCTCCCCATTTACTCCTCTTTAATAGTTTTTGTCCCAAATCGGTTATTTACTAGTTCTCTTGAGTGGTTTATTAATGTTTTCCTCCTAGCTTATGGTGTTAAGCTTTCCAGTGGGTTTCGTAGTGGTTACCACACGCGCGCGCACTGGCAAAGGTAGCCGAATTACATCTTTGGAGATGCTTTTTGTTAAGCATATTTCACGTCTGCCCTAGGATAAGACAAATTTCCAAAGGAAACTCCAACGTCTGCCCCACGAATTAGGAGGAAAAAATAGATCTCAAGTGTCTCGCAGACAACAAATCACAAATCTATTCTCATACAATTGTCGTCAAGTGCCTGACAACATTTCATAAGTTTTTGCTTACCTTGGAACTTAGCTATTATTAGTAATCCGCTTACTTTGGAATCCAACAATTTAGGCAAATCTCAGTTTATATATATCTAACAACCTTTTAGCCCCTTTGCTTTCACCAAAAGTCCTATATAGAGCCTATTTTGGTTGGACTGGAAGCCTCATCTCTAATTTTAATGCGAGCGGTTTACTGCTTTGCCTTCTCTTAGCCTTTTAGGCCTCATTCTATACTAAGGGGAAATGTTGCCAAAATTTCAGTAGAACTTTTTTGTTTTGTAGATTATTAAAAATGACTACTAGAGATTATTACTCTAAGGTTTTCAACTTTGAGGGTTAGCATTTTAAAATGTGGAAAATGAAAATAGAATCTCTTCTGAAAGTCTTGAAGATCCTCTATGTGTTAACCAAAGTGTGCCTTAAACCATATAGAGATGAGCTTGTTGGTACCTATGAAAAAGATCAGTGGAAATATGATTATTTTGATTATAGAAATGAGATTCTTAATTATTTAGATAATTCTGTATATGGCGTGTTCTCAAAATATAAATTGCCAAGGAATTATGAGATGCTTTGATCAAGGAATATGCCATTGAGGATGCTGGTACCAAGAAATATGCAACAGAGCAATTTCTAAACTTCCAAATGGAAGAAGGAAAATCAGTGGTTGCACAAATAAGAGATTTTTAAAAGATTATCTATGAAGTTCGTGAGTCCATCTGCATCTGTATGGGGGCAAAATCTACTAAAAGAATGCGTTTTCAAAGATGTAATTCGGTTACCAATCATTTTGTTAACTCCTAACCTTTTTCTCATTTATTTGTTTTTACAACTATTATCAGTAATCTGCATACTTTGGAATCCAACATTAACTTCTCCCAAACTGTGCATTAGTTTTGCAAGAGGTAACTTTCGCTTATTATTTTTCTTTTCTTTTTTTCTTTTTGTTAATACAGAAATATAGCATTGGTACTTTAATGTGTGATACCAGTCTATATGCACACGCATAAGGGAAGATCACACGTGAAAATATGTACGTGGAAACTGTAGGTATTAAACCGTAACACGAAACATATAGGAAAATCAAATGAATGATATCCAACTGGTTACATACGGGTCGGAAATATACAAACTGAATCCAATCACAAATATACAAAACATGGATAACATCAATGACAGAAAAAGAAGGCAATATGCAAATATGATAATGTCGCACTCTGATAGAGTGATTACATACAGTCCGCAAACCCTGAAGAGACCGCTAAAGTCTTCCTAGCAAATTGAATGACTGACAAGAACTCGGTCGGGGTACCTGAGCCTGAACACCGAGGACAATTTGTGAATACAACGATTCAGCGAAGTATAAGTAGTAACAAGTTAACACGTGTAGTCTCTAATAGAATAAAAGACATGAATAATCATAAAATTCCAATTTAGTAGTCTAGGCAGTTGTGCATTCAAATTAACATATGCTTTTTGAATCAATGTGTACGTAACATAACATGTACAGACTAGGTGGCCACTACGTGCACTATATGCTCCCAAAGTAGGGATCTTATATCTGTGCAGAGAACACCATGGGCCAGCTGGGTCTCGGTTTCCTGGGGTCCGGGTTCCCCAAGACGTTTCCTTACTGTAGCAAGGCCATGAAAACTATACCAAAGTTACCCCGTCGGGATCTTAAGGCTGAGGCTCAGTAGTATCGGACCATATAGAGTCACACAAACATAAGAATATGCATATTTGATCATAACGTGCATATCATAATTTGCATAGCTTAAAATGTATATCTTATCAGAACGTGACGTGCATGTCTTGTTAGGCTTATAGCAAACAGATCAAGAGGTCATACAAGTTACACTAGCATACATATCGAATCGAACAACCAGATCAACTTATTCGATCAAACAATATAATGGATGGATGCCAACAGAGTAGAAAGCATTAGGTAACCAAAGATGAAGGCATCTCAACTCATATGCATCAAACGGTAATATCAAACATGCAAGACCACTGTTCCACCCGGGATTAACCATGGACAGAGTTAGGAATATCCAATCGTTTGCCCCAGCGTAGAACGCGTATAAGAGGGCAAAAACCGAAGCCAAGATGCAATGCAAATCAGATTATCTTCCCGGAATCACGATCTTTTACTAGCCAATCCTATTCTAGTTATCCAGTGTTTCTAACCGTGTATGATGATGTAGTTTTAAGTTGTCTGATACACCATTGTTGAGTGTTGTAGTGTATTTGAAATGTGCACCGAAGTTCCTTAAACTAACACCCATGAGGAGGTGCTAAACAACCAAATAACGTACATGAATGAATCGCAGCCCTCGCGATCATTCATGTCATACGTTCCTACCATTGGGCAAGTCTAGGCGATCTACATTCTATCATGAAGCCCATATCAGTCTCTTCCTTAGTCCTATCCAGTTGTAGTCATTGCTTAGGGGCGGTACGGCTTAACGTAGAAGAGCATACGGCTTAGCCGTAGGCATCTTACGGCCTAGCTGTAATATACACTGCGGCTTAGCCGCGGTTCCCCTTACTGTTCATCCGTAGTTACGGTTCACCAGTATTTTGTTCTAGGGCATAGCCGTATTCTGTTCTACGGCTTAGCCGTAGCACATTTGTCGGCTTAGACATAGCCGGGCCGTAGAAGGTCTGTCAATTGCTTACTTTCAGTTGATCCAGAAAAAGCCACCCTGTACTGATCTACGGCTAGGTCACAGTTGAGCTATGGCTCAGCCGTAGTTCATTACACGGCTTAGCCGTGACTTGGTCGTAGAAGAAATCTGAGTTTTTTTTAACTCTTTGGACTATGAGCCGTAGGCGGGTTACAGTTTAACCGTAAATTGCTCGGGGTTCTATTCTGAACCTGTTACAGAAACAATTGCATGTGTAACACAATAGCAAAATCACGTGAACGAGATGGAAACTCACACAAGATGGGCTGTAACTATACTTCACATGCAAGCTTACGACTCAATCATAGTCAAACATCTACCCACATGGTTCATACAAATTATGCTTATACTTGCCTCAAATGGGGTCTAACACACTCTCTGTTGTCCTTGGGCTCAATTCACGTTCTAGCATGCTTCTAGACACCATGCATGAAAAAGGGGAAGAAACGAAAGAAAGACATGAGTGCATGAAACAATGGCTGCTTGGAAAGCGAATGAGAAGAAGATGAGGTGCGAGGAAGACTAGAGCTCACCTTCAACCACACATGACTGAGGGACCAACTTGGACATGAATAGATGCTCTCCCTGACTTAATTGACAGAAAGAAAGGAGGAACGAGAAGAAGAAGCCTCGAGGGAGGGAAACAGAATAGTGAGAGAAGGAGAAGGTCAGTGGAACTTATAAAGATAAACATAAAGACAAATTTGCAAGAAAGTCCAAGCATGAAGACTATTTCCAGTTTGAGTCATTGGCGGGTCTAACGGAAACAATTGACATATTTAACTAACGATGTAGTTACGAAAATCAACGAACAGAATAAAAGACATGCCTTACTCCCAAGATGATGCATGAAAGATAACCTCTAACAAAATCTAAAATTACGAAAAAAGGGCTTAGGTCTACCTAAACTAGGTCAAACTCAACCCAACCACCTATCCAGAACCCGAAACCAAATAAAAACAAGAGCAAAACACAATTAGCAACCAATTCATCGGGAATTAGCCACTAATCCAGATAAAATTGGGTCGGAGTATTACAAATGGGAGCGTATTACAATGGATTTTGTTTCAGGCTTACCCTTGACAAGTAAGAGGAATAATGCCATTTGGGTAATAGTGGACAGATTGATGAAGATAGCCCATTTTCTTCCATTCAAGAAGGGCATGACATTTTTCGAAATGGCAAAGAAGTTTATTGATGAGAATGTCAGACTGCATGGCACACCTGTATCAATTGTGTCTAATCGGGATAGCCTTTTTGTTTCTTCTTTCTGGAAGGCATTCCAAGAAGCCATGGGCACTAAGTTGAGTTTTAGCACGACTTATCACCTGCAGACTGATGGACAGTCGGAGCGAACGATTCAGACACTTGAAGATATGCTACGAGCCAGTGTGCTCAATTTTGAGAAAGAGTGGGATCTGCATCTCTCGTTGTGTGAGTTTGCTTATAATAATAGCTTTCACGAGAGTATTGGTATGGCACCTTTTGAAGCTCTGTATGGACAAAAATGTAGGAGTCCTGTTTGTTGGGAAGAAGTGGGAACAAGGAGTTTTCACGGACCAACAATTATTGCTGAGATGACAGAGAAAGTTCAAAAGGCCATCGACAACTTGAAGGTTGCTTGGTCGAGACAGAAAAGCTATGCAGATACGTGAAGAAGAGCTCTAGAGTTCCAGGTAGGCGAATGGGTTCTTCTGAAGGTCTCACCGATGAGAGGTACCATACGTTTCCGTCAGAAGGGCAAGCTAGCTCCAAGGTATGTGGGTCCGTTTGAGATCAAGAGTAGAATCGGAGACTTAGCATACAGACTTGCCTTTCAAGTGGAGTTCTTTGGAGTACATGATGTATTCCACGTGTCGATGCTTCACAAGTATGTTCGAGACCCAACGCATGTCATTCGCTACGATGATGTATAGATTCAACCAAATGCGTCATCTGTTGAGCGTCTGCTTGTATCGTTGGAACCAGAGAACAGATCTTGCGCACCAAAACCATCCGATGGGTCAAGGTACTTTGGGTTGGAGCAAATGGCGCGACAGTACCCTCATTTGTTCATGCAGGTATGCATTCATTCCAAGGATGGAATGCTTCTTAGTGGGGAGGATGTAACGCTTCGACCCAATTTGACCTAGATTAGTGTTTTATTAGTTGTGGATTAGTAATTAAGTGGGTTTTGGTTTTGCTTCTGGGTTGGTTTTGAGCAAGGAATAGGTAGTTGGGTTGAGTTTGACTTAGTTTTGGTAGGTTCGAGCCCTTTTTCGTAAGTTTCGCTTTTGTTGGCCCTTGTCAGCGTTGCATTAATTTGACATCAACACGTGTAATTCGTTGAGCTTGCCAACCTTCATAACTAACTTGGACGCAAATGACCTTGTTTGCTCTCGTCGGATTGTTACTTGACTCGAACTGTAAATAGAGGCAACTTGTGGACTTGTTTGCATATTTGACTCATTCTTATCTTATAAAATATCTCAACTACCGCCTCTTCCTTCCTCCAACGATTTTTCTCTCCTGTTCTCTCCTCTCTCTCGTTCTTCCTTCTTTCTGCTGGTTTTCTCCTTGAGTCAGTTAGAGAGGGAACTTGTGCACTCATCACCAACACGTGAAATCGACGATATGTTATATATTTTCGATGTGTTCCTCTTGTTTCTCCATCTTCTCTCGCCAACTACTATACCTATCCTCATGTCTCGTTCCTTTCCTCTGTGTTAGACGAGTAGAGTTGTGTCCGGACAATGGATTGAGCCTACCAGTAATGTTGTGTGTGTGCACCTACTTAAGGCAAGTATAAGCTCAATTTGATTGAATACATATTGGTATGACTTGTATTATGCTGATTCTTGTGCTTCTTGCATGAATGTAGATGTTACAGCCCTGGTATATAAACTTGTAACCATTTATCTCTTATTCTCACATTCTTTGTGCTTCTTCAGTTTTCTATAATAAAACAGGGAAATCGACTCAGCGCATTCACGGCTAAACCGTGAATTGTGCTACAGTCAAGCCGTAACTTGCACTACGGCTAAGCCGTGAACCCAGCCGTGACCTCGCCATAGATCAATACAGGGTGACACCTGAAATAACTGAGAGTTGGCAATTTTGCTGCTCTTCTACGGCTAAGCCGTGAATTGACCTACGGCTAAGCCAACACCTCACCGTGGCCAAGCCGTAGTTCAAAATAAGGCTAAGCCGTACACCCAGTGTAAAATGACTGAATTGGATAAGATAATTGTGAGACTTTGTAGGACCTTCAAGATAGAATGTAGGCAATTGGACTTGCCCGGGCTGTGATTCATTCATGTGTATTGTCCAATGGTTAAGCACCTCCCCATGGGTGTTGGCTTAAGGGACTTCGGTATACCTCGTACTACAACGCAACTCTCCTAGTGAGAACAACGATGTATCGAACCCCCTAAACTACATTAACATGTGTGGTGAGGAACACTGGACAACTAGGGTAAGGTGGGCTAGTAAATAACCATGATTCCTCAATGGAAATCTGATTTGCACTGCATATTGAAATCGGTTTGCCTTCTTTATCTCGTTTCTGTGCTGGACCTCTCGAATTTATGGGAAATATAGCAACAGCCCTAGAATGAAGCCCAGGTAGGAACAGACTCATTATAGTATGGTTATCCTTGAAGTAATCGATTCTTCGTATGAGTGATTGTATTCGTTATGTACATTGATTATTCAGATTCATCTTGATTATCCGTACTGGTTAAGTGTATTGTTAAGATGGGATGCACTTACTACGGTCTCATCTGTTATGCTCTGTGATATACGGCACTACTTAGCCTCAGCCTCAGGATACCCGACGGGGTTGACTTTCACTTAGTTTGTGACCGCCTCTGCAGAGTGCTCTTGTCTTGGGATTCCGGACCTCGGGAACTAGAGACCCATTCGTACGCTGGCCCGGTTGGTGGTGTTCTCGTCTTGATTGCTCCTGAAAGGGAGAACATGGCAAATGTAGTAGCCAGCTTGACTGTATCTCCATTGATGATTCTGATAGCATGCTTATTCATATGCATACCTTGCATAGCATACGAACATGAGTCCTGTAATCTTTATGTGTTCACTATTCGACTACTTGATAGACAATGCGTGTTAAATTATTGATACTTATACTTTGCTAAGTCGTTGTACGTATAATTGTTCTTGGTGTTGCAGGCTCAAACCCCTCTCCCGAGCCTTCGTTGGTCAACCCGACTTCAGGAGAGGCACTCGGGGTCCCATCCGGGCTAGAGGAGTGGACTTGATCCATTCTTCTGACAGTGCTTTGCATCATTTTGTCCTTTTCCCTTTAGTCTGTATCTGAGTTTGGGAACATAGCAATAGTGTTGTATTTATGATTTTGATTTACCCATGTATGGGGCCTTGAGACTGGTATCCCCCTATTTTTGCTGTACATTGTAAATCTCTCTAATCTGTTGTAATCACTACTATTGTGTATATCTTGTACCTCTTGTGTAGCATGCAATGATACTTGCAGCTTTCGCATACAGTTGTCTACACGCGTGAACGATCCCTTGTGCACGTATACTTGGACTAGGTTTAAGTGTGCGTGCACGGGAGTACGTGTGTCACTGGTTAGGATTTCACTAACCCCGATTTCTGGGCTCAGGTTGTGATATATAACACGTGGTGCTTCACTCCTCGTGAGAGAGCGACACATGGCGTAATCTAAAAATGCTATCCCAATTAATTGAGTTAAAAAAAAAGTCATATCTAATTGGGATTCTATACATATCAACTGCCCAGAAAATCATCCTAAAATTTTGGTCAAACCCTCCCAAGGGCTTCAATACATGCAGCAACATCTTCCGTCTCAGCATATGCACCTCCGTTTTCTAAATTAAGTTCGAAAGTAATTGGCATTGTAATTTAACGAGTTTAAATGAACTACAATTTAGAGAAGACGATTACTTCTTAACTGTATGATAAAAAGTTGAAATTCCTAAATTGGCAGGTATATTAAATGGGACCATGTCCATATCGACCTAGTAATTCATCAAGATCACTCACTAGGTAGTGTTCCAACTCCGCATGAGAAGTTGAAAAAAAACCAAAAAAAAACCCTATCTTTTCCTATATCTTTTAAATCTTGATTATGTTTAAGGGTTCTTAATGGTGTATGATGAGTTGGGTACCCACTTAGATTTGGAGTTATGATGATGAGGACATATTGTTAAATATGAGAGAGGCCAAAACCACTTATTTTATTCATCTTGGAAGTTCTCAAATGCTCTAAAATTATTATTAGGAATTCTGATTGAGAAATTAGAACCCATGTTAACTATTACATTTACATGTCGGTATAGACTGGTTGCTTGATTCTATGAAGCACGTTATGTCAACTGGTCTTACCAACTCTATCAAGTTTTTCACACTGATCAATCTATTTTTCTTCTCTAATGAGAGGGTCCTACAATGACTACGACCCCATATTGCATTAGTTAGGAACATAAATAATGATTTAATGATTAGGATGCTGAAGAATATTTGTATTAACAAAAATAATGATTTAATGATTAGGATGCTGAAAATTTTTCATATTAACAAAAATAGAATGGATATGTGGGCTCAGGTGGAACACATGATGAAAGATCAACACTATAGATCTTAAAGAGAAGCCATGGGCGACCAAGATAGTTTGAGACCCCTAATGAGTGGGCCCTTATTGGCCCATCATATGATGATCTCAAAATTACCTTAGGCATGAAACATGAGACCTTGTGTAAATTACAAGTCAACCAGTTAATCCAAGTAAATTATTGCATGAGCCTTAATCAGATTCAAATTCACACATTTGACCATTGACCATACCCAATAATTAAATTAGGCATATAGACGTGAATACAATTATTATTATTGTTGTTGTTATTGTTGTTAGAACTTGGGTTAGAACACTATACCTTAAAGATGTACATGCAAGGAAAGGTGAGGCCCACTTATGTAGTATGCATTGCATTCATGGACAAGTGGGATAGTAGAGGTATTCATGGGATAGGCCGAGCTAGGCTAATGCATACCCAGTCCCAATTTAACTTTAGAATTACTGCCTAGGCCCGAACCAAGCCTAACACAGGTTGTAAGAGTAAACCCCATGCTCGCTAGGTTGAATTGGGATTTCTTTTTAATCAATTATGTGGCCATTAAAGTAATTTTTTGTAATAATTAAATTAAATTATATGCATTCCTTGCACAAGTCAGGCCGGGCTTTTGGCTTTCTATAACTTAATTCAAGACTATCCCAAGGCAGGCTCCGGCTAGCCCAACCCAAGATTACCCCAAAGTGGGGTGGGGTGGTGTGTAGCAAATGATTTTTTCTCATCAAAATCCTCTTTTTATTTATTTTTCATATGTTGAAAATGTATCATTAATGGGCTTGATTAATGTATCATTAATGCGCAGTGTTCAAGTATGTGGGTGAATTTGATGGGCTTTTTTTTTTTTAATCAATGGGTATCATATCAGTTGGAGATCACTTCCATTTCATTTTCTACTGTAGCATAGTTGCGGTAATTAAAAATTGAAATTTCTATTTTAATTCTTTCTTAGTTGAATAAGCAACAACGCTACTATATGAGCAAAGAAGTCAACCAAAATCAAGTGGCCTAGGTTTGTGCCACTAGATTTGTGTTTCTTACATTTTTTTTTCTTTTCTTTTCTTTTTTTCTTTTTTTTTTTTGGAGTATGGTTTAGTAATAGAAATCTTAAAGAAGCTCTACCGAATTTATTTTTTTGTTTGATTTTTAGCGCATTCAAAATCTTAAAACCCACATAAAATTTATTTATTTTCTCTTACAATTGTTATAATAATAATAATTATTATGAGTCTTACTATTATTATTTAAATATCATTATAATGACTACAATGTTTTTTTTTTCTCTCATTACCAGCTATAGTCATGGCTTAAGTATTTTGCTTCCCTATTGACCATTGTTTAAAACACTTTTATCATTTATTTAAGATTTGAGATTTATTTTGAGTTCATATATCGCTTCATTTTATATCATTTCATTAGTATCCCAAATTAATACAGGATATAGTGATTTATTATTGGTTTAAGATTTATACCATACTGTTATAGCTCATCAACTCCGACTAAGAAACTTATACGATTGATTTGTAATTTACGTTAATTCATTGCACCTTTTTTCTTTTTTTATAGAATTTAATATGGAGAATTTTAAAATGTTAAATAATAAATCTATATATTTTATATTTGCTTTTTATGTTATATAATCAGGTATTTATTATTTCTCCAAATTTATATATTTCTCTTACTCCTATCATCATCTTACTTCCTCTATAAATCTTTATTTACTTACATTTCTATTTTTTGTTTATATTTTCTTTAATATGCACTGATATTTCTTTTATTTTGAAATATATATATTTTCTTTTTGGCCTGTGCATGGGCCCAACTAAGGCCATAACAAAATAAAAATGCTATATTGATATTTTAAAATAATAACAAAATATTTGAGGTTTAGAAACGTAAGACAAACGAATTCAAAAGTTTAAAAGAAAGATTAAATTTAGAATATTTTACGGAAAACCCTCTTAGATGTCAGTTGTATGAAAATGGACTTCATAATAGTAATTGCTCAAGAAATGTTTTCGTTGCTCACTACGTTAAAATGGGTAGGAGGGCCTTTCTTATGCTGTAATTAAAACTATGATATCCTTTTTCATGCAATGAACATCTAAGGGATTTTCTTTTTTTGTAAAATCCTCTTAAATTTATTAAAAATATATATAAAGAAAAGAATAAATAAAAATAATAATTTTTTTACAAAGATATGTAAGTGTGCTCATTAAATCTTAGGAATGTATTACCTAATAGATCCCATGCAAACTTAATTAAAAACAAAAAAAAAGGGAAGAGATCTACTTATTGAATCTAAATTAGGGAGATCTTTCCAATCATAAAGAATTTCCAACCAAAGAGAATATCGAATATTCTGGGTAGAGTGAAAGCACCATAATAATAATAATAATAATTATTATTATTATTATAGCTTAGTTTAAAGCATTATATCATTATGGGCTCACCTAACCAATCTAAATGTATATCTTTCTCTTACTCCTTTCCTCATCTTACTTCCTCTGTAAATCTTTTTGCGCTAACATTTCTATTTACTAATACAATAATTTTATTATAAGGCCTGCGTTGGGCACAGGCCCTGTAGCGCTAGTTATATATATTATAACAATACCTCTTTCGTGAAAAAGCACGGGAGAGCAACAAGTGGAGCTCTCTTTAAGAGACATGTAGCATCTCCTATACTAAAATTTATTCCCCTCCCCAAAAACCTCTCTTATCTCTTACTTATAATGAAATTTCTTATCATTATCTCTCTCTTTTTAGATTCAATCTAAATCTCTTTAAGAGACACATGGCATCTCCTATGCTAAAATTTATTCCCCTCCCCAAAACCCTCTCTTATCTCTTACTTATAATTAAATTTCCTATAATTATCTCCCTCTTTTTAGATTCAATCTAAATCTCTCTCTCTCTCTCTCTCTCTCTCTCTCTCTCTCTCTCATGCCCTAGTGTAATAGCCAATAGAAATAGAACCATTCCATAATTTTAGGAAAACTAAAGGACCCTTTACAACTAAAAAGCAACAAAATTCATAACTATAAAAAAAGTAACAAAATTCATAAGTATAAAATAAAAAGAAGCAAAAATCCATAGATAGTCCAATAATAAAAAAAAATTAAGAAGAAACAAAGGAACCTAGCGAACACAATACCCAAAAACAAAAAATTGAAGCCAAAATGGAAATGAATGAAAATACAATCCATTAAAACCCATCATCAAGAAAACTAAAAGAACCCATTGAAAAAAAAAGAATTAATAAAGAAAATACAAATCCATTAAAACCTATCATCAAGAGAACCAAAAAAACCTGTTGAAAATAAAAGAATTAATGATTAATAATTAAATTCACTAACTATGTAAATCAACAAAGACCATACAAAATATACAACATAGATATGGAAATACATGGAAAAACCAAAAATAAAATCAGTTTAAAGTAAACAAATTCATCCATACGATCACCAACGACCAAATAGAGAATGCAATACATAATCTCTTATCTATAGGATCAGGATTGTAAATTTTGTAAGTGTATCCTAAATAAAGAATACAAACACAAGAAACAACAAAGCAAGGCAACAACAAAGAGACATAGGGTCCCAACACTCCCTATCCCACAAGTTATAAGGCACTTTTGGCAAAGTTATGAGCTAAGAAATTCGGTTTTCAATATTATCAAGTATGAACATTTATAAGTTAAAGCGTCATCAGTGTGCCAGCCCACCAACCAATTGGATTGAGTTGAATGCTTACCTTCACTTCTTAGTCCTTGCCTACGGAGGAAGTGTCTTTGATAGTACACAAAATGTGTATACACCACATGCCATGTTGAAACTTTCCTTTTCTCATGCCTATCCAGGACATGCCATGATGAAACTTTCCTTTCTCCTTTCCTTGTGTGTTAAAAAAAACGCTTGTCTGTGAAACGTGCCGCCTAAGAGCTACTTATTACTGTTGAAAATGACTTGCAGCAGTTGACTTCCGGTGAACAAAAGCCAAATCCGCAAAGCTGATCACATAGAAAGTGGATTTTAGCTAGTATTGAAGATCAACTCAAGCAACTGCCTGTTGCACTTCTTAAATCCATCTATTCAGATCTTTATTGTCAAATCTTCTTAAATCCATCCAATCAAATCTTGATTGTCTATCAAGCATTTTGATCTAAGCATTAGAAGATCAGATTTATTAAATCATGGGATTTGGTTTTAAAGTTATATATAATATATTAACAATCAATCAAAAAATCAGCTAGAGATTTTTCCTCCATTTTCCAGCACTAAAGTAAACTTGAATTCTGATGTGAATTTTTATCGTTGATTGTCTGTGCAATAGGAGGTGTCTCTTTCTCTCTCTCAAATAGATTTCTTATCTGTTACCTTTTGTTTCTACTTACAGAGGAAGGCAGTCACACAACCTACAATAGATGTCACGCCCCCAAAACTGGGTCGGATCCAAACCCGGTTCCAAGGGTGTGAGAATTGGGGCTAAAAAATTTTTTTTAACATAATCAATACGAGCCCCAATTCCGGGTGGATCGAAGTCCTTCGTGAGGCTATGCTTGGTGATCAAGCAACCATAATTACACGCGGAACTAAAATCCATACTCATCGCAGACGGATATCACATAACATCCATATAACAAATCTCATTAATAATAAAATCAGGGTCAAGTGCTTCAAAGCATAACAATTAAAGTTGTAATTTCAAAACAAATAAATTTAATTAAATAATCTAATGGCCCAAAAATAGCCTTATGACATAACCTAAAGTTTTTCGAACTCTGCACCGCACTAGGACACATCAGATGATGTCATCGGTGCTCCACTCAACAACTCCGCCATCCGGCGGAATTTCCTGCGTAGCCTGACCCTCCGGTTCGGCACCGGTAACGGAACCTAGACACCAAAAGTAGTGGGTCAGATTGACATAATCTGGCAAGAGGGTAAGCTGCAAGCAATGGATTAATCAACTGAATTAGACAGAAGTATTTATTATGACAAAAAAAATATATCAAATGCAAATCCCAATGGCATGAATGCACAGAAACGGGTATTCCCGCGGATAAATATACAGAAACGGGTAAACCCGCATACAAATAACAGAAACGGGTAGTTCCGCAGATAATAACAGAAATGGGTAGTCCCGCAGATAATAACAGAAACGGATAATCCCGCAGATAGTAACAGAAACGGGTAGTAATCCCGCAGATAGTAACAGAAACGGGTAATCCCGCAGATAATAACAGAAAGCACAACTGTGTACTATGATCCACAGTACATGCTGACCCGATGGCGTACGTCCACCTCCGTACTGCAGTCGGTCAGATACATATATACAAATATACTTATTTACAAATACATACGTATATCGATGCAGAATTAACCATGATATGAAACCCTCAATCCCAATATTCAATCCAATACCATTTTGAGTATTTAGAGTACTTAAATTTGAAAGTGTATTATGAACGTGTGTCAATTCAAATTATTGAAGGTAAGCACTAATCCACCAACGGTCAAGTTAGATAAATATGCACATGAGAACTAACTCTCTATCATAATGGAAATATGAGTCCACGATGCCGATATACTACTTTTGGTGCCTATCATGTAGTGCATCCCGAACCTCACATTCCCATTCTGCATTTAGTCTAATCCTCATGTGAACATTCAACTAACATTCCTAAAAGACATAATTCATCTAATCCAATTATATATAATTAGTGTATTTTACAAATTAGGTGAAAGATGTTCAACTTCTAAATCCAAAGTTAAATCAAGCTATAATCAAAAGGGGAAAGGGAATAATTAATTGCTTAATATCATTTTCGTATATAAACACACCTTATTAATTTATACAAAACTAAAGGTACAAATCTTGGGCCCCAGTTTGAAATCAAACTCAAATTAAAAATCCAAATTAGGATCATAATTACAATCTTGGTAAGATTTAATAATTACCACAAACATCTTAATTAATCTCAAATTATTCTAAATAAACATTAATCAAAATTATATAATTCTCAATTAAATTTATAAATAATAAAAGCTAAATTTCAAATAACATCGAAATAAAAATTAATTTAATGAAATCATATCTTTATTAGCATAATAGAACCATTAACCAAACTATAACCCTCTAAATATTATAATTAATATTCAAAAACTCTAATAATTTCTATTTATATAAATCTACATGTATTCATTTATTTTTATTTTTTTGAAAAGAAAAAAAACCGGACGGATGGGCCAGACCCGCACCCGGGCCCGCCAGGCAGCCGGCCCAGCCGGCCCAGGCCCGGCCTGCTGCCCAGCAGCAGCAGCTGCCAGGCGGCAGGCAGCGCCGCTGCCTGGGCAGTGTGGCTGCCTGGGCGGCAGCGTGGCACGAGTCCAATTTTTTTTTTTTTTTTTTTTTTTGTAAAGATAATCAAATGCTACATTCATGAAAGAAGAAGAGATCAAATCTCTGAGATTAACCGCTAAATCAAGTATAAAATTTGAGCAAAGAAATCACACAAAAGGTTTAAACCCAAGTGAAGAAATCCTACAAAAGAGCATGTTAACAAGAAGCAACTAAAACATATTGCAAGAATAAAAAACCATGGTTGCAGCTATCCACTTGCCTGGATCTTGAAGCCAAAGTAGATCTGAATATCAAAGCTTGGAAGAGCCCACCTTGGTTTCCCCCTTAGAGAGCCTCTAGGGTTTTGGTTGAAGAAGAAAAGAAGAGGGTTGGAGAATGAGGAAAAACCCTAAGAGTAGAGTTTATATAAAAGAGGGGGTTTTTCTAAATTACAAAGAAGGGCCTCCTGCTTTCTAGTGGGTTTTAAGAAATTTCAAAAAGAGTCTTCTGGCCCAAAAAGGGTCTATTAACTCAGGCCCAATTGTGTTAAACAGATCTATTTGACCCTCTTAACCCAACTCAAACCCGACAAACCGATATGACCCAATATAAAAATTCAGGACTTGACATCTCATCCCCCTTAAAGGACATTTGGTCCTCCAAATGACTAACATACCTCAGGAAAAAAAAAGTGCGGATACTGACATTGCACTTGCAACGGCTCATATTGCAACACATGCGAAGGGTCTGCTGCATACTTTCTCAACATAAAACCATGGAAGACATCATGAACACCTGACAGCTCCGGTGGCAATGCTATCTGATAAGCTACATCGTTGACCTTGCTGATAATCTGGAATGGTCCCAAATATCTTCGGGAAAGTTTCCCTTGCTACTTAAACCGCAAAGTACCACACGTAGGTGATACCTTCAGAAATACATGGTCACCAACCTCAAACTTCAACTCTCTCCTCCATTTATCTGCATAACCCTTTTGGCGACTACGGGCAACCTTCAACCTTTCCCGAATCTGTCTTATCTTGTCACTGGACTCTCCAATGCTCCATGAAAACCACGAGCTCCAAAATTCGACCGACATACAGGGGTTCAACATTTTATCCCGTACAAAGCTTCAAAAGGTGACATGGCAATGCTAGAATGGTAACTGTTGTTGTACACGAATTCACATAGAGCCAAGCTTTCATCCCAACTAGTCTTGAAATCCAAGACACATGCCCCTAGCATATCCTCCAATGTTTGGTTTCTCCGTTCTGTTTGTCCGTCTGTTTAGGGATGATAGGCTGTATTTAAACTCAGTTTGGTTCCTAAGGCTTCCTGCGGTGATACCTAAAACCTAGATACGAACTTACTATCTCGGTCGAAGACTACAGAAACTAGCACTCCATGTAATCTCACCACATCCTTAACGTAGAGGTCTGCCATTATCTCCATTCCTTGACCAGTCTTAAATGGTACAAAGTGGGCTGACTTAGTCAAATGGTCCACTATCACCCAAATAGCATCAAATCCCTTTCTAATATGAGGCAATCGAGACACAAAGTCCATAGTAACGTGCTCCCACTTCCATTGAGGAATCTCCAACTGATGCAAAAGACCCGGGGGTCTCCTACAATCTGCTTTAATCTGCTGGTAGACCAAACATTTTCCAACAAATTCTGCAATATCCTTTTTCATATTCTTCCACCAATAGTGATCCTTCAGATCGTGATACATTTTGGTACTGCCTGGATGAATAGTATACCGAGTATAGTGTGCCTCGACTATGATTTCATCCTTCAATTCTGGAAAATCAGGCACACAAATTCTTCCTTTATAATGTAAAATATTATCTTCCAACTTAAAATCGGGCCTCTCCTCCATGTAATCTTTGATTCTTGTAATCTCTGGGTCTAGTAGCTGGTATTCTCTGATCCTTGGAAGTGATTTGGGTTCCCACGAGAATATACTAGCCAACACTACTTGCTCACTGATAGGCTGGAAATAAACATCCATATCTTCCAAACAACGAATCCAAAAGCATTCTGCAATTAATCCTCCAGTGAACGCCGCTTTTCTACTTAAAGCATCTGCCACTACATTAGCTTTTCCTAGATGGTACTTCAACCCAAAATCAGAATTCCTAATATACTCCATCCATCTCCTCTGTCTCATGTTCAAATCACCTTGTGTAAAGAGATACTCAAGGCTTTTATGGTCTGAATGTACTTCAAAAGTGGCTCCGTAAAGATAATGTCTCCACATTTTCAAAGCAAAGACTACTGCAGCAAGCTCCAAGTCATGGGTTGCATACTTTCGTTCATGATCCTTCAATTGTCTAGACCCGTAAGCCACCACCTTCCCATGTTGCGTGAGAACACAACCAAGTCCAACTCCAGATGCATCGGTGTAAATCACAAAACCATCATCACCAGCAGGTAAGGTCAAAACAGGGGCTGTGGTCAACCTTCTTTTCAACTCCTGGAAACTTTGTTCACAATCCTCATTCCACACAAAAGGAACTCCCTTACGAGTCAATCTCGATAGTGGGGTTGCTATTGAGGAAAATCCTTCCACGAATTTGCGGTAAGAACCTGCAAAGCCTACGAAACTTTAGATTTTCGACACTATTTTCGGTCTATCCCACTTTACGACTACTTCAATCTTTGCTGGGTCCACCGCTAAACCTTCCCTGGAGATGATGTAACTAACGAATCCCATCTGTTTCCAACCAAAATTCACTTTTACTTGCCTTAGCACACAATTGATATTTCCTTCAACAGTTGCAATGACGTACGAAGATGCTAAGCATGCTCTTCCCGACTCTTTGAATACACAAGTATGTCGTTGATAAATACCACCACAAACTTGTCCAAGTACTGTGCAAAAAAACCCTATTCATCATAGCCATAAAAGCTGCTGGCGCATTTGTCAACCCAAACGACATCACCAAAAATTCGTAGTGACCATATCTAGTTAAGAATGCAGTTTTTGGAATATCCTGATCTCGTACACTCAACTGGTGATATCCTGACCTTAGATCAATTTTAGAAAAATATTGAGCACCTTACAATTGATCAAACAATTCATCGATTTGCGGTAAAGGATACTTATTCTTGATGGTCACTTGATTTAGTTGTCTATAATCAATGCACATTCTCATAGAACCATCCTTTCTTCACAAATAACACTGGAGCTCCCCCAAGGAGCGATACTCGATCTAATATGACCCTTGTTCAAAAGCTCTTACAATTGCTCCTTGAGTTCTCTCCACTCCACTGGGGCCATTCTATAAGGGGCTTTTGAGATCGGAGTTATGCCTGGAACAAGCTCAATTGAAAAAATCAATTTCACGGACCAGCTGTAATTCAGGAATATCATCGGGAAAAACATCAAGAAACTGAGATACCACTGGTATCTCCTCCACCACTTTAGTCCGTTTATCCTCCGTGATAAATGCTATATACCCCTCAAAACCTTTCATCAACAACTTTATAGCCTTAATAATTGAAATCATACGAATAACATCCTTCTTCTTTGATCTCACAATTGCACCTTGTGTTATCATCAACTATAACTTAACTGTCTTCTGTCTCCAACACTTAGTTGTAGGGTGATTATTGCCACAAATACCACAAGACTCCCTCTTTTGATTATTAAATTGGTACCGTGAAACCGGAGACGAAGTAACTTTCTGCTTAATTTGGCTGTAGGGGCCATGCGTCCAATCACCTCCTTGGCCCAATATGCCTTATCCGAAAAATGCCTGGTAAGTATTTAGAACTTGTGACTTGGCATGAAGTAGTATATCTGGTCGATGGCCATCGGGAAATCGTCGAATCCTCTTGCTTTCTAGAGTGATGAAGGTTGGTGCGAAACGAGAGAGACGAATAAACTGCAGCTCATACTCCCGAACAGACGGATTCCCTTGCTTCAATCTATCAAACTCTATTCGCTTCTAAATGCGAACATGCTCTGGTACGTACTTCTTGGGAAACAGATTACGAAAAGTAATCTAGGCCACCTTTTTGGTAATCCCCTATATATTAGCGACTAAACGACCAAAAATGCGGAAAGTAACGAACTCCTATAACTTATAAACATTTGCCAAAGTTCGAATACGATTATGAATGCCAAAAACCCCCAACGTTCCCACTTAACGTTTTTAATCCTCACATCGGACCTACGTTCTAGCATCTTTTAGAACTTCTAGAACTTGACCGGCTCTGATACCATTTGTCACGCCCCCAAAATTGGGCCGGATCCAAACCCGGTTCCAGGGGTGTGAGAATTGGGGCTAAAAAATTTTTTTTAACATAATCAATACGAGCTCCAATTCCGGGTGGATCGAAGTCCTTCGTGAGGCTATGCTTGGTGATCAAGCAACCATAATCACACGCGGAACTAAAATCCATACTCATCGCAGACGGATATCACATAACATCCATATAACAAATCTAATTAATAATAAAATCAAGGTCAAGTGCTTCGAAGCATAACAATTAAAGTTGTAATTTCAAAACAAATAAATTTAATTAAATAAACTAATGGCCGAAAAATAGCCTTATGACATAACCTAAAGTTTTTCGAACTCTGTAGCGCACTAGGACACATCAGATGATGTCATCGGTGCTCCACTCAACAACTCCGCCATCCGGCGGAATTTCCTGCGTAACCTGACCCTCCGGTTCGGCACCGGTAACAGAACCTAGACACCAAAAGTAGTGGGTCAGATTGACATAATCTGGCAAGAGGGTAAGCTGCAAGCAATGGATTAATCAACTGAATTAGATAGAAGTATTTATTATGGCAAAAAAAATATATCAAATGCAAATCCCAATGGCATGAATGCACAGAAACGAGTATTCCCGCGGATAAATATACAGAAACGGGTAATCCCGCATACAAATAACAGAAACGGGTAGTCCCGCAGATAATAACAGAAACGGGTAATCCCGCAGATAGTAACAGAAACGGGTAGTAATCCCGCAGATAGTAACAGAAACAGGTAATCTCACAGATAATAACAGAAAGCACAGCTGTGTACTATGATCCACAGTACACGCTGACCCGATGGCGTACGTTCACCTCCGTACTGCAGTCGGTCAGATACATATATACAAATATACTTATTTACAAATACATACGTATATCGATGCGGAATGAACCATGATATGAAACCCTCAATCCCAATATTCAATCCAATACCATTTTGAGTATTTAGAGTACTTAAATTTGAAAGTGTATTATGAACGTGTGTCAATTCAAATTATTGAAGGTAAGCACTAATCCACCAATGGTCAAGTTAGATAAATATGCACATGATAACTAACTCTCTATCATAATGGAAATATGAGTCCACGATGCCGATATACTACTTTTGGTGCCTATCATGTAGTGCATCCCGAACCTCACATTCCCATTCTGCATTTAGTCTAATCCTCATGTGAACATTCAGCTAACATTCCTAAAAGACATAATTCATCTAATCCAATTATATATAATTAGTGTATTTTACAAATTAGGTGAAAGATGTTCAACTTCCAAATCCAAAGTTAAATCAAGTTATAATCAAAAGGGGAAAGGGAATAATTAATTCCTTAATGTCATTTTCGTATATAAACACACCTTATTAATTTATACAAAACTAAAGGTACAAATCTTGGGCCCCAGTTTGAAATCAAACTCAAATTAAAAATCCAAATTAGGATCATAATTACAATCTTGGTAAGATTTATTAATTACCACATACATCTTAATTAATCTCAAATTATTCTAAATAAACATTAACCAAAATTATATAATTCTCAATTAAATTTATAAATAATCCAAGCTAAATTTCAAATAACATCGAAATACAAATTAATTTAATGAAATCATATCTTTATTAGCATAATAAAACCATTAACCAGACTATAACCCTCTAAATATTATAATTAATATTCAAAAACTCTAATAATTTCTATTTATATAAATCTACATGTATTTATTTATTTTTATTTTTTTGAAAAGAAAAAAACCGGACGGATGGGCCAGACCCGCACCCGGGCCCGCCAGGCAGCCGACCCAGCCAATCCAGGCTGGGCCGCTGCCCAGCCGGCCCAGGCTCGGCCTGCTGCCCAGCAGCAGCAGCTGCCAGGCGGCAGGCGGCGTGGTTGCCTGGGCGGCAGCGTGGCACGCGTCCAATTTTTTTTTTTTTTTTGTAAATATAATCAAATGCTACATTCATGAAAGAAGAAGAGATCAAATCTCTGAGATTAACCGCTAAATCAAGTATAAAATTTGAGCAAAGAAATCACACAAAAGGTTTAAACCCAAGTGAAGAAATCCTACAAAAGAGCATGTTAACAAGAAGCAACTAAAACATATTGCAAGAACCAAAAACCATGGTTGCAGCTGTCCACTTGCCTGGATCTTGAAGCCAAAGTAGATCTGAATATCAAAGCTTGGAAGAGCCCACCCTGGTTTCCCCCTTAGAGAGCCTCTAGGGTTTTCGTTGAAGAAGAAAAGAAGAGGGTTGGAGAATGAGGAAAAACCCTAAGAGTAGAGTTTATATAAAAGAGGGGGTTTTTCTAAATTACAAAGAAGGGCCTCCTGCTTTCTAGTGGGTTTTAAGAAATTTCAAAAAGAGTCTTTTGGCCCAAAAAGGGTCCATTAACTCAGACTCAATTGTGTTAAACCGATCTATTTGACCCTCTTAACCCAACTCAAACCCGACAAACCAGTATGACCCAATATAAAAATTCTGGACTTGACATCTCATCCCCCTTAAAGGACATTTGGTCCTTCAAATGACTAACATACCTCAGGAAAACAAAAGTGCGGATACTGACATTGCACTTGCAACGGCTCATATTGCAACACGTGCGAAGGGTCTGCTGCATACTTTCTCAACATAAAACCATGGAAGACATCATGAACACCTGACAGCTCCGGTGGCAATGCTATCTGATAAGCTACATCGTTGACCTTGCTGATAATCTGGAATGGTCCCAAATATCTTCGGGAAAGTTTCCCTTGCTATTCAAACCGCAAAGTACCACACGTAGGTGATACCTTCAGAAATACATGGTCACCAACCTCAAACTTCAACTCTCTCCTCCATTTATCTGCATAACCCTTTTGGCGACTACGGGCAACCTTCAACCTTTCCCGAATCTGTCTTATCTTGTCACTGGACTCTCCAATGCTCCATGAAAACCACGAACTCCAAAATTCGACCGACATACAGGGGTTCAACATTTTATCACGTACAAAGCTTCAAAAGGTGACATGGCAATGCTAGAATGGTAACTGTTATTGTACACGAATTCACATAGAGCCAAGCTTTCATTCCAACTAGTCTTGAAATCCAAGACACATGCCCCTAGCATATCCTCCAATGTTTGGTTTGTCCGTTCTGTTTGTCCGTCTGTTTAGGGATGATAGGCTGTATTTAAACTCAGTTTGGTTCCTAAGGCTTCCTGCGGTGATACCTAAAACCTAGATACGAACTTACTATCTCGGTCGAAAACTACAGAAACTGGCACTCCATGTAATCTCACCACATCCTTAACGTAGAGGTCTGCCATTATCTCCATTCCTTGACCAGTCTGTCACAACCCGAGCCCAGGGTTCGGGGGTTAGCAAAAGCCAAACCTAATGACACACGTACTCCCGTGCATGCACACGTAGACTGAGTCTAAATGCACACGCACAAGGGAACAAGCACACGTGCCAAGCAAGTATGCGGAAGCTGTAAATATCAGAAACATAAACAACTAATAGCACAAGAAGAGGATACAAGGAAAGGACTGACATAATTACATATGAACGTTTACAAAAGAACAAAAGGATAAATACAATAGTGACATGTCATGACATATACAAGTCTGAAAATCCCCAAAACATGACTCCAACATGATGCATGCCATGAACGCGCTCCCGTAGAGTGATCACATCCACTCCTCTAGGCCTGATGGGGCCCCGGGGGTCTCCTCTGGAGCCTGGCCGACCGGCGAGGGTTCGGCAGGGGGATCTGGGCCTGCAACACCAAAAACAACTGTGAATACGAAGATTCAGCAAAGTATAAACCATAGCAAGTTAACACACGCTGTGTCTAACAGAATAAGAACATCATGTGATTAAAGAAAGCATTTTCGTATACTAGGCTATCATGCAAGAAAGAAAGATGCTGTGTGAATCAAGGATAACATGCTGTGTACATAACTAGTGGCTACTACATTACCATGTGCTCCCAAAAGAGGGATCTTGTAACATGCAAAGAACACCATTGTCCGGGCCAGGGTACAATGGGTCTCGGTTTCCTGGGGTCCGGTTCCCCAAGACAAAATCCATACTGCAGCAGGTCCTTATAACTATACCAAATTCACCCCGTCGGGATCCTAAGGCTGAGGCTAAGTAGAGCCTGACCATACAAAGTCAATCAAGAAAACCTGAGTAGATCGTGATCATATATCATGCGTGCATATCTGGAAGTGAACATATCATACATGTATACTCAGGGTAAACAATCGAAATGTGAAAGTAAAGTAACGGGATACAAGTAATCATGTCAGAGTGTGAGATCAATGATCGAATGCAATATGGTATGCGACAAATCATGCGAAATCGAATCATCTAAAGTTACGAACCAATTCTAATCTAATTATCCGGTGTTTCTAACCGTGCATGATGATGTAGTTTTAAGTTATTCGATACACCGTTGTCTAGTGTTGCCTGGAATCGGGCGATGCACGAAGTCCCTTAAACCAACACCCATGGGGAGGTGCTTAACATCCGGATAACGAACATGAATGATTCGCAGCCCTCGAGATCATTCACGCGTAGTATCACATCCGTTGGGCAAGTCTAGGTGCTCTACATTCTATCCTGAAGGTCATATAGGTCTTATCTTTACACCTAGCCTTATTCTTCATGTGTAGTTACGGCTTAGCCGTGTGTGTGCTACGGCTTAGCCGTGTGTGGTCTACGGCTTAGCCGTGGCTGGACCGTAGAAGGTCTGTCAGTTGCTGACTCTCAGTTATTCCAGAAATTGCACCCTGTATTGTTCTACGGCTGGGCCACGGCTGAGCTACGGCTTAGCCGTAGGGCATTCCACGGCTTAGCCGTGTCCTAGCCGTAGAGGAAAACTGGGTTTTTCTCCTCTCTGGACTGTGAGCCGTAAGAAGCATACGGCTTAGCCGTACCTGTACGAGTTTAATTTCCTGAAACCTGTATAGAATGTCTGAAAACTCATCCAATTTACAATTATCAAAGGGGAGTAGACAAGTAGTGAATTAATGAGTAGCAAATGGGCTGTAAATACATATTTCCACATCAATGCATGTAAAAACTATCCAATTCAAATGCATATCAACATGGGTTCTCACAAGCTAGGTTTATACTTGCCTCAAATTTGGAAATCAAATGCACAATGGTAGCCCTTGGATCCAAACACAACCTAACACACAAACAAAAACCACATGCATGCATGAGGGATGGAGAGAAATCAAAACACAGACACACCAAGCACGATGGAGACAAGAGGGAGAAGAGATGGAGAAAGGAGATGAGAGAGTGGAAAGGTTTCCAACTCACCTTTCATGCAAGAACCTCACAATAGAGCTTGATCGATGGAGGAATGCAAGAGAATTCCACGTGCAGTGCAGGAAGAAGAGAGAAAACGAGAGAGAGAGAACGTGAGTTGTGATCGATGGTGAGCTTATATAATCAAATGGGTTGACCAAATTGCAATGAAAGCCAAGTGAAAAGTGTATTTTCAGTTTGAGTCAAACGCGGGTCCAATCGAATCACACGACCTCGGTTGCAAATGACATAGTTACGAAAGTTAACGGGCTCAACGAAAGACACGTGTTGACATCAAGATGATACAAAAATGACCATGTCTTAGAAAAGCTAAAATTACGAAAAAGGGCTTGATCTACTTAATCCAGGTCAAACTCAACCCAACTACCTATCCATGACCCGTAACGAAAACAAAACACAAACAAAACACAATTAACAACGAAAACAAGATTAACTAACCGCTAAACGAGGTCAAGCTGGGTCGGAGTGTTACACAGTCTTAAATGGTACAAAGTGGGCTGACTTAGTCAAATGGTCCACTATCACCCAAATAGCATCAAATCCCTTTCTAATATGAGGCAATCCAGACACAAAGTCCATAGTAACGTGCTCCCACTTCCATTGAGGAATCTCCAACTGATGCAAAAGACCTGGGGGTCTCCTATAATCTGCTTTAATCTGCTGGTAGACCAAACATTTTCCAACAAATTCTGCAATATCCTTTTTCATATTCTTCCACTAATAGTGATCCTTCAGATCGTGATACATTTTGGTACTGCCTGGATGAATAGTATACCGAGTATAGTGTGCCTCGACTATGATTTCATCCTTCAATTCTGGAAAATCAGGCACACAAATTCTTCCTTTATAATGTAAAATATTATCTTCCAACTTAAAATCGGGCCTCTCCTCCATGTAATCTTTGATTCTTGTAATCTCTGGGTCTAGTAGCTGGTATTCTCTGATCCTTGGAAGTAATTCGGGTTCCCACGAGAATATACTAGCCAACACTACTTGCTCACTGATAGGCTGGAAATAAACATCCATATCTTCCAAACAACGAATCCAAAAGCATTCTGCAATTAATCCTCCAGTGAACGCCGCTTTTCTACTTAAAGCATCTGCCACTACATTAGCTTTTCCTAGATGGTACTTCAACCCAAAATCAGAATTCCTAATATACTCCATCCATCTCCTCTGTCTCATGTTCAAATCACCTTGTGTAAAGAGATACTAAAGGCTTTTATGGTCTGAATGTACTTCAAAAGTGGCTCCGTAAAGATAATGTCTCCACATTTTCAAAGCAAAGACTACTGCAGCAAGCTCCAAGTCATGGGTTGCATACTTTCGTTCATGATCCTTCAATTGTCTAGACCCGTAAGCCAACACCTTCCCATGATGCATGAGAACACAACCAAGTCCAACTCCAGATGCATCGGTGTAAATCACAAAACCATCATAACCAGCAGGTAAGGTCAAAACAGGGGCTGTGGTCAACCTTCTTTTCAACTCCTGGAAACTTTGTTCACAATCCTCATTCCACACAAAAGGAACTCCCTTACGAGTCAATCTCGATAGTGGGGTTGCTATTGAGGAAAATCCTTTCACGAATTTGCGGTAAGAACTTGCAAGGCCTAGGAAACTTTAGATTTTCGACACTATTTTCGGTCTATCCCACTTTACGACTACTTCAATCTTTGCTGGGTCCACCGCTAAACCTTCCCTGGAGATGATGTAACTAACGAATCCCATCTGTTCCCAACCAAAATTCACTTTTACTTGCCTTAGCACACAATTGATATTTCCTTCAACAGTTGCAATGACGTACGAAGATGCTAAGCATGCTCTTCCCGACTCTTTGAATACACAAGTATGTCGTTGATAAATACCACCACAAACTTGTCCAAGTACTGTGCAAAAAAACCCTATTCATCATAGCCATAAAAGCTGCTAGCGCATTTGTCAACCCAAACGACATCACCAAAAATTCGTAGTGACCATATCTAGTTAAGAATGTAGTTTTTGGAATATCTTGATCTCGTACCCTCAACTGGTGATATCCTGACCTTAGATCAATTTTAGAAAAACATTGAGCACCTTACAATTGATCAAACAATTCATCGATTCACGGTAAAGGATACTTATTCTTGATGGTCACTTGATTTAGTTGTCTATAATCAATGCACATTCTCATAGAACCATCCTTTCTTCACAAATAACATTGGAGCTCCCCCAAGGAGAGATACTCGATCTAATATGACCCTTGTTCAAAAGCTCTTACAATTGCTCCTTGAGTTCTCTCCACTCCACTGGGGCCATTCTATAAGGGGCTTTTGAGATCGGAGTTATGCCTGGAACAAGCTCAATTGAAAAAATCAATTTCACGGACCAGCTGTAATTCAGGAATATCATCGGGAAAAACATCAAGAAACTGAGATACCACTGGTATCTCCTCCACCACTTTAGTCCGTTTATCCTCCGTGATAAACGCTATATACCCCTCAAAACCTTTCATCAACAACTTTATAGCCTTAATAATTGAAATCATACGAATAACATCCTTCTTCTTTGATCTCACAATTGCACCTTGTGTTATCATCAACTATAACTTAACTGTCTTTTGTCTCCAACACTTAGTTGTAGGGTGATTATTGCCACAAATACCACAAGACTCCCTCTTTTGATTATTAAATTGGTACCGTGAAATCGGAGACGAAGTAACTTTCTGCTTAATTTGGCTGTAGGGGCCATGCGTCCAATCACCTCCTTGGCCCAATATGCCTTATCCGAAAAATGCCTGGTAAGTATTTAGAACTTGTGACTTGGCATGAAGTAGTATATCTGGTCGAAGGCCATCGGGAAATCGTCGAATCCTCTTGCTTTCTAGAGTGATGAAGGTTGGTGCGAAACGAGAGAGACGAATAAACTGCAGCTCATACTCCCGAACAGACGGATTCCCTTGCTTCAATCTATCAAACTCTATTCGCTTCTAAATGTGAACATGCTCTGGTACGTACTTCTTGGGAAACAGATTACGAAAAGTAATCTAGGCCACCTTTTTGGTAATCCCCTATATATTAGCGACTAAACGACCAAAAATGCGGAAAGTAATGAACTCCTATAACTTATAAACATTTGCCAAAGTTTGAATACGATTATGAACGCCAAAAACCCCCAACGTTCCCACTTAACGTTTTTAATCCTCACATCGGACCTACGTTCTAGCATCTTTTAGAACTTCTAGAACTTGACCGGCTCTGATACCATCTGTCACGCCCCTAAAATTGGGCCGGATCCAAACCCGGTTCCAGGGGTGTGAGAATTGGGGCTAAAATTTTTTTTTTAACATAATCAATACGAGCCCCAATTCCGGGTGGATCGAAGTCCTTCGTGAGGCTATGCTTGGTGATCAAGCAACCATAATCACACACGGAACTAAAATCCATACTCATCGCAGACGGATATCACATAACATCCATATAACAAATCTCATTAATAATAAAATCAGGGTCAAGTGCTTCGAAGCATAACAATTAAAGTTGTAATTTCAAAACAAATAAATTTAATTAAATAATCTAATGGCCCAAAAATAGCCTTATGACATAACCTAAAGTTTTTCGAACTCTGCACCGCACTAGGACACATCAGATGATGTCATCGGTGCTCCACTCAACAACTCCGCCATCCGGCGGAATTTCCTGCGTAGCCTGACCCTCCGGTTCGGCACCGGTAACGGAACCTAGACACCAAAAGTAGTGGGTCAGATTGACATAATCTGGCAAGAGGGTAAACTGCAAGCAATGGATTAATCAACTGAATTAGACAAAAGTATTTATTATGACAAAAAAAATATATCAAATGCAAATCCCAATGGCAGGAATGCACAGAAACGGGTATTCCCGCGGATAAATATACAGAAACGGGTAATCCCGCATACAAATAATAGAAACGGGTAGTCCCGCAGATAGTAACAGAAATGGGTAGTCCCGCAGATAATAACAGAAACGGGTAATCCCGCAGATAGTAACAGAAACGGGTAGTAATCCCGCAGATAGTAACAGAAACGGGTAATCCCGCAGATAATAACAGAAAGCACAGCTGTGTACTATGATCCACAGTATACGCTGACCCGATGGCGTACGTCCACCTCCGTACTGCAGTCGGTCAGATACATATATACAAATATACTTATTTACAAATACATACGTATATCGATGCAGAATTAACCATGATATGAAACCCTCAATCCTAATATTCAATCCAATACCATTTTGAGTATTTAGAGTACTTAAATTTGAAAGTGTATTATGAACGTGTGTCAATTCAAATTATTGAAGGTAAGCACTAATCCACCAACGGTCAAGTTAGATAAATATGCACATGAGAACTAACTCTCTATCATAATGGAAATATGAGTCCACGATGCCGATATACTAGTTTTGGTGCCTATCATGTGGTGCATCCCGAACCTCACATTCCCATTCTGCATTTAGTCTAATCCTCATGTGAACATTCAGCTAACATTCCTAAAAGACATAATTCATCTAATCCAATTATATATAATTAGTGTATTTTACAAATTAGGTGAAAGATGTTCAACTTCCAAATCCAAAGTTAAATCAAGTTATAATCAAAAGGGGAAAGGGAATAATTAATTCCTTAATGTCATTTTCGTATATAAACACACCTTATTAATTTATACAAAGCTAAAGGTACAAATCTTGGGCCCCAGTTTGAAATCAAACTCAAATTAAAAATCCAAATTAGGATCATAATTACAATCTTGGTAAGATTTATTAATTACCACATACATCTTAATTAATCTCAAATTATTCTAAATAAACATTAATTAAAATTATATAATTCTCAATTAAATTTATAAATAATCCAGGCTAAATTTCAAATAACATCGAAATAAAAATTAATTTAATGAAATTATATCTTTATTAGCATAATAGAACCATTAACCAAACTATAACCCTCTAAATATTATAATTAATATTCAAAAACTCTAATAATTTCTATTTATATAAATCTACATGTATTTATTTATTTTTATTTTTTTGAAAAGAAAAAAACCGGACAGATGGGCCAGACCCGCACCCGGGCCCGCCAGTCAGCCGGCCCAGGCCCGGTCTGCTGCCCAGCAGCCGCAGCTGCCAGGCGGCAGGCAGCGTGGCACGCGTCCAATTTTTTTTTTTTTTTTTAAAGATAATCAAATGCTACATTCATGAAAGAAGAAGAGATCAAATCTCTGAGATTAACCGCTAAATCAAGTATAAAATTTGAGCAAAGAAATCACACAAAAGGTTTAAACCCAAGTGAAGAAATCCTACAAAAGAGCATGTTAACAAGAAGCAACTAAAACATATTGCAAGAACCAAAAACCATGGTTGCAGCTGTCCACTTGCCTGGATCTTGAAGCCAAAGTAGATCTGAATATCAAAGCTTGGAAGAGCCCACCTTGGTTTCCCCCTTAGAGAGCCTCTAGGGTTTTGGTTGAAGAAGAAAAGAAGAGGGTTGGAGAATGAGGAAAAACCCTAAGAGTAGAGTTTATATAAAAGAGGGGGTTTTTCTAAATTACAAAGAAGGGCCTCCTGCTTTCTAGTGGGTTTTAAAAAATTTCAAAAAGAGTCTTCTGGCCCAAAAAGGGTCCATTAACTCAGGCCCAATTGTGTTAAACCGATCTATTTGACCCTCTTAACCCAACTCAAACCCGACAAACCGGTATGACCCAATATAAAAATTCAGGACTTGACAATAGATGGGCCCAGTGAGCACATCACCTTCCAATATTAGGGCAGTTGTCTTTTCATATTTTGCTAGAACTTGGATTAGCACTTCTCGTTCCTATTGTGATGGTTGATTCAGATTATTTGTCTATTTTAATAAGAATGGTAAGGCTGATTTTTAAAAAAATGAAACAAAAAAGGCCAATAATGTTATACTAATGGGGGACAATGGATCTATATTTGTTTTGAATATAATTAGTTCTAATAAACCTGCGGATGAGGTGGGCTCGAGAACTAGCATTCATACAGTGGTTGTTGAGGATGAATTTTTTTTCTCTCCCTTCTTTTGAGTACAAATAGCTGCAAGTAAAAACCGTACAAATGGCTCCCCATGCCAGTAAAAAAAAGAACGAATAGCATGCAAGCTCAAGTTGAGTGCTAGGATACCAATTGCTCAAGCAGCTTGCCACTAAAACAATCTCTTCCAATTTGGTATTTGTTTCATTTGCTCATCAACTCCTCAGACTCTAAAAAACGTCTCATCACATTGAATTCCCCTATGGTTTTATAAATTGGTCCTCATTGATACATAATCTATTTGCTCTGTCCTAAGTTACTGTTCCACTTTTTTTTTTTTTTTTTACTGAATAGAAAGTTATTCCACTGGAGTAGATTGAATTAGAATGGGGCCATCTTCATTGCGATCAATAGAAAGCGCGGAACTACTGGTTGCATGACACCCCTACATTACCATTTTTGCTTCTCACGCTGATCCGCATGTTCCAACCAAACAGGTCAGAAACATGTACTAGTGTCTGCTTGAAGGTTTAAATGTTTTGAAACATGGCTGTCTTGCCTTTCAGACCCACCAATAGATCAGCCCTTCAACTTACACCATTTAGGGACCGTTTAATAGCAAAGTGGAACTTAAATTTGCTTGAACTTCACCTTCTTTTCTGTATTAGAGTTTTGGGTCAACCATGGTCGAATTCCAGTTGCGATTCTTTCCATTGCCAGGCCAGCAATTATTATTCCTATTTTACTCGCAATTCTGCCACAAAACAGGCCGTTTAAGTTGCTCCATCCCCCATAGAACAAGTGCAATCATTGAGCATAGTTCTCTGACTGACAGAACCAGGCATCTGATATGTTAAATCATCCATAGAGCGACTGACACTAATTATATCAGATTTTACTACGATAACATTGTCCAAACCCTTGCACCTTCTATCAAATATGCACATACTCCATGCGCACACAGATCAACCGTGCACATGGAGAGACACCATAATAAGAAATTCAATGGTCACAGCATTTTTTATTGTATAACTCATTTCCACCAATCTTAGGTCCATGGATTAAGGTTAACATGATGAAGATTATTAGAATCCACGAAAATTTAACAGTGTTGATTACAGAGATATCTCAATCACAAAAGATAGTGATGCTACTCAAAGCAGTTGCCCCAAGGAAAGAAAGATAAAAAATTGGAAATGGCATTAAATACACTGACTGTTATACAATTTCCATTGCTTGCCCTTCAAATTTTTTGCTGGACTTGTCTGGCAGAAGCTTAAGCCACGCATTGTCAACTTTCAGTTCCGTAGGTGCTTTTGGCCAGACAAGCAAACAATCAAAACACAGTAAAAGAAACGGCTCATAATGGTTGATGGATGGGTGGATGGATACAATGCAATGCAAGTATGCAACTCATGCAGGCATATGACAGATAGGCCTCCAGCATTAGAACAGAACCAGTCAAAGTTCAAAACTACGCTCGGGAGTCCAAGGCTCGAAGAATTTTCTTCCTGGGACCCTGCAACCAGATCCCAATGCAGAAAAAGAATCACAGGTCAAAATAATTAAAATGATCACTACAGAATGAACGCTTGAAATTCAGTGTGTTTCTTTATTTAATCAAAACTTGAAGATACGATTTTACTGGTGAACAGAAAACCAATATTAACATTTGCAAAAGAGCAACCAATCCATAAATCTAGAAGGATTGGATAAGGTGATAAAGCAAAACTCACAATAGATTGGATAAGGGTTCAATGATGGCTGTAATGACAACTATTATCTATTGCAGGCAGGACGCATATTGAATGTGAGTAAAATCGAGTATTTATGGAGTAGAAAATCTTAGAGTCCTTTAGTTTTTCCCTAAGAGCACTGTATTTAACCCATATAATTCATCTTCAAGTCTGCTTCTCTCTCTCACTCTCATTTTCTTACGCAGCTTCTAGCTCTGTCATCATTGCTATTTTCGCATAACAATAGCTATCTTATTTTAAATACAAAAGATAGAAAAAATCATCATTAATTATGTAAGATTTCATTATGTATGATTTCCTTCATATCTTAGACTCAGTTTTAAGTACCCAAATCATGTTTTTCTTTTGATATTCAGAATTCAAAACCCCACTGCTTACTTCTAAAACCAAATCAAACGATACCAAAGGGGTACCATACTCTAATGGTGCCCAAATTTCAAGAACCAGAGAGATGAAGCCCTGGTGCATGTGTTATACACCAGACCCCTACTCTTGAGAATTCCTTTTTATTTTTATTTTTTATGATATACTCTTTAAAATTCTACAGCGGCAGTTAGTCCCGGAGGACCTTTCTAAATTTCTGAAACCACAACACACTTCTCCAAACTTCTCAGTTTCATTTCCTTTACTTACCATTCACATTGTTTCAGAAAAAGAGTGGAAACTAAAGATTTAACCCTTTCATAAAGTTTCTTCACACATGCTTAAAGAACTGAATTTAAAATTTTTAATTTTTACAGTTGGCAAAGCACTGTAAAATGTAAGCTCTAATTTTTAAAACCTGAAAATCAAATACATCATGACATTTCACAATTGTTTCCAGAACTATTTCCCTTTTATTTATTGAAATAAAAAGGAAGAAGGGATAGTTTGCCAAGGTATGCTCTAATAATTCTTCCTTTCTATTTCAATTCCTTTTTATTTATGGAGTGCTTGAATTGAGTGACTATTTTATTCCATTGTCTTTCATTGTCAATTGACCCATAGATCCATGTTCAAGATTACGGCCATTACATGTCATCAGCGGAGTATCTAATATGCAAGACCCGTGGTTCCCCATGGGTCGACCCGCTTTGGGCCCAGCCCACTTACCTTAGTTTATTTTGGATTTTAATTATGCTTCAGTTATTTTAGTTGGTTGTTTTAATCCTGGCCATCGGTGTCTTTCAATCATCCAGATTAGTTTTAGATTTTTATTTTCCTACATAATGATGTAATGCCTCTTGGCGAAGGTGGAGTTATTAATTAAAGAAAAAAAAGGAAATTCTTAGATGTGCTTTTGGACTTCCTGGAGTTGTCTTCTTCCTCACCCACAATGGAGAGTTTGGCTTGAGGCCAAGATCTTCAGGATTTTCCTAATATATACCCCCCACCTTCTATCTCTAATCTCTCCATCTTTGCCTGCCCTGTGTTTGGTACCTCAATCCGCATCAATTGGTACAAAGCCGAAGATCGATCCAAACCGGAGTCGAGACTCAGCATTCCATAATCGCTAACGAACCATCTCCATCACCATTCAGTAGTCTCAGATCCGCATTCCATCATCTTCAAGGTATTCATCTTGATTCCTTAATCTTGGTTCCATTCCATTCCTCGATATTCCCCAAACCTTAGGGTGCCATCTTGTAGATCTGCTTTGCCAAATCTGCCTTTTCTCCATCAAACCCAACAATCAATTCATCTATCCACGAAGCCCACCCTTCCAAATTCCCAAATCTCCAATAATCCCCATGTTCCATCAATCCTCTTCTCAACCGAAACCCAATTGAGCCATCCAGTCAAAACCCAAAACTCAAAACCTTAACTCCTTTTCCAAATCCCAAATCAAAACCCACTTGTGAAAATATTAAAAAATTAAATGAATATTAAAAAATTAAAAGGGTTTTGTGAAATCTTAAGGGGCTATATGTGAAAAAAAGTTAAAAAATATTAAAACCTTTAATAGGCTTTTGAAATCTTGGAGAGCGCCCGCGCTCCCCCCCCCCCCCCCCCCCCCCCCCCCCCGGGGCCTACATCTGGGCCTGCCCGTGCTCCTAGCGTTGCCTATGTCCCTCCTGCAATTGGATGCCCATAAATGGAACCCACTTGCTCTTGCACACACAACATGTTAGGGTTTCGGCTGAGATAATAGGCCCGTGAACTGAACTGAGTGCTTGCAAATCAGCCTACACTAATGAAAGAAGACAGCACTTGTGCAAGCAATGCAGAAGTTACCAAAGGTAAATAAATGAATATTTAATTGAATGAAAAAATTATAAAGTCCCTTTACAATAAAAAGTTAAAATATCCAATTAGTAGAAGTATTTACAAAATGAAACTTATGCAATTTCTCAATTGTAAATTGACCCTACACTTGGGTCTCTGGGCTAAGACATGGACCCTGGTGCACGTACAAATCATTCCCCAACAAATATGAATTGCAATCAATTTATTCAACACTTGTGAGATTTATTAAAATTTAAATAAATTTATTTCATTTAAATTTCAGCAAGCAATAATAACATTAAAATATCATACATAACTGGGCGTAATCCCAATTAGTCACACGCCAATGCACATTCCCTATAATTTTATATTAGAGGTCCTTACATGGTAATATCAAACAAGACTAGGGGTCAAGCAACTAACGTCCAGTGTGTGAAAATGAGGAGTTCCATGAAGCAAGCTTGATGCTTTTGTCTTCCATGTTGAATACCCACCAACTATAACGAGGCTATTCCTCTCCCGTATCTTATAACCAGCAATAGCACTTCACCAAATTCTACCAAGTGAGTAGATTGAGTGAAGGCAAAATAGGGTAGCTTTAGAAACTCTAGCTTGAATTGTCTAACAGTATTAGCAGCAGCAATAGCAATCTCAGCATCGGACAAAGAAAAGTCTGGGTAGCATAGAAGATAAAGTTTCGTCTTTTGAACAAAAGGGCATTTACTGGAACTGCCTGGGAAAACGATTCCACTTGCCATTTAATACCCCAAAATGCATATTCAAATATGAATACAGCACAGTGGGGTTTTGTAAGACCTAATGAAAGTGTTGGAAAAATGGGTTTTGGGTCAACTTTGGACCACAATAGGTCTGGGTCTCACATATCTCTTAAGGCGGGTCCAAGTGCTAATGTGTTCTCCTCCATGAGGAGCTTAAACCCAAACCATTGTTCATTGAAAACCATTAAGATATGAATGAGAAATTGATCTCCAAAGTGATGATAACAAAGAAGGGAACAAGGAAATCCTACATTGCTTGTGTACTAAAGTGTGTGTGTGTGTGTGTGTGTGTTTATATACACTAAGAGTAGATAATCAGTTTGTGTTATTTTATCTCGGATGGAGGACATACATGACATCACAACTAACACGTGCGCTGCTCCGCCGCTGTCAGGTTGGATTGGGTTGAGTTAGGTCAAAAGCCTATTACCCAAGATGGGTCGGATCCTAGGCCCACCGTTGGGTTGGGTTGCATCAAAAGCCAGTAACCCAAGATGGGTTGGGTCCTAGGCTCCACTGTTGGGTTGGGTTTGGTCAAAGGCCCATAACCCAAGATGGGTCGAATCCTGGGCCCAACCCATGGGCTCTCCAAGGTAGATGTCTTTTTGTCAAAAGGTACAATTACCATTTAACAAGAACATCTATTCACAATGATGTCCCTTGGCTATGTTTTATTTTTTGCAAAAATGAATAGTAGCATTTGTTCTTGGTGACTGTTGACTGTTTAAAATAATCACCAGCGTATCTATTTAAAGTCATTTCATTTCTATTATTTAGCCATTGAATTTTCAGATTAATTCTTCAGCATTCACTATTTGTTTGAGAGAGTAAGAACACAATTTTGTTAGCCGTGCAATACAAATTGAAATGCTGTTCTTGTGTCGCGTTGACCATTGTATCCTAGGAGATAGACGTCCATACACCACAAGCACTGCAGCGGGGACGAATTTTGTCTTAATAACAGTGTTAAACACTAGCCTTGATTGTCAAAATACACTATTATGACTGCATTTTTTTAAGTTCAAATTTATAATTTTGTGCTTGTGCTACTGTGGTTTTCTTTTGTGTTTGAAACAATTATTGAAATCACAAAAGGACTCTACATCCCTCACAAAAAGCTCAATTTGATTGATACAGAATCTATTCCACCGGGGAAGGTCAACTCAAGCACTTGTAAAAGGATTAAGGATAAAAAATTTTCTTATGAATACCGCTTGATCATGAACAACCAACCATGAGATGAATTACGGCACGTGTTGTTTTCTTAAGATCCAGGTAAATTGAGCATGTAATGTTTGCCATGAAATGAACATATAAGGGAACAAAAATTGTTATCCAAATGGCCGAAGATCACAAAGAAGAAATAGAGAACACTGGTAACGTTGCTTCATTGATGCTGCTGTTCTCCAAAGCAACACAAACACCTTGGAAATTGATGTGATTGCAAAGATGCAATCAGATTGATACCAAACGGAGCAGATCCGTTGGAAGAACTGACGAAGATATCAGACTATTCTGGCTTTTGAGATTCATATTTTTTGAGTTGATTATTCCCTGAAGTAGAAGTGGGCAAATAAAATCAAAATAAAAAAATAAACATATATTTATACATGGGTAAAGAATTCCTTAGTTTGACAGAGTGAAAGTACACAATGGAGTCTACCTGTTGAAAATTCGAGCACTCAAAAGAAAAGCCCTCCTAGTATGTAACATGTCCCCAAATTTACCCTAAACAAGTGGTTTCCACCATAGGATTCACCATATGAATAAAAGAGCAATTAATACAATTTTATGTATTATTCATCATGTTGTCAAATGTTCAATCTTGTGATAAGACCCAATTCTATTGGAGTAAAATTTAGAGAAATTTAATATTGCGAGACACTCATTTTGAATGGGTTGGTATAGTTCGATCTTTCAACTTAGGAGTTCTAAATTAGAGGTTGCATGAAAAGGTCTCTTATGGGTGAGGGTCAACCGAAAAAAAATTGTCTTATGGCCTTTCTACCATACATTTTTGTTACATTGAACCCAATGGTGGATGAATGTTTGATGGGAGTGAAATTGAGTCGGTGCCTCAACATGGCCAAAATAGTGCGAAAGGGCCAACACTAATAAAAATGGCCCAAAATGGGCCCCACATAGTTGGAGTTCCTATTTAATGGCTCGTTGGAGAACATTTTTGTATATATCTAATAATTGTATATATAACATATCAAGTGGAGACTTGCTTTTAGAGTGTTTTGTGACAGACAAATATTAAAAAGAAAGCTCTACAGGATAGTGTTTAGACAAGCTATGACCAATAGGGCAGAATGTTAGCAAATCAAGAAGCATCATATCAGATGATAATGGTGTCAGTGAGAAAAAGTTTGGCTATACAGGTGGATAGTCGACTAAGGAGAAAGGGTAGGCCGAATAAGAAGTGGATGGAGGTGAAAAAATTGGATTGAAGAAGTTTAACTTATCTGAGAATTTGCCTCATAATAGGTTGGAATTGAGGAATAAAATTCATGTAGCTAACCCCAACATTATTAGGACAAGGCCTTAATAATGATGATGATTTAATAGTTTCCTTACTTGGTTGAATCTCTTTACATGCAATAGTTCTTTTTCCATCAAGAGGACCTTACGAGCTAGTCTCTCCAACTTTAGTAGAATGACCTGGAATAAAGCCCTATAGTTCATTTTGATGCTTGTTTCTCGATCTCTATCTCCTTTTATATTTTATTAATTAAATACCATTAAAAAAGAAACAGTTGTGAGTAACAAGAACAAAATGAATACTAAAGACGTATAGCACACTTGTTTGGGGACCGATTATGGAGGTTGCCTCACAGTTTGTAACCACTTATCTCTCTCTCTCAAAAATAAATATATACACTAAGATGTATAAGTCAATCTATTAACTCATTGCTAGAAATTTTAATAAGTTTAGGATTCTCAAAACTTAAAGAAAATTTAGAATTCCGATCCCAAGAGAAAAATAGATGCAAATCTTCTAAAAATAGGACTAATTGGTAAGAGTGTACAAAAAATTTGTCGATCCATAAAATCGATCCGATCCAATCTAATCTAATCTGTGATTTTTTAACTAATCTGATTGTTAATAGTTTAGTGACGGATTGAAAAAATCTTAATAAGTTAGTAATGGTTTTATGACAGATTTTATCATTAATCTACAGATTTAAACTGATCTGAACCGTTAAAATAAAATATACATATATTCATTTTTTTATTTTTATATAAAAGTATTAAAAGGAAATATTTTAGCCACTCATCATCCAACTTTCAATCTCAACTATTCACTCTCCATATAAAATAGTGAGGAAACGGTTAGCACCACAGGTAACAGATTGAATGGTTTGAACCGAATCTAACTGTTGATCTAAGGCTCGGTTTGGTTTGGGTTTTAATGGGCAAGGATCAATTATGGATTACAAAACTACCAATTTCTAGGAAATAGATTGGTGATAGATTAAGCTTGATCCGATCCAATCTAAACCGTGTATACTTGACTAATGGAAAGAGGCCCAGGCTAAAAAAGTTGTTTTAACTGAAATTAGTTTAAAAAATATTTTGGTGGGTTTACGATTAGTTTTAAAATGGGAAGAATTGTACAAAACTAATTAAAAACATTGCGAAGCCCAATAAAATCTAGATGTCCAATTGTATCTAATATAGAAAACAATTCAAATTAATTAAAAAGAAACATCCACTAAATACAAAAAACAAATAAAATACAAATAAAATCATCAAACTTTATAAAAATCTTAAAGGCAACGTCTCATGTTGAATTTATTACAAAAAATAAAAATTCTTGGGCTCCAAAAATATTTTTAAGAAAAAAAATCTTGATTTCATAAAAAGTCTAAAGGCTATATTAGTGCGAAATGAGTCATATGAATCAATGGTTGCGAATCAAATTGTAGTCTTTATTGGTATGTAAGTTCAAAGTTGGTGCAAAGCAAAGCGGAAAAAAATGTCGTTTGAAGTCAAACTCCAATTAATTTTCATAACCTAAAAGGCACATACAAGATATGATCATATCTTGTATTAAGAATAATAATCCACAGAAAACACAATATTGAAATAAAAGTAAATTAAGGGACATAATTCATTGCACTAACTAAAAAGTATTTGTGCTTGAATGCATAAAATTGTGGGGAGTTTCAATGGTTTGAATAAAGAATAATATGACATTAAATTGAATATGCTACAAAGAAATGTCTTAAATACTCAATAAGAACAAAAGCACAAAATAAAGAAAATACAAAGGGTACAAGATAGGGCCCTATTTTTGTTGTACACATACTTCTTTTTTAAAGGATTCTATTTCCATGATACAACAAATCCAAAGGAGAAAATATCATCGTCTCTCATCCAAGATATATAATACCCCTCCGCTTTCACGGTTGGAAGCACCAAACAAAACAGATTGAAAGTACACTCAGGCAAGCAATGGCAAGAAGATTATTGATAAAAGAAGAAAATGCATTATTTAAACTATTATTCAAAAAAATATATTTTATGATGTGTGAGTTAATCAAAGACCAAGGACTTGGGTAGAGTGTATGAGTGGATGAGTGAATAATACAGAAAAGGGGAAAAACAATATCATTTATGTAATCAAAGGAATAACAAATCCAAATATAAAAATAAAAATTATGTTAGATTTGAGAAGGGAATACAATTTACATTCAAGATGCCCATGTTTCTTTCTCCCTTTTGCTACAATTTACCTTAATAAAAAAAAGTAGGAAATAAGCAAACTTAAAATATGCATAAATTTTAAGTTCAAATATATAATTACCTATAAACCCACTTACCATCCCAAAACAAAGTGTCATCAAATATTAAAATTTTCACTTGGAATGGATGCTATAATAATATATGGCTTTCTTTGAAATAATATAGGAAAGGGAAAAAATCAAAATAAGTTGAGCTCACCGCAACAAAAGTATGGTATACCTTAGAATCCAATCTTGGTGATACTCATTAATTAATTGAGAGTGCAAATATACAAATGATACTTATCTAGTAAATGCTATCCAAATAGAGCATTGTCTCAAGCACCAAAAACATAGCAAACAGTACTCTAATATCAGTAGATGTTCAACAATGTTTCTTTTTCTAATTTTTATTTATGCTATAAAATTAGCATCAATATTCATGAATATCTTTTTTCTTTCTACTTGATTTTGTTCCTTTTAATTCACGATTGGTCTAAAAGAAACACATTATATTACTCATAAATTAAACATTAAATCTAGAAAGAGAAATCTAATTACCCACTTAAAGAAGAAAGAATATAATGAAAATATGAGAAAGATGTGATTCTTAAATAAAGAGCTGAGAAGGAAAAATGTAGTAAAAAGCTTTCAAGAAGACTTCTCTAAAGAAGTGCCACACTCTATCCCCTCTTCTCAGATCAGATCAACATTTTTAATGTGTATCTGTCGACTCCAATAAAATCAATATCATAGGAACCCCAGTACTGTGGATGCGTCAAGGCTTGATATTTGCTAAACTAACCCCTCTATCCTTGAAGCTTTATACATTTATTGGCCATAACATTTACTAAATGTGGAATTATCATGGTACCTAGTTTTTTTATTTCTGCTGTGCATATAACATACCTTTCACAACCAGATTGTCAATTTCAACAAAGGAAGTGAAAACATTACACCATCTGATATTGCGTTCGAAAAAAAAAAAGAACGAACATGTAACAACTTCGTTTCAAATAAAGAACTTTTTTTCTTTGAAAAAAGTAATTATATTGAAAGCTCAAAAGAAATTTTACAATATAAAAGGACTAAACTAAAACCTAAAAACCCTACTAAAAATGGGGGTGGGGGGGGGGGGGGTGACAAATAGCGGGATAAGCCAAGGCCCAAAAATTAAGAAAAAAAGGGCAGCAGCCCAAAGAAGAAAAAAAATTAACAAAAATATACTAGAACAGAAAGCTTAGAGACTCCCTCTTTGGTGAGAGTACCGGCATTTGCATTTCCCAAGCATCTAGTATGGGAGAAGGACACGTTCAACTTCCTTGATAATTGATGCAACTCTTCACTTAAATTAGCCAACTACCAAGGAGCAAAAAGAAGATTAGAAGTAAATTGAATCACTCAAGCAGAGTCTCCTTCAACCATTAACCACGAAGGATTGAACCGGACAACTTCATGTAGACCAACAATCAAGGCCACTAGCTCAGCCTTATTGACGTAAAAAAAACCCGTAGGGCCTCAATAATGAGAAGGATGAGGCCATCTTCATTTTTAATTATACCTGCTAACCTTGCCCAGGTTCTCAAACAGACTGCCATCAAAGTTAAGTTGATACAATTTGACCATAATGCTCGGATAGTGAGGCTTAGAAGAGGCAATCTATTTCCAATTATGAATGATGAAGATCGTCGCGGCACCCTTAAAAAAATAGGGGAATCCACAGTGCCACAAGGATCTTGACTTTGTCTCGAAGCATATCCCCCTGAAAGGATTTACCATTGAAGCATCTAGCATTCCTTTCTTTCCGAACTATCTTGATAGTTGTCGAAACGGTGAGTTTCCATATTATCCTCCCTATTTTCTTATCCTACTCCAATCCTTGAGGATTGGCAAAAATCCTTGGGAGAAATGAGGAAGATGGCCAGCTGTAGTGAAACCACCTCATGATAGCTTTCTAAAGGCTTTGTGCAACTGTGCATGAAATTTTGTTTGGGCTTTGGATTTCTAGATTGTAAGCTAAACAATGTGCAGCGGAATAATAAAAGTAAACTTGCAAACAAACAATCAACCATACAAGAAGAAAACACACAAATTTTTACATGAAAACCCAAATAGGAAAAACCACGAGCCTTTCCGCACTAGAAAATTAATAAGCACTAATTTCAAACAATTACAGGGTATACTCACAACCTTTTCTAGTCCATCCCTCGACTAGGATGTAGTTCTTCTTGTAAGAATTCATAACACGACACGACCTTGTGTGCCCTACTCTTCGCACTTCATCAAATCACCCTGATTATACAATTAGATGAGTAATCTCCTACTATGAAGTAAAAGCAGCAAAATTCTAAAACTCAACATTTCAGCAAAATCTCTCAATAGAAGTTCTAGAGAAGAAGGTTGATCTTTGATAAGTCCCAAAAAATGTGTATTTTAGGGCTATTTTTTTAAAGATTTAAGGACCTATCAAGCCAAGGGAACCTCATTTAGTGTGACGTAATGGTTTCATGTATTTTTAATTCATTAAAGTATTTTCCAACTTAATTTGCTCAAAAATCACCATTTTTCATAAAATCTTGGAACTTGTCATTTTTGGAAATTTTCAAACGACACATCTTTTATTTAATCCAACAAAGCATTGCTCCTTTTCATAAATTTGGGAGTGGTTTCTCCTTCTAACCTTCTCTTCTTCTCTGCTTCCTAATATCCATTCACTACAACAAGTCACTTTGCACCCAAATATCATAATCCATTGACAACCTGTTATTTTATTTTTATTTTTTTACATTTTTTATCTGCTTCCAAATGTTTTCATACTTGAAGCAAAACTCCATGAACGCTAATCGCCAAGGAATTCCAAAACTAACTGAATTAGATGGTAAAATGTAAGTTTTCATACTATCAACTCAATTAATTCTCACCTTAAATCCCAACCAAAAATGCACTTAAGAATTTTAAAAAAATTTTCAAACATTATATTTGTCAGAAACCTCAACCAAACAGGCATTTTTAAGATAGGTTTTTTAAGGGGGCAAGAAAGAGTGGATTAGACATTAAAGTAATTTATAACGTAGAGGTTATATAAGGTGTATGATTTTCAAAATCTAATAACATCAAAACTATAAACATAATAACGTTACACGATCATAAATAAAATAACGAAAAATCACAATATCAATTTATAAAATAAATTTCAAAATGTGAAAGAATTTTAAAACCTCTTAAAGAAAAATTAAACAAATACTATCATTCAAAAGCAATTTCAACCAATATATAAATTGGAGGAAAAATTCAAAAATATCTCAACCATACTACCTTATTACTTTTGTTTCTTCCAATATCTAAATAATTCTCTAACAGTTTTTCTAATTTTTTACGACTACCTTATTTCTTTGGTTTCTTCCAATATCAATTCTCTAACAATTTTTCTAATTTTTTACAATCTCACTACTTCAAAAGTAAGCATTTATTTATACATGTAAGAGAAAGGGAAAGTGTCATTTTATATAATGTTGTTATGCAGTCATTCATAAATCATGCATAAATATAGTGTTTTTTTTTACTAATCAAAATAAATTCATGGCACTTCTAAAATAATATGAACTTGGTCCTGCAATACTCATTTTGTAAATATTTTATAGTTAATTACATGTAATAAAGTAGTGCATGAAGTAAAGATAGTAAAATTGTTTTAGAATTTATGGGGGCCAAAACCAAGTTCTTTCATTTAATAAGGTTGATATTCTTCTCTTATTTTTTTTTTATTTGGTGGATTAGACTGACTTGATTAGGATTCCTTAGACCTATGTGACAACTCTATGTATGTTGTAAATGTTTCAGATTGGGGTGAGGTGGGTTAATGTGTTGGGTCAGATTTTTCCATTAAGGTTTTTTTTTTACCCATTTATATTTCATTGTTAAACACCATTAAGGCATTGAGATAATTACTATAGCATGAATCGTTATACATACAGGCTTAGTATATCATAAAGAGCTTATGTACGAGCTATTGTTTTTTCACTTATATTTATTTTTTCTTGATTATATTTATTTAGATTGTTTTTATCTTATGATCATTTTTGGCAAGTTGAAAATTGCAAAGAAGATTGATTTATGAATTTATGATCTTCCACTCATAGTTTGAATGTTGTAGCATGAGTAAGCCATCAAGAGTATCTTGGCTCATTTTATAATTTTTTATTACATGTTGTCTTCAAGTGATGAAATTTTGACAGTAATAATTACATAATGATATAATCTTCCATTATAATATGAAATCTTTCTCGAAAAAAATTAAAAAATTCATTAAATAATTTCAGTCACAATTATTGATAGACAGTAATTACAATAGTAGTTTAAAGTAATTATTTAATTTACATGGGAGAACCTGTGTGCAGCACGAGATTTGATAACCTGTTTGCAGCACGAGATTTAAAGCTAGTATGTTTTGAAGCATCCCATAATTTTATGGCACTCCCTAATTTCTTTTTCATTTCTCCATAATTTTTCCTAAGCAATTTTTCTCTCCTATCTCTAAGAATCCTTTTCCCAACCCTTCTCACCCCTATCTCTTAAAACACTTCTCCTCCTCTACAACATCTCCCAACCAGTTTCCCTTCTCTCTGCACATGTTTGTAAAGAGATAAATTCTCTCCCCACTTTGTCCCATACAACTATCTTTGGCAGCCAGTGCATTAACAGTTGGATTTGGGCGTGCATTAAAGCATAAATCCCCCCTTTTAAGCATGGAGTTTCCTCCTCATTTACTCCTCTTTAATAGTTTTTGTCCCAAATCGGTTATTTACTAGTTCTCTGGAGTGGTTTATTAATGTTTTCCTCCTAGCTTATGGTGTTAAGCTTTCCAGTGGGTTTCGTAGTGGTTACCACACGCGCGCGCACCGGCAGAGGTAGCCGAATTACATCTTTGGAGATGCTTTTTGTTAAGCATATTTCACATCTACCCTAGGGTAAGACAAATTTTCAAAGGAAACTCCAACGTCTGCCCCACGAATCAGGAGGAAAAAATAGATCTCAAGGGTCTCGCAGACAACAAATCACAAATCTATTCTCATACAATAGTCGTCAAGTGCCTGACAACAATTCTTAAGTTTTTGCTTACCTTGGAACTTAGCTATTATTAGTAATCCGCATACTTCGGATCCAACAATTTAGGCAAATCTCAGTTTATATATATCTAACAACCTTTTAGCCCCTTTGCTTCCACGAAAAGTCTTATATAGAGCCTATTTTGGTTGGACTGGAAGCCTCATCTCTAATTTTAATGCGAGCGGTTTACTGCTTTGCCTTCTCTTAGCGTTTTAGGCCTCATTCCATACTAAGGGGAAATATTGCCAAAATTTCAGTAGAATTTTTTTGTTTTGCAGATTATTAAAAATGACTACTAGAGATTATTACTCTAAGGTTTTCAACTTTGAGGGTTAGCATTTTAAAATGTGGAAAATGAAAATAAAATCTCTTCTGAAATTCATGAAGATTCTTTATATGTTAACCAAAGTGTGCCCAAACCATGTGGAGATGAGCCCGTTGGTACCTATGAAAAGGATCAGTGAAAATATGATTATTTTGATTGTAGAAATGAGATTCTTAATTATTTAGATAATTTTGTATATGACGTGTTCTCAAAATATAAACCGCCAAGGAATTATGAGATGCTTTGATCAAGGAATATACCATTGAGGATGCGGATACCAAAAAATATGCAACAGAGCAATTTCTGAACTTCCAAATGGAAGAAGGAAAATCAGTGGTTGCACAAATAAGCGATTTTTAAAAGATTATTCATGAAGTTCGTGAGTCCATCTGCATCTGTGTGGGGCGAAATCTACCAAAAGAATGCGTTTCCAAAGATGTGATTCAGTTGCCAATCATTTTGTTGACTCCTAGCCTTTTTTGCATTTATTTGTTTTTACAGTTATTATTAGTAATCTGCATACTCCGGAATTCAACATTAACTTTTCCCAAACGGTGCATTAGTTTTGCAAGAGGTAACCTTTGCTTATTATTTTTCTTTTCTTTTTTTTCTTTTTATTAATACAGAAATATAGCATCAGCACTTTAATGTGTGATACATATTAGTGCGAGGGTTGTAAAGTCTGTACCATTATGTTTCGCTTAGTTGCATTGATTATTTTTTCTACACTAGAACCGTATACTCCTTTTTCCTGCTGTATCAATTATTCTGACGTCCCTGACCCATATACTGTATGATTAGTACCAATAAAACTGGAATTGTATTGTTCAAAAAATCTTTGCTTACATTTATATCCAATATCAGTGTATACAACCAATCTGAAGTGGAGAGAGAGAGAGAGGGAAAAAAACACAGCCATGCAAACGGAAGCCGCGCATATATTGGGGCCAAAGCAATCCTCATAGGTTTTTGGGCCACGAGTTCTACAGCAGATGGGGACGTTGCTGGCCATCCCCTGCGAAATCCTCTGAATTTCTAATCCGTATTACTGGAGTTGTAGTTGGCCTGACAGGATCGTTCCAGACTCACGTTTAGTACCGGAAATCCTTCTTTGGATTCTAAGTACAATTGTTATCATGAATCTTGTATTTTTTTGGTTGGTCAATCATCAATGTCAAGGTTACTTGTAAAGTTGGATCCAATTTCGAAAGTTGCTGTCAGATTCGATTAGATACAATGCGAAGCATATTGATGTCCAATAAATACGATTAAAATTGTTATCATGAATCTGGTTTTTTAGGATTGAAGTCAATGTCAAGGTTGGATCCAATTTCAAGTTACTGTCAGATTCAATTAAATACGATGTGAAGTCATATTGACCTCCAAATAAATCTATTAGATACGGTGTGAAGTCATATTGATGTCCAATAAATACGATTAAAATTGTTATCATGAATCTGGTATTTTAGGGTTGAAGCCACTGTCAAGGTTGGATCCGATTTCAAAAGTTGCCGTCATTTTCGATCAGATACGATGTGAAGTCATATTGAACTCCAAATAAATACGATTTTGAAGCTCTGAATTGAGTTGTGACGTAGGGTACTTTTGTATACGTCTATGCAAAGTTGGTCCCATGGAATTTTTAGCTGTGTGTGGAAAGAAAAAATAAACATCTGATCCATGGTTTAAGACTCGGGTGTTAGGCCCCGTATTCACCTACCCAAAAAAATAATAAAATATTAATATCATTCGTGATTTGCGGACCTTCACGATTGTTAGTGTAAATTTTTTTTTACTACAAAAGATTTGGAAATAAAGCTTTTTTCATTATTTTCAATTTGCTTAGAGGGAAAAATGTTGGACATATGTGGTCCTCATGACCACATGTCTAATGTTTTTGGGGCCCACAGTTTGAGCCCACTAATTTAATATACTTTTCCCTTTTAGTTTTGGTTTTACTATATATAATTTGGATTCAGTTTTAGTAAGCCCAATCAATTAAGATATCTTGGTTGACTAATCTTGAGGAATTAAGGAAACTTATCTTTAATAATTTCTTTGACGGGAAGAAATCTCTCTAAGGTTTATCTATAAAAGTGGTTTTCCAGTCCTCTCTCTTAACCCACGAGATCTGAAAAGTACCCATCAACTCTCACGCATCTTGGAGTGGGTGATAAGAGAAATAGGAGAAAACCCTATTTGAGAATTAAGATCTACTCATTATCAAGATCATGGCGCAAGGTATGCATTTATTTTCTTGAGATCATATATTATTTAATGCATAAATCTAGATCCTTAGGTTTGATGTTTTATTGAAAACCCTATTAGATCAAACAATGGTATCAGAGCTGATGTGATTTATGTATTTAACAGTAATTATGATTCAAATAACGATGGATCTGAGATTGAAGTTTTTTTTTTTCATTATTCTCTGCTGTCAGTGGTTTTGATCACATGTTAGATGATCCATGTCCATATTCTCGCATGTCCAATTTAGTTCAATATTTTCCAACATATCACGTGAACAGATTGGCTTATCTTAAATTGATTTGACATAACCAAACATGTTGGAGTCAAAATTTTCAATCCCATATTGTCAAGTTGTTTCACGTTATTTCCTATGCAAGTGTACTACATGTAAGGAATGCCAGAATATAAATCTGGCTTGGGCATTGGTTTGCTGGATTCATGATCTTTCTATTTCAAGGTATGATGATGAACTGGTTGTAGTATATTACTAATAAAGGACAAAAGGTCAAAAGAGCTACTGTGTTCCAAAATTACTTTCTTTCCCGTTAAGTCTTTGTTTCTGTGCCAGTCAGGCACTGACGCTCCAACCCATGAATTGTTATTTACAAAATTTTGACACTTTGATATGGACAGTTAACGCTTTTTTACCACACATGTGGGACCCACATCTTGATGGAGGGATTTCTATTAGTGTAAAAGGATGGGCCTCACTGTGTTTTGGTGTGCTCACTCTCATACAGACGTATCATATCATATGGTCTTAATTTTGTCCATGGCAGCATAAGTGCCTCTCCATTTAAGATGATTTCCAATTCAAATAAGATAATTACACATAGCAACTGTTATGTTATTATTTATTTATTTATGATGAGAATTTGATCATATTTTTTTTATACTTGTTTCTTTTGGAAAATTGAAGCATATATTAGTTTTCCCTTTAGTGACAAAATGCTGAATTTTATATCATGTGGCTGTTAAATCATTTTTTTATTGTTATTATTTTATGGTACTATATATAATGTGATTTTATCCTTTCAATATATATTTTTTAAGGGTCTTGATTATTTATTAACTAGATTGGATTTTATTTTATGTCAGATTTATAAGGTTTTACATTTTTTTTGGGCCATTTTATTTCAATACATGAAAAGTGTCCATGCATATTCAGGATCCATAGATATTCCATAATTGTATATTTAATTCATGGACCTATTAAACTATCACAACATTTGATAATATGGATCAGTTTTGGAGAAATCATGGCCCAATATTTTAGTATTCACCACTAGTGACATTATAACCAATCTAGATTAGACTCCTTCATGTCATTTATAAATGCTATTAAATTCAATTGATACCTATAGTTTTAAGTAGTGCGGTAGTCACTAAAGTGGCCCTATTATGAAAAACTTATAGGTATCACTTGAAAGTTAAGACCCCTAACACTATTTATTGTGTAAGGATAATAGCATTAGACTTGTGATCTTAAATTAGAAGAGTGAGAATTGGCCCAAAAGTTCGATTGCCACTCAAATAATTGTAAGATGGAATAAGGTAACTTGATATATGTACCTAATTGGGAATGGTTCCTATACCCAAAGGTATAAAACCTAGCAAATTACGTTCATATTATCATGTTAGCCTTATGGATGGTTAGTTTCATTCTCGAGTGATCCTATTTGCATGTTGTAGTCTCGACCCAAAGGAGTGACTTTGATGATGTACTGGATCACTACCAGATTTGTTTCATTTATGTAAAGAATCATTCTGGATTTCTGTTTTAGCGTGAACTCAAAGCATTTAAGTAAATTGAGCATTTTCTTTTCCCCTTTATGTTTTCAGCATTGACCCCTGCTGCCTTGAATGGACATCTCTTGAACATACCAATGTTGAATGGATCCAACTTTACTGATTGGAAAGAAGAGCTTTTAATAACCTTGGGTTGTCTTAACTTGGACACTGCATTATTGGAACCCAAGCCCGCTGATCTTACTGAAGATAGCTCTCAAACTCAGAGAGCATACTATGAAAAATTGACCAAGGCCAATCGATTGAGTCTTATGATGATTAAAAGTTCCATTGCGAAAAATATTCGTGGGTCAATTCCTGATAATGAAAATGCTAAGGCCTATCTTGAATCAGTGGAGCAACAATTTCAAGCATCAGATAAGGCTTTGGCAGCTACTATGATTGCCAAATTATCTTCTATGAAAAATGATGGATTTAGCGGGATCAGGGAACATATTATGCATATGAGGGATCTAGCGGCCCAACTCAATTCTATTGAAATGACCATTTCTGAAAATTATATAGTCCAATTTATTTTGAATTCCTTGCCCCCTTTATTTGGTCCTTTCAAAATTTCATATAACACCCAAAAGGACAAATGGACTATGAATGAGTTGGTTTCTATGTGTGTTAAAGAAGAAGGCAGACTTAGACAGGAAGGGCAGCTACAAAAAGTAAATCTTGTCACTTACAACCCTTCAAATAAGAAAAAGTTTTTTCATGGTAAGAAACACTTGAAGAAAAAAGACAAGAAATCTGCTTCGAGCGACCAAATCGGGAAGAAAGGCAGTGAACCAAGGTGCTTCTTTTGCCATAAAAAGGGACATCTCAAGAAAGACTGCTTGAAGAGACAAAAATAGTTTGAATCTAGAGGTATATATAAGTCCTTTGTTTGTTATGAAACAAATCTTTTAGATGTTCCTTCAAATACTTGGTGGATTGATTCTAGTGCCACTATTCATGTGACAAATTCCATGCAGGTGTCACGCCCCGATCCCGGGAATTTGGGGATTTGAGTGGGCCCCCAGGGCATGGATACGCAATCCCGTAGAAATTCGTGCCCTGAAGAATTATGCACGAATTCCTACAAGGGAGATTCCACAGGAACGTGTGAGGTATGCTGACACACATACAAACATAACTTATCATTTACAAGGTCCTGTGCAATACTCGGTAATTATCAAGAGCACATGCTTCCATAAGTAAACATATAACATACAGTAGAATTAAAGTCTTTAAAAGTCTTTAAGTACATTCCCGAAAGGTTCTTAAAGAAATGATACAAAAAAAATTCCCAGCATAATATCTCGAGAATAGACGCGCTCCGTAGGATGGCTAGTAATAGACATCGCCATCCATCCATTCGCCTACACCCCGAGGTACCGTTGGGGTATCCTCCGGGGGCGCGTCAGTGTCCTCGTTGGGACTGAGATCTGGACCTACAATACCAAGGGTAACACTGTTAACACGACGGTTAAGCAAGTACTAAGGCATAAGAACCAATGCAACATAATATAGTAACAAGAACAATCACTACACATGATGCATGAGTGAGGAATTATAATCGAAACATCATACATATTGATTGGCAACCACGATGCTCTATTCTCCCAAAAGGGAGCATACATATCGTATGGGTCGCTAGGAGATCAGGCTAGCTTCCTGAGGAGCGTCGACAACCCCTCCGTAAACCTACTGCAGTGGTGACATACATATACCCAAAAGGGCAAAAGCTAAGTGGTGCCGACTCGGAATCAATCATACTAGTCATATCATGTGTAAGAAAATGAAGCATATACATAATGAAACGAAGCATATACATTTGAACCGCAAGGCTCGAACCTCGGCTATACCCTGGCTAGCAAGCACACACTCAATAGAAGCTCTGGCTTGTCAGACACGCACTCATTAAAAGCTCAGGTCTGAATTGCCGCGGGGTTTGCTAGAGGAAGTGAACTCGATAACAATTCATGTCAAGGGTAGTATAGCGTAACAATATGAATGCATTCCAATGAAGTAGTATTTTCCAATCCCCAAGGACATTCAATACGATATATTCATAAGACGTCCGGTGTCAATGTGTTGCCATTTCTTGGCATTGCCTTGTGTACGTAAGGAACACCTTTTCTTATGCCAACATCCATGACTTGTCTTTGGGGGGATCATCCGGAATTCATTTATCCTTTTACTGTGTCCTTACCTTCGGGCCCGTGTAGAGGTAAGAGGGTGCCGACACAAGGGCCTATAAATCATTGAGGTTCCTAACATCCTATATTCATTGGGTTCTTACGGCTTAGCCGTATACAAGGCTACGGCTTAGCCGAGTGGGTCAGAATTCCATCCGTATTTTCGGCGTAGTTACGGTCCAACCGTATATTGGCCTACGGCTTAGCCGAGCTAAGCCTACGGCTAGGGTACGGGAAGTCACGGGGTGGCCGTATCGTGTTCCACGGTGCAGCCGTCTGCATGCCGTAGAAGAAACTGGGTTTTATGAGCTCTCTGGAAAGCATGCCGTAGGGAGACCTACGGCTAGGTTACGGGCTGGATACGGCTGAGCCGTAGTGAAATCCACGGCTTAGCAATAGGTGAGACGTAGTACAAAATCAGGTTTTGCTGCTCTCTGGACTTTGAGCCGTAAATGCTCACGGCTTAGCCGTAGCTTCGCCGTAAGCTTCAGAAACCTGGACATAGTTCTGTAGCTCAATCCCAATTACAGTCAGTACAGAACCTATATTTGGAGGGGGGTTCTGTAACTCACTAGTAGTATCCAAACTCACTAGTAGTATCCAATTAAGATATTCTGTACTCCCACACCCTATATTCCCATTTTCCATTATTCCCACTTGATTCAAACACACACATTAAGAAGAAAATGCAATAAGAAACAAACTAACTTACATGCAATGAACAATTATGCATGCAGTGCATATAAGCTTAAGTAGTTGCCTTGTTACAGTGTTTAGCACCTTCCTAACTCTTCTTGTCGTGTGGGTGGAAGGGAAAACTCCAAATCGAAATGGGTTCTCTACAATGGAACATGTAAGGAGGGAAATGAGGTTCAAGCTCACATGCATGTCATGTGGTTGAGTCTCTTAGACTCTAACAAGCTTACAGAGATGAATCTAAAATACCCTTCTCACCTTATGTCTGTAGCTTAGAGAAGAGTGTGATTTCTAGAGAGATGGAAGTTCCGAAAGAAGAAGATGAAGAAGATAGATGCCCAAAACATCACATGCAAACTCTAATTCTCTCTTCCCAGTTCTAAGGTAAATGGAGAGAGATGAAGTGCAAGAGCTCCAACAGCTGAAACAAAGGAAACGAAGAAGGAAGGAGCAGACACGTCGAGTTCCCATTTAAACATAATTTCCTGAGAGTTACATGCAAGCCCACTTGTTTCCAGAAATTTCAGTTTAGTCCGGAAGGACCTCAATTGGCCTAGAATGAGTCCGGATCAACTCGGGCCCAACGCGAAAGATGATCTACGCGATAAATTACACGTAAGGAAATGGACGAGGTGTCCAAAAGGTGCAAGGACAAATTACGAAAAAGCCCTTAACTACTTAAGTGGGGTCCAAACTCTGCCCAACTACCTATTCGAGGCCCAAACCCGATACCTTTTGGATTAAATTAGCCTTAATCAAGTTCAATTAGTATAGAACGAGCTTAATTAACGTAAATCAAGATTAGCGAGGTTCGGGTCCTTACAGCAGGGCTTTCACACAAGCCGGAGTCCAAGTAATAAACAAAGAAATATTTTTATGGGGAACCGGCTGGAGGCAGAAGTGAAAACGGTGGGGACTTGCAGACTGATTCTTGATTCTGGATTCTAGTTGGACCTAAATACCACGTTTTATGTTCCTACAATAAGTAGAAATTTAATTTCTTTATCTAGACTTGATTTAGAAGGTTATACCTTCTCTTTTGGACAAAGTACTTTGAGTATTTATAAAAATCAAGTTTTAGTTGGTGGTGGTATTTTATGTGATGGTCTATATAAATTGAATCTGGATTCACATTTTGCTAGTTCTTTACTTACCATGCATGAGAATAATTTTATGAATGTTGGTATTAAGAGAGGAATTTTTGCTGAAAACTCCTCGAGCTTGTGGCATAAAAGACTTGGACACATCTCCCTTGAGAGATTAAAAAGATTAGTAAATGACGGGGTATTGAGAGCTCTAGATTTTACTGATTTTGGTATTTGTATAAACTGCATTAAAGGCAAGCAGACAAACATTTTCAATAAAAACAAGGCCACAAGACGTTTAGAGGCACTTGAATTAATCCATACAGATATTTGTGGTTACTTTCCCACACCATGTTATAGTGGTCAAAAATACTTTATCACCTTTATTGATGATTTCACTAGATATGGTTATGTCTACCTGTTATATGAGAAATCTGAATCTCTGAAAGCCTTTGAAATTTATATGGCTGAAGTGGAAAATCAATTAGATAAGAAAATAAAGGTTGTGAAATCTGATAGAGGTGGAGAGTATTATGGGAGGTATGATGAAACAGGTCAAAATCCTGGCCCATTTGCTAAATTTCTTGAAAATCATGGTATTCGTGCTGAATATACATTACCTGGATCTCCGCATCAGAATGGTGTGGCTGAAAGACGTAATAGAACGCTCATGGAAATGGTACAGAGTATGTTAAGTAATTTTACTTTGCCTGACTCTATGTGGGGAGAAGCCCTAAAAATAGCTGCATATATCCTAAATCGTGTACCCACTAAGGCTGTTCCCAAAACTCCTTATGAGTTATGGACATGTAAGAAGCCAAGTTTAGGACATTTGCATGTTTGGGGTTGTCCGGCGGAAGCTAGAATTTATAACCCACAAGAGAAGAAATTGGACCCTAGGACTATCAGTGGGTATTTTATTGGATATCCAGAAAGGTCCAAAGGCTTTAGATTTTATTGCCCTACTCATACCACAAAAATTGTTGAAACCAGAAATGCCAGGTTCATAGAAAGTGATGACATTACTGAGAGCAATGCACTTCGAAACGTGGTATATAAAGAACATCGGATACTTGTACAAGCACCGATGGAAACGGTTAGAGTTGTTATTCCAAATGACTTCGTTCAGAACGATATGATGGAAATACAACCTACCATATCAGAAGCGCCACTAGATGAGAATGTCATTCACAATGATGTGATTGAAGATATCAATCATCCGAATCAAGATTTGGCAGAGGCACAACCTTTAAGAAGATCTCAAAGATCTAAGAGGTCTGCTATATCGGATGATTATATTGTTTATCTTCAAGAATCTGATTTCGATATAGGCGTCCAAGAAGATCCGGTAACATATTCACAAGCCGTTAAAAGTGATGATTCGAATAAATGGATCGATACCATGCAAGAAGAGTTAAAATCCATGTCTGTAAATAAAGTCTGGGATCTAGTCGAATTGCCTCAATGGTCTGTAGCAATTGGATGCAAATGGATCTTTAAAACCAAACGAGACCAAAAGGGCAAAATCGAACGATTTATGGCCAGACTTGTAGCTAAGGGATTTACTCAAAGAGAAAATATTGATTATAAAGAGACCTTTTCACCAGTTTCTTCAAAGGACTCTTTTCGAATCATAATGGCATTTGTAGCTCATTTTAATCTAGAGTTACATCAAATGGATGTGAAAACAGCGTTCTTAAATGGAAATTTAGTAGAAGAGGTATATATGAAACAACCAGAAGGCTTTCAGGAAAAAGGCAAAGAGAATCTAGTTTGTAGATTAAAGAAATCTATATATGGGCTTAAACAAGCTTGAAGGCAATGGTATATTAAGTTCAGTGATATCATTACTTCCTTCGGGTTTAAGAAAAACATTGTTGATCAATGCATATACCTAAAGATCAGTGGGAACAAGTTTATTATTTTAGTCCTGTATGTAAATGACATTCTACTTGCTAGTAATCATCTAGGCCTATTGTGTGCAACAAAGGAATACCTCACAAAGAATTTTGAAATGAAAGATATGGGTGAAGCATCCTTTGTACTTTGAATCGAGATTTTCAGAGATAGGTCTCGAGGTGTACTAGGATTATCACAGAAAGCTTACATTAATAGAATTCTTGAAAGATTCAATATGCAGAACTGTTCTGGAGGAAAAGCACCTATGTCAAGAGGTGATCAATTCTCCAAAGATCAATGTCCCAAAAATGACCTCGAGAGACATCAAATGCGGGACATCCCATTTGCTTCAATTGTAGGAAGCCTCCTATATGGTCAGACTTGTACACGTCCAGATATCAGTTTTGCAGTTAGCATGCAAGGTAGATATCAGTCTAACCCTGGCATGACTCATTGGAAGGCAGCAAAGAAAGTCATGCGATATTTACAAGGGACTAAAGAACATATGCTCACTTATAGCAAATCTGATCACTTGGAAGTGATTGGATATTCAGATTCAGATTTTGCTGGGTGCCTTGACACAAGGAGATCTACATCAGGATACATTTTTCTCCTTGCTGGTGGGGCTGTTTCATGGAAAAGCATTAAACAAAATACAACTGCTTCTTCTACATTTCAAGCTGAATTTGTGGCATTCTTTGAGGCCACTAATCAAGCTGTATGGATACGGAATTTCATTTCTAGGCTTCAGATTATGGACTCCATTTCTAAGCTGATGAAAATTTATTGTGATAACACATCAGCTGTTCGTTTCTCTAATAACAACAAGAGTTCAAGCGCTGCAAAGCACTTTCAGATTAAATATCTTGCCGTTAAAGAAAAGGTTCGGGATAATATTGTGTCTATAGAGCAAATCAGTACAAAGCTCATGATTGCAGATCCTATGACTAAAGCGTTACCGGCAGAGGCTTATAATGATCATGTTAGAGAAATGGGTCTCATTGTGTTACCTTAATGTATGTGGTTGAAAGGATTTCTGCTTATTTATTTAACACTTTAGCTGATAAATTTTCATTAATGATAAATTTGTTCTCTTGCTTATTTTGTGTGCACCATTTATTAATTATTGAAGAGCAAGATAAATTTCATTTGGACCATAAATAGGAATTTTTGTATACTCCTATTAATTTCCTCGATTTATGACTTAATTATATGACATTACTAATGTTGTGGTACATGGAAGGAATCATGTCGTCTATTTGATGTTTGACCGCCATGATCTGCATTATTGATTTCATTTAATTACAATATATCAGAATTAGCATAAAAAAAAAGATTGACTGGGCTATTTTTTTTTAAATGAGTGGCCACTCATCGGGATTTTAAAATTTAGTCGAATCCAAGTTTAGTCATAAAATATATATTATTTTTTTTCAAAATTTTTTTTCTTTTCAAAATTTATATATATTATAATAAAAGGTGGATTGTTTTTATATGGTCGTCATGACCAAGTGGGAGATCACATATGTGTGGTCATTTGGACCAAGTGGGAGATTGTTGGACATATGTGGTCCTCATGACCACATGTCTAATGTTTTTGGGGCCCACAGTTTGAGCCCACTAATTTAATATGCTTTCCCCTTTTGGTTTTGGTTTTACTATATAACTTGGATTCAGTTTTAGTAAGCCCAATCAATTAAGATATCTTGGTTGACTAATCTTGAGGAATTAAGGAAACTTATCTTTAATGATTTCTTTGATGGGAAGAAATCTCTCTAGGGTTTATCTATAAAAGTGGTTTTCCGGTCCTCTCTCTTAACCCACGAGATCTGAAAAGTACCCATCAACTCTTACGCATCTTGGAGTGGGTGATAAGAAAGATAGGAGAAAACCCTATTTGAGAATCAAGATCTACTCATCATCAAGATCATGGCGCAAGGTATGCATTTATTTTCTTGAGATCATATATTGTTTAATGCATAAATCTAGATCCTTAGGTTTGATGTTTTATTGAAAACCCTATTAGATCAAACAGAAAAAGATTGAGGAAGAAAACTCTGTTGGTTGTGTTGATTAATATATTGGATTCAACCATTATTTTCAATGTATTGGCCAATAGTTTTTGATATTTTGGTACCTTTTACATAATAGAGTTCGACACCAGTTTCTATTAAATTATCGGAATAGTATGAACCGATATTGATATGTATCGGCGATATGTATCAATATTGACCGATATTTTAAATCATGAATTCTCATCCCCAATAGGAATGGTTTTCTAAAGGAATCATGGAATTTAGCACATTTTTTGCGTTTATCATGGTGGAAAATCCTCCTCACAAAATCGGAATTCAACTCTAATCCACCACATGCCAAAATATGACGAGACTCTTTGTTTGAAGAGATCTCAACAAATATACTAAATGCCACTTAACATATCTCAAAGGACATGGGTGCCACAATGGAAGGTGTGGAAATCCAAGGTGGGCTCCACCTATTGAAATTTCAACATGCTCATAATAAATAATTCCCCCTAACTCTATGGGATATTTTTAAATTTTAGTCCTATAAGAGTCGGTCTTAACCTAAAATTCACAATTTAATTGACTTCTAGCTGAGTTTATGGTTTCTTTTAGGTTTTATATTTGTTTGTTTTCAAATTTTCAATTTTGCATATAAATAAATATATGTTCGTGGATGCAACAAGATATCTCAAGATTCATGGCCTTACATAAATCACTAGCCCCTCAACTAAAGGGAAAAAAAATTCATAATAATCTTTTATCAACTCTCTTCGCATGTCTTATCTGTTGTGCTTTACTTTAAAAACCCAAACTATTAGACAAAACTTTAGGGAAGATTTGGTGCCAGAGATGGAGCAGAAGTAGAAGAATAGGTAGGAATTTTTTTTCCCTATATGTGACATAAAATTTACAAATTGTCAATACTTTCATAATTCTCTATTTCCATTATTCAAATATGACATTCTACACAATCTTGTTCTCCCATTTTATTTAATTATCCTTATGAGTTGTATTTGATGCTTTTTTTTAAATTATGATTGTGTAATCATTTTTTTGTTTAAATTAATTTATTATGGGATTTGGTATTGTGAGAACTATTCTCATGCAATTGCCGTGGGAATTTTTATGGGACCCACTTGTGGGTCCCATTTGGGACTGGGACTAAGGGTCTGAAAAGATCTATATGAAAGCACCCTAAATATCAAGTTTGGCCCAATTACATGTTCCTAACCCTTCATCCGTAGCTTATAAATCTAATGTATTCAGATTGATGCATAGTCGATCCAACAGTCTAGTAAATTCGGATTTGACTGACACTTAGGGCGTGTGACTATCAGGGGGTCCCCATATATTGTAAAGTGTGGATCGAGTGATAGCTGGGCCCAGCTAGAGTTCTTACAAAAAAAGTGGGTAGAATTAGTTTTTACAAAAAATGGTGAGAACTAGTTCTCATAAGAGTATTTTCCTTATTTAAATACTTAAATCTGATTCTATTTACAAATAAAATAATTTTATAACAAGCTCTGGCCCTAAAGCACTAGTATTATTTTTATATATATTATAACAATACCCCTTTTATAGGAGAGCGACATGTGGCACAGCTCTCTTCGTGAGAGGGTGACAAGTGATTTAATCTAAGGATTCTATCTATATTAGTTAAACTCTTTCTATACCACCTCTATAAAATCTCTCAATTTTCCTAAAATCTCTTTCAACATCTAAAAGAATACAAGACAAACCCAAATCAAACTTTTTTCTTTCTTTACCTACATCTAAACCCATAAAATTTAGTTTCAACGTGGGGATCCAAGTTGGTAATATCTAAATGCATTATATATCTTCACTTTTCTCATTCCAAGGTTTAAAGGGATTTTTAATTTTCATTTGAGATTTTTAATTCTTTGCTTCTTCTTTGATATAGATTTAAAATAAAATTAATATTGAATTGTTCAAGATCTTTGTTTACATTTATAATCAATGTCGGTGTAGATTGCCAATCAGATATGGATAGAAAAGAGAAAAAAGCCATGCATACAAAACCCATGTCAGATCCTCTAAATTTAGAACCCAATATCAATGGATTTGAGTTGTAGTTGGTTAGGCCTGACAAGATGGACCCATACTTATTTTAAGAAAAAATGTAATGTAAGTCAGTGAGATTCATAAAATATGAGCCTCACATGCATTAAATTTCTTAATGCATGGGTCCATGTATTGGTCTTATGATGTTTTTATATTTCATCAACCTATTTTATCTTCCATTGAGCTACAAGTTTTTTAAAGTTCTTTTTTCTATTCATTCATATCTCCAAGTTTTTTATATCTTTTTTTATATCTTTTTTCCTATATGTAATCACCTCTATATATTTGAAATTTAAATTTATTTAAGACCACTCATTCCTTAAAGCACTATCTGCTAATTTTGATTTCTTAATTTTCCCTAAAATCTTTCTTAATACATGGTTTTCTGTGTCTAAAATATTAATAAAATTCACTTGGTTCAAATTATTCTATTTTTCTCTATAGATGACATTCAATTACACTTATTCTATTTCCATGTATAAATCTTTTTAATTTTTTTTAATAATTTGACCAGGCGCAATTAATTAAATGGTGGGCTCGGGCCTGAATTTTACAAGTCATGTCAGGCTTGGGCCAATCCTAGGCCAATGCTTGGGTCAGGCTTGAATATGCCTTAGCTTGGCTTAGCCCATGAAGACCCCTACTAAAATTCTCTACACATCCTAACACTCTCTATGATTTAGTTTTTTTGTTATTTTTTCTTAAGTTGGTTCAGTGGCCATGAGTGGGAAGGTAAGGCGGCCACTTACATGTATTTATCAAATGGACAACATTGGACATTGGTTTATTTTCTCTTCTATTCAATCTAACTGATCAATTTTTTTCATAGTGAGAGGGTTGGTTGACCTAATGATTTTTGTACATTGAACTATCCTATCTAATTCTTTTTTACCAAATAAGATCTCTTTTCCTCTTAGGTTGAGCTTCTGGATTAAAAGAAAAATGATCTAACTTTTTTCTATTAATATTCTAATGAGCCTCTATGGGTACAATATTCTTACCATACAATATTTTTACAATTGATTTAAATGATTTTATTTTAAAATAAAATTACTTTTTAATAACTAAACACTGGACTTTGTTGAACTTGGCATGGCCCAACATGGCCTAGCCATTGGTAGTGCATGATCGTCTATGGGCTTCGCCTGAGCCTAGCATCAAAGCCCTCACTGTGGTGGTTTGGGTTGTATTTTTATTTTACTTATATGGCATATATATTTTCAAATGTGCCGCGTCTGGTATGGGTCATTTTTTTATTCAATTCCAACTAATCAATATTTTTATAGTGATTGGTTTGATTGACCTAATGATTTTTTGTATATTGGACTATTCCATCTAAATTTTTTTATCATTTAATATTTTTCTCTTGAGATGAGTTTACCAATTTAAGGAAAATGATCTAAGTTTTTTTAATAATATTATAAAAAAACTCTACCGGAACATTATTTTTCTTTTATATTTAGTTTTACTAATATGAAATTTAATTTTTAAAGTGTGCACTAAAATACTTAAAATTATGATTGTGTAATGAATTTGATGTTAATATTAATTTACAAATCATTTAAATATTTTTATTTACAAATAATATAATTATTAAACAAGGCCTGTGCCAGTATCAAGTTATAAAGAAAATGTGAAATTTCAAGATGTTTGACCAAGTACATACATTGCAATACAGAAAACAAATAACTTTATTGAGATAAGTGCATAAATTAAAATAAGTGCATGAGTTAAAAGATCTGCACAAGATGAAACAAGCACAACTATCGGGGTAAGCGGAGAAGATAAATCAAGTGCAACTACTGAAACAAGTATATGCCAATATACAAATATCAATGGTTGTTTTTTCCTTAGATCACATGTAATTCCTTTAATCATTCAAGGATGACTTCATATCAATGGTTTTTTTTTTTTCACTCTCAACTTTTATACATCTATGATTTAAAGAAAATACTTTCTCCTTCCAAAAAAATAAAGATTCAATATTTTAACTATGTTTTCGATATGATTTATGTCATAGTATTCATTAATATTTTATTTAGATTAATAATAGTTTTTAATTTGACTTAATTATTATATTTTTGCGCGGGCCCTGAAGAGCTAGTTATATATATTTTGACAATACCCCCTTTCGCGGGAGGGCGACACATGGAGCTTCTTCTTTACGGGAGAGCGATATGTGGTGTACTCTTAATAAAGTACTAAAATTCTCTTCTTTTTAAAATCTATGAATACAATCTAATCCTAATAAATAAGGATCTTAAATTAAGAATGATATTCTCTATCTTACTCAAACTCTTTAATTTCGGATTTAAATTAAAAAAACTGTATATGTATAATGTATATAAATCAGTGATTCGCAATTGTGGGAAATACCAATGGAGACATTAACACTCAAATATTGCAAGGTTTTTGAGCCCATTGATTCAACCAATTCGTGGTTTTCTTATGGAGAGCCAAGAGTTGCTTTTTTTCCCCGAAACCTATAATTTTGTTTTGGTAGATTGTCCTATTTGGTCATATCCAAAAACTTTTAACAGGTTGAATAGAGTTGGGATTCTTTATCCTTTCTTCTTTTTCTTTTTTGGTTCATTGTCTCAGCCACCGTTCTATTTGTGCTTTTTTTTTCATTTATTCTTACACAAATACCAATTCCATGATACCCAATTTGACCCAAACTACTTTACTAGACTTCACAATTCTCATTTTGCAAAGTAACTGCACCTCTTGCAATTTTCAAAACTCATCATTAAATGGATTAAATGAAAATAGTTTGCTTCATCAAATAATGAAATCTTCACCTTAATTCAATATCTGAAATCTCATTTTTTACCAAAGCACGTGGCACAACCCTATTCACGATATGGCGACATGTGGCGCAATTTAAGGATTCTATCCATATTAATTAGACTCTATAAGGATTTTTCAGAAAATGAAATTCTTTAAGATAAGGAATCCATCATCCAAGAACACCACCAACATGAGTTGAGATAGCCAGCTTTAGAGAAGTTATGCTCTCCGTGATTGTATATACTCCCTCATATTCCTAACTATCCAACATATATATTGGTCTGGGCATTTTGTTCACTTATGGGATTTTCACATGGATAGCTATGTTGGAACTTTGGTTTTTGGCTTCCATCAAGGGCCCACCTTTAATGTAAAGGGACCTGATTGATGCACAACCATGCATGATGAAAAGATCTGCATGATTATCCATGGGGAAGTTGATATCTGGAGTTCGCATACAATTTATACTTCAATTGTCACCTGTTATGGTCAAAACCTTAATAATGAACGCTTAAGTTTTTCTTATTTAAGCCAGATGATATGTGTCCTCGGTGAATGTTGTGACCTAAGTCTCACTCTGATCAAAATAATGCCCACTAGATGGAATAACTCTACCATCTCAATAAATTTTTGTACTTTATTTTTATTCTCAATTTTTTTCCGATTGTTGTACGGCTTGGCCTAACCATTGGCCATAACCAATCATTAAATTGGGCATATAAATATGAGTATAATTATAATAATAATAATTATTATTATTATTACTGTTAGTGTCATTGTAAGAATGTATTGTTAATTACGTGACCCAAGTCTAGTCTTGCTCTAAGGAAGATCAAGTTACATCTATGAAGGTCAAGTTAGATCAAGGAAGCTCAAAGTTCATCAATGAAGATCAAGCAAGTTCTAGAAAGATCAAGATCAATTACGAAGATTCTCTATGAGTGCCAAGGGATAAGGTATCATTGACCCTTCTTGCTCATAAAAATAGAAGAGGAAAAAGGGTTTCTAATTACTCTGCATTTGTACTACAGCTTGGATCACGGCTAAGCCGTAGATCCTACGGTTGACCCTACGGCTACACCGAAAAATGTTACGGCTAAGCCGTAGTGTGTTTCACGGCTAAGCCGTAAAATCTACGGGCCACAATCCAGAGAGTACACTTGGCCATATAATGCCTACGGTTGACCTTGCGGCCAAGCCGAAAGGCCCTCATGGCTACGCCGTAATGTGATTCACGGCTAAGCCGTAAAGATTACGGGCCACTCTCCAGAGAGCAGTTTTTGGGAGATTTCAGCTTACGGCTGACCCACGGATAGGCCGAAAGGTGCTCACGGCTAAGCCGTATAAGGATTTACGGCTAAGCCGTAAGCTTAACCGTAAGAAGGAATTTTTGTTGAATCTGGTCAAACTAGCCGTTGGATGTTGTCAGAGCATACGGCTAAGCCGTAGACCATTCTGTTCTTAGCAGTAGATCTATCTGTTGGAGCTTATCTGTATTTAAAGAGGACCTCTCCCTTGCTCCAACCACTGAATTTATTACTGTGAAAATCTCTAGTATAGCTGAGCCTTTGCACCTCCATTAAAATCATCTTCAAAGCTCCCACAACCACCTACTCTTCAACCCCACAAAGTGCCATTATTGTTTCAAGAAGAGTAGTTGGTGATTTAGGAAAAGCTCCATTAAATCTGAGAGAATATCTTAGCCTTCCAAACCCTCTTAAAACCTCTTCCCTTGGCTGAGCACTCATCTGAAGATCTTCATCACCAAGGAGCAAGAACAAGAGGTCAAAGCTTGGAGGTAGTCTTTCAAGCATCAAGAGCACCACTCAAAACCAAGGTATACAATTCCTTGTTTAGGTGTTCTTTAATATTTCAATTCTCATTGCTGTATTTGGTGAAAGACAAACCACCGCATCAAAAATTGTTGTAGTTGGTGGATTAGATCAAGGATCAACCACCTGATCAAAAAACCCCAGTTGGTGGAAGACAAACCACCGAATCAAAAACTGTTGGAAGAGGTGTATGTTATGTACGTACCTCTTATTTAGTGGAACCAAGAGAGATTGCTCTTGAGAGTGGATGTAGGTCTATGACCGAACCACTATAAATCACTGTGTTTATTGCTTGTTGTGTGTGGATGTTGCCTTGCATTCTTGTCACTTGAGTTGATCATCATTTCTGAGCTACATCTTTGTTACTCTAGCTGCATTTCTACACACTGTAAGCACTCTCAACTCTGAACATCTCTTTTAATCTTCTTGGGGACTCTCAATTTTAATTAATCCTTCAAATTGCACACTAATAAAACCTAATTCTTGAAAAGAATTTTTTAATAGTCCTATTCACCCCCCCTCTAGGACTTGGTGAGATCTAGCTATTGCACTTTCAATTGGTATTAGAGCCAGGTTACTTCTTAAGGGTGTAATAACCTGAAGTAGATCCATCTTTTGTTAGATTCACCATAAATCCTGAAGGAAACTCTATCACCCGTCCACCTTTCTTTGATGGAACAAATTATGCCTTCTGGAAAGCCCGGATGACAGCATTTTTAAAATCCATGGACTGGGTTATTTGGGAGGCTATAGAGAAAGGCTGGACGGAACCCACTGAAGATGTGACTATAAATGGTGTCACAACCACTAGACCATTAGATCCAGCTAGATGGTCTCCTGCTCAGCTACTTCTTAAACAAAATAATGCTAGAGCTTACAATGCTATAGTGTGTGCCATGAATCAAGAAGAGTTTAAAAAGATCATGACAACCACTAATGGAAAACGGGCATGGAGAATCCTTGAAGTAACTTATGAGGGTACCTCAGTTGTCAAAAGATCTAAACTTCAGATGCTCACGAGTCAGTTCGAAAACATTCGCATGGAAGAAAATAAAATGTTTACTGACTTCCATACTACGCTCATGAAAATTGTAAATGAAATGTGGGCTCTTGGGAAAACTCTTCCGGAAGGTAAAATTTGTAATAAAATCTTGAAATCACTTCCAGAAAAATTCCATCCTAAGGTAACCTCTATAGAAGAACACAAGGATTCGGAACAAATGAAAATTGAAGATTTAGTGGGATCCATTGAGACCTTTGAACTCAAATTTAACAATGACAAAAAGAAATCAATCGCTCTAATCACCTCTCATAACACATCTTCCTCTAAAGATGACATAGGAATAACTAGTAATGACGAGGATGAAGATGTGCCCCTTTTGGCTAAAAGATTTTTGAAACAATTTAAGAAAAAGAGGGTGAAAGAGTATAAAAATGAAAACACTAATGATAAATACAAAGGTCGGTCAAGTTCCCTCTCTAGAAGTAAACATAAGGAACCTATGTGTTATAGATGTAAGAAAATTGGACACATATCCACCGATTGTCCTCTAAAAGGAAAATTCAAAAAGAAGAATCTTGTAGCCACTTGGGACGATTCATCTGAATCAAATTCTGACTCAGATGAATCACATCAAAATGAATCAGAAAAATATACAGTTCTGATGGCTACCACTGCCACATTCAATCTCTCTGAGGAAATGATTAAAATATCGAATGAAGAAATCTCAGGAAGTGAGTCAGAGAGTGAATATGAAAATTCAGATGATGAGGATAATGACAACACCACGGATTCCTATGAACTACTCTATGAGGGAACCTGTAGGCTCTTTGAAACTGTAAGCAATCAACAAAACAAAATTAAGAATTTAAAAGAAAAGGTTGATAGTATTAATGTTGAAAAGGAAGAATTAATCAAAGAACTCGAAAGTGTAAAAATCCAATTATCAACAGAAAGAGAAAATGTAATCAAATTAAGAGAAAATGAAAAATCCCTTTTAAAAATAAAAGATGAAAATAATGCTCTCCACAATGAAGTGACTATTCTGAAACGGTATAAAGAAAAGTATGAGTACAGATTTACTCAAAATGATGAGAAATACATTAGACTATTCAAAATTGGGAAAGCTTATAAAGACATGACCGGTCTTGGATATGACAAAAATGCTAATCAGTTCCCAAGTTCCGAAACTATTTTTGTCAAAAGTGCTTTAAAGAAGGAAGATACTAGTGTTTAAAACACTTTGGATAAGGCATCTACTAGTACTCATACTGTTTCATCAAATGTCTTCTGTCATTATTATGGAAAAAGAGGTCATTTCAAAATGGAGTGCAAGTTAAGAAAAATTCATTATAACATTAGTCAAAAAATTGAGAAAAACACCTCTAAGAAAGTGGAACTTGAAAACAAAAAGCAGAAGTCTCAAATAAACACGTTCCCCTTAAACCAAAAGATGGATAATTTGTTAAAAGAAGTCCAAAAGTTAAGAAAATAATTTGAAATATACAAAAAGAATGGAGCAAACATTCTTATTCCCCAACATAAAACCTTTCAAGTGAAACACCAAAAACCAACTGTGATCCCCATTACTAGTACACTTAAATGGATACCTAAAAACAAGAATCTAGTGGTCCACACAGCTTTTAAAGCTGTAGAACAATCAAGATGGTATCTGGATAGTGGATGCTCAAAACATATGACCGGTGATAAATCTTGTTTGTCTAAAATGATTGAATTCGATGGAGGCACGGTTACTTTTGGTGATGGCAGTACTGCAAAAATTATTGGGAAAAGAACTTTAAACGTTCCAAACTTACCACCTTTTGAGAATGTTTTGTGCGTTGATGGGTTGAAACATAATTTACTTAGCATATCTCAAATCTGTGATAAAGATTATGCCGTAAACTTTAGTAGTCATAGTTGTGAGATCTCAAGGAATAGAAAGATAATATTGAGAGGTCTTAGAACTACCGATAACTGTAATATGGTGGGAAAAACAAATACTTCATCCTCCGCTTCTTACTTATTAACTAGTATTAATGAAGCTAAGTTGTGGCATCAAAGACTTGGGCATGTAAACTACAGGGACTTATCCCATCTAAACAAATATGTTGAAGGACTATCCAAGATCAGTAGTCAAGAAAAAATGATCTGTGGAGAGTGCCTTCAAGGAAAACAAATTAGAAGTGCCCATAAAATGGTGAATGCTATGAAAACTACTCGACCTCTAGAACTTATTCATATGGACTTGGTTGGAACAACTAAAAGAGAAAGTCGAGGTAAGAAAAGGTACTTTCTTGTCATGGTAGATGATTTCTCTAGATTCACTTGGGTTGCATTCTTGAGAGAAAAATCTGAAGCCTTTGGAGAATTCAAAAGGATTGTAAAACAAATTCAGATTGAAAAAGGGACTTCAGTAGCCCGAATCAGAAGTGATCATGGTGGGGAATTTGAAAATGATCTTTGACAAATTCTGCGAGAAATATGGGATTCATCATGAATATTCAGCACCCAAAACTCCACAACAAAATGGGGTAGCTGAAAGGAAAAATAGAGTTCTCCAAGACATGACCATAGTCATGCTTCATAGTAAGAATCTGCCTAGAGACTTGTGGGCCGAAGCTGTTAATACCAGCTGCTACATCATCAATCGAGTTTATCTTAGGACTGGTACAAATCAGACAGCTTATGAATTGTGGCATATGAAGAAACCAAATGTGAAATATTTTAAGGTCTTTGGAAGTAAATGTTACATCTTGAAGGATAGAGAACAACTGAGTAAATTTGACTCAAAAAGTGATGAAGGTATATTCTTAGGCTATTCAACACGGAGTCGAGCCTATCGTGTTCTAAATATGAGAACGGGAGTCATCCAAGAATCAATAAATGTCATTATAGATGATGAATCCACAATGTCTGATAATGTTGATGAAGTGGAAGTGCCCTCAATGATTGAGCCCACACGATCCACAATAAAAACTGATGTACCTATTTCTACTGAAAATTTGGTGAATGTAAAAGATCATCCTATAGATCAGATTATTGGTGACCCCCTAACAAGTGTAAAAACTAGGAAACAATTGGAAAACATTATGAGTCACTTGTGCTTTACTTCTGTTTTAGAACCTACCTGCGTTGATGAAACCTTTTCAGACAATGATTGGATAAAAGCTATGCAAGAAGAATTGAATCAGTTTACAAGAAGTGATGTTTGGTACCTAGTTCCAAGACCAAAGGATAAAAATGTGATAGGCACTAAATGGATCTTCAAAAATAAACTTGATGAAAATGGCGTTATTATTAGGAACAAAGCCAGGTTGGTAGCACAGGGATTTTCTCAAATTGAAGGTATTGACTTTGATGAGACCTTTGCTCCAGTTGCTCGTTTAGAATCAATTAGAATTTTACTATCTATAGCTTGTTTTTTAAAGTTCAAATTGTTTCAAATGGATTAAATAGTGCTTTTCTAAATGGAATTTTGAATGAGGAAGTGTATGTTGAACAACCTAAAGGTTTTATAGACACAAAATTCCCTGACTATGTGTTTAGATTGAAGAAAGCTCTGTATGGTCTTAAGCAAGCACCACGTGCTTGGTATGAAAGGTTGATAAAATTCTTGTTAGACAATAATTTTCAAAGAGGTAGTGTTGATAAAACTCTTTTTATCCAAAAGACAAGAAAGTCAGTTTTAATAGCGCAAATATATGTAGATGATATTATCTTTGGCTCCACATCTAATGAATTGACTGCTCAGTTCGCTAATCTAATGCAATCTGAATTCGAAATGAGTATGGTTGGTGAATTGAATTTCTTCCTAGGTTTACAAGTCAAACAATTACGTGATGGTATCTTCATTTCCCAGTCCAAGTATGCTAAAGAACTGGTAAAACAATTTGGTCTAATGACTGGGAAACATGTCAAAACTCCCATGAGTACAACCATCAAACTTACTAAAGATGCAAATGGTAAAGGGGTTGACTCTAGCCTATATATAAGTATGATCGGTAGTCTGTTATACCTTACTGCAAGTAGGCCAGACATAGCAATTAGTGTGGGAGCATGCGCTCGATATCAAGCAGATCCGAAAGAATCCCATCTAACTACTGTAAAAAGAATCATTAAGTATATTGCAGATACAACTGAATATGGTCTGTGGTATCCTCATGACTCATCATCCTCCATTGCTAGATACTCAGATGCTGATTGGGCAGGAAACTTAGATGATAGAAAATCCACAAGTGGCGGCTGTTTTTATGTTGGAAATTTTCTAGTAGCTTGGCATAGTAAAAAGCAAAATTCGATATCTCTCTCCACTGCCGAGGCTGAATACATAGCTGTCGGAAGCTGCTGTTCTCAACTCTTGTGGATGAAGCAGATGCTTATGGACTATGGCATTAAACAAGAAATAATGAGCTTGTATTGTGATAACATGAGTGCCATACACATTTCTAAAAATCCGGTCCAGCACTCTCGCACCAAACACATTGATATTCGACATCATTTCATTAGAGAATTGGTCGAAGAAGGAATCATTGAGCTCGAATATATTCAGACTGAAAAACAACTTGCAGACATCTTAACTAAACCTCTTGATGTGTTAAAATTTGAAATTTTGAGGAAATCAATTAGTGTTTGCTGTTTGGATTAACTTGTGTTTTGCCCAGGGTCTACGGTTAAACCGTAAGCCATTTTACGGCTAAGCCGTAATCTCCTTACGGTTAACCCGTATTTGCGCAAACATTTACCCTACAGCTCAACCGTCAGGGTTTATGGCTCAGCCGTAAAATACTCTACGGCTAAGCTGTAAGTGTTATTTCTGTCCTCGTTCTGCGCACCGATCAGTACTTAACTCCGTCTCTTCTTTCTTCTTTTCACTCTGCGTCTACCCGCATCGTCTGCCCTAGGTCTCCTCCTCTTCTTCTTTCGTCGTTCTTCCTCTTCCGGCCTTCTCCTTCCAGGTAATCTTCCTCTTCCGGCCTTCTCCTTCCCGTGTACTATTCTCCACTCTCTCTATCTTCTTGTTTGCTCTCGTTACTGTCTTGCCGTTTTACTATCCCTGTCTGTGTGTTTGGCTTTCATTCTGTGTTGTGGATTGGGTTTCCTGTTTCATCATGCCTCCACGAACCAAGAACGCTTACCCCCTGGTAAGAGGCCTCGTGCCTCCAGTAGCTCCTCCCGGCCTCGTCAGCCATCTCCACCCTCTCCCCGAGTTTTGGTTCCACGGGAACCCACTCGCGATCGGTCCTTCTTTTCCTGACCCATTACTGTGGAACGCGATGTCAATATTCTCGCAGTTGAAACATATGGAGTCCATATACTCCTCACCCACGTTGGGTGGGAAAATATTCTGAAATGGGGTGGTCCTGCCTTCCCCTCGATTGTGCGTACCATGTATGCATCCATCACACGTGCATCGTTAGACTCTTTGTCCTTTGACCTTGAGTTCACTGATGGCACCAATACCATCACCCCTGCCATCATTTCAGCCCTTTTGTGTGTGCCTCTCTCCGATACCCCCCCTTCGGTCATCTCGGATTCTCTATCCGAAGAAGAAAAACAAACTGCCACTTTTGCTCTCTGTGGCGCCACCGTCCCATGGAATGACAAGGGGTTCCTCCCTGCAGCTGCTTATCTTTGTGTGCAATTATGCTCTTCTTTATGCTTTATCTCTTTGTCAATATTGTGCCAAAAAGGGGGAGAATTGTATGCATGTCTTTAAGGGGAGGTCTCTAACCTCCCACCTTTCTAGTAGATTGTGTTTGCACCCTTTTGCAGGTTAAGCATCTTCAAAGGGGGAGCTTCCATGTGTTGAACTTTCAGACTTATGTAGATGTGGGTGCTTAAGGTGTATTCACTAATGTAATACTTGTTGAGCTAAAATGTTGTATTATGTGTAATTTTGTCACGAAATTGATAAAGGGGGAGATTGTTAGTGTCATTGTAAGAATGTATTGTCAATTACGTGACCCAAGTCTAGTCTTGCTCTAAGGAAGATCAAGTTACATCTATGAAGGTCAAGTTAGATCAAGGAAGCTCAAAGTTCATCAATGAAGTTCAAGCAAGTTCTAGAAAGATCAAGATCAATTACGAAGATTCTCTATGAGTGCCAAGGGATAAGGTATCATTGACCTGTCTTGCCCATAGAAATAGAATAGGAAAAAGGGTTTCTAATCACTCTGCATTTGTACTACGGCTTGGATCACGGCTAAGCCGTAGATCCTACGGCTCACTCTCCAGAGAGTATATTTTGAATCATTTTGTTCTACGGCTGACCCTACGGCTGCACCGAAAAATGTTACGGCTAAGCCGTAAAATCTACGGGCCATAATCCAGATAGTACACTTGGCCATATAATGCCTACGGTTGACCTTGCGGCCAAGCCGAAAGGCCCTCACGGCTACGCCGTAATGTGATTCACGGCTAAGCCGTAAAGATTACGGGCCACTCTCCAGAGAGCAGTTTTTGGGAGATTTCAGCTTACGGCTGACCCACGGATAGGCCGAAAGGTGCTCACGGCTAAGCCGTATAAGGATTTACGGCTAAGCCGTAAGCTTAACCGTAAGAAGGAATTTTTGTTGAATCTGGTCAAACTAGCCGTTGGATGTTGTCAGAGCATACGGCTAAGCCGTAGACCATTCTGTTCTTAGCGATAGATCTATCCGTTGGAGCTTATCTGTATTTAAAGAGGACCTCTCCCTTGCTCCAACCACTGAATTTATTACTGTGAAAATCTCTAGTATAGCTGAGCCTTTGCACCTCCATTAAAATCATCTTCAAAGCTCCCACAACCACCTACTCTTCAACCCCACAAAGTGCCATTATTGTTTCAAGAAGAGTAGTTGGTGATTTAGGAAAAGCTCCATTAAATCTGAGAGAATATCTTAGCCTTCCAAACCCTCTTAAAACCTCTTCCCTTGGCTGAGCACTCATCTGAAGATCTTCATCACCAAGGAGCAAGAACAAGAGGTCAAAGCTTGGAGGTAGTCTTTCAAGCATCAAGAGCACCACTCAAAACCAAGGTATACAATTCCTTGTTTAGGTGTTCTTTAATATTTCAATTCTCATTGCTGTATTTGGTGAAAGACAAACCACCGCATCAAAAATTGTTGTAGTTGGTGGATTAGATCAAGGATCAACCACCTGATCAAAAAACCCCAGTTGGTGGAAGACAAACCACCGAATCAAAAACTGTTGGAAGAGGTGTATGTTATGTACGTACCTCTTATTTAGTGGAACCAAGAGAGATTGCTCTTGAGAGTGGATGTAGGTCTATGACCGAACCACTATAAATCACTGTGTTTATTGCTTGTTGTGTGTGGATGTTGCCTTGCATTCTTGTCACTTGAGTTGATCATCATTTCTGAGCTACATCTTTGTTACTCTAGCTGCATTTCTACACACTGTAAGCACTCTCAACTCTGAACATCTCTTTTAATCTTCTTGGGGACTCTCAATTTTAATTAATCCTTCAAATTGCACACTAATAAAACGTAATTCTTGAAAAGAATTTTTTAATAGTCCTATTCACCCCCCCTCTAGGACTTGGTGAGATCTAGCTATTGCACTTTCAATTAATATTAATATAGCATTGGTTAGAGCACTATATTATTATTGGTTATAGCATGTGGCCCTACATTTTTATTCATGCAGTCAATAAAAGTAGGACCATAAGATTTTAACATGGATTATGGGGTACTTATATTATTGGCTCGAACGCTGTAGACTATGGATTATGGATTGAACAAAGGGGATTATGAATTTGAATTTTCTTCTTAAAATATTTTATTTTTAAAATTTAATTTTAATTATATTTGTATTGTGATTTATTTGATAATATTCATTTATATTATATTAAAATATTAATAATTTTTAACAAAATTAATTTTTTTAATAAAATTAAAAAGATTTCATGGCCTACGTTGGGCACGGGCTTTAAGGACAGACTTTTCACGGGAAAGCGACACATGGCGCATTCTTTTCACCAAAGAGTGACATATGGCGCGCTCTAATTAAAGTCCTAAAAGTTTCTTTCATATTGTACCTCTTATAAAATTTCTCTATCTAAAGATATCTCTCATTTATTTGGATTCCTAATAAATACTGAGCGCACGATGAGGTATTCTTCTCATTTGGCATTTCTTCACACGAATCTCTTCACAAATCAAGTGATTAGATGTGTCGGTCCCACCATAAGGAAGAGTTCAAATCAAACAAATGTTAAGGCCTAAATTTTAAGATGCCATATTAATAGAAGGATAGAACTCATGTTTCAACAAAGAGAGTAAATCACACCAATACATGGTTCCATGCATAGACGTATCATGCACTCAACTTCTCTATGACTTCTTATATGATCTCTTGAGGCTAAACCCAAATCACATTAGATTATATTAGATTATTTGCTACTGCTTTTTCTTTTTTGGATTTACCACAAACGTGCTTTAGCCTTCAAATATGAGGACGAAGCTGAGCTCAAATCACATTAGATTAGATTAGAGTGAGAATTAACAATGATCCGTCCAAGATGTGGGGACCTCATATTCAATGGTTTCATATTTAATTACCACTGAGAATCAACACAACTTACTTTTCCAACAAAATAAAAAAAATAAAAAATATGTAACAAAAGCTTACTTGTCTCAAGTGGGCCCCACTGAATTAGTTTAGCTGGGTTCATCGTATTATCTTATTTATTTATTTATTTATTGGCTTTAAGACTTGAAAGAATTTCAATTGTCATTATTATTCTTCTCTTTATAAAATTATTTTATATATAGCAATTTCAAAGTTAGGTGACAATAATATTTCAATCTAATCTATAAATAAATTAGTTTAGCCTTTTTTCTAAATATTATATTTATTTCTTTTTTTATTAATAAAATCTTAGAGAAATCAATAAAATTAAATATGTTTTTATTTTTTTTGGCCAGCGCTAAGCATAATATTCAGCCCTCACACTCATCTGAATTATAAATTTGCTTGTGTTCTTGCTTATGTCCTTAATTGTTGTTATTATTAAAATATTAATATTTTTTGTTTACATTTTTTAATGTGCACAAATATTGATTTTAAATTGGAATATACATGTTCTTTTCTATACGGGCCTCCAGCACTAGTTATATATATTACAACAATACCTCTTTCGTGAAAGAGCACGAGAGAACGACAAGTGGAGCTCTCTTTAAGAGGCACGTGGCATCTCCTATACTAAAATTTATTCCCCTCCCCAAAAACCTCCCTTATCTCTTACTTATAATGAAATTTCCTATCATTATCTCTCTCTTTTTAGATTCAATCTAAATCTCTCTCTCTCTCTCTCTCTCTCTCTCTGATGCCCCTGTGTAATAGCCAATAGAAATAGAACCATTCCATAATTTTAGGAAAACTAAAGGACCCTTTATAACCAAAAAGCAACAAAATTCATAACGATAAAAAAAGTAACAAATTCATAAGTATAAAATATAAAGAAATAAAAATCCATAGATAGTCCAATAATAAAAAAAATTACGAAGAAACAAAGGAACCTAGCGAACACAACACCCAAAAACAAAAAGTTGAAGCCAAAATGGAAATGAATGAAAATACAAATCCATTAAAACCCATCATCAAGAAAACTAAAAGAACCATTGAAAAAAAAGAATTAATTATGAAAATACAAATCCATTAAAACCTATCATCAAGAGAACCAAAAAAACCTGTTGAAAATAAAAGAATTAATGATTAATAATTAAATTCACTAACTATGTAAACCAACAAAGACCATACAAAATATACACTAATTAGATATGGAAATACATGGAAAAACCAAAAATAAAATCAGTTTAAAGTAAACAAATTCATCCATAGGATCACCAACGACCAAATAGATAATGCAATACATAATCTCTTATCTATAGGATCAGGATTGTAAATTTTGTAAGTGTATCCTAAATAAAGAATACATACACAAGAACCAACGAAGCAAGGCAACAACAAAGAGACATAGGGTCCCAACATTCCCTATCCCACAAGTTATAAGGTACTTTTGGCAAAGTTATGAGTTAAGAAATTCGGTTTTCAATATTATCAAGTATGAACATTTATAAGTTAAAGCGTCATCAGTGTGCCAACTCACCAACCTATTGGATTGAGTTGAATGCTTACCTTCACTTCCGAGTCCTTGCCTAAGGAGGAAGTGTCTTTGATGGTACACAGAATTTGTATGCAACACATGCCATGTTGAAACTTTCCTTTTCTAATGCCTATGCAGGATATGCCATGATGAAACTTTTCTTTCTCCTTTCGTGTCACAAAAAAAGCTTGTCTGTGAAACGTGCCGCCTCAGAGCTACTTATTACTGTTGAAAATGACTTGTAGCAGTGGACTTCCAGTGAACAAAAGCCAGATCCACTAGGCTGATCACATAGAAAGTGGATTTTAGCTGGTATTTAAGATCAACTCAAGCAACTGCCTGTTGCATTTCTTAAATCCATCTATTCAAATCTTTATTGTCAAATCTTCTTAAATCCATCCAATCAAATCTTGATTTTCATATCAAATCTTGATTGTCTATCAAGCATTTTGATCTAAGCATTAGAAGATCAGATTTATTAAATCATGGGATTTGGTTTTGCAGTTATATATAATATATTAACAATCAATCAAAAAATCAGCTAGAGATTTTTCCTCCATTTTCCAGCACTAAAGTAAACTTGAACTCTGATGTGAATTTTTATCGTTGACTGTCTATGGAATAGGAGGTGTCTCTTTCTCTCTCTCAAATAGATTTCTTATCTGTTACCTTTTGTTTCTACTTACAGAGGAAAGGGAGTCACACAACCTACAATAGATGGGCCCAGTGAGCAAAGTGGAACTCAAATTTGCTTGAACTTCACCTTCTTTTCTGTATTAGAGTTTTGGGTCAACCATGGTCGAATTCCAGTTGCTATTCTTCCCATTGCCAGGCCAGCAATTATTATTCCTATTTTACTCGCAATTCTGCCACAAAACAGGCCGTTTAAGTTGCTCATCGGTCCATCCCCCATAGAACAAGTGCAATCATTGAGCATAGTTCTCTGACTGACAGAACCAGGCATCTGATATGTTAAATCATCCATAGAGCGACTGACACTAATTAGATCAGATTTTACTACGATAACATTGTCCAAACCCTTGCACCTTCTGTCAAATATGCACATACTCCATGCGCACACAGATCAACCGTGCACATAAAGAGACACCATAATAAGAAATTCAATGGTCACAGCATTTTTTATTGTATAACTCATTTCCACCAATCTTAGGTCCATGGATTAAGGTTAACATGATGAAGATTATTAGAATCCACGAAAATTTAACAGTGTTGATTACAGAGATATCTCAATCACAAAAGATAGTGATGCTACTCAAAGCAGTTGCATTCCCAAGGAAAGAAAGATTACAAATTGGAAATGGCATTAAATACACTGACTGTTATACAATTTCCATTGCTTGCCCTTCAAATTTTTTGCTGGACTTCTGGCAGAAGCTTAAAGCCATGCATTGTCAACTTTCAGTTCCGTAACAATCAAAACACAGTAAAAGAAACGGCTCATAATGGTTGATGGATGGGTGCATGGATACAATGCAATGCAAGTATGCAACTCATGCAGGCATATGACAGATAGGCCTCCAGCATTAGAACAGAACCAGTCAAAGTTCAATACTACGCTCGGGAGTCCAAGGCTCGAAGAATTTTCTTCCTGGGACCCTGCAACCAGATCCCAATGCAGAAAAAGAATCACAGGTCAAAATAATTAAAATGATCACTACAGAATGAACGCTTGAAATTCAGTGTGTTTCTTTATTTAATCAAAACTTGAAGATACGATTTTACTGGTGAACAGAAAACCAATATTAACATTTGCAAAAGAGCAACCAATCCATAAATCTAGAAGGATTGGATAAGGTGATAAAGCAAAACTCACAATAGATTGGATAAGGGTTCAATGATGGCTGTAATGACAACTATTATCTATTGCAGGCAGGACGCATATTGAATGTGAGTAAAATCGAGTATTATGGAGTAGAAATTCTTAGAGTCCTTTAGTTTTTCCCTGAGCACTGTATTTAACCCATATAATTCATCTTCAAGTTTGCTTCTCTCTCTCACTCTCATTTTCTTACGCAGCTTCTAGCTCTGTCATCATTGCTATTTTCGCATAACAATAGCTATCTTATTTTAAATGCAAAAGATAGAAAAAATAATCATTAATTATGTGAGATTTCATTATGTATGATTTCCTTCATATCTTAGACTCAGTTTTAAGTACCCAAATCATGTTTTTCTTTTGATATTCAGAATTCAAAACCCCACTGCTTACTTCTAAAACCAAATCAAACGATACCAAAGGGTACCATACTCTAATGGTGCCCAAATTTCAAGAACCAGAGAGATGAAGCCCTGGTGCATGTGTTATACACCAGACCCATACTCTTGAGAATTCCTTTTTATTTTTATTTTTTATGATAGACTCTTTAGAATTCTACAGCGGCAGTTAGTCCCGGAGGACCTTTCTAAATTTCTGAAACCACAACACACTTCTCCAAACTTCTCAGTTTCATTTCCTTTACTTACCATTCACATTGTTTCAGAAAAAAGTGGAAACAAAAGATTTAACCCTTTCATTAAGTTTCTTCACACATGCTTAAACAACTGAATTTAAAATTTTTAATTTTTACAGTTGGCAAAGCACTGTAAAATGTAAGCTCTAATTTTTAAAACCTGAAAATCAAATACATCATGACATTTCACAATTGTTTCCAGAACTATTTCCCTTTTATTTATTGAAATAAAAAGGAAGAAGGGATAGTTTGCCAAGGTATGCTCTAATAATTCTTCCTTTCTATTTCAATTCCTTTTTATTTATGGAGTGCTTGAATTAAGTGACTATTTTATTCCATTGTCTTTCATTGTCAATTGACCCATAGATCCATGTTCAAGATTACAGCCATTACATGTCATCAGCGGAGTATCTAATATGCAAGACCCGTGGTTCCCCATGGGTCGACCCGCTTTGGGCCCAGCCCACTTACCTTAGTTTATTTTGGATTTTAATTATGCTTCAGTTATTTTAGTTGGTTGTTTTAATCCTGGCCATCGGTGTCTTTCAATCATCCAGATTAGTTTTAGATTTTTATTTTCCTACATAATGATGTAATGCCTCTTGGCGAAGGTGGAGTTATTAATTAAAGAAAAAAAAGTAAATTCTTAGATGTGCTTTTGGACTTCCTAGAGTTGTCTTCTTCCTCAACCACAATGGGGAGTTTGGCTTGAGGCCAAGATCTTCAGGATTTTCCTGATATATACCCCTCACCTTCTATCTCTAATCTCTCCATCTCTGCCTGCCCTATGTTTGGTACCTCAATCCGCATCAATTGGTACAAAGCCGAAGATCGATCCAAACCGGAGTCGAGACTCGGCATTCCATAATCGCTAACGAACCATCTCCATCACCATTCAGTAGTCTCAGATCCGCATTCCATCATCTTCAAGGTATTCATCTTGATTCCTTAATCTTGGTTCCATTCCATTCCTCGATATTCCCCAAACCTTAGGGCCCCATCTCGTAGATCTGCTTTGCCAAATCTGCCTTTTCTCCATCAAACCCAACAATCAATTCATCTATCCACGAAGCCCACCCTTCCAAATTCCCAAATCTCCAATAATCCCCATGTTCCATCAATCCTCTTCTCAACCGAAACCCAATTGAACCATCCAGTCAAAACCCAAAACTCAAAACCTTAACTCCTTTTCCAAATCCCAAATCAAAACCAACTTGTGAAAATATTAAAAAATTAAATGAATATTAAAAAATTAAAAGGGTTTTGTGAAATCTTAAGGGGCTATATGTGAAAAAAAGTTAAAAAATATTAAAACCTTTAATAGGCTTTCGGAAATCTTGGAGAGCGCCCGCGCTTCTCCCCCCCCCCCCCCCCCCCCCCCCCCGGGGCCTACATCTGGGCCTGCCCATGCTCCTAGCGTTGCCTATGGCCCTCCTGCAATTGGATGCCCATAAATGGAACCCACTTGCTCTTGCACACACAACATGTTAGGGTTTGGGCCGAGATAATAGGCCCGTGAACTGAACTGAGTGCTTGCAAATCAGCCTACACTAATGAAAGAAGACAGCACTTGTGCAAGCAATGCAGAAGTTACCAAAGTTAAATAAGTGAATATTTAATTGAATGAAAAAATTATAAAGTCCCTTTACAATAAAAGCTTAAAATATCCAATTAGTAGAAGTATTTACAAAATGAAAATGATGCAATTTCTCAATTGTAAATTGACCCTACACTTGGGTCTCTGGGCTAAGACATGGACCCTGGTGCACGTACAAATCATTCCCCAACAAATATGAATTGCATATCAATTTATTCAACACTTGTGAGATTTATTAAAATTTAAATAAATTTATTTCATATAAATTTCAGCAAGCAATAATAACATTAAAATATCATACATAACTGAGCGTAATCCCAATTAGTCACACGCCAATGCACATTCCCTATAATTTTATATTAGAGGTCCTCACATGGTAATATCAAACAAGACTAGGTGTCAAGCAACTAACGTCCAGTGTGTGAAAATGAGGAGTTCCATGAAGCAGGCTTGATGCTTTTGTCTTCCATGTTGAATACCCACCAACTATAACGAGGCTATTCCTCTCCTATATCTTATAACCAGCAATAGCACTTCACCAAATTCTACCAAGTGAGTAGATTGAGTGAAGGCAAAATAGGGTAGCTTTATAAACTCTAGCTTGAATTGTCTAACATTATTAGCAGCAGCAATAGCAATCTCAGCATCGGACAAAGAAAAGTCTGGGTAGCATAGAAGATAAAGTTTCGTCTTTTTGAACAAAAGGGCATTTACTGGAACTGCCTAGGAAAACGATTCCACTTGCCATTTAATACCCCAAAATGCATATTCAAATATGAATACAGCACAGTGGGGTTTTGTAAGACCTAATGAAAGTGTTGGAAAAATGGGTTTTGGGTCAACTTTGGACCACAATAGGTGTGGGTCTCACATATCTCTTAAGGTGGGTCCAAGTGCTAATGTGTTCTCCTCCACGAGGAGCTTAAACCCAAACCATTGTTCATTGAAAACCATTAAGATATGAATGAGAAATTGATCTCCAAAGTGATGATAACAAAGAAGGGAACAAGGAAATCCTACATTGCTTGTGTACTAAAGTGTGTGTGTGTGTGTGTTTATATACACTAAGAGTAGATAATCAGTTTGTGTTATTTTATCTCGGATGGAGGACATACATGACATCACAACTAACACGTGTGCTGCTCCGTCGCTGTCAGGTTGGATTGGGTTGAGTTAGGTCAAAAGCCTATTACCCAAGATGGGTCGGATCCTGGGCCCACCGTTGGGTTGGGTTGCATCAAAAGCCAGTAACCCAAGATGGGTTGGGTCCTAGGTTCCACTGTTGGGTTGGGTTTGGTCAAAAGCCCATAACCCAAGATGGGTCGAATCCTGGGCCCAACCCATGGGCTCTCCAAGGTAGATGTCTTTTTGTCAAAAGGTACAATTACCATTTAACAAGAACATCTATTCACAATGATGTCCCTTGGCTATGTTTTATTTTTTGCAAAAATGAATAGTAGCATTTGTTCTTAGTGAGTGTTGACTGTTTAAAATAATCACCAGTGTATCTATTTAAAGTCATTTCATTTCTATTATTTAGCCATTGAATTTTTAGGTTAATTCTTCAGCATTCACTATCTGTTTGAGAGAGTAAGAACACAATTTTGTTAGCCGTGCAATACAGATTGAAATGCTGTTCTTGTGTCGCGTTGACCATTGTATCCTAGGAGATAGACGTCCATACATCGCAAGCACTGCAGCGGGGACGAATTTTGTCTTAATAACAGTGTTAAACACTAGCCTTGATTGTCAAAATACACTATTATGACTGCATTTTTTTAAGTTCAAATTTATAATTTTGTACTTGTGCTACTGTGGTTTTCTTTTGTGTTTGAAACAATTATTGAAATCACAAAAGGACTCTACATCCCTCACAAAAAGCTCAATTTGATTGATACAGAATCTATTCCACCGGGGAAGGTCAACTCAAGCACTTGTAAAAGGATTAAGGATAAAAAAATTTTCTTGTGAATACCGCTTGATCATGAAAAACCAACCATGAGATGAATTACGGCACGTGTTGTTTTCTTAAGATCCAGGTAAATTGAGCATGTAATGTTTGCCATGAAATGAACATATAAAGGAACAAAAATTGTTATCCAAATGGCCGAAGATCACAACGAAGAAATAGAGAACACTGGTAACGTTGCTTCATTGATGCTACTGTTCTCCAAAGCAACACAAACACCTTGGAAATTGATGTGATTGCAAAGATGCAATCAGATTGATACCAAACGAAGCGGATTTGTTGGAAGAACTGACGAAGATATCAGACTATTCTGGCTTTTGATATTCATATTTTTTGAGTTGATTATTCCCAGAAGTAGAAGTGGGCAAATAAAATCAAAATAAAAAAATAAACATATATTTATACATGGGTAAAAAATTCCTTAGTTTGACAGAGTGAAAGTACACAATGGAGTCTACCTGTTGCAAATTCGAGCACTTAAAAAAAAAGCCCTCCTAGTATGTAACATGTCCCCAAATTTACCCTAAACAAGTGGTTTCCACCATAGGATTCACCATATGAATAAAAGAGCAATTAATACAATTTTATGCATTATTCATCATGTTGTCAAATGTTCAATCTTGTGATAAGACCCAATTCTATTGGAGTAAAATTTAGAGAAATTCAATATTGTGAGACACTCATTTTGAATGGGTTGGTATAGTTCGATCTTTCAACTTAGGAGTTCTAAATTAGAGGTTGCATGAAAAGGTCTCTTATGGGTGAGGGTCAACCGAAAAAAAAATTGTCTTATGGCCTTTCTACCATACATTTTTGTTACATTGAACCCAATGGTGGATGAATGTTTGATGGGAGTGAAATTGAGTTGGTGCCTCAACATGGCCAAAATAGTGCGAAAGGGCCAACACTAATAAAAGTGGCCCAAAATAGGCCCCACATAGTTGGAGTTCCTATTTAATTGCTCGTTGGAGAACATTTTTGTATATATCTAATAATTGTATATAACATATCAAGTGGAGACTTGCTTTTAGAGTGTTTTGTGACAGACAAATATTAAAAAGAAAGCTCTACAGGATAGTGTTTAAACAAGCTATGACCAATAGGGCAGAATGTTAGCAAATCAAGAAGCATCATATCAGATGATAATGGTGTCATTGAGAAAAAGTTTGGCTATACAGGTGGATAGTCGACTAAGGAGAAAGGGTAGGCCGAATAAGAAGTGGATGGAGGTGAAAAAATTGGATTGAAGAAGTTTAACTTATCTGAGAATTTGCCTCATAATAGGTTGGAATTGAGGAATAAAATTCATGTAGCCAACCCCAACATTATTAGGACAAGGCCTTAATAATGATGATGATTTAATAGTTTCCTTACTTGGTTGAATCTCTTTACATGCAATAGTTCTTTTTCCATCAAGAGGACCCTACGAGCTAGTCTCTCCAACTTTAGTAGAATGACCTGGAATAAAGCCCTATAGTTCATTTTGATGCTTGTTTCTTGATCTCTATCTCCTTTTATATTTTATTAATTAAATACCATTAAAAAAGAAACAGTTGTGAGTAACAAGAACAAAATAAATACTAAAGACGTATAGCACACTTGTTTGGGGACCGATTATGGAGGTTGCCTCACAGTTTGTAACCACTTATCTCTCTCTCTCAAAAATAAATATATACACTAAGATGTATAAGTCAATCTATTAACTCTTTGCTAGATATTTTAATAAGTTTAGGATTCTCCAAACTTAAAGAAAATTTAGAATTTCGATCCCAAGAGAAAGATAGATGCAAATCTTCTAAAAATAGAACTAATTGGTAAGAGTGTACAAAAAATTTGTCGATCCATAAAATCGATCCGATCCAATCTGATCTAATCTGTGATTTTTTAACTAATCTGATTGTTAATAGTTTAGTGACGGATTGAGAAAATCTTAATAAGTTAGTAATGGTTTTATGACAGATTTTATCATTAATCTACAGATTTAAACTGATCTGAACCGTTAAAATAAAATATACATATATTCATTTTTTTATTTTTATATAAAAGTATTAAAAGGCAATATTTTAGCCACTCATCATCCAACTTTCAATCTCAACTATTCACTCTCCATATAAAATAGTGAGGAAACGGTTAGCACCACAGGTAACAGATTGAATGGTTTGAACCGAACCTAACTGTTGATCCAAGGTTCGGTTTGGTTTGGGTTTTAATGGGCAAGGATCAATTATGGATTACAAAACTACCAATTTCTAGGAAATAGATTGGTGATGGATTAAGCTTAATCCGATCCAATCTAAACCGTGTACACTTGACTAATGGAAAGAGGCCCAGGCTAAAAAAGTTGTTTTAATTGCAATTAGTTTAAAAAATATTTTGGTGGGTTTACGATTAGTTTTAAAATGGGAAGAATTGTACAAAACTAATTAAAAACATTGCGAAGCCCAATAAAATCTAGATGTCCAATTGTATCCAATATAGAAAACAATTCAAATTAATTAAAAAGAAACATCCACTAAATACAAAAAACAAATAAAATACAAATAAAATCATCAAACTTTATAAAAATTTTAAAGGCAACGTCTCATGTTGAATTTATTACAAAAAATAAAAATTCTTGGGCTCCAAAAATATTTTTAAGAAAAAAAATCTTGATTTCATAAAAAGTCTAAAGGCTATATTAGTGCGAAATGAGTCATATGAATCAATGGTTGTGAATCAAATTGTAGTCTTTATTGGTATGTAAGTTCAAAGTTGGTGCAAAGCAAAGCGGAAAAAAATGTCGTTTGAAGTCGAACTCCAATTAATTTTCATAACCTAAAAGGCACATCTCATATCTTGTATTAAGAATAATAATCCACAAAAAACACAATATTGAAATAAAAGTAAATTAAGGGACATAATTCATTGCACTAACTAAAAAGTATTTGTGCTTGAATGCATAAAATTGTAGGGAGTTTCAATGGTTTTAATAAAGAATAATATGACATTAAATTGAATATGCTACAAAGAAATGTCTTAAATACTCAATAAAAACAAAAGCACAAAATAAAGAAAATACAAAGAGTACAAGATAGGGCCCTATTTTTGTCGTACATATACTTCTTTTTTAAAGGATTCTATTTCCATGATACAACAAATCCAAAGGAGAAAATATCGTCGTCTCTCATCCAAGATATAGAATACCCCTCTGCTTTCACGGTTGGAAGCACCAAACAAAGCAGATTGAAAGTACACTCAGGCAAGCAATGGCAAGAAGATTATTGATAAAAGAAGAAAATGCATTATTTAAACTATTATTCAAAAAAATATATTTTATGATGTGTGAGTTAATCAAAGACCAAGGACTTGGGTAGAGTGTATGAGTGGATGTGTGAATAATACAGAAAAGGGGAAAAACAATATCATTTATGTAATCAAAGGAATAACAAATCCAAATATAAAAATAAAAATTATGTTAGATTTGAGAAGGGAATACAATTTACATTCAAGATGCCCATGTTTCTTTCTCCCTTTTGCTACAATTTACCTTAATAAAAAAAAGTAGGAAATAAGCAAACTTAAAATATGCATAAATTTTAAGTTCAAATATATAATTACCTATAAACCCACTTACCATCCCAAAACAAAGTGTCATCAAATGTTAAAATTTTCACTTGGAATGGATGCTATAATAATATATGGCTTTCTTTGAAATAATATAGGAAAGGGAAAAAATCAAAATAAGTTGAGCTCACCGCAACAAAAGTATGGTATACCTTAGAATCCAATCTTGGTGATACTCACTAATTAATTGAGAGTGCAAATATACAAATGATACTTATCTAGTAAATGCTATCCAAATAGAGCATTGTCTCAAGCACCAAAAACATAGCAAACAGTACTCTAATATCAGTAGATGTTCAACAATGTTTCTTTTTCTAATTTTTATTTATGCTATAAAATTAGCATCAATATTCATGAATATCTTTTTTCTTTCTACTTGATTTTGTTCCTTTTAATTCATGATTAGTCTAAAAGAAACACATTATATTACTCATAAATTAAACATTAAATCTAGAAAGAGAAATCTAACTACCCACCTAAAGAAGAAAGAATATAATGAAAATATGAGAAAGATGTGATTCTTAAATAAAGAGCTGAGAAGGAAAAATGTAGTAAAAAGCTTTCAAGAAGACTGCTCTAAAGAAGTGCCACACTCTATCCCCTCTTCTCAGATCAGATCAACATTTTTAATGTGTATCTGTCGACTCCAATAAAATCAATATCATAGGAACCCCAGTACTGTGGATGCGTCAAGGCTTGATATTTGCTAAACTAACCCCTCTATCCTTGAAGCTTTATACATTTATTGGCCATAACATTTACTAAATGTAGAATTATCATGGTACCTAGTTTTTTTATTTCTGCTGTGCATATAACATACCTTTCACAACCAAATTGTCAATTTCAACAAAGGAAGTGAAAACATTACACCATCTGATATTGCGTTCGAAAAAAAAAAGAACAAACATGTAACAACTTCGCTTCAAATAAAGAACTTTTTTTCTTTGAAAAAAGTAATTATATTGAAAGCTCAAAAGAAATTTTACAATATAAAAGGACTAAACTAAAACCTAAAAACCCTACTAAAAAGGGGGAGGGGGGGGGGGGGGGGGGGGGGGGGACAAATAGCGGGATAAGCCAAGGCCCAAAAATTAAGAAAAAAAGGGCAGCAGCCCAAAGAAGAAAAAAAATTAACAAAAATATACTAGAACAAAAAGCTTAGAGACTCCCTCTTTGGTGAGAGTATCGGCATTTGCATTTCCCAAGCATCTAGTATGGGAGAAGGACACGTTCAACTTCCTTGATAATTGATGCAACTCTTCACTTAAATTAGCCAACTACCAAGGAGCAAAAAGAAGATTAGAAGTAAATTGAATCACTCAAGCAGAGTCTCCTTCAACCATTAACCACGAAGGATTGAACCGGACAACTTCATGTAGACCAACAATCAAGGCCACTAGCTCAGCCTTATTGACGTAAAAAAAACCCGCAGGGCCTCAATAATGAGAAGGATGAGGCCATCTTCATTTTTAATTATACCTGCTAACCTTGCCCAGGTTCTCAAACAGACTGCCATCAAAGTTAAGTTGATACAATTTGACCATAATGCTCGGATAGTGAGGCTTAGAAGAGGCAATCTATTTCCAATTATGAATGATGAAGATCGTCGAGGCACCCTTAAAAAAAATAGGGGAATCCACAGTGCCACAAGGATCTTGACTTTGTCTCGAAGCATATCCCCCTGAAAGGATTTACTATTGAAGCATCTAGCATTCCTTTCTTTCCAAACTATCATGATAGTTGTCGAAACGGTGAGTTTCCATATTATCCTCCCTATTTTCTTATCCTACTCCAATCCTTGAGGATTGGCAAAAATCCTTGGGAGAAATGAGGAAGATGGCCAGTTGTAGTGAAACCACCTCATGATAGCTTTCTAAAGGCTTTGTGCAACTGTGCATGAAATTTTGTTTGGGCTTTGGATTTCTAGATTGTAAGCTAAACAATGTGCAGCGGAATAATAAAAGTAAACTTGCAAACAAACAATCAACCATACAAGAAGAAAACACACAGATTTTTACGTGAAAACCCAAATAGGAAAAACCACGAGCCCTTCCGCACTAGAAAATTAATAAGCACTAATTTCAAACAATTACAGGGTATACTCACAACCTTTTCTAGTCCATCCCTCGACTAGGATGTAGTTCTTCTTGTAAGAATTCATGACACGACACGACCTTGTGTGCCCTACTCTTCGCACTTCATCAAATCATCTTGATTATACAATTGGATGAGCAATCTCCTACTATGAAGTAAAAGCAGCAAAACTCTAGAACTCAACATTTCAGCAAAATCTCTCAATAGAAGTTTTAGAGAAGAAGGTTGATCTTTGATAAGTCCCAAAAAATGTGTATTTTAGGGCTATTTTTTTAAAGATTTAAGGACCTATCAAGCCAAGGGAACCTCATTTAGTGTGACGTAATGGTTTCATGTATTTTTAATTCATTAAAGTATTTTCCAACTTAATATGCTCAAAAATCACCATTTTTCATAAAATCTTGGAACTTGTCATTTTTGGAAATTTTCAAACGACACATCTTTTATTTAATCCAACAAAGCATTGCTCCTTTTCATAAATTTGGGAGTGGTTTCTCCTTCTAACCTTCTCTTCTTCTCTGCTTCCTAATATCCATTCACTACAACAAGTCACTTTGCACCCAAATATCATAATCCATTGACAACCTGTTCTTTTATTTTTATTTTTTTACATTTTTTATCTGCTTCCAAATGTTTTCATACTTGAAGCAAAACTCCATGAACGCTAATCGCTAAGGAATTCCAAAACTAACTGAATCAGATGGTAAAATGTAAGTTTTCATACTATCAACTCAATTAATTCTCACCTTAAATCCCAACCAAAATTGCACTTAAGAATTTTAAAAAAATTTTCAAACATTATATTTGTCAGAAACCTCAACCAAACAGGAATTTTTAAGATAGGTTTTTTAAGGGGGCAAGAAAGAGTGGATTAGACATTAAAGTAATTTATAACGTAGAGGTTATATAAGGTGTATGATTTTCAAAATCTAATAACATCAAAACTATAAACATAATAACGTTACACGATCATAAATAAAATAACGAAAAATCACAATATCAATTTATAAAATAAATTTCAAAATGTGAAAGAATTTTAAAGCCTCTTAAAGAAAAATTAAACAAATACTATCATTCAAAAGAAATTTCAACCAATATATAAATTGGAGGAAAAATTCAAAAATATCTCAACCATACTACCTTATTACTTTTGTTTCTTCCATTATCTAAATAATTCTCTAACAGTTTTTCTAATTTTTTACTACTACCTTATTTCTTTGGTTTCTTCCAATATCAATTCTCTAACAATTTTTCTAATTTTTTACAATCTCACTACTTCAAAAGTAAGCATTTATTTATACATGTAAGAGAAAGGGAAAGTGTCATTTTATATAATGTTGTTATGCAGTCATTCATAAATCATGCATAAATATAGTGTTTTTTTTACTAATCAAAATAAAGTCATGGCACTTCTAAAATAATATGAACTTGGTCTTGCAATACTCATTTTGTAAATATTTTATAGTTAATTACATGTAATAAAGTAGTGCATGAAGTAAAGATAGTAAAATTGTTTTAGAATTTATGGGGGCCAAAACCAAGTTCTTTCATTTAATAAGGTTGATATTCTTCTCTTATTTTTTTTTTATTTGGTGGATTAGACTGACTTGATTAGGATTCCTTAGACCTATGTGACAACTCTATGTATGTTGTAAATGTTTCAGATTGGGGTGAGGTGGGTTAATGTGTTGGGTCAGATTTTTCCATTAAGGTTTTTTTTTTTACCCATTGATATTTCATTGTTAAACACCATTAAGGCATTGAGATAATTACTATAGCATGAATGGTTATACATACAGGCTTAGTATATCATAAAGAGCTTATGTACGAGCTATTGTTTTTTCACTTATATTTATTTTTTCTTGATTATATTTATTTAGATTGTTTTTATCTTATGATCATTTTTGGCAAGTTGAAAATTGCAAAGAAGATTGATTTATGAATTTATGATCTTCCACTCATAGTTTGAATGTTGTAGCATGAGTAAGCCATCAGGAGTATCTTGGCTCATCTTATAATTTTTTATTACATGTTGTCTTCAAGTGATGAAATTTTGACAGTAATAATTACATAATGATATAATCTTCCATTATAATATGAAATCTTTCTTGAAAAAATTAAAAAATTCATTAAATAATTTCAGTCACAATTATTGATAGACAGTAATTACAATAGTAGTTTAAAGTAATTATTTAATTTACATGGGAGAACCTGTGTGCAGCACGAGATTTGATAACCTGTTTGCAGCACGAGATTTAAAGCTAGTATGTTTTGAAGCATCCCATAATTTTATGGCACTCCCTAATTTCTTTTTCATTTCTCCATAATTTTTCCTAACCAATTTTTCTCTCCTATCTCTAAGAATCCTTTTCCCAGCCCTTCTCACCCCTATCTCTTAAAACACTTTTCCTCCTCTACAACATCTCCCAACCGGTTTCCCTTCTCTCTGCACATGTTTGTAAAGAGATAAATTCTCTCCCCACTTTGTCCCATACAGCTATCTTTGGCAGCCAGTGCATTAACAGTTGGATTTGGGTGTACATTAAAGCATAAATCCCCCCTTTTAAACATGGAGTTTCCTCCTCATTTACTCCTCTTTAATAGTTTTTGTCCCAAATCGGTTATTTACTAGTTCTTTGGAGTGGTTTATTAATGTTTTCCCCCTAGCTTATGGTGTTAAGCTTTCCAGTGGGTTTCGTAGTGGTTACCACATGCGCGCGCACCGGCAGAGGTAGCCGAATTACATCTTTGGAGATGCTTTTTGTTAAGCATATTTCACATCTACCCTATAGGATAAGACAAATTTTCAAAGGAAACTCCAACGTCTGCCCCACGAATCAGGAGGAAAAAATAGATCTCAAGTGTCTCGCAGACAACAAATCACAAATCCATTCTCATACAATAGTCGTCAAGTGCCTGACAACAATTCTTAAGTTTTTGCTTACCTTGGAACTTAGCTATTATTAGTAATCCGCATACTTCGGAATCCAACAATTTAGGCAAATCTCAGTTTATATATATCTAACAACCTTTTAGCCCCTTTGCTTCCACCAAAAGTCCTATATAGAGCCTATTTTGGTTGAACTGGAAGCCTCATCTCTAATTTTAATGCGAGCGGTTTACTGCTTTGCCTTCTCTTAGCATTTTAGGCCTCATTCCATACTAAGGGGAAATGTTGCCAAAATTTCAGTAGAATTTTTTTGTTTTGCAGATTATTAAAAATGACTACTAGAGATTATTACTCTAAGGTTTTCAACTTTGAGGGTTAGCATTTTAAAATGTGGAAAATGAAAATAAAATCTCTTCTGAAATTCATGAAGATTCTTTATATGTTAACCAAAGTGTGCCCAAACCATGTGGAGATGAGCCCGTTGGTACCTATGAAAAGGATTAGTGAAAATATGATTATTTTGATTGTAGAAATGAGATTCTTAATTATTTAGATAATTTTGTATATGACGTGTTCTCAAAATATAAACCGCCAAGGAATTATGAGATGCTTTGATCAAGGAATATACCATTGAGGATGCGGGTACCAAAAAATATGCAACAGAGCAATTTCTGAACTTCCAAATGGAAGAAGGAAAATCAGTGGTTGCACAAATAAGAGATTTTTAAAAGATTATTCATGAAGTTCGTGAGTCCATCTGCATCTATGTGGGGCGAAATCTACCAAAAGAATGCGTTTCCAAAGATGTGATTCAGTTGCCAATCATTTTGTTGACTCCTAACCTTTTTCGCATTTATTTGTTTTTACAGTTATTATTAGTAATCTGCATACTCCGGAATTCAACATTAACTTTTCCCAAATGGTGCATTAGTTTTGCAAGAGGTAACTTTTGCTTATTATTTTTCTTTTCTTTTTTTTTTCTTTTTATTAATACAGAAATATAGCATCAGCACTTTAATGTGTGATACATAGTAGTGCGAGGGTTGTAAAGTGTGTACCATTATGTTTCGCTTAGTTGCATTGATTATTTTTTCTACACTAGAACCGTATACTCCTTTTTCCCGCTGTATTAATTATTCTGACGTCCCTGACCCATATCCTGTATGATTAGTACCAATAAAACTGGAATTGTATTGTTCAAAAAATCTTTGCTTACATATATATCCAATATCAGTGTACACAGCCAATCTGAAGTGGAGAGAGAGAGAGAGAGGGAAAAAAACACAGCCATGCAAACGGAAGCCGCGCATATATTGGGGCCAAAGCAATCCTCATAAGTTTGTGGGCCACGAGTTCTACAGCAGATGGGGACGTTGCTGACCATCCCCTGCGAAGTCCTCTGAATTTATAATCCGTATTACCGGAGTTGTAGTTGGCCTGACAGGATGGTTCCAGACTCACGTTTAGTACCGGAAATCCTTCTTTGGATTCTAAGTACAATTGTTATCATGAATCTTGTATTTTTTTGGTTGGTCAATCATCAATGTCAAGGTTACTTGTAAAGTTGGATCCAATTTCGAAAGTTGCTATCAGATTCGATTAGATACGATGCGAAGCATATTGACGTCCAATAAATACGATTAAAATTGTTATCATGAATCTGGTTTTTTAGGATTGAAGTCAATGTCAAGGTTGGATCCAATTTCAAGTTACTGTCAGATTCAATTAAATACGATGTGAAGTCATATTGACCTCCAAATAAATCGATTAGATACGGTGTGAAGTCATATTGACGTCCAATAAATACGATTAAAATTGTTATCATGAATCTGGTATTTTAGGGTTGAAGCCACTGTCAAGGTTGGATCCGATTTCAAAAGTTGCCGTCATTTTCGATCAGATACGATGTGAAGTCATATTGAACTCCAAATAAATACGATTTTGAAGCTCTGAATTGAGTTGTGACGTAGGGTACTTTTGTATACGTCTATGCAAAGTTGGTCCCATGGAATTTTTAGCCGCGTGTGGAAAGAAAAAATAAACATCTGATCCATGGTTTAAGGCTCGGGTGTTAGGCCCCGTATTCACCTACCCAAAAAAATAATAAAATATTAATATCGTTCATGATTTGCGGGCCTTCACGATTGTTAGCGTAAATTTTTTTTTACTACAAAAGATTTGGAAATAAAGCTTTTTTCATTATTTTCAATTTGCTTAGAGGGAAAAATGTTGGACATATGTGGTCCTCATGACCACATGTCTAATGTTTTTGGGGCCCACAGTTTGAGCCCACTAATTTAATATACTTTTCCCTTTTAGTTTTGGTTTTACTATATATAATTTGGATTCAGTTTTAGTAAGCCCAATCAATTAAGATATCTTGGTTGACTAATCTTGAGGAATTAAGGAAACTTATCTTTAATAATTTCTTAGATGGGAAGAAATCTCTCTAAGGTTTATCTATAAAAGTGGTTTTCCGGTCCTCTCTCTTAACCCACGAGATCTGAAAAGTACCCATCAACTCTCACGCATCTTGGAGTGGGTGATAAGAGAGATAGGAGAAAACCCTATTTGAGAATTAAGATCTACTCATCATCAAGATCATGGCGCAAGGTATGCATTTATTTTCTTGAGATCATATATTATTTAATGCATAAATCTATATCCTTAGGTTTGATGTTTTATTGAAAACCCTATTAGATCAAACAATGGTATCAGAGCTGATGTGATTTATGTATTTAACAGTAATTATGATTCAAATAACGATGGATCTGAGATTGAAGTTTTTTTTTTTCATTATTCTCTGCTGTCAGTGGTTATGATCACATGTTAGATGATCCCTGTCCATATTCTCGCATGTCCAATTTAGTTCAATATTTTCCAACATATCACGTGAACAGATTGGCTTATCTTAAATTGATTTGACATAACCAAACATGTTGGAGTCAAAATTTTCAATCCCATATTGTCAAGTTGTTTCACGTTATTTCCTATGCAAGTGTACTACATGTAAGGAATGCCAGAATATAAATCTGGCCTGGGCATTGGGTTGCTGGATTCATGATCTTTCTATTTCAAGGTATGATGATGAACTGGTTGTAGTATATTACTAATAAAGGAGAAAAGGTCAAAAGAGCTACTGTGTTCCAAAATTACTTTCTTTCCCGTTAAGTCTTTGTTTCTGTGCCAGTCAGGCACTGACGCTCCAACCCATGAATTGTTATTTACAAAATTTTGACACTTTGATATGGACAGTTAATGCTTTTTTACCACACATGTGGGACCCACATCTTGATGGAGGGATTTCTATTAGTGTAAAAGGATGGGCCTCACTGTGTTTTGGTGTGCTCACTCTCATACAGACGTATCATATCATATGGTCTTAATTTTGTCCATGGCAGCATAAGTGCCTCTCCATTTAAGATGATTTCCAATTCAAATAAGATAATTACACATAGCAACTGTTATGTTATTATTTATTTATTTATGATGAGAATTTGATCATATTTTTTTTATACTTGTTTCTTTTGGAAAATTGAAGCATATATTAGTTTTCCCTTTAGTGACAAAATGCTGAATTTTATATCATGTGGCTGTTAAATCATTTTTTTTATTGTTATTATTTTATGGTACTATATATAATGTGATTTTATCCTTTCAATATATATTTTTTAAGGGTCTTGATTATTTATTAACTAGATTGAATTTTATTTTATGTCGGATTTATAAGGTTTTACATTTTTTTTGGGCCATTTTATTTCAATACATGAAAAGTGTCCATGCATATTCAGGATCCATAGATATTCCATAATTGTATATTTAATTCATGGACCTATTAAACTATCACAACATTTGATAATATGGATCAGTTTTGGAGAAATCATGGCCTAATATTTTAGTATTCACCACTAGTGACATTATAACCAATCTAGATTAGACTCCTTCATGTCATTTATAAATGCTATTAAATTCAATTGATACCTATAGTTTTAAGTAGTGCGGTAGTCACTAAAGTGGCCCTATTATGAAAAACTTATAGGTATCACTTGAAAGTTAAGACCCCTAACACTATTTATTGTGTAAGGATAATAGCATTAGACTTGCGATCTTAAATTAGAAGAGTGAAAATTGGCCCAAAAGTTCGATTGCCACTCAAATAATTGTAAGATGGAATAAGGTAACTTGATATATGTACCTAATTGGGAATGGTTACTATACCCAAAGGTATAAAACCTAGCAAATTACGTTCATATTATCATGTTAGCCTTATGGATGGTTAGTTTCATTCTCGAGTGATCCTATTTGCATGTTGTAGTCTCGACCCAAAGGAGTGACTTTGATGATGTACTGATCACTACCAGATTTGTTTCATTTATGTAAAGAATCATTCTGGATTTCTGTTTTAGCGTGAACTCAAAGCATTTAAGTAAATTGAGCATTTTCTTTTTCCCTTTATGTTTTCAGCATTGACCCCTGCTGCCTTGAATGGACATCTCTTGAACATACCAATATTGAATGGATCCAACTTTACTGATTGGAAAGAAGAGCTTTTGATAACCTTGGGTTGTCTTAACTTGGACACTGCATTATTGGAACCCAAGCCCGCTGATCTTACTGAAGATAGCTCTCAAACTCAGAGAGCATACTATGAAAAATTGACCAAGGCCAATCGATTGAGTCTTATGATGATTAAAAGGTCCATTGTGAAAAATATTCGTGGGTCAATTCCTGATAATGAAAATGCTAAGGCCTATCTTGAATCAGTGGAGCAACAATTTCAAGCATCAGATAAGGCTTTGGCAGCTACTATGATTGCCAAATTATCTTCTATGAAAAATGATGGATTTAGCGAGATCAGGGAACATATTATGCATATGAGGGATCTAGCGGCCCAACTCAATTCTATTGAAATGACCATTTCTGAAAATTATATAGTCCAATTTATTTTGAATTCCTTGCCCCCTTTATTTGGTCCTTTCAAAATTTCATATAACACCCAAAAGGACAAATGGACTATGAATGAGTTGATTTCTATGTGTGTTCAAGAAGAAGGCAGACTTAGACAAGAAGGGCAGCTACAGAAAGTAAATCTTGTCACTTACAACCCTTCAAATAAGAAAAAGTTTTTTCATGGTAAGAAACACTTGAAGAAAAAAGACAAGAAATCTGCTTCGAGCGACCAAATCGGGAAGAAAGGCAGTGAACCAAGGTGCTTCTTTTGCCATAAAAAGGGACATCTCAAGAAAGACTGCTTGAAGAGACAAAAATAGTTTGAATCTAGAGGTATATATAAGTCCTTTGTTTGTTATGAAACAAATCTTTTAGATGTTCCTTTAAATACTTGGTGGATTGATTCTAGTGCCACTGTTCATGTGACAAATTCCATGCAGGTGTCACGCCCCGATCCTGGGAATTTGGGGATTTGAGTGGGCCCCCAGGGCGTGGATACGCAATCCCGTAGAAATCCGTGCCCTGAAGAATTATGCACGAATTCCTACAAGGGAGATTCCACAGGAACGTGTGAGGTATGCTGACACACGTATAAACATAACTTATCATTTACAAGGTCCTGTGCAATACTCGGTAATTATCAAGAGCACATGCTTTCATAAGTAAACATATAACATACAGTAGAGTTAAAGTCTTTAAAAGTCTTTAAGTACATTCCCAAAAGGTTCTTAAAGAAATGATACAAAAAAAATTCCCAGCATAATATCTCGAGAATAGACGCGCTCCGTAGGATGGCTAGTAATAGACATCGCCATCCATCCATTCGCCTACACCCCGAGGTACCGTTGGGGTATCCTCCGGGGGCGCGTCAGTGTCCTCATTGGGACCGAGATCTGGACCTGCAATACCAAGGGTAACACTGTTAACACGACGGTTAAGCAAGTACTAAGGCATAAGAACCAATGCAACATAATATAGTAACAAGAACAATCACTACACATGATGCATGAGTGAGGAATTATAATCGAAACATCATACATATTGATTGGCAACCACGATGCTCTATTCTCCCAAAAGGGAGCATACATATCGTATGGGTCGCTAGGGGATCAGGCTAGCTTCCTGAGGAGCGTCGACAACCCCTCCGTAAACCTACTGCAGTGGTGACATACATATACCCAAAAGGGCAAAAGCTAAGTGGTGCCGACTCGGAATCAATCATACTAGTCATATCATGTGTAAGAAAATGAAGCATATACATAATGAAACGAAGCATATACATTTGAGCCGCAAGGCTCGAACCTCGGCTATACCCTGGCTAGCAAGCACACACTCAATAGAAGCTCTGGCTTGTCAGACACGCACTCATTAGAAGCTCAGGTCTGAATTGCCGCGGGGTTTGCTAGAGGAAGTGAACTCGATAACAATTCATGTCAAGGGTAGTATAGCGTAACAATATGAATGCATTCCAATGAAGTAGTATTTTCCAATCCCCAAGGACATTCAATACGATATATTCATAAGACGTCCGGTGTCAATGTGTTGCCATTTCTTGGCATTGCCTTGTGTACGTAAGGAACACCTTTTCTTATGCCAACATCCATGACTTGTCTCTGGGGGGGATCATCCGGAATTCATTTATCCTTTTACTGTGTCCTTACCTTCGGGCCCGTGTAGAGGTAAGAGGGTGCCGACACAAGGGCCTATAAATCATTGAGGTTCCTAACATCCTATATTCATTGGGTTCTTACGGCTTAGCCGTATACAAGGCTACGGCTTAGCCGAGTGGGTCAGAATTCCATCCGTATTTTCGGCGTAGTTACGGTCCAACCGTATATTGGCCTACGGCTTAGCCGAGCTAAGCCTACGGCTAGGGTACGGGAAGTCACGGGGTGGCCGTATCGTGTTCCACGGTGCAGCCGTCTGCATGCCGTAGAAGAAACTGGGTTTTATGAGCTCTCTGGAAAGCATGCCGTAGGGAGACCTACGGCTAGGTTACGGGCTGGATACAGCTGAGCCGTAGTGAAATCCACGGCTTAGCCATAGGTGAGCCGTAGTATAAAATCAGGTTTTGCTGCTCTCTGGACTTTGAGCAGCAAATGCTCACGGCTTAGCCGTAGCTTCGCCGTAAGCTTTAGAAACCTGGACATAGTTCTGTAGCTCAATCCCAATTACAGTCAGTACAGAACCTATATTTGGAGGGGGGTTCTGTAACTCACTAGTAGTATCCAAACTCACTAGTAGTATCCAATTAAGATATTCTGTACTCCCACACCCTCTATTCCCATTTTCCATTATTCCCACTTGATTCAAACACACACATTAAGAAGAAAATGCAATAAGAAACAAACTAACTTACATGCAATGAACAATTATGCATGCAGTGCATATAAGCTTAAGTAGTTGCCTTGTTACAGTGTTTAGCACCTTCCTAACTCTTCTTGTCGTGTGGGTGGAAGGGAAAACTCCAAATCGAAATGGGTTCTCTACAATGGAACATGTAAGGAGGGAAATGAGGTTCAAGCTCACATGCATGTCATGTGGTTGAGTCTCTTAGACTCTAACAAGCTTACAGAGATGAATCTGAAATACCCTTCTCACCTTATGTCTGTAGCTTAGAGAAGAGTGTGATTTCTAGAGAGATGGAAGTTCCCAAAGAAGAAGATGAAGAAGATAGATGCCCAAAACATCACATGCAAACTCTAATTCTCTCTTCCCAGTTCTAAGGTAAATGGAGAGAGATGAAGTGCAAGAGCTCCAACAGCTGAAACAAAGGAAACGAAGAAGGAAGGAGCAGACACGTCGAGCTCCCATTTAAACATAATTTCCTGAGAGTTACATGCAAGCCCACTTGTTTCCAGAAATTTCAGTTTAGTCCGGAAGGACCTCAATTGGCCTAGAATGAGTCCGGATCAACTCGGGCCCAACGCAAAAGATGATCTACGCGATAAATTACACGTAGAAATGGATGAGGTGTCCAAGAGGTACAAGGATAAATTACGAAAAAGCCCTTAACTACTTAAGTGGGGTCCAAACTCTGCCCAACTACTTATTCGAGGCCCAAACCCGATACCTTTTGAATTAAATTAGCCTTAATCGAGTTCAATTAGTATAGAACGAGCTTAATTAACGTAAATCAAGATTAGCGAGGTTCGGGTCCTTACAGCAGGGCTTTCACACAAGCCGGAGTCCAAGTAATGAACAAAGAAATATTTTTATGGGGAACCGGCTGGAGGCAGAAGTGAAAACGGTGGGGACTTGCAGACTGATTCTTGATTCTGGATTCTAGTTGGACCTAAATACCACGTTTTATGTTCCTACAATAAGTAGAAATTTAATTTCTTTATCTAGACTTGATTTAGAAGGTTATACCTTCTCTTTTGGACAAAGTACTTTGAGTATTTATAAAAATCAAGTTTTAGTTGGTGGTGGTATTTTATGTGATGGTCTATATAAATTGAATCTGGATTCACATTTTGCTAGTTCTTTACTTACCATGCATGAGAATAATTTTATGAATGTTGGTATTAAGAGAGGAATTTTTGCTGAAAACTCCTCGAGCTTGTGGCATAAAAGACTTAGACACATCTCCCTTGAGAGATTAAAAAGATTAGTAAATGACGGGGTATTGAGAGCTCTAGATTTTACTGATTTTGGTATTTGTATAAACTGCATTAAAGGCAAGCAGACAAACATTTTCAATAAAAACAAGGCCACAAGACGTTTAGAGGCACTTGAATTAATCCATACAGATATTTGTGGTTACTTTCTCACACCATGTTATAGTGGTCAAAAATACTTTATCACCTTTATTGATGATTTCACTAGATATGGTTATGTCTACCTGTTATATGAGAAATCTGAATCTCTGAAAGCCTTTGAAATTTATACGGCTGAAGTGGAAAATCAATTAGATAAGAAAATAAAGGTTGTGAAATCTGATAGAGGTGGAGAGTATTATGGGAGGTATGATGAAACAGGTCAAAATCCTGGCCCATTTGCTAAATTTCTTGAAAATCATGGTATTCGTGCTGAATATACATTACCTGGATCTCCGCATCAGAATGGTGTGGCTGAAAGACGTAATAGAACGCTCATGGAAATGGTACAGAGTATGTTAAGTAATTTTACTTTGCCTGACTCTATGTGGGGAGAAGCCCTAAAAATAGCTGCATATATCCTAAATCGTGTACCCACTAAGGCTGTTCCCAAAACTCCTTATGAGTTATGGACAAGTAAGAAGCCAAGTTTAGGACATTTGCATGTTTGGGGTTGTCCGGCAGAAGCTAGAATTTATAACCCACAAGAGAAGAAATTGGACCCTAGGACTATCAGTGGGTATTTTATTGGATATCCAGAAAGGTCCAAAGGCTTTAGATTTTATTGCCCTACTCATACCACAAAAATTGTTGAAACCAGAAATGCCAGGTTCATAGAAAGTGATGACATTACTGGGAGCAATGCACTTCGAAACGTGGTATTTAAAGAACATCGGATACTTGTACAAGCACCGATGGAAACGGTTAGAGTTGTTATTCCAAATGACTTCGTTCAGAACGATATGATGGAAATACAACCTACCATATCAGAAGCGCCACTAGATGAGAATGTCATTCACAATGATGTGATTGAAGATATCAATCACCCGAATCAAGATTTGGCAGAGGCACAACCTTTAAGAAGATCTCAAAGATCTAAGAGGTCTGCTATATCGGATGATTATATTGTTTATCTTCAAGAATCTGATTTCGATATAGGCGTCCAAGAAGATCCGGTAACATATTCACAAGCCGTTAAAAGTGATGATTCGAATAAATGGATCGATACCATGCAAGAAGAGTTAAAATCCATGTCTGTAAATAAAGTCTGGGATCTAGTCGAATTGCCTCAATGGTCTGTAGCAATTGGATGCAAATGGATCTTTAAAACCAAACGAGACCAAAAGGGCAAAATCGAACGATTTATGGCCAGACTTGTAGCTAAGGGATTTACTCAAAGAGAAAATATTGATTATAAAGAGACCTTTTCACCAGTTTCTTCAAAGGACTCTTTTCGAATCATAATGGCATTTGTAGCTCATTTTAATCTAGAGTTACATCAAATGGATGTGAAAACAGCGTTCTTAAATGGAAATTTAGTAGAAGAGGTATATATGAAACAACCAGAAGGCTTTCAGGAAAAAGGCAAAGTTAATCTAGTTTGTAGATTAAAGAAATCTATATATGGGCTTAAACAAGCTTGAAGGCAATGGTATATTAAGTTCAGTGATATCATTACTTCCTTCGGGTTTAAGAAAAACATTGTTGATCAATGTATATACCTAAAGATCAGTGGGAACAAGTTTATTATTTTAGTCCTGTATGTAAATGACATTCTACTTGCTAGTAATCATCTAGGCCTATTGTGTGCAACAAAGGAATACCTCACAAAGAATTTTGAAATAAAAGATATGGGTGAAGCATCCTTTGTACTTTGAATCGAGATTTTCAGAGATAGGTCTCGAGGTGTACTAGGATTATCACAGAAAGCTTACATTAATAGAATTCTTGAAAGATTCAATATGCAGAACTGTTCTGGAGGAAAAGCACCTATGTCAAGAGGTGATCAATTCTCCAAAGATCAATGTCCCAAAAATGACCTCGAGAGACATCAAATGCGGGACATCCCATTTGCTTCAATTGTAGGAAGCCTCCTGTATGCTCAGACTTGTACACGTCCAGATATCAGTTTTGCAGTTAGCATGCAAGGTAGATATCAGTCTAACCCTGGCATGACTCATTGGAAGGCAGCAAAGAAAGTCATGCGATATTTACAAGGGACTAAAGAACATATTCTCACTTATAGCAAATCTGATCACTTGGAAGTGATTGGATATTCAGATTCAGATTTTGCTGGGTGCCTTGACACAAGGAGATCTACATCAGGATACATTTTTCTCCTTGCTGGTGGGGTTGTTTCGTGGAAAAGCATTAAACAAACTACAACTGCTTCTTCTACATTTCAAGCTGAATTTGTGGCATTCTTTGAGGCCACTAATCAAGCTGTATGGATACGGAATTTCATTTCTAGGCTTCAGATTATGGACTCCATTTCTAAGCTGCTGAAAATTTATTGTGATAACACATCAGCTGTTCGTTTCTCTAATAACAACAAGAGTTCAAGCGCTGCAAAGCACTTTCAGATTAAATATCTTGCCGATAAAGAAAAGGTTCGGGATAATATTGTGTCTATAGAGCAAATCAGTACAAAGCTCATGATTGCAGATCCTATGACTAAAGCGTTACCGGCAGAGGCTTATAATGATCATGTTAGAGAAATGGGTCTCATTGTGTTACCTTAATGTATGTGGTTGAAAGGATTTCTGCTTATTTATTTAACACTTTAGCTGATAAATTTTCATTAATGATAAATTTGTTCTCTTGCTTATTTTGTGTGCACCATTTATTAATTATTGAAGAGCAAGATAAATTTCATTTGGACCATAAATAGGAATTTTTGTATAGTCCTATTAATTTCCTCGATTTATGACTTAATTATATGACATTACTAATGTTGTGGTACATGGAAGGAATCATGTCGTCTATTTGATGTTTGACCGCCATGATCTGCATTATTGATTTCATTTAATTACAATATATCAGAATTAGCATAAAAAAAAAGATTGACTGGGCTATTTTTTTTTAAATGAGTGGCCACTCATCGGGATTTTAAAATTTAGTCGAATCCAAGTTTAGTCATAAAATACATATTATTTTTTTTCAAAATTTTTTTTCTTTTCAAAATTTATATATATTATAATAAAAGGTGGATTGTTTTTATATGGTCGTCATGACCAAGTGGGAGATCACATATGTGTGGTCATTCGGACCAAGTGGGAGATTGTTGGACATATGTGGTCCTCATGACCACATGTCTAATGTTTTTGGGGCCCACAGTTTGAGCCCACTAATTTAATATGCTTTCCCCTTTTAGTTTTGGTTTTACTATATAACTTGGATTCAGTTTTAGTAAGCCCAATCAATTAAGATATCTTGGTTGACTAATCTTGAGGAATTAAGGAAACTTATCTTTAATGATTTCTTTGATGGGAAGAAATCTCTCTAGGGTTTATCTATAAAAGTGGTTTTCCGGTCCTCTCTCTTAACCCACGAGATCTGAAAAGTACCCATCAACTCTTACACATCTTGGAGTGGGTGATAAGAGAGATAGGAGAAAACCCTATTTGAGAATCAAGATCTACTCATCATCAAGATCATGGCGCAAGGTATGCATTTATTTTCTTGAGATCATATATTGTTTAATGCATAAATCTAGATCTTAGGTTTGATGTTTTATTGAAAACCCTATTAGATCAAACAGAAAAAGATTGAGGAAGAAAACTCTGTTGGTTGTGTTGATTAATATATTGGATTCAACCATTATTTTCAATGTATTGGCCAATAGTTTTTGATATTTTGGTACCTTTTACATAATAGAGTTCGACACCAGTTTCTATTAAATTATCGGAATAGTATGAACCGATATTGATATGTATCGGCGATATGTATCAATATTGACCGATATTTTAAATCATGAATTCTCATCCCCAATAGGAATGGTTTTCTAAAGGAATCATGGAATTTAGCACATTTTTTGCGTTTATCATGGTGGAAAATCCTCCTCACAAAATCGGAATTCAACTCTAATCCACCACATGCCAAAATATGACGAGACTCTTTGTTTGAAGAGATCTCAACAAATATACTAAATGCCACTTAACATATCTCAAAGGACATGGGTGCCACAATGGAAGGTGTGGAAATCCAAGGTGGGCTCCACCTATTGAAATTTCAACATGCTCATAATAAATAATTCCCCCTAACTCTATGGGATATTTTTAAATTTTAGTCCTATAAGAGTCGGTCTTAACCTAAAATTCACAATTTAATTGACTTCTAGCTGAGTTTATGGTTTCTTTTAGGTTTTATATTTGTTTGTTTTCAAATTTTCAATTTTCCATATAAATAAATATATGTTCGTGGATGCAACAAGATATCTCAAGATTCATGGCCTTACATAAATCACTAGCCCCTCAACTAAAGGGAAAAAAAATTCATAATAATCTTTTATCAACTCTCTTCGCATGTCTTATCTGTTGTGCTTTACTTTAAAAACCCAAACTATTAGACAAAACTTTAGGGAAGATTTGGTGCCAGAGATGGAGCAGAAGTAGAAGAATAGGTAGGAATTTTTTTTTCCCTATATGTGACATAAAATTTACAAATTGTCAATACTTTCATAATTCTCTATTTCCATTGTTCAAATATGACATTCTACACAATCTTGTTCTCCCATTTTATTTAATTATCCTTATGAGTTGTATTTGATGCTTCTTTTTAAATTATGATTGTGTAATCATTTTTTTGTTTAAATTAATTTATTATGGGATTTGGTATTGTGAGAACTATTCTCATGCAATTGCCGTGAGAATTTTTATGGGACCCACTTGTGGGTCCCATTTGGGACTGGGACTAAGGGTCTGAAAAGATCTATATGAAAGCACCCTAAATATCAAGTTTGGCCCAATTACATGTTCCTAACCCTTCATCCATAGCTCATAAATCTAATGTATTCAGATTGATGCATAGTCGATCCAACAGTCTAGTAAATTCGGATTTGACCGACACTTAAGGCGTGTGACTATTAGGGGGTCCCCATATATTGTAAAGTGTGGATCGAGTGATAGCTGGGCCCACCTAGAGTTCTTACAAAAAAAGTGGGTAGAATTAGTTTTTACAAAAAATGGTGAGAACTAGTTCTCATAAGAGTATTTTCCTTATTTAAATACTTAAATATGATGCTATTTACAAATAAAATAATTTTATAACAAGCTCTGGCCCTAAAGCACTAGTATTATTTTTATATATATTATAACAATACCCCTTTTATAGGAGAGCGACATGTGGCACAACTCTCTTCGTGAGAGGGTGACAAGTGATTTAATCTAAGGATTCTATCTATATTAGTTAAACTCTTTCTATACCACCTCTATAAAATCTCTCAATTTTCCTAAAATCTCTTTCAACATCTAAAAGAATACAAGATAAACCCAAATCAAACTTTTTTCTTTCTTTACCTCCATCTAAACCCATAAAATTTAGTTTCAACGTGGGGATCCAAGTTGATAATATCTAAATGCATTATATATCTTCACTTTTCTCATTCCAAGGTTTAAAGGGATTTTTAATTTTCATTTGAGATTTTTAATTCTTTGCTTCTTCTTTGATATAGATTTAAAATAAAATTAATATTGTATTGTTCAAGATCTTTGTTTACATTTATAATCAATGTCGGTGTAGATTGCCAATCAGATATGGATAGAAAGGAGAAAAAAGCCATGCATACAAAACCCATGTCAGATCCTCTAAATTTATAACCCAATATCAATGGATTTGAGTTGTAGTTGGTTAGGCCTGACAAGATGGACCCATACTTATTTTAAGAAAAACTGTAATGTAAGTCAGTGAGATTCATAAAATATGAGCCTCACATGCATTAAATTTATTAATGCATGGGTCCATGTATTGGTCTTATGATGTTTTTATATTTCATCAACCTATTTTATCTTCCATTGAGCTACAAGTTTTTTAAAGTTCTTTTTTCTATTCATTCATATCTCCAAGTTTTTTATATCTTTTTTTATATCTTTTTTCCCATATGTAATCACCTCTATATATTTGAAATTTAAATTTATTTAAGACCACTCATTCCTTAAAGCACTATCTGCTAATTTTGATTTCTTAATTTTCCCTAAAATCTTTCTTAATACATGGTTTTCTGTGTCTAAAATATTAATAAAATTCACTTGGTTCAAATTATTCTATTTTTCTCTATAGATGACATTCAATTACACTTATTCTATTTCCATGTATAAATCTTTTTAATTTTTTTTAATAATTTGACCAGGCGCGATTAATTAAATGGTGGGCTCGGGCCTGAATTTTACAAGTTATGTCAGGCTTGGGCCAATCCTAGGCCAATGCTTGGGTCAGGCTTGAATATGCCTTAGCTTGGCTTAGCCCATGAAGACCCCTACTAAAATTCTCTACACATCCTAACACTCTCTATGATTTAGTTTTTTTGTTATTTTTTCTTAAGTTGGTTCAATGGCCATGAGTGGGAAGGTAAGGCGGCCACTTACATGTATTTATCAAATGGACAACATTGGACATTGGTTTATTTTCTCTTTTATTCAATCTAACTGATCAATTTTTTTCATAGTGAGAGGGTTGGTTGACCTAATGATTTTTGTACATTGAACTATCCTATCTAATTCTTTTTTACCAAATAAGATCTCTTTTCCTCTTAGGTTGAGCTTCTGGATTAAAATAAAAATGATCTAACTTTTTTCTATTAATATTCTAATGAGCCTCTATGGGTACAATATTCTTACCATACAATATTTTTACAATTGATTTAAATGATTTTATTTTAAAATAAAATTACTTTTTAATAACTAAACACTGGACTTTGTTGAACTTGGCATGGCCCAACATGGCCTAGCCATTGGTAGTGCATGATCGTCTATGGGCTTCGCCTGAGCCTAGCATCAAAGCCCTCACTGTGGTGGTTTGGGTTGTATTTTTATTTTACTTATATGGCATATATATTTTCAAATGTGCCGCGTCTGGTATGGGTCATTTTTTTATTCAATTCCAACTAATCAATATTTTTATAGTGATTGGTTTGATTGACCTAATGATTTTTTGTATATTGGACTATTCCATCTAAATTTTTTTATCATTTAATATTTTTCTCTTGAGATGAGTTTACCAATTTAAGGAAAATGATCTAAGTTTTTTTAACAATATTATAAAAAAACTCTACCGGAACATTATTTTTCTTTTATATTTAGTTTTACTAATATGAAATTTAATTTTTAAAGTGTGCACTAAAATACTTAAAATTATGATTGTGTAATGAATTTGATGTTAATATTAATTTACAAATCATTTAAATATTTTTATTTACAAATAATATAATTATTAAACAAGGCCCGTGCCAGTATCAAGTTATAAAGAAAATGTGAAATTTCAAGATGTTTGACCAAGTACATACATTGCAATACAGAAAACAAATAACTTTATTGAGATAAGTGCATAAATTAAAATAAGTGCATGAGTTAAAAGATCTGCACAAGATGAAACAAGCACAACTATCGGGGTAAGCGGAGAAGATAAATCAAGTGCAACTACTGAAACAAGTATATGCCAATATACAAATATCAATGGTTGTTTTTTCCTTAGATCACATGTAATTCCTTTAATCATTCAAGGATGACTTCATATCAATGGTTTTTTTTTTTCACTCTCAACTTTTATACATCTATGATTTAAAGAAAATACTTTCTCCTTCCAAAAAAATAAAGATTCAATATTTTAACTATGTTTTCGATATGATTTATGTTATAGTATTCATTAATATTTTATTTAGATTAATAATAATTTTTAATTTGAATTAATTATTATATTTTTGCGCGGGCCCTAAAGAGCTAGTTATATATATTTTGACAATACCCCCTTTCGCGGGAGGGCGACACATGGAGCTTCTTCTTTACGGGAGAGCGATATGTGGTGTACTCTTAATAAAGTACTAAAATTCTCTTCTTTTTAAAATCTATGAATACAATCTAATCCCAATAAATAAGGATCTTAAATTAAGAATGATATTCTCTATCTTACTCAAACTCTTTAATTTCGGATTTAAATTAAAAAAACTGTATATGTATAATGTATATAAATCAGTGATTCGCAATTGTGTGAAATACCAATGGAGACATTAACACTCAAATATTGCAAGGTTTTTGAGCCCATTGATTCAACCAATTCGTGGTTTTCTTATGGAGAGCCAAGAGTTGCTTTTTTTCCCCGAAACCTATAATTTTGTTTTGGTAGATTGTCCTATTTGGTCATATCCAAAAACTTTTAACAGGTTGAATAGAGTTGGGATTCTTTGTCCTTTCTTCTTTTTCTTTTTTGGTTCATTGTCTCAGCCACCGTTCTATTTGTGCTTTTTTTTTCATTTATTCTTACACAAATACCAATTCCATGATCCCCAATTTGACCCAAACTACTTTACTAGACTTCACAATTCTCATTTTGCAAAGTAACTGCACCTCTTGCAATTTTCAAAACTCATCATTAAATGGATTAAATGAAAATAGTTTGCTTCATCAAATAATGAAATCTTCACCTCAATTCAATATCTGAAATCTCATTTTTTACCAAAGCACGTGGCACAACCCTATTCACGATATGGCGACATGTGGTGCAATTTAAGGATTCTATCCATATTAATTAGACTCTATACGGATTTTTCAGAAAATGAAATTCTTTAAGATAAGGAATCCATCATCCAAGAACACCACCAACATGAGTTGAGATAGCCAGCTTTAGAGAAGTTATGCTCTCCGTGATTGTATATACTCCCTCATATTCCTAACTATCCAACATATATATTGGTCTGGGCATTTTGTTCTCTTATGGGATTTTCACATGGATAGCTATGTTGGAACTTTGGTTTTTGGCTTCCATCAAGGGCCCACCATTAATGTAAAGGGACCTGATTGATGCACAACCATGCTTGATGAAAAGATCTGCATGATTATCCATGGGGAAGTTGATATCTGGAGTTCGCATACAATTTATACTTCAATTGTCATCTGTTATGGTCAAAACCTTAATAATGAACGCTTAAGTTTTTCTTATTTAAGCCAGATGATATGTGTCCTCGGTGAATGTTGTGACCTAAGTCTCACTCTGATCAAAATAATGCCCACTAGATGGAAGAACTCTACCATCTCAATAAATTTTTGTACTTTATTTTTATTCTCAATTTTTTTCCGATTGTTGTACGGCTTGGCCTAACCATTGGCCATAACCAATCATTAAATTGGGCATATAAATATGAGAATAATTATAATAATAATTATTATTATTATTATTACTGTTAGTGTCATTGTAAGAATGTATTGTTAATTACGTGACCCAAGTCTAGTCTTGCTCTAAGGAAGATCAAGTTACATCTATGAAGGTCAGGTTAGATCAAGGAAGCTCAAAGTTCATCAATGAAGATCAAGCAAGTTCTAGAAAGATCAAGATCAATTACGAAGATTCTCTATGAGTGCCAAGGGATAAGGTATCATTGACCCTTCTTGCCTATAGAAATAGAAGAGGAAAAAGGGTTTCTAATTACTCTGCATTTGTACTACAGCTTGGATCACGGCTAAGCCGTAGATCCTACGGTTGACCCTACGGCTACACCGAAAAATGTTACGGCTAAGCCGTAGTGTGTTTCACGGCTAAGCCGTAAAATCTACGGGCCACAATCCAGAGAGTACACTTGGCCATATAATGCCTACGGTTGACCTTGCGGCCAAGCCGAAAGGCCCTCACGGCTACGCCGTAATGTGATTCACGGCTAAGCCGTAAAAATTACGGGCCACTCTCCAGAGAGCAGTTTTTGGGAGATTTCAGCTTACGGCTGACCCACGGATAGGCCGAAAGGTGCTCACGGCTAAGCCGTATAAGGATTTACGGCTAAGCCGTAAGCTTAACCGTAAGAAGGAATTTTTGTTGAATCTGGTCAAACTAGCCGTTGGATGTTGTTAGAGCATACGGCTAAGCCGTAGACCATTCTGTTCTTAACCGTAGATCTATCCGTTAGAGCTTATCTGTATTTAAAGAGGACCTCTCCCTTGCTCCAACCACTGAATTTATTACTGTGAAAATCTCTAGTATAGCTGAGCCTTTGCACCTCCATTGAAATCATCTTCAAAGCTCCCACAACCACCTACTCTTCAACCCCACAAAGTGCCATTATTGTTTCAAGAAGAGTAGTTGGTGATTTAGGAAAAGCTCCATTAAATCTGAGAGAATATCTTAGCCTTCCAAACCCTCTTAAAACCTCTTCCCTTGGCTGAGCACTCATCTGAAGATCTTCATCACCAAGGAACAAGAACAAGAGGTCAAAGCTTGGGGGTAGTCTTTCAAGCATCAAGAGCACCACTCAAAACCAAGGTATACAATTCCTTGTTTAGGTGTTCTTTAATATTTCAATTCTCATTGCTGTATTTGGTGGAAGACAAACCACCGCATCAAAAATTGTTGTAGTTGGTGGACTAGATCAAGGATCAACCACCTGATCAAAAAACCCCAGTTGGTGGAAGACAAACCACCGAATCAAAAACTGTTGGAAGAGGTGTATGTTATGTAAGTACCTCTTATTTAGTGGAACCAAGAGAGATTGCTCTTGAGAGTGGATGTAGGTCTATGACCGAACCACTATAAATCACTGTGTTTATTGCTTGTTGTGTGTGGATGTTGCCTTGCATTCTTGTCACTTGAGTTGATCATCATTTCTGAGCTACATCTTTGTTACTCTAGCTGCATTTCTACACACTGTAAGCACTCACAACTCTGAACATCTCTTTTAATCTTCTTGGGGACTCTAAATTTTAATTAATCCTTCAAATTGCACACTAATAAAACCTAATTCTTGAAAAGAATTTTTTAATAGTCCTATTCACCCCCCCCCCCTCTAGGACTTGGTGAGATCTAACTATTGCACTTTCAATTGGTATTAGAGCCAGGTTATTTCTTAAGGGTGTAATAACCTGAAGTAGATCCATCTTTTGTTAGATTCACCATAAATCCTGAAGGAAGCTCTATCACCCGTCCACCTTTCTTTGATGGAACAAATTATGCCTTCTGGAAAGCCCGGATGACAGCATTTTTAAAATCCATGGACTGGGCTATTTGGGAGGCTATAGAGAAAGGCTGGACGGAACCCACTGAAGATGTGACTATAAATGGTGTCACAACCACTAGACCATTAGATCCAGCTAGATGGTCTCCTGCTTAGCTACTTCTTAAGCAAAATAATGCTAGAGCTTACAATGCTATAGTGTGTGCCATGAATCAAGAAGAGTTTAAAAAGATCATGACAACCACTAATGGAAAACAGGCATGGAGAATCCTTGAAGTAACTTATGAGGGTACCTCAGTTGTCAAAAGATCTAAACTTCAGATGCTCACAAGTCAGTTCGAAAACATTCGCATGGAAGAAAATAAAATGTTTACTGACTTCCATACTAAGCTCATGAAAATTGTAAATGAAATGTGGGCTCTTGGGAAAACTCTTCCGGAAGGTAAAATTTGTAATAAAATCTTGAAATCACTTCCAAAAAAATTCCATCCTAAGGTAACCTCTATAGAAGAACACAAGGATTCGGAACAAATGAAAATTGAAGATTTAGTGGGATCCCTTGAGACCTTTGAACTCAAATTTAACAATGACAAAAAGAAATCAATCGCTTTAATCACCTCTCATAACACATCTTCCTCTAAAGATGACATAGGAATAACTAGTAATGACGAGGATGAAGATGTGACCCTTTTGGCTAAAAGATTTTTGAAACAATTTAAGAAAAAGAGGGTGAAAGAGTATAAAAATGAAAACACTAATGATAAATACAAAGGTCGGTCAAGTTCCCTCTCTAGAAGTAAACATAAGGAACCTATGTGTTACAGATGTAAGAAAATTGGACACATATCCACCGATTGTCCTCTAAAAGGAAAATTCAAAAAGAAGAATCTGGTAGCCACTTGGGACGATTCATCTGAATCAAATTCTGACTCAGATGAATCACATCAAAATGAATCAGAAAAATATACAGTTCTGATGGCTACCACTGCCACATTCAATCTCTCTGAGGAAATGATTAAAATATCGAATGAAGAAATCTCAGGAAGTGAGTCAGAGAGTGAATATGAAAATTCAGATGATGAGGATAATGACAACACCACGGATTCCTATGAACTACTCTACGAGGGAACCTGTAGGCTCTTTGAAACTATAAGCAATCAACAAATCAAAATTAAGAATTTAAAAGAAAAGGTTGATAGTATTAATGTTGAAAAGGAAGAATTAATCAAAGAACTCGAAAGTGTAAAAATCCAATTATCAACAGAAAAAGAAAATGTAATCAAATTAAGAGAAAATGAAAAATCCCTTTTAAAAATAAAAGATGAAAATAATGCTCTCCACAATGAAGTGACTATTCTGAAACGGTATAAAGAAAAGTATGAGTACAGATTTACTCAAAATGATGAGAAATACATTAGACTATTCAAAATTGGGAAAGCTTATAAAGACATGACCGGTCTTGGATATGACAAAAATGCTAATCAGTTCCCAAGTTCCGAAACTGTTTTTGTCAAAAGTGCTTTAAAGAAGGAAGATACTAGTGTTTAAAACACTTGGGATAAGGCATCTACTAGTACTCATACTGTTTCATCAAATGTCTTCTGTCATTATTATGGAAAAAGAGGTCATTTCAAAATGGAGTGCAAGTTAAGAAAAATTCATTATAACATTAGTCAAAAAATTGAGAAAAACACCTCTAAGAAAGTGGAACTTGAAAACAAAAAGCAGAAGTCTCAAATAAACACGTTCCCCTTAAACCAAAAGATGGATAATTTGTTAAAAGAAGTCCAAAAGTTAAGAAAATAATTTGAAATATACAAAAAGAATGGAGCAAACATTCTTATTCCCCAACATAAAACCTTTCAAGTGAAACACCAAAAACCAACTGTGATCCCCACTACTGGTACACTTAAATGGATACCTAAAAACAAGAATCTAGTGGTCCACACAGCTTTTAAAGCCGTAGAACAATCAAGATGGTATCTGGATAGTGGATGCTCAAAACATATGACTGGTGATAAATCTTGTTTGTCTAAAATGATTGAATTCGATGGAGGCACGGTTACTTTTGGTGATGGCAGTACTGCAAAAATTATTGGGAAAGGAACTTTAAACGTTCCAAACTTACCACCTTTTGAGAATGTTTTGTGCGTTGATGGGTTGAAACATAATTTACTTAGCATATCTCAAATCTGTGATAAAGATTATGCCGTAAACTTTAGTAGTCATAGTTGTGAGATCTCAAGGAATAAAAAGATAATATTGAGAGGTCTTAGAACTACCGATAACTGTAATATGGTGGGAAAAACAAATACTTCATCCTCCGCTTCTTACTTATTAACTAGTATTAATGAAGCTAAGTTGTGGCATCAAAGACTTGGGCATGTAAACTACAGGGACTTATCCCATCTAAACAAATATGTTGAAGGACTGTCCAAGATCAGTAGTCAAGAAAAAATGATCTGTGGAGAGTGCCTTCAAGGAAAACAAATTAGAAGTGCCCATAAAATGGTGAATGCTATGAAAACTACTCGACCTCTAGAACTTATTCATATGGACTTGGTTGGACCAACTAAAAGAGAAAGTTGAGGTAAGAAAAGGTACTTTCTTGTCATGGTAGATGATTTCTCTAGATTCACTTGGGTTGCATTCTTGAGAGAAAAATCTGAAGCCTTTGGAGAATTCAAAAGGATTGTAAAACAAATTCAGATTGAAAAAGGGACTTCAGTAGCCCGAATCAGAAGTGATCATGGTGGAGAATTTGAAAATGATCTTTGACAAATTCTGTGAGAAATATGGGATTCATCATGAATATTCAGCACCCAAAACTCCACAACAAAATGGGGTAGCTGAAAGGAAAAATAGAGTTCTCCAAGACATGGCCATAGTCATGCTTCATAGTAAGAATTTGCCTAGAGACTTGTGGGCCGAAACTGTTAATACCAGCTGCTACATCATCAATCGAGTTTATCTTAGGACTGGTACAAACCAGACAACTTATGAATTGTGGCATAGGAAGAAACCAAATGTGAAATATTTTAAGGTCTTTGGAAGTAAATGTTACATCTTGAAGGATAGAGAACAACTGAGTAAATTTGACTCAAAAAGTGATGAAGGTATATTCTTAGGCTATTCAACACGGAGTCGAGCCTATCGTGTTCTAAATATGAGAACGGGAGTCATCCAAGAATCAATAAATGTCATTATAGATGATGAATCCACAATGTCTGATAATGTTGATGAAGTGGAAGTGCCCTCAATGATTGAGCCCACACGATCCACAATAAAAACTGATGTACCTATTTCTACTGAAAATTTGGTGAATGTAAAAGATCATCCTATAGATCAGATTATTGGTGACCCCCTAACAAGTGTAAAAACTAGGAAACAATTGGAAAACATTATGAGTCACTTGTGCTTTACTTCTGTTTTAGAACCTACCTGCGTTGATGAAGCCTTTTCAGACAATGATTGGATAAAAGCTATGCAAGAAGAATTGAATCAGTTTACAAGAAGTGATGTTTGGTACCTAGTTCCAAGACCAAAGGATAAAAATGTGATAGGCACTAAATGGATCTTCAAAAATAAACTTGATGAAAATGGCGTTATTGTTAGGAACAAAGCCAGGTTGGTAGCACAGGGATTTTCTCAAATTGAAGGTATTGACTTTGATGAGACCTTTGCTCCAGTTGCTCGTTTAGAATCAATTAGAATTTTACTATCTATAGCTTGTTTTTTAAAGTTCAAATTGTTTCAAATGGATGTAAAGAGTGCTTTTCTAAATGGAATTTTGAATGAGGAAGTGTATGTTGAACAACCTAAAGGTTTTATAGACACAAAATTCCCTGACTATGTGTTTAGATTGAAGAAAGCTCTGTATGGTCTTAAGCAAGCACCACGTGCTTGGTATGAAAGGTTGACAAAATTCTTGTTGGACAATAATTTTCAAAGAGGTAGTGTTGATAAAACTCTTTTTATCCAAAAGACAAGAAAGTTAGTTTTAATAGCGCAAATATATGTAGATGATATTATCTTTGGCTCCACATCTAATGAATTGACTGCTCAGTTCACTAATCTAATGCAATCTGAATTCGAAATGAGTATGGTTGGTGAATTGAATTTCTTCCTAGGTTTACAAGTCAAACAATTACGTGATGGTCTCTTCATTTCCCAGTCCAAGTATGCTAAAGAACTGGTAAAACAATTTGGTCTAATGACTGGGAAACATGTCAAAACTCCCATGAGTACAACCATCAAACTTACTAAAGATGCAAATGGTAAAGGGGTTGACTCTAGCCTATATAGAAGTATGATCGGTAGTCTGTTATACCTTACTGCAAGTAGGCCAGACATAGCATTTAGTGTGGGAGCATGCGCTCGATATCAAGCAGATCCGAAAGAATCCCATCTAACTACTGTAAAAAGAATCATTAAGTATATTGCAAATACAACTGAATATGATCTGTGGTATCCTCATGACTCATCATCCTCCATTGCTAGATACTCAGATGCTGATTGGGCAGGAAACTTAGATGATAGAAAATCCACAAGTGGCGGCTGTTTTTATGTTGGAAATTGTCTAGTAGCTTGGCATAGTAAAAAGCAAAATTCGATATCTCTATCCACTGCCGAGGCTGAATACATAGCTGTCGGAAGCTGCTGTTCTCAACTCTTGTGGATGAAGCAGATGCTTATGGACTATGGCATTAAACAAGAAATAATGAGCTTGTATTGTGATAACACGAGTGCCATACACATTTCTAAAAATCCGGTCCAGCACTCTCGCACCAAACACATTGATATTCGACATCATTTCATTAGAGAATTGGTCGAAGAAGGAATCATTGAGCTCGAATATATTCAGACTGAAAAACAACTTGCAAACATCTTGACTAAACCTCTTGATGTGTTAAAATTTGAAATTTTGAGGAAATCAATTAGTGTTTGCTGTTTGGATTAACTTGTGTTTTGCCCAGGGTCTACGGTTAAACCGTAAGCCATTTTACGGCTAAGCCGTAATCTCCTTACGGTTAACCCGTATTTGCGCAAACATTTACCCTACAGCTCAACCGTCAAGGTTTATGGCTCAGCCGTAAATACTCTACGGCTAAGCTGTAAGTGTTATTTCTGTCCTCGTTCTGCGCACCGATCAGTACTTAACTCCGTCTCTTCTTTCTTCTTTTCACTCTGCGTCTACCCGCATCGTCTGCCCTAGGTCTCCTCCTCTTCTTCTTTCGTCGTTCTTCCTCTTCCGGCCTTCTCCTTCCAGGTAATCTTCCTATTCCGGCCTTTTCCTTCCCGTGTACTATTCTCCACTCTCTCTATCTTCTTGTTTGCTCTCGTTACTGTCTTGCCGTTTTACTATCCCTGTCTGTGCGTTTGGCTTTCATTCTGTGTTGTGGATTGGGTTTCCTGTTTCATCATGCCTCCACGAACCAAGAACGCTTACCCCCCTGGTAAGAGGCCTCGTGCCTCCAGTAGCTCCTCCCGGCCTCGTCAGCCATCTCCACCCTCTCCCCGAGTTTTGGTTCCACGGGAACCCACTCGCGATCGGTCCCTCTTTTCCCGACCCATTACTGTGGAACGCGATGTCAATATTCTCGCAGTTGAAACATATGGAGTCCATATACTCCTCACCCACGTTGGGTGGGAAAATATTCTGAAATGGGGTGGTCCTGCCTTCCCCTCGATTGTGCGTACCATGTATGCATCCATCACACGTGCATCGTTAGACTCTTTGTCCTTTGACCTTGAGTTCACTGATGGCACCAATACCATCACCCCTGCCATCATTTCAGCCCTTTTGTGTGTGCCTCTCTCCGATACCCCCCCTTCGGTCATCTCGGATTCTCTATCCGAAGAAGAAAAACAAACTGCCACTTTTGCTCTCTGTGGCGCCACCGTCCCATGGAAGGACAAGGGGTTCCTCCCTGCAGCTGCTTATCTTTGTGTGCAATTATGCTCTTCTTTATGCTTTATCTCTTTATCAATATTGTGCCAAAAAGGGGGAGAATTGTATGCATGTCTTTAAGGGGAGCTCTCTAACCTCCCACCTTTCTAGTAGATTGTGTTTGCACCCTTTTGCAGGTTAAGCATCTTCAAAGGGGGAGCTTCAATGTGTTGAACTTTCAGACTTATGTAGATGTGGGTGCTTAAGGTGTATTCACTAATGTAATACTTGTTGAGCTAAAATGTTGTATTATGTGTAATTTTGTCACGAAATTGATAAAGGGGGAGATTGTTAGTGTCATTGTAAGAATGTATTGTCAATTACGTGACCCAAGTCTAGTCTTGCTCTAAGGAAGATCAAGTTACATCTATGAAGTCAAGTTAGATCAAGGAAGCTCAAAGTTCATCAATGAAGTTCAAGCAAGTTCTAGAAAGATCAAGATCAATTACGAAGATTCTCTATGAGTGCCAAGGGATAAGGTATCATTGACCCGTCTTGCCCATAGAAATAGAATAGGAAAAAGGGTTTCTAATCACTCTGCATTTGTACTACGGCTTGGATCACGGCTAAGCCGTAGATCCTACGGCTCACTCTCCAGAGAGTATATTTTGAATCATTCTGTTCTACGGCTGACCCTACGGCTGCACCGAAAAATGTTACGGCTAAGCCGTAAAATCTACGGGCCACAATCCAGAGAGTACACTTGGCCATATAATGCCTACGGTTGACCTTGCGGCCAAGCCGAAAGGCCCTCACGGCTACGCCGTAATGTGATTCACGGCTAAGCCGTAAAGATTACGGGCCACTCTCCAGAGAGCAGTTTTTGGGAGATTTCAGCTTATGGCTGACCCACGGATAGGCCAAAAGGTGCTCACGGCTAAGCCGTATAAGGATTTACGGCTAAGCCGTAAGCTTAACCGTAAGAAGGAATTTTTGTTGAATCTGGTCAAACTAGCCGTTGGATGTTGTCAGAGCATACGGCTAAGCCGTAGACCATTCTGTTCTTAGCCGTAGATCTATCCGTTAGAGCTTATCTGTATTTAAAGAGGACCTCTCCCTTGCTCCAACCACTGAATTTATTACTGTGAAAATCTCTAGTATAGCTGAGCCTTTGCACCTCCATTGAAATCATCTTTAAAGCTCCCACAACCACCTACTCTTCAACCCCACAAAGTGCCATTATTGTTTCAAGAAGAGTAGTTGGTGATTTAGGAAAAGCTCCATTAAATCTGAGAGAATAGCTTAGCCTTCCAAACCCTCTTAAAACCTCTTCCCTTGGCTGAGCACTCATCTGAAGATCTTCATCACCAAGGAGCAAGAACAAGAGGTCAAAGCTTGGAGATAGTCTTTCAAGCATCAAGAGCACCACTCAAAACCAAGGTATACAATTCCTTGTTTAGGTGTTCTTTAATATTTCAATTCTCATTGCTGTATTTGGTGGAAGACAAACCACCGCATCAAAAATTGTTGTAGTTGGTGGACTAGATCAAGGATCAACCACCTGATCAAAAAACCCCAGTTGGTGGAAGACAAACCACCGAATAAAAAACTGTTGCAAGAGGTGTATGTTATGTAAGTACCTCTTATTTAGTGGAACCAAGAGAGATTGCTCTTGAGAGTGGATGTAGGTCTATGACCGAACCACTATAAATCACTGTGTTTATTGCTTGTTGTGTGTGGATGTTGCCTTGCATTCTTGTCACTTGAGTTGATCATCATTTCTAAGCTACATCTTTATTACTCTAGCTGCATTTCTACACACTGTAAGCACTCACAACTCTGAACATCTCTTTTAATCTTCTTGGGGACTCTAAATTTTAATTAATCCTTCAAATTGCACACTAATAAAACCTAGTTCTTGAAAAGAATTTTTTAATAGTCCTATTCACCCCCTTTCTAGGACTTGGAGAGATCTAACTATTGCACTTTCAATTAATATTAATATAGCATTGGTTAGAGCACTATATTATTATTGGTTATAGCATGTGGCCCTACATTTTTATTCATGCAGTCAATAAAAGTAGGAACATAAGATTTTAACATGGATTATGGGGTACTTATATTATTGGCTCGAACGCTATAGACTATGGATTATGGATTGAACAAAGGGGATTATGAATTTGAATTTTCTTCTTAAAATATTTTATTTTTAAAATTTAATTTTAATTATATTTGTATTGTGATTTATTTGATAATATTCATTTATATTATATTAAAATATTAATAATTTTTAACAAAATTAATTTTTTTAATAAAATTAAAAAGATTTCATGGCCTACGTTGGGCACGGGCTTTAAGGACAGACTTTTCGCGGGAAAGCGACACATGGCGCATTCTTTTCACCAAAGAGTGACATATGGCGCGCTCTAATTAAAGTCCTAAAAGTTTCTTTCATATTGTACCTCTTATAAAATTTCTCTATCTAAAGATATCTCTCATTTATTTGGATTCCTAATAAATACTGAGCGCACGATGAGGTATTCTTCTCATTTGGCATTTCTTCACACGAATCTCTTCACAAATCAAGTGATTAGATGTGTCGGTCCCACCATAAGGAAGAGTTCAAATCAAACAAATGTTAAGGCCTAAATTTTAAGATGCCATATTAATAGAAGGATAGAACTCATGTTTCAACAAAGAGAGTAAATCACACCAATACATGGTTCCATGCATAGACGTATCATGCACTCAACTTCTCTATGACTTCTTATATGATCTCTTGAGGCTAAACCCAAATCACATTAGATTATATTAGATTATTCGCTACTGCTTTTTCTTTTTTGGATTTACCACAAACGTGCTTTAGCCTTCAAATATGAGGACGAGGCTGAGCTCAAATCACATTAGATTAGATTAGAGTGAGAATTAACAATGATCCGTCCAAGATGTGGGGACCTCATATTCAATGGTTTCATATTTAATTACCACTGAGAATCAACACAACTTACTTTTCCAACAAAATAAAAAAAATAAAAAATATGTAACAAAAGCTTACTTGTCTCAAGTGGGCCCCACTGAATTACTTTAGCTGGGTTCATCGTATTATCTTATTTATTTATTTATTTATTGGCTTTAAGACTTGAAAGAATTTCAATTGTCATTATTATTCTTCTCTTTATAAAATTATTTTATTTATAGCAATTTCAAAGTTAGGTGACAATAATATTTCAATCTAATCTATAAATAAATTAGTTTAGCCTTTTTTCTAAATATTATATTTATTTCTCTTTTTTTATTAATAAAATCTTAGAGAAATCAATAAAATTAAATATGTTTTTTATTTTTTTTGGCCAGCGCTAAGCATAATATTCAGCCCTCACACTCATCTGAATTATAAATTTGCTTGTGTTCTTGCTTATGTCCTTAATTGTTGTTATTATTAAAATATTAATATTTTTTGTTTACATTTTTTAATGTGCACAAATATTGATTTTAAATTGGAATATACATGTTCTTTTCTACACGGGCCTCCAGCACTAGTTATATATATTACAACAATACCTCTTTCGTGAAAGAGCACGAGAGAAAGAGCACGAGAGAACGACAAGTGGAGCTCTCTTTAAGAGGCACGTGGCATCTCCTATACTAAAATTTATTCCCCTCCCCAAAAACCTCCCTTATCTCTTACTTATAATGAAATTTCCTATCATTATCTCTCTCTTTTTAGATTCAATCTAAATCTCTCTCTCTCTCTCTCTCTCTCTCTCTCTCTCTCTCTCTCTGATGCCCCTGTGTAATAGCCAATAGAAATAGAACCATTCCATAATTTTAGGAAAACTAAAGGACCCTTTATAACCAAAAAGCAACAAAATTCATAACGATAAAAAAAGTAACAAATTCATAACTATAAAATATAAAGAAATAAAAATCCATAGATAGTCCAATAATAAAAAAAATTACGAAGAAACAAAGGAACCTAGCGAACACAACACCCAAAAAGAAAAAATTGAAGCCAAAATGGAAATGAATGAAAATACAAATCCATTAAAACCCATCATCAAGAAAACTAAAAGAACCATTGAAAAAAAAGAATTAATTATGAAAATACAAATCCATTAAAACCTATCATCAAGAGAACAAAAAAAACCTGTTGAAAATAAAAGAATTAATGATTAATAATTAAATTCACTAACTATGTAAACCAACAAAGACCATACAAAATATACACTAATTAGATATGGAAATACATGGAAAAACCAAAAATAAAATCAGTTTAAAGTAAACAAATTCATCCATAGGATCACCAACGACCAAATAGATAATGCAATACATAATCTCTTATCTATAGGATCAGGATTGTAAATTTTGTAAGTGTATCCTAAATAAAGAATACATACACAAGAACCAACGAAGCAAGGCAACAACAAAGAGACATAGGGTCCCAACATTCCCTATCCCACAAGTTATAAGGTACTTTTGGCAAAGTTATGAGTTAAGAAATTCGGTTTTCAATATTATCAAGTATGAACATTTATAAGTTAAAGCGTCATCAGTGTGCCAACTCACCAACCTATTGGATTGAGTTGAATGCTTACCTTCACTTCCGAGTCCTTGCCTACGGAGGAAGTGTCTTTGATGGTACACAGAATTTGTATGCAACACATGCCATGTTGAAACTTTCCTTTTCTAATGCCTATGCAGGATATGCCATGATGAAACTTTTCTTTCTCCTTTCGTGTCACAAAAAAAGCTTGACCGTGAAACGTGCCGCCTCAGAGCTACTTATTACTGTTGAAAATGACTTGTAGCAGTGGACTTCCAGTGAACAAAAGCCAGATCCACTAGGCTGATCACATAGAAAGTGGATTTTAGCTAGTATTTAAGATCAACTCAAGCAACTGCCTGTTGCATTTCTTAAATCCATCTATTCAAATCTTTATTGTCAAATCTTCTTAAATCCATCCAATCAAATCTTGATTTTCATATCAAATCTTGATTGTCTATCAAGCATTTTGATCTAAGCATTAGAAGATCAGATTTATTAAATCATGGGATTTGGTTTTGCAGTTATATATAATATATTAACAATCAATCAAAAAATCAGCTAGAGATTTTTCCTCCATTTTCCAGCACTAAAGTAAACTTGAACTCTGATGTGAATTTTTATCGTTGACTGTCTATGGAATAGGAGGTGTCTCTTTCTCTCTCTCAAATAGATTTCTTATCTGTTACCTTTTGTTTCTACTTACAGAGGAAAGGGAGTCACACAACCTACAATAGATGGGCCCAGTGAGCAAAGTGGAACTCAAATTTGCTTGAACTTCACCTTCTTTTCTGTATTAGAGTTTTGGGTCAACCATGGTCGAATTCCAGTTGCTATTCTTCCCATTGCCAGGCCAGCAATTATTATTCCTATTTTACTCGCAATTCTGCCACAAAACAGGCCGTTTAAGTTGCTCATCGGTCCATCCCCCATAGAACAAGTGCAATCATTGAGCATAGTTCTCTGACTGACAGAACCAGGCATCTGATATGTTAAATCATCCATAGAGCGACTGACACTAATTAGATCAGATTTTACTACGATAACATTGTCCAAACCCTTGCACCTTCTGTCAAATATGCACATACTCCATGCGCACACAGATCAACCGTGCACATAAAGAGACACCATAATAAGAAATTCAATGGTCACAGCATTTTTTATTGTATAACTCATTTCCACCAATCTTAGGTCCATGGATTAAGGTTAACATGATGAAGATTATTAGAATCCACGAAAATTTAACAGTGTTGATTACAGAGATATCTCAATCACAAAAGATAGTGATGCTACTCAAAGCAGTTGCATTCCCAAGGAAAGAAAGATTACAAATTGGAAATGGCATTAAATACACTGACTGTTATACAATTTCCATTGCTTGCCCTTCAAATTTTTTGCTGGACTTCTGGCAGAAGCTTAAAGCCATGCATTGTCAACTTTCAGTTCCGTAACAATCAAAACACAGTAAAAGAAACGGCTCATAATGGTTGATGGATGGGTGCATGGATACAATGCAATGCAAGTATGCAACTCATGCAGGCATATGACAGATAGGCCTCCAGCATTAGAACAGAACCAGTCAAAGTTCAATACTACGCTCGGGAGTCCAAGGCTCGAAGAATTTTCTTCCTGGGACCCTGCAACCAGATCCCAATGCAGAAAAAGAATCACAGGTCAAAATAATTAAAATGATCACTACAGAATGAACGCTTGAAATTCAGTGTGTTTCTTTATTTAATCAAAACTTGAAGATACGATTTTACTGGTGAACAGAAAACCAATATTAACATTTGCAAAAGAGCAACCAATCCATAAATCTAGAAGGATTGGATAAGGTGATAAAGCAAAACTCACAATAGATTGGATAAGGGTTCAATGATGGCTGTAATGACAACTATTATCTATTGCAGGCAGGACGCATATTGAATGTGAGTAAAATCGAGTATTATAGAGTAGAAATTCTTAGAGTCCTTTAGTTTTTCCCTGAGCACTGTATTTAACCCATATAATTCATCTTCAAGTTTGCTTCTCTCTCTCACTCTCATTTTCTTACGCAGCTTCTAGCTCTGTCATCATTGCTATTTTCGCATAACAATAGCTATCTTATTTTAAATACAAAAGATAGAAAAAATAATCATTAATTATGTAAGATTTCATTATGTATGATTTCCTTCATATCTTAGACTCAGTTTTAAGTACCCAAATCATGTTTTTCTTTTGATATTCAGAATTCAAAACCCCACTGCTTACTTCTAAAACCAAATCAAACGATACCAAAGGGGTACCATACTCTAATGGTGCCCAAATTTCAAGAACCAGAGAGATGAAGCCCTGGTGCATGTGTTATACACCAGACCCATACTCTTGAGAATTCCTTTTTATTTTTATTTTTTATGATAGACTCTTTAGAATTCTACAGCGGCAGTTAGTCCCGGAGGACCTTTCTAAATTTCTGAAACCACAACACACTTCTCCCAACTTCTCAGTTTCATTTCCTTTACTTACCATTCACATTGTTTCAGAAAAAAGTGGAAACAAAAGATTTAACCCTTTCATTAAGTTTCTTCACACATGCTTAAACAACTGAATTTAAAATTTTTAATTTTTACAGTTGGCAAAGCACTGTAAAATGTAAGCTCTAATTTTTAAAACCTGAAAATCAAATACATCATGACATTTCACAATTGTTTCCAGAACTATTTCCCTTTTATTTATTGAAATAAAAAGGAAGAAGGGATAGTTTGCCAAGGTATGCTCTAATAATTCTTCCTTTCTATTTCAATTCCTTTTTATTTATGGAGTGCTTGAATTAAGTGACTATTTTATTCCATTGTCTTTCATTGTCAATTGACCCATAGATCCATGTTCAAGATTACAGCCATTACATGTCATCAGCGGAGTATCTAATATGCAAGACCCGTGGTTCCCCATGGGTCGACCCGCTTTGGGCCCAGCCCACTTACCTTAGTTTATTTTGGATTTTAATTATGCTTCAGTTATTTTAGTTGGTTGTTTTAATCCTGGCCATCGGTGTCTTTCAATCATCCAGATTAGTTTTAGATTTTTATTTTCCTACATAATGATGTAATGCCTCTTGGCGAAGGTGGAGTTATTAATTAAAGAAAAAAAAGGAAATTCTTAGATGTGCTTTTGGACTTCCTAGAGTTGTCTTCTTCCTCAACCACAATGGGGAGTTTGGCTTGAGGCCAAGATCTTCAGGATTTTCCTGATATATACCCCTCACCTTCTATCTCTAATCTCTCCATCTCTGCCTGCCCTATGTTTGGTACCTCAATCCGCATCAATTGGTACAAAGCCGAAGATCGATCCAAACCGGAGTCGAGACTCGGCATTCCATAATCGCTAACGAACCATCTCCATCACCATTCAGTAGTCTCAGATCCGCATTCCATCATCTTCAAGGTATTCATCTTGATTCCTTAATCTTGGTTCCATTCCATTCCTCGATATTCCCCAAACCTTAGGGCCCCATCTCGTAGATCTGCTTTGCCAAATCTGCCTTTTCTCCATCAAACCCAACAATCAATTCATCTATCCACGAAGCCCACCCTTCCAAATTCCCAAATCTCCAATAATCCCCATGTTCCATCAATCCTCTTCTCAACCGAAACCCAATTGAACCATCCAGTCAAAACCCAAAACTCAAAACCTTAACTCCTTTTCCAAATCCCAAATCAAAACCAACTTGTGAAAATATTAAAAAATTAAATGAATATTAAAAAATTAAAAGGGTTTTGTGAAATCTTAAGGGGCTATATGTGAAAAAAAGTTAAAAAATATTAAAACCTTTAATAGGCTTTCGGAAATCTTGGAGAGCGCCCGCGCTTCTCCCCCCCCCCCCCCCCCCCCCCCCCCCCCCCCCCCCCCCGGGGCCTACATCTGGGCCTGCCCATGCTCCTAGCGTTGCCTATGGCCCTCCTGCAATTGGATGCCCATAAATGGAACCCACTTGCTCTTGCACACACAACATGTTAGGGTTTGGGCCGAGATAATAGGCCCGTGAACTGAACTGAGTGCTTGCAAATCAGCCTACACTAATGAAAGAAGACAGCACTTGTGCAAGCAATGCAGAAGTTACCAAAGTTAAATAAGTGAATATTTAATTGAATGAAAAAATTATAAAGTCCCTTTACAATAAAAGCTTAAAATATCCAATTAGTAGAAGTATTTACAAAATGAAAATGATGCAATTTCTCAATTGTAAATTGACCCTACACTTGGGTCTCTGGGCTAAGACATGGACCCTGGTGCACGTACAAATCATTCCCCAACAAATATGAATTGCATATCAATTTATTCAACACTTGTGAGATTTATTAAAATTTAAATAAATTTATTTCATATAAATTTCAGCAAGCAATAATAACATTAAAATATCATACATAACTGGGCGTAATCCCAATTAGTCACACGCCAATGCACATTCCCTATAATTTTATATTAGAGGTCCTCACATGGTAATATCAAACAAGACTAGGTGTCAAGCAACTAACGTCCAGTGTGTGAAAATGAGGAGTTCCATGAAGCAGGCTTGATGCTTTTGTCTTCCATGTTGAATACCCACCAACTATAACGAGGCTATTCCTCTCCTATATCTTATAACCAGCAATAGCACTTCACCAAATTCTACCAAGTGAGTAGATTGAGTGAAGGCAAAATAGGGTAGCTTTATAAACTCTAGCTTGAATTGTCTAACATTATTAGCAGCAGCAATAGCAATCTCAGCATCGGACAAAGAAAAGTCTGGGTAGCATAGAAGATAAAGTTTCGTCTTTTTGAACAAAAGGGCATTTACTGGAACTGCCTAGGAAAACGATTCCACTTGCCATTTAATACCCCAAAATGCATATTCAAATATGAATACAGCACAGTGGGGTTTTGTAAGACCTAATGAAAGTGTTGGAAAAATGGGTTTTGGGTCAACTTTGGACCACAATAGGTGTGGGTCTCACATATCTCTTAAGGTGGGTCCAAGTGCTAATGTGTTCTCCTCCACGAGGAGCTTAAACCCAAACCATTGTTCATTGAAAACCATTAAGATATGAATGAGAAATTGATCTCCAAAGTGATGATAACAAAGAAGGGAACAAGGAAATCCTACATTGCTTGTGTACTAAAGTGTGTGTGTGTGTGTGTTTATATACACTAAGAGTAGATAATCAGTTTGTGTTATTTTATCTCGGATGGAGGACATACATGACATCACAACTAACACGTGTGCTGCTCCGCCGCTGTCAGGTTGGATTGGGTTGAGTTAGGTCAAAAGCCTATTACCCAAGATGGGTCGGATCCTGGGCCCACCGTTGGGTTGGGTTGCATCAAAAGCCAGTAACCCAAGATGGGTTGGGTCCTAGGTTCCACTGTTGGGTTGGGTTTGGTCAAAAGCCCATAACCCAAGATGGGTCGAATCCTGGGCCCAACCCATGGGCTCTCCAAGGTAGATGTCTTTTTGTCAAAAGGTACAATTACCATTTAACAAGAACATCTATTCACAATGATGTCCCTTGGCTATGTTTTATTTTTTGCAAAAATGAATAGTAGCATTTGTTCTTAGTGAGTGTTGACTGTTTAAAATAATCACCAGTGTATCTATTTAAAGTCATTTCATTTCTATTATTTAGCCATTGAATTTTTAGGTTAATTCTTCAGCATTCACTATCTGTTTGAGAGAGTAAGAACACAATTTTGTTAGCCGTGCAATACAGATTGAAATGCTGTTCTTGTGTCGCGTTGACCATTGTATCCTAGGAGATAGACGTCCATACATCGCAAGCACTGCAGCGGGGACAAATTTTGTCTTAATAACAGTGTTAAACACTAGCCTTGATTGTCAAAATACACTATTATGACTGCATTTTTTTAAGTTCAAATTTATAATTTTGTACTTGTGCTACTGTGGTTTTCTTTTGTGTTTGAAACAATTATTGAAATCACAAAAGGACTCTACAACCCTCACAAAAAGCTCAATTTGATTGATACAGAATCTATTCCACCGGGGAAGGTCAACTCAAGCACTTGTAAAAGGATTAAGGATAAAAAAAATTTCTTGTGAATACCGCTTGATCATGAAAAACCAACCATGAGATGAATTACGGCACGTGTTGTTTTCTTAAGATCCAGGTAAATTGAGCATGTAATGTTTGCCATGAAATGAACATATAAAGGAACAAAAATTGTCATCCAAATGGCCGAAGATCACAACGAAGAAATAGAGAACACTGGTAACGTTGCTTCATTGATGCTACTGTTCTCCAAAGCAACACAAACACCTTGGAAATTGATGTGATTGCAAAGATGCAATCAGATTGATACCAAACGGAGCAGATTTGTTGGAAGAACTGACGAAGATATCAGACTATTCTGGCTTTTGATATTCATATTTTTTGAGTTGATTATTCCCTGAAGTAGAAGTGGGCAAATAAAATCAAAATAAAAAAATAAACATATATTTATACATGGGTAAAGAATTCCTTAGTTTGACAGAGTGAAAGTACACAATGGAGTCTACCTGTTGCAAATTCGAGCACTTAAAAAAAAAGCCCTCCTAGTATGTAACATGTCCCCAAATTTACCCTAAACAAGTGGTTTCCACCATAGGATTCACCATATGAATAAAAGAGCAATTAATACAATTTTATGCATTATTCATCATGTTGTCAAATGTTCAATCTTGTGATAAGACCCAATTCTATTGGAGTAAAATTTAGAGAAATTCAATATTGCGAGACACTCATTTTGAATGGGTTGGTATAGTTCGATCTTTCAACTTAGGAGTTCTAAATTAGAGGTTGCATGAAAAGGTCTCTTATGGGTGAGGGTCAACCGAAAAAAAAATTGTCTTATGGCCTTTCTACCATACATTTTTGTTACATTGAACCCAATGGTGGATGAATGTTTGATGGGAGTGAAATTGAGTCGGTGCCTCAACATGGCCAAAATAGTGCGAAAGGGCCAACACTAAAAAGTGGCCCAAAATGGGCCCCACATAGTTGGAGTTCCTATTTAATTGCTCGTTGGAGAACATTTTTTTATATATCTAATAATTGTATATAACATATCAAGTGGAGACTTGCTTTTAGAGTGTTTTGTGACAGACAAATATTAAAAAGAAAGCTCTGCAGGATAGTGTTTAGACAAGCTATGACCAATAGGGCAGAATGTTAGCAAATCAAGAAGCATCCTATCAGATGATAATGGTGTCATTGAGAAAAAGTTTGGCTATACAGGTGGATAGTTGACTAAGGAGAAAGGGTAGGCCGAATAAGAAGTGGATGGAGGTGAAAAAATTGGATTGAAGAAGTTTAACTTATCTGAGAATTTGCCTCATAATAGGTTGGAATTGAGGAATAAAATTCATGTAGCCAACCCCAACATTATTAGGACAAGGCCTTAATAATGATGATGATTTAATAGTTTCCTTACTTGGTTGAATCTCTTTACATGCAATAGTTCTTTTTCCATCAAGAGGACCCTACGAGCTAGTCTCTCCAACTTTAGTAGAATGACCTGGAATAAAGCCCTATAGTTCATTTTGATGCTTGTTTCTTGATCTCTATCTCCTTTTATATTTTATTAATTAAATACCATTAAAAAAGAAACAGTTGTGAGTAACAAGAACAAAATGAATACTAAAGACGTATAGCACACTTGTTTGGGGACCGATTATGGAGGTTGCCTCACAGTTTGTAACCACTTATCTCTCTTTCTCAAAAATAAATATATACACTAAGATGTATAAGTCAATCTATTAACTCTTTGCTAGAAATTTTAATAAGTTTAGGATTCTCCAAACTTAAAGAAAATTTAGAATTCCGATCCCAAGAGAAAGATAGATGCAAATCTTCTAAAAATAGGACTAATTGGTAAGAGTGTACAAAAAATTTGTCGATCCATAAAATCGATCCGATCCAATCTGATCTAATTTGTGATTTTTTGACTAATCTGATTGTTAATAGTTTAGTGACGAATTGAAAAAATCTTAATAAGTTAGTAATGGTTTTATGACAGATTTTATCATTAATCTACAGATTTAAACTGATCTGAACCGTTAAAATAAAATATACATATATTCATTTTTTTTATTTTTATATAAAAGTATTAAAAGGCAATATTTTAGCCACTCATCATCCAACTTTCAATCTCAACTATTCACTCTCCATATAAAATAGTGAGGAAACGGTTAGCACCACAGGTAACAGATTGAATGGTTTGAACCGAACTTAACTGTTGATCCAAGGTTCGGTTTGGTTTGGGTTTTAATGGGCAAGGATCAATTATGGATTACAAAACTACCAATTTCTAGGAAATAGATTGGTGATGGATTAAGCTTAATCCGATCCAATCTAAACCGTGTACACTTGACTAATGGAAAGAGGCCCAGGCTAAAAAAGTTGTTTTAATTGCAATTAGTTTAAAAAATATTTTGGTGGGTTTACGATTAGTTTTAAAATGGGAAGAATTGTACAAAACTAATTAAAAACATTGCGAAGCCCAATAAAATCTAGATGTCCAATTGTATCTAATATAGAAAACAATTCAAATTAATTAAAAAGAAACATCCACTAAATACAAAAAACAAATAAAATCATCAAACTTTATAAAAATCTTAAAGGCAACGTCTCATGTTGAATTTATTACAAAAAATAAAAATTCTTGGGCTCCAAAAATATTTTTAAGAAAAAAAATCTTGATTTCATAAAAAGTCTAAAGGCTATATTAGTGCGAAATGAGTCATATGAATCAATGGTTGCGAATCAAATTGTATTCTTTATTGGTATGTAAGTTCAAAGTTGGTGCAAAGCAAAGCGGAAAAAAATGTCGTTTGAAGTCAAACTCCAATTAATTTTCATAACCTAAAAGGCACATCTCATATCTTGTATTAAGAATAATAATCCACAAAAAACACAATATTGAAATAAAAGTAAATTAAGGGACATAATTCATTGCACTAACTAAAAAGTATTTGTGCTTGAATGCATAAAATTGTAGGGAGTTTCAATGGTTTGAATAAAGAATAATATGACATTAAATTGAATATGCTACAAAGAAATGTCTTAAATACTCAATAAAAACAAAAGCTCAAAATAAAGAAAATACAAAGAGTACAAGATAGGGCCCTATTTTTGTTGTGCACATACTTCTTTTTTAAAGGATTCTATTTCCATGATACAACAAATCCAAAGGAGAAAATATCGTCGTCTCTCATCCAAGATATATAATACCCCTCCGCTTTCACAGTTGGAAGCACCAAACAAAGCAGATTGAAAGTACACTCAGGCAAGCAATGGCAAGAAGATTATTGATAAAAGAAGAAAATGCATTATTTAAACTATTATTCAAAAAAATATATTTTATGATGTGTGAGTTAATCAAAGACCAAGGACTTGGGTAGAGTGTATGAGTGGATGTGTGAATAATACAGAAAAGGGGAAAAACAATATCATTTATGTAATCAAAGGAATAACAAATCCAAATATAAAAATAAAAATTATGTTAGATTTGAGAAGGGAATACAATTTACATTCAAGATGCCCATGTTTTTGTCTCCCTTTTGCTACAATTTACCTTAATAAAAAAAGTAAGAAATAAGCAAACTTAAAATATGCATAAATTTTAAGTTCAAATATATAATTACCTATAAACCCACTTACCATCCCAAAAAAAGTGTCATCAAATATTAAAATTTTCACTTGGAATGGATGCTATAATAATATATGGCTTTCTTTGAAATAATATAGGAAAGGGAAAAAATCAAAATAAGTTGAGCTCACCGCAACAAAAGTATGGTATACCTTAGAATCCAATCTTGGTGACACTCATTAATTAATTGAGAGTGCAAATATGCAAATGATACTTATCTAGTAAATGCTATCCAAATAGAGCATTGTCTCAAGCACCAAAAACATAGCAAACAGTACTCTAATATCAGTAGATGTTAAACAATGTTTCTTTTTCTAATTTTTATTTATGCTATAAAATTAGCATCAATATTCATGAATATCTTTTTTCTTTCTACTTGATTTTGTTCCTTTTAATTCATGATTGGTCTAAAAGAAACACATTATATTACTCATAAATTAAACATTAAATCTAGAAAGAGAAATCTAACTACCCACTTAAAGAAGAAAGAATATAATGAAAATATGAGAAAGATGTGATTCTTAAATAAAGAGCTGAGAAGGAAAAATGTAGTAAAAAGCTTTCAAGAAGACTGCTCTAAAGAAGTGCCACACTCTATCCCCTCTTCTCAGATCAGATCAACATTTTTAATGTGTATCTGTCGACTCCAATAAAATCAATATCATAGGAACCCCAGTACTGTGGATGCATCAAGGCTTGATATTTGCTAAACTAACCCCTCTATCCTTGAAGCTTTATACATTTATTGGCCATAACATTTACTAAATGTGGAATTATCATGGTACCTAGTTTTTTTATTTCTGCTGTGCATATAACATACCTTTCACAACCAAATTGTCAATTTCAACAAAGGAAGTGAAAACATTACACCATCTGATATTGCGTTCGAAAAAAAAAAAGAACGAACATGTAACAACTTCGCTTCAAATAAAGAACTTTTTTTCTTTGAAAAAAGTAATTATATTGAAAGCTCAAAAGAAATTTTATAGCATAAAAGGACTAAACTAAAACCCAAAAACCCTACTAAAAAGGGGGGGGGGGGGGGGGGGGGGGGGGGGGGGGGGGGGGGGGGGGACAAATAGCGGGATAAGCCAAGGCCCAAAAATTAAAAAAAAAAAAGGCAGCAGCCCAAAGAAGAAAAAAAATTAACAAAAATATACTAGAACAGAAAGCTTAGAGACTCCCTCTTTGGTGAGAGTATCGGCATTTGCATTTCCCAAGCATCTAGTATGGGAGAAGGACACGTTCAACTTCCTTGATAATTGATGCAACTCTTCACTTAAATTAGCCAACTACCAAGGAGCAAAAAGAAGATTAGAAGTAAATTGAATCACTCAAGCAGAGTCTCCTTCAACCATTAACCACGAAGGATTGAACCGGACAACTTCATGTAGACCAACAATCAAGGCCACTAGCTCAGCCTTATTGACGTAAAAAAAACCCGCAGGGCCTCAATAATGAGAAGGATGAGGCCATCTTCATTTTTAATTATACCTGCTAACCTTGTCCAGGTTCTCAAACAGACTGCCATCAAAGTTAAGTTGGTACAATTTGACCATAATGCTCGAATAGTGAGGCTTAGAAGAGGCAATCTATTTCCAATTATGAATGATGAAGATCGTCGCGGCACCCTTAAAAAAAATAGGGGAATCCACAGTGCCACAAGGATCTTGACTTTGTCTCGAAGCATATCCCCCTGAAAGGATTTACTATTGAAGCATCTAGCATTCCTTTCTTTCCAAACTATCTTGATAGTTGTCGAAACGGTGAGTTTCCATATTATCCTCCCTATTTTCTTATCCTACTCCAATCCTTGAGGATTGGCAAAAATCCTTGGGAGAAATGAGGAAGATGGCCAGTTGTAGTGAAACCACCTCATGATAGCTTTCTAAAGGCTTTGTGCAACTGTGCATGAAATTTTGTTTGGGCTTTGGATTTCTAGATTGTAAGCTAAACAATGTGCAGCGGAATAATAAAAGTAAACTTGCAAACAAACAATCAACCATACAAGAAGAAAACACACAGATTTTTACATGAAAACCCAAATAGGAAAAACCACGAGCCCTTCCGCACTAGAAAATTAATAAGCACTAATTTCAAACAATTACAGGGTATACTCACAACCTTTTCTAGTCCATCCCTCGACTAGGATGTAGTTCTTCTTGTAAGAATTCATGACACGACACGACCTTGTGTGCCCTACTCTTCGCACTTCATCAAATCATCTTGATTATACAATTAGATGAGCAATCTCCTACTATGAAGTAAAAGCAGCAAAACTCTAGAACTAAACATTTCAGCAAAATCTCTCAATAGAAGTTTTAGAGAAGAAGGTTGATCTTTGATAAGTCCCAAAAAATGTGTATTTTAGGGCTATTTTTTTAAAGATTTAAGGACCTATCAAGCCAAGGGAACCTCATTTAGTGTGACGTAATGGTTTCATGTATTTTTAATTCATTAAAGTATTTTCCAACTTAATTTGCTCAAAAATCACCATTTTTCATAAAATCTTGGAACTTGTCATTTTTGGAAATTTTCAAACGACACATCTTTTATTTAATCCAACAAAGCATTGCTCCTTTTCATAAATTTGGGAGTGGTTTCTCCTTCTAACCTTCTCTTCTTCTCTGCTTCCTAAAATCCGTTCACTACAACAAGTCACTTTGCACCCAAATATCATAATCCATTGACAACCTGTTCTTTTATTTTTATTTTTTTACATTTTTTATCTGCTTCCAAATGTTTTCATACTTGAAGCAAAACTCCATGAACGCTAATCGCCAAGGAATTCCAAAACTAACTGAATTAGATGGTAAAATGTAAGTTTTCATACTATCAACTCAATTAATTCTCACCTTAAATCCCAACCAAAATTGCACTTAAGAATTTTAAAAAAATTTTCAAACATTATATTTGTCAGAAACCTCAACCAAACAGGCATTTTTAAGATAGGTTTTTTAAGGGGGCAAGAAAGAGTGGATTAGACATTAAAGTAATTTATAACGTAGAGGTTATATAAGGTGTATGATTTTCAAAATCTAATAACATCAAAACTATAAACATAATAACGTTACACGATCATAAATAAAATAACGAAAAATCACAATATCAATTTATAAAATAAATTTCAAAATGTGAAAGAATTTTAAAACCTCTTAAAGAAAAATTAAACAAATACTATCATTCAAAAGAAATTTCAACCAATATATAAATTGGAGGAAAAATTCAAAAATATCTCAACCATACTACCTTATTACTTTTGTTTCTTCCAATATCTAAATAATTCTCTAACAGTTTTTCTAATTTTTTATACTACCTTATTTCTTTGGTTTCTTCCAATATCAATTCTCTAACAATTTTTCTAATTTTTTACAATCTCACTACTTCAAAAGTAAGCATTTATTTATACATGTAAGAGAAAGGGAAAGTGTCATTTTATATAATGTTGTTATGCAGTCATTCATAAATCATGCATAAATATAGTGTTTTCTTTTACTAATCAAAATAAATTCATGGCACTTCTAAAATAATATGAACTTGGTCTTGAAATACTCATTTTGTAAATATTTTATAGTTAATTACATGTAATAAAGTAGTGCATGAAGTAAAGATAGTAAAATTGTTTTAGAATTTATGGGTGCCAAAACCAAGTTCTTTCATTTAATAAGGTTGATATTCTTCTCTTTTTTTTTTTTATTTGGTGGATTAGATTGACTTGATCAGGATTCCTTAGACCTATGTGACAACTCTATGTATGTTGTAAATGTTTCAGATTGGGGTGCGGTGGGTTAATGTGTTGGGTCAGATTTTTCCATTAAGGTTTTTTTTTTTTGCCCATTGATATTTCATTGTTAAACACCATTAAGGCATTGAGATAATTACTACAGCATGAATGGTTATGCATACAGGCTTAGTATATCATAAAGAGCTTATGTACGAGCTATTGTTTTTTCACTTATATTTATTTTTTCTTGATTATATTTATTTAGATTGTTTTTATCTTATGATCATTTTTGGCAGGTTGAAAATTGCAAAGAAGATTGATTTATGAATTTATGATCTTCCACTCATAGTTTGAATGTTGTAGCATGAGTAAGCCATCAGGAGTATCTTGGCTCATCTTATAATTTTTTGTTACATGTTTTCTTCAAGTGATGAAATTTTGACAGTAATAATTACATAATGATATAATCTTCCATTATAATATGAAATCTTTCTCGAAAAAATTAAAAAATTCATTAAATAATTTCAGTCACAATTATTGATAGACAGTAATTACAATAGTAGTTTAAAGTAATTATTTAATTTACATGGGAGAACCTGTGTGCAGCATGAGATTTGATAACCTGTTTGCAACACGAGATTTAAAGCTAGTATGTTTTGAAGCATCCCATAATTTTATGGCACTCCCTAATTTCTTTTTCATTTCTCCATAATTTTTCCTAACCAATTTTTCTCTCCTATCTCTAAGAATCCTTTTCCCAACCCTTCTCGCCCCTATCTCTTAAAACACTTCTCCTCCTCTACAACATCTCCCAACCGGTTTCCCTTCTCTCTGCACATGTTTGTAAAGAGATAAATTCTCTCCCCACTTTGTCCCATACAGCTATCTTTGGCAGCGAGTACATTAACAGTTGGATTTGGGTGTGCATTAAAGCATAAATCCCCCCTTTTAAGCATGGAGTTTCCTCCTCATTTACTCCTCTTTAATAGTTTTTGTCCCAAATCGGTTATTTACTAGTTCTCTGGAGTGGTTTATTAATGTTTTCCTCCTAGCTTATGGTGTTAAGCTTTCCAGTGGGTTTCGTAGTGGTTACCACACGCGCGCGCACCGGTTGAGGTAGCCGAATTACATCTTTGGAGATGCTTTTTGTTAAGCATATTTCACATCTACCCTAGGATAAGACAAATTTTCAAAGGAAACTCCAACGTCTGCCCCACCAATCAAGAGGAAAAAATAGATCTCAAGTGTCTCGCAGACAACAAATCACAAATCTATTCTCATACAATAGTCGTCAAGTGCCTGACAACAATTCTTAAGTTTTTGCTTACCTTGGAACTTAGCTATTATTAGTAATCCGCGGAACTTAGCTATTATTAGTAATCCGCATACTTCGGAATCCAACAATTTAGGCAAATCTCAGTTTATATATATCTAACAACCTTTTAGCCCCTTTGCTTCCACCAAAAGTCCTATATAGAGCCTATTTTGGTTGGACTGGAAGCCTCATCTCTAATTTTAATGCGAGCGGTTTACTGCTTTGCCTTCTCTTAGCGTTTTAGGCCTCATTCCATACTAAGGGGAAATGTTGCCAAAATTTCAGTAGAATTTTTTTGTTTTGCAGATTATTAAAAATGACTACTAGAGATTATTACTCTAAGGTTTTCAACTTTGAGGGTTAGCATTTTAAAATGTGGAAAATGAAAATAAAATCTCTTCTGAAATTCATGAAGATTCTTTATATGTTAACCAAAGTGTGCCCAAACCATGTGGAGATGAGCCCGTTGGTACCTATGAAAAGGATCAGTGAAAATATGATTATTTTGATTGTAGAAATGAGATTCTTAATTATTTAGATAATTTTGTATATGACGTGTTCTCAAAATATAAACCGCCAAGGAATTATGAGATGCTTTGATCAAGGAATATACCATTGAGGATGCGGGTACCAAAAAATATGCAACAGAGCAATTTTTGAACTTCCAAATGGAAGAAGGAAAATCAGTGGTTCCACAAATAAGAGATTTTTAAAAGAATATTCATGAAGTTCGTGAGTCCATCTGCATCTGTGTGGGGCGAAATCTACCAAAAGAATGCGTTTCCAAAGATGTGATTCAGTTGCCAATCATTTTGTTGACTCCTAACCTTTTTCGCATTTATTTGTTTTTACAGTTATTATTAGTAATCTGCATACTCCGGAATTCAACATTAACTTTTCCCAAACGGTGCATTAGTTTTGCAAGAGGTAACTTTTGCTTATTATTTTTCTTTTCTTTTTTTTTCTTTTTATTAATACAGAAATATAGCATCAGCACTTTAATGTGTGATACATATTAGTGCGAGGGTTGTAAAGTCTGTACCATTATGTTTCACTTAGTTGCATTGATTATTTTTTCTACACTAGAACCGTATACTCCTTTTCCCGCTGTATCAATTATTCTGACATCCCTGACCCATATACGGTATGATTAGTACCAATAAAACTGGAATTGTATTGTTCAAAAAATCTTTGCTTACATTTATATCCAATATCAGTGTACACAGCCAATCTGAAGTGGAGAGAGAGAGAGAGGGAAAAAAACACAGCCATGCAAACGGAAGCCGCGCATATATTGGGGCCAAAGCAATCCTCATAGGTTTGTGGGCCACGAGTTCTACAGCAGATGGGGACGTTGCTGACCATCCCCTGCGAAATCCTCTGAATTTCTAATCCGTATTACCGGAGTTGTAGTTGGCCTGACAGGATGGTTCCAGACTCACGTTTAGTACCGGAAATCCTTCTTTGTATTCTAAGTACAATTGTTATCATGAATCTTGTATTTTTTTGGTTGGTCAATCATCAATGTCAAGGTTACTTGTAAAGTTGGATCCAATTTCGAAAGTTGCTGTCAGATTCGATTAGATACGATGCGAAGCATATTGACGTCCAATAAATACGATTAAAATTGTTATCATGAATTTGGTTTTTTAGGATTGAAGTCAATGTCAAGGTTGGGTCCAATTTCAAGTTACTGTCAGATTCAATTAAATACGATGTGAAGTCATATTGACCTCCAAATAAATCGATTAGATACGGTGTGAAGTCATATTGATGTCCAATAAATACGATTAAAATTGTTATCATGAATCTGGTATTTTAGGGTTGAAGCCACTGTCAAGGTTGGATCCGATTTCAAAAGTTGCCGTCATTTTCGATCAGATACGATGTGAAGTCATATTGAACTCCAAATAAATACGATTTTGAAGCTCTGAATTGAGTTGTGACGTAGGGTACTTTTGTATACGTCTATGCAAAGTTGGTCCCATGGAATTTTTAGCCGCGTGTGGAAAGAAAAAATAAACATCTGATCCATGGTTTAAGACCCGGGTGTTAGGCCCCGTATTCACCTACCCAAAAAAATAATAAAATATTAATATCGTTCGTGATTTGCGGGCCTTCACGATTGTTAGTGTAAATTTTTTTTTACTACAAAAGATTTGGAAATAAAGCTTTTTTCATTATTTTCAATTTGCTTAGAGGGAAAAATGTTGGACATATGTGGTCCTCATGACCACATGTCTAATGTTTTTGGGGCCCACAGTTTGAGCCCACTAATTTAATATACTTTTCCCTTTTAGTTTTGGTTTTACTATATATAATTTGGATTCAGTTTTAGTAAGCCAAATCAATTAAGATATCTTGGTTGACTAATCTTGAGGAATTAAGGAAACTTATCTTTAATAATTTCTTTGATGGGAAGAAATCTCTCTAAGGTTTATCTATAAAAGTGGTTTTCCGGTCCTCTCTCTTAACCCACGAGATCTGAAAAGTACTCATCAACTCTCACGCATCTTGGAGTGGGTGATAAGAGAGATAGGAGAAAACCCTATTTGAGAATTAAGATCTACTCATCATCAAGATCATGGCGCAAGGTATGCATTTATTTTCTTGAGATCATATATTGTTTAATGCATAAATCTGGATCCTTAGGTTTGATGTTTTATTGAAAACCCTATTAGATCAAACAATGGTATCAAAGCTGATGTGATTTATGTATTTAACAGTAATTATGATTCAAATAACGATGGATCTGAGATTGAAGTTTTTTTTTTTTTTTCATTATTCTCTGCTGTCAGTGGTTATGATCACATGTTAGATGATCCCTATCCATATTCTTGCATGTCCAATTTAGTTCAATATTTTCCAACATATCACGTGAACAGATTGGCTTATCTAAATTGATTTGGCATAACCGAACATGTTGGAGTCAAAATTTTCAATCCCATATTGTCAAGTTGTTTCACGTTATTTCCTATGCAAGTGTACTACATGTAAGGAATGCCAGAATATAAATCTGGCCTGGGCATTGGTTTGCTGGATTCATGATCTTTCTATTTCAAGGTATGATGATGAACTGGTTGTAGTATATTACTAATAAAGGACAAAAGGTCAAAAGAGCTACTGTGTTCCAAAATTACTTTCTTTCCCGTTAAGTCTTTGTTTCTGTGCCAGTCAGGCACTGACGCTCCAACCCATGAATTGTTATTTACAAAATTTTGACACTTTGATATGGACAGTTAACGCTTTTTTACCACACATGTGGGACCCACATCTTGATGGAGGGATTTCTATTAGTGTAAAAGGATGGGCCTCACTGTGTTTTGGTGTGCTCACTCTCATACAGACGTATCATATCATATGGTCTTAATTTTGTCCATGGCAGCATAAGTGCCTCTCCATTTAAGATGATTTCCAATTCAAATAAGATAATTACACATAGCAACTGTTATGTTATTATTTATTTATTTATGATGAGAATTTGATCATATTTTTTTTATACTTGTTTCTTTTGGAAAATTGAAGCATATATTAGTTTTCCCTTTAATGACAAAATGCTGAATTTTATATCATGTGGCTGTTAAATCATTTTTTTATTGTTATTATTTTATGGTACTATATATAATGTGATTTTATCCTTTCAATATATATTTTTTAAGGGTTTTTATTATTTATTAACTAGATTGGATTTTATTTTATGTCAGATTTATAAGGTTTTACATTTTTTTTTTGGGCCATTTTATTTCAATACATGAAAAGTGTCCACGCATATTCAGGATCCATAGATATTCCATAATTGTATATTTAATTCATGGACCTATTAAACTATCACAACATTTGATAATATGGATCAGTTTTGGAGAAATCATGGCCCAATATTTTAGTATTCACCACTAGTGACATTATAACCAATCTAGATTAGACTCGTTCATGTCATTTATAAATGCTATTAAATTCAATTGATACCTATAGTTTTAAGTAGTGCGGTAGTCACTAAAGTGGCCCTATGATGAAAAACTTATAGGTATCACTTGAAAGTTAAGACCCCTAACACTATTTATTGTGTAAGGATAATAGCATTAGACTTGCGATCTTAAATTAAAAGAGTGAGAATTGGCCCAAAAGTTCGATTGCCACTCAAATAATTGTAAGATGGAATAAGGTAACTTGATATATGTACCTAATTGGGAATGGTTCCTATACCCAAAGGTATAAAACCTAGCGAATTACGTTCATATTATCATGTTAGCCTTATGGATGGTTAGTTTCATTCTCGAGTGATCTGATTTGCATGTTGTAGTCTCGACCCAAAGGAGTGACTTTGATGATGTACTGGATCACTCACCAGATTTGTTTCATTTATGTAAAGAATCATTCTGAATTTCTGTTTTAGCGTGAACTCAAAGCATTTAAGTAAATTGAGCATTTTCTTTTCCCCTTTATGTTTTCAGCATTGACCCCTGCTGCCTTGAATGGACATCTCTTGAACATACCAATGTTGAATGGATCCAACTTTACTGATTGGAAAGAAGAGCTTTTAATAACCTTGGGTTGTCTTAACTTGGACACTGCATTATTGGAACCCAAGCCCGCTGATCTTACTGAAGATAGCTCTCAAACTCAAAGAGCATACTATGAAAAATGGACCAAGGCCAATCGATTGAGTCTTATGATGATTAAAAGGTCCATTGCGAAAAATATTCGTGGGTCAATTCCTAATAATGAAAATGCTAAGGCCTATCTTGAATCAGTGGAGCAACAATTTCAAGCATCAGATAAGGCTTTGGCAGCTACTATGATTGCCAAATTATCTTCTATGAAAAATGATGGATTTAGCGAGATCAGGGAACATATTATGCATATAAGGGATCTAGCGGCCCAACTCAATTCTATTGAAATGACCATTTCTGAAAATTATATAGTCCAATTTATTTTGAATTCCTTGCCCCCTTTATTTGGTCCTTTCAAAATTTCATATAACACCCAAAAGGACAAATGGACTATGAATGAGTTGGTTTCTATGTGAGTTCAAGAAGAAGGCAGACTTAGACAGGAAGGGCAGCTACAGAAAGTAAATCTTGTCACTTACAACCCTTCAAATAAGAAAAAGTTTTTTCATGGTAAGAAACACTTGAAGAAAAAAGACAAGAAATCTGCTTCGAGCGACCAAATCGGGAAGAAAGGCAGTGAACCAAGGTGCTTCTTTTGCCATAAAAAGGGACATCTCAAGAAAGACTGCTTGAAGAGACAAAAATAGTTTGAATCTAGAGGTATATATAAGTCCTTTGTTTGTTATGAAACAAATCTTTTAGATGTTCCTTCAAATACTTGGTGGATTGATTCTAGTGCCACTGTTCATGTGACAAATTCCATGCAGGTGTCACGCCCCAAGCCCGGGAATTTGGGGATTTGAGTGGGCCCCCAGGGCGTGGATATGCAATCCCGTAGAAATCCGTGCCCTGAAGAATTATGCACGAATTCCTACAAGGGAGATTCCACAGGAAGGTGTGAGGTATGCTGACACACGTACAAACATAACTTATCATTTACAAGGTCCTGTGCAATACTCGGTAATTATCAAGAGCACATGCCTTCATAAGTAAACATATAACATACAGTAGAGTTAAAGTCTTTAAAAGTCTTTAAGTACATTCCCAAAAGGTTCTTAAAGAAATGATACAAAAAAAATTCCCAACATAATATCTCGAGAATAGACGCGCTCCGTAGGATGGCTAGTAATAGACATCGCCATCCATCCATTCGCCTACACCCCGAGGTACCATTGGGGTATCCTCCGGGGGCGCGTCAGTGTCCTCGTTGGGACCGAGATCTGGACCTGCAATACCAAGGGTAATACTGTTAATACGACGGTTAAGCAAGTACTAAGGCATAAGAACCAATGCAACATAATATAGTAACAAGAACAATCACTACACATGATGCATGAGTGAGGAATTATAATCGAAACATCATACATATTGATTGGCAACCACGATGCTCTATTCTCCCAAAAGGGAGCATACATATCGTATGGGTCGCTAGGGGATCAGGCTAGCTTCCCGAGGAGCGTCGACAACCCCTCCATAAACCTACTGCAGTGGTGACATACATATACCCAAAAGGGCAAAAGCTAAGTGGTGCCGACTCGGAATCAATCATACTAGTCATATCATGTGTAAGAAAATGAAGCATATACATAATGAAACGAAGCATATACATTTGAGCCGCAAGGCTCGAACCTCGGCCATACCCTGGCTAACAAGCACACACTCAATAGAAGCTCTGGCTTGTCAGACACGCACTCATTAGAAGCTCAGGTCTGAATTGCCGCGGGGTTTGCTAAAGGAAGTGAACTCGATAACAATTCATGTCAAGGGTAGTATAGCGTAACAATATGAATGCATTCCAATGAAGTAGTATTTTCCAATCCCCAAGGACATTCAATATGATATATTCATAAGACGTCCGGTGTCAATGTGTTGCCAATTCTTGGTATTGCCTTGTGTACGTAAGGAACACCTTTTCTTATGCCAACATCCATGACTTGTCTTTGGGGGGGATCATCCGGAATTCATTTATCCTCTTATTGTGTCCTTACCTTTGGGCCCGTGTAGAGGTAATAGGGTGCCGACACAAGGGCCTATAAATCATTGAGGTTCCTAACATCCTATATTCATTGGGTTCTTACGGCTTAGCCGTATACAAGGCTACGGCTTAGCCGAGTGGGTCAGAATTCCATCCGTATTTTCGGCGTAGTTACGGTCCAACCGTATATTGCCCTACGGCTTAGCCGAGCTAAGCTTACGGCTCGGGTACGGGAAGTCACGGCGTGGCCATATCGTGTTCCACGGTGCAGCCGTCTGCATGCCGTAGAAGAAACTGGGTTTTATGAGCTCTCTGGAAAGCTCGCCGTAGGGAGACCTACGGCTAGGTTACGGGCTGGATACGGCTGAGCCGTAGTGAAATCCACGGCTTAGCCATAGGTGAGCCGTAGTACAAAATCAGGTTTTGTTGCTCTCTGGACTTTGAGCCGTAAATGCTCACGGCTTAGCCGTAGCTTCGCCGTAAGCTTCAAAAACCTGGACATAGTTCTGTAGCTCAATCCCAATTACAGTCAGTACAGAACCTATATTTGGAGGGGGGTTCTGTAACTCACTAGTAGTATCCAAACTCACTAGTAGTATCCAATTAAGATATTCTGTACTCCCACACCCTCTATTCCCATTTTCCATTATTCCCACTTGATTCAAACACACACATTAAGAAGAAAATGCAATAAGAAACAAACTAACTTACATGCAATGAACAATTATGCATGCAGTGCATATAAGCTTAAGTGCTTGCCTTGTTACAGTGTTTAGCACCTTCCTAACTCTTCTTGTCGTGTGGGTGGAAGGGAAGACTCCAAATCGAAATGGGTTCTCTACAATGGAACATGTAAGGAGGGAAATGAGGTTCAAGCTCACATGCATGTCATGTGGTTGAGTCTCTTAGACTCTAACAAGCTTACAGAGATGAATCTGAAATACCCTTCTCACCTTATGTCTGTAGCTTAGAGAAGAGTGTGATTTCTAGAGAGATGGAAGTTCCCAAAGAAGAAGATGAAGAAGATAGATGCCCAAAACATCACATGCAAACTCTAATTCTCTCTTCCCAGTTCTAAGGTAAATGGAGAGAGATGAAGTGCAAGAGCTCCAACAGCTGAAACAAAGGAAACGAAGAAGGAAGGAGCAAACACGTCGAGCTCCCATTTAAACATAATTTCCTGAGAGTTACATGCAAGCCCACTTGTTTCCAGAAATTTCAGTTTAGTCCGGAAGGACCTCAATTGGCCTAGAATGAGTCTGGATCAACTCGGGCCCAACGCGAAAGATGATCTACGCGATAAATTACACGTAAGGAAATGGACGAGGTGTCCAAGAGGTGCAAGGACAAATTATGAAAAAGCCCTTAACTACTTAAGTAGGGTCCAAACTCTGCCCAACTACTTATTCGAGGCCCAAACCCGATACCTTTTGGATTAAATTAGCCTTAATCGAGTTCAATTAGTATAGAACGAGCTTAATTAACGTAAGTCAAGATTAGCGAGGTTCGGGTCCTTACAGCAGGGCTTTCACACAAGCCGGAGTCCAAGTAATGAACAAAGAAATATTTTTATGGGGAACCGGCTGGAGGCAAAAGTGAAAACGATGGGGACTTGCAGACTGATTCTTGATTCTGGATTCTAGTTGGACCTAAATACCACGTTTTATGTTCCTACAATAAGTAGAAATTTCCTAGATGAGAATGTCATTCACAATGATGTGATTGAAGATATCAATCATCCGAATCAAGATTTGGCAGAGGCACAACCTTTAAGAAGATCTCAAAGATCTAAGAGGTCTGCTCTATTGGATGATTATATTGTTTATCTTCAAGAATCTGATTTCGATATAGGCGTCCAAGAAGATCCGGTAACATATTCACAAGCCGTTAAAAGTGATGATTCGAATAAATGGATCGATGCCATGCAAAAAGAGTTAAAATCCATGTCTGTAAGTAAAGTCTGGGATCTAGTCGAATTGCCTCAAGGGTCTGTAGCAATTGGATGCAAATGGATCTTTAAGACCAAACGAGACCAAAAGGGCAAAATCGAACGATTTAAGGCCAGACTTTTAGCTAAGGGATTTACTCAAAGAGAAAATATTGATTATAAAGAGACCTTTTCACCAGTTTCTTCAAAGGACTCTTTTCGAATCATAATGGCATTTGTAGCTCATTTTAATCTAGAGTTAACATCAAATGGATGTGAAAACAGCGTTCTTAAATGGAAATTTAGTAGAAGAGGTATATATGAAACAACTAGAAGGCTTTCAGGAAAAATGCAAAGAGAATCTAGTTTGTAGATTAAAGAAATCTATATATGGGCTTAAACAAGCTTCAAGGCAATGGTATATTAAGTTCAGTGATATCATTACTTCCTTCGGGTTGAAGAAAAACATTGTTGATCAATGTATATACTTAAAGATCAGTGGGAGCAAGTTTATTATTTTAGTCCTGTAAGTGGATGACATTCTACTTGCTAGTAATCATCTAGGCCTATTGTGTGCAACAAAGGAATACCTCACAAAGAATTTTGAAATGAAAGATATGGGTGAAGCATCCTTTGTACTTTGAATCGAGATTTTCAGAGATAGCTCTCGAGGTGTACTGGGATTATCACAAAAAGCTTACATTAATAGAATTCTTGAAAGATTCAATATGCAGAACTGGTCTGGAGGAAAAGCACCTATATCAAGAGGTGATTAATTCTCCAAAGATCAATGTCCCAAAAATGACCTCGAGAGACATCAGATGCGGGACATCCCATTTGCTTCAATTGTAGGAAGCCTCCTATATGCTCAGACTTGTACACATCCAGATATCAGTTTTGCAGTTAGCATGCAAGGTAGATATCAGTCTAACCCTAGCATGACTCATTGGAAGGCAGCAAAGAAAGTCATGCGATATTTACAAGGGACTAAAGAACATATGCTCACTTATAGCAAATCTGATCACTTGGAAGTGATTGGATATTCAGATTCAGATTTTGCTGGGTGCCTTAACACAAGGAGATCTACATCAGGATACATTTTTCTCCTTGTTGGTAGGGCTGTTTCATGGAAAAGCATTAAACAAACTACAACTGCTTCTTCTACATTTCAAGTTGAATTTGTGGCATTCTTTGAGGCCACTAATCAAGCTGTATGGATACGAAATTTCATTTCTAGGCTTCAGATTATGGACTCCATTTCTAAGCCGCTGAAAATTTATTGTGATAACACATCAGCTGTTCGTTTCTCTAATAACAACAAGAGTTCAAGCGCTGCAAAGCACTTTCAGATTAAATATCTTGCCGTTAAAGTAAAGGTTCGGGATAATATTGTGTCTATAGAGCAAATCAGTACAAAGCTCATGATTGCAGATCCTATGACTAAAGCGTTACCTGCAGAGGCCTATAATGATCATGTTAAAGAAATGGGTCTCATTGTGTTACCTTAATGTATGTGGTTGAAAGGATTTCTGCTTATTTATTTAACACTTTAGCTAATAAATTTTCATTAATGATAAATTTGTTCTCTTGCTTATTTTGTGTGCACCATTTATTAATTATTGAAGAGCAAGATAAATTTCATTTGGACCATAAATAGGAATTTTTGTATACTCCTATTAATTTCCTCGATTTATGACTTAATTATATGACATTACTAATGTTGTGGTACATGGAAGGAATCATGTTGTCTATTTGATGTTTGACCACCATGATCTGCATTATTGATTTCATTTAATTACAGTATATCAGAATTAGCATAAAAAAAAGATTGACTGGGCTATTTTTTTTTTTAAATGAGTGGCCACTCGTCGGGATTTTAAAATTTAGTCAAATCCAAGTTTAGTCATAAAATATATTTTTTTTTTCAATTTTTTTTTCTTTTCAAAATTTATATATATTATAATAAAAGGTGGATTGTTTTTATATGGTCGTCATGACCAAGTGGGAGATCACATATGTGTGGTCATTCGGACCAAGTGGGAGATTGTTGGACATATGTGGTCCTCATGACCACATGTCTAATGTTTTTGGGGCCCACAGTTTGAGCCCACTAATTTAATATGCTTTCCCCTTTTAGTTTTGGTTTTACTATATATAACTTGGATTCAGTTTTAGTAAGCCCAATCAATTAAGATATCTTGGTTGACTAATCTTGAGGAATTAAGGAAACTTATCTTTAATGATTTCTTTGATGGGAAGATATCTCTCTAGGGTTTATCTATAAAAGTGGTTTTCCGGTCCTCTCTCTTAACCCACGAGATCTAAAAAGTACCCATCAACTCTTACGCATCTTGGAGTGGGTGATAAGAGAGATAGGAGAAAACCCTATTTGAGAATCAAGATCTACTCATCATCAATATCATGGCACAAGGTATGCATTTATTTTCTTGAGATCATATATTGTTTAATGCATAAATCTAGATCCTTAGGTTTGATGTTTTATTGAAAACCCTATTAGATCAAACAGAAAAAGATTGAGGAAGAAAACTCTGTTGGTTGTGTTGATTGATATATTGGATTCAACCATTATTTTCAATGTATTGGCCAATAGTTTTTGATATTTTGGTACCTTTTACATAATAGAGTTCGACACCAGTTTCTATTAAATTATCGGAATAGTATGAACCGATATTGATATGTATCGGCAATATGTATCAATATTGACCGATATTTTAAATCATGAATTCTCATCCCCAATAGGAATGGTTTTCTAAAGGAATCATGGAATTTAGCACATTTTTTGTGTTTATCATGGTGGAAAATCCTCCTCACAAAATCGGAACTCAACTCTAATCCACCACATGCCAAAATATGACGAGACTCTTTGTTTGAAGAGATCTCAACAAATATACTAAATGCCACTTACCATATCTCAAAGGACATGGGTGCCACAATGGAAGGTGTGGAAATCCAAGGTGGGCTCCACCTATTGAAATTTCAACATGCTCATAATAAATAATTCCCCCTAACTCTATGGGGTATTTTTAAATTTTAGTCCTATAAGAGTCGGTCTTAACCTAAAATTCACAATTTAATTGACTTCTAGCTGAGTTTATGGTTTCTTTTAGGTTTTATATTTGTTTGTTTTCAAATTTTCAATTTTCCATATAAATAAATATATGTTCGTGGATGCAACAAGATATCTCAAGATTCATGGCCTTACATAAATCACTAGCCCCTCAACTAAAGGGAAAAAAAATTCATAATAATCTTTTATCAACTCTCTTCGCATGTCTCATCTGTTGTGCTTTACTTTAAAAACCCAAACTATTAGACAAAACTTTAGGGAAGATTTGGTGCCAGAGATGGAGCAGAAGTAGAAGAATAGGTAGGAATTTTTTTTTCACTATATGTGACATAAAATTTACAAATTGTCAATACTTTCATAATTCTCTATTTCCATTGTTCAAATATGACATTCTACACAATCTTGTTCTCCCATTTTATTTAATTATCCTTATGAGTTGTATTTGATGCTTCTTTTTAAATTATGATCGTGTAATCATTTTTTTGTTTAAATTAATTTATTATGGGATTTAATATTGTGAGAACTATTCTCATGCAATTGCCGTGGGAATTTTTATGGGACCCACTTGTGGGTCCCATTTGGGACTGGGACTAAGGGTCTGAAAAGATCTATATGAAAGCACCCTAAATATCAAGTTTGGCCCAATTACATGTTCTTAACCCTTCATCCGTAGCTCACAAATCTAATGTATTCAGATTGATGCATAGTCGATCCAACAGTCTAGTAAATTCGGATTTGACCGACACTTAGGGCGTGTGACTATCAGGGGGTCCCCATATATTGTAAAGTGTGGATCGAGTGATAGCTGGGCCCCACCTAGAGTTCTTACAAAAAAAGTGGGTAGAATTAGTTTTTACAAAAAATGGTGAGAACTAGTTCTCATAAGAGTATTTTCCTTATTTAAATACTTAAATATGATTCTATTTACAAATAAAATAATTTTATAACAAGCTCTGGCCCTAAAGCACTAATATTATTTTTATATATATTATAACAATACCCCTTTTATAGGAGAGCGACATGTGGCACAGCTCTCTTCGTGAGAGGGTGACAAGTGATTTAATCTAAGGATTCTATCTATATTAGTTAAACTCTTTCTATACCACCTCTATAAAATCTCTCAATTTTCCTAAAATCTCTTTCAACATCTAAAAGAATACAAGACAAACCCAAATCAAACTTTTTTCTTTCTTTACCTACATCTAAACCCATAAAACTTAGTTTCAACGTGGGGATCCAAGTTGGTAATATCTAAATGCATTATATATCTTCACTTTTCTCATTCCAAGGTTTAAAGGGATTTTTAATTTTCATTTGAGATTTTTAATTCTTTGCTTCTTCTTTGATATAGATTTAAAATAAAATTAATATTGTATTGTTCAAGATCTTTGTTTACATTTATAATCAATGTCGGTATAGATTGCCAATCAGATATGGATAGAAAGGAGAAAAAAGTCATGCATACAAAACCCATGTCAGATCCTCTAAATTTATAACCCAATATCAATGGATTTGAGTTGTAGTTGGTTAGGCCTGACAAGATGGACCCATACTTATTTTAAGAAAAAATGTAATGTAAGTCGGTGAGATTCATAAAATATGAGCCTCACATGCATTAAATTTCTTAATGCATGGGTCCATGTATTGGTCTTATGATGTTTTTATATTTCATCAACCTATTTTATCTTCCATTGAGCTACAAGTTTTTTACAGTTCTTTTTTCTATTCATTCATATCTCCAAGTTTTTTATATCTTTTTTTTTTAGCTTTTTTCCCATATGTAATCACCTCTATATATTTGAAATTTAAATTTATTTAAGACCACTCATTCCTTAAAGCACTATCTGCTAATTTTGATTTCTTAATTTTCCCTAAAATCTTTCTTAATACATGGTTTTCTGTGTCTAAAATATTAATAAAATTCACTTGGTTCAAATTATTCTATTTTTCTCTATAGATGACATTCAACTACACTTATTCTATTTCCATGTATAAATCTTTTTAATTTTTTTTAATAATTTGACCAGGCGCGATTAATTAAATGGTGGGCTCGGGCCTGAATTTTACAAGTCATGTTAGGCTTGGGCCAATCCTAGGCCAATGCTTGGGTCAGGCTTGAATATGCCTTAGCTTGGCTTAGCCCATGAAGACCCCTACTAAAATTCTCTACACATCCTAACACTCTCTATGATTTAGTTTTTTTGTTATTTTTTCTTAAGTTGGTTCAGTGGCCATGAGTGGGAAGGTAAGGCGCCCACTTACATGTATTTATCAAATGGACAACATTGGACATTGGTTTATTTTCTCTTCTATTCAATCTAACTGATCAAGTTTTTTCATAGTAAGAGGGTTGGTTGACCTAATGATTTTTGTACATTGGACTATTCTATCTAATTCTTTTTTACCAAATAAGATCTCTTTTCCTCTTAGGTTGAGCTTCTGGATTAAAAGAAAAATGATCTAACTTTTTTCTATTAATATTCTAATGAGCATCTATGGGTACAATATTTTTACCATACAATATTTTTACAATTGATTTAAATGATTTTATTTTAAAATAAAATTACTTTTTAATAACTAAACACTGGACTTTGTTGAACTTGGCATGGCCCAACATGGCCTAGCCATTAGGAATGCATGATCATCTATGGGCTTCGCCTGAGCCTAGCATCAAAGCCCTCACTGTGGTGGTTTGGGTTGTATTTTTATTTTACTTATATGGCATATATATTTTCAAATGTGCCGCGTCTGGTATGGGTCATTTTTTTATTCAATTCCAACTAATCAATATTTTTATAGTGATTGGTTTGATTGACCTAATGATTTTTGTATATTGGACTATTCCATCTAAATTTTTTTATCATTTAATATTTTTCTCTTAAGATGAGTTTACCAATTTAAGGAAAAATGATCTAAGTTTTTTTAATAATATTATAAAAAAACTCTACCGGAACATTATTTTTCTTTTATATTTAGTTTTACTAATATGAAATTTAATTTTTAAAGTGTGCACTAAAATACTTAAAATTATGATTGTGTAATGAATTTGATGTTAATATTAATTTACAAATCATTTAAATATTTTTATTTACAAATAATATAATTATTAAACAAGGCCCATGCCAGTATCAAGTTATAAAGAAAATGTGAAATTTCAAGATGTTTGACCAAGTACATACATTGCAATACAGAAAACAAATAACTTTATTGAGATAAGTGCATAAATTAAAATAAGTGCATGAGTTAAAAGATCTGCACAAGATGAAACAAGCACAACTATCGAGGTAAGCGGAGAAGATAAATCAAGTGCAACTACTGAAACAAGTATATGCCAATATACAAATATCAATGGTTGTTTTTTCCTTAGATCACATTGTCACAACCCGAGCCCAGGGTTCGGGGGTTAGCAAAAGCCAAACCTAATGACACACGTACTCCCGTGCATGCACACGTAGATCGAGTCTAAATGCACACGCACAAGGGAACATTCACACGTACCAAGCAAGTACGCGGAAGCTGTAAATATCAGAAACATAAACTAACAGTACAAGAAGAGGATACCAAGAAAAAACTGACATAATTACATATGAAAGGTTTACAAAAAGAACAAAAGAATATATACAATAATGACATGTCATGACATATACAAGTCTGGAAATCCTGGAAATCCACAAAATAAGACTCCAATGATGCATGCCAAGAATGCTCTCCCGTGGAGTGATCACATCCACTCCTCTAGGCCTGATGGGGCCCCGGGGGTCTCATCTGGAGCCTGGCCGACCTGCGGGGGTTCGGCAAGGGGATCTGGGCCTGCAACACCAAAAACAACTGTGAATACGAAGATTCAGCAAAGTATAAACCATAGCAAGTTAACGCACGCTGTGTCTAATAGAATAAAGAACATCATGTGATTAAAGAAGGCATTTTCGTATACTAGGCTATCAGGCAAGAAAGAAATATGCTGAGTGAATCAATGAATACATGCTGTGTACATACTAGTGGCTACTACATTACCATATGCTCCCAAAAGAGGGATCTTATAACATGCAAAGAACACCATTGTCCGGGCCAGGGTACAATGGGTCTCGGTTTCCTGGGGTCCGGTTCCCCAAGACATATCCATACTGCAGCAGGCCATATAAACTATACCAAATTCACCCCGTCGGGATCCTAAGGCTGAGGCTAAGTAGTGCCTGACCGTACAGAGTCAATCATGGAAACCCTGAGTAGATCGTAAAAACATATCATACGTGCATATTTGTGAGTGAACATATCATACATGCATACTCAAGGTAGGTAATCACAATGTGAAGGTAATGGAATACAAGTAATCATGTCAGAACATTGAGATCAATGATTGAATGCAATATGTTATGCAACAAATCATGCGAAATCGAATCATTTTAAGTTACAAACCGATTCTAATCTAATTATCCGGTGTTTCTAACCGTGCATGATGATGTAGTTTTAAGTTATTCGATGCACCGTTGTCTAGTGTTGCATTGAATTGGGCGGTGCACGAAGTCCCTTAAACCAACACCCATGGGGAGGTGCTTAACATCCGGATAACGAACATGAATGATTCGCAGCCCTCGAGATCATTCACGCATTGTATCATATTCCGTTGGGCCAGTCTAGGTGCTCTACATTCTATCATGAAGGTCATATCGGTCTTTTCTTTACACCTATCCTTGTTTTTCTTTCATTAGTCTAGGGTGAATACGGCTTAGCCGTGTGTGCTACGGCTTAGCCGTGTGTGGTCTACGGCTTAGCCGTGGCTGGGCCGTAGAAGGCTGGTCAGTTTCTGACTCTCAGTTATTCCAGAAATTGCACCCTGTATTGATCTACGGCTGGGCCACGGCTGAGCTTCGGCTTAGCCGTAGGGCATTCCACGGCTTAGCCGTGCCCTAGCCGTAGAGGAAAACTGGGTTTTTCTCCTCTCTGGATTGTGAGCCGTAGGTGCTATACGGCTTAGCCGTACCTGCACGAATTCAAATTTCTGAAACCTGTACAGAATGTCTGGGAAGCATCAGAAATGCAAATTCTCCAATGGGAATACACAAGTACTGAATCAATGAGTATCAAATGGGTTGTAAACACATGTTTCCATATCAATTCATGTAAGATCAACCAAATCAAATGCATACCAACATGGGTTCTCCAAGTTATGGTTATACTTGCCTTAAATTGGAAATCAATTGCCCAACTGAAGTTCTTGGATCCAAACACAACCTAACCCAAGCAAAACCACATGCATGCATGAGGATTGGAATCATAGACACACCATGCAACAATGGAAACAAAAGGAAAAGAGATAGAGAAAGGAGATGAGAAGAATGGAAGAAAATCCACTCACCTCACATGCAAAGAACCTTCTTCCTCAATTTGAACTTGATCGATGGAGGTTGGAGAAGAGAATGCAAGAGAGCAGAGAGAGAGTTCCACGTGCAGTTGAGGAAGAGAAATGAGAGAGAGCGAGAGTGTTTAGTTGTTTTTGGTCGATGGGTGAGAGTATATATAAGTAATGGGTTGATCAAATTACAATAAGGGCCAAGTTAGAAATGTATTTTCAGTTTGAGTCAAATCCAAGTCCAATCGAATCACACGACCTCAGTTGCAAGTGACGTAGTTACGAAGGTTAACGAGCTCAACGAAAGACACGTGTTGACATCAAGATGATGCAAAAATGACCATTTCTTAGAAAAGCTAAAATTACGAAAAAGGGGTTGGTCTACTTAATCCAGGTCAAACTCAACCCAACTACCTATCCATGACCCGTAACGAAAATAAAACACAAACAAAATACGATTAGCAACGAAAACAAGATTAACTAGTCGCTAAACGAGGTCAAGCTGGGTCGGAGTGTTACATCCTCCCCTACTTGAGAATCATTCCGTCCTCGGAATGCACACTAACTCACTCATACCTGGGAAAACAAATCGGGGTACTGACGTGCCATCTGCTCTTCTAACTCCCAAGTAGCCTCATCGGGACTGTGATGCTCCCAAAGCACTTTGACCCATCGAATTGTCCTGGTGCGGAGTATCTGCTCTCGGGTTCCCACGATACGGAGCGGTCGCTCAACGTATGCAGCACTCGGCTGAATCTGAACCTCGTCGTAACGAATGACATGGGAGGGATCATGAACATATTTCCGAAGCATCGAAACGTGAAAAACGTTGTGTACTCCTGAAAACATCTCGGGAAGCTCTAATCGATAGGCCAAATCACCAATCCGACTCTTGATCTCGAACGGTCCGACATAACGTGGAGCTAACTTGCCTTTCTGGCCGAAACGGATTGTACCCTTCATCGGTGAGACCTTCAGAAAAACCCACTCGCCAACCTGAAACTCTAAGGGTCGTCTGCGGGTGTCTGCATAACTCTTCTGTCTCGACCTAGCAACTTTCAAGTTCTCAATAGCTTTCTGTACCTTCTCCGTAGTCTCGGCAATGATTGTCGGTCCGTGAAAACTTCGAGTTCCAACTTCTTCCCAACAAACTGGACTTCTACACTTCTTCCCGTACAATGCTTCATATGTCGCCATCCCAATGCTCTCGTGGAAGCTATTATTGTAAGCAAACTCGCACAACGATAGATGTAGATCCCATTCTTTCTCGTAGCTCAACACGCTGGCTCGCAACATGTCCTCCAAAGTCTGAATCGTCCGCTCTGATTGCCCATCCGTCTGTGGGTGGTATGCCGTGCTGAAACTCAACTTCGTACCCAAAGCCTCTTGGAATGCTCTCCAGAAAGAGGAAACAAAACGGCTGTCACGATCAGATACAATCGACATGGGGGTACCATGGAGCCTGACGATCTCATCCACGAACTTCCTAGCCATCTCTGAAAATGTCATACCCTTCCGAAAAGGAATGAAATGGGCTGACTTCGTCAATCGATCTACAATCACCCAAATGGCGTTGTTCTTCCTGCTCGTCGGCGGTAATCCAGAAACGAAGTCCATGGTGATGTGTTCCCACTTCCACTGCGGTATATGCAAAGGATGCAACGAGCCTGGCGGTCTCTGATGATCTGCCTTCACCTTCTGGCATGTCAAACAGCGAGCAACAAATCCTGCTACTTCTCTCTTCATGTTGTTCCACCAGAAGCGATCTTTAAGATTCCGAAACATCTTCGTGCTGCCTGGATGCATCGCGTAGCGAGCGTAATGCGCTTCGTTCATCAGCTTCTCCTTGAACTCATCAACTGCTGGCACGCACAACCGACTCCGAAAGTAGAGTACACCATCCTCGAGTCTGAAATCGGGTCTGTCTCCAATGTGGTCTCGAATGCGCTTCAAAGTTAGATCTTCAAATTGTCTGTCTTTAATCTGTTGAATCATCTCAGGCTGAAACACTAGCGTACTAGCCAAAGTCACGCACTCATCCACTAGTTTTACTTCAACAGGGAGACCATGGAACTCTAAGAGGAAACTGCTCAAAAGCTGCACTGACTCTGCTTTCCTGCTAAGCGCATCTGCCACCACATTCCCCTTGCCTGGCTGATATTTGATCGGGAAATCATAATCCTTAATAAGCTCAAGCCATCTCCGCTGTCTCATGTTCAGCTCCTGCTGTGTGAATAAATACTGCAAACTGTGGTGGTCAGAACGAACCTCAAACTGCACACCATACAGATAATGTCTCCACAGCTTCAATGCAAACACGATGGCTGCCAATTCCAAATCAAGGGTGGCGTAATTCTTCTCATGTTCTCGCAACTGTCTTGATCCATATGCAATAACCTTCCCGTGCTGCATCAACACACAACCTAGGCCAACTCGAGAAGCGTCTGAATAAACCACGAATCCTTCACTACCATCTGGCAAGGCTAACACTGGGACCGTAGTCAACTTCTCTTTCAAAGTCCGGAAACTGGCTTCACACTCCTCAGTCCAATCAAATGGTACATTCTTCCTGGTCAACTTCGTCAAAGGAGAAGAGATCCTAGCAAAGTCCTGGACAAATCGACGATAGTAACCTGCTAGACCAAGGAAACTGCGAACCTCTGTCACTGTTTTGGGACTAGGCCAATTCACTACTGCCTCCACTTTAGATGGATCAACTGCCAATCCCTCTCGTGAAATGATATGACCTAAAAATGCCACTTGCTCAAGCTAAAAATCACACTTCGACAACTTAGCAAACAATCGATGTTCTCTCAACAACGACAAGGCTTTTCTCAAGTGCTCCCTATGCTCCTCTGCTGACTTAGAATAGATCAGTATGTCATCAATAAACACAACTACGAACTGGTCCAAGAAAGGAGCAAAGAAGATCTGATTCATCAATGCCATAAACGCTGCAGGTGCGTTGGTTAGTCCAAAAGGCATCACGAGGAATTCATAATAGCCATAACGAGTCCTGAAGGCAGTCTTAGGAATATCCTCTTCTTTGACCCTCAACTGGTGATATCCAGACCTCAAATCAATCTTCGAAAAATATGCTGCACCCTGAAGTTGATCAAACAGCTCATCAATCCTGGGTAGGGGGTACTTATTCTTGATAGTCACTTTGTTCAGCTGTCGGTAGTCTATGCACATCCGAAAAGTACCATCCTTCTTCTTGACAAACAAGACTGGTGCTCCCCAAGGTGAAACGCTCGGGTGAATGAAACCCTTGTCCAACAGCGCCTGCAATTGCTTCTTCAACTCAGACAACTCTGCTGGGGCCATGCGATACGGAGCCTTGCTGATCAGTGCCGTGCCGGGAACAAGCTCAATAGCGAACTCCACATCTCTAATCGGGGGTAAGTCTGGCACATCGTCTGGGAAGATATCGGGAAAGTCACGGACCACCTGAATCTCACCTAGCTGCTTCGCCTCCTTCTTCGCTGAGATAATGGCAATGAAGCCTTCACACCCTCGGCGGATCAAGCGATCTGCCTTACACGCCGAGATCACACGTCTGGGGCATCTCTGCTGACTGCCCTCGAAACGGAAGCCCTTGCCTAAATCGAAGAAGATCGTCCTGTTGTAACAGTTAACACAGGCACGATATCGAGCGAGCCAATCCATACCAAGGATCACATCGAAGTCCAGCATCGACAACAGGATCAAATCAACAGGTAACTGATGACCTGCAATCTGCACGTTGCAATGGGGGTAGTACATACTACACTCCACTCGCTTGCCAACTGGGGTGGTTACAACCAGCACATATGGCAACGGCTTAGACGGCTGATGCAACCGCTCGGCAAAATGAGGTGCTACATAAGACCGTGTAGACCCCGAATCGAACAAAGCTAATGCCTCAACGCGCGAAATCAAAACAGTACCTTCAACCACCTGAGGATCCTCGGCACTCTCATGGGTAGCAGCGTAAGCACGGGCTGTCTGGCGAGGCTGTCTCGAGCCTGGACGAGCTGACTGTGACTTGGTCAGAGCTGTAGGTGCACTGGGTCTGCTAGGAACTGCACCGGAAGTAGGACCAGAGGGGGCTGCACCGGAGGCTCTATGTCGGGGACAATTGGCGATCATATGCTCCCTCGAACCGTAGATAAAACAAGCACCTGCCTTCCTCCAACACGCGTCAGTCGCGTGGTTCTTGCCACAATGCCCACAAGTCACTCCAGTAGAACTAGAAGTACTCTGCTGGCCTTTCGTCTTCTTCTGTACTTGTCCTCGTGCACTGAAAGGCGGCTGTCGCTTAGGCTCAACCGCTCTCGCAGCTTGGTGGATAGCCTCAGCGGAATAGGCCCTATCCACTGCATCATCAAATGTAGCCGGACGCTGAAACGCTGTCACGTGGTGCATGTACCGGGGATGCAGACCTTCAACAAACCGGTTCACCTTCCTCTCTTCAGTGCTGATCATGTCCGGAGCAAAATGCGACAACTGCGTAAACTTGTTCACATATTCTGCTACTGTCATCTGCTGCTGACGGAGAGCTAGGAACTCAACCTCCTTGGCTCGAAACACATGAGCCGGGATGAACTTCCTCCTGAACTGCTGCTTGAACATCTCCCACACTGTCGCACTAGGAATATCTCGGTATGAGTCTTTCACGCTCTTCCACCAAGTTTTTGCGACATCTCTAAACATAGAAGTTGCTAGCCCGACCTTCTGCCGGTTCGTGCATACGACGGTCTCAAAGACATCCTCCGTCTGTTCCAACCACTGTTCTGCCTTCAATGGCTCTTCTGTCCCGAAAAACTCAATAGCTCCTCGCTTGCGAAATTTCCCGTAGAGGGCATTCGGGTCACTCTCTCGAGGCTGTAAGATCACCTGCTGATCTATATGTGACTGAGCTGGGACTTGGCTTTGTCGGTCTAACATGGTTGTTACTTGGGCTTGCAAGTTCTGCATTGATTGCGATTGTGCTTGTAGAGACTGAAATAGCATAAGGATGCGTTCATCTGTGTTCTGTGTCTGCGGTGATGGTGCGGATCCGCTCTCATTATTTCCGGCGTTTCCCACGTTCTGCTGAGAACCGGAACCTGATGCCATCCTGTAAAATGGAAAGAGTCAGACACAAACACAAAACAATTGCGCCCAACAAGCCCCAAAAATCTAGAAAGATCACAAAGAGATAATCGTATCCTCACCACGATCCTACATGCCTACATGCTTATCATCTAGAACAAGGAATGAGCAAGGAATGCTTTGATACCATACAATACGTATGTCACAACCCGAGCCCAGGGTTCGGGGGTTAGCAAAAGCCAAACCTAATGACACACGTACTCCCGTGCATGCACACGTAGACCGAGTCTAAATGCACACGCACAAGGGAACATTCACATGTGCCAAGCAAGTACGCGGAAGCTGTAAATATCAGAAACATAAACTAACAGTACAAGAAGAGGATACCAAGAACAAACTGACATAATTACATATGAAAGGTTTACAAAAAGAACAAAAGAATATATAAGAATATATACAATAATGACATGTCATGACATATACAAGTCTGGAAATCCTGGAAATCCACAAAATAAGACTCCAATGATGCATGCCAAGAACGCTCTCCCGTGGAGTGATCACATCCACTCCTCTAGGCCTGATGGGGCCCCGGGGGTCTCATCTGGAGCCTGGCCGACCTGCGGGGGTTCGGCAAGGGGATCTGGGCCTGCAACACCAAAAACAACTGTGAATACGAAGATTCAGCAAAGTATAAACCATAGCAAGTTAACGCACGCTGTGTCTAATAGAATAAAGAACATCATGTGATTAAAGAAGGCATTTTCGTATACTAGGCTATCAAGCAAGAAAGAAATATGCTGAGTGAATCAATGAATACATGCTGTGTACATACTAGTGGCTACTACATTACCATATGCTCCCAAAAGAGGGATCTTATAACATGCAAAGAACACCATTGTCCGGGCCAGGGTACAATGGGTCTCGGTTTCCTGGGGTCCGGTTCCCCAAGACATATCCATACTGCAGCAGGCCATATAAACTATACCAAATTCACCCCGTCGGGATCCTAAGGCTGAGGCTAAGTAGTGCCTGACCGTACAGAGTCAATCATGGAAACCCTGAGTAGATCGTAAAAACATATCATACGTGCATATTTGTGAGTGAACATATCATACATGCATACTCAAGGTAGGTAATCACAATGTGAAGGTAATGGAATACAAGTAATCATGTCAGAACATTGAGATCAATGATTGAATGCAATATGTTATGCAACAAATCATGCGAAATCGAATCATTTTAAGTTACAAACCGATTCTAATCTAATTATCCGGTGTTTCTAACCGTGCATGATGATGTAGTTTTAAGTTATTCGATGCACCGTTGTCTAGTGTTGCATTGAATTGGGCGGTGCACGAAGTCCCTTAAACCAACACCCATGGGGAGGTGCTTAACATCCGGATAACGAACATGAATGATTCGCAGCCCTCGAGATCATTCACGCATTGTATCATATTCCGTTGGGCCAGTCTAGGTGCTCTACATTCTATCATGAAGGTCATATCGGTCTTTTCTTTACACCTATCCTTGTTTTTCTTTCATTAGTCTAGGGTGAATACGGCTTAGCCGTGTGTGCTACGGCTTAGCCGTGTGTGGTCTACGGCTTAGCCGTGGCTGGGCCGTAGAAGGCTGGTCAGTTTCTGACTCTCAGTTATTCCAGAAATTGCACCCTGTATTGATCTACGGCTGGGCCACGGCTGAGCTTCGGCTTAGCCGTAGGGCATTCCACGGCTTAGCCGTGCCCTAGCCGTAGAGGAAAACTGGGTTTTTCTCCTCTCTGGATTGTGAGCCGTAGGTGCTATACGGCTTAGCCGTACCTGCACGAATTCAAATTTCTGAAACCTGTACAGAATGTCTGGGAAGCATCAGAAATGCAAATTCTCCAATGGGAATACACAAGTACTGAATCAATGAGTATCAAATGGGTTGTAAACACATGTTTCCATATCAATTCATGTAAGATCAACCAAATCAAATGCATACCAACATGGGTTCTCCAAGTTATGGTTATACTTGCCTTAAATTGGAAATCAATTGCCCAACTGAAGTTCTTGGATCCAAACACAACCTAACCCAAGCAAAACCACATGCATGCATGAGGATTGGAATCATAGACACACCATGCAACAATGGAAACAAAAGGAAAAGAGATAGAGAAAGGAGATGAGAAGAATGGAAGAAAATCCACTCACCTCACATGCAAAGAACCTTCTTCCTCAATTTGAACTTGATCGATGGAGGTTGGAGAAGAGAATGCAAGAGAGCAGAGAGAGAGTTCCACGTGCAGTTGAGGAAGAGAAATGAGAGAGAGCGAGAGTGTTTAGTTGTTTTTGGTCGATGGGTGAGAGTATATATAAGTAATGGGTTGATCAAATTACAATAAGGGCCAAGTTAGAAATGTATTTTCAGTTTGAGTCAAATCCAAGTCCAATCGAATCACACGACCTCAGTTGCAAGTGACGTAGTTACGAAGGTTAACGAGCTCAACGAAAGACACGTGTTGACATCAAGATGATGCAAAAATGACCATGTCTTAGAAAAGCTAAAATTACGAAAAAGGGGTTGGTCTACTTAATCCAGGTCAAACTCAACCCAACTACCTATCCATGACCCGTAACGAAAATAAAACACAAACAAAATACGATTAGCAACGAAAACAAGATTAACTAGTCGCTAAACGAGGTCAAGCTGGGTCGGAGTGTTACATCCTCCCCTACTTGAGAATCATTCCGTCCTCGGAATGCACCCGAATGAAGGAAGCTCTATCACCCGTCCACCTTTCTTTGATGGAACAAATTATGCCTTCTGGAAAGCCCGGATGACAGCATTTTTAAAATCCATGGACTGGGCTGTTTGGGAGGCTATAGAGAAAGGCTGGACGGAACCCACTGAAGATGTGACTATAAATGGTGTCACAACCACTAGACCATTCGATCCAGCTAGATGGTCTCCTGCTCAGCTACTTCTTAAACAAAATAATGCTAGAGCTTACAATGCTATAGTGTGTGCCATGAATCAAGAAGAGTTTAAAAAGATCATGACAACCACTAATGCAAAACAGGCATAGAGAATCCTTGAAGTAACTTATGAGGGTACCTCAGTTGTCAAAAGATCTAAACTTCAGATGCTCATGAGTCAGTTCGAAAACATTCGCATGGAAGAAAATGAAATGTTTACTGACTTCCATACTAAGCTCATGAAAATTGTAAATGAAATGTAGGCTCTTGGGGAAACTCTTCCGGAAGGTAAAATTTATAATAAAATCTTGAGATCACTTCCGGAAAAATTCCATCCTAAGGTAACCTCTATAGAAGAACACAAGGATTCGGAACAAATGAAAATTGAAGATTTAGTGGGATCCCTTGAGACCTTTGAACTCAAATTTAACAATGACAAAAAGAAATCAATCGCTCTAATCACCTCTCATAACACATCTTCCTCTAAAGATGACATAGGAATAACTAGTAATGACGAGGATGAAGATGTGGCCCTTTTGGCTAAAAGATTTTTGAAACAATTTAAGAAAAAGAGGGTGAAAGAGTATAAAAATGAAAACACTAATGATAAATACAAAGGTCGGTCAAGTTCCCTCTCTAGAAGTAAACATAAGGAACCTATGTATTACAGATGTAAGAAAATTAGACACATATCCACCGATTGTCCTCTAAAAGGAAAATTCAAAAAGAAGAATCTTGTAGCCACTTGGGACGATTCATCTGAATCAGATTCTGACTCAGCTGAATCACATCAAAATGAATCAGACAAATATACAGTTCTGATGGCTACCACTGCCACATTCAATCTCTCTGAGGAAATGATTAAAATACCGAATGAAGAAATCTCAGGAGGTGAGTCAGAGAGTTAATATGAAAATTCAGATGATGAGGATAATGACAACACCACGGATTCCTATGAACTACTCTATGAGGGAACCTGTAGGCTCGTTGAAACTGTAAACAATCAACAAAACAAAATTAAGAATTTAAAAGAAAAGGTTGATAGTATTAATGCTGAAAACGAAGAATTAATCAAAGAACTCGAAAGTGTAAAAATCCAATTATCAACAGAAAGAGAAAATGTAATCAAATTAAGAGAAAATGAAAAGTCCCTTTTAAAAATAAAAGATGAAAATAATGCTCTCCACAATGAAGTGACTATTCTGAAACGGTATAAAGAAAAGTATGAGTACAGATTTACTCAAAATGATGAGGAATACATTAGACTATTTAAAATTGGGAAAGCTTATAAAGACATGACCGGTCTTGGATATGACAAAAATGCTAATCAGTCCCCAAGTTCCGGAACTGTTTTTGTCAAAAGTGCTTTAAAGGCAGATACTAGTGTTCAAAACACTTTGGATAAGGCATCTACTAGTACTCATACGGTTTCATCAAATGTCTTCTGTCATTATTGTGGAAAAAGAGGTCATTTCAAAATGGAGTGCAAGTTAAGAAAAATTCATTATAACATTAGTCAAAAAATTAAGAAAAACACCTCTAAGAAAGTGGAACTTGAAAACAAAAAGCAGAAGTCTCAAATAAACACGTTCCCCTTAAACCAAAAGATGGATAATTTGTTAAAAGAAGTCCAAAAGTTAAGAAAACAATTTGAAATATACAAAAAGAATGGAGCAAACATTCTTATTCCCCAACATAAAACCTTTCAAGTGAAACACCAAAAACCAACTGTGATCCCCACTACTAGTACACTTAAATGGATACCTAAAAACAAGAATCTAGTGGTCCACACAGCTTTTAAAGCTGCAGAACAATCAAGATGGTATCTGGATAGTGGATGCTCAAAACATATGACTGGTGATAAATCTTGTTTGTCTAAAATGATTGAATTCGATGGAGGCACGGTTACTTTTGGTGATGACAGTACTACAAAAATTATTGGGAAAGGAACTTTAAATGTTCCAAACTTACCACCTTTTGAGAATGTTTTGTGCGTTGATGGGTTGAAACATAATTTACTTAGCATATCTCAAATCTGTGATAAAGATTATGCCGTAAACTTTAGTAGTCATACTTGTGAGATCTCAAGGAATGGAAAGATAATATTGAGAGGTCTTAGAACAACCGATAACTGTAATGTGGTGGGAAAAACAAATACTTCATCCTCCGCTTCTTGCTTATTAACTAGTATTAATAAAGCTAAGTTGTGACATCAAAGACTCGGGCATGTAAACTACAGGGACTTATCCCATCTAAACAAATATGTTGAAGGACTGCCCAAGATCAGTAGTCAAGAAAAGATGATCTGTGGAGAGTGCCTTCAAGGAAAACAAATTAGAAGTGCCCATAAAATGGTGAATGCTATGAAAACTACTTGACCTCTAGAACTTATTCATATGAACTTGGTTGGACCAACTAAAAGAGAAAGTTGAGGTAAGAAAAGGTACTTTCTTGTCATGGTAGATGAGTTCTCTAGATTCACTTGGGTTGCATTCTTAAGAGAAAAATTTGAAGCCTTTGGAGAATTCAAAAGGATTGTAAAACAAATTCAGATTGAAAAAGGGACTTCAGTAGCCCAAATCAGAAGTGATCATGGTGGAGAATTTGAAAATGATCAATTTGACAAATTCTGTGAGAAATATGGGATTCATCATGAATATTCAGCACCCAAAACTCCACAACAAAATGGGGTTTTCTAATTTTAGTTTTTATTTTTGGAAGTTCTAACTTGTGTTTTAGTTTTGCAGCAATTTTAGTTTTATTTTAGGAATTTTTAGATTTAGGAAAGTTTCTTTCATTGGTTTGTAACTAATTTAATTTTGGTAAGTAGGACACTTGTATTTGTTAGATTTTAAATTAGGTTAGTTTTAGAATTTTATTTTAAGGCAAGTCAAGTTGAATAAAAAATACCTTAAACACATTGCTCCCTGAGGATCGACCTGGTCTCACCAGTTTTATTACTACATCGTGGTTCTGCACTTGGAATTCACGATCAAGTTTTTGGCGCCGTTGCCGGGGAGCGCCATTTAAGGTAGCTTATCTAACTTTCCTTATTTACATTGCTTTGTGGGTGTGGTTTAATTTTGGCATCTTTCTAGAAATAGGAAGACATGCATGGAATGATGAGTCGCCCTAATTTGGAATAGGAATGTGCATGGAATGCTAGAAAGTACACATCACTGCTATTTTTAGAAACTTTCTAAAATCAGGGAAAGTTACCGTTTTTCAACTTGCCTCAACTTCTTTTGCGAAGAAAGTATACCAAAAGTAATCTAATCATTGTCCTTAATCTTCTCGGTGTCTAAGAAAGCCTTTGCCCCTGTAGTGCGCGACAGCTTGTCTGTTCAGGAAACTGGTCCTTCAAACGGGTCCATCTGTGACTCTACCACTTCCTGGTGGCTAACTGGCCTAGTTGGTTTCATAGGACCAGATTGGAGAACTAGAGGAAATTTTCAACCTTAAGGAGTTGCTTAGACGTCTTTTTTTTCTAACTTAGGTTTTTATCTTTTTTTTTCGAAAAAAAAGGATTTGTGGGAATCCACAAACATGAGGAGACTTAATAATGGGCAAACTAATGGGAATGGAATTAATACTGATGGCCCACCAAAGTCTTGGCGTACCTTGTGTGAACAAGAAAGAATTGAAAAGTTACATCAAAGAAATTGTTCAGCTAGATCTTATGAATGGGAATGGGCCAATCACTATGATCATTGTTACAATGAAGAATTTGTGGAGGATTATAATGGAATGATTAGTTCAGATGATCAACCAATAAGGGTCTCGCATGATTACGCATCCCCCACACAATCATTCACTCATTCTAATATGGATGTGGGATTTCCATGGCATTACCATAATGAAATGGATACCATGTGTGGCCCAAATTGGGTTGATCACTCACTAAACAATTGGCGTAATGGGCCCAACATGGATCATGTCTCTTCTTCCCAAGAATTTACTTAGGACGGGTCGTATGACTACCCCTCACAGGATACATCATATGTACCCCCTTCTTTTCCCTGGTCATGTGCACCTCATAATCCCTCTCCGCCTGAATGGTCATATGAACCACCACCAACCCTGAAAAATTCTTTGGAGGATACTTTAGCCAAATTGGTTGAGTTCACACAAAATACCATGCAAATCATACAAAAAAATGAGCACAACATGAAAAGCCTAATGACTTCGATTAATCAAACAAGGCTTGAAATGAGAAAACAAAATGCCACCGTTGGAATTAAAAATGATCCTACATTCATTAAAGAACTTGTAGATATGGATCACACAAACACACAGTCGATATCTAAGGGTGTACATGAGTACATGGATGATGGGATGCATGAACCAATTGAGGAATCACATGAGCCTGTGTGCCCCACTTTTCCTGAGTACCGGCCATTCCACTTCATTAAAGAGGAATCTATGCCCTTTTACATAAATCCTTTCTATGATTCAGATTCTTCTGATGAATTTGGCATTGTAGTCTTTCACAAATTTGATGTTCCTACAATTGAGGAAACTGTAAATGAACCTACTGAGCCTCAAAAGGAAGATTACAATTGGGAGGATGACCCCATTTTTCAGATTTCTGAGTCGGATAATCTGGAATCTTTAGAATCATGTACTGACTTCTTCATGAAATCTGATGATCCAACCCTTAGAGAAATTGCCCTCGCATTTATTGGCCCTCAATGTTATTCACAGAAACTCACAGAATTGGAGAATAAAAATCCCATTCCAATACCCAAGTCCGACAATTTGGAATCCTTTGAGCTCGTGCCTAAACAGACTGTGGAAATCAATTTAAAAGAATTTATGGCACGGGAGGACCTAGGGCCGCCTAGTTTCTCATTACTTCCTCTCCTATCTTTTAAAGATCCATTTTTAAGAAAGGAGGAAAAAATTTTCTTTGTGGTCCTTTTTCCATACAGTGTACAAGAACATGCAGTCCTTATGTTCATTGAGCCCGCTACCCATACGGTTTCATCTTTTTCTATGCTTCTTGTAAATTGTGTGGAGGAAAATTTCATTTGGGATCCGGGTGGACTCATGATTTCGAATCCAGTAGTGTAGGTTTTTGTTTCTTTTCTTTTTAGAGTAGATATTTCCTTTTAGAGTAGCTTCTTGTCTTTTTGTTCTTGTTTTTTTGTTTTGTCTAACTTTGGACAGGGAGCAGCTCGAACACATTTTCAGGTGACTTTTCTCTCTACCCTCATTTCCATTTATGTTTCCTCATGTTACTTTTACAGTTCTGCGTTGCATGCATAAACATCGAGGACGCTGTTCATCTTAGGATGGTGGGTGGGAACAAGCACGCTTGTCCAATTTTAGACAAAACATTTTTTTTATTTTTCTATCACTTTTATCATTTTAGTTAGTTTTGTTTTAAAAATTAGGACCTTTATTTCTTTTTCTTCGTTATTTATTTTTCATTTTGGAAAATAAATTTTTCAAAAGAATTGAAGCGATTTGAAGATATATAGAAATCTGGAATTTTGATACTTTTGGAAGGAAGTAAAAAGAAAGTTTGCATTTTCTAAAGGAGAAAACCTATCAAAAGATAACCAAAACTTGCTCTTCATATACACACACGTATACATTTTTCGAAATTTTGGATATGAAGCTTTGATGCTGTTTGTTTTTGGAATTTTTCTAGAGAATACAATGTGAACTTGAAATTTAGTTTGTAGAATATTTTTGTTTCCTGGTTCATTATTGGTAAATTGTATATATTAGAACCAAAATGAATTAATTCGAGTAAAATGAGAATTGCCACCTAGTGTTTACTTTGGTTAAAAAAAAAAGAAGAAAAAAGAGTGAAAAAAAAGAGAGCATATAATGAGCAATTTGTGACTAGTTTGGGTTCGTAGCCTTTTTAACTCGAGCTAGTAAGCCCGGAGGGATATTTCCATATCTAGTGCCCTAAAGCCATCTGGTTTGGGAGTCATTGGCCTAACGCTCGCTACATGGGTTAATTAGAAAGCTTAAGGGACCTAAACATTGCACAGTCACAGGAAAAAAAAAAAAGAGAAGAGAATTTTGTGGGTATATTCACTGCAAACCCTCACGAGGCACAACTCGTCCACTAGGGGGAACCTAGGGGTTTAAGGGCTTGCTGCATAAGCTAAATGCAGTCGAGAGTGCTAGCGAAAGTGGTGTTGCATTCATGTTTAGTTTTATTGCATTGCATTAGTTAACGATAAGATTAGGTTAGGATGGAAGCCACATATTTTATCGCATTTTTTTGCTAGGAACTAGCAAAACGCTGGTTGGGGGGTGAGCGATGTAGTAATAAAACTGGTGAGACCAAGTCGATCCTCAGGGAACAATGTGTTTAAGGTATTTTTTATTCAACTTGACTTGCCTTAAAATAAAATTCTAAAACTAACCTAATTTAAAATCTAACAAATACAAGTGTCCTACTTACCAAAATTAAATTAGTTACAAACCAATGAAAGAAACTTTCCTAAATCTAAAAATTCCTAAAATAAAACTAAAATTGCTGCAAAACTAAAACACAAGTTAGAACTTCCAAAAATAAAAACTAAAATTAGAAACTAACTAAACTAAACAATGTTAAAAACAAAATAAACAAAAGTTAGGAACTTTCCTAAGTTAGAATTTCCAAAACTAGTAAACTTTCCAATATAAAACCTTCAATTAAAACAAGTTTAGAAAGATATTTAATTCTGGAAATTAACTAAAACAATCAAAAACATAAAAATAGAAACAAATTAAAATTAGAAAGTTAGTAAAATTAATAATGCAATGCATGCCATGAGATGCTGAAAAATTCTAAGTATGAAAAACTAGTATGTTGATGCAAATATTATGCATGATTTGAATTATTCTAATGCATCCTAAATCTAAATTTAATGGCTGGAATTCATGCTCTACTGATGCAAGAAACTAACAAAAAAAAACGGAAGTGAAAAAGGATTTAAAACGAAAAAGTTATAAATGCATGAATATGACAACTTTGCAAAATTCTATGCAGAAATTCTGATTCGGGTTGACTGATTGGCAAAGTTTAAGCCTCTGGTTCACAAACCTTCCGAAATTATTTTGATCTGAAATTTTGGGAAATGAAAGACCACATCCTAAACTTTAATTTTCCCAAGTTTCAAAGAAAAATACTGCGATTTGACTGGTCTACCCACTTCGAACTTTTTGTCAAAAACTGTTTTTACAGTTTGCTGAAACTGTTTTAAGTTGTGCTGTTTATAAATTAAGTCCGAATTTAATCATTAGATTCAGATTTGAAGGCTTAATTTTCATCAACTTAAATTTGCACAAAATCTTATGATACAAAAATAGATGCAATGATTCCTAATCCAACCATCAAACTATGCAAAAACAAAACTTAAAATCAATGTGAATGTAACAAAAGTGCAGAAAATAAAATAGAAGTGCAGAAAAATAAAATTGTAGAAATTTAAAATTAAAAGTGCAATGAAAGAAAATAAAAATTGCAGGAAGTCAAAGGCGGTATAACTGAAGTTAAAGGCGGTAAACAATAGAAGTTAAAGGCGGTAATAACAAGAAGTCAAAGGTGGTATATTCACTCAAATTCTCCCTTGGTCTAGGCCTAATAATTTCTTAAAGTATGCTCTTTATTTGGGTCGTCAATCCAAACAAGAAAAACACAAATCAAGCAATCATACAACCATAAGAATAAGAAGAATAAGAAGATGAATATTATTGAACTAGTATAACAATCTTTTACATAAGATAAAAAAAAATTAAACCAAAAGATTATACATACTAGGATGGAAAAGAATTCCTCCTTCTAGTTGATCTTCAAGGTTGGTGGTGTGGCTTTAGGGTTAAGCCTCCTTGATGACTTGAGATGGAGAGACAAGAGAGGGAGAGATGGAGTGTAGAAATCTAAAGGTAGGAGGTGGGTAATTCTTCCATGAAGAATAAGGGAGAAGGGTGCCCTATTTATACTTTTTCAAGTCCTACTCCTTCTCAAACTTTAAAATATTAAAAATAATTAAAAAATGAAAGAAAAAAGGGCTCCAACCAATGCTTTGGACGTGCAATATCCTTGGGGATTTTTTTTCTTTTTATTTTTTTCTTCTTTCCTTGCTTGTTTTGTCCAGAAATCCCTCTTGGATGCTTCTTTCCTTCTTTGTCATTGCCACCTTGCATTGAGATCTTTTGAGAGATGAAATAGGGATAAGAATCCTCTCTTAGAATCAAACTTGTCCCACATGAGGTGTAGAACTTCCCCTTTTATCCCTTTGCATCGTCAACTTTCCTTTTTTGGAAAGTTCTCCTTGTTGGCTCCTAACTTGAAGAGATCTTCTAGATAATTCTCCCTTGATTTTTTCCTTTACTTTTTCAATCAAAATCTGATCCAAAATCTCTTTTGGACGTGGAATAGCTTGCTTGGATATTTTTTTGCATTTTTTTTTCAATTAAATCTTCTCCTTCTCAAAAAAGAACTCCTATGTGGCTTTCCTTGTCCATCTTTGATGAGATATTCTTCAAATTCTCTTCAAAATCTCTTGAAAATGTGCAACAAATAAATGGACCCCATCTTGGATGTTTTACAAGTGTGCCCCACACATGTGCATGTGTGTGTGGGACCATGAAGCCGACTTTTTGCAATTTTCTTCCAATTTCCTTTTCTCTTCAATTCTGCTCTCCTTTCTCTTGAAAATCAATTCCTTTCCTCAATTCTTTACAAATGGGACCCATATAATCAATTTCCTACAAAACAGATGTGAATTCATGTGAAAAGACAATTTTACCCCTAACATCACATATGCATGACTGTGGGCCCATTTCTCATAAAAATGTACATCATTCTTCATGATTTTGTATGAATGAACTAATGATGAAGAGAATTCAATTTATTTCATGAGAAAAATTATTTTCCCAAAACTTCCCAAAAATAGACTTTCCAAAAATAGCAGGTTTAATGAATTTATGAAAAAAGTGTGATTTTTAAGCAATTTATGCAGAAAAATATAAAGATGAATTTAAAATGAATTAAACTATGATATCACACTAAATGAGGCTCTTTCAAGTTAATAAGTCCTTAAAATGGGTCAAAATGTGTATGAAAATATGCATTTTTAAAGACTCAGCAGTAGCTGAAAGGAAAAATAGAGTTCTCCAAGACATGGCCATAGTCATGCTTCATAGTAAGAATCTGCCTAGAGACTTGTGGGCCGAAGCTGTTAATACCAGCTGCTACATCATCAACCGAGTTTATCTTAGGACTGGTACAAATCAGACAGCTTATGAATTGTGGCATGGGAAGAAACCAAATGTGAAATATTTTAAGGTCTTTGGAAGTAAATGTTACATCTTGAAAGATAGAGAACAACTGAGTAAATTTGACTCAAAAAGTGATGAAGGAATATTCTTAGGCTATTCAACACGGAGTCGAGCCTATCGTGTTCTAAATATGAGAACGGGAGTCATCCAAGAGTCAATAAATGTCATTATAGATGATGAATCCATAATGTCTGATAATGTTGATGAAGTGGAAGTGCCCTCAATGATTGAACCCACATGATCCACAATAAAACTGATGTACCTATTTCCACTGAAAATTTGGTGAATGTAAAAGATCATCCTATAGATCAGATTATTGGTGACCCCCTAACAGGTGTAAAAACTAGGAAACAATTGGAGAACATTATGAGTCACTTGTGCTTTACTTCTGTTTTAGAACTTACCTGCGTTGATGAAGCCTTTTCAGACAATGATTGGATAAAAGGTATGCAAGAAGAATTGAATCAGTTTACAAGAAGTGATGTTTGGTACCTAGTTCCAAGACCAAAGGATAAAAATGTGATAGGCACTAAATGGATCTTCAAAAATAAACTTGATGAAAATGGCGTTATTGTTAGGAACAAAGCCAGGTTGGTAGCACAGGGATATTCTCAAATTGAAGGTATTGACTTTGATGAGACCTTTGCTCCAGTTGCTCGTTTAGAATCAATTAGAATTTTACTATCTATAGCTTGTTTTTTAAAGTTCAAATTGTTTCAAATGGATGTAAAGAGTGCTTTTCTAAATGGAATTTTGAATGAGGAAGTGTATGTTGAACAACCTAAAGGTTTTATAGACACAAAATTCCCTGACCATGTGTTTAGATTGAAGAAAGCTCTGTATGGTCTTAAGCAAGCACCACGTGCTTGGTATGAAAGGTTGACAAAATTCTTGTTAGACAATAATTTTCAAAGAGGTAGTGTTGATAAAACTCTTTTTATCCAAAAGACAAGAAAGTCAGTTTTAATAGTGCAAATATATGTAGATGATATCATCTTTGGCTCCACATCTAACGAATTGACTGCTCAATTCGCTAATCTAATGCAATCTGAATTCGAAATGAGTATGGTTGGTGAATTGAATTTCTTCCTAGGTTTACAAGTCAAACAATTACGTGATGGTATCTTCATTTCCCAGTCCAAGTATGCTAAAGAACTGGTAAAACAATTTGGTCTAATGACTGGGAAACATGTCAAAACTCCCATGAGTACAACCATCAAACTTACTAAAGATGCAAATGGTAAAAGGATTGACTCTAGCCTATATAGAAGTATGATCGGTAGTCTGTTATACCTTACTGCAAGTAGGCCAGACATAGCATTTAGTGTGGGAGCATGCGCTCGATATCAAGCAGATCCGAAAGAATCCCATCTAACTGCTGTAAAAAGAATCATTAAGTATATTGCAGATACAACTGAATATGGTCTGTGGTATCCTCATGACTCATCATCCTCCATTGCTGGATACTCAGATGCTGATTGGGCAGGAAACTTAGATGATAGAAAATCCACAAGTGGCGGCTGTTTTTATGTTGGAAATTGTCTAATAGCTTGGCATAGTAAAAAGCAAAATTCGATATCTCTCTCCACTGCCGAGGCTGAATACATAGCTGCCGGAAGTTGCTGTTCTCAACTCTTGTGGATGAAGCAGATGCTTATGGACTATGGCATTAAACAAGAAATAATGAGCTTGTATTGTGATAACACGAGTGCCATACACATTTCTAAAAATCCGGTCCAGCACTCTTGCACCAAACACATTGATATTCGACATCATTTCATTAGAGAATTGGTCGAAAAAGGAATCATTGAGCTCGAATATATTCAGACTGAAAAACAACTTGCAGACATCTTGACTAAACCTCTTGATGTGTTAAAATTTGAAAATTTGAGGAAATCAATTGGTGTTTGATGTTTGATTAACTTGTGTTTTGCCCAGGGTCTACGGCTAAACCGTAAGCCATTTTACGGCTAAGCCGTAATCTCCTTACGGTTAACCCGTATTTGCGCAAACATTTACCCTACGGCTCAACCGTCAGGGTTTACGGCTCAGCCGTAAAATACTCTACGGCTAAGCTGTAAGTGTTATTTCTGTCCTCGTTCTGCCCGCCGATCAGTACTTAACTCCGTCACTTCCTTCTTCTTTTCACTCTGTGTCTGCCCGCATCGTCTGCCCTAGGTCTCCTCCTCTTCTTCTTTCGTCGTTCTTCCTCTTCCGGCCTTTTCCTTCCAGGTAATCTTCCTCTTCCGGCCTTCTCCTTCCCGTGTACTGTTCTCCACTCTCTCTATCTTCTTGTTTGCTCTCATTACTGTCTTGCCGTTTTACTGTCCCTGTCTGTGCGTTTGGCTTTCATTCTGTCTGTGCGTTTGACCTTGAGTTCACTGATGGCACCAATACCATCACCCCTGCCATCATTTCAGCCCTTTTGTGTGTGCCTCTCTCCGATACCCCCCTTCGGTCATCTCGGATTCTCTATCCGAAGAAGAAAAACAAACTGCCACTTTTACTCTCTGTGGCGCCACCGTCCCATGGAAGGACAAGGGGTTCCTCCCTGCAGCTGCTTATCTTTGTGTGCAATTATGCTCTTCTTTATACTTTATCTCTTTGTCAATTTTGTGCCAAAAAGGGGGAGAATTGTATGCATGTCTTTAGGGGGAGCTCTCTAACCTCCCACCTTTCTAGTAGATTGTGTTTGCACCCTTTTGCAGGTTAAGCATCTTCAAAGGGGGAGCTTCAATGTGTTGAACTTTCAAACTTATGTAGATGTGGGTGCTTAAGGTGTATTCACTAATGTAATACTTATTGAGCTAAAATGTTGTATTATGTGTAATTTCGTCACGAAATTGATAAAGGGGGAGATTGTTAGTGTCATTGTAAGAATGTATTGTCAATTACGTGACCCAAGTCTAGTCTTGCTCTAAGGAAGATCAAGTTACATCTATGAAGGTCAAGTTAGATCAAGGAAGCTCAAAGTTCATCAGTGAAGATCAAGCAAGTTCTAGAAAGATCAAGATCAATTACGAAGATTCTCTATGAGTGCCAAGGGATAAGGTATCATTGACCCTTCTTGCCCATAGAAATAGAATAGGAAAAAGGGTTTCTAATCACTCTGCATTTGTACTACGGCTTGGATCACGGCTAAGCCGTAGATCCTACGGCTCACTCTCCAAAGAGTATATTTTGAATCATTTTGTTCTACAGCTGACCCTACGGCTGCACCGAAAAATGTTACGGCTAAGCCGTAGTGTGTTTCACAACTAAGCCGTAAAATCTACGGGCCACAATCCAGAGAGTACACTTGGCCATATAATGCCTACGGTTGACCTTGCGGCCAAGCCGAAGGCCCTCACGGCTATGCCGTAATGTGATTCACGGCTAAGCCGTAAAGATTACGGGCCACTCTCCAGAGAGCAGTTTTTGGGAGATTTCAGCTTACGGCTGACCCACGGATAGGCCGAAAGGTGCTCACGGCTAAGCCGTATAAGGATTTACGGCTAAGCCGTAAGCTTAACCGTAAGAAGGAATTTTTGTTGAATCTGGTCAAACTAGCCGTTGGATGTTGTCAGAGCATACGGCTAAGCCGTAGACCATTCTGTTCTTAGCTGTAGATCTATCCGTTGGAGCTTATCTGTATTTAAAGAGGACCTCTCCCTTTCTCCAACCACTGAATTTATTACTGCGAAAATATCTAGTATAGCTGAGCCTTTGTACCTCCATTAAAATCATCTTTAAAGCTCCCACAACCACCTACTCTTCAACCCCACAAAGTGCCATTATTGTTTCAAGAAGAGTAGTTGGTGATTTAGGAAAAGCTCCATTAAATCTGAGAGAATATCTTAGCCTTCCAAACCCTCTTAAAACCTCTTCCCTTGGCTGAGCACTCATCTGAAGATCTTCATCACCAAGGAGCAAGAACAAGAGGTCAAAACTTGGAGGTAGTCTTTCAAGCATCAAGAGCACCACTCAAAACCAAGGTATACAATTCCTTGTTTAGGTGTTCTTTAATATTTCAATTCTCATTGCTGTATTTGGTGGAAGACAAACCACCGCATCAAAAATTGTTGTAGTTGGTGGACTAGATCAAGGATCAACCACCTGATCAAAAAACCCCAGTTGGTGGAAGACAAACCACCGAATCAAAAACTGTTGCAAGAGGTGTATGTTATGTAAGTATCTCTTATTTAGTGGAACCAAGAGAGATTGCTCTTGAGAGTGGATGTAGGTCTATAACCGAACCGCTATAAATCACTGTGTTTATTGCTTGTTGTGTGTGGATGTTGCCTTGCATTCTTGTCACTTGAGTTGATCATCATTTCTAAGCTACATCTTTGTTACTCTATCTGCATTTCTACACACTGTAAGCACTCACAACTCTGAACATCTCTTTTAATCTTCTTGGGGACTCTAAATTTTAATTAATCCTTCAAATTGCACACTAATAAAACCTAATTCTTGAAAAGAATTTTTTAATAGTCCTATTCACCCCCCCTCTAGGACTTAGTGAGATCTAGCTATTGCACTTTCGATTACTATTAATATAGCATTGGTTAGAGCACTATATTATTATTGGTTATAGCATCGTGGCCCTACATTTTTATTCATGCAGTCAATAAAAGTAGGACCATAAGATTTTAACATGGATTATGGGGTACTTATATTATTGGCTCGAACGCTATAGACTATGGATTATGGATTGAACAAATGGGATTATGAATTTGAATTTTCTTCTTAAAATATTTTATTTTTAAAATTTAATTTTAATTATATTTGTATTGTGATTTATTTGATAATATTCATTTATATTATATTAAAATATTAATAATTTTTAACAAAATTAATTTTTTTAATAAAATTAAAAAGATTTCATGGCCTACGTTGGGCACGGGCTTTAAGGACAGACTTTTCGCGGGAAAGCGACACATGGCGCATTCTTTTCACCAAAGAGTGACATGTGGCGCGCTCTAATTAAAGTCCTAAAAGTTTCTTTCATATTGTACCTCTTATAAAATTTCTCTATCTAAAGATATCTCTCATTTATTTGAATTCCTAATAAATACTGAGCGCACGATGAGGTATTCTTCTCATTTGGCATTTCTTCACACGAATCTCTTCACAAATCAAGTGATTAGATGTGTCGGTCCCCCCATAAGGAAGAGTTCAAAACAAAAAAATGTTAAGGCCTAAATTTTAAGATGCCAAATTAATAGAAGGATAGAACTCATGCTTCAACAAAGAAAGTAAATCACACCAATACATGGTTCCATGCATAGACGTATCATGCACTCAACTTCTCTATGACTTCTTATATGATCTCTTGAGGCTAAACCCAAATCACATTAGATTATATTAGATTATTCGCTACTGCTTTTTCTTTTTTGGATTTACCACAAACGTGCTTTAGCCTTCAAATATGAGGACGAGGCTGAGCTCAAATCACATTAGATTAGATTAGAGTGAGAATTAACAATGATCCGTCCAAGATGTGGGGACCTCATATTCAATGGTTTCATATTTAATTACCACTGAGAATCAACACAACTTACTTTTCCAACAAAATAAAAAAAATAAAAAATATGTAACAAAAGCTTACCTGTCTCAAGTGGGCCCCACTGAATTACTTTAGCTGGGTTCATCGCATTGTCTTATTTATTTATTTATTTATTTATTGGCTTTAAGACTTGAAAGAATTTCAATTGTCATTATTATTCTTCTCTTTATAAAATTATTTTATTTATAGCAATTTCAAAGTTAGGTGACAATAATATTTCAATCTAAATCTATAAATAAATTAGTTTAGCCTTTTTGCTAAATATTATATTTATTTCTCTTTTTTTATTAATAAAATCTTAGAGAAATCAATAAAATTAAATATGTTTTTTATTTTTTTTTGGCCAGCGCTAAGCATAATATTCAGCCCTCACACTCATCTGAATTATAAATTTGCTTGTGTTCTTGCTTATGTCCTTAATTGTTGTTTTTATTAAAATATTAATATTTTTTGTTTACATTTTTTAATGTGCACAAATATTGATTTTAAATTGGAATATACATGTTCTTTTCTACACGGGCCTCCAGCACTAGTTATATATATTACAACAATACCTCTTTCGTGAAAGAGCACGAGAGAACGACAAGTGGAGCTCTCTTTAAGAGGCACGTGGCATCTCCTATACTAAAATTTATTCCCCTCCCCAGAAACCTCTCTTATCTCTTACTTATAATGAAATTTCCTATCATTATCTCTCTCTGTTTAGATTCAATCTAAATCTCTCTCTCTCTTTCTCTCTCTCTCTCTCTCTGATGCCCCTGTGTAATAGCCAATAGAAATAGAACCATTCCATAATTTTAGGAAAACTAAAGGACCCTTTATAACCAAAAAGCAACAAAATTCATAACGATAAAAAAAGTAACAAATTCATAAGTATAAAATATAAAGAAATAAAAATCCATAGATAGTCCAATAATAAAAAAAATTACGAAGAAACAAAGGAACCTAGCGAACAAAATACCCAGAAACAAAAAATTGAAGCCAAAATGGAAATGAATGAAAATACAAATCCATTAAAACCCATCATCAAGAAAACTAAAAGAACCATTGAAAAAAAAGAATTAATTATGAAAATACAAATCCATTAAAACCTATCATCAAGAGAACAAAAAAAACCTGTTGAAAATAAAAGAATTAATGATTAATAATTAAATTCACTAACTATGTAAACCAACAAAGACCATACAAAATATACACTAATTAGATATGGAAATACATGGAAAAACCAAAAATAAAATCAGTTTAAAGTAAACAAATTCATCCATAGGATCACCAACGACCAAATAGATAATGCAATACATAATCTCTTATCTATAGGATCAGGATTGTAAATTTTGTAAGTGTATCCTAAATAAAGAATACAAACACAAGAACCAACGAAGCAAGGCAACAACAAAGAGACATAGGGTCCCAACACTCCCTATCCCACAAGTTATAAGGTACTTTTGGCAAAGTTATGAGTTAAGAAATTCGGTTTTCAATATTATCAAGTATGAACATTTATAAGTTAAAGCGTCATCAGTGTGCCAACTCACCAACCTATTGGATTGAGTTGAATGCTTACCTTCACTTCCGAGTCCTTGCCTACGGAGGAAGTGTCATTGATAGTACACAGAATTTGTATGCAACACATGCCATGTTGAAACTCTCCTTTTCTAATGCCTATGCAGGATATGCCATGATGAAACTCTTCTTTCTCCTTTCGTGTCACAAAAAAAGCTTGTCTGTGAAACGTGCCGCCTCAGAGCTACTTATTACTGTTGAAAATGACTTGTAGCAGTGGACTTCCAGTGAACAAAAGCCAGATCCACTAGGCTGATCACATAGAAAGTGGATTTTAGCTAGTATTTAAGATCAACTCAAGCAACTGCCTGTTGCATTTCTTAAATCCATCTATTCAAATCTTTATTGTCAAATCTTCTTAAATCCATCCAATCAAATCTTGATTTTCATATCAAATCTTGATTGTCTATCAAGCATTTTGATCTAAGCATTAGAAGATCAGATTTATTAAATCATGGGATTTGGTTTTGCAGTTATATATAATATATTAACAATCAATCAAAAAATCAGCTAGAGATTTTTCCTCCATTTTCCAGCACTAAAGTAAACTTGAACTCTGATGTGAATTTTTATCGTTGACTGTCTATGTAATAGGAGGTGTCTCTTTCTCTCTCTCAAATAGATTTCCTATCTGTTACCTTTTGTTTCTACTTACAGAGGAAAGGGAGTCACACAACCTACAATAGATGGGCCCTGTGAGCAAAGTGGAACTTAAATTTGCTTGAACTTCACCTTCTTTTCTGTATTAGAGTTTTGGGTCAACCATGGTCGAATTCCAGTTGCTATTCTTCCCCTTGCCAGGCCAGCAATTATTATTCCTATTTTACTCGCAATTCTGCCACAAAACAGGCCGTTTAAGTTGCTCCATCGGTCCATCCCCCATAGAACAAGTGCAATCATTGAGCATAGTTCTCTGACTGACAGAACCAGGCATCTGATATGTTAAATCATCCATAGAGCGACTGACACTAATTAGATCAGATTTTACTACGATAGCATTGTCCGAACCCTTGCACCTTCTGTCAAATATGCACATACTCCATGCGCACACAGATCAACCGTGCACATAGAGAGACACCATAATAAGAAATTCAGTGGTCACCGCATTTTTTATTGTATAACTCATTTCCACCAATCTTAGGTCCATGGATTAAGGTTAACATGATGAGGATTATTAGAATCCACGAAAATTTAACAGTGTTGATTACAGAGATATCTCAATCACAAAAGATAGTGATGCTACTCAAAGCAGTTGCATTCCCAAGGAAAGAAAGATTACAAATTGGAAATGGCATTAAATACACTGACTGTTATACAATTTCCATTGCTTGCCCTTCAAATTTTTTGCTGGACTTGTCTGGCAGAAGCTTAAGCCACGCATTGTCAACTTTCAGTTCCGTAGGTGCTTTTGGCCAGACAAGCAAACAATCAAAACACAGTAAAAGAAACGGCTCATAATGGTTGATGGATGGGTGCATGGATACAATGCAATGCAAGTATGCAACTCATGCAGGCATATGACAGATAGGCTCCAGCATTAGAACAGAACCAGTCAGAGTTCAATACTACGCTCGGGAGTCCAAGGCTCGAAGAATTTTCTTCCTGGGACCCTGCAACCAGATCCCAATGCAGAAAAAGAATCACAGGTCAAAATAATTAAAATGATCACTACAGAATGAACGCTTGAAATTCAGTGTGTTTCTTTATTTAATCAAAACTTGAAGATACGATTTTACTGGTGAACAGAAAACCAATATTAACATTTGCAAAAGAGCAACCAATCCATAAATCTAGAAGGATTGGATAAGGTGATAAAGCAAAACTCACAATAGATTGGATAAGGGTTCAATGATGGCTGTAATGACAACTATTATCTATTGCAGGCAGGACGCATATTGAATGTGAGTAAAATCGAGTATTATGGAGTAGAAATTCTTAGAGTCCTTTAGTTTTTCCCTGAGCACTGTATTTAACCCATATAATTCATCTTCAAGTTTGCTTCTCTCTCTCACTCTCATTTTCTTACGCAGCTTCTAGCTCTGTCATCATTGCTATTTTCGCATAACAATAGCTATCTTATTTTAAATACAAAAGATAGAAAAAATAATCATTAATTATGTGAGATTTCATTATGTATGATTTCCTTCATATCTTAGACTCAGTTTTAAGTACCCAAATCATGTTTTTCTTTTGATATTCAGAATTCAAAACCCCACTGCTTACTTCTAAAACCAAATCAAACGATACCAAAGGGTACCATACTCTAATGGTGCCCAAATTTCAAGAACCAGAGAGATGAAGCCCTGGTGCATGTGTTATACACCAGACCCATACTCTTGAGAATTCCTTTTTATTTTTATTTTTTATGATAGACTCTTTAGAATTCTACAGCGGCAGTTAGTCCCGGAGGACCTTTCTAAATTTCTGAAACCACAACACACTTCTCCAAACTTCTCAGTTTCATTTCCTTTACTTACCATTCACATTGTTTCAGAAAAAAGTGGAAACAAAAGATTTAACCCTTTCATTAAGTTTCTTCACACATGCTTAAACAACTGAATTTAAAATTTTTAATTTTTACAGTTGGCAAAGCACTGTAAAATGTAAGCTCTAATTTTTAAAACCTGAAAATCAAATACATCATGACATTTCACAATTGTTTCCAGAATTATTTCCCTTTTATTTATTGAAATAAAAAGGAAGAAGGGATAGTTTGCCAAGGTATGCTCTAATAATTCTTCCTTTCTATTTCAATTCCTTTTTATTTATGGAGTGCTTGAATTAAGTGACTATTTTATTCCATTGTCTTTCATTGTCAATTGACCCATAGATCCATGTTCAAGATTACAGCCATTACATGTCATCAGCGGAGTATCTAATATGCAAGACCCGTGGTTCCCCATGGGTCGACCCGCTTTGGGCCCAGCCCACTTACCTTAGTTTATTTTGGATTTTAATTATGCTTCAGTTATTTTAGTTGGTTGTTTTAATCCTAGCCATCGGTGTCTTTCAATCATCCAGATTAGTTTTAGATTTTTATTTTCCTACATAATGATGTAATGCCTCTTGGCGAAGGTGGAGTTATTAATTAAAGAAAAAAAAGGAAATTCTTAGATGTGCTTTTGGACTTCCTAGAGTTGTCTTCTTCCTCAACCACAATGGGGAGTTTGGCTTGAGGCCAAGATCTTCAGGATTTTCCTGATATATACCCCTCACCTTCTATCTCTAATCTCTCCATCTCTGCCTGCCCTATGTTTGGTACCTCAATCCGCATCAATTGGTACAAAGCCGAAGATCGATCCAAACCGGAGTCGAGACTCGGCATTCCATAATCGCTAACGAACCATCTCCATCACCATTCAGTAGTCTCAGATCCGCATTCCATCATCTTCAAGGTATTCATCTTGATTCCTTAATCTTGGTTCCATTCCATTCCTCGATATTCCCCAAACCTTAGGGCCCCATCTCGTAGATCTGCTTTGCCAAATCTGCCTTTTCTCCATCAAACCCAACAATCAATTCATCTATCCACAAAACCCACCCTTCCAAATTCCCAAATCTCCAATAATCCCCATGTTCCATCAATCCTCTTCTCAACCGAAACCCAATTGAACCATCCAGTCAAAACCCAAAACTCAAAACCTTAACTCCTTTTCCAAATCCCAAATCAAAACCCACTTGTGAAAATATTAAAAAATTAAATGAATATTAAAAAATTAAAAGGGTTTTGTGAAATCTTAAGGGGCTATATGTGAAAAAAAGTTAAAAAATATTAAAACCTTTAATAGGCTTTCGGAAATCTTGGAGAGCGCCCGCGCTCCTCTCCCCCCCCGGGGCCTACATCTGGGCCTGCCCGTGCTCCTAGCGTTGCCTATGGCCCTCCTGCAATTGGATGCCCATAAATGGAACCCACTTGCTCTTGCACACACAACATGTTAGGGTTTGGGCTGAGATAATAGGCCCGTGAACTGAACTGAGTGCTTGCAAATCAGCCTACACTAATGAAAGAAGACAGCACTTGTGCAAGCAATGCAGAAGTTACCAAAGGTAAATAAATGAATATTTAATTGAATGAAAAAATTATAAAGTCCCTTTACAATAAAAGCTTAAAATATCCAATTAGTAGAAGTATTTACAAAATGAAACTTATGCAATTTCTCAATTGTAAATTGACCCTACACTTGGGTCTCTGGGCTAAGACATGGACCCTGGTGCACGTACAAATAATTCCCCAACAAATATGAATTGCATATCAATTTATTCAACACTTGTGAGATTTATTAAAATTTAAATAAATTTATTTCATATAAATTTCAGCAAGCAATAATAACATTAAAATATCATACATAACTGGGCGTAATCCCAATTAGTCACACGCCAATGCACATTCCCTATAATTTTATATTAGAGGTCCTTACATGGTAATATCAAACAAGACTAGGTGTCAGGCAACTAACGTCCTGTGTGTGAAAATGAGGAGTTCCATGAAGTAGGCTTGATGCTTTTGTCTTCCTTGTTGAATACCCACCAACTATAACGAGGCTGTTCCTCTCCCGTATCTTATAACCAGCAATAGCACTTCACCAAATTCTACCAAGTGAGTAGATTGAGTGAAGGCAAAATAGGGTAGCTTTATAAACTCTAGCTTGAATTGTCTAACAGTATTAGCAGCAGCAATAGCAATCTCAGCATCGGACAAAGAAAAGTCTGGGTAGCATAGAAGATAAAGTTTCGTCTTTTTGAACAAAAGGGCATTTACTGGAACTGCCTAGGAAAACGATTCCACTTGCCATTTAATACAACAAAATGCATATTCAAATATGAATACAGCACAGTGGGGTTTTGTAAGACCTAATGAAAGTGTTGGAAAAATGGGTTTTGGGTAAACTTTGGACCACAATAGGTGTGGGTCTCACATATCTCTCAAGGCGGGTCCAAGTGCTAATGTGTTCTCCTCCACGAGGAGCTTAAACCCAAACCATTGTTCATTGAAAACCATTAAGATATAAATGAGAAATTGATCTCCAAAGTGATGATAACAAAGAAGGGAACAAGGAAATCCTACATTGCTTGTGTACTAAAGTGTGTGTGTGTGTGTGTGTGTGTTGGGTTGGGTTTGGTCAAAAGCCCATAACCCAAGATGGGTCGAATCCTGGGCCCAACCCATGGGCTCTCCAAGGTAGATGTCTTTTTGTCAAAAGGTACAATTACCATTTAACAAGCACATCTATTCACAGTGGTGTCCCTTGGCTATGTTTTATTTTTCAAAAATGAATAGTAGCATTTGTTCTTGGTGACTATTGACTGTTTAAAATAATCACCAATGCATCTATTTAAAGTCATTTCATTTCTATATTTAGCCATTGAATTTTCAGATTAATTCTTCAGCATTCACTTTTGAGAGAGTAAGAACACAGTTTTGTTAGTCGTGCAATACAGATTGAAATGCTGTTCTTGTGTCGCGTTGACCATTGTATCCTAGGAGATAGACGTCCATACACCGCAAGCACTGCAGCAGGGACGAATTTTGTCTTAATAACAGTGTTAAACACTAGCCTTGATTGTCAAAATACACTATTATGACTGCATTTTTTGTAAGTTCAAATTTATAATTTTGTACTTGTGCTACTGTGGTTTTCTTTTGTGTTTGAAACAATTACTGAAATCACAAAAGGACTCTACATCCCTCACAAAAAGCTCAATTTGATTGATACAGAATCTATTCCACCGGGGAAGGTCAACTCAAGCACTTGTAAAAGGATTAAGGAGAAAAAAATTTTCTTGTGAATACAGCTTGATCATGAACAACCAACCATGAGATGAATTACGGCACATGCTGTTTTCTTAAGATCCAGGTAAATTGAGCATGTAATGTTTGCCATGAAATGAACATATAAAAGAACAAAAATTGTTATCCAAATGGCCGAAGATCACAAAGAAGAAATAGAGAACACTGGTAACGTTGCTTCATTGATGCTGCTGTTCTCCAAAGTAACACAAACACCTTGGAAATTGATGTGATTGCAAAGATGCAAATCGGATTGATACCAAACGGAGCAGATCCGTTGGAAGAACTGACGAAGATATCAGACTATTCTGGCTTTTGATATTCATATTTTTGAGTTGATTATTCCCTGAAGTAGAAGTGGGCAAATAAAATCAAAATAAAAAAAATAAACATATATTTATACATGGGTAAAGAATTCCTTAGTTTGACAGAGTGAAAGCACACAATGGAGTCTACCTGTTGAAAATTCGAGCACTCAAAAAAAAGCCCTCCTAGTATGTAACATATCCCCAAATTTACCCTAAACGAGTGGTTTCCACCATAGGATTCACCATATGAATAAAAGAGCAATTAATACAATTTTGTGCATTATTCATCATGTTGTCAAATGTTAAATCTTGTGAAAAGACCCAATTCTATTGGAGTAAAATTTAGAGAAATTCAATATTGCAAGACACTCATTTTGAATGGGTTGGTATAGTTCGATCTTTCAACTTAGGAGTTCTAAATTAGAGGTTGCATGAAAAGGTCTCTTATGGGTGAGGGTCAACCGAAAAAAAATTGTCTTATGGCCTTTCTACCATACATTTTTGTTACATTGAACCCAATGGTGGATGAATGTTTGATGGGAGTGAAATTGAGTCGGTGCCTCAACATGGCCAAAATAGTGCAAAAGGGCCAACACTGATAAAAGTGGCCCAAAATGGGCCCCACATAGTTGGAGTGCCTATTTAATTGGTTGTTGGAGAACATTTTTGTATATATCTAATAATTGTATATAACATATCAAGTGGAGACTTGCTTTTAGAGTGTTTTGTGACAGATAAATATTAAAAAAAAAGTTCTACAAGACCGTGTTTAGACAAGCTATGACCAATAGGGCAGAATGTTAGCAAATCAAGAAGCATCATATCGGATGATAATGGTGTCAGTGAGAAAAAGTTTGGCTATCCAGGTGGATAGTCGACTAAGGAGAAAGGGTAGGCCGAATAAGAAGTGGATGGAGGTGAAAAAATTGGATTGAAGAAGTTTAACTTATCTGAGAATTTGCCTCATAATAGGTTGGAATTGAGGAATAAAATTCATGTAGCCAACCCCAACATTATCAGGACAAGGCCTTGATAATGATGATGATTTAATAGTTTCCTTACTTGGTTGACTCTCTTTACATGCAATAGTTCTTTTTCCATCAAGAGGACCCTACGAGCTAGTCTCTCCAACTTTAGTAGAATGACCTGGAATAAAGCCCTATAGTTCATTTTGATGCTTGTTTCTTGATCTCTATCTCCTTTTATATTTTATTAATTAAATACCATTAAAAAAAACTGTTGTGAGTAACAAGAACAAAATGAATACTAAAGACGTATAGCACACTTGTTTGGGGACCGATTATGGAGGTTGCCTTACAGTTTGTAACCACTTATCTCTCTCTCTCAAAAATATATATATACTAAGATGTATAAGTCAATCTATTAGCTCTTTGCTAGAAACTTTAATAAGTTTAGGATTCTCCAAACTTAAAGAAAATTTAGAATTCCGATCCTAAGAGAAAGATAGATGCAATTCTTCTAAAAATAGGACTAATTGGTAAGAGTGTACAAAAAATCTGTCAATCCATAAAATCGATCCAATCCAATCTGATCTAATCTGTGATTTTTTAACTGATCTGATTGTTAATAGTTTAGTGACGGATTGAAAAAATCTTAATAAGTTAGTAATGGTTTTATGACAGATTTTATCATTAATCTACGGATTTAAATTGATCTGAACCGTTAAAATAAAATATACATATATTCATTTTTTTTATTTTTATATAAAAATATTAAAAGGCAATATTTTAGCCACTCATCATCCAACTTTCAATCTCAACTACTCGCTCTCCATATAAAATAGTGAGGAAACGGTTAGCACCACAGGTAATAGATTGAATGGTTTGAACCAAACCTAACTGTTGATCCAAGGTTCGGTTTGGTTTGGGTTTTAATGGGCAAGGATCAATTACGGATTACAAAATTACCAATTTATAGGAAATAGATTGGTGATGGATTAAGCTTAATCCGATCAAATCTAAACCGTGTACACTTGACTAATGGAAAGAGGCCCAGGCTAAAAAAGTTGTTTTAATTGCAATTAGTTTAAAAAATATTTTAGTGGGTTTACGATTAGTTTTAAAATGGGAAGAATTGTACAAAACTAATTAAAAACATTGCGAAGCCCAATAAAATCTAGATGTCCAATTGTATCTAATATAGAAAAACAATTCAAATTTATTAAAACGAAACATCCACTAAATACAAAAAACAAATAAAATACAAATAAAATCATCAAACTTTATAAAAATCTTAAAGGCAACGTCTCATGTTGAATTTATTACAAAAAATAAAAATTCTTGGGCTCCAAAAATATTTTTAAGAAAAAAAATCTTGATTTCATAAAAAGTCTCAAGGCTATATTAGTGCGAAATGAGTCATATGAATCAATGGTTGCAAATCGAATTGTAGTCTTTATTGGTATGTAAGTTCAAAGTTGGTGCAAAGCAAAGCGGAAAAAAATGTCATTTGAAGTCAAACTCCAATTAATTATCATGATAACCTAAAAGGCACATCTCATATCGTGTATTAAGAATAATAATCCACAAAAAACACAATATTGAAATAAAAGTAAATTAAGGGACATAATTCATTGCACTAACTAAAGAAAATTGTAGGGAGTTTCAATGGTTTGAATAAAGAATAATATGACATTAAATTGAATATGCTACAAAGAAATGTCTTAAATACTCAATAAGAACAAAAGCACAAAATAAAGAAAATGCAAAGAATACAAGATAGGGCCCTATTTTTGTTGTACACATACTTCTTTTTTAAAGGATTCTATTTCCATGATACAACAAATCCAAAGGAGAAAATATCGTCGTCTCTCATCCAAGATATATAATACCCCTCCGCTTTCACGGTTGGAAGCACCAAACAAAGCAAATTGAAAAATATCGTCGTCTCTCATCCAAGATATATAATACCCCTCCGCTTTCACGGTTGGAAGCACCAAACAAAGCAGATTGAAAGTACACTCAGGCAAGCAATGGCAAGAAGATTATTGATAAAAGAAGAAAATGCATTATTTAAACTATTATTCAAAAAATATATTTTATGACATGTGAGTTAATCAAAGACCAAGGACTTGGGTAGAGTGTATGAGTGGATGTGTGAATAATACAGAAAAGGGGAAAAACAATATCATTTATGTAATCAAAGGAATAACAAATCCAAATATAAAAATAAAAATTATGTTAGATTTGAGAAGGGAATACAATTTACATTCAAGATGCCCATGTTTTTGTCTCCCTTTTGCTACAATTTACCTTAATAAAAAAAGTAGGAAATAAGCAAACTTAAAATATGCATAAATTTTAAGTTCAAATATATAATTACCTATAAACCCACTTACCATCCCAAAAAAAGTGTCATCAAATATTAAAATTTTCACTTGGAATGGATGCTATAATAATATATGGCTTTCTTTGAAATAATATAGGAAAGGGAAAAAATCAAAATAAGTTGAGCTCACCGCAACAAAAGTATGGTATACCTTAGAATCCAATCTTGGTGATACTCATTAATTAATTGAGAGTGCAAATATGCAAATGATACTTATCTAGTAAATGCTATCCAAATAGAGCATTGTCTCAAGCACCAAAAACATAGCAAACAGTACTCTAATATCAGTAGATGTTAAACAATGTTTCTTTTTCTAATTTTTATTTATGCTATAAAATTAGCATCAATATTCATGAATATCTTTTTTCTTTCTACTTGATTTTGTTCCTTTTAATTCATGATTGGTCTAAAAGAAACACATTATATTACTCATAAATTAAACATTAAATCTAGAAAGAGAAATCTAACTACCCACTTAAAGAAGAAAGAATATAATGAAAATATGAGAAAGATGTGATTCTTAAATAAAGAACTGAGAAGGAAAAATGTAGTAAAAAGCTTTCAAGAAGACTGCTCTAAAGAAGTTCCACACTCTATCCCCTCTTCTCAGATCAGATCAACATTTTTAATGTGTATCTATCGACTCCAATAAAATCAATATCATAGGAACCCCAGTACTGTGGATGCGTCAAGGCTTGATATTTGCTAAACTCGCCCCTCTATCCTTGAAGCTTTATACATTTATTGGCCATAACATTTACTAAATGTGGAATTATCATGGTACCTAGTTTTTTTATTTCTGCTGTGCATATAACATACCTTTCACAACCAGATTGTCAATTTCAACAAAGGAAGTGAAAACATTACACCATCTGATATTGCGTTCGAAAAAAAAAAAGAACGAACATGTAACAACTTCGCTTCAAATAAAGAACTTTTTTTCTTTGAAAAAAGTAATTATATTGATAGCTCAAAAGAAATTTTACAGTATAAAAGGACTATACTAAAACCCAAAAACCCTACTAAAAAGGAGAGGGGGGGGGGGACAAATAGAGGGAAAAGCCAAGGCCCAAAAATTTTAAAAAAAAAAGGGCAGCAGCCCAAAGAAGAAAAAAAATTAACAGAAAGATACTAGAACAGAAAGCTTAGAGACTCCCCCTTTGGTGAGAGTATCAGCATTTGCATTTCCCAAGCATCTAGTGTGGGAGAAGGACACGTTCAACTTCCTTGATAATTGATGCAACTCTTCACTTAAATTAGCCAACTACCAAGGCGCAAAAAGAAGATTAGAAGTAAATTGATTCACTCAAGCAGAGTCTCCTTCAACCATTAACCATGAAGGATTGAACCGGACAACTTCATGTAGACCAACAATCAAGGCCACTGGCTCAGCCTTATTGACGTAAAAAAAACCCGCAGGGCCTCAATAATGAGAAGGATGAGGCCATCTTCACTTCTAATTATACCTGCTAACCTTGCCCAGGTTCTCAAACAGACTGCCATCAAAGTTAAGTTGATACAATTTGACCATAATGCTTGGATAGTGAGGCTTAGAAGAGGCAATCTATTTCCAATTATGAATGATGGAGATCGTCGCGGCACCCTTAAAAAAAATAGGGGAAATCCACAGTGCCACAAGGATCTTGACTTTGTCTCGAAGCATATCCCCCTGAAAGGATTTACTATTGAAGCATCTAGCATTCCTTTCTTTCCAAACTATCTTGATAGTTGTCGAAACGGTGAGTTTCCATATTATCCTCCCTATTTTCTTATCCTACTCCAATCCTTGAGGATTGGTAAAAATCCTTGGGAGAAATGAGGAGGATGGGCAGCTGTAGTGAAACCACCTCATGATAGCTTTCTAAAGGCTTTGTGCAACTATGCATGAAATTTTGTTTGGGCTTTGGATTTCTAGATTGTAAGCTAAAAATGTACAGCGGAATAAAAAAAGTAAACTTGCAAACAAACAATCAACCATACAAGAAGAAAACACACAGATTTTTACGTGAAAACCCAAATAGGAAAAACCACGAGCCCTTCCGCACTAGAAAACAAGCACTAATTTCAAACAATTACAGGGTATACTCACAACCTTTTCTAGTCAATCCCTCGACTAGGATGTAGTTCTTCTTGTAAGAATCCATGACACGACACGACCTTGTGTGCCCTAGTCTTCGCACTTCATCAAATCACCTTGATTATACAATTAGGTGAGCAATCTCCTACAATGAAGTAAAAGCAGCAAAACTCTAGAACTCAACATTTCAGCAAAATCTCTCAATAGAAGTTCTAGAGAAGAAGGTTGATCTTTGATAAGTCCCAAAAAATGTGTATTTTAGGGCTATTTTTTTAAAGATTTAAGGACCTATCAAGCCAAGGGAACCTCATTTAGTGTGACGTAATGGTTTCATGTATTTTTAATTCATTAAAGTATTTTCCAACTTAATTTGCTCAAAAATCACCATTTTGCATAAAATCATGGAACTTGCCATTTTTGGAAATTTTCAAACGACACATCTTTTATTTAATCCAACAAAGCATTGCTCCTTTTCATAAATTTGGGAGTGGTTTCTCCTTCTAACCTTCTCTTCTTCTCTGCTTCCTAATATCCATTCACTACAACAAGTCACTTTGCACCCAAATATCATAATCCATTGACAACCTGTTATTTTATTTTTATTTTTTTTTTCATTTTTTATCTACTTCCAAATGTTTTCATACTTGAAGCAAAACTCCATGAACACTAATCGCCAAGGAATTCCAAAACTAACTGAATCAGATGGTAAAATGTAAGTTTTCATACTACCAACTCAATTAATTCTCACCTTAAATCCCAACCAAAATTGCACTTAACAATTTTAAAAAAATTGTCAAACATTAAATTTGTCAGAAACCTCAACCAAACAGGCATTTTTAAGATAGGTTTTTTAAGGGGGCAAAAAAGAGTGGATTAGACATTAAAGTAATTTATAACGTAGAGGTTATATAAGGTGTATGATTTTCAAAATCTAATAACATCAAAACTATAAACATAATAACGTTACACGATCATAAATAAAATAACGAAAAATCACAATATCAATTTATAAAATAAATTTCAAAATGTGAAAGAATTTTAAAAACTTTGAAAGAAAAATTAAACAAATATTATCATTCAAAAGAAATTTCAACCAATATATAAATTGGAGGAAAAATTCAAAAATATCTCAACCATACTACCTTATTACTTTTGTTTCTTCCAATATCTAAATAATTCTCTAACAGTTTTTCTAATTTTTTACTACTACCTTATTTCTTTGGTTTCTTCCAATATCAATTCTCTAACAGTTTTTCTAATATTTTACAATCTCACTACTTCAAAAGTAAGCATTTATTTATACATGTAAGAGAAAGGGAAAGTGTCATTTTATATAATGTTATTATGCAATCATTCATAAATCATGCGTAAATATAGTGTTTTTTTACTAATCAAAATAAATTCATGGCACTTCTAAAATAATATGAACTTAGTCCTGCAATACTCATTTTGTAAATATTTGATAGTTAATTACATGTAATAAAGTAGTGCATGAAGTAAAGATAGTAAAATTGTTTTAGAATTTATGGGGGCCAAAACCAAGTTCTTTCATTTAATAAGGTTGATATTCTTCTCTTTTTTTTTTTTTTATTTGGTGGATTAGACTGACTTGATTAGGATTCCTTAGACATATGTGACAACTCTATGTATGTTGTAAATGTTTCAGATTGGGGTGAGGTGGGTTAATGTGTTGGGTCAGATTTTTCCATTAAGTTTTTTTTTTTACCCATTGATATTTCATTGTTAAACTCCATTAAGGCATTGAGATAATTACTATAGCATGAATGGTTATACATATAGGCTTAGTATATCATTAAGAGCTTATGTACGAGCTATTGTTTTTTCACTTATATTTATTTTTTCTTGATTATATTTATTTAGATTTTTTTATCTTATGATCATTTTTGGCAAGTTGAAAATTGCAAAGAAGATTGATTTATGAATTGTAACATCCTGGAGTTCCACATCGACTATAGAGAGGAAAGTGAATGGGTTTATATATAGAGCTTACACCCTTACCTTGCATAAGGCCTTTGGTGAGTTGAGGCCCACCAGAAACAAAACCGTGAGGCCCATGGGCCAAAGCGGACAATATCATGCATGCGTATTAGGTGGGGCGTGACAAATGGTATCAGAGCCGACTCTCGACTAGTTCGAGTGTCAGCCCCTGCCGACATCCTGGAGTCCCACAAGACCATAGAGAGGAAAGTGAATGGGTTTATATATAGAGTTTACACCCTTACCTTGCATGAGGCCTTTTGGTAGGTTGAGGCCCACCAGAAACAAAACCGTGAGGCCTATGGGCCAAAGCGGACAATATCATGCATACGTATAAGGTGGGGCGTTACAAATGGTATCAAAGCCTACATTTTAAACAAAATATGTAAAATTTGGTAGAAATCTTGAGCTGTGTGAGATCGCTAGGTATAAAATTAGAATAGGTTTCATATTTTATATAAGTTGTTATTTTGAATATAGGAGCATTATTTTCTCTAACTTTCATGGCCGTTTTTTTCTAGCTTTCAATTATTATGTATTCAAGTAAGTTGCTCTTTTCATTATAAAGATTATGTTTTCCTCGATTGTAATTTTCTTATGAGCGTTATTAATTATATATTCTATGTGCAAAAAAAAAAAACCTAAATACGAGTTTCACTTATTCACTTTGCTTTTTAAAATGTTGTTTTCAAAACCTGGTAGACCAAATTTCTTTTAATGGGGGAGGATGTACACCCCAACTTACTTCCTTCAAACTATTGTTACTATATGAGTAGAATTTGAAGGACCAAATTCTTTAAGGTGGGAAGAATGTGATGACCTGAATTTTTATTTTTAATTAAAATTAATCCCAACCTTTGATTTGATCTGTGTTGGGCCCCACATGCATTTGTATTATTTAAAATTTGGATTTATCTGTGAGACCATGTTTTGTTAGAATTTGGCATATTTAGGAGTCTGGCTCAACCAAGATATTCAAGTTGATTAGGCTTCTTGTTGATGTCGATCCCATCTCAACTCCATCTTGAAATTAGTGTTCAATTCTATCTTGTATTCTAGAGTCCCACTCAAAAATTATTATCGTTGGCTAACTTAGTATATGACTCTTATTTCCTTGGAAACTCTCCCTTCTTTTCTTATAAAAGGATACAATCCCTCCCCCCCTCAGATACATTCGAATACTCCCTCCTCTCTCTTATAAGTGCTCTATTTTGGTAAGTCTCGTCTCTTCTTTATCTTTCTTTCTTTCTTTTCATGTTACTATCATAGTTAATTCCCTTGTTACCTTGAACGTGAGGCATGGCTCTTCATTGGGTTAGAATTCACCATCTTCATCTACCATCATCATCATCATGGACAGTACTATCATATTGTTTTCATCTATCTTCCATCGTGCCTCAAGTTATCACACTCAAGTCAACCCCTTAGCCCACAGCCACCGTCTACCATCAAGCATCCAAACATGGAGAACCCATCAACCCATCAAGACTTTACCCACCACAACTGGTTCGGACTGGACTCATCAGTCCATTGATCACCCCAATCCGTACCCCATCTCACCTGCATGTCTCAGGCTCCTTCTCCATCATGTTTTCTTCTGCAACTTCCCCTGTCATGGACCACCCTCCGCTTTCTCTTTTCCTCCCATCATCTTCTTATTCTTTTCTCGTTTCTCTCTTCTTCCCCTCTTGTCTTTTTGTTTCTTTCTATCTTTCCCAATGGACCGAACACACACACTCTCTATTCTCAGCATCTCGACCCATTGAACTGCACCTTTCATCTTCTTCTTCTCTGGTTTCCTTCCATCCAAACAGAGCCCATCTTCATCATCTTCTCCAACTGCAGCCGGTTTCTTCTCTGCTGTTAGATCAACCCAGTTCTTCATGTTCCCCTACTCCTTTTGATGCTTCTCCTTCCTTCACCACCTGTTGCAGAACCTGCCTTCACCTTCTTGCCTTTCTTCTTTTCTTTCTTCCCCTCTGTTTCCTTCATTGTCACCCTGTAACTCCGCCCAGCCACTCTTCTCCGACCAAGATACAGTCGTATATCTTCAGCCCTGCCTTTTTCTTTCCTTTCCTCTTGCTTTCTTTTCCTTCTTTTCTGCTCCTCTGCCTCCGAACCCATCTTTCCGAACTCGACCCAGCCCTTCTTTATGGGTTGTCTTCCTTTCTTGTTACCATTTTCTTTCTCCTCTTTCTTCCGTTTCTGCCCAGACAACCCAGCAGCCAGCGTCTTCTCTTCATCTTGTTTGCTCCTTCTTCTTCATCTGACCTTCATCTCTCTCCTGGCTCTCGTTTCTTTCCTTCCTCTGTTTCCCGTTTCCTTCTTCTCTCTCTCTGTTTCTAACTGACCGAACTCAACCCATTCCTTCTATTCTTGTTCCTGTTTCACTTCTTTTCCCTGTGTTGTCTTCTCTGTAACACAAGCCCAGCTTCTCTTTTTCCTCTCTGTTTTCTTCATTCTCTTCTGCTCCTGTTCTTCCACTTTCTTCTTCATCTTTTTCCTTTTGTTTTCTGTTTCTTCTTTTGTTTTTCTGTTTCACCCTGATCTTTTTCTTCTCCCTCTTTGCATCTTTCTTCTTCTTCTTCCTACAAGCGCCAAACTGGAAGTCAACTGCAACTTCTTCTTGTTATCTCCTCTCTCATGATCCAAGGTAAGACCCCCACTGCAAATCATCCCCCTCCGTTCTGTTCTCTGTGTTTTTCCACTTGTTAAGATCTGTAGCAGAGCTCGTAGGCAATTTGTAGCCATCCAGCAACTGTTCTGCACCATATCTGAATGCATGTTATTTATTACCAGCGTACATGACTTTTAACTTTTTTGGCCCACTTGGTATGTTAATATAACTCAAGGTTCTTAGGCCCATTACGTCAACATTAATAAACCCAGCCCAACCCACTTGAACTCATTGAACCCATGCTCAGTTGAATGCAAACAAGACTTATCAACCTCAGGCCCCACTTGTGTTGTCCTTTAGACCTCCAGACTCTTGAGCCCACTTATTATTTTTTTCCACGTCACTCATTGACTCAGGTTCACTCTATTTGACCCAAGCTCAAGATTCTACCCATGTGCATGCATGAACCATATTACTTTATTTAATCAGGGCCCACTTGCTTGGACCTCCCCTAGCCCATGTCAACATGTGACAATCTCATCTTTTTTGACGCGTAATCAAGCTCGACCCAAATTCAATAGAGCCCGTGCATGAACCTAAAATCATTGGACCCCATTGCTAATCTATTTATGAAATATAATTATCAGGAACCTACTATGAGGCATTTGGACATCAAGATCCAGGTCAGATCCGTTGATCACCGTTGATCCAGGCAAGTAGTCTTACCATGATTCCTTAGCCATAGAGTTTTTAAGCCTTGTCTCTTTTTGATTTAGTTACGTGAGATTGTGAGCTATTGAAATAATCCTAGATTCTTAGGATATTTTGTTACCTTTGATTTGTTGATCATCAGATTTGATATTTTCGTATTAATATTATCGTGCTGTCATTTACTTATTGTTAGATTTAATATTGATCTTTGGACACCATTTTGTCATGAATAAAATTTCTCAGTAAATTATTGATACTTGATTTAGGAGGTTGGATTTGTTCAAAGATTTGATGATGTATGACTTGATTTGTGTTTCCAACCTAACATTTGCTTGTAAATTGAAAATTCGCAAATTACTGGAATTTTTTACTCGTACATCTTTGACCTCAAGGCATTCTCTAAAGTATGGGCAACGCATCGTGAGGACGCTCACACGCGGATTTTAGCCCTTTTGGGTATGACATTGGGATTGGGACCCCTTTGTGCGATATTTCTAGTCTGCAGCTAGCCCATTTTGTTTCGGAGATTTCCGGAATCTCAGGCTTCGTGCCACTTTGGATATGAAATGATCTGTACCTAGCGGGTACCTCGTGCTTGGTTCAGGCTTAACTATGGCGAGCACACTTTATTATTTTGTTTGCTGCAGAGATGCCTTATCTTAGTTTAGTTCTAGTATGTTGCTTTGAATTTGTGATATTTTGATTGGATTATCTTGTTTATTTCCTCATCTTGTGAAATTCGATTTTGGTGCCAATTTGTACTTGATCTGCTTTCATTAGCCTACTTTGTCACCCTTGAGATTGCTATATTCCGCTTTTGTTAATTTGTTCGAAAAACCGTGGCTCTAGATTTGATTTCCTTGATTGTTACCTGTTTTTGCTAGGTTTTATGGTTTGCATCACTTGTTGAGTTTTACTCACATATGTTTTTACCCGACAGATCTTGAGGTTGAGCCAGAACCCGAGGAAAACTAGCTTGCTTTGCGGGAACCGGGGTTGTGAGAAGAGCTACGGAATTATATTAGATTTCAGCATATTTAATTAAGAATTTATAATTATGGAATGTTTATTTTTATGCTTTAGAGGACTACTCTTATTTTGAACTTTTTAGAGGTTTGATTTGGGATATTGATTATGTGAGATCATTTGAATTACGTTAATAAAATTTAGAAATTATTCAATTTATCTGTTGTGGACCCGTCATGCCTAGGGATTTGAAGGTCCCAAGGATCTCAGATCTCAGGGCGTGACATGAACTATTTCATCTAAATTTTTTTACCATATAATATTTCTTTCTCTTGAGTTGAGTTTATAGATTGAAGGAAAAATGATATAACCTTTTTCTTAATAATGTTATAATAAAACTGTACACATACATTATTTTTCTTTTTTTTGTTTAGTTTTACTAATATGATGTTTAATTTTTTTAGTGTGCACTAAAATATTTAAAATTATGATTGTGTGATGAATTTTATGTTAATATTAATTTACAAATCCTTTAAATATTTATAAATATTTTTATTTACAAATAATATAATTATTAAATAAGGTCCGTGTTGGGCGCAGGCCCTGAAATTATTATTATATATATTAAAGCAATCCCCCCTTCAGCGGGAGGACGACACATGGTGCAGCCCTCTTCATGAGAGGGCGACACGTGGCACAATTTAAAGATTTCATCCATATTAGGTAAACTCTATCCATATCAAATCTCTAAAATCTCTCAATTTTCCTAAAATCTCTTTTGATTTTCTATAAAATCTCTCCCTCCCTAAATTCTCTCTCTCATCCATCTACAACTTCATCCCTATCTATTCTCTAATGGAATCTTATTTCATATATCCATTTTAAGATCAATCCAAATGGTTTCCATCAGTTATCTTGGGCCCAAAAGACAGCTGGGTCCAAAAGAAATGATCTTTGCTAGAATACTATTTTAGTCTATTAAGTGTTTGGGTATTGATTTAGTCTTGGGATTTGGAAATCATATTTTAGCCAAGGTATGAACCTATAGTTTTTAATTTGGGTATTTTATGTAAAGTCTCAGTTAGTAATTTTGGTTTGAGTTTGGATGAATACAGGAGTACAATTCTCCATCCCTCCTTTGTTTAAGAAATACATGCGTTAGTTTGAGACTAGAATAATTTATCACACGTCCTGATGTCTATGCATAAGAAAAAAAATATACATAAAGCTATCACTATTATGTTCAACTAGCGCTTGGGCAGGCCATGGACAAAAAATTAAAATTTATTAAAAATTTTAATTATGTATTAAAATTTATTTTAAAAAATTAATTATGTTAAAAATTATCAAAATTTCAAAAAAGCTAAAGTTGGTTTTTGAAATTTTGGGAAGGGGCCAAAATATCCACCGATGCTAGCAATAACCAAAGTATAAAACTCTGCCATGTGTTTCTAGAAAAAATAATTAAAAAAGGATATTTATGCATTTTAATTTCTATCAATAACGAATCTTTATTTATAATGTTTTTATTAATTTAAAATTTATTTAAAACTTTTGCATTCTTTTAATCATTTTTTTCTTTCTAAATCTCATACGTTTTGTTATTATTTTAGCATTTTTATTTATCATTCTTCTTTTGTTCTCAGCCTAGGCCTCTTTGGCTAATTATTATTATATATATTATAAAAATACCCTTTTTCGTGGGAGGGCGACACGTGGCGCTTCACTCTTCATAGGAGAGTAACACGTGGCATAATATAATGATTCCATCAATATTAGGTAAACTCTATCTATACTAAATCTCTAAAATCTCTCAATTTTCGTACAATCTCTCATTGGTTTTCTATAAAATCTCTCTCTCTAATTTCTCTCTCTCATCCCTCTACAACTTCATCCCCATCTATTCTCTAAAGGACTTACATCCTTAAAATCTAAAATATCTCTTCTCTTCCCTAAAACCTCTATAATATAAAATCCGTCCCATACCTCTCTCTATCATTTTTCTAAAATCTCTCTCTTCATTGACACTTTACTATAAACTCAAAACTCTGTCAAGGGAAACTCATAATTCAAACTCTTCATTTTTCATAATTTAATCTAATATCACAATTATTATTAAAGTGGATTCCACTAATAATGTCCATCAGCAGTTAAAAATTATCAAATGGGGTCCATTGATAATGGCTTCAGATCAAAGTTGGCAACTGCAATGACCAAATTTTAAAATTAATGAATATATCAGGGCGGCAATGTATATGCAAGTGTTGTTCTTTCCTCTTACATCTCATAATACAAGATTCAAATATAACTATTATTATCAAACTGGGTTCCACTGACAATGGTCATCAGCAGTTAAATCTTCCGATCAAAGTTGGCAACTGCAATGACCAAATTTTAAAATTAATGAATATATCAGGGCGGCAATGTATATGCAAGTGTTGTTCTTTCCTCTTACATCTCATAATACAAGATTCAAATATAACTATTATTATCAAACTGGGTTCCACTGACAATGGTCATCAGCAGTTAAATATTATCACATGGGGTCCACTGATAATGGCTTCCAATCAAAGTCAGCGACTTCAATTACCAAATTTGAAATTAATGGATAAATTAGGTAGGCAATGTATATGCAAGTGTTTTTCTTTCCTCTTACATCTCATAATACAAAATTCGAATATAACTATTATTATCAAAGTGGGTTCCACTGATAATGGCCATAAGCAGTTAAAGAGAGTAAGAAAAATATTCAACATGGGCTAAAATCTTTTTTGATAATAGGCCCCACAAAAGGGTTCCACTGATAATGGCCATCAACTGTTAAAGAGAAAAAAACAAATGTTCTACATGGGCTAAGATCTTCTTTGATAATGGGCCCTACAAAATGCACACAACAACAGGATGATACAAATTTAGCAAAGAAAAAGAGTTTGATTTCAGTTCCAAAGATCACGGTGTGTAATATTATACAAACCTGAAGCACCGTATAGACTTTTGTTTTCTTTCCCTCTCACTCAGTTTAAAAAAAGTTTTTTTTATTTATCTTTATACATTTATATTGATCGACCACTTGAGATTAGTTTTTAGGTGCACTCTTAAGTCATCGTGCAACGTACAATTTAGTTATGACTAGACACATGCAATTTGATCGTGATTTTTCAATTTGGATCACATTTCCTAATTATTAAGGTATCTACGTAATATGTTAAAGTTAACTTAATAATATAATGGCCCACGTAAAACCTTAGATTTAGGCCAAATTGAAAAGCATGCAGGCTGGGTTCCTCCACTTGATAGATATATAGTTTGGGTCTGATATAATAATAATAGTAATAATACCTTAAAACTTCTCCCATTGTCCCTCCTCTAAAATCTCTCTGTGTTAATTCCTTTACTCTCCAACAAACATCTTTTAATCCTCTTTTAATGGAAAGATATGCACTTTTAAATTAAGTAGGAAAGTAATGTGATCTTTAGTTTCCAAATAGAGATAGACTCTTTAAATTAAATCTCTAACAAAATCCTTTTCTCAATCTATTAAAGTTTTCGCTTTCCATTAGATTTGTCCTTAAAACAACCGATGTCCATAATAGCACATAATAAGGGTTTGAGGAGATGTGCTAGAGTTTCCATGTAGAATGGAAGCTTTTCAACTGATGTGCTAAAGTTGATACCTGGTAGTTTCTTTTACAAAAAATATATCATCAACTTTTGGGAAGCACCCTTCTTCATCCACGTCGAATGGAAGCTTTTCAACTGAAGAAAAAGAAGTTACCAAACAAGATACAGTTAACTTTGATTTGCTTTCTTCTCTCTCTCTCTCTCTCTCCAAAGTTCTTGTGATTTCATTGATTGATTTGAAGAAGAGCACTTCTTTGGATTGAAGGAATCATTATCGGGGTCTTTGGATCAGTTTCTCACGTGGGTTTCGATGTCACAGTCTTTGAAACAAAGAGGTAAGATATCTTCCCCTTCTATAAGCTTATTGCATGGTTTGCTTTCTTTAACGGAGTTTCTCATTAGCGATTTTTTTGCTTTTTTAATATCCTTTAGGTTATGACACTTCACTCTTCAGTAGGTTGTGACACATAGCAGTTTCTATTTTCTCTTTCATAGAATTTTAGCATAATCTTCAACCATATCCTTATCATATACCATCTTAAATTATCAAGACTTTAGAATCCTTAAATTTTAAACTTTCTGTTTTAATTCATATATATATATTGTCATATATATAAGCACTAACACTTTCCATACTTATCTCTTATTTAATGCTTATCTCATTTATTTGGGTTCATAACTTGGTGACAACTTACTTACTCCAACAAAGGCCATGTGCACATCATATTAATATTACAATGTAGTAGACTCTTTTAATTGAGTTTTTTTAATCAAACTTTTGGTTCTAATTAGACTTCCTTTACATGAGACTTAATTTAAAAGAGTTCCAGTGAGTCACTTTTTTTTTTTTTTTTTGCAACTCTACACTCATCCTTCTATTTATATACTCACAAGATCTTTCCTTTATCTTTTAGTACTTTAGAAGGATATTTGAGAGAGATATACAGAGAAGGGCTTAGATGACCAGGTATATACATCCTATGTAGTTACTTCCCGAGTTCTTTTTTTTTTTGTTTCATTCATATTTTTGTGTATGTATCATATATTGATGATGATGTTGTCATGTTGATGATATCTTATGTAATAATCAACAATAGGCATAGATGGATTGTGAAAAAAAAAAAACCAATTATCATCGTTAGGAATTCGAACAAAGAATCAATCATTTAAAAAGGGGTCTTTTATCTGAACTCGCTTTATCTACTAAACACGCAGGCAAGTACCATCAGAGTGGCCATCTCATATCTTGGAGATCAGGTTAACTAATTGATACCTTACTTTTCTATTGTTGTTAAGTAATAGGTAAGTGACTGCTAAGGTTAGTTCAGTTAATACACAATGCATTGATAAGACACATAGTGACTAATGGTTATTACAACAGATCTTGAGTCAAAGAATTAATCGATAAAGCAGAAAATATTAATAAGTTATTTGAAATTCCAGCAAACTTATTGTTTATACAAATTGACCAGACCCAACCATAATATGGCCAATCGTCATAGAGCATCATAGAAGGGCCAATGTTTATGATTCATTTGTCTTTTTCCTTTCCTGGACAAACCCACTATCTACATTTTCTCAGAGGTGAGATCTGGGTGTTTTGATTTTTTTTTTTTTATATTTATTACTCTATTTAATGGAAGAAATTGTAGATATTCAAATGATAGCTCTAAAAAGAACGAATTTGAATATGAGATTTTTGAGTGGATTTACTTACAATTTCATGATGATATCTTTAATTAGCAGCACTTTATGCTGGACAGTATGAGTTTCAGTAGGATCTTCTTCCCCTTGAGTGACATTTCATTGCAAATTTTTAATTCTAGGTGATTAGAGAAGGATGTGGATGGCCTTGGGGAATGATATATGTAAAGCATTTGCTAAAAGAACCTTTTGAGCTTCTACAAGGATCATTTGGAAACATATATTCCAAAATAAAAAGAAATATCAATGCATACTATAAAAATATAAATAAAAAATGTAAAAATGCAGAGAAAAAAAAAGATTTACAGAGGAAGTAAGATGAGGAAAGGAGTAAGAGAGAGATACAGATTTGGATTGGTTAGGTGGGCCAATAATGATATAATGATTTAAACTCACCTATAATAATAATACTAATAATATTTTCATAAGGCCTGCATCCCTACTTGATCATATTTTAACTATGTTTTTGTTTTGATTTATATAATGATATTTATTTATGTTTCATTTAAATATTAATTATTTTTAATGAGACTTAATTATTTTTTTATGGCCCACGTTGGGCGTGGGCCCTGTAGCACTAGTATATATTATAACAATACCTCCTTTCCTGAGAGGGTGACACGTGGCGCAATTCTCTTCATAAGAGAGCAACACATGGCACAATCTAAATTCTTTAAATCTTTTTAAATCTTTTTTTCTCCCTAAAAAATTTTTATGATTCTATCTATATTAGCTGTTTATAAATTCAGAAGTATTACAAGTGCATTGACTTCCCTAAAATCTCTCCATCTATCCATTTTTTAAAATAAAAATTCAAAATCCCTTCCACTAAAATGTCTCCCTCATTTATTCAATTGAATAACACATTTAATTTGATGTTTGCCATGGTCCTAATTGACATGATCATTTCACTACAAGTTGGATCTGTATTAGTCTTTCAAGCCTATGGAATGGGCCTAGGCCTTATATTTAGTTTTAGGGATGTTACTTGGCCAGGTTGGGCTTAGGCCTGAATTTATGAATTCAATTTTAATTGGATAGCATTAAGTTTGTCTTGACTCCAATTAATAATTTTTAATATCATATAAACTAAGGTTGCAACTTTGGTTGAGCTATGTTAAAGAAGGCATGAGGATGACCATATTAGAATTTTCTAAGATAATCAAGTACTCCAAAGCCTGGCTCAATTTGCCCAAGTTGCAACCGTAGTTGACATAAGTTGGCCCCTAAACACCTATAAGTAGCCCAAGCCATCTTGATAAATTGAATAGCACTCAGTCTCATAAAACTTCTTTGAAAAAAATAATGAAAAAAGAGATTTAAGTGTTTTAATTTCTTTCAACAATGAATCTTTTATTTATATTTCTTAATTAAGTTAAGTTTTGTGAAAACTCTTTCATTTTTATAATCATTATTTTTTTTTCTAAATTTCATAAGCTGGCCCCTAAACATCTATAGTGGCCCAACCCATGTTGATAAATTGAATAGCACTCAGTTTCATAAAACTTATTGGAAAAAAATAATAAAAAAAGAAATTTAAGTTTTTTAATTTCTTTCAATAATGAATCTTTTATTTATATATTTTTAATTAATTTAAGCTTTGTTGAAAACTCTTTCATTTTTAATCATTTTTTACTAAATTTCAAACATTATATTTTGATTTAAGCATTCTTCTTTTGTTTCGACCTAGGCCTCTTTTTGCGGGAGAGCGCAAGAGTGTGAGAGGTGGTGCAACCTTCTTCATGAGAGGGTGATAAGTGGCGCAATCCAAGGATTCTATCTATATTAGCTAAACTCTATCCATACCACCTCTCTAAAATCTCTCAATTTTCCTAAAACCTCTGTCAACATCTTAAAGAATACAAGATAAACACAAATTAAACTCTTTTCTTTCTTTACCTACATCCAAACCCATAAGATTTAGTTTCAATATGGCGATCCAAGTTGTTAATATTTAAATGCATTATATATCTTCGTTTTTCTCATTCCAAGGTTTAAAGGGATCTTTAATTTTCATTTGAGATTTTTAATTCTTTGCTTATTCTTTTGGTATAGTTTTAAAATAAAAATAATATTATATTGTTCAAGATCTTTGTTTACATTTGTGATTAATGTCGGTATAGATTGCCAATCTGATATCGATAGAGGGAAAAAAAGCCATGCATACGAAACCCATGTCAGATCCTCTAAATTTCTAACTCAGTATCAGTAGATTTGAGTTTAGTTGGGCCTAACAAGATGGATCCATACTCATTAAAAAAATGCAATATAAGTGAATGATATTCATAAAATATGAGTCCCACATGAATTAAATTAATTAATGCATGGGTCTACGTATTGGTCTTGAGATGTTTTTTTATTTCATTGGCCAATTTTATCTTTCATTGAGCCAAAAGTTTTTTAAAGTTCTTTCTTTTATTCATTCATATCTCAAAGATTTTTTATATCTTTTTCTTCTTGTTTTTTTTTATCTTTTTTCCCATGAGTAATTCCCTTTATATATCTAAAATTTAAATTTATTTAAGACCACTCACCCCTTAAAGCACTACTTGTTAATATTGATTTCTTAATTTCCCCTAAAATCTTTCCTAATACGCGGTCTTTTGTGCCTAAAATCTTAATAAAATTCACTTGGTCCAAACTACTCTATTTTTCTCTATAGATGGCATTCAGCTACACTTATTTTATTTCCATGTATAAATTTTTTTAATGACTTAGCCAGGCCTAATTAATTAAATGGCGAACTCGGGCCTGAATTTTATAGGACATGTTAGGCTTAGGCCAATGCTTCTAAAATTGGGTTAAGCTTGAATATGTCTTAGGCTGGCCTGGCTTAGCCAGGCCTATGAAGACCTCTATTAAAAATTCTCTATACATCCTAACACTCGCTATGATTTAGTTTTTTCTTTTCTTTTCCTAAGTTGGCCTAGTGGCTAGGAGTGAGAAGGCAATGCGCTCACTTACATATATTTATCAAATGGACAGCATTGGACATTGGTCTATTTTCTTTTCTATTCAATTCCAACTGATCAATTTTTTTCATAGTGAGAGGGTTAGTTGACTTAATAATTCTTGTACATTGGACTATTCTATCTTTTTTTTTTACTATATGATATTTCTTTTCCTCTTAAGTTGAGCTTCTAGATTAAAGGAAAAAAGATCTAACTTTTTTTTATTAATATTCTAATGAGACTCTATAGGTATAATATTTTTATAATTAATTTAAATGGTTTTATTTTAAAATATAATTACTTTTTCATAGGTATTGACCTGGACTTTGTTGAACTTGGCATGGCCCAACATGGCATAGCCATTGGCAGTGCATGATCATATTTGGGCTTAGCTTGATCCTAGCATCGAAGCCCTCACAATGGTGGTTAAAATAAATATTCAATATTTTAACTACATTTTCGTTATGATTTATGTCATAATATTTATTAATATTTTATTTAAATTATTAATAATTTTTAATAAGACTTAATTATTAGTTTTTCATGTGCGGGCCTTGAAGCTCTAGTTATATATATTAAAGCTACAAGAATAGAGGCCTCTCGAGGGTGCCACATCAACACCCCTTATTTTTCTTTTTTTCTAGAGCGCCACATCAGTATTCTATTATCTCCTATAATCTTTCTCCTTCCCTCTTATCTTTTAGGAAATTCGTATTTTTTAAACTTTACAAATTCTCTTTTTCTATATAATTTTAATTAGTCCATCAATTTTAATGTCCAAAGAAAGTTTGACACATCGTCATGCTTTTGAAACTTGCACGTTCATTCAATTCCGAGTCTCAATTTTAGGTTATCTCTTCCTCTTATTTATGCTAAAATAAAAAGGCAGATAAAGTTGCTTTGGGAAAGAGATCATGCTGGATGAGTTTCAAAATAAAAACCTGTCACTAATAAGAGTCTATAATCCCATTGGGCAGTTCAAAAAAAAAAAAAAAACTCAACGAACTAGATAGTAGGGCCCACCATGATATTGTAGAAATTGCAAGGTTTTCATGGTGCTCAATGATGGTGGGCCCCACCTCCTATTTGATTGAACTTTTTTTATGGCTAATAAAACACAGGCCATTAATTTTAAATGGAATAGAACTTTTTTCAAAAGAGGTCACTTTGGAAGACCTGATTATCTAAATGGTTAGATTAATGAACCATTCATCATGGTTCCATCAGCAGATTGGTGTAACCTAATTTTTTTAGGCCTATTTGTTTGCAATGGGGTAAAATAAAAGGAGGGGTGAAATCCCATGCAACGATTGGATTTTTTTTACTTTGGTAGGTGTTTGGGGAGTTTTGAAATATTGGGTATGGTAAACTTCCATGCCTAGCTCGCAATAACTTATATTTGATTTTATCCTCCCCAAGTTATCCCATTCCACTAGAATAACTTTATTTACTCCTCTCACCATTCATGTTCTACCTTTTGTTATCATATATATGAAACAAAAGCCAATGGAGTGACGAGTTCAAATTTTCATTAAAGAAGAACAAGAGAGTGAGGATCGAACCCAGAGAAGTCTGCAACTAGAGCTAGCAAAATCCAACCCGACCCATTTTTGACCCGTCTAATCTGACCCGTTTGAAATACAGGTTGGGTTAGGGTTAAGATTTATCAACCCATATAAAAATGGGCCGGGTTAAGGTTGACCCACTTAACCTGCCCTAACCCGTTTGACCCATTTAGATTTTACTAAATTACCATGACTTTTCAATTTTCATATAACTTTTTTTATTCATGTGAGGAATAAACTATGTACTCTTAATCTTTTGTGGGGGAGTTATGTAAAATTTTAATACTTAGAATATAAAAAATTATTTTTTTGTTTAAAAATTTGATGTTTTTATAATTGAAATATTGATATGTGTTTTTTATTTTTATGTTGGCATATAAATTTACTTCTAAAATATTGATATGACTGAAACACAATATCGTTGATGAAATATTGTTAGTGAGTCTTATACTTATACTCAAATATGGAATTATAAGATTGAACAAAAACTCAAAAGGGATTATCTTAAATTCTCAATAAATGGGCTATAAAGTATTTATAGATTCCCCACTTTTTATATCTTGAAAAGTGGTAAATTATAAATTCATACTCAATGCAACATTTTAAATAAATCTAGAAATAAAGAGAACTTTATAAATGAAATTGGGTCATATAAAATGAGTTAAAATATACACAAAACATGAATTAAATATATTAGATGGGGTCAACCTGACCCAACTAGCATCAAATTTGGATTAGGCAAGTCAGATCAGGTTGAACCGCCACGGGTGCGAGTTGAAGGTTTCCAACCCATTGTAAAAACAAGTCGGGTTAGGGTTGGAACTAATAAATTCGAGTTCTGGTTGACCAGACTTGAATTTAGTCAAACCGACCCGTTTACCAGGTTTATTTACAACACCAACCTGTATCTAACCTCTAGAGACCTCTGGAGGCTGCTACATCAGTGCCACTTATTTTTCTTTTTTCTAGAATGCCATGACATCATTTAAAAATAACAAACAGATCTCTCTCATGTTTAAATCTTTCCAAATTAGATTAGATTCGATTCCATTCCATTGTTAAACTCCATATTTTTTGCCCCTGCTTCATTGAAACAGGGAAAAGTGCAAGAATGTGTTGGGTTATGTCTTGTATTCCGGTTTAGCCGGATCGGTCGTCTGGTTTAGCCAGAACCGAGGCTCAGGGTTAGGGGTATTTTAGTCATTGTGTATGGGTTTTCTTGGTGGCCAAGAAAGCGGGAACTATATATATTGATGTATTGTAACCCTAGATCCTGAGGGGATTGAGATGGGATCATAGTAGATGATCCTCCCGTGGACGTAGGCATGGTTGCCGAACCACGTAAAACTGCTGTGTCATGTGTGTGATTGCTTGATGGTGTGATTGCTTGCGTAGATCGTGGTAGATCCGTTGATCGCGGGTTGTTTCCGTTGCGCCGCTTTTCCCAACAAGTGGTATCAGAGCGAGGTTGAGATCGCTCGGATTTGCGATCAACGGATCGGATCCTCTTGGAGGATTTGGAGTTCTACGATTCACGTTTCAGAAAAAACAGAGATCAACGTTGCAGAGGATTTGACTTTTGTGGCGCAGAAGGCTGGTGCAGAAGGCTAGAGATAGAAGAGATCAGATGTGATCTCGAAGGTGGGACACGACCGCTGAATGTGGGCATAGAAGAGGCTGTCGACTGATCTGGGTTCTGTGGCAGACAGATCCACGGATCGGAAAATAGAGGGCGCCGTTGCTACTGCTACCGTCTCTCTCAGTCGTCGCCGGGGTGTTGTCGCCCGACGCTGCATCGCCGCCCAGAAGCCCGACCGTCCGCTGCCGGATCGGAGGAAGACAAAGACCGTCTGCAAGAAAAAGGCTGCCGGTCGCAGCCGCCAGACACGGATCAGTCGAGGTCGCCGCTGGTCTCCGTCGCCGTCAGCAGCCGGTCCCGCGCCGCTGGTCGCCGGACCAGCCAAGCGCGCGCAGCAGCCGTTACCCGCCGCCAGTTGCAGACCCAGCGCAGCGCCAGTCGCTCGAGAAGACGACCCAGCTGTCTTGGGTGTTGGGTCGGGTTGGGTCAGGTTGCCTGACCCGCGGAGAAGATACGCCCAGCGCCTGTTTTTCAGGTTGGGTCAAGTTTCGGGTTGGGTCCGAACCAACCGGCGGTGCAAGCCCAGTTCCGTTAGCAGGTTCAGGCCAGGTCGGGTCGGGTCGACCTGGTCCGTGTACTAGAAGCCCAGCAGTTCAGAACCGGTTCAGTTCCGGGTCAGGTCGGACCCGAACCCGGTTCGCCAGAGAAGCCCAGCAGAGCAGCGCAGGTCAGTTCAGTTCCGGGTCAGGTGAACCTGACCCGGATCCGTTTCAGAAGCCCAGTTTGCCAGCAAGCCGTGACGTCAGCAGTGACGTCAGCTCGGTCAACCGGCAGGTTTGACCAGATTCAACGGCTGAAATTGTTTCTGCGATATCTTGATCGTCCGATGTCCGATCGGAGATCCGTTTGCACCTACGGACTCGTTGTGAGGAGATCTACGCGTTTGTGGAAGAAGATGGGCTGGTCAACGGTCAACATGGATGTTTGACCAAATGGAGTGTAGAGAATTAATTCTGCGATATCGAAGCCATCCGGAGTCGGATTTCAGATCCGTTTCTTCCAGCGTGCTCACGGTGATGAGATCTACGAGGTTGATAAAAGATATTGACAGTTTGATGGGCAGAAAATTGGGGACTGAAGAAACTGACAGATTCACGATGATAGTAATGGATTCAAGCATCACGGGCCAGATTGAAGTGTTTGATGGAGAAACGACTTCAGGGATTGGCAGGATAGAGTGTTAGACTCCATGACACAGCAATGGTTGAAAAGTGTTACTTGATGTCGTCAATGGTAGATTGCTCCAAGTACTTTGATGGAAAGCTTAGATCCGCGTCGAAGGGATCGGGAAGGAGCGACATGCCAAAGTGGAAGAAAAAGCAAAAGGAATCAGAATCAGAAGGAGGTAGTGTGCAACAAAGCTCGGATTCGGTTGACAGGGAATCAGTTTTGGTCGCTACAGGTATGGATCCGGTTGTTGATTCATGGTATTGCGATTCTGAATCTTCCTATCATGTGATTAAGTAGAGATTGGTTTGATGCAAATAACTATCATGGTTGATGGATTTGTTCTTATGGGGGAGAATGCAACTGATGAGCATTTGAGATAAGAACGGTAGAGATCCAGGTGTATGATGATGTTATTCAAACCCTAATGGCTGTGATATATGTTCCGGGTTAACGAAGAAATAGGATTTCTTTGTGTGCCTTAGACTTCGAAGGCTGCAAGTGCATTGTAGCGGGTGGAGTTACGAAGGTGGAAAAGGGAACATTGGTCATCATGGAGGGTGAGATGGTCAGAAATCTCTACAGGTTGATAGGGTATGCTTTTTCAGGTGGAGCAGTGAAGGAGACATCAAATAACAGGGGAGGAAATCTGTGGTTCAGGTGGAGTTAGATGCGACGGATCATTGGAAGATGGATTGATGGATCTTCAATGATATCATCTAGAGGAAATCCAGGAAGCCCTGAACGGAGATGATTTTCTTGGAGAAGAAAAGGTAGTTTTGTTCAGGTCGGAGTAAGCCGGTTTAAGCATCGGGTCATACCAACCCGCATGCACTGTGCCCAACCCACCAGAACAGGCTAGAACAGTACAGTTGCAGATTTGACGGAAAGAACACCGGGATGGAGACAGAAGGAAGGATTCACAAGGTACCAGTGAGATCCGGATTCGGTGAAGTCTTCAGTTTTGTTTTGACGGACGGAAGTTAGGTTCATTGTGTTGCACGGATGCATGCATGTGGGAACAAATGGAAAACACTTCAGAGGTTCAAGACGGTGGTGTTGAGGTCAAGGGAGGCAACTGTGGCCACGCTAGGTTGTAGCGTGTGCGGAGGCGTACCTTTCAGCGAGGTACGGGAGGACGAAGACATTCCCGGGTATCTAAAGGTGGCTCTGAGGATTTACGGAATCCAAGCCAAGGTGGAGATTGTTGGGTTATGTCTTGTATTCCGGTTTAGCCGGATCGGTCGTCTGGTTTAGCCAGAACCGAGGCTCAGGGTTAGGGGTATTTTAGTCATTGTGTATGGGTTTTCTTGGTGGCCAAGAAAGCGGGAACTATATATATTGATGTATTGTAACCCTAGATCCTGAGGGGATTGAGATGGGATCATAGTAGATGATCCTCCCGTGGACGTAGGCATGGTTGCCGAACCACGTAAAACTGCTGTGTCATGTGTGTGATTGCTTGATGGTGTGATTGCTTGCGTAGATCGTGGTAGATCCGTTGATCGCGGGTTGTTTCCGTTGCGCCGCTTTTCCCAACAGAATGGAGGGAGGAGGAGATGGAGATCCGATTCGCGTGCTTCATTGAAACAAGGAAAAGGGCAAAAATGGAGGAGGAGGAGATGGAGATTCGATCTGCGTGCTTCATCGAAACAGGGAAAAGTGCAAAAATGGAGGGAGGAAGAGATGGAGATCAGATCCACGTGGGCATTTTAGGATGCACCTAGATAGCAAGGAAGCTGGCCAGAGCTTGGTTGAATCTAAAAGGAAAAGAGATGTTCAAAAAACTCAAACCAGGCGAATCTTTGAAGCTGCTGCTTCTCTGCCTCTGTCTTGACAATTCGTTCGCAGTCGTCTATATTATTCCTCTTCTCGCTTCCCTATTTCTATCCATTCCTTTAGATATCCTTTGTGAAATCAAATCTGATCCCAAAAAAGAGCGATCAGCTCATTCTCAATTGGATTTTCAGCCGAATTCAACTGATTTCAAGAAGGATGGCAGAACAAATCCAGATTCGAAGCCTTCTCCACAAAATCTAGGATGTCCGCTGTCGAAAAGCTTCAATGTTCTTCTTCTTCTTCACTCTTCCTCTCTCTTCTTTTTCTAGCCTCTCTTCTTCCACTGCTTTCTGGTGCTTTTCCTTCGGTCTTTTTCTTATCCAACAATCAGCTTTTTGTTCATTCTGATCACTCTCCACAAAGCAGGAGTAGATATTCAATCACTGCATATGTGTCTTTCGATGAGATTGAGATGTACGGTCGACATTACATGGTGCCGACATGGTAGAGGTGCTGGACTTGTAAAAGATGCTTCCCTGCCACCCTGACCCAGTATGTTCCACCCTTTTATCACTATCAATGGGAAAACACAAGAGTGCAGTTCCATCGGAGGTGGGGCCCACCAGTGTCCTTACAGGGCCCACCTGCTGCTGGCTCTCATGCCGCTGCATGGTACCGTACTATATGCTCACCCAATAAAGGCCACGTTTGTTGTTCGAACACGAGCCTGCCCATGCAGTGGAAAGTGGAGGCTGCGGAGAAGAAGAGGGACATGCTGCTGGAGAAGCTGACGGCCCTGCACGTGGGAGGGCTGGAGTGGATCCTGCAAGCGTGTAACTAGAATGAAGTACAGTTCATGGACGGGACCATGTGGATGCATCACCTGAGGATGCATAAGATGAAGGACATGCTCTCCAATTCAGCATTCTTCGGCCAAATCAAATCAGTTCGGTTACTTTCTTCTTCTTAATTTTTTTTATCATTATTTTCTAAACATATTGAATAGAGATTTATTTGAAATACTATATATGCAAGTATAGGAAGGTTTAAGATAAAAGAAAAGTATTACAAGTCTAATGTGTAAGTTAAAATGGTATTTATATAAATCTAAACAAGCCTTCAGATAATTTGTTTTAAATTTAATGATGTTATTACACTGTTTGGTTGTGAGTGATATGATGACATTAATATAATATTTAATTATCTCCACCAGTTTAGCAAATGCACTAAATTTATTTATAAATTATTTTATGTTAAATTAATATAATATAATATTTAAGTGCAAATAATACAATACGTTTTGAAATGTAACTCTTTTATGATAGGACCCGGGCTAAGGACGGGCCTTTGTTGCTAGTTACATATACAAAAGCTCTAAAAACCGAGACCTATGAGGGGTACCACATCAGCACCCTTATTTTTTTTTTTTTTTAGTCCAAATTCTCCTAACTTTCCACCCAACTTCTCATATTTTTCGATCTCTTTTGTCGTCACATATCTTACAAATCTTTTTTAATCACATATCCATCGCACATCAACATCTCCTCCCCGGCTATCAACATCAGATCCGAAGAAGAAGAGCCGCCGCTCAGAGCAGATCTGAAGAAGGAAGAGTCGCCAAGAACCGTCCGTCGCCACCAGCGGTCCTGGCGGCATCGACTCGAACTCTGTAAACGGACTCTACAAAATCAGATTTGAAGAACAAGAGTCTGCAAACTCGCTCACAACAGATCGGCTGCAGCCAAGAACCCTCCATCGCCACCGGCGGTCCTCGCTGTAAACAGACTCTACGAAATCGCATTTGAAGAAGAAGAGTCTACGAACTCGCGCAGATCAAATTTGAAGAAGAAGATGATCACGGCCTTCACTCCGACTCTGCGAACTCGCACACCGACTACTCTTCTCAAATCTGAAGAAGAATCCGTCGTCAACACCGTCGATCCTCGCCTCGACTCGGACACAGCGACTGCGAGACACACCGACTGCTCTGCTCAGATCAGATCTGAATAAGAAGCCATCGTCAGCACCGACACGCAGGCTACTCTGCTCAGATCAGAGCTGAAGAAGAAGCCATCGCCAGCACCGGCGATCCTCACCTCTATTCGGACAAGCCGAATGCTCTGCTCAAATCAGATCTGAAGAAGAAGCCGTCGTCGGATCTGCTCTGCTCTACTCTGCTCGACACAATCGCTCAGATCAGATTTGAGGAAGCCTGCTGCCTTCAATCAGACTCTACGGATATCCGGCTGTCGCCAAGGGGATCGTTCCGGCTTCGACGGCCTTCAATCGGACTCTGTAGATATCCGGCCATGGCCAAAACGGTCGTTGCAGCTTCGACGGTCCTAACGGTTGGAAAAAGGAGTTTCAACAGGGGTTGGGTGGGTCGACACTAATTTTGGTGACCGATTCCCTTCCAACTTCTCAATCTGCGGTGGCTTCCAACTTCTCAATCGAGGCATCTACCTTTGTTTGTTTAATCACCAGAATCTGAGAATCTGAGACTTTCCTCTCTTTTCTTCTTTTCCCTACCTTAGAGTTGCATTTGATAATGAGGGATGCGAGAATGCGACGGTTATAAGGCCATGTATCACTTCTAATGTTCCTTTTCCATTTCTGCTCCTCTTTGGACTTTGAGTGATCTTACTAAATTCCATCAGCTCTTCTCCTTATTTTTATGTGGTATTTTCTTTATTTTTCATGAAAAGTTGACAGTGCAAATACGCATGGAATCCTATTAGAAGTTGTACAAATCCTTACTGATCTGAATCTCGTTATAGTTAAAGCTCATATTTATTCTGATGGTGGATGCTTCATGGATGGTTAGTTCCTTTTAATTACTCGACTTCATTTTTTTTTTGTGGGTTTTATTTACAGCTAATCTTGATTAAGTTATATTTTTTATTTGAGCTGGCTGACGGTAATTTTTTTGAATGTTGCTAGTTGTTAATGTGACTGATCTAAACTGAAATAAGATCAGAGATGAAGGAATTTTTTTTATCATATTAGGAAGGTAGGTATGGTGTTTTACTTGTACACATTTCCCTTTTCTTATTTACTTGTCTCCCTTTTTCCTTCCTTTGTTAGAGAGATATGGAATGGTACTGATTGTTACAATATGATGCTCAATCGAAAAAAAAAAGTATATTTATTTTATCAATCCAAGAATTTTACCATAATTCAGTTTTTTACCGGGGCTTAGCACGGGCCTTGGTTGCTAGTTATTCAATTAAACTGCCCCAATCCTCCTAAACAAACAATAATAGAGGATGCTAGATTCAAGTAAAAATCTATCCAAAAAGGAAATGGCGGCAATTCGTGTTTTTTCTTTTCTTTTTTTTTTTTAAGTTTTTGAATGGGTTTCAAATTAGTCCAAAACAGGCTAATAGGCTGAAAAGTTGAAAATGGGCTAAAATTTAGTCCAAATCATGGTCTCAAAAAAACCCAAAAACTCAGTCCAAACCATGACTGGAATTGGGTTGATATTAGCCAACATGAATGCATACGGGTTGAAGATTTAGACCAACTTATAGTTCTAAAACGATCAAAGGTCAATCAGAATTATGACATGACAAGTGGATTTGGATTATAAAATCAACCCAATTATCAACAACCGATCCAAAATTAATGATACGGGTATTAGGCCAGACCAAACTCAGTTTCTGAATCTAGTGAAAACCAGCCCAAATAATAGTGAAATCGGCCCGGATTCAGCCTAAATACTCTTTGAAATTTGGCAGAAATATAGCTCAAACAGCGTCTAAAATTGGGTTAAAAGATGGCCCAAACACTGTTGGGTGTGGACTAGAATACGGTCCAGACAAATGGCTGCAAAATGGGTTGAAAACCCAGCCCGCTTTATGTTCCCAGAATAGGCTGAAACCTAACCCAAATCAACCTGATCTTTTCAAAATGGGTTGAAACCCAACTCAACCCAATTTTTCTATAAATGGGTTAAAACTTAACCCAAACTAGTTCATTTGAATGAGTTAAGCCCAAACAAAGATGGTCTTCCAGAAATGGGCTCAAATTCTGCCCTGGTTTACTTTAAAGAATGGGTTAAAACTTAAAACCCAACCTATTTTCTCTAAATGGGCTAAAACTAAGCTCATATTGCTTTTATACAGGTTGAAAATCAGCCCAAACAATTACAAAATTCATGCTGATTACAATTAAAAAATTGGTTCCAATTGGCCGAGAGAGGTAGTTCAAATATTAGCTAAAATGTAGGCCAGATATTGACTGCAAGCGGGCTTGAAAGTCGGTCTAAATTATGGCTCTAAATGGGACATAAAAAAAAAGTTCCAAATTATGGTTTTTGAATGAATCAGGACTCAACTCAACTCTCATTTGAACATGGGTCAGAACTCCATAAGTGTCAAGAACTTAACCAAAGCAGTTAGAATATGACTGTTATTCAAGTCAAATGCAGATAAGAAATGGTTGAGAATTATGCTAGAACTGGACTGTAAATTGGCCCTAACTAAGTCCATGAAAAGGTTTGAAATTCAGCCCACACTTATTTTAAACAGGTTGAAGGATCATACCACAAAAATGTTTGACACTCAGCCCACGCTAGCCTTTAAACGGGTTAAAAGTACAGCCTAAGTGCGTTCACATTGGTAGAATATTTGGTCTAATGTGTGATTCAAAAACAGCTTTAAACTTAGCCTAGACCAGGGCTGAAACCGGGTCAAAACTTGGCCCAAGTATTGTTTGAATTAGGCCAGGTTTGAAATTGGGCTCAAATATAGCCCAAATAAAAGCTAAAATTGGGCTAGTTCAGACTAAATACTGCTTGCAATCGGGCTCAAAGACAGCCCAAATAAATTCTGAAAATGAGCTCAAAAAATTGGCCTTATAAAAGTTATAAATGGGCTAAGTTTGGCCCGAGTACTTGCAAAGATTGAACTAAAAATACAACCGAAATAATTGTTGAAATTGAACCGGGTTCAGCCTGAATGTTATTTGAATTGAGTTCAAAATGTAGCTCAAATGAAAATTAAAATCGAGCTAGGTTTGGCCTAAATATTATTGGTATTGCGTTGAAATTCTCCTCAACAAACATCACAGATTATGTCTTATATGGGCCAACCCATTGAGTCCAACCCATTTAAAAAGTAAGGTCTACATCTAATGCATCATTTATGGATAATGACCCACTTATATTAAAAAAAGAAAAAAACAAGGGATTATCAGTTGTCCAAAATAGAAAATGCAATTTTCATGAAGATTCAAGTGAATACAAAAGACAACTTTCAACAACAAAGGCAAGGAGCATAAGAATTTTCTTTTAAATTTTCATGCATTTTCCTTGTAAATTTTATTTGAGTTATATTTTCTTGTAATCAAAGGTTTTCCTTGAAGTATGTCACTAATGATCGATGCAATTTTCACGATCGGGAGTATGATGTACCCATACAAATTAATTATAAAACCTCCCATTAAATGGAGGAAAATTTGTATCCAATAAATTTTAGTGCATTTATTTTGTTTATGCATGAATTTATTATGTACAAAGAGGACACAATTGAATCTATTAGTTAAGATGCTTAGTCATCTTTGAAGATTAGAGGGCCCCGTTGAACATGATTTCTCAACTATTGACTCCATTTAGATCTTTTCATAAAATAAGAGGACCCTATTTAAAAGGAGAAAAAGTTGGAAAGTATAAGATTTCTGACAGAGTTAATTGAAAGAAAGAAAAAAGATAGGAACTAATTGATTTGTCAAGAGAGACAGGAGGATTTTAACTACCATTTTTTTTTTCTAAAAATTGATGTGAATGATAACTATTTTTTTAGGGCTTTATTATTATGGGGCCTAAAGCAAGGCAGTGAAACTGGGTGGGAAGATGGGCAAGTCTACTGTAGAGTAATTGATGTTGAGTGCATTAAAGTCTACTGTAGAGAAATTGATGTTGCATGCATTAATGTTTAGGGAACAAGCCAAACAAGGACAAGAGTTGTTATACAAGACGGGAGCTCATGGTGTGCGTAAAAAACTAAACAATAATACTAATGCTAAGTAGTTTAAACTTGAACAAACTTTGGCCTATGCGAGCCTGAACGGAAGCGCATCCACAGCTGAAAGTAGTGAATGTAGATTTGCCAACAAGTGTAAAAATTGTAGACTGTACCATTGGTTGACATCACACATGCTAATGACTTAAATTATACTATACTGCCAGCTGGTCCAGATTAAGCGTACTGAATTTGGCCCGGATATCCTCTATATGATCAGCTTCAACTGCCCCCGACTTCACGAGAACATGAATAACAAAATTTAATTCACTGCACACAAAAATAAAAACTTTCATTTATATATAATGCAAATATGACATTATGATACCACTATAGCAGAAAATTTCAGTCACATTTTTTTTATGTCACTGTCGTAATCAATTTGATGACAATATGATACTATTGTAAAATTGAATCAAGGGCCCATTTATCAAGATAAAAATACATATGAATTGAATGCATTGGATAATCAAAGAAAAATAGGAAATGAATGACAGCCATCAATCTCAATTATTCATTTTCTATCATCCTCCGAGTCTATTTCCATCATTTTTTATGTTCATTTTATTCATAAGAGTATTTTTTACAAAAAGGTCTCTATATTTTTAAGAAACTTCAAAAAGCCCCTGCGTTTTAAGTTTTTATTATTACATCCCTCGACTAGGGTTCCATATTAGCAAAAGTAAACTATGCACTCACACTTTTCATTTTTTTCTTCCTGACCATTTTACCCTCACCCCTTAGCCATCAGCTTCTCCACTCGATATGATCACATGCTCTCAAGTCTCACCACAGCTGTACGCCCATATCCGCACTGCTCTAAACAAATCCACCCCACTGCACTGTCTCCTCTCCACCAACTAACGTAGCCAAGTGCAACTGCACACCCCTTCATCATGTAACCAGCTCTATACATCTCTTTCCATCTCACCCTCTCAACCAAACACTTTGTAAACCACCCTGTCCCTCTCCCCGCTAAACAAACACCACACATCTTCACCTGCAGCAACCCAGCCAAGGCTACCATCTCACAGAAACTGAACCCACACCATCAACTTCGTCATCGTCCTTCTCTCCTTAAAACAGAAATGACAGAACAAACCAAGCCCCACCATTCCAATGTCCAAACCAAGATCACACTGCAAACACAAACCTCCTACAACCTGATCTTTCATATTCGGACCAGTATCAATCCATCCTGCAAGTTCTTATCCTCCCAGCCAAACACTATCACCTCATCTCCCACACACCCAGTCAACATCACCACTTCCATGTTCATCACAACCATCTCTCAACACCCCCACCACCTCATCTCCCACACACCCAGTCAACATCACCACTTCCATGTTCATCACAACCATCTCTCAACACCCCCACCACCTCATCTCCCACACACCCAGTCAACATCACCACTTCCATGTTCATCACACCCCCCCCCCCCCCCCCCCCCCCCCCCCAAAACCCCCCACGGTGCCAACAATCCAATAAACGACCCATCTTCACTGCATCAAACCCAAGTCCCCATCATCATCATTACCGTCCTCATTGTCTTCACCCATATTCAGAAACCATCTATGCATCTTCCTTATCCATCATTACCATCCTCATCATCTTCACCAACATCATGACCCAATCCTAAGACCTGAGACCCCACCTGTGATCCAAGGGTAGCTCGACCATTGGACAAGAAAATCCTTTGCTTTAGGCCCCCCAAAAAGCAATTTCCACCTTTTTTTTTAAATTCAAAAAAATAAGACCACATAAAAATAATTGAAGTAACTTAAATTTTTTTAAATTAAAAAAATAATTATCATCATTTTGTTTCTTCTAAAGAATAAGGCTTTATAAAAGTAATTAAAGCAATCACCATCCTTTTATATTCTAGAAAAAACAATCACTATATTTTCATATTTCAAAAAAGGAATTAAATCCCATTTTCACCTTTGAGAAAATATTGCCATTAAAAGAAAAAAATCCTAAAATCACAACAAGCAAGAAATCCTTTTCTGTTATAAAAATCCTACAATTTGCACATTTTTACCCCCACATTTGTGTTGCTTGATATCTATAGAAGACAACTTCAAATATAATCTTTTTCAAATATAATCTTTCTTTTTTTTTCATTTTGAAAAAGTTGCATTAAATTCAAACGTAATCCACATTATAATATTTGTGGCTACCAATGATAAATCACTAAATTAGGTTCTATAGTTCTATGCTTTAAAATTTTTTTTAATTCCAAGCTCATGTTATATATTTGTTATAGTTAATGCTCGTTTTATTTGTAAATATAATTAGTTATAATTTATAAATATTACATATGTCTACTAGAAAAATATTGACAATATCTGTAACTATTGCTTCTACAAAAACAAGTTTTTCAAAATTAAAATTGATAAAATCTTAATTTAGATCAACAATTTATAAGAAAGATTAAGTAGATTAGCCATAATATCAATTTATAAGAAAGATTAAGTGGATTAGCTATAATATCAATTAAAAAAGATATATTAGCAAAACTTGAATATAAAAACTTAATTAGTAACATTGCATTACAAAAATGAAAAAAATTAAATTTTAAATAAAATATTATAATAATATTAAAAAAAATAAAAAATGCCTCATTTATGATTTTTGCTTTAGGCCTCTAATTGTCTCAAGTCGACTCTGCTGTGATCCCAAAACCATCATCCCAACCCCATGACCTTTCAACATTTCAACCCAAGAAACCTATTCATCAACCCATTTGTCGACCCACTTGCCAACCCTGCCAAACTCAATTTATCACTCTCTGCACTCACCCCGGACCAAGCCCCAATCACTTTACATATCAACCGCACGTCTGCATGACCACCACCTTCCACATATTGAACCAAATGCCCAAACTCGTGCAGCAAACCAACTCAGAAAGGGAGAGTTAAGTGAATACAGTTGACATTGCGCAACAGTTATAACAAGTCTTATAGCAATCTGAGTCACAACAATGCATTGAGAAGTCAGTTGTAACTGTATTCAGTTAAGAACTGAACAAGGTTGAGTTATCAATTTATATTGGTAAGTTTGATTAAGCTAATGAAAGAAGTCTTCTTCCTCTCTTTCTTTCTGCTTCTACAATTCCTCTGTAACCTCATGTTCACACCACAAAAAGAGCCCATCTTAAATTACCAAACACCAAGCCATTCAACCCAAGCTTGAACCCATCTGATCATTTGGCCCACCTATTCAGCTCAGATGCCTCACTCAACCCAGATTAGCTCTTACCAAATCAGCCAACTGTACACCTCACACCCACCACATAGCCCACCTCACTCCATTAACCATACACAAAACACAGCCCGACCATCCTCACACACACAACCAACTCATCCCCCTCCATTTCTTCTTGAAGGATAAACATGCCCTTTCACTTTTTAACAAGCAAGGTTAAAATGGTCAAAAAGAAGAGAAAGGTGAAGAGTGAGAATGCTGAATGCCGGTTTGTGTTATCTTATTTTGACTGTTAGTCAAGGGATGGTATAGTAAAAACAAAAAATAGAGGGGCTTTCTGATGTTACTTAGAAACAGAGGGGCCTTAAAAAAAAACTCTTTTTATAATTCATATGTATCTTCATTTAACTACTTAGGAGACTCACGAATTCAATTTCTATGTATTTAATGCAAACAAACAGGGCTCCAAGAAAGACTCCCAATTTGGAGCCACATAAACAATTTTGTTGCATTCATTACTAATTTCTCAACTAAATGGACCTCTTGACCGGGGTAATCATGGGCTGGGCACGATCATTAGGATTTGGTACATATGTTGGGCTTGTACCTAGAATTTAGGCCAATTTAATATATGTGTAGAAATCATAAAGCACAGCCCAGCCCCAATAAGAGATACAATAAAAGCAAAAGCAATGTTTTGTTACACTTTAGTAAATGCACGCATAAGCTGATAAATGCACACCAAAGCTGTCCATTCCATTTTGGTAATATTTCGGCATTTCGATTAATTCTGGTATTCCATTTAGGAAAAGATGTGCTTGAAAAATAAAAAAAAATAAAATAAAAGAATACCTAAGTTTGAACAAATAATTGAATGCTAAAATAATACTAAAAATACATACTTAAACTAAACTACACTTTACAATTGACCATGTTCTAGCTTTTACTACATATAAATGAAACTATGAAACCTTGATCGGAATGGGATAGAATTGGTCCGAGATTAGAGGTGAACAGTTGAAATGGATCGGAATGGCCAAAATGGGCTGGAGTTGGGACCAAAAACTTTTATGGGGGCATTCCGTTCCGCCAAAGGCCATTCCAGAAAGTTCCATTCAAATCTGGCCGAAACCAAACGGGATTGACAACTATGATACACACACAAGCAAACTGATCTTGCAGTTTGTACACACCTGTTTTTCTTATTATAAAGATCATTATTAACCTTTCACTGGGCTTCAGCTAGTTTAAAAATTGGGTCAAGCCTGAATACAGGGCCATGAACATCTACTTGGTTAAATTCAAACACAGAATCAATAAAGAAAATGAAAGAGAAGGATGGAGAATGCAAACCTTACAAGACCATCCCCAGACTTCTCTGCCACCTCCAATAGCAAGGCACGAGCATCTCCTTGAAGAATATGATTCAACCTTCTCCTCAACCTCACCTCTGCAAATGTGCAGACTAACTGCGCCACCGCAAGTGTAGATAGCAGGATCCAAAAGATTGCAAACAGTCGGCCGCCCCTGGTATGGAAGGATTTATCACCATATCCAACTGTGGTAGAAGATATCACAGAGAGATACAATGAATCGATGACACTGAGCTTCTCCACCAATAATATAATGAATGTTTCAATCCCCACGAACAGTATAACTAAGGCGAATGCAAGAACCATGTTGGTGTAAGGCGAATGCAAGAACCATGCGATGGGATTGTTGTTGGCATCCCCACATGCTTCCTTTATTCTTGAAAGGAGCGACCCCCACGCTACATTGACGACATCCGAGAGGGTCCAGTCAAGCAGCAAAATGCCACCAAAAGCAAATACTACGGTGAAGAGCTTAGAGAAGGTGGAGGCCGGGGCAATGTCACCGTATCCAACTGTGGACATTGTGACTACTGAAAAATAAATGGCATCATATAAGGAGATAGATTCGGTGTGAGAAAAAACTATCCCGCCAACCATCGCGTACAGTAAGATGCATAACACAGGAAGAAGTGAGGTTGGGATTGCGGGAATGTTTGTGGGAAGAAATCGACGAAGTGGGTTTGGGACTGCGGGAATGTTTGTGGGAAGAAATCGACGAAGTGGGTTTGGGACTGCGGGAATGTTCGTGGGAATAAATCGACGAAGTGGGTTTGGGACTGCGGGAATGTTCGTGGGAATAAATCGAAATAGAAGATTCAGAAGGGGTGGGGTTGGTGTTAGGGTACGGTTGGAGCGAGTAATGTCGTCGTCGGTGTTGCCTTCCTCGGAAGAAATGCGTTGTGGGTCTTGTGGGTTTTGGGTTTTGGAACCAAGGTCTTCCATTTTTGAGGATTGCGAGGAGTCGCCCAGCAATGGCTCCGTTGCCATGAAGATTGGAAGGAAAGACGAAGATGGGAGAGAAGAAAGGGGTGAGTAGAACAAAAGACAGTCGGAAGACGACGAAGGTTTTGGAAGGAGGCTTTGAGTTACGCTGAAACCCTCTTCCTTTATGTTGTTTCTCAGGTGGCGATTTTATGCATTAGCTTATTTGATAATGCAAATGGGCCCACAAGAATCGAAAACTTTAATTTTTAGTATCTAGACCTTTATGCAAATATCACAAAATATATCAGTGGATAAAGTGTGACCCAAAGATGTAGACCAATTTTCCAATGTGATTAACGTTTTGGATTTAAAAAAAAAAACATATTGAACTAGACTGTTCGGATGAGAAAATTACATCAATTTCAACCCATCAATCTAATGGCTTTAAGTTTTCTCACTAATTTCTCACAATCTAGAATGAATCAAAATCTAAAATTGTACCCCATAACTGTGATTGTCCTTTTAAAAAAGGACTAACGGTCTGAATCATACAAATGGTAATTGATGTGATTTTCAATTGGTAAAATCTTCAATTTTTAGTATCTAGACCCCACAAAAGTCAAGGGCAGATTCTAGATTATGGACTTTTTCACAAATATCTAAAAGCATAAAATGAATCAACAGATGGATTTTGAACCCCAAGCCATTTTTTGTCTTTCTAAGAGGATGAATGGTTCAAATTGTTATTTTAAGACCCAATGAATGCAAAAAAAAAAAAGGAAAAATATAGTCACCAAAACAACTGCGTAAGTCATTGTAGCAACGCAATTCTATGCTTGTGATGATTCCGTTAATCCGATGGGGGAAAGACTAACTGGCAATTCTGGATTTCTCTTTCCTTAATCCTTGCATACACTAAGGGCATGTTTGGTAACAAAATCATCGAGGAAAAGAAATCTGATTTCTGAGATATCTATTAAGATCCATGTTTGGTGTTGGCAAATCTCCGATGACTTTTGTATAATTAAATCCTTACTTGTTGTGATTCCAAGGTTCTACCTCCCTCCATCGGATTTCCAAATCATTTCATCTAAAACAATGGATATAAAAGGCTAAATCCTTACCTGAAAGAGTACACAGTTTTTCATGGACCTGGCTAGCCTAAGCCCAAATGGGGCCCAACTCAATTTAGTCGAGCTTGGGCCTTTGGTTTAAGTACTCAGGCCAGGCTGGAATGTTATATTTTGGCCTGATTAATAAATGGACTGGGCTTGGACGTAGCTGTAGAGAGCCCAAAGCGTAGCCCAACCAGATTTAAAAGGAGACAATAAGAAAATATAGAAGAGTACACATGGGATATATTCGGCTTAGCCCGATTGATTAAATGGGTGGGCTCGAGCCAAGCTTTTACGACCTTTGTTGGGCTTAGGCTCAGCCTAGGCCAGTGTTTCTAAAGTTGGGTTGGGCCTGGATATGCCTTAATCCGGCTCGACATAACCCATGAGCACCCTACACATGGGTTCTCATGGACCGGGTTGGTCGAGTCCAAACTAGGCCCAGCCCGATTTGGTTTAGGCTTCAGCCTTTGGTTTAAGTACTTAGGCTCGGCTCAAATGTCATAGTTTTGCTCAATTAATAAATGGGCCAGGCTTGGACTTAGTTGTAAAGAGACCAAAGCCTGGTCCTACCCGATTGAAAAGGGGATTATAAGAAAATATAGAAGAAAGGATTTAAACGTAGGTAGTTTTACAAGTATAGACATGCACCAAGCTAGTTAAGCAACATTTGTAACTGTAAAATTTTACTCTCTTTGTTAACTATATGTTAGACTTGGGCTTTTGAATTTCTAGAAAAAGCAGGCTTGAGCCAGCTCAATGTGGCCCGATTCGGGCCTAGGCCGGGCTTGGACTTAGAATTTAGAAGTCGAGTAGGACATGTATATTCCTTAGCCTGGCCGATGAGCACCCCTAGATTTTATTAATCAGCACCAAACCTAAATCTTGAAAATCCTCAGTTATATTATAGTTCTAACCAAATGTAGAACATGAAAGATCTTCAACTATGAAATCCTTGGTGACGGTTTTCATTTTCTTGGGGTAGTAAGGAATTCATGAAATTATAGATTCCTCATTTGTTACCAAACGTGCTCATAAAAAAAAAAAACAAATCGGATTCAAAAATGTCTTAGGTTAACTATTCCTTAGTTTCCATGTTAAATTGCTGCAAAAGCTTAGCATATAAACTTCATTGTCATGGCAAATTAGACATAAACAACACTTAAAGGAAAATTGACAATGAGCTAAGAATCCCTGTTATTATTATGACTACTTCTATTACACTAATAAAGAGGTCACTCCCAGTTCCATAGTTCAATTGAACTATTTGTTCTCATATTGAGATGTGCAGTCATTACAAAACAGAGGGCAACAAGTTAAAAATCATAGAGAAAGAGCAAAAGCTAGCAGGAATCAAAAGCTTTGCGTTTGGTGTGGATAACTACTGCAGCCAAAGGCACTAGAAAAAGGAAAAAAAAGAGAAAAACACCCATTCTCATTATTATAGGGCTTTACTATATCTTGGTCAAACAGATGGTCACTATGATTCAGATGTAAGAAGAAAGATCATCATTGGTAAAAGAAAGACATGTTGCTTGAAACAACAGGATCATGGTGACAATGATGTAGATTATATTAGATTTAATTACTGGGTTTAGGGTTGGGTATTCATTTTCCATCTTCCTCTTGATTCAAATTTTATTAGATGGAGAGATCATTTGGTGGTCGTTTTTGGTTATTCATTTTCTATCAGGTTGTTGAGTAGTTCGAATACTATATTTTGAACAAATGTGCAAACCCAACTCATTGTTGAATTATTTTGTGTTGGATTTATGAACAAAAAAAAACTTCAATAGAGAGATTTTGAAAATCATGTGCAAACCCAACTCACCAATAAATAATTTTTCCTTTTTTTTTTTTATGTGTTGGGGGTTGTTGCGCGGGGGGGGGGGGGGGGGGGGGGGGGGTGGTGGGGATGTGCACTCACCATTTAATATGTTGAATGTGAAAACAAATAGGCCATAAATTTTGTTAAATGTGTAAACCCAACTCACTATTAAATGTCAAATATGTTGCATGTGCATTCTATTTCCAATTGCAAATAGTTTTTCCAGTTCTTGTGCATGGATCTCCTGATCCAAGTTCCCCTCACTCCACCCAATTTAATATAGTTTTTTTGTTTTTTTCATGTCGGTATGGGAGAATTGAAATTCCAAAACTAGTTTTGCGACGTCCTTGAGTCCCACATCGACTATAGAGAGGAAAGTGATTGGGCTTATAGAGGGGTGGAACCAGAAAAATTACCTTGGGGGGGCCACCATAGAAATTAACATTCTTACGGGGGCCAATATAGGAAAAAAACCAAAAATCTCCATAACATTTGGGCGTTTTTTCTAAAATTTTTAGAGATCAATATTAAAAGATCAAATTTTACTTAATAAGAAGGGGTTTTTCAAAATTTCTGGGGGGGGGGGGGGGGGCCAAGGCCCCCCTCACCCCTAATGTAGTTCTGCCCGTGGGCTTATATATATTACTTGCACCAATATCTTGTATGACACTTTTTGATGGGTTAAGGCCTACCAGATGCAAAACCGTGAGGTCCATGGGCCAAAGCAGACAATATCATGCATGTGTATGTGGTGGGAGTCACAAATGGTATCCAAGCCAACCCTCGACTAGTTCAAGTGTCGGTCCCTGCCGTGGTATGGTGCAAGTGGGCAAATTTCTATGTGGGCAGGCCTAGAGGGCTAACAAGCTATAAGGACTGGTAGGCTACTGCATAGGGACGTGCTACCTTAAGTGGGGTGGATTGTGATGTCCTCGAATCCAACATCGACTATAGAGAGGAAAGTGACTGAGCTTATATATAGAGCTAGCACCCTTACCTTGCATGAGGCTTTTCGGTAGGTTGAGGCCCACCAAAAGCAAAACTATGACTCCCATGGGCCAAAGCGGATAATGTCATGCATGTGTATGGGGTGCGGAGTGGTAGGTTTTTCAAGTGAAATACGATTTGGAGTGTGTTTGGATGTTGCTCCTATAGATAGGAAGCATAAGATCAAAAGTAACGAGGGAAAAATCATCTTTCCCTCTCCCTCTCTCTACTCTACTTTATTCCCTTCCAGTCACAAAAAAGGATGTGCACTCACCATTTAATATGTTGAATGTGAAAACAAATAGGCCATAAATTTTGTTAAATGTGTAAACCCAACTCACTATTAAATGTCAAATATGTTGACTGTGCATTCTATTTCCAATTGCAAATAGTTTTTCCAGTTCTTGTGCATGGATCTCCTGATCCAAGTTCCCCTCACTCCACCCAATTTAATATAGTTTTTTTGTTTCTTTCATGTCGGTATGGGAGAATTGAAATTCCAAAACTAGTTTTGCGACGTCCTTGAGTCCCACATCGACTATAGAGAGGAAAGTGATTGGGCTTATAGAGGGGTGGAACCAGAAAAATTACCTTGGGGGGGCCACCATAGAAATTAACATTCTTACGGGGGCCAATATAGGAAAAAAACCAAAAATCTCCATAACATTTGGGCGTTTTTTCTAAAATTTTTAGAGATCAATATTAAAAGATCAAATTTTACTTAATAAGAAGGGGTTTTTCAAAATTTCTGGGGGGGGGGGGGGGGCCAAGGCCCCCCTCACCCCTAATGTAGTTCTGCCCGTGGGCTTATATATATTACTTGCACCAATATCTTGTATGACACTTTTTGATGGGTTAAGGCCTACCAGATGCAAAACCGTGAGGTCCATGGGCCAAAGCAGACAATATCATGCATGTGTATGTGGTGGGAGTCACAAATGGTATCCAAGCCAACCTTCGACTAGTTCAAGTGTCGGTCCCTGCCGTGGTATGGTGCAAGTGGGCAAATTTCTATGTGGGCAGGCCTAGAGGGCTAACAAGCTATAAGGACTGGTAGGCTACTGCATAGGGACGTGCTACCTTAAGTGGGGTGGATTGTGATGTCCTCGAATCCAACATCGACTATAGAGAGGAAAGTGACTGAGCTTATATATAGAGCTAGCACCCTTACCTTGCATGAGGCTTTTCGGTAGGTTGAGGCCCACCAAAAGCAAAACTATGACTCCCATGGGCCAAAGCGGATAATGTCATGCATGTGTATGGGGTGCGGAGTGGTAGGTTTTTCAAGTGAAATACGATTTGGAGTGTGTTTGGATGTTGCTCCTATAGATAGGAAGCATAAGATCAAAAGTAACGAGGGAAAAATCATCTTTCCCTCTCCCTCTCTCTACTCTACTTTATTCCCTTCCAGTCACAAAAAAGGATGTGCACTCACCATTTAATATGTTGAATGTGAAAACAAATAGGCCATAAATTTTGTTAAATGTGTAAACCCAACTCACTATTAAATGTCAAATATGTTGACTGTGCATTCTATTTCCAATTGCAAATAGTTTTTCCAGTTCTTGTGCATGGATCTCCTGATCCAAGTTCCCCTCACTCCACCCAATTTAATATAGTTTTTTTGTTTCTTTCATGTCGGTATGGGAGAATTGAAATTCCAAAACTAGTTTTGCGACGTCCTTGAGTCCCACATCGACTATAGAGAGGAAAGTGATTGGGCTTATAGAGGGGTGGAACCAGAAAAATTACCTTGGGGGGGCCACCATAGAAATTAACATTCTTACGGGGGCCAATATAGGAAAAAAACCAAAAATCTCCATAACATTTGGGCGTTTTTTCTAAAATTTTTAGAGATCAATATTAAAAGATCAAATTTTACTTAATAAGAAGGGGTTTTTCAAAATTTCTTGGGGGGGGGGGCCAAGGCCCCCCTCACCCCTAATGTAGTTCTGCCCGTGGGCTTATATATATTACTTGCACCAATATCTTGTATGACACTTTTTGATGGGTTAAGGCCTACCAGATGCAAAACCGTGAGGTCCATGGGCCAAAGCAGACAATATCATGCATGTGTATGTGGTGGGAGTCACAAATGGTATCCAAGCCAACCCTCGACTAGTTCAAGTGTCGGTCCCTGCCGTGGTATGGTGCAAGTGGGCAAATTTCTATGTGGGCAGGCCTAGAGGGCTAACAAGCTATAAGGACTGGTAGGCTACTGCATAGGGACGTGCTACCTTAAGTGGGGTGGATTGTGATGTCCTCGAATCCAACATCGACTATAGAGAGGAAAGTGACTGAGCTTATATATAGAGCTAGCACCCTTACCTTGCATGAGGCTTTTCGGTAGGTTGAGGCCCACCAAAAGCAAAACTATGACTCCCATGGGCCAAAGCGGATAATGTCATGCATGTGTATGGGGTGCGGAGTGGTAGGTTTTTCAAGTGAAATACGATTTGGAGTGTGTTTGGATGTTGCTCCTATAGATAGGAAGCATAAGATCAAAAGTAACGAGGGAAAAATCATCTTTCCCTCTCCCTCTCTCTACTCTACTTTATTCCCTTCCAGTCACAAAAAAGGTATCCTCTCTCACCCTCTGATCTGTTGTTTCTGTGTGGTTGGTTGTGGTCATTTTCTTTCTTTTTCTTCATGTGTTGTTTGGTGCAGCAAAACACTTTCTTCATGATATCTATTAAAATGGATGCTTGCCTATCTAAATTTGTAGTTGTGAGTGCTACACTGCAACTTGAGCTCCAATCTTAAATGCACTATGCTAGGAACATCAAATCTTCTGGTTCTGGAGCTTCAAGTTTATTGAAATGCGGATTTTAGGCACTTTTGAGTAGTCAGTTTCTTATGAAAGAATGTTTGCAGTCTACTAGGAATTTGGCTGTTCCCTTATTATGTTAAGAGTTCACTATTGTTGGCTGGCCTTAGAAATTTTATTTCCTTCAAATTCCCATTGTTGACGAATTTGAAAAATATTAATGGAGTAATGAGAGGGAGAGATCAACTTGCTTTCATGGGAGGAGTCTAGGAGTGCAGATGTGGAGTTCTTGAACTCAAATAAGGTTTTCTTATGGGCAAGTGCTTGTCTCAGAAAAGGCTTTTAACCATAACCTGCGTTTTCAAATTTTTAGAGGTAGTTATCAATGTAAGGAGCTTAAGATTTGGAAATCTGATTCGTGGGCTTGGGGATAGTATATATGGATGGAGACTATTATTGGAGATTGTACTCTATGAATCACACTATAAATCTATCAAGCAGGGTTGCACTTTGTTAGGTTGTCAAGTAGGGTTGCACTTTGTTAGGTTGGGATAGAGGTCCATCTATTGGGTCCTTTTTTTATTTTCTTTTTGTTGTTATTCAGTTGAAGCATGTGATTTGAGTTTATTAATGGATTTTGGAAGGAAATTTTGCAATGATGGATGCACATGAATATTTCCCTATATATATTTACTTTGGGTATCAGTTGTGCTAATCTATCTACCACCTATAGTTGGACTATGTAAGTCTTGGTTTTGGTACAAGGGCTATATTTCTTCCATTGCTTTTTTTCTTTTACCCTGTTATGATTTGTCTTGTGGTTTGCTAGTAACTTCATCTAGGGCAGACCATTGTTGTTGATAAACCAAGAATTTTCTATAGTCTCTTTTGATGGAATGGTTGATATATACAAACAATTACATCTGCAGCTTCTATATATATATGTATGTGCTTATTCATTTTTATCTTTTGTTATTTTCAAGCCCAATACAATAATAATATCAGAGATGGAGAGACTTTAATTATTGGTTCTTGCTATGACGTTGTTGTGTGCTCATTTGAAGATTACTATGACTATGAAGCTTGGAGAATAGTCATAGTGGAAGTGGCTATAAGTCAAATGTTTTTTTTTTTTAATTTGCATGTGATGATAGGGGTAGGCCGAAGAAACATTGATAAAGGTCATTGAATCAGATTTGAAGAAGTTTAACTTATCTAAGGATTTGGCCCAAAATAAAACGAATTGGAGAAATAGAATTCATGTAGCCGACCCCAACATGGTAGGGATAAGGCTTTGATGATGATGATTAATTTATATGTGATGGGAGAGGCTGAAGGATGAGTGAATTTGTTGGTGTTTTGGGTGCTGTGATGGTGGAAATGGTGAATGGCTGGGATGGATGGGATGACTGAGATGGAGATTAGCTTGTATGCTCGGCTAATGTTTTTGCAAAGAGAAGGATCTACTATGTATATGTGAAAAGGCACAAAAGGCCCGTGTTGAGGCTTGTGTCAATACATATAGCCGTGTAAGTGGGAATCCCGGTAGTGATGCATCTGATGCTATCCCTGGTAGTTACAAAAGTTCCAACAGTGCCAAAAGTTCCAAAAGTTACAAAAGGAGTGTCTGATTGCTGCATGAAGTTATATAACCAGAAGTTGTTGTTCCAAGTTAGAGTTGCTGCTGCACTGGTCCCTTCATAGAGAAATCATGTGAGTGTTGGCCCCAGACATGGACATGAAGCAAAGAGCGAAAGATAATTTCCTGCGGTGCTGTTAACTTGGCAAGCTAATCAGCCACAGCATTGGCCGACCGGCAGCAGAGACTTGCTACCCAATTGGGTAGTTTTGCAAGAGTGTTGGTCACTCAGCTAATGTTTTGAATAGAAGAAGTTTTGTTGATTTTTTTTTCCTTATTTGGGAAAACCTTAGCATGGGTTTTTACAAGAAACTTGTAGAAATGATATTTGAATTTTTATAATATATGAAGAAACAGATAAATGTACATATCTCCTGCAATGTTTGGATCTTGCACTTTTTTGCTTTGATCTTTGGGCAACATTTGGATTAGTTTTTGTTAATTGTTTCTCTTGTTTATTTCTACATTGTTTTTGCTATTCTTCCCAAAATGTAGCTTGGATTTACATGAATTGTGGTAGTCAATGGTTTTAAATTTTACATTTTTCTTTAATTTTAGTCATTTGTTTAGATGTTGCAGGTGACATGAATTGTGGTAGTCGGTGGTGTGAACTTAAAGCAATAAAGAGGCCCACTACTTCTGTTTCTTTCTTTGCTTTTATTTTTTATTTTTTATTTTTATTTAGAGTGATTATCCTCTTGACTTGATCTTAGTGCTATAACATTATCTTTATCCTTTTTTTCTCTGGAATTTTTTTCTTCTCTCATTTGATTTTGAGGAAGTAGGCTATTTAAACTCATGCAACTGCACATTTTGAAACAGAAGCTGTGTCAACAATCAGAGAACTTAGTTATGGTTTTTCATTTGGTATACATCTTATACTTTCCCCATGACCACTGCTGTTCTGTAGTGGCTACATTGACACACCAAATATAAGATTCTCCAAAGCATTGAGTACCTATCATTGTGAAATACTAACAAGGGGAAAACATTACATTGTGAAATTCACCATCTTCTTTTGATTTTGGATCATCAGGGAATAATTAATTGATCTATTGGGGAATTCTGTTTTTCATTCTTGATTTCACGATGTAGAAATTGCATTTGATATTACTTAGGCATGCCTTACATAAAGATAAATTTATCATACCTTATCCGCTTTCTTATTATGTTATTTTTGTGCTTTATCCATGGAGTTGGTTCGTCAGAAAAATGAATGCCTAGAATGGTGATGATTCTGTCAAAGTACTGGTGTCAAGAATCAAGACACAAGAAGGGAGCCAAGGTTCTAATAAACTTGGGCATCAATCAGAGGATCCTTGTGTGGCAGAATGGTTTCCTTCTTGTAAGAGAGTAATGTCTTTTGCTTATATGTTAATTGTACATAGACTTTCTTTCTGGTCTTGATCATTTTGTGCATAGGCATGGTTCTGTTTTACTTCGTTAGATTTCCTTTGCAAATGATCAGTCACATGGCATTTATGTACAGTTAGTTTTTTGGTTGATTAATGCTTCTGTAATTTCAGTATCTTATATTTGATTAGGTTGTAGTTTTTTCCTTTTGTATGTATGTATTGTTTGACTTAATTCAAGGTCGTGATAGTTACAATTTCTTTAACCACCTCTGTTTATTTGAAAATGTAGGCTTGATGTGGCAACGAATGTTTGTTTTTTCCTTTTTGCTTTGGTTGATAAATATTTATCATTTTGTCTTATTGTTATAATGTTCTACTAAGATCTAATGTCATTTAGATTAGACTGCCAATACTAGGATTCATGTGTTACATGCTTGATATAAGTCATGTAAAAGAAACTCAGCATAAAATGAGTAGAGAACAAGAGATCAAATGTAGCCATCAATACTCAGCTTGATACTTCTGTAGCATTAGCATCCCCCATGAGCCATCTCCGTATGTAAATTAGTAGCATGAATAAAAAATAAAAAATAAAAAGAAAGAAAAGGAAACAGAGAAACAGTTATTGAGGTGATATTAGTAGGTTAGAGTTTAAAGAATTCTCTGAAATGACACTGTAAACTCATCAAAACAAACTCACACCCAGTTATTTGTTTTCCCACATAAGAAAAGTTACAGCCCAAACAAACTTACACCCACCTTCTTATTGGTCACATCTGATTAAAATAAAAACGTCCAGAAAGAATCAACTCACGCTTTTCTACATGATTGCAGAGGTAGTTCTGATTGAAATGAATTTAGATTAATCATGAAATAAGGCGAGACAATGATTTTGAGCATTTTAAATTTCAAAAGTGGATCCTGTTGATGGATTTCAAGTATTGGCCAAGAAAAGTCTTATCGATCCGTTCCATCCTCAGAAGACCCGGAAAACATATATTAGAGAGAATTGAGATTATATGAGTGTATGCCTGACAGTCTTTTATGTAAATCCGTCTTGTGCTATTTAAGGGATTTTTTATGAATCGTGCAGCATCTGTTTTTCTTTTTCCTTCTTTCTAGGGCTTGAATGCATCAATCTGTTTGTTCTATGCTGTACATAACCAATTACAAGCAAATTAGATATACAGGTAAATTTAATTCATTGCTTGCCAATTAGGTTTAAAAGGATCCAATAGGGGCCCTAGGGCGAATGGTTCTCAGGTTTTCTTAAATTCCATGCTTTTGTAATGCAAGTGCTTCCAAGTGCAAAATTAGGTTTGGGCAGTGAACTATGAACCATGAAACTTTCTATGTTATTTTGTAATGTTTTGGCTCCAACACAATTTTGGTATTGCTCTGAAATTAAATGTTTTCTCTCTTTAGGCATTTCGTTTTTTTTTTCATTTAGAATACATGTAGCTGGTAGCCTGGCACCAACAAAGTTGGGACAATATTTTGATGATGGTGGTGATAATGATGATGATGATATATAGTCAAACTCCGCCGGTTTAAACTTGGTCTATTTTTATCGCAATGTCCCAAGCCCAGGTAAAAAGAGGAGGGTTGCATTAGGTAGGTGACAAACAACATATATATATATATCTATATTTCAGAACTCATACATGAATTCTAAGAGGAATGGAGAAACAGAAGTCATGTAACCAACCCCAACAAAGTTGAGATTTTAATGCTTGGTTTCAAGCTAAATTTTTTGTATCTATTGAATCTTTGGTGAGTCCTTGTGCTTGATTTGAGTGTTTTTCCTTCTTTTTCTTTAACAATAATAGTAATTGGTCCTTTAAGCTGTTAGAATCATCATTTAACGAATATTTATGTGTATTTCAAATGTCCAATTGATGATGACAAAAAATTTTTTTGATTATTTCGGTCCTGGTCAAATGCTTTCTGCTTTGTTTTTATCGTCATTCTTATGACTTTGATTGGTTATAATTCTAGAAACTACAATAAAGGTTTTAAATAAGTGAAATAAGAAATTGTTTTGCCTTTGTTGGTTGATGAACTTTACATTATCATTGTCTAGACTTAGATTCTACTTTTCATATGTTTTTCTGCCTATTCATTTGGCTTTGATTGTTTATAGTTTCTCCTCATTCATTTAAGCTATACATGCTTTTAGACCTGACTGAATTTTGTTCAAACTTGTAGATGAAGTGGTTGCTATTTATAGTAATTAAGGTTCTCTTAATTTCAGCTGTCTTTTTCTTTATCAAAACTTGTCTCTTCTCCTTCTTTTCCTGATGGATAAAGATATAATTTGTTTTGGGGTTTCTTGTGTTTGATCTTTGGACTTCGTGAGTACCGTTTTAGAGCTTGCTTTCCAATCTTTGTGTTCCAGGTATAAGATTTGAGGGTTTTCATTTTGACGAGTACATTGCTGATTTGAGGTGTTTTTGGATGCTTTTGTAACTTTGGGAATCAAGGCAAGTACACAACTTATGTTTCAATTCATGGAATGAGATAATTTAGAGTTTTGTAGAAATATAGTATGGCAGGAATCCACACTATCTGTTTTTATGCATCGTTTATAATTGCCTATATGATTAGTTTTCATGCCTTCTTACGAGCAGATGTATGTGTTGTTGGTGTGGTAGCACTACTAGCATGGGTTGACGTGAGGCCTGAAGGGAAGTGCTGGAAATTGTGAGGCAAATCCAAAATAGAATTTGTGGCATTTCTCTAAATGTAATGGCTTGAATTTTATCATTTCTACCTAATTTTTCTGGTTCTTACTTCATAGACCCTTTTCTTGTGAATAAATGGTTTGAATTTCATCATTTTGCACCCACCACGTTCTCTCTCCTTTATATTTAGTCTTTCCATTTAATGTGAGAGAAGAAGAGAAGGTCCCATTGCCTCTTTTTATCTTCCTTTTATATTCTCTTCCTCTCTCCTTTCAATGACCCTTTTATACTCTATTCAGTTTCTGGTTTCAGATTTCTGTCAGAATGTGCTTGTGTTCTTGACACAATAGCCATGACTTTCAAATGGGGATTTTTTCCTGTTCTGAAGGTTAATGGCCTCTCTCAGTTGTGTTCTTCATACAGCTGACGGTGGTAAGTGAATCTCTCTCTCTCTGTTTTTTTTTTTTAAATTTTCTGGGTCTGTAGCTTTGGAGGAGTTCATCCTTCCTGTTTCATAATACAAGTTTTCCTTTCCTTTTTAAATCTCTTTTGGTGTTGCTGATTTGTTTTATATGATATGCTGATGTGGTTATTTATGTTTCTCCTTTTATGTAAATTTTGTTTTGGAAGATGGCCCTGTTTCAACCTCAAGAAGAAATGATATTATTAGCTTCTACTAATACATTTCTTGGGTTCTTTACTGATTATCTTGTGGGCTATGACCCAATTTATAAGATTTTCATCCTATAGCAAGAAAATGTTGAAAATCCATTGAATGCTTTGATGGGTTCTTTCTGTTATGCTTTACCTTTACTGGGTTTTCTCTTATGGCTTTCTTCTAATAGATTTTTTTTTATGATTTACCAAGTTTTTATTTGGGCAAGTTTTGGCTCTCTAGTGCAAGTTATTCCCTCTCTTCACTTTGATAACTACAATGCTAATTTTTCCCTCTCCTTCCCTGTTTTCACCATACAATGACAGTGGCAGTCGCTCCTACAGTCCCACTGTTTCCATTGCAAGTAAAGTGGCTCCTGCATATACCAGGGGCCATCAACAACACCACCATTAGAAGAAATCTGCAATGTTGGAAACATCCATCACCCGACATGTCCAGATTTAATTATGGGTATACTGTCTGTGGCATGCAATGTGTTTCTTTTATAGATTAAATTATGCATTACATTGTTGATGTATGATTGAGCATCGGTGGGTTATTGTGTGAATCTGCCAGGGTAACCGAATGTCTAATTTTGATGACTTTGCAGTGAATGTGTTTTAGCCTCCCAATTCCTGAAGAAACCTTTACATCCGCGTGTTAAAGCAGTAACTACACCTGCCAAAAAAGGTGCTGCAGCAGCCCAGAAGCCTCCAAATTGTTAGAACAACACAACAGGTCCTCAAAACCTATTAGATGGTGACATCTTGTCAAGATCTTTGTTTCAATGCTTATCCAACCTTGTGCATTCTTTTACTATTATACCTTTGAATTCAATTGAGCACTTTACAATTTAACAATTACATTTATAGTCTTATTATGAACATGTTGGATTCTGATACTCAGCAGTGACTTCTTATGCAGTATGAAAAATTCTCTTGGAAAGAGGATTCTTTAATCCCTACCACTTGGAAGAGGACTGGGCGTCTTCTACTTCATATATCAATAAGCATTGGATCATTTCAAATTCTATTTCTAATCCAACATTGCATAACATTCCAACGGGAGCAGATTCCAATTCTAGGTCAAATCTTTTTACAACTGCTCCATGTTTTCAACAAAACTCATAAAAAATTTTTTCTCTACAAAACCATGAATCTGAGTTTTCACTTATAATACAATCATTGCAGCTTATAGATAAACAGTTTGGATCTCCAAGGCATGGGCCCCACATTCACTAACTCCAGTGAAGGTCAGGGCAAGAACAAAAAAATCAGTTTTTGTTGGCTTGCACTCAAACTTCTGATGAGAGCTCCTATTAGTGTGAACTCATTTATACTCAACAGAAGTTGAGAAGGTAAGCTTACGACCACTCTTGAAAACAGTACTTTTTGTACAGTCAGTTTACAAACTTCTCATCGGCTATAGATTTTACTGGAGTTTTCAATTAGAAGCTGGGGTCAGTGAGAAATTTGTCAATAGAACTCTATAAATACAACATTTTTTCATGCAGAAAACCCCAAGTATGAACTATAAATCTATATAATTTTTGCCGACCCATAAAAGTACTCAATGCGAGAGTAATACATGTTGGATTGGAAAATCATAGGTGATCATGAGTTCTAAGTGCAAAACCGCGATGTAGTAATAAAAACTGGTGAGACCAGGTTGATCCTCAGGAAGTAATGTATTTTAAAGGTTCCTTTTCAACTTGTACCTGCCCAAAATAAAAAATTTAAAACTAGCCTAATTTAAAAACCAACAAATACAACCATTCCTACTTTAATTAAAAGAATTAATTACAAACCAAATAAAAGAAAACTTCCTAAAAAGAAACTAAAGTTACTGCAAAACTAAAACACTAGTTAGAACTTTTAATTGTAGAAAGTTACTGAAAATAAACTAAGAAACAAAGATTCGAAACTAAAAAAAACTAATTAGAAACAAACCAAATTTAGCAACAACCAATAAAGCAAAGTTTGTGTCAATCAATCAAAGTTAGAAATCAAACTTACTTTCAACATTAGAATCCTGAAGTTAGAAACTTTCCTAAGTTATAATTTCCAAAATTAGAAAACTTTCCAATTTTTAAAAACCTCAAATAAAGCAAGTTTAGAAAGTTCTTTAATTCTGGAAATTATCTTTAAAAAATATATAAAAGAAGAAACAAATTTAAAATTATAAAGTTAGTAAAGTCAGTAATGCAATGCAAGCCATGAGATGAAATCAAAGTCTAAGCTCGGCCATGGGGACACTGGGCCATGGGGGCACTGAATTAAAGTTTGATCTCGGCTCAAGCAACTCATACTTTCCGATGATGAAATCAGCTGAAATTTAAAAGGAGGGCTTAAAATATGTCCTAGGACATTCCCTCAATGTTTCGAAATTTTCAGACACCACTGAATGCAAGTTCAAATTCAAGGAGCTCATTCTAAAGGTTCGGGGACACTGTTTGAAACTCCACCTCCTGATGACCAAATTGGCTGAAACTTCTATGGATGGCTGCAATCAAGCTCTGGAGTAGTTCTGCAAATTTTTGGGTCTATTGGACGTTGTCGACCCAAAGTCAACATACCCATAGGGCCAAGGGGGCACTGAATTAAAGTTTGACCTTGGCTCAGGCAACTCATACTTTTCGACAATGAAATCAACTGAAATTAAAAAGGAGGCTTAAAATATGTTTTAGGTCATTCCCTCAAAGTTTCGGAATTTTTAGACACATGGGATGCAAGTTCAAGTTCAAGGGGCTCCATTCTAGCGTTTCGGTGTTTGAAACTCCACCTCCTGAAGACCAAATTGGCTGAAATCTCTATCGAAGGCCTCAGTCATGCTCTAGAGTAGTGTTGCAAAATTTCAAATCAGTTGGACATTGTTGGCCCAAAGTTAACATACCCACTGGGCTATGGGGGCACTAAATCAAAATCTGACCTCGGCTTGGGCAACTCATACTTTCCAATGATAAAACCAGTTGAAACTAATAAGGAAGGCTTAAAATATGACCTATGTCATTCCTGCAACGTTTTAGAATTTACAGACACCATGGGAAGCAAGTTCAAATTCAAAAAGCTCCATTCTAGAGTCTCAGGAGCACTGTTTGAAACTCCACTCCCTAAAGACCAAATTGGCTAAAATTTCTATGGAGGGCCTTAGTCATACTCTAGAGTAGTTCTGCAAAATTTTGGGTCAATTGGATGTTGTAGATCCAAAATCAACATACCCACTGGGCTGTGGGGGTACTGAATCAAAGTTCGACCTCGGCTAGGGCAACTCATACTTTCCGATGGTGAAATAAGCTAAAATTAACAAGGATGGCTTAAAATGTGTCCTAGGTCATTCCCTCAAAGTTTCAAAGTTTTTAGACACCATTGGATGCAAGTTCAAATTCAAGGAGCTCTCCTTTCTAGAGTTTCAGGGACATTGTTTGAAACTTCACCGCCTGAAGACCAAATTAACTGAAATTTCTATGGAAGGCCTCAGTCATGCTCTAGAGTAGTTCTGCAAGATTTTGGGTCAGTTGGACATTGTCAACCCAAAGTCAAAATACCCAATGGGCCATGAGGGCAATGAATCAAAGTCTAACCTTGGCTCGAGCAACTCATACTTACCGATGATGAAATCAGTTGAAATTCACAAAGAGGGCTTAAAATATGTCCTAGGTCATTCCCTCAAAGATTCAAAATTTTCATACACCATTGGATGCAAGCTTAAATTCAAAGAGCTCCATTTTAGAGTTTCGGGGACACTATTTCAGACTCCACCTCCTGAAGACCAAATTAGCTGAGATTTCTATAGAAGACCTCAGTTATGATCTGGAAGAGTTCTGCAAAATTTCGGGTCAGGTAAATGCTGTCGACCCAAAGTCAACAAAACCCATTAGGCCATGGGGGCACTAAATTAAAGCCTGACCTCGACTTGGGCAACTCATACTTCTCAATGATGAAATCAGCTGAAATTCACAAGGAGGGCTTAAAATATGTCCTAGGTCATTCCCTCAAAGCTTCAGAATTTTCAAACAGCACTGGATGCAAGTTCAAATTCAAGGAGCTCCATTATAGAGTTTTGGGGATACTGCTTGAAATTGCACCTTTTTAAATACCAAATTGACTGAAATTTCTATGAAAGACCTCAGTCATGCCCTGGAGTAGTTCTGCAAAGTTTCAGGTCAGCTGGATGTTGTTGGCCCAAAGTCAACATACCCACTAGGCCATGAGGGCACTGAATCAAAGTCTGACCTTAGCTAGGGCAACTCATACTTCCCGATGATGAAATCAGCTGAAATTAACAATGAAATTATTTAAGGGATTTTTTATGAATCGTGCAGCATCTGTTTTTCTTTTTCCTTCTTTCTAGGGCTTGAATGCATCAATCTGTTTGTTCTATGCTGTACATAACCAATTACAAGCAAATTAGATATACAGGTAAATTTAATTCATTGCTTGCCAATTAGGTTTAAAAGGATCCAATAGGGGCCCTAGGGCGAATGGTTCTCAGGTTTTCTTACATTCCATGCTTTTGTAATGCAAGTGCTTCCAAGTGCAAAATTAGGTTTGGGCAGTGAACTATGAACCATGAAACTTTCTATGTTATTTTGTAATGTTTTGGCTCCAACACAATTTTGGTATTGCTCTGAAATTAAATGTTTTCTCTCTTTAGGCATTTCATTTTTTTTTTATTTAGAATACATGTAGCTGGTAGCCTGGCACCAACAAAGTTGGGACAATATTTTGATGATGGTGGTGATAATGATGATGATGATATATAGTCAAACTCCGCCGGTTTAAACTTGGTCTATTTTTATCGCAATGTCCCAAGCCCTGGTAAAAAGAGGAGGGTTGCATTAGGTAGGTGACAAGCAACATATATATATATATCTATATTTCAGAACTCATACATGAATTCTAAGAGGAATGGAGAAACAGAAGTCATGTAACCAACCCCAACAAAGTTGAGATTTTAATGCTTGGTTTCAAGCTAAATTTTTTGTATCTATTGAATCTTTGGTGAGTCCTTGTGCTTGATTTGAGTGTTTTTCCTTCTTTTTCTTTAACAATAATAGTAATTGGTCCTTTAAGCTGTTAGAATCATCATTTAACGAATATTTATGTGTATTTCAAATGTCCAATTGATGATGACAAAAATTTTTTTTGATTATTTCCGTCCTGGTCAAATGCTTTCTGCTTTGTTTTTATCGTCATTCTTATGACTTTGATTGGTTATAATTCTAGAAACTACAACAAAGGTTTTAAATAAGTGAAATAAGAAATTGTTTTGCCTTTGTTGGTTGATGAACTTTACATTATCATTGTCTAGACTTAGATTCTACTTTTCATATGTTTTTCTGCCTATTCATTTGGCTTTGATTGTTTATAGTTTCTCCTCATTCATTTAAGCTATACATGCTTTTAGACCTGACTGAATTTTGTTCAAACTTGTAGATGAAGTGGTTGCTATTTATAGTAATTAAGGTTCTCTTAATTTCAGCTGTCTTTTTCTTTATCAAAACTTGTCTCTTCTCCTTCTTTTCCTGATGGATAAAGATATAATTTGTTTTGGGGTTTCTTGTGTTTGATCTTTGGACTTCGTGAGTACCGTTTTAGAGCTTGCTTTCCAATCTTTGTGTTCCAGGTATAAGATTTGAGGGTTTTCATTTTGACGAGTACATTGCTGATTTGAGGTGTTTTTGGATGCTTTTGTAACTTTGGGAATCAAGGCAAGTACACAACTTATGTTTCAATTCATGGAATGAGATAATTTAGAGTTTTGTAGAAATATAGTATGGCAGGAATCCACACTATCTGTTTTTATGCATCGTTTATAATTGCCTATATGATTAGTTTTCATGCCTTCTTACGAGCAGATGTATGTGTTGTTGGTGTGGTAGCACTACTAGCATGGGTTGACGTGAGGCCTGAAGGGAAGTGCTGGAAATTGTGAGGCAAATCCAAAATAGAATTTGTGGCATTTCTCTAAATGTAATGGCTTGAATTTTATCATTTCTACCTAATTTTTCTGGTTCTTACTTCATAGACCCTTTTCTTGTGAATAAATGGTTTGAATTTCATCATTTTGCACCCACCACGTTCTCTCTCCTTTATATTTAGTCTTTCCATTTAATGTGAGAGAAGAAGAGAAGGTCCCATTGCCTCTTTTTATCTTCCTTTTATATTCTCTTCCTCTCTCCTTTCAATGACCCTTTTATACTCTATTCAGTTTCTGGTTTCAGATTTCTGTCAGAATGTGCTTGTGTTCTTGACACAATAGCCATGACTTTCAAATGGGGATTTTTTCCTGTTCTGAAGGTTAATGGCCTCTCTCAGTTGTGTTCTTCATACAGCTGACGGTGGTAAGTGAATCTCTCTCTCTCTGTTTTTTTTTTTTAAATTTTCTGGGTCTGTAGCTTTGGAGGAGTTCATCCTTCCTGTTTCATAATACAAGTTTTCCTTTCCTTTTTAAATCTCTTTTGGTGTTGCTGATTTGTTTTATATGATATGCTGATGTGGTTATTTATGTTTCTCCTTTTATGTAAATTTTGTTTTGGAAGATGGCCCTGTTTCAACCTCAAGAAGAAATGATATTATTAGCTTCTACTAATACATTTCTTGGGTTCTTTACTGATTATCTTGTGGGCTATGACCCAATTTATAAGATTTTCATCCTATAGCAAGAAAATGTTGAAAATCCATTGAATGCTTTGATGGGTTCTTTCTGTTATGCTTTACCTTTACTGGGTTTTCTCTTATGGCTTTCTTCTAATAGATTTTTTTTTATGATTTACCAAGTTTTTATTTGGGCAAGTTTTGGCTCTCTAGTGCAAGTTATTCCCTCTCTTCACTTTGATAACTACAATGCTAATTTTTCCCTCTCCTTCCCTGTTTTCACCATACAATGACAGTGGCAGTCGCTCCTACAGTCCCACTGTTTCCATTGCAAGTAAAGTGGCTCCTGCATATACCAGGGGCCATCAACAACACCACCATTAGAAGAAATCTGCAATGTTGGAAACATCCATCACCCGACATGTCCAGATTTAATTATGGGTATACTGTCTGTGGCATGCAATGTGTTTCTTTTATAGATTAAATTATGCATTACATTGTTGATGTATGATTGAGCATCGGTGGGTTATTGTGTGAATCTGCCAGGGTAACCGAATGTCTAATTTTGATGACTTTGCAGTGAATGTGTTTTAGCCTCCCAATTCCTGAAGAAACCTTTACATCCGCGTGTTAAAGCAGTAACTACACCTGCCAAAAAAGGTGCTGCAGCAGCCCAGAAGCCTCCAAATTGTTAGAACAACACAACAGGTCCTCAAAACCTATTAGATGGTGACATCTTGTCAAGATCTTTGTTTCAATGCTTATCCAACCTTGTGCATTCTTTTACTATTATACCTTTGAATTCAATTGAGCACTTTACAATTTAACAATTACATTTATAGTCTTATTATGAACATGTTGGATTCTGATACTCAGCAGTGACTTCTTATGCAGTATGAAAAATTCTCTTGGAAAGAGGATTCTTTAATCCCTACCACTTGGAAGAGGACTGGGCGTCTTCTACTTCATATATCAATAAGCATTGGATCATTTCAAATTCTATTTCTAATCCAACATTGCATAACATTCCAACGGGAGCAGATTCCAATTCTAGGTCAAATCTTTTTACAACTGCTCCATGTTTTCAACAAAACTCATAAAAAATTTTTTCTCTACAAAACCATGAATCTGAGTTTTCACTTATAATACAATCATTGCAGCTTATAGATAAACAGTTTGGATCTCCAAGGCATGGGCCCCACATTCACTAACTCCAGTGAAGGTCAGGGCAAGAACAAAAAAATCAGTTTTTGTTGGCTTGCACTCAAACTTCTGATGAGAGCTCCTATTAGTGTGAACTCATTTATACTCAACAGAAGTTGAGAAGGTAAGCTTACGACCACTCTTGAAAACAGTACTTTTTGTACAGTCAGTTTACAAACTTCTCATCGGCTATAGATTTTACTGGAGTTTTCAATTAGAAGCTGGGGTCAGTGAGAAATTTGTCAATAGAACTCTATAAATACAACATTTTTTCATGCAGAAAACCCCAAGTATGAACTATAAATCTATATAATTTTTGCCGACCCATAAAAGTACTCAATGCGAGAGTAATACATGTTGGATTGGAAAATCATAGGTGATCATGAGTTTTAAGTGCAAAACCGCGATGTAGTAATAAAAACTGGTGAGACCAGGTTGATCCTCAGGAAGTAATGTATTTTAAAGGTTCCTTTTCAACTTGTACCTGCCCAAAATAAAAAATTTAAAACTAGCCTAATTTAAAAACCAACAAATACAACCATTCCTACTTTAATTAAAAGAATTAATTACAAACCAAATAAAAGAAAACTTCCTAAAAAGAAACTAAAGTTACTGCAAAACTAAAACACTAGTTAGAACTTTTAATTGTAGAAAGTTACTGAAAATAAACTAAGAAACAAAGATTCGAAACTAAAAAAAACTAATTAGAAACAAACCAAATTTAGCAACAACCAATAAAGCAAAGTTTGTGTCAATCAATCAAAGTTAGAAATCAAACTTACTTTCAACATTAGAATCCTGAAGTTAGAAACTTTCCTAAGTTATAATTTCCAAAATTAGAAAACTTTCCAATTTTTAAAAACCTCAAATAAAGCAAGTTTAGAAAGTTCTTTAATTCTGGAAATTATCTTTAAAAAATATATAAAAGAAGAAACAAATTTAAAATTATAAAGTTAGTAAAGTCAGTAATGCAATGCAAGCCATGAGATGAAATCAAAGTCTAAGCTCGGCCATGGGGACACTGGGCCATGGGGGCACTGAATTAAAGTTTGATCTCGGCTCAAGCAACTCATACTTTCCGATGATGAAATCAGCTGAAATTTAAAAGGAGGGCTTAAAATATGTCCTAGGACATTCCCTCAATGTTTCGAAATTTTCAGACACCACTGAATGCAAGTTCAAATTCAAGGAGCTCATTCTAAAGGTTCGGGGACACTGTTTGAAACTTCACCTCCTGATGACCAAATTGGCTGAAACTTCTATGGATGGCTGCAATCAAGCTCTGGAGTAGTTCTGCAAATTTTTGGGTCTATTGGACGTTGTCGACCCAAAGTCAACATACCCATAGGGCCAAGGGGGCACTGAATTAAAGTTTGACCTTGGCTCAGGCAACTCATACTTTTCGACAATGAAATCAACTGAAATTAAAAAGGAGGCTTAAAATATGTTTTAGGTCATTCCCTCAAAGTTTCGGAATTTTTAGACACATGGGATGCAAGTTCAAGTTCAAGGGGCTCCATTCTAGCGTTTCGGTGTTTGAAACTCCACCTCCTGAAGACCAAATTGGCTGAAATCTCTATCGAAGGCCTCAGTCATGCTCTAGAGTAGTGTTGCAAAATTTCAAATCAGTTGGACATTGTTGGCCCAAAGTTAACATACCCACTGGGCTATGGGGGCACTAAATCAAAATCTGACCTCGGCTTGGGCAACTCATACTTTCCAATGATAAAACCAGTTGAAACTAATAAGGAAGGCTTAAAATATGACCTATGTCATTCCTGCAACGTTTTAGAATTTACAGACACCATGGGAAGCAAGTTCAAATTCAAAAAGCTCCATTCTAGAGTCTCAGGAGCACTGTTTGAAACTCCACTCCCTAAAGACCAAATTGGCTAAAATTTCTATGGAGGGCCTTAGTCATACTCTAGAGTAGTTCTGCAAAATTTTGGGTCAATTGGATGTTGTAGATCCAAAATCAACATACCCACTGGGCTGTGGGGGTACTGAATCAAAGTTCGACCTCGGCTAGGGCAACTCATACTTTCCGATGGTGAAATAAGCTAAAATTAACAAGGATGGCTTAAAATGTGTCCTAGGTCATTCCCTCAAAGTTTCAAAGTTTTTAGACACCATTGGATGCAAGTTCAAATTCAAGGAGCTCTCCTTTCTAGAGTTTCAGGGACATTGTTTGAAACTTCACCGCCTGAAGACCAAATTAACTGAAATTTCTATGGAAGGCCTCAGTCATGCTCTAGAGTAGTTCTGCAAGATTTTGGGTCAGTTGGACATTGTCAACCCAAAGTCAAAATACCCAATGGGCCATGAGGGCAATGAATCAAAGTCTAACCTTGGCTCGAGCAACTCATACTTACCGATGATGAAATCAGTTGAAATTCACAAAGAGGGCTTAAAATATGTCCTAGGTCATTCCCTCAAAGATTCAAAATTTTCATACACCATTGGATGCAAGCTTAAATTCAAAGAGCTCCATTTTAGAGTTTCGGGGACACTATTTCAGACTCCACCTCCTGAAGACCAAATTAGCTGAGATTTCTATAGAAGACCTCAGTTATGATCTGGAAGAGTTCTGCAAAATTTCGGGTCAGGTAAATGCTGTCGACCCAAAGTCAACAAAACCCATTAGGCCATGGGGGCACTAAATTAAAGCCTGACCTCGACTTGGGCAACTCATACTTCTCAATGATGAAATCAGCTGAAATTCACAAGGAGGGCTTAAAATATGTCCTAGGTCATTCCCTCAAAGCTTCAGAATTTTCAAACAGCACTGGATGCAAGTTCAAATTCAAGGAGCTCCATTATAGAGTTTTGGGGATACTGCTTGAAATTGCACCTTTTTAAATACCAAATTGACTGAAATTTCTATGAAAGACCTCAGTCATGCCCTGGAGTAGTTCTGCAAAGTTTCGGGTCAGCTGGATGTTGTTGGCCCAAAGTCAACATACCCACTAGGCCATGAGGGCACTGAATCAAAGTCTGACCTTAGCTAGGGCAACTCATACTTCCCGATGATGAAATCAGCTGAAATTAACAAGGAAGGCTTAAAAATGTGTCCTAGGTTCCCTCAAAGTTTCGGAATTTTTAGACACCATTGGATGCAAGTTCAAATTCTAGGAGCGCCATTATAGAGTTTCAGGGACATTGTTTGAAACTCCACTCTCAAAAGACCAAATCGGCTGAAATTTCTACAAAGGGCTTCAGTCATACTCTGGAGTGGTTCTGCAAAATTTTGGGTTGGTTGGACGTTTTCGACCCAAAGTCAACGTACCCACAGGGCCATGGGAGCGCTGAATTAGAGTCTTACCTCGACTCAAGCAACTCATTTTTCCTGATGATGAAATCAGTTAAAATTAATAAGGAGGTCTTAAAATATGTCCTAGGTTAGTCCCTCAAAGTTTTAGAATGTTCAGATACCACTGGATGCAAGTTCAAATTCAAAGAGCTTCATTCTAGAATTTCAGGGATACTGTTTGAAACTCCACCTGTTGAAGACCAAATTAGCTGAAATTTCTATGGAGGGCTATAACACTCCTACCCTAATTATGTATGTTTAGCGACTAATTGATTTCATTATTAACGTTTTTTTAGAGAAGTAGTCTACTTAAGCATGTTTTGTCTTAATGAATCACGTTTTGGGTCATGGATAGGTAGTTGAGTTGAGTTTAACCTAATTAGGTAGATACGAGTCCTTTTTCGTAATTCTTGACTTTCGAAGAATGCATCATTCATGCATCATATTGGCATTAGCACATGTATTTTGTCAAGCTTGATAACTTCCATAATTGACTTGGATGCAACTGAAGTCGTTTGAAGTCATTGGTCGTTCATTTGACTTAAATTGAAATTATCCTAAAGAATGTGGACTTTCTTATAAACCTCAAAAACTATATATCATATAAAATGGCTTACCTACCTAGTTGATCTTATTTTCTGCATGCAAGTTGTCTCTAACATCGTCTTCTTTTTCTTCTTTTTCCTTTTCTCTTTTTCCAACTAACAGCTTTGAGCACTCCTTTGCAACTCTTTCTTCTTAATCCATCTATATGGTAAGCGTTTGTTTTCCCTTACAGCTTCCTTGAGTCTAGAGGCTTCTTATTTCACTAACTACATGCACTCATTTCTTTCCTCAATTCTTACATGCATGGCAGGTAGGTCTACAACTACCCAAATTGAGCCAAAGGAAGGATTGAAAGCTTGAAAAGATTAATTGAGGTAAGTATAAACAAAGTTTGGTTGAATACATGTTGGTATATCTTGATGTTTATGATTCTACAAAGTTTGGTTAAAGACATGTGTGTTATAGCCCTAGTATTGTCTTTCTATCCCCTAGTATTTTCTTTCTATCTTCCTAATTTAATTGGCATATACTTCTCAAGTTCTGTAATGAAATTCAAGTTCTGTAACGAAAGTACACTACTCCAGGAAATCTAAAGCTTATGGCTACGTCATAGGTTTTCCACCGCTCAAACTCTAAATAGCAGAAAAATTGGAATTTGCACATGGCTAAGCTATAGCGACGCTGTAGGATGTGCTATGGCTAAATCCTAACCTAGCTGTGGTCCAGCTATAAGACATTTTACGGTTTGAAAACCCGAGAACATAAAAAATTAAAATCCTTCTACGGTTAAGCCACGGTCAAACCGTGTGCTAGGCTACGATGTAGCCAAACCATGGCTCACTCGTAAAGCAAATACAGCTAAACTGTTAAATGAATCACGGTTCAACCATAAATGCGAGGGAATCAGGGTAACTACGGCTAAGCCGTAGTGCATATTAAAGTTGAGCCGTAAGACGCCTACGACTAAGCTATAAGTCACCCACAGTTAAGCTGTGAGGCCCCTAAAAACCAAAGTTAAACTAGCACTGTTAGGGCCTTAGTTTTGGATCCCTTTACCTCATAAACTGGTCCTATAGAATAATTAAATATTATGAAGGGTCTTGAGGGCTGAGACTCATTCAAGTGTGTTGTCCATTTGTTAAGCACCTCCCCATAAGTGTTGGTTTAAAGGACTTCGATACACATCCCCGATGCAAGGTAACACCAAAAGAAAAACGATTATGTATCAGATACCTTAAAACTACATCAACATGCACAGTTAGAAACAATGGATGACTAGACTAAAGTTGGCTAGTAAACCACCTTGATTCCATGAAACTGAATTGAATTGCATAGCATACTGAATGACGATTCTTATCCTCTATTCTTCCAATGATGATTTGATTTGATTGATCATTTCTTAATTGATTCTAATTGTGTTATTTTTTATGTACGTTCCTATGAACTTTGATGTTGAATTAACTATGAACCAGTTGAGCATGAACGTATTGTACGCCTGATATTCATATATACAATGTATGCCATTGTCCTTCTTCAACAAATGAATTGTATGATTTACTCAAGTTCACATATATGTATGAATCGTACTGTTCTGGCTTTACTCAGCCTCAGCTTTATGATACGCGGCGGGGTTGACTTTGATGTAGTATGAATGTTGCCACTGCAATGTGCTTTTCTTGGGGCTTCCGGTCTCCAGGAACTAGAGACCGATTCATACCTTGGCCCAATCAATGGTGTTCTCAACGTATAGATCCCTAAAGGGAGGATATGGTAAACGTAGTAGCCACATAGTAAAGTATTTTATTATTTGAATCTTATCATATGCTCTATTCAAATGCATAACATGCCTAGTATACTAAATTGCAATTCTATGTATAATCACTTGTTCATGATTCTTGTAGATACAATATGTGTTACCTTAAGTTTGCTTATGCTTAGCTAAATAGTCTTATTCACTCGTTGTTTATTGGTGTTTCAAGCTCAGGTCCCTCTTCCTATCCCTCGAAGGTCGACGAGACCTTAGAGGAGATCCCCGAGACCCCATCGAGCTTAGACGAGTGGGCAATAGTTAATATCTGACCGATCCACCTCGGAGTGTGACTTGGTTTAGTATAGACCATATTTTGAGTTGTGGCTGCATTTAGCCCATTTTGCTATGTGTTGGCCATGACTGTATAAATGATCCATCTTTTCAGTCGCTTTTTCCCCCTTTTGCAAAGACATGTTTCCTTTTTCACTCTGTACATATAAATGTGTTTCTCGTTATTATGTACTATGTATGTATCTTCTTGTTCTTTTTTTATACTAATATCTTCTGCGTATGAATACTTGGGCAAAAGTCCACTAATAGCAATCACACGTGTGTCTTTCCCTTGCGTGTATGCACTTAGACTTAGATTTATGTGTGTATACATGGGAGTACATGTGTCACTATTTTAGGTTTAATCCTAATACCCGAATTCTTTAGCTCGAAATGTGACAAGGGCCTCAGTCATGCTCTGGACTAAGTTTGCAAAATTTTGGGTCGGTTGGACTTTGTCGACCCAAAGTCAACATACCCACTAGGCCTTAGGGGCTGTGAATCAAAGTCTAACCTCGGCTCAGGCAACTTATCTTCCCGATGATGAAATTAGCTAAAATTAACAATGAGAACTAAAATGTGACCTAGCTCCTTCCCTCAAAGTTTTGGAACTTTTAGACACCATTGGATGCAAGTTCAAATTCAAGGAGCTCCATTCTAGAGTTTCGGGAACACTGTTTGAGACTCCACCTCCTGAAAACCAAATTGGTTGAAATTGCTATGGAAGGCCTCAGTCATGCACTGGAGTAGTTCTACAAAATTTTGGGTCAATTGGACATTACTGACCCAAAGACAACATACCCACTGGGCCATGGTGGCAATAAATCAAAGTCTGACCTTGGCTCGAGCAACTCATACTTCCCGATGATGAAATCAACTGGAATTCACAATGAGGGCTTAAAATATCTCCTAGGTCATTCCTCAAAGTTTCAGAATTTTCAAACACCATTGGATGCAAGTTAAAATTCAAGGAGCTCCATTCTAGTGTTTCGGGGACACTGTTTCAAATTCCACCTCCTGAAGACTAAATTGGCCAAGATTTCTATGGAAGACCTTAGTCATGCTCTGGAGTAGTTTTGCAAAATTTCGGGTTGGTTGGATGCTGTCAACCCAAGGTCAACAACACCCATTGGGCCATGGGGACACTGAATCAAAGTCCGACCTCGGCGCGGGCAACTCATACTTCCTGATGATGAAAACAACTGAAATTCACAAGGAGGGCTTAAAGTATGTCTTAGGTCATTCCCTCAAAGTTTCGAAATTTTCAGATAGCACTAGATGTAAGTTCAAATTCAAGGAGCTCCATTTTAGAGTTTTGGGGACATTATTTTAAAACTCCATATGTTGAAGACCAAATTGGCTAAAATTTCTATGGAGGGCCTCAGTCATGCTCTGAAGTAGTTCTGCAAAATTTCAGGTGGGTTGGGCGTTGTTGACCCATTGTCAACATAGCCACTGGGCCAGGGGGGCACTAAATTAAAGTGTGACCTCAGCTTGGGCAACTCATACTTCTTGATGATGAAATCAGTTGAAATTAACAGGAGGACTTAAAATATGTCCTAGCTCATTCCCTCAAAGTTTTGAAATTTTCAGACATCATTGGATGCATGTTCAAATTCAAGGAGCTCCATTCTAGAATTTCGGAGACACTGTTTGAAACTCCACCTCCTTAGGACGTAATTGGATGAAATTTTTATGGAAGGCCTCAGTCATCGTCTAAAGTAGATCTGCAAAATTTCAGATCAGTTGGACATTGTTGAGCCAAAGTCAACATACCCACTGGGCCGTGGGAGCACTGAATCAAAGTCTGACCTTGGCTCGGGTAACTCATACTTCCCAATGATGGAATTAGCTAAAATTCACAAGAACAACTTAAAATATATCCTAGGTCATTCCCTTAAAGTTCTGAAATTTTCGGATACCATTGGATGCATGTTCAAATTCAAGGAGCTCCATTCTAGAGTTCCGGAGACACTGTTTTTTTGAACTCCACCTCATGAAGGCCAAATTGGATGAAATTTCTGTGGAAGCCCTCAGTCATGCTCTAAAGTAGTTTTGTAAAATTTCGGATTGGTTGGACATTGTTGACTTGAAGTCAACATACCCATTGGGCCATGGGGGTACTAAATCAAAGTCTAAGCTCAGCTCAGGCAACTCATATTTCCTGATGATGAAATCAGCTGAAATTCACAAGGAGGGCTTAAAATATGTCTTAGGTCATTCCCGCAAAGTTTTGAAATTTTTCGACAACACTAGGTGCAAGTACAAATTCAAGGAGCTCCATTATAGGGTTTCGGGGACACTATTTGAAACTGCACCTCTTGAAGACCAAATTTGCTGAAATTTATATGGAAGACCTCAGTCATGCTTGGGAGTAGTTCTGCAAAATTTCGGGTTGGTTGGCTGGTATCGACCCAAAGTCAACATACCCACAAGGCCATGGGGGCATTGAATCAAAGTCTAACATCGACTCGAGCAACTCATACTTATCGATGATGAAATCTGTTGAAATTAATAAGGAGGGCTTAAAATATGTCCTAGGTCATTCCCTCAAACTTTCAGAATTTTCAGACACCACTAGATGCAAGTTCAAATTCAAGGAGCTCCATTATAGAGGTTAGGGGACACTATTTGAAATTCCACCTCCTAAAGATCAAATTGGTTGAAATTTCTATAGAAGGGCTCAGTCATGCTCTGGAGTAGTTCTGAAAAATTTTGGGTCGGCTGGATGTTGTTGACCCAAAGTCAACATACACATTATGCCAGGGGGGCACTGAATCAATGTATTATGTCTCTAAGGCTAAATCAATTGAAAATTGGATGGAAACCTAAAAATGGGTTCCTCGTCATAGCCTCAAAATTTTGTGGCGATCTAATATCATTTGGGCCCTAAACAATTGAAGCATGTATCTACTTTGACCAAAAGTCAACAGATGGTTTGACCCTCTTTTTGAAGTCAAAACCTGATGAAAATTTTACGGCATGCCTAAAATGATGTCATAATTCATCCCACCAAATTTCATAAGGTTTGGACACCTTTTGGGCCCAAAACCATATTCATTGGATTACTAATATGTAAATGGGTCAAGTGGGTCGGCCACAACCTAGGCCTTATCTGACACAAGCTTGTCTCAATTGTGTGGGAATAGTTTTAAGTAGTTCCCACTAGTTATTAATTTGAAAATAACTGCTACACATCTAGGTGACAGTTTGTAGCAGTCCCAGCTCCTATGTCCTTTAATTTGAAAATACAACTGCACCCCCCCCCCCCCCCCCCCCCCCCCCCCCCCCCCAAAAGAGAATAAAAAACCTCTCACTAGAGTTTCCTGGAGGCATCTCTTTTTTTCATCTGGGAGCTTCATAGTAATAGGGCTGTTTTTCCCATCTTCTACAAGTGTCTTCTCCAACAAATTTCTGTAAGGAAGCTCTTCCATTTTGGCAACCAAGACTTCTCCCCAATATTTTTGCACACCATTCCAAGCATCTCAAGGTATTCTCTAAAGAATATAGAGGTGTGGTTTTTGTAGTTTTTGGGTCTGTACATAGCATGGGGTTGTTCACAAGTAGGATCTATAGAAAAGCAAAATGCTAAGTAGTATACCTTGAAATCCCTTTAATATTAAATCAAACCATCACAATTAACAAACTAGTGAAGAACATTAATTGATCTATACATACAACCATGAAATCATGATCCATTTAACCACAAAATTTCTAATCTTCAGAAACATGCTTTCTTTTAGAATTAACAGTGGTCTTCGTATTTTAAGTGACCCAAAATCAGCAATGTATTTGGAATGAGAGAATGAATTGCACAAAATTTGTGGCCAACACCAAGATAGTCTTTTTAATAAGTATTTTGAGACTCGAAGAGATATCCAAAAAACTGCTTCTGTTTTTTGTAAATGTCTGTCACAATCTTTTGTCAATAGTACCACACATCAGCTTGTGTGTATTTAATGGCTCACAGATATGCTAAATGTTTCGTATTAGCCAATGTAAAAATGGCGCAATCACAGCTGCATAACCAAATAATAATATTTACATTACAAAAAAGGATGATCGTAATGAATATCTATGATTAAAATTAAGATAGAATTTAACATATTTGTTTGTTGAGGATTTGGATTTCCTATCGCGATTGGCCAATTCATGGGATCATACCATCCCACATCACCAAACCTATTCTTGACAAATTCAACCTAAAAAAAGAAAGAATATTATGTAGATATAGGAGTAATGTGATAGAAATATTAAAGATAGTTATAAAATGCAAGCTTAATGTTAGAGGCATCTTACAAAATGATGTGCATAATTCAAGTCATCTTGACGTCTCATCATGCTATTGAAGTATACCCATTTCCGTTATTTTGGATATCCGATTATAATGAAGAAGTGGTACTCGAACCATATGGGGAATACTAAGTCTCAAATGTCCAAAAATCACAAGCCAGGGTACATCTAAACATATTGGCAATCTATGTAGTTTTTTGCTCAACTTCAAAGTGCTATATTATAAATTAAGTTTAGAATAGTAATAGATTAGTTCAAATAGTAAATAGCAGCAAACATATGGTAGACATATAAAAACATAAATAAAACCAAACCAATACTGCAAGAGTGCTAGAAAAAAAGTATGTGTTCGTACAATGCTCCGTGACTATACCCAGCCAATGGTCAATGATCTACAAAATGAGATATACAAAGTAAGTATGAATATCAAATGAATAAAAAATATTTTAGATTTTTGTCACTTACGAGGCTATCCATCGATGACTTGCTTAACGTTTTATGCATTTCTTCCTTAGGAATAGTCAAGCATATATCATCTAGGATTTTATTCCTATAGATTCAAACGTTTGTCTATATTGGAAATACCTGCCCAATGACAAATGATAATAGTGATTGAAGCTTAAGAAGTAGAACCTACTTTGAATACAAACGCATCCAGAATTCATCCAAACATGATTTCTTTGTAGGGCTAAGGCAATAGTTTGGATTTGGGCATTTAAGCTTTTTCCTATTATTCATTGGTACATAGTATGGGGATGTCAGTGGAGGAATATAGTTGGCCTTCCTAGAATTAGCCTCTAACTGACTAACAATAGATCCAACCTTATAATTCTTTCTTGTTTGGATCACTAAACTCATCTGGCCCACCTAGAACAATTAAACTTTTACTCGAACTTTGGGGTTTGCTTAAATTAATTTGGATCTCGCTCTGAGCACTTTGGGGGGTCCTAATGTGATTTAGGGTCTTGGAAGAATAGGAAGAGTGGGATGCATGAATTGATGTCAGTGGGTCTAATGATAATCCCCAACCACCATCTTGCGATCTAACATGGGTGTTGGGTAGAGCTAGCAAAATCCAGCCCGACCTGCCAACCCAGCCTGACCTGACCCGTTTTGACCCGCCTAACTTGCCCTCACCCGTTTGACCCATTTAGATTTTATTAAGTTACCATGACTTTTCAATTCTCATGTGAATTTTCTTATTCATGTGGGCCATAACTTATGTACTCCTAATCTTTTGTGGATGAGTTATATAAAATTTTAATACATAAAATATAAAATTTAATTTTCTTATTTGACAATATGATGTTTTTGTAGTTGAAATATTGATATGTATTTTTTATTTTTATGTTGGCATATAAATTTACCTCTAATATATACATATGAATGAAATATAATATCATGAATGAGTTTGATACTCATACTCAAACTTAGAATTATAAAATTGAACAAAAATTGAAAAGGGATTATCTCAATAAATAGGCTAGAAAATATTTATAGATTCTCCATCTTTTACACCTTGAAAATTGATAAATTATAAATTCATGTTCAATGCAACATTTTAAATGAATCTAGATGTAAGGGGAGATTTATAAATGAAATTTGGCCATGTAAAATGAGTTAAATCATATACAAAATGGGAATTAAATATGTTAAGTCGTGTCTACCCAACCCAACGCCATCAAATTCCAGTTAGGAGGATTGGGTCGGGTTGACCCGCCATGGATGTGGGTTGAAGGTTTCCTACCCGTTTTAAAATAAGTTGGGTTAAGGTTGGAACCAACAAATTTGGATTCAGGTTGACTCGACCCGTTTCCCAGGTCTACTGTTGGGTGGTGGACTTCTCACTTCCTATAAGAAAATCATAAACAATCTTTATTCTATAGATATTGAAATAAATGAAAACATGTCATCTATCATAATCAATCACAAACTTATTACTTTTCCTTCAATATTAGAAGTAGAGTTGATACAATTTTCAATGTTAAAATTAACAAAACTTGATGACCATGCATTTTTAAAAATTACAACCTTCCTTTGCATACTCTTATTGAATTTATTCATCGGAGGGGGGTTGGCCATCTTCACCAGCTCTTCAAATTTCTCAAGTTACTAGCCGAAAAATCTATCAACCTGTGGATACAATCAATGAATCTTATCATTAACCTAGTGTTCACCCTAATAACAACAAAAATAAAGCCCACTCATCATACCTTCTGTCGGGTGGAGTGGTCATAATTCAAATGTGGTATTTTTGATGGCTGACCAATTCGATTTTGCATAATTCTTTTATACCATTGTAGGCACTAATCCTGATGGCAGTCGACAACTTTATCTTTTTTTGCATTTACAACATTCGCAGCCTTCTCGTTCCAATATGCTATTGATTGTGCAAATATTTTTCCATAATCTCTAGCTATTTTGGATAATTTTTCGTCCACCCTTATAGACAAATAAAATGGAAGCAGGAAATGGAGGCAAGACTGGTTGCTTTAATCCAAATTGCTTAAGTACACGGTCAACATTGTGTCTCTCAATAATCACATAATTGACCATTATCACTGCAGATCTAAAAAAGGATCTATCCATATCGTTTACACAAGCTTCCAACACATCTCCATATTGGTCATACAGCTGCCAGTCAAACTGTAAGAGATAAAGAACATCTAACGAAGATTTCATAGGTTATATGTACAAGAATAAACATTGAACGATCTTTAAAAATAACCAACTTAAACTATCAACCTCTTGTAAATCAAGTTGACTCTAAACCTCTCTCACATTTGTGAGAACGTGATGATGCTTCAGTCTTTCTTTCTACATCTTGAACATTGAGAATTCAAATTCAATGTCCTCCATATGTTTTAATATCGATCATCTGATCGACATCCTCGAGTATGCCCATATTTGCAATGATGGAAAGAAATAATTAAAAGTGTAACACTCCGACCCTAATTAAACCAGTTAAGTGACTAATTAATGCTCTTTTTTGTCATTTTCTAGCGAATTAGTTTGGTGAATGTTGTTTTGTCCTTTTGAGTTATATTTCAGGTCATGGATAGGTAGTTGAGTTGAGTTTAACCTAGATTAGGTAGACACGAGCCCTTTTTCGTAATTTTAGACTTTGTAAGACTTCATCATTCATGCATCATCTTCGTGTCATCATGTGCATCTCATCAAACTTGTTGATTTCCATAATTGACTCGCATGCAAACGACTTTGTTTGTCTTTGTTGGACATTTATTTGACTCAAATTGAAATTTCCTTAAAACACTTGAACTTTCTTATAAATTTATAACAATGGCCGTATATAAGGTGTCACGACCCGAGCCCAGAATTCGGGGGTTAGCGAAAAGCTAAACCTGTGACACACGTACTCCCGTGCACGTGCACCCAAACCCAGTCCAGATGCACGCACACAAGGGATCTAACACGTGCGAACTAAGCGTACGCGGAAGCTGTACATATCATAGCAAGCAACAAAGAAAATAGCGGAAGCCAAAGCAAATACGAAACGGAAACGACAGGACAAATACACTGATATAAAACCAAATACACACCAAAACCATATACACAAAATATACAGAATACAAGTCCAAAGTCCAAAGTCCAAATACAAGTTCTCAAAAACCAAAACGCAAAATAAAAGCCACTGGTATGCATGCACGCACTTGGCAGAGGTGATCAGGCCCACTCTGCCAGACCGGAGGGTGCCTCTACACTCGCCCCTGCAGCCTCCTCGACCGCCGGGGAGCTGGGCAAGGTATCTGTGCCTGCAACACCACAGACAACACAAATGAATACAACGATCCAGCAATTATAAGTAACAGGAAAGAAACACGCATAGTATCAAAGCGAATGAAATAGGGACAGAAGATTAAATACAGAGTCCATCTTAGTATGCTAAGCAAATCGTGCATAGGAGTAAAACATGATAATGGAATCAAAACATAGAATACTGAACTAGTTGGCTACTACGTTAACCATGTTCTCTCCAAAAGAGAGCAGAGCAGAGCAGAGCAGAGGAGAACACCGCTGTCCAGGCCAAAGGTACAACGGGTCTCGGTTCCTGGGTTCCGGGGTCCCAAGACAAAGCAACACTGCAGTTAAAACAGAGATACAGAGATCTACGCCAGAGGTAACCCCGTCGGGTATCCTAGGGCTGAGGCTGAGTAGAGCCAGACTAATACCAATCAAATCAAAGCTAAAGAAAGGAGATTATCCGCTTTGGACTCACCGATGACAAGGACCGGATCTTATCCTCACGTATTAACCTCTGGGCAGAGCCACCAGGGAATACCCAAAAATCAGAGATATACAAAGCCAGAGAATATACAAAGCATAGCATAGATCAAAACATAGTACAGAGCGAAGAATAATACAGATATACAGAACGAAAGCAAAATGACTGAGGAATGCATAACATAGATTAACAGAACAGAGGGCAAAACCATAAACAATATGCAATGCATCTCAGATTAATACGGAATCAAGGTTCATTACAAGCCAAGTCTAATCTAGTTGCATCACTGTCACTAACCGTGCATGTTGATGTAGTTTTAAGTTATTCGATGCACCGTTGCCATCCTAGTGTTGCAATATAATCCTCATGTGCACCGAAGTCCCTTAAACCAACACCCATGGGGAGGCGTTTAACAATGAGCAACACTCACATGAATAAGTCACAGCCTAACAGACTATTCATGCGCTCCAAAGAATCCATTTGGGCCGGTTTACGGGTATGGTTAACCTGTATTTGAGCCCTACAAGGTCACACCATTAGCCTAAGTTTAACTGATATTTAACAGGTCATACGGTTTAGCCATGGGTGACCTACGGCTTAGCCGTGGCATCCTACGGCGTAGCCGCAATATGCACTACGGCTTAGCCGTGGTTCCCTTCAGAACACGGCTAAACTGTCAGCTTTTCCACCTCTGATCTGATACATCTCACGGCTGAGCTACAATCAGTATACGGCTTAGCCGTAGACCAATCCACGGCTTAGCCGTAGCATTCCACGGCTTAGCCGTAGCCTCACCGTAGGCACACTGTTTCTGGAAAGTTTCGACTGATCAGAGATTAAATCCACGGCTGGGATACGGTTTGGGTCACGGCTAGCTTACGGCTCAGCCGTAGGACAAATTACGGCTTAGCCGTAGCCTAGCCGTAGAACAAAAGTGAAATTTCAAGGCTCTGGAATGTGAGCCGTAGAAACTTACGGCTTAGCCGTACAATACAGAACACGAATTCGGGATAGTTACAGAAACTGAAATTCATTACAGAAGCTGAACAAAATGAGTTGCAGAGGTTCCAAATTCACAAAATGTGGCTGTAAAACATGCTAGACAAGGAATAAGAAGAAATCAAACCATCAACCAAAGCACCCATATGTGTTATCAAGCCTGTACTTATACTTGCCTCAAATCTGGAAATCCACTGAATCAAGCTCCAAAGCAACTAAAACCAAAACAAATCAAAGCAATCACACATGCATGAGATGAAGACCTAGCAACAGAGAATGGGAGAAGCAATTGGAGAAGAAGAAGAAAGAATTGGAAAGAACCCACTTACCGAACCACAGAACATAAACAGAGAGAAGAGAAGAACCCAAATCCACTAAAGGACCCAATCCTCAAACGATCAAGAGAAGGAAAGAAGAGAGGGAGAGAAGGAGAGAGAACGTGGAGAGCTCCTCTGGAATTCCTTGCATGCAACGATCAAGTGAAATGAAAGAGAGAGAGACACCTGTAATGACTCATGTATATATAGTTTTGGAAGTTTAAGTCAAAGTCCAAAGAGTCTGGGTTATTTACAAATCAAGTCACACGAAGGTCCAATTTCCCCAATTGACTCCAAATGGTTCTAAGACAGTTACGTAAAATGTCGAGCTCAACGAAATACACATGCTGACACCAAGATGATGCAAAGATGATATGAGCAAAGCAAAAGCAAAATTACGAAAAAGGGCTTAGAACTACCTATTCCAGGTCAAAGGTCACTCAACTACCTATCCATGACCCAAAACAAGTCCAAAAGAAATAAACAAAACAAAACACACACTAATGAGCCACTAATCCGGCTCAAAGGGGATCGGAGTGTTACATCCTCCCCCACTAGGAATCATTCCGTCCTCGGAATGACTACCTACCTGCGCAAAGAGATGTGGGTACTGGCGCGCTAGCTGCTCCTCTAGCTCCCAAGTAGCCTCATCCGGACCGTGATGCTCCCACAACACTTTAACCCATCTGATAGTCCTGGTACGGAGAATCTGCTCTCGTGTGCCAACGATGCGAAGCGGACGCTCAACGTAAGTTGCATTAGGCTGAATCTGGATATCATCGTAGCGAATCACATGGCTCGGATCTGGCACATACTTACGGAGCATCGACACATGGAAGACATCGTGCACACCGGAGAACTCAACTGGAAGCGTCAACCGATAAGCTAAATCTCCAACTCGGCTCTTGACTTCGAACGGTCCTACATATCTCGGAGCTAACTTACCCTTCTGACCAAATCGAACTGTGCCCTTCATCGGAGAAACTTTAAGGAACACCCAATCTCCGACTTGGAATGCCAAAGGTCTCCTCCGAGTATCAGCATAGCTCTTCTGCCTGGACCGAGCAATCTTCAGATTCTCTATCACTTTCTGCACCTTCTCTGTCGTCTCAGCAATGATTGTCGGACCATGGAAACTTCTAGTTCCAACTTCCTCCCAGCACACTGGAGTCCTGCACTTGCGTCCGTATAGAGCCTCATAAGGTGCCATACCAATGCTCTCATGGAAGCTGTTGTTGTAAGCAAACTCACACAAGGCCAGATGTGTATCCCATTCCTTCTCAAAGTTCAGCACACTAGCTCTGAGCATATCCTCCAACGTCTGAATGGTACGCTCCGACTGTCCATCGGTCTGGGGGTGGTATGCCGTACTAAAACTCAGCTTAGTGCCCATAGCCTCCTGAAATGCTCTCCAAAATGAAGACACAAAACGACTATCTCGATCCGACACAATCGATACTGGGGTGCCATGCAATCTGACTATCTCGTCAACAAACTTCCTAGCCATCTCCGTGAATGTCATCCCTTTCTTGAACGGAAGGAAATGTGCTGACTTGGTCAATCTGTCCACGATTACCCAGATCGCATTATTCTTCCTACTGGTCGGTGGAAAACCGGAGACGAAATCCATCGTAATGTGCTCCCACTTCCACTGCGGAGTGTGCAATGGATGCAATGATCCTGGAGGTCGCTGATGATCCGCTTTTACCCTCTGACAGGTCAAACATCGAACTACGAACCCTGCGATCTCCCGCTTCATATTGTTCCACCAAAATCTATCCTTCAAGTTCCGGTACATCTTCGTACTCCCTGGGTGCATCGCATATCGGGCATCGTGCGCATCTGTCATCAATTTCTCTTTCAACTCATCCACAGCGGGAACACACAATCTATTCCTGAAGTACAAAACTCCATCTACCAAGCTGAAATCCGGTCGATCTGCAATCCGATCTCTGAACTTCACCAGGAGGGGGTCCTCAAACTGGCGATCCTTGATCTGTTGAATCACCTCAGGCTGAAACACGACAGTAGTAGCTAATGTCACCGAGTCTCCTACCATCTGAACCTCTACAGGCTGATCATGCACAAGCATATAGAATCCTGCTAACACCTGAAGACTGTCTGTCCTCCTGCTGAGTGCATCTGCAACTACATTGCCCTTGCCTGGGTGGTACTTGATCGGAAAGTCATAGTCTTTGATGAACTCCAACCACCTTCGCTGCCTCATATTCAAGTCATGCTGATCAAACAAGTACTGCAGACTGTGATGATCGGAATGGACCTCGAACTTTACACCGTACAAGTAATGTCGCCACAACTTCAATGCAAATACAATGGCTGCTAACTCCAAGTCATGTGTGGCATAGTTCTTCTCATGTTCTTTCAACTGTCTGGATCCATAGGCAATCACCTTCTGATTCTGCATCAGTACACAGCCTAATCCAACGCGAGAAGCATCGGAATAAATCACGAATCCCTCACTACCATCCGGGAGAGTCAACACTGGCGCCGTAGTGAGCTTTTCTTTCAACATCTGGAAACTACGCTCACACTTCTCTGTCCATTCATATGGAACCTTCTTCCGAGTCAACTGAGTCAGCGGTGCTGAAATCTTCGAAAAGTCCTGCACGAACCTGCGGTAGTATCCCGCCAAACCCAGAAAACTCCGAATCTCTGTCACTGATCTGGGACGGGGCCAATGGACTACTGCCTCAATCTTAGCCGGATCCACCATCAATCCATCTCTAGAAATCTTATGACCCAGAAATGCAACTTGCTCTAACCAGAAATCACACTTAGCCAACTTTGCATACAATTTGTGATCTCGAAGCAGCTGCAATGCCTTCCTCAGATGGTCTGTATGTTCCTCAGCAGTCTTCGAATAGACCAATATGTCATCTATAAAAACCACAACGAACTGGTCCAAGAAGGAAGTAAACACCCTATTCATCAATGCCATGAAAGCTGCGGGTGCATTCGTCAAACCAAACGGCATGACAAGGAACTCGTAGTGTCCATACCGAGTCCTGAAGGCTGTCTTAGGAACATCCTCATCCTTCACCCTGAGCTGGTGATATCCTGATCTCAAGTCAATCTTAGAGAAGTAAGCTGCACCCTGAAGCTGATCGAACAACTCATCAATCCTAGGCAATGGGTATTTGTTCTTGATAGTTACCTTGTTCAACTGCCTGTAGTCAATGCACATCCGGAAACTGCCATCCTTCTTCTTGACAAATAGTACAGGAGCTCCCCAAGGTGAAACACTTGGGCGTATGAACCCTTTATCCAACAGATCCTGCAACTGTTTCTTCAATTCCAACAACTCTGCAGGTGCCATACGATATGGAGCTCTACTGATAGGTGCTGTACCTGGTACCACGTCAATAGCAAATTCTACCTCCCGAACTGGTGGCAACTCTGGCACATCCTCCGGAAAGACATCCGGAAACTCGCTGACCACTGGAATCTCACTGAGCTGTCGCTGATCTTTCTTTTCTGAAATGAATGTAAGGAATCCCTCACATCCCCTACGAAGCATCCTGTCTGCCTTACAAGCAGATATCACACGCCTCGGGCACTTCGTCTGGCTACCTTCAAATCGAAAACCGCTGCCCAAATCAAAGTAGATAGCTTTGCTGTAGCAATTGATACACGCATGATATCTCGCAAGCCAGTCCATACCAAGAATCACATCAAAATCCAGTGTCGTGAGCAACACGAGGTCTACTGGGAGCTGATGACCAGCTATCCGCACAGCGCACTGAGGGTAGAAAACACTGCACTCCACCCGTTTACCAACCGGAGTGGATACCAACAACAAGTATGGAAGTGGTGTGGGTCGCTGTCGAAGCTGCACAGCAAAATGGGGTGCTACGTACGAACGCGTAGTGTAAGGACCCGAACCCTCACTAATCTTAATTATGTTAATTAATCATGTTTCCTATTGATTAAGACTTGTTGAGGGTCAATTTAGTGTGAATTATTGGGTTTGGACCCCCAATTAAATAGCTAAGGGCTTTTACGTAAATTGTCCTTATACCTCTAGGTTACCTCGTCCATCTCCTTACGTGTGATTTATCGTGTAGATCACCTTTTGTGTTGGGCCCGAGTTAATCCGGACTCATCTTAAGCCAATTGGGGGCCCTTCTGGACTAAACTGAAATTTCTAGAAACAAGTGGGCTTGTGTGCAAATTCAGGAAAACATGTTTAAAAAGGAGAAACTAACGTCCATCTCCTTCTTTCTGTCGTTCTCTTGGCTGGAGTTTCTGTTTTCTGGGTTTCTTCTTCTCACCTTGATTTCAATCAAAGTATTGTGGGCTTTTGGGAGTGTGCATGCACGAGGGATGGAATCCACCCACATTCTTCTTCTTCCTTGATCCCTTTTTCTTCCACTATATGCTGGTGTAGAGTGATCTCTCCTCCAAGAGTGATCTCTCCTCCAAGTTACAGCGATACAAGGTAAGGAATAGGTTCCATCTTGTCTTCTTGGGTTTGTTGGAATCATAAAGACTTCGTTATTGACTTGCATGTGGATTCTTCCACATTTTGGGCTTATGTGTAGAGAACCCATTAGAGAACCCATTACAGTACAGAGAGCTTTCATCTGAGCATACAGCAAGAAAGATCTAGGAAGGGCCAAACACGGTAACAAGGCAAGTACTAAGTTATATGTATTGCATGCATGGTGGAGTGTGGATAATATGAGCTAAGTAGTGCATTTCAACCTTCCCATCATTCTCTGTCATTGTTAATTGATGCAAATGTGATGTGAGTAGAATGGAATGATAAGAAGGGATTAGGAGGTGTGTGAGTATGGGATACTCTCAAGACACTTCAATTGAGCTACAGAACCCCCTTATAAGATAGTTCTGTAGTGATCCCGCACAGAAAATCGAGCTACAGAACTGTATTTAGATTTTCTGAAGCTTACGGCGAAGCTACGGCTAAGCCGTGAGCTCTTACGGCTCAATGTCCAGAGAGCAGTAAAATGAGATTTTGTACTACGGCTCACTTACGGCTAAGCCGTGAAATCTACTACGGCTGAGCCGTACCCAGCCCGTAGCCTAGCCGTAGGTCTTTCTACGGCGAACTTTCCAGAGAGCTCACAGGACCCAGTTCCTTCTACGGCTTGCATACGGCTGCACCGTGAAATACCCTACGGCTACGCCGTGACCTCCCCGTGACCCAGCCGTAGGCTTAGCACGGCTAAGCCGTAGGCCAATATACGGTTGAACCGTAACCACCCCGAATTTCCTGATGAACTGTGACCCCTCTCGGCTAAGCCGTAACCCTGTACACGGCTAAGCCGTAAGAACCTAGTGAACGTAAGATGTTAGGAATCTCAATGATGTTGTAGGGCTTTAGTCATGGTACCCTCTATACCTCCACTTTGGCCATTGGTAATTATACGTTGAAATGAATGAAGGATTCCCCAATGGCAAGTCATGGATGTTGGCATGAGAAGGGTGTTCCGTATACACAATGTAATACCCAGACGCGGTAACACAACGACACCGAACATCTCATGTGTACCTCGTGCTGAATGTCCTTGGGGAATCAGGAGACTGCTTTATCGAAATGCATTCATATTGATACATTACACTACCTTCGGCATGACTGATATCGAATGTTACTTTCCCCAGTAAAACCCGAAGCAATTCAGACCTGAGCTTCTAATGAGTGCGTGTCTGACAAGCCAGAGCTTCTATTGAGTGTGTGCTTGCTAGCCAAGGGTGTAGCTGAGGCTCGGGCCGTGTAGGCTACCTGCATGTGCTTCGTTTAAGTATTCGTTGTTTCATGATTATCTATTCCTTATGTATGTTATGATTTGTATGATTGACTCCGAGTCGGCACCACTTGGCTTCTGCCCTTTGGGTATTATATGTCACCACTGCAGTAGGGTTACGGAGGGGTTGTCGACGCTCCTCGGGAAGCTAGCTTGATCCCCTAGCGACCCATACGTTATGTATGCTCCCTTTGGGAGAATAGAGCATCGTGGTTGCCAATCAGTATGTATAACATTAAGTTTCACTCATGCATCATGTTAGTGACTGTTCTTGCTAATGTATTATGTTATATCAATTCCTATGCTTAGTACTTGCTTAACCGTCGTGTTAACAGTGTTACCCTCGGTATTGCAGATTCAGCACCCGCTCCCGACACGAATACTGACGCGGCCCCGAAAGATACCCCAACGGTACCTCGGGGTGTAGGTGAATGGATGGATGGAGACGTTTACTACTAGCCATCCTACGGAGAGCGTCTCTTCGGGGAATATTATGTTGAAGACTTGTGTATCACCTTAAGGACTGATTTTGGGAACGTATTTTTAAGGACTATAACACTATTGTATGTAATTATGCTTTAATAGACTATGAACTTTATGTGCTCTTGATGATTATTGAGTATTTCACAGGTTCTCGATTATGATAGTTTATGTTGTACGTGTGTCAGCTTACCTCACACGTTCCTGTGGAATCTCCCTTGTAGGAATTCGTGCAAAATTCTTCAGGGCACGGATTTCTACGGGATTACGTATCCATGCCCCGGGGGCCCACTCAAATCCCCAAATTCCCGGGATTGGGGCGTGACACGTAGACCCGGAGTCAAATAAAGCTAAAGCTTCTGCATCGGAAATTAAAATTTTACCTTCCACTACCGTGGCCTCCTCCGCGCCCTCATGCGTAGCAGCATATGCTCGGGCTGTCTGGCGGTTCTGCTTCTGAGCTGGGCGAGCTGTCTGGGATCTGCCCTGCGCTGTAGATCCTGCCTGTCTGGTCTGTGAAGATGACTGAAACTTCGGGCATTGGGCTCGCCTGTGGTCCGTAGAGCCACACCCGAAACAAGCCCCAATCTTCCTCCAACATCTGTCTGTTGGGTGATCCTTCCCACAGTGACCACATACCAACGGAGTACTGCTCGAACTGCCCTGCTTACCCTTGAACCTTTTCTGAAACTGACTTCTGCCACTGGAACCTGCCGCCCTCTTAGCTTCTGTTCGCTCCTCCTCAAAGATGGCCTCTGCATCATAAGCCCTGTCAATAGCGTCATCCAATGTAGCCGGCCACATACAAGCAACCACATGGCGTTTGTGCCTCGGATTCAGGCCGTTGACGAAGCGAGTCACCTTCTTATGCTCAGTGTTCACCATGTCCTCCGCGAAGTGAGACAACTCTGTAAACTTGTGTACATAATCTGCAACTGACATCTGTCTCTGCTGAAGGTTGAAGAATTCCACTTCCTTGGCTCGCTGAATATGGAGAGGCATGAACTTCCGACGGAATTGCTGCTTGAAGGTCTCCCAAACTGTGGCACTGGGCATAGTCTGAAATGAAGTCTTAACACTCCTCCACCATGTCTTGGCTACACTCCGAAGCATAGAGGCTGTGAGAACTACCTTCTGCTTGTTACTGCACACAATCGTGTCAAATAGCTCTTCAGTCTGCTCCAACCATTGCTCCGCCTGCAATGCATCCTCTATCCCATGAAACTCGGTCGCCCCTCGCTTACGGAACTTGTCGAAAAGAGCATTAGGATCTGATTCCTTAGGCTGGAAAATCACCTGCTGATCTACATGAGGTGATGCTACTGCAGCAGCCTGACTCTGCCTATCTACCATGGATGCCATCTGCGCCTGTAATGACTGCATAGACTGCATCATCATCATCAAGCGCTCCTCACTGCTGATATGTGGGGGTACTGATCCACTATCACCGTTATGGCCCTGTTGATTCTCATCCCTAGATCCTGATCCTGATGCCATCCTGCAAAAGGAAACGAAACACAACACACAAATATAAAATGCCCTGAGTTAGTCAAACCCCAAATCAACATATGAGACCTCGAGTCAAATAGTTGATATCGTTATCTCACCACGATCTTAGATGCCTACATGCTTATAACTAGCATGCTCTGATACCATACAATACGTATGTCACGACCCGAGCCCAGAATTCGGGGGTTAGCGAAAAGCTAAACCTGTGACACACGTACTCCCGTGCACGTGCACCCAAACCCAGTCCAGATGCACGCACACAAGGGATCTAACACGTGCGAACTAAGCGTACGCGGAAGCTGTACATATCATAGCAAGCAACAAAGAAAATAGCGGAAGCCAAAGCAAATACGAAACGGAAACGACAGGACAAATACACTGATATAAAACCAAATACACACCAAAACCATATACACAAAATATACAGAATACAAGTCCAAAGTCCAAAGTCCAAATACAAGTTCTCAAAAACCAAAACGCAAAATAAAAGCCACTGGTATGCATGCACGCACTTGGCAGAGGTGATCAGGCCCACTCTGCCAGACCGGAGGGTGCCTCTACACTCGCCCCTGCAGCCTCCTCGACCGCCGGGGAGCTGGGCAAGGTATCTGTGCCTGCAACACCACAGACAACACAAATGAATACAACGATCCAGCAATTATAAGTAACAGGAAAGAAACACGCATAGTATCAAAGCGAATGAAATAGGGACAGAAGATTAAATACAGAGTCCATCTTAGTATGCTAAGCAAATCGTGCATAGGAGTAAAACATGATAATGGAATCAAAACATAGAATACTGAACTAGTTGGCTACTACGTTAACCATGTTCTCTCCAAAAGAGAGCAGAGCAGAGCAGAGCAGAGGAGAACACCGCTGTCCAGGCCAAAGGTACAACGGGTCTCGGTTCCTGGGTTCCGGGGTCCCAAGACAAAGCAACACTGCAGTTAAAACAGAGATACAGAGATCTACGCCAGAGGTAACCCCGTCGGGTATCCTAGGGCTGAGGCTGAGTAGAGCCAGACTAATACCAATCAAATCAAAGCTAAAGAAAGGAGATTATCCGCTTTGGACTCACCGATGACAAGGACCGGATCTTATCCTCACGTATTAACCTCTGGGCAGAGCCACCAGGGAATACCCAAAAATCAGAGATATACAAAGCCAGAGAATATACAAAGCATAGCATAGATCAAAACATAGTACAGAGCGAAGAATAATACAGATATACAGAACGAAAGCAAAATGACTGAGGAATGCATAACATAGATTAACAGAACAGAGGGCAAAACCATAAACAATATGCAATGCATCTCAGATTAATACGGAATCAAGGTTCATTACAAGCCAAGTCTAATCTAGTTGCATCACTGTCACTAACCGTGCATGTTGATGTAGTTTTAAGTTATTCGATGCACCGTTGCCATCCTAGTGTTGCAATATAATCCTCATGTGCACCGAAGTCCCTTAAACCAACACCCATGGGGAGGCGCTTAACAATGAGCAACACTCACATGAATAAGTCACAGCCTAACAGACTATTCATGCGCTCCAAAGAATCCATTTGGGCCGGTTTACGGGTATGGTTAACCTGTATTTGAGCCCTACAAGGTCACACCATTAGCCTAAGTTTAACTGATATTTAACAGGTCATACGGTTTAGCCATGGGTGACCTACGGCTTAGCCGTGGCATCCTACGGCGTAGCCGCAATATGCACTACGGCTTAGCCGTGGTTCCCTTCAGAACACGGCTAAACTGTCAGCTTTTCCACCTCTGATCTGATACATCTCACGGCTGAGCTACAATCAGTATACGGCTTAGCCGTAGACCAATCCACGGCTTAGCCGTAGCATTCCACGGCTTAGCCGTAGCCTCACCGTAGGCACACTGTTTCTGGAAAGTTTCGACTGATCAGAGATTAAATCCACGGCTGGGATACGGTTTGGGTCACGGCTAGCTTACGGCTCAGCCGTAGGACAAATTACGGCTTAGCCGTAGCCTAGCCGTAGAACAAAAGTGAAATTTCAAGGCTCTGGAATGTGAGCCGTAGAAACTTACGGCTTAGCCGTACAATACAGAACACGAATTCGGGATAGTTACAGAAACTGAAATTCATTACAGAAGCTGAACAAAATGAGTTGCAGAGGTTCCAAATTCACAAAATGTGGCTGTAAAACATGCTAGACAAGGAATAAGAAGAAATCAAACCATCAACCAAAGCACCCATATGTGTTATCAAGCCTGTACTTATACTTGCCTCAAATCTGGAAATCCACTGAATCAAGCTCCAAAGCAACTAAAACCAAAACAAATCAAAGCAATCACACATGCATGAGATGAAGACCTAGCAACAGAGAATGGGAGAAGCAATTGGAGAAGAAGAAGAAAGAATTGGAAAGAACCCACTTACCGAACCACAGAACATAAACAGAGAGAAGAGAAGAACCCAATCCACTAAAGGACCCAATCCTCAAACGATCAAGAGAAGGAAAGAAGAGAGGGAGAGAAGGAGAGAGAACGTGGAGAGCTCCTCTGGAATTCCTTGCATGCAACGATCAAGTGAAATGAAAGAGAGAGAGACACCTGTAATGACTCATGTATATATAGTTTTGGAAGTTTAAGTCAAAGTCCAAAGAGTCTGGGTTATTTACAAATCAAGTCACACGAAGGTCCAATTTCCCCAATTGACTCCAAATGGTTCTAAGACAGTTACGGAAAATGTCGAGCTCAACGAAATACACATGCTGACACCAAGATGATGCAAAGATGATATGAGCAAAGCAAAAGCAAAATTACGAAAAAGGGCTTAGAACTACCTATTCCAGGTCAAAGGTCACTCAACTACCTATCCATGACCCAAAACAAGTCCAAAAGAAATAAACAAAACAAAACACACACTAATGAGCCACTAATCCGGCTCAAAGGGGATCGGAGTGTTACATAAGGAGAGCACCGACCTATTGACTCTCCAATAACTTCTCCTTCTTCGTTCTTGTCTTCTTCTTCTTTTCTTCTTTCATTGTTTTCTCCTCATTGAAAGAGAGAGACGTTGCTCGTGTGACCCGTCTGCTCCCTTTTCGTCATCTTGAGCTCTCCTCTAACTTGTGAACCCGGTATGAAGTTGTTTGGCTTACAGCTCCCTGGAGTCTTAATTCACTCCATGCACTCATGCTTGGCTTAATTCTTGCATGCATCGCTTTTAGGTCTATTTTTAACCAAACTAAGCCAAAGAATGAAGTAAAGCTTGAAAAACTTCCTTAAAGGCAAGTATAAGTAAATTTTAGATGAACACATGTTGGTATACGATGATTGTTATTATTCTTCTAAATCTTTCAAGTTTCTTATGTTTTATAGCCCCTCTGTATATGTATTATGCTCTTATTTCCACTTGTATAGAATTCATGCAATTCTGAACTGTATGTGAAACCCTTGAATTTCAGAGTTTCTGAAGCTTACGGCTAAGCTGTAGGATTTTCACAGCTCAAACTGCCGATGAGAGCCAAACTGCCAATTACACTATGGCCGAGCTACGGCTAAGCCGTAGGATGTACTACGGCTAAGACGTAAGCTAGCCGTAACCTAACCATAAGTCAAGTTACAGCTTGATGTCCAAAGAGTAGGAAAACGAGAGACTCTTCTACGGTCAAGCTACGGTGAAGCCGTATGATGTGCTACGGTTAAGCCGTATCAACCTGTGGCTCAATCGTAGAACAATCACAGTCCAGCCATAAGAGGAAGCACGATTCAATTGTGGCTCGCCATATTTGCGAGAGTATTTCTGGGGAACTATGGCTAAACCGTAAGATGCCTACGGTTAAGCCGTGAGGCCACTGAAAACTAAGGAAAAGGGTAAGTATAATAAGAGACCTTATAGGGCCTTCGTGTTAGACTCCTTTATCCCTTAACTTGTCCAACGGAATACATAAATATCATGAATGGTCTTAGGGGCTATGACTCATTCATGTGTGTTGTCCAATTGTTAAGCACCTTCCCATGGGTGTTGGGTTAAGGGACTTTGATACACCTTCCCGATACAATGTGACACCAAAAGACGGACAACTGTGTATTGAATAACTTGAAACCACATCATCATGCACGATTAGAAACAATGGACAACTAAATAAGGGTTGGCTAGTAAACTATCGTGATTTCATGAAAATGAATTGAATTGCATAGCATGTTGGTTCCAATTATTGCCTTCCATTCTTTTACTATTGATCTGACTTGCATGACTATTAATCTGAGTTGAATGAGTATGTTATTCGTAATTACGCCTATTGTGGTACTTCTTGAGATACATGTTTGACTTTGACTTGAATTGAATTGCATACGATTGCATTACTCAAGTTCATTTATATGAGATGATTGACACGGTTTGGCTCTATTTAGCCTCAGCCTTATGACACCCGGTGGGGTTGACTTTGGCATAGTATGTTTGTTACTGCTACAGTATGCTCTTGTCTTGAGACTTTCGGACCCCAAGAACTAGAGACTCATTCGTACTTGGCCCGATCGACGGTGTTCTCAACACATAGATCCCTAAAGGGATGATATGGCAAATGTAATAGCCACATAGTAAAGTTTATCTATTCATTGATTCTTATATCATGCTTTATTCAAATGCATGATTTGCTTAGTATATTAAATTGAAATGCTATATAATTGCCTGTTAATGATTCTTGTAGACACAACGCGTGTTACTTTAATGTTGCTTATGCTTTGTTGAATAATCTTATTCATTCGTTGTCCTTGGTGTTACAAGCTCAAATCTCACTCCCGATCCCTCGACTATCAGCAAGACTTCAGATATAATCATAGAGGCCCCATCAGGGCTAGACGAGTGGACATGATCAATCCACCCCGGAGAGCGGCATGGCTTACACTAGGCCTCATCTTGATATGTTGGTTACATTTTGTTTGTATTGGAGTATACCTCCCTATATTTTGTGTATAGAAATTTTCTTCAAACTCGGTTTCCTTGTACATATTAACAATGTTCTTAGTTTTGATGTATCTTCTTTTTATGTGATGATACTAATAGCTTCTGCGTACATTGGTCTTGCACGTGTGTTTTCCCTTGTGTGTGAGCAGTTGGACTGGGTCGAGGTGTATGTGCATGGGAGTACATGTGTCACTAATTAAGTTTAATCTTAATCCCCGATTTCTTGGGCTCGGGTTGTGACAAAAAGGAAAGCGACAACAACTCAAGAAAAGATATCGAAATAATGTAATAATTAATAAATCTATTTAGTTACCTATAATAGTTGAAGTGGCCAGGTGACTATCTTCATTCGATCTCTAATTCTTGATGCCCAAATCAAGCTTTTATATAGATTTGCTAGGCAAGCAGGCCCCTAGGCATTTGGTTTGAAACTTTCAAAAAGTTCGATCAAGTAAGCATTAGCCCTCATGCCAGAGGTGTTCATACACATTTGAGAGGCAACAAGAAGAAACAGACATGCATGTGTGCGCCTAATCTCAACTTCTTAAAACTGGTTACTTAGTAGGTCTTTGAAATTGTCATAGAACCATGTCAAGTTTATTTGTCCCCTTCGGACTCAGGCGAGTCGAGGGCAACCCCTAATAGGTTAATGTATTTTTCCTCCATAATCATCCAATTACACCAAACGTAGCCTGTAACAGCAGGCCCATCTATGGGAAGGCCATATATGCAGGCCAAATCCTCTAATGTGACTGTAGCTTCACCCCTAAGAAAGTGGAATGTGTTCGTTTCTAGTCTCCATCTTTCAATGAGTCCACTGATTAATGAATGATCTATCTTATTTTTTTCTATCTCAAAGAAATGATGCAAACCTATTTTTATTATGTAATGTCGCATTCTTGTATTCAATGTCCAAGAATCATTCTTACGATCCGCAAGAATGCAACATACTATTTCTGACTCCTATGAAATGCAAGAAAAATAATTATGCAATAATTGAAAGTCTAAGAAATAGGATTAAACATTGGGTAATCAAATAAAATGAGATGTTCACCTTCCCATCCCATATTTGATTCAAAATGTGGTTTTGCTGTTCAAATAATATAGACTTGTCTTCGGGACACAGGATGAAATCTTGCATCTTTATAACTTAGTTTTGAACTGCACTTCACTATCTAAAAATATTGATGTTGCCATCCTTGTTAGCATCCTTGCAACACGATGACTTCTCACTTTCATCTAGTAAAGCAAAAGTAACCCTCCTTTCGACTACACGTTTTTTTGGGCTCACAACATTTAGGATCTTCAATACTTTGCCTTTAACCTGGCGTTCCTACAATTTTGGTCCTTTGTTAATAGCCTTGTGGGAAATGTCTATTGCACCATCTTCCAATTTTCCATCTAACTCCACCTTAATTGACTTTTCCTTCTGTTTCAGATGCAGTTGTGGTCTTCTGTTAATGGCCTTTTTAGAAATGTCTGTTGCACCATCTTCCAAGTTACCACCTAACTCCATCTCAACTGACTTTTCCTTTTTCCTTAGAGCTGCTCCACTTGCACCTGTAACTGTACCCCCTACTAACCTGCAAAGACCTTTGACCAAGCCACCCTTCATAATGACCATTGCTCCCTTAATCACTTTCATAACTTCACCTGCTACACAACAATTACAGCCCCTGGAGTCTAAGGCCCCCCAAAAAATAAAATTTCTTCGTAAATTCGGAACATGCATCATGTTTGTCAGGGTCCATACCATCCTATCAAACATCTTGACTTTCATTGTTCCAACTCCAATGCACATGGATTGCACATTGTTTGCCATGACAATAAATTTACTCTCACAAGATGTATAGGTGTCAAACATATCTCTACTATAGCACATACGACAGTCACAACCAGAATCTAAAATCTAAAAACCATCAGTGTAATCTATACCTTTGATGACCGAGGCAGATTCTACCAAACATGATACCTCTTAGCCATTTGAACTTTCTTTAACACTCATACTATTTGAATCAGATCCTTTTTCCTTTTCTAAGTTCTTTTCCTGCTTCAGACAATCTCTCCTGATATGGATTTCTTTATCATAGTAATAGTAAGTGATGACCTTGCATTTCCCTTTCGACTTCGAGTGATTCTGATCCTCTAATCCTCTATTCTTTGAACTAGATCTCCTCCTTCTCCGGTTTGAACCTGATGCTACATTAATACTTTCTTTGCTAGATATTTCACTGTCATTCTTCATGATTTCACTCGAGACAAGAGCTGCAGTAACATCATTCATGCTTAAGGCATCTTTTCTGTAAATCAGCGTTGTCACCAAGTGCTCGTATGACCGAGGCAATGAAGACAAGAACAATAGTACTTTGTTTTCTTCCTTGAACTTTACCTTAATGCTCAATAATTGTACACAAGCTTATTGAACTCGTTGAGAGGCTTCGGCAACCATGATCCTTCTACCATCTTCAGGGAATACAACTGTTTCTTCAAAAACAATTTGTTTGTCAAGGACTTAGACATGTACAGGCTCTCTAACTTAGCCCATAATTCCAGAGCAGTGTTAATCCCCATGACGTTGTGAGGAATGTCATCGTGGACAATAAGACGAATTGCACTCACAACCCTTTCGTCTAAATCCTCCTAATCATCATTGAACATCTTTGCTGGCTTCTTCGGCTTATTGTCTAAAGCTTTTTTCAGATCATTCTGAATTAAGACATCCTTCATCCTTCGTTACCAAAGAATAAAATTGTTCAACCCAGTGAATATCTCAATCTTATACTCATTACTTGAAGTGTTGTGTATCCCACTTTGTGCCTCCTGAATTACCCCCTTCTGTCTGTCAAATGGTCAATCTCCTCTGTCTATCTTGTAAATCTCGTCACCACGAGCACACAAGAAGAAACGGATCTGAAATTCGAGTCCGAATGGCTCTGATATCGCAGAAACAGTTTTTTACACTCTAATTGGTCGACCGTCCTCGTTGACCTTCAAACTGCCAATTTTTTTCCATAAACGCATAGATCTCCTCGAAACAAGTTCATGAACAAAACAGGGCATGAATTTGAGTCCGAATGACCCCAAAAATCATGAAACAAATTTGGCCGTTAATCTGATCAAACTTTCTGTTTGACTGATGGTGACGTCACTACTGACATCAGTAGAGGATTCTGTTGTGCTAAGCTTCTCTATAGAACCAGGTCGGGTCCACGGTCCACCTGACCTGAGCTGGAACTAGACTTGATTCAAACCTGGGGTGGGCTTTGCCAAGTGGGTCAGCCTGACCTGACCTGGGCTAAAACCAAGGCATGGATTTAGCTAAGTGGGTCAGCCTGACCTGACCCGAACTCGAGACATGACCTGGGCTGAAACCAAGGTACAGATCTCCTTCCTAGAACAGTTTCTGCAACAAGAAACCGAGTCCCTCAAACCTCTTCCTCTGGCCGGAGATGCGCAGAGAAACAGCAATTTGTGACAGCGGCAATCATGGCAACGGCGAGCGGGTTGTAATAACAGTAGCAGTTGGCGGCGATACACCTCCTCCCTCTTTTTTGGTGGCGGTGTAAACAGACTACGACAGTAGGGTAGTGAGTGGGGGCAGTGCTGCTGATTCTTCACCATTCTCTATCCGGCGACATAGAATGCGAGTTTAGATCCTCATCTGTTTTCTCCAGCCAAAATTCAACCGGTCTTTGTAGCAACAAACCAAAGCTCCCGAGTTTTGATTTGATCCCCTCTTTCCTCAAACACCACCAATCGGAGCCAAGAACCTAGGCTCCACCTCTTTGTGGCCCTTCTTATTTTCTGAGAACAAGCCCGAAGCCTTTTTGCCAAGAGATCGTTTGCAAGACTAAGAAACTCAAGCACTACAACAGCCCACGCATGATCCAAACCCTGGACTGTCTTTTCAAGTAGCTGCGCAAGCACCAAACCCAATGCTCTAATACCACTTGTTAGGAAATATACTAAAGATTTACAATCAACCACGACATGCACAAATCACACAATCTCAAGCAATCAATAAGCAACCACAAAAAAGATGATACACAAGCAATTACGTGGTTCGGGCAAGATGCCTATGTCCACGAAGAAAATCACACTCGATTCCTTTCTCTTCCTGCTATATTCAACACAACTCCACCTCCTTAGGGTTTAAGGTTGTCACAACTTGAGCCCAAGAGATCGAGGGTCAAGTTTAAACCTAACCAGTGACACACGTACTCCCGTACATATACACTTAGACCCCGTCTAACTGCACACATACAAGGAAAAATTCAAATGTGCTAATACATGTACGCGGAAACTATAGGTATCATTGCATAACCAAAGAAGACATACAAGAACAAAATAATGTATATATACAAAAGATTACATGAAGTTCAGAGTAATACAAAATGAACCAGAATACAACTTATAAGGGACTCCGGTATACCCTCACGATACAAGGCAATACTAGACAACTGTGTATTGGCTACCTTAAAAATACATCATCATGCATAGTTAAAAACACTAGATAACTAGATTAGAATTGGCTAGTAAATGATCATTATTCTAGCAAAGTAAGTTGCATGACATCTTGTATGAACATTTATTGACCTCCATTCTTCTGTCAGTTTGTATACTCTTTGTATGCCCTTTTGATATAGTGAGTTCGATTTGTTTGATTTGTTCGATATGTTTCCATTGACTTGAGTATTGTATGTATGAGTTGAACGCATGATTTGAATGTTTGATATATGCACGATATGATATGCATTGTTTACTCAAGTTCTTGTATATGATTGACTTTATATGGTCAGGCACTACTCAGCCTCAGCCTTAGGATACCCGACGGGGTTGAATTTGGTGTAATATGTATGGCACTGTTGCAATTAGTTTATGTCTTGGGGCTTCTGGACCCCAGGAACTCTAGACCTATTCGTACTCTAGCTCGGTCGATGGTGTTCTCAGTATGTATGTAAGATCTCTTTTTGGGAGCATATGGCAAATGTAGTAGCCACCTAGTTATCTATACATCATGCACACATTGATTCTGATAGCATATTTCGTTGGAATGCACAACTGCCTAGTACACAAAATTGAAACTCTATGACTTAGAATTATTACTTATTCTGTTAGATACAACATGCGAACTTATTGTTGTTTATACTTTGCTGAACTTATCTTGAGTTTCACTGGTCTTACGGCTCAGCCGTGGGTGACCTACGGCTTAGCTGTAGACATCTTACGGCTGAGCCGTAATATGTATTACAGTTCAGCCATGGTTACCCTTAATGTTCATTCGCATTCACGGCTTAACCCTGTTTTTGTTCTACGACTCGGCCACGGTGAGGGTACGGCTTAGCCGTAGCACACTTCACGGCTTAACCATGGCTGGGCCGTAGAAGGTTCTTTTAAAGTTCAACTATCTAGAAATCAAGTCATAGTTTGACTTACGGTTGAGTCGTGGCTAGCCTACGGCTTAGCCGTAGTGCATTCTACAGCTTAGCCGTAGCCTGACCGTAGAAGAAATCTAAGTTTTGTAGCTTTCTAGGTTCTGAGCCATAGGCAGTTACGGCTTAGCCGTATACTGCACAAAATCATATTTCTGAACCTATTATAGGACCAACTGTATGTGCACAGAATTGAAACAACGACATCTAACAGATGGAATTCAACACAATTGGGCTGTAAAACACATTCCACATACAAGATTAAGAAATTCTTTCAATCATACATATACCAACATGGGTTCATTCAAATCATGCTTCTACTTGCCTCAAATGAGTTCTAACACGTGAATATTTGTCCCTTGGCTCAAATTCGACAAAACGTGACCCTAATGATCGTGCATGCAAGACGAAGAGAAAGAAAGAGAGACGTTGAGTGCATGTCGTAGAGAATCGAGACTCATGGAGATGAATATGAACCCAAATCATACCTTAGAACACACCAAGAGGTGACGTGTAGACTCGATGCACAAGAATTTTCCTCCTTTCTTAGCTTGATCAAAAAGAAGAAAACAAGGAAGGAAGAAGAAGAAACCAATGTGAAGATGAAGAATGAGAGAGTCGGTGCATGCACTTGACTTATATAAGGATAAGGATAATAAAATTTAGAAGAAAGTTCAGCAGTTAACACTATTTAAAGTTTGAGTCAAATACGGTTCCAACGAAAACAAATGACGTTGTTCACATACGAGTCAGTTACGGAAGTTGACGAGCTCGACCAAAGACACGTGTTGACTCCAAGATGATGCATGAATGACAACGTCTTACCAAAATCTAAAATTACGAAAAAGGGCTCATGTCTACCTAATCCAAGTTCAACTCAACCCAACTACCTATTCATGACCTGGAACAAAACCAAAACAAGGCCAAAACACACTTAACAACTAATTCTTCATTAATTAGTTGCTAAACCGGATTAAGTTGGGTCGGAGTATTACATCGGTTATACATCACATTAATATATAAATCCTGTTCTCTTGGCGACCAATAAAACCCATACATAATGACTAAAATCCCTAACTCCGGTTCTGGCTAATCCAGATTACTGATCTAGCTCTACCGGAATACAAAACTAAACCCAACACTTTTAAGATTATAATGCATAGAACACAACAAAGAGAAGTTTTAACTTTCATGCTTGATCAATTTGTAGTGCCATATTTTGAAAAACAAAGTGATATCAGAATTTGAAAATGAATCTGAAAATCATTTCATACTTGCAATATAGGAAGAATAAGAATTAAGATGTACGGCAACAGATTTTAATCATCACTTCAATCTCATCACGTTAATGAGACCGTAAATTGTTAAGATACAAAGGAATAAGATGTGGTTATACATGGATGGATAGATAGAGAGAATGTAGCAATAAATCATTAACATGAATAGAAGAATAATATTACTCAGGTACTCCATATTGCTACTCTGGAACTGTAGAAGCTCAAAAGGCTGGAAAGGCCTATCACAACACAAGTATGCCTTGCACGGTATGCACAACTTCAAACATGTAAATTTTGATTTGCTAATGTGCCAACCTTTGCATATAAAGCAATTGCCCAACTCAAGGCCTTGTTACAGCATCGAGGAGAGAAAAACGCCGAGATCCATATCATCATACCGCCCCCAACGTAATGCAGTACTTGTCAAGTGATAACTGTAGAAGATTGAAAAATAGTAGCCTACAGTGTTCTTCGCTTCATAAATTTTATCATTGTGAAATTCCTCTAAAAAAATCACGTTGGTGCAACAGTTGAAGGGACTAAGCGAATTCCACAAGTGATTCCTTTCTTGAAGGCAAATTTGTACTGAGAAAAACGTATGCACTGTCTAACCTCACTTGTATGATCAGAAAATCGTATCCAAATCTCTGTACAATTTTCTTATCTTGATTTAAAATATGATGATGATGTCATAGATGAGCCTCTGCTTCTCTTACAACTAAAAAATCAGCTCCTGTTTTGACTACTTGAAAGATCACTTAGAGCCCCATTATCTTTGCTAAAGCTAAATTTTCACCATTTAACTCCAACTATATTCTTTGTACTAAGATTAGATGCACTATTAATGAGTTGATCATCTGGTTCCAAATGATAGATGATCTATAGGTTGAAGCAAGCAAACAAAAAAAAAAAAAAAAAAAAAGAATATGTTTAATGAGCTAGACTGTCGAGCTAGTGCAGAAAAAGAAGTGCAAATTCCTACAACAGGTACATAAAAGTGGATCCTAGGAAAAGAACATACCCCATTTGCCTCATTTAACAAAAGCTTTCTTTCCAAATGGCCATGAACAACCAAAGGAATCTCCAAATGCACAACATCTCTGCATTATAGTGACAGAGAATTTAATAATTGATAAGCAGGCAGTAAGAATTGGACATCAGATTCTACACTTCAACTCTGGAACAAAAGTAATTTAATAATTTCATTTGCGAGTGCAATTACTAAATTCTAATCAAAAGGATTAGAAAAAATTGTATATCATTAACAAAATAAACAAAAAGTTATTTTAAGAATCATTAAAAAAATTAAATATAAATAATAGGTGTCCATTTGGGAAGAAAATTTTAGCTCTACCATGTGAGAGGCAAATGTGAAAAGGTTTTAACTTATCAAAGGTAGGACCAAGTGGAAACCATGGAACTCTCATATAAGGAGAATATTTTTCATTATTAGGAGAGGGATTAAGAAAAATACCGTCAGAGGATGTGATGAACGTTGAGAAGGGGAAAAGTTAAGAAAGGGTAGTTTTGGAAAATGTCTAACTTAATAAATATAAAGGGTATTGTTGGAATAAAATCTAAGTTGGTTAATGCAAAACCTTAGCACTGAATACATGGTAATGTTCCTTCAAAGTTTCTTTCACAATTTAATGACGTGGTGATCTATCATTGGTTGGAATAGGGTGTTGCACTACGCTTTGGTAGAACAACGCTGCACCCAAGCCCCTCCCAGTTTGGGGAGTGTTTTTTTCTTTTTATGTCAAGGGATTGGATCTGGAGACAATTGGTGAGGGAAGGAAATCTCAAGCCGAAGAGGAAATGACCAAAGGCATTTTGGGTATTTTGAAAAAATGAAACAACAGCTTGCCGAAAAAATCCCAATTTCTAATTGGTTGTCCTAATTTGAAACTAAAATGAAAACTAAAGTCACTGATTTTGAATGTAAAATTCTTTTTGTTTTGTTTTGAAATCTGGGAAAAATTTGAGCCCTGTTTTAAAGTTTTCACTAATAATAATTCAAAAAAAGACAAGGTATCAAGATAGATAATACACATTTTTTATAATAACTGTATCACAAAAGACAATGTTTCGAGTCATGACCTTCTTCACCAAAAATAAAAATAAAAAATAGAGAGAAGTCATGCTTCCAAGTCAGTAAAACTGTTGCGTTCTATTACGAGTTTCCAACAACATAGAATGCCATGACTTTCCCATAAATTTGTGAGTCTATATAAGTCGAGATGTTAAGGGCTTGTTTGGCAATGGTTCATGCAGTGGATTTCCCGCTGGTGTTCCTTGAACTCGAAGAAAATCGACATTTGGGAAACACCTTAACCGTATGAAAGGCTTTCTCTTTATACATAAAATTTTTGCAGAAGCACAGAAACTTCCAATCCAACCTCCTCCCAATCAGACGGACACTTTTCGCACATTAGTGGAATTGTGGGTGAACAGTAATAATGGCAGTAATATGCTATCACATTTTGGGCTTTTGGGAACAAACCTTATGGGTCCGAAAATAAAAATGTAAACCGTCCATCATCTCTAGAAGGCCCAAAACGGCTAAGGTGTCAAATTTCAATTGTTGACATTCAATATATTTTGAGATATTTACAAAAGGTACTCAACTTTAAAAAGTATTTTTTAATTTTTGTGGGACCCAAATGAAAATCCAAACCATCCCTCACCTCTAGAAGGCCCAAAACTGATAAGAGTTCAAATTTTAGTGCTTAATTCATTGTGGATTATGAAAAAACAGAAAAAACTTGTGACCTAGGGTTATAATATATGCAAATGCATGATCGATCCTTTTTGCCAAATATGGATCCTTTTGTTGAGAAATCCATAGTGATGAACCTACCATATAACAAGAATGAAGGAATCCACAGGGTAGAGAGGAATCCTCTGTTTTGTGGTTGTTTGCCAAACGTGCCCTAAGCAAATTTCATAAATCTAATGATTGAGCTGGATCTAGCTAAACTAATATATATTGGACTTGGAGTTTTTTATTTTTTTTAATTTTTATTTTTGTCAAATTTAGTCTTGCTTAAATGGGTTCATTGTAATAGAGTTGTATTGGAATTGAATTTAGAATATAAAATGAATTGTAATATGTAATATGTAACAAAGCTTCAATTCAAAACAGGCACTGATTTGTGGAAAGCTTCAATGTGATGCATATGAGAATACATTGTAAACAAATCCAAATATGTAAGGTCCACCTTTGTGCAATGCAAAATTGTTCGAAAATTTAAGGAATGCATCTCATGTTTTGATTGATTGTTTAGGGTTGCAAATGGGTCACTTCCGATCTGGGCTAATGGTGCACATGGACTTGAAACCCTTAATGAGAGGATGGGGTCGGACCCCAGAACCTAAACAGTTTTGGAACCAATTTCCTAGACCTACTATTGGAACCATTAATGAGAATATAGAACTAGAATCAGAAACAATTCAGCGTATAAGGCGAGTTTGGGTCCGGGTTTATGTAGAAAACCACACTGAGATTAACTCATGCCCAAATTGGCTTACGCACACAGTCAAAGAGATAGCTACAAAACAACAGTAGTCTCATACCAATACCGATGAAAATGACAATCAAATTCAATGAAAAATTACTGAAATCCTTCAAATTTTACACAACTTACCCTACAAACAACATTTTCTATTCATCGTGATCAAGAGATAACACCAAGATTTCATTCAACTAACCATGGATTTATACCAACACAAAAATTCCAGGATTTTTTTTTTCGTAAGAACACCAAATCAAAAAATTCTTTAAGAAACAATGGATCAAGTTCAAAAATTTCATGTGATGGAATAAAGAATAGCTAGGACTGACAAAAACTATACCTAGCTAAAACCTAAGTGGTCAAGGCAAGCGTTGGTACTATTGATCTTAAAAAAAAATTTGTGTGATGGTTGCTCGTTGGCCATTTACCAAAGTTAGGCTTGTACCCAAAATTTAGACCATTTAATATAGGGAGTTTTAGCCAAAGGTCCCTTGATATTTTCCCAAAATATCATAGGTCTAGTGAAATATTTAATGCTACGTTAGATCCATAAGTTAAAAAAATAAGAGTATTTTTACAAAAATGATCCTCATAATTATTAAGTATGTATGTTTGAAATTTAACGTTTCAAAACCATGCCATTTTCATTTCTCTGTAACTCGAGCTTATAGACGACAAAAATCTCATTGCATCCAGCAAATTCTTCTCCATCAAACCACAAAAAATCCAGAACCTAGAGTACAAATCTGAGAATCTTCTCCGTCATCCCGTCCGAAGACTGCACTATCAAGTAAGTAAAAAACTACTCAAATTCGAGAATGATTCCCACTATTATTGTCTCAAATAGATCAAATTGATCTGTTTGTAACTTGGATCAGCTAGAGTTTTTTGCAATTGTATATGTTGATTGTGTAGATGATTATACCAAATATATAAAATGATTATCTATGTGGTTGATGTTTCATCTGTTTCATGCAAGAATATAATAGTAGAAAGATGAAATCTCTGTTAAGACCATTGGCATTTTATATGTTGCATTAAATAGTATTATAACAAATATATAAAATTGTTTTTAAATTTCATTTCACCAAACAAATGAAATCTATTTTTAAACTATACGCTTAAGAAAAAAGTGAGTTTATGATCTTTCCACGTCTATTTCGCTAGAAAAAGATGTTTGGTTTTGTTTGTAACTCACACAATTAAATTCAACTCATTAACTTAACATTTATTCATGTACATCATAAAATAATAAATAGATGGATTCATCTTTTGTAACGGATAAAATTGTGGATTTAACAATTCTATTACATAAACAGATAAATTCCTCAAGCTCAAGTAGTTTATGGTGTTTTACGATTGTATCTGTTAGTATAATTGATATTTCATCTATTTCATGCAATAGTTTGATAGCAGATAGCTGAAATCTTTATTAAGACCATCGGTATTTCATATGTTGCATTAAATAGTATTATACCAAACAGATAAAATTGTTTTTAAATTTCATTATACCAAATAAATGAAATCTATTTTTAAACCATACGTTTAAAAAATTGAGTTTATAATCTTTTCACGTCCATTTAGCTAAAGAAAAATGTCTACTTTTATTTGTAACTCTTACAATTAAATTCAACTTATAAACTTAATATTTATTCATGTACATCACAAAATAATAGACAGATCGATTTGTCTATTGTAATAGATAAATTGTGGATTTTACAATTATATCACATAAATAGATGAATTCCTCAAACTCAAGAAGTTTCTAGTGTTTTACAATTGTATTTGTTAATTGTTTGACATTTTTTATGTTTCTTTTGAATTTGATCTGTTTGTTTATGCTATGTTCCAATTATATTTGTTAGTTGTCTTTTCTTTCTTTATGTTTCTTTCAATTCTATTTGTTTGTTGCTGTATTTTTTAATTCTATCTGTTTACTGTTATTTCTTTCAATTCTATCTGTTTACTACTACATTTTTTCAAATCTGTCTGTTTGCTGCTGTATTTTTTAATTTTATCTGTTTACTATTATTTCTTTCAGTTTTATCTGTTTGCTGCAATGTTTTTTAAATCTATCTGTTTGCTGCTATATTTTTCAAATCTATCTATTTGTTATTGTTTCTTTCAATTCTATTTGTTTGCTGCTGTTTTTCTTTCAATTCTATTGGTCTGCTGCTATATTTTTCAATTCTATTTGTTTGCTACTGTGTTTTCCAATTCTATCTATTTGCTGTGTGTTTTTCAAATCTATCTGTTTTCTGCTGTGTTTTTCAAATCTATTTGTTTGCTATTGTGTTTTTCAAATCTATCTGTTTGCTGCTGCTTGTTTCAATTCTCTCTGTTTGCTGCTGTGTTTTTTAGTTTTATCTGTTTGCTGCTGTTTCTTTCAATTCTATTTGTTTGCTGCCTTTTTTTTTTATCAATTCTATATGTTTGCTACTGTGTTTTCTAATTCTTTTTGTTTGCTATTGTGTTTTTTAAAATGAGATCTGTAACACATAAGAGTCAATTTGTTCTAAATATCAAACAAATGAGATCCATGTTTGAAATTCTATCTATCTCAACAAACAACAATAAGTCAAAAATAAAATAGGGATCAAACTTCAAACGTAAGGATATATCTACACAATCTGCATATATAACATACATTCAAACAAATAGAATTACAATCAACTGAAAACTGTTTGAAATTCTTAATTCTATATATCTATCTCAACTATGTTTGAAAGTGAAGTACATTTCATTACATAAAACAAACATTGTTTGAAGTTCTATCTGCATCTACAATGTATGATATGTTAAAAATAAAATGGAGATCATTCAAACAGATACAATTACAAATATCTAAAACATATTAAATTCATTTTCTAATGTGAAACAGTTTCATTTGTTTCCCAAATCACAAACAAATCTGATATTACATATAAAAACAAACGGATGAAATGGGTAGTAAAACAACTTTCATTTGTTTCAAAATTCATAATTCAATCTGTTTGCTATAAACTCAAAGAACAGATATTATCTTAGACATCATATCCATGATCTAGATCTAATTATCAAAACAAACAAACTGGAATATTAATGAACAAAATCAAGTTGCTTTTACAAACAGATAAGATATCCAAGAATATATATTATGAAACACATCAAATCAATGATCAAAACCAAATCTGCATCATCATCCACTATAAACAACAAATAAATTTGTGGTCTATTATAATCATGAAACTTGATTGTCATTTCATAAAGCAAAATCAAACTATAACTTAAACAGATAAGATTTCTTTGATCAAAACTAGATCTACAACATCATGAATGAAAAAAAATTCAAAAAAAAAATAACAATGAAAGAAAATCAGTCAAAACAACTCCATCAATTAACAAACAAATGAAAAGGAACAAATATTATAAAGGAACAAATGAAATGATATAAACAAGAAGAAAATTAAAAAAATAAAACAAAAAAAGACATAGACGAAAGAAGAAAAAAGAAAGAAGAGAGAAGAAGAACATACATGCACTCCAAAAAAAGTGAAACCAGATCAGACGATTCCAATTTGAAACTAAAATGAAAACGTGATTCTAGCACCTAAATTGAGGGAATAATGTAACAAACCAGTTCAAGGGCATTTTCGGTATAAAATATCTTTAACAGAAAGAGAAAAGGACCTCCCCTCAAAGAAAAAATCAAAATGAGGGACTTAGTGATTTAACACAAATTAATATGGATATAATGTAGTAAGAATGTGAGGAATAGGGACTGACATCTAAATATCCCTTTAATTATAAAAATATATGAGTAGAGAGCATAAAGAACAGCCCAGCCTGGATAAGAGATACAACATAAGCAAAAGCAAAGTTTTTGTTAAAATGGGAGTCCCATGAACATTAGAAATCCAATTCAATTATAGTCCTTTATAAGTCATAGTTGCATTATAAATGAAGGTTTTTTTTTTGTGTGTGCAGTGAATCAGGTTATATCATCTATGTTCTTACGAGGTTCCAGAAAAATGATCATTATAATGTAAAAACTATCAAGCTCAAATTTAGGAAGCTTAATCCTGATGAAATTAGCACGATAGCAATTCCTGGTGATCAGCAAGTGTGATCTCAATTAATTATACAATCTACACTTCTTTCACTTGTTATACATAACTACACTTGCTATTCTTTTTAGATATTCTTCTCAAAATTGTAAGGCAATTGCTGTTTTTTTTTTACATATTCTTCTCAAAATTGTAAAGACCTTTTTGTCTAAAAACATAAATACAATGCACTTGGAAACAAGTTTCAATGTTGTGGGATTTTAGTGAAGGCTGGAGATGCAATAGCAGATTGTGAAGCCCTTGATAATTTGGGTTTTGCGGAACTATAGATCATCCGTCTGTTTGTGGCTCATGCATATGTTCATTTTCATTGTGACAAATATCTTCTTTTTCTAATGTATTGCAGTATTGTCATGATGATCTTTAAGAGTTTTTTTTTATATTTGAAATTTATTTTAAGGTCGGCAGATTTCCCCTACTGTCATAAAGAAACCTCAAAAATATGGAAAATTTCCAAGATCAGAAAGTTCATTAGTAAAAAGATGTTACATTTTGTGTGTCTAAAAAATGGATGACCGAACCACGGGCTTTGCAAGTATCTAATCAGTAGTGATGAAAAATCTGCATTCACTACTTCCAGCTATGGGTGAGCTTCAGTTCAGGGTCGCTGAGCTTTCCATATCTGCAAATTCTGGTCATACAGTCCCATGGTTTGTTCATTTAAACCGCTACTTAATTGTGCATGGGAAAGCCAACCATCAAACATGATTACTTATTGTCCCAAAATGAAATATTCCATCATCTATCCGAAAGCGTGTCCCAAATGAAATATTTCATCATTTATCCAAAAGCGTGTCCCATGCACAAGGTGATAAGTCTAATATGATGGGTCCCACATTGATACGAAAAGAATGACAGAGTACATAAATTGATTGGATATTGATGATCTCTTTAAAGATACTAATGTGGAGAATGTTTAGCTAGTGACCCAATGTAGATGGGTATAAGGCTGCATTTGCATGTTTCATCACCACATACATGGTTTTTTTTCTAAAAAAAAAAAACCCTAAAATATGTTGGGTGTACTAGTACGGTCCTGCCGGTTCAAAAAAATGTTTAAAAAACATAAAGATATTTAAAAAATAGATGTGTAGATGGGTATGAGGGTGGATTTACAATGTTCATCACCACTAACATGCTTTTTTTTTATAAAAAAAAACTAAAATATGTCTGGGGAACTAGTTTGGTCACGTCGGTCCAAAAATATGTTTCAAAAACCTAAAAATATTCAGGAAATAGAAAATAATAGAAAACTTGTAAAAAATCTGAATTGAATTATTTAACAGGCATCAAATCTAAATATAGTGATATTTAGAGCAGTTGAATATCACGTGGATATCGTGTCACTGATGGTGTAAAATATAACTGTTAAATTTTAAGAGGCAAGTTTATATTTTTTATTTTTTTAATCCAAGGGAGAAGTCATCTTCTTAAAATAAATTGGTCAGAATAGGAAAAGAGGGTCTTATTAACTTTCACCTTATTTCATTGCTAGTTATGGTGAGATTTTAGTTAATATACAAATTAAAGGAGCCTTTTTTAAGGTCTTCTTAAAATATAAGTATGCATTTGTTGAAAAAAAGCAATAAAAAACAAAGCATAAGCTCCTATTTGTAAAAAAAATATATTAATATATATAAACCTTTAATTTAAATTGATTTTAAATAAGAGGGGTCGTTACTGACATACGATGGTGGCGTTTGTAAGGACATCGACTCACATAGTAACATGTGACCTATGACCTCCCGCACTTGGATGCCAATCAATGGAACCCTATTGCTCTTGGGGACCAACAAGTTTAGAGTTTGGGTTGAAATAAAGGGCCCATGATCTGTCCTTCCTTATCAGCCTTGCAACCAATGCAGAAGTTACCAAACACAAGTAGGTAAAAAAAAAATATTTGATTGAATGAATAAATTACAAAATCCTTAACAACAAAAGCTTAAAACATCCAATTAGTAGAAGGATTGACAAAATGAAACTCTTGTGATTTCTCCAATGTAAATTGTCCCCACACTTGGGCCTCTGGGATGAGGCATGGACCCTGACGCCCATACAAATCATTCTCCAACAAATATGATATGCATATCAATAAATTAAACACTTGTGAGATTTATAAAAAATTAAATAAATTTAGTTAATATATATTTCAGCCAGAAATCCGAACATTAAAATATCAGACAAAACCGGTGTAATCCCAATACCCAGTCTCCGATGCACATTGCCCATGTAATTATCAGTTGTATAAATTATTTCCATTTAATTTTATATTAGAGGTCCTTACATGGTAATATCAAACAAGACTAGGTGTGATCCCAATCAGGCCAACTGTCGATAACCAGAGTAAAATGGAGGAGTCCCATGAAGCAGGCTTGATGCTTTTGTCTTCCATGTTGAATACCCACCAAGTATAATGAGGCCGGTCAAAGCATTGAAAGTATATCTGATTCTCTTTGCACCCAATTTCAGTTGCATTGAATGATGCAGAATAATCTCCAAAATGCTGATCTCCTAAGAACAAGACACGATTCCCAATCCTTTTCATCCTCGTCCATGACGAAGTCCTCATATCCAGTTTGAAGACAGAAATTTCATAATACCAGTAGGGATAAGTTCCGTCCTCGCTTCTTATAACCAGCAATATCTCTTCACCAGATTCCACCAAGTGTGTAGAATGAATCCACTTTGGATAAGAGGGTATACGTAGAAACTCTAGTTTGAATGGTGTAGCAGTATTAGCAGCAGCAACAGTAGCCTCAGTATGGGACAAATAAAATCCTGGCTTGCACAAAAGATAGAGTTTCCTCCTTTTGAACAAAAGGGCATTCATTGGAATTGCCGGGGAAAACGTTTCGAGCTGCCATTCATCATCACCAACCCTACAAAATCTAAAACCCCAAAATGCCTGTTCGAATATGATTACAATACAGTTGGGGTCTGTAGGAGCTGAAGAAAGCTGAACTCGATGGATGGATCTATCGCACTGTGGAAGGTCAACTCGGGCGCCTGTAAAAGGATTAAGGAGAAAGATTTCGTCTTTTGAATGCTGCTTGATCATGAACAACCAACCATGTGATGAATTACGGCACAAGTACTTTTTATAACATCCAGGTAAATTGAACTCGTAACGTCTACCATGAAATGGACATATAACAGAACACTTGTTGTTGTCAAAATGGAGATCACGAAGAATAAATGGAGAACACTGGTCGAATTGCTTCACTGATGCTGCCGCTCTCCAAGTAACACAAACACCTTGGAAATTGACGTGATCACAAAGATGCAATCGGACTGATACCAAATGGAGAAGATCCGCTGGAAGAACTGACCAAGATATCAGACTGTTTTGGCTTTTGATATTTGTGTTTTTTGAGTTGATTATTTCCTGAAATAGAAGTGGGTAGATAAAATTAAAATTAAAAAAAGAATAAATATATATATTTATACATGGGTAAAGAATTCCTTAGTTTGAACAAGTGGAAGTACACAACGGAGCCTTCCTGTTGAAAATTCAAGCCACTCAAAATAAAGCCCACCTAGTATGTAAGATATACCCAAATTTACCAAATAAGAGTGGTTTCCACCATAAGATTCACCACCTGAATAAAAATGGAATTAACACAATTTTATGCATTAGACATCATGACTTGATCAAATGTTCATTCGTGCAATGAGACCAATTTCTATTGGAGTACAATTTGGGTATATCCTACGACAAAACACTCATTTGAGTGGCTTGGATTTCCAAAGGTGGGGCGTATGTATAGTTCCATTGTTCAACTTAGTAGTTCTCTAAATTCAAGCCTTAAAGGATCCAAGCTCATATATATGGAATGTCCCTAGTCAGATTTAGAATTTCCTTCAAGATATTCTCTTGAGCTTGAAAAAACCAGGATAAATCACTCTATTGCAATTTGTTTTAGTTCTATTTCATTTGCCTCAAAATAATTAATATATGAATGTAAATAGTGCCTTTTTAGTTGGTAATCTATGTACTGTCGCCATCTATTCAATAAAATTTATTGTTAATACATGGTTGGGATAAGGCTTTGATGATGATGATGATGATGAATTCAAAAACAAAAGAACATAAATGTAGGGCAAAGTTCTCCTACGAGCGAACTGCAAAATTCTCTTTTGTAATCAAGATCGTGGGCCCCACTTACGTCATCATCATCATTAGAGCCTTTGTCCCAACTCCCAACTATGTTGAGGCTACATGAATTCTATTTCCCATGGGACCCACTTACATATCAACTTATAAATGCAGGGTGGCGGTTGCATGAAAAGGTCTCCTAGGGTCGATCCAAAAATATATATATTGTCCCATGAAATCAAGGGTCACGAAGTCTAGTGGCCTTTTTAATTCAGCCCGATGGTGAATAAAGGTTTGATGAGAGTGAAATTGGGAAGGTGCCTCATTATGGCCAAAATAATGTGAAAGCATCAACACTAATCAAAGTGGGCCAAAACGGGCCCAACATTGTTGGACTACACATTTAGTTGCTTGTAGAACATTTTTTTGTATATAATAATAATAATGATAATTTTCTCACCTGGTTGACTCTCTTTACTTGCAAGAGTTCTTCTGCCATTAAGAAGACCCTCCGAGCTAGTCTCTCCAACTTTAATAGAATGATCTGGAATAAAGCACTACAATTCATTTTGATACTTGTTCCGTGATCTTTGTCACCTTTTATATTTTCTTAATTAAATACCCTTCAAAAAAACAAAAAGAGTTGTGAGTAACAAGAACAAAAGGAATCCTAAAGACGTACAGCACAGTTGCCCGGGGATCGATTCTGGAGGTTGTCTTACAGTTGTGTATCCACTTACCTATCTATCCATAAAAAAAAAAGTATAAAAGTCCATGTATTAGCCAATCACTAGAAATTTTAATGAGTTTAGGATTCTCCAAACTTGAAAAAAACTCATATTTCCAACCCGAAGAGGAAGACAGTTGCAATTCTTCTAAAAGTATGACTAGGGAAATAGACCCCGGCTAAAAAAGTTGTTTTAAATTGCAATTAGTTTTAAAAATGTTTTAGTGGCTTTACAATTAGTTTAAAAATGGGAAGGCGCTCAAATGAATTCTACAAAAATAATTTAAAAAAAAGGAAATCGCAAAGCCCACTAAAATCTAGATGTCCAATTGTTTCTAAAATAGAAAAAGAATTCAAATAAATTATAAGGAAAACATCATCCAAAAACAACAAAAAAACAACATATAAACTTATAAAACTTTAAAAAAAATCTTAAAAACAACAGCTCCCGTTTAATTTATTTCTATAAATAAAAATTCTTTGGCTCCAAAAGATTTTTAAGAAAAAAAATATATTGAGTTCATAAAATGTCTAAAGGCTATAGTAGCAAAAAATAACTCATCTGAGTCGATGGTTGCGGCTCAAATTGTAGTATTTATTGGTATGTAAGTTCAAAGCGTTTGCAAAGCAAAGAGGAAAAAAAATATCATTTCAACTCAATCTCCAATTGATTTTGATAACCTAAAAAGGTACATTCATATCATGCATTAGCACAATAAAAGGAAGAAACACTATAATTCCCAAAAATAAAATATTGAAATAAAAGAAAAAGTAAGGGACAAAATTCATTACACTAACTAAAGCATATTTGTACTTGACTGCATAAAATTGTTAGGAGTTTCAAAGGTTTGAATAGATGATAATAATAATAATAATAATCATCATCATCATCATCAAAGCCTTATCTCAACCATGTTAGAGTCGGCTATATGAATTCTGTTTCAAAGGTTTGAATGAAGAATAATATGGCATTAAATTGAATATCCTACAGAGAAAAGTCTTAAATACTCGACATAAACAAAAGCACAAATAAAGAAAATACAAGAATACAAGACATGGTCTAATTTTTGTTGTACACATATTTCTTTAATAAAGGATCCTATTTCCACGATACAACAAATCCATAGTAAAGTATCATAATCTCTCTTCCAAGATATATAATACCCCTCTGCTTTCACAGTTGGAAGCATCAAACAAAGCATATTGAAAGGGCACTCAGGAAAGCTATGGCAAGTGTTAATGTCTAATGGGCCTTGACCCAATATACATTTAAGCACATGTGGGTAGACTTAGTCAAGAGAATCAATTGTACATAATTAGATGCCTTTTGTGTTAGATAGTGATTGCTGTAAATTATTATGATTAGCATAACTTAAGCTGTAAACAAGGCAAGTTGTGATTAGATGCCTTTTGTGTTAGATAGTGATTGCTGTAAATTATTATGATTAGCATAACTTAAGCTGTAAACAAGGTAAGTTGTGATAATAAAAGGGGATGAAGATCAATCTCCCAAGGCAAGCAATTCATTACAAAATTTCTTGTATTACTTTCTTGCTCCTGGGTTCATTTCTTAGCAGCAAGAAGATTATTGATCAAAGAAGAAAATACATTAATTAAACTATTATTGAAAAAAATATATATGGTGATGCGTGCCTTAACCCAAGACCACAGTGATTATAGTTAAGGACCTGTGCACTGTATGAGTGGATGTGTGAATAGTACAGAAAGGGGGAAAACAATATCATTTAGGTAATCAAAGCAATAACAAATCCAGCTACCAAAATAGAAATTACGTTAGATTTGAGCAGGGAATACAATTTACATTCAAAATGCCCATGTTCCCTTCACCCTTTTGCTACAATTTACTAAAAATAAAAAAGTAGGAAATAAGCAAACTTCAAATATGCATAAACTTTATGTTCAAATTTATAATTACCTACAAACGCACTTACCATCCCAAATAAGTGTCATCAAATGTTAAAATTTTGGCTTCGGTTGGATGCTGTAATAATATATAGCTTTCTTTGATATCCTATCTTGGTGATACTCATCAATTAAATGAAAGTTCAAATATACAAATGACACTAAGCTAGTAAATGCTATCGTAATAGAGCATTGTCTTGAGTACCACAAACATACCAAACAGTACTCTAATATTAGTAGATGTTCATCAATGTTTTCATTTCTTTCTAATTTTTTATTTATGCTACAATATTAGCATCAAAATTCATGAATATTTTTTTTCTTTCCTTTTTTTTTGTCCCTTCGAATTCATGATTGGGCTAAAAGAAACAAGATTACATTACTCATAAATTAAACATTAAATCTAGAAACAGAAATGTAACTACCCACTTAAAGAAGAACGAATATACTGAAGATAAGAGCAAGATGTCATTCTTAAATAGAGAGCTTAGAGTAAATAATGTAGAAAAAAGCTTTCAAGAAGACTGCAATAAAGAAGTGCCACATACTTATCCTCTGTTCTCAGATCAGATTGAGATTTTTAATGTGCACCTGTCAGACTCCATTAAAATCAATATCATAGCAACCCCACAGTGGATGCGTCAACGCTTGATATTTACTAAACTCGTCCCTCTATGCCTGAAGCTTTGTTGCACTATTGGCCAGATTCCTAACATTTTACTATATATGCAATTATCATAGTACCTAGTTTCGTGAATTTTGCAGTGCATATAACATATCTTTCACAACCAGATTGTCAATTTCAATAAATAAGATCAAAGAAAACAAACATTGATTTCTTTCAAAACAAATCAGAATGAAGTTACAATATTTATACTTGAATATCCAAGGAAGTGATAACATTAAAACCATCTGATATTGCATCCGAAAAAAAAAATGAATGAACATCTAACAACTTTGCTTCAAATAAAACACTCAACTTCTAATATGTTCTCTAACCATATATACAACTAAATAAGTTCCATTATGACCCTAGAATACCTTGAAAACCACATAGACTGGAACTACAGGTAACGTATCTAAGTATATTCACTATGAATGAAAGCGGTGATTGCTATGGAGGAAACCATACATTGAGGAACATACATAAGTCAAAGGAGACGATAAATGGATCTTTATCCTATTATAAATTCATTGAATCCTTTGCTTTAATAATATTACAGCAACACACAGGGGCTATTTTGAAGTTTTCCAAAAATTTTGAAGTTTTTCAAGTGGAATCTAGTAGTTTTCAACTTCTTTTGTAGAGCTCCTTACTAATTACTATTTTTTATGGCAATGCATATCTTGATGAGTGTGAAGATAAAAAGACCCATATTGCAAGCAACTGTGCATCAACATGCAAGGGGGTTACCACTGCAAATGCAGAAAAGGTTACCATGATGATGGTTGGAATAATGGAACTAGTTGTACTGCATATGCCAAAGAATTTCCGCTGCTCAATGTCATTTTGGGTAATACCGTCTCCATATAGCACTAGTAGGAGTGTTTTGAATTTTGATGGAGGGGCCATTGATAGCCTGCCTCTGGTCCCCAAAAGTTAGGCCTTGGCCTACCCCAGTACGAAATGATTATGTCCCTTTTGTCAAATTCATTGGGCTGAGGTTGGCCAATATTTGAAATGTAAGTATTGTATTCCTAGCTTGTTTAGCTATGGGGCTCTAAAATCTAATCTGGTTCATACCCATGAATATGAAAAGCATGTGTTAAAACTAGGTTGATCCAACACCACAATACACAATGGGATCCAATGACCTATTCACGATTTTAAAGGATATTGTACAATCAATAAAGTATCCAAGAAAATAAAATTTATTTAATGTTTTTATAATATTAAAAATAAATATATATTATTTTGGAAAAAGGCCCCCGTTAAGCTAGGGCTTGCAAAATAAGCTAATTTATTTATATAACACTTAGATTGAAACACTAAAGTTTGTTAGCTTTGAAATTAGTATACAAGAATTATGAAATAGACAATAATGATGATTATAAAATAATATATAAATCAAGTTAATATATAAAAATGAAGTAAGAAAGAGAGATGAACATCCACCATGCATATTGCAATATCCGAGAAGCATAACATCAAGATTTCTTTCCCCCTTCAACCTTCATATGATTTATTTCACAAATCAGTCAATAATGTTCTTAGACAATCCAGATTTTGAGAGCACTCAAACAACCATAAGATTTAGAGAGCACTCAAATGAAAATCTCATAATACCTATCAAATTCCATCAAGGAAAAGAGAAGCATAAATATAGAGAAATTGATTTTATGGACAGTTTCCTCATCCAAGCAAACCCATTTTCAGATTTTGAGATGCCTAAAAAAAATCTCCAAGAACCAATTAAATTCCATTGAAGAAAAGAAAAGAAGAGAAATCCAGATCAACATACCTGGAATGGAAATCCACTAAAAATTAAAAAAAAAAATTAGTACCCCTGATAAGAATCTCCCAAAATCCATCAATTTTCATCAAAGAAAAGAAGAAGAAAAAAACTCAGATTGTGAGAGCAGTCAAATGAAAATCACTTAATACCCCATCAAATTTCCCCAATGAAGAGAGAAATAGAAATGTATAGAACTTCATTTGTGGACATTTTTCTCATCCAAGGAGACCCATTGTCAGATTTTGAGATACCCTAATAAAAAACTCCCAAAACAGATTAAATTCCATTGAAGAAGAGAAGAGAACAGAAAACCAAATCAACATTCTTGGAATGGAGATCCACCTAAAATCAGATTTTTTAGTATCCCTGATAAAAAACTCCTAAAACCCATCAATTTTCATCAAAGAAAAGAAAAAAAAAAGGAAACAGTAAAAATTCAAATAAACGTGCCAGTTTTGGAGATTTCTTATTGAAGCTACATTTTAAGGCATTGCAGAGCACAAGCGCAGGCAAGGTCTTGCAAAGATCGTCAATGATTATGATGTTAATGGATTTGAGGCATTTGGAAAAATGCATATTTTACTTGACTTATTCAATGGGATGAGAATTAAGTGAACTTAATGGGATGAGAATAAATGGAAATGTTAGTTGAATGAAAGAGAGAAAAATAAATGAATGGACTGGGGAGAGAGTAGAGGGTGGAATGGACGACGGGGAGGTGGGAGAGTAGATTCTCATTCCACTTAAGTCTCACTACTATTAACAATTGCTTTGTAACTTCAGTCGTGTTGTATGTCCAACTTGTACTTTTGTTTTGAGCTAGTGCATCCTGCATCACTGTATTGGTAATTCAAGATGTCAATTTGCATCCTTGAAATCACTCAATACTTTTACCAATCACTTGGTTTTGCACAAACACCAAAGGTCCACCTTATAACATTTTGCACTGGTCCAACTAGATCATGAGCTATCCAATGGGCTTACCTTCAACTTGAACACCTCGTACAAGGTACCCATACTGACAACATGAATATTTTCAATGATTTGATTCACAAAGAAGATGATCTGCCTATCTTTAATGGTGCCACTTGTTCGGTTATTGTTTTGTATTCCGCTTTAGCCAAGTCAGTTCGTCTAGGTTAGCTAGGACTTAGGTTTAGTCTCAGGGATATTTTAGTCATTATGTATGGGTTTTCTTGGAGCCATGAAAGCAAGAACTATATATATTGATGCATTATAGCCGTAACTCTCAGGGATTGAGATGGAAAAATGATAGATGACTTTCTCTTCCTAATGGATGTAGGCAATCTTGCCAAACCACATTAAAATTGCTGTGTTGATGTCCTTGATTGCTTGATGGTGAGATTGAGTTTGTTCATCGTGGTTGATATGTAGATAGCGGGGTTTTTTTTTCTTTTTTTTTTTTGTCGCTTTTCCCAATAAGTGGTATCAGAGCAAGGTTGAGATTGCTCGCGCTATGCGAATGACTAGATTTAGTCAGATTGGACAAGAAGAAGAAAATCATGAAGGTCTTTTCCTCGATATATCTTCCAAAAGCATATCTAGAGAGTTTGAGCATAAAAGTGGGCCACTGTTGATCATTGTGGAGTAGATCTCTATTTCTCACTTTAGAGAGGAAACCAGTGGTTGTGGTTTGTTGTTCGGAGAGAGCAACTAGAAGAAGAGGGGCTTGGATAGCTGATCTAGTTGGCCATGTGTTGAGGCCCTCATTATTGCCATTCGACGTGCCAATCGCTGCAATTGGAGTTGAGAGATGCAGAGATCCGGTCTAGGGTGCAGACCAAGAGGTAGGATCGAAATAGTCTTCTGGTCTCAAAACGGTTGCAAAACGGAGAGAATTCGGGCTCACCATAGTTGGAGGAGAAAAGGCCCCGAACTCATCCAGACTTATTGTTGACGGTCATTCACAAGTTGAAATGATAAAACCTCACTGAGTTTTTCTTTTTTGATGGTAGTATTATATCTTTGCTAATGTGGATGCCTCAGGTTATCCGATCTTGAAGAACATGAAAATTATCAGCACAGGTGTGTTATATAATATCGTTTTGAAGAAAAATTTAGTCCATTATTTTGTTGTGCATCAAGTAATCTGAGTTTGATTTTGGATGGATTAGATGTTGCATTACTTTCTATTGTACAACAAATGTTAATTTGAGATGTTACAACTGCCAATTTCTCGTTTCTGTCAAAGAAGAGTCTACTTTTGCATGTAAGAGGTTTTAGAGCATCCAACATGAAGTATGTCAAATAATGATGTTAAAGCTACCAAGGTTACACAGTGTGCTAGAAGTCATTATCTAGTTAACTCAATCTTCTAGATCATTCTGACTTGAAGCATGAGTTCATTTTTCTATTATTGAATGTCAGTGTACTAGATTGATCTCACCCGAAGTATGAAAACATCAACATTTTTTGTTTCATCAAACTTTTCCATGTAGAAAAAAAAAACTACGACTACTCAAAACAAAGATCATTCATAATAACGCTTTTCATAGAAATCAAACTTATTCACCCACTATTTATGAGCTTTATTCTTGAATATGTCTATATATAACATCTGATTCTCCATAAGCTACCCTATTTGATAGTTTTGTCTAGAAAAATTTATGTTCACTTTATCATCAGTTTTAACTTTAATATTATTTTTATAACAGAGTTCCAAGGAACAAAGGCAATGAAAAAAAAATACAGTTTTCAGCCTCATCAAGGCATGGACATGCACATTTACCAAACTGGCTCTAAACCAACTGGTTTGTTCCTAACAATAAAGTTAAAACAATCAACACCAAATTATTTTCAGTACATTCTTAAATGTTATTTTGTCTGCCATGGTGCAATCTTGAGAAGCTTTAAACTTCAAAGGTTATATTTGCATTCTTTAGAGGAAAACTTTTTAACTGAAATACTGGAAGACAAAAATTCCTCTTCCATTGAATTAAGGAAATGAGCATTGTTGCATCCGATCTCTTGCTTTTCCCTCAGATGTAAAATACTTTTATCAATGATCATTGCTAAATTTGACACATGCATTTCTTTGTGCAATTTGTCTGTAGCAAGGCGCATAATCAAATACTTTTATTGAAATGTAGGGGACATAAATAAAAAACTTGTTATAAAAAAAGGTGTTGGACAAAAACTCGAGACCCTTGTACTAGAATTGCTTGGCTACTCCCCACAATGCTTTCCATTAGAAAAAGAAAAATGTAACATGCTCATTGATGCTAAATAAGTTTTCAAGTTAGATGACCAACAATTTCATCCATTTAATGTTATATGCAACTATTAGAACAAGTTAAATTGAATGTGTTCCCGATGCGTGCTATCGTTTGCAAATCAGTTTGTTGAATATAATTTTCAAGTATTCAAGGCAATCAAATATTCAAATGTTGAAAAATAGAATGATTTTACCTTAAAAAGTTTTTAAACTTTTTGATATTAATACAAGTTTTTAGCATGTTTATTTTCATCGAGGGATGAAAATACTTATGATTCTATCTCTCTAAAACAATCTTACAACACCACCACCTACATTTTCCTTCATATATTTGTTTAAGCATTTCACAAGCCACGTATGTGTGGGGCTTCACTACTATTCTAAAAAGTGTAAAAGAGTTCCTACAAGGTTCACAACTTTCTAATAAACACATACGGCTTCATCTCAACCATCAATGGTATGGGGTAAAATTATAAATTGACCTTCATTCATTTTCAACAAATTAGATGAAAAATAGAAGTGGTCAGTTCGTATATATTTCTTTATTCTTGGTGCACTGCTCTTATATCTCGTAAAACACTTAGCACTAAGAATAAAGAAATATTTGAAAACTGACAATTTTTGTTTTCCATTTAATTTGTTGAAAATAGATGGAGGTCCATTTATAATTTACCCCATACTATTGATGGTTGAAATCAAGTCATATGTACTCATTAAAAAGATGTGAACCTTCTAGTAACTCCTTTATGCTTTTATAGAATACTAGTGAAAATGTTCAAACAAATATATGAAGGAAAATGTAGGTTGTGGTGGTGTCAAAATGTTTTAGATAAAGAGAGAACCATATTGATACAATATTTTTCTATTTGGTGAGTAAAATTTGTATGCCAAAACAACTAATGCATCACTCAATGAAAATAAATATGCTTAAACTTGTATTCCAAAATGTTTTAAAATCTTCTACGGTAAAATCATTTATCATACGACATTTGAATATTTGATTGCATAAATACTTGAAAAACATATTCAACAAACTGAAGTGCAGACGACAGCATGCATTGGGAACGAATTCAATCAAAATTTTCTAATAGTTGCATGTAACATGAAATGGGTGAGATGGTTGGTCACCTAAAATGAAACACTTATTTAGCATCAATAAACAAGTTACCTTTTTTCCTAAATGGAAAGTCTTTTGTGGAAGGTGGCCAAGCAACTCCGGTACAAGTGTCTCCAGTTTTTGTGTAACACTCTTTTCATAACAAGCAAAAACCAAGATTTTAATATAAGTATTCAATTATGAGACATTCTATCGACAAATTTCACAAAGAAATACAAGCTTCAATTTTAGCAACCATTGCTCCTAAAAGTATTTTACATTTGAGGGAAAAGCAAGAGGTTGGTTGCAAAAATGCTCATTTCCTTCATTTCATTGAAGAGGAATTTTTGTTTGCCAATCTTTCAATTCATAAATCTTCCTCTCAAGAATGCAAATACAACCTTCCTAGTTTAAAGCTTCTCAATATTGCACAACTACATGCAAAATAACACTATAATAATGTACAAAGAATAACTTAATGTGTATTGTTTTTAACCTAAATATCAGGAACAAAACAGTTGACTCAGAGTTTGGTGAATGTGCATGTCCATGGATAAACGAGCCTGAAAACTGTATCTTTTTTCATTGCCTTTATTCACTAGAACTCAATTATAAAAGTAATATTAAAGTTCAAATTGATTTCAAAGTGAAAATAAATTTTTCTGGACAAAACTGTCAAATAGTATAGTTGATGGAGAATAAAATGTTAAATAGACGTATTCAAAAATAAAGCTCAAAAATAGTGGGGGAATAAGTTTAGTTTCTATGAAATAGAGTAGTTTTAGTGTTTTTTTTTTTACATGGAAAAGTTCGATGAAACAAAAAAAAAATGTTGATGCTTTAATACTTTGGATTAGATCAATCTAGTACAATACACCGACATTCACACTGCGTAACCTTAGTAGCTTTAACATCATTAATGTTGGATGCTATAAAACCTCTTACATACAAAATTAGACTCTTCTTTATTCTAATAGAAAAAAGACACTGACAGTCGTAACATCTCAAATTAACATTTATTGTATAGTAGAAAGTAATGCAACACCCAATTCAACATTAAACCTTAGATTCCTTAATGCACAACAAAATAATGGTCTAACTTTTCCTTCAAAATAATATGAAGATTTTACCAAAAAAACCCCTTATATGTACACTAATCACGATCAAGTCCAATTTTTTAACGTGCACTGATTGGGTCCATGGGGCCTGATCGTAGGCAAAAATATATATATATTGTATGCGGCGTCACTCAGCCCTACATACAAAAAAAAAAAACCGCAGAGAAGAAAGGAAGAAGAAGGAGAAAAAAGAAAGGAAGGAATAAAAGAAGAAAAAGACAGGAAGAAAGAAAGAAGAAGAGAAGAAGAAAGGAAGGGATTAAGGTTTTTTTTCTCCTTTCTTCTCTTCTTTCTCCTCTATTCTCCTTCCTCTCTCCTCTCTTCTTCTCTTCTTTCTTCTCTCTTCTTCCTTTCTTCCTCTTTTCTTCTTCTTTTATTCCTTCCTTTCTTCCTCCCCCTCTCTTATTCTCTTCTTTATCCTCCCTTCTTCTTCCTGTCTTCCTCTCTTCTTCATCCTTTCTTTTTTGCCCTCTCTTCTTCCTTCCTTCTCTGCAGTTTTTTTTTTTCTGTATGTATAGTTGAGCAACAACATACACAAAAAAAAAAAAAAAAGAAAATTTGCACATGATCAAGCCCCATGGACCCGATTAGTGCACATTAAAATTTTGGGCCTAATTGTGATTAGGGTACATCTAAGAGGTTTTTCCGAGTAAAATCCTCAAATAATATTGTATAACACATCAGCGCCGATGGTATTCAAGTTCTTCAAGATCAGAGAACCTGGTGCATCCACATAGGCAAAGATATAATACTACCACCAAATAAGGATAAATTATAATACCGTCAAGGTTTTATCATTTCAACTTGGGAGTTCAAAATCCTTATTATACAAGATAATGCTGAAAATGGTTACCTGCAATAAGTTTTTCACAAGGTAAAGTGCAACAAGGATAGGATAGACGAAAGAACCGAATTTAAAAAAAAAATGCAGTTTAACAAATACAAAGAAAAAAAGATTGTATATTTTGGATCATATGACCATCAACCACAACGTGCACAATTTCTCAGTAAATCTATCGGTCGGTCAAAGTTATGTATAGAAGGGTCAATGATTTGGCATTCCAGAATATTGATTTGATGGACCCATGGTGAACAGTAACAAATAACATCCACAACGAGATTTTCATAATTCATAACCTGAATAGCAGTATCAAATAACATCCATAATGAGATTCTCACAATTCATAACCCTTCAATTGACCGCTTGCAAACATACTGATAGAAAATGCATCAAGAATCCATGATCAACAAAAAGAAGACCAAATATTGGATGGTTAGATGTTCCATTCTGACTAGGCTTTGGGAAATGTTTTTTTCTACACTATAGGCTAAGAGGCACGGATAGGGATACAGGACATAGATACGACACGACATAGACACGACAAATCCCAAAAAAATAGGATACGGACATAGCTAGGATACAACAAATAATAAATATATATTTTTTATATATAATCATAAAATTAAATACATATTGGTTGTTGAATTTATTTAAAGCCAGCAACATTTTTCTGTTTTCTATCCAACCAACATTATAAAAGGTTCCGTTGACCAGTTGACCAACAGAGACTTTGAAATGTTTTCAAAAATATAAAAATAATATAAAAATGGAGTGATCGGAGACAGAAATAATATAAAAAAATTAACAGATGAGAGAGAGAGACATTTGTTCTTAAAAAAAAAAAGCAGAAGCAACATGGAAGAACAACACAGCAGTTCTGGAAAAAAAAAGCAACAGCAGTAGTTCTGAAAAAAAGGAAAAAACAACAACAGTAACATGCAAGAACATCACAACAGTTCTGGAAAAAAAATAAAACAGCAACGGAAAAGAAAAATGCCCAGCAGCAGCAACAATCAAGAAAAAAAAAAACAAACAATACCTTTTCTTCTTCCTCTTCCTCTTCCTTTTCCTTTTCTTCTTCTTCTTCTTACCATGCTTATTATATTTTAGCGCCAACTTGTCCACCCCATGTCCTAGCCACGTCTAGAATTAAAAGATTAAAACGCATGTGGAATTAAAAAATTTTAAAAAAAGGACAAGACACGTTTTTGGCATGTCAGACTAGTTCGGCCGTGTCCGTGTCCATCTGGCTGTGCCCGTGTCCACGTCCGTGTCCGTGTCGGACACAGACACGGGGACCCCTATACAAGTGTTCGGGCTTCATAGACTATAGGAATAGTTTATTCATTGTAGAATCTAACAGATTGACATCTTGAATCACCAATACGGGGATATAGGATGCACATGCTCAATACAAAAGTTCAAGTTGGACATACAACACAACCGAAGTTACAAAGCAATTGTTAATGGGAGCATATTGAAAAGCAAAACTAGGTAATTTCATATGTCGCTTGCATTCATTACTGACAAAGACGCATCATATTTGACAAAAGGGAACAAAATTAGAAATATTTCATGGGGCACAAACTACATATAGAATAGAGTACAACAGGACAAGGGATATAGAAACAATGATATGAAGAACAAATGAGGAACAAAGTGCATGGAGCAGAGTACAACAAGACAAGGAATATATTTATATACTAAAATAATGATATAAAGAAGAAAGGTCAGTCACTGAGTAGTGCATTTGTACTTTCAGGATCTGGCCTGCATCAATTGAGGATCTCTTTATAGGAAGGTTATGATTGTTTACTCATGCCACAATGTCTGATTTGATTGACAGAAAGAGAAAGAAACAGTTTGATTGATAGAAAGAGAGTGTGTATAGGTCAGTTATTGTGTCACTATTATTGCATAGATTCTGAAAGTAATGCAACTGAACCCTTGTGATTAACACTTTCAAAATTTTAAGAAAGATTTAAGAGTTTAAGATAGGAGGCAATATGAATGGACGTCCCACCACTCCTTCACATTGCAACAATGAAATTTACATAAATAACTAGTCCTTCATATTGCAACAATGGACTTCACATACTTAACTTTCCATAAATTTGGCAACCTGCATCATGTAAGAGGCCTCACACTATGTAAACACCTCACGAATCCATCCTACATGGACTGATTGATCTTCTTCACCAAAGAAGTCAATATGAAACTATCACCTCCCTAGAGGCTTTGATTGTGAAGATTCCAAGAGATAAACAGGTCTATCCTGACAGGCCCATAACCAAAGACCCATCATATTAGACCCAGTCAATATATCCCACATGTGTAACTTTGTGGATTTGATTGAATCCTATACAATAATCATAGAATTGTAATTACTCAAATTATGTGTAGACTTTCCCTTTCAGCTTATAGTGAGATGTAACATAGCTTGTAATTAGGGCCTTTGATCAGGCAATACTCAATATTAATACAGTGCTCAACCCTCATACTGGGATACAACAATATTACCACACAAATTGTCCTATTGTGCTTCTTCTTCTTCTCAAAAAAAAAGGATCTACAGATCCTATCATGGAATAAGAGCCTCAGCAACTCTGAGACACTCTTTTGGGTAGAAAAACAGCATCTAAAACAGGAAGACTGTACTGCATCTTGCTCCTTTTGTCGTCTAGTATTCTGCAAAAACCAAGCTCACTACAATACTTCCCATCAAATCGAATCTGATCACCACAATTGAAGAACCCTCAGATCACATCTCAGTCATCAGAATCAGCTCTCTGTGGAAGAGGGACATTTTCAATCTCACTCTGATTCTATTAATTGCTCTAGCCAACTAATCAAGAAGTGGGACCCACCTCAGATTGTGCAACTGTCGAAACTATATGCACCAAGCTGGTCGACACTTTTCTTTGGGAATCCTACCTATTTTTCTAGATTTTTATCTCTTTAGAAGGTCAGTGATTTACCCACTTCTTTGATTTGCTAGTTTTCAAGACTGTTTTAGTCTGAAGGCTGTAACAGTCGGTCAGACCATTAGAAATTGTTGGTTCTTCTTCCAAGAGTTGCAAAAATAGACCAGCAACATAACCTGGAAGTCTAATCGAGGAAAACAATCCTCGAAAGAGCACCATTCTTTAGTCTATCGCAGATTTTTTGGACACCCAACCCATTATTTATTGCTGTTTTTTCTGCATTTAAGCAACTTGCTCCAGTTCTGTCCAATTCATAGCATATTTATGGTTATAAGAATGGATAAATTCAAGATCATCTCTGTTAAATTTAATGGCACCAATTACACATCTTGGGCTTTTCATCTTAAAAATTATATTGAACAACAAGGGATGCTGGGGTATTTGGATGGAACCACTCCAAAACCAGCTACAAATCTTACATCCAAAATGGATGATAATACCATTGCCTCGTGGAACCAACGTAATGCTAAAGTTGTTACTTGGATCCTCAACTCAATGGATCCCTCCTTGATGGTCCTCCAAGCTTTTACGAAAGCTTCTAACACGAGGGCTCACATGAAGAAAATTTATCATCAAGACATCAACAAAACAAAACTCGATGATTCCACCTAGATACTAAGTTAGCAAGATATTGTCAGAATGATAAATCCGTCTAGGAACACTACAATGGGTTTCTAGCCCCGTGGATAGAGCCGGATCAAATGCTTCTTCAATCTGTTACAGTAGATTTTGCAAATCAAATGCTTCTTCAATCTGTTATGGTAGATTTTCTTCCTTAGGCCCTCAAATTACAAGAGGAATAACATGTTAGTCATTTCCTTATGAATCTAAGATCTGAATTTGAACCGGTATACGCTGCCTTTATGAACAAAGAGCTCCCACCTAATCTAGATACGTGTGTCCAAGAGGTTCTCCGAGAAGAAACTCACTTGTTATCTACTCACTCTCTTAATGAGGAACCAAAGGCACTTCTAACACCACCTACCACATCATAAGGTGATGAGACTGCTTTACTACTCGTGGTAAAAAACCACACAGTTTTGAGTGTAAGAAGTATGGCCATGTGGCTCACGACTGCCGGAAGAAATTGTTTCGCAACTACTGCAAGCAAAATGGGGCATGTTATTTCTAATTGTACACAGCATCCTAAAGGGAAACAAGATCATTCTCGAAAGCACAGCTCAATTGCTCTTCAGGCTCAACAAAGCACCCCGCCTAACTTACCACCCTCAAATACTGGCTTAGTCACTCTAACCACTACTTGGATTCAAGAGCTGATAAATTCTTCTGTGGCAAATGCATTTACCTCTATGGGCAGTGGTTTGTCTTTATCCTCTACCATTCTTTCTACATTTCACTCGTTTACTTCCCAGTTTACCCAAATTATGCCCTCAACATGGTTTCTCGACTCTATTGCTTCCAATCATATGACCTTAGTAGCACAAAACTTGCACAATACATAATCATATATGGGCCGTGATTCAATCACCACAGCCAATGGTCAACAATTGCCCATCTCTTGCCTAGGAACCATATCTATGGGAACCCTTAATTTATCTAATGTTTATTTTGCTTCAAACTTAGTTGCTAATCTAATTTCCATTGGCCAACTTGTTGATCGTGGGTATCTTGTTCACTTCTCTCCCTCTAGTTGTGTTATACAGGAACGACAAACTGGGGGGGTGATCGAGAAGGGGAGTAAGCATGGCATGCTCTTTCTGTTGGACGTGGGACAACCTTGTTTGCCTCTTCAATGGATGCTTCAAATAAAGTGTGGACCATTTGGCATAAACGCCTTGGTCATTTAAATAATGGAAATTTGCTTTCATTGTTTAAACTTCGTAGTTTGGAAAAATCTGTTGCTAGTACTATGTCTACCTCTTTTGCACAATCAAAATGTGAGACTTGTTGCATGAGTAAAAGTCATGTGTTGCCATTTCCTATTCATCATTCATGTGCCACTACTCGTTTTGATATTATTCACACAGATGTTTTGGGTATTGCTCCTCAATTGAGTAAACTAGGGTACAAATATTATGTTACATTCATTGATGATCATTGTAGGTATACATGGATATACTCTTTATAATTAAAATATGAAGTTTTTTCCTTGTTCTACAAATTCTACAATATAGTGAGCAATCAATTTCAAAGGACCATTACGATCTTATGCTCAGATTCAGGGGAAGAATACACATCAAATGAATTCACTTCCTTTTTATCTAATAAAGGGATCATTCACTAAAAATGTTGCCCTCACACACCACAACAAAATGGAACCGCAGAAAGAAATAATCATCACCTCTTGGAAACGGTTAGAACACTCCTTGTTGAATTCCTAGTTCCACCTAAATTTTGGTGTGAAGCAACCTGTGAAGCACGGGTACTTCCAAAATCGACACAAACCAGTACCAAGTACGTACCTGTACCCTTACCAGGTATGGATAGGGTAAAAAAATGTACCATGTACAGTCAAATGTACCCGGTACATTTTGACTTTGGGAGTACAAGATGGGTACGTTTATGGATACGGGATGGGTACGTTCCCGATACTTTTGTTTTCTTTTTTTTTCTGTAAAAACTTTTGTAAGAGTTTGAAAAAGCTAAAAATATAATTCTTAACTTTAGCCCTAACCCTTCCCGATGAACTTGAAAGGGAAAAGGCTAAAATATAATTCTTAACTTTAGCCCTAACCCTTCCCGATGAACTTGAAAGGGAAAAGGCTTTCGCCCTAACCCATCTCCAATCCCCTTGTTTCCAATTGGAAAAAAAGAAAATGGAAAGGAGGAATAAGAACAAAAAGGAAAAAATATTGGATTATGAAATATAAAAAATAATATTGTTGTCGCTTTTTTTTCATTAGGTTGAATTTGTAATGGTATTAAGTAATTGTTGGCTTATTGCATTTAAGAATTCTAACTTATTTTAATTATCAGCATATTGTATTATTAAAATTTTAAAAAATATAATTCTTTAATGGATGTACCCCAACCGTACCTGTATCTTGTTTTTTTAGGATTTTGCCGTATCAGCATATCCATACTGTATCCGTATTGGTACCCACACCGGTACCCGTGCTTCATAGGAAACAGCACATATAGCTACCCATTTCATCAACAGGCCTCCCTTGGTAAGGTCCCTCCTTTTGAGTGTTTATTTGATCACCCACCATCCTACTCACATTTGAGGGTATCCAGTTGTTTATACTTTGTTCATCTCCCATCCCTTGAGCGAAACAAGTTATCCCCACAGGCTGCTCAATACACGTTTGCTGGTTACAGTGATGAGCACAAAGGCTTCCTTTGTTATGATCACAAGGAATGCCGTCTATGTATCTCATAAAATGTTGTCTTCTTGGAACATATTCCATTCTATTCGTCCAATCCTCATCCTAATATACAAGTCTCTCATCTGCTCCAATTTCCAACACCTAACTCCTCTCCAGTGATTACTCAAGTTTACAAGCGGCGCACCAAACCACCACCTCCCACGACTCTCCCTCCAGATACTCTCAGCACTGATCCACCACCCAGGCCGGCTCCTCAAGTACATGAAACTACTAGTGAAGGTAACGTTATTTTGCGACGCTCTAATTGTAAGTCCATTCCCCTAGCTAGATATTGTTTTCTAGTGTTGTTATTTCTTCAGAACCAACTCCTATTCCAACTTCTTATTCTCAAGCTACTAATATTCCATATTGGTAAGATGTTCTGACAGATGAATGACTAACTCTCGAGATAAACAACACCTAGGAAGTAGCGCCTCTTCCATCGAACACCTCTTTCATTGGTAACCGCTTTCATTTGTAGCAAGTGGGTCTATTCACTCAAATTCAAACCTGATGACAATCTTGATCGTTACAAAGCACAACTAGTTGCCCAAGATTATAAATGAAGAAACGTTTGCCCCAGTAACCAAAATGAGTACGGTGTGATATCTTCTTGGCATTGCAGCTACTCGTGATTGGCTTCTGTGGCAAATGAATGTCAATGCCTTTTGCACTACGACGTCAAGAAGATTGTCTATATGCATCCTCCACCAGGATATTCATGTCCGCCACGTCATGTTTGCAAACTGAAAGTCTTTATACAGGCTCAAGTAGGTTCCCTGTGCTTGGTTTGATAAGTTCCGCTCTACCATCCTTACAACAAATTTTCATCAAAGCCCGAATGACAATTCTCTATTTATTCTAAGAACCTCGTACGGGTGTACCATTCTCTTGATTTATGTTGATGATATGATAATTAGTGGCAACGATACAGCTAACATTTCCACCACCAAAACTCATCTCATGAATATTTTCATGATGAAAGATCTGGGTCCCCTAACTTATTTTTTAGGGATCGAAGTTTCAAGAAACAAGAATGGTATTCGGGTGGTACCAATTTACTTCAGTTGGCAAGACTTGGTGATGCCAAAACATTTGCCATACCCATTGAACTCAATGTTAAATTTAGCAAAGATGATGGACCACCTCTTGAAGACCCAACTTTGTTTAAACGATTAGTTGATAGCCTACTATATCTGACTATGACATGACCAGATATCTGTCATGCAAGGATACCCCTGATCGAGGATCGTTTTATCCGACTACTTCACTACATCTTCAAGCATATGCTAATGCTGATTGGACAAGCTGCCCTAATACTAGTAGATACAACTAGCTTGTGTACTTTCTTAGGAACCGTACTCATCTCATGGAAGAGTAAGAAACAAAGCACCCCTTCTAAATCAACCGCTGAAGCTGAATATCGGTCTATGTCATCTGCGAGTAGTGAAATTGTCTGGTTGTGTCGTCTCCTTCGTAAGTTTGGCGTCTTCCTCAAAGAACCTACTCCTCTTTATACAGATAACATAAGTTCCATTCGAATTACCAAGAATGTCGTTTTCCATGAGCGAACTAATCACATAGAAATTGACTGCCACTTCATTCGTCAGCATTATGTCTCTAAAAAACTGTCTACCTCACGTTTCTTTCAAAGATCAACTAGCTTATGCATTTACTAAAGGCCTGCCCCAAGATTGACGTGATTATATCATCTCCAAATTGATGCTTTGTTCCACCCCACATCAATTTGATAGGGAGTTTGAAGATTCCAAGAGATCCCCAAATCTATCATGACAGACCCATAACCAAAGGCCCATCATAGTAGACCCAGTCAATATATCCCACGTGCGTATGTTTGTAGAATAGGCCAAATCCTATATAATAACCATAGGACTATAATTACTCAAATTATGTGCAAACTTTTGCTTAAGCTTATGATGAGATGTAACATAGCTTGTAATTAGGGCATTTGATTAGGCAATACTCACTATTAATACAGTGGTCAACCCTCATATTGGGATACGACAATATTCCACACAAACTGCCCTATTGTGCTTCCTCTTCTTCTCAAAACAAGGATCTACAGATCCTATCATTGATACCATGTTAAGAAAGGCGAAATCCAAATATCTGTAGTCACATTACTCTAACATTATATGAAATCACATTAGCTCATGACTTTTAACACCAAGAATGAAAAACGAAAAAAAAATCAAAAGATAAAGAGGGAATAAATTAACTTCATCATCATCATCATCAAAACCTTGTCCTAACTATGTTGGAGTTAACTACATGAATTCTGTTCATCTATTATGACCTATTATGAGCCAAATCATCAGATAAGTTAAACTTCTTTAGATCAATTTTATTACCTCCATCTACGTATTCTTCGGCCTACCCGTGTGAAGAAGTTAACTTCATTAAAAGATAAAACATTCTAAGCTTCACTTGAAGTCACCATTTGCACATTAAATGGACTTCTTGTTGATGTTACTTCATACAAATCTCTTTTTTTTTTAACCCAGTTAAAGGGTTAGGCCACCAAAAGACTTACACAAGCAAGTTGATGGGAACTTGCACATGTAAGACTCTCTACTTGCTCAAAGGTTTCAATGACAATATGGTTGTGAAGAGATCATTAAATGAAAATATATATATATATAGGTGATTGATAGAATTGCTAACATAATGAGGCGGTTGTATGAGAAAAAAAGATAATTAGCAGAGGACGCTGGGAAGATAAGAAATCATAATTAGCAGAGGACGATGGGAAGATAAGAAATCACATACTGTGAATGAGGAGATGTCGGAAGTGTGACAATAGTTTAGGGAGAACTGAGAGTAATAAGCTGCATGAAAATGTAAGTTTGTATATAGGAAAAGTGGATGTTGGTAATGGCCTAGTGAGAATAATGATGCTGCAACAATGAAGATGGAAAAGTAGTTGAGAAGGGAGAAGTTAAGAGAGTGACATGTGTATGGAAGATGGGAAAGTAGTTAAGAAAAGAGAAGTTAAGAGACATTGACATGTGTCAACCACACGTGTGCAATTGGAAACCCATGTAAAATACATCAAAATACCCCCAACTCACACAATTACATAAAAACCATAGTACAACACTCAAAATCAAAAAGTAAAAAAAAAAAAAAAAAAGGAAATTAGATTACAGATTTTCTATGAAAGACACTTTAAGTCTCTAACAACATGAATCCTTCACATTAGTTCATCCACTCCTAAAAATTCCTTGACATGATTGAATTCAATTTTTCTAGAAGAGAATAAAAACTTCAATAATCGTCAAGGAGAAAATAAAGGAACCAATGGTTGATAATTGGGATGGGCCAATCGACAATCAAGAGTGGTGACACACATTGCCACAAATTTCAAGAAAGCCATGTTTGTTAGTTCTTAAATGTAGCCCCAGTTACATAATTTTGTGATTTGCTCCCACAAAAGGAGGGCTTACCTATAAATTGCCGATTGGTTCATGTTCAACTAACACACGACACGTGGGGAAAAAAACAAGGTCATATATGTGATGCAATGGGCAAATTGATCAAGGAACCAACTTGATTCTCTAAACTTAAATCAACACCGACTAAACAAAAGGAGAAAAGTAGTATAATATTTAAACCTGGTCAAAGATGCTATCCACAACACAAATCAATCTTCACTCGATGTAAGGCTCCCTGAATTAAGAAAGCACTCATTTCTTGGTCTCTATAGTGTGAGTTCCTAGTAATTCAATAGAAAAGGAAAATAGTCATTGAAATTGATCTTAAAAAAGAGGGGTCATTGCTCACATATGGTGGTGGTGGTGTTTGTAGGGACATCCACTCACGTAATAGCATCTAGGTCCTAGGCTCCTAGCGTAGCCTATGACCCTCCTACATGAATTGGATGATGGACTTAATGAATGGGATTATGAGGAGGGCCTAGAAGTTAGCCGTACAAAATTATTGGTAGGGCTTGATTCTAAAATCAGAGCCAACCAGGAAACATTCTTCATTATGTTTTGAGGTTCAGCCAAATCACAGTAACATTTGGGTTTGTTTTAAAGTTATATTGATCACATTCAAAACACATAATTTGAAGCGTAAGTTCACTTTCTCACATGACCAGCCAGATTTGAGGCATAAGTTCAAAACACATTATTTGAGGAATAATATATGATAGGCAAGGGGTGCCCCTACGCTGGGCCAACCCGAGCCTAATCTAGGCTTAGCTTGCCTCAGGTCGGGCTTGGATATGATCTTAGGGCCAATTTAATAATTGGGTCGGGCTTGGATTAAGTGATAGAAAGCCCAATGCCTAGCTCAGCCTAGCCTGTGCAAGGAATGCACATAATTTAATTTAATTTAATTAGTACAAATAATAAGTCAAATGGTCACAAAATGTATAAGAAGCCCGATTTGGCCTAGCCAAATTGATTGAATGGGCGGGCTCAGGCTTCACTTTAACAGCCCGTGTCGGACTTGGGCTGGGTCCAAGCTAGTGTTTCTAATGTCAGGTTGGGCCTGGATGTGCCTTTGCTCGGCCCAGCCCATGAACACCCTATGATAGGCCCATCTCTTATTATGGAAGTGAATTTTGGCTTAGAACTTTTTTTTTTTTTTTGGAAGGTTAGTAATCCCTTTATCAACCAAAAAATATGATATAGGATTTTGTCTTAGAACTAATAGACAAAGAAAGAGATTTTAATTATTTATAAGTTTATTCAATGCATGATCAAAGATGGGTACCCGTAAATTGCTTTAATTAAAGTTTTGCTTTACTTTGATGAGATTTACTTTATTAGAGACGGAGAGAGAAGCATGACATTTAGAGATCTTTAATTCTAAATATTAGGATGTGTGGTTGTTAAATAATAATAGCAAAATGTGCCCCGTGCTCCATAAATGATGCATACAATAACCACTAATTTCATATTTCTAATTTAAAACTTTCTCCACTCAACTTAAAACATATTAACTATGGTAAAACTTATAAATATTGGAACAAAATATAAAAATTGACAGTTATGATGCATAAACACTTCAAAATGAGCAACGTATCGTATCTGATACTTTACTTTTTATGTGTAAAATCCGTGCCCCTACCATGTCTATTGCATGTCCTGTACTCATGGTATACCCGAGCATCATAGATTGAAAGAAGTTGAAAAGTGAAAAATAAATTTAAAAATCTTGTAACTTAGGAAGATAACGTTAACATGATCACGATATGGCATCTCATTGATAAACATAATATGAAACTGCAATTATTTAGTTAAAATTTAAAAAAAAAAAGAAAAAGAAAAAAGAAAAGAGAATGTGTATCTAAATGAGAAATTAATTTATTACAGATAAGCTTCTCTTAACTCTAACAATCTAATGACAAGGTCACAAATATCATTTAGACTATTTCAAATAAATTTTTAGTTTATGAAAAAGCAAAAATAATTATATCGGTTAGGATGAAAGTATTAAGGTAGTGAAAATAGCAATTAACATATCATTTATAATATTCTACTAACCTATTGTCAACCAATATTTATAAATTGATCAATCTAGATAGTCTTGCATGTTAGTGAAATCTCTTCAAGGACTATACAACTGGAGGATATTTAATTTTAGTGGTATTTTTAGTGGTTTAGATTTTTTTTCTTAAGGCCTCTGCATTAGTGAAATCTCTTTAGGGACTATACAATAGCAGGACATTTATTTTAATGGTTTAGGTTGTTTCTTAGTGGCTGTATAATGTATGTGATGTGAAAGTTCAATAGACCCTGGGTAATTTGAATTTTTGATTAGTCCTTCTCAAACTAAGGCTTTAACATGCAAAAATTTGCATGGCTGCTAAGTGTGGCCCACTTAAAAAGATCTAGAACTAAAAAAAGTCTCTCTTTACAAACTTTCATAAAAATTTTACACCAATACGATCTGCCCCAAGTGTTTTATTTAATCCACATTAAAACCTAGTAGTTCCCGTTAATGCCATGATTTGCAAACATCCGTGTCCCAAATGCCTAGCTTATGATCAAGAAATTTACATTTGTGGGTAAACCGCTTTTTTTAAATAAAAAAAACTTATAAAAGCCAAGTAGTTCCCCTGGATGCCATAATGTGCATACATTCAAAAGGGACCCATAGATCCATCATGAGTAAAACAAACACAAATTACATTTTCATGCAAACCCTTTTAACGAAATAAAAACTTAAAAGAAATAAAAGCCAAGAGGTACTTTAGAAGGAAAATAAATTCCCCAAGTATGCCATTATATGCATACATCCAAGTGGGTCCCACACCCATCATGCGAAAAAAAAAGTAACATTTTCGTGTAAATCTTTTAAAGTATCCAATTGGGATTCACAAATCCATTTATCCTAAAGTTTGACTGGCCCTTATCATCCATGGTTAGGTTTGGCCGGTCCACAGTACTCAGCCTATGTGCTATAAATATTGAGGGTTTGATTGATCATGTATCATCTGTATATGGTCCATTGAACCATATGGATATGGTCATGGATCATGAGATACCTATTAAAAATATGAGGATGGTTATGGATCATGAGATATCTATTATCAATTGAACTGAATGGATATGGTTATGGATCATGAGATTCCTATTAAAATAAGAGGATGGTCAATTGAACCATATGGAAATGGTTATGGATCGTGGGATACCTACTAAAAATATGGATACGGTTATGGATCATGAGATACCTATTATCATCCATAGTTAGCAACGTAAGATTTGAGGAAAAGGAACTTAAAAATATACCACAATTCATTTTAGAGAAAGAAAAGTTTCTGAAAATGAAAACTAAATTAGGAGGAGAAAAAGAAGTTATAAATCACAATTTGAGAAAAATAAAATAGAATATAAAGTTACTTTGCCATAAAAAATCATTAAAACTATGAAACATAAGATTGGAGAAGATTGAATTTAAGACAATACTATTATAGTGCGTATAAAAAAAAAGGGCAGCCCAGTGTACGAGGCTCCCGCATAGGGGGGTCTAGGGAGGGCAAGATGTGTATATATATATAAATATATATATTTTGTAATGCAAAAATGGGAAAACAAAACTATAAAATTTAATTCAAATAAAAAAAACCATAGATCAGAAAAAAACTAGTATTCCTTAGGGCATGTTTGGCACTTTACTAGTAAAATTAAAGTGGGGAAACCTCAAATCAAAAGAGAATAAAATATGAAGGGGCCTAAATGTAATATAACTTTTTTTTGTCTTTTAGTAACTTGAAAGGAACCTTTTTGACTTTTGCATAAAACTAAATGGTGCTTTTTTTTTTTGTTTCATTTAGTGGCTTGAGAACATTGTTTTTGACTTCTTTTTTTTTTTAAAGGTGGGAAATTTGAATTTTTGTACTTTTGATATGATCCACACATCAAATGATGTCTATTAAATGGAGGCTCCACTTCACTCTACTTTAATCTAGTGAAGTGCCAAACATGCCCCTAAGGGCAGGGGCAAACCCACTCCCACTTGAAGAACATCCAAAGCAGTCACCTCAGATCAGAATTAAAAATTGCACACTAGTAATGGGCCTCTGGCCCATTCCCCCTTATCCTCCTTCCCCTTCAGGCTTTGCCACTCTAGCATAGTTGCACTCCACAGCCACAAACTCACAGAGGTCTCTATCGATCTCTATTTCTAGCATCTTTTTCTTTTTTAAGTTCTCTCAGTTTCATCATCTTACATGGCTCTTTTTGTAGTCATTTAATAGTCTTTAGAAGAACTTTTTGGGGTCGAACCAGATTGATTCTATGGTCTACCCTAAGCCTTGTCAAGTGATCATTTGTATCCACTGCCTCATTGAAAATTTTGTTTATCACATCCAAAGCATTTGATAGCAATTCTTTGGAGAAAATATATTTATTGCAAAATAGAAATTTGATTATTATATCTATTAGCCTTGACTCCACAATGCCACAAACTTGAATATCTCTTTGCAGATTCTCACTATTAATTTTGCACAGGTAGAGTATCCACCTATAATTAAAAAGAAAAAAAATCAAACATGGGTTTTGTTTAGCACCAAAGCGATACTCTAAGAAGCACGGACACTTCTAAGAAAGTGAGGTGTTCGTGTCAGACACGTGTCGGACACCGACACTCCTTGGACACTCTCGGACACGTGTCCGATACTATTTAGCCGTGTCCATAATTAAAAACTAAAAATTCTAATTTCGGACACTTGTTTAACACTCTTTTTACAACGTGTCCCACAATTCCTAGCCTGTGTCTATGACTAAAAAATAGACATGTGGCTACTATCTCTTGGACACTTTGTTAACATGTAGTTATTAAAACTTGTAAACTTGATATATGACAATTTTATACCATGAAAAAATATATGATTGTAAATATCAATCATATCACAAGCAAAAGACATAAATATTTCACTAAAGAATAGGCCTCAAAATTGGCTTCTTTTTTGCTTTTTGTTTTTTTTTATAAGGAGGGGAAAGAGATGATCTGCCGTTTTCTTTATATGGATTTTATGGAACTATGGATATTTCATGTTTAATGATTATAAATTATGTTTTAGTGTTGTATTGATATTTGATAATTTGATATGTTTGTTAGTTCGTACTTGAATTTTTATTTTTTGATTGCTAAATTGATTAAAAAAGTTAAAATGATATTATTTTTTTAGTAGATGATTATATATATATTAACATATATTATTAACGTGTCCCCGACGTGTCCGTGTCTTACTTTTTGGAGAAATGCCGTGTCAGCGTGTCCGTGTCGTGTCGTATCTGTGTCCCGTGTCCGTGTCCATGCTTCTTATGCGATACTTCATGAGCAAAATTTTATGACATTCTACTAATCAAAAAGAAAATTCCAAATGTTTTGTTATCAGAAATTCCCAACACATGGTTTTAGGCATGCAGAGGAGGCCAATAAGGACTCCTACAAGACATTTTGGCAATACCACAGAAATTACAAAAAAGAGTGAAAAACCAAAAATCCTTTGCATGTTCTGTTTTTTTCCCTATTTGGACAAACAAGATTTTAGCACGTTCATGAATGCTACATCAAAATACAAAATCGAAAGAGAAGATGGAGAAGAAGCACATGACCGCAGATGCTTTGGATCTAACTACTGTAATTACATACATACATACAACAAGAAATCGATTTTACTTTGAGACTTATCTCGACGCCGTACTTGATCGCCAAGCCTGCCAGGGTATCCATCTTCGAGACCTGGTGCTCAATATAATTCACGCTTGGCACCATCGCCTTGAGATTTGACGCAGATTTGCGTGAATGCTCAAGATCGATTGCGGGAAATCGGTAGTTTCAACAGAAACAGTGAAAATCTGGAGAGATCTCTTCATAGAATCGCTAGATTAGGGAACTTTTAATCACAATACCTCAATTGAGAAATGGATTTCACTTCCATTCTGTTTATGATATGTGAATGAGGTACAGATCGCCATGGATCATTTCAGGAAAGATTGAAATCGAAAAGAGCTTTTTATGGTAGAAGAAGGGAGAGTATATCTAAAAAGTCAGACGCCCTGCGTTAAAGAGTACGCGTGGAAAGTAAAAGATTCGGTCTTTCATTAAGAGAAATCATAAGTCAAATGGAGAGATTCGAAGGGGGTTACGTGGCGTCACAGAAAAAGGGCAAAAAAAAACTGATACGACATCCTCTTGCTTATACTACTAAGAAAGAATTAAAATAGAAATTTTAATTTTTAATTACCGCAACTGAGCTACAGTAGCTAATGAAATTGAAGTGATCTCTAACTGATATGACACACATTGATAAAACAAAATGCCCATCAAACTCACCCACATGCTTACACATAGCATTAATGATAAATTTCCAACACATGAAAAATAAGTAAAGAGAGAATTTTGATGAGAAAAATCACTTGCTACACATCACCCCACTTTAGGGTAATCTTAGGCTAGGCCAGCCAGAGCCCGCCTTGGGCTAGTCTTAAATTAAGTTATAGAAAGCCCAAAACCCGACTTGACTTGTGCAAGAAATGCATATAATTTAATTTAATTAGTACAAAAAATTATTTAAATGGCCATATAATTGATTAAAAAAATCCCAATTCAGCCTAGCAAGCAAGGGGTTGACTCTTATAGCTTGTGTTGGGCTTGGTCTGAGCCTGGGCAGTAATTCTAAAGTTGGAATGGGACTGGATATGCATTAGCTTGGTCTAGCTTCTCCCATGAATACCCCTACTACCCCACTTGTCTATGGATGCAATGCATACTACATAAGTGGGCCTCACCCTTCCTTACATGTACATCTTTAAGGTGTAGTGTTCTAACCCAAGTTCTAATAACAACAACAACAACAACAATGATAATAATTGTACTCACGTCCACATGCCTAATTTAATTATTGGGTATGGTCCATGGTCAAATGTGTGAATTTGAATCTGATTAAGGCCCAGGCAATAATTTACTTGGATTAACTGGTTGACTTGTAATTTACACAAGGTCTCACGTTTCACGCCTAAGGTAATTTTGAGATCATCATATGATGGGCCAATAAGGGCCCACTCATTAGGGGTCTCAAACTGTCTTAGTCGCCCTTGGTTCTTCTTCGAGATCTATAGTGTTGATCTTTCATCATGTGTTCCACCTCGGCCCACAGATCCATCCTACTTTTGTTAATACAAAAAATTTTCAGCATCCTAATCATTAAATCATTATTTTTGTTACTACAAAGATTTTTCAGCATCCTAATCATTAAATCTTTATTTAAGTTCCTAACTAATGCAATCTGGGGTCGTAGTCACTATAGGACCCTCTCATTAGAGAAAAAAATAGATTGATCAGTGTGAAAAACTCAATAGAGTTGGTTAAGACCAGTTGACATAATGTGCTTCATAGAATCAAGTAACCAGTCTATACCGACATGTAAATAAAACAGTTAACATGGGTTCTAATTTCTCAATCAGAATTCCTAATAACAATTTTAGAGCATTTGAGAACTTCCAAGATAAATACAATAAGTAGTTTTGGCCTCTCTCATATTTAACAATATGGTCCTCATCATCATAACTCCAAATCTAAGTGGGTATCGAACTCATCATACACCATTACGAAACCCTCAAATATAATCAAGATTTAAAAGATGTAGGAAAAGATTGGATTTTTTTTTCTTTAACTCCACGTGCAGAGTTGGAACGCCAGCGGGTGAGTGATCTTGATGAATTACTAGGTTGATACGGACATAGTCCTATTTAATATACCTTCCAAATTGGGAATTTTAACTTTTTATCATATAGTTAAGAAGTGGTAGTCTTCCCTAGATTGCAGCTCATTTAAACTCGTTAAATTCCAATGCCGATACTTTTCAAATTAATTTAGAAAATGTAGATGCATACGCTGAGGCAGAAGATTTTGCTAAATGTACTGAAGCCCTTAGGAGGATTTGACCAAAATTTTAGGATGATTTTCTAGGCAGCTGATATGTATGGAATTCCAATTAGATTTGCCTTTTTTAAAACTCAATCAATTGGGATAGAATTAGATTTATTTTAGGGATGCCACTTGTCACTCTCTCATGCTCCCTCGCGAAAAGGGAAATTCTCTTTATAGGAAGAAGATATGTTTAGGATTCTAATGGGAAGAAGATATGTTTATGATTTTAATGACATTATGCCACGTGTCACACTCTCAGGAAAAGATTGCGCCATGTATCGCTCTCCTACGAAGAATGAAGCGCCACATGTCGCTTTCCCATGAAAGAGGGTATTGTTATAATATATACTAGCACTTCAGGGCTCGCGTTAGGAAAAGAATAATTAAGTCTTATTAAAAATTATTAATAATTTAAATAAAATATTAATGAATATTATGATATAAATCATAGCAAAAACATAGTGAAAATATTGAATCTTTATTTTTTCAAAAGAAAAAAACATTTTCTTTGAATCATAGATGTATAAAAGTTGGGAGTGAAAAAAAAAACCGTTTATATTAAGTCATCCTTAAATGATTAAAGGAATTACATGTGATCTAAGGAAAAAAAATTGCTGATATTTTTTTATTGGTATGCATTTGTTTCAATAGTTACACTTGATTCATCTTCTCCACTTATCTCGATAGTTGTGCTTGTTTTATCTTGTGTAGATCTTTTAAGTCCTACACTTGTTTCAATTTGTGCGTTTATCTCAATAAAGTTATTTGTTTTTGGTATTGCAATGGAAGTACTTGGTCCAACATCTTGAAAATTTCAATTTCTAACAATCAAATGGTTGAAAAAAATATAATTAAGTCTTATCAACAGTATAAGGGACATGAGAATTCTGTATTGTATAGAATATAATACATGCTCAGATTTTAGAGAGGAATACCTTAACCTATGTATCTTTCCAATGGAAGGATTAGAAAATATGCGGCCATTCTACTTCTTCTATCGTTATGATTTATGAATGGAATAGAGAAGTCACGATAAAGAGAGTATAAATTGATGCAACTTATATCTTGGGTTTCTTTTTTTAAAGAGTTTTCATTATGAGATATTCGCTTAAAGTCCAAAGTCTAAGATAAAACTTATATAAATTGACACAACTTTTATATTGGGTTTCTTTTTTTAAAGAGTTTTTCTTATCATAGATGAATATATAACATATATCTTAGGTTTTTTTTAAAGAGTTTTTTTATCACAAATTATTTACTATTCTAAGTACAATAATTGAAATAAAATAGGAAAAATTAATAACAAAAAAAAGTAAATATTTTAAAATAATTCATAAAATCCACAAAAGTTTGGAGGGGTGGAAATAGAAAGATAAATCGAAAAAAGAAATATTAATGTCTTTTAATTTTTTTTACCCATGTGTATTCATTATGTATACGTTTCTATCCCTTAAACCCAAAAAGGCAAAAGATAAACCAAAAATAAAAAGATTAATAGAAAAAAGATAACGTACATTTTTTCATAATAATATTTCAATAAATCTTATTTTTAAATATATTCTCATTTTTTGGGCTTAGATTTAGCATGTGCCTTTGTATAAACCTGTGGATTCAATTATGTGCAGACCTGTGGCCTTAGATCTAAACATTAAATATATACATTATGCCTAGCTCAGCTGTGGTTCAAACAAATTTGGAGATGTGGTCCACATCATTAGGCCATAGTTTATTCAACTCATGATTCAGTTGCTTAGTTGGAATTGAATAAAAAAGAAAATGACCCATACCAACCTGGCCCATTTGAAAATATATGTACCATATAACTAAAATAGAAACATAGCCCAAACCACCATGGTGAGGGCTTCGATGCTGGGCCCAAGCTAAGCCCAGATATGATCATGCACTAGCAATGGCTAGGACATGTTAGGCCCTGCTAAGTTCAACAAAGTCCAGGTTAATACCTATTAAAAAGTAATTTTATTTTAAAATAAAACCATTTAAATCAATTGTAAAAATATTATGTATGTGGAAAAAATATTATACCCATAGAGTCTCATTAGAATATTAATAAAAAAAAGTTCGATCATTTTTCCTTTAATCCAGAAGCTCAACTTAAGAGGAAAAGAAATATTATATGGTAAAAAAAAATTAGATAAAATAGTCCAATGTATAAAAATCATTAGGTTAACCAACCCTCACCATGAGAAGAATTGATCAGTTGGAATTAAATAGAAAAGAAAATAAACCAACGTCCAATGCTGTCCATTTGATAAATATATATAGGTAGGCACTTTGCCTTCCCACTCTTGGCCACTAGGCCAACTTAGGGAAAAAAAATCGTAAAGAGTTTAGGACGTGTAAAAAATTTTTAGTAGGGGTTTGCATGGGCCTGGCCAAGCTAAGGCATATTCAAGCCTGACCCAACTTTAGAAGCATTGGCCTAAGCCTGGCTGAAGCCCAACACAACCTATAAAATTCAGGCCTGAGCCCGTCATTTAATTAATTATGCTCAATCAAATCATTAGAAAAAATAAAAAAGATTTATACATGGAAATAGAATGTGTAGTCAGATGTCATCTATAGAGAAAAATAGAATAGTTTGGACCAAATGAATTTTATTAAGATTTTAGGCATAGAAAACCGTGTATTAGGAAAGATTTTAGGGAGAATTAAGAAATTAAGATTAGCAAATAGTGCTTTAAGGAATGAGTAGTCTTAAATAAATTTAAATTTCAAATATATAAAGGTGATTACTCATGGAAAAAAAGAAAAAAATAAAAAATAAAAAAAAATTGGAGATATGAATGAATAGAAGAAAGAACTTTAAAAACTTGTGGCCCAATAGAAGATAAAATAGGTGGATGAAATATAAAAACATTTCAAGACCAATACATGAACCCATGCATTAAGAAATTTAATGCATATGAGGCTCACATTTTATAAATCTCACCGACTTATATTACATTTTTTGTTCATGTCATGAAAAGTTATTTTAAAAAAAATTAAAATCCAAGTTGCATGGTTATATATTGGAAAGAAGAAAATAATTGGAGAATTCAAGGAAAAATAATAATAATAATAAATTGAAAAATAGTGAGATCAAACAATGAAATAATAAAATAAAATAAAATCAATGGATTTTGACCTTATGGAAGAATGACCTGGCTGTGCAAACTCGCGGCCACCTTTTGGAGGAATAGGTGTTGCTCAATGCAATTTGCTTCTTACTATGAGTGATGATGCATTTTTTATCTAAGACAATCTTTTTGTTTTTTCATTTATTTTATAATCGAGAGAGTCCATTTTGAATGCATAAAGAAAGAGAATCAAGAGGATATTAATATGGCAACATATGGAAAGTTTGTGGCAGAATAACCTTCGTAGATGTCATATCCATCGATATCGCTGTGCCTTGACTCTGTCGCATATCTTTGTAAAATTGTGATGACCATTCACAGAGTAGATTTCACGTCACATTTGTTAAAAAAATGAATTTTCAATCAAAAGTACATGAATGCAAACTTAGCACATTCCAACCATTTGCTCCAGTTTCTCTCCCTTAGGAGAGCAATGAAGCAGAGCAACAAAGAAAATAGGCACGAGACAGGACTTCCATTTCACCTCTTGATTGAAAATGCAATTAAAAAGGTAACAGGTACATATAAATTGAAACACAGGTAGCAATCAAGCATCCCCATGACTGGAAAGAAAATGCAGCACCAATGGAGCCATCCTCATTATCACGCATAGTGATTTTCAAAGGAATTCCACCACATGAGAAGATACAATAGCACAGTAAACTTTTATACTAAAGAATAGTGTTGGGACTAAGCTCAACTCACCTTCCATGAAATACACACACATGTACAATGGTTGCAGTGAGAGCAGCGAAGCCAATATCATTAGTCATTGCAAAGAAAGGGCTGAGGTGGAGAGGCCCATTCTTGCTTGTAAAGTTCATTCTAGATTAGTTTGATACGATGAATTGCTTAAAAAGAGGTTTTAGGAAAATATATAGAAAAGGGATAAGATATATATAGATTTTAGGACTTTAATTAGAGTGCGCCACGTATCGCTCTCTTACGAAAATACTGCACCGCATGTTGCTCTCCCGCGAAAGGGGGTATTGTTATAATATATATAATAACTAGCGCTTCAGGGCCAGCGCATGAAAACATAATAATTAAGTCTTATTGAAAATTATTAATAATTTAAAATAAAATATTAATGAATATTATACATAAATCATAGTTAAAATATTGAATCTTTATTTTTTTTGAAAGGAGAAAATATTTTCTTTGAATAATAGATGTATAAAAGTTAAAAGTGAAAAAAAAAAATGTTGATATTAAGTCATCCTTGGAACAAAGAGCCAAGAACAATCCAATTACTTTGGACATCCATATCCAAATGGATTTAATCCTCTCCACAATTCCAAGTAAAGAAGGAGAAGAAAGAAAGAAGGAAAGTGTGAGTTGATTTTTGCCATGCAATGTGTCTCAGGCCATGATCAAATTGTGGTCCCAGCATTATCAAATTCAAGTCAACTGAGGACTTATTCCAAGTAAACAGTGAGGATAGAAATCCAAGGTGGAGCCAATTTTATGAAGATTTTCATGTTAGGAAAGAAGTCCAAAAGTGGTTGGACTTAGGATATACATTATCACCAAGCCATCATATACTTTCTATTTTAAAAAAAATCCACACCAATTGCTCTCTCTTTCCTATATATATTGCAGCCCAATCTTTAATTCAAGGATGACAGCCACTATTCGAGGAATGTTTTTTCTCGCATCAGCCATTCTCTCAAATACAACTCACGTACATCCGAATTTAGCCATCTATTAATCACTCCACAAAAATCGTCCCATATCAATCATGTGCCCCAGCATCTATGAATTCTATTTCATTCATGCCACTACTCTCCCTCATATCACCATTCTCCCATCATCATTTAAAAGGCATCTTGATTAGCCTATCTAGGACACGTTCCAAATTAAGATCAACCCCATTCATATACATATATATATATATATCAGTCCATCATCAACCATTAGGAGATACATGCCCATCTCATCACATTCCAAAATGCGGTTCAGCCAAGCCCACTGTAGGGTTCATCCTCTTCCATCCATCTTCCTTCTTTCATCTAATCCTCCTTCGTGATGCATGAAGATTGAAGCCTGAATTGCGCATGAAGTCCCGTCTACTTCTTGATGTCCTGATCTAGGGTAAAGATAGATTTTCTTTTTCTAGTTTTAATTTTTTGGGGGATTATTGGTTGTATTGGTTCATTTTAATTTAAAAAGGCACAATTAGTGAGGTCAAGGTGTCCTACCTTAGATCGGCATCGTGTGTTTATGTGTGGTGACAGCAAGCACTTGGTGCGATGTTTTTGTGGATTTTTATTAATTCTGCCAATACAGTGTTCTAATTTCCCATAATAAAAGAAACTAGAATTCTTTTTATTTTTTTGCTTTCCATTATTTGTGAATGTTTTATTTCTGATTTTTAATTTAGTGCATGTTTATTTATTCCTTTACATTGGTGGTTTGATCTAGTTTATTGTCTTGAAGTTTCTAGTTCTAGGATTGTTTTAGTTTAGGATTTTAAGGTTAGATTTAATTTGTTATTTTTCAGATTTGGATTTGCACTTTAAATTTAATTTTCAGAAGTAGTAGTTGTGTATTTTTATAGATTTTTTTTAAGGCTAGGAGTAGTTTTTCAATTAGGACAGGTTTTCTGCGAAAATTAGCTCCCTGTGGATACGATCCCAACTCACGAGGTAAAACTACAATTGAGGCCTTGCACTTAGGGTCAGCGATCAGTATAATAATCAAAGAGAGGTTCTTCAAAAGATTTGAGTTAAAATAAGACATTAGGTGTGGGCCCGAGACAGTAGATTGCACAAGTGGGTCAAGGGTTGGAAAGTTTGGATAATGGGTTCAAGTAGTTTCCAAGTTGACCATACCTTAGGTGGTCCATGACCATGGGTCGAGTAAATCAAGATAATAAGAAAAACGAAGAAGGGAAGGTAGGAAATCAAGAAGAAAGGAAAAGCACGGTGACAAAGTAGTAGAAAGAAAAATGGAAGAAAAAGATAAACAAGAAGGATAAGAACTAAGAAGAGAAGCTAGGCTCGAGTAGGACGAGGAGGAGAACAAGAACTTGGAAACAAAAGATGAGATGCAAAAGAAGGAGGATATGCAAAGGAAGCAAGGGAAGTTTGTGAAGATGGGCATCGTGTCTTTGAAAGGGAGGAAGGAAGAAGAAATAGAAATCAGAAGAGAACTGCACTGGGTTCGGTTTCAGAGAAAGAACAAAGGAAGCAATGGGAGGGAAGGAAAAGAAAACAAGGAAGAAGATGATGAAGAGGATTGAGTTCTGGTAGGTATAGAGAAGAAGAAAAGGAGGAAGAACAAGTAAACAAGAAGAAGAAAAGATGGGTGGCTAGAACAATAAGATGAATACTGAGATGGGTCCAAACTCAGGACTAGTTTTCTCGGTCAAAAACAAGGAGAGAAAAGAGAAGAAGAAAGGAAGAAGGAAAAAAGAACGAGAAACTAAGAACAAGAAGGGAAAAGAGAAGAAGAACCTAGGGAAGAAGATCAGAGGAGGAAAGAAAAACAGAGACAAGGAGATGAATAACCAGAAGAGGGCGAAGGTGATTTGCACTGGAAGTAGGTTCTTAGTTGCAGGAGAAGGAACGCTGAAGTGAGGATAAGGAAAGATAGTCTGAGTTGGGGAGGAAGAAGAAAAAAGAAAGAAACCGTTATTTGGCTGGATGTAGTAGCAGAGGAAGGGAAAAAGAAAACAGAAGTAAGAAAAGAAGAAACAAGGGAGGAAGAAGAACAAGAAAGGTGAAGCAGAACAGGAAGAAAAAGAGAAGAAAGAGGAAGCAAGGAGGAAGAAGAAAAAAAAAAAAAAAAAGAGGAGGAAACAAGAAATAGAGAAGAACAAAAGAAGGATGGCTAGGCAGTTTCTGTTCGGATGATTTTGAAATGGAAAGAGATGGGTGTTAATGGTGGGGCTTAGAGATGAGTCGGTGATTGCAGCGGGCCAGCATATGGCTGGGTATTGAGATGGGTAAAGGGGTTTTCAATGGTCTGGGCATGGTTTGAATGGTGCATTAGGTGGCCCATTGTAATGTGCGGCTAAGGGTGGTGATGATGATCATGCTCAAGATGAAGGCAAATTCAATGATGAGAGGTTTGATACCCTAATATGAGTGGAGAAACATGATAAAAAGAGAAATTTACGCTACCATGAGAAGCTATTAAAGTAACCTACCATTATAGTAACCAGTAAAAGAAAGAGAGAGAAAAGAAGTACATACCTTAAGAGGAAAGAAAAAATTCTAACACAAGGGAGGGATTCGTAGATATAATTCATGGGAGAAGGAGGGTTGTCTATTTATAGGAAAATAAAACAAAAGTCCCAAAAGGAGTTTCAGTCCTAGCCAAACTTAGCCAAAGAAGCTTAATTCAAATGAAACTCTATCCCCAAGTAGAGTCAGGATAGATCAATACAATTAAGAGGTTCAATCCAAATAAAATTCCATTTTGAGCACAACTCTAAGATTCCCAAATTCTAGTTATTTATGGGACCCACATAGCAACTAATTAACTATCTAAATTTAAATAGCATAAAATTATGAAAATAACAATAATCACATGCAGGGTCATCAAGATTAAATCAAGGGTCAAGATTAATTCTAATTTAAAAATCAAAATTCGGGTCATTACAGGAACTCTAAGAGCAAAGTGCCATGTGTCGCACGCTTATGAAGAAAATTGCGCCACGTATCGCTCTCCCGCGAAAAGGGGTATTGTTATAATATATATAACTAGCGCTTCAGGGCCCACGCATTTAATAATTATATTATTTGTAAATACGAATATTTATTGTTATAAGATCTATTATCATAGGTGGATGCCCACATTGGGACCCACATGAGATAAGGAAGATTGCTTAGGGTTTAAGTCTTTCCCTATTAAGTTGCTTGGGGAGGAAGCAATTTTGTTATATAAATAAGACCTTCCTCCCCCCTATGATGTACACACACATATCTCATTAATAAGAGCTCTCTCTCTTCCTCCCTCTACTCTTCTGTCTCCTATTATAATACGTTATCAGCACAAAGAGCTCCCTTGATTTGAAAATAGAGAAGAGATCAAGGTATGATCTCTAGGGGGGCCACAGAGCCAGAACGAGAGAAAAGAGGTTTTTCCGCGTGTTCTTACATCATCACTCAATTGTTCTTCAAAGATCGGGCCTTTCTCAAAACCCTTCTCCCCGGCGCACGTTAGCCTGAAGCCTGACTTTTTCTCCAATCTCAAGACCCTAAAGCTTAAGACGAAGCAGCAGGGACTGCTGCTCCACGTTACCATGTTGTGTTTGGTGTACCTTCTCGCCTTCATCATCCGCCTCTTCAGCGTCCTCCGCTACGAGAGCATGATCCATGAGTTCAACCCGTACTTCGACTACCGTACGACTCTGTTCCTGACTCACCGCGGGTTCTACGAGTTCTAGAACTGGTTCGAATCGGAGAGTTGGTGGTTTCCAGAAGATATATGGGGGGCGCAAGAAAAATGGCAGGCATCCCCACCACCACGAACGCCCCGGCGGCCTGCGACACCGCACGCAGCCCGTTCCGGTTCGGCAGCGTCTCAATCTAGTTTATGAGCTTCAGATCCGCGAAGTTGTACACGAACACCCTCTGCTCCAGCACCACCACGATGCGGTCACGCCGCAGCCGCAGCCACACCGCCCGCACCTTCGACAAGAACGACAGCTCGCCGATGCACCGGCTCTGGTGGTCGTCCCAGATCATCACCTTGCTCGGCGGGTACTGCAGCTCCGCCCAGCCGCCGACGAGTGCGAGGAGGTTGCAGCGGAAGATCATCTCCACGGCACCGACCCCGCCGCTGCAGTCGAAGTCGCGGCGGAAAATCTCCCAGAAGGGGTCGTATTTGTAGATCTGGAAGCCGTTCTCGGTGCCGGCGACGAAGCAGCCGTGGTTGAAGCGCCGGAGACAGACGAAAAAAAAAAAGGGAATTTGTGTTTGAATTTGCCTCAGAGAGAGAGATGGAGGAGATGCACTTGCCATTTTTGGGTTTGCATCTCTTGCAAAACAAAAACCGTAAGAAAGGGAAGAAGAAGATCTCGGGCCTGGTCTCTAGGGCCAGGTTAGAACTTGGTTGACTCGGGTCAGGTCCTGCCTGACCCACCTGCTGCAATTATGTTTCAGTTTAGGCACAGGTAGGGTGGCATCTGCCACTGATGTAAGCAGTGATGGTCAAAGCCAATTTAATTAGGATTAACAGCTAAAAGTCATTTCTGCGATATCTTGAACATCTGACGTCCGATCAGAGATTTGTTTGTGCCTACAAAAAGCTCTTGAGCAGATCTACACATTGATACCAAAAAGGAGGATGAGTCAAAAGTTTAGTAATTTCTCCTTATTTTATGACCATTTATTAGTTTGATAATCTGCATTTATCTTTATTCCTTTTAAATCTACAAGTAGTTATAATTTTAATTCTTATGATAAATGATTTATTTTTCTTTTATCAAAAAGAGATTATGAAATTGAAAATCATGGATCACAAATAGAACCAGAAGTTCTATACAAGTAATTGAAACCTGAAGTTCCATACGATATTTAGAACTAGAAGTTCTATGTGGAATCAATAATTCGGACTTGAAGTTCCGTAAATAATTTTTAATTTATGAATCAAAAGTTCTTTCGAATTCGGACCAGAAGATCCGTTAGTTATTTTACTCTGAAACCAGAAGTTTTCGAGATCCACAATATGTATTCGAAGATTCATATTCCTACTCAAACCTGAAGTTTGATTTTAGATCCAGAAATAAGACCAATAGGCCATATTATCAAGCCCGAAGTTTTGATAGAACCTGAAGTTCTATATCAACTGAATAACTTGGACCCGAAGATCCATAAATTATCTGGAACCAGAAGTTCTAAGATTTGGAATATGAACCTGAAGATTCATATTCGTAATCAAACTTGGAGCTTTGATTCAAAGTAGTGTAGATCGATACGAAGGCCATGAAATCAAACCTGAAGTTTTGACAAAACCAGAAGTTGTGATTCAAACCTGAAGCTTTGATAGAACCAGCAGTTCTAAGAACCTGAAGTTCTATCACTAGCCTGAAGTCTTGACAGAACTAGAAGTTCTGATTCGTCAGTTAAGAACTTGAAGTTCTAACTTTCTAATTGGCCAATTATTCATTATACTTTGTTATCGGATATTGAGAACCCGAAGTTCTATTTTTGTTTGATTTTTTTTTATTGGTAAATCGATCTTTACACACTCTACAAGGCTTAGTAATGCTATCAAAGTCGGAAATAAGATATCCCTGGTGGATATGACATATGCTCTTATTTTCTTTGTGATTACATCCCCGTTAGACTGGGATGATCACCAGCAGATGGTCATACACCCAATGCTTGAAATAAATGCCAAATTAGTCAATCAAATCCCTCCAAAAGAGGTTAATCTAATATGTTCTCCCGGAGAGATGAAAACAACCACCCCAGGAGAGGTGATTTAAAAGGCATTTTTGTTTGGAAATTGGGCAAACCACCAAGCATGGTCTAGAAGACCTACAACTACTTTTATGAGTTTGAACATTGAGTTTAGTTCTTAGATATTTTGTTGAATGCTAGGACTTATTCTTTAATCCCCCGTATATTATGTTTATTCATTATATTTGCTTTGAATGCTGAATTGTTTAGTTGTTCTTAATTTTATTTTTGTGATGCGATTACCTAGTCATGTGAGTTTATTATTACTTGCTATATGGATCATGGAATGCATGAAACTGAGAATAATATATGTCTAGTAGACAGTGTAACAAAGCACACTCCATTGAAAAAAAAACCAAAAGTTTTTCTCAGAGTTAGTATTCAATTTGTGCACGGCATCGATCATAGCTGGATCAGTACAAATGCTTAAATGCTCCAGAATAGTCCACACAAAATATTTGTACATTATTACTAGTATTGACAGCCAGAAGCTGATACTAGAAAAGCTACATGCATTCTCATCAGGCCGTAAGGCTATATTACAAGACAATTTTTAAAAATCGAATCATATTCAATTATGAGCAAAATGACAAAGTCAAGCCAAAAGCTTACACCGAGCCCTAGACTTAGTGACTCTAAGGATTTAATGCTTTGGCATGATAGGATAGGTCACCCAAGGGCTACTATACTGAGGCAAATTATTGATAATTTTTTTAAGTACTCCTTAGAGTACCATCTATTGCCATCCTTTCCGAAAAGGATATAGTGTAACATCTGTGAACCCATCATATCCTGCCTATTAGCACAAATTATTAAACCTAGGATACACTTCCCTGGGCATGTTTTTAAATTTATAAGACTTGATAGCATCGGTTTGTGACCTGCATGAACTCACAATGTAGACTCTATGTTAGTTATACTTCACCCCCAATTATTGGATATCTAGACCCAATAACAGGAGATATATTAATTGCTCGTTTTGCTGATTGTTATCTTGATGAAACGGTCTTCTCGCCGTTAGGGGAAGATAAGAGAGTTCCTGAAGAACACCTTGTTCCTGTAGAACACTCATTCCTGAAGAACAGCGAGAATTAGCGTGGAATACTTCCACTCTGTCTCATCTAGATCTATGTACTTCGCAATGTGAGAATGAAGTACGGAGAATTGTGCACTTCATTACGAACGAATTCCCTGATGCTTTTAATGATGCAGCAAAAGTGATTAGGTCACCTTTACCGGCTATGAACATACAAGCATGAATTAATGTCCTTGTAAGACAAGTACGAATTAGTATCCATGCAGAATACAAAGTCCAAATATAGCAACAAATGAATCTCTACACGCCAGAAGCGTGGTAAAACTATAGGTTTCAAGGACTCAGCTCCCTAGAAGAGGAGAAATGAGCAATCATATCCCAATCATATTCCAGAAGAGGTATACTCCTGAAGAGTTTATGACAAAATCCACTCTCTTTAAAATTCCTGAAGAAATTAATATCCCGGAAGAGACACAAGTCCCAAAAGAGACTCTAGAAGCCTCTGAAGAGGCAATGGGTACCCAAATAAATAAAGAGATCTCTATATTTTATAATTATTCAAGAAAGAGATGGGATAAAAATGAAATTATCATCGATGACGCATTTACATTTGCGGTAACTATACAAATATCACAGAAAAATGAGAATGATGATTCGGACACAGAGCCACGTACTATGAATGAATGTCGACAAAGATAAGATTGGCCAGAAATGGAAAAGTTTCCATCAAAGAAGAGTTAGAGTCTCTCAATAGACGTGGTGTATCTGAACCTATAGTATAAACCCCAAAAGGTGTTAACCCTGTAGGTTACAAATGGGTGTTTATAAGGAAAATGAATGAAAGACAAACTTGTGACACAAGGTTTCCTGCAGAAACTTGGGATTGAAAACATACGCAGGCATATATATGAAAATCCCAGAAGGATTTGCTTTGCCTAAAGCAAAGTCAGAGAGTACGTACTCAATATAAGTAAGACGTTCATTGTACAGCCTGAAGCATTCCAGAAGAATATGGTACAATCGTCTTAGTGAATATTTATCTAAGAAAGGGTATGAAAATAATCCCATTTGCCCACGTATCTTATAAAATCCTTAAATGGATTTATAATAGTAGAAGTTTATAAATCTAATCGGGACTCCAAAAGAGCTCGAGAAAACTATTGACTATTTTATCTCGACCAGCAGATCGAGAGAAGTTCTAATGAGATTTTTCATTCTTTGTAAATATGCTTACTATATATAGTTTCACACCAACTCAAAAATACTGTATTAGAATCAAACGAATCCTACTATATTTCATTCTATTTTATTCTTATGGTTGTAAAAAATTCAAATTTTGTAGGATATGCGGGTTCAAGATGTATTCCTGATCCTCATAAGGGTTGATCATAGACATGTTATATGTTTCTTCATAGCAACATCATTATTTTTGGTATTCTATTAAATTGACTATTGGTAACTACTTATTCTAACCATGCTGAGATTTTAAGCCAGTGGGGAATGTGTATGGCGAAAATCTTTAACTCAGCAAATTCGTAGTTCTTGTCAAATGCCTTTTAGTACAGGTACCCCAAGCATTATTTGCAAATACAATGGGGCATGTATTCAACAGATTAAAGAATGACACATTAAAGATGACAAGACGAAGCACATTATACCAAAGTTCTTCTTCACTCATGAGCTTCAGAAGAATAACAAGATTAAAGTCAAGCAAGTTCGTTCAAGCAACAACCTAACTGATCAGTTTACGAAGTCTTTGCCAAATATCAGTATTCTAGAAACTTGTATTCAAGATTGAAATACCTAGCTATGTGAAAGGTTGTTATCATCAGGGGGAGGCATCCTGAAGTATGCTACCCAGGACATCTATGCGCTGTACTCTTTTTCCTTTTCTAGGTTTTATCCCACTGGGTTTTCCTAGTTAAGGTTTTAACGAGGTAGCATTATGCACGTCCAACACCAATTCAATGATCCTGTCAAACGTTGTACTCTTTTTCCTTCGCTTTGGTTTTTATCCCACTAGGGTTTTTCCTTTGCAAGGTTTTAATGAGGCAACTGTCATTGCATGGTGGTCATCTAAGGGGGAGTATTATAAGATGTATTATCATAGGTGGATGCCCACATTGGGACCCACATGAGATAAGGAAGATTACTTAGGGTTTAAGTCTTTCCCTGTTAAGTTGCTTGGGGAGGAAGCAATCTTGTTATATAAATAAGACCTTCTTCCCCCTATGATGTACACCCACATATATCTCATTAATAAGAGCTCTCTCTTCCTCCCTCTACTCTTCTGTCTCCTATTATAATATTTATAAATATTTAAATGATTTTTAATTTAATATTAACATTAAATTCATTTTACAATCATAATCTTAAATATTTTAGTGCACTCTTAAAAAGTAAATATCATATTAGTAAAACTAAATAAAAATGAAAAAAATATACTTGTGGAATTTCATTAAAATATTAATAAAAAAATCATTTTTCCTTAAATCTGTAAAATCGGGTCAAGAGAAAAAAATATTATATGGTAATATAGATTAGATGGAATACTCCACTATGCAAAAAATATCAGTTAGACTAATTCTATCACTATAAAAATTTTGAATTAAGTGAAAAGAAGCCGATAATCAACATTATCACAAAATTTGGATTTCTCACTTGTTCATTTGAGCATAACTCAAAGAAAGAAAAAGAAATAAAAATAGAAAGGGAAATTTAGACTAAATGTAACAAAACCTAAGATGATCTCCAATTGAGTATGATCATTAAAATATGGGATATACTTTCAATCTCTACATCGGTAAAAAAAACTTGTATTAGTCCAACACTAAGCATAAGATACCATTTGCATTACCATAAACTATCTAACATGAAAGACACACTTAGTTAATATGTATTAACATATTAAAATTGATACTTATAAAAAAAATGTAACGATCATGGCCTCAAGAAATATAAAGAAAAAAGAGAAATTAAATAGTTAACATGAAAAAAATAGCATAACTATCTTCTTAACATTTCATTATCATCATCACCATCATCAAAGCCTTATTCTAACCATGTTGGGGTCGGCTACATGAATTCTGTCTCTCCATTCCATTCTATTTTGAGCTAAATCCTTAGATAAGTTAAACTTCTTCAAATCTGATTCAATGACTTCCATTAATGTTTTTTTCGCCCTACCCTTATCTCGTGATGGGCCATCCACCTGTATAGCCAAACTTTTTCTCATCTATGCCATTACCGGCCTACGCTCAACATACCTAAGTCCAACATGCCTAAACCATCTTAAACGTGTATATCTAATCTTATCCCCTATTGGTGTTACCCCTAGATGCTCTCGAAAGTGTTCATTTCTAATTTTATATTTCCTAATTTTACCACACATCCATTTAAGCATTCTCATATCCATCACATCCATCTTATGTAAATGCATCTTCTTAATTGGCCAACATTATGCCCGATATGTCATAGCTGGTCTAACCACTGTCCTGTAAAATTCACCTTTTAATTTTGTTGGCATTCGTCTGTCACAAAACACTTTAGAAGCTAATATTCACTTCAGCCATCCAGCTTTTATCCCATGCTCCACATCTTCATCAATCTTCTCATTCTTACTAATCATTGAGCCCAAATACCGAAAAGAATCTCTACGCGATATCTCATGGGTTTCAATTTTTATAGTGATTTCAATACTTTGTATATGTCCACTGAAGTTGCAATCCATATATTTTATCTTTGCATGCTTATTTTAAAGCCTATAGATTCTAATGCCCCCAGCCATTTCTCTAATTTTGTATTTACACTATCTCTTATTCATCCACCAATACTATATCATCTGCAAACAATATACACCATGATACTTCTTCTTGAATATGCACAGTTAACTCATCCATAACTAATGCAAAGAGATAAAAGTTTAAGGCTAATCCCTGATGTAAACCTATAGTTACAGGGAATCCACATGTGGTTTTCACATTTGTTACTGCTCCTTCATACATATCCCTAAAATTTTCAGTGTAACCTCTGGGGACATTCATTTTCTTCAAAATTAAATCTCTCGGTATCTTATCATAGGCTTTTTCTAAATCAATAAAGACCATGTGTGGATTTTTCCTCTTTGCTCGATATTTTTTCATTAACTGCCTAAGTGAAAAGATAATTTCCATAGTTGACCTCCCTGGCATAAAATCATATTGATTTTCAGTGATCTTAGTCTTCCGTCTAAGTCTTTGCTCCATTATTATCTCCCATAACTTCATAGTATGACTCATAAGTTTAATCCCTTAATAATTGATGCAATTTTGTATTTCTCCCTTATTCTTATATATAGGTACTACAATGCTTCTTCTCCATTCATCCGGCATTCTCTTTGTCATAAGTTCTAATGTTAAAAAGCCCTATCTTGTTAACATTTAAAACAATATATATATATATAAACCATTAGAACTCTTGGTGTTTAAAAAGAGCAGAACTGCACTTACTTTTAGTGGTGGGTTGTTTGATGATGTCTCTATGCATATACCATACTTCACATTCTCATGTAAAACTTATAGGCTGTTGAACTGGTCATTTTTTGTTTTTTTTTTTTTTTCCTCCTCCCATTGTTACATGGAAAATCAAATTTCAACATCCACCCATTTATGGCGAGTGGAGTCAAAATAAAAATGAATATGATTGTCCACCTTCCAAAGGTTCTATCAATCTAACCACAAGAGATGTTGTATATAAAATTAAAAGATTTTAGGATAAGAGATAAAAATTGATTAGTTTATGTAAAATTTAAAATTAAGTGAGTATTAATTCAAATTTAAAATTATTATGCTATGGCTAATCCAAATTATTGATTGTTCTGAGTTTTAAGAAACATGATTTAGAATGAAAGAGATGTTAGAAATCTTGCCTCTTGGTAGTGTCATTCTAAGTGATTAATTCATGGAAGATCTAGCAATTTTAGGACTTGAGCATTAACTTACTTAAGTGAGGCCCAGATATAAACTTTGAATTGGACTAAGATTTAGTAATAGAAAGCTGAAGCCCGATCTAGTCTAAGTGAGAGATTCTAAGAAATCTCTCATATAGAAAAAATATCTTAACCACTAAATATTTTCATTTTTTAAATATAATACAATATGGCTTAAGTTTAAACTATTCTAGATGGGCTGGGCTCAAGGTAGGTACTTATGGCCCAAATTAGGCTTTCTCCAGGCTCAAGCATGTTTCTCAAAATCTAGGCTTGGCCTGAACATTACTTGGCCCGGCCTGGCCCAGCCTGTCTTGGCTCAACCCCATGAACACCCGTGACCAATTTAGACTCTATTACAATTTTAATAGGAAACCATGTGGACCCACAAATTGCTAATTAGATAGTGGGAATTAATGGCATGTAAAATGAGATAAAGGTAATTTGAACACCCGTGACCAATTTAGACTCTATTACAATTTTAATAGGAAACCATGTGGACCCACAAATTGCTAATTGGATAGTGGGAATTAATGGCATGTAAAATGAGATAAAGGTAATTTCCTAATTAATATGATTAATGGTATGAAAATTCATTTGAGATGTATGAGAACCCCTCCTTTTGACTATATGGCATTATTTAAAATTAAATATAATATGGATATCAATTTATTATATCATGGTCGATTTAGAAGGAAAGAAATGATCGGATCTTTAAGGGCTTTTCATCTACTACAATGAATTTGATTTCCAAAGTAGCCTTAAGAATAGGAAAATAGGGTTTGATAAGGAAGCAGTTTTCAAATATCAACTTAAATGACTTGTTTTGTAATTGGGAAGCTTGTATGAGATGTGGTCTTTTTAAGGAGAGGAGACCCATCCCTTAGGCTCACCCTCCATTTAAAGTTCTAAAGTTACAATGCTAATGGAGGATTAAGGATAAGCTAGGGCTGCTGGCGAGAATTGGATGAGTGCTTGAAATTACAAAGGTGAGGTGCTACTTATGTTTTACGAGAATGTGGTAATGTGCAACTCTAATGAAGTAGAGGTGTTGGCTATTTTGAAAGCTCTCAAGTTATTTTACAGAAGCTATAGTGAAATTCTTGTAGTGGAAAGTGATTCTTCTAATATGGTTACGTGGGTCTCAAATAGGAAGGCAATGTTATGGAAGTTGCAATTCCATTTCAATGAAATTAGGAAGTTATCAGCTAGAATTAATATGTTATTCCGTCATAAGATCAGATCCGCCAATTCTTTGGTGGATCAGTTAGCGAAGCAAGGAGTTGAGAGACCGTCTCCCCAGGTGGGTGTGCTTATGTAATTAGAGTGAGGTGTGATATAATGCTCTTATACTATCACCCTTCTCCTTTCTATTTTTGCTTTTGATAGGTGTTTCGTGATATAATGCTCTTATACTATCACCCTTCTCCTTTCTATTTTTGCTTTTGATAGGTGTTTCTTGATTTTCTTTTCTTAATTCAAATTAAAAAAAAAAACTATCTTGGATTTTTTTTAAAGTTTACTAATGTTACTTTTATGGCAATTACGTTTCTATTACTTATATTTTATCTATTTTCATTAAATGACAACTTTATTCATTTAAACTTTATTTTTACTATACCAACTGTGTGAGGTATTCTCTTTTTCTCTTTACAATTAAAAAAAGACATGTTTGCCCCTGCAACTACTACATCATTTGACAAATTTATTTATTCATTTATTTATTTATTTTGGTAGAGGACAAATGTATTTGAAATAAAACCAATTCAAAACATTTTTTCATGAGATAAGAGCGAACAAAAATCTCAATATAAAGTAAAATCCCAAACACCCAATTCGATTTACAAAGGACACACAGCGAAATAAATAAATAATTAGAGGACCGTAAGGATAAAGAACTTCCAAAAAGCAAAGGGGTAGAGATTACATGCACACATGAAGACGTTACAATGGTAGATGGAGCAGCTTGCCAACTCATGACCGGGGACGAATCAATTCGGTGTGATACTATAATTATTTAACCTCTTGCCAATGTAGTGTTTGAAAACAATGGTTTTAAAGTTAAATTTTTTTGTGTATGATAATGTGATACTGTTTTATAAATTGAATCTATTGTGACAATATCGAAATAAGATTTGTTTTTGAGAAACAGAGTGATATTCTATATGCAACATCAGCATATGCATATATTCATATTAAGTATAAGAGGGCATAATTGCCGAAAAAAGATAAAAAGTATAAAAGGTCTACTAAGAGCCAAATACGGTTTGACCCAGGCCTATATTCGAGCCATCAAAGGCTACGGACCTAAAACACATGTTTGGCACCAAAATGTTTTCCATCACCCTACCAAGGCAAACAAAGAGTAAGGTCTATTCATTGCCTGACTATCATAGCACTATTAAATTTTTTTTCTATTTACTGGTATAAATGTGGTACTTCAACCTAAGGACCCAATCCCTGGGCACGTCTGTGGAACTGTGCCAGCACCACTCAACTCCAAGTGATTTTTTTTGGCAAAAATATTTGGTGCGTCTCTGAGTTAATTGGCGACCCATCATTCTACCATGCCTATAAACAGTTTATTAGTTTGGATTCCCCGCCAAACAAGACTGCAAAAAATTACTTAGGTTAGGGCCTCCCTCACTTCCTGAGGTCTGCCATTCTCATCTACAGGACCACCCATACCTTCTTCACCAGAATTTTCAGGTAAACTCCAAGAAGACAGTGGCAAGCCATCAACAGGCTGGAACAAGTTGATCAGCGCTTTTCAAGATTAAATATGATATGTATATCAATAGTAGATTATTATGAGATTGCATGTAAGGGATTGCATTGAAATTTTTAAAATATCGTATTCTTTAAATAAGAAAGATTTAGATTGATTTTAGAAAGAGAGAGATAATGATAAAGATAAGGATTATGCTGATTTTTAGAACTTTAAGTAGTAAAGAGAGAGATTTTAGGGGAGGAAAATGAGAGAGAATCTTAGGACTTTAATTAGAGTGTGCCACGTATCGCTCTCCTATAAAGAAGAAGCGCTACATGTCGCTTTCTCACGAAAGGAGGTATTGTTATAATATGTATAATAATAGGAACCTAGAACTTATCTGTGTGATTGAAAGAGAGTACCTTGCATTTACTTCAATTTTGTAGGAGTTGAGGAGAGAACGGGACTTAAGAACTTGTCATGAGACTTGCAGATGAGGAAAAATCATATAGATGTCAAATTGGATGGATTGGAAATCAATGGCCAAGAAATAGAAAATGAAGAGATTTAAAGAGAGTAGTACCTTGCACTAGCTTGTAAAAGAGATGCTTTTTATCCTGGTATGGTAACCTGCATTACATCAATAAGAGTCAGGATCTTCTACTACACTTAAATAAGTAATTTAGAGAGATACATATCTTCTAAGAAGCAAACCATTTTTGTTTAGGATTAGAGACTGATTAATAATTTAGAGAGATACATATCTTCGAAGAAGCAAACCATTTTTGTTTAGGAGTAGAGACTGAGGGAAGGTGAATGTCTCCATTCAATTTTGACTAGGGCCCACTTAATTAATGGATGATTCTCTTTTCACACGACGGCCTGATAAAAAAATTTGCGCATTTGATCATCCACTTCCACATCACATATTGCCGAGAAGAAGCGGAGAAGCATAGTTACCTAATTCGCAATTAGATCAATTCACATTCGAGTTCATAGTTCGTAATTCGACATATTATGTAATTCGAAAATTCATCAGGGCAGGCTTATTTGATTCGCTTTTTAATTCGCTTAATTCGTAATTTGAGTTCGATAAATTCAATGCACTATTTCGAATATATAATTCAAAATGGTTGACAATGATTATAAGTCTAATTTAAGATACATATATAATTTCTTAGAGTTCTTAGATGTTGCAAAAGGCATACAAGAATGATATGTTCATAAATTTTTTGCAAAATGACTAAATAAGTTTTAATTCAAACAAAGAATGTTCGATCAAATCATTGTGGTTAATTTAAAACAAGCTTTGAAAAACTAATGGTTATGATGCAAGCTAGATCCATGATTGGCTAGCCTATTGGACCCAAGACCAATAAGGCCCAGTAGAGTAGAGTGGATTATATTATTAGTAGTTGCTTTAGATGCTTTCTTAATTATTAAGGATTATTTAATATTTGGAAAGTCCAATTATGTTTGGTTTAGGACTTCTTATTTGATTTGAATTAATTGTTTCCTTAGTTAGAAATAACTTAGTCATAAATAAAGATATAATCCCTCTTCATGGGACATACAAATATTAATATTAAATAAAGAATTTGAATTTGGTTCTCAGTTGAAAGAATTATTATTTGTCTTTGGTGAGGCACCAAGACATCCTACCCTTAAGCCTTTTGGCTTGGGGATTAGCCCGTTGGTTAATCTTTTTCCATGCGCTGCTTCAATTGGTATCAGAGCGAAGATCCGATCTTGGATCGCCGCTTCTATCTTTGATCCGAGGTAACTTGGGAATTTTATCCCCTATTTCGTTTCTACCATCTATCAATTCCTCTACTTGTCTGTCGCGCATCATCCCCATCCTAGTATCATCATCACTGCCCCTCATCCTCGTCACTGCCATCACACCAAACCCATTCCTCCAACTTCCATCACTAACACCACCAACGACATACCTAAACTCCACCATCCCAAATCATCCAAACCCACCCCCAATCTCCATCCCAACCCATCCCAACGACACCCGAACGCTAATCAAACCAAAATCACCCAGCCCTAAACACCATCCCAACCATTCCCCATTCCCTTCCACTATTTCCTACAACTCCCAACCGACCTATTCCTAAACCAAACCCAACCTGATGGGGGCATCAAACCAAGAAGGAAAGTGCGTAGCATGAACTCAATTTGGATGGATTATCCTTTTCTAGGGTTAATTCATCTTGGATTACAAGATCCACCGTTGGATCATAGCCTCGATGAAGATCCATCGTTGGAGGGCTCCCAAGGCATGCAAGTAGAAGGCCCCATCTTGGGATGTGCCAAGGGAGAATAGAAGAATTATTGATGAATAAAAGAACTCTTCTCTTGCTGAAAGCTTTTCAAGTCTTCTTGAGAGATTTTGGATCTTCCTCGCCCTAGTTGGGGAGTTTGGCGTGAGGCCAAGTACATCATCTTCTCTAAGGTATTCTTCCTCCTTCTTTTCTTTTGGTAAAGAACATCTAGCCTTCAGTCCAAGAAACCAGTCCCAGATCTGAGTTTCAGCCATCATAAGCCTTTCAGATCTGAATACCTTGGACAGATTTAAATACCTTAGACAGATTTGAATACCCTGGACAGATTTGAACATCTTGGACAGATCTGAAACAGATTTGAACATCTTGGACAGATCTGAAAAATACTTTTGAGCCCAAAAACCTGTGCTATTGGCAACCAACTGCTGTATCTCCACATTCAGATCTGAATTTAAAACTTTCAGATCTGAACATTTGATTGATTTAAAATCCCTAGAAGGATTAGTAGTTCCACTTCCTCAAGATCCACCTCCTGATTTGGGGAAAACATTCGCGGGACCGATTGGTATGACGAATCAAGCTAAATACCCATTGCTGAAATTAATATTGCCTTGTGCTGGTGCCAATCTATGCGATTTAATGTGCATGTTATTTTGATTTGATCTCTCTCTTTGCATATCATTCATTAATTGTTTAGGGTCCTGCATCAAATTGGTATCAGAGAACAGTTTCTCTAGGGATTTGCATCACGCATACAGTACATCGCATTGTGTCTCATTGAACATTCATAGTTGTTGCATGCCCACTAGAAGTGGTCGGGAACATCAGCCCCTAGTTTACAGAATGGTAGGTCCTTCTCAATCCAAACCCAGTTCTGACCAGCCCGGTACAACCATAGACCAATTGCAAAAGATCGTAGAAAGTCTAGCAGCGCAAGTTCAAACCCTATATCAAGGACAAGCTGAACTAACTAATGGGTTTAGGGAACTTGAGCGGTCTATTCAGGAGGATGACAGGAGACGTCATCGACGTCATGAGAGAGATGACCATGAGGTGGACCCCGATGGCGAGTCCAATAATGGATTTGATCACAGGGGTCATGGAAGAGATCAAAATCCAGATGGATGGATTTTGAAGAGCGTTAAGGTTGATGCCCCTACTTTTGATGGTCGGATGGACCCACAAGTTTTCTCTGATTGGCTTTCTGATATGGACCATTACTTTAAATGGTATGAAATGTCAGAAGGAAGGAAGGTTAAGCTGGCCACCATGAAATTAGTAGGTCAAGCCCGGATATTTTGGGTCAGCTTGGAATCTAATGAGCAAAGATTAGGCCTTCCTGCCATTAATACGTGGGAACGAATGAAGGAAAGATTGAAGGATAAATACCTTCCCCAATCCTACCATGAGAGACTCCTTGATCAAAGGAGTACTTTACGCCAGGGTAGTATGACTATTCAAGATTACATCACGAGATTTGAGGAATTAAATTTGAGATGTGATGTAAAAGAGGAACAGTTATCACTCCTCTCACGGTTTAGGACAGGGCTACGATCTGAGATCCGGAGAGAGTTGCTTCACCATAGGATCACATCCCTTGCGGACATGTATGAAAAAGCCATGGATTTGGAGCAATATGTTAAACCGCAATTTCCTAAAAGGTTAGACTCGCGCAATTCTGATTCTCGAGTCCATGGCTCTAGCGCGAAGCCTACTTTTGGGAACCCTTCTTTTCAGAGGGGAACATCTAGTGATTCCTCATGGGAACAAAAGGGCAAAGGTTTTGATGTTGATAAAACAAAAAAACTCTCTCAAATCAAGTGCCGCAAGTGTCATGGATATGGACATTATGCTGTTACATGCCCTACAAGAAACTTGTTCATATCAGAGGCCCTTGATGATAGTGATCCGGATGTAGATAACTATGTTCCTGATTTCATTCCATCCGATGATGAATGTGAGGATTCCGAGGATCGTATGTCTTTTCTCCGATTTCTTCCTGCTTACCAAACGGATGAGGAAAAGACACGATCGGGAGTTCATGAGAGTGCCAAAATGTTAGTGGTGAGATGTGCCTTAACCCTACAGGAAGATGAAGATTGGCGCCGAACAGCCATCTTCCACACTTACCTAAAGTGTAATGAACGGAGTTGCAAACTCATAATTGACAGTGGCAGTTGTACCAATGCAGTTTCCTCTAGTACTGTCACTCGTTTAGGGTTAAAGGCTGAACCACATCCTAGGCCATATCGTGTCTCGTGGGTAGACTCCACGTCTATTCCAGTCACCCAAAGATGCTTGGTCCCACTTCAACTTTCCTCTTATAAGGATCAATTATGGTGTGACGTTGTTCCCATGGATGTGGGCCACCTCATTTTGGGAAGACCCTGGTTGTACGATCTTGATGTTACCAATTTTGGTAAATCAAATATTTGTGTCTTCAACTTTGATGGGAGGAAAGTGAAACTTCACCCACTACCTCCTAAAGACAATAATGAGAAAAAGAAGACACCAACCACTGGGTCGAATGATAAGGTTAAGACCTCTAGCGTGGAGCCCAATGAAACAAATAAGGACCCAAAAGGGAAGAATGTTGTGTCTAAGGGTATTCACATTTTGAGCGCCTCCGACTTTGAACGCGAACTCCAGCACACCCTCACAAGTGTCCAAGAGTCGGAAACAGCCATGTTTGCTTTAGTGACTAAAGCAATCCCCACTGAAAAGGCTGTAGAGGCCCCATGTGAAGTAAACCCTATCTTGAAAGAATTTCATGATGTCTTCCCTGAGGACTTACCCAATGAGCTTCCACCTTTGCGTGATGTGCAACATGCCATTGACTTGGTCCCTGGATCATCATTACCAAACTTGCCCCACTATAGGATGAACCCAATGGAACATGCCGAGCTAAAAAGGCAGGTTGAGGACCTTCTTACTAAAGGGTTTATCCAAGAAAGTAAGAGCCCATGCGCAGTTCCTGCACTCCTCACGCCCAAGAAGGATGGCTCTTGGAGGATGTGTGTGGATAGTCGGGCAATTAATAGAATCACCGTTAAGTATCGGTTTCCCATACCGAGACTTGATGATATGCTGGACATGATGGCTGGTGCCAAAATCTTTTCAAAAATTGATCTTAAAAGTGGTTACCACCAAATTCGTATCCGGCCCGGTGATGAGTGGAAAACAGCCTTCAAGACGAAGGATGGTTTGTATGAATGGTTGGTCATGCCCTTTGGCTTGACAAATGCGCCCAGCACATTTATGAGGGTTATGACACAAGTGCTACGACCATTCATAGGCAAGTTTTTGGTGGTCTACTTTGATGACATTCTCATCTATAGTAGCACCAGGGAACAACATATGGACCATTTGAGGGAGGTTTGTTTAACGTTAAGGGGGGAAAAATTGTTCGCGAACCTTAAGAAATGTGTTTTCTTGTCTTCACAAGTTGTCTTCTTAGGGTTTGTCGTTTCTGCAGACGGGATGTCTCCCGATCCCGAAAAAGTCAAGGCCATTGTAGAATGGCATGAACCGCGAAACATTCATGAGGTGCGTAGTTTCCATGGTCTTGCTACCTTCTACAGGCGATTCATCCGAAACTTCAGTTCAGTAATGGCTCCAATTACTGACTGCATGAAGAAGGGTGAATTTTCTTGGAGTTCCGCAGCCACCAAAGCTTTTCTAAAAATCAAGAAGAGGATGACGGAAGCTCCAGTTATGCGACTTCCTGATTTTTCTAAGGTTTTTGAGGTGGCATGCGACGCTTCAGGTGTCGGCATTGGAGGAGTCCTTAATCAAGAAGGGCACCCTGTCGCCTATTTCAGCGAGAAGCTGAATACGGATCGACAGAAATACTCCACTTATGAAAAGGAATTCTACGCGGTAGTGCAAGCATTAAAACACTGGAGACATTATTTACTACCGAATGAATTCGTTCTGTACTCAGACCATGAGGCTCTGAAGTACATTCAATCCCAGGCCAAGCTGAGATCCAAACATGCGCGGTGGATCGAAACATTACAAGAATTTTCATTTGTTCTTAAACATAAGCCAGGGGTTGAAAACAAGGCCGCCGACGCCTTAAGTCGTAAGGTTGCATTGCTTCATTCCATGAGTGTTAGCATCATTGGCTTTGAGCGCTTACCGGAAGCATACATTACCTGCCCTGATTTTGATGATCTTTATAAAATGCTTTCGGATAATCCTTTGCACAATGCTCAAGGATTTTTTCTCAAGGATGGTTTCCTTTTCAAAGGAAACAAGTTGTGCATTCCCCGGACTTCACTTCGTGACTTTCTCGTTTGGGAACTGCACGCGGGAGGAATCGCAGGCCATTTCAGTCGCGATAAAACCATTGCCCTTGTGGAGGATCGATTTTATTGGCCCTCTCTTAAACGTGATGTTGCTAAGATTATTGGGCAATGTAGAACCTGCCAACTTGCGAAGCATCGCAAGCAAAATACGGGGTTGTATACTCCGTTGCCCGTGCCACATGCACCATGGCAGGATATTAGTATGGATTTCGTGTTGGGTCTTCCGAACACTCTTCGTAAGCACGATTCCATATTCGTTGTTGTGGACCGTTTTTCTAAGATGGCCCACTTCATACCCTGTGCGAAAACCTCTGATGCGTCTCATGTAGCACGCCTGTTCTTTAATGAGGTTGTTCGACTTCATGGGCTTCCTTCTACCATTGTGTCAGACCGCGATGTGAAATTCACGAGCTACTTTTGGAAGACACTTTGGATGATCATGGGCACTAAGCTCCGTTTTTCGTCTGCTTATCATCCTCAGACCGATGGTCAAACTGAGGTTGTCAACCGGAGCTTAGGGAATCTTCTTCGGTGTTTGGTGGGTGAACATGTCAAAACGTGGGATGTAATGTTACCGACTGCTGAGTTTGCATATAATAGTTCGGTCAATAGGTCCATTGGCATGAGTCCATTTGAGGTTGTGTTAGGTTATAAACCTAGATTGCCCATAGATCTCATTCCTGCTAACTCACTGCATAGACCCTCTGCATCCGCTGAGTCATTTGCACAGCATATCCATGCATTGCATGAAGAGATCAAACGTCGGATTAATATGCACAATGATTCTTATAAAATGGCAGCTAATGCACATCGACGCCATGTTGAGTTCAGCATAGGGGATTATGTTATGGTCCGTATGCGACCCGAACGGTTTCCTTCGGGGACTACAAAAAAATTACAGGCCCGCAGTACTGGACCATTCAAGGTTATCAGGAGATTGGGTCCCAATGCCTATGTTTTAGAATTGCCACCTGACTGGGGGATCAGTCCAATCTTTAATGTGGAAGACCTTGTTCTTTGCCATGATCCCATTAGTCCATCCCACTCTTCCCACACTTCTGTGCCCGTCATTCAATCAACCCATGCCCCACAAGTCTCCATTGATGTCAACCCATATGATTCAACCCAGTTTGAACAGACTCTTCCCACTCCTCCTACACCTGTTCCTAGCCAACTGAAAGATGTTGTGGAGGATATACTTGATGATACCTTGGTCTCCACCAGACACGGGGGATATCAGAAATATCTTGTCAAATGGAAGGATAGACCTACTACAGATTGCACGTGGGTGACTCGTTCTGAGCTACAACGACTCCATCCTGATCTACTGGAGCAGTATGATAGCTTTATTTCGCCAGTGGCGACTTCTTCGCAGCCCCGGGGAATTGATGGGGGCATCAAACCAAGAAGGAAAGTGCGTAGCATGAACTCAATTTGGATGGATTATCCTTTACTAGGGTTAATTCATCTTGGATTACAAGATCCACCGTTGGATCATAGCCTCGATGAAGATCCATCGTTGGAGGGCTCCCAAGGCATGCAAGTAGAAGGCCCCATCTTGGGATGTGCCAAGGGAGAATAGAAGAATTATTGATGAATAAAAGAACTCTTCTCTTGCTGAAAGCTTCTCAAGTCTTCTTGAGAGATTTTGGATCTTCCTCGCCCTAGTTGGGGAGTTTGGCGTGAGGCCAAGTACATCATCTTCTCTAAGGTATTCTTCCTCCTTCTTTTCTTTTGGTAAAGAACATCTAGCCTTCAGTCCAAGAAACCAGTCCCAGATCTGAGTTTCAGCCATCATAAGCCTTTCAGATCTGAATACCTTGGACAGATTTAAATACCTTAGACAGATTTGAATACCCTGGACAGATTTGAACATCTTGGACAGATCTGAAACAGATTTGAACATCTTGGACAGATCTGAAAAATACTTTTGAGCCCAAAAACCTGTGCTATTGGCAACCAACTGCTGTATCTCCACATTCAGATCTGAATTTAAAACTTTCAGATCTGAACATTTGATTGATTTAAAATCCCTAGAAGGATTGGTAGTTCCACTTCCTCAAGATCCACCTCCTGATTTGGGGAAAACATTCGCGGGACCGATTGGTATGACGAATCAAGCTAAATACCCATTGCTGAAATTAATATTGCCTTGTGCTGGTGCCAATCTATGCGATTTAATGTGCATGTTATTTTGATTTGATCTCTCTCTTTGCATATCATTCATTAATTGTTTAGGGTCCTGCATCACAACCCAACCAAATCTCGCAAATCCCGTACCCAAACGCCAAAACCCTCATCCCCTTATCTAACACAACTATCAGCAGAAACCCAATCTCCACACCACACTCTGCCATTCCAGAAACCCTTGCATTCGCTGAACCGACCCCTCCACTACCCATTGAAAACTAACCCAGCAGAAAAAAAAAAAGAAAATAGAAAGAAAAGAGAGAGAACGAGAGAGATAAAACAGAGGAGAAGACGAGGAAAGGACGTGCCGTTCACCAATTGCATGCTGCCTGCTTCATTGCTGCACGTTGTCGACATTATCTTCATCGCGAGTTGTCTTACCCAGTGCCTAAAAGCCATAAGTGGACCCATGCAACATGCAGGGAGAGCCTCAAAAGACCACCATCCAGTATTTTATTAATCTCCCCCGTTGATTCTCCCAAGGGTGATCTCTTGGTCATTTAACATCCGATCAACAATCCATCTTCATGTGCATATTTCTCTCAACTTGATCAAGCCACCAGGTCAGTCAATTTTTGAGAACTTAGATTTTAGTTTTCTTCATCAAAGTCACTATGCAAATCTTTGGACCATCTGATGAATTTCAAAAAATGTTATATGAATTTAAATGTGGGGATTGGTATTTTGCAAATAAGGTCTACTTTGAACAATTCCTCAATCTCAGACAGGCAGATTTGACAGTTTATAAATATTTGATTCAATTTTCAAGACTGCACCAAGTTTGTGACTTGAAACAAAATGAGCTGCATAATTTGACTCGCTTTATCAGAGGTTTGAAGCCAGACATTCTTGAGAAAATGAAATCTTGCAACAATGTTCATGAAGCATATAAGGAACCAATTCATGTTGAGCACATGCTTCAATGGTCCCACCTACAACAAGTTAAGCCTGAAAAAGAACATTTTCCACAACAAATAAGAGATCATCTGATGGAAACAAATTTTGCAGGAGAAAATAACCACACCTTTGTCATTCACAGACTTCTCACCAATAATGAAAAGGAGGACAACGAGTGGAAGCACACTATGATATTTCAGATGCGAGTACGGTGTGAGGGTAGGTTAGCCAATCTAGTTATTGATCATAACAATGCTATCAATTTTGTAGCATAAGATGTTATTGACAAACTTAATTGGCAAACAGAGACTCTCCCAAAATCTTATAAAGTTGCATGGTCTAATGCTTCTTTCATTATTGTAACTCACAGATGTCTAGTATCCTTCAAGATTGATGCATATAAAGATAAAATTTGGTGTGATGTAACTCTCATGAATATCACTCATATTCTTTTGGGACATCCATGGCTTCTTGATCGGAAAGTACAATATGACAAAGAGGGGAATATCTATTCCTTCTCTTGGAAAGGACGATATGTTGACCTTATTCCATTACAACCAGCAATCTCTTCATCTACCTCATCACCATCAATCGAAGTGCCAAAAGATGAACATAAAGAAGAAACAAATTCCAATGGTGATGTTGAAAAACCCATTCATGGAAAGAAAGATCTCATTACAACTTTAAGTGAGAAGCAAGAAGTACATTAAGATGACATACAAGCGGACACTGATCATCTAAGAGAATTGATTATTCCGCCTTTTCCAGAAAATCCAATTAGGTCGACCATAGTAAAATCCATTGTTCCAGTTATCTCACAAGCAGTTCAAGCTGTTGAAGTTCCCCACATTGACTTCATCTTCAAAGATCACATATGGATATCTGACAGTCAACACTTGAAGCATCAATTGGTCCATTCACACATCCAAGTTCCCCACAAAGACCAACGGTCGAGAACATTCCGATCTACTATTACATAAAGGAAAAGATTGCAAAAACTTTCAAGCTATGTCATGAAAATGTGGATCTGAAAACAAGACAAAAGTTTGTTCGAATAATTTTTGACCCAGGTTGACATTTATCGAACTCGAGGACGAGTTTTCTTTCAAGAAGGAGAGAACTAATGCAAGCCAGATCCATGATTGGCCAGCCTATTAAATCCAAGACCAATAAGGCCCAGTAGAGTAGAGTAGATTATATTATTAGTAGTTGCTTTAGTTGCTTTCTTAATTATTTAGGATTCTTTAATATTTGGAAAGTCCAATTATGATTGGTTTAGAACTTCTTATTTGATTTGAATTAATTGTTTCCTTAGTTAGAAATACCTTAGTTATAAATAAAAATGTAATCCCTCTTCATAGGACACATAGACATTAATATTGAATAAGAATTTAAGTTTAGTTCTCAGTTGAGAGAGTTTTGTTTATCTTTGGTAAGGCACCAAAACATCCTACCCTTAAGCCTTTTGGCTTGGGGATTAGCCCGTTGGCTAATCTTCTTCCCTGCGCTGCTTCAGGTTATTAATGGGTCTCAGATGCTTTGAGAATCTCACCTTTTTATGTGTGTAAACTTGGTAGCATATACAAACCGTGAGCCCAAAAGCTCTCACCCATGCTTTTCTAAATGAGAAAAATGAAATTTTATATTTGGGCTTATTTATAGAAAATTTGAACCACTCAATATGAATACCCTTTTTTCGTTATTAATTTTTACCACTAGAAAATGACCCCACAGTAATGTTGAGAATTTATAAAACACATTGTTTTATAAGTAGGAGAATTTCACTTCTACCATGGTTATATCCACCATTCAAATAAAGGCATATGGTTAAAACAATAAGAAAGTCAAATCACATTTTTTTTAGACATGATGATGAAAATGGTCTCCTGATTTAGGGCCATTTGTAAAGCAATTTATTGGGCTCCAGGAGATATTGCCCAGAATGCGTAAGACACGAGGACAGCACCATGTAAATAAGGAGGTATCAAGTCCTCCTTTCTATTCATGCCCTTTTATAGGAGGATTTTGATCGATGAGGAAAATTCAAAAAGCAATTTGGAGAGATTTTCTACTATAAACCGAAGAAGACGAAGGAAGGACGGCGAGTTGGTTTGGAACTGTGATTTTTGAGGATCCTCATTTGGAACCATCGACTTGATGTGAATAAAGAATTTTATGGTTGCCGAATGATAACGAATCGAATAGCGATTTATCAATCTGAATCGTTCATGATTCGGCACCCATCTAAACGAATTTGGTAACTATGCTGTGGAGTCCATATCTACTAACACACCAAGGATCTGTCCGCTCTCGATGAATTCTTTCTCCGAGTGTGGTCGATCATGTTGAAGAAGCCACCCTCCTTTGCTCTTCAATTTTCAAAGAGAAAGCGAGGATAGGTTCTATTTCCATTGCATAAACATTGAATCAAAAGGACCATGATTCTGGTTGGTTTAGATCTCTAAGGTAGGCCAATAGGATTTATATGCTTTGGTGCCAGCTTCAGCTGTAGAGAAATTTAAATTATCACCAACGTGTAAAGGTTCTGTGATTTCTAGTATTTTAGAAATCTAAGATAAGTTATTGACGGATTTATAATCTCACTTGATCTTATTTTAGGATCAGCGTAAATTCAGGCAATAATGAGGCTGACTTGGGATTGAGACTAACTTTCTTCGCCTTTTGGGCTTAGGTGGGTTCAGGGTTCTGTATTATTCTCCAAATCTGTTCGTGGACAGGCCTCTGCTCACCATAGATCCAGCATATGCCCACCGCACGTATGAGACACATTCATCATGAGACTCCAGCATATCTAACTTCACCATCTCTAGGAAATGTGATTTGGTGTATAAATAAGTGGATGGAAGGAATGAGATGCATGAAAACTGTAGGTTTGGTACATGTAGAAATGGATGTTGTTGGTGACTTTATGGAGGTATATAATGGTGTGGCAAACATGGGAAGATGGAACAATAGTTGGGTAGAGAGAGGGTAACATGTGTCATGCACACATGTGCGAGTAGGAGTGAGCATGTGAAAAAGATCAAACTACCTCCAACTCACAAGATCAAAATAAATAAAAAAATGAAAAAAAAAAAGAAATTAGACTTTAAAATTTTAACAATATGAACCATTCACATTAGTTCATCCACTACAAAAAGAAAAAAAAAATTCAAGGACGTACAAGAGTAACTTCGTTTGTTTTTAGAAGATGAAGAAAGCTTGGATAGTTGTTTTCTAAAGCACTTGAAAGAGAAAAAATAAAATGAATTGTTGGTTGGTAACTAGGGATGGGGCAATCGACCGTCGCGGTTGGTGATCATGTGGGCTACATTGCCACAAATTCGAAGAAAGATAATGCTTGTTATTTCCTGAAAGTAGCCCAAATTACTTAATTTTGTGATTTGTTCCCACAAAGAGGGGGGCCGACCTATAAATTGATCATTGGTTGATGTTCAACTCACACACAACACTCACTCAAGAGGATAACATGGTCAGATGCAGTTAGTTGGCCAATTGATTGGGGTCCAACTTGATTCACCAAACTTAAATCAATGCAAACATTACTAAATTACGGACACCACTGCCGCCGTATGTAAACAATATTGACCCCTCCCATACATGAATGAGAACACATGGCAATCAATTTATTTTTCTACAATGGAGAAGAGAAAAGCAAAAACCAGAATTCCTCTCAAATCTGAACCGGAAAAAAAACGCAAATGGAAAATAGAATTTAGATATAAAACATACTCACTTGACGTTGTCGTTTGGGGGAAAGTCGCCGTCGTGAATGTCGTTTGGTGAAGAAAAGGGAAAAGCCGAGAAGAGAAGAAGAGAGAAAAGCATCATCCACCGTCCGAGAAGAGGAAGCTAATCGTCGTTATCTCTTACTCTATGGTAGATAATATTAGGAAAGCTATGGTTAGATATCCAGGCCTGACCGCAAACCCTATCCCACTTCACTTCGAGTCCGTATTTGGCAGGCTAGGATTTACGGGATACCCACGTCACTTTGCGTCCGTAATTAGCTGGCTTCGATTTACCAGGTACTGGATACCCACGTCATTTTGAGCCAGGGGCAGGCTGGATTTATTATTTTGACACGCTGATGCGGGCACTGGACAGCACGTCGCTTTTGAATCTGCACTTGGGCTTATTATTTTGATACATGGGTAGATAAATCTATGTATTTTGATTCACCCTAGCTAATTAAATACTTAAATCAATATATATATTAGGGTAATTTAGGCTCAAATCCAGTTTTTAAAAGCTATTAGGTTTCTAGTCCAGTACTTTTGTTTTTAATGGATTCTGTCTAACAATGTTAACTTTTTTTGTGGTTAAAGTCCAATCATTTGTTTTTTTAAATTTCTTTATTGACGAGTTTGCCCCTATCTGATATGCTTGCTCTACTTTTATTATTTATTATGTATTTTTGTATGGAAGACTCCAGCCGTCATGTGTTTTAAAGTTGGGATCGCTGCTCTTCTTTGATCTTTGGAATAGTATTGTTAACAATCTGCTTGTAATATTATCTGTGATAGAGAGTCTGTTCGTAATATGTTTTGAAGTTGTAATCTCTATTTTTCTATGATCTTGCGAACTTGTGCAAATTGTATAATGACTATTTTTTAGTTCTAAGATGAATGTGGAATTTATGTGTTTAGGTTCATTGATTTTTTTTTAATATTTTTTGTTCATATATTTCTTTTTTATGGGATTTGTGGTTGTTCCTGTTTGTTCTTATTTTAATATTGTAATTTGATGATTTCGTTTGTATGTTCCTATTTTATATGTGAGAAATATAAACATGTCATATATGTTTCATGTTCTTGTTACTGTGTCATAAATTAAAAAAACAAGAACATGTCAACAAAATACATATATAAACAGGAACATGTTTATATATGTTTCAATTCATTATATAATTTGAAGAAACGGGAACATGTCAATAAAATATATATATATATACAGGAATATGTTTATAGATATTTCAATTTATTGTATAATTTGAAGAAATAGGAACATGTCAATAAAATATATATATATATATATAAATAGAACATGTTTATATATGTTTCAATTTATTGTATAATTTGAAGAAACAGGAACATGTCAACAAAATACATATATAAACAGAAACATGTTTACATTTATTTTAATTCATTGTATAATTTGAAGAAACAGAAACATGTCTTATATGTTTTATAATACGTTGGATATTCCTATTTATGTATTATAATTGAAAAAACAAGAATATGTCAACAATATTTATACATATATACACAAGAATATGTTTATTTATGTTTTAATTCATTGTATAAATTAAAAAAACACGAACGTATTCTTGTTTTATGATATGTTTGATATTCCTGTTTGTGTCATAAATTGAAGAAATAAGAACATGTCATATATGTTTTATAATATGTTAGATGTTTCTGTTTGTATGTTATAAATTGAAAAAATAGGAAGATATCAACAATATATATACATATATAAAAAGGAATATGTTTATTTATGTTTTAATTCATTGTATAAATTAAAGAAATAGGAAAACACGAACATGTTCATGTTTTATGATATGTTTGATGTTCTTGTTTGTGTCATAAATTGAAGAAATAAGAACATGTCATATATGTTTTATAGTACGTTGGATGTTCCTGTTTGTGTGTTATAAATTGAAAAAATAGGAATATATCAACAATATATGTACATATATACACAAGAATATGTTTATTGATATTTCAATTCATTGTATAAATTGAAGAAACACGAACATGTTCCTGTTTTATGATACGTTTGATGTTCCTGTTTGTGTCATAAATTGAAGAAATAGGAACATGTCATATATATTTTATAATACGTTGGATGTTTATGTTTGTGTGCTATAAATTGAAAAAACAGGAATATGTCAACAATATATTTACATATATAAACAATAATATGTTTATTGATGTTTCAATTTATTGTATAAATTGAAGAAACACGAACATGTTCCTATTTTATGATATGTTTGATGTTCCTATTTGTGTCATAAATTGAAGAAATAGGAACATATCATATATGTTTTATAGTATGTTGGATGTTTTTGCTTGTGAGTCATAAATTGAAGAAACAGGAATATGTCATATATCTGTCTCATGCTCCTGTTTTATGATGATTTTTTGTGTTTTATTTTCTATAATGTGTTTGCTATTTCTTTCTATTCTTTTTTTTTTTTGACATTTTGGATATTTGTATATGTTTTCTTCATGTTTTTTTGTTGTTGATTTATTTGATTGTTCACTTTGTTATTTGTTTCTTTTATGATCCTATTTGGTATTTTTTTTTCGTTCGTTTTATTTTGATTTCTTTTTGTCTTCTGAATGTGCAGTTATGGCTCATCCTGTGATGTTTTTGTGCTGTTATGGGAGTTGGACCAAGGTTTTGAAGATTTCATGTGATACTAGTTTTGATCAACTTGTTAATGATCTTTGTTATAAATGGAAAGAATTGAAACAAGATTCATTATCTGTTTTATATTCTTTACCAGGCCACCCTAGTTGTATTCTTGATAATGATTCAAATGTGACAAATATATTTGTTCTTATTGATTCTTTTATGCTTGAACATGTGGATGTAGTTATTTTGAACGATAGTATTGTTGATGATGATTCCATTGAGAGTGTTGGTAGTGATCGTGTTTTGGCAGTAGAAGAAGGTGTAGATGTTAAGGTTGAATTTGACCTATTGCCATCATTTTGTATTTATGATAGAAAGGTTTTGTTGTCTGCTAGTTTGGTTGATTGTATTAAGAGTGTTGAGTAGATTTTTTAAAGTGGCGCGAAGGAGTTTCGCAATGAATTGTGTAAGTATGCTGTTGAGGTAGACTTTGAGTTTGCTTATGTGAGGAATAATGATACTAAAATTGTTGCTGTTTGTTCTTTACAGAAAGTGTTTAATTGCTTGTGGCGTGTTCATCCTACAAAGGATATTGCAAATGGTTCTTTTTCTATAAAGTCTTTTGTAGCAAATGGTTCTTTTTCTATAAAGTCGTCGTACAACATGCATAGTTATGGCTCTTGTGTGCGAACTGAAAAGAACAAGCATATGAATTCTAATTTGGTTCATAACTTAATACTTTATCAGTTGTGGTTTCTTTTTAATGCTAGAAATATATTTCCCTCCCGTTTATTTATTTATTTATCATTGTTGTTTGTTTTATTTGAGGTTTTGGAAATTAAACTGGGATTTAATGTAATTATGTGCCAACCTTTTAATTAGATTTGTGCTTTCGAATTTTACAATTGAATATCCTCTCTAATCGTGTAATTGTATGCCATTCTTTTAATTACAGTGATGAAGCCATTGTTAAGGATTAAGTGGTATAGGAAAAGGTATGTTTAATATTCATTTATTTATTCATCTTCAAAAAAGATTTTAAAGAATCTCATTTTAAATGATCAAGTGCTACGATATTGCCAAGGGGTTATTTCTATCTAAAAAAAGTTTAAGCATAATTTTTTCATAAAGATTCATGATTTATCTTGATATTTTTCAAAGTATCACAATATTATAAGAGGAATACTATTTCAAGTAAATAAGATAATCTAATTATGATATTTTTAGGTTTACCTTTGATATTTTATATATATATATATATGACTGATGCAGTGCTTGCATTTATATTCTTAACGAAGAAATTTCTACTGATGATTTGGTTGAAGATCAATTGCGACGGCTTTACAAGGTTCGAAGTAGATGTTCATGGGCAAGCTTGAGCTATATTCAGGCCTGACTCGATTTTTATACTAATGGCTAAAGCTCAGCCCTAGCACCACATGGCCTAAGGCCAGCCAACCTGGAAAGGGTTGAAATGTTCTCTATTTATCAATGGATACTACCTTAGTATGAGTGAATTAGCAAATAGGAAATATATGGTAGTAGTTTGGGTTGGTATGCAAGAAGAATATGGTATGAATATTATGGTATTGACACTGTAGAAAATGAATATGAGAATGTAAATTTGTTCTAAACAGAGCATACTACCCTCAAATGGAGCATGTATTCAAATAAGATGCCTGTATTGTGGGTGGCTATTTTTCTATAAACCTTTACATAACCTAACGGAAAAAAAAGTTTACACAAATTATATTTAGTATACTTAGTTTCAAAAAAAATGTATTTGGAAACAATCAGTGCTAAAACCTTTTTCCAACAATAATGGATAAGATAGATGCTAAATAGTAGACTCAAATGTTGGTATGACATGTCCCATAACTGATTGCTTGTTCAACATCAATCCTTCACTTTTTTTTTAACAGTCGGTAGGCTTGGATCTTGCAAATAAACAAGAATGATGTATGAGGGCTTGTGCAGGACATCACATTTCAAAGGAGGATAAAATGCTGCCTCCTTAAGAAAAAATATTCTTCACACAGTCTTTGATCTGTAACAAACTCCAGATAAATCATGAACAAATGTATAATTCACCAAATGTCTAAATAAGTTATATTAGTGACATAAGATTACATTATGTCAACTGAGTCTTAATGGAGACTACTTAAAAGAATGTTATATATATGTATATATATATATATATATTTGGTAGCCCTGTTGTGGGGTTTGGACTAGGCCTATCAATTTGGCCCTTAGACATGGGGCCTGACTCTTAGAAAGCCCTTAAAATGAGGGCTCCTATTGATCAATGGAGCATTGGTTGTCTATTTGTTTCAATTTCTCACTTCCTCTTTTTGTCTGGTTGTTCTAGCAGATTCGAATGACTAGTTGATATTGTTGAATGGAAAATGATGCCCTAATTGATGAGGAAAAACAAAAACTACTCTCTAATGTTGCTCTAGATCTGATCTTTGGGTTCATCTGTTGGGATTTTGCCTGAGTCAATGTGTTGATTTTAGTTTTTGAACTAGTCTTGGACTTTCTTTCCTTATTTGGCTCAACTTTGGTCGATTTAGACCATTCATATGACACCCCTTCCTATCATGATGTGTCGTACCAAATCTTAATCCAATTGGAGTGCTACATTTTTTAATTGATCTATTGACATGTTAACAATTTGAATTGAATGCCCAAAGTCGTTGTCTAGTAGGTGTGTTGTCCCTCCAAACTTTTTAATGGGTAATTACTTTTAAAGCAACAAACTTTACGTCAAACTTTAGCCAATAAACACTTGATCTACCAACCAACACATAATCCTATTCACCCACACTGGGATTAACTCATGCCCAAATTGGCTTATGCAATCAATCAAAGAGACAGCTATGAAACAGCGGCAGTCTCATGCCAATACCGATGAGAATGACTGTCAAATTCAGGTAAAAAACACTGAAATCTTTCAAATTTTGCACAACTTACCCACGAACAACATTTTCTATAAGCCACGATCAAGAGATAACACCAAGATATCGTTCAACTAAAGATGGATTTATACAAACACAAAAAATCCGGGGTTTTTTTTTTCATAAGAGCACCAAATCAAACAATTCTTTAAGAAACAATGGATCAAGTTCGAAAAGGTCATGTGATGGAATAAAAAATAGTTAGGACTGACGAAAACTATACCTGGCTAAAACCTAGTGGTCAAGACGAGCGTTGGTACTAACGATCTTTCAAAAAAAAAAAAGCATGTGTAAAATTGGCGAGGTCAAATGGTTGCTTGTTTGGCCATTTACCAAAGTTGGGCTTGTGCCTAATTTGGACCAATTTAATATATGAGTAGAGAGCATAAAGCACAGCCCAGGCCAGATAATAGATACAACATTAGCAAAAGCTATGTTTTTGTAAGAATGGGAGTCCCATGAATATTAGAAATCCAATTCAATTATATTTCTTTATAAGTCATAGTTGCATTATAAATGAAGGTTTTCTTTATGTGTGCAGTGAATTCACCTAGGTTCTTATGAGGTTCCAGAAGATTGATCATCGTAATGTAAAAACTATTAGGCTCAAATTTAGAAAGCTTAATCCCAATGAAACTAGCAAGATAGCAATTCCTGGTGATCAGCAAGTGTGATCTCAACTAATTATACAATGTGTAGTTCTTTCACTTGTTATACATAACTAAACTTGGTATTCTTTTTAGATCTTCTTCTCAAAATTATAAGGCACTTGCTAGTCTTTTTAGACATTCTTCTCAAAATTGTTAACATCTCTTTGTTGAAAAGCACAAACACAATGCACTTGGGAACAAGTTTCAATGTTGGAGGATTTTAGTGAGGTCTGGAGATACAATAGCAGATTGTAAAGCTCTTGACACTTTGGGTTTTGCAGAACTATAGATCATCTGTCTGCATGTGGCTCATGCATATGTTCATTTTCATTGTAACAAATGTCTCTTTTTTCTAATGTCTTGCAGTATGGTGATGATTATCTTTAAGAATTATTCTTTTTTATATTTGAAATTTATTTTAAAGTCGGCAGGTTTCCCCTACTGACATGCAGGAACCTCAAAAATATGGAAATTTCACAAGATGAGAAAGTTCATTAATAAAAGCTGTTACAGTTTGTGTGTCTAAAAAATGGATGACCAAATCATGGGTTTTGCAAGTATCTAATCAGGAGTGATGGCAAATCTGCATTCAGTACTTCCAACTATGGGTGAACTTTAGTTTAGGGTTGCTGAGCTTTCCATACCTGCAAATTCTGGTCATACATTCCCATGGTTTGTTCATTTAGACCGCTGATGTCATGGTACTTATTGTGCATGGGAAAGCCCTGAAAGTTTCCCTATTATGATATTGACTGGGATGATTCAGGCCAAAGTTTGTTAAAGTTTAATCGACTTAGCATTAGTCTTATTGTTTAGTAATTTATCCATACCATGGGCTCTAGCCTTGTTGAAAAACCCTTGTCTCTGTATGGCTTGTTCCCTAAACATCAATGCATCCAACATCAGTTTCTCTACACTAATGCACTGATGCAAGCTAGACCATAGGTTGGCCAACCCATTGGGCCTAGTCTATACGTCCAACGGAATATCCATTTAATTAGGAATCTTATGTAGAGTGTTTAAAATTAGGAGTTTTAGTTAACTTGGATTGTTACTCAAGTTTAGTGATTTAGTTTCCTATTTTAATTTGAAAGTCTCAGTTGCCAAGAATTAGGTTTTTAATCTCTAAATATTAGAGATTTCATTTTATGCACTTGTTCATGCTTTGATAATTAATAAACTTATGTTGATTTTCCTTCAAGTTGTAGCTTGTTTAATGGTTGTGATTGTACGTTAGGGCTCATCTTGGATTCAATTAATTTCTTGGGAGATTGATCTATTTTCTTGATCATGGATCATGACTGCACTATGCACCCAATCTCTCCTTTGAATGCCCACCCACCACCCCAATTATTGAAATCCAAGAAAAGTTGCATCTACATCCCACCTTATATCCTTCACCTCACATGTCAAATCCTCCCCACTTCATTTCTAACAAACCTTAAGTGAAACTCATTTGAGTATGAATTCCTATATATTCTAAATCTTGCTTCTTAGTTCGGATCGCATTGAACCTCATGTCTTCCCATCGTTAGTGGCAAAATTTTAGTAGAACTCATTCACATTTATCTTCGAGGCCACAAGTGACCCACGCGTGCATAGGAAGCTCACAAGGGTGCACCATGTATATCAAGATCCCACCACACCAGCAGTCCAGATCAGCAAAAGGTAATGAACACCACATGTGTAGGCTAAAGGGCTCACCAAACATCACACATACCAAGTTCATGAACTGAAGAACACCACATGTGTAGACTAAAGGGCTCACCAAACATCACACATACCAAGTTCATGAACTGAAGAATTCCTGAATCTCATCAATTACAATTACACATGCTTCCAAATGTAGCCAAGTAACCAAAAAACAAAAAATAAAAAATTAGAAGCTTTTCATACAATCATAAGCTATACAATTTCTATATACAAACCATCAACAGCAACAGTATCTATATAAAGGAAAATATTTATGTGCATATGTCCCTCGTCATTTTTTTATGAGAACTCTAGGTGGGACCCATTGTATGGTCCATCCAAATGGACCACACACACAACCCTCTTGAATTGAATCTGTTTACCAATTGTTGGTTAAATCCGAATTTATTGGACCGTTGGATTAACTATGCACCCATTTGAATGGAATAAATTTGTGGGTCATGGATGAAGGGGTTAGAGATATGTGATTGGGCCAAACTTGGTATCTAAGGTAGTCTTGCATAGATCTTTCCATCCTTCCCGGTTTCATCCCTTGGTGGGGTCTACTATGGGCCCCACAGAGGAGTATGTACGGTCCTTTAGTAATGGACATATGCACATGAATATCCTCCCTTTATAAATATTTCATCTCATACCCAAATTCTACCCAAACCTAAGAGAAGAACCATTAGCATGAGGGGCATCTGCTTGAGCAGCCATGGCAAGCTTGAGCTGCGTGAGAGAAATAGAAGGCAGAGAGAATAGATCAGGATATTTCGAGCCATCCCAGCGCTTCATGGTGTTAGTGGACCCATCCCATCCTATGTATCACATGCTTCACATCTGTTGGAAATCCAATCTCCATCTCTTCCATGTCTTCTTCCTTGTAGGCCACAAGGCAAGACCAAACAGAGGGAGGGAAAAAAACCAACACCGTTTAGAAAAGCATTGAGACCAAACAATATAAAGTACAAAGACAGTGCTGGAATGCACATGTATCCCCGTGTTGATTTTTTTTTTATTTATTATGGAGCCTACTTTTCACGGCCATTAGATCTTAATAACCCCATTGTGCGTGAAATCATGATTGATGGGATAATGCTTAAGAAGGAAAAAGTCAATGATGGTGTGATCTTAACACCCCTACTTTTGTTTCTATCAGAATTATATTCTTCATTGGATTGAATCATTCCAGGAAGAATAAGGAACTTCCATGAGAGAGAATTATGCCATTTGGCCTGGTCAATCCAATGCAATCCAATGTCGATTATCACTTAGATCTGAGAGAAATTTAGGCCTCGCTTGTTCAAAGGAGGAGGTTTAGATCCAACCGTTTGTCTTCTTCAAAGGTGGGCCCCATGGCCCGAAATAAAATAAAAAATGTTTTATTCCGAATCACTAGCTTATTTCTTTGAACGTTCATCTTGCATAATGAAGGAATAATGTTAGAGAGTGCTTGATTGATTTCTGTAGGGTGTGCTTGGTTGATTTTGCAAGGACTTGATATTTCCTTCATTCTTGAAGGAAGATGGGATAATATATGCTGAAAGTGTTGCTCCGAAGAACAGGAGTCAGTCTCCGGAATTGTGGTAAAGTGTCGTATCTATCAGCTTTTATTCCCCGATGATCAATTTCTAACAATAGTCTTCCCTCCCATGCTTTAAATTGAGGCAGCCCAAAAATTTGTTTTGAGACTTGACATCTCCACAGCGTTTGACAATGCGATGGGATTTTCGATGAGTCTGCTTTGAAGGCTCTCTACTTTCCTAAAATTTTGATTAAATGGATCATGGAACGTTTTAGAAGGCACTCTTTGTCTGTGCCTGTGAATCCTGTGGGGTTTTTAATAGTAATCATGTGCTTAGGCAGGGCTACTCTCTCACCCAACCTTTTCAGCATTGTTATGTAGTTCTTCTCAGCCATCCTTTCTGAATGTTCTACGAATGGAATCAATGCTACCCCGTTTCTCTAAAGGATGGTAGAAGGATTCTCTACCATTTCTCACTTGCTCTTTGCAGACGATGTGATGCTTTTTGCCAAATCCTCCATTCCTGTTGTTGTCGCTGGTAATATCAGGCAAAGAGCACTTTAGTTTTCATTCTGGTTTGAGTATAAAAAATGTGAAGAGCTCTATATTTTTCTGTGGCTGTGATGAAGAGAACAGAAATTTAATCACATTTGCAACAGAGAGGTTTTTTCCCACCAGGTATCTTGCTTTGCCTTTATCTTCTTCCTGGCTTAGGCTGAATGATTGTCTTCCTCTGATTGAAAGCTTCAGGCAAAAAGCTGACTGTTTGGAAGGCAAGAATCCTTTCCTTCACTCGCAGACTAGAGTTGATTAGATCAACCCACCCCTATCTCCCCAACACATCTACTGGGCTTCTGTTTTTCTTCTCCCAGCGATTAGCATTTAAGGAACTTCTTCCGGACGGTTTTCATGATAAGTAAAAGTGGCATGAGCATCCTATTTCTTGGAGCAAAATATGTCAGCAGGTGGAGAAGGGAGGGTCGGGTATCAAGACTGCCAGTCATACAGCTGAAGCTGATATTAAAGGACATTTCTGGGCTATTGCTTGCAAGAGGAAATCCAAATGGGTCAAATGGGCTTACAGTAAATATATCAAGTAAAATTCTTTTTGGGACCTGAAAATGGGACCTAACTCATCCTTTGCTTGGAAAGGCATTCTGGCCAATTGCCCCAAACTTCTTGATCATGTTAAGCATCTTCTAGGGAATGGTAATGACGCCAAATTCTGGTTGGACCCATGGTTTCCATGTGGTCGTCTAAAGGACTCATTTGGTGTTATGGCCATATATGACCATGCTCTTGGGAGGGTCCTCAAAGTCGGCCACTTTATTGCCAATAGAGACTGGTCCACTCTTGGCAATACAAGGCAGCTCAGGAACATTTTCTCTGTGCTTAATTCCATGCCTCAGTCAAAAGTTGACTTTGGTTTTGGAATTATCTGGAGCTTTTCTGATGAAGGAAAATTCAAGCTCAAGTTCGCAGAAGCTGTGCCCCATTCAAAATCATCATCTCGTCCCCTGGTGGTCCTTAATCTCGTTCAATGGAAACATCCGCGAGCACTCTAGACCTTGTTGGACATTATTTCGGTGTTGTTTCCGATTCTGTGCCGAGACCAATCTATTTGGAACTTCTTTGGCAACATCCTCTTAAATTGTTTTAGTGAGAATAAGCTGTGTAAAACTTGTTTGGCAACGACATAATAATTGTTTTCTAAGAAACAAAAGTTAGAAAATTATATTTATCAACAATGTTAAATTTTAATCAATTACAAATATTCATGAATTTATTTTAAATATTTAAAAAATAGTAGGGCCTACTCTCATTGGAATATAAGAGTGAGCAACTCCATTTTGGAATTAAAATGTGGGCCCATATATAGAAATTACAACCCATATGAGAGACATTATACATGGGACCCACCTTGGTGCTTATAATGTTTTAATGACCGTTATAACTAGAGATGGGGCCCACCATTAGACTTATAACATTGTATCCACATTTAGTAACTCGAAATGCCCACCTTTATAGGAATTAAAATGTGGACCCCCAAATTGCTATTGGAAACATGTGATGCACCTTTAGGAATCACTAAGTGGGGCCACATGTTGTGATTGTGAATATGGGCCCTACATTTAGAAACATATACTAAAGGGTAGACTAAGAAGTATAATGTGTAACCCACCTGTTACTCAATCACTTGCAAGCTAATTAACAATATAGATAGAGATGGGAGTTATGAGTTTCAATGTGCGTGGGGGAAGATACATAAAGAGATACAAAGGAATTAGTTCTTTAGTCTAGTGACCTTTGGAAAGTACACATAGCTCTAAAGCATCTTTATTAGCAAGTTCTACTTCACAAAATTCAAATAGGGGTCATTGTGTCCCAGCCGTTGGCGCGAATCCACAAGCCCAACTGGACGAATTGCTTATTTAGTAGTTTTAATATATTTAAAAGTTATTAAAAAAAGGATCTACCTTTATTTGAATTATTTTACAAAAAAATATTTAGGGGATTCATAACACTTTGTGTAAAGCAGAAAAACAAAAATATATTATACAATATTCACATGACAATAAGCATATGTTTTTGCAAACTTTTTCAAATAAAAGACTCTTGCTCAACTAGTTACTGAGACCATTAATTGTTTTACTTGGGTGTGATGGGGCACAATCCACACAAGTGTCTCTCTCTTTTAGTTCTTCTGAAAAAGATAATACCAGTGCCTCTGTTCAGCAAGAATACATAAACTATTTGCACAAAAATTGAGCCTTGCAGTTTTGGAGGAGTTTGCTACAAGCAATCAATGCTTTATACAAAGAGATTCAACAATTAACAACACTACGTCAAAAGGGGTTAAATCCCACACTAATTTGGTATGAAAAACCACAGATTTAAACACATGATTAAATTCCACAATACTCCACTGCTCTCAACTCTTGTTAAAAGAAAAATAACATACTCTTATGTGGGAAAATTTATTAATAAAAACAACAGTTTAAAGCACTTGTTTAATTCATTAAATCCCATAGCTTTAAACTCTTGTGTTTATTAACCTAAAACCCACAATCGATTTCCTTCCCTCTTTCCTTTGGCGCCTTGTTTTTATTAACCTAAAACCCACAAAAGATTTCCTTCCCTCTTTCCTTTGGTGCATTTTTGCAAAATAGTGTGTAAAATCGTGCGTATGTCTCCCTCATCACCGCGTGCAAACCCTACCATGTCTCCCTCATCTCTTCGACCAGCCAGAGCGAGAGTCTCCCAAGGAAACAAAATTTTTCCTGCTTTTTGCTTATTTCTCTGTTTGTGTCTCTGTTATCTGTATCTCTCTGTGTGAAGCGATTCTCAAAAACGACATTCGTTGATGTGTTGGGTAATCAGAGGAGCCATGTTTATTACTTCTTCTTAATGTTCCATCTTCTTAACATCTCTATTATCTCTGTCTCTCAACTTCTGTCTGCAACTGGAAAGGTTGCATTCTCAGACTGGAAGGTTTTTCGTTCATGGGATAATGGCCCGGGTGGGCCAGTTGATGGATGATTAGCACCATGGATCTTGAAGGAGATCCATGGGCGACCAAGGATGTGAGGGGTCCCACATGAGTGGACCCTGTTTGGCCCGCCATCTGATGAATCTAGTCCCCTTAGGCGTGAAGGACAAAGAAGCCCTGACAGAGACGAAGTTTTGCCCAGTTTTTTTTTTCTATGTCAAGTTTCAACAATGATCTATGGCGACTTAGGATGATCAACACCATGGATCTTGAAGAGGATCCATAGGCGACCAATGTTGTGAGGGACCCATGATGAGTGGATCCTATTTGGCCCACCATCTGATGTTTGGAATCACCTTAGGCGTGCAAGAGCTTGTGATAAAGCTGAAGTTCTGTCAAGAAATTTTTTTTTTTTGAATGTTAAACTTCAATAGTATTTAATCTAGACTTAGGATGATCTTGCTTCTCAATTTCTTTCTACAACAAGTGGAAGGGAAGAAAGTTGAAACCAAATTTAATGGGATTCTCAGATTTGGGACTGTTTCGTGCATGGGATAATAGGCCCAGGTGGGCCAGCTGATGGATGATCAACACCATTGATCTTGAAGGGAATCCATGGGCGACCAGGCATGTGAGGGACCCATGATGAGTGGACCCTGTTTGGCCCACCATTTGATGGCTCCAATCCCCTTAGGCGTGAATGACTTAACCGGCCATATATGACAGACAATGTTTCTGTTGAACTCGTGACAGAGACGAAGCATTTCTTGTTCTTTTTCTTTTTTTTTTAATGTTAAGTTTCTACAATGCTCTTTAACGTGATCTTTAAGTTTCTACAGTGCAGACTTTAGGATAATCAACACCATGGATCTTTAAGGTGATCCATGGGTGACCAATGCTGTGAGGGACCCATGATGAGTGGACCCTATTTGGCCAACCATCTGATGTCTGGAATCACCCTAAGCATGCAGGATTTTGTAACAGAGATGAAGTTCTATCTAGAATTTTTTTTTTAATGTTACACTTTAGTAGTGTTCTATCTAGACTTAGGATGATCAACACCATGCATCTTGAAGGAGATCCATGGGCGACCCAGGGTGTGAGGGATTCATGATAAATGGACCATGTTTGGCCCACCATTTGATAATTGGAATGACCTTAGGTGTGAAGGATCTTGTGACAGAGCCAGAGACATGTTGATCAGTTAACATATTCTTCTAATGAATCCATCAAATGGACAAAAAACATAAAATATAAATTGATCAGTGTTAAGAATTTAGTGTACATTTTTGGTGGGCAGACTTGGGAATTGATCATATATACGATAATCTGTCAAAATGGTCAGCTCCACAAAATTCTCTCTCTCTCTCTCTCTCTCTCTCTCTCTCTCTCTCTTGTTTCTAATACAATAATGATCTGCTTTGAGGCTTAATGTGGGGGACAGCCCTATATGGGCACACTTGGATGTTCAATTAGTGTACAGGTGACGGGATGGAATGGTCTATAGACTTTATACTACATTTTTTAATCTGTGGTGAGAGGAAAGTTCTCATTATAGTTTTAATGATTGTTACATATTTACAACAGGTACTCTTATTCATATTACTTTTAGCACTGATGGTCGACCATAGGGCCTAACTCAGCAAAATTCAGCACGGATATAGGGCATATAATAAGGTCAAATGTCCCACCCAACTATACCAGCTGGAAAAAAGTGCCAAATACTTTTAAAGATCAAGTTTGGGATCTCATATGTGTAAGTATTTTTGCGTAATTATCACTATTATTTATAAATAGTAATTTAATGTAGTACATGCAATAATTAAATTATGTTTCTTATTTTACACAGTCCTTATATGAAGTTTCAGCATGCCATAAACAATATGTATTGAGGAGAGCAAATGACAGTTGGAGTGATTGGAAGTCATTTATTCGTCGATAAGTCTATGATAAATATGCCACAAATGCAGAGAGGAAAGCTCATGTCCCCTCACATGTTAGAGCGGAAGACTGGAAGTCATTTGTGGATATAGAATCAACGGAAGAGGCCCAGGCTTTAAGGAAAAAAGGTAAAATTGCTAGATCAAAGATGATTTGCCCTCATACTTTTGGACGAAAGGGACAGGCTAGAGTAGCAGATGATATGGTAAGTATAATGCTTATATTATGTTTAATTTATCTATGATTTTTATAAATAGTCAAAATTTATATCTTGAATTATTTATAGGAACAAGAAAATCCAGGTCAGGAGATCACTCGTACGGACCTCTTTTTAAGAACTCATACTAAGAAGGATAGATTAGTTTCAAGCCCAATAGTGGTGGGGAAATTTTTTTTATTCAAATACATTTTATATGATTCAATATATTGTAGATGATATTTTATTTTTATGGGTATGAATATTTTAGTGTTACACTCATTTTATTTTAGATTTTTTATTTTACTTATTATTTATCATATGTTTTGTAGGATGCTGTTAGAAGTTTTCACGAAGCTGATAGATCTCTTGCACAAAAAGATCTAAAAAATGACCCGATTGCAAAGGTATAATTCATTTATTTTCTTGTTGATGATAAAGCCTAACAAGTGTCAATTTAGTATTTATCTAAATATTGACATCATTTTATTTTATTTTTGTATAGATCATTGGTCTTGATTCTCGAGGATGTGTGCATGGCTTAGGCATGGGTGTTTCTATGACAAGTATCCGTTATTCTGCTCCATTTATGAAAGCATTAGCAGATGAAAAGTTATTAAATGAAAAGATTGAGAGACAAATGATAAAGTTGACGGAGGAGACGGGTGTCCTACGCAAAGATATGGATAAGTTAAAACAAACTCTATCTCAAGGTGGGACAGTGATGAGGTCATCCACCCATCATGGGAATTATTCTCAGGTACAATATTTATTTTTCATATATTCTAGATTTCTATAATTAAATAAATAATATTTTAATTGATGAAGTATGTTAATACCATTTATTTCTAAGAATATTGTAGGCTCGGAATGAATCACCTCATCAAGAGACATAGACAGAACAAGCAAGTCCACGAACAGGATTGACTCAGCGTAGTTTAATGCATTTAGTGCAGAATGATGTTTGTGTTGCTTATGGGATTGTGATTGGTTCGTCGCTTGACTATCCAGGATGCTATAGGATCATTGTGGATGAAATTCTTGATTATTCGATCCAGTTACTTAGCGAAGATAAAACTTTTAGAGATATCACTTTGGGTGATATGATTGATTGGCCTATGTATAAGACTTTAAATTAGGTTCATTTTTCTTTTTTGCAATTTCGACTCTAGTTTAATTTATTGTCTTATAATGACTTCTTGAAGCTTTGATTTTATGTGTTGGATTGAATTTTAATTCAGGTGACTTTAATTAAACTAATGATGTTTGTTTTTATCTAATGTGTTATTGTTTGTATTTGTGGGTGGATTACCAATAACATTTATTGAATGGATCATTATATAAATTCTATAAATAGGTACTTTTTTATTTTTAAAAAAATCAGATAAAAACGACACCTATTAACACTTGATAATTTCTAGGAGACTTTAGATGCTTTTTAAAAACAACGGCTCCTACACCTTGATAATTTTTTGAAAAACTCTTTTGTAATTAATAATTGATTAAAAAACGACAATTTTCATTATAAAAAAAACGAGAGCTACTGAGACTTATAAAAACGACAGCTCAAAATACTTGTTAAGTTAAAATTTATGCGACGGTTATGAACACTTGTTTTTGAAAAGCTACACCAATATTATCAAAAGTCAAAACGACAGTTTCGACTGTCGTTTTTCCAATTAAACGACAACTTAGAGCACTTGTTGTTTGCGAATTTTGATGTAGTGCAAAGATATTAGCAAGTGAGCAGATCATATAGTGCAATGGTTTTGTAGTTTCGCTAGTTATTAAGGATCATATAGTGCACACCTCAAACATCCCAGTTGAGGGAGATTCTTTCATGGTATGGCACGAACTCCACTTAGATGGTGGGGTACCCTGGGAACTCATGACCATTTGAAATCATATTGCACATAATCTCATAGCCATACCCACTTGGAAAGAGACCTTCTGCAACTGGCCTGCTAATACAGTAGCAAACACCTAGCCAAACAATCACCACCTTAAGAGATCATGTTTCATTCATCTCTCCCTTTGCATATATAGGGTTGTTACTCACAGAAAGTTCACATGCAAAAAATGGAGCAAAACAATTAGATGACTGATAGAATATGTTTGCAACACCAACTTTTGGATATAGAAATTCCAACTTAGCAGTTTTTACTTTTTGATTGAGAGCCCATGTGAAGTAAACATTCTTTTCTTTTGAGAAGACCTAGGTACACAAGGAAATGCTACATCTATATGTAAAGCTACCTATAATAGTTCTAGAGATACCAGACACATGACTAATCCATACCTAAGTTTGGCCACTGTTGAAACCAACATGGGCAGCCGGAACAAACAAATTTATATATATAGGGGGATATTCATGTACATATGTCCCTCACCAAGGGACCGTGCATACTCCTCTGTGGGTGCCCATGGTGGACCCTACCAAGGGATGAGACTGGGGGGATGAAAAGATCCATGCAGGATGACCCTACATACCAAGTTTGGCCCCAATCACACGTCCCTAACCCCTTCATCCGTGACTCACAAATTCATTCCATTCAAATGGGTGCATAGTCGATCCAACGGTCCAATAAATTTGGATTTAACCAAAAATAGGTAAATGTGTTTAATTCAAGAGGGTCATGTGTGTGATCCATTTGGATGGACTATACAATGGGTCTCACCTAAAGTTTTTACGAAAAAAATGGTGAGGGACATATGCACATTAATATTCCCCACATATATGTATATCCATACATGTAACGCAATTCAACTTGTCATTTTTTAGTTAAAAAAGAAAAAACACCACAGAAATAATCTGTAGGGAAACCATCATATATGAATAAACACTCAAATGAAAAACCATCAAATATGAGCAACCATAGAGAAACTATCAAATAAGTACCAAATATAAACAAATAATCAAATGATAGAAAAAAAACAACTATAGAGAAATCAGCAAATAAATTATTGAACTATCAAAAGATATAAAAAAACATCAAACATGACTCATAGCATTAGAATAAAAACTAAAAGCATGGGCTTGTGTGGCTTGGGCAAGAGAGACAGAGATGAGAAAAGGGTTGTGCAATCTGTAAGGGTTCAGAGTTTGAGCAGAGAAAGAAAAAGATGAAGGGGAAAAAGGGAAAGAAACCAAAAAGGAAGAAAATGAATATGAAAAAAAACAAACAGATGAGTGAGAGATCATATATGGCTGGAGGTGAGATATGAAATAAGAGAGAAAGAAGAAAGAAATAAAAAAGAAAAAGAAAAAGAAAGGAGAAGTAGGTCGTCAAGCACGTCAGGGGAAGGAGGGAAGAAAAGGTGACACTACACTAAAAATGCAGTTCAGGAATGGACTGTGGGCCCGGTTTTAGGCCGTTCTTCAAATGAAATGGATTTGACTCATTTTGCACGAGGCCCACTTGAGAAGAAATGAGATTTACTTTTGCCTATCGTTTGTTTTCTCAAAATGCAAAACAACATTGTTGCTCTTCTTCTTCCCGATCTTCTACTCTCTCTTTTTCCCGATTTCTCAAAAGGCAAGTTAGGGTTTTTTCTTCTTTGCCATTGATGCTCTAATCGATCTCTCAACTCTTAGATCCTTATTGTTTAGGGTTTGATTTTATTTTTGATGGATTTGTTGTCTCTCATTAGTCCCAGGAGAAGAGAAGAGACAGTTAGGGTTTCTCTTTTCCAAGTCTTTTTCATGTTGGTTGCAGGAGAAGAGAAGAGATGGCTAGGGTTTTGTTTTCTCCAAGTCTTGTTCACGTTGGTTGCAGGAGAAAAAAAAAAGACGGCTAGGGTTTTGTCTTCTCTAAGTCTTCTTCACATTGGTCGCATCTTTTGCAGTTCTTCTTCTTGTCTCTCCATTGGTATAAACCCTAACCAATTATTATACTCCTTTGCCTGCAGATCTTTTGCGATTTTCATCTGATCTTCCTCTGTTTTATTAGATCTGTGTTTTTTAGATGTTTTGCTTTTTTTTTATCGATTTGTAGAGATTCGTGTTGATTTTCCAAATGTATTAGGAGATTACTATTTCAAGATGCTTGTGATGTTCTCATGAGAAAGATGGGTATGATTGCATTTTGGCTTGAGGGAGAGATATAAAGAAGAGGCGGGAAGAGAGGAGAGAGAGGGGCTGAGAGAAATAGAGGGATTGTGATGGGTGGTTGGGTGGAGGAGAGGAGAGAGGAAAGAAGAAAAGGAAAACAACAAAAGAAGAGGAAGAGGAAGTAGTGGGTTGTCAAGGCAATTAGAGAGGTAGAGGGAGGGAGATTTGCAGGCCTATAGTGGTAGGGAGAAGGAAGAGAGACTTACCAGAGAGCTTTGTAGTGATGCAAATGTGACTGGGCAGGAGAGGGGATGGAAGTCACTCTTATGCGTGATTGAGAACGCTGGAGTTTCTTGATGCCAAATTGTGTCACCGAGTCTCCAAAAAACAAAAAAAAAAAAAAACGAAAATTTTTCATTTTCAATTCCTTCATCCCGCGGGTATTTGTTTCCGGATTTGTTCCAGTCAAAACATCAGCTTGGAATGGTATTTTTTCATACCAAACTGTTAACCAAAACGGCCCATTTCGGATCAAGTTAACGGATTGGATTCACCATACAACGGCAGGATTAAAATCGAAACAGAACTGCAAACATACCTGACTCCATTGAAACTTTAATCGGAGAAACTGGAAGAAAAACAAACGAATGACTCTCTTGCTCTTCTCTTTATGCAGGCTCGTGGATGGGAATGCCAAACTGGTTGTAATCCAAGACAAGAGAGTCCCAGGGCTTTTATAGCCTTCCTCCCCATCACAGAAGACTTAACTTTGAACGTTTCATGGACTGTAATGGTAGAAAACGGAAATGGATTGAATGGTACTGAATGGCCTTAAGGGAGATGACCGTTTCAGAACCATTATGAAAATGGGTGGTGGTCATGTGGACCACCACCTCCAGTCACTAACAATCTCCCACTTGGTCCATATGACCACCATACAGCTACTTAGTTTATATATATATATCAAAAATACTTTATTTTGCAAATGAATTTTTGAAAACGACTCTAACTGATGCGCATCATTTAGAAAAACACCGATCATCCATGAAAACGGTAATGCTAAGGCTTTCATCTGTGATTAAGTTAGTTTACTCATGTGAATTGTGGCAGTTACACATCTTAAGTGATGTGTTTCCTTCCATAATCACAACACCAGTATCCTTTCCTAATCAAGAACTTAACCTTTAATATGACTACTTTAATGGGAACTATAAAGTCATAACACTTTTATATTCTTACTGTGTTCCACAATAATTACATGTGCCATAAGAACAAAGTAAGATTTGCGAAATCATTTCTTTCATTTGATCATTGAATAGTTTCATACATCATTGATTCCTTCAAGGCATGTCTTTCAATCCCATACTCAATACATGGTCTTTAAAATCATTTGGCGCCAATGCCTTTGTTAATGGATCAGCAACCATGAGCTTCGATGGAGCTCCAACAATTGACACTAAACGATCTCGCACTTTTTCCTTCAAAACAAGGCACTTTACTTCCAGAAACTTTGATTTACTGGAACACTTGTCATTCTGCGCAAAAAGTCGAGCAGCATTGTTATCGCAGTAAATCTTTAGCGGTTCAGAAACACTGCCCATAATTGTAAGTCCCTTGATGAAGTTAAGCATCCATAATGCGTGACCCGTGGCTTCAAAGCACGCCACATATTCTGCATCAAATGTGGATGGAGTGACTAGCGATTGTTTTGCACTCCTCCACGACACTGCCCCGCCAGCCAACAAAAAGATATATCCAGATGTTGACCTTCTAGTATCGAGACAACCCGCAAAGTCAGAATCTGAATATCCAATGACCTCCAGCGTATTGGATCTCTGATATGTGAGCATGTATCTTCTAGTGCCGTTGAGATAACGCATCACTTTCTTGACAGCTACCCAGTGAGGTATGCCTGGATTACTTTGATATCGACTTAACATCCCAACTGCAAAACTAATATCTGGCCTCGTGCATGTCTGAAGGTACATTAGACTTCCTACTGCTACCGCATAAGGGTATTTATTCATTTCTAACTTTTCTATATCAGTCATGGGGCATTGATCTTTACTAAACCTATCTTCCTTAGACATAGGGGCATTTTGTGATTTACTCCTTTCCATTCGGAAACGTTTGAGAATACTTTGCACATAGGCTTCTTGACACAACCCGAGTAATCCTCGAGATCGATCTCTGAATATCTCGATTCCTATTACAAAAGTTGCTTCACCCATATCTTTCATGTCAAAATTATTCTCAAGGTATACCTTAGTTTCTCGAATCATACTAAGGTCATTGCTGGCTAGTAAAATGTCATCTACATATAGGATTAAAATGATAAACTTGCTCCCACTGATCTTAAGGTAAATACAATGGTCAACTGGATTTTCGGTAAAACCAAAAGATGTAATAATATGATTAAACTTTAAGTACCATTGTCTGGAAGCTTGTTTCAGCCCATATATCGACTTCTTTAACTTACAGACCAGCCTTTGATTATTACCTTGTTGAACAAACCCTTCAGGTTGTTCCATGTACACTTCTTCATCAAGATTCCCATTCAAAAACGCTGTTTTAACATCCATCTGATATAGCTCTAGGTCATAATGAGCTACTAGAGCCATTACAATTCTGAATGAGTCTTTCTTAGATACCGGAGAGTAGGTTTCGTGAAAATCGAGACCTTCTCTCTGAGTGAATCCCTTAGCCACTAGTCGGGCTTTAAATCGTTCAACTTTACCTTTAGAGTCCCTTTTGGTCTTAAAGACCCATTTACAACCGACGGTCTTGGACCCTTCGGGTAGTTCAACGAGATCCCAAACGTCATTTACAGCCATGGATTCTAATTCTTCTTTCATAGCATCTAACCATTTATCAGAATTGTCATTGTGTACAGCTTCATTAAAAGTTTTTGGATCTTCTTTAATTCCAATATCCGATTCTTCTAGATACACAACATAATCATCCGAAACAGCAGGCTTTCTCATACGAGTCGACCTTCTCAATACTTCCGGATTTTCTTCAGGGATGTTTGGTTGTATTGGAGGAGTTGGTTGTGTATCTTGAGGAATTGGATCAACAGATCCTTCTGGGAATATCCTTCTATCAAGTGGAATCATTAATCCATCTTGAGTAAAGGATTGAGGCTCATCTCTAATCTCCTTATATATAATGTTTCTAGCCTCGCTACTCCCACTGTTGTCATGATTCTCCAAAAACTTAGCATTATGGGACTCAACTATTCTTAGTGAATGATTAGGACAGTAAAATCGATACCCTTTAGACCTCTCTGGATAACCAATAAAATATCCGCTTACAGTTCTAGGGTCTAACTTCTTTTCTTGTGGATTATAAACTCGCACTTCAGATGGACATCCCCAAACTCTGAAATGGTTTAAGCTGGGTTTCCTTCCAGTCCACAACTCGAAAGGAGTTTTGGGAACTGCTTTACTGGGAACCCTATTTAAAATATACATTGCCATCTTCAGTGCTTCACCCCACATAGACTCGGGTAACGAAGTATTACTAACCATACTTCTAACCATATCTAAAAGAGTTCTATTCCTTCTTTCAGCAATTCCATTTTGCTGAGGAGTTCCAGGCATTGTGTATTGGGCAACAATACCTTCGGATTCTAGGAATCTTGCAAACGGACCTGGGTTACGGCCCGCTTCAGTGTACCTGCCATAGTATTCACCACCACGATCCGATCTCACAATTTTGATCTTCCTATCTAATTGTTTTTCTACTTCTGCCTTGAATATTTTGAACATAGTCAAAGCATCAGATTTTTCTTTAATAAGATAGACAAAACCAAAACGTGAGTAATCATCTATAAATGTGATGAAATATTGTTCTCCTGTAAAACAAGGTATATCTATCTTTCCACAAACATCCGTATGGATTAACTGCAGGAGTTCAGAACTTCGTGTGGCAGTTTTCTTGACTGTTTGTGTCTTTTTTCCCTTAATACAGTCAACACAGACACCGAAATTAGTAAAATCAAGGGTTGGTAATAACCCATCCTTCACTAATCTCAACATCCTCTCTTTCGAGATGTGTCCTAACCGTTTATGCCACAACATGGAGGAATTCTCTTTTATCAGTCCTCTTTTCATGCCAACATTCATTCCACAAGTAACATGGTGTGTAGTTAGTGATTGTGTATATAAAATATCTAGCTGTAACTTATATAAACCATCACACAATAAACCACTACCAATCATTATATTATTAAAAAATAGTTTAAAAGATCCGCTATCAAAATTAAAAACATATCCTTTCACATCCAATTGAGAAATGGAAACCAAATTTCGGGAAATCTCCGGAACATAGAAGGTGTTCGGCAGATCTAAAACGAATCCGGTATCTAGCACCAGCCTATATGTGCCTACTGCCTTGACTCTTGACTCCTTCCGGTTCCCCATAACGATGGTTCGTTCCCCATCACTTGGCCTCCGGGTTGAAAGGAATCCCTGCATACAACCAGAAATGTGAACGGTTGCACCAGAGTCTACCCACCATGTATTAGATGGGACATTAATAATATTGGTTTCACATACAAGAGATAAATTTCTTTGCTTACCTCTTTTCTCAAACCAATTTTTCCTTTTGAGGCAGTCCTTCTTGAAATGTCCTTTCTTGCCACAAAAGTGACATTTTTCAGACCCTTTCTTCCCCTTTCTCTTCATCGGTTTTTGACCTTTCGGATCTACCTTGGGCGTGTTGGCATTGTTCTTGAGGTTTCTAAAACCTTTCCTGCCCTTAAATTGGGAGACTAAGTTTACTTGAAATTGCCCCTCAGCCTTAAGCCTCCTCTCTTCTTGATCACATCTTGCGATCAGTTCAGTTATGGTCCACCGACTAGAGCTCTGATTGTAGGTAACCTTAAACGGGCCAAATGCAGGGGGAAGGGAATCCAGAATGAATTGGATCAAATATCCATCTGAGATACTCATGTCTATATCCTTCAACTTGGATGCAAGGTTAGACATGAGTAGGATATGTTCCCTAACTCCCTTCGTCCCATCATACTGCATGTTTGTTAATTTGTTCATTAATGTGGCACCTAATGCCTTGTCAGTCACTTCAAATTGTGACTTGATCTGTTCTAAGAGTTCCTTGGCATGTTTGCTTGGATCAAGTGATCCCCTAATACTCTTAGAAACTGACGTCATTATGATCTTTTGGCATTTCTTGTCACATTTGTGCCACTGTTCATGTTTGGCCTTTTCAGGCGCAGAACTCTGTTCGGTGAGGGCAGGAGGCATGGGCTCATCTAAGGCCATTTCTAAGTAGAGAAAAGTTATGGTTAATGCTAACATGTCTAACCATTCGGGGTAGTTGGATCCATCTAATAAGGGAATTGTCCCTAAGCACGAGGGAAGAGTCAATGATCTGGAGGAAGAAGCTGTAAAAGAAGATATAAACTATTATTTTTTTTACAATTCTATAATGCTCTGAATTCACAGGGAAACTTACAACAAAATAATCATTTTACATTATTACAAATAACCTTTGGGTCAAATGCAACATGTTAATTTAATTATTCTCAATTATTTGATAAAAACACAATTTATCAAGTGAATAAGTGAGATCCCACCTTTGGGCATAGATCAACACGAATTCACAAAACATCCTTTAATGTGTTTTATCCAATATTCAAATAATCGAAAGATAAACTCCTTTGGGTCGATTATCTATCCTTTAAGTGAAATTGTAATTTAAGTGTCATATGTGGTATCTCTTATTCAATATGTAAAATATGAGTTTCATCGTAACTGGGCCACTTTGGTGACTACCTAGTTAACTCATAATTCCAAATTGAAACCTATGACACTTATTTATTCATCAAACAATCATGCATGTAACAAATTATAACTCAAACAACATTAATCATGTAAACAATAAGCGGAAAACATGAATTTAAATGAGTTAAACATGCATAAAACCTTATGATGTTATCATTGAACCATTGGATCGGGAATTACATTCACTAATATGGTAGATCTCATCATAAGAAACACAACAAAAGAAACGGATCGAAAATCCGATATCATATGTGTCCGTTATGATCAAAATAAGGTTTTGATCGTCCATTTTTCTTTGATCTGGCCTTGATCTGATCATAATTAAATGATCCAGTCCCATCAGAATAATTACTGCATTTAAATATGTCAAATGGACGGTTCTGATCGGAACGGATCAATTTTATAATGACCTAATTATTTAAAAAAGAAATTAATACCAACATTTAATAATAAGTTATTCAAATCAGGCCAGGCCAGTGGGTCGGGTCAGACCCAGGTCATAAAGTGACCTGTTCAGTCCAGTCGGGCTTGACAGGTTGGGCTGGGTCTGAACAGACCCGTGATATAACTGGAAACCCAACTGCTGGGTTCAGATCAGGTCGGGTCGGACCTGACCTGTCATTTATATCTTCTGTTAGATCGGGCTGCGCCAGGTCAGTCGACCCGGGTCAGTATGTAACCCGAAACCGAGGCCCAATCTACTTTGATTCCAGTTGAACCGGGTCAGTTTAGCGGGTTGACCCAACTAGAAACCCAGACCCATCTTTACATGGGTTACCATCCAGGTCATCGGCCTGACCCGCATAGTGACCCGGCTATCATGAAAACCGACCCGCAACCGACCCACACTGTTCATCATCTCCTTCACAGAGACGATGACAGGGGGGGGGGTTCCATACTCGCCGGCACGGCTGCGGACGGCAGCTGGGGTCCCGCCCGAGGCTGGCGACGGCAGCGGCAGGGGCTGCCGGCCCTTTCCCGTCGCCGGCCGGCTGCGACGAAAAAAAATTTTTTTTTTTTTTGTTTGGCAGCGCTGCGCAGGCGCAGCGCTGTGCTTGCGCCGCGCGCAGCCTGCGCAGCGCCCGCGCAGTGGCTGCGCGCCCCTGCGCAGCGTCAGGGTCGTCGCCTCAGGCGACGGCCCAAGCCCCCAGCATCCGTTTTTTTTTTTTTTTTTTTTGTCTTACACTGCACTACTCTGTATACCCAGAAAACAGAGTTTCCGGTTGTCTGCAAATCCAACCCGTCCAACACAAATACCAGTGGCTCTGATACCACTTGTTAACCAAAATGGCCAATTTCGGATCAAGTTAACGGATTGGATTCACCATACAACAGCAGGATTAAAATCGAAACAGAACTGCAAACATACCTGACTCCATTGAAACTTTAATCGGAGAAACTGGAAGAAAAACAAACGAATGACTCTCTTGCTCTTCTCTTTATGCAGGCTCGTGGATGGGAATGCCAAGCTGGTTGTAATCCAAGACAAGAGAGTCCCAGGGCTTTTATAGCCTTCCTCCCCATCACAGAAGACTTAACTTTGAACGTTTCATGGACTGTAATGGCAGAAAACGGAAATGGATTGAATGGTACTGAATGGCCTTAAGGGAGATGACCGTTTCAGAACCATTATGAAAATGGGTGGTGGTCATGTGGACCACCACCTCCAGTCACTAACACAAACATGTTTTCGGAATTTTATCTCATGAGACCAATGGAACTGCCAGTTGGCACAATGCCAAATGGGCCCCTATTTGCTTATGGATAGCCCATTCAAAATGGGCTAAAAACTAGAGAATTCTTCGCTTCAAGAAATATCATTGTTAATGCATCTTGCACTTTTTGCAATATTACACTGAAAGCTGCTTCCATATGTTCTCAGGATGCACACAGTTCATCCATCTGGAATTCGGTGCTCTAAAAAATTGGAGTAAGACGGCAGCGTGGCAGTTCCATTGAAGAAGCTCTGGTCTACTTCATCAGCCACTGGGACCAAAGAAAGGCAGGCAATATCATCATAGCTAAGCTCTGTTTTTCATCTTTTGTCTGGTCGATCTGGAAAGAGCGCAATCATCACGTCTTCAGTGGTTCTAGCAAGCCTTGTGAAGTGGTCCTAAGGAGATTCTCCAGCAGTTCAGAACAAAATCCTTGTTTTCTTTGGCTGGACCTCTCCAACTTTTTTGCAGCCTCTTGGAATATTCCTGATGCCCAGATACAGCATGGATACGTCAAAGACATGCAGTGGACAAGGCAAGAACATGGATTTTACACACTGAAAGTGAAGTATTGAATACAATACGATATGATATGTTGGCAACTTTAAAATATCCTTGCATCATAGCTGAGCACAGCACTGCAATTCCGGAGCCATTTGCCATAAGCAAAGAATAATGGAATCTTCTCATCTCTATTCATGTTGGTTTATTTGTGGGAATCCTCACTGAAATGGCAAACTCCTTCATTTGGGATAAATTGGATACTGAGGACAACGTCTACCAAGCTGCTTTCATGTTCATCTGAGAAGCTACAAAATCCTCTCCAAGACTCTCTATCGCCACAGACAGCAGGTCCTTCAGAGTAGCTCTCCTTGATTCAGATAATTCCGCCTGGCGCCATAGGTTTCAAGTAAGAAGAGTAGTTCGCCTCATATCCCAGATTCGGGCAACTGTTTGCGGTTCCCTCCCTACCTGAGCTGTCCACCTGTCCAGGTCTGCATACTGCATCAAAAACAAGATTCCTATGTCATCAACATAGGTCTGGCCTGGCCCGTGACTCTGGGCCTGTAATGTCTTCTTTATGTTTGTGCTTGGCCTGGGTTGTGGGCAGGCTTTTTGGGGCCTTGGGCCTTTGGCTCATTCTACTGTTCGCCAGCCCGGCTAGTGGGCTTTTGCTTTTGGTTAGCTCCCCTCTGGCTGTGCCGGCCTTTTTCTGGTAGCCCACGTGTTTTGGAGCTTTCCAATTCTTCTTTGCTTTTTATTTACTTCTTGGAATATACAATCTCTTATCTTCCCACAAAACAGTTAATTGAATAACTATAGCAGAATCAGCATCAGCCATTTAAATACATACTTTTTATTAGGCGACTGTAATATGTCTTCCACTACCCTATTGTCAAAGCGTCAACTGCTTAGCATTTGTAAGGTGTCTGACCGCGGTAACTGGTAGTAGCTTATCAAAGGTTATCATGACAATTGATCTTGGGTGGTTAACTTTGTTAATATGAAAGGTTGAGCTGCAGTTCCAATGAGAATAGGCATTTCCGAAGTTGATGTCAACACTTTGGGACTTCCTAAGAAAGAACAAGAGAGACCTACACAATTTCAACCAGCGCTCCTGCCTCTCACCTCTTTACCACTGTACCAATCCAAGCAAAACAACAACCAGAAAAGAACAAAAAAAAAAAATTAGAGAGAGGTGTGGCCTTTCATTTCGGCCTTTCTGATTCTGTTAAAATAAGCGTCATAGTTACCTCTAATCTCTCCCCCAACCCACCCCCACCCCCACCCACCCCCCCCCCCCCCCCCCCCCCCCCCCAAAACAAAACAAGCCCCCCACAGCCAGATTTTACAGCATTTGGTGCAGTATCATTCCACGCAAAAATGCACATTTCGAGATAGGTTTTTCGCAATAGAGAGAAGGGAGTGTAAAAACTGGGATTTTGTGCCTAACACAGAATCCTGTAGCTAGACAACATTGATCTCCAAAGAATTTATGGCAGTATCCTATCACAATAACAAGACATTTTACCACATTTGTTTCTGAAATTTCCATTTCCTGGAAGTACAACACTTACAATTCTAGTAAGAGATGGAAGCAAAGAACTAAAAAGAAGAAAAGTCATACAAGATAGCATTTAAATAATTTTAATGAAACATAGCAACCCTACTGTTCAGTAATGGTACTTGAACCATTTTATCTACTTAAAGTGAGTGAAATGTCAAAATGGCTCCCTATGCTATATTGCCCGCCAGCACCATCTTCCGCAGAAGCTTGAGATGTTTTGCACAACAACCTGTCACTCTCCTGCTCATGAACCCAAGGATGTGTTGTGCGCGTGTGTGCAAACACAACCAAGATCAAACAATCACCACACAAGAAGACAAGAAGATTTACGTGGTTCGGCAAAGATGCCTACGTCCACGGGAAACCAATTTCCACTGGGTTCTCCTCCAATCTGTGAAACCACAGCCTTGGAATCTCAGCCTCTCTGACTGACGCCCTAGGGTTACAGATTACATCTCATATATATAACCAGTACATCCTTATCCCCCAAGAACTCTATCTCAAGAAAAAGGAAAGTCCTAATACATTAGGAAACTACCCCAGATATAGAACCCAATCATGGTCTGGACCTACATGGCCAACAGGATGGTCTTGACACCCTCTCAGCCCTTGTAGATCCAGCAACACCTCCTTCATTGTGGGTCGCTCTTCTCCTTTAAATTTCAAGCATCTCATGGCAAGCTGAGCAATGGCCATTAGTTTTTCTGCTGAAGCCTCACATCGAACCCTCTCCTCTAATGTTTGAAAGAGGCGATTCTCTTTCATTGAATGAACAAAATACATAGTTAGATTTCTATCTTCTTGGGATCTATTCAAAGATACAGCTTTCTCTCCTGTTAAGAGCTCCAGGAGAACCACCCCAAAACTATACACGTCGCTTTTGTCTGTTAATTTACCTGTTTGGAAGCACTCTGGGTCCAAGTATCCCCAGGTTCCCTGTACCAAAGTAGTTATTTGAGCATGATCAATGGGAACCAATCTTGAAATTCCGAAATCAGCCACTTTGGCCGTAAAATTATTGTCTAAGAGTATGTTAGCAGATTTGACATCTCTATGAAAGATTGTCATGGAAGTGGAAGAATGCAAATAAGTAAGTGCCTCAGCTATCTCAGTGGCGATTCTTAGACGGTTCTCTAATGAAATTGAAGGCAAATGTCTCGCCTCGTGGATGTGGTGGTAGAGGGTTCCATTGGAGATAAATTCATATACTAGAATAGGGACTTGGTCCTCTAAACAACATCCCAAGAGCTTCACCACATTCCTATGGTTGATTCGGGATAAAATGTCAAGCTCATTGATAAATTGCTCAATTTGACTAGCATCAACGAATTTGGATTTCTTAATGGCAACTATAATGTTGTTTGGTAAAACTCCTTTGTAAACTATACCAAAGCCTCCTCTTCCAACAATTGTGCTGTCATTGTAATTATTCGTTGCCCTTTCTAACTCTTTCATGGTAAAGATCTTGAATATATCGCCTTCACGAGAACGGATCTTTTGCTGTAACATTAGACCTCCATTTTGCTGAAAGAATTTCTCCTTGAGTTTCATACTTTTCCTTTTCCTCCATAAACAATATGTCCAAGTACTTGCCATGACTAAAAATAGCAAGCTTAAGCCAGTTCCTAAATGCATAAATTAAGTAATAAAATGTTAGTTGCATTTATTTGTAAAAGGAGAAAAATAATCATGCATTTAGAAAATAATTCCTACACATTAGCTTGTCTTAGAATACTAATTATTTTCATCCAATATTTTTTGTTTAAAGAAAAGTTTCAAAATAGCTTTTCTGATATAAACTGATTTGATTTTCTAGCTCTAGCTATGGATAAAAAAAAAAACTAGGACTGGGATTCCTAAATTTCAAATACAGGCTCAACTCAGCCCAATAAATATGACAAAAAGGAACCTAATGTTTTTCTACTAGGCTAGCCAAGGCCTAACTTTTGGGACCAAAGGCAGGCTGGATCAAGGCCCTCCATGAAAACTCTTTTTTTCCTACATAGTGCTATAGATGATATTACCTAAAATGACCTTGAGTAGCGGAAATTCTTCATCTTGAACTGCAATACAACTTGTTCCGTTGCTCCAACCATCACCATTGTAGCCCTTTGGGCATTTGCAGTGGTAACTCCCTGGTATGTTGCTGCAAATCCCCTTGCAATTATTGCTTTCTTTATTTTTACACTCGTCAATATCTGTATAGCCATAAAAATTCAGAATTAATAAGGAGCTTTATCGTAGAAGTTGCAAATTACTTGTTTTCATTTGGAAAACCAACTCCAAAATCATATTTTTACAACATGAACCAACTCCAAATACATAACACTGTGTATGGGGTAAAGCTACAAACCAGAAAAAACGTTATAACAATATTTATAATCTTGTTAAGAAAGACGGAATAACTTAATGTACTTATCTTACGACTTCTTTTTTTATCCCAGCTAACAGGCCGGGACTATAAGACTTGTAGAAACCAGAATCCTACAAAAATAAACCAAGCTAGTTGGAATTCTTCTCCGCATAGCAACTTAGTGCTAGAAGATGAATTAAAGGGTCTCTTGATTCTATTCACTAGATTTAAAATATTAGGGATTTTTAAGAAGATGAAAATATTCAAAATTGGTTCTATTCAATACAAAATATACAACGCCAATATGAAAATTAAACATACCCAGTTGAAATCCTTCACAAAATACTCAACTTCCTACTGGAAGATGGGCAAAGAAGGGGTGTCCTTCAGCGAAATATATTGGTTCCAGCTTCCAATCAATTACGGTAAAAGGGTCTACTTCTAAGATGATGTCGTGATGAGATGATATGAAAAAGCATGTAGCAGAGGAAAAACCCATAATCTGGAACTAGAAAAATCAGCTGGGAATTTGAAATGAAGAGAGAGTGATGCATGGGAGAGAGCTTCAAGGGAGGATTTGAGGGTTTTCGATGAAGATAGCCAATGGGTGGTTTTGAGTTTTGACGATTTGGGCGGGCTTCATGCGGTGGGGCGGGATTGATATCGAAGTGGGCCCTGGACATACGCCCCGCAATAGGTATTTTTCAAATTTCCTGGAGCGACTGCAGCCACATGCCACAATGTGGTCCACACTTAAGAAAGAGGCAAGAGAACTTCAAAATAGCCGGCGAGTGCAATTCCAATATTAAAGTTTTTGCATTGAGTGAATTGATAATTAAAGGAAAGTTTTTTCTTATGCATCATTAAAATGCAAATAGATTTTTCTTACGTACCTTGGCACCCTCCATGTATATAAGGATTCCCTTGGTAACCAGGGGAGCATCTACAACGATATCCGGAGCCATCGGTAGAATTAGAACATTCGCTATTCTCACTGAGACAAGCGTAGCCCTCCTTGTTTCTTTTGGCTGCTTCGCATGTCTCGTTCCCTATCACCCAGTCGAGCACCACAGGCACTTGATCCGACCCTGTGCTAGTTCTCCTAAGATCAGAGAGGGAGAAGTTGAATTCGTCTTGGTCGACCAGGAAGGCGTGGCTGCATGGATTGAAGCTCGACACGTCCTTCTGGTTGCGGGAGCTGTTGATTTCCACCCCAACGCGTGTGAGACCTGGTGGGATGGAGGACTGGCAGCAGCCGATGCCGGTGCAGGATCCATTGATGACACTAGCATTGTCCGAGCAGTACGTCATGCACCCAAATGTGAAAGAACGCAGACTTGTGCTCCTATAACCGCTCACATAGGCCTGGGTGTTGCATCCAATGGCGATGAACATGTTGCCTGTGCTGGAGAAGGTATAGGGAGTCCCTTCAAAACTTCTGTTGAAGCCCACGACAGTGGCATTTGGATAGGAGTCGCAATCCCATACTATCCAACTTTTGGTTTTTAACTGTCCTTCCAATGATATGTTCAACACCTCGCCACCTCGGAATCCTAGCGCTTTTGGGGGTGTAGCAGATTCATCGCATGTTATATTGAACCACTCGTTTTTGAAACTGGTGGGATCGCGTCCCATGCCAAATGGATAAGGAATGCTAATGTTGCCGCATTTCCTTTGGCAGTCGGATCTCATGGAATTAGATGAAGATGGTATTGTTGCCGATGATAGACAACAAAACAACAATAGAACAAACCAGTGGAAACCCATCTCTCTCTCATGAACGCGCACAAACGAAAGTTTGTTCATGACAGTCATTCTCATTCTCACTCCCACACCTAGCGGGACGGGGTGGGGGAGAGAGAGAGAGAGAGAGAGAGAGAGAGAGAGAGGGGAAATAATGCTTATTTTATACAAAAAGTCAATAAAAAAATGAAGCCACCGAGAAGCCACCGACAACGCTGTGGAATAAAACCAAAGACCCATGATATTTCTAAGTCTAGTCAATGAAGAAAATATTGCAAGTCTAGTCAATAGAAAAGTTGTATGAGAACGTGAGTAATGGGGGTGAGAAGTTTACTTCAAATTGTGTTTGGATTGATCAGCACGGTGACAAGAAGACTAATATGTGGAAAGTTTACCTCAAATTGTGTTTGGATTCAGCACAGTGACGAGAGGACTAAGTATGTCGGATGGCGCGGCATGGCCCTTCCCATACCATTGTGATGTCCCATGGTAGTCTCACCCATCCTAATTACACTACCCATTTGAAAACCCTGCAGCAGAGAGAGTTCATCTGGTCGTCCCCTTCGCGTTCAGACTCGCCAGTGTCGTTCCGTTGCTGGGTGCGCATATTCACCGTCATCGTCATCTCCAGCAGCGCGACGGAGAGAGCAAAGAGAAGACGATAATGAAAGACATGCAGGTAGCTAGGATGGACTGGGAGAGATGTGGTTAACTTCGTCCACAACCTGACATATGTCTGGTCATGTACCAGGATGCGACTTGATAAGGTTGTTTTATATTTTTATGAAATAAAAGTAAAACGTAATAATGTTCCCCGTGTAGTCAATGGAAAATGAAAAAAGAGAGAAAAAAATAGTAGAGGATTCTACTGAAAAAAACCACTTAGCCAGCCTTTGAACCCAAAAGAATTCGTTAGTAGCTTACCTTTCTTTGATTTTTTTTATGCTCGTAAAAGCAGTGTCTAATACAGTATAAGTTTTTTGGACAAGGGATGAATTCGACTTCCTCTTACCTATGCATGCCATTCTCCCTCTAAGCATTCATGATTCAAGTTGGGAACTTCTACTTTTGTTGAGATTCAATTAGAGCTGCAAACGAATCAATTTAAATTCGGCTCCATAGTGGACCTGAACTCGAAACCGTTAATAAAAAGTTGGACTCAAATTCAAAATTGGAGCCGATTCAGCACTAATTTCTATGCTTCGGAAATAGAACTGTTGAAGAGCATATGGACCCCAAACCGGTTTCATGTATGAGGTGGGTTCGGGCTCAGGCGTGGGTCTATACAAAGAATAAAATGGAAAAAAACTATTTTTTAAGAAAGCTTTTTTAAAAACTTATGTGATATGTCAAGTTTTGGGTCTACAAGCTGGAATTTTCGGGTAATTAGAAAATTTGGTAACCATTTACAACACTAAATCCAACGGTCTAATCCTTAATGAGACTCACCCTTAAGGTTTCCATTAGTGCCCTAAATGAGGAGCGGTCCTGATCCTAGATCCGGTGGGTCACATGGTTCCCATCACTCTCTTCACCCCTACTCCAGATTTCGGAAAAACCCAGAACCTTTCTTCACCCTTCCAACCCAACGTCAAAATAATCAAACGTAGCCTCTTCAAAAAGAGACTCTTCCCCACCCCCAAAATCGTCCGCACCCTCCAAAAGAAGAAAACCCTAAAATTCATCTGTAAATCCAAGTGCCTTGACAATCCCATCGCTCTCCCTGAATCACGGAAACTGGAATTGGAGGAAAAAGCTCACTTTCGAACCGTTGCTCACAAGTTTTGGCCGGTAATGGGGATGCTCAAGGGCAATAAACGGGCTCCTCCAAGGCTCAGGCTACCATGGGGGAGAGCAACGAGGATCGCTTTGAAAGAGCTGACGAGTGAGAATGGGGAATTTGGATGGGGGAAGCTGAAAGGTGAGGGCTTGGTGGAGCTGAGGGAGATACTTGCGGGGAGGAAGAGCTAGGATTATCACTGGCTTTTCGAGAATGATTTGGAAGACAGGTTTTGAAGAGGAGCAGGATTTAGGTTTTTCCCAAATCGGGACACCCAAGACCAATAGAGGTGGAGAGAGTGATGGGGTCTATGTTGCCACCCGATTAAGGATCAAGACCGCTCATGTCGGGCATTGATGGGCGACCGTGGGTCTCTTAAGGAGTGGACCGTTAGATCTCAAGCACACTAAAAGTCTCCAATTAAAATCATAGATACGCAAAAGAAGAATGACATGCATCAAATATAAATAACAAAGGATTGAATTTGACGCTGCTATAAAAAATCTATCTCAAATTCCGCATTGCTTTTTACAAACATAAAAAAAATAAAAATAAAAATAAGGATCAGGTAAACTACTAAAGGGTTCTTTTGAATTTAAGAGCCACTTAAAGGGTTTTTACCAATAAAATCCTCAAAATAGTATCATTGATTTTTATTTTATTCTATTTTATTTATTATTATTTTTTAACACCAGCTTCGGGGGCTGGGACTCTTGCCAAGTGAGGTGGAAAACCCTTTAGTGAGGGGATTTGACGTCAAGTGAGGTAGCATAGTCTCAGGTGAGAGAAGGTGCCTATGGGGTTCAAGGTTCAAACCCAAAGTAAGTAGGTAAGAAATGGCGTCCCCTATTAACAGGTGTGGGTCCCATTAAAAAGTCTCTCATTTGTTAGCCTAGTAGCTTATAAGATGTTGACCAAACCCTTCACTCTCGGTGTGCCCAACTTTAGTCAGAGCCAAAATTTGCCCAACAATGGTAAAGTAGATTTTGAAGGTGGTCGTGGGCCTAACGGTACAGTGGGCCAACTTTAATTATAGCCTAAATCTGCCCATCCATAGTAGTAAATGACACATAATTTTGAACCATTTAAAGGTGGGCCAAACGATACAGGGGCCCAACTTAATTATAGCCAAAATTTGCTGATTCATACTATTTCATAGTGGTAAAGGACAATGATTTTGGCCCTTTTAAATGTGGGCCAATGATAGAAGTAAAAGCACACAAACATAGAGAAAATTGGTGTTGATGGAACTGGAAAAAAATTGAGCAATGCTACACTTACACCTCTATTTACTCCCCAAGTTACTCCTAGTACTTTCTATGGTTCGCACATCCACAATTTGTGGATGTGTGAACCACAAAAAGCACTAATTGGGGATGTGCAAACCACAAGAAGCACTAAGATTAATTGGGAGAATAAATGGGGTATAAGTGCAGCATTTCTCAAAAAAATTTGGGCAGCCATCAAAACCTAGATATATTGCAACGGATTATACCGTTGGAATGACCAGTCAATTTTAAAAAGGGTAAAATTTGTTTGCTGTTGATGAAGAGTTATAATGATAAGATGGGGCCCACATTTTGCACAGGGGTATGTCCCAACCAAATGAAAAATCCCCCTAGTCTCATCCCCAAGTGGGCCCCACAATGAGGGTCTAACAAATGCCCACTCACCTGGATTAGTTTGTACAATCTGGGTCTCAACAAGCCTAATATAATGCCTTTTTTTTAGATATTTACGAAAACATTAAGCTTAAATATCTGTTAAGTGATTTTATGAAGAAAATTCGTATAATGAATGCTGAGAGAGTTATTTGTGCCTTTTTTTTTTCCTTTTTTTCTTTCTTTTCCCAACACTACATCAATCAATGATATTATTAGCCCAGTTAATGATATCATCAGCTTTCATTGCAAAAAAATAGGTGTTGCTTCATCTTCCTCTACCTAGTGACTGGAAGGTTATGCAAATTTTTGCATTTTATATCCTATTTGTCTTCCTTACCTTCCTTAGGTGGCCTCAGCAATCTTCTTCAAGTGTGTGGATCCCTTGTTTGGTTTTTATGCATTTCTTGTATTATAGCGAAAGTCTTAGGAACATATATCCTTTCATAGCTTTCTTATTTTTTGCTTGAACAATTTATTTAACTTTATTTTTAGCAGTTGCACGTGAAGGGCTTTATTCTTAGGATTTATAATTTTGGCGTCCATCTGTGAACCCGCCTTCATTTAACTTAGGGGTAGAGAGAGATTTGTGGAGAGGGTGGGTAAGAGAGAGAAAGAGAAAAGGAAATCTACAAGCTTAAGAAAAAAAAAAGAAGATTTTTAACTTCCAATGAGAACGTAAGAACATTTCAATAGCATGATGATAATATGCTCCAAGTCACAACTATCTGATTATTTTATAATTTTCTTCATAAAATTATTTAATTAAGGTTTGAACTTAATTTTTTTTTTCTCTCTGCAAAAATCATTGTTTTTTTCACCTGAAATTCCAACATGGAATAGCCTGGGAACAGAAAGTCCTGCGGGCTAGCACATGCTGGCTTGGACCCTGCCTGGAGCAAGTCTCAGCAATCCGGAAAACAGATGTCTGGTTGTGATTGTCGATGACTCTCTCCTTCTCAGTGCTCTCTCCATGGCTTCTGCAACCATTTCTTTTCTGCAATATCCAAGGCTTCAAATCTCTTCTTCTTCTTCTGCTTCAAATCGCTCGGATTGGGTCGACTGGCAGCGCTTTGGAGGTTTTGGAGGGAACCCTCGTCTTTTCCATGTGAGTATTTTTCATGGGTTTTCGTCCTCTTGTTAGATTGCATTCCTCTCATTCGTGTATCCGAAATTGGGACTTTTACATTAGATGCTAACAATCAATGCACTTGCTTCTATCAATTTGGGTGTGTTGTTATAAGTTGATTCTAAGTAGTGTGAGAATTCCAAAAAGCTCCAGCTGCAAGATTGCAAATTCAGTTTGTCCTTCATTTGAATAGTTTTGTTGGTTCAGTTTCCCAATGTTGTTCTCCTTTTGGGTTTGGAGGGTGTTGAAGAAAACAGGGGTTTTGGTTTACATGAAAGAGAAAGCCAAAAGCCAAAAATGATTTTCACTTGAGAGATATTTAGGGCAGCTTGGGAATTGGTATCTGCTTGAGTTATGTCTTTTCTGTGCCAAATGTTAATCAGCCTGACCACCAAGATTAACTTGTGTGGACTGGAAAGAGCAATACCCCAAATTCTGTATTTTTCTCAACTTTGGGGCAGATTAGCCCGCCTCCCTGCTAAAATATTCAAACCAACTGTGATTTTGGTTCATTTTAAATCCCCCATTAATGATGAGATACGTTAACTTCCTTCGTTTTCTATCTAAGACCACTACATTCTCAGTCCCAAAACTAACAATAAAGGCTAGAGATCATAAAGTTGTTGTAATTTTCAACATGTTTTGCAGACAGGCATTCAGGAGTCTCAAAAGAAACGAAATTGGACCATAGCTTGCAGTCAGGACTTGAATGCGGATATTCTATTATATCCACCTTCTCATCACCTCTTCGAGATGGAACTGCACCTTTGGTTAATGCTCTTAAAACTACTGCCAAAGTTTGTTCAAGTTTAATTGACTTAGCATTAGTCTTATTGTTTAGTTATTTATCCATACCATGAGCTCTAGCCTTGTTTAAAAACCCTTGTCTCTGTATGGCTTGTTCCCTAAACATCAATGCACCCAACATCAGTTTCTCTACACTAATGCACTGATGCAAACCAGACCATAGGTTGGCCAACCCATTGGGCCTAGTCTATAGGTCCAATGGAATTTCCATTTAATTAGGAATCTTATTTAGAAGTGTTTAAAATTAGGAGTTTTGCTTAACTTGGATTGTTACTCAAGTTTAGTGATTTAGTTTCCTATTTTAATTAGAAAGTCTTAGTTGCCAAGAATTAGGTTTCTTATTCTATAAATATTAGAGATTTCATTTTACGCACTTGTTCATGCTTTGATAATTAATAAACTTATGTTGATTTTCCTTCAAGTTGTGGCTTGTTTAATGGTTGTGATTGTACCTTAGGGCTCATCTTGGATTCGATTAATTCCTTGGGAGATTGATCTATTTTCTTGATCGTGAATCATGGCTGCACTATGCACCCAATCTCTCCTTTAAATACCCACCCATCACCCCAATTATTGAAATCCAAGAAAAGTTGCATCTACATCCCACCTTATATCCTTTACCTCACATGTCAAATCCTCCCCACTTTATTTCTAACAAACCTTCAGTGAAACTCATTTGAGTATGAATTCCTATATATTCTAAATCTTGCTGATTAGTTTGGAACGCATTGAACCTCATGCCTTCCATCGTTAGTGGCAAAATTTTAATAGAACTCATTCACATTTATCTTCGAGGCCACAAGTGACCCACGCATGCATAGGAAGCTCACAAGGGTGCACCATATATGTCAAGATCCCACCACACCAACAGTCCAGGTCAGCAAAAGGGAATGAACATGACATGTGTAGACTAAAGGGCTCACCAAACATCACAGATACTAAGTTCATGAACTGAAGAATTCCTGAATCTCATCAATTACAGTTACACATGCTTCCAAATGTAGCCAAGTAACCAAAAAATAAAAAATAAAAATGAGAAGCTTTTCATACAATCATAAGCTATACAATTTCTATATACAAACCATCAATAGCAACGGTATCTTTATAAGGGGAATATTTATGTGCATATGTCCCTCACCATTTTTTTTGTGAGAATTCTAGGTGGGACCCATTGTATGGTCCATCCAAATGAACCACACACACAACCCCCTTAAATTGAACCCCTTTACCAATTTTTGGTGAAATCCGAATTTATTGGACTGTTGAATCGACTATGCACCCATTCAAATGGAATGAATTTGTGGGTCATGGATGAAGGGGTTACGGACATGTGATTGGGGCCAAACTTGGTATCTAAGGTAGTCCGCATGGATCTTTCCATCCCCTCTGGTCTCATCCCTTGGTGAGGTCCACCATGGACTCCATAGAGGAGTATGCACGGTCCCTCGGTGAGGGACATATGCACATGAATATCCCCCCTTTATAAATATTTCATCTCATACCCAAATTCTAACCAAACCTAAGAGAAGAACCATTAGCATGAGGGGCATCTGCTTGAGCAGCCATGGCAAGCTCAAACTGCCTGAGAGAAATAGAAGGCAGAGAGAATAGATCAGGATATTTCAAGCCATCCCAGCTCTTCATGGTGTTAGAGGACCCATCCCATCCTATGTATCACATGCTTCACATCTGTTGGAAATCCAATCTCCATCTCTTCCATGTCTTCTTCCTTGTAGGCCACAAGGCAAGACCAAACAGAGAGGGAAAAAAAACCAACACCTTTTAGAAAAGTCTTGAGACCAAACAATAGAAAGTACAAAGATAATGCTGGAATGCACATGTATCCCCTTGTCGATGTTTTTTTTTTATTATGGAGCCTACTTTTCACGGCCATTAGATCGTAATAACCCCACTGTGCGTGAAATCATGATTGATGGCATAATACTTAAGAAGGAAAAAGTCAATGATGGTGTGATCTTAACACCCCTCCTTTTGTTTCTATCAGAATTATATTCTTCATTGGATTGAATCATTCCAGGAAGAATAAGGAACTTCCATGAGAGAGAATTATGCCATTTGGCTTGGTCAATCCAATGCAATCCAATTTCGATTATCACTTAGATCTGAGAGAAATTTAGGCCTTGCTTGTTCAAAGGAGGAGGTTTAGATGCCACTGTTTCTCTTCTTCAAAGGTGGGCCCCATGGCCCGAAATAAAATAAAAATTGTTTTATTCCGAATCACTAGTTTATTTCTTTGAACGTTCATCTTGCATAATGAAGGAATAATGTTAGAGGGTGCTTGATTGATCTTTGTAGGGAGTGCTTGATTGATCTTTGTAGGGAGTGCTTGGTTGATTTTGGAAGGACTTGATATTTCCTTCATTCTTGAAGGAAGATGGGATAATATATGCGGAAAGTGTTGCTCTGGAGAACAGGAGTCAGTCTCCGGAATTGTGGTAAAGTGTCGTATCTATCAGCTTTTATTCCCGGATGATCAATTTCTGATAATATTCTTCCCTCCCATGATTTAAATTGAGGCAGCCCAAAAATTTGTTTTGAGACTTGACTTCTCCACAGCGTTTGACAATGTGATGGGATTTTGTTGAGTCTGCTTTGAAGGCTCTCCACTTTCCTAAAATTGTGATTAAATGAATCATGGAACGTTTTAGAAGGCACTCTTTCTCTGTGCCTGTGAATCCTGTGGGGGTTTTTAATAGTAATTGTGGGCTTAGGCAGGGCTACTCTCTCACCCTACTTTTTCAGCATTGTTATGTAGTTCTTCTCAGCCATCCTTTCTGAATGTTCTACGAATGGAATCAATGCTACCCTCTTTCTCTAAAGGATGGTAGAAGGATTCTCTACCATTCCTCACTTGCTCTTTGCAGACGATGTGATGCTTTTTGCCAAATCCTCCATTCCTGTTGTTGTTGCTGGTAATATCAGGCAAAGAGCACTTTAGTTTTCATTCTGGTTTGAGTATAAAAAATGTGAAGAGCTCTATATTTTTCTGTGGCTGTGATGAAGAGAACAGAAATTTAATCACATTTGCAACAGAGAGGTTTTTTCCCACCAAGTATCTTGCTTTGCCTTTATCTTCTTCCAGACTTAGGCTGAATGATTGTCTTCCTCTGATTGAAAGCTTCAGGCAAAAAGCTGACTGTTTGGAAGGCAAGAATCCTTTCCTTCACTCGCAGACTAGAGTTGATTAGATCAACCCACCCCTATCTCCCCAACACATCTACTGGGCTTCTGTTTTTCTTCTCCCAGCGATTAGCATTTAAGGAACTTCTTCCGGACGGTTTTCATGATAAGTAAAAGTGGCATGAGCATCCTATTTCTTGGAGCAAAATATGTCAGCAGGTGGAGAAGGGAGGGTCGGGTATCAAGACTGTCAGTCATACAGCTGAAGCTGCTATTAAAGGACATTTCTGGGCTATTGCTTGCAAGAGGAAATCCAAATGGGTCAAATGGGCTTACAGTAAATATATCAAGTAAAATTCTTTTTGGGACCTGAAAATGGGACCTAACTCATCCTTTGCTTGGAAAGGCATTCTGGCCAATTGCCCCAAACTTCTTGATCATGTTAAGCATCTTCTAGGGAATGGTAATGACGCCAAATTCTGGTTGGACCCATGGTTTCCATGTGGTCGTCTAAAGGACTCATTTGGTGTTATGGCCATATATGACCATGCTCTTGGGAGGGTCCTCAAAGTCGGCCACTTTATTGCCAATAGAGACTGGTCCACTCTTGGCAATACAAGGCAGCTCAGGAACATTTTCTCTGTGCTTAATTCCATGCCTCAGTCAAAAGTTGACTTTGGTTTTGGAATTATCTGGAGCTTTTCTGATGAAGGAAAATTCAAGCTCAAGTTCGCAGAAGCTGTGCCCCATTCAAAATCATCATCTCGTCCCCTGGTGGTCCTTAATCTCGTTCAATGGAAACATCCGCGAGCACTCTAGACCTTGTTGGACATTATTTCGGTGTTGTTTCCGATTCTGTGCCGAGACCAATCTATTTGGAACATCTTTGGCAACATCCTCTTAAATTGTTTTAGTGAGAATAAGCTGTGTAAAACTTGTTTGGCAACGACATAATAATTGTTTTCTAAGAAACAAAAGTTAGAAAATTATATTTATCAACAATGTTAAATTTTAATCAATTACAAATATTCATGAATTTATTTTAAATATTTAAAAAATAGTAGGGCCTACTCTCATTGGAATATAAGAGTGAGCAACTCCATTTTGGAATTAAAATGTGGGCCCATATATAGAAATTACAACCCATATGAGAGACATTATACATGGGACCCACCTTGGTGCTTATAATGTTTTAATGACCGTTATAACTAGAGATGGGGCCCACCATTAGACTTATAACATTGTATCCACATTTAGTAACTCGAAATGCCCACCTTTATAGGAATTAAAATGTGGACCCCCAAATTGCTATTGGAAACATGTGATGCACCTTTAGGAATCACTAAGTGGGGCCACATGTTGTGATTGTGAATATGGGCCCTACATTTAGAAACATATACTAAAGGGTAGACAAAGAAGTATAATGTGTAACCCACCTGTTACTCAATCACTCGCAAGCTAATTTACAATATAGATAGAGATGGGAGCTATGAGTTTCAATGTGCGTGGGGGAAGATACATAAAGAGATACAAAGGAATTAGCTCTTTAGTCTAGTGATCTTTGGAAAGTACACATAGCTTTAAAGCATCTTTATTAGCAAGTTCTACTTCACAAAATTCAAATAGGGGTTATTGTGTCCCAGCCGTTGGCGCTAATCCACAAGCCCAACTGGACCAATCACTTATTTAGTAGTTTTAATATATTTAAAAGTTATTAAAAACAGGATCTACCTTTATTTGAATTATTTTACAAAAAAATATTTCGAGGATTCATAGCACTTTGTGTAAAGCAGAAAAACAAAAATATATTATACAATATTCACATGACAATAAGCATATGTTTTTGCAAACTTTTTCAAATAAAAGACTCTTGCTCAACTAGTTACTGAGACCATTAATTGTTTTACTTGGGTGTGATGAGGCACAATCCACACAAGTGTCTCTCTCTTTTAGTTCTTCTGAAAAGATAACACCAGTGCCTCTGTTCAGCAAGAATACATAAACTATTTGCACAAAAATTGAGCCTTGCAGTTTTGGAGAAGTTTACTACAAGCAATCAATGCTTTATACAAAGAGATTCAACAATTAACAACAGTACGTCAAAAGGGGTTAAATCCCACACTAATTTGGTGTGAAAAACCACAGATTTAAACACTTGATTAAATTCCACCATACTCCACTGCTCTCAACTCTTGTTAAAAGAAAAATAACATACTCTTATGTGGGAAAATTTATTAATAAAAACAACAGTTTAAAGCACTTGTTTAATTCATTAAATCCCATAGCTTTAAACTCTTGTTTTTATTAACCTAAAAGCCACAATCGATTTCCTTCCCTCTTTCCTTTGGCGCCTTGTTTTTATTAACCTAAAACCCACAAAAGATTTCCTTCCCTCTTTCCTTTGGTGCCTTTTTGCAAAATAGTGTGTAAAATCGTGCGTATGTCTCCCTCATCACCACGTGCAAACCCTACCATCTCTCCTTCATCTCTTTGACCAGCCAGAGCGAGAGTCTCCCAAGGAAACAAAATTTTTCCTGCTTTTTGCTTATTTCTCTGTTTGTGTCTCTGTTATCTGTATCTCTGTGTGTGAAGCGATTCTCAAAAACGACATTCGTTGATGTGTTGGGTAATCAGAGGAGCCATGTTTATTACTTGTTCTTAATGTTCCATCTTCTTAACATCTCTGTTATCTCTATCTCTCAACTTCTGTCTGCAACTGGAAGGGTTGCATTCTCAGACTGGAAGGTTTTTCGTTCATGGGATAATGGCCCGGGTGGGACAGTTGATGGATGATCAGCACCATGGATCTTGAAGGAGATCCATGGGCGACCAAGGATGTGAGGAGTCCCACATGAGTGGACCCTGTTTGGCCCACCATCTGATGAATCTAGTCCCCTTAGGCGTGAAGGACAGAGAAGCCATGACAGAGACGAAGTTTTGCCCAGTTTTTTTTTTCTATGTCAAGTTTCAACAATGATCTATGGCGACTTAGGATGATCAACACCATGAATCTTGAAGAGGATCCATAGGCGACCAATGTTGTGAGGGACCCATGATGAGTGGATCCTATTTGGCCCACCATCTAATGTCTGGAATCACCTTAGGTGTGCAAGAGCTTGTGATAAAGATGAAGTTCTGTCAAGAATTTTTTTTTTTTTTGAATGTTAAACTTCAATAGTATTTAATGTAGACTTAGGATGATCTTGCTTCTCAATTTCTTTTTACAACAAGTGGAAGGGAAGAAAGTTGAAACCAAATTTAATTGGATTCTCAGATTTGGGACTGTTTCGTGCATAGGATAATAGGCCCAGGTGGGCCAGCTGATGGATGATCAACACCATTGATCTTGAAGGGAATCCATGGGCGACCAGGCATGTGAGGGACCCATGATGAGTGGACCCTGTTTGGCCCACCATTTGATGGCTACAATCCCCTTAGGCGTGAATGACTTAACCAGCCATATATGACAGACAATGTTTCTGTTGAACTCGTGACAGAGACGAAGCATTTCTTTTTCTTTTTCTTTTTTTTTTAATGTTAAGTTTCTACAATGCTCTTTAATGTGATCTTTAAGTTTCTACAGTGCAGACTTTAGGATAATCAACACCATGGATCTTTAAGGTGATCCATGGGTGACCAATGTTGTGAGGGACCCATGATGAGTGGACCCTATTTGGCCCACCATCTGATGTCTGGAATCACCCTAAGCATGCAGGATTTTGTGATAGAGATGAAGTTCTATCTAGAATTTTTTTTTTAATGTTACACTTTAGTAGTGTTCTATCTAGACTTAGGATGATCAACACCATGCATCTTGAAGGAGATCCGTGGGCGACCCAGGGTGTGAGGGATTCATGATAAATGGACCATGTTTGGCCTACTATTTGATAATTGGAATGACCTTAGGTGTGAAGGATCTTGTGACAGAGCCAGAGACATGTTGATCAATTAACATATTCTTCTAATGAATCCATCAAATGGACAAAAAACATAAAACATAAATTGATCAGTGTTGAGAATTTAGTGTACATTTTTGGTGGGCAGGCCTGGGAATTGATCATATATACGATAATCTGTGAAAATGGTCAGCTCCACAAAATTCTCTCTCTCTCTCTCTCTCTCTCTCTCTCTCTCTCTTCGTTTCTAATACAACAATGATCTGCTTTGAGGCTTAATGTGGGGGACAGCCCTATATGGGCACACTTGGATGTTCAATTAGTGTACAGGTGACGGGATGGAATGGTCTATAGACTTTATACTACATTTTTTAATCTGTGGTGAGAGGAAAGTTCTCATTATAGTTTTAATGATTGTTACATATTTACAACAGGTACTCTTATTCATATTACTTTTAGCGCTGATGGTCGACCATAGGGCCTAACTCAGCAAAATTCAGCATGGATATAGGGCATATAATAAGGTCAAATGTCCCACCCAACTATACCAACTGGAAAAAAGTGCCAAATACTTTTAAAGATTAAGTTTGGGATCTCATATACGTAAGTATTTTTGTGTAATTATCACTATTATTTATAAATAGTAATTTAATGTAGTACATGCAATAATTAAATTATGTTTCTTATTTTACACAGTCCTTATATGAAGTTTCAGCATGCCATAAACAATATATATTGAGGAGAGCAAATGACAGTTGGAGGGATTGGAAGTAATTTCTTCGTCGATAAGTCTATGATAAACATGCCACAAATGCAGAGAGGAAAGCTCATGTCCCCTCACATGTTAGAGAGGAAGATTGGACGTCATTTGTGGATATAGAATCAACGGAAGAGGCCCAAGCTTTAAGGGAAAAAGGTAAAATTGCTAGATCAAAGATGATTTGCCCTCATACTTTTGGACGAAAGGGACAGGCTAGAGTAGCAGATGATATGGTAAGTATAATGCTTATATTATGTTTAATTTATCTATGATTTTTATAAATAGTCAAAATTTATATCTTGAATTATTTATAAGAACAAGAAAATCCGGGTCAGGAGATTACTCGTACGGACCTCTTTTTAAGAACTCATACTAAGAAGGATAGATTAGTTTCAAGCCCAATAGTGGTGGGGAAATTTTTTTATTCAAATACATTTTATATGATTCAATATATTGTAGATGATATTTTATTTTTATGGGTATGAATATTTTAGTGTTACACTCATTTTATTTTAGATTTTTTATTTTACTTATTATTTATCATATATTTTGTAGGATGCTGTTAGAAGTCTTCACGAAGCTGATAGATCTCTTGCACAAAAAGATCTAAAAAATGACCTGGTTGCAAAGGTATAATTCATTTATTTTCTTGTTGATGATAAAGCCTAACAAGTGTCAATTTAGTATTTATCTAAATATTGACATCATTTTATTTTATTTTTGTATAGATCATTGGTCTTGATTCTCGAGGATGTGTGCATGGCTTAGGCATGGGTGTTTCTATGACAAGTATCCGTTATTCTGCTCCATTTATGAAAGCATTAGCAGATGAAAAGTTATTGAATGAAAAGATTGAGAGACAAATGATAAAGTTGACAGAGGAGACGGGTGTCCTACGCAAAGATATGGATGAGTTAAAACAAACTCTATCTCAAGGTGGGACAGTGATGAGGTCATCCACCCATCATGGGAATTATTCTCAGGTACAATATTTATTTTTCATATATTCTAGATTTCTATAATTAAATAAATAATATTTTAATTGATGAAGTATGTTAATGCCATTTATTTCTAATAATATTGTAGGCTCGGAATGAATCACCTCATCAAGAGACACAGACAGAACAAGCAAGTCCATGAACAGGATTGACTCAGCGTAGTTTGATGCATTTAGTGCAGAAGGATGTTTGTGTTGCTTATGGGACTGTGATTGGTTCGTCGCTTGACTATCTAGGATGCTATAAGATCATTGTGGATGAAATTCTTGATTATTCGATCCAGTTACTTAGCGAAGATAAAACTTTTGGAGATATCACTTTGGGTGACATGATTGATTGGCCTATGTATAAGACTTTAGATTAGGTTCATTTTTCTTTTTTGCAATTTCGACTCTAGTTTAATTTATTGTCTTAGAATGACTTCACTTGAAGCTTTGATTTTATGTATTGGATTGAATTTTAATTCAGGTGACTTTAATTAAACTAATGATGTTTGTTTTTATCTAATGTGTTATTGTTTGTATTTGTGGGTGGATTACCAAGAACAGTTATTGAATGGATCATTATATAAATTCTATAAATAGGTACTTTTTTATTTTTAAAAAATCAGATAAAAACGATACCTATTAACACTTGATAATTTCTAGGAGACTTTAGATGCTTTTTAAAAATGACGACTCCTACACCTTAATAATTTTTTGAAAAACCCTTTTAAAATTAATAATTAATTTAAAACGATAGTTTTCATTATAAAAAAACGAAAGCTACTGAGACTTATAAAAACGACAGCTCGAAATACTTGTTAAGTTAAAATTTATGCGACGGTTATGAACACTTGTTTTTAAAAAGCTACACCAATATTATCAACAGTCAAAACGACAGTTTCGACCGTCGTTTTTCCAATTAAACGACAGCTCAGAGCACTTGTTGTTTGCGAATTTTGACGTAGTGCAAAGATATTAGCAAGTGAGCAGATCATATAGTGCAATGGTTTTGTAGTTTCGCTAGTTATTAAGGATCATATAGTGCACACATCAAACATCCCAGTTGAGGGAGATTCTTTCATCATATGGCACAAACTCCACTTAGATGGTGGGGTACCCTGGGAACTCATGACCATTTGAAATCATATTGCACATAATCTCATAGCCATACCCACTTGGAAAGAGACCTTCTGCAACCGGCCTGCTAATGCAGTAGCAAACACCTAGCCAAACAATCACCACCTTAAGAGATCATGTTTCATTCATCTCTCCCTTTGTATATATAGGGTTTCTACTCACAGAAAGTTCACATGCAGAAAATGGAGCAAAACAATTAGATGACTGATAGAATATGTTTGCAACACCAACTTTTGGATATAGAGATTCCAACTTAGCAGTTTTTACTTTTTGATTGAGAGCCCATGTGAAGTAAACATTCTTTTCTTTTGAGAAGACCTGGGTACACAAGGAAATGCTACATCTATATGTAAAGCTACCTATAATAGTTCTAGAGATACCCGACACATGACTAAAACAAACAAATATATATATAGGGGGATATTCATGTACACATGTCCCTCACCAAGGGACCGTGCATACTCCTCTGTGGGTGCCCATGGTGGACCCTACCAAGGGATGAGACTGGGGGGGATGAAAAGATCCATGCAGGACGACCCTACATACCAAGTTTGGCCCCAATCACACGTCCCTAACCCCTTCATCCGTGACTCACAAATTCATTCCATTCAAATGGGTGCATAGTCGATCCAACGGTTCAATAAATTTGGATTTAACCAAAAATAGGTAAATGTGTTTAATTCAAGAGAGTCATGTGTGTGATCCATTTGGATGGACTATACAATGGGTCTCACTTAAAGTTTTTACGAAAAAAATGGTGAGGGACATATGCACATTAATATTCCCCACATATATGTATATCCATACATGTAACGCAATTCAACTTGTCATTTTTTAGTTAAAAAAGAAAAAACACCACAGAAATAATCTGTAGGGAAACCATCATATATGAATAAACACTCAAATGAAAAACCATCAAATATGAGCAACCATAGAGAAACTATCAAATAAGTACCAAATATAAACAAATAATCAAATGATAGAAAAAAACAACTATAGAGAAATCATCAAATAAATTATTGAACTATCAAAAGATATAAAAAAACATCAAACATGACTCATAGCATTAGAATAAAAACTAAAAGCATGGGCTTGTGTGGCTTGGGCAAGAGAGACAGAGATGAGAAAAGGGTTGTGCAATCTATAAGGGTTCAGAGTTTGAGCAGAGAAAGAAAAAGATGAAGGGAAAAAAGGGAAAGAAACCAAAAAGGAAGAAAATGAATATGAAAAAAAACAAACAGATGAGCGAGAGATCATATATGGCTGGAGGTGAGATATGAAATAAGAGAGAAAGAAGAAAGAAATAAAAAAGAAAAAGAGAAAGAAAGGAGAAGTAGGTCGTCAAGCACATCAGGGGAAAGAGGGAAGAAAAGGTGACACTACACTAAAAATGCAGTTCAGGAATGGACTGTGGGCCCGGTTTTAGGCCATTCTTCAAATGAAATGGATTTGACTCGTTCTGCACGAGGCCCACTTGAGAAGAAATGAGATTTACTTTTGCCTATCGTTTGTTTTCTCAAAATGCAAAACAACATTGTTGCTCTTCTTCTTCCCGATCTTCTACTCTCTTTTTTTCCCGATTTCTCAAAAGGCAAGTTAGGGTTTTTTCTTCTTTGCCATTGATGCTCTAATCGATCTCTCAACTCTTAGATCCTTGTTATTTAGGGTTTGATTTTATTTTGATGGATTTGTTGTCTCTCATTGGTCACAGGAGAAGAGAAGAGACAGTTAGGGTTTCTCTTTTCCAAGTCTTTTTCATGTTGGTTGCAGGAGAAGAGAAGAGACGGCTAGGGTTTTGTTTTCTCCAAGTCTTCTTCATGTTGGTTGCAGGAGAAAAAAAAAAGACGGCTAGGGTTTTGTCTTCTCTAAGTTTTCTTCACATTGGTCGCATCTTTTACAGATCTTCTTCTTGTCTCTCCATTGGTATAAACCCTAACCAATTATTATACTCCTTTGCCTGCAGATCTTTTGCGATTTTCATCTGATCTTCCTCTGTTTTGTCAGATCTGTGTTTTTTGGATGTTTTGCTTGTTTTTTTATCGATTTGTAGAGATTCGTGTTGATTTTCCAAATGTATTAGGAGATTACTATTTCAAGATACTTGTGATGTTCTCATGAGAAAGATGGGTATGATTGCATTTTGGCTTGAGGGAGAGATATAAAGAAGAGGCGGGAAGAGAGGAGAGAGAGGGGCTGAGAGAAATAGAGGGATTGTGATGGGTGGTTGGGTGGAGGAGAAGAGAGAGGAAAGAAGAAAAGGAAAACAACAAAAGAAGAGGAAGAGGAAGTAGTGGGTTGTCAAGGCAATTAGAGAGGTAGAGGGAGGGAGATTTGCAGGCCTATGGTGGTAGGGAAAAGGAAGAGAGACTTACCAGAGAGCTTTGTAAAGATGCAAATGTGACTGAGCGGGAGAGGGGATGGAAGTCCCTCTTATGCGTGATTGAGAACGCTGGAGTTTCTTGATGCCAAATTGTGTCACCGAGTCTCCAAAAAACAAAAAAAAAAAAAAACGAAAATTTTTCATTTTCAATTCCTTCATCCCGCGGGTATTTGTTTCCGGATTTGTTCCAGTCAAAACATCAGCTTGGAATGGTATTTTTTCATACCAAACATGTTTTCGGAATTTTATCTCATGAGACCAATGGAACTCCCAGTTGGCACAATGCCAAACGGGCCCCTATTTGCTTATGGATAGCCCATTCAAAATGGGCTAAAAACTAGAGAATTCTTCGCTTCAAGAAATATCATTGTTAATGCATCTTGCACTTTTTGCAATATTACACTGAAAGCTGCTTCCATATGTTCTCAGGATGCACATACAGTTCATCCATCTGGAATTCGGTGCTCTAAAAAATTGGAGTAAGACGGCAGCGTGGCAGTTCCATTGAAGAAGCTCTGGTCTACTTCATCAGCCACTGGATCCAAAGAAAGGCAGGCAATATCATCATAGCTAAGCTCTGTTTTTCGTCTTTTGTCTGGTCGATCCGGAAAGAGCGCAATCATCACGTCTTCAGTGGTTCTAGCAAGCCTTGTGAAGTGGTCCTAAGGAGATTCTCCAGCAGTTCAGAACAAAATCCTTGTTTTCTTTGGCTGGACCTCTCCAACATTTTTGTAGCCCCTTGGAATATTCTTGATGCCCAGATACAGCATGGATACGGCAAAGACATGCTGTGGACAAGGCAAGAACATGGATTTTACACACTGAAAGTGAAGTATTGAATATAATACGATATGACATGTTGGCAACTTTAAAATATCCTTGCATCATAGCTGAGCACAGCACTGCAATTCCGGAGCCATTTGCCATAAGCAAAGAATAATGGAATCTTCTCATCTCTATTCATGTTGGTTTATTTGTGGGAATCCTCACTGAAATGGCAAACTCCTTCATTTGGGATAAATTGGATACTGAGGACTGATGGGTCCGGTGAAGCCTGATCTAGGGTAACTGTGTAATAAGTCGGTCTAATCTGGACCCTTTGTTATGAGGGCAGATCCGACGGTTGTTATTGCTTAGGGTTACTATTTATTAGGGCTTTTATTATTCTGAGGGTGTGGTGAGAAGAGAGAGTTGGTTTTCTGCAGAGAAGAACCAAAGGAGAGTTGTGTGCTCTTGTAATCACGAGGAGAGGGTTGTTCTTCTCGTGGGTGATCTCTAACAATAGTGAAACAGGTTTGAATCTCCGTGGACGTAGCCCACATCGGGTGAACCACGTAAATCTGTGTCTTTTGCGTGGAGTGTTTGGTCTTCTGGTTTCTTTCTCTTTTCCCAACAACTGGTATCAGAGCGTCAGGTTCAGATCATGGGATCGTGGAGTTTCGGTTTACAGAAACTTGGATCCAGGCTCGATCGTCGACTGTCGCACGCCGTCACCGGAGGAGACGACCGGAGAAGAAGAAAAAAAAAAAAAAAAAACTGCCTGCGTCCCCCCCCCGCTGCTGCCACCACCGCTGCCAAGCAGCAGCGCCACCATCTTCCTCGCCGCCACCGCCTGCTGCTTCGCCCAGATTAGCCGCAGATCACGCTGCCAGATCTGCGCAGCAGATCCGAAAATCGCGCGCATCTCGGGATCATCGCCGGGATCCTCGCCGTCTCTGTCGCCGGAGAGGACGTCGTCCGTTGCCGCTGCTGTACACCGCCGCCGGGCCCACTCCGTTAGACGCTGGATCGCTGCCGAGGACGAAGACAAACTGCCCCTATTGCAGACGGCAGAAACAGAGGAAGGAAGAAGGAGAAGAAAGGGGTCGGGTCCAGATCCGGGTCAGGTCAGGTGCAACCTGACCCGACTGCAGCCCACTCCAGAAGCAGTAACAGCGGGTTCGGGTCAGGTCAGGTGCGACCCGACCTGATTTCAGTCCAGCCCAGCAGTTCCGAGGTGGTGTGGATCCGGGTCAGGTCAGGTCCGACCCGACCCATTATTAGCAGGTCCAGCCCAGTCAGCAAGTTCAGGCCGGGTCAGGTCAGGTCCAACCCGACCTGTCTGTAGTTGGCCCAGCCCAGCGCAAACGGACAGTTCCGTCCCGGGTCAGGCGAACCCGACCCGGGTCCGCTCCAGAAGCCCAGCCGACAGCGCAGCGACGTCAGCAGTGACGTCAGCAACGGTCAACGGCCCCATTTGACCAGATTCGACGGCCAGAATTGTTTTGCACGTTTCGAGGTCATCCGGACTCCAAATTGAGCTCTGTTTTTTTCTGTGTACTCGTTGCGACGAGATCTACAAGATAGACGGAACAGATTGACTGTTTGACTAACAGAAAAAATTATCAAGTAGATAGAGCTTGGTTTGAGTGGGAGCAATGACGGACGATACAAAGCAAACAATTGAGAAGTTCAATGGTCAGAACTTTGCATATTGGAAGATGCAGATAGAGGATCTTCTTTATCAGAAAAATTTCTACCTGCCACTTGGAGGAAAAGCCAAAAAGCCTGCAAATATGCCCGATCCAGAGTGGGAGGTGCTTGACAGAAAGGCTTTAGGTACGATCAGACTCTCTTTAAGTAAATCTGTTGCATTCAATATTTCTAAAGAGCAAACCACTGAAGATGTTATGGCTGCCCTTTCACGAATGTACGAAAAACCATCCGCTTCAAATAAAGTACATTTGATGAAAATGTTGTTTAACATGAAGATGACTGAAGGTGGGATTGTCACTGAACATATAAATGAGTTCAACACAGTCATGAGCCAATTGTCATCGGTACAAGTACATTTCGATGATGAGATATGGGCATTGCTATTGTTATCATCTTTACCAGACAGTTGGAGTGGTATGGTTACTTCACTGAGTAATTCCTCGGGATCAAGTAAACTGAAATTTGATGATGTTGTGAGTGCTGTCATCGATGAAGAACTTCGCAGGAAATCCTCAGGTGAATCATCAGGAAGTGCATTGAATGTAGAAAACAGAGGAAGGCATACAGAAAGAGGTCAGAGTCGTGGAAGATCGAAATCGAGAAGCAAGTCAAGATCGTCTAAAGGCAAGATTACATGCTGGAATTGTGGCAAAAAGGGACACTTAAAATAGGATTGCAGAGCCCCAAAGAAAAATAAGCAAAGGAACGGTAACAATGACAATGATGGTGATGCTTCCGCAAATGTTGCAGGTGATACTGTTCATGATGCTTTAATTCTTTCCTTTGATTATAAATCTGAATCTTGGGTCATAGATTCTGGTGCGTCCTTTCATGCCACTGCACACAAAGAATATCTCCAAAATTATGTAAAAGGTGACTTTGGAAAAGTTTATCTCGGTGATGATGAACCTTGTGATATAATTGGCAAAGGAGATGTTCAGATCAAATTGCCAAACGGAGGCACATGGCAATTGAATGATGTCAGGCATGTACCGAGCCTTAGAAGAAACCTCATATCTGTTGGTCAGCTTGCAAGCTCTGGTTATGTCACAACCTTCGGAGGTGACTCTTGGAAGGTAACAAAAGGGAGTATGGTTATTGCTCGCGGTAAAAAGGAAGGTACTCTTTACTTGTCTCATAGCAGTACTAATTCCATTGATGTTGCAGATAAAGGCACAGACACAAACACATGGCATTGTAGACTCGGACACATGAGTGAGAAAGGGATGAAAATCCTTCACTCGAAAGGTAAGCTACAAGATCTCGAGTCTTTGGACTTAGAGTTCTGTGAAGACTGTGTTTTCGGTAAGCAGAAGAAAGTCACTTTCTCCAAAGTAGGGAGGAAACCAAAATCAGAAAGATTGGAGCTGGTTCACACGGATGTGTGGGGACCTACACAGGTATCTTCTCTTGGTGGATCTTCTTACTTTGTTACATTCATTGATGATGCTACTAGAAAATTATGGGTTTATCCTATGAAACACAAGTCTGATGTGTTTGGTATTTTCAAGGAGTGGAGAGCTTTGGTTGAAAATGAAACAGGTCTAAAATTGAAATGCCTGAGGTCTGATAATGGGGGTGAGTACTGCAGTAAGGAGTTTGAGGAGTATTGCTCCACAAATGGAATAAAGCGAGAAAAGACCATTCCTAATACACCACAGCAAAATGGTGTGGCAGAGCGTATGAACAGGACCATTGCAGAGCGTGCCAGAAGCATGAGGCTGCACGCTGGTTTGCCAAAGCAGTTTTGGGCAGAAGCAGTGAGCACTGCTGTATACTTGATCAATCGTGGGCCCTCAGTACCTTTGGATGGTGGATTACCAGAGGAAGCTTGGAGTGGAAAAGAGGTAAATCTTTCACACCTAAAAGTATTTGGCTGTATCTCTTATATTCATGTTGATGCTGAGAAAAGGGACAAACTAGATCCTAAATCCAGAAAATGCACTTTCATTGGATATGGTTCTGATGAATTCGGTTACCGCTTCTGGGATGAAGAAAATAGAAAGATCATCAGAAGCAGAAATGTTGTATTCAATGAGAAAGTCTTGCATAAGGATCGGGACAATGTGCAAAAGGATAATTCAGAGTACTTAGACACTGAGGATGTTCCTGAAAATGATGCACCTGAATCACATGAAAATGTAAACCCACAGGTGGAACCTCACACACCTACACCGGTAAGAAGGTCATCTAGGTTTCATAAGCCTACACAGCGTTATTCACCTTCAATGTATTACTTGTTGTTAACTGATGGTGGTGAACCAGAATGTTATGAAGAGGCAATGCAGGTTGATACTCGGGCTAAGTGGGAGCAAGCCATGGAAGATGAGATGCAATCATTATTGTCAAATCAGACATGGGACTTAGTTCAGTTGCCTGAGGGAAAGAAAGCATTGCATAACAAGTGGGTGTACAGGTTGAAGGATGAACATGATGGCAGTAAGAGATACAAGGCCAGATTAGTTGCAAAGGGCTTCCAGCAGAAGAAAGGTATTGATTATTCCGAACTGTTTTCTCCTGTGGTTAAGTTAAACACAATCAGAAGTGTTTTGAGCATTGTGGCCGTAGAAGATTTACATCTTGAACAATTAGATGTCAAAACTGCATTTCTCCATGGTGACTTGGAAGAGGATATCTATATGTATCAGCCACAAGGATATGCTGTCTCAGGAAAGGAAGACATGGTGTGTAAACTCAAAAAGAGTTTGTATGGCTTGAAGCAGGCCCCAAGACAGTGGTATATCAAATTTGACAGGTTTATGTGCAACACAGGTTATAAACGATGTCATGCAGACCATTGTTGTTATTATAAAAACTTCGATAACTGTTATATCATTCTCCTTTTGTATGTGGATGACATGCTTGTTGCAGGTTCAAACATGCAAGAAATATATAATCTGAAGAAACAGTTGTCAACGGAGTTTGAAATGAAGGATTTGGGGGCTGCGAATCAAATTCTCGGCATGAGAATTACTAGAGACAGAACAAATCGTACATTGAAGTTGTCTCAGGCAGAATATGTTGAAAAGGTCCTACACAGATTCAACATGCAAGGTGCTAAGCCAGTTAGCACTCCACTAGCAAGCCATTTCAAACTCTCAAAAGAGTTGTCTCCTAAGACAGAACAGGGGAGAGATGACATGTCAAAGATCCCATATGCTTCAGCTGTTGGCAGTTTGATGTATGCTATGGTTAGCACAAGACCTGATATTGCTCATGCAGTGGGAGTTGTAAGCAGATTCATGGGTAACCCTGGAAAAGCATATTGGGAAGCAGTTAAGTGGATTCTCAGATATCTGAGAGGAACTACTAATGCAGCATTGTGTTTTGGAGGACCAAAACTCAAACTGGAGGGTTATGTTAATTCAGACTTGGCAGGAGATCTTGATAGAAGTAGGAGTACTACTGGATATGTCTTCACCTTGGGTAGTGCAGCAATCAGTTGGAAATCACAATTACAGGATGTTGTTGCTCTTTCTACTACAGAAGCAGAGTATGTCGCCGCTACAGAAGCTAGCAAGGAAATGATTTGGTTACAGGAGCTAATGGAAGAGTTGAGTAAGAAGCAGGAGGACAGCAAGCTGTACAGTGATAGTCAGAGTGCCATTCATCTTGCGAAGAATTCGGCCTTTCATCCAAGAACCAAACACATTCGGATAAGATATCACTTCATACGGTGGCTTCTAGAAGAAAAGGTGTTGAAATTAGATAAGATTCCCACAAGTCAGAATCCAGCAGACATGCTTACAAAGGTGGTGCACATCGAGAAACTGAAGCTGTGCTCAGCTTCAGTTGGACTTCTTGTTTGAAGACAAGGTGATGAGATTTGAACCTGTGTTCTGTTGTTGTTACTGCCATTCAGAATGATCAGTCTTCAAGTGGGAGATTGATGAGTCCGGTGAAGCCTGATCTAGGGTAACTGTGTAATAAGTCGGTCTAATCTGGACCCTTTGTTATGAGGGCAGATCCGACGGTTGTTATTGCTTAGGGTTACTATTTATTAGGGCTTTTATTATTCTGAGGGTGTGGTGAGAAGAGAGAGTTGGTTTTCTGCAGAGAAGAACCAAAGGAGAGTTGTGTGCTCTTGTAATCACGAGGAGAGGGCTGTTCTTCTCGTGGGTGATCTCTAACAATAGTGAAACAGGTTTGAATCTCCGTGGACGTAGCCCACATCGGGTGAACCACGTAAATCTGTGTCTTTTGCGTGGAGTGTTTGGTCTTCTGGTTTCTTTCTCTTTTCCCAACAGAGGACAACGTCTACCAAGCTGCTTTCATGTTCATCTGAGAAGCTACAAAATCCTCTCCAAGACTCTCTATCGCCACAGACAGCAGGTCCTTCAGAGTAGCTCTCCTTGATTCAGATAATTCCGCCTGGCGCCATAGGTTTCAAGTAAGAAGAGTAGTTCGCCTCATATCCCAGATTCGGGCAACTGTTTGCGGTTCCCTCCCTACCTGAGCTGTCCACCTGTCCAGGTCTGCATACTGCATCAAAAACAAGATTCCTATGTCATCAACATAGGTCTGGCCTGGCCCGTGACTCTGGGCCTGTAATGTCTTCTTTATGTTTGTGCTTGGCCTGGGTTGTGGGCAGGCTTTTTGGGGCCTTGGGCCTTTGGCTCATTCTACTGTTCGCCAGCCCGGCTAGTGGGCTTTTGCTTTTGGTTAGCTCCACTCTGGCTGTGCCGGCCTTTTTCTGGTAGCCCACGTGTTTTGGAGCTTTCCAATTCTTCTTTGCTTTTTATTTACTTCTTGGAATATACAATCTCTTATCTTCCCACAAAACAGTTAATTGAATAACTATAGCAGAATCAGCATCAGCCATTTAAATACATACTTTTTATTAGGCGACTGTAATATGTCTTCCACTACCCTATTGTCAAAGCGTCAACTGCTTAGCATTTGTAAGGTGTCTGACCGCGGTAACTGGTAGTAGCTTATCAAAGGTTATCATGACAATTGATCTTGGGTGGTTAACTTTGTTAATATGAAAGGTTGAGCTGCAGTTCCAATGAGAATAGGCATTTCCGAAGTTGATGTCAACACTTTGGGACTTCCTAAGAAAGAACAAGAGAGACCTACACAATTTCAACCAGCGCTCCTGCCTCTCACCTCTTTACCACTGTACCAATCCAAGCAAAACAACAACCAGAAAAGAACAAAAAAAAAAAAATTAGAGAGAGGTGTGGCCTTTCATTTCGGCCTTTCTGATTCTGTTAAAATAAGCGTCATAGTTACCTCTAATCTCTCCCCCAACCCCCCCCCCCCCCCCCCCCCCCCCCCCCCCCAACAAAACAAGCCCCCCACAGCCAGATTTTACAGCATTTGGTGCAGTATCATTCCACGCAAAAATGCACATTTCGAGATAGGTTTTTCGCAATAGAGAGAAGGGAGTGTAAAAACTGGGATTTTGTGCCTAACACAGAATCCTGTAGCTAGACAACATTGATCTCCAAAGAATTTATGGCAGTATCCTATCACAATAACAAGACATTTTACCACATTTGTTTCTGAAATTTCCATTTCCTGGAAGTACAACACTTACAATTCTAGTAAGAGATGGAAGCAAAGAACTAAAAAGAAGAAAAGTCATACAAGATAGCATTTAAATAATTTTAATGAAACATAGCAACCCTACTGTTCAGTAATGGTACTTGAACCATTTTATCTACTTAAAGTGAGTGAAATGTCAAAATGGCTCCCTATGCTATATTGCCCGCCAGCACCATCTTCCGCAGAAGCTTGAGATGTTTTGCACAACAACCTCTCACTCTCCTGCTCATGAACCCAAGGATGGTCTTGACACCCTCTCAGCCCTTGTAGATCCAGCAACACCTCCTTCATTGTGGGTCGCTCTTCTCCTTTAAATTTCAAGCATCTCATGGCAAGCTGAGCAATGGCCATTAGTTTTTCTGCTGAAGCCTCACATCGAACCCTCTCCTCTAATGTTTGAAAGAGGCGATTCTCTTTCATTGAATGAACAAAATACATAGCTAGATTTCTATCTTCTTGGGATCTATTCAAAGATACAGCTTTCTCTCCTGTTAAGAGCTCCAGGAGAACCACCCCAAAACTATACACGTCGCTTTTGTCTGTTAATTTACCTGTTTGGAAGCACTCTGGGTCCAAGTATCCCCAGGTTCCCTGTACCAAAGTAGTTATTTGAGCATGATCAATGGGAACCAATCTTGAAATTCCGAAATCAGCCACTTTGGCCGTAAAATTATTGTCTAAGAGTATGTTAGCAGATTTGACATCTCTATGAAAGATTGGCATGGAAGTGGAAGAATGCAAATAAGTAAGTGCCTCAGCTATCTCAATGGCGATTCTTAGCCGGTTCTCTAATGAAATTGAAGGCAAATGTCTCGCCTCGTGGATGTGGTGGCAGAGGGTTCCATTGGAGATAAATTCGTAAACTAAAATAGGGACTTGGTCCTCTAAACAACATCCCAAGAGCTTCACCACATTCCTGTGGTTGATTCTGGATAAAATGTCAAGTTCATTGATAAATTGCTCAATTTGACTAGCATCAACGAATTTGGATTTTTTAATGGCAACTATTCTGTTGTTTGGTAAAACTCCTTCGTAAACTATACCAAAGCCTCCTCTTCCAACAATTGTGCTGTCATTATAATTATTCGTTGCCCTTTCTAACTCTTTCATGGTAAAGATCTTGAATATATCGCCTTCACGAGAATGGATCTTTTGCTGTAACATTAGACCTCCATTTTGCTGAAAGAATTTCTCCTTGAGTTTCATACTTCTCCTTTTCCTCCATAACCAATATGTCCAAGTACTTGCAATGACTAAAAATAGCAAGCTTAAGCCAGTTCCTAAATGCATAAATTAAGTAATAAAATGTTAGTTGCATTTATTTGTAAAAGGAGAAAAATAATCATGCATTTAGAAAATAATTACTACACATTAGCTTGTCTTAGAATACTAATTATTTTCATCCAATATTTTTTGTTTAAAGAAAAGTTCCAAAATAGCTTTTCTGATATGAACTGATTTGATTTTCTAGCTCTAGTTATGGCTAAAAAAAAAAAAACTAAGACTGGGATTCCTAAATTTCAAATACAGGCCCAACTCAGCCCAACAAATATGACAAAAAGGAACCTAATGTTTTTCTACTAGGCTAGCCAAGGCCTAACTTTTGGGACCAAAGGCAGGCTGGATCAGGGCCCTCCATGAAAACTCTTTTTTTCCTACATAGTGCTATAGATGATATTACCTAAAATGACCTTGAGTAGCGGAAATTCTTCATCTTGAACTGCAATACAAATTGTTCCGTTGCTCCAACCATCACCATTGTAGCCCTTTGGGCAATTGCAGCGGTAACTCCCTGGTATGTTGCTGCAGATCCCCTTGCAATTATTGCTTTCTTTATTTTTACACTCGTCAATATCTGTATAGCCATAAAAATTCAGAATTAATAAGGAGCTCTATCGTAGAAGTTGCAAATTACTTGTTTTCATTTGGAAAACCAACTCCAAAATCATATTTTTACGACATCAACCAACTCCAAATACATAATACTGTGTATTGGGTAAAGCTACAAACCAGAAATAACTTTATAACAATATTTATAATCTTGTTAAGAAAGACGGAATAACTTAATGTACTTATCTTACCACTTCTTTTTTTATCCCAGCTAATAGGCCGGGACTATAAGACTTGCAGAAACCAGAATCCTACAAAAATAAGCCAACCTAGTTGGAATTCTTCTCCGCATACCAACTTTCTGCTAGAAGATGAATTAAAGGGTCTCTTGATTCTATTCACTAGATTTAAAATATGTTGGCCATGTGGGTCCAGACCATGATTGGGTTCTATATCTGTGGTGGTTTCCTAATGATATTAGGAATTTCCTATTTTGTCAAATAGTAGTTTTCTAATATGTTAGGACTTTCCTTTTTTCTTGAGATAGAGTTCTTGGGGGATAAGGATGTAATGGTTATATACATGATGTAATCTGTAACCCTGGAGAGTCAGTCAGAGAGGCTGAGAGTGGCTGAGATTCCAAAGCTGTGGTTTCACAGATTGGAGGAGAACCTAGTGGAAATTGGTTTCCTGTGGACGTAGGCATCTTTGCCGAACCACGTAAATCTTCTTGTCTTCTTGTGTGGTGATTGGTTGATCTTGGTTGCCTTTGCACACACGCGCACAACAAGTGGTATCTGAGCGATTGATTGTGCGTGGAAGATCAACGGGAAGAGGAGAGATCAAGGTTGATCTCTTGCTGGGCCACATGGGGATCCTTGTTTGCCGCAACAGAGAAACCGGGAAGACGAAGAAGTGCGCAGGTTCCGTTGCTGACGATCAGCGGAAGAGGACCGGAGAAGAAGACTCTCTGCCGGATTTCTCGGATCTGCGGAAGAGGACCGGAGAAGAAGACTCTCTGCCGGGTTTCTCGGATCTGCGGAAGAGAAGAACCCGGTCGCACGAGAAGAACCCGGTCGTTGCCGATCGTCGCCGCCCACCGCTGTTCACCGTCGCCCGCCGCTGTCCGCCGTCGCCGTGCGGCCGTCGCTCCTCTCCGCTGGTCGCCGGGGCCGCTGCAGACCTCGGAGAGCTCGCCCGTCTGCAACTCGGTTGCAGACCCAGGCGCAGTGACAGCAGGTTGAAGACGACCCAGTTTTCTGGGTCTGGGTCTTTGGGTACAGGTCGGGTCAGTTCCACTTGACCCGCTTTGGCGTATAAGCCCAGCGCTTCTTGTCAGGTCAGTTCAGGTTCGGGTAGGGTTAGACCCAACCCGTGCAGGAAGCCCAGCAGCGCAGGCAGTTTGTGGTTCGGGTCGGGTTGACCTGAACCCCGTCCGTCAGCAAACGGTCCAGCCCGTCAGCCACCGCGCAGGCGTCAGCAGCGTGACGTCATCAGGCTGACGTTAGCCCACGTCATCAGATAGATGGTCAACGGCCAAAGTTGACCAGATTGACGGCAGAAATTTGTTTCTGCGATATCTTGATCATCCGAAGTCCGATTGGAGATCCGTTTGCGCCTACGGACTCGTTTTGAGCAAATCTACGTGTTAGTGGAAGAAGATTGGCTGTTTGAAGGTCAACAAGGAGTTTGACCAAATCGGGAGCGCAGAAAACCGTTTTTGCGATATCGGAGCCATTCGGGGTCGGATTTCAGATCCGTTTCTTCCAGCGTGCTCGTGTTGACGAGATCTACCGCTTGGTGCAGGAGTTGAGGTCAGTGTTCATTATTTGTTTTTCCTGTATTTAATTTGATTAAGATGGAGAACAATACTATCAACACTACCATGGTTAAGCTCAACCATTCCAATTGGTTGATCTGGAAACCGAAGATGGAGGATATTCTCTATTGTAAAGACCTCCATGATCCCGTTGAGGGGGATAGTGCCCGACCGAAAGATATGCAAGATGCTGATTGGAACAAATTGCATAGAAAAGCGATTGGTCACATCAGACAGTGGGTTGATAACAGTATATTTCACCATGTGTCTAATGAAACCAATGCGAATACCCTTTGGAAAAAGTTAGAAGCAATGTATGATAAAAAGACCTCAGTGAACAAAACCTTCTTAATCAGAAAGCTTGTGAACATGAAATTCAAGGATGGTGGTCAGATCGAAGATCACATCAATGAGTTCCAAACTGTAGTAAATCAGTTAGCCACTATGAAGATGATCCTTGATGATGAGATGCAAGCTTTGTTGCTTCTGAGTTCTTTGCCAGATTCATGGGAGACATTGGTTGTTTCCTTGAGCAATTCTACTCCAGATGGCGTGTTATCTATGAGTCAGGTTACCAGTAGTCTACAGAATGAAGAAACAAGACGGAAATCTGCAGGGACAGATAATGCACAGGCCTTTGTTACTGAGAACAGGGGGAGGAGTAAGAGTAGAGGACCAAAGGGGGGTCGTGGCAAGTCTAAAGGTGAATCACAGTCTAAGTCTAGCAGTGAATCACAGAGCAAGAAGAAGTCTGTAAAGTGTTTTTTCTGTGGCAAGATGGGTCACATCAGGAAAAATTGTTTTGCCATGAAGGAACAGAAAGGATCCAATAATGAGAAGAAGAATGACAATGATAACACTACAGCTACTTTGGAACAGGAAGTAGTGGTGCTCGCCGGGGATGATGATAAGTGTTTGAGTGTTACAGATGGTCAGGTTGAGTGGGTTGTTGATATAACAGCATCCTACCATGCTACTCCCTGCAGGGAGATGTTCACGACGTACAAAGCAGGTGACTTTGGTACTGTGAAGATGGGCAACACGAGTCATTCAGATATTGTTGGTATCGGTGATGTCTGCATTAAAACCGATATTGGTTGCACAATGACGCTGAAAGATGTGCGACATGTTCCTGATCTACGTTGAATCTGATTTCCGGGACTGCATTGGACCGTGCAGGTTATGAGAATTACTTCGGAAATGGCAGATGGAAGCTCACTAAAAGGTCTCTTGTTATTGCGAGAGGTACAGCAGGTAATACTCTTTATAAAACACAAGTAAAGCCGTGCAAAGATGGGTTGAATGCAGTTCAAGACAATTCCTCTCTGAATCTGTGGCATAAGAGGCTTGGTCATATGAGTGAGAAAAGCTTGCAGATGTTGGCAAAGAAGGATTTAATTCCTTGCTCCAAAGGTATGTCCCTTGACCCTTGTGATTATTGTTTATATGGTAAACAACATAGGGTTGCTTTCTCTTCGACATCAAAATTGAAATCACATGTGTTGGATTTGGTATATTCTGATGTTTGTGGTCCCATAGAGGTAGAATCATTGGGTGGCAATAAGTTCTTTGTCACATTCATCGATGATGCATCCAGGAAAGTCTGGGTTTATCCGTTGAAATCAAAGAATCAAGTATTCCAGATGTTTCAACAGTTTCATCTCCAGGTTGAAAGAGAAACAGGTAAACTCTTGAAGTGTCTCCGTTCAGATAATGGGGGTGAATACACATCCAACCAATTCAAAAGCTATTGCTTGAAGCATGGCATTCGACATGAAAAGACAGTTCCTGGTTCTCCACAGCACAATGGTGTGGCAGAGAGAATGAATCACACTATTCTTGAGAAGATGAGATGCATGATAAAATCAGCACGGTTGCCTAAGTCATTCTGGGGTGAAGCCGTTTTGACTGCCGTTTATTTGATTAACAGATCTTTCTCAGTTCCTTTGAATTATGATCTTCCAGAGAAAAGATGGACAGGTAAAAATGTTTCTTATTCACATTTGAAGGTGTTTGGGTGTAAAGCGTTTGTACATGTACCAAAGGAGCATCGTTCCAAGCTGGACGATAAGGCAGTGAGTTGCATCTTTCTTGGTTATGGTGGAGATGAGTTTGGCTACAGATTATGGGATCCAGAGAAGAGGAAACTTATCAGAAGTAAGGATGTGGTTTTCCATGAAGACCAGTTCATTGGAGATGTAGAGAAGATTGATAAGTCTTCTGAGAAAGTTGATGGAGTGGTTGATCTCACACCGACTCCTTCTCCAGTGCAGATTACAGGTGGAGAAGGTGGACAAAACGATCCAGATCGTGATGAGGCACAGGGGTTGCCAGATGATGAGGGTGTTGAGTAGGGGGAGCAGCAATCTCCTCAGACTGAAACCACGGAACCTCAAGTTAGGAGGTCTACAAGGGAGCGTCATGTAACACTCCGACCCAGCTTGACCTCGTTTAGCGGTTAATTAATCTTTTTTTGGTTGCTAATCGTGTTTTGTTCGTGTTTTATTTTCGTTACGGGTCATGGATAGGTAGTTGGGTTGAGTTTGACCTGGATTAAGTAGACCAAGCCCTTTTTCGTAATTTTAGCTTTTCTAAGACATGGTCATTTTTGCATCATCTTGATGTCAACACGTGTCTTTCGTTGAGCTCGTTAACTTTCGTAACTACGTCATTTGCAACCGAGGTAGTGTGCTTCGATTGGACTCGGATTTGACTCAAACTGAAATTAGCATTCTAGCTTGGACTTCATTGTCATTTGGACTTAACCATTAGTGTATATAACTTATCCATCGACAAGTTTGCTCTCTCTCTTGTTCTCTCTCATTTTTCTTCCTCAACTGCACGTGGAATCTCCTTCACTCGGATTCTCTCCTCCATCGATTTAGCTCTATTGAGAGAAACTTGGGTCTTGCATGTGAGGTGAGTTGGAAATCCATTCATCCCTCTCATCTCCTTTCTCTATTTCTTCTCCCTCTTGTTTCCATTGTTGCTTGGTGTGTCTGTGATTCCACTCCTCATGCATGCATGTGGTTTTGATTGTGTTAGGTTGTGTTTGGGCTTGAGGACAACGAATTGTGCAATTGATTTCCAAATTGAGGCAAGTATAACCATATCTTGTGAGAACCCATGTTGGTATGATTTTGATCTTGGTTAGCTCACATTAATGTGTATGGAAAAATGTGTTTACAGCCCATTTGCTTACTACTTTGTCTATCTCCATTAGAGAATTGAAATTCTGATGCTTTCCCAGACATTCTGTACATGTTTCAGATTAGTGACTTCGTACAGGTACGGCTAAGCCGTATGACCCTTACGGCTCAAAGTCCAGAGAGGAGAAAAACCCAGTTTTCCTCTACGGCTAGGGCACGACTAAGCCGTGGATTGCCCTACGGCTAAGCCGAAGCTCAGCCGTGGCCCAGCCGTAGATCAATACAGGGTGCATTTTCTGGAATAACTGAGAGTCAGCAACTGACCGACCTTCTACGGCCCAGCCACGGCTAAGCCGTAGACCACACACGGCGAAGCCGTAGCACACACACGGCTAAGCCGTATCCACATTAGACTAATGCAAGAAAAACAAGGATAGGTGTAAAGAAAAGACCGATATGACCTTCATGATAGAATGTAGAGCACCTAGACTTGCTCAACGGAATGTGATACAACGTGTGAATGATCTCGAGGGCTGCGAATCATTCATGTTCGTTATTCGGATGTTAAGCACCTCCCCATGGGTGTTGGTTTAAGGGACTTCGTGCACCGCCCGATTCAATGCAACACTAGACAACGGTGTATCGAATAACTTAAAACTACATCATCATGCACGGTTAGAAACACCGGGTAATTAGAGTAGAATTGGCTTGTAAATGCAGATAATTCGATTTCGCATGATTTGTTGCACAACATATTGCATTCGATCAATGATCTCAACTCTCTAACATGTTTACTGTGTTCAGTTATATTCACATTGTGGTTCCTTACCTTGAGTATGCATGTATGATGTGTTCACTCTCAGATATGCACGTACGATATGTTATCACGATCTACTCAGGGTTTTCATGATTGACTCTGTATAGTCAGGCACTACTTAGCCTCAGCCTTAGGATCCCGACGTGGTGAATTTGGTATAGTTTATATGGCCTGCTGCAGTATGGATATGTCTTGGGGAACCGGACCCCAGGAAACCGAGACCCATTGTACCCTGGCCCGGACAATGGTGTTCTTTGCATGTTATAAGATCCCTCTTTTGGGAGCATATGGTAATGTAGTAGCCACTAGTTATGTACACAGCATGTATTCCTTGATTCACGCAGCATGTTTCTTTCTTGCATGGCAGCCTAGTATACGAAAATGTCGTCTTTAATCACATGATGTTCTTATTCTGTTAGACACAGCGTGTGTTAACTTGCTATGGTTTATACTTTGCTGAATCTTCATATTCACAGTTGTTTTTGGTGTTGCAGGCCCAGATACCCCTGCCGAACCCTCGCCGGTCGGCCAGACTCCAGATGAGACCCCCAGGGCCCCATCAGGCCTAGAGGAGTGGATGTGATCACTCCACGGGAGAGCGTTCCTGGCATGCATTGCATCGGAGTCTTGTTCTTGTTGTATTCTGAGGATCTCAGACTTGTGTACATGTCATGATTGTATATATTCTTTTGTTCTTTTTGTAAGACTTTCATATGTAACTATACCAGCTTGTTCTTCGTATTCTCTTTTGCACTGTTAGTTTAATGTTTCTGATATTTACAGCTTCCGCGTACTTGCTTGGCACGTGTGAATGTTCCCTTGTGCGTGTGCATTTAGACTCGGTCTACGTGTGCATGCACGGGAGTACGTGTGTCATTAGGTTTGGCTTTTGCTAACCCCCGAACCCTGGGCTCGGGTTGTGACATGTCAACCATCAACTAAGTATCCTGCATCCGAATATATGTTGCTTACTGATGAGGGAGAGCCAGCTAGCTTCCGAGAAGCAATGACTCATGCTGATAAAGATGAGTGGATGAAGGCTATGCAGGATGAGATGAGTTCTTTGAAGAAGAACAAGACTTATGAGGTGGTGCAACTTCCTAAAGATAGGAATGTTCTGAAAAACAAATGAGTGTTCAAGCTGAAAAAGGATGAGAATGGGAAACTGGTGAAGCACAAAGCATGGTTAGTGGTAAAAGGCTTCACACAGACGAAGGGTATCGACTTCAGTGATGTTTTCTCTCTTGTTGTGAAAATGACTTCTATCAGAATCGTTTTGGGTCTAGTCGCCAGCATGGACCTTGAGCTTGAACAGATGGACGTGAAGACCGCGTTTCTTCACGGTGACTTGAAAGAAGAGATCTACATGACTCAGCCAGAGGGGTTTGAGGTAGAAGGAAAAGAACAGATAGTTTGCAAGTTGAAAAAGAGTCTCTACGGGCTTAAGCAAGCACCGAGACAGTGGTACAAGAAGTTTGATTCATTCATGTTGAGTCATGGGTACCGGAGGACAGCTACAGATCATTGTGTCTATGTTCGTCGATTTATCGATGGCAGGTTCATCATCCTTCTTTTATATGTAGATGATATGCTGATAGTTGGACAGGATAGCAAGTTGATTGGCAAGTTAAAGGAGGAGATGTCAAATTCGTTTGACATGAAAGACTTGGGTCCCGCACGAACGATATTGGGCATGCAAATACGTCGTGATAGGAGTTCCAAGCAGCTGTGGTTGTCACAGGAGAAATATGTTGAACGAGTTCTCGAACGGTTCAACATGAAGAATGCTAAGCCAGTTAGCATACCTCTAGCCAGTCACTTCAAACTAAGCAAGCGCTTGTGTCCTACTACAGATGATGAAAAGGAACGGATGGCATGTGTTCCTTACTCCTCTGCTGTGGGGAGTCTCATGTATGCCATGGTTTGTACACGGCCAGATATTGCTCATGCTGTGAGTTTAGTGAGTAGATTTCTCGCAAACCCTGGAAAAGAGCATTGGGAAGCAGTGAAGTGGATCTTTAGGTATTTGAGAGGTACTTCCAAGGTGTGCTTATGTTTCGGAGGCTCAAAACCAGTCATGGAAGGTTATACTGATGCTGATTTTGCAGGCGATCTTGATCGTCGGTTGTCGACTTCTGGTTATCTGTTTACTTTCGTAGGGAAAGCTATTTCCTGGCAATCAAAGTTACAGAAATGTACAGCACAGTCTACAACTGAAGCGGAATACATAGCTGCTAATGAAGCAGGGAGATAGATGCTTTGGTTGAAGAGATTCCTTCAAGAACTAGGTTTGAAGCAAGAAGAATATGTAGTTTACTGTGATAGTCAGAGTGCTATGGATTTCAGTGAGAATGCTACATATCATGGTCGCATGAAGCACGTTGATATCAAGTACCATTGGATTCGTGAGGTGATCGAGAAGAACTTCATGAAGCTGGAAAAGATTCATTCGGACAAGAATCCCTCGGACATGATGACCAAGGTTGTGTCTAAGGGAAAGCTGGAGCTGTGTTCAGAGTTGGCCGGACTGAACTCCCATTAAGGGGTTCAGGGCATCTTCCCTATGGTCTGGAGGGGGAGATTGTTGGCCATGTGGGTCCAGACCATGATTGGGTTCTATATCTTGGGTGGTTTCCTAATGATATTAGGAATTTCCTATTTTGTCAAATAGTAGTTTTCTAATATATTAGGACTTTCCTTTTTTCTTGAGATAGAGTTCTTGGGGGATAAGGATGTAATGGTTATATATATGATGTAATCTGTAATCCTGGAGAGTCAGTCAGAGAGGCTGAGAGTGGCTGAGATTCCAAGGCTGTGGTTTCACAGATTGGAGGAGAACCTAGTGGAAATTGGTTTTCCGTGGACGTAGGCATATTTGCCGAACCACGTAAATCTTCTTGTCTTCTTGTGTGGTGATTGGTTGATCTTGGTTGCCTTTGCACACACACGCACAGCAAAATATTAGGGATTTTTAAGAAGATGAAAATATTTAAAATTGGTTCTATTCAATACAAAATATACGCCAATATGAAAATTAAACATACCCAGTTGAAATCCTTGACAAAATACTCAACTTCCTACTGGAAGATGGGCAAAGAAGGGGTGTCCTTCAGCGAAATATATTGGTTCCAGCTTCCAATCAATTACGGTAAAAGGGTCTACTTCTAAGATGATGTCATGATGAGATGATATGAAAAAGCATGTAGCAGAGGAAAAACCCATAATCTGGAACTAGAAAAATCAACTGGGAATTTGAAATGAAGAGAGAGTGATGCATGGGAGAGAGCTTCAAGGGAGGATTTGAGGGTTTTCGATGAAGATAGCCAATGGGTGGTTTTGAGTTTTGACGATTTGGGCGGGCTTCATGCGGTGGGGCGGGATTGATATTGAAGTGGGCCGTGGACATACGCCCCGCAATAGGTATTTTTCAAATTTCCTGGAGCGACTGCAGCCACATGCCACAATGTGGTCCACACTTAAGAAAGAGGCAAGAGAACTTCAAAATAGCCGGCGAGTGCAATTGCAATATTAAAGTTTTTGCATTGAGTGAATTGATAATTAAAGAAAAGTTTTTTCTTATGCATCATTAAAATGCAAATAGATTTTTCTTATGTACCTTGGCACCCTCCATGTATATAAGGATTCCCTTGGTAACCAGGGGCGCATCTGCAACGATATCCGGGGCCATTGGTAGAATTAGAACATTCGCTATTCTCACTGAGACAAGCGTAGCCCTCCTTGTTTCTTTTAGCTGCTTCGCATGTCTCGTTCCCTATCACCCAGTCGAGTACCACCGGCACTTCATCCGACCCTTAGCTAGTTCTCCTGAGATCAGAGACAGAGAAGTTGAATTCGTCTTGGTCGACAAGGAAGGCGTAGCTGCATGGATTGATGCTCGACACGTCCCTGTGGTTGCTGGGGCTGTTGATGTCCACTCCAAAGCTTTTGAGACCTGGTGGGATGGAGGACTGGCAGCAGCCGATGCCGGTGCAGGATCCATTGATGATACTAGCAGTGTCCGAGCAATACGTCATGCACCCAAATGTGAAAGAAAGCTGACTTGAACTCGTATAGCCGCGCACATAGGCCTGGGTGTCGCATCCAATGGCAATGAACTTGTTGCGTGTGCTGGAGAAGGTATATGGAGTTCCCTTTAAACTTCTGCCGAAGGACGCGATAGTCCCAGCAGTTTGATTGTCTGATGTAGAGGCGCAATTCCATGCTATCCAACTTTTGGTTTTCAACTGTCCTTCCAATGATATGTCCAACACCTCGTCAGGGCCCAGGAGTGCTAGCGCTCGGGTTGTAGCAGATTCATCGCATGTTATATTGAACCACTCGTTTTTGAAACAGGTGGGATCGCGTCCCATGCTAAATGGATAAGGAATGCTAATGTTGCCGCATTTCCTTTGGCAGTCGGATCTCATGGAATTAGGTGAAGATGGTATTGTTGCCGATGATAGACAACAAAACAACAATAGAACAAACCAGTGGAAACCCATCTCTCTCTCATGAACGCGCACAAACGAAAGTTTGTTCATGACAGTCATTCTCATTCTCACTCCCACACCTAGCGGGAGGGGGTGGGGGAGAGAGAGAGAGAGAGAGGAAATAATGCTTATTTTATACAAAAAGTCAATAAAAAAATGAAGCCACCGAGAAGCCACCGACAACGCTGTGGAATAAAACCAAAGACCCATGATATTTCTAAGTCTAGTCAATGAAGAAAACAATGCAAGTCTAGTCAATAGAAAAGTTGTATGAGAACGTGAGTAATGAGGGTGAGAAGTTTACTTCAAATTGTGTTTGGCTTGATCAGCACAGTGACAAGAAGACTAATATGTGGAAAGTTTACCTCAAATTGTGTTTGGATTCAGCACAGTGACGAGAGGACTAAATATGTCGGATGGCGCGGCATGGCCCTTCCCATACCATTGTGATGTCCCATGGTAGTCTCACCCATCCTAATTACACTACCCATTTGAAAACCCTGCAGCAGAGAGAGTTCATCTGGTCGTCCCCTTCGCGTTCAGACTCGCCAGTGTCGTTCCGTTGCTGGGTGCGCATATTCACCGTCACCGTCATCTCCAGCAGCGCCACGGAGAGAGCAAAGAGAAGACGATAATGAAAGACATGCAGGTAGCTAGGAGGGACCGGGAGAGATGTGGTTAACTTCGTCCACAACCTGACATATGTCTGGTCATGTACCAGGATGCGACTTGATAAGGTTGTTTTATATTTTTATGAAATAAAAGTAAAACGTAATAATGTTCCCCGTGTGTGCAAACGCAATCAAGATCAACCAATCACCACACAAGAAGACAAGAAGATTTACGTAGTTCGGCAAAGATGCCTACGTCCACGGGAAACCAATTTCCACTGGGTTCTTCTCCAATCTATGAAACTACAGCCTTGGAATCTCAGCCACTCTCAGCCTCTCTGACTGACTGACTCTCTAGGGTTACAGATTACATCATATATATAACCATTACATCCTTATCCCCCAAGAACTCTATCTCAAGAAAAAGAAAAGTCCTAACCCATTAGAAAACTACTATTTAACAAAATAGAAAATTCCTAATACATTAGGAAACCACCCCAGATATAGAACCCAATCATGGTCTGGACCCACATGGCCAACAATCTCCCTGTCCAGACCATGGGGAAGATGCCCTGAACCCCTTAATGGGAGTTCAGTCCGGCCAACTCTGAACACAGCTCCAACTTTCCCTTAGACACAACCTTGGTCATCATGTCCGAGGGATTCTTGTCCGAATGAATCTTTTCCAGCTTCATGAAGTTCTTCTCGATCACCTCACGAATCCAATGGTACTTGATATCAACGTGCTTCATGCGACCATGATATGTAGCATTCTCACTGAAATTCATAGCACTCTGACTATCACAGTAAACTACATATTCTTCTTGCTTCAAACCTAGTTCTTGAAGGAATCTCTTCAACCAAAGCATCTCTCTCCCTGCTTCATTAGCAGCTATGTATTCCACTTCAGTTGTAGACTGTGCTGTACACTTCTGTAAATTCGATTGCCAAGAGATAGCTCCTCCTACAAAAGTAAACAGATAACCAGAAGTCAACAACCGACGATCAAGATCGCCTGCAAAATCAGCATCAGTATAACCTTCCATGACTGGTTTTGAGCCTCCGAAACATAAGCACACCTTGGAAGTACCTCTCAAATACCTAAAGATCCACTTCACTGCTTCCCAATGCTCTTTTCCAGGGTTTACGAGAAATCTACTCACTAAACTCACAGCATGAGCAATGTCTGGCCGTGTACAAACCATGGCATACATGAGACTCCCCACAGCAGAGGAGTAAGGAACACATGCCATCCGTTCCTTTTCATCATCTGTAGTAGGACACAAGCACTTGCTTAGTTTGAAGTGACTGGCTAGAGGTATGCTAACTGGCTTAGCATTCTTTATGTTGAACCGTTCGAGAACTCGTTCAACATATTTCTCCTGTGACAACCACAGTTGCTTGGAACTCCTATCACGACGTATTTGCATGCCCAATATCGTTCGTGCGGGACCCAAGTCTTTCATATCAAACGAATTTGACATCTCCTCCTTTAACTTGCCAATCAACTTGCTATCCTGTCCAACTATCAGCATATCATCTACATATAAAAGAAGGATGATGAACCTGCCATCGATAAATCGACGAACATAGACACAATGATCTGTAGCTGTCCTCCGGTACCCATGACTCAACATGAATGAATCAAACTTCTTGTACCACTGTCTCGGTGCTTGCTTAAGCCCGTAGAGACTCTTCTTCAACTTGCAAACTATCTGTTCTTTTCCTTCTACCTCAAACCCCTCTGGCTGAGTCATGTAGATCTCTTCTTTCAAGTCACCGTGAAGAAACGCGGTCTTCACGTCCATCTGTTCAAGCTCAAGGTCCATGCTGGCGACTAGACCCAAAACGATTCTGATAGAAGTCATTTTCACAACAGGAGAGAAAACATCACTGAAGTTGATACCCTTCGTCTGTGCGAAGCCTTTTACCACTAACCGTGCTTTGTGCTTCACCAGTTTCCCATTCTCATCCTTTTTCAGCTTGAACACCCATTTGTTTTTCAGAACATTCCTATCGTTAGGAAGTTGCACCAGCGCATAAGTCTTGTTCTTCTTCAAAGAACTCATCTCATCCTGCATAGCCTTCATCCACTCATCTTTATCAGCATGAGTCATTGCTTCTCGGAAGCTAGCTGGCTCTCCCTCATCAGTAAGCAACACATATTCGGATGCAGGATACCTAGTTGATGGTTGACGCTCCCGTGTAGACCTCCTAACTTGAGGTTCCATGGTTTCAATCCGAGGAGACTGCTGCTCCCCCTTCTCAACACCCTCATCATCTGGCAACCCCTGTGCCTCATCACGATCCGGATCGTTTTGTCCACCTTCTCCACCTGTAGTCTGCACCGGAGAAGGAGTCGGTGTGAGATCAACCACTCCATCAACTATCTCAGAAGACTTATCAATCTTCTCAACATCTCCAAAGAACTGATCTTCATGGAAAACCACATCCCTACTTCTGATAAGTTTCCTCTTCTCTGGATCCCATAATCTGTAGCTAAACTCATCTCCACCATAGCCAAGAAAGATGCAACTCACTGCCTTATCGTCCAGCTTGGAACGATGCTCCTTTGGTACATGTACAAACGCTTTACACCCAAACACCTTCAAATGTGAATAGGAAACATTTTTACCTGTCCATCTTCTTTCTGGAAGATCATAATTCAAAGGAACTAAGAAAGATCTGTTAATCAGATAAACGGCAGTCAGAACGGCTTCACCCCAGAATGACTTAGGCAACCGTGCTAATTTTATCATGCATCTCATATTCTCAAGAATAGTGCGGTTCATTCTCTCTGCCACACCATTGTGCTGTGGAGTACTAGGAACTGTCTTTTCATGTCGAATGCCATGCTTCAAGCAGTAGCTTTTGAACTGGTTGGATGTGTACTCTCCTCCATTATCTGAACGGAAACACTTTAAGAGTTTACCTGTTTCTCTTTCAACCTGGACATGAAACTGTTGAAACATCTGGAATACTTGATTCTTTGATTTCAACGGATAAACCCAGACTTTCTTGGATGCATCATCGATGAACGTGACAAAATACTTATTGCCACCCAATGATTCTACCTCTATGGGACCACAAACATCAGAATATACCAAATCCAACACATTAGATTTCAATGTTGATGTCGAAGAGAAAGCAACCCTATGCTGTTTACCATATAAACAATAATCATAAGGGTCAAGGGATATACCTTTGGAGCAAGGAATTAAATCCTTCTTTGCCAACATCTGCAAGCCTTTCTCACTCATATGACCAAGCCTCTTATGCCACAGATTCAGAGAGGAATTGTCTTAAATTGCATTCAACGCATCTTTGCACAGCTTTACTTGTGTTTTATAAAGAGTATTACCTGCTGTACCTCTCACAATAACAAGAGACCCTTTAGTGAGCTTCCATCTGCCATTTCCGAAGTAATTCTCATAACCTGCACGGTCCAATGCAGTCCCGGAAATCAGATTCAACGTAGATCAGGAACATGTCGCACATCTTTCAGCGTCATTGTGCAACCAATATCGGTTTTAATGCAGACATCACCGATACCAACAATATCTGAATGACTCGTGTTGCCCATCTTCACAGTACCAAAGTCACATGCTTTGTATGTCGTGAACATCTCCCTACAGGGAGTAGCATGGTAGGATGCTGCTGTGTCAACAACCCACTCAACCTGACCATCTGCAACACTCAAACACTTATCATCATCGCCGGCGAGCACCACTACTTCCTGTTCCAAAGTAGCTGTAGTGTTATCATTGTCATTCTTCTTCTCATTATTGGATCCTTTCTGTTCTTTCATGGCAAAACAATTTTTCCTAATGTGGCCCATCTTGCCACAAAAAAAGCACTTTACAGACTTTTTCTTACTCTGTGATTCACTGCTAGACTTAGACTGTGATTCACCTCTAGACTTGCCACGACCCCCCTTTGGTCCTCTACTCTTACTCCTCCCCCTGTTCTCAGTAACAAAGGCCTGTGCATTATCTGTCCCTGCAGATTTCCGTCTTGTTTCTTCATTCTGTAGGCTACTGGTAACCTGACTCATAGATAACACACCATCTGGAGTAGAATTGCTCAAGGAAACAACCAATATCTCCCATGAATTTGGCAAAGAACTCAGAAGCAACAAAGCTTGCATCTCATCATCAAGGATCATCTTCATAGTGGCTAACTGATTTACCACACTTTGGAACTCATTGATGTGATCTTCGATCTGACCACCATCCTTGAATTTCATGTTCACAAGCTTTCTGATCAAGAAGGTTTTGTTCACTGAGGTCTTTTTATCATACATTGCTTCTAGCTTTTTCCAAAGGGTATTCGCATTGGTTTCATTAGACACGTGGTAAATGCGTTGAATGCAGTTCAAGACAATTCCTCTCTGAATCTGTGGCATAAGAGGCTTGGTCATATGAGTGAGAAAGGCTTGCAGATGTTGGCAAAGAAGGATTTAATTCCTTGCTCCAAAGGTATATCCCTTGACCCTTGTGATTATTGTTTATATGGTAAACAGCATAGGGTTGCTTTCTCTTCGACATCAAAATTGAAATCACATGTGTTGGATTTGGTATATTCTGATGTTTGTGGTCCCATAGAGGTAGAATCATTGGGTGGCAATAAGTTCTTTGTCACATTCATTGATGATGCATCCAGGAAAGTCTGGGTTTATCCGTTGAAATCAACGAATCAAGTATTCCAGATGTTTCAACAGTTTCATCTCCAGGTTGAAAGAGAAACAGGTAAACTCTTGAAGTGTCTCCGTTCAGATAATGGGGGTGAATACACATCCAACCAATTCAAAAGCTATTGCTTGAAGCATGGCATTCGACATGAAAAGACAGTTCCTGGTGCTCCACAGCACAATGGTGTGGCAGAGAGAATGAATCACACTATTCTTGAGAAGATGAGATGCATGATAAAATCAGCACGGTTGCCTAAGTCATTCTGGGGTGAAGCCGTTTTGACTGCCGTTTATTTGATTAACAGATCTTTCTCAGTTCCTTTGAATTATGATCTTCCAGAGAAAAGATGGACAGGTAAAAATGTTTCTTATTCACATTTGAAGGTGTTTGGGTGTAAAGCGTTTGTACATGTACCAAAGGAGCATCGTTCCAAGCTGGACGATAAGGCAGTGAGTTGCATCTTTCTTGGTTATGGTGGAGATGAGTTTGGCTACAGATTATGGGATCCAGAGAAGAGGAAACTTATCAGAAGTAAGGATGTGGTTTTCCATGAAGACCAGTTCATTGGAGATGTAGAGAAGATTGATAAGTCTTCTGAGAAAGTTGATGGAGTGGTTGATCTCACACCGACTCCTTCTCCAGTGCAGATTACAGGTGGAGAAGGTGGACAAAACGATCCAGATCGTGATGAGGCACAGGGGTTGCCAGATGATGAGGGTGTTGAGCAGGGGGAGCAGCAGTCTCCTCAGATTGAAACCACGGAACCTCAAGTTAGGAGGTCTACCCGAGAGCGTCAACCATCAACTAGGTATCCTGCATCCGAATATGTGTTGCTTACTGATGAGGGAGAGCCAGCTAGCTTCCGAGAAGCAATGACTCATGCTGATAAAGATGAGTGGATGAAGGCTATGCAGGATGAGATGAGTTCTTTGAAGAAGAACAAGACTTATGAGTTGGTGCAACTTCCTAAAGATAGGAATGTTCTGAAAAACAAATGAGTGTTCAAGCTGAAAAAGGATGAGAATGGGAAACTAGTGAAGCACAAAGCATGGTTAGTGGTAAAAGGCTTCGCACAGACGAAGGGTATCGACTTCAGTGATGTTTTCTCTCCTGTTGTGAAAATGACTTCTATCAGAAGTGTTTTGGGTCTAGTCGCCAGCATGGACCTTGAGCTTGAACAGATGGACGTGAAGATCGCGTTTCTTCACGGTGACTTGAAAGAAGAGATCTACATGACTCAGCCAGAGGGGTTTGAGGTAGAAGGAAAAGAATAGATGGTTTGTAAGTTGAAGAAGAGTCTCTACGGGCTGAAGCAAGCACCGAGACAGTGGTACAAGAAGTTTGATTCATTCATGTTGAGTCATGGGTACCGAAGGACAGCTGCAGATCATTGTGTCTATGTTCGTCGATTTATCGATGGTCGGTTCATCATCCTTCTTTTATATGTAGATGATATGCTGATAGTTGGACTGGATAACCAGGTTGATTGTGCGTGGAAGATCAACGGGAAGAGGAGAGATCGTTAGTCGATCTTTGCTGGGCCACACGTCAATCGAGGATCTCTGTTTGAAGACAGAGAAACCGGAATCGGCAAGAAGAAGAAGGAGAAATATGTTGAACGAGTTCTCGAACGGTTCAACATGAAGAATGCTAAGCCAGTTAGCATACCTTTAACCAGTCACTTCAAACTAAGCAAGCGCTTGTGTCCTACTACAGATGATGAAAAGGAACGGATGGCATGTGTTCCTTACTCCTCTGCTGTGGGGAGTCTGATGTATGCCATGGTTTGTACACGGTCAGATATTGCTCATGCTGTGAGTTTAGTGAGTAGATTTCTCGCAAACCCTGGAAAAGAGCATTGGGAAGCAGTGAAGTAGATCTTTAGGTATTTAAGAGGTACTTCCAAGGTGTGCTTATGTTTTGGAAGCTTAAAACCAGTCATGGAAGGTTATACTGATGCTGATTTTGCAGGCGATCTTGATCGTCGGTTGTTGACTTCTGGTTATCTGTTTACTTTTGTAGGAGGAGCTATCTCTTGGCAATCGAAGTTACAGAAGTGTACAGCACAGTCTACAACTGAAGCGGAATACATAGCTGCTAATGAAGCAGGGAGAGAGATGCTTTGGTTAAAGAGATTCCTTCAAGAACTAGGTTTGAAGCAAGAAGAATATGTAGTTTACTGTGATAGTCAGAGTGCTATGGATTTCAGTGAGAATGCTACATATCATGGTCGCATGAAGCACGTTGATATCAAGTACCATTGGATTCGTGAGGTGATCGAGAAGAACTTCATGAAGCTGGAAAAGATTCATTCGGACAAGAATCCCTCGGACATGATGACCAAGGTTGTGTCTAAGGGAAAGCTGGAGCTGTGTTCAGAGTTGGCCGAATTGAACTCCCATTAAGGGGTTCAGGGCATCTTCCCTATGGTCTGGAGGGGGAGATTATTGGCCATGTGGGTCCAGACCATGTTTGGGTTGTATATCTGGGGTGGTTTCCTAATGTATTAGGAATTTCCTATTTTGTTAAATAGTAGTTTTCTAATTGGTTAGGACTTTCTTTTTTCTTGAGATAGAGTTCTTGGGGGATAAGGATGTAATGGTTATATATATGATGTAATCTGTAACCCTAGATAGTCAGTCAGTCAGAGTGGCTGAGATTCCAAGGCTGTGGTTTCACAGATTGGAGGAGAACCTAATGGAAATTGGTTTTCCGTGGACATAGGTATCTTTGCCGAACCACGTAAATCTTCTTGTCTTCTTGTGTGGTGATTGGTTGATCTTGGTTGCCTTTGCACACACGCGCTCAACAAAAAATAATAAAGGATTTTACTGAAAAAACCACTTAGCAAGCCCTTGAACCCAAAAGAATTCGTTAGTAGCTTACCTTTCCTTGATTTTTTTTATGCTCGTAAAAGCAGTGTCGAATACAGTATAAGTTTGTTGGACAAGGGATGAATTCGACTTCCTCTTACCTATGCATGCCATCCTCTCTCTAAGTATTCATGATTCAAGTTGGGAACTTTTACTTTTGTTGAGATTCAATTAGAGCTGCAAACGAATCAATTTAAATTCGGCTCCATAGTGGACCTGAACTAGAAACCGTGAATAAAAAGTTGGACTCAAATTCAAAATTGGAACCGATTCAGAACTAATTTCTATGCTTCGGAAATAGAACCGTTGAAGAGCATATGGACCCCAAATCGGTTCGATGTATGAGGTGGGTTTGGGCCCAGGCGTGGGTCTATACAAAGAATAAAATGGAAAAAAACCATTTTTTAAGAAAGCTTTTTTAAAAACTTATGTGATATGTCAAGTTTTGGGTCTATAGGTTGGAATCTTCGAGTAATTAGAAAATTTGGTAACCATTTACAACGCTAAATCCAACGGTCTAATCCTTAATAAGACTCACCCTTAAGGTTCCCAATAGTGCCCTAAATGAGGAGCGGTCCTGATCCTAGATCCGGTGGATCACATGGTTTCCATCACTCTCTTCACCCTTACTCCAGATTTCGGAAAAACCCAAAACCTTTCTTCGCCCTTCCAACCCAACGTCAAAATAATCAAACATAGCCTCTTCAAAAAGAGACTCTTCCCCACCCCCAAAATCGTCCGCACCCTCCAAAAGAAGAAAACCCTAAAATTCATCCGTAAATCCAAGTGCCTTAACAATCCCATCGCTCTCCCTGAATCACGGAAACTGGAATTGGAGGAAGAAGCTCACTTTCGAACCATTGCTCACAAGTTTTGGTTGGTAATGGGGATGCTCAAGGGCAATAAACGGGCTCCTCCAAGGCCCGGGCTGCCATGGGGAAGAGCAACGAGGATCGCTTGGAAAGAGCTGACGAGTGAGAATGGGGAATTTGGATGGGGGAAGCTGAAAGGTGAGGGCTTGGTGGAGCTGAGGGAGATACTTGCGGGGAGGAAGAGCTAGGATTATCACTGGCTTTTCGAGAATGATTTGGAAGACAGGTTTTGAAGAGGAGCAGGATTTGGGTTTTTCCCAAATCGGGACACCCAAGACCAATAGAGGTGGAGAGAGTGATGGGGTCTATGTTGCCACCCGATCAAGGATCAAAACCGCTCATCATGTAGGGCATTGATAGGCGACCCTCATGGTGGGTCTCTTAAGGAATGGACCGTTAGATCTCAAGCACACTAAAAGTCACCAATTAAAATCATAGATACGCAAAAGAAGAATGACATACATCAAATATAAGTAACAAAGGATTGAATTTGACGCTGCTATAAAAAATCTATCTCAAATTCCGCACTGCTTTTTACAAACATAAAAAAAGTAAAAATAAAAATAAGGACCAGGTAAACTACTAAAGGGTTCTTTTGAATTTAAGAGTCACTTAAAGGGTTTTTACCAATAAAATCCTCAAAATAGTATCATTGAATTTTATTTTATTTTATTTATTTATTATTATTTTTTTAACCCCAGCTTCGGGGGTTGGGACCCTTGCCAAGTGAGGTGGAAAACCCTTTAGTGAGGGGATTTGACGTCAAGTGAGGTAGCATAGTCTCAGGTGAGAGAAGGTGCCTATGGGGTTCGAGGTTCAAACCCAAAGTAAGTAGGTAAGAAATGGCGTCCCCTATTAACAGGTGTGGGTCCCATTAAAAAGTCTCTCATTTGTTAGCCTAGTAGCTTATAAGATGTTGACCAAACCCTTCACTCTCGGTGTGCCCAACTTTAGTCAGAGCCAAAATTTGCCTAACAATGGTAAAGTAGATTTTGAAGGTGGGTCGTGGGCCTAACGGTACAGTGGGCCAACTTTAATTATAGCCTAAATCTGCCCATCCATAGTAGTAAATGACACATAATTTTGAACCATTTAAAGGTGGGCCAAACGATACAGGGGCCCAACTTAATTATAGCCAAAATTTGCCGATTCATACTATTTCATAGTGGTAAAGGACAATGATTTTGGCCCTTTTAAATGTGGGCCAATGATAGAAGTAAAAGCACACAAACATAGAGAAAATTGGTGTTGATGGAACTGGAAAAAAAATTGAGCAATGCTACACTTACACCTCTATTTACTCCCCAAGTTACTCCTAGTACTTTTTATGGTTCGCACATCCACAATTTGGGGATGTGTGAACCACAAAAAGCACTAATTGGGGATGTGCGAACCACAAGAAGCACTAAGAATAATTGGGAGAGTAAATGGGGTATAAGTGCAGCATTTCTCAAAAAAATTTGGACAGCCATCAAAACCTAGATATATTGCAATGGATTATACCGTTGGAATGACCAGTCAATTTTAAAAAGGGTAAAATTTGTTGGCTGTTGATGAAGAGTTATCATGATAAGATGGGGCCCACATTTTGCACAGGAGTAAGTCCCAACCAAATGAAAAATCCCCCTAGTCTCATCCCCAAGTGGGCCCCACAATGAGGGTCTAACAAATGCCCACTCACCTGGATTAGTTTGTACAATCTGGGTCTCAACAAGCCTAATATAATGCCTTTTTTTTAGATATTTACGAAAACATTAAGCTTAAATATCTGTTAAGTGATTTTATGAAGAAAATTCGTATAATGAATGCTGAGAGAGTTATTTGTGCCTTTTTTTTTTCCTTTTTTTCTTTCTTTTCCCAACACTACATCAATCAATGATATTATTAGCCCAGTTAATGATATCATCAGCTTTCATTGCAAAAAAATAGGTGTTGCTTCATCTTCCTCTACCTAGTGACCGGAAGGTTATGCAAATTTTTGCATTTTATATCCTATTTGTCTTCCTTACCTTCCTTAGGTGGCCTCAGCAATCTTCTTCAAGTGTGTGGATCCCTTGTTTGGTTTTTATGCATTTCTTGTATTATAGCGAAAGTCTTAGGAACATATATCCTTTCATAGCTTTCTTATTTTTTGCTTGAACAATTTATTTAACTTTATTTTTAGCAGTTGCACGTGAAGGGCTTTATTCTTAGGATTTATAATTTTGGCGTCCATCTGTGAACCCGCCTTCATTTAACTTAGGGGTAGAGAGAGATTTGTGGAGAGGGTGGGTAAGAGAGAGAAAGAGAAAAGGAAATCTACAAGCTTAAGAAAAAAAAAAGAAGATTTTTAACTTCCAATGAGAACGTAAGAACATTTCAATAGCATGATGATAATATGCTCCAAGTCACAACTATCTGATTATTTTATAATTTTCTTCATAAAATTATTTAATTAAGGTTTGAACTTAATTTTTTTTTTCTCTCTGCAAAAATCATTGTTTTTTTCACCTGAAATTCCAACATGGAATAGCCTGGGAACAGAAAGTCCTGCGGGCTAGCACATGCTGGCTTGGACCCTGCCTGGAGCAAGTCTCAGCAATCCGGAAAACAGATGTCTGGTTGTGATTGTCGATGACTCTCTCCTTCTCAGTGCTCTCTCCATGGCTTCTGCAACCATTTCTTTTCTGCAATATCCAAGGCTTCAAATCTCTTCTTCTTCTTCTGCTTCAAATCGCTCGGATTGGGTCGACTGGCAGCGCTTTGGAGGTTTTGGAGGGAACCCTCGTCTTTTCCATGTGAGTATTTTTCATGGGTTTTCGTCCTCTTGTTAGATTGCATTCCTCTCATTCGTGTATCCGAAATTGGGACTTTTACATTAGATGCTAACAATCAATGCACTTGCTTCTATCAATTTGGGTGTGTTGTTATAAGTTGATTCTAAGTAGTGTGAGAATTCCAAAAAGCTCCAGCTGCAAGATTGCAAATTCAGTTTGTCCTTCATTTGAATAGTTTTGTTGGTTCAGTTTCCCAATGTTGTTCTCCTTTTGGGTTTGGAGGGTGTTGAAGAAAACAGGGGTTTTGGTTTACATGAAAGAGAAAGCCAAAAGCCAAAAATGATTTTCACTTGAGAGATATTTAGGGCAGCTTGGGAATTGGTATCTGCTTGAGTTATGTCTTTTCTGTGCCAAATGTTAATCAGCCTGACCACCAAGATTAACTTGTGTGGACTGGAAAGAGCAATACCCCAAATTCTGTATTTTTCTCAACTTTGGGGCAGATTAGCCCGCCTCCCTGCTAAAATATTCAAACCAACTGTGATTTTGGTTCATTTTAAATCCCCCATTAATGATGAGATACGTTAACTTCCTTCGTTTTCTATCTAAGACCACTACATTCTCAGTCCCAAAACTAACAATAAAGGCTAGAGATCATAAAGTTGTTGTAATTTTCAACATGTTTTGCAGACAGGCATTCAGGAGTCTCAAAAGAAACGAAATTGGACCATAGCTTGCAGTCAGGACTTGAATGCGGATATTCTATTATATCCACCTTCTCATCACCTCTTCGAGATGGAACTGCACCTTTGGTTAATGCTCTTAAAACTACTGCCAAAGTTTGTTCAAGTTTAATTGACTTAGCATTAGTCTTATTGTTTAGTTATTTATCCATACCATGAGCTCTAGCCTTGTTTAAAAACCCTTGTCTCTGTATGGCTTGTTCCCTAAACATCAATGCACCCAACATCAGTTTCTCTACACTAATGCACTGATGCAAACCAGACCATAGGTTGGCCAACCCATTGGGCCTAGTCTATAGGTCCAATGGAATTTCCATTTAATTAGGAATCTTATTTAGAAGTGTTTAAAATTAGGAGTTTTGCTTAACTTGGATTGTTACTCAAGTTTAGTGATTTAGTTTCCTATTTTAATTAGAAAGTCTTAGTTGCCAAGAATTAGGTTTCTTATTCTATAAATATTAGAGATTTCATTTTACGCACTTGTTCATGCTTTGATAATTAATAAACTTATGTTGATTTTCCTTCAAGTTGTGGCTTGTTTAATGGTTGTGATTGTACCTTAGGGCTCATCTTGGATTCGATTAATTCCTTGGGAGATTGATCTATTTTCTTGATCGTGAATCATGGCTGCACTATGCACCCAATCTCTCCTTTAAATACCCACCCATCACCCCAATTATTGAAATCCAAGAAAAGTTGCATCTACATCCCACCTTATATCCTTTACCTCACATGTCAAATCCTCCCCACTTTATTTCTAACAAACCTTCAGTGAAACTCATTTGAGTATGAATTCCTATATATTCTAAATCTTGCTGATTAGTTTGGATCGCATTGAACCTCATGCCTTCCATCGTTAGTGGCAAAATTTTAATAGAACTCATTCACATTTATCTTCGAGGCCACAAGTGACCCACGCATGCATAGGAAGCTCACAAGGGTGCACCATATATGTCAAGATCCCACCACACCAACAGTCCAGGTCAGCAAAAGGGAATGAACATGACATGTGTAGACTAAAGGGCTCACCAAACATCACAGATACTAAGTTCATGAACTGAAGAATTCCTGAATCTCATCAATTACAGTTACACATGCTTCCAAATGTAGCCAAGTAACCAAAAAATAAAAAATAAAAATGAGAAGCTTTTCATACAATCATAAGCTATACAATTTCTATATACAAACCATCAATAGCAACGGTATCTTTATAAGGGGAATATTTATGTGCATATGTCCCTCACCATTTTTTTTGTGAGAATTCTAGGTGGGACCCATTGTATGGTCCATCCAAATGAACCACACACACAACCCCCTTAAATTGAACCCCTTTACCAATTTTTGGTGAAATCCGAATTTATTGGACTGTTGAATCGACTATGCACCCATTCAAATGGAATGAATTTGTGGGTCATGGATGAAGGGGTTACGGACATGTGATTGGGGCCAAACTTGGTATCTAAGGTAGTCCGCATGGATCTTTCCATCCCCTCTGGTCTCATCCCTTGGTGAGGTCCACCATGGACTCCATAGAGGAGTATGCACGGTCCCTCGGTGAGGGACATATGCACATGAATATCCCCCCTTTATAAATATTTCATCTCATACCCAAATTCTAACCAAACCTAAGAGAAGAACCATTAGCATGAGGGGCATCTGCTTGAGCAGCCATGGCAAGCTCAAACTGCCTGAGAGAAATAGAAGGCAGAGAGAATAGATCAGGATATTTCAAGCCATCCCAGCTCTTCATGGTGTTAGAGGACCCATCCCATCCTATGTATCACATGCTTCACATCTGTTGGAAATCCAATCTCCATCTCTTCCATGTCTTCTTCCTTGTAGGCCACAAGGCAAGACCAAACAGAGAGGGAAAAAAAACCAACACCTTTTAGAAAAGTCTTGAGACCAAACAATAGAAAGTACAAAGATAATGCTGGAATGCACATGTATCCCCTTGTCGATGTTTTTTTTTTATTATGGAGCCTACTTTTCACGGCCATTAGATCGTAATAACCCCACTGTGCGTGAAATCATGATTGATGGCATAATACTTAAGAAGGAAAAAGTCAATGATGGTGTGATCTTAACACCCCTCCTTTTGTTTCTATCAGAATTATATTCTTCATTGGATTGAATCATTCCAGGAAGAATAAGGAACTTCCATGAGAGAGAATTATGCCATTTGGCTTGGTCAATCCAATGCAATCCAATTTCGATTATCACTTAGATCTGAGAGAAATTTAGGCCTTGCTTGTTCAAAGGAGGAGGTTTAGATGCCACTGTTTCTCTTCTTCAAAGGTGGGCCCCATGGCCCGAAATAAAATAAAAATTGTTTTATTCCGAATCACTAGTTTATTTCTTTGAACGTTCATCTTGCATAATGAAGGAATAATGTTAGAGGGTGCTTGATTGATCTTTGTAGGGAGTGCTTGATTGATCTTTGTAGGGAGTGCTTGGTTGATTTTGGAAGGACTTGATATTTCCTTCATTCTTGAAGGAAGATGGGATAATATATGCGGAAAGTGTTGCTCTGGAGAACAGGAGTCAGTCTCCGGAATTGTGGTAAAGTGTCGTATCTATCAGCTTTTATTCCCGGATGATCAATTTCTGATAATATTCTTCCCTCCCATGATTTAAATTGAGGCAGCCCAAAAATTTGTTTTGAGACTTGACTTCTCCACAGCGTTTGACAATGTGATGGGATTTTGTTGAGTCTGCTTTGAAGGCTCTCCACTTTCCTAAAATTGTGATTAAATGAATCATGGAACGTTTTAGAAGGCACTCTTTCTCTGTGCCTGTGAATCCTGTGGGGGTTTTTAATAGTAATTGTGGGCTTAGGCAGGGCTACTCTCTCACCCTACTTTTTCAGCATTGTTATGTAGTTCTTCTCAGCCATCCTTTCTGAATGTTCTACGAATGGAATCAATGCTACCCTCTTTCTCTAAAGGATGGTAGAAGGATTCTCTACCATTCCTCACTTGCTCTTTGCAGACGATGTGATGCTTTTTGCCAAATCCTCCATTCCTGTTGTTGTTGCTGGTAATATCAGGCAAAGAGCACTTTAGTTTTCGTTCTGGTTTGAGTATCAAAAATGTGAAGAGTTCTATATTTTTCTGTGGCTGTGATGAAGAGAACAGAAATTTAATCACATTTGCAAGAGAGGTTTTTTCCCACCAAGTATCTTGCTTTGCCTTTATCTTCTTCCAGACTTAGGCTGAATGATTGTCTTCCTCTGATTGAAAGCTTCAGGCAAAAAGCTGACTGTTTGGAAGGCAAGCATCCTTTTCTTCGCTCGCAAACTAGAGTTCATTAGATCAACCCAACCCTATCTCCCCAACACATCTACTGGGCTTCTGTTTTTCTTCTCCCAGAGATTAGCATTTAAGGAACTTCTTCTGGAAAGTTTCGATGATAAGTGGCATGAGCATCCTATTTCTTGGAGCAAAATATGTCAGCAGGTGGAGAAGGGAGGGTTGGGTATCAAGACTGCCAGTCATACAGCTGAAGCTGCTATTAAAGGACAAGTCTGGGCTATTGCTTGCAAGAGGAAATCCAAATGGGTGAAATGGGCTTACAGTAAATATATCCAGTAAAATTCTTTTTGGGACCTGAAAATGGGATCTAACACATCCTTTGCTTGGAAAAGCATTGTGGCCAATTGTCCCAAACTTCTTGATCATGTTAAGCATCTTATAGGGAATGGTAATGACGCCAAATTCTGGTTGTACCCATGGTTTCCATGTGGTCGTCTAAAGGACTCATTTGGTGTTATGGCCATTTATGACCATGCTCTTGGGAGGGTCCTCAAAGTCGGCCACTTTATTGCCAATGGAGACTGGTCCACTCTTGGCAATGCAAGGCAGCTCAGGAACATTTTCTTTGTGCTTAATTCCATGCCTCAGTCAACAGTTGACTTTGGTTTTGGAATTATCTGGAGCTTTTATGATGAAGGAAAATTCGAGCTCAAGTTCGCAGCAGCTGTTCCCCACTCAAAATCCTTATCTCGTCCCCTGGTGGTCCTTAGGTTCAATGGAAACATGCGCGAGCACTCTAGGCCCCGTTTGGCATTATTCCGTGTTGTTCCCGATTCTATGCCGAGTTCAAGTTGTGCCGAGACCAATCCATTTGGAACTTCTTTGGCAACATGCGCTTAAACTGTTCCAGTGAAAATAAGCTGTGTAAAACTTGTTTGGCAACGACATAATAATTTTTTTCTAAGAAACAAAAGTAAGAAATCATATTTATCAACAATGTTAAATTTTAATCAATTACAATATTCATGAATTTATTTTAAATTTAAAAAAATAGTAGGGCCCACTCTCATCGGAATATAAGTGTGAGCAACTCCACTTAGGAATTAGAATGTGAGCCCATATATAGAAATTACAACCCATATGAGAGACATTATACATGGGACCCACCTTTACGCTTACAATGTTTTACCCACCCTTATAACTAGAGATGGGGCCCACCATTAGACTTATAACGTTGTATCCACATTTAATAACTAGAAATGGAGCCCACCTTTATAGGAATTAAAATGTGGACCCCCAAATTGCTATTGGAAACAAGTGATGCACCTTTAGGAATCACTAACTGGGGCCACATGTTGTGTTTGTGAATATGGGCCCTACATTTAGAAACATTTACTAAAGATTAGACTAAGAAGTATAATGTGTAATCCACCTGTTATTTAATCACTTGCAAGCTAATTTACAATATAGATAGAGATGGGAGCTATGAGTTTCAGTGTGCATGGGGGGAGATACGGAGGAATTAGCTCTTTAGTTTAGTGATCTTTGGAAAGTACACATAGCTCTAAAGCATCTTTATTAGCAAGTTCTACTTCATAAAATTCAAATAGGGGTTATTGTGTCCCAACCGTTGGAGCCAATCCATAGGCCCAACTGGACCAATCACTTATTTAGTAGTTTTAATCAAGGAATAAAATAGCGGCCGCTACAAAGTGTAGCGGCCGCTATATTAGTCGTAGCGGCCGACACCACCACGCTTCGGAGGTGTTAGCAGCGCTAACACCCATAGCAGGGCGTAGCGGCCGCTACAGGAAAATAGCGGCCGCTACAGCTACTATTTTCCTGCTATTTTCCTGCTGAGCATATTTAAATGCCTTGACGCCCATTCTTCTATATTTTTCACTCCTGTCTCCATATTTCCTTTTCCCTTTTCACTGTTTTTTGGTCCTACCTCGCTCCTTATTCAAATCAAAAGCAACAAGGGTCCAAAAATACATTAAGATCTACAAATCTAGATTATTCATCTTCTTTGGAGTCAAAAGGCATATCTCAAAAGGTATTTTTTATGTGATTTTCTTAGATCTATGGCTCTATTCCTCTTTTCTCCTTTATGAATCTCTTAGAAATAGCTTGTAAGTGATAGATCTATGTTTCTCATAGATTCAACCCCCCCATTTTTTATGGTTTATTTTTTTTATTATTTATTTTTTATTCTCGGATTTCTTTATTTTTTGAAAAAGAAAATTTTTATTGAAGAAACACCAACCATCACTTAAAAAGCACTCCCAAGTGTTAGATCTATGAATCTCATGAATGAATCACACTTTTTTTCTTGTTTATTTGAATTTATTTAATTTCTTATATTCATATTAATATGACTTTTGGTGGTAGAAGTATTCTTCTAATCATTTCTCAAATATCAACTTTATACTAACTCTCATGTCTCAACTCTTTAAGTACAATGTTATTTATATAGTTATTATTTATTATGTCATTTATTGTGTTGAATGTTGATTTTTGAGTCGCTGACTCTAGTGACTAATTTCTCTAAATCTTAAATTCTTGACTCTTGAATCTTGACTTTGAGTCTTGAATCTTGATTTTTGATACCATGTAAAAATTAAGAATGATACTATTATTTTTTAGTTATACAGCGATGTAGGACATCATGTATTTAGGTAACCGCTACGCCCTCTTATTTAGGCTTTTTTGTAAAACAAACACATATTCTAGCTCATTACAATTTTCTAGATTTTCTGGAATCTTTTCAAATTTTTTTGATAATTTTTTGAATCACACCGCTACGCAGCTACGTAGCCCCGTTACTGCTACGTAGCTCCCGTTACGTAGCATTTTGGCAACCGGCCGCGATGCTATCCACTACCGTTATTTTAATTCTTGGTTTTAATATATTTAAAAGTTATTAAAAAAAAGGATCTACCTTGATTTGAATTATTTAAAAAAATATATTTAAGGGATTCATAGCACTTTGTGTGAAGCAGAAAAACATAAATATATTCTGCAGTATTCGTATGATAATAAGCATATGTTTTTGCAAACTTTTTCAAATAAAAGGCACTTGCTTAACTGGTTACTGAGACCATTAATTGTTTTACTTGGGTGTGATGGGGCACAGTCCACATAAGTGTCTCTCTCTTTTAGTTCTTCCGAAAAAGATAACACTAGTGCCTCTATTCAGCAAGAATACATAAACTATTTGCATAAAAATTGAGCCTCACAGTTTTGGAGAAGTTTGCTACAAGCAATCAATGCTTTATACGAAGAAATTCAACAATTAACAAAGATATTAGCAAGTGAGCAGATCATATAGTGCCATGGTTTTGTAGTTTCGCTAGTAATTAAGGAACATATAGTGCATATCGCAAACACCCTAGTTGAGGGAGATTCTTTCATCATATGGCACAAACCCCACTTAGATGGTGAGGTACCCTGGGAACTCATGACCATTTGAAAGCATATTACACATAATCTCATAGCCATACCCACTTAGAAAGAGACCCTCTGACCTTCTGTAGCCAGTCTGCTAATACAGTAGCAAACACCTTGCCAAACAATCACCACCTCAAGAGATCATGTTTCATTCATCTCTCCCTTTGCATATATGGGGTTGCTACTCATAGGAATTTGACATGTAGGAAATAGAGCAAAACAATTAGATGACTGATAGAATAAGTTTGCAGCACCAACTTTTGGATATAGAAATTCCAACTTAGTAGTTTTTGCTTTTTAATTGAGAGACCATGTGAAGTAAACATTCTTCGCTTTTGAGAAGACCTGGGTACACAGGAAAATGCTACATCTATATGTAAAGCTACCTATAATAGTTATAGGGATACCAAACACACTAATCCATATGCAAGTTTGGCCACTTTTGAAACCAACATGGGGCAGCTGGAACAAACAAATATATATACATAGGGGGATATTCATGTGCATATGTCCCTCACCAAGAGACCGTGCATACTCCTCTGTGGGGCCCCATGGTGGACCCCACAAAGGGATGAGACTAGGGGGATAGAAAGATCTATGCGGGATGACCCTATATACCAAGTTTCGCCCTAATCACATGTCCCTAACCCCTTCATCCGTGACCCACAAATTCATTCCATTCGAATGGGTGCACAGTCGATCCAACAGAGGGACATATGCACATGAATATTCCCCATATATATATATGTATATCCATACATGTAATGCAATTCGACTTGTCATTTTTTAGTTAAAAAAGAAAAAACACACACAGAAATAATCGGTAGGGAAACCATCATATATGAATAAACACTCAAATGAAAAACCATCAAATATGAGCAACCATAAAGAAACTATCAAATAAGTACCAAATATAAATATATAATCAAATGATAGAAAAAAGCAACTATAGAGAAATCATCAAATAAATTATTTCGGCCTTTCATTTCGGCCTTTCTGATTCTGTTAAAATAAGCGTCATATTTACTTCCCTCTGCCCCCACCCCAGCCAGATTTTCTATCATTAGGTGCAACATCATTCCACACAAAAATGCACATTTCGAGATAGGTTTTTCGCAATAGAGAGAAGGGAGTGTAAAAACTGAGATTTTGTGCCCAACACAGAATCCTGTAGCTAGAGAACTTTGATCTCCAAAGAATTTATGGCAGTATCCTATCGCAATAACAAGACATTTTACCACATTTGTTTCCGAAATTTCCATTTCCTGGAAATACAACACTTACAATTCTAGTAAGAGATGCAAGCAAAGAACTAAGAAGAAGAAAAGTCATACAAGATAGCATTTAAATAATTTTAATGAAACATAGCAACCCTACTGTTCAGTAATGGTACTTGAACCATTTTATCTACTTAAAGTGAGTGAAATGTCAAAATGGTTCCCTATGCTATATTGCCCGCCAGCACCATCTTCCGCAGAAGCTTGAGATGTTTTGCACAACAACCTGTCACTCTCCTGCTCATGAACCCAAGGATGGTCTTGACACCCTCTCAGCCCTTGTAGATCCAGCAACACCTCCTTCATTGTGGGTCGCTCTTCTCCTTTAAATTTCAAGCATCTCATGGCAAGCTGAGCAATGGCCATTAGTTTTTCTGCTGAAGCCTCACATCGAACCCTCTCCTCTAATGTTTGAAAGAGGCGATTCTCTTTCATTGAATGAACAAAATACATAGCTAGATTTCTATCTTCTTGGGATCTATTCAAAGATACAGCTTTCTCTCCTGTTAAGAGCTCCAGGAGAACCACCCCAAAACTATACACGTCGCTTTTGTCTGTTAATTTACCTGTTTGGAAGCACTCTGGGTCCAAGTATCCCCAGGTTCCCTGTACCAAAGTAGTTATTTGAGCATGATCAATGGGAACCAATCTTGAAATTCCGAAATCAGCCACTTTGGCCGTAAAATTATTGTCTAAGAGTATGTTAGCAGATTTGACATCTCTATGAAAGATTGGCATGGAAGTGGAAGAATGCAAATAAGTAAGTGCCTCAGCTATCTCAGTGGCGATTCTTAGACGGTTCTCTAATGAAATTGAAGGCAAATGTCTCGCCTCGTGGATGTGGTGGCAGAGGGTTCCATTGGAGATAAATTCGTAAACTAAAATAGGGACTTGGTCCTCTAAACAACATCCCAAGAGCTTCACCACATTCCTATGGTTGATTCTGGATAAAATGTCAAGTTCGTTGATAAATTGCTCAATTTGACTAGCATCAACGAATTTGGATTTCTTAATGGCAACTATTCTGTTGTTTGGTAAAACTCCTTTGTAAACTATACCAAAGCCTCCTCTTCCAACAATTGTGCTGTCATTGTAATTATTCGTTGCCCTTTCTAACTCTTTCATGGTAAAGATCTTGAATATATCGCCTTCACGAGAATGGATCTTTTGCTGTAACATTAGACCTCCATTTTGCTGAAAGAATTTCTCCTTGAGTTTCATACTTCTCCTTTTCCTCCATAACCAATATGTCCAAGTACTTGCAATGACTAAAAATAGCAAGCTTAAGCCAGTTCCTAAATGCATAAATTAAGTAATAAAATGTTAGTTGCATTTATTTGTAAAAGGAGAAAAATAATCATGCATTTAGAAAATAATTACTACACATTAGCTTGTCTTAGAATACTAATTATTTTCATCCAATATTTTTTGTTCAAAGAAAAGCTCCAAAATAGCTTTTCTGATATGAACTGATTTGATTTTCTAGCTCTAGTTATGGCTAAAAAAAACCTAGGACTGAGATTCCTAAATTTCAAATACAGGCCCAACTCGACCCAACAAATATGACAAAAAGGAACCTAATGTTTTTCTACTAGGCTAGCCAAGGCCTAACTTTTGGGACCAAAGGCAAGCTGGATCAGGGCCCTCCATGAAAACTCTTTTTTTCCTACATAGTGCTATAGATGATATTACCTAAAATGACCTTGAGTGGCAGAAATTCTTTATCTTTAACTGCAGTACAACTTGTTCCGTTGCTCCAACCATCACCATTGTAGCCCTTTGGGCATTTGCAGTGGTAACTCCCTGGTATGTTGCTGCAGATCCCGTTGCAATTATTGCTTTCTTTATTTTTACACTCGTCAATATCTGTATAGCCATAAAAATTCAGAATTAATAAGGAGCTCTATCGTAGAAGTTGCAAATTACTTGTTTTTATTTGGAAAACCAACTCCAAAATCATATTTTTACAACATGAACCAACTCTAGATATATAACCCCACCCACTAGCACTAGCACTGTGTATTGAGTAAAGCTACAAACCAGAAATAACTTTATAACAGTATTTATAATCTTGTTAAGAAAGACGGAATAACTTAATGTACTTATTTTACGACTTTTTTTTATCCCAGCTAACGGGCTGGGACTATAAGACTTGCAGAAACCAGAATCCTACAAAAATAAACCAACCTAGTTGGAATGCTTCTCCGCATAGCAACTTAGTGCTAGAAGATGAATTAAAGGGTCTCTTGATTCTATTCACTAGATTTAAAATATTAGGGATTTTTAAGAAGATGAAAATATTCAAAATTGGTTCTATTCAATACAAAATATACAAGGTCAATATGAAAATTAAACATACCCAGTTGAAATCCTTCACAAAATACTCAACTTTCCACTAGAAGATGGGCAAAGCAGGGGTGTCCTTCAGCGAAATCTGGAACTAGAAAAATCAACTGGGAATTTGAAATGAAGAGAGAGTGCTGCGTGGTGACGGAATCAATGTTCATAGATAGAGAGAGCTTCAAGGGAGGATTTAAGGGTCTTCGATGAAGATGGCCAACGGGTGGTTTTTAGCTTTGACGATTTGGACGGGCTTCATGGGTTGGGGCGGGATTGATATCGAAGTGGGCCGTGGACATACGCCCGGCAATAGGCATTTTTCAAATTTCCTGAAGCGACTGCAGCCACATGCCACAATGTGGTCCACACTTAACAAACAGATAGAAAACTTCAAAATAGCCGGCAAGTGTAATTCCAATATTAAAGACGAGCATTGAGTGAATTGATAATTAAAGAAAAGTTTTTTCTTATGCATCATTAAAATGCAAATAGATTTTTCTTACATACCTTGGCACCCTCCATGTATATAAGGATTCCCTTGGTAACCATTGGCGCATCTGCAACGATATCCGGGGCCATTGGTAGAATTAGAACATTCGCTATTCTCACTGAGACAAGCGTAGCCCTCCTTGTTTCTTTTAGCTGCTTCGCATGTCTCGTTCCCTATCACCCAGTCGAGCACCACCGGCACTTCATCCAACTCTGAGCTAGTTCTCCTGAGATCAGAGATGGAGAAGCTGAATTCGTCTTGGTCGACAAGGAAGGCGTAGCTGCATGGATTGATGCTCGACACGTTCCTGTGGTTGCTGGGGCTGTTGATGTCCACTCCAAAGCTTTTGAGACCTGGTGGGATGGAGGACTGGCAGCAGCCGATGCCGGTGCAGGATCCATTGATGATACTAGCAGTGTCCGAGCAATACGTCATGCACCCAAATGTGAAAGAAAGCTTACTTGAACTTGTATAACCGCTCACATAGGCCTGGGTGTCGCATCCAATGGCAATGAACTTGTTGCGTGTGCTGGAGAAGGTATATGGAGTTCCTTTTAAACTTCTGCCGAAGGACGCCACAGGCCCAGCTTCATTGTCTGATGTAGAGGCGCAATTCCATGCTATCGAACTTTTGGTTTTTAACTGTCCTTCCAATGATATGTTCAACACCTCGCCACCTTGGAATCCTAGCGCTTTTGGGGGTGTAGCAGATTCATCGCATGTTATATTGAACCACTTGTTTTTGAAACAGGTGGGATCGTGTCCCGTGCCAAATGGATAAGGAATGCTAATGTTGCCGCATTTCCTTTGGCAGTCGGATCTCACGGAATTAGGTGAAGATGATATTGTTGCCGATGATAGACAACAAAAAAACAACAGAACAAACCAGTGGAAACCCATCTCTCCCTCATGCGCGCGCACAAACCAAAGTTTGTTCACGACAGTCATTCTCATTCTCACTCTCAAACCTAGCGGGAATAAGGTGGGAAGGGGAAGGGGAAGGGGAAGGGGAAGGAGGGGAGAGAGACAGAGAGAGAGAGAGAGAGAGTAATGCTTATTTTATACGTACAAAAAGGAAGGGGGAGAGAGAGAGAGAGAGAGAGAGAGCGAGAGAATAATGCTTATTTTATACGTACAAAAAGTCAATAAATAATGAAGCCACCGAGAAGACAACGAGTCAATAAATAATGAAGCCACCGAGAAGACAACGAGTCAACAAATAATGAAGCCACCGAGAAGACACCAATGAAAAAAACATTCTAAGTCTAGTCAATAGAAAATTTGTATGAGAACGTGAGTAGTGAGGGTGAGAAGTTTACTTCAATTTGTGTTTGGATTGATCAGCACAGTGACAAGACAAAGCGTCAATAAATAATGAAGCCACCGAGAAGCCACCAATGAAAAAAGCATTCTAAGTCTAGTCAATAGAAAATTTGTATGAGAACGTGAGTAATGAGGGTGAGAAGTTTACTTCAATTTGTGTTTGGATTGATCAGCACAGTGACAAGAAGACTAATATGTGGAAAGTTTACCTCAAATTGTGTTTGGATTCAGCACAGTGACAAGAGGACTAAATATGTCAGATGATGCGGCATGACCCTTCTCTTATGATGTCCCATGTGTTAGATGTGGATTTAGGCCAAGTACATACAATCATACACCACATAAGATGGAGGACAAGCAATCATATACAAGACGCAAAGATTTACATAGTTCGACCAGATTACCTACATCCATGGGTACGAAGATTTTACTATTGAAGAAAATCTCTCTCATACCCCTTTACAGTGTTCTCTTCGTGTTTCCTTTACCCTGTTGCTTTTTTGCTTGGTTATAAAAAAAACAAAACATCGAGGAGAATATGTAAGATTAGTCCTAATTAACTGGGCCCTAATGTAAATCACTTATAAGCCCAATAAAAACCTTTTGAGCCAAACCCAACAATCTTCACCTTGGCGAAAAGATGTCTAACCCATTGAAGAATTGTTGAAATGTGTTTATAACACATAACTTGTGGGAATCCCATCCCACCATGATTGCACCCCAATGGAGATGAGGTGCACCTTCACTCTTTAATAAGAAAAAAGATTGAGCAAGTCCAAATAATGATTGAACATTTCTGTACTAACTGGCTTGGTAAACAAATCAGCTAAATTCTCATTTATGTGAATCTTCTAAATGGAGATCTCACCTGTAGCAATCCAATCTCGAATTTTGTGATAGATAACAACTATGTGTTTTGTTCTTGCATGATATACCTGATTCTTTGATGGGCATATTGTACTCTGACTGTCACAGTATAGCAAAATTGATTTATGTTTAATACCCATGTCATTTACCAAACCTCTCAACGAGATAGCTTCCTTAAAAGCCTCTGAAGCTGGCATATATTCTACCTCTTTAGTGGATAATGTAGTTGTAGACTGAAGCACCGATCTCCAGCTTATCAGTCCGCTAGCAAGCGTATAAACATATCTTGTCGTAGATCTTCTCTTGTCTAGGTCTCCTACAAAATCAGAGTCTACACCCAATGTTTGAGCTATATCTGGTCTTATATAAACCATGGGATAAATCAAACATCGCACCCCATTTGCATACGGTATCTTGGACATTTTTGTAATTTCCTCATCAGCACTAGAATATTGTCGGTACTTAAACTAAAATGACTTGCAAGTAGAGTAGACATAGGCTTAGCATTTAGGATGTTAGATTTTTCAAGTACCTTTGAGATTGTAACACTTCGACACTAATTAAGTATGCTTAGCGACTAATTAAGTAAGTTATTGGCTAATTACCATGGAATTAGCTTAAATAATGATGTTTAACATAGCATTAGCGTGAATTTAACTGTTTGGTCTTAATGGGTTATGTTTAGGCCATGGATAGGTAACCTAACTAGATAGACGGAAGCCTTTTTTCATAATTTTTAATTCCATGGTTTTATATCATATATGCATTATATTGATATTATCATGTTTGTCTCATTAAGCTCGTCAACTTCTATACTTGACTGGTAAGTATTTGACTTTGTCTGTGCTAGTTAAAACCCATTTGACTTAACTAAAATTATCTCAAAGAATATGGACTTTCTTATAAACTTCAGAAAGCATTTCATATAAAAAGCCTAAATTGTTACTATTCGATCTTCTCTCTCCCTGTATTCTCCCTACTCCAATACTCTTCTTCCTTCTATTTCCTTATCACCATTTCCCTCAACAACCGAAGGTATTATAACTTGCATGTGGATGTGAGGTTCTCACTTCCCATTTCCATCATCTTCTAGCTCTCCTCAATCCTTTGAAGTGAAGGACTTAAGCATCTTCTCTTTCTAATCAATCTCTAAGGTAAGATTGATTTCTATTACAGCTCTTTAGGTTAAGAATAAAGTCTGAAAGACTCTTCCTTTTCAAGCATGCACTCATCTTCTTTATCATTCCTTACATGTATGGCATTTAGGTTCAAGAATTGGGTGTTCTTCTCTATTGAGCTAAGAGAAGGACTAGTGAGTTAAAAAGCTTAATCTAAGGCGAGTATAAGCTAATTATTGTTGAATGCATATTGGTAGCCTTGTGATTCTTGTGACTCTATTGAAATTTAAATTTAAATTTCAGCTCTTATAATTGTTTAAAATGCATGACTTGATTGTTTAAGTGAATCACAAAGTAAAAGTGGAAATGTTAAATAATTGAAGAGAAGTAGAAATGAATGCCCTCAAATAGGTTATAGACATGAAAACAGAACCCCAACATTTTAGGTAGAAGAGCAGTATTCTATAATTGAGTTAGCTTTAGAAAAACTGAAGTGATGAGTCCTTAAAAATGCATAATTTAATGTGTATTTTCAAGAATTTTAAGGACTTATTCATTAGAACTTTCTTCATCTAGTTGGAATTCATGTTTTTATGATTTTGAAATTTGTTATTAAACTTTCTTGCAAAAATTCATTCAAAAATCACAATTTTCCATAAAATCATAAAAATTTCCATTTTGGATTTCTATTTTTAGAAGAATTTTTCAAATTAATGATTTTACAAGGAATGATAAAATTTCTCATCATCATTAGTTAATTAAAGCTAAATCATGATTAATGATGTAGATTCATTGTGTCATTTTATGTAAATTGGGCTCGCATTAATGCATTTGTGACTTTCGATCAAAATTGTTATTTTAATTTAAAAAAATCACTTTTGTGTGTAGAAAAATTGAAGAAAAGGGACCCGCATAAAAGATTAGAAGCCAAGACATTATTTGGAAAGAAATCCAAGGTGGGGGCCAATTTACATGGTGTAGAGAGAGACAATTTCAAAATGGGCAAGGATTTATCTTTTGATTACAAGGAGACAAGAGAAAGACCACATGATCACCGACATTGGCTTTGCATAGGAATCTCAGTGTGGCCCACCTTAATATGGAAGGTGTGATGAGGACTTGCTAAATAAAGTTGCTACTGCCATCTCACGTGCAACACCATCACAGCAATATACCCATGTCAGAATTAGTAATCCAAGTCCCATGCAACAAAAAAAAAAAAAAAAACGTCAGATTCACTCCACACACCGTTATTCATGCCAGTGAACTTCTATTTCAAATATAACTCCATTCATAAATAAGTCACATGTCCATCATGATTCCTTAGTCTTCCACCTCACTTTCCTTTCTTTTTCTCTCTTATACCTACGTTGCATGCCTAGTTTATATGAATGGAGAGCACCAACCCACTTTCCAATTTGAAAAAGGAATCTCATCACAAGTCCTTATCAGATTCCATGTAACCAATAGTACTCCACTCCTACCACTGTCAACTTAGTATTCCCATACCCGCAATTCACGCCAACTTGCCATCATTCATATATCTTCTTATATATAAAAGGGAGGAAGTACAGGATCCTATACTAATCACACATTCAAGCCATCCCTCCGATCACCTTTTTCTCTCCTTTCTTTTCCATGCTCCACATTACCACACTAAATTCAATCCCATTCCATCTTTTCATTACACCACTTTCAATCAATCCAAAGTGGGGTTTGGCCAAGCCCACTTGGATTCATCCCCTCCATTCCATCTTCTCATTTTATCTAATCCTCCTTGGTGTGAAGATTGAAGATAAGAGCTTAGATTGAGTACGGAGTCCCCTCTTTTTGATGTCTTGATCTAGGATAATGGTAGATTTCCTTTTTCTAGTTGTAATTATTTTTGGGATATTATTGGATGTATTGGTTCATTTAATTTTAAATACACAATTAGTGAGGTCAATGTGTTCCGCCTTGGATCGGCACCACATGTTTATGTGTGGTGACAGTACACACTTGGTGCAGTGTTTTTGTAGATTTTTTTTATTCTACCAATACAATGTTTTAATTTCCAAAAATAAGGGACACTAACATTCTTTTTATTATTTTTTTATTATATCTAAATTTTTTGTTTCTGATTTTTTTAATTTATTGCATGGTTAGTTTTTCCTTTATATTGGTGGTTTGATCTACTTTATTGTTTTGCAGTTTCCAGTTTTAGGATTGTTTTAATTTAGGATTTTTAGGTTAGATTTAATTTGTGATTTTTTTTAGATTTGGACTTGTAATTTAATTTTAATTTTCAGAAGCAGTAGTGTGTATTTTTGTAGATTTTATTAGAATAGCTTTAGTTTTTCGAATAGAACAGGTTTTCTGCAAATACCAGCTCCCTGTGAATACGATCCCGGACTTACCGGGTAAAACTACATCGAGACCTTGCACTTGGGGTCCACGTTGATCAAGTTTTTGGTTCCGTTGCTGGGGAGTGTCTTCGCAAGAGATATTTTTCTAACTTTCCTTTTTTATTGCTTTGTGGGTGTGCAATAATATTACTGACATCATTCTAGATTTAGGTGGTGCATGCATGGAATGTTTAGACCAACCCTAAACCATTAAAAAGGAAAATTTCATCTATGATTTTTGTTACAATTTGGATTAATTCAGATCTAAAAAATTAATTTTTCTGATTTTTACAAAAAATCTCATCTATTTGTGGAAATTGCCTTGTTAACTTAGCTAATTGTTAGCTAGTTTAAGTGTTTCTTTCTAATTCTTTTTGCTTCTTATTAGGACTTGTTTAATTAGTTTAAATTCTGTTTTTAATCACTTTTTAAGTTAGATAAGTTTCCAAAAAAAAATTCTGAAACTTTCTGTCACGCCCCGAACCCGAGAATGGGGATTAATGGTGGGTTTCAAGGAATAACACACGTACCCGTGACAATTTGTGCCGTGACTATACACGTGCGAACAGTCACAAGGGTGATCCCACAGGTACGAGTGAGGAAAATCTGCAAAATAAGTATGATCAACATCAAGCATATAAGCGGAAACCTGGAGATTCCACCTGCATCTGTATCATGAGCATCCATAAAACATATATCTTAATCCAATAAATAGACAAGTTTGTTAATTGAATCCAACTACATGCATAAATATGGGAATACATGATAAAATACAATATCAAGATGTCAAAATGATCCCTGTTGCGCTCTGTCAAGGAGAATCACGAAAAGATGTCATCCTCGTTTCACTCGTTCACATCCCGAGGTAACGCTGGGGTTCCCTCCGGGTGCGCGCTGACTGCCGGATTGGCATCGGGTTCCGTACTTGCAACACCATGGTAATTCTAGTTAACACGACGGTTAAGCAAAGATAAGGATAAATGAGCTTAACATGTTAGATCAATGGAATTAAAATGACATACTGATTAGAGAGATCAATATTGATGTCTAGGCAATGATGCATATGGGTTAGCATGAATAGTGAACCATGAAATAAAGAATATATCATACCAACGTGGCAACCACATCCGCTATCTCCTCTCTAAAAGAGAGTAAACTGATCCTTAGGAAACCACTAGCGGCCGGGCCAGGACCGACTAGCTGCCTGCGAGAGCGTCGACTCACTCTCTTGATACTACTGCAGTAGGCAACTGATAAAATACTCCCATGGGGTCCCGTCGAACCTCCTATGGGGTATAAGCTAAGTGGCGCCGACTTTAAATATATCGAGGATAATCTGATGTCATTACTTACTATATACTGATCTGTTTATACTGATGCGAAAAGATAACCCAACCTTGTTGAAGATATCAAGAATAGGTTCACAACTAATAACTGGTCTTCATTAATGCAACTGATATAAATCCTTGTGTGGAGGTCAAGGTTATTATCAATATGAATGCAATTAGATTACAGGTTATCAAGGACAAATTATTAACCAATCCTACACTAGATAATCCGGATTTCCAAGTTCATTCAATACGGTGTATTCAGAAGACATTCGGTGTCCCGGCATTACCATTCTCAGTGTTACTTCATGTATATATATATATATATACAGGACACTTCACCTTATGCCAACACCCAGGACGTGACATTGAAAACTAACCGGAGAATCAAGTAGAGAAGAGTGATAGCTCAACACTCCTCCTTCTCCATATTAATCACCGTTGGGCTAGTTCAGGGTAGTAAAGGATCCAATTCTATGGTCCTAGAAGACCTTTGATGGAACCTACAGCCTATGGTAATGTGTTGGGCGGATATCTCGGTTTCTTTCTAAGATTTAAGGGAGTAACCCATCATTAGGCTATCCCATAGACTATGGAAAGTCCATAGTCAAGCATAGAATTCATTTTGGAATACTTCTATAATGGTTACATGTCAGGCTTACCCGACCAATCGAGAGTTTGTCCGATCGGTCGGACCGCTTCCAGAAGAGTAATTCGACCGGTCGGGCTGAATGGCCGACCGGTCAGACTACCAGGAAGGCAATTCGACCGATCCTGCTTTAGGACCGACCGGTCGGCCCTGATGCACTCTGTTATGGGAGGACTTCCTTTCCAAATGGTTTCCTCTTCCAATAGACCATTCTACCTGCAATAAAACTAATCTAAAAGCTTTCATTCCACACTCTTGGGTTCCCTAAAAGACCATTATCAATTTATTTATCATAAATCACCATAAAACACAAATCAATCCATGTATTTTCCATTGAGCTGTAAAAAGGGTAAAAATACAAAATCTTATCAAGAATCAAGAAATAAGCCATGCATGTAAAGAAAATGTAACCTTATACTTGCCTTAAACTTGGTGCTTCACCCAAATTGACTTGCCCCTTGGCTAGGTGGAAAATAAAGCTCTCTAATGGAGGATCTAACACATGCATGAAGGAAAACGAGAATGAGATGGAATGCATGCCAATAGATGGGTTCTCTTGACCTTTATTGCACTCAATAACTCAAAGGAAGATGGGATTTCTTACCTTAAGCTTCCAACAAACAAGAGGATGAGGATGGTGCCTTGATCCCAACAATTCCAACAAGGAGCAAGGAGAGAATGGAGAGGAAGAAGAAGACTACTTCTTGCATGCAAGTATAACCACCCAAAAATGAGAACTTGGAAGATGAAGAAGATGATGGGAAAAGAAGAAGGGGAGACCGGCTGCAATTGTGAGGAGGAAAGAGGAAAATAAAGGATCGATGGTGGGTTAGGGTTTTAAAGGACTGCAATTTTCTGAGATTTACAAACAAGCCCTAGTTGTTCCTTGGACTTCCAAATCGAGTCAATTGGGCTTAGTCGGGCTGAAATGAGTTCAAACGGAATTGGGCCAAACATAGAAGCTGTCCCACAAGATGGAACTCACCCAATGCAACTAGTGTGATGCATTCATGATGCAAAACCATGAAATACTAAAATACAAAAGGTCTTGGACTACCTAATAAGGTTTGAACCCGACCCAACTACCTATCCATGACCCAACCTTTTAGGACTTGGGCTCAATTAGCCTAACTACATATTAATTAGAGTAAAACCAACTTAATCGCCATAAATTATAATTATCTAGGGTTGGGACCTTACATCCTTCCCCTCTAAAAGAACGTTCGGTCCTCCGAATGCAACTCACCTATGGCAAAAGTCTTGGATACTTCTCACGCATTTGCTCCTCGAGCTCCCATGTAGCTTCTTCGGGTCCATGATGCTCCCAAAGAATCTTGACCCACTTGATCGTCCGAGTACGAAGCACTTGATCCTTGGTGTCAATGATACGAAGAGGTCGTTCTTCATAGCTCACATCCGATTCCACTTAGATGTCATCCATCTCGAGAACGTGAGAGGGGTCTGGAAGATATTTCCTAAGCATCGATACGTGAAACACGTTGTGGACTACAACAAGTTGAGGCGATAACTCCAACCGATACGCCACATTTCCCACTCTACTATGAATCTAAAATGGGCCAATAAATCGTGGAGCAAGCTTGCCCTTCTGACCAAACCTAATAGTGCCTTTCATTGGAGAAACCTTCAGAAAAACCTTGTCTCCTACCTGGAACTCGAGAGGTCTTCAACGATTGTCTACATAGCTCTTCTGACAAGACCTTGCGATTCTCAATTTGTCTTGAACCTTTCGCACTTTCTCCACTATATCTGCAACAATAGAAGGTCCATGGAAACTTCTAACTCCAACTTCTTCCCAACACACCGGTGTACGACACTTGCGTCCATACAAAGCTTCAAATGGAGCCATTCCAATGCTTGCATGAAAACTATTATTATATGCAAATTTGCACAAAGAGAGATGTTCGTCCCACTCTTTTCCAAAGTCTAGCACACTGGCGCGAAGCATATCCTCCAAAGTCTGTATCGTACACTTCGATTGTTCATCAGTCTGAGGGTGGTACGTTGTACTGAAGTTGAGATGGGTACCCATGGACTCCTGGAAAGATCGCCAGAAGGAGGAAACAAACCTATTATCCCTGTCTGAGACTATAGACACAGGGGTGCCATGCAATCGCATAACCTCATCAATGAATACCTTGGCCATCTCATGAAATTTCATCCCCTTCCTAAAAGGAATAAAATGGGCTGATTTCGTTAATCGGTCAACAATCACCCATATAGCATCATGACGTCTACTCGTCCGAGGCAGCCCTAAAACAAAATCCATCGAAATGCTTTCCCATTTTCACTCAGGAATATGCAAGGGATGTAACAAACTGGGAGGCTTCTTATGTTCAGCCTTTACACGCTGATAGGTAAGACACCTGGCCACAAAACCTGCAATGTCCCTTTTCATATTGTTCCACCAAAACCTGCCATTCAAATCTCGGTACATCTTCGTACTCCCGGGATGCATAGAATACCTCGAATGATGTGCTTCGGCCATGATCGCTTCCTTCAGATTTTGGACTGCCGGGACACATAATCTATCCCGAAAATATAGCACACCATCAACCATTCGGAAATCTGGCCTTAGGGTTATGTGCTCTCGAATCTTGACGAACTCCAGGTCCTCAAACTGTTTCTCCTTAATCTGTTGAATCAATGTTGGTTCAAAGACAGACATGGCCACTAACATCACCTTATCATCCACACGTTCTACTCTCGCATCCAAATCTCGAAATTCTTCCACTAAGGACCTCTCCCCAAAAATCTCTTTCCGTACAAGTAATGTCTCCATAGCTTCAAAGCAAAAACGACAGTGGCTAACTCCAAATCATGGGTGGCATAATTCTTCTCGTGCTCCCTTAACTGTCGAGATCCATATGCAATAACCTTCCCATCCTGCATCAACACACATCCCAATCCAATCTTGGAAGCATCTGTATAAATAACAAATCCATCGTTATCCTCCGGTAAAGACAGAATTGGAGCTGAGATCAACTTCTCCTTAAGCAATTGAAAACTCGGCTCGCATTCATCCGACCAAACGAATGGTTCACCCTTCCGAGTCAATCTAGTCAATGGAGCTGCAATCTTGGAGAAATCTTTAACAAATCTCCGATAATAACCTGCAAGACCAACAAAACTTCTGATTTCGGCAACTGTCTTTGGGCTTTGCCAACTAGTTATTACCTCAATCTTGGCTGGGTCTACTGTAAGTCCATCCTTCGAAATAATATGCCCCAAGAAAACTACTTGTCTCAACTAGAAGTCACACTTATCCAACTTGGCATACAACTGATGGTCTCTCAATAACTGAAGTGAAGTCCTCAAATGCCGAGCATGTTCATCTCGGGTCTTGGAATATACCAATACATCATCAATAAAAATCACTAAAAATTAGTCAAGATAAGGAGAGAAGATTTTGTTTATCAAAGCCATGAATGCAGCAGGGGCATTGGTTAACCCAAAGGGCATAACTACAAACTCATAGTGCCCATATCTAGTCCTAAAGGTTGTCTTGGGTGTATCTTGATCTTTAACTCGCAGCTGGTGATATCCGGACCTCAAGTCAATCTTAGAGAAATATGTTGCACCCTACAATTGGTCAAACAATTCATCTATTCAAGGCAGTAGATATTTGTTCTTGACTGTCGCCTGGTTCAACTGTCTGTAATCAATACACATCCTAAGGGTGTCATCTTTCTTTTTCACAAATAAAACTGGAGTTCCCCACGGCGCTGTACTAGGACGCATAAATCCTTTGTCCAATAGATCTTGCAACTGCACCTTAAGCTCACGTAGTTCTGCTGGCGCCATTCTATACGGGGCTCTAGAAATCGGGGCTGTACCGGGTTCAAGCTCTATAGAGAAATCTACTTCCCTAATTGGAGGGAGACCGGGAACTTCATCTGGAAATACATTTGGAAATTCACAGACTACGAGAATCTCCTCTAACTTCGGAGGTGACTTTTTCTCAACTATGAAAGCAATATATCCTTTACTACCATTCCGAATTAGCCTCTCTGATCGAAGTGCAAAAATTATCCTGGTGTTTGAACTCTTCTTCTCACCTCGAAAAACAACACTCGGACCAGCTTCATTAATTCTTACGATAACAGTCTTACAAAAACAATCCAAACATGCCATATACTTATTCAACCAGTCCATGCCTAAGATCACGTCAAAATCATGCATAGGTAGCATAATGAGTTCTGCCGGAAATGACATCTCACCAATCACAACCCCACAACTAGGGTAATACACCTCACAAATTACCTTTTTATCTACAGGGGTGAAAACATGCAACTCATATGGTAATTGTGCTAGTAACTCCTGTATTCTCCCAGAAAACTGAGGTGAAATGAATGAATGCGATGATCTTGAATCAAATAACACCTTGGCTTCTATGCCACAGATAGAGACCTTACCTATAACCGTATGATCTGCCGCTTCTGCTTCCTCTGAAGTAACTGCATATGCGTGGCCTTGTCATTGAGGTCGGTTAGATTGTCCTTGCTTAGGTTGTCCTTGTCTCGTCTGGCTCTGTCCTGATCGCGCTTTATGGGTGCTTACTGTCGTGAAAGAGTAGATGGTGGGGTCTTAGAAGACTGCGAAGACTGCTACTGTTGTGAGGCTAGTTCTGTACTCTTCCTCCTTGGGCATTCAGATTTCTGATGACCCATAGAGCCACAGATGAAACACGTTCATGTCACTCTCCAACACTTGCCGGTCTCATGGTTCTTCCCACATACATTACAAATCGGCCTAGAAGGACTGCTGACAACTCCCTTTTGCTTCTTGGAGTATTGCTGGCTCCTTCCAGAAGACGGGGTACTCCTCCTCGGTTCACTCAAGAACAAACTCCTTTCAATTTCTTTTGCTGCATAGGCCCTCTCCACGGCGTCATCATACTCAGTTGGGCGTTGAAAGGCCGTAGCGTGTCCCCGAATAGCTGGCCTCAATCCCTCGAGGAACCTTTCGACTCTTTTTCCTTCGGTATCAATCAATTCTGCAGCAAACCGAGAGAGCTAGCTAAAGATATGCACATATTCCGCTACCGTCATGATGCCCTGTTGCAAAGAAAGGAATTCTGCCTTTTTCTTACAGGTGACATGCTCCGGGATGAACTTCTTCTTGAATTGCCTTTTGAAAGCGTCCCAAATCGTCGCTTCAGGCATTGCCTTGATGTGATCACGGACAGTCTTCCACCAAACATCCGCCACATCCCTAAACATCGAGGCTGCCAACACCACCCGCTGTGCCTTCGTACAAGTCAGAGATTCGAAAACATTCTCGGTGTGTTCAACCCACTCATCCGCTTGCAATGGGTCTTCTCATCCTGTGAATTCAGTAGCTCCTCTCTTACGAAACTTCTCATATAGAGAATTTGGATCTCCCTTTTGATTCTGTCTTTCTAACAAGGCTGCTAGCTGCATTTGCATCGCCGTTTGGTTAGCATTGCTCGCCGCCAACTAATGCATCATCATCATAAAACGTTCGTCTGTTGTATACGTAGGACGAGGAGGTGGAGGCGGTGGAGGATCAACACCCTCTATCTCTACGTTATCACGGTCGTCATCTCCCATGTTGTTACCTGTTTCTGATCCAGAAGCCATGTATCTGCACTATAAGAGTGGTAATCAGCCTTATTTGACGCTAGTACAGAAGATAACTATAAATCCTTATGCAAAATCTATCCCCCGACTAAATCTATCGTGTCCTCACCACGTTTCCTAGGGTTGCTAAGTCTTTTAATTGACTTATCAATGTTCTGATACCATACTTAAGTATGTCACGCCCCGAACCAGAGAATTGGGGATTAATGGTGGGTTTTGAGGAATGACACACGTACCCGTGACAATTCGTACCGGGACTATACACGTGCGAACAGTCACAAGGGTGATCCCACAAGTATGTGTAAGGAAAATCCGTAAAACATCTATGATCAACATCAAGCATATAAGCGGAAACCTGGAAATTCCACCTGCATTTGTATCATGAGCATCCACAAAACATATATCTTAATCCAATAAATAGACAAGTTTGTTAATTGAATCCAACTACATGCATAAATATGGGAATACATGATAAAATACAATATCAAGATGTCAAAATGATCCCTGTTGCGCTCTGTCAAGGAGAATCACGAAAAGATGTCATCCTCGTTCCACTCGTTCACATCCCGAGGTAACGCTGGGGTTCCCTCCGGGTGCGCGCTGACTGCCGGATTGGCATCGGGTTCCGTACTTGCAACACCATGGTAATTCTAGTTAACACGACGGTTAAGCAAAGATAAAGATAAATGAGCTTAACATGTTAGATCAATGGAATTAAAATGACATACTGATTAGAGAGATCAATATTGATGTCTAGGCAATGATGCATATGGGTTAGCATGAATAGTGAACCATGAAATAAAGAATATATCATACCAACGTGGCAACCACATCCGCTATCTCCTCTCTAAAAGAGAGTAAACTGATCCTTAGGAAACCACTAGCGGCGGGGCCAGGACCGACTAGTTGCCCGCGAGAGCGTCGACTCACTCTCCTGATAATACTGCAGTAGACAACTGATAAAATACTCCCATGGGGTCCCGTCGAACCTCCTATGGGGTATAAGCTAAGTGGCGCCGACTCTAAATATGTCGGGGATAATCTGATGTCATTACTTACTATATACTGATCTGTTTATACTGATGCGAGAAGATAACTCAACCTTGTTGAAGATATCAAGAATAGGTTCACAACTAATAACTGGTCTTCATTAATGCAACTGATATAAATCCTTGTGTGGAGGTCAAGGTTATTATCAATATGAATGCAATTAGATTATAGGTTATCAAGGACAAATTATTAACCAATCCTACACTAGATAATCCGGATTTCCAAGTTCATTCAATACGGTGTATTCAGAAGACATTCGGTGTCCCGGCATTACCATTCTCGGTGTTACTTCATGTATATATATATACAGGACACTTCACCTTATGCCAACACCCATGACGTGACATTGAAAACTAACCGGAGAATCGAGAAGAGAAGAGTGACAGCTCAACACTCCTCCTTCTCCATATTAATCACCGTCGGGCTAGTTCAGGGTAGCAAAGGATCCAATTCTATGGTCCTAGAAGACCTTTGATGGAACCTACAGCCTATGGTAATGTGTTGGGCGGATATCTCGGTCTCTTTCCAAGATTTAAGGGAGTAACCCATCATTAGGCTATCCCATAGACTATGAAAAGTCCATAGTCAATCATAGAATTCATTTTGGAATACTTCTATAATGGTTACATGTCAGGCTTATCGACCAATCGGGTTTTTGTCCGACCGGTCGGACCGCTTCCAGAAGAGTAATTCGACCAGTCGGGCTGAATGGCCGACCGGTCAGATTACCAGGAAGGCAATTCGACCGATCCTGCTTCAGGACCGATCGGTCAGCCCTGATGCACTTTGTTACGGGAGGACTTCCTTTCCAAATGGTTTCCTCTTCCAATAGACCATTCTACCTGCAATAAAACTAATCTAAAAGCTTTCATTCCACACTCTTGGGTTCCCTAAAAGACCATTATCAATTTATTCATCATAAATCACCATAAAACACAAATCAATTCATGTATTTTCCATTGAGCTGTAAAAAGGGTAAAAATACAAAATCTCATCTAGAATCAAGAAATAAGCCATGCATGTAAAGAAAATGTAACCTTATACTTGCCTTAAACTTGGTGCTTCACCCAAATTGACTTGCCCCTTAGCTAGGTGGAAAATAAAGCTCTCTAATGGAGGATCTAACACATGCATGAAGGAAAACGAGAATGAGATGGAATGCATGCCAATAGATGGGTTCTCTTGACCCTTATTGCACTCAATAACTCAAAGGAAGATGGGATTTCTTACCTCAAGCTTCCAACAAGCAAGAGGATGAGGATGGTGCCTTGATCCCAACAATTCCAACAAGGAGCAAGGAGAGAATGGAGAGGAAGAAGAAGACTCCAACTTCTTGCATGCAAGTATAACCACCCAAGAATGAGAGCTTGGAAGATGAAGAAGATGATGGGAAGAGAAGAAGGGGAGACCGGCTGCAATTGTGAGGAGGAAGGAGGGAAATAAAGGATCGATGGTGGGTTAGGGTTGTAAAGGAATGCAATTTTCTGATATTTACAAACAAGCCCTAGTTGTTCCTTGGACTTCCAAATCGAGTCAATTGGGCTTAGTCGGGCTGAAATGAGTTCAAATGGAATTGGGCCAAATATAAAAGATGTCCCACAAGATGAAACTCACCCAATGCAACTAGTGTGATGCATTAATGATGCAAAACCATGAAATACTAGAATACAAAAGGTCTTGGACTACCTAATAAGGTTTGAACCCGACCCAACTACCTATCCATGACCCAACCTTTTGGGACTTGGGCTCAATTAGCCTAACTACATATTAATTAGAGTAAAACCAACTTAATCGCCATAAATTATAATTATCTAGGGCTGGGACCTTACACTTTCCTTACAAGGCAAGTTAAAAATCTATTTCGATTCGACTTTGTGGCCAAGAGAAATGCCCAAGTCTAAAAGTTTCAGAACTTTCATTGGAACCTTTTTTTGTTTAGATTAAAAAAAAAATTTTCCTAGGACTTTAGTTTTTTGAAAAAAAATTTCAAAAAAAAATCAAAAAAATTAGAAACCCTTATCCACCCTCTTGATTCAATCCTTGAATGTGTAAGAAACTCAAATTCAAGAGGTTAAGTGAAATCTACTCTCGATCTAGATCTCTTAGTCCACCTAGTGGTTTAGAAACAATGACGGATGCATACAGTGGTTATGACAATAATGACCAATTGATAAATCCTAATGACAATGGAGGTGATCCTAGGAATGGAAATGGAAATAAGCCCAATCCCAATAATAATGAGGTAAACCAACCACTTAGGAGTTTACGTGATTACCTCAAACCAACACGTCAGGCTATGCCTTCGTGTATAGCCATACCTGCGGGTGTGGGTCAATTTGACATTAAGCCGGGGGTTATCCAACTTCTTCCTAAATTCCATGGACTTGAATCAGAAAGTGCATACTTACACATAAAGGAATTTGAAGAACTGTGTGCTAGACTTTGTTGACCCATAAAAATTTACAAATATTGTAGCGAAGACATTACAAGAAAAATTCCATACCAAGGATACATGAACCTTGGGATTGTGGAATGACAAGTCAATTATTGCATCCAGATGTTCAGAGTTGGTGTAATCCATTCAAAAGACTTCAGATGAGCTCAAAATGCAGTTTTTCAAACTTCAGAGTTAGTGGACTTCGTTTCAACTCATCAAATACCAAATTCAGGGTTCATTGACTCAAAAAACTAGGGATCACTAAACACACTCAAGATTCTGGATCACCAAGGTAGATGAAAGTCACATGGCAACTCTAAGTCATGCTTGGGAATGATATTTCAAAGTTTCAAGGCATTTGGATTTCATTTCGGCTCAAACCAAGTTTCAGTGACTATTTGTCAACTCCTTAGGGGCCACTGTGGAAATTGACACTACTACGTGTCAAAACAAGCTCAAACTCAAGGGAATGCCTTCAAATGCACCCAAAGACTATCCTACAAAATTTCAAAGCATTTGAACATTATTTGAATCCAAACTCAGTTCAGATGGTTATATACTATGCTCTGTGGGGTCACTGTGCAAAGTGACACCTTGTGAAGATCAAATCAGCTGAAACTCCTGGAGAAAGCTCAAATTATGTTCAAGGGAAGCTCTGCAAAATTTCAGGACAAACAAACATCACTTGACCCAAAATCTTCAAATATGTCAACTTTGGGTCAGTGACCCCTAAACCGTGGGGTCACTGACCAAAGTCCTGCTTCTCAATGTCTAAAGTTGATGAAATTTTGACACAAAGTTTCAATCATGCTCAAAAGATATTCTACAAATTCTCAAGTCAAAAGAACTTCATTTGGTCTGACTTCCATTGCATGTCAACTTAGGAGATAGTGACCCTCGAACCATGGAGGTCATTAACCAAAATCCTACTTCCAGGAGGCCAAAGCTGAGGAAATTCAGAATAAATACTCAAAATATGTTCAAAGTTCCCTTCTCAAAATCTCAAGTCAATTGAACATCGTTCGGGTAGAAAACAAGCTAACTATCTACAGTGTGGGGGTGAATAGTAACTTGGAATATGTAACAAATAGGTTACTATTCAAAATCTCACTTTCCCAAATCCAAACTGCATGAAATTTGAATGAACACTCCAAGATATCCCTGACATCAGTCCCTCCAAGTTTCAAGCCAAATCGAGGTTATTTGGGCTTCAAACAACTTAAATAATGACCCATTTTCATGAAAAGTCAACGAGAGAGTTGACCAACTTTAGAAAATCAGAACAGGCTGAAACTTTTATAACACACTCAAAATAGTGTAAAAAAGCATCCCTCTAAGTTTCGTCAAGATCAGATGTCGCTCGGGCCTCTAAAAAAGTGAAAACAGGTCGTATACACGAAAGTCCGAAAAATGGACCATGGCAGTGACCGCGGCTGTAGTCACTGACTTCCATCGAGCAGTTTTGGTGGTTTCAGGTAGTTTCCCCCACTTCTTTTCTAAAATCAACCTCCCATAACCTCCTTTTAACCTCCTATAACTCCCAAAAACCACCTGGGCAGTCTATAAAAAGGATTACATTTGAAAAAAGACGAACAAAGAGGAAGACACAAAGAAAAGGCAAGAGAGTTTCTACAAAAGCTTCAAGAAAAGCAATCTCAGGCACTCCAACCTACTTTTTCTTTTCTTTTCAGTCACTTAAGGTGAGAGAGGGTTCAGAGGAGGAACAGAAGTATGGGCATTATTTAAAAGGGCACTACGTTCAAGTACTTAGCGAGCCTTCGAAGGATGACATCATTGCCTTTGCTTTTCTCATTCGGAGGGTTTTCTAGCCATCATAAGAGTTGTGAACAAGCCTCTTTAGACTTCATTATATTCCTTGAAAATTATAGGTTCAGAATGACACAACTTTGGCTTCATACAATACCATTTTTGAACTTGTACAAAAGATGGTCTGTAAACAACAATGATGATTAACAAAGGTTTCAATCAATTCCACGGTTGAATTTGATCTTCTTGATGGTCATTCAATGCCCTAAAGATCATAAAAATGTGGTCCAGCACCTTGAAGAAATTACAAAAAGGAAACAATGCAAAAGGATTGGTAAAAAAATGACTTTTCAGTCACTGTCTGCCAGTGACCGTGGGCCACGATCACTGGCAGACTCCCAATGGCCGTCGGTCATGGTCACTCCCCAATTTTCTTCTTTTTTTTGCATTTTTTCCAGTTTGTGTATATTTTCTTGTATTTTTTAAATTAAGATCACATCTGAGACTTGAGGGATGGGTTGTAAACTTTTCAAAACTATATAAACAACCTGCATCCCCGTGGTTAAAGCATTTGAATCCATGTAGACAAAAGGGAAGTTAATGATGAACTATAGTTAATTCCTATTCTTCTTAAACACTTGAAGTGCGTAAATATTGGACTCGAATCCATTATACATTTTCACTCATTTTTCAAGCGCGATTAGACGATTGGGGCCGTCTGTGGGGACACTTGCCCTAATTTGTGATCAAATTTGTCTAAAAATATATGAAAAGTGCTGCTGTTATGCTGAAAAGTATTGTTGTTATGCTGAAAATGGCTGCTGAAAGCCCGTGACCGTGGGAAACTATGTAAAAAGTGCTGTGACCGCGAGAATAAATTGAAAATGGCAGTGACCGTGGGTCACGGTCACTGACTTGTTTTGCTGCTAAAAATGACCTGTTTGACCTCTGGAGACACTCATGCAAGATCTTGATGTCTATGATGGGTTTGGAAACATTATTGAAGAAATTTTGCAACTTGAAGTGCATCCTTTTATCACTCAAATGAAGGTATTAAGCACTTCGAAGTGCAAATTTTTGCCATTTAATTGGAGGATTTAAGTGAAGAAACTTACACCTTGATGTGCACGGACCAAATCACACCTTTTCATGCTTTAGAAGAGTGATGATTCAGTCGCAGGGGCTTTGACCCAAATAAATGTTTTATTAAATCCATGATCAGACCAACGACATTTCAATCATGCACTCTCCGGCGTCATGCACTGATGGATCTTGTATAATCATTGTGTAGTGGTGCAGTCTTGATTCTGTGGGCCTTATCCCTTTGATTAGATCCGACCCCCTCTTGCTTATAAGTCTAGCACATATGACCCTGAAATGCTGCCAGAATTGTCGTAGCCAAGTCTAGTCAGCTTAGCATGCTTTTAAGTCTGACTATATGGTTTCTATATGCTGTAGAAATTCTGATAGCTAGGACAGTCGGCATAGCACAATGAGATGGGATTTATGCCTATATCTAACCATTCCGATTCAAAATCATGTTGGTTCATATGGCATCTATAAACCATTTTGACTAGCCCAAGAGGCAACCATGTTGGTTATACCACTAATATAGTCCATTGGGCTTATTTTTTGCAAAGACATCATGGGTTCCCTAATCATCATTTTTGACGAAGCTAAGGAGAGGCTTTTCAAAATCTCCGTAACCCAGAGCAAATCATTTGCAAATGCACCAAAAAGAGCCCGAACGGACACTATTGCCTCTACATCAAGAGTTTCAGTATTCCAAAGGCTCTTTACTCCAACAGGCTCAATGACTTCAACTCAGAATGGGTCACTCATGACCCCAAAACTCATCAACCAAGCTGAGACTCCTCAACCTTGGGTTTCTAAATATGCTCAAAACTCATTTGGAGTCTTCCACAAGGGTCAGGAGGGCCCTTGTGGGCAACAGTTAACAAGGGACAGGAGGCAGCAATTTTTGTTGTCATCAAGCCTCAACTGGGGGCAAGGTAGGTTCGGTACACGGATCACAAATCAATGGCACTTGACAAGTCGCATCAAACGGCTACTCAAGTTCCAAAACCATCATCTATTTGGCCCAAACAATGGGCTATTAACAAGCAAGTAACAAGGGACCTTCGGTAGTTCATAACCCGCAAAAGGGTCTAAAAACACGCAGTTATCCCAAGCTGCAGCACCTAGTCACCACAGCCACGTACGCAAAAATCCAAAAAGGCCGAGAACAAATCATTGGCTTCAATTGAAGAGAATACGTTCTACCCTCTGACCCAAAAAGAGGGACGAAAGTTCGGCATGAGGCGTCTACCTTCCGTCATTGTGGCACCATCCACACCATTTTTACCCCAACACCCATCATATGGTGCTAAGCAAAAAGCAAGCTAAACAATTGGTCATTAATGATTCGACCGATCTTGTTCATTTCAAAGATTTGCTTTGACAAAAGGAGTAGAAGAAGAAAGATAAAAGAAGTACTGTCGATGTTCTTTCATTTCCCACTTCCAACCCCATGGATTGGAAACAAGTCGCCAGCATCTCTCAGCCACTAATTGCTAGGTTCAAAGATCAAACCTTGGCAGCCAGATTGGCTAATCAAATTAAGAAAAAGGCTTTGGCTCACTATAAAAAGCAAACTTGGAAGCAATCATGGCATACAATCACTCAAAAATGGGTGATTAAAGAAGATGAGCCAGACCCGACCTCATCATGTATGGTTGGACAAGGCCCAACCAGAAGAGTCTCTCGGAGTATGGATCGGACTCAACCACAAGAGTTTGACTCCAATTCTCATTCAATCAGAACCTCTGAAGGACATGTTGAAACAGATTCTGACGAGGATCCAATTACTATCCTGGACACAGAAGATAGTCAGTCCACTCTTCCTACATCCTCCTACCCCCATCAGTATACCGTATTTATGGCTGAAGGGAGTGGAACTGGTAATGACAAAAATGAGGGTGCCAGTGAGAGTAAAGATGCCAGCAAAGAGAATGTTGGCGAAAGTCAAGAAAATGACATCAGTAATGTCGTTAAACAATAAGGAGCTAAAATTGATCACCTAGTTGCTCAGTTGAAAATCTTGGCAAACAAGTTAGGTGGTCCGACTGAAGCTCCAATCAATCCCTTATTTGCTAACAGGAGAGAGCAACCAATGATCAGGAGGAATGCCACCAAAATTGACCTACTCACAGCTCAAATCAAGTCTCTAATAGATAAGGTGATAGCTGCAGGTTCTACTGGTGGCGATCATTCATCAATCCTTAGTCTTCATGCAGATCCTGAAAAGCATGTAAGCTTTAAAGAAGTTGAAGAAATATTAACCTAATCAAAGGTGGAGAACAAGATGAAAAAGAAAGGTATTACGCCCAAATATCCTTTGGAATTTGATCTGGTTCCATTTCCTCCAAATTATAAACTTCTGACTTTCCAGCCTTACCTGGGAAAAAGGTCAGCTTATCAACATATAGTGCCTTTCAAATCAGTCCTTGGAAGCCTGTCAGAGTTGGATGCACTAAAAATAAGGTTGTTCGTTGGCACATTGAAAGGGGTTGCTTTTGAATGGTATAAACAATTACCATAACTCTCCTTCACAAAGTGGCCAATCACAGAAAAGAAATTCTCACTTCATTTTTAGGAGGAAGATTAGACAGTTACCTTCGCTATGTTTAATAGCCCAAAGCAAGGAGATAATGAAACTACATAAGCCTTTATCAATAGATAGAGAACATTGTCTTATAGATGCTTAGAATAACCATCTCAAAGGACTACCATTGAAATATGCAAAACTAACTTGCGGCCATAGATTAAGGCTATCATACTTAGTCATAAAACAAAGTCTTTGGCCCAATTGGTTAAGGTAACTACTGATGAGGAACTAACTCTCAAAGAAATCAATTAGAAGAAGGTAAATTCCCAAAAAGCGGAATCATCATCATCTTATGCTCCAAAATTGGCCGCTCCAAAATTAAAAAAGAAACAAGAGGAATTCGATGTGCAAACCTCCAAACCACCTCTTCAAAAGCTACAAAATGTCAAAATAGAGCAAGCAAAAAAGGAGGAATATGAAAAGAGAAAGAAAACCAAAGACCCTTTTAATGGGGATATTGAAATAATCTTTCAATCATTAATGGAAAATAACAAACTTGAGCTACCTCCAATGAAGTAACCGGAGCAAGCTGGTCGCGTCAATGACCCAAATTATTGTGCATATCATCGAATGGTGTCCCATCCTCTTAAAGACTACTTCATCTTGAAACAAAAGTCAATGAGATGTGGAAGAATGGAGTGATAACATTCAACCGGAAATATGATGCTGCTCTAGTCAATATGATTTCTTTCAGGCAATTCACACCTGTAGCAGTATCCGCTCCATTAAAACCACCGACCGTCGAATTCCAAGCCATCAATGTAATACATAATGAACAGGGATTGATACCGATCAAAACCTCTTCAGGAGAGGAAATATGGGTTCACCCATGCTTAGTAAGTGATAAAGGCCGGGAGAAGGTGAAAACCAAACCCATACCTACAGAAAGAAGAAAAGTTAAAAGGCAATTAAAAAATCTTCAGAAAGTTACCCATACTTGCTTAGTTAAACAAAAGAAACAGAAGAAACAAGCTAAGCAGATGAAAGAAAAGGTTATTGAAGCCTCGATTTCAAAGGAACCTCCCAAACCAGTTGGAGGTCACTTTATTTTAGCTGACTACATTATTTCAATCCCAAAAGATGAAGAAGAACCATCGATATCCAATTGTAATCGGATATCATAGGATGGCACACCCCCTAACTCAGATGATGAGGAGGATTGGTCAAATTACTCCGATCTTGAAGATAATCAATGGATTGATGACTACTTTGCGGTTGAATACCCTTCCGACGAAGATAAAAGTTTTGAACAAACTTTTGATCCTGAGACGGGTAAACTCAATGTCAAGCATAGTCTCAATACACTCCCGGTGGCCCTTTATGTTGCACATAGAACGAGTACAAGCGGCTGGTCGAATGACCCTCCTCCTTTTCAACTACCTCCAGAAATTCACCCAGACCCTTTGCCACTGATTGACCATGATGAAGCACAACAACAGCAGCAGTCCCTTCTTCTTTATACACAGTAACCCTTGTACAGGATGTTCCTCCTGGACCAAACTTGGAGCTGAGTTCCCTAGATGCATATTCTAAATCAAGCACTCAGTTAGTCATGTCTGACTCAACTAATGAATCTGAATTGCCAGAGGAACATAATAACCTCAATACTGATAGTATTGTCGCACCTCAGGAAGTCTCTCAAATTCAGAATCAAGATAATATCTCTGACTCTGAAGAAGAGATACCATTGGCTCCTACCCTGGTGATTTTGGGTGCTAGTAATGAGCCCCAAGCATCTCAAGCTATTCCTGATAATACAAGTCAAAAAGCAGGCTTGGAAGAACTCAGTCGACTTTTTGAACCTAAAGAAGTTAATGCCATAAGAAGAGATACTTATCCAGAAATCGACCGAAGCAACATGATTAATGACGACACTCGTTCTGGTCACAACTACAGGGTCAACTATGATAGACCCTTTTCTTCTTCTCCTCTTTATGTAAACCCTTCAAGGGACAACACCAATATAAATGTAACTTCTTTAGAAGCAAATGCTAATACAAGGCCACCAAAGCCATTCGTGTATGATGTTGTTGAACACCTCAAACACATACCTGCACAACTTTATATTTTCAATCTCTTGCAATGTCCAAGAAGACTCGTAACAACTTCATACGAGCTCTACAGGCTTTGAATACAGACAATCAGACTTATGTAGCGCAAGTTCATCAAATAGAGAAGAATTACCTAAAGGCAAATTCCAAAAAGCCTCAAAAACAGTGCATGGAATGTCTTTCAATTTATAATGCTTCTAAAGTTACTATTTCTTTCACTAAAGATGATCTTCTCTTAGGTGACATGAAGTACACAAGGGCACTTTATTTCACAGCCTACATCGAAGATATACCTGTTCCGAGAGTTCAGGTTGACCCAAGATCAGCTCTGAACCTCATTACAATTACAGCTCTTCAGGAACTTGGCATCCCAGTGAGCAAGCTATCTGCTACAAAGACTTCTACTCAAGGCTATGATGGGGAAGTTCAGGATCCAATCGGTAAAATTTGAATTCGATTTCAGTTAGGAGGTTCAACCTTGGAGGCCACTCTACACATGGTTAAGACTCGTGCTTGCTATAGCATCCTTTTGGGAAGACGATGACTTCATGATTATTCCATAGAACTGTTCGTGAGCTCCAAGTGCAGAGCTGCGATGTAGTAATATCCCAATAAGTACGGGGTCGAATCCACAGGGAGCTATGTTTAAAATATTTTCAAATTGTCACCTGCCTAAACAAAATTCTAAAACTATCCTAATTAAAATCTAACAAATACATACATTCCTAAAACAAAATAATTACAACACAATTCAAATAAAGAAAGTAAATCATAAATCTAAAATTTCCTAAAAATAAAATTAAATTTACTGCAAAACAAAACACACGTTAGAACTTTCGATAAAACTAAATCTAAAATTAGAAAACTTACTAAACTAAACAGTGTTAGAAACAAATAAGTTAGAAAGAAAACACAACTTTCCTAAGTTAGAAACTATGTTAGGTTAAAAATCTATACTTTCTAAAAAACAAAAGATTTCTAAATCCTATTCAAAAAAGAAATTTAAGTTAAGATGAAACTCTAAATGGAAAAAAAATCAAGTTAATGATCTCCTAATGCTAAACAATTTCTAAAACAACAATAGTCAATACAATTGTACAAACAACTACAATACAACTACACACAAAACTTTTTTTTTTTTTACAAATGAATTTACTTAAACATGAAAAACTAAGGAAAATAAATACTAATCTGAAAACTCAATTTCCTAAAATAAACAAAATGCAAGAATGATGAAGAAAAACGGTGGACTCAATGCATGATCATATAGTCTATTTTTAACATGGTGAAATGGCACATGTGATGTATGATGCATGAACTAGAAGGGTTGCCAAAAAAAAAAAAAATCAAAAATCAGTTTCTTCCTGTTGTTTTAGTTCAGTTTCAGATCTGAAACTTATCAATTAAACACATAAAATCAGTTTTGATAATGGTTCCAACAATCCTCAAAACAGTCCTTATATATCCATGTACAAATTGTTCAAATTGAACTCAATTCCAATCAGATTTTTTTTACTATTGAAATACAAATTTGGGCTGTTAACAAACACAAAGAATTCAGTTTAAAAAGACGTATTTCAGATCTGAAAACTTATTCAACAAAAATCAGTTTCTAAAAATAATTTATACACTTCACAAATATGTCACACAATCACTTGAATAATGACCAACTTTTACTACAGTTTCAAAACTGTTTTTGGACTGTTTTCATTAAATTTTCAGTTCTGAATTTAGATTTAAAACAGTTGGAAACATTAAGCAAAACATTTGCAAATCTGATTTAGAAGAAATCATCCAACATGTGACCCAATTGACAATATTTTCTGCACAAGAAAATCTAAACTGTTTTTCAATTCAGAATTGTGGTATTGTTAAAACTGAAAATCTGATTTTTAAATTTATCATAATCATCACCATTAAATATGATTGAAAAGTGAAATATGCATGAATCTAATGCAACCTACAGCAGTAAATAATTCAAAAGAAAAAAACTGTGCAAGAACATAAAGTGCAAAAAATTGAAACAAAGTGCAGGAAAAATAACAAGAAAAGTGCAGAAATTAAAATTACAGAAATTTAAAATTCAAAAGTATAGTAAAATAAAAAAAATTGCAGGATGTCAAAGGCGGTAAGCAATTGAAGTCAAAGGTGGTAAAACAATTGAAGTCAAAGGCGGTATATTCACTGAAAATTCTCCCTTACTCTAGGCCTAACAATTTCTTAAAGTATGCTCTTCTATTTGGGTCGTCAATCCAAACAAGAAAAACACAAATTAAGCAATCATACAACCATAAGAATAAGAAGAATAAGAAGAATAAGAAGATGAATATTATTGAACTAGTATGGCAATCATTTACATAAGATGAAAAAAATTAAATCAAAAGATTATATATACTAGGATGAAAAAGAATTCCTCCTTCTAGTTGATCTTCAAGGTTGGTGGTGTGGCTTTAGGGCTAAGCCTCCTTGATGACTTAAGATGGAGAGAAGAATAGAGGGAGAGGTCGAGTGTAGAAATCTAGAGGTGGGAGGTGGGTAATTCTTCCATAAAGAATATAAGAGATGGGTGCCCTATTTATACTTTTTCAAGTCTTACTCCTTCTCAAACTTTAAAATCTTAAAAATAATAAAAATAAATAAAAGAAAAAGGGCTCCAAATAATGAATTGGACGTGCAACATCTTTGGGGATTTTTTTTCTTTTTATTTTCCTTTTCTTTCCTTGCTTGCTTTGTTTAGAAGTCCCTTTTGGATGCTTCTTTCCTTCTTTGTCATTGCCACCTTGCATTAAGATCTTTTAAGAGATGAAGTAGGGATAAAAATCCTCTCTTGGAATCAAACTTGGCCCACATGAGGTGTAGAACTGCCCATTTTATCTTTTTGCATTGTCAACTTTCCTTTTTTGGAAAGTTCTCCTTGTTGGCTCCTAACTTGAAGAGATCTTTAAAGATAACCCTCTTGATTTTTTTTCATTTTCTTTTTCAACCAAAAACTGATCCAAAATCTCTTTTGGACGTGGAATAGCTTGCTTGGATTTTTTTTCATTTTTTTTCAATTAAATCTTCTCCTTCTAAAAAAAAACTCCTATGTGGCTTTCCTTGTCCATCTTTGATGAGATATTCTTCAAATTCTCTTCAAAATCTCTTAAAAATGTGCAACAAATAAATGGACCCCATCTTGGATGTCTTACAAGTGTGCCCCACACATGTGCATATGTGTGTGGGACCATGAAGCCGATTTTTTACAATTTTCTTCCAATTTCCTTTTCTCTTTAATTCTTCTCTCCTTTCTCTTGAAAATCAATTCCTTACCTCAATTCTTTACAAATGGGACCCATATAATCAATTTCCTACAAAACAAATGTGAATTCATTTGAAAAGACCATTTTACCCCTAAAATCACAAATGTATAACTGTGGGCCCATCTCTCACGAAATGATAATAAAAATGTATATCATTCTTCATGATTTTATATGAATGAACTAATGATGATGAAAATTCAATTTGTTTCATGAGAAAAATTATTTTCACAAAACTTTCCAAAAATAAACTTTCCAAAAAAAAAAAACAGGTTTCATGAATTTATGCAAAAAGTGTGATTTTTAAGCAATTTATGCAGAAAAATATGAAAATGAATTTAAAATGAATTAAACCATGATATCACACTAAATGAGGCTCTTTCAAGTTAATAAGTCTTAAAATGGGTCAAAATGTGTACGAAAATATGCATTTTTAAAGACTCATCAAGTACCTTCCACTCTCCCTCAATATCTCAAATATATTAATGATAAGGTAAAGTGCATCAGTCTTTACGAATAAAAAACCATTCAAAGGAAAGGAGGTCTACTTCATTGATGCAGCCATGTATCAAGAAAGACCTGTAAAGTTTTAAGCCAGATACAAAAAGCCCTCCAGGGGATGATAATTCCATAGAACCTTCACTATTTCAGGAGAAAAGAGAACCCATCCAATAATTGGCGAACAATCCAATCCTCTCAGAAAGTTGCAGTCTATGAAAAAGTTTGTGGCAAAGTGTCACTACACCAAAAATCCAGTTTAGGAACGGATTATGGGCCTGGTTTTGGGCCATCCCTGAAATGAAACGGATTTGATCCGCTCTGCACCCGTTTGATAAAAAAGGGGTTGTTTTCGCTAAAGGCAAGACTCTTCCTGCTGCTCGCTGTCCACAGACCGTTCACAGAAGGCCATTTGATCTGTTCTGTCTCTTCCCGCTGCTCGCTGTCCACAGATCTGTTTGCAGAAGGCCATTTGATCCGTTCCCACTGTTCTGTTCCCGCTGCTTGCGTTTCTCGATTTTCAACTCGCTTCTTCTTCCCGATCTTCTACTGTCTCTTCTTCTCGATTTCTCAAAAGGCAAGTTAGGGTTTTTTCTTCTTCGCCATTGATGTTCTAATCGATCTCTCAACTTTTAGATCCTTATTCTTTAGGGTTTGATCTTGTTTTTTTTATGAATCTGTTGTCTCTCGTTGGTCGCAGGAGGAGAGAAGAGACGGCTAGGGTTTCTCCAAGTCTTCTTCACATTGGTCGCATCTTCTGCAGATCTTCTTGTTGTCTCTCCATTGGTATAAACCCTAGCCGATTATAGCAAATCTTCATCTTCCTCTGTTGTGTCAGATCTGTGTTTTTTGGATGTTTTGCTTGTGTTTAGATCGATTTGTGGAGATTCGTGTTGTATTAGGAGATTACTATCTCAAAAAGTTTGTGATGTTTTGACTTGGATTTGTGTTGATGATGTTTGCACCATTGGATTTTCTAACACATACAGTTATGTATATGTGCTCCCTTGTGCATATCATCTTTGTTGCAGTAATTCTAACTAGGAATCTTAGCACATGCAGATTATTCGATTTTAGCTTTAGCTTAACCTCCTAGCAATGGCATCTGATCTGATTTACAGTTGTATTGGACCTTGTGGCTTGTGGGTTTCTGCAGAACGTGATTTGGATTTTTTTATACTTGGGTCGATTGTGTGTAAAGATCATCATTTTTTTTACCTCCACTTTGTTTATAAAAAACAAAAACACACACACACACACATTATCTGTCAAAGACCCATCATCCCTGATGGAGAAAATGGTATGGTTTGAGGAGGAGGATGATAATTCGCTGGAAGACTGTTGCTGTGGTGGGGATACTGGATTTTCTAATAGGATGATATCCTTCTTACTTGTTTTTATTAGCAGGTTTGGAGATTTTGGAGCCCTATGAAAACCAATCACAAAATCAATCAAAAGATGAAAGGATCACTTATTAAAAGGAAAAAACGAAAAGAAAAGAAAAGAAAAGAAAGAAAAGAAGATGATTCTTTAAATAACTTTTCCAATAAACAGAATTATGCTTTCCTTTGCTTGTTTTTATTTTTATGGGTCACTTTTATTTCACTGACGGGGGACAAATCAATGCAAATCATCAAGATCTAGAGAAATTGAGAGGATCCCATTAGAGAATCATATAGTTACCGGCTTGTTTGGGAAGAGCGCGCCAATTCCCATGTCCGTATCTCTGAATGTACGCTCTTAATACCTGGTCTTCTTTTGGAGTCCAGGGACCCTTCTTCAGTCCCATCTTCTTACAACAAGGAGCTCTGACCATCTTCCTAGGATTACACTCCTCTCCAGCATAGACACAAGAAGCTCTAGGTTTTCTCCAATGCCACCACAGCTATTTATCATCCCCATATCAAAACGTGGGAGAAATAGTCCAAAGACAACATCAAAATTCAAAAGCAAAGCCAGCAATTTCTAGGAGGGAGGGTCCCTCCACGAGACCTTTTCTAACCATTATTATATAGAAAGAAATGGGTTAGAGATTTCATAAACTGTCATTTAGTGCTTAATGAAGGGACCCGTGGATACAAAATTATATTATTAAAAAAAACACACACACACACATATATATATAAATAATGATTACACACAATGGACATCTTTACACACAATCAACCCAAGTATCTTTTAAAAAAACACACACACATTGTGTACCTGACAATGGACGCCACCCCTCACACTAATTTAACCCACCTGAGTACCTGATAATGGACACCAACCCTCACACTGTCAAAGAGCTATATCAAGTTACTTGCAGGGATTACAGTGCCCATCACTGTCGAGTAGTCATTGCAAATTTGAGGGTCATAAGATTACAGGGGTGTTCCAAAATTGATGGTTGGAACCTGCATATGATGATCTTTATTTTATTTTTACTTCTACTTGTACTTGGTAGATTGATGTGAGAATCAACCAATCGTCATTATGCTTGCATGAAAAAGTACTAATGTAATTCACCAAGTTCTATTTGCAAGTCCTCACAGAATCAAGAGCTGAAAATTGATAATACTATCCTTTCTCTTATTGTCGTAATAGTGAGGGTAGTTTTGCTACATAAAACAACAAACAAAATAGGTTTTGCCCTCTTAAATTCCTATGTCCAGTAGAACTTCAGGTATGCTGATATTGGGTTTTGGGTTTTGATTCTTATTTCACTTCCATGCTTATCTATACTGATTTTCAACATGCTTAATGGAAATCTTAGTAATCTGAGGAGCCAGTCAAAACTCTTCAAAATACAAATTGTATTATCATATGCTGGAAGTCTAATTGAATTTGTTGTTCTTTTGAATTTGTAGTTTTAGCTGTTATTTTTGTGGGCTTGCTTTATGGATTCTTCATAGCGATAATATGTGGACAGAGGATCAATGAACGGCACTACCATGTCCTTGCTAAACAAGAGTTGACAAGGGTTGGTACTCAAAACAATTGATTGTAGCTACAAAATGATATTGACACATAAAATGTCATAAAATGATTTTGCAGTCTGTGGTCTACTATCTAATGTTTTTAATTGTTTATGTTAATATTTCTGTATGTTCTTTGATTTTAGGTGCTTTTCGCCCAACAAATTTGATTATCTTCCTTTTTTTTTGGATTCAGCTTAAATTGTTGATTTGGAGAAGAAGATATTTCTATGGTGAGATTGTATTCTCTCTGCTCACATTCTACTTTAACTTTTGAGCATTAGAGAAAAAAAGAGTAATCTTGAAATAGAATCTATGTTTGTCTGCCATTGTGTTTTTTTGTAGATTAGTTTCAGGTTCAATTGTTATATCTGAATATTTGCTGTCCTTAGAAGTATTGGTCGATGACGATGTTAATTATAGAAATTTATGAGCTATTGATCCTTTTGGGCTCCAGGGGTGCTAATTTCCTGGTTCTATGAACAGGGGGAAGCACATGAATCCTCTCCAGACGGATTGGAAGCAAATTTCCCTATTGGGTTTGATTTGGATCCTCTTGGCGGCCATACAGCTACCATCATCGGTGATAGAATAGTAAGTGAATTTCACTTGTACAATCTTGATGTAAAGAGTAATTATTGTCTGTTTGCCATACATTGGATGTAGCTAGGGTAGCAATGCTCCTCATCGCTGATAACTTGTCAACATTAAAAGGTTCATTTACAAGTTCATCCACATCACCCCACCAAGGTCTGATGACCAAGCACATGACGGGTGTTGAAGCAAAAAAACATAATTATAAGGAATTTACGGACCTAAAGTCAATGATGAGAAAAGTTGAAGCAAAATGTATCTGTCCACTGAGAATATAGATTTAATCTCAGATGAGTCAAATTGGTGCACGTTTCAATTCATGGAAATTGACATTTGTGTGGGTTTGGTTTCACCTGTAGAACTATTTCTTTTGTGAAGTCAAGCTTGTGTTGTATTGTCATTTTTAGCGAGCGGCGATTAGTCAAGCTTGTGTTGTATTGTCATTTCTAGTCAACAGCGATTAGTCAACACTCAACAGTCATCTCTCTCTCTCTCTCTCTCTCTCTCTCTCTCTCTCTCTGTGCCATCTTTATACTCAGAGAATTAGTTGGTGTGATTTGGTGAAATGGAGAGTAACATGCAAAGAATTTGGTTGTAACTAAGCTTTTTGTTGAAGAGCAAGGTCTTCTGTGAACCTATTTTCATCTTTTTCCCGGGAAAAAAAAGAGGAAAATAACAGAAAAGAAAACCCATTCAAAGAAAGAAAAGAAAATGCCATTGGTGAAATGGAGAGTTAAGGAACACAATGACCTTGTGTCTTTGCATTTATTTTTTCCTTCTTTTCTTTTAGGAGTGTAGGTTTTTATTTTGCAACTGCTGGACATGTTTTTGGGCAGCAATCAGAGACCTTGGCTCCTAAGTAACCTTTTGAGAGAGTTATTCTGTCTGTGAACCATCAAAAGAAAATAAAGACAAGGAAAAGAAATGCCATCGACGATCTTTGCATTTTGAGAGTGAACCTGTATACAGACAATTGCTGTCAATTATCTTGGTATTCTGCAAATGTGTATACAAATAATTGTTGTCCATGACCTTGGCTCCTAAGTAACCTTTTGAGAGTAAGGTATTATGAGAACCTCTAATGATTCTACCAAAACAAAGAAACGAAAATAAAAAATGCAATGTATCATCATTTGTAGTCTAATGTTTCTGCACTTGCATACCAAACCTACTCGAGATGATTTTGTATTTTGAAATTTGGTACATCACTTTTTTTTTTTTTTGATAATGAAGTTTATAATAAGATTGTATGGTTGTGCTACTCTCTACACATGAAGTGGTGAATATCTTTTTTTACCTCTTGTGCTTTTTGTGCTGTACTTGTAGCTGGACACCTTGCCTGTGAAACTAATTGCAGCCAATGCATCTTTCTTACAGCTCCCGAGTTATTGACTTGATCTGTCACATGGCATCCACAAAGTGGAGGGAGGACATGATTACTACCACCTAGATCTGGCTTTTTTTCAGTCTGGCTAGTCAATTGTTTGTCCCTAGTTAGGATCATTTCACTGAATAATAAGGGTATGATGCGATGTGTCTTTAACAATTTGAGTCTCTTCTCTTGAAACTGCCCTCATGACTGGGGAGTTTTGGGTTCATGTCATAATTTTTGTTAGAATCAGATTTTGGGAATTTCCGTTGCATATTCAAGCAGTCATGCTTGTAGTTGAAGCATTTGGCTACGTTTAAGACTCCTGCTTTTATGTGCTATGCTGAATTTCAATGCAATTTCTATTATTGCTTACCTGTGCTTTATGTGCTATGCTGAATTTTCAACGCTTCTCTAGTACCGCTTACCTGTTAATATGTTTCATATTTTGCATGTGACCCATTTGCATATTTAACGTATGTGAAGAATTTCATATGACATCTGATATTAACAGATGACCCCTTGAAGATACCTTTTGCTTGAGAACACTAGCCCAGGGGATATCTATATTAGCTCAATCCAAGCCGGGGGTTGTTTAACAGGAGGAGTCTCACCTGAAATCATGACAATTATTCCCAACAGATTAACTTGTTATCATATATAGCTTATAGATAATATAAAGATAATAGACTACTACTAAACTCTCAGGGACTCGGTGTAACGTCACTAAACTTTAAAGGGTATTGGTGAATTTGGTGTAACCATTCTATTTAAAATAAATGTAATTTTATGGGAAATTTTGAAAACCGAAGACTTCATTTCCCTTCAGTTTTCATTTTCTCAATGTTGAAATTTCTTACTGTTTAGTGTAGTAAATCGTTTGAGGCACATGATGTGTTTCTACTTCTTGTATAAGACTGCTAAAAATGATTATCTACCGCTTGGGGCCAAATCTGCCATCAGAAAGATAAAAAAAAAATGCAAAGCATGTCGCAAAATGGAAAATCATGGAAAAGATTAGCACAGAGAACACCAACCCATCCTTTAAACCATCTTTTTAAACATGGCCTTAATCCTTGATTTATTTATTTATTATTATTTTCAGGAGTTGAATCCACTGCCACTTTTGTTGCAAGAAGTTCTCTCAGCCTTTTCTATGGAATATTTTGCAAATTCGTGGTGCCGCTGGACAGCCAATAAAAGAAAAATGTGTCAATTCATTTAGAACATCTCAGACTCAGTGAACAGTGTTGGCTTTTTAATGTAAGCCCATGACATTATCAAAGATATGTTTCTGTAGATGGCTAAGCCCTCTGGTATCTTTTGGGACTACTTGACTCACAAATCTGTATTATTGAACTACTTGACACACAAATTTGCCTTTTCAAAAACGTTGGAGAGAGAGAGAGAAAGAGAGAGAGAGAGAGAGATATTTTTCTTTTTTTTTATGATATGTGTAATTTGTGGACTGTAGAGCTGGAAGCCTGGAAAGGACCCTGTGGAGCTGGAAAGGGGCTTGCATGTATTCATTTGAATCTACCTAGAGGACACTGATTCATTGCACAACCCCAACATCTTATTATCACGAATCCATGTCGGAGGAATCATGAAGCATGAACCGGACACAACTGGGCAATCTCTTGCTCTTTTACTACCAATATTGCCATTTAAAAGGGCACCCCTCATCTCCTCCTCCATTACCATTGAAGAAACAAGGCGTACTTTAAATGGCCATGAGGAGGAACACACATTCCCTTCTTCTCTTGTTGGCATTTCTACTGTCTTGTGTCTCCTATATCCATGTCATAGCAACTACCTGGCCAGTGGGAGGATCCACAAGATTCTATGATTTCAAGGTCTCTTTCTCTCTCTTTTGCACACAAGTTCCATACACATACATGTCTATGTTTCTCTTGTTTGAATGCTTGTCGTGGTTTGATTAGGTTCTCTAAGTTATTTTTACAAGTTTAATAACTCATCTTCTCCGCCTATAGATGATCTTGACTTGCACTTTTCAATTAAGGATGATGAAGTGATAAAGAAAGCATAAGCTATGGGAAAGCCAGGACTTGTTGATATCAATGCGAACGAAGATAGCTTCATTTTTATTGTTGAGTCCACGGGGGCCATCATCAGGTACCTCCCCCAAAAAACACCCCTTTTCTCTTCCCCTCTCCCCACACACTGCCTTTTTTTTTTTTTAAGTTTTCTCTATCTTTTCCTTGCTAGATGCATGTCTATCCATATATGCTTATTCGTCTGTCCCTCAAACGTCATTGATCACCTTCTATTTGTTGTAGCTCTTTTATTTTGGCATCCTGATTGAACTATGAATCTGCCAGCTTTTGTTTTTACTTATTTTGAGCATGGATATATTGTTGTTTCCATAGCTTGCGATATTGGCATCCTACTCAGGAGATGAGCTGGTCGCAGTTTACCGTTACTTTCGGAGTTTGGCAGTGGATAGTCCTTTCTCATTCTGCAAGAGACAACTTGATTATTGCATTTGAGAAGGTATTTCTTCATCTCATTTTAATTGCATTGTGAGGTTGGGAAATGCAAACTTTGACGTAAAACCTGTAACTCTGTATGCCGATTGTTTGACTCACTTTTGTTGACTTTGTTAATAATTCTTCACTATTTGACATATATTGCCAATTTTTTGCTTGAACAGAACCGTCAGAGTTATTCTCAACTCCCCAGGGATGCCAAAGTTTCTCCAACCAAGATAGCATCTGGACAAATGAATGAAAGAGGGAGAGGTAGGGGGGAAACCGGGAATCTAGCTAAAGATGTTACTGTAGAATATTCTTCGGTAAAAGAAAGAGCATTCAATATCCAAGATATTTACAAAGCCTTTTGTGTTCGATTTGTTCGACTAAATGGATTCTTTTCACCCGTACAAGGTATCTCATTTTCATCATTGGAATTGTGTTTTTTATCTGTTTTAGCACATGATCTGTGAGGTAACAAGTTGTGTATTACTCTTTTCTAGCGTTCAGTTCTGCTTCAGAATGCATTTACTTCTGCCTTTGAGATTGTGGGACATATTCTCAAGAGATGTGTACAATTACAGGATTTATTTTCAAGCTATCTATTACCTGCTGTTCTAGTTTTCATTGTGGATGGAGTGTTGCTTAAAAAATTAAACTATTGGGTGATCCTATTACCATGGGATCTTAAAAAGGAGCCGATGTTGGCCCCTCTTCAGATGGAGCAACAGTCGGATCTGAAATGAGTTTCTTAATGGACTTGTGCTTGTGGTGTCACTTTTCCCCCAAAACCAAGACAAGCAATTTGAAAAAAAAGGGAAGCTTAAAAGGAAAAAACTCTGCAAAAGGGTGTTCTCTCAGATCTGGTTTTCTTGGTGAGTTCTCAGATCTGAGAAAATCCTGCCCTTCTGCTGAGTTTTTTTTTCTTTAAACTTCCCCCCTTTCAAACTACATGTGGTGCTTATCGGGAAAAATGACCTCACAAGCCCAAGCCCATTAAGGAAGTCATTTCAGATCGTTCTTTTCTATGTTATTAATTAGCTGGTCCTTCCAGCTATGTCATTTTCTCTGTCATGGAAAAATGGAGGAAATTCTATGAATATGTTATAAATTTATCCATTGTAGAATTGAATCTATTGATAACTTGCAAAGTAATGTATTAGATTCTCTTAATTTTTCCTTTTTGTTGTTGGCAATCAAATGTGAAAAAATTTCTGTGCCTTCATGTGATTTGTAGTTCTCTTATCTGTCCTGCAATTTCCATCAAGAAACTGAACAAAATTGTTGAAGATGAAATTAATTCTTTTTTTTTTTTGAACGGTAAGATAATCTTAAATCCTGCACACTGACTTATGTATGAATAAACATTCATTATGTCATCTTGAACTTTGTGAACTTTTCTTCTCTTGCAGTTATTTAGTTCAGTTGAAGTTAGTCTAGAAGGTCTTCAGCATATTCCTGACTGTGATCTTATTGGAATTAGACTATATAACTCTACACGTTATCGATCAGAAAAAGAAAAAAAAACCCTCTACACATTGATTGAATTGTGTGTGTGATGACAATCTTTTATGTATGTATTATATTCTTCGATTCTCTAGTTGACTACAAACTTATCCCCTATGAATTTCCCATTTTCAGGTTCTTCTGAGCAGGTTGAGGTTATACTTGAGCCCCGGCTATCCTTATGAAGAAATATTGAGGACTTTCCACAACTGCACAATTTTTGGATTATTGAATCCACAGGCACCGTCCCTGTTCCAGATGTGGAAGACAAGTTACGGCATGCAGATCCAAAACCGTCAAAGCCCACATCTTCTCATCCAGTGACAACCCAAGGTTCTAAAATGAATGGCACATCAAATATGCCATGTCACTTAACAAATGATGAGCAGCCAGAAGCCCCTGAAATTACTTCCGATCATGTTGCTAGCGATGGGTCCCAAGGGGATGTTGTGATGTCAGATGGGGAGTTCTCCAGGCAGGTTGAGTCTCTGAAGCAGTGTCTGATAGAGCGCACCACAGGCTATGGTGTGCCTCAGCTGGAGAGGCTCTAATGAAAGGGGCAGTTGCAATGAAAGTGAAGGAAGATCACAAGGCCTTCATTCTCCGATTTTTGTTGAATTTTGTTGAGGACGAGGGGAATTTGTGATCCCCTATTTTTGTTTTTGATTTTTTAAATCATTCCAGCTTTGTTTTTACTTGTTTCCTTTCTGACTTTTTTAGTGTCTAGCTCATTTCTTTTCAGTTAATTCATTAAAATAAAGTATTTCTGGGATCCAATATCCCAGTTAATTATTTTATTCTAGTTGTGCCCATAATCATACCAATGAGATACTTAATATGGCTAGTATTAAGAGGTGCATTAATAAGACCGTGGAATTGGCTAGTAGGAAGCAAATTGGAGTACCAATCACTTCATGTCGATATATTTCACCTCTTCTAATATCAAGAGAAAGGGCATTGGCAATAAGACAAAAGAAGAATTAAGCTAATTCACTAGATCTTTGTAAAATTGATAGCATATGATAATTAAGGCATTCTCCCGGTAACAAGAAATGTCAAGAAAATACTGGGAAATAATCTGGAACAGTTTTAAAATTTTGGAAAGGTTTTGGACCGTTCCAGATTTCCAAATCTGGAACCATTTTAAACCGTTCCAGATTTCTTGAACCATTCCAATATTTTTCAAATCTGGAACGGTTCAAAACCGTTCCAGATTTTCTGCGATACCCATTTTTGGAACGGGTTGAAACCGTTCCAGATTCATTTAGGAACAGTTTCAACCCGTTCCAGATGGACATTTTTGGTGTAGTGTGTGTAGATACCAAAGTTCCTTTCGTGATCAAGGTAAAATCTAAAATTAAACAATCAGATCAACCTTTGGTCATATCCACGAAGTCATCAAAGATAAAGGAACTAGGACACCAAAAGTTTTCATGTTCAACAAATGTATTTTCTTTAGTCAGCAACTCCAGTTCTGATCAAGAAAGCAATGATATCCCTCCTCCCACCAGGGGAATGTCACCTATGAGTCCTGGTTCTCGTATCACTTTCAGTCAGCTCATGCTAACATTATAACAAAGAGGAGAATTATCCTATAGATATATTGATAGATGGCTCCGTTTGGCTGAAAGATGTGAGAATCCCCACAGTATTCCACATGGATTCATCTATGCTGGGTAGGTTTCCAGCCAGCTCTCCGTAGCTTAATTATGGCAATAGAATTTCAAACCTTTGATGAGCTGTCTTGAATCATTTCATCTCTTAAAGTAGCACTCTATCGTATGCGTGGGAGGTCTAGACGGACACGCCCAATACATGTCGTTTCGATAATTAGAGATTCTGATTCTGAGTCAGACTCTGAGGACACCAAAATGATAGATACCTCTGTACACTCTATAACGGACTGGGATCCTCCGCTTTTACCATGGCCCACTCTATCTCATATTTATAATTTTGAAGGCTCTTGCTTCTTAGTACCTCCATCCAAGCAATACAATCATTTTCCATTGGGTTGAAAATGCTTCTCCTTCAAGTCCTATTGACAAAATCACTAATGATGGGAAAATTCAACTTGATGTTTACAATCCTGTGGTCCGTAATATGTTGAAGAACATGGGGTACAATCTCAAAAAGCCCACAGGCTTTGGATTGAATGCAAATAAGATACAAATTCCTTTAAACGTCTTCACTCCAGAGATAAAGGAAGATCTCCAAATGGGATGCAGAATTGAACAGCTACATCATTGCATAGGTATATTCCTTACAATAACATTCCTAAATTAAACCAAAATTTCAGAGCAAGATCCGTAGTCTTCACCGGAGGGGTTGACTCAGATGACCTCATGAAACTCTTGTCTTTCAAGATCCCGCTGATTGGCCACTTTTCAGCATCTTGAGGGGGCAGTGACGATGATGACACCATGTCACAAATCACTGAATACTGGCCGCCTGAACTCAATGAAAAAATAAGCTCGTCCCAACATGTTCGCTAGGAATGCTTAGCCCTTGATGTAAAAGCTAAAGAGCCTAAAAAATCGAGTCCATGGAAAGGTATCAGGCCTTGGCTTAGACCTTCAAGTGAAACTCCAAAAGGCTTCACGAAGTTGGAAACTTCCAATAATACTGTGGAAGTGCCTCCTCCCAAGCCTGCAACTGGGGACCCAGTACAAAAAATAAACTTGGAGACCCCAGAAAATCCCCGACCAACTTTTGTAAGTTCTCAAATCAAAGGAAACGAACTTGATCTGTATGTTAATTTCTTACAAGAGTTCATGGATTGCTTTGCATGGACCTACGTAGAAACATCGGGTCTAGATCCAGAGATTTCTGTACACAAATTAAATATAATAGATGATGCTAAACTTGTAAAACAAGACCAATGGAGGACAAAGCCTGAAATCATGGATAAAAGAGAAAAAAAAGTTCAAAAGCTTATAGATGTTAGTTTCATCTGCGAAGAACAACACCCAGACTGGTTGGCTAATATAGTGCCAGTTACTAAAAAAATGAGCAGATCAGAGTTTGCATCGACTTCAGAGATCTGAATAAAGTCTGTCCTAAGGATAACTTCCCATTGCCTATACCAGAATTCATGATTGATAATACTTTTGGGTATGAAAGAATGGCATTCATGGATGGATTCTCGGGGTATAATCAAATCAAATTGTTCAAAGAGGACAAGAAACATACTTCCTTCAAAACTCCCTTCGGCATGTACTGCTATACCGTCATGCCTTTCGGTCTTAAAAATGCTAGGGCACATACCAAATAGCAATGATAAAAATCTTCACGGACATACAACATAAGTCTATCAAATGTCACGTTGATGATTTGGCAATCAAGAGCAAGCAAAAATCAGATCATCTAGTTGATCTTCGCACAGTTTTTGAAAGATTGCAGAAATTCAATCTTTGAATAAACCCCTTGAAGTGTTTCTTTGGAATCTCTTCTAGAAAGTTTCTAAGATTTGTGGTTCAAAAAGATAGTATCGAACTAGATTCAGTTAAAATCAAAGCCATATTGGAAATGTCTTCTCCAAAACTCTAAAAGAACTAAAAGGATTGCAAGGAAGACTTGCTTATATTCGTCGATTCATTTCAAACTTATCTGGAAAATGCAGACCATTTTCTAAACTGATGAAGAAAGGAGTAGACTTTGTATGGGATAAAACTTGTGAAGATGCTTTTCAAGATATCAAATGATATCTTACAAATCCACCAGTTCATTCAGCTCCAATTCCAGGCAAACCTTTCATTCTCTACACACGAGCTCTTGATCACTCTCTGGGGGTATTATTAGCTCAAAAGAATGATGAAGGGAGAGAGGTGGCTCTATACTACTTGTCAAGGATGTTGGTTGGTGCTGAACACAATTATCACCCAGTAGAAAAGGAATGTCTTGCATTGTTGTTTGCAATACAAAAGCTACGTCACTACATCCTCTCTAATGTGGTGTACTTTGTTTCTAACATCAATCCATTAAAAATACTGGTAATAAAAGCCAGGGCACTGAGCGAACACTTGGCCAAATGGTTCATTCTTCTCTCTCAATATAATATCAGATATACCCCTGTAAAGGCTATGAAAGGAAAAGCTCATACTGATTTTCTGGCAGAACATCCACTATCGCAAGATTCGGAATTCATAGATAATCTCCTTGACGAACCAATCTTTTTCATTGAATAATTATGGAAACCTACCATCAATCTAGATTTACATTGGATCATGCACTTTGATGGCACTTCCAGAACCAATGAGCTAGGACAACCTGTTTCAGGAGTTGGAATTATTTTCTGTAGTCCAGAAAGATTATATGTTCCTCACTCTTTCTCATTAATCAAACTATGTTCAAATAATGTAGCAGAATATACCGCATTGATTATGGGTCTTGAGTTAGCCATAAAATCAAGCATCAATATGCTTGGAGTCTATGGAGATTCACAACTCGTGATCAAGCAAATGAATCACGAGTATGAAATGAAGAAACCTAACTTAGTTCGTTTCTTCAACAAAGCATGTGAACTCAAGAAAAGATTCAGTCTAATTAAGTTTCTCCATGTTCCGAAACATCAGAACGTCAAAGCAGATACATTAGCAAGCTTGGTAACTTCAATGTCAATTCCTGAAAATAACAAAATGGTGTTAGAAATAGTCGAGAGAAGACTTCTACCTCCACTTGACACCCATAAGGTAGTGGCAAATAGCTTTACTATGATTAATAATCAGATTTCATCTTTCCAAAATTCATTCAGAGACTGGAGAGATCCTTTTATTGATTACATTCTTCATGGGGTACGACCAGAGAATACTAAAGATAGAACTAGTATTCAAAGACGAGCTCTAAATTTCATTTCGATTTGCCCTCAAAGACTCTTTATCACAAATCATACGATGGAGTTTTTCTTCATTGCTTATCACCAAAAGAAGCAAAGCAAGTCCTCAAAGAAGTCCATTCTGGCCTATGTGGGGCTCATCAGGCTGGGCCAAAGCTTCATGATCAAATACGAAGTTAGGCTGCTATTGGCCTACTATGGTGTCTGATGCCATCAATTTTGATAAAAGATGTAATGAATGTCAAATTCATGGTGATTACATTCATCAACCTCCTGAATATCTACATCCTATGTCCACCTTTTGGCCATTTGAATCTTAGGGAATGGACATAGTTGGGAAAATCAGTCCACCATCAGAATATGGTCATCAATTCATTTTAGCTACGACAGATTATTTCGCCAGATGGGCAAAAGCAATACCCCTTGTACAAGTGAAAACAGATACAGTCCTCAGTTTCTTGAAAACTCATTGTAACACTCCGATCCCCTTTGAGCTGGATTAGTGGCTCATTAGCGTGTGTTTTGTTGTTTTATTCTTATGGGTTTGGTTTTGGGCCTTGAACAGGTAGTTGAGTGACCTTTGACCTGGAATAGGTAGTTCTAAGCCCTTTTTCGTGATTTTGCTTTTGCTTTGCTCATATCATCTTTGCATCATCTTGGTGTCAGCACGTGTATTTCGTTGAGCTCGTTATTTTCCGTAACTGTGTCAGATCCGTTTGGAGTCAATTGGGGAAGATGGACCTTCGTGTGACTTGAACTGTAAATAGCTTAAACTCCATGGATCTTGTTTTAAACTTCAAAACCTATATAAATGAGTCATGCTCCAGATGTCTCTCCCTTGCTCATTTCATTTCTTCAACGTGCATGCAAACTCCAGGAGACCCTCTTCACTTCGGTTTGTTTCTCTCTCTCTCTCTTTCGATTGGGGTTTTGCTACTCTTCGTGGATTGGGTTCTTCTTCATTCTCTCATCTCTGTCTATTGCTTGAGGTAAGTGGGTTCTTTGTGTTTCTTCTCCCAATTGCACCTCTCATTCTCTGATTGCTATGTCTTCATCTCATGCATGGTGTATCTCTTTGCTTTGCTTTGATTCTAGTGGATTTGGAGCTTGTTTCAGAGGATTTGTCAGATTTGAGGCAAGTATAAGTACAGACTTTTATAACACACATGGGTGCTCTGTTTGAATGCTTTGATTTCCATCTTCTTTAGTGTATAGAATGTTTTACAGCCAATTCTTGTGAATTTGGAACCTCTGTAGCTTGTTTGGAGATGTTTCTGTACCAAATTCCAGTTTCTGTAACTATCCCGAATTCGTGTTCTGTATTGTACGGCTAAGCCGTAAGTTTCTACGGTTTGATTTCCAGAGACTTAAATTTTGAGTTTTGTTCTACGGCTAGGCTACGGCTAAGCCGTAACTTGTTCTACAGCTGAGCCGTAAGCTAGTCGTGACCCAAACCGTAACCCAGCCGTGAATTAAATCTCTGACCAGTCGAAACTTTTCCAACACAGAACTCCTACGGTGTGGCTACGGCTAAGCCGTGGAATGCTACGGCCAAGCCGTGGATTGGTCTACGGCTAAGCCGTATACTGACTGTAGCTCAGCCGAAAAAGATACCAGATCAGAGGTGAAAGGATGATCAGTTTAGCTGTGTTTTGAATGGAACCAAGGTGAAGCCGTAGTGCATATTACGACGAGCGCGTAAGATGTCTTCGGCTCAACCCTAGGTCCCTCATGGCTAAACCGTTAGGCATGGCAATTCTGGAACATAACTTAGGATAATGGTGAGACTTGTAGGGCTCAAATACAGGTTAACCACCCATGTAAACCGGCCCAACGAAGGCTTTGGATCGCATGAATAGTCTATTAGGCTGTGACTCATTCATGTGAGCGTTGATCACTGTTAAGCACCTCCCCATGGGTGTTGGTTTAAGAGACGTCGGTGCACGCACAGATTACATTGCAACACTTTGATGGCAACGGTGCATTGACTAACTTAAAACTACATCAACATGCACGGTTAGTGACAGTGAACAACTAGCTTAGGACTGGCTTGTAATGAACCTTGATTCCGTATTAATCTGAGATGCATTGCATATTGTTTATGGTTTTGCCCTCTGTTCTGTTAATCTATATTTATGCATTCCGCAGTCATTTTGCTTTCGTTCGGTATATCTGTTTTATTCTTCGTTCTGCACTATGCTTTGATCTATGCTATGCTTTGTATATTCTCTGGCTTTGTGTATATCTGTTTGGTTTGGGTATTCCCTGGTGGCTCTGCTCAGAGATTAAAACGTGAGGATAAGATCCGGTCTTTGCCATCGGTGAGTCCAAAGCGGATAATCTCCCTTCTTTTAGCTTTGATTTGATTGGTATTAGTCTGGCTCTACTCAGCCTCAGCCCTAGGATGCCCGACGGGGTTACCTCTGGCTTAGATCTCTGTATCTCTGTATCACTGCAGTGTCGCTTTGTCTTGGGACCCCGGAACCCAGGAACCTGAGACCCACTTGTACCCTGGCCCGGTCAGTGGTGTTCTCCTCTGCTCTGCTCTGCTCTGCTCTCTATTGGAGAGAACATGGTTAACGTAGTAGCCACTTAGTTCAGTAATTCTATGTTTTGATTCACATATCATGCTTTACTTCTACGCACGATTTGCTTAGCATACTAAGATGAAATTCTGAAATTGCTATTCTGTCCTTATTCTATTTGATACTATGAGTGTTTCATCTCTGTTACTTATATTTGCTGGATCGTTGTATTCATTTGTGTTGTCTGTGGTGTTGCAGGCACAGATACCTTGCCCAGCTCCCCGGCGGTCGAGGAGGCTGCAGGGGCGAGTGTAGAGGCACCCTCAGGTTTGGCAGAGTGGGCCTGATCATCTCTGCCGAGTGCGTTCATGCATGCTTCCAGTGGCTTTTCGTTTTGGGATTTTGAGAGATTGTATTTGGACTCTGGACTTTGGACTTGTATTCTGTGTATTTTGTATATATTGATTTTGGTGTGTATTCGGTTTTATATTAGTGTTATTGTCTTTGTCGTTTCCGTTTCGTATTTGCTTTGGCTTCCGCTATTTTATTTTCTTTGTTGCTTGCTATGATATGTACAGCTTCCGCGTACGCTTAGTTCGCACGTGTTAGATCCCTTGTGTGTGTGCATCTGGACTGGGTTTGGATGCACATGCACGGGAGTACGTGTGTCACCGGTTTAGCTTTTCGCTAACCCCCGATTTCTGGGCTCGGGTCGTGACACTCATATCATTTGTCGTTTTAGAGTGCCCAGACGTCTATATCATGATAATGGTCCTCAATTCAATAACGATAAATTTTACAGATTCTGTGACAAGTATGAGATCCAATACTATCCATCTATGGCATATAACCTTGCAGCTAATGGACTTGCCGAAGCTTTCAACAAGACTATTTGCAAAAACTAATGGTCTCTGACAACAAAAAGAGTTGGAGTACCAAACTTCCTGAAGCATTATGGGCTTACAGTACTACAGTTCGTGGTCCAACCAAATCAACATCGTATTCCTTGGTTTATGGTTGTGAGGTTGTAATATCCTTGGAAATACAACTTCCTTCCCTTCGGATTGCCGTGATAAACAAATATACTGAAAGAAAGAATGCCAAACTCAGACTCCAAGAATTGGAAAGCGTTGATGAGAAGGGGCTTGCTGCTCGACAAAGCATCGAATTATATCAAGCTCGTATGGCTCGATTTTTCAATAAGAAGGTCAACTACAGAGCTTACAAGAAAGGAGACTTAGTCCTTGCAATTAAAAGGCCTATGTTCTCCACACACTTGTCAAATGGCAAGTTTAAATCTAAGTGGGAAGGACCTTTTGTCATTGACAAAGTCTACTCCAACGGCGCCTACGCACTTCTCACACTTGAAGGAGATAGATGCATGATGCCTATCAATGGAAAACTTCTCAAGAAATACTACACTTGAATGTCATTGGTAAACCCAAAACATGTACAATGTACTCAAACCATGTACAGTGTACGTTCTCACTCCTAACCAAAATCAAAATCCTCTGGTTTTGAACCTCACAACCTCTGACCCCTAACCAAAATCCCTCAAACTTATATAAAATGACTGTGAGGTTCAAGTCTTTTACCCCTCTAGTCAAACCTTCATTACTTGGATAATGTCCTTACAAGACCCCTTGTAACATCCTGCTATATAGATTGAGTCTTTTTTGTAGACCTTGTGTAGCAAACTTAGCTATGTGGAATAAGTCTTTTTGCAGACCCCATATAGCTAATCCTCAGTTGTATAGAACAAGTCTTTTTGCAAACCATATATGACTACCTTCGGTTATATAGAACAAGTCTTTTTGCAAACCCTATATAACCAAAATCTAAACAAAAACCAAAACCAAGATTTTGTCCTAAGGAATAAGTGAAGGATCCCAAGGAAAGCCTCATACATGGACACCGGATAACATCCATTCTGTTTGACCCCTTTCGACACCAAAAAAAAAGGGTGGGGGCGATCAAGTCATGGACCCTGGAGAAAGCCTCGCGCATGGGCACCGGATAACATCCACTTATATGATTATTTCATTTTCGATTTGTGGATCCAAAAGATCGCAAATCACACCCTCATATAAGTCTGAGAAAACCAAACCAAACAAACCATCCACACAAATCACGTCAAACATCCACAAAAATCAAACCAAACACCCATACCAATGACAAAATGGAGGAAAAGAAAAGTTTTTCCATTGATATTCATTTGAAATTTAAGTATAAAGAATGATGTCAGTGTATACATGGCTCCCAGGGCTAATCAGAATAAAAAAAGAAGAAAAGAAAAAGTCAAATAGGAGTTACAGCAAAGAATCCTAGTCCAGGAACTTCTCCAGCTGCCCCTTTACATTCAGCCCGCCTTCCATCAGGACACATCCTTTGTAACTGGCATAAGTGGGTACGGCAGTACTAATGTCAATCTCATCCAGCTTGATATTCAATTCATTCTCCAGAGACTGAACAAAATAATCCAAGACCATACGCTTTACCTCTGCTTGCGCAAGAAGATTAGCTCTGTGATGACTCCCCTCTGAAACAGATTTCTTCAAGTTTTCAATAGTATCCTCCACGGAAGATAACTGTTATTGCAATACGGTGATCTGCTGTTGTATATTTTTATATTCAGCTACACGCGCAGCTAACTCTTGTGTCGTCTTGACCTGCTCTGAATTTACTACCCGTATTTCCTCCTTGGTGCTTTCAAACTCCGCAGCCAGTTGAATTTCATGCCTTAGAACTTCATCCTGAAAAGCTTTGGTATGATCAACATTTTTATCCCAAGTATCCTTTTTTTCAAGTTTGTTGAAGAAAAAGACAAAGGCATCACAAAGGCCGCTCAAATCCGTTCCAGCACCGGAAGATATCAACATATCAGCCAAAGCTTTAGCACCTTGAATCTCCTCAGAAGTAAGCTCTCCTTGGAAAACGGTGGCCAAAATGCTGTGAATAGCCATCTTCGTGGCAAAATTTATGGCAAATTGAGGCTTTGGAGAGTCCCCAAACAAACTGGGTTCTTTAGGGGTAGAAAGGTTTTATTTTCACTCTTGTGAATTTCACTGAGTCTAAGAACCTGAGCGATCTCTCTCGACATTTTTATCCTCATTCCTATGAATAGCCAATGTCTATTCACGGACAGAAGGTGAATCATGTGACCCTTGTGAAGACAAAGTGGCTGAAGGATCCCTATTTGTATGTGGTGTTGCTGTAACATGCAACAATGCTTTTGGGGATCCTCCACCTTCAATAGTAGAAGCCTCATCTGATATCTTTTGGACGACAGGGTCTTCGATAATTTTCAGGGACGATGATTGATCCACCCTAAAAGGAACCCTTGGAGGCATCATGGCTTTAGGAGGTGTAAAACTACCAATAGCTGGAGGTACACTGCTAGTGACAGGTGTTGCAGGAGCATCTTCTTCCGGGGGATTTGCAGCTTCTAAAACCAATTTCCTCTGAGCCGAATGACTTGTTTTGATTATGATAGGCTCTGCTACAAGGGCCTTTTCAGCCGAGATACCCGAGATCATTACAGTGTCTCCTTCTCTTTCTGTTTCGCCAATAGGTTCAGCATTTGGTTCCGTCTGAATATGCACAACTTCATTAACCCTTGGCTCAATATTAACAAGCAGTACAGGGGCAACTGATGATAGCTCCGAATCATTGTTAATGCTTTTGGTTGGCGAATCTGAAGATAAACTTTCCACGAAGCGCCGCAGATCACTCTTCAGGGTGCTGCCTGGCGATGTCTCAAAGTAGCCACTATGAATTGAGATATCATCCAGGTCAATTGAAGATTCGGCACTTTCCTTCTTTGTTTGCTCTTCAATGGGTGACCCAAAAGGTCTCCTTGCAGGGATAGGAAGCATGTCAAGAATACTCTCTTTCGCCCGAACACCTAAAAAGGGGATGAACAAAATCAAATCACAGACGTTGGAACACTATTTTATTGAGATTCATTACAAATTAAGGTAAAGATTACCTTCAACAGTAACTGGGGTTTCTCCCGTCTTCATTAAGGTTTCGGCCATAGGTCCTTCAACAATCTCAGAAGAAATCTTCTGTTGTTCAACTTGAAGAGCAACATCAATGGTAGCAATATCACCAACACAATTGCTGGACTTCTCTGCAGTGATGAATTCTATTGGAATATCCACCACGACCTTTTTCCCAGACTCAGGGATTGTCATTTGATCAAATAAATCTTTCTCAAAGTCGAACTCGATGTTGATATCACTATCGGTTCACTCCTCAGTCGCGGGAGTATCAAAACTGCTCTCTCCCCCACCTGTTTCATCAGAGGCATAATCTTCAGCAATTTCAGCTACTTGCCTTCCAAATCCTCCAGCAGTTGAGGTTTGAGTTGATAAAATAGCAAGGAAAAATATAAACGTAAAAAACAAGAGTTAATGAATTAATGAGAAGGTAATTACAAAGAAATATAGAAGTGTTACCAGCTTTAAACCTTTGAGAACGTCGAGTACTAGGGCTTTCAGCCTTTCACTTCTTTAAAGATACTTCTTTGCTGACTAAGGCTTAGGTTACCAGTTTCGAGCGTGTGGCTTTGAGCTTCTTATGCAGAATTGGGCTTACTGAAGGTTGTATAGGCATTGTAACAAATAGCCTTGCCTTGGTAGTTGCTTCAGCCGACTAAACTATTTCTGCTAGACTTTGACCTACATGTGCCTCTATTGATGTTGGAGCATCAGTAACAGTCTTTGACAAAGGTCGTTGAGCAAGGTCTGCCTCAACAGCTGCACGCATTATAGACTATTATTTTTCCAGCTGCCTTATTTGCTCTCCTACTGAAACTTTAGTTCTAACAGAATGAGAAGCAGATCCAAAGTCCAAAGAAGCTCTGCCTATCTGCCTGACCTCAGCAAGACTCATACTCTCCTGTAAATTCTCATCTACAACATGTTGTATTCCCACTACAGATACATTAGGTGGAGGCATGAATTTCTCATCTTCCTCACCTCTTAATGAACGGTGAGCTCGACAGATATTAAACCCGGCCACCAAGCCAATTCGCCATTTATCACCATCATACAACCAATTCTCAAATTCTCTGCAATAAAACAATCTTTTTCTGCTCTTTCTTTTTTTTTAAAAGCAACCAAAGCACGGCTTTTAACCCGGGGATTGCTCGTGTATGCCTGTACAATGGCAATGGTGGTTTACCCTTTTGGTAAACCATTGGGCAAAGCCACTTGTGTATCCAAGATTCGGAAGGCGGGGTAGCCGAAACGAGCTCCAATGTCAAGCACCTAATAAAATTCCCAAGCATTTCGGGCATCTTGCAAAGAACCGGTAGTGCCTCGAATCCTACCCGACGCTCCCACAACAACTTGATAAAAATCAAACTATCTACAAAACCTAGCAGGTATATAAAGTTGAATATTGATATATGCATTCTTCATATATACCAAATTTGCAAGCCTTAAGCTCAAGAACCAGCTTTTCTCTTCATCTGATAAGCCAACATCTCGACCACCCTCTCCGACTTTGTTAATCGATGGTTCCACAGCGTTTCTCATGCGAGTTGGAACTTCAATGTTGGGTACAGCGTCACAAGAAGCAACATAATTGTTGAAGTTATGCAAATGCTAGCACAAGTCAGCCATGGAATAGTTGTTAATCAAACAACTACCACCTACGATTACCCCCATGAAAATACTCCCTGGTGCACCACGCTGTGAATGAAGACCATTGCAATGATACATGAACCAGGTGTACAGCAAATGTTCAGCATAATACTAATTAAAAGGCTTCTCTTCTCTGACAGTAAATCCCGATAGCTTCAACTCGATCAGCATATATGATACAAAGGCAGGACCCAAGGCGAGGCTGTGTCCAAAGGGCATTCTGAGTGCTGGATATATGCAACCAGGCCTAAAGTCGCTTCCAGAACTTGGAAAGAGAACCTCAGACAACCATGCGCCAAGAATATAGCAAGCCAACATTTCCTTTTTAAGTTTGGATACTTGAAAAAAATATATGGTTGAAAATCTGGATCCGCACGATAAACAATTGTTGGATACTTCTTAGGGTCTTCGTTGGGAATCACCTCTTTTCATTTAAAATATTCACCCTGATTTGTGAAGAAAGAATCCGTTACGGTCTTCACTTAACTCATCCATTGGACGACTTTACCTTGACTGCGGCTAGCTATTTGAATTGAATCTTCAAGTACAAAAAGGAGATAATATGCAGCTTAGAATTCATTGTCCATGGTGGCTAATTCTTCATCGGGTACAACAATTTCATCGTAGATTTTGCCATATGGTGCTAAACCAAAAATCTTCTTTATTTCTCATAAGGAAACTCCCAACTCCATATTCGGAGTAATGAAGGTACCAGTCACTGGGCAAAACAATTCTAGAATGGCCCTGCAGATGTTCCTGTTTTCGCATGGGACTTTCTGTGTGGTGGCATTTACAGCATCAAAAATTTCGATTGCTTTCAAATCTTTTGTGTAATGATGTTTGATTGCAGTCACCCAGCTTTGCCAATCCCCGATACAATTAAACCATCCCCATGACTGATGTTTTTCGCCAAGCCAGGCACTCCCGTCCCCCATATGAATACCAAGCCCGATGGTCCTAAGCTGTGAAATCACAGTGCCTACTTCCATATTCAAAGTGCACGGTTCTATGGCCTCTACTTCAGACCTTGGATACTCTGTAAAGTAGTACGAAGGCCGACGCATAAACTTGCTAATTTTGAAATGAATGTGATGCCTTATCCATGAAAAAGGATCATTCCTTGCCGGGATCGTTGGGGTCACCGAAATTATCGTTGGATGCCGTCGGATGGACCGAACAATGGTTAGTTCGCATAAAATCCCTGCTAAGTTTATATAATGATACTGCATGTTGTCAACAGGCTGCTTCATAGTCTCCTTCGTGGCATGTCCAAATATATACCGGAGTTTGTGAAAGATCACCTTGTCATTGTTCTCCCAATTGGTATTATTTGCCAAACACCAGTCTATATACCAATTTCTTCTTGATAAAGCTTTGGCTCTCTGATGCTGCAAATTAACATCAGATATTTCATTCAGATCCTTCGGATAGGAGTCCCTTGCGGTCTTACCCTTGGCACGACCTTTTGATGCCCCAGCGGTTACAGTTGCAGGTGCTTTACCTTTTCTGTCTGTAAAACAAACAAATAAGAAGAGAAAGAAAAATATCTGCAATAATGATATGGAATTCTGCAAAAATTTCGACAGCATCTCCCCTTAACAGAAGGCTAAAAGGAGAAAATAGTACTCAGTTCTGAGACCAAAAATTAGCATTAAGGCACACTTAAGTCCCAAAACTGAGGCTCCCGATCCAAACAAGTGTTCAAGCACCTTAAGACCTTTCAGGGGGCAATGGATTCGTGTTCGAGCACAAAAGTTATAATATCCAATGCTAGAAATGCATGCACAATACAAGCGCAGTTATACACAACATATAAGGCGTAAAACATGTATTAAGAAAAAAAAGAAGTATTTGAAAGTGCATGACATGTTTTTAGCAAGATCAACAAAGTGCAACATCAACTTTCAGGCTAACGGATTATCACATTCCCAAGACAGTACATAAATCTCAGCAAACAAAGTCCTGAGCGATGATTGCTATGATGGAACCATTAGACATTCTTGTGGATTGTCATCTCCCAACCCTTGGCATTTCCCACAAGTCACAAAAGTCAGGTGTGTGCTCAGTTGTATTAGCATTCAAGCAAAAAAAGGTGGATGTGCCTTCACCGAGTCCAACAGTAAAGAAATAGAGTCTAATGCTCTTTAAAGGTATAGATTCCTCAGACGGAGCTTGTTCGTCTCAAGTTTGTAGGAAGATGGATTCTTTACAAACTTTTAAGTTCGTTGAAAAGTGGATTCTTTACAAACTCTCCAAAATTCAAAGCCTCTTGTACCAACGTCAGGTACATCAAAGAGGCTATGAAGAGTTCGCTTTGAGCAATTATGAGCTTCCAAATCAAAAGGAAAGAAGACAACTCTGGGCCCTAAAATCTGTTTGCTCATGCGTGATCATGATCATACTCATACAATTCAATGTAGGAGTGGAACCTCATACAACTCAGCCTGGTTCGGTGACATAAGATTCGGTGATATTTCCAAGCTATCTTTCATAACCACTGATTGAAGTCTCCAAGCTATCTTTCATGCCCATTGACTGAAGAAATTGAACACACAAACGGAACAAGTGAAGAACACCAATAGTCATGAACCAGTTGTGACCATGAGCTACCCTCAACATTTTGAATTCATCCCTCAACATTTTGAATTCATGGAATGCATACAAGCTCAAGGAAGAGGCAAATTGCAGCAAATAGTGTTGCTCATCAAACAAAATAGTGGCTGTGGACACACTTATGTGAAGAAAAAAAGAAGGAAGGGGGGGGGGGGGGGGGGGGGGGGTGGGGGGGTGTGGTTGTCTTGACAATGACCGTGGAGCACATAGGCCATGATTGTAGACTTGCCCATTGTTTGAATATGACAAGAACTTCACCACACTTTGTACCAAAGTGAATTCTAAAAGTACAACCATACATTGAGAAAGAAGTGACCACAAATAGCACTTCACGGCCATTGTTGGTTATAACAGTGGACACTACCCAGATGTGGCAAGGCCTCGGCACATTTTTGTAAAGGGGATGGAGCTTAGAATGTCACCATTCATTATGTTGAAGACAAAATGAAATTGTTTTTTGATTGTGATCATGGGTTCCTCATGACCTGTGCACTTGAATATAGTAGCCGTTTGGTCTAAGGTTTCCCCACTGTTTGGTTTGAAGCCTCCTCACTGTTCGGTTTGAAGCATTCCCACCAATGACAATTCCAACTCATATCAGTCACCATGAATTGCAAGTTTCAGTTTGTGCTAGTCACTATGACAAAAGCAATAAAAAAAAAGAGGAAGGAAAAATTATTAAACAGTCAAGATTGGCCGTGATCATGAAGGGGCTTGGGCAGTACTCAAGACATGAGAATGCTATGAAATCCTATTCCCAACTGTGTCACTCACAGTCCGAGAATCAGGCACTCAGTTATAGGCCAAACACTTCAAATATATCTATATATATATAGGAGTCACAGGTCGATAATGATTGTGGGCTTCCCGCAGGCAATGTTAGCAGCGACAGTGAATCTGCCCACTATATATTTAGACGTGGCAAAAGCTTCATCATGCTCTATTCATTGTCCACTATTTAGGTGTGACAAGAGCTCCATCATGCCCTAAGGTTCAAAGCACTACCATAGATTAAAGGGACTGATTGAGTCAAGCAATTGGAGTAAAAAGAAAAGAATTCACTAAATGGGTTCTGACTGTGAAATTTTTCTGCACGGTCACTCTATTGGCACTGACCGTAGCCCTCCATGGGCAACATCTCAGAGCATCATCATGCATCAAATGGGAGTCATCAGGTCAAGCATCAGAGTTTTTTTTTTTCGTTGTTTTATATGTATATATATATAGAAAAAAAAATTTTCAAATAGACATTGCATCAAACAGGTTGTGACCGTGGGACTGGCATGACCACACCGGCTGTGACCGCGACATCTGCCTAGGCAATGCCCAACATGGAGAAAACCCTCTACAAGAAAACTACTCAAATATGACTCTTCCTCTAACAACCACCCAAAAGAAACCAAAAAAAAAAAAAAAAAAAGACGAAGAAGCAGAAGAAAGGGCTGAGCCCAAATTCCACTCGTCATGAGTAGAACAGGGCAGCCACTGTAAATTGGAGTTTTGTCCCAATATGTACCCATTAAGCAAAGAAGAAAAGGAGATGCACCAGTCGACACATGCAAACCCAGAAGCAAAATCAAAAAAAAAAAAAGAAAAGGGCAAACTCCACATTCGGCCATGACAGAATTTGAAGAAGTTAAGATGCAGAAACTTACCAGCCATGGCAGTTATCTACAGCCGACGAGTCTACAAGATGGAAGACGAATTGCCAGATGGAAGAAGCAAATCGAGAGGATACAATGCCTTCGAGTTCTTGAAGTCTCTCTCTCTCTCTCTCTCTCTCTCTCTCTCTCTCTCTCTCTCTCTCTCTCTCTCTCTCTCTAAGCTGGTTCAAACAAGCAAAGTATAAAAAAAAGGGAAACGAGAGTCTCTGTTTTATAGCTCAAATCCGGTGACTCTCTCAGCTAAGCTCACGGTCACTGATGATTTGAAGAGTGGAGGCCATTTCCCACGGCTGCTATTGTCTTAAGTAGTGGAGCCCACTGATTGGAATGGGGCCATCCTCTCACAATAGCCCGGGAAGCATACGTGTTCATAAACACAACTGCTTCTCTCTTCCATAGTCACCACTGCTCTTCTCTTTGCTCACAAATAGAGATGAATAGTGGGACCCATGGTGTATTGTCTTTCTTGTTCACGGTCACAACTGCTCTAGCAGTGAGACCTGTAGCTTTAAGGCGAATTTTCTCATGGGCACTACGTGTCTAAAATGATGGAGCCCATGGTCACCGCCTTCTCCATTTCCCACAGGCTGCTGTGAGGGGCAGTGGGGTCCACAGCTCCACTCGTTAGCCTATTGTCACCACCAACACTACTAAAACCCACTGCCTAGCCCTCTGTCACAACCTGAGCCCAGGAGATTGGGGGTTAGCAAAAATCTAATCAGCAACACACGTACTCCCGTGCATATATACTTAGAACTAGTCTAGATGCACACGCACAAAGAAATGTCACACGTGCAAACATATACGCGGAAGTTGTAGGTATCAAACCGTAGTACTGAAAATACATGAGACCAAAATGAGAGGTATCTAAAACTTACACAAAGGTCGAGGATATACAACGGAATCCAATCACAATATACATAACAAGAATAGAATCTATGACATAAAAAGAAGACAATATGCAATATGATAATATCGCACTCCTATGGAGTGATTCCGCACACTCCACGAACCTGACGAGACAGCTGAAATCTCCCTAGCAATCCGACTGACCAGTGAGAACTCAGTCGGGGTATCTAAACCTGCAACACCAAGGACAACTAATGAATACAATGATTCAGCAAAGTATAAGCAATAACAAGTTGACACATGTGGTATCTAATAGAATAAAAGACATTAAACAGATCATAGCATTTCAAGTTCGTATCCTAGGCAATCGTGCATGAAAGTAAAGCATGCTCTCAGAATCACTGTATACATAATATGTACATACTAGTTGGCTGCCACGTACGCCATATGCTCCCAAAGTAGGGATCTTATAAATGTGTAGAGAACACCATGGGCCAGATGGGTCTCGATTTCCTGGGGTCCGGATTCCCCAAGACATATCCTTACTGCAGCAAGGCCATATAACTATATCAAATTCACTCCGTCTGGATTCTAAGGCTGAGGCTCAGTAGCACTAGACCATATGGAGTCAAATAAACACCAAAACATTCATGACTTAACATACGTGCATCTTGGAACGTGTCCATATCATAACATGTCTATCTTATCAGAATGTGACGTGCATGTTTTGTTAAGCATATAATAAAGAATCAAAGATTATACGAATCAAACAGAGCAAGCAAGGTACATCTACCAGATCAAGAGAATAATGAATGCCAATCCGAACATACGGAAATAAGACCATGCAAGACTGCTGTTCCGCCCGGGATTAACCATGGATAGAGCCATGAAATATCCAATCGTTGCCCCAGCGCAGAATTCAAAGAAGCGGGCAAGACCAAAGTCAATATGCTATGCAATCAGATTCTCTTGCGGGAATCACGGTTTATTATTAGCCAATCCTATTCTAGTTATCCAATATTTCTAACCGTGCATGATGATGTAGTTTTAAGTTGTCCGATGCACCATTGTCTAGTGTTACATTTATCTGGATGTGCACCGAAGTCCCTTAAACCCACACCCATGGGGAGGTGCTTAGCAACTGGATAACGTACATGAATGAATCGCAGCCCTCGAGATCATTCATGCCAGTCATTCATTCCATTGGGCACGTTCAAGTGGTCTACAGTCTATTATGACGGCCCTATCAGTCTCTTCCTTAGTCCTATTCCTTTTTAGTTATTCTTCAGGGGTGATACGGCTTAGCCGTAGGTGAACATACAACTTAGCCGTAGGCATCTTACGGCTTAGCCGTAATATGCACTGCAGCTCAGCCGTGGTTCCCCTTACTGTTCATCCGCATTTACGGTTCAACCGTATTTTGTTCTACGGCTTAGCCGTAGCACATTTGACGACTTAGACATGGCTGGGCCGTAGAAGGTCTATCAAAATGCTTACTCTCGGTTAATCCAGAAGTGCCACTCTGTACTGATCTACGGCTGGGTCAAGGCTGAGCTACGGCTCAGCCGTAGTACATTGTACAACTTAGTCGTGTCCTGGCCGTAGAATAAATATGAGTTTTTGGCTCTATGGACCCTGAGGCGTAGGCAGCTTACGGCTTAGTCGTAGCTTGCTCGGGGCTATGTTCTGAACCTGTGACAGAAACAACCGAATGTGTACCAAACTAGTAAGATCGCATGTAATAAATGAAAACTCACACAAATTGGGCTGTAAATATATTTCCCAAGCAAGATCACATGAATTAATCACATTCAAACAACTACCCACATGGTTTATACAAGTTATGCTTATACTTGCCTCAACTGAGTTCTAACACACTCTTTGTTGTCCTTAGGCTCATTCCACGTTTCTAGCATGCTCCTAGCCACCATGCATCCAAAAGAAGAAGAAACGAGAGGGACGTGAGTGCATGCAACAGTAGCTAACAGGAAGAAGAAGATGAGATGAGATTCAAAGGAAACCAAAGCTCACCTTCAAACACAAGAGTGTGGATCACACATAGAGATGCACAAATTCTCCCTTCTTGGCTTGAAAGAAGAAGAGCAGAAAAGAAGAACCAAGAAAAGGAGAGAAACAGAGCGTGAAAGAGAGAGTAAGGCGGTGAAACGAGGGTTGGTGGGATATTTATAGATAAGGCTTAAGACAAATGGCAAGAAAGTCCAAACTATAATACTAATTACAGTTCAAGTCAAATACAAGTACAACGAAGACAAACGCCATATATGAGTAAACGAAGTAGTTACGAGAATCAACAAGCGTAACAAAAGACACGCGTTGATGTCAAGATGATGTATGAATGACGACATCTACTCAAATCTACAATTACAAAAAAGGGCTTATGTCTACCTAAATCAAGTCAAACTCAACCCAACTACCTATCCAAAACCCGAAACCAAACAAAACAAAGTCAAAACACAATTAACAACCAATTCATCATTAATTAGTCGCTAATCCGGATCAAATTAGGTCGGGGTGTTACATCCTCCTCAAGTTCAAAGCCACTGCTGCTTCCTCCTCTTTCCGGAGGACATAAACTGTTTTAACAAGTGTAATCTAAGCCTTGGCCAAGCACCACCAAGACCACTGTCTACCCCTTGCAATCACTGTGATTTTAAGCAATAGGACCCACTACATGGACTCATACTTTCAAATATAACTATTCAAAATTCCTACAACACATGGTAGGCCTACTAAGGGTATTTTACAAAAGAAATAAATTTCCCACAAATAAAATGATCCTATTTTTGGGGTATTTTTGGGGGAAGTTATACAAAAAGAAAAAGAGTGGGGTTTCTTTCCAAATCAACTTTGAGTCAAAACTTGATTTTGAGCCATTATTCCAAATTATTTTGAATCAAAACCCACAAAAGCCAATCTTTTTCAAAATTACATTCCATCTCAACTCATGTCAAGCCAAGTCAAAACCTAGAGTTTGATCTTTTGAAGATAAACCAAAAAAATCCATGAAAATTCCAAACCCAAATCCATTTTAAATTCAAACTTTGATTTTTCTTAAAACCCTAGAGATTTCTTTTGTGGGTGTTCTGCACAGTCCCCACAGAGATACTACTTTGGATATCTGTGACAAATAGGTCATAAGAAAATCAAATCTATTTTCAAAAAAAATCCAAACAAAAATTCATAAACTTCTGAATTGTCTAAGTACCTCAGGGATTCTTTTGTGGGTGTTCCCCACAACCCCCACAGAAATGCCACTTTGGATGTTTGTGAAATTAGGTAAAGAAATTCAGGATTCTGATGTTTTTGCCAAATTCTATCATCAAACCCTTCATGGTTTTTATCAAAATTTTCAAAATCCCAAGTTTAGGCCTATAACCTATCTTGACAAACTGTATTTTCATCAAGCCATTCATTATCCCCCCAAATTGGCTATTCCGAGGTACAATGATTATTACACTATAATCATTGCACCTCAAGGGGGCACTTGTCGACCCATAAAAATTTACAAATATTACAGCGAAGGCATTATAAGCAAAATTCCATACCAAGGATACATGAACCTTGGGATTGTGGAATGACAAGTCAATTATTGCATCCAGATGTTCAAAGTTTGTGTAATCCATTAAAAAGACTTCAGATGAGCTCAAAATGCAGCATTTCAAACATCAGAGTTAGTAGACTTCATTTTAACTCACCAAATACCAAATTCAGGATTCATTGACTCAAAAAACTAGGGATAACTGGACACACTCAAGGTTCTGGATCACCAAAGTGGTTGAAAGTCATATGGCAACTCTAAGTCATGCTTAGGAATGATGTTTCAAAGTTTCAAGGCATTTGGATTTCATCTCGACTCAAACCAAGTTTCAGTGACTATTTGTCAATCTTTAGGGGTCACTATGGAAATTGACACTACTACGTGTCAAAACAAGCTCAAACTCAAGGGAATGCCTTCAAATTCACCCAAAGACTATCCTACAAAATTTCAAAGCATTTGAACATTATTTGGATCCAAACTCAGTTCAGACGGTTATATACTATGCATATGGGGTCACTGTGCAAAGTGACATCTTGTGAAGATCAAATCAGCTGAAACTCCTGAAGAAAGCTCAAATTATGTTCAAAGGAAGCTCTACAAAATTCAGGACAAACAGACATCATTTGTGTAACACTCCGACCCAGCTTGACCCCGTTTAGCGGTTAGTTAATCTTGTTTTCGTTATTAATTGTGTTTTGTTTGTGTTTTGTTTTCGTTACGGGTCATGGATAGGTAGTTGGGTTGAGTTTGACCTGGATTAAGTAGACCAAGCCCTTTTTCGTAATTTTAGCTTTTCTTAGACATGGTCAGTTTTGCATCATCTTGGTGTCAACACGTGTCTTTCGCTGAACTCGTTAACTTTCGTAACTACGTCATTTGCAACCGAGGTCGTGTGATTCGATTGGACCTTGATTTGACTCAAACTGAAATTAGCATTCTAGCTTGGACTTCTTTGTAATATGGACTATACCTTGAGCTTATATAAGCTCTCACCCAATTCACCAACACTCACGTTCTCTCTCTCTCGTTTTCTCTCTTTCCCCTCACTGTGCACGTGGAGACTTCCTTGCTTCCTTGCATTCTCTTCTCCAACCTCCATCGATCAAGCTCTACTGTGAGGTTCTTGCATGAAAGGTGAGTTGGAAACCTTTCCACTCTCTCATCTCCTTTCTCCATCTCTTCTCCCTCTTGTCTCCATCGTGCTTGGTGTGTCTGTGTTTTGATTTCTCTCCATCCCTCATGCATGCATGTGGTTTTGCTTGTGTTAGGTTGTGTTTGGACTTGAGGGCTCCATTTGTGCAATTGATTTCCAATTTGAGGCAAGTATAACCATAACATTGAGAACCCATGTTGGTATGCTTTGATTTTGGCTAGCTCACATTAATGTGTGTGGAAAACATGTGTTTACAGCCCATTTGCTACTCATTAATTCAATACTTATCTACTCCCCTTTGATGATTGTAAATTGGATGAGTTTTCAGACATTCTGTACATGTTTCAGATTTCTGAATTCGTGCAGGTACGGCTAAGCCGTATAACACCTACGGCTCACAATCCAGAGAGGAGAAAAACCCAGTTTTCCTCTACGGCTAGGGCACGGCTAAGCCGTGGATTGCCCTACGGCTAAGCCGTAGCTCAGCCGTGGCCCAGCCGTAGAACAATACAGGGTGCAATTTCTGGAATAACTGAGAGTTCGCAAATGACCGATCTTCTACGGTCCAGCCACGGCTAAGCCGTAGACCACACACGGCTAAGCCGTAGCACACACACGGCTAAGCCGTAGCCACACATGAAGAATAAGGCTAGGTGTAAAGATAAGACCTATATGACCTTCATGATAGAATGTAGAGCACCTAGACTTGCCCAACGGATGTGATACTACGCGTGAATGATCTCGAGGGCTGCGAATCGTTCATGTTCGTTATCCGGATGTTAAGCACCTCCCCATGGGTGTTGGTTTAAGGGACTTCGTGCATCGCCCGATTCCAGGCAACACTAGACAACGGTGTATCGAATAACTTAAAACTACATCATCATGCACGGTTAGAAACACCGGATAATTAGATTAGAATTGGTTTGTAACGTAAGATGATTCGATTTCGCATGATTTGTTGCATACCATATTGCATTCGATCATTGATCTCACACTCTGACATGATTACTTGTATCCCGTTACTTTATTTTCACATTGCGATTATTTACCCTGAGTATACATGTATGATATATTCACTTCCAGATATGCACGCATGATATATGATCACGATCTACTCAGGATTTTCTTGATTGACTTTGTATGGTCAGGCTCTACTTAGCCTCAGCCTTAGGATCCCGACGGGGTGAATTTGGTATAGTTATAAGGACCTGCTGCAGTATGGATTTTGTCTTGGGGAACCGGACCCCAGGAAACCGAGACCCATTGTACCCTGGCCCGGACAATGGTGTTCTTTGCATGTTATAAGATCCCTCTTTTGGGAGCATATGGTAATGTAGTAGCCACTAGTTATGTACACAGCATGTTATCCTTGATTCACACAGCATCTTTCTTTCTTGCATGATAGCCTAGTATACGAAAATGCTTTCTTTAATCACATGATGTTCTTATTCTGTTAGATACAGCGTGTGTTAACTTGCTATGGTTTATACTTTGCTGAATCTTCGTATTCACAGTTGTTTTTGGTGTTGCAGGCCCAGATCCCCCTGCCGAACCCTCGCCGGTCGGCCAGGCTCCAGATGAGACCCCCGGGGCCCCATCAGGCCTAGAGGAGTGGATGTGATCACTCCACGGGAGCGCGTTCATGGCATGCATCATGTTGGAGTCATGTTTTGGGGATTTTCAGACTTGTTTATGTCATGACATGTCACTATTGTATTTATCCTTTTGTTCTTTTGTAAACGTTCATATGTAATTATGTCAGTCCTTTCCTTGTATCCTCTTCTTGTGCTATTAGTTGTTTATGTTTCTGATATTTACAGCTTCCGCATACTTGCTTGGCACGTGTGCTTGTTCCCTTGTGCGTGTGCATTTAGACTCGGTCTACGTGTGCATGCACGGGAGTACGTGTGTCATTAGGTTTGGCTTTTGCTAACCCCCGAACCCTGGGCTCGGGTTGTGACATACGTATTGTATGGTATCAGAGCATTCCTTGCTCATTCCTTGTTCTAGTGTGATAAGCATGTAGGCATGTAGGATCGTGGTGAGGATACGATTCTTTCTTTGTGTTCTTTCTAGACTTTGGGGTTTGTTGGGCGCTCTTGTGTTGTGTTTGTGTCTGACTCTTTCCATTTTACAGGATGGCATCAGGTTCTGGTTCGCAGCAGAACGCCGGAAATAACGAGAGCGGATCTGCACCGTCACCGCAGACACCGAATACAGATGAACGTATTCTCATGCTATTGCAGTCCCTTCAGGCACAATCACAAGCAATGCAGAACTTGCAAGCCCAAGTGACCACTATGTTAGACCGACAAAGCCAAGTCCCAGCTCAGTCGCATGTAGATCAGCAGGTGATTTTGCAGCCTCGAGAGAATGACCCGAATGCCCTCTACGGGAAGTTTCGCAAGCGAGGAGCTATTGAGTTCTACGGAACAGAAGAGCCATTGAAGGCAGAACAGTGGTTAGAACAGACAGAGGATGTCTTTGAGACCGTTGTGTGCACGAACCGACAGAAGGTCGGGCTAGCAACTTCCATGTTTAGAGATGTCGCAAAGACTTGGTGGAAGAGCGTGAAAGATTCGTACAAAGACATTCCTAGCGCGACAGTGTGGGAGATGTTCAAGCAACAGTTCAGGAGGAAGTTCATCCCGGCTCATGTGTTTCGAGCCAAGGAGGTTGAGTTCTTAGCTCTCCGTCAGCAGCAGATGACAGTAGCAGAATATGTGAACAAGTTTATGCAGTTGTCGCTTTTTGCTCCGGACATGATCAGTACTGAAGAGAGGAAGGTGAACAGGTTTGTGGAAGGTTTGCATCCCCGGTACATGCACCACGTGACAGCGTTTCAGCGTCCGGCTACGTTCGACGATGCAGTGGACAGGGCCTATTCTGCTGAGGCCATCCACCAAGCTGCTAGAGCCGTTGAACCCAAGCGACAGCCGCCTTTCAGTGCACGAGGACAAGTACAGAAGAAGACCAAAGGCCAGCAGAGTACTTCTAGTTCTAGTGGAGTGACTTGTGGATATTGTGGCAAGAGCCACACGACCGAAGCTTGTTGGAGGAAGGCCGGTGCTTGTTTTATTTGTGGTTCGAGGGAGCATATGATCGCCAATTGTCCTCGACATAGAGCCTCCGGTGCAGCTCCATCTGGTCCTACTTCCGGTGCAGTTCCTAGCAGACCCAGTGCACCTACAGCTCCGAGCAAGCCGCAGTCAGCTCGTCCAGGCTCGAGACAGCCTCGCCAGTCAGCCCGTGCTTACGCTGCTACCCACGAGAGTGCCGAGGATCCACAGGTGGTTGAAGGTACTGTTTTGATTTCGCGCGTCGAGGCATTAGCTTTGTTCGATTCGGGGTCTACACGATCTTATGTAGCACCTCATTTTGCCGAGCGGTTGCATCAGCCGTCTGAGCCGTTGCCATATGTGTTGGTTGTATCCACCCCAGTTGGCAAGCGAGTGGAGTGTAGTATGTACTACCCCCATTGCGACGTGCAGATTGCAGGTCATCAGTTACCTGTTGATTTGATCCTGTTGTCGATGCTGGACTTCGACGTGATCCTTGGTATGGATTGGCTCGCTCGATATCGTGCCTGTGTTAACTGTTACAACAGGACGATCTTCTTCGATTTAGGCAAGGGCTTCCGTTTCGAGGGCAGTCAGCAGAGATGCCCCAGGCGTGTGATTTCGGCGTGTAAGGCAGATCGCTTGATCCGCCGAGGGTGTGAAGGCTTCATTGCCTTTGTCTCAGCGAAGAAGGAGTCGAAGCAGCTAGGTGAGCTCCAGGTGGTCTGTGACTTTCCAGATGTCTTTCCAGACGATGTACCAGGCTTACCCCCGATTCGAGATGTGGAATTCGCCATTGAGCTTGTTCCCGGCACGGCACCGATCAGCAAGGCTCCGTATCGCATGGCCCCAGCAGAGTTGTCAGAATTGAAGAAACAATTGCAGGAGCTTTTGGATAAGGGTTTCGTTCGCCCGAGCGTCTCACCTTGGGGAGCACCAGTCTTGTTTGTCAAGAAGAAGGATGGTACTTTTCGGATGTGCATAGACTATCGACAGCTGAACAAAGTGACGATCAAGAACAAGTACCCCCTACCCAGGATTGATGAGCTGTTCGATCAACTTCAGGGCGCAGCATATTTTTCGAAGATTGATTTGAGGTCTGGTTATCACCAGTTGAGGGTCAAAGAAGATGACATTCCCAAGACTGCCTTCAGGACTCGTTATGGACATTATGAATTCCTCGTGATGCCTTTTGGACTAACCAACGCACCTGCAGCGTTTATGGCATTGATGAATCAGATCTTTGCTCCTTTCTTGGACCAATTCGTAGTCGTGTTTATTGATGATATACTGATCTATTCTAAGTCAGCAGAGGAGCATAGGGAGCATTTGAGAAAAGCCTTATCGTTGTTGAGAGAACATCGATTGTTTGCTAAGTTATCGAAGTGTGATTTTTGGCTTGAGCAGGTGGCATTTTTAGGTCATATCATTTCACGAGAGGGATTGGCAGTTGATCCATCTAAAGTGGAGGCAATGGTGAATTGGCCTAGCCCCAAGACAGTGACAGAGGTTCGCAGTTTCCTTGGTCTAGCAGGTTACTACCGTCGATTTGTCCAGAACTTTGCTAAGATCTCTTCTTCTTTGACGAAGTTGACCAGGAAGAATGTACCATTTGATTGGACTGAGGAGTGTGAAGCCCGTTTTCGGATTTTGAAAGAGAAGTTGACTACGGTCCCAGTGTTAGCCTTGCCAAATGGTAGTGAAGGATTCGTGGTTTATTCAGACGCTTCTCGAGTTGGCCTAGGTTGTGTGTTGATGCAGCATGGGAAGGTGATTGCTTATGGATCGAGACAGTTGCGAGAACATGAGAAGAATTATGCCACCCATGATTTGGAGTTGGCCGCCATCGTGTTTGCATTGAAGCTGTGGAGACATTATCTATATGGTGTGCAGTTTGAGGTTCGTTCTGACCACCACAGTTTGCAGTACACAGCAGGAGCTGAACTTGAGACAGCGGAGATGGCTTGAGCTTATTAAGGATTATGACTTCCCGATCAAATATCAGCTAGGCAAGGGGAATGTGGTGGCAGATGCGCTCAGCAGGAAAGCAGAGTCAGTGCAGCTCTTGAGCAGTTTCCTCTTAGAGTTTCGTGGTCTCCCTGTTGAGGTTAAACTAGTGGATGAGTGCGTGATGTTGGCTAGTACGCTAGTGTTTCAGCCTGAGTTGATTCAGCAGATTAAGGACAGGCAGTTTGAAGATCTAACTTTGAAGCGCATTCGAGACCACATTGGAGACAGACCCGATTTCAGACTCGAGGATGGTATACTCTACTTTCGGAGTAGGTTGTGCGTGCCAGCAGTTGATGAGTTCAAGGAGAAGCTGATGAACGAAGCGCATTACGCTCGCTACGCGATGCACCCGGGCAGCACGAAGATGTTTCGGAATCTCAAGGATCGCTTTTGGTGGAACAACATGAAGAGAGAAGTAGCAGGCTTTGTTGCTCGCTGTTTGACATGTCAGAAGGTGAAGGCCGATCATCAGAGACCGCCAGGCTCGTTGCATCCTTTGCATATACCGCAGTGGAAGTGGGAACACATCACCATGGACTTCGTTTCCGGGTTACCGCCGACGAGCAGGAAGAACAACGCCATTTGGGTGATCGTAGATCGATTGACGAAGTCAGCCCATTTCATTCCTTTTCGGAAGGGTATGACATTTTCAGAGATGGCTAGGAAGTTCGTGGATGAGATCGTCAGGCTCCATGGTACCCCCGTGTCGATTGTATCCGATCGTGACAGCCGTTTTGTTTCCTCTTTCTGGAGAGCTTTCCAAGAGGCTTTGGGTACGAAGTTGAGTTTCAGCACGGCATACCACCCACAGACGGATGGGCAATCAGAGCGGACGATTCAGACTTTGGAGGATATGTTGCGAGCCAGTGTGTTGAGTTACGAGAAAGAATGGGATCTTCATCTATCGTTGTGCGAGTTCGCCTACAACAACAGTTTCCACGAGAGCATTGGGATGGCACCATTTGAGACATTGTACGGGAAGAAGTGTAGAAGTCCAGTTTGTTGGGAAGAAGTTGGAACTCGAAGTTTTCACGGACCGACGATCATTGCCGAGACTACGGAGAAGGTACAGAAAGCAATTGAGAACTTGAAAGTTGCTCGGTCGAGACAGAAGAGTTATGCAGACACCCGCAGACGACCCTTAGAGTTTCAGGTTGGCGAGTGGGTTTTTCTGAAGGTTTCACCGATGAAAGGTACGATCCGTTTCGGCCAGAAAGGCAAGCTAGCTCCACGCTATGTCGGACCGTTCGAGATCAAGAGTCGGATTGGTGATTTGGCTTATCGATTAGAGCTTCCCGAGATGTTTGCAGGAGTGCACAACGTTTTCCACGTTTCGATGCTTCGGAAATACGTTCACGATCCCTCCCATGTCATTCGTTACGACGAGGTTCAGATTCAGCCGAGTGCTGCATACGTTGAGCGACCGCTCCGTATCGTGGGAACTCGAGAGCAGATACTCCGCACCAGGACAATTCGATGGGTCAAAGTGCTTTGGGAGCATCACAGTCCCGATGAGGCTACGTGGGAGTTAGAAGAGCAGATGGCACGTCAGTACCCCGAGTTGTTTTCCCAGGTATGAGTGAGTTAGTGTTCATTCCGAGGACGGAATGATTCTCGAGTAGGGGAGGATGTAACACTCCGACCCAGCTTGACCCCGTTTAGCGGTTAGTTAATCTTGTTTTCGTTATTAATTGTGTTTTGTTTGTGTTTTGTTTTCGTTACGGGTCATGGATAGGTAGTTGGGTTGAGTTTGACCTGGATTAAGTAGACCAAGCCCTTTTTCGTAATTTTAGCTTTTCTTAGACATGGTCAGTTTTGCATCATCTTGGTGTCAACACGTGTCTTTCGCTGAACTCGTTAACTTTCGTAACTACATCATTTGCAACCGAGGTCGTGTGATTCGATTGGACCTTGATTTGACTCAAACTGAAATTAGCATTCTAGCTTGGACTTCTTTGTAATATGGACTATACCTTGAGCTTATATAAGCTCTCACCCAATTCACCAACACTCACGTTCTCTCTCTCTCGTTTTCTCTCTTTCCCCTCACTGTGCACGTGGAGACTTCCTTGCTTCCTTGCATTCTCTTCTCCAACCTCCATCGATCAAGCTCTACTGTGAGGTTCTTGCATGAAAGGTGAGTTGGAAACCTTTCCACTCTCTCATCTCCTTTCTCCATCTCTTCTCCCTCTTGTCTCCATCGTGCTTGGTGTGTCTGTGTTTTGATTTCTCTCCATCCCTCATGCATGCATGTGGTTTTGCTTGTGTTAGGTTGTGTTTGGACTTGAGGGCTCCATTTGTGCAATTGATTTCCAATTTGAGGCAAGTATAACCATAACATTGAGAACCCATGTTGGTATGCTTTGATTTTGGCTAGCTCACATTAATGTGTGTGGAAAACATGTGTTTACAGCCCATTTGCTACTCATTAATTCAATACTTATCTACTCCCCTTTGATGATTGTAAATTGGATGAGTTTTCAGACATTCTGTACATGTTTCAGATTTCTGAATTCGTGCAGGTACGGCTAAGCCGTATAACACCTACGGCTCACAATCCAGAGAGGAGAAAAACCCAGTTTTCCTCTACGGCTAGGGCACGGCTAAGCCGTGGATTGCCCTACGGCTAAGCCGTAGCTCAGCCGTGGCCCAGCCGTAGAACAATACAGGGTGCAATTTCTGGAATAACTGAGAGTTCGCAAATGACCGATCTTCTACGGTCCAGCCACGGCTAAGCCGTAGACCACACACGGCTAAGCCGTAGCACACACACGGCTAAGCCGTAGCCACACATGAAGAATAAGGCTAGGTGTAAAGATAAGACCTATATGACCTTCATGATAGAATGTAGAGCACCTAGACTTGCCCAACGGATGTGATACTACGCGTGAATGATCTCGAGGGCTGCGAATCGTTCATGTTCGTTATCCGGATGTTAAGCACCTCCCCATGGGTGTTGGTTTAAGGGACTTCGTGCATCGCCCGATTCCAGGCAACACTAGACAACGGTGTATCGAATAACTTAAAACTACATCATCATGCACGGTTAGAAACACCGGATAATTAGATTAGAATTGGTTTGTAACGTAAGATGATTCGATTTCGCATGATTTGTTGCATACCATATTGCATTCGATCATTGATCTCACACTCTGACATGATTACTTGTATCCCGTTACTTTACTTTCACATTGCGATTATTTACCCTGAGTATACATGTATGATATGTTCACTTCCAGATATGCACGCATGATATATGATCACGATCTACTCAGGATTTTCTTGATTGACTTTGTATGGTCAGGCTCTACTTAGCCTCAGCCTTAGGATCCCGACGGGGTGAATTTGGTATAGTTATAAGGACCTGCTGCAGTATGGATTTTGTCTTGGGGAACCGGACCCCAGGAAACCGAGACCCATTGTACCCTGGCCCGGACAATGGTGTTCTTTGCATGTTATAAGATCCCTCTTTTGGGAGCATATGGTAATGTAGTAGCCACTAGTTATGTACACAGCATGTTATCCTTGATTCACACAGCATCTTTCTTTCTTGCATGATAGCCTAGTATACGAAAATGCTTTCTTTAATCACATGATGTTCTTATTCTGTTAGATACAGCGTGTGTTAACTTGCTATGGTTTATACTTTGCTGAATCTTCGTATTCACAGTTGTTTTTGGTGTTGCAGGCCCAGATCCCCCTGCCGAACCCTCGCTGGTCGGCCAGGCTCCAGATGAGACCCCCGGGGCCCCATCAGGCCTAGAGGAGTGGATGTGATCACTCCACGGGAGCGCGTTCATGGCATGCATCATGTTGGAGTCATGTTTTGGGGATTTTCAGACTTGTATATGTCATGACATGTCACTATTGTATTTATCCTTTTGTTCTTTTGTAAACGTTCATATGTAATTATGTCAGTCCTTTCCTTGTATCCTCTTCTTGTGCTATTAGTTGTTTATGTTTCTGATATTTACAGCTTCCGCATACTTGCTTGGCACGTGTGCTTGTTCCCTTGTGCGTGTGCATTTAGACTCGGTCTACGTGTGCATGCACGGGAGTACGTGTGTCATTAGGTTTGGCTTTTGCTAACCCCCGAACCCTGGGCTCGGGTTGTGACATACGTATTTGACTCAAAATCTTCAAACATGTCAACTTTGGGTCAGTCACCCCCAAGCTGTGGGGTCACTGACTCAAGTCCTGCTTCCCAATGTCCAAAGTTGATGAAATTTGGACACAAAGCTTCAGTCATGCTTAAAAGATATTCTACAAATTTTCAAGTCAAAAGAACTTCGTTTGGTCTAACTTCCATTGCATGTCAACTTAGGAGATAGTGACCCCCGAGCCATAAAGGTAACTAGCCAAAATCCTACTTTCAGGGGGCCAAAGCTGAGGAAATTTGGAATAAATACTCAAAATATGTTCAAAGTTCCCTTCGCAAAATTTTAAGTCAACTGAACATTGCTCAGGTAGAAAACAAGCTAACTACCTATAGTGTAGGGGTGAATAGTAACTTGGAACATGTACCAACTAGGTCACTGTTCGAAATCCTACTTCTCCAAATCCAAACCAAATGAAATTTGAATGAACACTCCAAGATACCCCTGACATTAGTCCCTCCAAGTTTCAAGCCAAACCGAGGTCATTTGGGCTTCAAACAGCTGAAATAATGGCCCTTTTTCATGAAAAGTCAATGGGGAGTTGACCAACTTCAAAAAGTCAAAACAGGCTGAAACTTCTATGACACACTCAAAATAGTGTCAAAAAGCATCCCTCCAAGTTTCATAAAGATCGAACATCATTCAGGCTCCAAACAAGCGAAAATGGGTCGCATACACAAAAGTCTGAAAAATGAACCCCGGCAATGACCGCGGCTACGGTTGCTGACTTCTATCGAGTAGTTCTGGTGGTTTCAGGCAGTTTCCCCCACTTTTTTTCAAAAATCAACCTCCCATAACCTCCTTTAACCTCCTGTAACTCCCTAGAACCACCTGTGCAGTCTATAAAAAGGTACATTTGAAAAGAGACGAATAGAAAGGAAGACACAAAGAAAAGGCAATAAAGTTTCTACAAAACCTTCAAGAAAAGCAATCTCGGGCACTCCAACCCACTTTTTCTTTTTTTCTCAGTCACTGAAGGTGAGAGAGGGTTCAAAGGCGGAAAAGAAGTATGGGCATTATTTAAAAGGGAACTACGTTCAAGTACTTGGCGAGCCTTCAAAGGATGACATCGTTGCCTTTGTTTTTCTTAGTCGGAGGGTTTTCTAGCCATCATAAGAGTTGTAAACAAGCCTCTTTAGGCTTTATTCTGTCCCTTGAAAATTATAGGCTCAAAATGACATAACTTTGGCTTCATACAGTACCTTTTTCAGACTTGTACAAAAGATGGCCCGTAAACAATAATGATGATTAACAAAGGTTTCGATCGATTCTACGGTTGAATTTGATCTTCCTGATAGTCATTCAATGCCCTAAAGATCAAAAAAAGAGTTCTAAAACCTTAAAGGAATTACAGAAAGGAAACAGTGCAAAAAGATTGGCAAAACAGTGACTGGGTCACGGTCACTCCCCAATTTTCTTCTCTTTTTCGCATTTTTTTCATTTTATGTACATTTTCTTGTATTTTTTAAATTGAGATCACATCTGAGACTTGAGGGAAGGGTTGTAAACTTTTCAAAACTATGTAAAAAACCTGCATTCCTGCAGTGAGGGCATTTGAACCCATGTAAACAAAAGGAAAGTTAATGATGAACTGTAGTTAATTCTCATTCTTCTTTAACGCTTGAAGTGCATGAATGTTGGACTCGAATTCATTATACATTTTCACTCATTTTTCAAGTGCGATCACACTTCACTTCAATAATGTAAGGGAGGACATTATAAAGTTTCGATTATTCCCATTCTCCCTCAAAGATAAGTCAAAAGCATGGCTTTACTCCTCACAACCCAATTCAATTGCTTTATGGGCCAACATGGTTCGCGAATTCTTGAAAAAATTCTTCCCACCTCATAAAACTAACACCTTGAGAAGGCTCATAATGAATTTCAAACAAAAAGATAGAAAGTTTTACTATAGGTGTTGGGAACATTTTCAGGAACTTCTCCTTGCATGTCCACATCATGGATTTGAACTACATCACACAATTGGCCACTTCTATGATGGACTAAGTCCAAAGACACGCCAATTTGTTGAAATGAAGTGCAATGGGGAGTTCATGGCTAAAAATCCAAATGAGGCATAAACATACCTTCAATTTTTGGCAGATAATGCTCAAAATTGGGACACATCAGAAGGTGTTGAACCCATAAAGTAATCAAATCAAGCCAAAGAAGGGGAGTTATATGTACTCAAAGAAAATGATGATCTTCAAGCAAAAGTTGCCTATCTAACAAGAGAAGTTGAGTCCTTGAGATTTGTGAAGAACAAGGAGCTTGCAATTATTTGTGGCATTTGCGCCTGCGATACCCACAATCTACAGAGTGCCCGACACTCCCTACATTTCAAGAGGTGTTTCTAAAGCAAGCAAATGTCACAAACACATACAACCGCCCATTCAATAACTCTTTGGGTAACACATACAACCCTAATTGGTGTAATCACTCCAATTTCAGTTGGAGAAATGGACCCACCGCAAATGAGCCAAATTTCTCCCAAAGGATGAACCAATGTGGTGGTACTTCGGGACAATTTGTTCTAAATGCACAACAAATGTCACCACCCATTGTTCAGAATCAGACTCAACTTTTGGAAGAAATGCCGGCTAAATTTCTTTTGGCTCAAAAACAGGAGATCCAAGACTTTAAGAACGAAATTAGAAATTTTGTTCAATCTCAAAATAAGGGGGTTTTTCCGGCCCAACCTTAACCAAACCCAAAAGGATAGTATGAAGTCAATCATGCTAGACCTTCGAACCCCCAGGAGTGTCACAACCAGAGCCCAAAAATCGGGGGTTAGCGAAAAGTCAAACCAGTGACACACGTACTCCCGTGCACGTGCATCCAAACCAGTCCAAATACACACACACAAGGGATCTAACACGTGCGAACGAAGCGTACAAGGAAGCTGTAGGTATCATAGCAAGCAAAACAAAAGAGAACGAGCGAAAAATCAGAATGAGAAATAGGAAAAGACGTAGATAACATACACAGCTATAAAACCAAATACAAGTCTGAATGCACACCAAAATACTGATATACAAAATAATACAAGAGAGATGAAGTCAAAGTCTAAAATACAAGATCTCCAAAACTCAAAACAAATAGACCCCAGATGATATGCAGATACGTACTCAACAGAAGTGGTCAAACCCACTTTGCCAGGCCGGAGGAAGTCTCTAAGTCCTGCCCTGCAGTCTCCTCGACCGCCGGGGAGCCGGACAGGGGATCTGAGCCTGCAACACCACAGACAACTCCATGAATACTACGATCCAGCAAATATAAGTAACAGGGACGTAACACTCATAGTATCAAATTGAATAATGACAGAAGATTAAATACAGAGTTTCATACTAATGTGCTAAACAAAGCGTGCATAGAAGTAAAGCGTGATAAATGAATCAAAGCATAGAAATACTGAACTAGGTGGCTACTATGTTGACCATATTCACTCACATAGAGAGCAGACAGATGAGAACACCACCGACCTGGCCATGGGTACGAGTGGGTCTCGGTTTCCGGGGTTCCGGGGTCCCAAGACAGAAATACACTGCAGCGATATAGAGAACAGAGAACCAAGCCAGAGGTATCCCCGTCCGTATCCTAGGGCTGAGGCTGAGTAGAGCCAACTGATACCAATCAAATCAAATCCAAGGAGAAGGAAGATTATCCGCTTTGAACTCACCGACGGCAAGGGCCGGGTCTTATCCTCACGTATTAATTTCTGGGCAAAGCCACTTGGGAATACCCATTGAATCAGAGACTTACAAAGCCAGAGATATATATAGCATAGCGTAAAATAAGTCAAAGCATAGTATAGATCAAAGCATAGTACAGACCGAAGAATAAAACAAATATACAGAACGAAAGCAAAATGATCTCGTAATGCATAGACATAGATCAGCAGAGCAGAGGGCAAGACTGTAAGCAATATGCAATGCATCTCAGATTAACACGGAATCAAGGTTAATTACGAGCCAACTCTAATCTAGTTGTTCACTGTCACTAACCGTGCATGTTGATGTAGTTTTAAGTTATTCGATACACCGTTGCCATCAAAGTGTTGCAATGTAATCATCACGTGCACTGAAGTCCCTTAAACCAACACCCATGGGGAGGTGCTTAACAGTGAATCAACGCTCACATGAATAAGTCACAGCCTAACAGACTATTCATGCTGTCCAAAGAATCCATTGGGCCGCTTTACATGTGTGGTTAACATGTGTGAAAGCCCTACAAGGTCACACCATTAACCTAAGTTTAATTTCAAGTTTTCCAGGTCTTACGGCTTAGCCGTGGTTGACCTACGGCTTAGCCATAGACATCTTACGGCCTAGCCGTAACATGCACTACGGCATAGCCGTGGTTCCCTTCAAAACACGGCTAAACTGGTCATCTTCCACATCTGATCTGACACTTTTATGGCTGAACTACGGTTGAGTCTATGGCTTAGCCGTAGACCAATCCACGGCTTAGCCGTAGCCACACCGTAAGAGTACTGTGTCCGGAAAGTTTCGACTGATCAGAGTGTTAATTCACGGCTGGGTCACGGCTAGCTTACGGCTCAGCCGTAGAACGATTTACGGCTTAGCCGTAGCCTAGCCGTAGAACAAAGTTAAAAAACAGAGGCTCTGGAAGCTGAGCCGTACAGAGTTACGGCTTAGCTGTACAGTATAGAAAACAAATTCTGAATGGGTTTCAGAAACAGAAAAATGATACAGAAACTGAGCAAACCCAATTCAAATGATTCACAAGGATGGGAATAGGCTGTAAAACACATCAAACAAATGAGAATAAGAGAATTAAAGAAATCAAGCAAGACACCCATGTGTTATAAGATCCTGTACTTATACTTAACTCAAGAGCTTTGTCAAACCACTGAAGTTAGGCTCAAATCCAACTAAAACCAAAGCAAATCGGAGAAACAACACATGCAAGCATGAGAACACAACAAGAGAGATGGGATATCCAAATTGGAGAAGAATAAATGAAGAACCCACTTACCTCAAAGCATTGACAGAGAGGAGGGGAAGAGAACCTAATCAAAACTGGATGGAAAACCCAACACCAACAAGAGTGAGGAAGAGAAGTGAAGAGGAGGGAGAGTGGTCGTGGAGCTCTCCCTGGAGTTGTTGCATGCAACGACTAAGGAAATGAGCAGGAGAGAAGACATCTGGACTGATGACTCATTATATAAATTTGGAGTTTAAATCAAAGTCCGATGGGTTTAAGCTATTTACAATTCAAGTCACACGAGGGGTCCAATTCCTCCGATTGACTCCGAATAGGTCTGAGATAGTTACGGAAAATGACGAGCTCAACGAAATACACGTGCTGACACCAAGATGATGCAAATATGATGCACTCAAAGCAATTGCAAAATTACAAAAAAGGGCTTAGAACTACCTATCCCAGGTCAAAGGCTACCCAACTACCTATCCATGACCCGAAACCAAGTCCAAAAGAAATAAACAACACAAAAGCACACTAATGAGCCATTAAATCGGCTCAAAGGGGATCAGAGTGTTACAAGGAGCATGTTCAAGCAGCTACCACTCTACGAAGCGGTAAAGAGATTTAAAAACCTGATCTGGAAAAAAATAAACAAACTGCTTCCTCAAATCATAAAGTAGAGCTTGAAAAAGAAAGGAAATCTCGCAATTCCTGTAAAAGAGAAAACCCAGTTCCTCAAGGGTTCAAACCATTGCCACCTTTTCCAAACCATTTAACTCCGCTTAAGTCATCCACACAAAATTAGGAGATCTTAAATGTACTTAAAAAAGTCAAAATTAACATCCCATTGTTGGATGCAATTAAGCAAGTCCCATCTTATGCAAAATTTCTCAAGGAGTTGTGCACTATGCAGCATAAGATGCATTTCCAAAAGAACGCATTTCTCACTGAGCAAGCAAGTGCTATTTTGAAGCACGACACTCCTCCTAAATATAATGATCCAGGATGCCCCACAATCTCGTCCATTATAGGAAATTGTCAAATTGAACAAGCATTGCTTGATCTTGGGGCGAGTGTAAACTTACTACCCTACTTGGTTATGAAAAACTCGGGCTAGGTGAGCTGAAACCTACTCAGGTAACCCTTCAGCTTGCCAATCAATCAGTAACAAGACCAAGAGGGGTAGTATAGGATGTGCTTGTGCAAGTTGACAAATTTTACTTTCCAGTGGATTTCATTGTGTTAGACATTCAGCCTGTGGCAAACCACAAAGCTCAGATTCCGGTAATTCTTGGGAAACCATTCTTAGCCACATCAAATGCGCTGATTAATTACCAAAATGAAAAAATGACGCCATCTTTTGGAAACATGACATTAGGACTTAATGTCTTTGATCTGTGCAAACAACCACAGGATGAAAATGATGACTATGAAGAGGTTGATTTCATAAACAACTTGGTACTGGAAACTTTCGCAAAGTCGGTCCATTCCGACTCATACAATTTGACTGAATTAAGTAAGGATATGGCTGACCTAAGGATATGGAAGATGACACTATTAAAATGGTCAGTGCAGCATGGAAGCCTTCTTTTAAAGAGCTTGTACCAACTAGTACCCCAACTCTTCCCTATCAGGTGAGGCCGCCCAAACCTGAGTTCAAACCCTTACCCCAAACCTTAAGTATGCTTACCTTAGGGATGATGACACATTTCCAGTTGTTATTTCTGCACACCTTGAGAAAGACCAAGAGGTCCAACTACTTCATATGCTCAAACAACATAAAGGTGCAATTGCTTGGAACGTAGCTGACGTAAAAGGAATTAATCCTCTTGTGTGCACTCATCATATTTATCTAGAGGAAAATGCAAAACCCTCTAGACAAATGCAACACAGGCTTAACCCCACCACGCAGGAAGTGGTTAGGGCTGAAGTGTTGAAACTTCTAGATATAGGTATCATTTATCCAATTTCAGATAGCCCATACGTCAGCCCTTGTCACAACCCGAGCTCAGAAATCGGGGGTTAACGAAGAGCCAAACCAGTGACACACGTACTCCCGTGCACGTGCATCCAAACCCAGTCCAGATGCACACACACAAGGGATCTAACACGTGCGGACTAAGCGTACGCGGAAGCTGTACATATCATTGCAAACAACAAAAGAAATAGCGGAAGCCAAAAATGCGGAATAAAAAAGACGAAGATAGATACACCACTATAAAACCAGATGCAAGTTTGAGTACACTCCAAAAACATGATGTACAAATATACAGAGTAACAAAGTCCAAAGTTCAAAATACAAGATCTCCAAAAACCAAAACAAAAGACCACTGATGATATGCATGTACGCACTCAGCAGAACTGATTAAGCCCACTCTGCTAGGCCGGAGGGTGTCTCTACGCTCTGCCCTGCAGCCTCCTCGACCGCCGGGGAGCTGGGCAAGGTATCTGTGCCTGCAACACCACAGACAACACAATGAATACAACGATCCAGCAAATACAAGTAACAGGGACGTAACACTCATAGTATCAAACTGGATAATGACAGAAGATTAAATACAGAGTTTCATATACAGAGTTTCATATTAGTGTGCTAAGCAAATTGTGCATAGAAGTAAAACATGATAAATGAATCAAAGTATAGAAATACTGAACTAGGTGGCTACTACATTGACCATATTCTCTCACATAGAGAGCAGACAGATGAGAACACTACCGACCTGGCCATGGGTACAAGTGGGTCTTGGTTTCCTGGGTTCCGGGGTCCCAAGACAGATATACATTGCAGAGATACAAAGCACAGAGAACCAAGCCAGAGGTAACCCCGTCGGGTATCCTAGGGCTAAGGCTTAGTAGAGTCAGACCGATACCAATCAAATCAAATCCAAAGAAGAAGGGAGATTATCCGCTTTGGACTCACCGACGGCAAGGGCCGAATCTTATCCTCACGTATTAATCTCTGGGCAGAGCCATTTGGGAATACCCAGTGAATCAGAGATTTACAAAGCCAGAGATAGACAGAGCATAGCGTAAAATAAGTCAAAGCATAACATAGATCAAAGAATAAAACAAATATACAGAATGAAAGCAAAATGATCGCGTAATGCATAGATATAGATAAGCAGAACAGAGGGCAAAACTATAAGCAATATGCAGTGCATCTCAGATTAATACGGAATCAAGGTTAATTACAAACCAACTCTAATCTAGTTGTTCACTGTCACTAACCGTGCATGTTGGTGTAGTTTTAAGTTATTCGATGCACCGTTGCCATCAAAGCGTTGCAATATAATCATCACGTGCACTGAAGTCCCTTAAACCAACACCCATGGGGAGGTGCTTGACAGTAAATCAACACTCACATAAATAAGTCACAGCCTAACAAACTATTCATGCGGTCCAAAGAATCCATTGGGCCGGTTTACATGGGTGGTTAACCTGTATATAAGCCCTACAAAGTCACACCATTAGCCTAAGTTACATTTCAGGAAATTTTAGATCTTACGGCTTAGCCATGGGTGACCACGGCTTAGCCGTAAACAGCTTACGACCTAGCCGTAACATGCACTACAGCTTAGCCGTGGTTTCCTTCAGATCACGGCTAAACTGGTTATCTTCCACATCTGATCTGATACTTTTTACGGCTGAGTTACGGTGGAATATACGGCTTAGCCGTAGAACGATCCATGGCTTAGCCGTAGCCACACCGTAAAAGTACTATATCCAGAAAGTTTCGACTGATCAGAGTGTTAATTCACAGTTGGGTCACGGCTAGCTTATGGCTCAGTCGCAGAGCAATGTACGGTGTAGCCGTAGCCTAGCCGTAGAACAAAATTCAAAAATCACGTCTCTGGAGTCTGAGCCATACGGAGTTACGGCTTAGCCGTACGATACAGGAAACGGATTCGAGAGAGTTTCAGAAACTGCAATTCATGTACCAATTGAGCAAAACAAGCTCCAATTAATTCAAAGTGATGGAAATAGGCTGTAGATCATGCCAAGCATAGGAAGACAAGAGAATCACAGAAATCAAACAAATACCCATATGTGTTATACAATCCTGTACTTACACTTGCCTCAAAGCTTTGGCAAACCACTAAATTCAAGCTCCAATCCAACTAGAAACCCAAACAAATCAAAGAAACACACATGCAACCATAAGAACACAGCAAAAGAGATGGGAATTCCAAATTGGAGGAGAAGAAATGAAGAACCCACTTACCTCAAAGCACAGACAGATATGAGAGGAGAGAAAACCCAATCGAAACGGATGGAAAATCCAACACTAGCCAAGAACGATAAAGAGAAGTGAAGAGAAGAGAGTGGACGTGGAGTTCTCCTAAAGTTGTTGCATGCACCGACTAAGGAATGAGCAGACATCTGGACTGATGACTCATATATATAGTTTTGGAGTTTAAAACAAAGTCTGTCAAGTTTAGGCTAGTTATAATTCAAGTCACACGAGGGTTCAAGTTCTCCAATTGACTCCGAATGAGTCTGAGACAGTTACGGGAAATGACGAGCTCAACGAAATACACGTGTTGACACCAAGATGATGCAAATATGATGCACTCAAAGCAAAAGCAAAATTACGAAAAAGGGCTTAGAACTACCTATCTCAGGTCAAAGGTTACCCAACTACCTATCCAAGATCCGAAACGAAGCCCAAAGGAAATAAACAACACAAAAACACACTAATGAGCCACTAAACCGGCTCAAAGGGGATCGGAGTGTTACAGCCCTACCCAGGTAATACCGATAAAAGTTGGTGTTACTATAGTCCGAAACTTAAACAATGAACTCATTCCAGCCTAAGTACCCATAGGTTGCTAGTCTGTATTGACTACAAGAAGCTTAATGCTGTCACACGAAAGGATCACTTTCCTTTGCTTTTCTTAGAACAAATTTTAGAAAAGGTTGCCGATCACGAATATTATTGTTTCTTGAATGGATACTCCGAATATAATCAAATAGAAATAGCTCCGGAAGACCAAGAAAAAACAACTTTTACATGCCCCTTTGATACCTTTGCTTATTGAAGGATGCCTTTTGGGCTCTGTAATGTCCTGCTACCTTTTAGAGATGTATGTTGAGTATTTTTAGCAATATGGTGGAGTGTTTTCTCGAGGTATTCATGGACGATTTCTCAATTTTTGAAGATTCATTTAAAATGTGTTTGAACAATTTAGAGAAAATCCTCGCTCAGTGTGAAGAAAAGAACCTGGTTTTAAATTGGGAGAAATGTCACTTTATTGTTCGACAAGGCCTTGTCCTTGGACACGTAGTATCATCCAAAGGATTAAAAGTGGACAAGGCCAAAATAGATTTGATTACCAATTTGCCCACCCCAAAAACCGTAAAGGATGTGAGATCTTTCTTAGGGCATGCTGGATTTTATAGAAGGTTCATAAAGGACTTCAGTTCCATTTCTAAACCATTATATAACCTTCTATTAAAAGAAGCAGAATTTGAGTGGACCAATGCATGCCAGGAAGCTTTTACTAAGTTGAAAGACATGTTGACATCTGTTCCAATAATGCAACCTCCAGATTGGAGCTTGCCCTTTAAGATCATATGTGACGCCAGTGATTATGCGGTTGGGGCAGTTATTGGGCAACGTAGGGATAAGAAACCTTTTGTCATATATTATGCTAGGAGGACTTTAAATAGTGCACAGATGAACTATTTTACAACTGAAAAAGAATTATTAGCAGTTGTCTTTGCACTAGATAAATTCCGTCTCTACCTGCTTGGATCCAAAAATGTGATTTTTACAGATCATTCTACTCTGAAATACCTTCTCTCTAATAAGGATACTAAGCCCAAACTGATTAGATAGATCATTCTACTCCAAGAATTTGATATAGAAATCAAAGACAAGAAATGAGTAGAAAATGTTATAGCCAATCATCTATCAAGGTTTGTCCTTTCTGAACATTCAGAATCTTTACCAATTCAGGACAATTTCCTGGTGAACAACTATTTCTCTTCACCAGTACTCAACCCCCATGATATGCAAACATTACTAGTTATCTTGCTTCAGCTGAAATACTAATAGATTGGACATAGCAAGATAAAAATAAATTTTTTGCAGAAATCAAGCAGTTTTTCTAGGATAATCCATACCTGTTTAAATATTGCTCAGACCAAATCATTAGGCACTGTGTACCTGACCATGAAATTAGCAATGTTATCTCTTTCTGTCATTCTATGGAATGTGGAGGGCATTTTTTAGCTAAGAAGACCGCTTACAAGATTTTACAATCTAGATTTTATTGGCCTAACTGTTCAAAGATGCACTTGATTTTTGTAAATCCTGTGAGCGATGTCAAAAATTGGGTTTAATTTCCAAAAGAAATATGATGCCATTGAACCCAATTTTAATTGTGGAAATTTCTGATGAATGGGGGATAGACTTCATAGGACCTTTTCCCCCTAGCTATGGCTTTCATTATATTTTAGTTGCAGTTGATTATGTGTCCAAATGGATAGAAGCCATCCCATGCCGGACAAATGATGCAACAACAATTAAAAAATTTCTTTTGTTCTAATATATTCTCTCGTTTTGGAACTCCTAGGACCATCATCAATGATGGAGGCACCCACTTTTGTAACCATATTATTGAGACATTGTTCAAACAATATGGAGTTACTCACAAAGTGGCTACCCCTTATCATCCGTAAACAACTGGCCAAATCAAAGTTTCAAATAGAGAAATCAAAAGAATATTGGAGACAATGGTGAAGCCAAATCGAAAAGATTGGTCCATGCAATTGAATGATGCATTATGGGCATATCGCACTACATATAAGACCCCGATTGGCATGTCTCCCTTTCGGCTTGTATATGGGAAAGCTTGCCACCTTTCGGTGGAACTGGAACACAAAGCATATTGGGAAATCAAGCAATTGAACTTTGACTTGAAAAAGGCTGGGAAAAAAAGGAAGTTGAATTTAAATGAACTGGAAGAGTTAAGAAACGAGGCCTATGTGAACTCTAAAATTTACAAGGAAAGGCCCAAGGTTTTCCATGATAAAAGGATTTTGAGAAAATTCTTTCATCCTTCTCAAAAGGTCCTCTTGTATAATTCTAGACTTCACCTATTCCCTGGAAAATTAAGATCTCGTTGGATGGGGCCATGTATTGTTAAAGAAGTATTCCCTTATAGAGTGGTAACTCTTTTGGATCTAAAGACTAGTTCAACTTTTAAAGTGAACAGGCAATGCTTAAAACCATTCTTGGAGATTGTTCCTACAGAGGACGATGAGCTTCCTCTGACTGATCCTGTATATCAGAATTAATGGGCATTGGATCTGACAATGACCCTTTTTCTCTGTATTATATGTATATTATTGTTTTTTACTTTTGTTTTGTCTAACCATGGACAAGGCGCGGAAAGCTTCATACTTAGGTACTTCTTCCACCTTACCCTCCTATCATTTCCTTTCCTTATGTTATCATTTTTATTTATATGTTGCATTTCATGCCAACATCGAGGACGATGTTCATCTTAAGTTGTGGGGTGGGAACAAGCACACTTGTCCACTTTTAGACAAAAACTTTTTTACATTTTTTTTGTTATTTTAGGAAATTTTTAAATTTTTAGGATTTTTGTTTTAGTTTTAGGAATTTTTGTGATTGCAAATTTTTTTTTTTAGAAAATAAAGTTTTTAAAAGAATTGAAGCAACTTGAAGATATATAGGAATATGGAATTTTCAAAACTTTTAGAAGGAAGTAAAAAGAAAATTCGCTGTTTCTAAAGGAGGAAGCCGATCAAAGAATCACCAAAACTTGTTCTCACACATGCACACACGTATACATTTTTCGACATTTTAGATAGGAAACTTTAATACTGTTTTTAGAATTTTTTCGGAAAAATAAGATGTGAACTTGAGATTTAGTTTGTAAAATATTTTTGTTTCCTGGTTCATTTTTGGTGGATTATATATTCTAGAACCAAAATAAATTAATTCGAGTTAAATGAGAACTGCCACCTACTGTTTACTTTTGATTTTAAAAAAAAAGAAATGAAAAAGAAAGCATATAATTAGCAGTTTGTGACTAGTTTGGGTTCGTAGCCTTTTTAACTCAAGCTAGTAAGCCCGTAGGGGTATTTTCATATCTAGTGCCATAAAGCCATCTGGTTTGGAAGTCATTAGCCTAATGCTCGCTACACGGGTTAACTAGAAAGTTTAAGGGACCTAAACATTGTACAGTCACAAAATGATTTGTTTAAAAAAAATTTTGAAGAATTTTGGCCCAATGAGCGTCCGTAGAAATTTTTAAGGGATATATGCAGAAATGTATAAGGACTAGTGTAACACTGCAATCCCACTTGACCCCGGTTAGCGACTAATTAATGATGTCGTAGCTGTTAATTGTGTTTTGCTTTTGTTTTAGTTTTGTTGGGGGTCATGGATAGATAGTTGGGTTGAGTTTGACCTGGTTTAGGTAGGCCAAACCTTTTTTCGTAATTTTTGAATTTATAAGACATTGTCATTCACGCCTCATCTTGGGGTGTTGATTTTCTTCTTTCCTTTCTTCTTCTCGTTTTCCATGGCTGTGCTCACGAGTTCTCTCTCTCTTTCTCATGCACAATAGCTTTGAATCGTGTTTGGACGTGAATTTGAGCCTAAGGACAACGAATCTCGTATTTAAACTTGTTTGAGGCAAGTATAAGCATAATTTATATGAACCCATGTTGATATACGCTTGATTTTAGGATAATTATCATGATCTTGCATGCAAAGTCTGTTTACAACCCAATTTGAGTTCATTTCCCTCTTTTAAATGTGTTTTTGTTGTTTTGGTGCATTTCCAGTTATTCTGTAACAGATTCAAAAATCGACCCAGCGCATCCACGAATAAGCCGTGAAATGTGCTATGGCTAAGTCGTATCTCAGCCGTAAACCCAACTGTAGATCAGTACATGGTGTGCCTTAAAAATAACTGAGAGTATGCAAATCTGCAGCTCTTCTACGGCCCAGCTACGACTAAGCCGTGAAGCCTTCTATGGTTAAGCCGTAAAGTGCCTTCGACTAAGCCGTAAGGTCACCCACGGCTGAGCTGTAAGACTTGTAATGAGTACAAAAGCTAGGAAATGAATGAGACCTTGTAGGACCTTTGAAGCAGAAGGTAGGCCACGTCGACTTGCCCAAAGGATTATGATAAATAAGTGTGAATGATCTCGAGGGCTACGAATCATTCATATTCGCTATCCAGTTTTTAAGCACCTCCCCATGGGTGTTGGTTTAAGGGACTTCGGTGCACCCTATGATACAATGCAATACTAGACAACGGTGGATCGGACGACTTAAAACTACATCATCATGCACAGTTAGAAACACTGGATAACTAGATTATGATTAGATAGTAAAGGATCTTGACTCAATCATGATTGATTTGCATGGCATCTCGTATGACTACCATGGACTTCCACTCTTCAGCATGATTGATCAGTTTTTGTTTAAACATCGAATTGGTGGTTTATTTGCTATGTTTCCAGCACCTTGAGTATGCATGCATGTTATTGAGCTTACACATATGCTATATGTTCTTGCGTATGCACGTATGATATGCTTGTCACGATATGCACGATCTACTCAAGGTTTAGTCCATGATTGATTCTGTATGGTCAGGCACTACTCAGCCTCAGCCTTAGGATCCCAACAGGGTGAATTTGGTCTAGTTTATATGGCCTTACTGCAGTAAGGACACGTCTTGGGGAATCCGGACCCCAGGAACCCGAGACCCATTCGTACCCTGGCCTGGTCGATTGTGTTCTCAGCACGGATATAAGTTCCCTACTTTGGAAGCATATGGCAAATATAGTAACCAACTAGTTATGTACACAGCACGTATACCTTGATTTAATGGCATGCTGTATTTATTGCACAACTGCTTAGTATACGAACTTGACCTGATATGATTTATATGATGTTCTTTACTCTATTAGAGACAACATGTGTTAACTTGTTTTTGCTTATACTTTGCTGAGTCATTGTATTCACGAGTTGTCCTTGGTGTTGCAGGCTCAAATACACAGACCGACCCCTTGTCGGTCGACTAGACTCCAAGGGAGGCCCCCAATGTCTCATCCAAACTAGAGGAGTGGATGTAATCACTCCATCGGAGAGCGTCATGGGCACATTTGCATATGGGTCTTCTTTATTTTTGAGATTTGTCATGTTGGATCCATTCATCATTGTATATTTATCTTTTGCTTCATTTTGTAAAACCTTTAATCTATGTATGTCATCTCTTGTCTCTATACTCTGTTCTCGTACTTCTTGTCATCTCTTGTCTATATACTCTGTTCTCGTACTTCTTGTGTTATGTTTGATACCTACGGCTTCCGTCTACATGTATGGCATGTGTGAATCTTCCTTTGTGTGTATGCACTTAGACCAGGTCTAAGTGTATAGGCACGGGAGTACGTGTGTCATCGGTTAGGTTTTTACTAACCCTCAATCTCCTGGGCTCGAGTTGTGACAACTAGGTTTGCTCCCTAAATTCCAACTTTTCCTATATCAAATGGACTTGGAAATTTCTATATTGAAAAAAGTAAATGAACAAGAGTTTGCAGGGGAGTATGTGCCGGAATGAACGAGAACCAAGTTTGCTCCTTAGATCGTAACTTTTTTTATATCATATAAACTCAGGAACCCTTGCGTCGGAAAAAAACAGTGAGAGAAAAAAGGTCTATCGAAGTAAGCAATAGTGTAGTAACTATCTTAGTAGCTTTGAAAGGAGATTTGTTTTTGCTAAATTTTTAGGGATTGGACTATTTGAAGGAAAAATTCTATTTTTGCAGCATTATCGTGAAATATTTGAGACTAATTTTTTATGTATACATTTTTCACCGTGCGTACAAGTTTGGTTTGAATTTGAGAAAGTTTTCGAAAATAGAACTGTGAATCGAACTTTGAAAAGGCTGAAGTTTTGACTATTCCAGATTTAGAAAATATCCAATATGAGTAGATTTTCTTTTGGATAATTTCTTTCACCTTTGTTTTTAGTTAAAAAAAAAGAATTTTGTGGGTATATTCACTATAAACCCTCACGAGGCACAAGTGATTAGGCCTCATTTTAGAATGTAACTATATTTAAGGTTTCACTACTTGCATTAGTTTTATTTTGATATACATGAATCATGATCTCTTGTATTTTAAAACTGTGTAACTCCTCCATTTTGCTCAGAAACTTTTTTCCTTTTTTGTAAAGACATGATCCATTTCAATTCTTATACATATAGATGTTGTTTAGTACGGTGTTATAATAACTTGTTTCATGATTGATATTGACAACTTCCACATATTGAATGCTTGAATAGTTGTCCACTGATAGCATCTCACACATGTAAGTAATGTGATTCTCTCTTGTGTAATTCCGCTAGACTTGGGTCCAGGTGTGTATTACCCGGGAGTACGTATATCACTATTTTGAATTTAATCCTAATACCCAAATTCTTGGGCTCTGGTTGTGATAGAGATGTACTATTTATGTGATAACGACAGCTTTCCAGCCTTTTTGTCTCTTCTAATTTTCATGTCCAACATTTTTGTAGCTGTCCCAAAGTCTTTCATGTCAAATTCTTTTCTCAATTAAGATTTGAGTTCATCCACTTGTAACATGTCATTACATGCAATTAGCATATCATTCACATAAGGTGTAAGGTCCAAACCCGAGTTAATCCCGATTTACTTTAATTAATCTTATTTTTTCTTAATTAGGCTAATTGAGCCCAAATCTCAAGAGGTTTGGATCATGGATAGGTAGTTAGGTCGGCTTCAAACCTTATTAGATAGTACAGGACCTTTTGTATTTTAGCATTTTCATGATTTGGCATTATTTATGCATCATATTAGTTGCATTGGGTGAGTTTCATCTTGTAGGACATTTTCCATATTTGACCCAATTTCATTTGGATTTATTCCGGCCCATTTAAGCCCAATTGATTAAACTGGATATATATAAAACTAGGAGGGCATTTTTGTAATTTCCAAAACTCAACCCATTTAAACCCATAACCCTCCGTCCCTTTCTTCTTCTTCTCCATGTTGACTGCTGTAGCTTCTTCCCTTCCTTCTTCCAAGCTCTCTCCTTCTCCCTTATCTTGCTGTGATTGGAAGCTTAGATCGTGCATGCATAAGGATTAGAGTGTCTTCTTCTTCTCCAATCTCTTTCTCCTCTTTTGTTCTCCTTTCAATGAGTTGCAGTCCCATCTCCTTCTCTTAAACTTACATAAACTTGAAGTAAGAAACCCCATCTCCATTTGAGTCATTGAGTTTAATGAGGGTCAAGAGACCCAATATATTGGCATGCATGCATCTTATTTTTGTTTTCCTCCATGCATGTGTTAGATTCATCATTAGCGAAGTCTTCTCCATCCTCTAACAAGGGGCAAACCGATTTAAGTGAAGCACCAAGCTTAAGGCAAGTATAAGGATACATTTTCTTTACATACATTGGCTTTATTCTTTGATTCTTGATGTATTCTTGTGATTTTCCTTTTTACAGCTCAATGGATAATGCATAGAATTGGTTTATGATTTGTAATGATTTTAGATGAATAAAATGATAAGGGTCATTTAGGGAACCCAAGAGTGTGGAATGGAAGCCCTTGTGTTGGTTTGATTACAAGTGGAATGGTGAAATGGAAGATGAAACCCATTGGAAACCAACCATTTCCGTAACAGAGTGCTTCAGGGTCGATCGGTCGGTCCTGAAGCCAGATTGGTTGATTGCCTCTTAAGGTAGTTCGACTGGTCAGTCACTCTGCCCGACCAGTCAAATTCTCTTTTTAGAAGCAGTCCAATCGGTCAGACCAACACTCGATCGGTCGGGTACGCATGACCTGCAGCTTATAGATATGTGTTCCAAAAGTGATGTTTTGCTTGACTATGGACTTTCTATAGTCTATGGGATAGCCTAATGATGGGTTACTCCCTTAAACCTTAGAAAGGGACCAAGGTATCCATCCACCCTTACTATAGGTTGGAGGCTCAACCCAAGACCATTTAGGACCATAGAATTGGATCCTTAGCTACCTCAAACTAGCCCTGTAACACTCCGATCCCCTTTAAGCCAGATTAGTGGCTCATTAGTGTGTTTTGTTTTGATTATTTCTTTCGGATTTGGTTCTGGGTCTTGGATAGGTAGTTGAGTAACCTTTGACCTGTCTACGCACGATTGCTTAGCATACTAATATGAAACTCTGTAACTTCTATTCTGTCATTATTCAAATTGATACTATGCGTGTTTCATCTTTGTTACTTGTATTTGCTGGATCGTTGTATTCATTTGTGTTGTCTGTGGTGTTGCAGGCACAGATCCCTTGCCCAGCTCCCCGGCGGTCGAGGAGGCTGCAGGGCCGAGTGTAGAGGCACCCTCCAATTTGGCAGAGTGGGCCTGATCATCTCTGCCGAGTGCGTACATGCATATCTTTCATCGGTCATCTGTTTGGGTTTTGTCACATTTTGGGAGATCTTGTATTTTGTACTTTGGACCTTGCACTCTGTATATATTTGTACATATTGATTTTGTCGTGTACTCCGACTTGTCTTTGGGTTTCCAATATTTTATTTCGCTTTATCTTTTCCATTCCGCATTTGTTTTGGCTTCCGCTTTTCCTTTGTTGCTTGCTATGATATGTACAGCTTCCGCGTACGCTTAGTTCGCACGTGTTAGATCCCTTGTGTGTGTGCATCTGGACTGGGTTTGGATGCACGTGCACGGGAGTACGTGTGTCACTGGTTTAGCTTTTCGCTAACCCCGATTTCTGGGCTCGGGTAGTGACAAGCCCAACGGTGACTAAACATGGAGATGGAAGGGTGTTGAGCTGTCACTCTTTTCTTCTTGATTCTCTGGTTAGTTTTCAAGGTCACGTCATGGGTGTTAGCATAAAATGAAGTGTCCTTTATATACATAAGGTAACACTGAGAATGGTAATACAATGACACTGAATGTCTTATGAATACACCATATTGAATGACCTTGGAAACCTGGATTATCTAGTATAGGGTTGGCTAATAACTCTCCTTGATAACCTTACAATCTAATTGCATTCATATTAATAGTAACCTTGACCTCCACATGAAAGTTTATATCAGTTTGCATTAATAATGATCAGTATTCTACTTAATTGTGATTCTCTGATTAATATTTCCAACAAGATTGAATACATTCCGTATGAGTATAAACAGATTAGTAAACGATGAACAAAGGCATCAGATTAACTCTGACATGCTTAGAGTCGGCGCCACTTAGCTTATACCCCACAGGAGGTTCGACGGAACCCAATGGGAGTATGTTATCAATTGTCTACTACAGTAGTTATCAGAAGAGTGAGTCGACGCTCTTAGGGTAGTTAGTCGGTCTGGCCGATCGCTAATGATTTCCCACAGATCAGTTTACTCTCTTATTAGAAAGGAGATAGCAATGTGGTTGCCATTTGGTATGATGTACTCTTTATTCATGATTCCTTATTCATGATAACTCACATACATAAGTGCCTAGATTTCGATATTGATCTCTTTTAATTATTACGTCTTTTAATTCAATTGTTGTATCATGTTAAACTCATGTATCCTTATCTTTGCTTAACCATCTTGTTAACCAAGTTACCATGGTATTACAGGTACGGAACTCGATGCCAGTCTGGCAATCAGCACGCTCCTGAAGGGAACCCCAGCGTTATGTCGAGATGTAAACAAGTAGAACGAGGAAGATGTCTTTTCTTTATCCTCCTCAACAGTGCGCAACAAGGTTATTTTGGGATTAACTTAGGGTTCATCTTGGCACTTGATATATTTTGTATTATTTATGAATTTCTCTTGTCTTATGCATGTAGCTGGGATAATTAACGGACTTTGTTTTATTTAATGAATTGAATGAATGTTTATTGATGTCTATGATATGTACAAGTGAAATCTCCAGGTTTCCGCTTAATTACTCTATATTTGTGGATACGTATTTACGAATCTTCCTCACACATACCTGTGGGATCACTCGTGTGGCAATTCGTACATGTCTTGTTATGGCACGAATTGTCACGGGCACGTGTGTCGCTCCTCGGAATCCACAATAAATCCCCAATTCTAGGGTTCGGGGCGTGACATAAGGTAGCAAAATAATAACAGAATTATCAACTAGTATTTTGTAATAAATACAACAATCATACTCACATCATTGGTAGCTGATCCGTAACATGTAAGAGTTGAAACGCTTATACCATTGTCTTGGAGATTGTTTCAGCCCGTACAATGGTCTCTTCAATTTACACACATGGTCATCTCTTCTAACTTCTTTGAACTGTTCAAGTTGTTCCATGTAAATTGTTTCCTCCAAGTCACCGTGAAGGAAAGCTGTCTTTACATCTAATTGTTCGAGCTCCATGTCAAACAGTGCTACCGATGCCAACAACACCCTGATAGAAGTGTGTTTCACAACTGGGGAAAAAATCTCATCATAATCAATCCCTTCCTTTTGTAAGTACCCTTTTGCTACTAGACGTGCATTGAACCTTAGTTCTTCATTCTCTTACAAAGCTTCCTTTCTCCTAAACACCCATTTGTAGCCAAATATTGCTCTATCCATGGGTTTAGGAACTAACTCTCAGACTGAGTTCTTTTGGAGAGATTCCATCTCATCTATCACAGCACCCATCCAACCTTGTCTTTCACTACTTTTCATAGCCTCTTAAAATAAGGTTAATTCACCCCTGCTGGTGATAAGAGCAAAATGTACTTCATTCTCATCCCATCCAAACCTTTGAGGTGGCTTAGTGGTTCTCATTGCCCTTCTCTGTACTAGACTTGAAGGTTCCTGCTGAACCTCATATTGTTCCTCACCACGAGATGTATCAACCGCTGATGAACGTTGAGCTTATTCCTTGGTTGTATTCTCGACAAGAGGAATAACTTCTATAACTACTTTGTCAACACCATTCCCTTTGAATTCACCTTTATGTTTCCCATTCAGCATAGAAGCTTCATCAAACACAATATCTTTGTTGCAAATCTTTTTTCTATTTTTTGGATCCCATAGTTTGTTCCCTTTACACCATTCTCAAAGCCGAGGAATATGCATTTGAGTGACTTGGAGTCTAACTTGGATCGCTCATCCCTAAGAATGTATGCGTACGCTGGACAACCGAATACTTTCAATGAAGAGTAATCCACCTCTTTACCTGTCCACACTTCTTTTATAACTTTACAGTTAAGGGGTCTTGATGGTGTCTGATTAACCACATAACATGCGTGATTAACAGCTTCTGGCCAAAACATTTTAGACAATCCTACATCAAGTCTCATACTCCTTGCTCTTTCTAAAAGTATCCTATTTGTTCTTTCTACAACTCTGTTTTGCTGAGGATTCTTTGGAACAGTGAAGTGCCTTGTGATACCTTCATCTTTTTAAAACTATAAAAACCTGCCATTTCTGTATTCACCCCCATTATCTGATCTCAGATACTTGACTTTTATACCTGTTTGATTTCCTACTTCTGCCTTTCGCTCTTTGAACTTGGTGAAGACTTCATATTTCTCTTTCATAAAGTAAATCCAAACCTTTCTTGAAAAATCATCAATGAATGTTACAAAGTAGTATGCTTCACCTTAAAACATAACCGGGGCTGGTCCCCACACATCGGAGTGAATGTAATCCGGAATACAGCTACTTCTACAACTATTGCCCGCAGTTTTGAAAGACAAGTTTTTCTACTTGCCAAAAACATAGTATTTACAAAAATCCAGCTTACATGTTTTCACACCTTTTAACAACTGTCTTTTGTAAAGTTCTAACATGCCTCTCTCACTCATATGTCTGAAACGCATATGCCACAACTGAGATTCATCATCACTAATTTTGTCATCCGTGGAGGCTGCCACTCCACCTACAATCATATTCCCCATAAGTTTATAAAGGTTGTTCCTCACTCTGATACCTTTCATTAATACCAGATTACCTTTATTCACTTTAAGCACACCATCCTTTATCATGAATGTGCACTTTTTGGATTCAAGTGACCCTAAAGAGATTAAGTTTTTCTTGAGTGCTTGCACATGCCTCACATCACCCAGGGTTCTCACAATTCCATCTACCATTTTAATGTTAATGGTGTCAATTCTAATGGTCTTACAAGGTACATCATTACCCATTAGAACACTACTACTGTTATATTGTTCATAGGTATCAAACCAATCACGATTATGGCACATATAATAAGAACAATCGGAATCTAAAATCCAAACATCAGATAGATGGTTACCTTGTGAGAAAGGTAGGAGTTCAACTTTACTTTCTAAAGCAACATTGGCAAAGTCACTGTTGTTAGCTTTGTTCTTCCCATCTTTAGTCGCCTTGAATTTCCTGGCAATCTTTCCTCCAGTGTCCTTTCTTTTTGCAAAAGAAGCACTCTGAGTTTTTCTTGCTTCTTGATTTTGATTTGGAGTTGTTTCTTCTTGACTTGCCGCTGTCATTAGACCTACCACGTTCACTAGAGCCTTCCTTCTTAGAAGTCCCTCTGCATGTGAACTAATTTTAGTGGGCTTCTTCCCACAACATTAGAGATGATGACTTCCTGACATCCTCAAAATTGAGTGTGTCCTTTCCATATAATAGGGTAGTCACAAAATGATCATATGAGTCAAGAAAAAAGTTCAGCAATGGTAAAGACTTGTCTTCATCATCAAATTTCACATCGAGCCTCAATAAGTCATTAATCATCTTGTTAAAATTGTTCATGTGCTCTAGCACATCACAACCTTTTTCCATCTTCAACTCATACAGCCGTTTCTTGAGATTTAGCTTATTTGTGAGATTCTTTCCCATAAAAAGGCTCTCGAGCTTCTCCTATAAACCCTTTGTAGTCTCCTTTTCCATGATATTGTACATGACTTCATCAGAAAAATATAATTGAATATAGCTGACTGTCTTTTTATAAATGTCTACCCAATCGTCATCTTCTATCTTTTTAGGCTTCTTTTTTTTTTTCTTTTGCCTAATAATGCCACCTTGATACCTTGTTGAATCAAGATATTTTTCATCTTTCGCTGCCATAAACCAAAGTTTATTCTTCCATTAAATTTCTCAATTTCAAATTTGATACCTCTTACAGTAGAAGTTCCCTTCATAACCATTACTAATCTAAAGATGTTTAGAAAAAAACACTCATCCAAATATTTGCTTGTCAAACTGCAAATCTACTCCGTTAACTTTGTAGATCTCGTCACCACAAGTCTACAAGAGAAAACAGAGCTCAATTCCAGGTCCGGATGACTCCGAAAGTTGCGTTTGAATTCTAACCATCAAACTGGTCAAACAGCTATTTTGACCCCTCTGCTGATGTCATTGGCTTCCTACATATTACTCTAGGCTAGGTTTCTATCACAACCCGAGCCCAGAAATCGGGGGTTAGCCAAACCAGTGACACACATACTCCCGTGCACGTGCATCCAAACCCAGTCCAAATACACGCACACAAGGAATCTAACACGTGCAAACTAAGCGTACGCGGAAGCTGTAGATATCATAGCAAGCAAAACAAACGAGAACGAGCGGAAACCAAAATGCGAAATAGGAAAAGACGAAGATAACATACACCGCTATAAAACCAAATACAAGTTTGAATACACACCAAAATACTAATATACAAAATAATACAAGATCTCCAAAACTCAAAACAAATAGACCCCAATGATATGCAGATACGCACTCGGCAGAAGTGATCAAGCCCACTCTGCCAGGCCGGAAGAAGTCTCTAAGTCCTACCCTGCAGTCTCCTCGACCGCCGGGGAGCCGGACAAGGGATCTGAGCCTGCAACACCACAGACAACTCCATGAATACAACGATTCAGCAAATATAAGTAACAAGGACGTGACGCTCATAGTATCAAATCGAATAATGACAGAAGATTAAATACAGATTTTCATATTAGTATGCTAAGCAAATCGTGCATAGAGGTAAAGCATGATAAATGAATCAAAGCATGGAAATACTGGACTAGGTGGCTACTACATTGACATATTCTCTCACATAGAGAGCAGACAGAGTAGACAGATGAGAACACCACCGACCTGGCCATGGGTACAGTGGGTCTCGGTTTCTTGGGTTCCGGGGTCCCAAGAAAGAAATACACTGCAGCGATACAGAGAACAGAGAACCAAGCCAGAGGTAACCCCGTCGGGTATCCTAGGGCTGAGGCTGAGTAGAGCCAGGTTGATACCAATCAAATCAAATCCAAGGAGAAGAGAGATTATCCGCTTTGGATTCACCAACGGCAAGGGCCAGATCTTATCCTCACGTATTAATCTCTGAGCAGAGCCACTTGGGAATACCCATAAATTCAGAGATTTACAAAGCCAGAGATATACAGAGCATGGCGTAAAATAAGTCAAAGCATAACATAGATCAAAGCATAGTACAGACCGAAGAATAAAACAAATATATAGAACGAAAGCAAAATGATCTCGTAATGCATAGACATAGATCAGCAGAACAGAGGACAAAACTGTAAGCAATATGCAATGCATCTCAGATTAATGCGGAATCAAAGTTAATTACAAGCCAACTCTAATCTAGTTGTTCACTGTCACTAACCGTGCATGTTGATGTAGTTTTAAGTTATTCGATGCACCATTACCATCAAAGTGTTGCAATGTAATCATCACGTGCACTGAAGTCCCTTAAACCAACACCCATGGGGAGGTGCCTAACAGTGAATCAACGCTCACATGAATAAATCACAGCCTAACAAGCTATTCATGCGATCCAAAGAATCCATTGGGCCGGTTTACATGCGTGGTTATCCTGTGCGAAAGCCCTACAAAGTCACACCATTAATCCTAAGTTTAATTCCAGGTTTTCCAGGTCTTAAAGCTTAGCCGTGGTTGACCTACGGCTTCGCCGTAGACATCTTACGGCCTAGCCGTAACATACACTACGGCTTAGCCGTGGTTCCCTTCAAAATACGGCTAAACTGGTCATCTTCCACATCTTATTTGACACTTTTACGGCTTAGCTACGGTTGAGTATACGGCTTAGCCGTAGACCAATCCACGGCTTAGCCGTAGCCACACCGTAAGAGTACTGTGTCCGGAAAGTTTCGACTGATCAGAGTGTTAATTCACGACTGGGTCACAGCTAGCTTACGGCTCAGCCGTAAAACAATTTACGGCTTAGCCGTAGCCTAGCCGTAGAACAAAATTCAAAAACAAAGGCTCTGGAAACTGAGCCGTACAAGGTTATGGCTTAACCGTACACTACAAAAACGAAATCGAACTGAGTACAGAACTGAAAATTTGTACAGAAACTTAGCAAAACAAGGTCAATAGATCCCAACACCTTAGAATTAGGCTGTAAAACATCCCATACATGCAAGAAGAAGAAATCAAACCAATCAATCAATATACCCATATGTGTTATCAAATCCTGTACTTATACTTGCCTCAAAAGCTTTGTCAAACCACTGAAGCCAAGATCAAATCCAACTATAACCCAAGCAAATCAGAGAAACAACACATGCAAGCATGAGAACACAGCAAGAGAGATGGGAAATCCAAATTGGAGAAGAAGAAATGAAGAACCCACTTACCTCAAAGCATAGACAGAGAAGAGGAGAAGAAAACCCAATCGAGACTCAACACCATCCAGGAGTGAAGAAGAGAAGTGAAGAGGAAAGAGTGGACGTGGAGCTCTCCCTGGAGTTGTTGCATGCAATCGTCTAAGGAAATGAGCAGGAGAGAAGACATCTGGACTGATGACTCATTATATAGATTTGGAGTTTAAATCAAAGTCCGATGGGTTTAAGCTATTTACAATTCAAGTCACACGAGGGTCCAATTCCTCCGATTGACTCTAAATGGGTCTGAGACAATTACGGGAAATGACGAGCTCAACGAAATACACGTGCTGACACCAAGATGATGCAAATATGATGCACTCAAAGCAATTGCAAAATTACGAAAAAGGGCATAGAACTACCTATCCCAGGTCAAAGGCTACTCAACTACCTATCCATGACCCGAAACCAAGTCCAAAAGAAATAAACAACACAAAAGCACACTAATGAGCCACTAAACTGGCTCAAAGGGGATCGGAGTGTTACAATTTCTAAACTGATCAAGTAAGAATTGCTTGAAACAGAAACTGAAAACTAGCTGGATGGTGGCTGGGCTTTGTTGCAAACAGTTCAGATCGGACCTGACCTGACTTGGCTTGGAATAAGAACCCGGGCTGTCCTTCTTCTTCCTTTGTTTTTTGGTTCCCACAACTAAAAACAAAGGAGCAACGTTGCTACCTTTCTCCCTTCTTCTGTTGCGATGGACGGAAGAACGGCAGCGAGCGGCGATGAAACCGAAGATGGGCAATGAAGATGACGGCGATCAGTCCAGCGATCTCAGCGGTGGCAATGGCAAACACTGGCAACAGACCGCCAAACGGCGGCTACTGTTCAGCAACGGTCGATTGGGCATAGCCCTTTCTTCTTTCTCCGCCCAACTTCAATGGCAACAGCGGGAACGCTTGGCAGCACTCTCCCTCTTCGGCAAGAGAGTAGCAGTGGCAGTGGCGACAGAGGATTTGCAGCAAGCGCTCCTTCTCCGGTTTCAAACTTCGCACAACAGACCTCTCTCTATTACCACATCCACATCCCCTCTATTTCCTGCAATAGCCAACACGATCATGGCCCACAGTGATCTGCCTTCTCTGCCTCTCCTACTGTGGCCCTGTGTAGAAATCAAAACCACTTGATCTCTTCCTCTCTGCGAAGAGCAGAAAAAAATAGAATCCTCTTGGTTGATCCGTTAATCACATGACCCAACCTGGCTCTGATACCAATTGTTAAATATGGATTTACTAGGCCAACTACATATAATCACACACCACACAAGATGAAAAACAAGTGACACACAAGACACGAAGATTTACGTGGTTCAACCAGATTTCCTACATCTACGTGTATGAAGATTTTACTATTGAAAAAAATCTCTCTCTCTCACACCCCCCATACAGCGTTGTTTCTGTGTTCCCTTTGCCCTGTTGTTTTCTTGCTTGGTTACAAAAAAACAAAATATCAAAGAGAACATGTAAGATTAGCCCTAATTAACTGAGCCCTAATATAAACCACTCATAGGCCTAATAAGGACCTTGTGAGCTAAACCCAACACCATGGTAATCTCACCCATCTTAAATACACTACCCATTTGAAAACCCTACAGCAAAGAGAGTTCATCTGGTCATCCCTTTCCTGTTCAAACTCGCCAGTGTCGTTTCGTTGCTGGGTACGCATATTCATCGTCATCGTCATCTCCAGCAGCACCATGGAGAGAGCAAAGAGAAAAAGATAATGAAAGACATCCAGGTAGCTAAGAGGGACTAGGAGACATGTGGTTAACTTCGTCCACAACCAAACATATGTCTAGTCATGTACCAAGAATCGAAACCCGGACCCTCATAGGATCCAGATGCAACTTGATAAGGTTGTTTTTTATTTTTATAAAATAAAAGGAAAACATAATAATGTTCCTCGCATAGTCAATGGAAAATGAAAAAAGAGAGAAAAATAGTAGAGGATTCTACTGATAAAAACCTCTTAGCTAGCCCTTGAACCCAAAAGAACCCGTTAGTAGTTTACCTCTCTTTGGTGTTTTTTCTTTATTTTTTTTATTTTTTTATGCCTATAAAAGCAGTGTCAAATACGATATAGGTTTTTTAAACTAGGGTTGAATTCGACTTCCTCTTACCTATGCATGTCATCCTCTCTTTAGGTATTCATGGTTCCAATTACGAACTTTTACTTTTGTTGAGATCCAACTAGAGTTGCAAAATGATCAATTTCAGCTCGGCTCCATGGTGGACCCAGATCCGGAACCATTAATGAAAAGTTGGACCCAAACCCGAAACTGGAGCCAGTTCGAAACCAATTTCTAGGCTCCAGAAACAGAATCGTTGGGGAGCATATGGACCCTAAACCGGTTCCATATATGAGGCGGATTTGGGTCTGGGCCAGGTCTATATAGAGAATAATATGGAGAAAAACTATTTTTAAAGAAAGTTTTTTTGAAAACTTATGTAATATATCGAGTCTTGAGTCCACAGGTTGGAATCTTCTAGTAATTGGAGAATTTGGCACACATTTACAACCCTAAATATAACAGTCTAATCCTTAACGAGACTCACCACCCCTAGGGTTCCCATTAGTGCCCTAAATGAGGAGCAATCCTGATCTTTGATCGGGTGGGCCACATAGATCCCATCACTCTCTTCAACCCTACTCAAGATTTGGGAAAAACCCAAAATCTTTCTTCTCTCTTCCAACCCAACATCGAAACAATCGAACATAGCCTCCTCAAAAAGGGATTCTTCCCCACCCCCAAAATCGTCTGCACCCTCCAAAAAAAGGAAACCCTAAAACTCATCTGTAAATCCAAGTGCCTTGACAATCCCATCGCTCTCCTTGAATCACGAAAACTAGAATTGGAGGCGGAAGATCACTTTTGGACCGTTGCTCGCAAGTTTCAGTTACTCTTCCAATTACTCCTTAGTGCCTTTTGTGGTTTACACATCCACAAAAAGCACTAAGGAGTAACAGTGGGAGTAAATAGGGGTGTAAGTTCAGCATTTCTCAAAAAAACTAGGCAGTCGTCAAAATCCAGATGTATTGGAATGGACTATGCCGTTGGAATGACCAGTCAATTTTTAAAACGATAAAATTTGTTGGTTGTTGATGAAGAGTTAGAATGATAAGATGGGCCCCACATTTTGCATAGAGGTAAGTCCTAACCAAATGAAAATTCTCCCTAGTCTCATCTCCAAGTGGGCCCCACAGCGAGGGTCTAACAAATGCTCACTCACCTGGATCATTTTGTGCAGTCTGGGTCTTAACAAGTCTAATATAATGCTTTCTTTAGGCATTTACGAAAACATTAAGCTTAAATATCTGTTAAGTGATTTTATGAAGAAAATTCATATAATGAACGATGAGAGAGTTATTTGTACCTTTTATTTCCTTTTTTTTGCCCCACCCTCTGTATTCTCATGCCATTTGAGGGTGTAAGCTTGGAGTGTAAGGTGATCCGTGAAAATCCGTTCGGAGGGGATATATTTGGATATGCTTTTATAAAAATTTGGGGTCTTAGAATCACTTTTTTTGGAGATATACTGTAGGTCTTGATGTGTGGGCAACGTATGAGTGCCCATGTAGGGCAATTTTTGAACAGTGAGGTACTACAACCATTTTTTAAAACCATTGCATTTTGTGAGGAAGATTGAGTTTGTTTCGCTGCTTAGTTGATTCTTTGTTATCAACTGCTGTTGTTCTTGTTGTATTATAGCGAAGGTCTTAGGAACATATATCCTTTCATAGCTTTCTTATTTTTCGCTTGAACAATTTATTTAACTTTATTTTTAGCAGTTGCACGTGAAGGGCTCTATTCTTAGGATTTATAATTTTGGCGTCCATCTGTGACCCCACCTCATTTAACTTGGGGTAGAGAAAGAGATTTGTGGAGAGGGTGGGTAAGAGAGAGAAAGAGAAAAGGAAATCTACAAGCTTAAGAAAAAAAAAAAGAAGATTTTTAACATCCAATGAGAACATAAGAACATTTCAATAGCATGATGATAAATATGCTCCAAGTCACAACTACCTGGTTATTTTATAATTTTCTTCATAAAATTATTTAATTAAGGTTTGAACTTAACTTTTTTTCTCTCTGTAAAAATCATTGTTTTTTTAACCTGAAATTCCAACATGGAATAGCCTGGGAACCGAAAGTCCTGTGGGCTAGCACATGCTGGCTTAGACCTAGCCTGGAACAAGTCTCACCCCTCCGGAAGGCAGATGTCTGGTTGTGATTGTCGATAACTCTCTTCTTCTCAGTACTCTCTTCATGGCTTCTGCAACGATTTCTTTTCTGCAATATGCACGGCTTCAAATCTCTTCTTCTTCTTCTGCTTCAAATCGCTCGGATTGGGTCGACTGGCAGCGCTTTGGAGGGTTTGGAGGGAACCCTCGTCTTTTCCATGTGAGTATTTTTCATGGGTTTTCGTCCTCTTGTTAGATTGCATTCCTCTCATTCGTGTATCCGAAATTGGGACTTTTGCATTAGATGCTAACAATCAATGCACTTGCTTCCATCAATTTGGGTGTGTTGTTATAAATTGATTCTAAGGAGTGTGAGAAATCCAAAGAGCTCCAGCTGCCAGATTGCAAATTCAGTTTATCCTTCATTTGAATAGTTTTGTTGGTTCAGTCCCCTTTTGGGTTTGGAGGGTCTTGAAGAAAACAGGGGTTTTGGTTTGCATGAAAGATAATGCCAAAAGCCAAAAATGATTTTCATGTGAGAGACATTTAGGGCAGCTTGGCAATTGGTATCTACTTGAGTTATGTCTTTTCTGTGCCAAATGTTAATCAGCCTGACCTGGCCACCGAGATTAACTTGCGTGGACTAGAAAGAGCAATACCCCCAAATTCTGTGTTTTTCTCAACTTTGGTACAGATTAGCCATCCTCCCTCCCTGCTAAAATATTCAAACCAACTGTGTTCTGGGTTCATTTTAAATCCCCCATTCATGATGAGATACGTTGTCTTCCTTCGTTTTCTATCTAAGACCACTACATTCTCAGTCCCAAAACTAACAATAAAGGCTAGAGAGCATAAAGTTGTTGTAATTTTCAACATGTCTTGCAGACAGGCATCCAGGAGTCTCAAAAGAAACGAAATTGGACCATAGCTTGCAGTCAGGACTTGAATGCGGATATTCTTATATCCACCTTCTCATCACCTCTTCGAGATGGAACTGCACCTTTGGTTAATGCTCTTAAAACTACTGCCGAACAGGATGTTGCTGGGTTTCATTTCCCAGGACACAACAAAGGTCAAGCTGCACCTTCTTCTCTAACCCAACTTATTGGAACGCAACCGTTTCTTCATGATCTACCTGAGCTTCCAGAGCTCGATGATTTGTTCTCCCCGAAGGGAGTGATTTTAGATGCACAGAAGAGAGCATCCAATTTGTTTGGCTCTTCAGAAACATGGTTTCTTGTAGGAGGAACCACCTGCGGGGTCCATGCAGCAATCATGTCCACTTGTTCGCCTGGAGATACACTTATATTACCTCGCAACTCCCATATCTCTGCTATGTCGGGCATGGTCTTGTCAGGTGTGATTCCATATTACATACTACCTGAGTATAACTCGCAGTGGGACATTGCTGGTGGAATTACACCATCACAAATAAAGAAAGCTATAGAGAACTTGAAGTTGGAAGGTAGAAGGGTGGCTGCAGTGCTAGTTACTTCACCGACTTATGAGGGCATCTGTAGTGACTTGAGCAGTATTGTTAAGCTTTGCCATAGCTTTGGAATTCCTGTCATAGTCGACGAAGCCCATGGGGCCCATTTCAGATTTCATCATCAGATGCCATGCACTGCCCTTGATCAAGGTGCTGACATCGTCGTGCAGTCCACACACAAGGTATTGTGTTCACTCACACAGTCTTCAATGCTACATATGTCGGGAGATATTGTTGATAGGGAAAAAATATGTAGATGCCTCCAGATGCTTCAAAGTACCAGTCCCAGCTATCTACTTTTGGCATCACTGGATGCCGCGAGAGCTCAATTAAGTGAAAACCCAGATACCATTTTTAACGAGTCCATGGAATTGGCTGCCGAAGTGAGAAATCAGATCAACAAAATCCCAGGGATCACTGTCTTGAACATGTTAAACTTCTCCAATTTCCCTGCTATGGACCCTTTACGATTAACTGTTGGTGTGTGGCAGCTTGGGGTATCTGGGTATGAAGCAGATGAGGTCTTATGTGAAGAACATGGTGTCATTTGTGAGGTAGCAGGCAGACGATCTCTGACATTTGCTATCACTCTAGGTACTCATAAACAACATATTCAGAGGCTTTTGTTGGGACTTGAGCATTTATCGTCGATGTCCTTGCAGAAGAATGGTTTAGATGAAAGGAGGGTGCTGGATAGTGTGTATGCACCTTTTGATGATATCACCATGAGCGTGAGTCCTAGAGAGGCCTTCTTTGCTAGAAAGAGAAAAGTCAGTACAGGAAAATGCCTGGGAGAAATCTGCGGGGAGCTTATCTGTTCATACCCACCTGGAATTCCAGTACTTATACCTGGTGAAATCATTACTGAGAGAGCTTTATCTTATATTCTAGATGTAAGAGAAATAGGTGCTATGATTAGTGGTGCAGCTGATCCTCAGCTCTCTACCATTGTTGTTTGCAAATGATACATGATTATGGCCAAAATGACATTCGATTGATGTTGGAGCAGTTTCATTATACTCAGTAGACTTTGTCATTTCAACTAGAGGGAGTTATGTGATAGTCAGACTCAAAAAGTTAGTTGTAATATCCCGACCATTTATCTGATGAAACCCATTGCGGATAGACCATGTCCAAAAAATAACCGAACTTGAAATCATGGGCTTCTAATGCTCATTTAGTTTTTTAATTTAAAAAAATAAAAAATGATTGACCTTAGGCATCCATTGTATGATTTCCCTTCTGTCTGCTGTCTGTCAATAGATGTTTTAGAGTTGTCCTATTAGGAGATTTATGGGCATCACCTATGTACGCCAATCTAATAAACAGTCTAGATCATCAAACCATGGGCTGCACATGTACATGTGAAGGCGTCAAGTAGAGACAGTATGCATATAATCGGGTTGAGAGGACAATATTATTTCTCTTCCAACATGTACTATTTTCTACAAAAACTTGTACTATTTTCATGGCTTCTTGTGGTTTTTTTCCTCTATGACTCTTTTGGATGGTTAAGGCAACAATGCTGCTCCTGCTTCTGGTTCAAGTAAATTGGACCTACTCAGTCATTTTGCTGATATGATGCTTGTCAGCGGTTGGAGAGTGGATGCTTTTGATTGACCTTTAGATTGAATGTTGGAGACAGGTTTACATATCGGGGGTTTCTAATGTGAAATCTGAAAATGCAAGAGCAGGTTGTGAAGCTCTTTCTGCTTTGGGTTTTGTGGAACTATAGATCTTCTACCTCAATGTGGCTCATGTATACGCTCATTTGCATTTGCATTTTAACACATATCTCCCTTTTCTGAATGTACTGCAGTAATGTCATGATGATCAAATAAAAATAAAGATCACAGTGAGAAACTACAAGAGCTGTTTCATTTTGTTTGTCTGAAAGGCGTTTGGATGATCGAGCCATGGCTTTTGCCGGTATCTAATCAGGAGCAATGGCAAATCTACATTCACTACTTCCAACCGTGGATGAGCTTCAGATCAGGGTTGCTGAGCTGCCCCTTATGCAAATTCTGGTTATACGGCCCCATGGTTTGTTCATTTAGACCAATGATCTGATGGGGCTTATGATGGATGCGAAAGCCCTGAAAGTCTGTCCAATGGATGATCCAGCGGATGTAGGCCCTAGCCTTGTATAACAACGAATGGCTTGCTCCCTAAACATCGATGCACCCAACATCAGTTTCTCCAATTAGACTTAAACCATCTTCCCACTACGTACTTTTAGGTCATTCTTCACTTTCTGGCCTATGGATAGATTTAAGGGAGCTTTGCTAAGCATCATGAACCAGTGTAAACAAAGACTTATAAAGAGGAGACATAATGACATATTTCCAATTGTCCCTCCCTCTTTGCATGATCAGAGTGAGAAGATGGAGCCATCTTGAGGCCCATACTACCATCATCCATGTGGGCTTGCAAAACATACATCATCAGCCCATACCTCTACTGCTCATCTCTGAGAAGGAGGTTTCATTTATAAACAAGGTCTGCTATTGGAAGGACACTATGGCGTCTTACTGATGGTCCCTCTCTCTGCATGACCAAAATTGAGGTGATGGGAGACATCTATTGATGCTTGCCCGTGCTCTCTACCACCCATGTGGGCTTAGCACTTGAACCATTTTAATTTGTCATTATAACTCCTTTTTGGTTATCCTCATACTATTTTAAGAGTCATTGAATTACATGCATGTAAAGTCCCTCCTAATTTGTCTTCTCATGGAAAGGGAACACTTTTTGGCATGGATGTACTAAGGTTATGGGATGAGTTGGAGAGTCAAAGAGGGTTTGCAAATAGAAGAGATTTTAGTGCATCCAGTCCATCCAAAATATCAATCAAACTTCCGATCAAGAGTCATTACTGACAATTAAGACACTAGACAGATTGAACTGTGTCAAAGCACCACAATTCCTCTTGCCAAACATTTCTCACATCTTCCTTGAGACAGGTTAGTAGTGCATCTCATACACATGGGACCCCACTTGCGCTCGTGTTTCAGCTTTCGACTAGTAGTCATTGAACTTTGGGGTTGTCTAGTCGTAACTTTGTTTCAGTTACTTTTTAATGATGACCGAATTTCGTGTGGTAAACAATGCTGAATGATCAGAAATTGGATCCATTGAGGAGCTTATTCTGTTAGCTTTCTATCGAGTGCAACTTTTTACGATTCTGACTCATTTTGGAAAAGATATGGCAAATTTTCTAAGACGCAGAAGAATTCAAAATATAGGGACCTTTTAATGTTAAGAAGGTGAGAATTTAGCTTATTCATTTAGCTGACCTTCCTCTCTTAATTTGTTGTAATAACAAGCAACTTGACCAGGAAAAAATTAAAAAAGAATGTTGATTTTTACTTGTCTTTAAAATTCAATCGTGGTTGCCACAATTTTTTTTTTTTTTTTGAAAGGAGATATCATTAAGAGCAGAAAGAAAAACAAGACCGAACAACAAGACTAGGACAACCCAGAAGAGAGCACATACAACTACACACTGAGAAAACAAACTAAGAGCACACAACAGGACATTAAGATGCCTGAACCAAAACCAAAAAACTGGCATCGCTACAATTCATTAAAACAAAGCGGCTTGGCCCATAGAGGAAGCCCCCTGTCATTGACACAAATATTCATTTTTCTCTTATAAGAATTCTTAGATCGTGCTTTTTACCCTTCAATGCATAGGAATTCGAGTTCAAATGAGCTCCACCAAGGGATTACTAAAGAGGTGAAAGGCTATGAGGTGACAGGTGAAAGAAACATGATAGCAATGCAAATGCACCTCACTTTCCTACTGTTTGAATTACTAGCAAGGTGGTGGCTAGGTAATCTCTCCTTGGTTCGTTTTTCATTGTATGGGAGATAATTTGATGGTAATTTTTGAAAATTCACGTTGTTTCCGCGTTTTAACAATTTCTAGAATTAGAAGTCTTACAATTCCAATATATTGAATTAGACGAAACTAATAAGCCCAAATTTCATGTAACTAAATCCATAGGAACTGTAAAGATTTTATTTCTAAAAGTGGTTGAAGTTGAAGATAAATAAAAAATAAATTTTAAAAAATGACCATCAAATTTTCTTTCCTTCAAATACCCAAGTCATCACCCAACTAATTCAAATCCAAAAAAACGTAAGGCTTGCATCTACATCCCACCTTATATCCTTCCCAATTCACTATTAATGGATCTTCAGTGAAGCTCATTTGAATATGAATTCCTTTGTAGCTTCACTTGAGAATGAATTCCTAATTATTCAAAATCTTGCTTATTAATTCGGATCACATTGAACCTGATGGTCATCTTTTTTTTTTTAAATGTAAGTAATTTTTTTTTGAAGAAGAAGAAGAAAAGGCAAAAACAAAAGAACAAGGAGAAAAATCTCACTCACCAACAGTTCCAGAAAAAACGCAAGAGATTCATGTCCTCCATCTCTAGTGCCAAATTTTAAACAGAACTCGTACACATTGATCTTCGATGCCCCCAGGTGACCCACACTTGCATAGGAAGCTCAGGAGGGTGCTACACTAGGTCAAGATTCCACCACACCATCAGTCCAGAAAGGCAGAAGGGACTATACACCACGTGTAGACTAAAGGGCTCACCAAACATCACACCTGCTAAGTTCATAACCGTAGAATTCCTCAATCTCATCAATTACAATTATACATGGAAGCTTCCAAATATGGCAAAGCAACAAAAAAAAATGGAGAAGCCTTTCATACAATCATAAGCTATACAATTTCTAGGTACACACCATCACCAGCAACACTATGTTCATGAATATTATTTCTCACACCCAAACCCTAACCAAACCTAAGAGAAGAACCATTAGAATGAGGGGCATCTGCTTGAGCACCCATGGCAAACTCAAACTGCCTGAAAGAAATAGAAGGGAGAGAGAATAGATCAGGAGATTTCAAGTCATCCCAGCTCTTCATGGTGGTGGTGGACCCATCCCATCCTATGTGTGTCACATGCTTCACATCTGTTGGAAATCCAATCTCCATCTCCATATCTTCCGTGTCTTCTTCCTTGTAAACTACAAGACAACCAACAGAGAGAGGGAAAAATAAACACACCACCTTTCAGAAAAGCCTTTAGACCAAACAAGAGAAAGTACAAAGAGAGTGCTGGAATGCAAATGTATCCCCTTGTTGACATTTTTTTTCATGGCTACAGACCTTTAGATCTTAACAACCCCACTTTATGCGAATCAAGATTGATAGGACAACGCTTGAGAAGAAAAAGTCAATGATGGTGTGATCTTCACCCCTACTTCCGTAAGTTTCTATCAGAATTATATTCTTAGTTGGATTGAATCATGCCAGGAGGAATATATAGGAGGAACTTCCATGAGAGAATTATGTAAATTGGACCTGGTCAATCCAATGTCGATTATCACTTGAATCAGAATGAGATTAGCCCTCACTTGTTCAAAGGAGAAGGTTTAGATCCAACTGTTTGTCTTCTTGAGGGTGGGCCCCACAAACCAAATTTTAAAGATATCTAATATTTACCTCAAAATAGTCGAAATTTTGATATTTCACATAAATCTATTTGTATTCAGCTGTGGTAGAATATCATACGGCTCTAGGATATTGCAAAAGATGATATGCGCAATATTGCATAGGGTAGGCACATGCCATACCACACAATCTAAGGATACGGCATGAATAGTTTCATATGATACACTTAAACTTCGACTATTTGGGTAAATAGGATGTCTGAGGATAGTTCTGTGGGGAATATCCCAAATTAAAAATGAAAATTTTATTTCAAACCACTTTTTTCGTGGAACTCAACCAAAATGAAGGAATATTAATGAAAACGGTGAAACTTTGTGCTTCTAGTAAGAGTTTAATCTGGACCGCCCATCTGGCTATCCCAACAGTTAATGAAGGAATATTAATGAAAACGGTGAAACTCTGTGGTTCTAGTAAGAGTTTAATCTGGACCGCCCATCTGGCTATCCCAACCGTTAATGGACCCCATGTTGGAAAATCTCGACTAGTTAGCCCGCTAGATGCGATCATCTATCTAAAAAAAATGAGACAGATAATGTGATTTTAGCTGTCCAACTTGCAGTCCAGAAGGTGGAAAAATGAAATCAAAAGTGACGCTCAAAAGAGAAAAAAAAAAAACTTCCAATGACTTAGAAACGGGGGTGATTCAGCGGCTGCAGTTTTAAGTACAACAAGACATCCGCTCTGGGAAGCACCAACGGTGTAGATTATTTGGTTGTACATCCATGTGTATATGTGTCCGACAAAGATGATGATATGATTCGTCAGAGTGATTTCTAAGGGAATCAAATGAGCTTCTTCCAGCTACTCACCAAATAATTGAGAGAAGTTCTTGAAACTTTTGACCAGCCTATGAAAACCAGCAGAAATGTTGGATTTGGGGAGAGGAAGGAACCCAAGTGAATTCTTCATTTTTCCACCAGATAAGCACTCTCCTTCATCAAAACAAAACCCAAAAAAGCATTAGAAATGGAAGGAGGGAGAGAGAGAGAGAGAGAGGGAGGGAGGGAGAGAGAGAGAGAGGGAGTACTAGTTGAAGATGGGTTTGCATCTTGTTTGGTCTTCTTGGGATTGTTTTCGCCTAAAGCAATACTAGACTGAGAAACGCATCCGATAGAGAAGGGAAGAACCACCAACCTTTCCATTCGATCTCTCATCTCTTCATGAAAGCAATATGGATGGAAGAGGGAAAAAATAGGAAGAGAAACAAAAGGAGGTGGTTAATAACTTGAAACCATGCAAGTGTGTAGTAGGTTTGTTATATTGGCTTTGTTGCCTTTGTAAGCAAGATAAAATGATTTACATGAAGAAAAGGTGAGAACTACACAAGTTTGGTGAGAGAGAGAGAGAGAGACAGAGAGAGAGTATTTAATGTTATGGAGTGGTTTGATGGTGCAGTTTAAACTACTTTGCTGATTGCAAGTCCAATTGTAGGTTGGTTTTGAGCCCACAAAAGAAAACTAATTTGTTTTTGTATGAAACTTCCTCTTAATTCTCATCTGGGGCTCTTGGACTTTGCTTCGATCACTTGTTTACCAAGCCCTCATTCAACATCTTTCCTTTCCACTTTCTTGTTTACTACTCCTTCCAAATCGGAAAAAAAAAATCCAACAACAATTGAAAGAGTGAAATGCAAGGGACTGGGCTACTTGGGCTCAATCCATGTCTGACCAGCGCACAGATGATGCAGACCCATCGCTTCGATTTCAAGACACAACACTTTCCAATGAGAAGTGATCCAATAACTTGGATTTTAGGACATGGGTCTCTTATCTTGAATGCAACTGAGACCCAGAAATCCACCAATGAATTGGGATTCCTTCTGGTTCAAGATGCAGTTGCCTAATGCCTAAATCTGTACTGGAATGTCTTGGCCTATAAAATGGGAACAAGTATTTCTTGGATTCCAAGATGTGGGTTGTGTAAGATTGTATGCAAACAATAGGCTCAAAGTCGCTCCTGAGGACACGCATGGGATTGAATACTTCTTTGATTTCAAGATGTGGGTTGTTCTAAGAAGCTTGTATATAAACTCAAGTTGGGTCCCTAAAGCATCTCTAGCAGGAAGAGAAATGTTTGGTTAGTCTACTAGTGCTTTTTGCAACTAAAATCCAAAATTACACACTCCTTCCTTTTGCCTGTCCTATATGGACCTCTTCAGGGCTCCAGTGTGCGTCATTAATAGTCTCTCAACAGTTGCATTGCTTGTGAAATGTGGAACATCTGGGTCATACATAGGATTGCAACTTAGGCAAGCCGGCACAGGATATCAAGAGAGCCGTAGTCAGCTCAGATGAGGTAGCTTAGCCCGAGCCCCGGTGATTGTGGAAGTAATCCGTGTAGAGTCTAGACCGTTCTCACATATCGTCCGAGCCTATGGCTATAAGTTCATCAGTGGTACATACCCAACTTCAAACTCCATACTGCTCAAAATTACTAACCAGCTTGTTCTGTCATCAAGGGAATTTTCAATCCTATGCCCAATCAAATTGATCATATATATAAGCGAGTTTTTTCACAAAGCAGCCTACTTTTATTTAAACCACTTTTTGATCCCTTTTTTGTTTGTTTAGTGAGGCTCATCTTAAATAAACTCAAGTCATTCATTCTAACTTTACCGCATTGATTTGCATTGATTCAAGTTGACATTCATGCAACCATTGACCATCATTGCATTCAATCACAAAAGATAAATTCACTTCTAAGATCCACTAAATTTTGAAGCTTCAACATTGAGTACTACAATTATCTTATTGGATTTTAATCATTGTCCCAAACCTTTTAACAACTTCTAATTGAACTAAGATTTTTCATGCTTATTAAAAGGGTTGGGACAATGATTTCTAGTCTATGGTTTTCACTTTTCAAAAGTTGTCTCACTGTTGGGTTTATATCGTTGAACCAAGAGAATCCAATCGTGTGTGCCAAAAAAATTGTTAAAACGATCTTCAATGCGCAGGCTCTATTCCGGTATCACGAGGCCAAAGGCTGAGTCTGATCTGGATTCCACTCGGGCTTTCACACAGGCCAGTGAGTAGATTCGAGCTGAGTCCAGCCCCAAGTTGCATCCATGGATACGCATCATAAAGTCACAGTCACACAAGCATAAATTAAAGTTGTTTGGACCTTTTTGAAAAAAAAAAAAAAAAAGTTGCTTGGACATTTAAAAGATGGAAAGGAGCTTGTGTGGATTGAGGCTGTCTGGGGGAGTAAGGTCTCTCTGTCTTCCCTTACAGGGCATTGTCTCATTGGACTTCCTCTGTTCCTGCATGATATTTATAGAAACATTGAGCCATAAGGTTGAGGCTTGATTGGCGGACTCATTTTTTAGTATTCAAACTTATAACCAATTAATTCTGGTATCATATCAAATTTCTTCAGCTAGTCATTCCAATCAAAATTTCAAAAGTATTAATAGAGGCAATATAAATATTAAAATACTCTCCTTCAGGTGGAGCTTACTGAAGGGCAAACCCTAGTGTTAGCACAAAAGTGCAACTATACTCATGTGATTCGAGAATTTTCAAAAAATAGATCTTAAAATTTTCATTTTAGTATTTGAGTTCTTCACCTCACCATTGCCCGCACCACTCAAACAAAAATCTTGAGTCTGTTATTGAGCTCACTCCTAACAAGTGTTCCCACAAATGTTTGCAAAGAGTGCAAGGCAACTCAGGTGCGTCTCAACAGGTGTAAATGTGGCAGATGGACCGGGTTTAAATGGGTAAGATTGAGATGAAGGTCTGTTAGTTTAAACCCGTCTGACACCCCATTCTGCACCTTCTGTGCGTGAAACCGACCCAACACTTATAATCTGCGCCATTACCTGTGGGTGAACCCATAAATTTATAATTCTGGGTCCATATGAAATTGACGATCATCATTCATAGATCAATTTATTGCCAAAGGCCCCGCAAAAAGAGCACAAGGACTTCTCTTTTTAGTTTTATATAGCAAGGCGGGGTGTTTATGCTCCTTGACAAGTTATGCTGGTCAACCCCTGCCCAAACCAACCCAATAATAATTCAGGTCAACTTAGGTTTGTTAGACGGGTCAGGTCTGATTCTGCCAAACTTACTACACCTTTGATTAGTTGTGAATTGAGTTCCCATAACTATGAATAAATAGGGCTTGATCAGTTGAGTTTATTCAAGTGCAACTTGCAACGCTCCATCCAACCTCAGAGTGAGCACAAATCTGCCCGTCTGTCACAGAAGCTAATACATTGTTGGAACAGTGATAATGCATGTCCATTCTATGAGATAGACCAGAGTTTGAGTCCTAGGAAAAAGGTTGTACACATGACAGGTGGCATTCTAGCAAAAATAGAAAACATACAATTCATTAAGAATTAAAAAAATGATAAATTCATCAAAAATTCTACAAATTAATTTTAAAAAGTAATTTGTATTGGCTTTCTACTATTTAAAATAGTACTTATTTCTCAAGACATTTTCCTCGATAATATTTAAAGATAATGACCAAATTTAAACTACCTCAACACATGTCCAAGATGATAATTTTTTTGTCGCAAAATTTAGGGTTATAGGCTTTTTTTTTAAGGCTTCTTATTTCTAAGAAAAAACGTAAACCACAAGGCTAAAAAACCCAATGATCCAAGACATTCCATGTGCACCAAGTCACATGTATTTGGAATCAGATGAATCGATCTTGTAAACATCCAGCGTGTTCAATGTCCATTGTATGAGTACCCAGACAAAGTCATGGGATGATCTGACTGTTTGACAACTCGGCTTTTTGGCCTTTTGGCTATAGACAATTTTCAGGATACTAGACAATAAGACAGTTGGATCATAGCATCAAGAGTTTTTTATTTTTTATTTTTTTTCATTTGCTGATACAACTGCTCTTAGGTTATATTTCCACCAGGGTGAAGTTTATATATTTTTCACAAAGTTTACAATAATAGTGCGACGTGCGATCCTAAGATATTGCATAGGGTGATACGTTTCGCATGACCATATGATATCACATAAAAAATGATAAAAAATATTTAAACTTCAATAATTTATGGGTGAATATTGTTGGGAAAAGCGGCGACTCAGAAATAACCCACGATCAACGGATCAATCACGATGAACACACAGCAATCACACCATCAAAGCAATCACACACATGACACAGCAGTTTTTACGTGGTTCGGCAACCATGCCTACGTCCACGGGAGGAGGAACTCATCTACTATAATCCATCTCGATTCCCCCAAGATCTAAGGTTATAGTACATCAATATATATAGTTCCCGCTTTTTTGGCCACCAAGAAAATCTATACATAATAACTAAAATACCCCAAAACCTGAGCCTCGGTTCTGGCTAAGCCAGACGACCAATCCGGCTCAACCGGAATACATGACAAAACCCAACAATCTCCACCTTGGCTTGGATTCTACAAATTCTCAGAGCCACCTTGAAATACTTTGTAATGTCTTCACGCACCTTGCTGAAGGATACGTCACTACACCGACGGAGCAATATTCTCTCTTCAACACTCAATGTGTTAAACCAACACTTCACATACCTCGCTGAAAGGTACGCCTCCGCACACGCTAGGACCTAGCATGGCCACAGTTACCTCCTTTGACCTCAACATCACCGTCTTGAACCTTAAAAGTGTTCTCCATTTGTTACCACATGCATACATCCTTGCAACACAATGAACCTAACTTCCATCCATCAAGACAAAACTGAAGACCTCCCCGAATCAGGATCTCACTGGTACCTTGTGAATCTTCCTTCTGTCTCCATCCCGGTGTTCTTTTCTTCAAACCTGCAACAGTCCTGTTCTAACTTGTTCTGGTGGGTTGGGCACAGTGCATGCGGGTTAGGTATGACCCGATGCTTAAACCGGCTTACTCCAACCTGAACAAAACTACATTTTCTCGAGAAAATCATCTCCATTCAAGGCTTTCTGGATTTCCGCTAGATGATATCATCGAATACCCATCAGTCCATCTTCCGATGATCCGTCGCATCTAACTCCACCTGAACCACAGATTTCTTCCCCTATTATTTGATGTCTCCTTCACTGCTCCACCTGAAAAAGCATCTCCTATCAACCTACAGAGATTTATGACCATCTCACCCTCCATTATGACCAATGTTCCATTTCCACCTTCAGAACTCCACCCGCTACAGTGCACTTGCAGCCTTTGAAGTATAAGGCACCCAAAGAAATCCTATTTCTTCGTTAACCCGGAACATATATCACAGCCGTTAGGGTTTGAGTAACATCATCATACACCTGGATCTCTGTCATTCTTATCTCAAATGCTCATCAATTTGCATTCTCCCCCATAAGAATAAATCCATCAACAATGAGAGTTTTTTATATCAAACCAATCTCTACTCAATCACATGATAAGAAGAATCTGAATCTTAATACCCTGAATCATCAACAAGATCCATACCTGTAGTGACTAAAACTGATTCCTTTCAACTGATTCCGAGCTTTCTTGCACACTACCTCCGTCCGATTCTGATTCTTTTGCTTTTTCCATCCACTTTGGCATGTCGCTCCTTCCTAATCCCTTCGATACGGATCTGAGCTTTCATCAAAGTTCTGGAGCAATCCATCATTCTTGACATCAAGTAACACTTTTCAATCATTGCTATATCAAGAGTCTAACACTCTATTCTGCCAATCCCTGAAGTCGTTTCTCCATCGAACACTTCAATCTGGCCTGTGATGCTTGAATCCAATGCTATCATCATGAATATGCCAGTTTCTTCAGTCCTCCAATTTTCTGCCATCAAACTGCCAATATCTTTTACCAGCCTTATAGATCTCATCACTATGAGCACGCTGGAAGAAACGGATCTGAAATCCGACTCCATATGGCTCTTATATCGCAGAAATAAGTTTCTACACTCCAATTAGTCAAACATTCATGTTGACCGTTGAACAACCCATCTTCTTCCATATACACGTAGATCTGCTCAAAATGAGTCCGTAAGCTCAAACGGATCTCCGATCAGACATCGGACAATCAAGATATCACAAAAACAATTTCAGCCATTGAATCTGGTCATACCTGCCGGTTGACCGTGCTGATGTCACGGCTTGCTGATCCGAGTCAGGTTCACCTGACCCGAAACTGAACTAAATTGCTCGCTCTGCCTGGCTTCTTTGCCGTACCGGGTTCGGGTCCGACCTAACCTGGAACGCGAACTACTCTGCTGGGCTTTCTGGAAGAACAGGTCGGGTCTGAACCTGACCCACCTAACCCAGCCCAACTCTTGCTGCTTGACTGGTCTGCACCACGAGTCAGGTCAAACTAACCCGACCCGAACCCGGACCTGCTGCTTCTGGGTTCTTCTCCACAACGGGTCAAGTCGAACGGATGCAACCCGACCTTGAACGGTCTACCCGGCCCACACAACCGGCTTCTTCCTCCTCGTGTCCAATTCTGTTTCTCTGCAACGGAACAGCAAGATAAAGAGCCTCTTGCGCCTCCTTCCTCGGCTGCAGCAGCGAGGGATCAGCTAGCCGGCGACCCGCGCGCAAACAACCGTCGGGGAATAGTCCGTCCGGCGACGGCGACTCTGAGAACGACGGCAGTGCAGTCGGAGATGCCGCAGGCTCCTCTCTATGGCGACAGCTAGGGCTGTCAAAGGGCCGGGCCCAGGCCGGGCTTAGGTAAGCCCTTATCCTACCCTCACATGTGCGGACTAGGCCTAACTGAGCAAAAGCCCTCGACTTTTACGGCGGGCCTATAATTTTTAGGCCCTTACCCAACCCTCAAGGGTTAAGGCCAGGCCAGGGCCAAGCCAGGGCCAAAAGAAAGGGAAATTTTTTTTTTCTTTAATGGAAATAAATCTTTTATATGCAACAACCTATGCCACTATCACCAACCAACTTTATACAAACCCTCCTCCTTTGCCCGGGCTAGTGATCGGGAATGCAATGCAAAAGGAAGCATGGCGGAGTTAAAAACTTTTTTTTAAGGCATTGGTGATGGGATAAAATCATTTTTACAATATAAAACATAAGGTGGATAATAATAATTATATAAATGATAATAAATATATAATAAATAACAATAATTCTTTATTTAATTATTTAATCGACTTTTTGAATATCTAAAAGACCATCGAATGTATTACATCATTGTGTTGCTGCGTACGTATCCAATCTTGTGTACAAATTAAAACTTTTACAGTGTCAGATTTTAAACAACTCCTATATTGATCAAATACTCTTCCTCCCGTACTAAATGTTGATTCAGAAGCAACTGTAGAAATAGGAATTGCTAAAATGTCACAAGCCATTCTAGAGATAACTGGATATTTTGTTGAATTAACTTTCCATCAATCCAATATATTGAAATTTTCAGATTTATCCCTTGGCTCCTCCAAATAACAATCTAATTCCGATTTTTCCTCTACAACTGTCTGAGTCATTTGTTCTTCAAAAGCTAAAAAATCATCTTCAAACTTATTAAATTTCTTTACCAAATCAACTTTATCCACATTTGACAATGTTTTGGTAGGTCATAAACCAAATCATCTTCAAAGTCATTGTGGATATTATATATTTTATATTAAAATTTAATAAACAACGGGCCGGGCCGGGCCCCCTCAAGCCTAATTAGTCAAGCCTAAGCTCAGCCCTCTAGATATAGGCTTTTAAAAATAGAGCCCTACCCTACCCTCGAGCTTTAAATGAAAAAAATAAGCCTTCGTTTTAAGGGCTTTTGGGGGCCGGGCTGGGCCGGGCCCCCTCTCTAAAGAGCCGGATTGACAACCCTAGAGACAGCAGACGCAGCGAAGCAGACGAACAATTTCTCAGCGGTGGCGACTGCTTTCTTATACTCCGGCGAACCAAGAACCATGGTTGATTTCTTCTTTGTCTCCCTGCAATCTACTCGTTGCCGGATCTGACGACGACGGTGAACCCGCAGTCCCCGCATTGTAGCCAAAATCCCTCTCTTCTGCAAACCGACTTAGCCCAGATCTCTAACTTACTCCGCTACAGGGACGATGCCACCTCTGATGACGGGCACAACCAGATTGAACATGTCACACCAGATCTTTGGCCTTCTGCAAGTTCCAATCAAGCACCTTCACCAATGAAAGATGGATCCGGACACGATGTATTGATCCTCTTCTTTCACGCACATCTAGCATGATCCATCAATCGCAAAACCTCAAGCGATCTCAACCTCGCTTTGATACCACTTGTTGGGAAAAGCGGCGACTCGGAAACAACCCACGATCAACGGATCAATCACGATGAACACACAGCAATCACACCATCAAAGCAATCACACAGCAGTTTTTACGTGGTTTGGCAACCATGCCTACGTCCACGGGAGGAAAGAACTCATCTACTATGATCCATCTCGATCCCCTCAGGATCTAGGATTATAGTACATCAATATATATAGTTCCCGCCTTCTTGGCCACCAAGAAAACCCATACATAATGACTAAAATACCCCTAACCCTGAGCCTCGGTTTTAGCTAAACCAGACGACCGATCCGGCTAAACCGGAATACAAGACAAAATCCAACAAATATTAGGTCTAATCACCGTTTTGGAGGAAACATCCCTCTTTTTTCTTCTTTAGTTTTGGATGAAGTCCCACAGGATGGATGGTGCAGATGAACATATGATGAGTATTGACTAAAAACAGCTTGGACCGTCCATTTTTCTTATGATCAAGCAAATGGTCCGCAGTGTGAGAATTCTCTGTCCCTTACATTTTACCACACGTGGTCCCTTCACAAACCAAAAAAACTGCCCCTCAATGTCCTTTGTTTGGACAAAGTTACCAGAAGATGTAAGTGTAACATTTGCGCATGATTACGCTTGTGGTGCTCATTCGTGTGTAAATTCATGTACTCGGGAATCGATCCCATTTTAAGTGTCTCTACTGGCCAGTCCTAGGGCAAAAGAAAAATGGCATGTAAATGTGCATGAGTAATTTTCATTTACAACCTGCAGGGGTGTTGTAACTAATTACATTTTGTAAAAAAGGAGAAGCGTTCTACGTTTATGATAGAGCTTTTGCATGGTGCTGATTGTTGGATCAAACCCTTGGAACCACCTTTTTTTTTGTTTTGATTTTTTTTCTTTTTTCACTTTTCTGGGCACTAAATTAGTTATCTAAGCACTAAATTAGTTATCTAATTCATCTTCTTTATAGGTCTAATAAATCTTATGGTGCTTAATTTTATATCTTAAATTTTCATAAATTTTGAGAAATCTGTAAAAATTTCCAAGAAAACGTAACTTGAAAGTACCAAGACGTGATATCCTTGGTGTCTAATAAAAAGGCAAATACTTGAAAATTCCAGTTCGTTTTCAATGAAATCCAAAACTTATTTTCTTTAATGGATGTAACTTTCGGACACGGCTCAAGCAACAAACTTTATACCAGATACTTTTGCCAAGCCGACCCCAACATAATTTAATTTTGTGATGGATAGAAGGATAGTTGTTCCTGTTTCAAAAAACAGATGACTCATTTTTTTTAATCTAATGTGCAAAAACCACTAAATAATTAAGAAGTTGAGTCCCAATTGTTTGACTTAAAAATCCTCATATTCTGATACATGGTCCTTTTTTTAATGATAAAAATATTTTTCAAGTCCTATCGCTTGTTATCGACCAAAGTCAAAATCTATACATATGGACTGCTTGTACCTCCCTACTTTGGTGGGGCCCTCTTCACTAAATCTAAAACATCTAAAAAAAAATTCTAAAATAAAACTTAAAATTCTTTACTGTTAATTTATTTTAGCGTTTTAAATGTAGAGTAAACAATAATATAAAAGCGGTGATAGTAAGGCCTTGACGACATTAAATTTCAGACTAAACACATTAAATGGATCATCTATACATGTCTTAAAACGATGTTTAATTCCACAAAATCAATCCATCCGAGGGTCTCAAACTACAGGCTGTAGGAAACTATAGCAGAAACATCAAAATAATACTCCCAACACCCAAAACTCACTCCTACGCTCTACCCAGATTGGCTAATGCATGTTGCAATTTAACAACAGTCAAAAAAACAAAAAATAAAAAAACTATTGCAATTGGAAGATACAACTGTATACAATGAGAGACTGATCTAGTATACAAGAAACATAAGCCCAAAATTGAGTACTGTTGAGTACTGATCAGCATATCTCCATGATTCACAGAATAAAAGAACACAAACAAGTGTGGATGAGCAATAGCTGCCCAGAAAGAATTTGTGCGCAACTAACTACAAAGGAGGGTAAAAGAATGAAGACAAGGAGAAGCCAAGGAAGAGCAATCCCCCGATGGTTGCAACAGTTCCTTGCGAGATCTTTGACGCCAACATGCTTCCTCCCACCACCGCAATCGATGTACAGATGGCGTGTCCAATCGTTGCACCCACAGCTACTCCAGCTGCATTTTTGTGGGTTGCCAACTGCAGATTCAGAAAAATTGTTAGCCATCATCACGACACCCTTACGGGAATAAAACCAAAGCTGTCAAGGTTGGTACCAAGATCTAAAGTTTGGCACAAGACAATCAAAAAAACATTTCTACAAGTCATTACTTCTGCATCAGCATGATTTGGAGGCATACATAAAAACTCCTTTAATGCTTGTAAAAATATATTTATGACATTGGTTACATGTCATCAAATGCTTGTTCCTCCCTTCACAAAACTAACATCACAAAACTAGATAAGAACAGTTCTGCAAGGCATATACGGCATATGTTCAATCCCTTAAAATTGAACATATGCACACGCATACAGAGAACATTAGACCATAAAATCAGTGTTTTGAAAATCAGGCCAGCTGCCTGGTAAGCCACAGATTGAACCAATGACTAGCATAGTTTGGTTCTGAGTTCTAACTGCTATACAAGTCAAAAACAGATCATAACTGCCAAAACCAGTGCTGATGGCTATATACTCATGATCCTCGTGACTTTGAGCATTTTTCAATTATTTATTGCATTGTCCGTGATCCGACCATCAAAGCCTGACAACATTGAACCGGCTCTAAAGAGTCTGATTGATCTGTCCACTTTGACGCTCAACCTCTAGGTCAGAGTTAAAAACACTGATTAAGATTTTAACATAAAAGCTCAAAAAGAAAAAGAAAAACATAAGCATGCCCTTCACAGAGGTAACAATGAGCATGCCCTTTACAGAGGTAATGGATTCTGAGTTCTGATCAGTTACCATGAAAGTCGTAATTCATGCAAGCCATTCTGGAGGCCAACCTAAAAGACAACAATAAGAAATCAAAAGAGAGATCAACTTACAGCAATTGTTGCAATCTGGCTACGATCCCCCCACTCAGCCAAAAAGGTTAATATAAATGACTGCAAAGAAACAAACAAATAAAATGAGAATCCACATATATGTTTGAAAGGTTACAAATGTTTGACAGGAACAAGCTTCTGAAAGCCTCAACTATGATGATGCTAATACATACAAGGCACATTTTCTAACAAGAAGGTAGAACTCAAGCATAGACTTAAGCACAGAAAGGAACCAAATGCCTCTTGATTCCAAAACTGTCACCTAAATTATAACATATACCTCCAAAAAAATCGGAGTACAAAATCTTGAAAAGAAACGGCGGTATGCTGTCTTCCCCTGACCTGTTTCCAGTTTTTCTTCTACCTGCATAAATTTGTGCGTGGACAATTAAATCAGCATTTATGCATTCCAAGCAAAGGATTAACAAAACTATGAAGAAAAGAAATACCCAATTGATGGTCAATGCAACAAGGCTGCTCTAAATTTCTCCAGTGAAGACTAATCTGATATTTAATATATATTTCTATCTAGTGAAGAAGAAATTTATTTAAAAGAGAGCCTTGGCTTACAATCAAGGTTGGAAAAATTGGACATGAACTTTGACTCATCCAGATCTAAAATATTGACTCAGAGAGTCATTCCATGACTTGGGAAAATCATGTTTTTTTATAAATATATAAAAAAATAAATTAAATACTTACAGAATTTAGATATACATGTATTTACATGATGTAATAATAATAAATTCAAATTAGCAAATTTAATTCATTTCAAGCAATCATTTTTAAATTGCCAACTCCAAACCTCAATCATTAATTACTTATATTTGACTCATCCAAGTTTGCACTATATTTGACTCAGTCTTTTGTCAAAACGAGGTGACTCGGCAGAGTCAATAGTCAACTTGCCAAGTTTTCCAACTTGCTTACAATGCCATGATAATAAATAAGAACCAAGTTTCCTAATCAAGACCTGAAATTATGTTATTCAATGAATTGCAATGTTAGAAGCCAAATGCTCTATATACCCATGAATAAAAGGAGTTAGCATAGATCTAAACATTTTAAGAGAAAGACAAAGAACCATGTATTAACTGTAAAACCAGAAATGCAGCATCATAGATTTAGAAACACCCTATCCATGTGGTAGCATTGTCAGTGGTAATACAAAAAGGAACACCAATAGGCTGATTGCTTGCAAAGGATGTAAATCTTATATTTTACACCTTCAACATGCACTTCCAGTTGGTAAAAATCAGTTTCAACCTCAAAAGATCAGACATGAAGCATGCAATTTGGGTGCAATCTAAACAATATCCGACTGTTAACAGAGTTTTTTCCCTTTTATCCTTGAAATGAGTTGCAACCCAACTCATTTCCCCAAGTTATTGGCACTCGCTCTACTCTAAATTGAATGATTCAAACCAGAAATGTGGCTTCATATTCAAGAAAAATGTGAGTTTTTCTACAGCAAACAGACACTTGTGGACACTGTTGATGAATCCAAACTGAGTTCTAGACCTTCATAAGAAAGGAGCTTCCATCAAATGTGGAATAGTGAAGGACCAAGGATGAGATCCACAAAGGACCAAGGATGAGATCCACAAAGACCATCAGAGTCCAAGGATTTAATGCCACAGGGCAAAGTGTGAATATGTGCTTCATTAAAAGTGGATGTACTTTGCATATATTCACCTTTGATCCCTTGCTCAGACCCTTTAATAGAAGGAAGTCTTAGGAAGTCCCAGCATCCAATAGGAATTATGCACAAATGCCCAGAGATTTAAGGCTGTAAATGGACCCCAGCAAACCCAATCATGAATCAAAATAGCGGCCGCTACACTATATCGGGCATAGCAGTCTTAAATTTAGCGCCGCTCTCATCTGTAGCGGCCGCTACAGTCCACTATGGGGCCGCTACAGACTGTGACTGATAACTACTTTTCAAAAAAATTTAAAATGAATAACAAGGCTTATTTCTTTCATGCTTTTCTCCAAAAAAACATATTTTTACACAACTCTTCTACCCTTCTATACTTAAAAGAACACCAAAACACATAAGATATTGCTGAATTGAAGGTGATACAACTAGTTCCTCTCAAGGGCTCTTCTTTAGGTAATGTCCTAGCAGAAACCCCTTTGGTATTCCTTTCTCTACTCTCAACAAAAATTCATTGTTTGTTTTGATGAAATTTAAGTTGTTATTTGGTTTGAACTTCAAACTTTTTTAAGCATTACTTTATAATTTATAAATCCTTTGTCATGTACAGCTGTGCTAAATTAATTATTTGAATTATGAATTTAAAAATCCATAATAACTTAGTATAGCTAACCGACATGAAAAATTAGATCAATACTCTTATTTCATAATCATTCAACGACACAGAACTTTTATGCACTGAATGGATCGCTATATCCTCCTATCTTGGTTATTACAGGAAAAGAGAATCAAATTTTAACATTTTTCATTATTCTGAATTTTTTGGATATTTTTTCAAATTTTTTTAACAACTTTTTCGAGTCAAACCGCTACGTAGCATTTTAGTTATTAGCTGCTACGCCTGCCACAACAACTATTTTGATCCTTGGACCCAATATCAAATTCCGGTCCCCCACCTAAAGAAAACAAATGTCTGCTTCCAAGTCTACATAAAAAAAAAATGTCTGCTTCCAAGTCTAGATACAATGTCACACGCAAAACACTACTAGACCCATAGGATAACATTGGGCCCTGGACAGTTGGATGCATGTGACTAGATCATTCAACTTTATGTCGGGATTTTCCTACCCTTATTTTTGTGATCTTTTTGGATATTTTCTTCATGATTAATGTTTTAACTTGCGTAGACATGCTAACCATGGAAGCTTGATTATTTAGATTTTATTTTTATTTTTTCAATTTATAGAGAACAAAAAAGATCAATGTAAATTATTTTCCTAGTAATGTTGATATCTTAAACTATTCAACCATTGACGCACATCATTTATGATATATTAGTACATGTCCAGGCTATCTTCCTATGATTGTATCCCAGCCTAGTCATTGTAATTATGCTGCTATGGAAGGATCATTAATATTATTTTTTAAAAATTTCTTATTTTTAACTTTTTATAAGGAAAAAAAATCCTACGAATCACGATAAGATTCATGAGTTGATTTGATTCATCTCCTTAAACAATTTGCAATAGGATTTCAATTTTCAGAACAATGAGGTAAGTACCAAAACTGCAGCATTTATTTTATTGAGGTATCTACACCACATATTAGAAAACTGGAGCAGAAAGTGCATAAGATTTAAAAAAAAAAAAGAAGAAGAAGAAGAAGAAGAAGAAAAAAATAGATGCAATTCATTTGCAAATACATTGAAGGGAAAAGAAAGAAAGCATTATATCATGGGAAAGTAACATAAGGTGAATTGATTGTGAGAAAAGGAACACATACTTCTTCCATTTCCTTCTTTTGTGATGCCTTTGAATCAGATCTCCAAGCAATGTAAAGCAAACGCAGCCCAAAAAATGCATAAAGAACTGCATTTTTAGAAAAAAAATGGAAAAAATCAAGATCACACTTACTTGCTAAGGGAAACTTCAATAAAATAAAAAGCATATTTGGGATTCCTGACATAGAAATTCAGAAGTCACTAAAAGTATCATGCATTGTACCTAGATTATCATACCGAAAAAATGTTTCTTCTTATTCACTTCTCTCTTCTTCTTCTTCTTTTCTTTTCTTTCTGTTTTACTTCTATAGTTCTGGTGATGAACAACACTCACACATGAAGAGGAGAAAGAGGAAAGAACACCAGAACTCAATGTGGCCAAAGGCACACCTAGGCACCAGAGACCCTTTGCACCACAACTGGGTCAAGCAAGACCCAAGCAAAGGTTTGTGCCTTAAGGTTTTGCCATTTTCTCAAATCCTTTTTTTCTTGTAACTCTTCTTGTGCCCTCTAATGTCATACCATATTACCTTAGGATTTTAAAAGAAGATAGAAGGAAAGGAAAGGAAAGAAAAGGAAAGGGAAAAGAGAAGGGAAGAAAAGAGAGAGAGAGACTATTGCAGGTACATCCACTCCCCTGTTGTGGTCAACTTTAACAATTTGAGTTTTTTTATTTTTTTTATTCCTCCTCCATCTCATTTTTTTATTGATGGATTTCACCGAGAAGAGACAACAAACTCCTCTGTCGGATTTCACTGAGAAAAGACAACAAACTCCTCTGTCGTGGTCAACTTTAACAGTTTGCAGTCAACCAGTTTAGGTTTTTTTTTTTTACCTCCCTCCTCCATCTCCTTATCCTTCTCCTACAAATTTTTATTGGGACACCCTCTGTTATAAAAAAAAAATTTTTAAAAGATTTCAATTGAGAAGGGCCAACTCCTCTGTCGTAGTTGACTAGCTAATGCATGTGACTCTACGTTAATTGTCAACCATTTCGTACCTTCTTCTATTTGTTCCTCTTCTTCTCTTGTCGAATCCATTGAATTAATCAACCCTCGGAAACTGTTTCAAAGATCGATCATTACAACTGACTATAATAGTGATCTTTTTAAGCCTCTCCTCTTTCTGAAATTACCAATTGCATGATATTTCTAAAAGGTGAACAAATCCATTTGGTTTCTCATTAGGCGTCAAAACAACCCACAATTTGGGATTTTGGAGACAACAACTTTACAGGCTAAAGCCATAATTGTTTTCAAATTTCTAAGGCTATAATTGATATAAAATGTATATATTGAAGTAACATCTCATCATCAAAGCCTTAACCAACTATGTTGGGCCAGCTACACAAATTATGTTTTGGCACCCTAGGCTGTCCAGGGTCAAATCCATAGACAGGTTGCACTTTTTAGATCTATCCTTATGGCCTACTTCCATCCATGTCCTCCTCAGCCTACCCTTCTCCTTGAATGACCATCAACCTGCATAATGAAACTTTCCCTCCCCTAACACTATTGTTAGCCTTCGTTAGACATGTGCAAACCATCCCAAGCTAGTGTCGCTTAATTTATCATAAAAGGGGGCAAGCAGCTTTTATTCCTTAATAATGACATGGCATAATGATAGAAGCTCAACATGTATGTAGGTTTACTTCCTGGTTTCACATTTAAGTACACCTCAGTTTGTACATAGAGAAAATTAGGCGCAGATCTTGCGCCTCAAACTCCAACAGGGGTTTGTGCCTCGTACATTGATTACATTGCCTGTACTTTTTTGTCACAACAACCAGATCGCAGGTAAATACACTCGCATCCATAAATACTTTGCCCATAATCCAAATAACCAATTGCAGTCCAAGTTCCCAATGGGGCAAGATCTGACTCATTTTAGATCATAATCCGGAGTTCTCTACGTCAAGAAAAAGTATAAGGTTTCAAATGCATTTTATATCTCACTGCTCTAGTTAACCAATAAACTATTGAGTGTGAGTAATATTGAAGATAGTCTTCAAAGAACTTTTAAAAATCATCATCATCATCATCATCAAAACCTTATCCCAAGTCTTCAAAGAACTTTTAAAAATCATCATCATCATCATCATCATCAAAGCTTTATCCCAACCATGTTGGGGTCGGCGACATAAATTTTGTTTCTCCATTCCATTCTATTTTAGCTTCAAAGAACTTTTAAAAATAATAAATAAAAACATAAAAAATAGATGTGACATGATTATTGGTCCTTGAAGTTGGGTTATGGGAAACAAG